>CM056719.1:620393-5420393 GCA_029844215.1 Przewalskia tangutica
TCACATTAGATAGATGGGGCAGTAACTCTCACATCTTATTTTTAATAAGAGCATCAATTTCATCTAACATGACAACTTTCCAATTCGGGTCTGATAGGGTCACTTTGGGATTTTGGGAAGAGGTAATGGTTGGACCGAAGATGTTAGGTTAAACTGACGCTTGGACCGAAAAGTCCCGTGGATGGAAGGGGTTTCAATGGTCCAAGGTTGGACTAAGACCAAAGGCCGAGGTAGTGGACTTTCAGTTTGTGAATTGGGCCGATGAGAGGTCTGATGTTGGGCCAAATCGAAGGCTGGGAAAATGGGTTTTGCGATTTGGGAATTATGCCGGGGAGGGGTAAGATTTTAAGCTAGAAAAACTGGGTCTGGTTGGGGACACGGATGAGAGAGCAGTGGGCTCCCTCTTGTGGGCCTGCTAGTCACTTAACATGGATTGGGCCAAGGCCAAAGAGGAGGAGGCAGTAGGCTCCTCAATTAGGACTGGCCCAGTCCCATTTCGTTGATGAGCCACCATAGTTGGTGATGTATTTTGATCTGGTACAGTATAAGTTTGGGTATTGAGATTTTGTCATCCAAAAATTCATATGAAGGTGGGAATTCCACGTGAGATTTAGCAAATGAGAATGTGAACTCATCAAAAACAATGTGACGAGAGATGATAATTTTTCCATTCGCCATATTATAACACCTATATCCCATATAATTTTGTGGGTATCCCAAAAAGACACAAAGAGTGGAACGGGCTTGCAGTTTGTTAATGGTAGTGGACGGAAATAAGGGATAACACAAACACCTAAAAACCCTCAAATGTGTATAAGAAGGAAGATGATGGTATAACATTTGTGTAGGTGATATGTTTTGAGAGTAGTTTGCTAGGAAGAATGTTTAAAAGATATGTGGTCATTTGAAGTGCATGATGCCAAAAGACTGGTGGTGTGGACGAATGCACAAGAAGTGTGCGGATTATATTATTGATTGTTTGAATTTTTCTTTCGGCTTTCCCATTTTGAGGAGAAGTATGTGGACATGAAAGACGCAAAGACATTCCATTTTGGTGATAAAATTCTTTAAATTGGTCATTATGAATTCCCTCCCATTGTCACATTGATTTTTTTTAATGAATTTCTCAAATTGAGTTTTGAAAAAAATATTAAATTGTTTAAAAACGGTGAAGACCTGCAAGTTCTATCATAAGGAAAAAGTCCATAACTTTTTTGAATAATCATCCAAAATAAGCATATAATATTTATGACATGCTAAATTAAAATTGGCGATGTCCACAAATCACAATGCATAATATCAAATAGCATAAGCATTTTTGAAGTAGATAATGAAAAAGAAAGTTTAACATACTTCCCAAACACAAGTCTAGCAAACAGAAGAATCTATACGTTTGTTACAAGCAACAAAATTATTATTTATAAGAACACTGAACACTGGTGCTCCCGGGTGTCCCAACTGGTTATGCCATAAAATAAGGAAAATAGCTGCAAAGGTTGATAGATTAGTGACTAGGTTGTTGATAGTGGTGGTGATGTATTACAAGTCCCCAGTGCTATTACATCTCATTAATGGCATCCCGTTTAAAAATCCTTCACAAAAAACCCAAACAGATCTAAATTAACAGAAATATTGTTGTCAGTAGTAAAACGACGTACAAATACCAAGTTTTTAATCAGTTTAGGTGCATGTAGGACATTTTTCAAATGTAAAGATGGGTGAGGGGAGATTTAAATGGCCAATACCATGAATTGGTATTTCATGCCCACTGGCAATAATAATATTTTTATTTCTGCTCATATTAAAATAAGACGAGAGATTACCTTGAGATACTATCACGTGTGACATTTCTCCAGTGTCAATGTACCACGAATCGTTGGGAACACATAGATTCATGTTGTTCATGGCATGTTCAATATCCATGGGAGCATAACTTGCGGAAGATGGTTCATGGGCTACAAAATCTTGTTGTGGTAGAGAGCTAAGAACCCCGAGTTGTCTGCAGAGCGGAGGAGGTCGTGCCCACCGAAGTCGGGATACGGCAGAGCGGGTAGCCCATCGCGCGCCGCTGTGCCCACGGTGGGTACTTCCCACCGCCCGCCCGGCCGGGTCAATGCTACGGGTCTGCTTTGAACTCGCCGCCGCGTTGTCACGCCGCGGCCTATCATCCACCCCGATTCCACCTCTTTCCACCATTATTTTTCTCTTTGTTATTGTTATGATCTTAACCCTTTTTTGACCCATTATTTTGTCGGTTGTATTATTATCGGAACCAGAATTTTGAGTGCCAAGATCATCATTATACGTGTTGGTAGAAATAAGAGCAGTGACGACATTCGTTGATGCCCCCGTCACCTGTTTTTGCTTTCGGGTGTCTTCCAGAATCTATCTCGACCGAGCCTCATAGAATGGTGGTACGGGATTGCTTTGTTGAATGAACGTAGCAACACCATCAAATTATTCATTCAATCCCGCAATCAATTGAAGAACTAACCTTTGATTTATCACCAGGGCACCAACATTTGAAAGTTGATCGACAAGCATTTTTAACTCTTGGCAATATGTGGAGACGTTTGAAAACTTATCCAATTTTACACTGGTGAATTGGTTTTCAAGATATACCGCCCAAGAAATTTTATTATCTTGAAAAATATTTTGTAAACGTTCTGTTGAGTCGTAGAGTCCGATTCCAAAATGGTGTGCAAAAGGTCATTGGAGATTGTGCCATAAATTCGTTGAAGGACTGTCGCGCCCTTTTTCGACCGCGGCATTTATTTTCTAAACTCCTGCTCAAATAAAAAGGTTAGAAAAATAAAATAAAATGCTAAAAGGTTTAAGAGGCTTAAAGGTTTTAAAAATGCTAAAAGGATGCTAAAATTGCCAAAGATGCTAAAGTTTAAAAAGGATGCTAAAATGCTAAAGGTTTGCTAGAATGCTAAGGGTTCGCGGAGTCGCCACCTAATTAATTGGGTGAATTAGGACACCTAAATGTTTAACTAGTTTGAAGTAAAACATTAACTCCATTTTAAGGGTCTGCTAAACTTAATGAGATTCTCGGTGCGGTTCTTTATTAATCTAGAGGAAGGGGTTAGGCACCCTCTAAGATCCGCTAACTTACTATTGTCCCGCCAAACCTAGGTAATTATTATATTTTAAAAAAATGCAAAGTAAAAGATCTTCCCGCTTAATAAAATGCTAAAAAAAATGTTAAAATGTTTAAAGGTGCTTAAGTCTAAAAAGGGCAAAAGGTGTTATAAATAAATAAAAGAGTCAAATGCTAAATGTTTAAAGTGCTTAAAATACTAAAGGTTGCTAAAAGGCATTAAATGATAGTATGGTGCTAAAGGTGCAAGAGGTGCTTAAAAGTGTTAAATGCTAAAGTCTTTGAATGTTAGGAAATAGATGCTAGCATGTTAAAATGTTTAAAAGGTGCTTAAAGTATTGAAAGGGCAAAAGGTGCTATATGCTAAAGTACAAAGAATGCTAGGAAGGTGCTAAAATGTTACTAAAGTTTAAAGAGGGGCTAAGAATGCAAAAACTGTTAAGATGTTAGAAAGTGCTAAATGCTAAAGTGCTTTATAGACTAATTATATGCTCATGCTAGCTAAATTAATCTTGCCTAGCTCACAGACAATATTATATAAGCGATGCTTTAAGATGATTTTTGAGAGTTTAGGAAGAAACCTGTTATGAATTTTAATACGCAAAATGTTGGTTTTATAATGCAAGTTAAATCATTTTGGCAAAAATTAGACATGCATGACAATCTTAAAAGGCAAGTAAATTAAGCGATGAACTTTAAATTACCTTCCCCACTTATATGTTTAAAGGCTAATTATTCTAGATATCCTATTAATTACAAAGTTAAATAATTAGGCAACAAATTTCAAACAAATAGTATATAGGGTGGATATGATCGCGCCTAAGATGCGTGGCGACATCGCCTTATCCTATTTTGTCTTAGGAATTTCTCGGGAATGCAAATGCGCGGTTGCCATTTGAAATGACTTCGATGAGTCTCAGTGAGACTCTTTATTTTGCTCCTGCATGCCATGTAAAAATAAAGAAAGATAAGGATTAGTATATGCCCAAAAATTAAACAACCAACAAGCACTTGACACATAGTTTGTATTTGAGCAAGTATGCGCATAAAGACCAACATGTGACAATATAAAATGGAATGAGCAACAGCAGATAGTGAAAGAAATAGGACGGGCAGTACGCAGACAAGATGCATAAGCTTTAATATCATATACAACACCCAAAGAAGTTGAAGACAAGTAGACAGTGTTGATGGTTCCCACTTTTGAAGCCATCTCTCAAGCAACAAACAAAGGCAAGACGCAGCAAAGAAACAGAGGAGAGAAAAGATAATAGGCAAACAGTGGTATAGGCGAGTGCAGACAGAGGGAAGTAGGGAGAGACCAGAGGCAGAAAGTAGCAGAGACAAGTAAATGAGGCGATGCAAAGAACAAACAGAGACAAGTAAACATCGACTACTAGTACCACCAGAAGAAAGGAATTCAAGGACATCTTATATGATTCGAATGAAACAAGCATACCGAGTAATCACAAATGAATGCATTCAGTGCAATCCGGGAAGAGAAGCATACTAAGTGTATACCTAATTAGGTAATCGATTCGCAGTATATCATGACAACAAGGAAAACTTTGGGAGATGCAAGCAAATTCTTTCAAGGATCTCTTACCGAATACCGTCGCTTATAGACTAGGAGGTCACTCATACGCGAGGCAACATTCGACAAGTGCGACAAGCCATCCTCTTTTAAGGCAGTATAAGAATATGATATCAGGCCAAGTCATGTATATTAACGTAACAAGTATGGCATATGAGAGGGGCAGGAACAATCATAACATAAGTTATCTAGATATGGTGACACTCAGACTTATACATGATATGGCTGGTCATGCTCACTAAAATGACCCTAAATCAGTAACTCATCATTTCACAGGAACGCTAATCCAAACATATCAAATCAAGTATAAGAGACTAACACACATACGCATATACGACTCAACAGAGGTATTCATAGCAGCATGGAAATTGGACTTAGTTCCTAAGTGCACCAAACAGAACAACACACACAAATGTGCATGGACTGCAACATCAATCTGGATAAAACTCAGCAGACTAAGTAAATCAATTCAAACCAATATAATAAACCAAAACTTAAAGGCAAAGGGGATTGATTTTACCTTCTCCGGACAACGAACCGGCAGATCAAGTCGCTTCGGCCCACTGACGGTTTTGGGTTTTGCGATGCGAATGGAAGGCGAAGTTTGTTTCTGGTTTCTTGGCCGAGAAGAAAGGGTTCTTAATCACGCTAAGGGGTGTTCGATTGAGGAAGGTGCTACTCACCGAGCTCGCAGATTCCTCCTCGAGCCCCCGCTGCCTATTGCTATCGACCGCTGTTTTCGAATGCCTTTTCAAGTGTATAGAGGTTGGTTTATATAGCTCCAAATTGGGCTCTAAATTAGGTAGACTTTGATTGTGATTTCGGACAGATTTGTGGACGAGATTTGGGTAGCTTTTGTGTGATATTTCAGTAGCTTTAGGAAGGTTTTGGGTAAGGGACGAGCTGGCTGTGTGCATGGGTAGGCAAGTCCCGATTCTCCATGAAATCCGGCGCGCGATCAAGCTTAGGTTTCTTTAAGTTCGTGAGGTTCGCTTGTTTTGTTTAGGGCTAAGGACGAGGTGAAGGGAATAAAGGAATGGGTTTGCGGGTAGCTGGTCGCGTTTTGGGCCCGCGACGTGTTTGAAATGGCGGACGCTGGAGTAAAGGGAAACTGGGTAGTTATTAATTAGTTAATAGGCTAGTTTTTTTAATTAGTTAATTAATTAATTAATGATAAATCAAATTTAACAAATGTGATCAAATTATTTAGGTGCTTCATTAATCTAATTGTTATAATAAGTGCGGGCGTGTTATTTAATTAGTGCTTAATATTTTTAAATGCGCTTATTTAAAATCTTATTATTGCATTATTGAGAAGTTAAATTAAAATTGAATTGAGTTTAGATTAAATTATTTAAATGCTAAATGCAAGTATGATATTTAAGAATTGTTTAAAGCTTTTTAAATGCGACGCTATTAAATACATGTATTAGATTAAAATTGATTTTAAATTACAAATGATTACTAATAAATGCGGCTATGCTACCTGACACGACGTTATCGCTAAATTATTTATTTTATGCATTTATTAATTATTTAAGAATTACGACAAAGCTTAAAGTTAGTTAATGCGCGCGAGACTCTAAGTGTTTAAAACTCTACGTAAGACGCGATGCCATTATTAAATTATTTATTTATGCCTGTATTTAATGTTTTATTGTTGTATTTTATTATAAAAATCCTAAAAATTATTTTACAAAATTAGTGTAATTTTATGGTTAATGGCTGGACGGAGGGTCAAAATCGTGTCAACAGATGTCCTCTTTGTATGGAGACGATGGAAGAATCTTTGGACAAAGACGCTGACTTATAGCCAATTTTGTCTCGATCTTCGTAATTGCAAAAATGCCGGGTGTAGACAAGGCCGACGCAAAATAAATCGCCCCAGTCGAAGTTATGACGACACCGATACCATGGTCAAAACACCAAGCGGGCTAATCGCGACTCAAAGCCGCCCCGGTGTCGAGTTACGACGATATCGGGCTACCATGGTCAAAACACTGGCGCTAACGCAGATTTAGTTCGCCCCAAAGGTCGAGTTATGATGACACTGGGCTAGGGTGCAAAAGTAAAAAATAAAAATAACTGGCTTGAACCTGGGGTGTACCGCTATGGCTTATGGTGCTGGGTTCTATGGTGATGTGGAGCGAGTGGACCGACGCTTGAGGCCGCTTCTGCCAATCGTTGGGAAGGTCGCCCCAACATTGCCCGTCAGAAGAGAAAATCCACGCCAGGCTCTCGCTCGCATGCTAAGACTTGAACAAACGGTTAGTGCATAATCATAAAGCGAAAAATGATGATGTATAATTTTAAAAGTAATGCAACCGTGAGTAAAAAGGTTATCCCGCAAAGTGTGATGCCGTGGTTGATGCGATGTTGCGACGCCGTGATTTTCGCCTTGCGCATGTGTTGCGATTGTGAACGCGTATGTTGTTCTTGCCGCAATTGCCCCTCAGACTAAAGCTCGAGAAAGAGTTAGTGCATAATCGCTAAGACGTAATAATAAAGCATGCGTAAGAAATGCAATTTCGGAGTATAGAAATCGCCCTGCGTGATATGCCACGATGGCGCTGCTGACTTGTCAGGCCGAGCAATACGCCGCTTGGACGTATTGCCGGGCGCCGCTGCATGGACTTGCCGATTACGCCGTTGTCCGACGTGCCGCGCCGGGCGCTGTATGGACTTGCCGATTACGCCGTTGTTCCGACGCGGCCGCCGGGCGCCGTTGCATGGACTTGCCGATTACGCCGTTGTTCGACGTGCCGCCGCCGGGCGCCGCTGCGTGACTCGCCGGCCGATAACGCCGTTGTCCGGACGTGCCGCCGGGCGCCGTTGCACGGACTTGCCGATCACGCCGTTATCCGGACGATATGCCACGCCGGGCGCCGTTGCGTGGACTTGCCGACACGCCGTTATTCGGACATGTCGCCGCCGGGCGCTGCATGGACTTGCCGATTACGCCGTTGTCCGACGTGTTGCCGCCGCGCCGTTGCACGGACTTGCCGATTACGCCGCTGTCCGACGGGCGTGCCGGGCGCCGCTGCATGGACTTGCCGATTACGCCGTTATGCGACGCGTTGCCGCCGACGCCATCGCAGACCGCCGGCCGATAACGCCGCCGCCTTGACGTATTCCGCCGGCGCCGCTGCGTGACTTGCCGACACGCCGTTGTCCGGACGTGTTGCCGCCGGGCGCCGCTGCATGGACTTGCCGACACGCCGTTGTCCGGACGTGTTGCCGGGCGCCGCTGCACGGACTTGCCGACACGCCGTTGTTCGGACGCGTGTTGTTGCTGGGCGCCGCTGCATGGACTGCCGATTACGCCGTTGTCCGGACGTGTTGCCGGGCGCCGTTGCATAGACTTGATGGCCGATAACGCCGCCGCCGCGTGCCGGCCGCGCCGCTGCAGACTTGCGTGTTGATAACGCCGCCGTTCGACGCGTGCCGCTTCCCGTAATGAATGCTCCCGCAAGCTAAGCTTGAGAAAAGACGTTAGTGTATACCGCTTAAATGAAATGATAAATACATACGGTAAGTGCAATTTTGTGGGCAGAGATGTCATCCCCGAGATGTTGTCTTTGCACGACACGTCAACGCCGCACCATTTAATTGCCATGATGTCTTTGCCGCGGCGCGCTGGTTGCCAATTTATGCTCGAAGCCGACGCGCCAGGTTTTGTTGCGGAACTCAACTTTGATTGCCGATCGTTGATGCGCCTTTCGCTACGCTTCTTGCCGCGACTTTGATTGTTGTCATCCTCTGCGCTTTGTCGCTTCCGCTTCAAGAGACTTTTCGCCGTATTTTCGCTTCGCTGCACTTTCTCGCTTCATAATATTAAAAGACTGCGCCAAAGAAAGTTTGTGAGTTTGGGGTCGATTCAGATTCCGACTTATTGCGCTTGTTCCTTGATATCTGCGCTACCGCTTGTTTGGACTTGCAACCCTCGCAGTTTCCTACACTGCCCCGCTTTGAAAAAGGTGTCCGCATAAAATGGATCTTAATGTAGTTGCCAGATGCTATGCAGTATTCTTGTCATTTTCAAAACGGGGGCAAAGTTTTCCTAATGCGACTGGCCGATTTAGGCCGCCACGTATCCCCACGAGGAATCAGTCAAACGTAGTTCATTATAAGTAAAACGAAGAAAACATTATTAAAGCTTAAATATGAGTTTATAAATTATTCTCGCTAAAATAAATCGCTTCCTATCCGTGCTCTGCGGACCAAGACAGTGGTGCAAATCCAATCAATATGCCTTCATGCTCGCCGTGGATGGCCGGGTCTTCATGCTCGCTATCTCCCTCTTCTCGCTCTGCGCGTGCATGCCGGATAAATGACCGATTCGAGGGCGGAATGGGCATAGCAGGAGTGTATTCTCATCTAAGGTTATCAGTGCACATTGACGCGCCGTGGTTTGGCAAGGGGTTATCATGCACATTCGGGGCGCGTGATCCTTTAGCCGAATTACCCTTCTCCGATCGCTGCCTCGATTCTCGTCCCCGAGGAGTGGCAACCTTCAAGTCATGTCCCGGCTATTGGAGTGATACGCGCCGCTTGTTCTCATCATACCATTCGGGATAGGTCGTGATCCTTCCCGAATCGGTTGGATTAGGCTCGCACCGCAACCTTTCATATATTCGAGGTATGGGTTCAATAGCTGGTGCGAACTTTGGGTGGTTTTCCTTCAAAATTCTTATTTGCTCTGGAGCATCGTGCTCTATTCTGGCGGGCTTGATGGGTGGATCTATGCGGGCGTGATAAACGGGTGCTTGTGAAGTGTTATATATAGGTTGTGTGGTAGTTGTGGTAGTATGATGGGTTTTGGTATGTTATGAATGCTTTGCTCATGCTTGTACAAAAGCATGGAAGGGAAATCGCTCTTTCTTCCTCTCGTGAAGTACTCCCGAGTGTCCTCGATCAATCGCCTTATTAGTTGTCCGTAATGTCGCCGATTTGTAATCCTACCGCTTTAATACCTTCTTCTACGGTCGCCCATTCTAATAACTCCGCAAAATTCCGCCTGACGACGCTTATCATCCGCTCAGAGGTTGCATCCTTCAAAGATTGTACGAATAATGTGGTCATCTCACTCTCCACCACGGGTGGTTGCACTTTCGCCTCAACGCCACCTCATGGCGTATTCTCCGAATGTTTCGTAGTCTTCTTCTCCACCTTCATTAAGTAGAACTCGCCCACAACGGTTTCTCGTGTTAACCTGAACCGCCTCCACAAAATCCGGGCCAATGCATTCTAGTTGTGCCATTTCCGGATCTTGGCCGGTATACCAATCTAGTGCCTCACGGCCAAGCTCGAATGAACAACTTCATAATGACCACTGGGTTCTTCCTACCCCGATTAGCTTGTCGCAATATGACCTCGTGTGCACGGGGTTCCTTTTCCATCAAATGGTTCAAACTTCGCACCTTGTACCCCATGGCGGTTCCATCGCCCTGATGCATGCAAAGATCCTCGTAGTCTAGTCCTTCGTGACCTTTGTCCGATCGCATGCCCCAACCGCTTCTTTCGGACTATGAATTTCTTTGCCACGCCTCGCCCATTTTGGCTCGGACTTCTCTCCATTTCTTCGTAATGATCCCCTTCGCGAAGCACGGGACGGTAAAAGTGGGCTTCGCTGCATTAGTTAGTGCCGGTTGTTTCTTGGGGTGGTAATGGGCGCGCGTGGGTATTGGTTGGCTGGCGATTAGTGCTGCGGTGAAGCAGCGGGGCCAGGTATATGGGTAGTAGGAGGGTCATTTGAAGCGCGGGTTGAGGTTGGGCGGCGGGCGGTTTGTTCGCGATCGTGGCCTTTGTGGAGAGTTCGGGAGATATGTGGTGCGAGGTCGATCCAGGATGGTTTGTGAAGTAGTGGCCCTTTGATCCGCATAGGGTATTCAAGCTAATGGATAGGTTGGTCAGATTCCGTAGCCTCTCCATCTCAACCTGCATATCAGCAATTTGTTGCAGCAGCTGTGCAATACATTCTTCCTGGCTGGTGATATTCCTCCCTTCCAAGGTTCTGTTACCGACAGAATAATTCCCAAACCATTTGGCTCGACGCCGAGCCACCATATCATCATTTCTTGCCTTGGACCTGGTGAAGTGTGGATGCTCCGACATTGTTGAGTCAAATACGAACCGACCCTTTGGGGAGGATGATAAATTTTCTAAAAATGCAACAAACGGTGTTAGCATAAAGCACATAATTTGCGGGTATGTAGCAGATATATTGCATATAGCGCATTCAAACGTTTCCTAACATGCAGGGGGACCTCTTTATGCCAGAGGTAAGCCTATGTCACGACCCGAACCCGGACCCGTGACCGGTGCCTTAACCCGGGCACCCTAGTGACACAACATCAGAGAAAACCAGCGGAATGTAAACTCAAGGTAAACAACCATTAAGATATAGAATAGTCTAGCCTAAACTGGCTAACCCAAAAGTACATAAACCGAACAGTCACATCCTTAACGAACCAAGTTCTGACAAGACTACAGGCCTCTAAGAATGAATAACCCTATGACGGGACAGGGCCCCGTCATGCCCCTGAATGTACAAAATAACAACAACTCCAGGGAGAACCATACCAAAAGTCGAGCCTCCGAAGAAATGGAGCTCCTGACACCTGAGTACAAGATCCTAGGAACGAGGATCTACCGCCTGCTTTCCCTTACCTGCGGCATGAACGCAGCCCCCGAGGAAGGGGGTCAGTACACAACGTACCAAGTATGTAAAACTGGAAAATACTGTAGTAATATCATAAGTCCAAAATACATTAAAGTTATAGATAAAACCAAATTATGTCAGACCGTGCCTTACTAATAATGAGAGTAACAAGTATACATTTTATAGCATAAAAATAGGAGGCTCATGATCAAAACAGGGTACCTCGCCCGTAGTGTCATTAAGCAATCCTACTCCTGGGACTATTTCACCCGCATAGGTCCTGTGGACCCGCATGAGGTCATCCGCCTCGTCATAGGACTATTTCACCCGCATGGGACTATTTCACCCGCATGGATCCTGTGGATCCGCATGAGTACCATCGCGTACTCGCATGGGACTATTTCACCCGCATGGATCCTATGGTCCAGATCCGCATGAGTACAAGCGCCGCACTCGCCTCATGGGTAGCCCATCCATGGCAGCATTAATAACCCGGGTTTACCCGTAATAATATATATATAACATAGCTCATCCGGCTATCATACATAACATAAGCACTACCGGCCTATCATATCATAACATAAGCACTACCGGCCTATCATATCATAACATAAGCACTACCGGCCTATCATATCATAACATAAGCACTACCGACCTATCATAACTTAAGCAAGTTAAGAATCACCTAACTTCTTATTAATAGTTTTAATACATCCTCTCATTTTAGTATACCTAAGGCACGATCATGTCTTTTAATAAAAATCCGAATTTAACCCAAGTATCATGTACCTTAACCTTTTAAGGAATAACTCTTTTTATACAAAAATTCCAAGATACTAATCACCATAGTATCAAGTTACGATTTCTTTTCAAACAAGTCACATTTCCTTTTAAAACTATCTCAAGCTTCTAAATTAAGTGACTTCATTTCTAAAACCTTAGACAATTCATGCCTTAAAACCATTTTCCTTTCACAAGTTCAAAACATCAAAACCTTTCTCCATTAAACTTTCACAAACTAATATAACCAACTCCCATAAAGCCGTTATATTAGAGTTAAACAATAGTAAACACATTCCTTAAGTCCAAGGATTTTTATACTTTTCTTTTAAAACGAAGCAAGTATCAAATGCTTATAACAAACGAAGATTTTCAAATCTTGTCGTCACCGTACTACATAGGTACAACTAATCATGCTCAAGAGATAGGAAAGCTCCACATACCTCTTGGTCAATCCACAAGCTAAGTCCAATTTACCGCACGTAGTATGTCAACCTAAAATGACCACAATACGTTTATCAAGCTCTAATTACAAATGCAGAATTTCCAAGTTAAAGTCACCAATTTCCTACGGAAAATTGGGCAGCGTTTCCTTTGTTTCTACATACATTGCCACCTTTTCCAAGGTCGATTTTTAATGCTCAAATGCCATGTTTAAGGCTCAACAACCAACCAACACTAGGGATTACACACATAAATTTTGGTGTTTAAAATTAAGCCCAAAATTTTACAACAACTAACCCAACAAGTCTAATGTAGTATTTAGGCAACAACACGCTCATAATATCCCCCTAACCAATTCTTTCATAATCAACCCCATTTCTTACATGCAACTACTCTAAGTGCATTTTTCCAACTACAAGTTCTTCCTATTAAACATGCAACACCCAATACCAACTACAAGAGAAGAAATGTTACCTTAAGTTTTTGCCAAACTTATTCCAACACCTTGCTAGCCTTTTCTCCAAGAACACCACCACAATAGTCCTCACAAGCTTGTAATAACCTTTCCTTCCTATTACACTTTTCGATTTTTCCCTTAGGCTAGAATTCCTCTGGGAATTTAGAGAAGGATGAGCTTTTAACTTAGAGAGAGATGGAGTGTAGAGATGAAATGTTGAAAGAAATGACCAAGTCTTGGTCAATATAATGCATGTAAATCGGATGGGGGGACACTTGTCACCTCCCATGGCTTTTTTAAAACAAAATCGGGAGTTTTTCGCCCAAATTTTTCCGCGCCTGCTTCTCCCAGCGCCGGCGCGGCAACTCCGGCGCCTCGGATCTTTTTGCGCGCATGCGCTGAAACTTCGACCACCGCCGGATTTTCGCGCCGGCCGCGTTGCGCGCCTATAATCACTGGCGCGCCGCGGCCGGCGCCGGGCGACTGATCGACCGGTCCAGTTCGAACCACTGGTATAATGGCCTAAACGCTACTTATGCGAGATTATGACGGATTTGTCAAGTCGCCCAACTATAATGCCTTTGTTGGGAATGGCGACCAAACGACGCGCACTTTTTCCAATTTCAGCATGTCATGATTGGGCTTGGATTTGTCTGTCATTGTCACGCTACACATAATATGCTGGTTGGGTTGAGAAACCCGTCGACAAGTTTGGTGTCTTCCTAATTGTGGTGTCGATGCCAAGGACCGACCCACCTAAGGTGCATGCATGCCCTAAGATAAAGGGTGGTATAGCTCTATCTTAAGTTTCTAAGATTTGGCTTTTCTGGACGCAAGGTTCCCGAGCGGACAACTCGAGTGAGAAGGCTACGCGACCACCGGTTGGACCGGATTCTCCGCGCAAAATACCAACTCTCTTAAATGTGGGTGTTTGAAAGAAATTTGCAGGTGCGCGAAGCACACCCGCGTGTTGTGTGTGATAGTGTGAATTTTCCAGAGTGGAAGAAATATGAGCGGAATGCCAGTTTAAGGAAAGCAGTAAAAACAAATAGCAATTAAACAGTTAAACATACAAAATTAAGCGAGCAATTTTAAGGCATTTAAAACAAACAAATAAAGCTAAGCAATAATAAACCTAGGTTTGTTATGGTCAAGAACCTAAAATCCCCAGCGGAGTCGCCATTTCTGTCGCGCCCTTTTTCGACCGCGGCATTTATTTTCTAAACTCCTGCTCAAATAAAAAGGTTAGAAAAATAAAATAAAATGCTAAAAGGTTTAAGAGGCTTAAAGGTTTTAAAAATGCTAAAAGGATGCTAAAATTGCCAAAGATGCTAAAGTTTAAAAAAGATGCTAAAATGCTAAAGGTTTGCTAGAATGCTAAGGGTTCGCGGAGTCGCCACCTAATTAATTGGGTGAATTAGGACACCTAAATGTTTAACTAGTTTGAAGTAAAACATTAACTCCATTTTAAGGGTCTGCTAAACTTAATGAGATTCTGGGTAAGGGTTCTTTATTAATCTAGAGGGAAGGGGTTAGGCACCCTCTAAGATCCGCTAACTTACGGTTGTCCTGCCAAACCTAGGGTAATTATTATATTTTAAAAAAATGCAAAGTAAAAGATCTTCCCGCTTAATAAAATGCTAAAAAAAATGTTAAAATGTTTAAAGGTGCTTAAGTCTAAAAAGGGCAAAAGGTGTTATAAATAAATAAAAGAGCCAAATGCTAAATGTTTAAAGTGCTTAAAATACTAAAGGTTGCTAAAAGGCATTAAATGATAGAAGGGTGCTAAAGGTGCTAAGAGGTGCTTAAAAGTGTTAAATGCTAAAGTGCTGAATGTTAGGAAATAGATGCTAGCATGTTAAAATGTTTAAAAGGTGCTTAAAGTATTGAAAGGGCAAAAGGTGCTATATGCTAAAGTACAAAGAATGCTAGGAAGGTGCTAAAATGTTACTAAAGTTTAAAGAGGGGCTAAGAATGCAAAAACTGTTAAGATGTTAGAAAGTGCTAAATGCTAAAGTGCTTTATAGACTAATTATATGCTCATGCTAGCTAAATTAATCTTGCCTAGCTCACATAATATTATATAAGCGATGCTTTAAGATGATTTTTGAGAGTTTAGGAAGAAACCTGTTATGAATTTTAATACGCAAAATGTTGGTTTTATAATGCAAGTTAAATCATTTTGGCAAAAATTAGACATGCATGACAATCTTAAAAGACAAGTAAATTAAGCGATGAACTTTAAATTACCTTCCCCACTTATATGTTTAAAGGCTAATTATTCTAGATATCCTATTAATTACAAAGTTAAATAATTAGGCAACAAATTTCAAACAAATAGTATATAGGGTGGATATGATCGCGGCTTCCAAGATGCGTGGCGACATCGTCTTATCCTATTTTGTCTTAGGAATTTCTGAAGCGGGAATGCAAATGCGGGTGCGGGTTGCCATTTGAAATGACTTGCGATGAGTCTCCGTGAGACTCTTTATTTTTCTCCGGTGCGTGCATGTGTAAAAATAAAGAAAGATAAGGATTAGTATATGCCCAAAAATTAAACAACCAACAAGCACTTGACACATAGTTTGTATTTGAGCAAGTATGCGCATAAAGACCAACATGTGACAATATAAGATGGAATGAGCAGCCAGCAGATAGTGAAAGAAATAGGGATGGGCAGGTACGCAGACAGTACAGACAAGCTTCTAATATCATATACAACACCCAGCAGTGAAGACAAGTAGACAGGTGTTGATGGTTCCCACTTTGAAGCCATCTCTCAAGCAAACAAACAGGCAAAGACGGCAAAGAAACAGAGGAGAGAAAAGATAATAGGCAAACAGGTATAGGCGATGGCGACGAGTAGGAAGTAGCGAGACAGAGGCGAGAAAGTAGGCGAGAGACAAGTAAGCGATGGCGATGCAAAGAACAAACAGAGACAAGTAAACATCGACTACTAGTACCACCAGGAAGAAAGGGAATTCAAGGACATCTTATATGATTCGAATGAAACAAGCATACTGGAGTAATCACAAATGAACAGATTCAGGTGCAATCCGGGGAAGAGAAACATACTAAGTGTATACCTAATTAGGTAATCAGATTCTGCAGTTATATCATGAAAACAAGGAAAAATTTGGGATATTCAAGAAAATTATTTGAAGGATCTCTTACCGAATACTGGCTGCCTATAGACTAGGAGGTCACTCATATGCGAGGCAATATTCGACAAGTGTGCGGACAAGCCATCCTCTTTTAAGGCAGGTATAAGAATATGATATTGTGGCCAAGTCATGTATATTAATGTGTAACAAGTATGGCATATGAGAGGGGCAGGAACAATCATAACATAAGTTATCTAGATATGGTGACACTCAGACTTATACATGATATGGCTGGTCATGCTCTCTAAAATGACCCTAAATCAGTAACTCATCATTTCACAGAACGCTAATCCAAGATACATATCAAATCAAGTATAAGAGACTAACACACATACGACATATGACTCAACAGAGGTATTCATAGCAGCATGGAAATTGGACTTAGTTCCTAAGTGCACCAAACAGAACAACACACACAAATGTGCATGGATTGCAACATCAATCTGGATAAAACTCAGCAGACTAAGTAAATCAATTCAAACCAATATAATAAACCAA
Organism: Przewalskia tangutica; assembly: GCA_029844215.1. Classification (NCBI taxonomy): domain Eukaryota; kingdom Viridiplantae; phylum Streptophyta; class Magnoliopsida; order Solanales; family Solanaceae; genus Przewalskia; species Przewalskia tangutica. The sequence continues at coordinate 637,095 of CM056719.1, forward strand.
AACTTAAAGGCAAAGGGGATTGATTTTACCTTCTCCGGACAACGAACCGGGGCAGCGTATCAAGTCGTCGGTCCACTCGACGGGTTTTGGGTTTTGCGATGCGAATGGAAGGGCGAAGTTTGTTTGCTGGTTTCTTGGCTGGAGAAGAAAGGGTTCTTAACTGCTGCTAAGGGGGTGTTCGACAGTGAGGAAGGTGCTACCTCACTGAGCTCTGCCGTATTCCTCCTTGAGCCCTGCCGTCTATTGCTATTGGACTGCTTTCGTTGCTGTTTTCGAATGCCTTTTCAAGTGTATAGAGGTTGGTTTATATAGCTCCAAATTGGGCTCTAAATTAGGTAGACTTTGATTGTGATTTCGGACAGATTTGTGGACGAGATTTGGGTAGCTTTTGTGTGATATTTCAGTAGCTTTAGGAAGGTTTTGGGTAAGGGACGAGCTGGCTGTGTGCATGGGTAAGGCAAGTCCCGGATTCTCCGGCGAGAAATCCGGGCGTGGCGGCGATTGAAGCTTAGGGTTTCTTTAAGTTCAGAGGTTCTGTTTGTTTTGTTTAGGGCTAAAGGACGAGGGTGAAGGGAATAAAAGGGGAATGGGTTTGTGCGGGTAGCGGGTCGCGTTTTTGGGCCTGGGCGACGGGTGTTTGGGCTGGGCGACGTGGGCTGGAGTAAAGGGAAACTGGGTAGTTATTAATTAGTTAATAGGCTAGTTTTTTTAATTAGTTAATTAATTAATTAATGATAAATCAAATTTAACAAATGTGATCAAATTATTTAGGTGCTTCATTAATCTAATTGTTATAATAAGTGCGGGCGTGTTATTTAATTAGTGCTTAATATTTTGAAATGCGGCGCTATTTAAAATCTTATTATTGCATTATTGAGAAGTTAAATTAAAATTGAATTGAGTTTAGATTAAATTATTTAAATGCTAAATGCAAGTATGATATTTAAGAATTGTTTAAAGCTTTTTAAATGCGACGCTATTAAATGCATGTATTAGATTAAAATTGATTTTAAATTACAAATGATTACTAATAAATGCGGCTATGCTACCTGACACGACGTTATCGCTAAATTATTTATTTTATGCATTTATTAATTATTTAAGAATTACGACAAAGCTTAAAGTTAGTTAATGCGGGCGCGGGACTCTAAGTGTTTAAAACTCTACGTAAGACGCGATGCCATTATTAAATTATTTATTTATGCCTGTATTTAATGTTTTATTGTTGTATTTTATTATAAAAATCCTAAAAAATTATTTTACAAAATTAGTGTAATTTTATGGTTAATGGCTGGACGGGAGGGTCAAAATTGGGTGTCAACAAGGACTATAGCATCTAAATGAGACCATAAATTTGGGTTAACAACGGTAGTCTCCAATTAGAAGGAATAATATGATATAAAACCTCATATGCTCGGCAATGGTTTTTAAACAACTCACCTCAAGAAGAGTATTGTCCTTTTTCCATCTCAAGGGTAATAGGAATAAAATTCTTGACGTTGTTTATAGAAAGAGCGGGATGAAAATTTTGTTTGTTAGTCATTGTATCCCAAGAAAATACAAGAAAAAAATGTATAAAAGAATTATTTTGGTATGTATAATAAGGGAGATGAAGAACCCTAAGTAGGGCTGGTTTGTAGATGGCAGAAATTACTAATTGATGGGAGGGTAATTTTTGGCTAGGGTTTGTTCTAGGGTTAGAGTTAGAATTAGGTTTAGGGTTAGGAGGAGGCCGAAAAGAAGGTAGTTTCAGCTTAGGGTTTTGACACACCAAAGTGATTTCGGGTAGGATAAGAGAGGGACGCCAACGAGAAGACTAGGGCAAAAAAAAGAGGAGTTATTTTGTGGCTCTTGATACCATGAAGGAAATTGATCCCATGAATTTATTTTAAACCAAGTATACAATATATATACATATACACAATCAATCTAGACTATCCTAAAGATATGTTAATCATGATAATTGATCTAATCATCCTAATTATATGATTTAATTACAATATGATTGATATGATGTGATATGATGGAGATAATTAGGAATTATGTGCCTAAATAGCTTAACATGAGTATCAATTTAAAAATAGTTCTACCTAATTAAAGTTATGTTGTACATCGTTAAAAGGACAACGTTGTGGCTGATTGAGAAGCATAATCACTAAAGTCATTTAACTATTGTGTATATCTTAGAAAACCACAATTGTTGGATATGAACAACATTCGCAGAAATTGAAATCCTTAGCACTATTCTAATTAATATTCCACGTGGGAGTCTCATAAAACTAGAAAGTGCTTGTCTTGTGGGAAACTACTAATAAAAAAATCATACTTCAAAACACAGTAGTATTTCCTCCATTATATTTTTTGTGTTTTGTTTGACTAGAAATGAAATTTGAAAATATATAAAAAAGAACATCGCATTTGTGATATTAAACTAAAAATGTGTTATATCTTTTGAATTTTAATCTTAAACATGTTACATTACTTTTTTCTAAAAAGGTGGATCTCCCACCTCAGGAGCCCCCACACCCTGGTCCGACAGGATTGTGAATGAGTTAATCATGGTAACTCAACTGATTTCAAAGGTTAGACCACTATCACGCTGCGCACAAGGGGCCCTCCTTTATTTCAAGAAGTAACCCCCACTCTGCCGCTGACGGGATTCGATCTTGGCCATTTTTCCAATTATCCCCTTGAGAACCAATTGAGCTGCCCATGCGAACAACATGTTACATTACTGATTACTCTATAAGGGAGTCTCAGTGGGATAAAATAAAAGGAAAAAGAATAATAAATACCCCTCAACTTTACTCTCCGTTTAAAAATGGAATTAAATATACCCTCCGTTAATAAATTGGATCGTATCTACCCTTAAAACTAACAGATAATTCTTTGACCAATTTTAAATTTATTTAATTAATGACATGAACTACCACATTAAAATAAAACCTACCCTGCCCTTTCTTTTTTATATCTTAGGTCTGCTTCTCCATCTAAAAAAAAAACACTGTAAAATCACAAATATAGCTCGAAAACGAAACAAAGAGCAGGGAATGTGCAATGTCGTTCACTGTTTATTGAGTATAAAGAAAAAGGGTTTTATTTCAATGTGACAGTCCATGTCATTAATTAAATAAATTTAAAATGGGTCAAAGAATGATATGGGGGATATGTTAGTTTTAAGAGTAAATATTGCCCAATTTATTAACGGCAGAATATATTTGACCTCATTTATAAACAGAGGATAAAATTAACCTATTTTTAATAGTTGAGAGTAGGGGTGGCCAGTGGGCCGGGACGGATCGGGGCGGGGATGGGGATCGGGGCGGAACGGGGAGGGGAGCGGGATCGAGTTGGGCGGGACTAGCGGGCCGGGTCCGAGCGGGACGAGATCAAGTCCCGTCCCGGTTCCGATCCAGTTGGATAGGGAGTCGGTGCGGGATCAGGCTGGGTCGGAATGGAGGCGAGGCGGGATTTTTTTTTTTGCACTTAATTAAAAAAATATATATATATAAACAACTCAATAATTGAACAAGAGAGTGTAATAAAAACACCCAATGCTGTTTTGTGCCTTTTATATTATTTAATAGAAATATGATTTTATTTCTAATACAGTATACATATACAATTGTCAAAATGCTCTCATATTTGAAATCTGCCGGCAGAAAAAGTGTTTTCAGACGCCGTTGATGACGCTTGAATGTTCAAAACATCTCGGGCGATCATCATTGAAAGTGTCGAAAATGTCTTCTCATTCCCCCTCCAGTATTTCAGCAGGTCTTCATGTCCTTCTTCATTGACAACTGTTTGGTACGGTAAAACACCATGTAAAACAAAAACATCAAACAAGCTAATTTGGTTAGTAGTGTTAGCACCACATATTCTATTTCTGAGGCTTTCAATACTAGCCGCAAAATCATTATGTCTTTTTTGAGGTTGTGTTGAAGAAAAAGATGATGGTATGGAAGTCGGTTGGTTGCTAAACTTTTATGCATCCGTTTTTTATGCTAGACAACATTTCTTCTTTAGTTTGTTCAATAGGTGGTTGGTCATTTAGATTTTTGGGACTTGAAGGTGGTAGTACTACTATACAATCATAAATAATTTCAATAAGTGATTTACATCCGTCTATTTTAATAGTCGAATTTAATACAAATCAATAATATAAATAGTGGAAATAGGAATAAAATATTTTTTTATTTTGATAAACATATTTTTAATAATTGCCTGATAAGCTGGTTTAACCATATATTCATTAAGTAATAAAAATATGAGAGCTATATAAAACAACATAGTTGAAATAGTAGGATAATATATACCGGAAAATTCTTTTGTTGCTTGAAAAAGTTTCTCTAAAAATACAATAAGTTCGGCAATTTTGTCTCAATGACTATCTACAACCATATAACCTGGATTTTGATTATAGACGTTAAAAAATAAAGTTATAGGCTCTTCTATAGTCATAAGCAACAAGTAATTGCTGGTACAAAGAATTCCACCTAGTGGGTACTTCTTCGGGATTTTTCTATAAGGTAGTTGGAAATCGTGACAAGATTTTTTATATTCCTTTTTTCGTTGTATTCTATTATTTTTAAAAATATAGTTTATAGAAAATTATATTTTATTAAGAATATCTGAAAAGTAATAAACCATCATTTACAACTAAGTTATATATATGATACATACATATTATATGAAAATGATCTGGAAAAAATGGAGTTAAACTATTTTTAAAAATTGTAATAGCATAATTATTAGAAGAAGCGCTAACTAATGTAATAGTCATAATTTTATCAGTTATGCCATAATAATGGCAAACAGAATAAATATTTTCTGCAATAAAATTATCAGTGTGCCTATCATCTATATATCTATACGCTAAAATACGTTTTTGCACAAACCATTTATAATCTATCTAATGACATGTTACCGTTAAATAATCATGATTGTTAGTACTACGACCTATATCAGAAGTGATAGCCATTTTGCCATTAAAATGATATAATGAGTAACGTAAATAATGTTGATATTCATGTGCAAATTTAAATACATCTCTCTTAACAGTTGAGATAGGAAAACATTTAAAAGCAGGATTATACATTTCTCTAATATAATGAATAAAACCATGAGATTCAGAAAATGAAAAAGGCAAACCCTCCACAACAATTAATTTTGCTAGTGCTTCCCTATCTCTATGTTTATCGTATTTAGGGCCTACAATTCCCCCGTCACAGGGTTAATTTGACCCCGTACTTGGTCCGAGACAATATGTGAACCTTGTCCCGATGGAGAGGGCGCTTACGCACCCATTTTTTGAGCCTCGTATTGGACATACCTAGCTGGGTGTTTTTGTAATATGTGTCTCATTAAACCCACCCGTCCCACCTCTATCTTTTCCAGTTTTAAATTTAAAACATTGTTTACAAATTTTACATATAGCTACTTGATTGTCTACGTCCCTAATAAAAAATTATCATACATCTGATTTTAATGATCGTTTTGCTGGAGCTCGTGTAATACTAGGAGGAATACGAGGCATTTCAGTTGAAGGCGCACTAGTGGGCGTGTCAGCTACATTAGTGAGTGTGTCAGCTAGATCATCTTCTAAACTAAAGTCTTGTTGAGTTCCAGAAAATATCTCCTCGTCTAAATCATATGGTATTTGAGGAAAATCTTCAGTATCAACAAAATCATCCTCTAGGATTAAGATCCTGTCTAGGAATAAGATGACTAGAACTAGAAGAAGTACCCCGCCCCTTGTACCCCTAGTAGAAGAAGTCTTACCCTTACCCTTAAGCATACATCTTATTGATTCCATTTTAATTATGCTAATAATTAGGTAAAGATAATGAAATTAAGTGCGCTAAATAAAATAAAGAAACAATAATAATTTAATGAAAGAATGAATGTACCAAACGACGACGTAACGTCGAAGTGTAATCGAGAGGTTGAAAATTGAAACTTTACTCGATGGATGATCCTCAAGCTAGTTGTCAACTTCACTCCCAAATGAATATATAAAATTAAATATTTAGTAGATAATATAGACTTGTAGAGAGATTGATTGAGAGATTAGAGAGATCTTGTAGGAAGATTTGTGAGAAAGATGAAGAGAAAATGAGGTATTTATAGTTAAAAAATTGAGTTAAAGTGTAAATATAATAACATAGGGGTTAAAAATAAATATTAAGGGTAGGGGTTAGAGGAGGAGGTAAAGGGGGTTGGGTGGGATCGGGCAGAATCGGTCGTTAGGTCCATCGACCGATCTAGTTGAGAGGTATTTTTGACCCTTTTCTCTAAATAAAAACTTCGGGAATAAAGTTATGGCGAAGCACCAGGCGCGGACCTATGTTGGTTCACGCGAACAAGCGTGATTTTTTTTTTTTTGCAGTGCTATTTTCCACTTTTGAACAAGCACAACATCTTCATTCCCTTATACAACGCTGTAATTTTTTTTCCGAACAATCACTTCAAACTCAGTAGATCCGCCACTACGAAGTACCTATTAGAACGTAAACCAACAATTTGTTTCAATATACGTATCAACTATGAGAATAGTGCAATAGTGCAAACATAAACATCCCCCAATTCAGCCTTTATAACTACCTAGTTATTCGTGCAAGAAATAGGATCAGATAGTTATTATCTCTAATAATGAAACAATAACTACTCCTTGCCTAGTTAGGATTATACTCCTAGGGCCTGTTTGAAAAGCCACCATGTAAGTGAAATTGAATATAATTATCGTAAAATATTATTCATACCAAATAATAATACATTAAATTGAGAATTGTATAACATACATCTCTCAATATTAGCGAATATTCTTCAATCACAGTATATATTATATTTATTAACTTAAAATTCTTACTGTATTATGAATCACCTTTGTACAACTATATATATTGTGATTAATGAAAAAAATCCTAAGAGAAATTATTCCAACATCTTAAATGGTATCAGAGCCTAAACTTTCAAAACCCTAGAAATTCCTTCTTGAAATCCGCCCCCCCTTTCTCTCGGCCGCGGCGCCTCTCATCTGAATTTTTAACCTTGTGGCTACCATGTCTCTTCCTCATTCCCCTAAATCTACTGGTTCTAACTATATATATTGTGATTAATGAAAAAAATATTTAAGGAAAATTATTCCTACATCTTGCACTCAACTTTCGTATATACACCTTAATTATCATTATCCACGGTTAATATAAACACATATACATTTAATTACCTCTAGAATTATATGTTTGATGAAGCACACGCTCTAAAAGTTAGCGGTTGCATCAACTGGTAATATTGGTCATCGAGAATCATGATTGTAAAGTAGCGGGTAGTAATAGTTATTTTGTTCAAGGCAGTTGCAGGCAGTGTTGCTTGTGCATGATGGTAGATGGTGGTGGTTGGCACGAATCGGGGCTGCTCAAGCACATTAGAGGTCTAAAGCCATAATTTACTGGCAAGGCTTAAATCAATAAATATTTAAAGTCTATTCTTCTAGTTTTTTGAGATGCTAATATATGAGTTTTTTTTTTATAATCGGTTCATTATAATGATTCTTTTAAATTAATAATATAGCAAATTCATTTAATCTTTTTGAGATATTATTAATCTTAGATAAGATTTTATCAATTTTTATTTTGAAAAGAAATTTCCGCTCACGCAGCAGTTACAGAATTGGTAACTTTATTCTATAAGAAATACAAGCATTTGAAAAAGAATCAAGTTTTTTTATTTGATTGAGTATATCGATTAGAATATTATCTTCTACTTATACGATTTATCTTAGTATGTTTTATTTAGAAAATAAGTCTAGAACATCAATATCAGATGAGTGAGTGACTACTATGTTTATACAACATTCAAGGTTAAGGTAATATTTTAAAATTCTTATCATCTAATGATCTCAATTTTTATCACCAAATAGAAAATAAAAACAATCAATTCACTTCAATTTTTTATTATAAATTTTTGCTAACTGAATTAACAAAAAATATCACGTCGTACCAAATAGTCATACCCAATAAAAACTCAAAATTATCAAGTTCGGATATTGCTTAACAATTAGCTTTGCTTTTAGTTTTTTGTTCCTCACTAACTTGTACTAATTTTAATAAAAACATATTTTATCGGTGGAGTTTAAAACGTTATTGCTTTAATGCTTTGAATATGACTTTTTTTTTACGTGTTTGTAATGATGATATAAGAGTTCCAAAAATTATTTACAACAATTACTTTATCAGTTTATCCAGTAAAAAACATTATCTTATCTTCAATCTGATAAGATAATGTTTTAATTCTACTAAAAGTACTTAATATTTTTGTTACAAAAGCCTTTTAAATATACTATTACTAAAAATGGGGTCCCAAAAATTAGGGGTCTAAAGCACTTGCTTCATTGGCTTCACCTTGGATCCGGCCATGGGCACGAAAGTATTTTGTTGATTGGCATGTCGGTGCTGGCGTAGCTGATTGATGGTGTATGAATGACAGTAGAGGTGATTGGTGGTGTTGACAGCCGACTATATAGGTGAAGGTAGAAGTGGTTAACCGGTCATGGGGCTGGTTGTGAAGATATGTTGTGATTAGTGGTGGCTCTTGGTGATGATAATTAATAAAAGCAAGAGTATTATAAAAGTGAATAAGCGATTTAACAAAAATAATGGATTTATTTAATGGATCACAATATTAATAATTCAGATTCGACCTCTATTTACTGATTTAGAAGCAATGGAGCTTTAACCCATGGAGTATATGCAGTGGCGGATCTACGAGTTTTGAAGTGATTGTTCGAAATATATAAAAAACAAATTCACAGCGTTGTATAAGGAAATGAAAACATTGTACTTGTTCAAAAGTGGAAAATACCTTTGCAAAAAAAAAAGTGCTTGTTTACGTGAACAAACACGAACAAGGTGAGTCCGCCACTGAGTAATATGACTAACTTTTTTTTAATTGTAATAAGAGTAAATTATATACATTAACGACGTAAAAAACTAAATATAATTTTGTCACTTAAAAGGCATCTATAGGTAATTCTGTATAAAATCTCTAATTGACATCCTTAAAAAAGGGGAAGCTATCTTCTATGATAAGTGTGTAAGAAATTTTTTAGGCCATCACAATATATACCTTGATTAAATCTTTATAATAATGCATGGTATAGCTAAGTGACCTAACAAAGGATGTTTACTTTATTATATCCCACGAATGATCATGACTGATCCCACACTATATCTTGCTTTACTAATTTTGGATTATATGAGTGCACTTTTACTCTTCAAGTCACCTATATATAGTCCTAAATAAGCACTACAAAATGTAGACCATATTCTCCTACATTTAGTTTATATTTTACATAAATATTTCAATGGGGGAACAAGTTTTTGAATCAACAATCAAGGTCACAATAAGTGATGATGTTACCAAGAAATCAATTTCTTCTACTTCCCTATTGACTAAACTTCATGCAGGCTATTTCAGAATTACCCTCTCTTTAGGTGGTCAAGCTTTGTTATGGAATGTTCTAAGTGAACATTTGGTTAAATCACAAACATTTCAACACAAATTTCACTCACTCCCTTCAACTACTTTCCTTCTACTATGGTGGATTTCACTTTGTACACTTATCCTCCTCTCTTTTCTCTACATGTTAAGGTGTATTTTTCACTTCAAATTAGTGAAATCAGAGTTCTTGCACCCTGTTGGTGTCAACTACCTCTTTGCACCATGGATTTCTTGGCTTCTATTACTTCGATCAGTGCCATTCACAATCCAAAATATTGATTCTTGCCAAGTCCTATGGTGTATTTTCGTCATCCCCGTGGTGATTCTTGATGTGAAAATTTATGGACAATGGTTCACTACTGAAAAGAGGTTCTTGTCCATGGTTGCAAATCCAACAAGTCAACTTTCTGTGTTGGGAAATTTGGTTGGTGCTTGGATAGCTAGCCAAATGGAGTGGAAGGAGAGTGCAATTTGCATATTTACTCTTGGATTAGCACACTATTTAGTTGTGTTTATCACTCTTTATCAGCGATTATCGGGTAGTAATGGCCTTCCCGCCATGCTTAGGCCTTCCTTCTTCTTGTTTGTGGCTGCACCTAGCATGGCAAGCTTAGCATGGGCTTCTATTTCTGGGGATTTTGATATGTCATGCAGGATGCTCTTTTTTCTTTCATTATTTCTCTTCATCTCTTTGGTAAGTCTACTATCTTATTCTTGTCCTTCTTTTCTTTTTAATTAGCTTAAAAAAACTATACAACGACAATAACATATTCAATATAATTTTACAAATGAAATCTAAGAAAAGTAAAATATATGCATAACTTACCCTACTTCTTAGACCTTGACTCGAGTGCAGCTAATCATTCAAAGGTTACTATATATGCATTATATTATAATTAAGCACATATCCGGTAGTCTTAATCCCATTATATATACTCTTGTACCTACTACTTTCCTCTGTCCCATGTCATCACTTTCCTTTTTATATCTCCCATAGAAAATGATACTTATTTTCCTATATTTAGAAATAAGTTTTTACTTATATTTAAATGATTTATAATTATACAAATATTTATAGCTTATTTTAGACTATAATTTTCATAACTCTTTTTTTTCTTTCTTAAACTTTTTACTCATTCAAAACACATCACATAAATTGAGTCGAAGGGAGTAATATTTACTCTCTCCGTTCCTTTTTACTTGTCTTATATTGAATTGACACTCCCCTTAAGAAATTATCTATTAAGGGTTTGTTTTACCAAATTATACATGCTAGTTAAGCTATGAAGATATAAATTGGACTACCAGTACTTTATAAAGTTATTTAATGATAAGGATAATATTTATGGAAAATAATAATATATCTCTTGATTTGTCAAAATGTACAAGTAAAATGATAGTATAAGAGACTAGTAAAAAGGAATTAATGGAGTAATACTCCATTTCAATTTATTTGAACCTATTTGATTATATACGAAGTCTAAGAAAGAAATAAATTTTTTTGAACCTTGTTATCTTAAAAGTATTATAACATTTATGTGACTATAAAAAAAATTAAACTTCTGATCTTAAACATGTCATAATATTTATGTGACTATAGAAACTTTTCATTAAATGTAAAATGAAAGGTTTATTATAGTGATTTATTAGTCTTTTTTTTTCTTTTCCAAAAGCATCCTTGTGATGGAGAATAGTTATATTAGTCATTTGTTCACTTTGCCTCTACTGATAATTGAATACTTCAACTTATAAAATGATGATCACCTAGATAATTCAACTCTTCTTCATTGTATTGTAATACTCCAACTTATAAAATTATTATCTTGATACCTTAAAATTTTATGTGTCACATCAGCGTTGAATGTTCACAAGATACAATATGAACGAGTTTAGGTGTCTAAATCCTCAAAGTTGGAGTGTTCAGTTTTCAGTTGAGGCCAAATTAAAATGTAAAATCTATCTTAACAAATACAACCCTTACAAAAAAATCTTTCGTAGACCACTGCTCACACTTACCACAGACATCTATCTAATACTAACTTCTTGTTGTTGTGTGTTTAGGTTTGTAGGCCAGCAATATTCAAGAAGTCAATGAGAAAGTTCAATGTTGCATGGTGGGCTTATTCATTTCCCCTCACATTCCTAGCATTAGCCTCTGCACAATATGCACATCAAGTTAAAGGCCATACGGCTTCTGCGCTAATGCTTCTTCTCTCTGCCCTCTCTGTTCTTGTTTTTGTTGGTTTGACAGTGTCCACTGTACTCAATCTTGACATGCTTTTGCATGATCATGATAGATATTTAAACTTCACTAAAAGTACTAACTAGTATATGTGTTGCTCAAATATTTTTTAAAATGTCTAAGGGTACGCTTTAAATTCTTCAAAAGTAGTGTGTTTTGAAGGATTTGATATGAATTCGGTGGTATTTCTAGAGAGTTCAAGCATTATAGCTTCTTAGTACTCTATTTCAAGAAATGATTATGACAATGCCTAGTGCTAATATTACTATGATTACTCATTTGATTTTACTTTTTTCTTTTGTTACTCTCTCTATTTTGTTTTATATGTCTTAGTTTGACTAGATACAAAGTTTAAAATTAATTATTTTTAAATATAGGAGTGAGTTAATATTTTTATAATGAATCAATAAAAAATAACGTCAAATAAATTGAAATGCACGGAGCAAAATATATTGCATTAATAAGAAAAAGAAAAATTGACGGCGGATACATGTTTCCACTGGGAAACTACAAAATGCATGTAATCCTCGCCACACATTATTAATATTTTAATTTTCATATGTTTTGACTCATAAAAAAGAATTTAATCGCACTTACCATAACTGAAAAAGGTGTCAATGAATTCGGCAATGGTAGGCAACAGACAGCATACTTCCATGCACGAGCAAGCTTTAAAGTGAGAACTAGGCTCACAATCTGATGGCTTATTAAAAAAATTAAACATCTCCCACTTGTCCACAAACGTTAACTCTCAATTGCACAACACAATTCCTTTAAAAGAAATAATCTCTTCATTATTGTTATTAATGAAAGACATATATATACAAATTACAAGAAAGATCCTCTTTCTATTCTACTTAAAAATCTATATTCTATAAGAATACTAACTTTACAATTATAGTAATATTACACTACTAATTAAGATACAAACTTAAGTCTAATATTCACCAAATATACAAAGGAAAGGGAAAGGGTCCCACATGGGAGACTCTCGGTTGGGCTACACTACCGAATTGGGCCCCAATATACTTTAACACACCCCCGCAGTCATAGCGGGCGGTTTTCGTACGCTGAGACTGTCTCTAAAATCTTCAAAAAGGACCGAGGGAAGACCCTTTGTAAAGATGTCTGCAATTTGATATCTTGAAGGGACATGACAGACGCGTACTTGTCCTTTGGCTACCTTCTCTCTAACATAGTGAATATATATCTCTATGTGTTTAGTACGCTGGTGCTGAACTGGATTACCAGAAAGGTAGATGACACTTATATTATCACAATACACCAAGGTAGCCTTCTCAATAGGACAATGAAGTCTAACAGTAGATTTCGTAACCAACATGACTCAGAAACCACATTGGCTACCCCTCTATACTCTGCCTCTGCACTTGAACGTGAAAGCGTTGATTGACGCTTGACAGACCATGAGACCAAGTTATTACCTAAAAACATGCAATAGCCAGACGTAGACCGTCTGATGTCGGGACAACCACCCCAATCAGCATATGTATATGATACAAGTGTAGACGTCGACGAAGGGTACAAATGCAAACCATAATCAAGTGTTCCCTGAATGTACCTAAGGATACGTTTGAGCGCATTCATATGTTCAACTATGGAATCATGCATAAACAAACACACCTGCTGGACTGCATATGTAATTTCTGGTCTCGTGAACGTAAGATAGTGAAGGGCGCCTGCAAGACTACGATAGCGGGTCGGATCCTCATACGGAGAGCCAGCTGCAGCACTCAACTTGGGTTTAGTATCAACTGGAGTAGAAGTGGACTTACATGATGACATCCCAGCCCTATCAATGATCTCTGCTGCATACTTCCTCTGTGTTAAGAACAATACACCTGCATGACGAGTGACTGCAATACCCAAAAAATAGCTCAAGGGGCCCAAGTCTTTCATGGCAAATTTAAAACTGAGCATTGTCATAATAGACTTTATCAAAGCATCAGATGAGGCAGTCAAGATAATATCATCCACATATAACAATATATAAGCCATGGAAGAACCCGATGATATATGAACAATGAATTGTCAGACATGATGTGAGAAAAACCTATAGTCGAAACAAAATCAACAAACCTCTTATACCAAGCCTGTGGAGACTGCTTAAGTCCATATACGGACTTCTTCAATAGACAGACATGATTAGGATATCTAGTATCCATAAACCCCAAAGGCTGATGCATTTACACTGTCTCCTGAAGGTCGCCATGTAGGAAAACATTCTTCACATCTAGCTGATGAATGAGCCATGATTTTGAAAGAGCCAAGTTGAGCATTGTGCGAATGGTAGCCGACTTGACCACCGGGCTAAATGTCTCACCACAATCCACACCAATATGCTGAGTCTTACCATCACCTACAAGTCTAGCCTTATGCCTTGCAAATGAACCATCAGAATTTTCCTTATGAACAAAAATTTACATAGATCGAATAATATTAACACCAGATGGACGGGGTACCAACTCCCACGTCTTATTATCAATAAGAGCATTATATTCCTCGATCATGACAATTTTCCAATTAGGGTCATTTAAGACAGACACATGATTACAGGGTAAGGGGGATTTAGGAACATTAGAATTCAAATTAAAATGTCTTTTTTGTGTAAAAATACCTCATTGACTACGAGTGACTGAACCATGACTCTCGGTTGGATTGGGTGAATTTTGGGAATTTTCAGAAATTTCTGGAATGACCGTTGAAGGAGCCGCGGCACCAGAAGAGCTGCGGAGCACTCTTAAGTTTTGGCGCCGCGCGCGCTCAGTGGCCGACGCGCGACTCGCAGATGTTTTGGCGCCGCGAGCCTCAGCGTGGTCGCGGCACGACTGTTTTTTCGGATTAATCTGAAAAATGACGTAGAACATACGAGGAGATAAAATCATCCAAGAAATCATAAGAACTAGGCACGGGTTGTTCTACTTTAAAAAATGGAAATTGAGATTCATCAAAGAGGACATGACGACTAATGATGATTCGTTTAGAGGACAAATCAAAGCATTTATAACAACGGTGATTTGATGGATAGCCCAAAAACACACATGGAGTAAAATGTGCCTGAAATTTGTTGATTGTAGTGGATGGAAACAGTGGATAACATAAACATCCGAAGACTCTAAGATGAGAATAGGACGAAGTATTATTGTATAACACTTGAAGAGGGGAGAAATAAGTCAAACCTTTAGAGGGAAGAATATTAAGTAGGTCAGTAGCCATTTGTAGCGCATGATGCCAAAACAATGGAGGGACGGAAGAATGAACCAATAAAGTGCGAATAAAGTTATTTATGGTACGAATTTTTCGTTCTGCTTTTCCATTTTGTGAGGACAAGAAAAACGAAAATTTATCCCATTTTGTGCACAAAACTCCCTAAATTTCCCATTGTCATACTTTTTACCATTATCACATTGAATGTTCTTTATTTCTCGTTCAAATTGGGTTCTGATAAAAGCTCTAAATTTTGTGAAGATGGAAAAAACTTGTGATTTTTTCGCAATTGAAAACGTCCATAAACATTTAGAATAGTCCTTCAAAAATAACACATAATAACGATGACCCATATAACTGAGAACGGGAGATGTCCATAGATTGCTATGAATAATATCAAATGACATTGAAGTATGAGAATTCGAAGCTACAAACGGTAACTAATAATTTTTCATAAAGAACAAGATTGACAATTTGGAGTACTACGCGTACCGTTATAAGAAATAAATTTATTCTCCAAAACAGATAAAATTGACGACCCTGGATGACCTAGACGAGCATGCCACGAGGAATGAGCAAGAGCTACAAAAGTGGATGACATAGCTTGACGTGAGATGCTGAGACTTGGAGTGATTGGATAAAGATCACCCCCACTGTTACACCTCATAAGATGACTCTCCGTCTTGAAATCCTTCACAGAAAACTCAAATGGATCAAAATTAATAGAAACTCAATTATCAGTGGTGAATTTAAGGACAAACACCAAATTTTTAATCAGTTTTGGGGCATGAATGGTATGTTTCAGGACAAGTGGTGGATAAGGAGGGGACAAAGTATTATGACCATAACTGTTAATTAGAATAGAATTGTCATTACCAACAGTTATACCACGATTAGTGCTCAAATTTGAATAAGACGATAGAGTACCTTGGTCGGATGTCATGTGGGTAGTGGCGCCGGTGTCCATGTACCAATTAGGGTCTGGTTGAGTCAATCCAAGCGTGTGCATCGCTGCTTCAATGTCGGTCTGTGTGGGGCCCACTGCGTGGTGGGCTTGATAGGGGCGAGGCCCCGTGATATCTTGAGGCCGGTGTTGCCATACGCGTCCAAACTTAGAGTCCGCTCGGTAAGCCGGTTCGCGGTGCTTGCACTGGCTGATACTGAGGCGCCAAGGCGCCAGAAGGTCGCTGCGTCTTTATCTTGCAGACGTGGCACTGGGACTCATTGCCATCGCCCGGGGCCCCTGTAGCCCTGCACTGTTCGCCATCGACGGTTGCCCCAGTTTTTTCCGCCGCGATTCTTGCCATTATTCTTCCGATTTTGGCCCTTCTAACCACCCCCGTTTGGGTCACGTTGGTTGGATTGGAAGGGGAGAAATTGAAAGTATTGATCATGGCGACTGGATTTGCTCTGATCGATGCTCTTTTAGCCAAACCTGTTTCTTCCAAAGTGAGCATGAAGCGGGCTTGATAGAACGCCGACAGGGGGTTACTTTGACAAATAACTGAAGCAACCCCTGTATAGGCCTCGGATAGACCGACAACCATCTGAAGAACCAGACGACTATCAGAAACAGGAGAACCCATGTTGCGAAGTTGGTCTGTCAAGTCCTTGAGGCGTTTGCAATAAGAGGAAACGTTTAGAAAATTCCCCATAGAAACTTGAGAAAATTCTTGCTCAAGGATAACAATACGAGAATTACTGTTATCTTGGAAGATGTCGCGCAATCGATTCCACGCCACCATAGCTGTGGAGTTAGGTTCCATAATCGTCTGTAAAAGATCCAAGGAGATAGTGGCATAAATCCACTGAAGAACCTTGGCGTCAAGCGTGACCCATAATTCTGGATCTGCTTCTTTAGTGGTCACAACCGTCGTAGAAGTAGACGCCGTATCACCGTCCTTTAGAGGAGTTGGAGAAATGATGTGGTAGAGGACTTTATGTGCCAAAACATGAATCTTAAATAATTCCGCCCACGTCCCATATTGTACGCTTTCTAGGTCTAGAACGATAGGGATGACGCTCTTGATGTTAGAAACTGTGAGGGCAGGATGAAAATTGTTCTTATCAGCCATAGGGAATAACACAATCAAGATTCGGAGAAGGGAATTGGTGAGGGAGGTTTTTGGAAGAGAATAGACTCGGTTTTTGTTAAACAAGGAAGAACAAAAAATCGAGAAATTTTAGGTCAAAATTCCGAAAAGAAGAGAGGAAATTTTGAGGAGCGGAAGCAAGGTAAAGAGAACCTAGACTCTTGATATCATGAAAGAAATAATCCTTCATTATTCTTATTAATGAAAGACATATATATGCAAGTTACAAGGAAGATCCTCTTCCTATTCTACCTAGGAATCCCTATTCTATAAGAATACTAACTTTACAATTATGGTAATATTACACTACTAATTAAGGTACAAACCTAAATCTAATATCACCAAATATACAAAGGAAATGGAAAGGGTCTCACATGGGAGACTCTCGGTTGGGTTGCACTATCGCTGGGCTGCACTACCGAATTGGGCTCTGGCCCAATATACTTTAACATTCCTTTTAAGGGAAAACAAAATCGTACATAATTCAACAACAACAACATATTCAGTGAGATCCCACAATGTGAGGTCTGAAGAGGGTAGAGTGTACGCAGACCTTACCTCTACCTTGGTAGGTAGAGCGGTTGTTTCCGAGAGACCCTCGGCTTAAGACAAAACATAAGCACAAGCAAAGCAAAAGCAAAAGCAAAAGTAAAACAAGAGAAACGGTCAGACCCGGTCAAAAATAATTACAAAAGTATGAAAATGGTGGTTTAAAAGCAAATAAATCATGATAGCGCATTCTGAAAAAGTAAACATTATTTAGCGCAAATAAATAAGCTAAATAAAGTACACTAAACAACATATAGCCGGTGAAATTAAACTACGGGAAACTATAAAGAAAGTCGTACATAATCCGTAAAGTATATATGTTTTCTAGTACAGTACCAAGAATTATGTGGCAACTTCTAATTTTTCTAGATCAAGCTTTTGGTATGATGTCAAATAGTTGGATTGAGCTGAGTTTGAAAGGTTAAAATGGGTTGAGTCAACAAATAATGAATTAAGTTACATGGGCTGACATGGATTGATTTAAGATGAGTTAAAAAATTGATCATAACCCAATTGCCAACTCCCACCAAATTTTGATTTTTTGATATGTTTTCTTATAGTTTATTTTATTGTCTTTATATGATTGTATATAACATATAAATAAAAATATTTTAATAAGAATTTCAATTAACCAATTTGGGTTATATATTTAATTCAAATCAATCAAATTTTTATCTGAGCTGAATTGGACAGACCAAAATGAACTGAATTAATGACCCCTCTAAACTAAAACTGAATTGGAAGGATCATATTTTTATTGTCCAATTTTACCACCCATACTTTTGAGCATGAAAGACACTAATCCACCATGGACTCCTCCATACCAAGTTAAAGAAAAT
Source organism: Przewalskia tangutica (assembly GCA_029844215.1). Lineage (NCBI taxonomy): Eukaryota > Viridiplantae > Streptophyta > Magnoliopsida > Solanales > Solanaceae > Przewalskia > Przewalskia tangutica. Next base: position 655,544 of record CM056719.1, read on the forward strand.
GTTTTCCCCATACACATATGATCCACCATGGACTCAAAAATAGCCTACTTCTTTTTCACTTTTTTCAGAACCTTTGAAGTTTGAAACACACTTCTGTAGTTCGAGTAATCTAGAGCATTTTATTTAATAATGGTGATGTTCGGACCAGTTTATGCGCTTTTTTAGAACTACATGTTGTAATCAATAACGTTGGGCGTCGTTTGATTGGTCGAAGTGCATGCAATAGTTTCTTTGAGGACTCCTACTTAAAGAATAACCAAAGTTTATAAAAGAAAATAAATTTAATCATTTTAAAATCAACTTCAAACTCAGGCGTGGGTCAAAAACATTAGACATTGTGCCCATGGCTAAAGTTAACATATGATTTTGTGTACACTTCTGATTATTTCTTTTATATGATTTAATTTGGAGCGTGCTTTGGATGCCGCGAGTCATTTTTATTGAAAATGTTCTCCATAAAATATGTAATGCACAAAACATTAATCTAAATGTTAAGAGTTTCACATCGGAAATGGAATGAGAACATGAACTTCTTATATTGATTTGAACAATCCTTATCCTACAAGCTAGGTTTTTAAGCTAGCTATTGAGGTTGAGTTAGGCCCAATATCCATTTTTTTACATGGTATTAGAGCCAGACTCATTCCAATTCTATTTTTCACCGATGTTAGATCCTCAAATTATGTCATCCACGTTCCAGTTAACGGGGTCTAGACGTGCGGGGGAGTGTTAAAAGTCGCACATCGGAAATGAAATGAGAACATAGACTCCTTATATAGATTTAGACAATTTTTACCCTTAAATTAGTTTTTTTAAGTTAGTTTTTGGGGTTGAGTTAGGCCTAAAATACATTCTTTACGCTAAATGAATAGGAGACTTTTTAATGGTGTACGTGGGAAGATCACATGAAGTGAATTCCCAATAAAGATAGTTACAATAGAGAAATATCTAAAAGACTTTTAAGCTATGTTAAATATACATTCTTTCAAGCTAGTACCAGTAATCTAATCACTGCAAAGAGCAATAGCTACTAGAATGAACAAACAACTATTGTAATTTATTACACAAATCAACAAATTAATAAATCTTTCGAATAAAATACTATAATTAATTAACTAGCCTAGCCACACATTCCATAAGCACAATAACTTCCTTTTGGCACTTCTTGTTGCAACCCCCACAATGCCTCTTATTAAACAAAGTATTAACACATTTCCCTTTACAACAAGTTTCATTATACTTGCATTTATTCCCACAAAATCCACAATTTTGTTTGTCCAATAATACATTTACACACTTTTTCTTGCAATAAAATGGGCCTGGGCTACCTTTGGCCCAACATATCATAGGGTTCTTGTTGCATGTCATTTGTGTAAATATTTCTTTGACTTTCAACTTCTGATCATCATAAGATGGTATTTTTGGTTGAAAATTGCCAATTCTTGGAAAAGATAATTTTGGATTATTGTATTGAGGTTCATTGAATGAAAATGATGTTGAAAGAGTTATAGATAATGCCATTATTATGGCTAAAATTAAAATGCCTTTCATGCTCTTCATATGGCTATTTGTGAAAGGATGAGAAAAATGAAATGAGAGAGATGAATGGATGGATACTGCAGAAGGAAGAAAGAGTTTATATAGAGAGAAATTAAGTTGCATGGAGCTAGTAAAAATTGACTTTTGTCTTGCTAGTGGATTGGTCTTTATTAACAACTTAGACATAAATACAAAAATTAACCTAAAATTAGGTGCTTCAATACATAATGTTACGTGTTATTCTAGAAATACTTTCTTTTCAGCCTTATATATTCCCTTCTTTTGAATTTATATGACATAGTTTGATCTAATATACAGCTTAAGAAAAAACTTTTAAAATTTGTGCTTTTTAACATAATATAGAGTTTGACCGGATCTGATCGTTTATCTTGCTTTGCTTGTGCTTGTGTTTGTGCTTGTGCTTTTGCTTTACTTTGCTTTGCTTGTGCTCTGTCTTGAGCCGAAGGTCTCTCGGAAATAACCACTCTACCTACCAAGATAGAGGTAAGGTCTACGTACACGCTAGCCTCTCCGAACCCCACGTTGTGAGATTTCACTGGGTATGCACTACAACAAATCGGCTCAAGGGGGGCGATTTTTTTAAACCAAAAAGGGCGACTAAAAAATGCCTTGTTAATTCGGACCAAAAAGGGCGACTTCAAGTCGCCCTCTGTGATTTCACCAAAGGGGGCGATTTGTTCAAGTCGCCCTTTTTTGGTCCTAACCAAAGGGGCGATTTGAAGTCGCCCTTTTTGGTCCTCGCCAAAGGAGACGACTTAAAAAGTCACCATTTTTTGTCCTCACCAAAGGGGGCGACTCTCGCCAAAGAGGGCGACTTAAAAAGTCATCGTTTTTTGTCCAAACCAAAGGGGCGACTTGAAAGTCGCCCTTTTTGGTCCTCACCAAAGAGGGCGACTTAAAAAGTCATCCTTTTTGGTCAAAACCAAAGGAGGCGACTTAAAAAGTCGCCCTTTTTGGTCTAAGAATTTATTTTTTTTGTCAAATATTTGAATAATGTTATGACATTATATTTATAATTTATTTATTTTTCAAACATGTTGTCCAAATATTCTTACGAAATGTATGCTTTTAGTTCTTATAATTAATTAAATTAAAAATATTATTAATTAGATAAATACACAATTATATTTTTACACTAGGAAATTTGTCCTCCCTTCATGTATCATTTTAAAAATAACAGAATGATAGGTTCTTGTAAATTTAGAATATTCCAACTTGAATTAAAATAAGTGTTTGACATTGTCACATTAGAAAATTTAATATCTCTCCGGGATAGACCTCCCAATTTGTGGACTAATTGATTGGATGCCCGTGATTCAATTTAGAATAAGTGATAAATAACACATGCTATATAACAAATTAATTTTTATACTATAGTATATGGGATAATATATGGTAGCAGATCTTCTTTAATATTACTTTTTCTTTTATAGGATCTAAAAGAAGGTATCGTCCATTATAAATTTACTAATTTTGGTGTTTCCTTGAATTATCCCTATAATCCTAATCTAATCCATTAGATGCTTTGAATATAAAGAAGTGAACGCACTATATATATATATATTAAGAGAGTTAATTATTTATTTTTTATAATATAAAATCATATATTCGTAATGTAAGATAGTCAATTGCTTAATTTTAAAATATACTCAAATAAGACGACTTTAAAAATCGCCTTATTTGAGCCACACCAAATAGGGCGAATTTTAAAGTCGTCCTATTTGATCTAACAATTTAATTTGAAATCTACTTTTAAAAATTAAATCCATCAATTCATATTTTATCTCAAATGTCCATAATTGACTAATTTATTGCTAAAATTGAGTATGCAATATATTGTTATCTCTCAATACAATACACAAATAGAAATGTAACATGCAGATAAAAGAATAATTGAAATAGTACGTATTAAAACAATGACAAATGAAACTTGCAATTTGCATGTAATACTACTAAACAGCAAATACACCAAAATCCCTATAAATTAATAATGTTGGGACCATGATGTTTTGTTAATTTATAGAGATATTAATTAATCAATAAATTAATAATTATTAATTTATAAAGTGATTTTAATTATTTTTTTAAAATAAATTTTAAATTACTAATTTAAATAATTTTTTGTCTAAAATCAATGAACTATATTCATCATATTTTTAGGTAATAAAATTAAATGTGCATTATATAAGTTAATTGAACTTGAAAGTTCATTATACTTATGTTAAAAATATTCAATGTATCATAATTAATGAATTACTATATTCAACCATGTGATGCTGGGATAATAAGAGTTTTCAAGATGCATTATCGCAAGAGATTTTATTGGAAATTATTGGAAGGCTATGAGTTGGGACATTCCGATCCAGAAAAAACTAATGTGTTAGATGCTATAAATCTTGCAGTCTTATCTTGGAAAATAGATATCAAACACGAGACAATAGCAAATTGTTTCAAACATTGCAAAATTCGTATAGGGGATGAATCTGTCTCAACGAATTTAAAGGAAGCAACCACTGAATACTATAGAGTCATATTTTGCTAAATTATCCTAAGTATATATTTTTATATACTTGACATATGTATTTGAGAAATTATTAATTTATAGAGATAATAAAATAATGTATTTATAAAGGGGTTGTTCCAAAAAATTATTATCTTATTAATTTATTAAAATTGATCATTTTTTTAACTGGCCCAAGTCGGGACCAGAAGAAATTATTATTTTAAAGAGATTATTAATTTATCGAGTATTAATTTATGAAGATTTTATTGTATATGCATTTGACATTGAATCACTATACTCGACAATAAGGAGAAAGAAACCCCTGAAATCGGTTTCGTATGATTTCTATATATATATATATTAATTATATACTTTTTATATTATAACATCATATATATTCGTAAGGTAAGAGAATTAATTACTTAATTTTAAAATATACTCAAATAGGACGATTTTGAAAATCGCCCTATTTGATGTGGCTCAAATATGGTGATTTTAAAAGTCGCCCTATTTGGTGTTGCTCAAATAGGGCGACTTTAAAAGTTGTCCTTTTTGAGTAATTCAAAACTATATATATTGGCAAATTCTAAACTCAAATTTTAACAATTTTAGAATGCAATTATTATTTAATAATTTTAGAATGCAATTAGTGTTTGAATATTAAATATACTTCTTAGTACGAGATTAGTTAGATGTGTATGTATGAAAATTAATTATTTTGTTATTATCCGTATTATCAATAGCCTGTCCCTTTTGTATTCTTTATTTAATTAATAATTTAAACAAATGTGAAAAACAAAAATTAACGCATGCAACCTTAATATCCGAAAATTACGGATATTTGATTTTTTGTATACCCGAAATTATTCGAAAATTGTGGATATCCCATTTTTAGGATATCCGAAATATTCGGATCCGAATCCGATCCAAAAATTGCGGAAAATTACGGATATTCGATTTTTTCTATATTCGAAATATTAGGATCCGAATCCGATATGAAATTATCTAAAAATTACGGATATCCGATTTTTTGGATATCCGAAATATTCGGATCCGAATCCAATCCGAAATTATACAAAAATTGAAGATATTCGATTTTTTTGATATCCGAAATATTCGGATTCGAATCCGATATGAAATTATAGGAAAATTGCGGATATTCAAAATTATACAAAAATTGTGGATGTCCGATTTTTTAGATATCCAAAATATTCGAATCTGAATCCGATCCAAAATTATATAAAAATTGCGGATATCCGGTTTTTTTATATTCGTAATATTCAGATCCGAATCTGATCTGAAATTATACAAAAATTGTGGATATCCAAAATATTCGGATCCGAATCCGATCCGAAATTATAAAAAAAAAATTATGGATATTCGATTTTTTGAATATCTGAAATATCCGGATCCGAATGTTGCACTATTATAAATAATAACTGTAAACAAATAGGCATCTTGTTAAAATTTGACTTTAGAACCGGCTAAGGAATTTATGATTATGAAGAGTATAAATATAACAAGTATTGATGGTTGGTTCAGTGGTAGAATGACATATTTCCACAGAGGAGACCAGGTTCGAATCTTGGCAAGGGGGTATTTGTAGTGATTAAGATGCAATAACTAGTGGTCTAGTAGTGGTAGAGTAGTACAATGTCACGGTTCAGACCAGGATTCGAATTCCAGATGGTGCAATTAATTTTTTTTCTTTTTTGAACCAAATCAAATAGGGCGATTTTCAAGTCGCCTCCTTTGGTGAGGACCAAATAGAAAGTCGCCCTATTTGGTGTGGTTCAAATAGGGCGACTACAATCACCCTCTTTGAGTAATCTCAAATAGGGCGATTGTAGTCGCCTTCTTTGGTCCTTATCAAAGGAGGCGACTTGAAAAATCGTCCTCCTTGATCTAGGACAACGGACCTAATAAGGCGGAGGAAAGGGCGACTAAAAATCGTCCCCTTTAATTTAAAGGGGCGATATTCCACGCCTTCTTTGAACCAATTTATTGTAGTGATGTTATTGTCGTGATTATAAAAACTTGTTATAAGGATGAAATGAAAATTTCAACTGAAGTTATAATTTTCAAATTTAAAAAGGTGAAACTAAGAAAATAGTACCATTCTTTTTTTTTAATGGAGGAAGTATCAATTATTTCCCAATTCCCACTACATTTTATTTATATACTAAAATTATTCTTATTAGACCTTGTGGTCTTAAATTTGACATTATGTTTTTATACGTTTGACTATAAAAACATGTCATTAACGTATAAAATAAAAAATTTAAAGAATTTTCAAAATAAAAAAATTCATTCTTATTTTTGGAACAAACTATGATGGAAAAAGTTTCATTTAAAATGGAACAGAGCTATATGTCAGCAAGTTATTGATTGCTTTCTCTTTGTGTAATTGAGTTGAAGGATGAAAAAATAAGTCATTAGGGTGAGAAATTGCATTTGAAACTATCTAATTAATGGAGATATAAATCATTCTTGCATCTTTTTATAGAATGTTTAAAAAATCTCATTTCAAACTCACCATATAGCATATCATGAGTTTTTTTAAAAAAGTTTTAAGTGGTGTCACGTGTCATATCTTGTATTATAAAATTAGGGTTAATGAAAAATGACATTGATGAATCACTTTTGTAACGACGATGATATAAATGAGCTAAATTATAAACGAATGACATAAATAAGTCATTTTCTATTGTTCGAACACATATTGTAGCATTCTCCGTTTTTTAAAGGACGTCCCTGCTTTTACAACCAAGTTACGTTGCAAACTCAGTCGACAGCTCTTGAAAAGTAGGTAGAAAAGGAGAATAAAGATGCTGAAGATTAGAATAAAATCTGGTCTATGACAGATTTAACTCTACTGTCCTAAGTAAAGCATATATTCTGACCAAAAAAAGTGTAATCCAGTGGTAATCAAATTCCAAAGACCACAATTTTAACGTGCATTATTAAACTAAAATCACGAAAATATGAAGATACTTAGATTTGTGGAAGTTATAAATAGAAATTGGCTGTCATGTTCTGGACTTTACTTTTTGTCATGAGTTCCATAATTGGTATCACAATTCTTGGTACTATGATTTGTTTGTTAGACTTAGCAAATGCCCATTCTAATTCTTCTTCATGCAAAGATGCTTTGCCTATTACTAGTAGCAAATTACAAGAACCTTATGACTCCCTTGAGAGAGCAAATAATACAGAGGTGACTACAGGTTTCAAGTCATGGAATTTTAGACCTGCTGGACATGAGCGCCATCATCGTCGCCTTAGAGTTGTAAGAACCTCTTTTTCTTTTCCATATAAAGAAAATTGACGGTTTTAGTCTTCATGTTTTTGCCACCCCATTTGTACTTTTAAAAATATGATTAACAACAACAACATATTCAGTGAAATTCATCATGTGGGTCTGGAGATGGTAGAATGTACACAGACATCACATCCACCTTAATAGGTATAGCGACTGTTTTCAGGAGACCCTCGGCTCAAGACAAACCATAATATTTAAAAGGAGGGGCATACTCCTCTCCATGCCTCTTCAAGTTCCTTATCATCCACATGCTTCTTTTCTAAGAGTAAGGGCTTAGAGGATTGAGTGAACAACAATCAGAATACCTTTTGCTTCTCCGGTCAACTAATTCAACGATGTCAGCAGCCTATGTGTCTGTAAAATTCTTTTTGGTACTCGAATTAAAGCTTGTTCAAATTGATGAAACTCATGATAAAGTATTTTTAATAGACATTTTCGACTTAAATTTTTTAAAATTTGAGCTAGAAATGTCTAATAGAAACAATTTATCATATGTTTAGATGCTCAATTTGAACAACTTCGTTTATCTAAATAAAATATATTGACAAACTTAAGAGGTCATCGATGTATTACGCTTAATACATCGTATGTCTTATGCATGAATATCTTATGGCAGATTCATGGGGTTGTAAACATTTTTGGATGGGGAGTTTTATTACCAATAGGGGTAATAATTGCGAGATATTACAAAAGACTCCCAATGAAATGTGAGGAATGGTACTCTCTTCATGTTCGTTCAGAAGTAGCAGGGTTCATTTTGGGAACAGTGGGATGGGGTCTTGGCATATCAATCAGAAATTCAGCCAAAGAACAATCCACGATGAGCACACATGGAATTTTTGGCACCATAATCTTCACTTTCACCACTATTCAAGTCAGATAAATGCTCTTTAATTTTCTATTTACAGAGACGGATTCAGAATATAAATCTAACTAATTGATGCACCTCTTAATATTTACATACATATTAGTTCTTAGATACAACAACAAATATCAATTTGTTAAGAAATATAATTATATACATACTTTGAGTTATAGTTGATCTATAGTTAATGTACATCCGCACATTACATGTTATTTATTATATACATTGACTTAAAATAGTTTCAAAAATCTACATATATATATATATATATTGACTCCATAACATTTGTGCGGTTATAAGACTTCACTAACAAAATCGGAATTAGATGCAACTTTGTTCCTAATCGGTCGATAGCTCACCTATTGCTAACAAACTTTTTTGATGATATGTCGCTCATCCGTTGCTAAATAGAATTAGCGATATTTGTTGTTGTTTAAATTAGCTATAAAATTTGTCTGTCGTTAATTTATATTTTTTTGTGGTAGTGTTTTTGAAGCTTATGGTCTTAAGCATGTCATAACATGTATGTGTCTATAAAAACTTCTCATTAAGAAAATATAAAATTATGTCATTTTTTTTACACTACTAATAAGGAAATAGTATCAAACCAAATAAAACAAGTCCTTATGCTTAAATTAAAGATATACTAAATGAAATTGATCCAGTATTGGCTTTTATAATTGATTTTGCTTTTGATTAACACAATTAATTAATGATCAATCCTTTTTAGGTTCTGCACATATGTTTGCAGCCGGATGAAGAAAATGTATACAGGAAATATTGGGTGATATACCACAATTTGTTTGGTAATGCATTGATAATTCTAACCATTGTAAATATATTTCAAGGAATTGAGAAGGAAGAACCAAGCAATAGATGGAAATGGTCTTATGCTGTACTTGTGGGTGTTATGGGATTGACTGCTCTTGTTTTGGAACTTCCTCCATGTTTTAGTATGATTAAAAACAAATTATCCGTGAGTGGTATTGAGTAGCATAAATTAAACTAGTATTTTATTATTTATGTATCTGTTGCAAGAATTCTCACGTAGTCACCCTTCAATGGATGTTGGAGATTTGCACATGAATATGCTGAAGTACAAATTTGACATAATCCAGTAAATTCGGTCCAAATCTTATATATTTATTCAAAAATCTAGTATATATTTATTTATTATAATAAACTTCAGAACTCATAAATCAAATACAGATGCATGTATTTGAGTCTCTCAGAACAACGAACGCTACTTGTTTACCATTGCATTATAAGTAGGGTGGTAAAATTAACCCAAATCTAAATGACCCGCCCAAGGTTTTATGGGTTTGGACAAGAGTGAATTTGATGATGGGTTGGTTTGGGCTAGCTCAAGTTGACCCATCATAAATCATCAGCCCAAATAAACTTATGATGATGCCAAAACATGACTCAGAAAAATGCTCAATATTGACCCACAGAACAATAAAAATACACTAACACACCCTAATCACTCACCACACAATCCATCCACCCTACCCCTTCCCAATACAAACCCCATCCAAGCATTGAACCACCCTTACATCTTTGTCCTTTACCTTGCCTCTCCACCCCACCCCCTACCACCCCTACCCACTTCTACCCCATCTACCCCCTCCCCCCACCCATTGCCTTACCCCAATCCTCAAATTTCTATTTCATATTTTTTATACTTTTATAAAAAATATGAAATATTTTCTTACCTACCGCCCTAACTCCACATACCCCCCTCCACCCCCACTCCATCCTCAAATTTTTATTACTTTTATAAAATATGTTTTATCACCCCTAACCCCCCCCCCCCCCCCCTCGTCATCCCACACGACCTCCGAAATTTTTATTTTATATATTTATTTTACTTATATATAAAAATTTATTAAAAATGAGAAATTTTTGTACCCCATCACCCAACCACCCTCCCCCCACTACCCTCCGCCCTCCCACCCCACCACCAATTTTCTATTTTATATATCTATTTTACTTTTACCAAAAATGAGAAAAAATTGCTTACCCCATCTCCACCCCCACTTCACCCGAAGTTTTTACTTTATATATTTATTTTACTTATACAAAAAAAATATAAAAAATGAGAAATTTCTCTTACCCACTAAGGCCTATCTCAGAAGCGATAGCCATTTTGCCATTAAAATGATATAATGAGTAACGTAAATACTGTTGATATTCATGTACAAATTTAAATACATCTCTCTTAACAGTTGATCTAGGAAAACCTTTAAAAGCAGAATTATACATTTCTCTAATGTAATGAATAAAATGGAGATTCAGGAAATGAAAAAGGCAAACCCTTCACAACAACTAATTTTGCTAGTGCTTCCCTATCACTATGGTTATCGTATTTAGGGCCTAGAATTCCCCCCGTCATAGGGTTAATTTAACTTTGTACTTGGTCCGGGACAGTATGTGAACCTTGTCCCGATTGAGAGGGCGTTTGCGCACCCGATTTTTTAGCCTCGTATTGGGCATAGCTAGCTGGGTGTTTTTATGCTATGTGACTCATTAACCCTCCGTCCCACCGCTACCTTTTCCAGTTTTAAATTTAAAACATTATTTATAAATTTTATATATAGCTACTTGATTCTCTACCTCCCTAATAAAAAGTGTCATGCATCTGATTTTAATTATCGTTTTGCTGGACCTCGTCTCATACTAAGGGGAATAGGAGGCATTTCAGTTGAAGGCGCACTAGTGGGTGTGTCATCTACATTAGTGGGCGTGTCATCTAGATCATCTTCTAAATTAAAGTCTTGTTGAGTTTCAGAAAATATCTCCTCGTCTAAACCATATGATATTTCAAGAAAATCTTCAGTATCAACAAAATCATCATGTTTAGGAATAGGATGACTAGAAGAAGTAACTCGACCCTTGTTACCCCTAATAGAAGAAGTTTTACGCTTACCCTTAAACATACATCTTATTGATTTCATTTTAATTATTCAAATAATTAGTTAAAGATAATGAAATTAAGTGTGCTAAATAAAATAAAGAAACAATAATAATTTAATGAAGGAACGAATGTATCAAACGCCGACGTAACGTCGACGTGTAATCGAGAGGTTGAAAATTTAAACTTTGCTCGATGGATGATCCTCAAGCTAGTTGCCAACTTCACTCCCAAATTAAATATTTAGTAGACAATGTAGACTTGTAGAGAGATTGATTGAGAGATTAGAGAGATTGTATGAAGATTTGTGAGAAAGATGAAGAGAAAATGAGGTATTTATAGTTGAAAAATTGGGTTAAAGTGTAAATATAATAACTTAGGGATTAAAATAAATATTAAGGGGTAGGGGGTTGGAGGAGGGGGAGGCCAAAAATGACCGTTGCACAATGGCCAAAATGTAAAATGGTCGTTGATGCAACGATTATTTTGTGCAAAGGGGGGGTTTGGGGCGGGATCGGGTCGGGCTGGAGGGATAGGGGCGGGCCGGGACCGAGCGGGACGAGGCCATATCTCGTCCTGCAGTAATTCTTTTATAACTGGTCGGCGGGATTGGGCGGGGCCAGGATCGTCACGACCAGTGGTCACCATCTTGGGAAGTGCTCCGAGTCTTCTCCTACTCTCCGTACCCTGGTCTTGGCTCCATCATACATATCCTTGATTGCTCTAGTGTATGCCATATGTACGCCTCTAACCTCCAAACATCTCCATAGAACCTCCCTAGGGACTTTGTCGTATGCCTTCTCGAGGTCGATGAAAATCATATGTAAGTCTCCCTTCCTCTCCCTATACTGCTCCACCAACCTCCTAATAAGATGGATGACTTCTGTAGTCGACCGCTCCGACATGAATCCAAATTGGTTCTCGGAGATAGACACTCCTTTTCACACTCTCATCTCCACGTCTCTTTCCTAAACTTTCATAGTGTGGCTTAGCAGTTTGATACTCATATAGTTGTTGCAACTATGGATATCACATTTGTTCTTGTACAAAGGAATCATTGTACTTCACCTCCATTATTGGGGCATCCTCGCCGTCTTAAAAATGACGTTAAACAACTACGTCAGCCACTCCAAACCTGCCATGTCTGCGCTTTTCCAACATTTAACTGGGATCTCATCAGGTCGGTCGCTCGTCCCCTGCACATCCTGCGCACATCATCCTGAACCTCCTCAACCTTAATGTTTTCACAATACCCAAAATTCAGGTACCTACCAGAGTGCTCCAGATCTCTCAGCACAATGTCTCTATCTTCTTTTTCGTTCAAGAGTTTATGGAAGTAAGGTTGCCACCTCCGCCTAATATGCGCGTCCTCCACCGGCACTTTGTCGTCCTTATCATTGATGTACCTCACGTGATCCAAGTCTCGGGTCCTCCTCTCCCTCGCCTTGGCTAGTCTGTATAACTTCTTATCCCCGCCTTTTTCATCTAATTCCACATATTGACGTCCAAAAGCCGTCGTTTTCACCCCGTAACCGCTAGTTTTGCCTCTTTCCGCACCATCTTATATAATTCCCTATTCGTCAAATTTATTGTCCATACTCCTAAAAATACTACCTTTGGCCTGCCATCAAACTTGCCCAAGTAACCTAAACGAAAAAAAGATCTAATCGTTGTATGCATATAACTTAAAAGGGAAAAGGATATATGATATGGCTATCAACAAAAAGAAAGTCTAATTTTAAGCAAATGACCCTAACCTCATTGAACAGGTCCTCCATCACCCTTTTACCCACACACACACACAAACACACAATATTTTTTAATTCAAATCAGATTTGGATTTTGGTCTCTTTTTTTTTTGTTTGTAATGTGATGTACACTGAACTTTCAGATTTCCATGTACAACTCATTTTTTGAGAAAATAAATAAAACTAAGCTTGATACGCTCACCAATTTAAGTTGTTTCATTGGTGTACACAGACTTATAAGCAACAAATATGAACAATTAGATTTCGGAGTATGAGTATCAAAATATATACTTTTTGGTGTAAATTCATATGATTATATTTTGAAATCACATTACACCGTTAGATTAGACCGTGTTCCTTCAAAAAATATCTTCAAACATATATAATATAATGTGTATAATTAGTGAGCATACGTTGATTATACATTTATTAAACATAAATTATACATCAATGATATATTTTCTATACATATTTTAGGGATACATATTCTATACAACAATGATACAATTTCTAAACATATACAATAGTGATACATTTTTTGTACAACAATAATACATTTTCTATACATATGCTTTAATTAGTTATAAAAATGACTAAAAATGAATTATTTGAAAAGGCTAAAAATATCTTTTAAAATTCTTGGGTCATTTGGTGTCAATAGTTTCACCCAGATGGCCATTAATGTCATTTTCCATAACTTAAATCCTAAACGTAAAGCTCCAATCTCTCACCAAATGGTTAAATATTCATGTAAATTATTCACTAAAAAAAATGCAAATACAGAAAGAAGCCCAAACAGGCTCATTTAGGTAGGATAGTGGGCTTTATGCATCAGTCTGCAAAAGAAATTGGGCCTCCATTCTGTGAGGTCCATAAGAAAACTTCACAAGTAGTTGCGATTATTATTTGAAAATAAGAGGGTCATTTGTAACAAAAGTTTTTAGGATAACAATGTTCTTGAGTTCATTTTGGTAACTTAAAATTGCATGACGATTAATGTCCACACGGATTGTTTGGTAGCTATTTAGAAGGCAGTTGTCCATGTATTTTAACATGCATAAGTAATACTTTATGTCTCAAATTATTTGTCACGGTTATTAAAAATTATTGTCTCAAATTATTTGTCGTTTTAGAAGTTCAAGACATAATTAATTAATTTTTTCCATTTTACCCGTTGTCATTAATGAAGATGACATATAAATAGAGTAAATATTTAATGGATAGAGATTATAACTTAGACATAAATAAGGGTAAAGTAGATCAAATACCCTTCTAATTAATATTTCTTAAGGGATGTGTAAATAAAAAAATGATAAATAATTTGAGACGGAAGGAGTACCATGTTTGGTAGTTGGTTAGGAGGTAAGTTATTTATTTATAAATTAATATAGTATTTGGTTTGCAATTTAGAAACCCGTATACTAATATATGTATAAGTTAAGAAAATATATGTGTTATTTTATACATGATAGAAGATAGAATAAATAATACATAAATAATTCAACCCTGCATAAAATAATATATACTCATAACTAATTTCTACATTATTTATACAATTATACCTACATAATTCTAGTCTACAAACATGCTTAGGTGGTGTTTGGCCAAGCTTCTGAAAGTGTTTCTGTTTCTCAGAAACACTTCTTTGGCCAAACACCCTCTTTTCAGAAATAGAAACACTTTTTCTAGAAGCCAAAAAGTGTTTCTAGATGGGAAGAGAAGCATAAACATCAATTTGGTGCTTCTGGAAAAGCCCTTTTTGCACATTCATTGAGTTTCTTTTTTGACCCATTTACCATTTTCTTTTCACAAAATTTCTTTTAATCTTATATAATATCCCCATATAAAATATAAATTTGAGAATAGGGGTAGAGTGGGGATAGGGGGTAGCGTAAGAAAAAAAATCATATTTTTTTTTATAAAAGTAACAAAAAATATGAAATAGAAATTTGAGGATGAGTGGGGTGGGGTGGGGGTAGGGGTAGGGCGGGGGTAAGATTTTTTTTTTTTTTTTTATAAAAGTAACAAAAAATATGAAATAGAAATTTGAGGATGGGTAGGGCAATGGGGTGGGGTGGGGTAGGAGTAGGGCGGGGTAAGAAAAGTTCATATTTTTTAATATTTTTTTATAAAAGTAACAAAAATGTGAAATAGAAATTTGAGGATGTGGTAGGGCAATGGGGTGGGGTTGGGGGTAGGGTGGGGGTAAGGGGGGAAGAAAAAAATTCATATTTTTTATAAAAAAAAATATGACATAGAAATTTGAGGATGGGGTGGAGGTATGTGTGGATAGGGCGGGGGTATGTTTGAACATATTTGAGTCATTGACTATCATATTGTCGTTACATTTCTTATGAACAATATAATACTATTTTTTGATAAAATGTTGCAATTAAATAATTTAAAAAAAAATATTAAATTGTAAAGAGATACTAATTTTTAGAAACATATGATAGAAAAGAATATTTTAAATAGTTTTAAATCTATTAAAAAAAATATTCTAGTAAATTTGCATAAATGTTGGTCAAACAGGAAATTGTTTCTTTTTCTCAGAAGCACTTCTATAATTATAGGTCAAACACCCTAACTGATCTCCAGAAACAGTTTCTGCAGAACTACTTCTAAAAAACAGAAACACATTTTCAGAAACTTGGCCAAACAGACCCTTAGAAACCTTAGCATAAGAACTCTTGCCATCTCTGACTGATTTTCACATTCAATTAATTATGCTTCACACACAATGTATATTTAAGAGTTAATTATTGTTATAGATCAACTTAATCTAAGACATAAAATTCTTATATACCTTCGGTGTAGAGTACTTAACCTCCTACGGTGTGGTATATTGAACAAGAATTGAAATGAGTCTGACTCTGATTTGCTGAAAGAATAGATCTTTGGCCTAACTCAACCCCATAAAACTAGCTTGTAGGGTGAAAATTATCCAAGTCCATATAAGGAGTTCATGTTCTCATTTCATTTTCATTTTCGATGTGAGACTCTTAACAATTTGTCACCGAATTACTATCGAAGGTCTCCAATAATGGGTTACTTAATATTAGCCGACTTAGTTAACGTGCAAACATATCATTCTTTGTAAACCTTCACCTAATCACGAACTTTAAATAATTGATTAAATAATCAAATATATTTTTATATATAATATGTTCTCAATTTGCTTCTAATTTATAGCAACCATATACAGTTCTATTGCGGTTAGGTTGTAACTTGTAACTTTGATGTTTATCTTGTCTGGAAAAAGCATATCAAGTAATTTCTGCTAGATCCATTCCTTTTTTATTCAGCTGTTAGAATATATTAGTTTATGTGATTATTAACTGATCGAGGCATGTTACCAACAAAGTCAACTACAAAATTAATCTTTAATTAACACTTAAAGTACACAAAATCACAGTCCCCAATGAGCTGTTCTAAACGGTGGCTATAGGAACATAATTTATAGTACTAGTTGTAGGGTTTTTGTCGGGTTGGTATACGCAACGAAATTTAAAAATTTGTGTTACAAACTCAACAAACGACGAACTGTAGGATGATTATGCAGTAATATAATATACATGTAAAATATACAACATGTATATATAACCGTAACGCATCGATAGAACACTTACAGTTTGATAAATCTAGAGTCTTTTAGTATAATGTCCGAGGGTGCGCACGCAACTGATCCTCGATTGCAAGTTCCAAGAACTCTGATGTATACCTTCTTCGAACAGCTAGAAAATTCGGCAGAGGTTCGAGAGAGTTTTAATTCTAGGTCTCTAAGACTTAAATGATATATGAATCAAGCGTCTAGAATAATCAATAGAAGACCTCTATTTATAGCTGCATTTTAGGTCTAAAACGCAGTTGGGTTTCCCGTGGGCCAGGCCTAGAAAACGAGGTACATTGGGTCAGACTGACCCATTGTCTCGTTGGCGCCGCGGCTCAAATATCTCGATTATAAATTGAACATTTATATTCTCTCATTACATCATTAGATCGAAGGAATAATTGACTTAGTGTTACCCTACATGCCTTCACATATTCACACTAATCATATTATGGTCTACACGGAACTCCTAGACGGCCCCGGAAGACGAACTCAATATGTGAAGTATATTTACACGAATCTGGTAAACCGAACCTCTATGTGGGAAGATAAAATCTTTTATTCACGACACACTAAACTTAGAATTTGCCAAGTGTCTATCCAAATGACTTGATCATTATATTTCATCTATATTGGTTGACAACAAGACCATATCCTAGATATGTCTATTGCGTTGGCCAACAAGTGAGTCAACCTAATATCACATGAGAATCTGAGTGTTCTCTTGAATATATATTCGAGGAATGAATCCTAATCTAGTTCAACTACCACCTTTAATCCACATAATAATGTACCCAATACAAGTCGTATCTCAACCTATAAGACATTTGAGCTTAGGACAAGATCAAAGTATATTACTCTGTAGACAAGGCGCGTATCGACCTCAAGTCTAAGGACTTCTATCTCCACACGCTGATCATACTTTAGACATTGTATAACAAACAATATATCAGCAGGGTATACCAATACTTCCAAAGTATCCATGTGTCTATCACGAGTAACCATTACTCGTAGCGCAGGTGAGACATACTATATCTTCTAAGGATGTGATGCAGACCACATGTCGACTTATCACATATCATCGATATCTCATTCTCGATGATTATTAGTCGAGACTATTTTAAGAGTTACATTATAATATTAATATCTCACACTATTAATAATAACGTAATCTCTAGGGATTCATATTATAGAATATTACAAACAATCAATTAATAATTCAATAATTACAAATGTCAAAATATTAATCTCCATTAATAATATTATGAATGTGTATAAAATACATTTATTCTAATACAGATTGTCTTTAAGATATAAATATACTTTCACTAGTATCCCAAAAATTATATTGTTGAGGGATCATTTGTTTCACGAACAAGTTATACTAAAGTTATAATAAAAATTATAATAAGGTGATTAGATAAGGCATAATACATAGACATATTCTTAAATTTATATCAGCTTACAAGTATGCCCTCTAATTTTGAATGTGCATAAGTAGACGACTCAACTGGTATATAATTGAACACCTAAAAACAAATACTAACATGACACTGACGTAATCTACAAAATTAATGTTTTAATTAACTCTAAAAATACTCAAAATCACAGCCCCCAATGAGCTGTTCTTCACGGTGGCTATTGGATCATATTTTATAGTACTAGTATCACCAATTATAACGTTGAGGGATGGTTTGATCTGCGAACAAGTTATACTAAAATTATATATGTTTGAATTATAATACGGTGATTAGATAAGGCATAATAAATAGACAGACCCTCAAATTTTTTCAACTGACAAATATGTCTTTCAACTTTGAGTGTGCACAAGGAGACACATCAACTTATCTTCACTTTATCGGTTTAACACTTCAACTTACAAAACGATCATCTTAACACCTCTAACTCTATGGGTCACGTCATCATTTGTGTTTACGTGTTGAACTTTATACAAGTTGAGGTGCATACTTGTGTACACCCAAAGTTAAAGAGCGTACTTGTAAGCTGAAGCCAAATTTAAAGGTCTATTTATATATTATGACATTAGATAAAAACGAGATTATAGTGTATCTATATTAAGATATTAAGTTTGTTGGATATAAAAATAAAATATATAAAAGGGGTGTTTTACTAAATAAATTTAGATGATTTTTTCTCTTAAATTTTTACTTTGACCTTCTAAAAGGACTTCGAAAAGTGCTTTGAAGACAGTTATCTTCGTCATTTGATCGTTTAATCTCAAGATTATCTTTATCTTTTATTTTTTTACTTCTCGGTGGTTGTCGTGCTTTGGGCTCTTATTAATTCGAATTCAGACCATGTAAGACATATTAAAGAATCTTAATTCCAAACATAAACAAATGAGAGAAGCCACGTTCCGACATCTCTTCACGACTGTTTCAAATCTTCTTAATTATGTAATAAAAAGATCTTTTTTTAAAAAATATTCTTAATATATTATGCTAAGTATATAAAAGGAGAGGATCCTCTTTGCATTTGCTTCAAATAACCACACTTTCTCTACTTTGAGCTTAATTAGCCACAAAAAATGTCAATTACTAATTCACAATTTTCAAATTGCTTCTTGATTTCATTGATTTTTCTTATTGCATTTGCTCCAAACCATGCAAATGGACAAGAACTTAAAGTAGGGTTTTATCACAAAACATGTCCTCATGTTGAGTGGATAGTGAAGGAAGTTGTTGATGATGTTATATCAAGAGTCCCTAGCCTTGCTGCTCCTTTGTTGAGAATGCATTATCATGATTGTTTTGTTAGGGTATGCATGCAAAATAAATTATTTTATTACTATCATTTTATATAGTAGTGTTTTTTTTAATGAAATTCTCTTTCTAAAACTCAGGCGAAAGATTGTGGTGGTGTGACAAGTATTTTTGCATCTTTAATCAAAGATTTCGAGTTTGAGCTCTGAACCTAACGAAAATCCTCACTAGACGAGCCCAAAGCCGGTGTCAAGTGAATTTTTTTTAAAAAGTGAAAAATATATTTTATAAATATATTTTTCATGAAGTCATTCTTTTGTGTTCTGATTATCAGAAAATATTTTCTTTGCTCCACCTTTGCTCCACGATATAGGGAAAATGACTTCCCACACTTAGTGCACGGAGTCATTTCCCTTACTTTTATATTTCTTGTTCTAACTAGTACTTTAGACATGTTAATTTTATTATCAATCTTTAATATATATTTGTTCCAAAAAGTATATTTTCATTCATTAACCCAACATCGATAACTAAGTTTTAGGAAGATACTTTTCCACGGAAAGAATTTTTCATGAAAAATTGACTATTGTTACTTAAGGAGTGTCGACATCCATATTCGACAAAAAATTACACGTAAAAAAAGTTATGTGTATATATCGCATATTTAGACACTCTTGTCTCCTTCGTGGATTTACTTTTTTATATTTTAACCTCCCCAGCCCCGTCACTCCGAATGAAAATTTTGAATCCACCACTGATAGTATCTAATATATTGCATGCAATTATTCTAACTATAAATCCTTACTTATGCATTCCTCTATATTTTTGGCAGGGTTGTGATGCATCACTTCTGTTGGATTCCCCAACAAAACAAGCTGAGAAGGATTCAATCCCAAATTTAAGCCTAAGAGGATTTCAAATTATTGATAAAGTGAAGACTGCTATTGAAAAATCTTGCCCTGGGATAGTTTCTTGTGCTGATATTGTTGCCCTAGTAGCTAGAGATGTCACTGTTGCGGTAAGTATTACTATCTACATGTTACATTTGAGTTCAAGTCTTTATATATCTTCAGTGTAAATATTTAACATTATTAAGTCAGCCTAAAGATATTTATATGTAAGTGTTCTTAAAATATGAGATTTAAAATTTTGAAAATAAAAGATGTTACCTATTACACTATGTAAATATAATTTTATGGTGTAAAAATTGTTTATTCGAACAGTTAAAAATTTATCCGCACCCGATGTTTACACCAAGCCAATAGTTGCATGACGGTATACAAGGAAGTACTTAAGATCGTTAAAATTTACCACTTATTATACAAGAGTCTCTAATTATTGTTCTTTTTATAATTTTAAATCTCATCAGGTGAAGGGACCATTCTGGGAAGTAGAAACAGGGCGAAGAGATGGAAGAGTGTCAAATATAACTGAAGCCTTATTTACTTTGCCTCCTCCTTTTGCAAACATAACCTCTTTGAAACAAGGATTCTTGCAGAGGGGATTAAGTGTCAAGGACCTCGTTGTATTATCAGGTAATATTGATTACTTCTTTATTAAGTTTAAGTTAATTATATACACCATCCATTAGTTTAGAAATTGTTTACACTATCAGATCATTCAAAGAATATAAGCTTCTTAAATGTGATATTTCTAATCTCATAAACAAGATATCTTACGCGCTACAACAAAATAAAGATGATCTAATGATATAATATTTTTACATTAACGGTGTATATATAATGTAGAAATAGCACCCACCGGCCATTTTTGGGCCATGTAATTGAAACATAGCCCCTATCACGGAGTTTCAAATTCCCTAACTCCATGATAATGTCGTGGAGTTCCACTCTTGAATATTGAAACTCCATAACAATGATTATTTCTTAATTACATAGACTGAAAAGTGCCTACTTTTTCAATATATTTACGAGTAAGCCTCTTTAAAACGTGATGTTTTGTAATCTTGAAAATAAGACAGGTTACATGCTACAACAGGTAAAGAAGAAATAATGACGTAAAATTTAGATCGTGTATATATACTGGTAAAATTCACAAATAGCGTGACTTAAAAATAGTCATTGTCATGAAGTTTTAAATTTTATTGGTGAAACTCCAGGACATTATCATGGAGTTTAACTTGTGAAATTTGAAACTCCCGACTATTTTTCAGTTATGGGGCCGAAAAGTGTTCAGTGACCACTATTTCTACGGTTAAAATTCATAAATAACCACTCTTCATATATCTTTTGTAATTAAAAGATAGGCACAATCAAATTTTTAAATTACACCGGTGAAATTCGACGACAATACTACTTTTAAAGACAATAGTCAAGAAGTCCCAATGAGCGATATTTCTACACTTATAACTCAAACTCATTCTTCTAGCTCATTACTATGGCATCATGGGAGGATCTAGGGGACGGGAGTGTAAGATGACTCTTCTCATTAATATCAAAGTATATATAGAGTACAATATTCATCCCTTATACAATAGGAATCCTAAGCTTATACAAAAGAGGAATCATAGTCTTACCATAATTGTATTTACACAATATATGAAAATATTCTAATTATGGGTAGGGATACAATTGTTTCTATAATATACATGTTTACAGTGAGGGTGTTGATCCGAACCCCCTTAACAAAAATTATATTGTATATATAAGGTATTTTGTTTTATTTGTGTGTAACTATAAAGATTTTAAATCACTTGAACACAAGACTAGATGTTGATTTAGTAGTTTAGAAGGGTCAAAATACACCTTGAGGTTTCAAGTTTAAAATCAATGCATTACATTTTTATTTTTTAAACCTGAATAGTGAAAATTCTAAATCCGTCGCCGTGCGGCATGCATGTAAACTAGCTAATATTTGAAATGTGTGCTTTAGCTTCTTCTAATCTTTTTTGAATAAACACCTTACAGGTTCTCACACAATTGGAATGTCTCACTGCTCATCATTCAACAACCGTCTTTACAACTTCACTGGAAAAGGAGATACAGATCCCTCATTGGACCCCAACTACATAAAAAGATTGAAACTAAAATGTTCACCAAATGACCAAAATACCATAGTGGAAATGGACCCTGGAAGTGTTAGGACATTTGATAATTCTTATTATAAGCTTGTGGCTAAAAGAAGGGGACTTTTTACTTCTGATTCTGTTTTACTTGATGATAGTGAAACAAAGGCTTATCTCAAAGAACAAGCAATTAATCAATATGGTTCTACATTTTTTAAGGACTTTGGTGAGTCTATGGTGAAAATGGGAAGGGTTCAAGTGCTCACTGGTACTCAAGGTGAAATTAGAAAAGTTTGCACAATGGTCAACTAGTAAAGCATAGTTTATATTTATTTTTAAAGTGATTATGCACGTCTAGGGTCAACCATATAATTTGTTTTCTTTTGATTTTTGAGTAATGTGTTTATCATTTAGAATTGATGTAAGTTTATTGTGTTTCTTTTATGGAATATTAATAAGTTGTCCAATTTGGAAGTCTTTGTAACAAGTGTGAGAAATAATGGAAAGTTTGATATTTCACAACTGTCATTTTCATTGCTGAATCTAATATCTCAATTGCTTCAAGTTATTAGAGAGAAAATTATTACTTCATTCCAAGAGCTAGGATGAGTAAAAATGATTAAGAGTGGAAATTATTTGAGCAGTATTTCAAGAGAAATAATCCCTTTGTCTTAAATATTTAAAAATTACACCAAAAGTAATACAAGAACATAACTAACGATTAAAAATATTTAAAAAAAGTTCTTTAACTCCCTAAATAGTAACATCTTTACATTAAATGGGGGGCGGATAGAGTAATAGTTACAACAACAACAACATACACAGTGTAATCCCACAAGTGGTGTATGAGGAAGGTAAGATGTACGCATACATTATCTCTATATTTATAGGATAGATAGACTGTTTCCGATAGACCTTCAACTCAAAAGAAATGTACCCAATGCATGAAAAGGGAAGGAAGAGGAGACAATAAAATAACAAATGTGCAAAACAAATATAGTAACAGCAATCAATGCACATTGGCAAAAAAATATATGACTACCTAAATCATACGACTACAAGTACGATAACTCTATGTTACCTACTAACCATCTACCCTAATCCTTGACGTCCACACATTTCTCTCTAAGATCATGTCCTCAGTCAACTGGAGTTGTGTCATGTAATTTCTAATCACCTCTACCAGTTCTTCTTCGGATGAAGAAACCACTCACTAACATTCATGAATCATGACTCGAAGCCCAATCGGCATCACAGAAAGCCTGAAGTTGAAATGAGGGTTCAGATGATAGGAATATCCCTTGGCTATGATCATTTCGCAGAAAACATAAAACTCGCAAAGCTGCATAGAGATAATTCACACATGGGGTTTGCATGTATTGACTAGGGTAAGAACTACAAATGATAAATTCGGTCGTATATGTGTGAGGTGATTGATTTTTCCAACCAAATGTCTATAGATTGTGGGATATGATAATAGGTTTCCTAATTTTGCAGATAGTTTGGATGAAGGGTCGAGAGCAAAGGAGATAGAAGACATATGATCCATATCAAATTTATCATGCCCCAATATGGGGAGGGTGGCCAACACCTAGTGCCTCACTAGGCCCGAACATACCAATCTCTAGCTCGTATAATATGTGTCTCAATGAATAGCTTAGGCCAATGAAGCTAACCTATAAGCGTGGTATCATAACTTAGGCCGACAAAGTCATACACTAAAATGTCTGTAAACAACAATCAACTTAACCAAAGCGGGATCATCCGTCATATATAACATAAGTATCACTATGCGGGCCGACAAGGCTGTCATACTGACACTACTGGACATACATGATACGTCTATAAGCCTCTAAAGAGTGACAATTATACTATGGTTAGGACAGGATCCCGGACTACGCATCATCTGTTTATATACAAAAATATGGATCTAGTAACTCTGAATGACATGAAGTTTCCCACACTAGCTAGTACTCAGCAAATTTACTAATGTGGTCCATCCGACTACCTATTTAAGCATGCGGGCATGAACAAAGTGTCCCCGACAAAGGGACGTCAGTATGAAATAATTTACCGAGTATGTAAGACAACTAAAACTATATTAAATTGAAGTACGAGATAGACTGAAGAGTCAACAAAGAATTTTGCTATACTTACCTACCTCTGTCATCTAACAGCTAAACAACATAAAATCAAATTACTTAGCCTCATGTATGGAATCTAGACATGTGTAAATAGCCCCGAAGGCAAGTGTATATCCTCGAAGGCAAACTACATAGCCCAAAGGCAAGTGTATATGTATAGCCCCGAAAGTAATTTTTGTATAGCCCGAAGACAATCTGTATCTGTATAGCCCTGAAGGTAAACGCGCATCTGTATAGCCTCGAAGGCAATTGTATAGTCAATAGCCCCGAAGGTAACATGTGAATAGATAGCCTCTTAGGAAAGTGCATACTTCTATGAACTCTACAATTATCTTTCCTAACTACTAATATAAGAAACTATTCTAGTTTGAAGGTAAACTCCCGACAAGGGAAACTACTATAAAGCTATCAAGAACAATATAGATATGAGATATTTCTGGAGGCACCTATTAAGTGTATTTTGTATACACTTTTGAGTCATTTTTAGTTAGTATTTTACTTTTTTATTTTGCGTTTAGTGTAGTGTTAGGTGTGTTTTTCTTTTATTTTGTGTCACAGTGATCATAAAGGAGGAAGTACATAATCG
Organism: Przewalskia tangutica; assembly: GCA_029844215.1. Classification (NCBI taxonomy): domain Eukaryota; kingdom Viridiplantae; phylum Streptophyta; class Magnoliopsida; order Solanales; family Solanaceae; genus Przewalskia; species Przewalskia tangutica. The sequence goes on from CM056719.1 coordinate 680,544, forward strand.
AGGATGAAATGAGCTTAATTGAGATGGAATTGCACACTAAAAAGGGCAAGAAATAAAGTCTAAGAAGTCCCGAGAAGCATAGAAGAAATCTGACGAGGTCCGGACAAAAAAAGGACACAGAATCAGAAAATCCGAGCAAGTAACGCCGCCGGAACTAATTATCCTGCAGTGTCTGATTTCGTCGCAGTATTTTCGGCGCCGTGGCGCCAGCCTGCAGGGCCACGGCACCAAGGCGGAAAATATGATTTTTGGGCCGAATTTCAGAGGGTTAAAAGGGTCTGAAGCGCAAGTTTTCTCAAGTATAAAACCCTGCTTATTATACCATATTACAAATCATACTTTTGGGAGGCAAGAAGGAGGTTACAATTGGAGACTCTTGTTCAAGTTCTTTTTTTTCCTTTACTTTATTTCAGTTTATGTTGGGTTGTAATTTAGCTCTTGACATGACAATGTTTAGGAGCGAAATACTTTAGTAGAGTTTCCATCGAATCTTCTTGAAACTCTTTCATATAGTTAATGTATTGATTATTGATTTCTTCTTCATCATATTAAGATCTATTCAATATTGTTATGATTGCTTGATAATTAACTAGCTATTAATTGTCATCACTGATCGGTGTGTTTTATATACACCTTTTGAGTCAGTTTTAGTTAGTCTTTTGTCCCGTTTTGTACATATAAGTGTTGTATTAGGATAGTTTTCCTTTCTATTGAGTCAAAGTGGTTAAAATGGTCAAATGGCGGAAAAGGAGCTAAAAGAGGGCAAAAGAGGAGATGCAGAGTAGCAGAGAAAGTGGAGAACGAGGTGAAATCCGGACAGTAGCGCGGCCTCCTGCAATCAGCGAGGGCGCGGCGCCACTATTCAAAGAGGCTTGAAGACTGGTAGCGCGGCTACTCGAGCAGCGAGATGCTGGGCGCGGCGCTAAACATCCGAAGCTACGGGAGTTGCGGCCGCGCTCTCGAATGATGATATCGGGGCGGCGCCAAAACACCGACGTATTGCGAACTTCCGCGGCCCCTGCATGCAGCGGCGCCGACGCGGAAAAATTAGGTCTTTTGACGAAATTCAGGCGGGCTGAAGGAAAAGAGGAGGCGGTTTCGGCTATAAAAGGAGAACCCTGGCGCTTTTAAGGGTTCCCTTGCACAACACAAGACTTTTGCTTGGAGATTGGATACCATTAGTTTAGTAATTTCTTTTCCCTTTCTTGTTCTTTATTTCTATTTTGTATGATGAACATGGAATTAGTTCTTGTCATGACAATGGCTAGGAACTAATTCTCTTATAGGGCTTTCCATGTTGAATTGCTAGAAACTTATGTTATAAATTAATGCATGCTTATGGTTATTTTTCTTATTGTGAGATCTATCCAATAATTGAGTTGAACTCTTGGTAATTAATTGACAACTAATTATCACTATATGATTTCTAATCAGATTCCGAAAAGGGGGGATTGTGAATATGCTGTAAGTTGGGTAGACATTTTTGGATTGAGGATGAAAATACCTCAATTATTTATGTAGCGTTGATGAGAGACTTAACAACCCTAGTTTTGCGCATTGTGCGTGACGGTCAACTAGGTTTTTGTTCTTAATCCTCCTATAGAGTTATTGATCGGTGTATTTTATATACACCTTTTGAGTCAGTTTTAGTTAGTATTTTGTCCCGTTTTGCACATATAAGTGTTGTATCAGGATAGTTTTCCTTTCTATTGAGTCAAAGTGGTTAAAATGGCCAAATGGCGGAAAAGGAGCTAAAAGAGGGCAAAAGAGGAGATGCGGTGAAAGCAGAGAGTGGCGAGCGGTGAAATCGGACCGGTAGCGCGCTCTCCTGCGATCAGCGAGCGCGGCGCCACTATCGAGAAGGTCGAAGACTCAGCGCGCGGCGCCCTCGAGCAAAGCGAGGCGCGGCGCTAAACATCCGAGAAGCTACAGGAGATGCAGCGCCACGGCGCCCTCAGATAGCAGATATCAGGGCCGCGGTGCCAAAACACCCGACGGATTGCAGAACTTCCGGCGCTGCATCTGCGAGCATGGCGCCGACGCGGAAAAATTAGGTCTTTGACGAAATTCAGGCGAGCTGAAGGAAAAGAGGGAGGCGATTTGCAGCCTATAAAAGGAGAACCCTAGGCAGTTTTTAAGGGTTCCCCTTCTTGCACAACACAAGACTTTTTGCTTGGAGATTGGACACCATTAGTTTAGTAATTTCTTTTCCCTTTCTTGTTCTTTATTTTGATTTTGCATGATGAATATGGAATTAGTTCTTGTCATGTCAATGACTAGGAACTAATTCTCTTATAGGGCTTTCTATGTTGAATTTCTTGAAACTTATGTTATAAATTAATGCACGCTTATGGTTATTTTTCTTATTGAGAGATCTATCCAATAATTGAGTTGAATTCTTGGTAATTAATTGACAACTAATTATCACTATATGATTTCTAATCAGTTACGAAAGGGGATTGTGAATATCTGTAAGTTGGGTAGAGATTCTTGGATTGGGGATGAAAATACCTCAATTATTTATGTAAGCGTTGATGAGAGGCTTAACAACCCTAATTTTGCGCATTGTGCGTGACGGCCAACTAGGTTTTGTTCTTAATCCTCCTATAAAGTTATCCTTATCACCGAAAGGTAGGTAAGGTGCGATCTTTGAGGTTGAGTGTTTATATAACCCTAACGGGAGTATAAAACGATTTCAAACCCGCTTTCTCAAAAGAAGAATACCATAAGTTAATGCATTAGTAAGTAGCATAAGCGGATAGTAAGGATACATGGAAGCCCTATTCCCATCACATCTGAAGTAAATCTTTATATTTTACATAGTTTTCATAATTCTTAGTTATAAACAACCAAATCAATTATCAATTCGCCGAATAGATACTAGAAAATAGATAGTTGGTACTTGAACCCTAATCCCAGAGGACGATATTCGGTCTTATCAAAGACTATACTACTTGTCACGATAACGTGCACTTGCGTTTAAAGTGTGTGCATCTTACCGCGCATCAGTTATCCTTATCACCGAAAGGTAGGTAAGGTGCGATACTGGGGTTGAGTGTTTATATAACCCTAACGGGAGTATAAAACGACTTCGTAAACCTGCTTTCTCCAAAAGAAGAATACCATAAGTTAATGCATTAGTAAGTAGCATAAGCGGATAGTAAGGATACATGGAAGCCCTATTCCCATCACATCTGAAGTAAATCTTTATATTTTACATAGTTTTCATAATTCTTAGTTATAAACAACCAAATCAATTATCAATTCGCCGAATAGATACTAGAAAATAGATAGTTGGTACTTGAACCCTAATCCCAGAGGACGATATTCGGTCTTATCAAAGACTATACTACTTGTCACGATAACGTGCACTTGCGTTTAAAGTGTGTGCATCTTACCGCGCATCAAGTTTTTGGCGTCGTTGCCGGGGATTAGGCATAGTTCAATATCAATTTTATCTATTTTTAATTTCTAATTTGGTTTTTATTCTTTGTTAATTTCTATATTTTTCTATTTATTTTATTTTATTTCACCCATTTTTCGTTTTATGTATTTATTGTGTGAAAACAAGGGTGCCGTGATCCGTTGTTGGTTTTGATGCATCTCAGGGATCCTCAAGACATGGATTTCTACTGTCAATATGATCGAGCTCCAACCATAGAGGAAGAGAGGAATTGCGAGAAGTCATACTCGGTCTCACTAAGTATCAGCGCGATTCGTGGACGAAATGAGATTGGCCATAAAGAAGCTGGAGCGCAAATAGGAGAACTCGCATCATTTTAACAATGAACAACAATTTGAGAGCACAACCAAACCCAACTATTGAGGAATCTGGTGAGATAGTTGGTGTAGAAAAGGAAAAGATTGCAGAGATCCAATTATTTACCTTCTTGGACTCTGTAGAAATCCTTTTTCTTGCACCTATTACAGAAGAACCACCACTAGCTATCACGGTTGATCCCCAATTAGGAATCCCATACCAGCAAGGGTACCCCCTAGAGTTGAGAGATGTAGAGAATTTCACGGATTCCTACGTTATAAAAAGCATAAAAGACAAGCCCGTCTTGTGTACTTGGGGGATAATTGTATGTTTAAGGTTCTTGGTTGAGCAAAAAGTTATAGGGAAATTGAGACCTATAGCAATAAATCTGCGAATTGCAAGTAGTTCGCAGAAGGGTCCAATGAGCACTCGTACCGGTTAATTGCGTCCGGCTAAAAGACGTTAAAGACAGCGTTTGTTGGGAGGCAACCCAACGTTTTCAATTATGTTATTTTAATTTCTGTCTTTAGTTTATTTTATTTTTGTCTAGAACAATCTCACGGTCTTGGGTTCTTGTGTTTGTGTTGTGATTGATAGGTCTGGAAATAAAGCAAGGCGAAATCAAGCGAAAAGCCGTAATTTCGGGTAAGCGTCGCGGCGCCATGGCGAGGCGGCGCCAAAAGAATCGAGCAGCTGAAGTTTAAGCGCGCGGCCCAGGTAGCGGCGCCTAGGAAGCGGCCATGCGTAAATCGTAAAATATGCCTAGTGTAGGCGTCGCGGCGCCAAAGTCGAAGGCCCGCGAGAGATCAGCCGCGGCCGAAATCGAAGCGCCGATCGGGAATCGAAACTTAAAACGCCAAAATCAGATTTCCCCAATTCTAAATTCAAAAACCTAACCTTCCCTCTCCAAAAACCCACGAAATTCCAGAAATTTGCCCACAAATCCTCCACAAATCCAACCCAACCACAACCTAAACTCTTAAATTCCCAAAAACCCTTAGCCATCTCAACCAACAAAGCTCCATTCCATAGCCTCAAACTACCAATTGAAACAAGAACAAGCTTGAATCTTCTCATAAAAAAGTAATCTTTTTCTGTTCTTGAGTCCTTTACTGAAGTCACAGGAGGTAGTAGTTTGAAGGAATATTGTAGTTGAAGTAGTTTGGGTACTGAAAAGTTGATTGTGAAATTTGGAGAAAAGAGTAGAAAAAAGAGTGTGGGTATTGGGTAGAAAAGTTGAAGTTTGGGGGTGTTGTGTTCGCTGCTAGTTGTCAATTGTGTAGGAAACATTTGTGCCACTAAATTGTAAGCTCCAGAAACTGTTTTAACCATGACCACCAGGAAAAGAAGAGGCTCCACATCTACCCCAACCCCACAATACGATGAAAATAGGTTTGTGAGCTACCAAGCCTACCAAAGATACAAAAAGCTTGATACCAGACCCTTAATACCAGAAAGGTGAATGGACTACCAGAGGGAGTCATATGGGGAAGAAGATGTTTATGAGCCCATTCGGGCGATGATTGAATTAAGGGAGTGGAGGAAATTTGTGAATCCGAGGAAGATAGCACTAGTAAACACAACAATGGTGCGTGAATTTTATGCCAACTTTCCGGAGAAGGTGGAAAGGGGATGCTTTGTAAGGGGACACTATGTGTCTGTGACAGCAGATAATGTAAATGCACAATTGAAAACAGTTGATGTTGAAGGAGGAATTGGTGATCGGAGCCATTTTAGAACATGGTGCAGGAAGCAAACAACATAAACTGGGATACCGTCGCAAACACAGTGAGCTACCCTGGGGCTGTTTTTGATATTGGAAGAAATGGGCCAAGAGCACTGAACAGGTGTCAATTCAATAAAGTAGTCAAAGGTTGGCTATATTTCGTCAGCGCCCGCATGATTCCATCCACACACTTCACCAGAGTGCCAGACGATAGGATTAAACTGATATATGGAATTATGAGGGGGTTGACGATTGATGTGAGGAAAGAAATAGTGCGAGCATTGAGGAAATCAGCGGGTTGGTAACAGCGGATTGGGACATGGCTCGATTATCACAAGCTATGTCACATGAGTGCGGTCCCAATCCTACCCACTGATACTCATGAAAGAAACCAACCGCCGTGTCCCATGGGATAGTGCACTCTTTCCGGACCCAAGCCCCCAGGCTGACGGAGAGTACAACCAAAGAAGCAGCAGGTGAAGCCGCCATGGGCGAAGATGAGCTGAAATAGGGGCTCAATATGAGGCGAGACCTAGCCACCGGCCAACCACGGGAAGCGGAACCTCCAACGCCCTGATGGAGCAATTGTATCAAAATCAGATGAGGATGATGCAGACCTTGGACACAGTAGTACAAGGACAGCAAGAAACAAGGCAACAAATCAACGAGTTGAGTTCCTTGTTCAACCAATGGTCGATGCATTATCCACCGCCACCACCACCATTTTAGCCAAAGTTTGTAAGTGTCGTATTTCTTTTACTGTCTTTGAGTCTACACACATTGGGGACAATGTGTGATTTAAGTTTGGGGGTGTTTTATTTGTGTGTCATGTTATGTTTTATTTAAGTCTTTTTGATTGTTTATGTTTATTTTGAGTCACCAAATTTTTTTCTTTTTTGAGTCATAATTGCCTGTCAAAGATCATGTATGCTGTAGTTGCTAGAAACACCTAGTGAAGGAAGGCAGAATAAGGTAACGGAATTGAAGCAACTATCTAAAGACCTAAGTTAGATATGCCAAAAACTCACAAAATCTGTCTATTTGGAGTTTCTTGCTTAAATTACGCATGCTAAATGATAAATGCTTATGTGTTATGATTGCTTGCTATTTGAGGCGAAATAGTTAGGATATGCATGTTAGGGAGATGACTCAGGCATTTCTTTGATAGTCAATTCTTACCATTCTTTTCTATCCCGTACTTTAAAAATATCCCTAGTCAGGCCCATTGAGCCAAAAATTGAAACTTCTTCTTTGACACCCTATATTCCCACAAATTGTACCATAAGTGAAAATATGAAATAGTAGAATACATTGTGTTAAAAAAAAGAGACAAAAAGAGTGAATAAGTCTGTTGCACCCCAATACAAAAGTAATAAGAAATAGGCAAAAGCCTAAGTTTGGGGGTGCTTGTCATTATGAGATACTTCACTCTCCCAAAACAAAAGAGGGGAAAGATAGAATCGAAATGAAGAAAAGAACAAAAAGAAAAGGGAAATACTGAAAAGCTAAAGAGCTTATGATACACAAAAATGAGCCTAAATGCCTATTTTTACCAACCCCTACCTAAGCCTACATTACAACTCTTAAAGTCCTGAAGATCTCTTTTATGCATACCCAGAATTAGTGGAGAATAACAAGTAAGCATGCCATAGGAATTCTTGAATTTACATGCATGATTTAGTATATTGACTTCCATTAAGCATGATGAATATGAGTTTGCGAAATATTTAGCTTCATGTGTTTAGTGTGCTGAAAATTTCATGCTATATGTTCCTGCATGTTATTTTGCTAACCTTCATGTTTTTCTAGTTAGCACTATTGCAGCTAAAGTAATCAATGGCAGTGAGTTTTATTTTTCGTTTCTTTGAGTCTTTTATTTCTTTCTTTCTATCTTTGCTCGAGGGCGAGCAAAGGTTAAGTTTGGGGTATTTGATCGGTGTATTTTATATACACCTTTTGAGTCAGTTTTAGTTAGTCTTTTGTCCCGTTTAGCACATATAAGTGTTGTATTAGGATAGTTTTCCTTTCTATTGAGTCAAAGTGGTTAAAATGGCCAAATGGCGGAAAAGGAGCTAAAAGAGGGCAAAAGAGGAGATGCCAGGTAGCAGAGAGAGTGGCGAACGAGGTGAAATCGGACAGTAGCGCCTCCTGCAGCCGCGGCGCGGCGCCACTATCCAGAGGTCGAAGACTGGCGCGCGCCGAGCACAAAGAAATGCGCCGCGCGCTAAACATCCGAGAGCTACGGGAGATGCGGCCGCGCTCCATGACAGATATCGGCCGCGGCGCAAAAACACCCGACGGATTGCGAGAACTTCCGCGGCCGCTGTCTGCAGGGCCGCGCGCCGCGAAAAATTAGGTCTTTGACGAAATTCAGGCGGGCTCAAGGAAAAGAGGAGGCGGTTTGCGGCTATAAAAGGAGAACCCTAGGCGCTTTTAAGGGTTCCCTTCTTGCACAACACAAGACTTTTTGGAGATTGGACACCATTAGTTTAGTAATTTCTTTTCCCTTTCTTGTTCTTTATTTCAGTTTTGCATGATGAACATGAAATTAGTTCTTGTCATGTCAATGGCTAGGAACTAATTCTCTTCTGAGCTTTCTATGTTGAATTTCTTGAAACTTATGTTATAAATTAATGCATGCTTATGGTTATTTTTCTTATTGAGAGATCTATCCAAAAAATGAGTTGAATTCTTGGTAATTAATTGACAACTAATTATCACTATATGATTTCTAATCAGTTACGAAAAGGGGGGATTGTGAATATGCTGTAAGTTGGGTAGACATTCTTGGATTGGGGATGAAAATACCTCAATTATTTATGTAGCGTTGATGAGAGGCTTAACAACCCTAATTTTGCGCACTGTGCGTGACGGTCAACTAGGTTTTTGTTCTTAATCCTCCTATAAAGTTATCCTTATCACCGAAAGGTAGGTAAGGTGCGATACTGGGGTTGAGTGTTTATATAACCCTAACGGGAGTATAAAACGATTTCGTAAATCTGCTTTCTCCAAAAGAAGAATACCATAAGTTAATGCATTAGTAAGTAGCTGTCACGACCCGACCCCGGGACCGCGACTGGTGCCCTACCTGGGCACCCTTACAGGTAAACATCAGAGAAAATCAGCGGAACATACACGAAACTTAAAAATAAAACATCGTAAGTAAAACAACAGGTTAGCCGATAGGGCTACCTTCCTGAACATATATAAAAACAACCGAAGAAGTTGCCTCCTTTCTTTTTACAAACTGACCCACAATATGTGACTACAGACCTCTAAGAGTTTTAACAACCACTGTGGCGGGACAGGGCCCCGCCATACCCCTGAATGAACATAAACGTGACAACTCCGGAACACTGGAGCCATCTCAACTCTTTGAACCGATCCTAAGCTCGCGGATCCACAATCGTACCTAAACTGCGGGCATGAGCGGCCCGAAGTCGATAACAAAATTGCTAATGTGGAATGTAATATAACGTCTGATAAACAAATCATAATCGTACAAAAGAATGACAAGGACAAGTATAAAAATACATACCGGATCTGCGTGTCATTACCACTTATGAACTTAATCGTACCTTATTATCCTTTCCATTCCCAATAAAAGTTATAGTCACATTCTTACGTACATTATTAGAAAAATAATCATTAAGTTCATTACCATATAGCTTACTTATCTTTCATAACATAGTCCGGCCCACTACGGAGGGACACATATACTACCCGGCCCAATTTGGGACGCGATCAAGTCACACTAATATCAAAGCATGCCCGTGGAATCCCAATCACCGTGACTATTAGTGTAAAATATAACCACGTGACGCGCCGTGGCATCCCACCTCACCGTCGCGTACATACACAATACATATATATATATCCCGCCGTGGAATCCCACATCACCGCCAAGCGATCCAAAGTATAATAATACACCAATAGCATACATGAACACCAAGTCCCACCGGTGGTATAGCGTCTTGGGGTCTACCCTCACTTATACTCTTACCCCGAGAAGGTGGTAAAGCGGTGGTATAGCATCTTGGTCTACCTCACTTATACTCTTACCTGAGAAGGTGGTATAACGTCTTGGGGCTTGCCTCATTTATACTCTTACCCTATCTCGAGGTCGTCAAACAACACATAAAGCGGTGGTACAGTCTTGGGGTTTACCCTCACTTATACTCTTACCCTGGAGGAGGTGGTATAACGTCTTGGGGCTTGCCCCTCATTTATACTCTTACCCTATCTCGACCGACCATCAAACGAGACATAAGCACTACCATGTCTTTTATAAAATCCGGGAATTTAACCCAAGTGCTACAAATAACGGAAGCATACCCGTGGAATCCCACATCACTGTCGGTACGTCCAAGTAACTTATAACAAAGCAGTGACCCTCCAACCGAGAGTCGCGGCATCGTAATAAAACATAATACTTGCACTCAAAGGCTATCACCAGCACACATAGGCTAATTCTCAATTAACAAGCCAAAGTACTTATAAGGGCACTGTTGACACCCAATTTTGACCCTCCCGTCCAGCCATTAACCATAAAATTACACTAATTTTGTAAAATAATTTTTTAGGATTTTTATAATAAAATACAACAATAAAACATTAAATACAGGCATAAATAAATAATTTAATAATGGCATCGCGTCTTACGTAGAGTTTTAAGCATTTAGAGTCCCACGCCCGCACTTATTAACTTTAAGCTTTGTCGTAATTCTTAAATAATTAATAAATGCATAAAATAAATAATTTAGCGATAACATCGTGTCAAGTAGCATAACCGCATTTATTAATACGCAAGAGAATGTCATAGTCATTTATAATTTAAAATCAATCTTAATCTAATACATGCATTTTAATAGCATCGCATTTATAAAAAGTTTTAAAAAAAACAATTCTTAAAAAAATCATACTTGCATTTAGCATTTAAATAATCTAATTTAACTTCGCAATATTGCATAATAATAAGTTTTTAAATAATAGCGCCGCATTCTAAAGTATTAAGCATTAATAGCACGTCCGTCTCTATTCTTTATAATATTTTAAACTCAAGCACTAATTAAATAGCACGCCCATTTTATTCTTGTAATAATTTTAATAAAGCACTTAAATAATTTGAGCACAATTTATTAATTAATAATACACCTACCTAGAATTAACTAGCTAATTAATTAACTAGCCTAAAACTAATTAATACCTAGAATATTAGCCCAACACCCCTTTAATTCGTCAAGACCGCATGACCACACTTGCCATTTCCCACGCGTCTTCTAAACCCGTCTTGACCTTATTTTTCTTCCCTCAGCCCAATTCATTTCTATTATCAGCACCCCTTTCTACTTCATCTTCTAAAAAGAACACAAAAGGTAAACAACGAACCCTAAAGAGAAAAACCGCCGCACACACCCCTTCAACCGCGGATCTCGCCGGATTTTCAGGGTGGAAAATCCGGCGACCTTCCTTACCCACGCATCCTAGCCAGCTATCCTTTCCATAAAACCAGATTTTCCTTCAAATCGTTACCTTATCGAACCACTTCAAATCGAACCAAATCAGTCCCTAGATGGTAACAAATCTTCATCCTCAATCTCGCCAAGATTCGTACAAATCGCACAGAATCAGCATTGAAAACCCTACCAACTTAGAACCCGAATTAGGGCTATAAATGCAGAAGCTATCTGCGCGTCTGATAAGCGAGCGGAGTCGGGAGAAGACACAGCATCGAGAGGAGGAGAGAAAAGGGTGGCCAGCAATCCAAACCTCCTTTCTTTTTTCTAAATTAACAAAAGCAGATCGACGTAGTGGCATTTAGCAGCCTTCAACCTCAGCGTTAGGTATTCAGCATTCAGAGATTAGCAGCCCGAGAGCAAGAACAGAGCTTCGAAACCTTTTAAATACTAGTCCAGAAATCGCACAAAAACCGGCCCTTTTCATTCGCATCGCCAAAACCAAAACCCGAGCGAGTCGACGACTTGATCCGGTTCGCTGTCCGGAGAAGGTAAATTCATCGCCCTTGATTTTCCATTCGATTTATATTACATCATCATGCATTTGTCTTTTATCGCCGTGCTTTGTTTTAATTTGGTTAGTATAATTCAGTTTACTCATATGATGAGTTTAAGAGTGTAGTTTGAGTTTCGACATCGGCAGAGGGTCGTGAGGTTGCTTAGTTGTACATTGCAATGTTACTTGTTTATTTGTCTATTTACGCCTTTGTATGACGTATCAGAAATTGCATAATGTGTATGCTAGCTCAATGCTTACCTAGTAATTTATTATCCGGATAAGTGTTCAGTTAAATTAACTATGTTACGAGAATGATTTGATTTTAAGATCTGCTCGACAAATACTATATCCTGTTTGAAGTGCCTTACAATATGAATGTGCTTGAGTATGCTTAGTTTAGCCTAACCAATCCTGCTAATCTGAAATGCTATCGGAAAATGGTTATTGGACTGTCCCTGTCGTCTCATAGATCTGTTAACAGGTTTTTAAACTCATTTTGTTCGTTGAGTTATAAGTTAACTGTATGTTCAATGTGATATACTAAGGACTTCGAAGGATATATACCTTGTTTGGGTTTTAATCATATCACACTTAAGATCGAAGCCTAATTTAAGTTAAATAGAGCTAGGGAATTTGTTTAATTCATCTCCTAAGTAGCCCCTCAGTGTTCAGTTGGGAAGCATGAATGAAACTCTGTTACTCATTTGGCTTGATTTCATATTGTAAAGGGACTGTATAAAAGTGATCGTCTAAGCATTACTAGGGTTTCATACTTCTGATATATGTATGTTCGTCCTTCATTTGCATATGTTCTACCAATTATTTTGACCTTTATTCATGTTATCTGCTCAAGCCTCAAAATGCCACCATACTAGCATGTCAAGTCCTTTAGAATAATGTTGTGTCATACTTTGATTATTAAATTGTTTTGATGTTTTCCAGTCTGTTCCTATCTTAAAGCGCCACTAGGATGGCCTCTGATGTCTGTCAGTCTCCTCCATAGTATGAAGAATAGGCAGAGTTGATTTAGCATATTGTCTGATGAAACCATGCCTATGGCAGGTTAAATTCAGTTATCTGTGGTACATAACTCAACCTGTAATCTTGCTTCTCTTCTGCAAATATGTGTAGAGCTGGTTAGGATAACTGAGACTGCTTAAAAGATTTGGAGAAGGATGTGGTTAATTAATGTTTTACCTATTCTGTTTGTTCTTGATGATATGTGAGTTTGTTTCCGATTAATTATCTTTCCTTTCTTAAATTTCTGTAAGACTGAAATGGTACACAGGGAATATATATCCGAATATATATCTGAGGTGTATCCAAATGACCTCTTGGATTATTTGTTTAAATATCTTCCTGTCTATATGTATACTAAGCTGGTTACACATTCATCCTACATGTTCAAATGAATAATCTCATACTATCATGTAAATTATTCTAGGTGGTTTGGCATCTCTGAAATGCCACTGCCGACTAGCCACGTGACCATTCCTATGTCTACTTAACTCATAATATGCTTGCATTACTTGTCTAGGTGTTAAATATCAACATGTGAAATATTTTAGTCATTTTGTATCCTGTCTTGTTCATTAAGCTACTGGGTGATATATGGTTGGCAACTATTTGAATATTGTGTGTATGCCACCCTTATATATATCCTTGTAAATGTGGGCTCATATATTGTTAACTGGGCTGTCATAGGTACTGGACATGCTCAGTTCTTCCTTTTCTTTTTTTTTTTTCTTTTTTTTTTTTTTGGAAGGATTCCACGTTTTGGGCCTGTTTTGCACTTTTTGCATATTATCTGTATCCAAGGCCCAATGTTGGGCTGAACCAGTTAGGGCCCTTATCTGTTCGAATCTGTTAGCTTCGGATTAATATAATTAAAAATGAATAATATACATGTTTGAGTTTACATGATTATTTGACTATTTTTGGGCATATACTAATCCTTATCTTCTCTTACTTTGCATGAAGCAGCGTCGAGCAACAAGAGTCTCATGGCGAGACTATAGTAAATGTGAAACCCACCTCTATGTGCATCTTGCTATCCGCATCGTAAATTCCAACTCACGCGAATGACATCGCCATTCCTCGAGTCCTTCTAATTATTTTCTACCCCGCCCCATTTCATTTATTTGTTGTAAATTATATGTCTAACGCTACATTAATTAGTAGGATATTCATAATAGTTAAACCTTGAACCAATAGATTATAAAGTAGCTTAACATTAAAAATTTGCTTTCCCCCATTTAGTTGATTGTCCCAGCTTGCTTAAGTTATAATCAAACCATTTAGTAATCCTCCATCCACATAACTATTTAGGTAGTCAAAACATTATTTATCACTAATTTCTAATATAAAAATCCATTTTTTTAATAAAACCCTTATAGCATGCAATTGCTTTAGCCAATGTTTATGGCATCTCATATACAGGTCCATATGCATAATAGATCTTTGCATATATAGCCTGTTATTTAAGCACCTTATAAATACATGCCTTTTCCAAAAACTAAAGAGGTGTTAAACGTTTTCTTTTCTTTCGTCAAAAACATATTCTTAGCCTGCAATGCTTTTGCTCAAATACTTTATCAACATGCATTTTTATAAAACATTCTGAAGCATCTTTTATATTTTCACAACAAGCATTTTATATAATAATTAACCCTAGGTTTGAACGGATAACCGCAAGTTAGCGGATCCTTTAGGGTGCCTAACCCCTTCCCTTTAGGATAATAAAGAACCCTTCCCCAGAATCTCATTAAGTTTAGCAGACCATTAAAATGGAGTTAATGTTTTACTTTAAACTAGTTAAACATTTAGGTGTCCTAATTCACCCCAATTAATTAGGTGGCGACTCCGCGAACCCTTAGCATTCTAGCAACCCTTTAGCATTTTAAATTTTAGCTTCTTTTAAACTTTAGCATCCTTTTAGCAATTTTAGCATTCTTTTAAACATTTCAGCTTTTATTGTTATTTTCTAACATTTGTATTTAAGCAGGAGTTTTAGAAAATGCGCGGCGAAAATGGGCGCGACAGAAATGGCGACTCCGCTTGGGATTTTAGGTTCTTAACCACAACAGACCTAGGGCTATTATTTGGCAATTATTTTTGCATTTAATTTTTTGTGTATTGTATTTTGTTTATTTTTACTACTTGCTTTACTGCTTTTCCTAAACTGGCATTCCGCTCATATTTCTTCCATTCTGGAAAATTCACACAAATCACACACTCACGCTATTTGGTGTGCTCGCGCACCATAAATTTCTTTCAAAAATATCCAAATTTTAAGAGAGTTGGCGCTGTGAGTTAGATCGGTTAAATCGATCGGTAGAGCCTTCTCACTCGAGTTGTCCGCTCGGGAACCTTGCGTCTAGAAAAGCCAATTCTTAGAAACTTAAGATAGAGCTATACCACCCTTATTTTAGGGCATGCATGCATTTACCTTAGGTGGGTCGGTCCTTGGCATCGACACCACAATTAAGAAGACACCAAATTGGCCGACGGGTTATTATAACCCCGCGCCCCAAAAGCATATTATGTGTTGCATAGTCATGATAAACAAAACCAAGCCCGAAGTTGAAATGCCTAAATTGGAAAATGTATACTCATTTTTTATTTGTTTTTTTTTAGATGGAACCTATCCCTCAGATCAGAATGGTGAATGGGGTTCCGAGCAAATTGAGGACATGGTGGTCAAAATTCGACTTGGGTAGTCAAATGGCAATCAGAAGAAGGTTGGGGTGCCTTACCTCGTTAATCGACATATCCCCCGATCAGCATTTGGTCAGAGCATTGATCCAATTTTGGGATCCGGATCGAGTCACCTTCAAATTCAGGGATTTCGAAATAACCCCCACCTTGGAAGAAGTCAGCTACTTTACCGCTTTAGCATATCACGACAGGAAACCAGTTATTCCACATGGCCAGTCAGGGAAAAAGCTCCTCCGGTATCTGGGTTTGAAGAATACCAGAGAATTGCGTTGCTTTGAAAATAATTGGGTTTCTCTAGACTACTTGTACGAGAGATATGGTTGCCGAGACGGATATAAATTGTTTAAGAATGAATTTTCTTTGCCGCTGGACCATTGGAGAGTTAGGCGTCTATTGCATTTGCTATGGCTTTCCTAGGGATTCTTTTATTTCCGCTCGAGCATGGAAGGATCAGCACATGCATATGTTCGGTGGTTAGAGCAGTGTTTGATGACGTTGGTGGCAAACAACTCACTCTGACACCCATGATCTTGGCAGAACTATTTAGAGCGTTGAACAGGTGCAGAAGGGGTGAATCGAGCTTCTTTGAAGGCAGTAATCTCATTTTGCAGATGTGGGCAATAGAACATTTTTATCAGCGTTCAAACATGACCGATGTATGCCACAGCGCGGACAACAAGATCTCCACTTTTTATGAAAGAACGAAGCGTTATGTGTCACCAGTCGGCACAGAGGATTGGTACAAGTACCTAGCATCCCGCAGTAGCAGTCAAGTTCAATGGAAGTATCCATTGCTTCACATGGTCAAAAGGGTCTACTTGAGACCTAAGGGATTGTATTATATCAGACTTATAGGTCTAAAGGGACTACAACCATATGCTCCACTACGCGTACTCCGGCAGTTTGGCCATACACAAGTAATCCTCGTAGGCGACATGAGCCTCCGAAATTCAGTTCGGACCAGAATTCATCGTTCCCGAAGCCAAGCAGATCCTTTATGAATGGCATCATATTGACCAAATGGAAATCGGGAAGGACCAAGCAGGGGTCTCCCCAGGGTATCAAGCATGGTTTCTAGATCGCGTGGAATATAGCCGGAAGGAGCAAGGCGTTGAGGACATTCTTTGCAAGGGGACGAATGAAAGACAATCAACTCGAGAGAGGTCATCACCCGGACATGTAGGCCCTAATGCACGATGCGACAATACTTGGAACAGTGGAGCTATACCAAAGAAAACCTAAGCCGCATCACATCGATGACATAGTTATTTAGTTTGAGATTTTTATTGTTTTTATTATAAAGTGTCATTTCAATTAACTTTATTTCCAATAAAGGCATTTCGATACAATGGCTTGGGTACATCTAACATGACTTTGCATGTATGGCGCTTAGGCCTACCTCTGGCATAATAGAGGTCCCTTGCATATTAGGAAGCGTTCGAATGTGCTATGTGCAATATATACGCTCATACATGCAAATTATGGTCTTATGCTAACACCGTTTGGTGCATCTTTTTAGAAAAATTTATCATCTTCCCAAAGGGTCGGTTCGTATTCGACTCAACAATGTCGAACATCCACACTTCACGGATCCAAGGCAAGAAATGGCGATATGGTGGCTCGGCGTCGAGCCGAACGGTTTTGGGAATTATTCTGTCGGTAACGAAACTTGAAGGAGGAATATCACCGATCGGGAAGAATGTATTGCTCACCGCCGCAGATTGGCGATATGCGAGTTGAGATGGAGAGGCTACGGAATCGACCAACCTATCCATCGGTTTGAATACCACATGCGAGAACAAAGGGCCACTATTTCGCGAACCGCCCCGGTCGACCTCCACCACATATCCCCAAAACTCCCCACAAAGGCGCGATTCTGACCAATCGCCCTCGCCCGGCCAATCATCAACCTCGCGCCAAAATGATCCTCCTCGCCCGTACCTCGCCTCCGCCTACTCACTTCGCATAATCAGCCACAATCACCAAGCCAACCAATGCACGCGTACCAGCTACCCGGCCCAGAAACCACCCAAACGGCTAACTTACACAACGAAACCCAACTTTACGTTCGCGCGCGCGAAGTAGATCATTACGAAGAAATGGAAAGGAAGTCCGAGCCAAAATGGACGATGGCGTGGCAGAGATTCACGGCTGAAAAAGCGATTAAGTGGCATGCGATCGGCTAAAGGTCACGAAGGACTAGATTATGAAGATCTTTGCATGCGTCGGATGTGGAGCGCGATTGGGATATAAGGTGCGAAGTTCGATTTATTTGATGGGAAGGAAATCCTCGTGCACTTGAGATCATATGCGACAAGTTAATCGGGGTAGGAAGAACCATGGCCATCATGAAGTTGTTCATTCGAAGCTTAACCGAGGCAATAGATTGGTACACTAGCGAGATCGCGTAAATGGCATAGTTGGAATCGTTGGCCCAAGACTTTGTGGAAGCGGTTGGATTCAACACGAACCGGTGTGGGCGAGTTCTATCTAATGAAGTTGGAAAAGAAATCTCACGGAGACTTTTCGGAAGTACGCCGTGAGGTGGCGTTGAGGCGACAAAGGTACAACCACCCGTGGTGGAGAGTGAGATGACCACACTATTTGTACAATCTTTGAAGGATGCAACCTATTATGAGCGGATGATAAGCGTCGTGGGCGAAATTTTGCGAGTCGTCGAGAATGGGTGACCGTAGAAGAAGGTATTAAAGCGGCGGGATTACGAATCGGCGGCATTGCGAGAGCAACGATAAAGGCGATTCGATCGGGGGCGATCGAAGTACTTGAGGAAGAAGAGCGATTTCCCGCTTCCATGTTTTGCGCAAGAACGCAAACCCGAAGCATTCATAACATACGAACCACCTATCAAACCCCGTACTACCACACGGTGACGAAACTTCACACCTCACTATACACCTACCCCCGAGCCAGCTACCACACACGGCCCATATATAAATCAACGCCCATCAAGCCCGCCAACAACATGAGCACCAATGCGCCCGGACCAAATCAATTTTGAAGGAAGACCGTCCAGAACCGCACTGGTGAACCCATACCGGATATACGAAAGATGCGGTGCGAGTTTGATCCAACCAATTCGGGGAGGATTCTAGCCTATCCCAAGATGGTATGATGAGAATAAGCGTTGTCGTATCACTCACGATAGCCCAGGGCATGACACCGGAAGTTGCTACACCCTCAGGGACAAAATCGAAGAATTGATCAAAGAAGGAGTAATTGGTGAAGGATCACGCTGACGTGCATGATAATCCCTTGCCAAACCACGCGCCAATGTGCATGATAACCCTAGATGAGAATACAATTTGGAGGAACCATCCGATCGATTCGAAGTGAGGAAGAGTCGAACATACGCTTTACGTCGCCCCGCCACCAATCCTCGAAAGAAAGCGATTTGAGTTAGAAAGAACGCCGAGACATAAAGGTTCAATCACGATTGTTGAGCGCCGGGAAGGGCCACCGTCAAGATGGATCGCGAGAGAAAGTGGGAAGCGGGTCATAAGTCACCATTGCGAGTATAACCAGTCGAGGTATTACACACCTATAGAGGCAGCCAGGAGGCACCGCAAAGAAGCCCGTGGCGAGGTGAAGTCGAGAGTTTTGGAGGAAGATGCCACTAAAGAATATTCCGTCGTAGAAGCGGTTAAAGAAGACCTCGGCGCATATTTCTCTACTTTCATTGTTAATGCATTACGCCTCGCACGATTGCATTGATGGAGGTGTTGAGGATGCATACGTTCGGAGGTACAGAGGCAGGAACTTGGCGGCTTTGGTCGGACAGTACTAGAGGCGCGAATCACCTTTCACGATGATGAGTTACCGTGAGGCGTCGAACACAACCTGCACCGAATATCACCATCCAAGTCGCGAGACAAGATTGTTTCAACGATCTTTGATTGATGGAGGCTCGGTAGTCAACATTTGTCCCATAGCGACCTTTGTTGAAATTGGAGGCGGTAAGAAAATTCGTGAAAGTCATATCGAGTCAAAGGTTTCGGCCGAGTCCATAGAAGTCGAAGGCGTGATGGACCTCACCTGCGGATCGGACCTACGAGTCGTTGTGGAATTTCAAATCTGGATATTGCTACATGTTACAACTTGTTGATAGGAAGGCGTGGATCCGTGAGGTGATGCGATCCGTCCACCTTGCATCGATGCACGAAGTTTATATGGAATCACGGTGAAGTGGTAGTATTTGGAGATAAAAGGGAACATCAACACCGATTATGCAATCCTGTCATAGAAGGCGTGAAACGATCGGATGGTTGATTTTCATATTAATGAGATCAAGAAGCGAGTAAGTCCGCCACTTGCGGTGCGTTCTCTCAAAATGGTGGCCAAGGAAATGCTAAGAAATGAATCTGAGCGTGAGAGGTCTTGGAGTCGGTATGAAGGGGATCACAGAACCTATCCGGTGGTTTGGGAAGAGACACTTTTGGTTTGGGGTACCGGCCAGCGAAGGATTTGGTGACCACGAACCTCGGAAGAGGATACATTCCTTACTGCGCCCATTCCGCCCTTGAGTCGATCGTTCGTCAAAGCCTACACCATCCGGATGCGAGAGAAGACGACCGGATGATCTCGCGATGGGGTTCCGAATCTGTTCGTAGGTGATGATGAAGCGGATTGTTGCATGATCGCAGGAGATCACGAGGAAGAGCTCGCATTTGGGATCGAGCATGGATCTGACTGAATAATTGGACTTGCACCCTGTCGACCGTCAGAAGCTTGCGATCATATTAATAAACACATTGATAACGCGAATATGACATGTAATGAGACCAGCGAACAAAGTTCAAATGACGAGCATAACCCAGGAACAAGGAATGTCATGATCGAACTTAGCCAAGAGTGGAAAACTTTGAGAATAGGCCTAAACCAAATTTGGAAGAAAGCGAGTTAATAAACTTAGGCGATGAGGCAGTGAAAGAGACTAGAGTCGGCGCCACCTAAACGTCACCTGAAGGAAGAATTAATTGAGCTCACGAAGCGATTGCAGATGTGTTTGCTTGGTCATATGAGGACATGCCAGGTTTGAGTACAGACATCGTCGCACACAGGCTACCTATTGAACCATCTTATTTCCCCGTAAAACAAAGGCCGAGAAAGATCAAACCAGACATGAGTTTGAAGGTCAAAGAAGAGGTGTCTAAACAGTTTGAGGCAAAGGTAATTCGAGTTGCAAAGTATCCTACTTGGTTAGCAAATATCGTGCCGGTAAAGAAGAAAGATGGAAAGGTCAAGTCTGCGTGGATTACAGAGACCTCAGAGCGGCCAGAAGGATGACTTTCCTCTTCCAAACATCCATATACTCATCGATAATTGTGCGAAGCATGAACTACTGATCGTTAAATCATTTGCTGGCTATCATCAGATCCTTATGGCAGAAGAGGACGCAGAAAAGACAGCATTCACTACCCCGTGGGGGGTGTACTATTATCGAGTTATGCCGTTCGGTCTCAAGAACGCAGGCGCCACCTACATGAGCCATGACCACCATCTTCCACGACATGATTCATAAAGAAATTGAGGTCTATGTGGACGACGTCATCATCAAATCGCGAAAAGCGGAGGACCATTTGGCAAACTTGAAGAAATTTTTCCAACGACTAAGACAGTATAACTTGAAGTTGAATCCTGCAAAGTGCGCATTTGGCGTTCCCGCAGGGAAGCTGTTGGGTTTTATAGTGAGCAGGAGAGGGATTGAGCTAGACCCCTCGAAAATAAAAGCCATCCAAGAGTTACCTCCTCCGAAAAGTAAAAAGGACGTGATGAGTTTCCTTGGTCGCCTCAACTACATCAGCAGGTTCATAGCCCAGTCTACCGTGATATGCGAGCCGATATTCAAATTATTGAAAAAGGATGCAGCTACCAAGTGGACAACAGATTGCCAACAGGCTTTTGACAGAATCAAAGAATACCTTTCTAATCACGATTCTAGTACCTCGAGCAGGAGACCTTTGCTACTCTATTTATGCGTGTTAGAAAATGCTTTCGGATGCGTGTTGGGCAACACGATGAAAGCGAGGAAAAAGGAACAGGCCATATACTATTTGAGTAAGAAGTTCACGGCATATGAAGCTCGTTATACTCTGCTGGAACGTACTTGTTGCGCATTAACTTGGGTCGCCCAGAAGTTCAGGCACTATCTATCGGCATACACTACTTATCTTATTTCAAGGATGGATCCGCTTAAGTATATCCTTCAGAAGCCCATACCACGGAAAACTAGCGAAATGGCAAATTATGTTGGCGAGTTTGACATCGTCTACGTCACGCGAGAGTAGTAAAAGGGCGGGCCTTAGGCGATCATCTTGAGAACCCGATCGATGAGAATCGAGCCCGCCGAACCTATTTTCATGTTGAAGAGGTATTGTTTTTCGGATAAGATATCTCGAGGATTACGGGTTGGAGGATGTTTTTCGATGGGCGGCAAATTTCAAAGTCGGCATTGGAGCGATTTTGGTTTGAAAGCAGTCGGCGTTATCCGATTTCATGGCTTCATTTCCATGCACCAACAATATGGCGGAATATGAAGCTTGCATATTGGGGCTCGGAATGGCGTAGATATGGACATACAAGAGCCGTTGGTCATAGGTGATTGACTTGCGATCCATCAGTGCAGGTGAATGGGCAACCAAGAATATGAAGATACTTCCCTACCTATTTTGCGTGAAGGAATTACAGAAGAGGTTCATCCACATAGAATTTAGGCATGTTCCCAGGATCCAGAACGAATTCGCTGATGCATTGGCAACCTTATCCTCCATGATCCAGCATCCGGACAAGAATTACATCGATCCAATCACGGTGAGTGTCTTTGGAGCAGGGCTTATTGCTCCCATATAGGCGAAGAAGCGACGGCAATCCATGGTACCATGACATCAAAAGGTACCTCAAAGCAGGAGAATATCCAGAAGGCATAACCAACATCCAGAAGAAGACACTTCGGAGACTAGCAAATCATTTCTTTTTGAATGGGGAAATTGTGTACCGAAGGACTCCAGATCTGGGCCTATTGAGATGTGTCGATGCTCGAAGGCAAGCAAGTTAGTAGAAGAGATACGGAGGGACATGTGGACCTCATATGAGCGGCTTCACTTTGGCGAAAAGATTACTGCGGCGAGTTATTTTTGGATGGCGATGGAAAGCAGTTGTATCCGCTTTGTGCGAAATGTCGGCAATGCGATTCATGGAGATTTGATCGAGTACCTCGAATGAACTTAATGTAACGAGTTCTCCCTGGCCGTTCGCAGCTTGGGGCATGGATGTCATCGGCCCTATCGAACCCGCGGCTTCAAATGGGCACAGATTCATCCTCGTAGCGATTGACTATTTCACTAAGTGGGTAGAAGCATCATCACACGCGGTCGATGTGAAAAAGGTGGTGGTCGACCGTTCGCAACAACATCATTTGCCGATTTGGGATTCTGAATCAATTGTGGACCGATATGGAAGCAATCTCAACGATAATTTGATGCGTGATATATGTGGAAATTTCAAGATCACGCAGTAATTCCACTCGTCGACCCGGATGAATGGAGCGATGGGCGGCGATAAGAACATCAAGAGGATATTGCGCAAGATGATCAGCAACTACAAACATTGGCATGAGAATTTGCCTTTTGCGCTTTTGGGTTATCGCACCACAATCCGAACTTCTACCGGGGCAACGCCGTATCTTTTGGTGTATGGAACAGAAGCTGTGCTACCAGCAGAGGTGGAAATACCATCATTGAGAATCATCCAAGAAGCCGAGTTGAGCGAAGCCGAGTGGATACAAGATCGTTATGAGCAGTTGATGTTGATTGACGAAAAAAGGTTGAATCTGATCTGTCATGGGCAGCTATATCAAAGCAGAATGGCTAGAGCTTTTAACAAGAGAGTAAGGCCAAGGTTATTCAAACCGGGACAATTGGTTTTGAAACGCATATTTCCGAATCAAATTGAAGCTAAAGGAAAGTTCGCACCCAATTGGCAGGGGCCCTACATGGTCCATCGAGTATTAAGTGGAGGGGCCCTAATCTTGGCTGAGATGGATGGCGAGGTATGGCCCAAGGCTATCAACGCAGATGCAGTGAAGAGATATTACGTCTAGGAGTATTTGTCTTCCGTGTAATCCCCTTTATATTGTAAAAGCTGCATTCCCTCGGTGGGATATGCATAGAGCCCATGTAGGGTCTCGCCGCTGCAAATCAAAAGCCCTTTACTTGTAATCTGAACTACGTCATGACCTGATTCCCTTGGCGGATACGTAGGCGGCCATATCGGCTTCGGTCCCACTTTTAGAATTTTACCCAATTTAGCTTGTAATGAACTACGTCATGACTGATTCCCTCGTGGGGATACGTGGCGGCCTAAATCGGCCGGTCTGCAGTTAGGAATCTTCCCATTTGTCTACGACAACAAAGGGGTTTGGGTTATTCCCAAAACGATATGAGCAATTCATCACGAAGTTAAGTTCGCCAGCGCGACACACATTGGAATTGAGACGGTTTGCGCACTATGAGGAAAGGCAATAACAAGGATTCCAAAGGATGTTCGTTTGGTCAAAATACATGTCATATTCGGCAAATTAGGCGAGGCTTTTACATTTTTACGCATGTCATATAAATGTTTAGTTCTAAAGATGTTTTGTGCATACTTATGAAAACATTTCATTTTGGAAATTGCTTTTGGGCACTACTAAACATCTCAAAGAGGTCGAGGGGTTGCAAACCCAAGCAGGCGAACGCGGACATCGAGGCGGCGGCAAAGTCGGAATCTGGTCGACCCCAAAAAAACTCACAAATTTTCTTTGGCGCGAGTTTTCATGTTAACGAGGCGAAGCGCAATAGCCAAAGCGGAAAATACGAAAAGTTTCTTCATATTGGCGGGCGGCAAAAGCGGCGGCGAAAGGGCAACAACAATCCACAATCCAAAGTTCAAAAGCGCACGACAAAATCTAGCACACCGGCGTGGGCATAAAGTCAAATTTGCGACTAAGGCATCGCGCCCAACGAAGGCATCAGGGCAATTCGTCGGCTGCGACATCTAGCATATCCGTGCAAGGACAATATCTCAGTATTCATCTGGAGTATCGGGGCGACATCTCTACCCGTGAAAGTGCACCTATCCTATATGCTTATCATTTTGTTTAAGCGGTATGCACTAACGTTTTCTCAAGCTCGGCTGCGGGAGCATTTATTCTGAGGCGGCGGCGATACGTCCGAACGGCGGCGTTATCGGCGTGTGTCGAGCAACGACACCTCGGCGTGCGTGCGTCTGCAGCGGCGCCCGATGTGGCAACATGTCGGCAGCGACATTATCCGCGTCGTGTCGAGCGGCGACACCGTCGGCGTGCGTCTGCGCAACGGCGCCCGGCAACACGTCCAGAACGCGGCGTCGTGGCGTGCGTCATGCAGCGACGCCCGGCGGCAACATGTCGAACAGCGACATTATCCGCATTGTGTCGGCAGCGACACCATCGGCGTGCGTCTACGCAACGGCGCCTCGGAATACGTCCGAGCAACGGCGTTATCGGCGTGTGTCGAGCGGCGACACGCCCGGCGTGCGTCTACGCAACGACGCCCGGCAACACGTCCGGCAATGGCGTCTTGGCGTCGTGTCGAGCGGCGACACCATCGGCGTGCGTCTACGCAACGGCGCCCGGCGGCACGTCCGACGCGGCGTCGCCGGCGTGCGTCTGCGGCAGCGCCCGGCAATACGTCGAGCAATGGCGTGGTCGGCGTCGTGTCGAGCGGTGACACCATCGGCGTGCGTCTACGCAGCGACGCCCGGCGGCAACACGTCGAACGACGGCGTCGCCGGCGTGCGTCTGCGCAGCGCCCGGCGGCGACACGTCCGGCAGCGGCGCTTATCGGCCAACAAGTCCAGCAGCGCTATCGTGATATCACATCTGCGAGAGCGATTTTCTCTGTTCTCAAAATTGCATTTCCTCATTCATGCTTTATTTTGCCTTAGCAGTTATGCACTAACTCTTTCTTGAGCTTTAGTCTACAGGGGTAATTGCAGCAAGGACAACGTATCCACATTCACAATCGCCACACGCGTGCGTACAGGCGAAATCACGGCATTCTGCGTCGCATCAACACACGTGCATCATATTTTGCGGGATAACCTTTTCTACTCACGGTTGCATTACTTTAAAGTTATGCATCATCACTTTGCCTTATGATTATGCACTAACCGTTTGTTCAAGTCTTAGCGTGCGGAGCGGGAGCCTGGCGTGGATTTTCTCTTCAATGACAGGGCAATCTGTTGAGGCGACGCTTCCGATTGGCGAAGCGGCCTCAGCGTCGGTCCACTCGCTCCACATCACCGTAGAACCCGGCGCCAAGTCATAGCGGTACCCTGAGTTCAAGCGATTATATTCTTTTACTTTTTGCACCGTAGCCCGATGTCATCATAACTCGACAACTGGGACATCTTTAAGCCGCGTTAGCGCGCCTGGTGTTTTGACCATGGTAGCCCGGTGTCGTCGTAACTTCGACACTTTGGGGCGGCTAAGTCGCGTTAGCCGCGTGGTGTTTAGACCATGGTAACCCAGTGTCGTCATAACTCGACCTTTGGGACACATTTGATTTTTGCGTCGGCCTTGTCTACACCCGGCGTTTTTGCAATTCTGAAGATCGAGACAAAATTGGCTATGAGTCAACGTCTTTGTCCGAAGATTCTTCCATCATCTCCATACAAAGAGGGACATCTGTTGACACCCAATTTTGACCCTCCCGTCCAGCCATTAACCATAAAATTACACTAATTTTGTAAAATAATTTTTTAGGATTTTTATAATAAAATACAACAATAAAACATTAAATACAGGCATAAATAAATAATTTAATAATGGCATCGCGTCTTACGTAGAGTTTTAAGCATTTAGAGTCCCACGCCCGCACTTATTAACTTTAAGCTTTGTCGTAATTCTTAAATAATTAATAAATGCATAAAATAAATAATTTAGCGATAACATCGTGTCAAGTAGCATAACCGCATTTATTAATACGCAAGAGAATGTCATAGTCATTTATAATTTAAAATCAATCTTAATCTAATACATGCATTTTAATAGCATCGCATTTATAAAAAGTTTTAAAAAAACAATTCTTAAAAAAATCATACTTGCATTTAGCATTTAAATAATCTAATTTAACTTCGCAATATTGCATAATAATAAGTTTTTAAATAATAGCGCCGCATTCTAAAGTATTAAGCATTAATAGCACGTCCGTCTCTATTCTTTATAATATTTTAAACTCAAGCACTAATTAAATAGCACGCCCATTTTATTCTTGTAATAATTTTAATAAAGCACTTAAATAATTTGAGCACAATTTATTAATTAATAATACACCTACCTAGAATTAACTAGCTAATTAATTAACTAGCCTAAAACTAATTAATACCTAGAATATTAGCCCAACACCCTTTAATTCGTCAGACCCGCACTTGCGGCCATTTCCCGGTACGTCTTCTAAAAACGTCGCATGACCTTATTTTTCTTCCTCATTGATTCATTTCTATTATCGGCACCCTTTCTACTTCATCTTCTAAAAAGAACACAAAAGGTAAACAACGAACCCTAAAGAAAAAACCGTGCGCCCCCTTCAATCGGATCGCCGGATTTTCAGGGTGGAAAATCCGGCGACCTTCCTTACCCACGCATCCTAGCCAGCTATCCTTTCCATAAAACCAGATTTTCCTTCAAATCGTTACCTTATCGAACCACATCAAATCGAACCAAATCAGTCCCTAGATGGTAACAAATCTTCATCCTCAATCTCGCGAGATTCGTACAAATCGCACAGAATCAGCATTGAAAACCCTACCAACTTAGAACCCGAATTAGGGCTATAAATACAGAAGCTATGCGCATGCAATAGGCAGAGCGGAGTCGGGAGAAGACACAGCATCGAGAGGAGGAGAGAAAAGGGTGGCCAGCAATCCAAACCTCCTTTCTTTTTTCTAAATTAACAAAAGCAGATCGACGTAGTGGCATTTAGCAGCCTTGACCTCGGCGTTAGGTATTCAAAGATTCGAGATTAGCGGCGAGAGCAAGAACGAGCTTGAAACCTTTTAAATACTAGTCGAATCGCACAAAAACCTCCCACCATTCGCATCGCCAAAACCAAAACGGCGAGTCGACGACTTGATACTGTGCCGGTTATTTGTCAGGAGAAGGTAAATTCATCGCCCTTGATTTTCCATTCGATTTATATTCTGTCATCTGTCTGTTTGTCTTTTGACTGCCGTAGCCTGTTTTAATTTGGTTAGTATAATTCAGTTTACTCATATGATGAGTTTAAGAGTGTAGTTTGAGTTTCGACATCGGCAGAGGGTCGTGAGGTTGCTTAGTTGTACATTGCAATGTTACTTGTTTATTTGTCTATTTACGCCTTTGTATGACGTATCAGAAATTGCATAATGTGTATGCTAGCTCAATGCTTACCTAGTAATTTATTATCCGGATAAGTGTTCAGTTAAATTAACTATGTTACGAGAATGATTTGATTTTAAGATCTGCTCGACAAATACTATATCCTGTTTGAAGTGCCTTACAATATGAATGTGCTTGAGTATGCTTAGTTTAGCCTAACCAATCCTGCTAATCTGAAATGCTATCAGAAAATGGTTATTGGGTGTCACAATGTCTCGTAGATCATTATGAGTTTTTAAACTCATTTTGTTCGTTGAGTTATAAGTTAACTGTATGTTCAATGTGATATACTAAGGACTTCGAAGGATATATACCTTGTTTGGGTTTTAATCATATCACACTTAAGATCGAAGCCTAATTTAAGTTAAATAGAGCTGGGGAATTTGTTTAATTCATCTCCTAAGTAGCCCCTCAGTGTTCAGTTGGGAAGCATGAATGAAACTCTGTTACTCATTTGGCTTGATTTCATATTGTAAAGGGACTGTATAAAAGTGATCGTCTAAGCATTACTAGGGTTTCATACTTCTGATATATGTATGTTCGTCCTTCATTTGCATATGTTCTACCAATTATTTTGACCTTTATTCATGTTATCTGCTCAAGCCTCAAAATGCCACCATACTAGCATGTCAAGTCCTTTAGAATAATGTTGTGTCATACTTTGATTATTAAATTGTTTTGATGTTTTCCAGTCTGTTCCTATCTTAAAACTGCCACTAGGATGGCCTCTGATATGTCAGTCTCCTCATAGTATGAAGAATAGGCAGAGTTGATTTAGCATATTGTCTGATGAAACCATGCCTATGGCAGGTTAAATTCAGTTATCTGTGGTACATAACTCAACCTGTAATCTTGCTTCTCTTCTGCAAATATGTGTAGAGCTGGTTAGGATAACTGAGACTGCTTAAAAGATTTGGAGAAGGATGTGGTTAATTAATGTTTTACCTATTCTGTTTGTTCTTGATGATATGTGAGTTTGTTTCCGATTAGTTATCTTTCCTTTCTTAAATTTACGTAAAGATCAAATGGTACACAGGAATATATATCCGAATATATATCCGAGGTGTATCCAAATGACCTCTTGGATTATTTGTTTAAATATCTTCCTGTCTATATGTATACTAAGCTGGTTACACATTCATCCTACATGTTCAAATGAATAATCTCATACTATCATGTAAATTATTCTAGGTGGTTTGGCATCTCTGAAATGCCACTCGCCGACTATACGTGACCATTCCTATGTCTACTTAACTCATAATATGCTTGCATTACTTGTCTAGGTGTTAAATATCAACATGTGAAATATTTTAGTCATTTTGTATCTGTCTTGTTCATTAAGCTCTTTGGGTGATATATGGTTGGCAACTATTTGAATATTGTGTGTATGCCACCCTTATATATATCCTTGTAAATGTGGGCTCATATATTGTTAACTGGGCTGTCATAGGTACTGGACATGCTCAGTTCTTCCTTTTCTTTTTTTTTTTTCTTTTTTTTTTTTTTGGAAGGATTCCACGTTTTGGGCCTGTTTTGCACTTTTTGCATATTATACGTATCAAGGCCTAATGTTGAAATTTGAACGATTAGGGCCCTTATCATTCGAATCTGTTAGCTTCGGATTAATATAATTAAAAATGAATAATATACATGTTTGAGTTTACATGATTATTTGACTATTTTTGGGCATATACTAATCCTTATCTTCTCTTACTTTGCATGAAACGCGTCGGAGCAACAAGAGTCTCATGACGAGACTATAGTAAATGTGAAACCCACCTCTATGTGCATCTTGCTATCCGCATCAGAAATTCCAACCTGCCGGCGAATGACATCGCCATTCCTCGAGTCCTTCTAATTATTTTCTACCCCGCCCCATTTCATTTATTTGTTGTAAATTATATGTCTAACGCTACATTAATTAGTAGGATATTCATAATAGTTAAACCTTGAACCAATAGATTATAAAGTAGCTTAACATTAAAAATTTGCTTTCCCCCATTTAGTTGATTGTCCCAGCTTGCTTAAGTTATAATCAAACCATTTAGTAATCCTCCATCCACATAACTATTTAGGTAGTCAAAACATTATTTATCACTAATTTCTAATATAAAAATCCATTTTTTTAATAAAACCCTTATAGCATGCAATTTCTTTAGCCAATGTTTATGGCATCTCATATACAGGTCCATATGCATAATAGATCTTTGCATATATAGCCTGTTATTTAAGCACCTTATAAATACATGCCTTTTCCAAAAACTAAAGAGGTGTTACACGTTTTCTTTTCTTTCG
Organism: Przewalskia tangutica; assembly: GCA_029844215.1. NCBI lineage: Eukaryota > Viridiplantae > Streptophyta > Magnoliopsida > Solanales > Solanaceae > Przewalskia > Przewalskia tangutica. Next base: position 710,511 of record CM056719.1, read on the forward strand.
TCAAAAACATATTCTTAGCCTGCAATGCTTTTGCTCAAATACTTTATCAACATGCATTTTTATAAAACATTCTGAAGCATCTTTTATATTTTCACAACAAGCATTTTATATAATAATTAACCCTAGGTTTGAACGGATAACCGCAAGTTAGCGGATCCTTTAGGGTGCCTAACCCCTTCCCTTTAGGATAATAAAGAACCCTTCCCCAGAATCTCATTAAGTTTAGCAGACCATTAAAATGGAGTTAATGTTTTACTTTAAACTAGTTAAACATTTAGGTGTCCTAATTCACCCCAATTAATTAGGTGGCGACTCCGCGAACCCTTAGCATTCTAGCAACCCTTTAGCATTTTAAATTTTAGCCTCTTTTAAACTTTAGCATCCTTTTAGCAATTTTAGCATTCTTTTAAACATTTCAGCTTTTATTTTTTTATTTTCTAACATTTGTATTTAAGCAGGAGTTTTTAGAAAATGCCGCGGCCGAAAATGGGCGCGACAGGCACAAATAGAATAATTCTCATTTAACAAGCCAAAGTACTTATCGGGGCACAAATAGAATAATTCTCATTTAACAAGCCAAAGTACTTATCGGGGCACAAATAGAATAATTCTCATTTAACAAGCCAAAGTACTTATCGGGGCACAAATAGAATAATTCTCATTTAACAAGCCAAAGTACTTATCGGGTCACAAATAGAATAATTCTCATTTAACAAGCCAAAGTACTTATCGGGGCACAAATAGAATAATTCTCATTTAACAAGCCAAAGTACTTATCGGGGCACAAATAGAATAATTCTCATTTAACAAGCCAAAGTACTAATCAAGGCATCACATAGAATTATTCTCAATTAAACAGGCCAAAGTACTACGTACGTACATTCTTTTCAAAAGACTCCTTTCCAAATAAAACTTCCCCGATACTAACAACCGTAGTATCAAGTCCTATTCACCTTTCAAGACACGTCACAATACCTTTTTAGAAAAATACAATTATCGGCTTCTAAATCAAGTGACTTCCTTATTTAAAACCTTAAGCAATTGGTACCTTTAAAACAATTTGCCCTTCCTTAACACAAGTTATTTCTTTGCTTACTCTATTAGAGAAAACCATTCTCTTAACCTTCCATAAAGCCGTTATAACCGACTTCCCATAAAGCCGTTATAACCCTTTATGGTTTAGACCAACCCGTTCATTTTATAACCAAGAGACTTCAACATTTAGAAACCAAGTATTAAATACTTTCAAATAAATTCTCATAACTTTCAAAAATACAAATAGTCTCTTAACCCTTAGAAAACAAGTGACTCCTTTTATTATAAAACCTTAGGCAATTAATGCCTTAAAACAAGTGGTCTTTTCACTAAAATCAAATCACTTATCTTTCCATAAAGCAAATATAACTAACTTCCCATAAAGCCGTTATATTCACTTTATACCTTAGCCCAAAAACAATTTCCTATCCAAGGGACTTATACGTTTAAAGCGGAACAAGTATCACATACTTTAAAACTCTTCAAGTCCCTTAACTTTAATAACACTTAAGACATCCTTTATACTTTCAAAGAAGTGAGTTAATCTCAACTCACCCGACTTGGCTATTCACAAACTAGTAAAGGATATCAAGGTGTTGTCGTCTGTACTACATACGTGCAACTAGTCATGCTCAAAGATAGGAAAAGTTCTACATAGAGTAGATCACACAACTACCTCTTAACTTCTAAGAGTAACAGGAAACATGAAATGATACCACCGGTATATTCCATACATAGAATCATGCCAAAGGAAGGAAGAGGTTCACATACCTCGCGACGATTGTCGACAAATAGCAAAATGCTCCAAAGTACTCCAACCTTGATAGCTATTCCACTCTCCAAGTAGGATACGCTATACTTAGTACTTCAACCTATAATGGTCACAATATGTCCATTAACCTTTCACTTCTAACGTAGAATATTTTAGGTGCTAAGTCGCTAAATTCTATGGAAAATCGGACAGCACCTCCTTTGTTTCTACTCACTTTGCCACCTTTTTCAAGGCCGAATACAATAACCAAACAGCCCCAATTGGCTCACAACAATATAGAAGGTATTCCAATACAATGAATAACTAAACATCCACAATTGGCTCACAATTTAGAAAGTAGTCCAATACAAATGAATAACAAACTAAAAGTCCAAATTCGGCCACCTTGAGTTCAACCATACCAATTCTTATCAAATTTCCATTTCAACCCAAATTGGTAGCATAACATGATATCAAGTCGCATTTGATTATAACAATCCATAATCTCTAAGTAGGTAACGTCGGCGATTTCTAATATACGACCAATTAGTAATCCAATTTTCAAGTGGCTTATATAACATTTCGAATTTAGCTACAAGCACTACATAATACTTATAAACTTCTACATATCAACTTCATGCTATCAACATGTAAAGCTAACAACACAAAATAAATATATAACCTTGTAACATCTTAAAGGACAAGATTATACCTTAACGATTCTCAATCCAATCTTGAATCCAAGTCGTTCCTTAGCAACTTAGAGACTCTCCAAGATACTTCAATCCGCTACTTGAGACCCTTAGAACCACACCAACAACTTTCCTTCAACTTACAATCCAAAACCTAGAAAGCCACTAGGTTTTCACTTTGCGACTAATACGAAAACTCTCTTTTTCCGGGATTTTTCTATTGAGATACACTTACATAACACTCATGAACCTTGGTTTAAAATGGGGATCTAAAAGAACAAGGAACAAAGATTTTTCTTATTTCTTGTTGGTGGCCAGAGCTCACTAGTTTGCTCATCCAATTTCTTGCAAATTTTGGCTAAGTGTGGGACTAGTTTCACTACTAGTATACATATATAACATAATGGAGGGTTAAGATAGGAACAATTGGGTGGTTTGGATGATCTCTCATTAAATATCAAGCCTTGTGGGCCCTTGACCAAGTCAACATTCTCATGCTACACAAGTTGCAAGACTTGTCTTGCAACAAAGGTCCAATGACTCCCTTGCCCTTGCACATTTCGACCAAGGCATCACATAAGGGGGGGTGACACGTGTCGCCCTCCCGTTCGTCATAGCAATACGTTTTCCGACAATTTCATAATTCCGATAAAATTTTACAAGTCTCATATCTTGATACCTCTGAGTTCTTACGTACGTTCTTAAAACATGTCCTGTAATTACGGGGTGTAACAGTAGCATAAGCGGATAGTAAGGATACATGGAAGCCCTATTCCCATCACATCTGAAGTAAATCTTTATATTTTACATAGTTTTCATAATTCTTAGTTATAAACAACCAAATCAATTATTAGAAAATAGATAGTTGGTACTTGAACTATACTGGGGTTGAGTGTTTATATAACCCTAACGGGAGTATAAAACGATTTCGTAAACCTGCTTTCTCCAAAAGAAGAATACCATAAGTTAATGCATTAGTAAGTAGCATGTCGGATAGTAAGGATACATGGAAGCCCTATTCTCATCACCACTGAAATAAATCTTTATATTTAAATAGCTTGCATAATTCTTAGTTATAAACAACAAATCAATTATCAATTCACCAAATAGATACTAGAAAATAGATAATTGGTAATTGAACTCTAATCCTTGTGGACAATATTCGGTCTTATCAAGACTATACTACTTGTCACGATAACGTGCACTTGCGTTTAAAGTGTGTGCATCTTACCGCGCATCAAGTTTTTGGCGCCGTTGCCGGGGATTAGGCATAGTTCAATATCAAATTTGTCTATTTTTAATTTCTAATTTGGTTTTTATTTTAATTTTTAATTTTTACGTTTTTATTTTTATTTTCGAAAAGTTCGAGGTGCCGTGATTCTTTGTTGGTTTTGATTTATCTCAGGAATTTTTTTAGATATGGATTTTTACTGTCAATATGACAGAGAACCAACCATAGAGGAAGAGAGGGAGGAATTAAGAGAAACGATACTCAGTCTCACGAGGTACCAAAATCAGTTCATAGACGAAACAAGAATGGCTATGCAGAAGTTGAACGCAAATAGCGAGCTTCGCGATCATATTCAGCAATGAAACACATGAAGAGCAATCTGCACAGGGTAGGCAATGAGGAAACACAATGTCGTGCAATTGACACGAAGGATGTCGAATCGGGAGATAGAGAGTTCGCGGCGGCAGCTGCGCCCGCCGTGGTAGATGGCGCGCGGCGAAGATTCTGAGACAATGCAGGAGCGGTCACGAAGGTTACGCATCCGAGGCGAGCAGAAAGTGGCGGCGGCTAAGATCGGCGGCGCGCCGTAACCTGCGAGAAATCGAATACGGTGTAACCGCGCCCGGTGATGATACCATATCCTCAGAAATTAAAAACATATACCCTTGACAAGCAATTCTCCGTTCGTGGAGGTCCTCAAACAATTGCAACTCAATATCCGTTCTTTGAAGCATTAGAACAAATGCCGAGCTACGTCAAGTTCATGAAGGATGTGCTTAGCAAAAAGAGGAGGATAGAGGATTACGAAACAGTGATGTTGACTGAGGAATGTAGTGCCATCTTACAGAGACAACTGCCTCAGAAGTTACAAGACCCTGGGAGCTTTACCATCCCATGTACTATTGGGAAGTTTGAATGTCAGAAGGCACTGTGCGACCTAGGAGCAGGCATAAATCTGATGCCCTATCTAGTTTTCTGCAAACTAGAAATGGGAGAAATGGACCTCTGAACATCACCTGCGCTTGGTGACCGCTCAATTGTTCATCCGGAAAGTCATCGAAGATGTTTTAGTGAAGGTGGACAAGTTCATCTTCCCCGCCGACTTCGTTATCTTAGACATACAAGATAACGATGGAATCCCCATCATACTTGGCAGACCCTTCTTAGCCACAGGACAGGCGCTCATTGATGTTCACAAAGGGGAGTTGAAGCTTCGAGTAGACGAAGAAGAGGTGATTTTCAATGTTTTTGAGCAAAACTTTTCGAGGCCAAGGATAAGCTGCTCGGCCATTGATCTTAGCGAAGAAGCGATGTCGACCAAAGAGTTCGGATATGATGATACGCTTGAAGAAATCGACCACGTGGGATGATGATAGTAGAAGCGATCGGTTGATGGAGTATGCAAATTGGATGAATGCTTATGAAAAATGGGATACAAGGAAGTATGAAGAACTTGGGCCAGTGCAGAAAGATCATTACCATCCACGAGAAGGCTCGAGTTAGAGTTAAAAACCCACCCAATCATCTACAATACCAATACCTAGGTGAAGAAAAAACCTTACGGTGATCATTTCATGCCACCTATCCACGAAGAGATTGACAAGCGCTAAGAGTACTAAAGAATCACTGGCGGGCCATTGGATGGACATTAGCGGACATAAAGGGATAAGTCCATCAACGATGTGCATAAGATCCGTCTAGATGAGAAAGCGGACCATCCATCAAGCCCGAGCGACTAAACCCAAACATGAAAGAGGTAGTGAGAAAGGAAATCCTAAAATGGCTCGTCACGAGTAATCTACCCCATATCCGACAGCACATGGGTAAGCCCAGTACAAGTGGTGCCGAAAAAGGGTGGAATAACAGTGGTGACTAACGAAAGAAACGAACTCATCCCCTCGAGAACGGTCACCGGATGGAGAATTTGCATTGACTATCGCAAGTTGAATAAAGCAACCAGAAAAGACCACTTCCCGTTGTCATTCCTAGATCAAATGTTGGACAGACTTGCAGGGCATAACTACTACTGCTTTTTGGATGGATACTCAGGGTATCACCAGATTGCAATAGCCCCAGAAGATCAGGAAAAGACAATATTCACTTGCCCTTTTGGTCCATTTGCATTCAGAAGGATGTCATTCGGACTCTGCAATGCACCTGCAACTTTTCAGAGGTGTATGATGACAATTTTCTCAGATATGGTAGAGAGAACTATAGAGATCTTTATGGATGATTTTTCGGTCTTTGGAGCATCATTCGATGAGTGTTTAAGGCATTTAGAAGCAGTGTTAAGCCGGTGCGAAGAATCTAACCTTGTGCTAAATTGGGAGAAGTGTCACTTTATGGTAACAAAAGGAATCGTCTTGGGACACAAAATATCAAACCAAGGTATTGAGGTGGACAAAGCAAAGATTTCTGTGATCGAAAATCTACCACCTCGATGATCGACAAAAAGTCAAGTTTCCTTGGACATGCAGGTTTCTATAGAAGATTTATCAAGGATTTTTCAAAGGTCTCAAAGCCTCTTTCCACATTACTAATGACGGGGGTTGCCTTCGACTTCAATAAAGAATGCTTATCCGCATTTCAAACGCTCAAGGAGAAGCTCATTTCCGCACCCATAGTCATTGCACCAAACTGGGAGCTCCCATTCGAACTAATGTGCGATGCAAGCGACTATTGATCGGTGTAGTTTATATACACCTTTTGAGTCAGTTTTAGTTAGTCTTTTGTTCCATTTTGCACATATAAGTGTCGTATTAGGATAGTTTTTCTTTCTTTTGAGTCAAAGTGGTTAAAATGGCCAAATGGCGGAAAAGGAGAAAAAAGAGGGCAAAAGAGGAGATGCGAGCGAAAGCAGAGAAAGAGGCGAACGAGGCTAAAATCGGACCAGCCATGGGCCTCCTGCGACAGCGAGGCGGCGCCACTATTCGAAGCGAAGACTGGTACGCGGCGCTCGAGCAGCAGATGCAGGGCCGCGGCGCCTAAACATCCGAGGAGCTACAGAAGATACTGGCCGCGGCTACCGAAGCGAATATCGGGGCGCGGCGCCAAAACACCCGACGGATCGCAGAACTTCGTGCGCCGCGCGCTATCTGCGAAGCGCGCCGACGCGGAAAAATTAGGTCTTTTGACGGATTTTGGGCGAACTGCGAGGAAAAGAAGGAGGCGTTTTTAAACCTATATAAGGAGAACCCTAGTCAGTTTTTGAGGGTTCCCCTTCTTGCACAACTCAAGATTTTGTCTTGGAGATTGGATACCATTAACTTAGTACTTTCTTTTCCTTTTTCTTTTCTTTAATTCAGTTTTTGCATGATGAACTTTGAATTAGTTCTTGTCATATTCATAGCTAGGAACTAATTCTCTTATAGGGCTTTCTATGTTGAATTTCTTGAAACTTATGTTATAAATTAATGCATGCTTATGGTTATTTTTCTTATTGAGAGATCTATCCAATAATTGAGTTGAATTCTTGGTAACTAATTGACAACTAGTTATCACAATATGATTTCTAATCAGATTCTGAAAAGGGGGGATTGTGAATATCTTTGTAAGTTGGGTAGACAGGCTTGAATTGGGGATGAAAATACCTCAATTAGTTTTGTAGCGTTGATGAGAGGCTTAACAACCCTAATTTTGCGCATTGTGCGTGACGGTCAACTAGGTTTTTGTTCTTAATCCTCCTATAGAGTTACCCTTATCACCGAAAGGTAGGTAAGGAACAATCTGGGGTTGAGTGTTTATATAACCTAACGGGAGTATAAAGCGATTTCAGAAACCCGCTTTCTCCAAAGAAGAACACCATAAGTAATGCATTAGTAAGTAGCATAAGCGGATAGTGAGGATACATAGAAGCCCTATTCTCATCACATCCAAGTAATTCTTTATATTTACTTATCTTTAATAATTCTTAGTTATAAACCAAACAATCAATCATTAATTCACCAAATAGATACTAGAAAATAGATAGTTGGTACTTGAACCCTAATCTGAGGGCGATATTCGGTCTTATCTAAGACTATACTACTTGATACGATAACGTGCACTTGCGTTTAAAAGTGTGTGCATATTACGCGCATCAAGTTTTTGGCGCCAGGATTAGGCATTAGTTCAATATCAAAATTATCTATTTTTAATTTCTAATTTGGTCTTTAATTTTAATTTTTATTTTTACGTTTTTCGCTACTTTTGGAAAATCGGGTTGCGTGATTTGTTTTCTGTTTTGATCTATTTGTGCAATCGGTTTATGCGAAGGAGAAGAGGAGAAGACACCCTTGTTCCTTCAATCGGAGATCGAGAAAACGCAAGCGAGCGAAAGAATCGAATTGCAACGTTGATAGAAATGGACGGTGCTCACAACAATAACATAATGGGAGAAGGGTTAGGTGAAAATCAACATGACCCAGGAATACCTAGGCAAGCACCAATAGATGTGGAAGAGAGAGTCCAAGTCCAGCCAGAACGAAGTTTGGGAGACTATGTGCTGCCAAGAGTGAATGGAGCACAGACATGCATTAGGCTCCCTGCAATAGGAGCCAACAACTTCGAAATAAAACCGGCGATTCTGAGCATGGTACAGCACACAGTGCAATTCGGAGGACTTCCATCGGAGGATCCACATATGCACATAGCTAATTTCTTGAAGCTATGTGCCACTTTCAGATATAACGGCGTTACTGATGATGCCGTCAGGTTGAGGCTCTTTCCCTTCTCACTCAGGGATAGAGAAAAAGTATGGTTGAATTCCACGCCCGGTAGATTCGATATTCACATGGCACGGTGCACGAAATTTCTAGCCAAGTTCTTTCCCGTGTAAGCGAAAGCGAGAGGAGTTGAACAACTTCTACCAAACCGATGGAGAGTCTTTATGAGCGTGAGAAAGGTTCAAGGATCTACAAAGAAAGTGCCACACCATTGCATTGAGTTATGGAACTTGGTCCACATCTTCTACAACGGTGGCGATCTGACCGGGACCATCATAGATCAAAGCAGGTGGAGCATTCATGAGGAAAAGCGACCCGCGATGCTCACGAGTTATTAGAAGATATGGCCACTAACAACCATGTATCCAAGAGAGGCGACAAGTGGGAGAAGAAGCGTGGAGTCCACGAGATAGATGCTATTGCTTCTTGAATGCCCAGTGGCCGCCAGCGAAAGCGATTGCAGCATACATCTGATGTCGATGCAGCGATGTATGCCTAAAGGCGTGAGATATGTGGTGGCCCATACATTTGATAGATGCCGCCGGCGGATCCCAACAATATACCAATGGAACATGAAGAGTGTCAGCGGTAAGCGATTACGAGGCAAGCGAACAACCCTACTCAAACACTTATAATCCGGTGGAGGAATCACCCAAATTTATCATGGAAAGGAGATCGGGGCAGCCAGAATCAATATCGAGCAGCGAGCGATGTCGAAGCGGCGAATCGATATCAAAGGCACAGAACAACCCTACTCAAACACTTATAATCCAGGTGGAGAATCACCCAAATTTCTCATGGAAAGGAGATCGGGGCAGCAGAATCAATATCGAAGCGTGAGAATCCGATGCTCGGCGCAGAATCGATATCGCGGCAACAAAACCAATACAAGTCGATGCAGAACCGTGAACTGAATCAGCGACCGCCATTCAAGCCCCACGGCCTCAGCGATTGCACGATTCGTGAAAAAGCGAGATGAGCTTAGCGGCTATGGCGGCGCACGCAACGCCCGGATCGATTTATGGCGAAGCTAGATCCTCGTTGAAACTTGGAAACACAAGTAGGGCGGTAGCAAAGCAAACATCGAGCCACGAGGACATTGCCAAGCAATACGAGTAAATCAGGGAAGCAATGTAAAGCGATGCGGTTGAGAAGTGGAAGACAATTGGAGCAACAGCCACCTCAGCCAATAGTTGAGAAGGAAGAAGAGTTAGAAAAAGAGAAGGTGGCTGAACCTAGCCCAGTGATAGAAAAAATTCCGGAGAAGGAGTATACAGAAAAGATTCCTTTCCCCCAGAGATTACAAAGGAAGGCGGTCGATAAACAATTTTCCAAATTCTTGGAGGTATTCAGGAAGTTGCATATCAACATACCTTTTATAGAGGCTTTGAAGCAGATGCCGTCTTATTTCAAGTTCATGAAAGAAATCTTGGGGAAAAAGAGGAAACTGACCGAATATGAGATAGTAGCACTAACAGAAGAGTGTAGTGCTATCTTACAAAAGAAGTTGCCACCAAAGCTAAAGGACCCTGGAAGCTTTACACTACCATGCGATGGGCGGGGTGGCGTGCATGAGCTCTATGCGATTTAGGGGCAAGTATAAATCTGATGCCCTTATCAGTTTTCAAAAGATTGGAGTTGGGAGAGGCTAAACCAACCACTGTGAGTCTGCAACTAGCCGACAGGACAATAGTTCATCCACGAGGCAAGATTGAGGACGTGATTGTGAAGGTAGGAAAATTTTCTTTCTGCAGATTTCCTCATTCTTGATATGGAAGAAGATCGCGAAATCCCTATCATATTAGGGAGGCCGTTCCTAGCAACGGGAAGAGCTTTGATTGATGTTGAAAGAGGGGAGTTGACATTAAGGGTGGAGAATGAAGAAATGGTGTTTAAAGTGTTTAAACATGTCATCGAACCACCACCAATGAATAGGTGCTTTGCAATCAGCACCATCAAACCCCCATGCGAGCCATTACAAGTCAACCAAAGAGTGATGAGCCCAAGCAGGCATGGTTTGCTTGAAATGCCACTAAAGGAGGTAAGTGTTCTGAACTCCTATTACCGATAATGCTAAAAAGAAAAGGAGAAAAAGGAAACGCCAAATGTGGAGGAAATGGATAGGTTGGGGGCTTAATCCACCCCAAGGTTATTAAGACTAAGGAACTTGCGTCCGGCTAAAAGACGTTAAAGACAGCGCTACTTGGGAGGCAACCCAACGTTTTCAATTATGTTATTTTAATTTCTGTCATTAGTTTATTTTATTTTGTCTAAGAACAGTCTCACGGTCTTGGGGTCTTGTGGTGTGTGATTGACAGGTACAGGCAAATAAACCGAGGGCGAGAAGGTGAGCAGCGGGATTTCGAAAAAGCGGGTAAGCGCCATGGCCAGGCGAGCATGGCGCCAAAATATCTGAAGAGGTGCTGAAGTTTAAGAGCTGCGGCGCCCGGGAAGCGCGCGCGAATTCGAAAAATTTGCCGAGTTTAGCGCGCGGCTTCTATGTGGCATGGCGCAGAAGTCCCGAAGGAGGCCTTGAGTTTAAGCGCGGCTAAGAAAGAACGCGGCCTGGCGGGAATCGAACTTAAAACGCCCAAAAATCAGATTTTCCCCAAATTCCAACTTCAAAACCCTAACCTCCCCTCTCCAAAAACCCACGAAAATTCAGAAACTCTCCCACAAATCCTCCACAAATCCAACCCAACCACAACCTAAACTCTTAAATTCCCAAAACCCCCCAACTATCTCAAACAACAAAGCTCCATTCCATAGCCTCAACCCACCAATTGAAACAAGAACAAACTTGAATCTTCTCATCAAAAGGTAATCCCTATCTTTGTTCTTAAATCCTTTCACTGAAGTCATAGGAGGTAGTAGTTGGGAAGAGTATTGTAGTTGGAGTAGTTTGGGTACTGAAAAGTTGGTTGTGAAGTTGGAGAAAAGAGTAGAAAAAGAGGTTGTGGGCATTGTTGAAGTTTGGGGGTGTTGTCACTGCTAGTTGTTGAGTGTGTATGAGACATTGTGCCACAAAATTAGAAGCTGCAAATTTTGTTTAAAAATGGCCACCAGAAAGAGAAGAGGATCCACATCCACCCCAACCCCACAATACGATGAAAATAGATTTGTGAGTTACGTGCCTTCCAAAGATACAAAGGCTTGATACCGTACGTAATTCGAAGGAAATGGATTACCAAAGGGGATCATATGGGGAAGAAGACGTTTATGAGCCCATCCGGGCTATGATAGAGCTAAGGGGGTGGAAGAGATTTGTCAATCCAGCGAAGATAGCACTAGTCAACACAACAGTGGTGCGTGAATTTTATGCGAACTTTCCAGAGAGAGTGGAAAGGGGGTGCTTTGTAAGGGGAGTTTATATGCGTGATGCGAGGCTGTAAATGCACAAGTGGAGCGATTGATGTTGAAGAAAGTAGCGATTGGAACCATTTTAGAACATGGTCTAGGAAGCGGCAACAACATCGATCGAATAACATTGCGAACCAGATGAGCTACCACAGGGCTTTTGAGATTGGAAGAAATGGATCTAGAAACCGGCGGTGCAATTCAACAAAGCGACCAAGGCGTGGCTATACTTCATCAGCGCCGCGTGATTCCATCCACGCACTTCACCAGAGTGCGTAAGGCGAATTAAGCTAGTATATGGAATCATGACGGGAAAAATAATTGATGTGGGGAAAGAGATAGTGCAGAGCATCGAAGAAATCAGCAGGTTGGTGACAACAGGTGGATTGGGACACGACTCGCTTATTACCGCCTATGCCACATGAGTGCGGTCCCACAACTACCACGAAACTCGTGAAAGAAACCAGCTGCGTGTCACATGGGATAGTGCACTCTTTCCCAAACCCGGCCCCGAACGGACGGAGAGCACCAAAGCCGGCAGCGAGGCCGCCATGGATGAAGATGAGCTGAAATAGGGGCTCAATATGAGGCGAGACCCGGCCACCACCAACCATAAAGCGAGAACCTTCAGAGCCTACAATGGGGCAATTGTACAACACGGAGGAGATGATGCAGACGCTTGCAAACAGAGTACAAGGGCAAGAAACAAGGCAACAAATCGACGAGTGAGTGCCTTGTTCAACCATGGTCGATGCATTATCCACCGCCACCACCACCATTTTAACCAAAGTTTGTAAGTGTCTTATTTTCTTTCTGTCTTTGAGTCTACACATTGGGGACAATGTGTGATTTAAGTTGAGGGTGTGTTTTGTGTTTTAGTTTTTATTTGTGTGTCATGTTATGTTTTATTTAAATCTTTTATTTGTTTTATGTTTATTTTGAGTCACCAAAAATTTTTCTTTCTTGAGTCATAATTGCTGTCAAAGATCATGTATCTTTGTAGTTGCTAGAAACACTAGTGAAGTAAGGTGAAATAATGTAAAGGAATTGAAGCAACTATCTAAACACTTAGGTTAGATATGCCAAAAGCTCATAGAATCTGTCTATTTGGAGTTTCTTGCTTGAGTTATGCATGCTAAATGATAAATGCTTATGTGTTATGATTGCTTGCTATTTGGCGAAATAGTTAGGATATGTATGTTAGGAGATGACTCGGACATTTCTTTGATAGCCAATTCTTACCATTCTTTTCTATCCTGTACTTTAAAAATATCCTAGTCACCCATTGAGCCTAAATTTGAAACTTCTTCTTTGACACCCTATATTCCCACAAAATTGTGCCATAAGTGAAAATATGAAATAGTGGAGTACATTGTGTTAAAAAGAAGAAACAAAAAGAGTGAACAAGTTTGATGCACCCCAATGGAAAAGTAATAAGAAAGAGGCAAAAGCCTAAGTTTGGGGGTGCCTATTAGTATAATACACTTCACTCTCCCAAAACAAAAGAGGGGAATGATAGAATTGAAGTGAAGGAAAGAATCAAAAGAAAAAGAAAAAAATTGAAAAGCCAAAGAACTTATGGTACAGAAAAATGAGCCTAAATGCCTATCTTTACCAACCCCTACCTAAGCCTACATTACAACCCTCAAAGTCCTGAAGATCTCTTTTATGCATATCCAGAATTAGTGGAGAATAGCAAGTAAGCATGCCATAGGAATTCTTGAATTTATATGCATGATTTAGTATATTGACTTCCATTAAGCATGATGAATATGAGTTTGCGAAATATTTAGCTTCATGTGTTTAGTGTGCTGAAAATTTCATGCTATATGTTTCTGCATATTATTCTGCTAACCTTCATGTTTTTCTAGTTAACATTTATGCAGCAAAAGTGATTAATGACAGGGAGTCTTTTATTTTTCGTTCTTTGAGTCTTTTATTTTATTTCTTTCTATCTTTGCTCGAGGGCGAGCAAAGGTTAAGTTTGGGGGTATTTGATCGATGTATTTTATATACACCTTTTGAGTCAGTTTTAGTTAGTCTTTTGTCCCATTTTGCACATATAAGTGTCGTATTAGGATAATTTTTCTTTCTTTTGAGTCAAAGTGGTTAAAATGGCCAAATGGCGGAAAAGGAGCAAAAAGAGGAGATGCCAGAGCCGCAGAGAAATAGCGACGAGGCTAAAATCGGACCAACACGCGGCGCCTCCTGCAACCAAAAGCGAGGGCGACGCCACTATTCAGAGGCGAAGACTGGCGCCGCGCTCGAGCAGCGAATGCAGGCGCGGCGCTAAACATCCGAGGGCTCTGAAGATCTGGCGCCACGGCGCCTCGAACAGCGAGATATCGGGCGCGGCGCCAAAACACCCGCGGATCGCGAGAACTTCCGGCGCCAGCTTATCTGCAGGGGCGCCGACGTGGAAAAATTAGGTCTTTTGACGGATTTTTGGGCGAACTGCGAGGAAAAGAAGGGCGTTTTAAACCTATATAAGGAGAACCTAGCGGTTTTTAGGGTTCCCTTTCTTGCACAACTCAAGATTTTGGCTTCGAGATTGGATACCATTAACTTAGTACTTTATTTTCCTTTTTCTTTTCTTTAATTCGGTTTTGCATGATGAACTTTGAATTAGTTCTTGTCATATTCATGGCTAGGAACTAATTCTCTTATAGGCTTTCTATGTTGAATTTCTTGAAACTTATGTTATAACTTAAGGCATGCGTATGGTTATTTTTCTTATTGAGAGATCTATCCAATAATTGAGTTGAATTCTTGGTAACTAATTGACAACTAGTTATCACAATATGATTTCTAATCAGTTACGAAAAAGGGGATTGTGAATATCTTTGTAAGTTGGGTAGACAGCTTGAATTGGGGATGAAAATACCTCAATTAGTTTTGTAGCGTTGATGAGAGGCTTAACAACCCTAATTTTTGCGCATTGTGCGTGACGGCCAACTAGGTTTTGTTCTTAATCCTCCTATAGAGTTACCCTTATCACCGAAGGTAGGTAAGGAACAATACTGGGTTGAGTGTTTATATAACTCTAACGGAGTATAAAGCGATTTAAATAAACTGCTTTCTCCAAAAGAAGAACACCATAAGTAATGCATTAGTAAGTAGCATAAGCGGATAGTGAGGATACATGAAGCCTATTCTCATCACATCTGAAGTAATTCTTTATATTTACTTATCTTTAATAATTCTTAGTTATAAACCAAACAATCAATCATTAATTCACCAAATAGATACTAGAAAATAGATAGTTGGTACTTGAACCCTAATCCTAGAGGACGATATTCGGTCTTATCTAAGACTATACTACTTGATACGATAACGTGCACTTGCGTTTAAAAGTGTGTGCATATTACGCGCATCAAGTTTTTGGCGCCGTTGCCGGGGATTAGGCATTAGTTCAATATCAAAATTATCTATTTTTAATTTCTAATTTGGTCTTTAATTTTTAATTTTTATTTTTTACGTTTTTCGCTACTTTTCGGAAAATCAGGTTGCCGTGATTTGTTTTCTGTTTTTGATCTATTTCAGGCAATCAGTTTATGCGAAGGAGAAGAGGAGAAGACACCCTTGTTCCCTTCAATCCAGAGATCGAGAAAACCTGCAAACAGAACAGAAAGAATCAGCGAATTGCAACGTTGATAGAAATGGACGGTGCTCACAACAATAACATAATGGGAGAAGGGTTAGGTGAAAATCAACATAACCCAGGAATACCTAGGCAAGCACCAATAGATGTGGAAGAGAGAGTCCAAGTCCAGCCAGAACGAAGTTTGGGAGACTATGTGCTGCCAAGAGTGAATGGAGCACAGACATGCATTAGGCTCTCTGCAATAGGAGCCAACAACTTCGAAATAAAACCGGCGATTCTGAGCATGGTACAGCACACAGTGCAATTCGGAGGACTTCCATCGGAGGATCCACATATGCACATAGCTAATTTCTTGAAGCTATGTGCCACTTTCAGATATAACGGCGTTCGATGATCGCGTCAGTTGAGGCTCTTTCCCTTCTCACTCGTGGATAGAGAAAAAGTATGGTTGAATTCCCCACCGATTCGATATTCACATGGCACGAGTGCACGAAATTTCTAGCCAAGTTCTTTCCCCGTGTAAGCAAAGAAACCGAGAGGGAGTTGAACAACTTCTACCAAACTGATGGAGAGTCTTTATATGAAGCGTGAGAAAGGTTCAAGGATCTACAAAGAAAGTGCCCACACCATTGCATTGAGTTATGGAACTTGGTCCACATCTTACAACTGTGGTGGCGATACAACGGGACCATCATAGATGCAAAGAGTGGAGCATTCATGAGGAAAACAGCCCACGATGCTCACGAGTTATTAGAAGATATGACCACTAACAACCATGTCACTGAAGAGAGGGCGACAAGTGGGAGAAGAACTGTGGGAGTCCACGAGATAGATGCTATTGCTTCCTTGAATGCCCAAGTGGCCCTTCTAGCGAAACGATTGCAAAGAACATACAATGTCGATAGCAGCGATGCAGATGCCTTAAAGTCGTGAGATATGTGGTGGCCACATACATTTGATAGATGCCTCACGGATCCCAACAATATACCAATGGAACATGCAGAGTGTCAGCGGTGGCAATTACGAGAGGCAATGAACAACCCTACTCAAACACTTATAATCCAGTGGAGGAATCACCCAAATTTCATGGAAAGGAGATCGGGGCAGCGAGAATCAATATCGAAGCGTGAGAACGATGTCGAGGCGGCGAGAATCGATATCAAAGCAACGAACAACCCTACTCAAACACTTATAATCGGTGGAGGAATCACCCAAATTTCTCATGGAAGAGATCGGGCGGAGAATCAATATCGTGCAGCGTGAGAACGATGTCGAGCGGCGAATCGATGTCGCAACGCAGAACCAATACGAAGTCGATGCAGAACCGAGAACGAGAATCGTGACCGCCATTCAAGCCCAGCGGCCTCAGCAATTCAATGCCGGTTGTGAAAAAGCGGATGAGCTTAGCGGCTATGGCGGCGCTTGCGCCCGACGCGATTTATAACGAAGCTAGATCCTCGTTGAAACTTGGAAACACAAGTAGGGCGGTAGCAAAGAGCAAACATCGAGCCACGAGGGACATTGCCAAGCAATACAGAGGTAAATCAGGAGCAATGTAAGCGGATGCGGTTGAGAAGTGGAAGACAATTGGAGCAACGACCACCAATAGTTGAGAAGGAAGAAGAGTTAGAAAAAGAGAAGGTGGCTGAACCTAGCCCAGTGATAGAGAAAACTCCGGAGAAGGAGTATACAGAAAAGATTCCTTTCCCCCAGAGATTACAAAGGAAGGCGGTCGATAAACAATTTTCCAAATTCTTGGAGGTATTCAGAAAGTTGCATATCAACATACCTTTTATAGAGGCTTTGGAGCAGATGCCGTCTTATTTCAAGTTCATGAAAGAAATCTTGGGAAAAAGAAAGCGGCGAATATGAGATAGTAGCACTAACAGAAGAGTGTAGTGCTATCTTACAAAAGAAGTTGCCACCAAAGCTAAAGGACCCTGGAAGCTTTACACTACCATGCACAGTGGGCAGGGTGACGTGCAACAGAGCTCTATGCGATTTAGGGGCAAGTATAAAACTGATGCCCTTATCAGTTTTCAAGTAGATATGGATTTTTACTGTCAATATGACAGAGAACCAACCATAGAGGAAGAGAGGGAGGAATTAAGAGAAACGATACTCAGTCTCACGAGGTACCAAAATCAGTTCATAGACGAAACAAGAATGGCGTGCAGATGTTGGAAACGCAAATAGCGAGCTCGCGATCATATTCAACAAATAAACACATGAAGAGCAATCTGCACAGGGTAGGCAATGAGGAAACACAATGTCGTGCAATTGACCGAAGGATGCGAATCGGGGAGATAGAGAGTTCGCAGGCAGCGGCGTGCCGATGAAAGCGGTCGCGCGCCAAGATTCTGAGACAATGCGGGAGCGATCGAGAAGGTTACGGCATCGAGCGATCAAGGCAAAGTGGCGCTTGGCGCCTAAGATCGAGCGCGGCGCCGAACCTGAACCGAGAAATCGAATGCGGTATGTGGCACCGCACTTGGTGATGATACCATATCCTCGTAAATTAAAAACATGTACCGCCAGACAAGCAATTCTCAGTTCGGAGGTCCTCAAACAATTGCAACTCAATATCCCGTTCTTTGAAGCATTAGAACAAATCTTGAGCTACGTCAAGTTCATGAAGGATGTGCTTAGCAAAGAGGAGGATAGAGGATTACGAAGCGGTGATGTTGGTAGGAATGTAGTGCCATCTTACAGAGACAACTGCCTCAGAAGTTACAAGACCCTGGGAGCTTTACCATCCCATGTACTATTGGGAAGTTTGAATGTCGGAAAGGCGTGCGACTGGAGCGAGCATAAATCGATGCCCTATCTAGTTTTACGCAAACTAGAAATGGGAGAAATCGGACTCTGAACATCACCTTGCAGTTAGCTGACCGCTCAATTGTTCATCCGAGAGGAGTCATCGAAGATGTTTTAGTGAAGGTGGACAAGTTCATCTTCCCCGCCGACTTCGTTATCTTAGACATACAAGATAACGATGGAATCCCCATCATACTTGGCAGACCCTTCTTAGCCACAGGACAGGCGCTCATTGATGTTCACAAAGGGGAGTTGAAGCTTCGAGTAGACGAAGAAGAGGTGATTTTCAATGTTTTTCGAGCAGCAACTTTTCCAGAGGCCAAGGATAAGCGCTCGGCCATTGATCTTAGCGAAGAAGCGATGTCGGCCAAAGTTCGGATATGATGATACGCTTGAAGAAATCACGACCACGTGGGATGATGATAGTAAAGCGATCGGTTGATGGAGTATGCAAATTGGATGAATGCTTATGAAAAATGGGATACAAGGAAGTATGAAGAACTTGGGCCAGTGCGAGAAAGATCATTACCATCCACGCAGAAGGCTCCAGAGTTAGAGTTAAAAACCCTACCCAATCATCTACAATACCAATACCTAGGTGAAGAAAAAACCTTACCAGTGATCATTTCATGCCACATATCCACCGAAGAGATTGACAAACTGCTAAGAGTACTAAAGAATCACTGGCGGGCCATTGGATGGACATTAGCGGACATAAAAGGTATAAGTCCATCAACGATGCATAAGATCCGTCTAGATGAGGAAAGCGGACCATCCATCAAGCCCAAAGACGACTAAACCCAAACATGAAAGAGGTAGTGAAAGGAAATCCTAAAATGGCTCGACGCAGAGTAATCTACCCATATCCGACAAACATGGGTAAGCCCGGTCTGAGTGGTGCCAAAAAGGGTGGAATAACGGTGGTGACTAACGAAGAAACGAACTCATCCTCGAGAACGGTCACGGATGGAGAATTTGCATTGACTATCGCAGTTGAATAAAGCAACGAGAAAAGACCACTTCCGTTGCCATTCCTAGATCAAATGTTGGGCCGGACTTGCGGGCATAACTACTCGCTTTTTGGATGGATACTCAGGGTATCACCAGATTGCAATAGCCCCAGAAGATCAGGAAAAGACAACATTCACTTGCCCTTTTGGTCCATTTGCATTCAGAAGGATGTCATTCGGACTCTGCAATGCACCTGCAACTTTTCAGAGGTGTATGATGACAATTTTCTCAGATATGGTAGAGAGAACTATAGATATCTTTATGGATGATTTTTTGGTCTTTGGAGCATCATTCGATGAGTGTTTAAGGCATTTAGAAGCAGTGTTAAGCCGGTGCGAAGAATCTAACCTTGTGCTAAATTGGGAGAAGTGTCACTTCATGGTAACAGAAGGAATCGTCTTGGGACACAAAATATCAAACCAAGGTATTGAGGTGGACAAAGCAAAGATTTCTGTGATCGAAAATCTACCACCTCCAGTATCAACAAAAAAGTCGAAGTTTCTCGACATGCAGTTTTATAGAAGATTTATCAAGGATTTTTCAAAGGTCTCAAAGCCTCTTTCCACATTACTAATGACGGGGGTTGCCTTCGACTTCAATAAAGAATGCTTATCCGCATTTCAAACGCTCAAGGAGAAGCTCATTTCCGCACCCATAGTCATTGCACCAAACTGGGAGCTCCCATTCGAACTAATGTGCGATGCAAGCGACTATTGATCGGTGTAGTTTATATACACCTTTTGAGTCAGTTTTAGTTAGTCTTTTGTCCCATTTTGCACATATAAGTGTCGTATTAGGATAGTTTTCTTTCTTTTGAGTCAAAGTGGTTAAAATGGCCAAGTGCGGAAAAGGAGAAAAAAAGGGCAAAGAGGAGATGCGAGGCCAGCAGAGAAAAGAGGCGACGAGGCTAAAATCGGACCAGACCACGCGGCGCCTCCTGCGAAAGCGAGGGCGGCGCCACTATTCGAGGCGAAGACTTCGGCCGCGCTGCCGAGCAGCGAATCACGAGGCGGCGCTAAACATCCGGAGAAGCTACAGAAGATACTGGCCGCGCCTGCCAAACAGCGAATATCGGGCGCGGCGCCAAAACACCCGACGGATCGCAGAACTTCCGGCCAGCGCGCCTATCTGCGAACGCTGGCGCCGCGGAAAAATTAGGTCTTTTGACGGATTTTTGGGCGAACTGCAGAGAAAGAAGGAGGCGTTTTTAAACCTATATAAGGAGAACCCTAGGCAGTTTTTGAGTGTTCCCCTTCTTGCACAACTCAAGATTTTGTCTTGGAGATTGGATACCATTAACTTAGTACTTTCTTTTCCTTTTTCTTTTCTTTAATTCAGTTTTTGCATGATGAACTTTGAATTAGTTCTTGTCATATTCATGGCTAGGAACTAATTCTCTTATAAGCTTTCTATGTTGAATTTCTTGAAACTTATGTTATAAATTAATGCATGCTTATGGTTATTTTTCTTATTGAGAGATCTATCCAATAATTGAGTTGAATTCTTGGTAACTAATTGACAACTAGTTATCACAATATGATTTCTAATCAGATTCTGAAAAAGGGGGGATTGTGAATATGCTGTAAGTTGGGTAGCAGCTTGAATTGGGGATGAAAATACCTCAATTAGTTTTGTAAGCGTTGATGAGAGGCTTAACAACCCTAATTTTGCGCATTGTGCGTGACGGCCAACTAGGTTTTGTTCTTAATCCTCCTATAGAGTTACCCTTATCACCGAAAGGTAGGTAAGGAACAATCTGGGGTTGAGTGTTTATATAACCCTAACGGAGTATAAAGCGATTTCAGAAACTGCTTTCTCCAAAGAAGAACACCATAAGTAATGCATTAGTAAGTAGCATAAGCGGATAGTTAGGATACATAGAAGCCTATTCTCATCACATCCAAGTAATTCTTTATATTTACTTATCTTTAATAATTCTTAGTTATAAACCAAACAATCAATCATTAATTCACCAAATAGATACTAGAAAATAGATAGTTGGTACTTGAACCTAATCCTGAGGGCGATATTTGGTCTTATCTAAGACTATACTACTTGATACGATAACGTGCACTTGCGTTTAAAAGTGTGTGCATATTACGCATCAAGTTTTTGGCGCCGTTAGGGATTAGGCATTAGTTCAATATCAAAATTATCTATTTTTAATTTCTAATTTGGTCTTTAATTTTAATTTTTATTTTTACGTTTTCCCTACTTTTGGAAAATCGGGTTGCGTGATTTGTTTTGTTTTGATCTATTTGTGCAATCAGTTTATGCGAAGGAGAAGAGGAGAAGACACCCTTGTTCCCTTCAATCCAGAGATCGAGAAAACCTGCAAACAGAACAGAAAGAATCAGCGAATTGCAACGTTGATAGAAATGGACGGTGCTCACAACAATAACATAATGGGAGAAGGGTTAGGTGAAAATCAACATAACCCAGGAATACCTAGGCAAGCACCAATAGATGTGGAAGAGAGAGTCCAAGTCCAGCCAGAACGAAGTTTGGGAGACTATGTGCTGCCAAGTGAATGGAGCACGAGCGTGCATTAGGCTCTGCAATAAGGACAACTTCAAATAAAACGGCGATTACGAGCATGATACACGGCGTGCAATTCGGAGGACTTCCATCGGAGGATCCACATATGCACATAGCTAATTTCTTGAAGCTATGTGCCACTTTCAGATATAACGGCGTTACTGATGATGCCGTCAGGTTGAGGCTCTTTCCCTTCTCACTCAGGGATAGAGAAAAAGTATGGTTGAATTCCCTGCCGATTCGATATTCACGTAGCACGGTGGCACGAAATTTCTAGCCAAGTTATTTCCCCCGTGTAAAGCAGCAAAACTGAGAGGGGAGTTGAACAACTTCTACCAAACTGATGGAGAGTCTTTATATGAAGCGTGAGAAAGGTTCAAGGATCTACAAAGAAAGTGCCCACCATCGCGTTGAGTTATGGAACTTGGTCCACATCTTCTACAACGGTGGCGATACTGACCGGGACCATCATAGATCGCGGCCGGTGGAGCATTATGAGGAAAGCGACCCGCGATGCTCACGAGTTATTAGAAGATATGACCACTAACAACCGTATCTTGAAGAGGCGACAAGTGGGAGAAGAAGCGTAGAGTCCACGAGATAGATGCTATTGCTTCGCGAATGCCCAGTGGCCGCTAGCGAAACGATTGCGTGACATACGATGTCGATGGCAGCGATGCAGATGCCTAAAGGCGTGAGATATGTGGTGGCCACATACATTTGATAGATGCCCTTCGGATCCCAACAATATACGATGGAACATGCAGTGTCAGCGGAGGCGATTACGAGCGGCAATGAACAACCCTACTCAAACACTTATAATCCGGTGGAGGAATCACCCAAATTTCTCATGGAAAGGAGATCGGGGCAGCAGAATCAATATCGTGGCGCAGAACCGATGATCGAGCGGCGGGAATCGGTATCAAAGGCAACAGAACAACCCTACTCAAACACTTATAATCGGTGGAGGAATCACCCAAATTTCTCATGGAAAGGAGATCGGGGCGGCCAGAATCAATATCGAGGCGTGAGAACGATGTCGAAGCGTGAGAATCGATATCGAACGCGAGAACCAATACAGGGTCGATGCGTAACCAGCAGAACGAATCAGCGACCGCCATTCAAGCCCGCGGCCTCAGCGATTCAATGCAGGTTCGTGAAGAAAAGCGGATGAGCTTAAGCGGCTATGGCAAGACTTCGCAACGCCCGGGCGATTTATGGCGAAGCTAGATCCTCGTTGAAACTTGGAAACACAAGTAGGGCGGTAGCAAAGCAGCAAACATCGAGCCGAGGGCATTGCTAGCAATACAGAGGTAAATCCGAGGGAGCAATGTAAGGCAGTGCAGTTGAGAAGTGGAAGACAATTGGAGCAACAGCCACCTCAGCCAATAGTTGAGAAGGAAGAAGAGTTAGAAAAGAGAAGGTGGTGAACTAGCCCGGTGATAGAAAACTCCGGAGAAGGAGTATACAGAAAAGCTTCCTTTCCCCCAGAGATTACAAAGGAAGGCGGTCGATAAACAATTTTCCCAATTCTTGGAGGTATTCAGAAAGTTGCATATCAACATACCTTTTATAGAGGCTTTGGAGCGAATCTGTCTTATTTCAAGTTCATGAAAGAAATCTTGGGAAAAAGAGAAGCGGCCGAATATGAGATAGTAGCACTAACGAGAAGAGTGTAGTGCTATCTTACAGAAGTTGCCACCAAAGCTAAAGGACTCTGGAAGCTTTACACTACCATGCACAGTGGGCAGGGTGACGTGCAACAGAGCTCTATGCGATTTAGGGGCAAGTATAAAACTGATGCCCTTATCAGTTTTCAAGTAGATATGGATTTTTACTGTCAATATGACAGAGAACCAACCATAGAGGAAGAGAGGGAGGAATTAAGAGAAACGATACTCAGTCTCACGAGGTACCAAAATCAGTTCATAGACGAAACAAGAATGGCCATGCAGATGTTGGAAACGCAAATAGCAGAGCTCGCGATCATATTCAACAGCGAAACACATGAAGAGCAATCTGCACCTGGGGTAGGCAATGAGGAAACACAATGTCAGGCAATTGACTTGAAGGATGCCGAATCAGGGGAGATAGAGAGTTCGCAGCGGCCAGTGCGCCGATGAAAGCGGTATGGCGCGAAGATCTGAGACAATGCGGGAGGCGATCACGAAGGTTACAGCATCCGAGGCGATCTGGAAAGTGGCCGCGGCGCCTGTAACCCGTAAAGAGAAATCGAATACCGTGGCATGTGCGCGCCGGTGATGATACCATATCCTCAGAAATTAAAAACATGTACCATTGACAAGCAATTCTCCGTTCGTGGAGGTCCTCAAACAATTGCAACTCAATATCCGCTTTGAAGCATTAGAACAAATGCCGAGCTACGTCGAGTTCATGAAGGATGTGCTTAGCAAAAGAGGAGGATAGAGGATTACGAAGCGATGATGTTGGTCGAGGAATGTAGTGTCATCTTACAGAGACAACTGCCTCAGAAGTTACAAGACCCTGGGAGCTTTACCATCCCATGTACTATTGGGAAGTTTGAATGTCGTAAGGCGCATGCGACTGGGAGCAGCATAAATCGATGCCTATCTAGTTTTACGCAAACTAGAAATGGGAGAAATCGGACCTACAAACATCACCTGCGATTGGTGACCGCTCAATTGTTCATCCGAGAGGAGTCATCGAAGATGTTTTAGTGAAGGTGGACAAGTTCATCTTCCCCGCCGACTTCGTTATCTTAGACATACAAGATAACGATGGAATCCCCATCATACTTGGGAGACCCTTCTTAGCCACAGGACAGGCGCTCATTGATGTTCACAAAGGGGAGTTGAAGCTTCGAGTAGACGAAGAAGAGGTGATTTTCAATGTTTTTCGAGCAGCAACTTTTCCAGAGGCCAAGGATAACTGCTCAGCCATTGATCTTAGCGAAGAAGCAGTGTCAGCCAAAGAGTTCGGATATGATGATACGCTTGAAGAAATCGACCACGTGGGATGATGATAGTAAAGCGATCGGCATTGATGGAGTATGCAAATTGGATGAATGCTTATGAAAAATGGGATACAAGGAAGTATGAAGAACTTGGACAGTACGGAAAGATCATTACCATCCACGGAGAAGGCTCGAGTTAGAGTTAAAAACCCTACCCAATCATCTACAATACCAATACCTAGGTGAAGAAAAAACCTTACGGTGATCATTTCATGCCACCTATCCAATCGAAGAGATTGACAAGCGCTAAGAGTACTAAAGAATCCTGGCGGGCCATTGGATGGACATTAGCGGACATAAAGGGATAAGTCCATCAACGAATGCATAAGATCCGTCTAGATGAGGAAAGCGGACCATCCATCGAAGCCCGAGCGACTAAACCCAAACATGAAAGAGGTAGTGAGAAAGGAAATCCTAAAATGGCTCGATGCAGAGTAATCTACCCATATCCGACAAGCGGCCGTGGGTAAGCCCGATCTGAGTGGTGTAGAAAAAGGGTGGAATAACGGTGGTGACTAACGAAAAAACGAACTCATCCCGCCGAGCGGTCACGGATGGAGAATTTGCATTGACTATCGCAAGTTGAATAAAGCAACGAGAAAAGACCACTTCCGTTGCCATTCCTAGATCAAATGTTGGGCGGACTTGCGGGGCATAACTACTCGCTTTTGGATGGATACTCGTGGTATCACCCAGATTGCAATAGCCCGGAAGATCGGGAAAGACAACATTCACTTGCCCTTTTGGTACATTTGCATTCGAAGGATGTCGTTCGGACTCTGCAATGCACCTGACTTTTCGTAGGTGTATGATGGCAATTTTCTCAGATATGGTAGAGAACTATAGAGATCTTTATGGATGATTTTTCGGTCTTTGGAGCATCATTCGATGAGTGTTTAAGGCATTTAGAAGCAGTGTTAAGCCGGTGCGAAGAATCTAACCTTGTGCTAAATTGGGAGAAGTGTCACTTCATGGTAACAGAAGGAATCGTCTTGGGACACAAAATATCTAACCAAGGTATTGAGGTGGACAAAGCAAAGATTTCTGTGATCGAAAATCTACCACCTCGATGTCAACAAAAGTCAAGTTTCCTTGGACATGCAGGTTTCTATAGAAGATTTATCAAGGATTTTTCAAAGGTCTCAAAGCCTCTTTCCACATTACTAATGACGGGGGTTGCCTTCGACTTCAATAAAGAATGCTTATCCGCATTTCAAACGCTCAAGGAGAAGCTCATTTCCGCACCCATAGTCATTGCACCAAACTGGGAGCTCCCATTCGAACTAATGTGCGATGCAAGCGACTATTGATCGGTGTAGTTTATATACACCTTTTGAGTCAGTTTTAGTTAGTCTTTTGTCCCATTTTGCACATATAAGTGTCGTATTAGGATAATTTTTCTTTCTTTTGAGTCAAAGTGGTTAAAATGGCCAAATGGCGGAAAAGGAGAAAAAAGAGGAGATGCCAGAGCCGAAAACAGAGAAAGAGGCGAACGAGGCTAAAATCTGAACCAGCGCGGCGCCACTATTCGTAGCGAAGACTGTGTGGCCGCCGCCGAACGGCGAATAGATGCGCGGCGCTAAACATCCGAGGAGCTACAGAAGATACAGTGGCCGCGGCTCGCACAACAGATATCGTGGCGCGGCGTCAAAACACCCGACGGATCGCAGAACTTCCGGCGCGCTATCTGCGAACGCGGCGACGCGGAAAAATTAGGTCTTTTGACGGATTTTTGGGCCAACTGCGAGGAAAAGAAGGAGGCGTTTTAAACCTATATAAGGAGAACCCTAGGCGTTTGAGGTTCCCATTCTTGCACAACTCAAGATTTTGGCTTGGAGATTGGATACCATTAACTTAGTACTTTCTTTTCCTTTTCTTTTCTTTAATTCAGTTTTTGCATGATGAACTTTGAATTAGTTCTTGTCATATTCATGGCTAGGAACTAATTCTCTTATAGGGCTTTCTATGTTGAATTTCTTGAAACTTATGTTATAAATTAATGCATGCTTATGGTTATTTTTCTTATTGAGAGATCTATCCAATAATTGAGTTGAATTCTTGGTAACTAATTGACAACTAGTTATCACAATATGATTTCTAATCAGATTCTGAAAAGGGGGGATTGTGAATATGATGTAAGTTGGGTAGACAGGCTTGAATTGGGGATGAAAATACCTCAATTAGTTTTGTAGCGTTGATGAGAGGCTTAACAACCCTAATTTTGCGCATTGTGCGTGACGGTCAACTAGGTTTTTGTTCTTAATCCTCCTATAGAGTTACCCTTATCACCGAAAGGTAGGTAAGGAACAATACTGGGGTTGAGTGTTTATATAACCCTAACGGGAGTATAAAACGATTTCGTAAACCTGTTTTCTCCAAAAGAAGAACACCATAAGTAATGCATTAGTAAGTAGCATAAGCGGATAGTGAGGATACATAGAAGCCCTATTCTCATCACATCTGAAGTAATTCTTTATATTTACTTATCTTTAATAATTCCTAGTTATAAACCAAACAATCAATCATTAATTCACCAAATAGATACTAGAAAATAGATAGTTATTACTTGAACCCTAATCCTAGAGGACGATATTCGGTCTTATCTAAGACTATACTACTTGATACGATAACGTGCACTTGCGTTTAAAAGTGTGTGCATATTACGCGCATCAACTATGCAGTTGGAGCGGTGCTTGGACAGAGAATCGACAAGGTATTTAGATTCATTTACTATGCTAGTAAAACTCTAAATGACGCACAGTTAAATTATGCAACTACTGAAAAAGAACTACTAGCTATAGTATATGCGTTTGAGAAATTCAGGCCATACTTGATTGGGAATAAAGTGATAGTATACACTGACCACTCTGCTATAAAGTACTTGATGACAAAGAAGGATGCGAAGCCTCGCCTCATTCGATGGGTCCTACTTCTATAAGAATTTGACGTAGAGATTCGTGATAAGAAAGGAACAGAGAATTGATTGCGGACCACTTGTCAAGACCGAAAACACAGAGCGAACACGAGGATGTGCAAATAAATGATCACTTTCGCACGAACAATGTTCCGAGTAAGTATGAATTCTAATTTACCTTGGTACGCTGATTTTGTTAACTTTCTTGCAGCTAAAGTACTACCCCCAGGCTTGTGAAGACAGCAAGTGAAGAGGTTTTATTCAGAAGTAAAGCATTACTATTGGGAGGAACAATGTTATACAAACATCTGTCTTGACCAAGTCATCAGCGATGTATACGGAGGAAGAGATGCACTGTGTTCTCACCCATTGCCACACCTTATCATGTGGTGGACACTTTTGGGCATCAAGAAACGGCAAAGGTATTGCAATGCGGATTCTATCGCCAACACTCTTTAAGGATGCCCATACCTTTGTGCGAGAGATGTGATAATTGTCGAGAACAGGAACATCTCAAGGCGAAACGAAATGCCTTCGCGAGGATATTGGAAGTAGAACTATTCGATGTGTGGGAATCGATTTCATGGGGCCATTTCGCCTCCTTTGGAAATCAATATATCCTTCGGCGATTGACTATGTGTCAAATGGGTAGAAGCGGTGGCACCAAAGAAAACGATGGAAGCGTTCAAAAATTCCTCAAAAGAATATTTTCACAAGGTTCGCACACCAAGAGCTCTCATCGATGTGAAGGAGCCATTTTCTGCAATAGACAATGGTTCATTGCTTTCCGATATGGAGTTTACCACGCACTACAACTTACCACCCTCAAGCTAATGGGCAAGCGGAAGTATCAAATAGAAAAGTAAAGAGCATATTGGAAAAGACGGTGAGCATTTCGAGAAAAGCGGTCTATCAAATTGGATGACGCGTTGTGGGCATCTGGGGACGTTCAAAACACCATTGGTATGTCACCTTATAAATTAGTTTTTGGTAAAGCATGTCATTTGCCGGTAGAGTTGGAACACGAGCATCTTGGGCAATGAAGAAGTTAAACATGGATACCACGGCAGCGTGAGAGGAGGATGCTACTGGTGGCGAATTAGATGAATTCCGACACAATGCCTATGAGAATGCAAAGATCTACAAGGAACGAACAAAAGCATGACACGATAAGAATTTGATACCGAAAGACTTTCAAGAAGGACAACAAGTGTTGTTATTCAACTCAAGGTTGAGATTGTTTCCAGGCAAGTTAAAATCATGTTGGACAGGACCATACACGGTGGTAAGAGTATTCCCATATGGAGCGATTGAAATAAAAGGGAGAGAGAGAGAGTTGCCTTCAAGGTAAACGGACAGAGGTTAAAACCCTACCTGATCAATGAAATGGAATACATGAACTTGGTAACTTCTCATACCTTAAAATAATAAGGAACTTGCGTCCGGCTAAAAGACGTTAAAGACAGCGCTTGTTGGGAGGCAACCCAATATTTTTAATTATGTTATCTCAATTTCTGTTTTTATTTTATTTCGTCTTGATCAGTCTCACGGTCTTGGGTTCTTGTGTCTATGTTGTGTTTACAGGTGAAAGCCAAGGAGGTGGAAGGCGAAAAATGAAGAGAAGCAAAGGTTACCCAGAAAAATCGCCATAGCGTCGCGCCTCCCCAACGCAGGGCCGCGGCGCCAAATGATCAGAAGACGCCCAGAAGTTTGGCGCGCGGCCCATTTCTGCGGCATGGCGCCACAACGGAAAATATGAATTCTGGAAGACACCCTGATCTGAAGGCCCTATCGCCAAATCAAAACACCAAGAATGCTCCTCCCCTCACAGAATTCAAAGTATTATCCACCGCCACCACCACCATTTTAACCAAAGTTTGTAAGTGTCTTATTTCTTTTATTGTCTTTTAGTCTACACACATTGGGGACAATGTGTGATTTAAGTTTGGGGGTGTTTTATTTGTGTTTTATTTTCTTTGTGTCATGTTATGTTTTACTTAAGTCTTTTTGATTGTTTTTATGTTTATTTTGGAGTCACCAATTTTTTTTCTTTTTGAGTCATAATTGTCTGTCAAAGATCATGTATGCTGTAGTTGCTAGAAACACCTAGTGAAGTAAGGTGGAATAATGTAACGGAATTGAAGCAACTATCTAAACACCTAGGTTAGATATGCCAAAAAACTCACAGAATCTGTCTATTTGGAGTTTCTTGCTTGAGTTATGCATGTTAAATGATAAATACTTATGTGTTATGATTGCTTGCTATTTGAGGCGAAATAGTTAGGATATGCATGTTAGGGAGATGACTCAGACATTTCTTTGATAGCCAATTCTTACCATTCTTTTCTATCCCGTACTTTAAAAATATCCTAGTCGACCCAATTTGAGCCTAAATTTGAAACTTCTTCTTTGACACCCTATATTCCCACAAATTGTACCATAAGTGAAAATATGAAATAGGGGAATACATTGTGTTAAAAAAAAAAAAAAAGACAAAAGGAGTGAATAAGTCTGTTGCACCCCAATACAAAAGTAATAAGAAATAGGCAAAAGCCTAAGTTTGGGGTGCTTGTCGTTATTATATACTTCACTCTCCCAAAACAAAAGAGGGGAAAGATAGAATCGAAATGAAGAAAAGAAAAAAAAGAAAAAAAAGAGGGAAATACTGAAAAGCTGAAGAGCTTATGGTACAAGAAATGAGCCTAAATTGCCTATTTTTACCTACCTATACCTAAGCCTAAATTACAACCCTTAAAGTCCTGAAGATCTCTTTTATGCATATCCAGAATTAGTGGAGAATAGCAAGTAAGCATGCCATAGGAATTCTTGAATTTATATGCATGATTTATTATATTGACTTCCATTAAAGCATGATGAATAGGAGTTTGCGAAATATCTAGCTTAATGTGCTGAAATGTCATGCTATATGTTCCTTCATATTATTTTGCTAACCTTCATGTTTTTCTAGTTAATACTAATGCAGCAAAAGTAATCAATGGCAGTGAGTCTTTTATTTTCGTTTCTTTGAGTCTTTTATTTTATTTCTTTCTATCTTTGCTCGAGGGCGAACAAAGGTTAAGTTTGGGGGTATTTGATCGGTGTATTTTATATACACCTTTTGAGTCAGTTTTAGTTAGTCTTTTATCCCGTTTTATACATATAAGTGTTGTATTAGGATAGTTTTCCTTTCTATTGAGTCAAAGTGGTTAAAATGGCCAAATGGCGGAAAAGGAGCTAAAAGAGGGAAAAAGAGGAGATGCCAGAGCTGAAAATAGAGAAAGTGGCGAACGAGGGTGAAATCCAGACCAGCGCCGCGGCGCCTCCTGCAGTCAAAATCAGGGCCGCGGCGCCCACTATTCGTAGAGAAGACTTGGCGCGCGGCGCTCGAGCAGAATCAGAGGCGCGCGCTAAACATCCGGAAGCTACGAGTTGCAGTAGCGCCTCGAGCAGCAAATATCGGGGCATGGCGCCAAAACACCGACGGATTGCAGAACTTCGGCCCGCAGCGTGGAAAAAATTAGGTCTTTTGACGAAATGCAGGCGAACTGAAGGAAAGAGGGAGGCGGTTTCGGCCTATAAAGGAGAACCTAGGCGCTTTTAAGGGTTCCCTTCGCACAACACAAGACTTTTGCTTGGAGATTGGATACCATTAGTTTAGTAATTTCTTTTCCCTTTCTTGTTCTTTATTTCTATTTTGTATGATGAACATGGAATTAGTTCTTGTCATGACAATGGCTAGGAACTAATTATCTTATAGGGCTTTCCATGTTGAATTGCTAGAAACTTATGTTATAAATTAATGCATGCTTATGGTTATTTTTCTTATTGTGAGATCTATCCAATAATTGAGTTGAACTCTTGGTAATTAATTGACAACTAATTATCACTATATGATTTCTAATCGAGTTCGAAAGGGGATTGTGAATATGTTGTAAGTTGGGTAGACATTCTTGGATTGGGGATGAAAATACCTCAATTATTTATGTAAGCGTTGATGAGAGGCTTAACAACCTAATTTTTGCGCATTGTGCGTGACGGTCAACTAGGTTTTGTTCTTAATCCTCCTATAGAGTTATCCTTATCACCGAAAGGTAGGTAAGGTGCGATCTTTGAGGTTGAGTGTTTATATAACCTAACGGGAGTATAAAGCGATTTAAATAAACTGCTTTCTCGAAAGAAGAATACCATAAGTTAATGCATTAGTAAGTAGCATAAGCGGATAGTAAGGATACATGAAAGCCCTATTCTCATCACCACTGAAATAAATCTTTATATTTAAATAGCTTGCATAATTCTTAGTTATAAACAACAAATCAATTATCAATTCACCAAATAGATACTAGAAAATAGATAATTGGTAATTGAACCCTAATCCTTGTAGACAATATTCGGTCTTATCAAGACTATACTACTTGTCACGATAACGTGCACTTGCGTTTAAAGTGTGTGCATCTTACCGCGCATCAATCACTTATATGATTTCGAATCAAAAGTCTGAAATGTGAGATTTGAATATGTTGTAATTCTCTAGACATAGGTTAAAATCGTGGACGAAAGTACCCCGATACTTGTGTAGTAATTAAGGTTACTGTTCTTAATCCTCCTGTGTGGTAAAATCTATCATAGAAATATACAAGTTTTTTGCACTAGGTTGAGCTCTCGTATGTCCTAACCGGAATATGATGACAGATTAGTTAACCTGCTATCTTAATAAGAAGAAGAGTCATTAGCATTGTATTAACACGTGAAAGAGTGGATAGTTGAGGAGATTGAAAGCCCCATTTCCTTATAACTGTTATAAACCCAAAGTATTATAATCTTTAGTTTATTTTCTGCACTTAATCATAATTCTTAGTATAATTCTCAAATTAAAGAATGTCAACCAAATAGATACCATAGGATAGATAATCGGTACTTAATAAACCAGTCTCTGTGGACGATAAACTCGGTCTTACAAATCTTTATTACTTGAACGATACGTACACTTGCGTAAGCACTTAGAAATACCGCACCAAGTTTTTGGCGCCGTTGCCGGGGACTGGTGTACTGTTAATATCGAATTATCTATTCTTATTTCTAATTTGGTTTTTATTTTCTATTTTTTTTAGTATTTTTATTTTAGAACATTCTGCCATGATCTGTTGCTGTTTTTGATTAGTCTCAGGTACTTAGTTTATGCGAAGTAGGAGAGGAGCAGACACTCCTATTCCTCTGAATCCTGAGATCGAGAGATTGTGCAGACATAATAGGAAAGAAAAGAGAGTAGCTGATTTGTTAGCAATGGGAGATCAGCGAAACAATAATTTGGAGAGAGTTACCGTCTGCTTTAAGACAAGTCGTTGCAGAAAGGAGCTTGGGGGACTATGTGATGCCTACAATTACATGGGTGCAGACTTGCATCAGACTTCCAACTGTTGAAACCAACAATTTTGAAATCAAACCAGTCATATTGCACATGGTTCAAAGCTCATTTTAGTTTGGGGGGTTACCATCTGAAGATCCCCATTTGCATCTAGCAAATTTTCTGGAGTTGTGTGCAATTTTTAAGTACAATGGTGTTACTGATGATTCCATTCGGTCAAGACTCTTTCCATTCTCACTCAGGGATAGAGCAAAGTGATGGCTGAACTCATTACAGGTGAACTCCATCACTACATGGCAAGACTTAGCCCAGAAGTTTCTTGCCAAGTTCTTCCCCCCGGCTAAGGCAACAAAGCTCAGAGGTGAGTTGAATAACTTTTATCAGCTGGAGGGAGAATCACTATATGATGCATGGGAACAGTTTAAAGATTTGCAGAGGAAGTGCCCACATCATGTGATTGAGAAGTGGATGCTAGTCCACATATTTTATAATGTGATGTGTGGTACAACTCGTACCATTATTGATGCTGCAGAGGGAACATTCATGAAAAAGAGTGCTAATGAGGCACATGATCTATTAGAAGACATGACCACAAACAACCATCAGGGGGCCGATGAGAGAGCAGTGAATAGCAGGAAAGCGGCTGGGATTCATGAGTTGGATGCTATCACTGCATTGACTGCGCAGGTTGCCACTTTGACAAAACAAATGCAGTAGAGTACCATGGCAGTTAAAGCGGTTCAGACACCAGTGAGATGTGAAATCTGTGGGGGTTTCCATACTTTTGATAAGTGTACAGCAGTGGACCCGAATAATATGCCCATGGAGCAGGTTCATGCAGTGGAGAATTTTTAGAGGCCCTACAACAATCCATTCTCCAACACATACAATCCGGGGTGGAGAAATCACCCAAATTTTTCATGGAAGAATGAACAAGGGCAGCAACCATAATTTCAGGCCTCATCCTCACAGCAGTTCAGCCCACCAGACTCACAAGAGAAGCAGAACTTCAACGCAAGCTTTCTATAAGCACATTAGATCTGTTCATCGGAAGCACCTTTCGAAATTCGTAAGATACTCGTCTAACGTACCTCAGAAGCACACAAGTTTCCGGCGATCTTCGACGCCACAATGATAGCTAAAGGCGATTGAACACGCGAACTGGACTGCTCATGAATTGAATTCTGATTTCTCACAATTTACTGATATGAACCCTAATTTTCAGTCGAAGTCTCTCTCTCGTTTAACATAATTCAAGAAAAATACACTGTAAAACAATGTTGAAATCGGAATTGAATGTGAGACAAAGGAATTGAGTGTTGAATGCAAGAAAATGCGATCGATCGATGCAAAACTGGATTGAAACACACCTCTGCAATTCGATTTGTTGAGTTTTGCTTTGTGTCTTTTCGTTGGTGAGGATTTCAACAGATCTGATAGGATTTGTGCTCTGATACCATGTTAACTTTGCTCAATTCACACTAATTGAGCATTGCATGTGTATACGGATGAAGAACAATTTAGTAGAGAAGAGAAAGTGCAGAGGAAGAAGAGAAGGAGAATGAAATGAATTTGTGGAGGCTTTTCTACTATTTTCTGTAACTGTAAAATAGAATGTGTGTCCTCTATTTATAGAAGAAATTGACTCACCTAAGACTAAGTAAACAAAGTCTAATTAACTAACTAAAATATATCTCAACAAGTATGCTTTCTAAAGCTTCAGGTTGTCTCAACTTAATCAATATCCAAGTCTAGAATCAAGCAGCAATAGCCAAGACGTAGACTATGGATAAAATTAATCCATGCTTATTACATTAAAGAGAGATGCCTGATGGACATGCTTATTCCACCTCAAGCTTGTTGGATGGTGAGAACAATCCTAGATGCTCAAAAAGTACTAGCCAAAGTTCAGATTGAATTCAAGCCTGGGAAAAGTATCATAAGACATACAACATGCAGTAACTAGGAAAAACGTACTAGCCAAAGTTCAGATTGAATTCAAGCCTGGAAAAAAATATCATAAGACCCCTACCATATCTATAATTGAACAAACAATTACAAAAGTGACGGGGACATGAACCTTACCTCAGACCAAAAAGAAACAATCTTCCAGGAAGAGCTGAGCCTATACATGATCTCTTCCTTTCCAAAAATCTAGACACTAACTTACAAAGAAATTAGCCTTGTCATATCTCATTCTAATATTCAATTTGCGTATCAAACATAAGAAAATAAATAGGAAAAACACTTATTTTTTGAGAAAAAAGTTTTCTTGAAAATTTGTTAGCCCCAAGAATCGTATCATTCTTCACATTGTTTCTCTATAGGCCAAAGAGCTTCAAAGCATAGGACGGGTAAGATTTAACTATAAACATCAATAAAGTCTTATCAAATCTTAAAATGCATAATACAAAAACGGTGTTAGAAAACTTATCTCTCAAAAAGTTGTATCAGAATTAAATAAGAAATAGCAAAACTATAAAAGTTGTACCTCTGAGTGATAGAATATTTTCCTCAAGTGTTCTTCTTCCATTAGGTAACAATATATACACTAATTACAATCATTAGGAAGAATAAGTTGTCACCTTTGAACCCGGGCAGTGGTGGTGCCACTACAGGCACCTTCTTCCTTAACAACTAAGTACATTGCGGAAATTAATGACTCATTTTTTTCTTTAAAATAAAGGTGCGTGCAAGGCAAGCGACAAGGCTGCCATATATACATAAACAACAGATACTACATGCGTGAGTCAATCCACATATGAATACGGACCTAAGAGTTAAAGCTGAACTATGACGGACAAGGCCATCGTACCCAGCTGTACAAAGCACATGCTTGAAGGATATATACCAAAAGATAAACTCACGAGCAGAGGAGCTATCCAAAACCACGGCGAGGATCCTACGCTGCCGATCACGAACGTACCTAAACTGCGGCGTGAACGCGGCCCGAAGGAGGTCGATGAAAAATGTACCAAGTATGTGAGCGAAAATGCGTAATAAAATCATAACGATCTAAACAAAGCGGGAGACATGTATGATAGCCAACTACGATATAATACATAGCGATCACATCAAGTCGGGGCGCAGCCCTGAGTCATTACTCAAATATAACCGTGGGTCTCACGCCCATAACATCAATCATGCCGTGGAATCTTTCCTCACCGCGATCCATGATATATAATCTGACACCAATAGGCATACATGAACACCAAGTCCACCGGTGGTATAGCATCTTGGGGTTTACCACTCACTTATACTCTTACCTGGAGAAGGTGGTAAGCGGTGGTATAGCATCTTGGGGTTTACCCTCACATATACTCTACTGGAGAAGGTGGTAAAGCAGGTGGTATAGCGTCTTGGGGTTTACCTCACATATACTCTACTGGAGAAGGTGGTAAAGCGGTGGTATAGCGTCTTGGGGTTTACCACTCACATATACTCTACTGGAGAAGGTGGTAAAGCAGGTGGTATAGCGTCTTGGGGTTTACCACCTCACATATACTCACTACTGGAGAAGGTGGTAAAGCGGTGGTATAGCGTCTTGGGGTTTACCCGCTCACATATACTCTTACCCTATCTCGACTGGCCACAAACAAGGCATAAGCACTACCATGTCTTTTATAAAAGAATCAGGAATTTAACCCAGTACTACCAATAACGGAAGCATGCGTGGAATCACATCACTGTCGATGCGTCAAGATGCTTACTGACGGACGGTAGACCACTCGGTAGAGTCGCGACAACGTAATAAAACATAGTACTTGCACTCGAAGGCTATCAGGCACATAGGCAATTCCCAATTAATCAAGCCAAAGTACTAATCAAGGCACACATGGAATAATTCTCGATTATCAAGCCAAAGTACTTATCAAGGCACTTAGAATAATTCTCAATTAACAACCAAAGTACTAATCAAGGCACGATAGGATTATTCTCATTTAATAAGCCAAAGTACTAATCAAGGCACACTTAGACTAATTCTCGATTAATCAAGCCAAAGTACTAATCAAGGCACTTAGACAAATTCTCAATTTATCAAGCCAAAGTACTAATCAAGGCACACTTAGACAAATTCTCAATTTATCAAGCCAAAGTACTAATCAAGGCACACTTAGACAAATTCTCAATTTATCAAGCCAAAGTACTAATCAAGACAACTTAGACAAATTCTCAATTTATCAAGCCAAAGTACTAATCAAGGCACACTTAGACAAATACTCAATTTATCAAGCCAAAGTACTAATCTTTTCAAGAGACTCCTTTTGTGAAAAATCCCAAGATACTAACACGTAGTATCAGCGTGTCTATTTTTCAAAGTAAGTTACTACATTTTTTGAAAGCTTATTTCAACACTTGAAATCAAGTAACTCAAATTTTCTTTTACAATCTAGGCAACTTATGCGATTAATCAAAATAGACAACTTTTAAACTTTCCATAAAGCCGTTATAGCGACTTCCCATAAAGCGTTATAACCCTTTGTAGTTTTAGACATATCCATTCCTTTTATAACCAAGAGACTTATACTTATTAAAATCCAAGTATTAAATACTTTCAAATCGATTTTCTTAACTTTTAAAAAATACACTTAGTCTCTTAACCTTTAGAAACCAAGTAACTTATTTTATTACTAAACCTTAGGCAATTGATGCCTTAAAATCAAGTTGCCTTTTCATTAAAATCGAGTCATTTATCTTTCCATAAAGCAAATATAACCAACTTCCCATAAAGTCGTTATATTCACTTTATACCTTAGCCAAATGCAATTTCTATCCGAGGGACTTATACGTTTAAAACGGAACAAGTATCACATACTTTAAAACTCTTTAAGTCCCTTAACTTTCAAAACACTTCAAGTCTATTAATATGTAGAAAACAAGTTTCTTCTCTTAAAACATGTCATTTCTCCTCTTTTAAAACAATTAAGTAAATCACTCCCTTGACTCCCCTAAAGTCATTTTAATG
This sequence comes from Przewalskia tangutica, assembly GCA_029844215.1. Lineage (NCBI taxonomy): Eukaryota > Viridiplantae > Streptophyta > Magnoliopsida > Solanales > Solanaceae > Przewalskia > Przewalskia tangutica. Next base: position 748,487 of record CM056719.1, read on the forward strand.
ACCTTTAGGTTTTGGAACTAAGGCACTAGCCAAAAGGTTTAGAAACCACTTCCTTTTTAAGACTCTATGTACTTTAAGTAAGATACTTTCACTTTTAAGAATCCAAACTTCACTAAGGAAATGGATTATACAACTTACAATTTAAACATCAAAGTACAATCAAGGAAGCACATAGAACAAATTCTACTTTAGGCAATCCAAATACAACCAAGGAATGGATAATTTAGGGAGTAGAACATACTTTCTTTATCTTAAGGAATCATGCTAGAAGAGGAGATAGTTCACATACCTTTTCGGCTAATTCCACAAGCTAAGCCGAATACGCCGTACGTAGAAGTGTCAACCTTTATAAGCCCTTATAATTCCAAGATTCAAAGTCGCGCCTTAGCAATTCTTAGCTCCTTTCCTTAGGTTCCAATCCGCTCCAAGCACTCCTTAGAGGCCTATGAAGAACCCATCTTCAAGTTCCAACTTCAAAGTTGAGGAACTCCTTTAGTTTCCGCCTTGCGACTAACGTGAAAATGCGTTTTTCCCGAAATCTTTATATTGAGATAACCTTACAATACCCTTAGGAACCTTGGGTTTAAATCTTGTGGCTAATGGATCAAAACTACAAATTTTTCTCCTTTCTTTCTTGGCAAACCCGAGAGGTCTCTAGTGAAGAACACAATGTGCAAAATTTTCTAAGTGTTAAAATGCCAAGTCTTGCTACTAGTTGTATACTTATAACCTGATGGAGGGTCATGACTTGACAAATGTGAGGCTAGGATGAGTTTCACAAGGATCAAGTTTATGTGGCAAGTGGACTTGGTCAACAAACTCAAGCTAGCAAGACTTATCTTCCAAGATGGTCAATGACCATTATACCCTTGCATAAATTTCGACCAAGCCATGTGGGGTGCCACGTATCGCCTCTCATTAAATCCATAAAATTTTCGTAACCCTCGTGGATACACAGTTCAGTAAAATTCCTCGGGTGGGCCCAGCGACCAAATCCGTAAAAATAAATTTCCATAATATTAATAGGGTCCATACTCTTCAAATAATGTATTTTGAGAATCCAATTCTCAACAACGAACATTTTCCTTTCCGAAGCGTTGAACATTTTCCGTCGGAAAAACAATTCTTCCTTTCAGTAACAATTTCCAAGTCTTGTTTCCTTATGTACATTCTCTTATACAAGTCACGGACTTATGGGGTGTAACATTCTTCCCCTTAGAAACATTCGTCCCGAATGTTCTTAGTCGATTGCAAGATATACAAACTCGGCATAATCTACATACTATGCCTAACAATCAAAGCGCCTGAAGACCAGCGATGCCACATGGCCATCACCTAACATACGTAAACATAATAATGGACCTTCCGTCGCGACCCCTTCTCACAAAACTCGAAGGTTCTGATCTTAAAACACGGGATCTTAGAGGTTCCTTTCTTTCCTTACTTATCATACTTTCGTACTTTCAAACTCATCTAGTACACATATAAAATCTCAAATTTTGCTTCTATTCTCCAATCCTTGAGTTACTATCCAAACTTGGCCATTTTGTTACTTACACTCCCGTTAAGGCTCTTACCGGTCCTTACGACCTAGTTCGGTGGAGCAACGTCCACGAACTCGTACAACGATCAACTAGACTTGGGCCTTGCACCGCCGTGGCCTATCACATGTAGAGACCGTTTATAAGCGACATCACCCATTCTATCTTTGTGGTGACCGAAATGAGTCTATAACCCGACTCATCGTCACACTTAACTTCTTGTTCTTAGTCTAAATAAATCTCTCTCTTATCTCAAGGTACTTCTTACCCTATCCCTAATCACTAGAGGTTCGTCACATAGGTCGAAGTATTTCTACCGTCTGATCTTCCCTATTGGTCTTACATCGGGGGCGATTACTACGTGTGAACTCTACACAACTATAGTCTCGGTTCACTTACCATTCTTGTCAACATTCTTAACTCCACACCTTAGTAATCAAAGTATTCCTACCTGCGGGAACTATCACTTATAATCTAGCTACACAAGGAAAACATATATCTTTGTGGCAAAATCTGAATCTATCAAAGCACGTATGATTCAAAAGAGTCGAAATATACCTGTACCCCCATGCGATGTCGCCTCCTGATCCTGTCCAATAGTCACGTCATCTATGCGGTTCGAAAGACCGCCAGAACTATAAACTCCCCCCTGACCTTTACCACGATGGTGACATCCCGAACACCGCCTTGCTCGGGGCCGCAGTGCGGAGGAAGGAACCAACTCAGGCCTCAAAGGTGAGCCACCTCTGGCGCTCTTTCTAGCAGGGCATTCCCACTTCTTGTGGCGGACGGCCCTGATAGTAACAACCGTCGTGTCATAACGGCATTTACAGAATGATGCTTACCACATCCCGATACATCGAGGAATAGGTGGCCTCGGCCAGAAGGTCTCTGCTCACTCGAGAACCTCGACCCAGGAGCTTGGGACCGCTCCTAAATAACTTGAGGGGTCAAATCTACCACCGAGCTGCGGGGTATGTCTTGGGTAAGGTGGGACGAATATCTCACTCATTTCTTGAGGCGACTCGTCCAAAACTCAGGAATAACCAACCGGTCTAGCCTCTTACGTTGATCTCCGCGGCCTCTACCCTCTGCACACACTGTGCATCTTGGTGAATAACCCCTCTTTGTGGAAAGCTGTAGCATGCTAACTTGGTTAATAACATAATGGCTTTCTTCGCGACCTTAAAGTCCTCTCTGGCGAAAGCTGCAGCTCGTCTTTGGGGTCTCAAACCTGGCCAGAAGAACTCGCCGTGGAACAACATCCAGGTATACCACAGGCACGAGCCCTATCAACTCTCTGAGTCGACTAGTAGCTCCTGCTACTCCTTTGCCTACAGGCGGTGTTGCCTCGCGGAGACATAGGCGTAACACAAAAATACGTCGAGAGGAATTATCTTACTAACACGGCTCTGAGCACGATCTCGGAGTGAGAAGAATAGAAACCAACTCCTAAATGTCCTGTAGCCTCCTGTTTATGGGTGTGGCGCGCGCAACACCCGATAAGCAAGACTCTACTAGACACGGTCAGTAGGCATTCAGAGGGTATTGCTCACGATACCACTCTGTCACACTCGAACCCCGGGCGTGATTGGTGCCCTACAGGCACCATAGCCTTAACAACTAAGTACATTGCGGAAAGTAATGACTCATTTTTTTTCTTTAAAATAAAGGTGCGTGCAAGCAAGGCCGACAAAGGCCCGTATATACATAAACAACGAATACTACACGTGCGTGAGTCGATCCACGTATGAATACGGACCTCAGAGTTAAATCGAACTATGACGGAATGAGCCGCCCGTACCCAGCTGTACAAAGCACATCTTGAAGGATATATACCAAAAGATAAACTCTGAGCAGAGGAGCTATCCAAAACCACGGCGAGGATCCTACGCTGCCGATCACCGAACAGCGTACCTAAACTGCGGCGTGAACGCGGCCCGAAGGAGGTCGATCGAAAAATGTACCAAGTATGTGAGCGAGAAATCGTAATAAAATCATAACGATCTAAACAAAGCGGGAGACATGTATGATAGCCAACTCTGATACATGTACATAGCGATCCGTGAGTCGGGGGCCGAGCCGCCGAGTCATTACTCAAATATAACCATGGGTCTCACGCCCATAACATCAATCATGCGTGGAATCTTTCCTCACCGTGATCCATGATATAGTACAACACGATAGGCATACATGAACACAAGTCCCACCGGTGGTATAGCATCTTGGGGTTTACCTCACTTATACTCTTACCACGGAGAAGGTGGTAAAGCGGTGGTATAAGCGTCTTGGGGTTTACCCTCACATATACTCTGCTGGAGAAGGTGGTAAAGCAGGTGGTATAGCGTCTTGGGGTTTACCCTCACATATACTCTACCTGGAGAAGGTGGTAAAGCAGGTGGTATGGCGTCTTGGGGTTTACCACTCATATACTCTACTGGAGAAGGTGGTAAAGCAGGTGGTATAGCGTCTTGGGGTTTACCCTCACATATACTCTACGGAGAAGGTGGTAAAGCAGGTGGTATAAGCGTCTTGGGGTTTACCACTCACATATACTCTACCTGGAGAAGGTGGTAAAGCGGTGGTATAGCGTCTTGGGGTTTACCGCCACATATACTCTCTTACCCTATCTCGACCGGCCGTCAAACAAGGCATAAGCACTACCGTGTCTTTTATAAAAGAATCAGGAATTTAACCCAAGTACTACCGATAACGGAAGCATGCGGTGGAATCCGTCATCACCGTGCGTCCGGTAACTTACTGACGGACGGTAGACCACCGGCCAGAGTCGCGACAACGTAATAAAACATAGTACTTGCACTCAAAGGCTATCACCTGCACATAGGCAATTCCCGATTAATCAAGCCAAAGTACTAATCAAGGCACCGTGGAATAATTCTCAATTATCAAGCCAAAGTACTTATCAAGGCACACTTAGAATAATTCTCGATTAACAACCAAAGTACTAATCAAGGCGCGATAGGATTATTCTCGTTTAATAAGCCAAAGTACTAATCAAGGCACTTAGACTAATTCTCAATTAATCAAGCCAAAGTACTAATCAAGGCACTTAGACAAATTCTCAATTTATCAAGCCAAAGTACTAATCAAGGCACACTTAGACAAATTCTCAATTTATCAAGCCAAAGTACTAATCAAGGCACTTAGACAAATTCTCAATTTATCAAGCCAAAGTACTAATCAAGACACTTAGACAAATTCTCAATTTATCAAGCCAAAGTACTAATCAAGGCACACTTAGACAAATACTCAATTTATCAAGCCAAAGTACTAATCTTTTCAAGAGACTCCTTTTTGTGAAAAATCCCAAGATACTAACACGTAGTATCAGCGTGTCTATTTTTCAAAGTAAGTTACTACATTTTTTTGAAAGCTTATTTCAACACTTGAAATCAAGTAACTCAAATTTTCTTTTACAATCTAGGCAACTTATGCGATTAATCAAAATAGACAACTTTTAAACTTTCCATAAAGCGTTATAACGAAACTTCCCATAAAGCCGTTATAACCTTTGTAGTTTTAGACATATCCATTCCTTTTATAACCAAGAGACTTATACTTATTAAAATCCAAGTATTAAATACTTTCAAATCGATTTTCTTAACTTTTAAAAAATACACTTAGTCTCTTAACCTTTAGAAACCAAGTAACTTATTTTATTACTAAACCTTAGGCAATTGATGCCTTAAAATCAAGTTGCCTTTTCATTAAAATCGAGTCATTTATCTTTCCATAAAGCAAATATAACCAACTTCCCATAAAGTCGTTATATTCACTTTATACCTTAGCCAAATACAATTTCCTATCCGAGGGACTTATACGTTTAAAACGGAACAAGTATCACATACTTTAAAACTCTTTAAGTCCCTTAACTTTCAAAACACTTCAAGTCTATTAATATGTAGAAAACAAGTTTCTTCTCTTAAAACATGTCATTTCTCCTCTTTTAAAACAATTAAGTAAATCACTCCCTTGACTCCCCTAAAGTCATTTTAATGACCTTTAGGTTTTGGAACTAAGGCACTAGCCAAAAGGTTTAGAAACCACTTCCTTTTTAAGACTCTATGTACTTTAAGTAAGATACTTTCACTTTTAAGAATCCAAACTTCACTAAGGAAATGGATTATACAACTTACAATTTAAACATCAAAGTCTGATCAAGGAAGCACATGTAACAAATTCTACTTTAGGCAATCCAAATACAACGAGGAATGGATCATTTAGGGAGTAGAACATACTTTCTTTATCTTAAGGAATCATGCTAGAAGAGGAGATAGTTCACATACCTTTTCGGCTAATTCCACAAGCTAAGCCGAATACGCCGTACGTAGAAGTGTCAACCTTTATAAGCCCTTATAATTCCAAGATTCAAAGTCGCGCCTTAGCAATTCTTAGCTCCTTTCCTTAGGTTCCAATCCGCTCCAAGCACTCCTTAGAGGCCTATGAAGAACCCATCTTCAAGTTCCAACTTCAAAGTTGAGGAACTCCTTTAGTTTCACTTGCGACTAACGTGAAAATGCGTTTTCAAATCTTTCTATTGAGATAACCTTACAATACCCTTAGGAACCTTGGGTTTAAATCTTGTGGCTAATGGATCAAAACTACAAATTTTCTCCTTTCTTTCTTGCAAACCCAGAGGTCTCTAGTGAAGAACACAATGTGCAAAATTTTCTAAGTGTTAAAATGCCAAGTCTTGCTACTAGTTGTATACTTATAACACTGATGGAGGGTCATGACTTGACAAATGTGAGGCTAGGATGAGTTTCACAAGGATCGAGCTTATGTGGCAAGTGGACTTGGTCAACAAACTCAAGCTAGCAAGACTTATCTTCCAAGATGGTCAATGACCATTATACCCTTGCATAAATTTCGACCAAGCCATGTGGGGGTGCCACATGTCGCCCTCTCATTCGTCCATAAAATTTTCGTAACCCTCGTGGGCCACATTCTGAAATTCCTCGGGTGGGCCCAGCGACCAAATCGTAAAAATAAATTTCCATAATATTAATAGGGTCCATACTCTTCAAATAATGTATTTTGAGAATCCAATTCTCAACAACGAACATTTTTCCTTTCCGACGTTCGGAACATTTTCCGTTGGAAAAACAATTCTTCCTTTCGTAACAATTTCCAAGTCTTGTTTCCTTATGTACATTCTCTTATACAAGTCCTGGACTTACGGGGTGTAACATAAGTCTTCCTTAGGATAATCCTAGGAATATTCCCTATACAATAATTTTCTACCATATATGAAGAGATCTACATTAATATAAAATATACACATAATATTCTATTAATGACCATATTATAGAATATTCTAACTAATATTCTAACACTCCCCATGATTGAAGGCTGGGCGCGAATCTTTGAGGCGTCGAAATTCTTCAAATAAAATCGTGGAAGCCACTTCGTGAAGATATCGGCGATTTGATGACGTTGGGGACATGTAGTACTCATGACTTGTCGCGTGCCACTTTCACGGACAAAATGGATATCCAACTCTATATGTTTAGTGCGCTGATGATGTATTGGATTTTCAGAAAGATATATTGCACTAATGTTGTCACAGTAAACCATAGTAACTTTCGGAATTCAGCAATGAAGATCTAGTAAAAGATTCCGAATTCAGCATGAATCAGACACAACATGGCGTTAGCACGGCGATATTCGGCTTCAACACCGAGCGCGATCGCGTGGGTTGCCGTTTGGAAGACCATGAAACTAAATTATCACCGAGGAAGACACAATACCCAGATGTGGAGCGTCTGGTGTCCGGACAGCCTGCCCAGTCTGCATCTGTATAAGTGACAAGTTTGGAGATGCAAGATGGGTAAAGATGTAATCCATATTCCTGAGTGCCCTTAATGTAGCGTACAATCCGTTTGAGTGTCTGCATATGTTCTTCCATTAGATTATGCATGAATAGGCACACTTGTTGTACGGCATAGGTTATGCAGTGCGGTAAAAGTGAGATATTGCAGCGCTTTGCTGAGCTCTGATCTGATGTTGGATCGTGAAAGGTTTGCTAGAGATGACACTTAATTTGGACTTTGTATCCACGGTGTTGTTGAGGGTTTGCAAGAGGTCATTCAAGCGTTCCACGATCTCGGATCATACTTACGGGAGAGAAAGAGCCCGCTGCGTATGTCATCACAGTGATTCCTAGAAAGAAGTACAATGGACCAAGATCCTTCATAGCAAATTCTGAATCAAGCTGAGACATGATATTCTTGCGAAGAGAGTCTGAGGAAGCTGTCAGAATAATATCATCCACATACAATAGAAGATAAGCCGTATGATTACCCTGATGATAGATAAAAAGAGAATTATCGGACCGGCTGTGTGAAAATCCCATCTGTTATACAAAATCTGCAAACCGCTGATACCAGGCCCTGGGTGCTTGTTTGAGGCCATACAAAAACTTGTTTAGCAGGCATACATGATTGGGATATTTTGGATCTCTGTACCCCAATGGTTGGTGCATGTAAGCAGTCATTTAGGTGACCGTGGAGAAATGCATTTTTAACATCCAAGCGGTGAAGTGACCATCCTGCGGAGAGAGACAAGTTGAGCATCGCTACGATAGTAGTGGTTTGACTCTTTGGGTGAATGTCTCCACAATCGATACCAACTGCTGCGTCTTCCCATCGCCTACAAGACGGGCCTTATGCGCTCGAAAGAACCATCGATTTTTCTTTATGGGTAAAAATCCACATAGGCCGAATGATGTTAGCATTAGATGGGCCAGGCACTAAATCCATGTATCTATTTTTAATAAGAGCTTGATATTCATCATCCATGACCATTTTCCAATTTGGGTCTTTCGGAGCGAACCACGGGGTTACATGGTAAAGGTGATTTGGAAACTTGGGTGTGAAGGCTGTATTTAGTGTTGGGTTTGACAATACCATGTTGACTACGGGTGACTGGACGTGTTGTCGGGCGATGGGTGGGCCTTGGCGGCCAAATGTGGTATTTGTAAAGCTAGGCCTGGATCAGGGGCTTGAGTTGCATTAGGGGGCAGGTTGCTATTGGTAGGTGTCAAAGCACATGGGCCTGAATGTGTATCAGTGTCCAAGACAGTGGGTTGGGCGCCATTTGGTAAGGACACGGGTAATGGGTTAAAATTTTTTTGTCCATTAGCAGTAGCAGTGACCGAACTATGGGACAATGGTTGGGTAAAAATTGGGTGTATTCCAGCATCCAAAAACTCATAAGTGGAAGATTGTGACTCATTGATTTTTCTAAATGGGAATTGAGTTTCATCAAAGATAACATGACGACTAATAAAAATTATATTGGAGGATAGGTCATAACATTTGTATCCCCGATGATGGGATGGGTATCCCAAAAAAATGCATGGAGTAGATCTCGGTTGTAATTTATGGATGGTGGTGGATGAGAATAATGGAAAACACAAGCACCCAAAAACCCGGAGATGAGAGTATGTCGGTTTTCGAAGGTATAGTAATTGAAGGGGTGTTTGGTGTGATGTATGTTTGTTTGGTAGTATATTCAACAAATAAGTAGCCATCCCGAAGTGCGTGATGCCAAAAGTTAGGGAAGTGAGGCATGAGCGAGGATGTCTGACAATATTATTTATGGTTCGTATTTGCGTTCCTTTGTCCATTACGAGAAGATGTGTGGGGCGTAGAAAGCGAAAATTCAAACCATTTGTTTTGCAAAAATCGAGGTATGTCTATTATCAAACTCACTTGTTATCACGTTGGATGTTTTGATATCCGTTCAAACCGTTTTTGGATGAAAGCTCTAAAACTAAGGAATGTAGAAAACACTTGTGATTTTTCGATATGGGAAATGTCACAAGAATTTAGAGTAATCATCTAAAACAAGCAAATAATATCTATGCCCCAAGAGCTCAGCGGGGATGTCCAAATATCCTGATGTATAGTATCAAATGGCCAAAAAGTGCAATTAGAAGAAGACTCAAGGTAGTTGAATATGCTTACCCAAAGGACACGTGACACTTATTAAGAGTTCGTGTACATGAAATTGAATTATTGCGTTTGAGAGAGTTTAAAACAGACTCTCCCGGATATCCCAAACGTTCATGCCATAAATTGGAATTAGAAACAACAAAATTAATGTGTTTTAGCATGCAGTTTGTAGTAGTGAAATGCTGGATAAAGTTCTCACGGCTATCACATCTCATTAGCCGTTCCCTATCTGAAAATCACACACATAAAACCAAAAGGATCAAAAGCTACGGTAACTTGATTATCTCAAGTAAACTTTGAGCGGAGATTAGGTTTTGATTAATTGTGGTGCATGAATAACATTTTCAAGGCTAATGGTGGATTTGGTTTGGACAATTTAGTAGAACCATAACCTTTTATTGGAATGGAATGGCCATTTAAGCGATTATACCATTTGATTTGCTCAAATTAAAATAGGGCGTAAGATTACCTTGGGATGACGTCGTATGTGACGTTGCACGAGTCCATATACCATTTGTGTATGCAGTGGATTAAGCGAGAGTGTGCATGGCATGTTGATGTCGTCGGTTGGCCCATGTTGAGTGGGCCTCGTTCCACTGAGGCCCAAAATTGGGTCATCCCCGCTACTTCCGATCCAGCTCTTGGTGCCCAATGAGGCTGCTGTCACATCGTTTCGAGGCCATCTGGTGGCCCCAAACGTTGTTGTTGCTCACCGCTCCCACCTACCGTTGGGCTTGTGGTAGTCGGCCAATGATGGTGAGCGAAAAAGTGAAGAGTGGGTAGTGGGTATGGATAATTGGAATTGGGCTCGCCCGGTTGTAGTAGGGTAAGGAACGGGTCGGCCCAAGTCCATTGTGGCGAGCCAGCTGTTCTTCTTGCTGCGACAGCTGCTACCCACTTACGCCACTTGCCGCCGAATCGCCAGTAACCACCGCGAATTCCGCCGTTCGGAATTTCATTCTTGCCGGAATGCGATTATTCCGTTTACATTGCGGTTTCCACCTTTTATTCCGTGCGTCTTTTTGACCGGTTATTTCCATCATTGGTGACCGTATCTGGCCGATTCGGTTGTGTTAGCAACCTTTTTAGAAAAGCATTGTTCTTCAGGATTAACATAGATCTTGCTTTGTAGAATAGCAGGCGGGTTACTTTGTGGATAACGGTGGCAACTCCGCTATATGCCTCTGTTAATCCGTCATGTTGTAGAACAAACGGTTGTCGGAGGCGGGGAACAACATTTTTAATTGATCCGCCAACACTTTGGCGTTGACAATAAGCGGACGCGTTAGGAAAATCCTCCATATCAACATTGGAGAATTCTTGTTCCAAAGCAATCTGCGGGAATTTTGATTATCATAAAAATGTCCGTGTCGATTCAAGCATCAATTGCCTTAGAATCTGTTTCCGTGATCGTGTCTGACAAATCAGTGGATATTGTTGAATATATCGACGAAACGATGACATCTAGGACATCCCACAATTCTTTGTCTTCATCCGTTGTCAAGACTTTTTCTTTGTCTTTTTCCGGGGAAATGATGTGGTGAAGAACCCGGTGAGAACGACAACATATTTTGAAAAGTTCCGCCCAGGAAGCATAATGCACATTCTCCATTTGTAAGGTTATGTGAACATGACTTTTTAATATTGGAAACTGTGAGGGCTGGGTGATAAAACGATTTGGATTCAGACATGTTGATAATAGTTGGATGAACAAACAACAGAAAAACACGATGAACAGGAACACAAAAAAAGTTCAAATTTTCGGTTTGGAGGAGCCGAAATTCGAAAAAGAAAAATTTTTGGTATTAGGAAGATGAATCTTTTCCTTAAGCTCTTGATACCATGATAGAATATTTTCCTCAAATGTTCTTCTTCCATTAGGTAACAATAAATACACTAATTACAATCATTAGGAGGAATACGTATTCCTTAGGATAATCCTAGGAATATTCCCTATACAATAATTTTCTACCATATATGAAGAGATCTACATTAATATAAAATATACACATAATATTCTATTAATGACCATATTCTAGAATATTCTAATTAATATTCTAACACTGAGTTTTCGCTATTTTTTTTTATTGTTCTCGTCAAATCAAATAAACAGAATTCAGTAAATATGTGACATGACAAAGACTAAAAGTGTTAACTTTGACAAAATTAAAGAACCAAAACTGTGCAATGCATGCTATTTTGAACTTACCCTCAAATATAAATATAAGGGACCATTTTTGTCGGATCCAGACATACAGTAGTTAATAAGCAAGTGTTAATTGCAAAATTGTGTGTTGCTTTTACTATTACAAAACTTGTTTACCAGTGGATTAAGGTTAAACCTGGTAATTAGCTACTTCAAATTATGGCTATTCGCCTAAAAAGATTAGCTTCAATATGTGGACTAATCTGTAACAAATCTCAAACAAGTACAGTTGAAAATTTGTTAGCCCAAAGAGTCGTATCAGCAAATGCTTTCTCTATAGGCCAAATAGCTTCATTACATAAGTCTACTGAGCATGGTAAGTTTTGTTTGAACATTTATGCAGCTCACGTGTTTGTGAAAATGTCACTTAGACTATGCTACTTGTTTTTCAGTGGTGTCATACTTATTAATGACATAAATGGTCCATTAAGTTTGAGGGTAGGTTTAAATTAGTTCCTTAAGTATGCACCGATCAATCTTGGTTCTCTGTGTCAAAAGTTAACACTTTTCGTCTCCGTCAAATATTTATTGAAGTTTTTCTGTTAGATTTGATAGAAACTATGAAGAAAAAGGAAATTAGCAGGAATACACTGTAGAGTTTTTTGTATTTTCTGCAGTTTATTTTTATTTCTAGAGTCTGGTGCGGCTTTTTGAGATATAATTTATGCTTTTTTGTTTTTAGTGTTCGGTGCAACTTTTGTGTTGTATATATAGGATTTGATGGGACTTTTGTGGTGTTTATGGTTAAATCTCCTTTTTCCACGATTTTTATCAAATCTAACGAATATAAAATGTTAAATATTTGATGAAACCTAAAAGTACTAACTTTTGACAAACTTAACTGTTAATGCATAGTTAAGCTACTATTTTGAATCTAGTGTGAAACATAAGGGACCATTTTTATCATTTATTTAACCTCTTTTTTTGCTTCGACTATTACAAAACTTGTTTACCGGTGGATTAAGGTCTTTAAACTGGTAATTAGCTACTTCAAATTATGGAAATTAGCCTAAAAAGATGAGCTTCAATTAGTACACTTTCCTCTATCTCTAGACTAATATGTAGCAAAACTCAAACAAGTAAAGTTGAAAATTTGTTAGCCCAAAGAGTCGTATCAACAAATGCTTCTTACCATTATTTCTCTATAGGACAAAGAGCTTCAAAGCATAACTCTGTTGGCCGGGTAAGTTTGACCGGTGTCTTCTTTATGTCGTTTGACTTTGATTATTTATGCAGCTCAGGTGTTCGTGAAATGCCACTTAGACTGTGTTACTTTGTTTTCAAGTGTAGATACACAATAACAACAATGAAGGAATATGTTCGATGCCTTTTCATTCATTATTGTGTACAATATATAGTAATGCATGATTATTGACAAAACTACAAACTAGGTAAGTAATCTGACTAATTACAATTATAATATTAACTAATCAAATATAAAAGATATACAATGATATGGTAATATGCTGGTAATATTCTATCACACCTCCGCAGTTGAAGCAAGAGGTTCTCGTACGCTGAGATTGGCTCAGAAATCATCAAAGTGTATGCGCAGAAGTTCTTTTGTAAATATGTCAGCAATTTAATACCGAGAAGGAACATGAAGGACACGAACTTGTCCACCAGTAACTTTCTCACGTACAAAGTGAATATCCATTTCAATGTGTTTAGTACGCTGATGTTGAATGAGATTGTTGGAAAGATATATCGCACTTACATTGTCACAATAAACTAATGTAGCTTTGCGGATTGGGCAGTGAAGTTCCAACAGAAGGTTGCATATCCAACAAGACTCAGAAACAACATTCGCTACTCCTCTATACTCGAATTCGACACTGGATTGAGACAAGGTAGGTTGTCATTTAGAAGATCAAGAAAGTTAGTTATCTCCGAGGAAGACACAATAACCCGACGTGGATCGTCGAGTGTCGGGACAACCACCCTAGTCAGTATCAGTGTAAGAGGTGAGACCAGAGACTGAGGACTTGTACAGGTGTAAGCCGAAGTGGAGAGTACCTTGGACATATCGCAAAATACGTTTAAGAGCATTCATATGTTCATCCTCGGGTTGTGCATATGTAAACATATTTGTTGCACGACATAAAATATATCTGGTCTCGTGAAAGTGATATACTGCAATGCTCCTGCTAAACTGCGATAGTGAGTCGGGTCTGTATATGGAGAACCCGAAGAGGCACCAAGTTTGGAATTAGTGTCTACTGGTGCGGGGGCTGGTTTACAAGACGTCACGCCTGCTCGTTCAAGAATCTCTTCGGCATACTTCTTTTGACAAAGAAATAAGCCACCTGCATGTCTCGTAACAGTAATGCCCAAAAAATAACTTAGGGGCCCCAAATCCCTCATAACAAACTTAGAAGTAAGGAGTTAAATAATGGATCGGCGAAGTGCATCAGAAGAGGTAGTTAGGATGTTATCATCAACATATAACAAAATGTATGCCATGTCATTACCCTTGCTATAGATGAAAAGTGAATGATCAGATTTGCTATGTAAAAAACCAATAGAGGATACAAAATTAGCAAACTGTTGGTACCATGCACGAGGAGCCTGTTTTAGTCCATAAAGTGATCTCTTCAAATGACACACATAATCTGGATGAACCGGATTCCTGAATCTCATAAGCTGATGCATATAAACGGTTTCATGAAGGTCCTCATGCAAGAAGATATTTTTGATATCAAGCTGATGAATATGCCATGATTTGGACAATGCAATGTTGAGAACAGTCTGAAGAGTTGCTGGTTTCATCACCGAGCTGAAAGTTTCATCACAATCCACACCTACCTGTTGAGATCTGCCATTACCTACAAGACAGGGCTTGTGCCTCTCAAAAGAACGATCAAATTTCTTTTTATGTTGAAAAATTCATTTAAAACGAATAACATTAGCATCAAAAGGACGGGGCACTAGATCCCACTTCTTATTTTTAATAAGAGCATTATATTCGTCAATCATGTTTTCCAATTTGGATTGGACAAGTCAATTTTCAGGTTGCGAGGAAGAGGTAAAGGGGCAACTGAATTCAACAAATTAAATTGTCGTTTGGATTTTGAAATGCCATGCATAGCACGAGTTTCCATTGTCTGTGTGGGTGTCGTGAGGGGTTGGATGGGTGTGGGCTGGCAGTAGGCTATGAGGAAAGTCGGGCGAGCTAGGATCGGGAAGGCGGGGCGAAACCGCTGACCGAGAAGAGGCAGCGAGATCCGGGACACCGACTGGAGGGCTGTTTTGAGGTTCCCGTGGTCGAGTTTGTTGGCCCACCCGACATGGGACAGTGGGAATTGGGTTAGGCGCCGGTGACGGACCGTGCTTAAAATAGGATAAGTCCATAAATCACTGTGTATGATATCAAATGACATTAAAGTACTAGAGGATGAAGAATAAAACGGTAACTTGACATGTTTCTAAAAACACAAGATTCACAAACAGGAGGGCAAGAGAAATGTTTGCAATCAATAAACTTATTTTTGCTAAGGGAGCGTAAAACAGAGTTTTCTGGATGTCCTAATCTATTATGCCATAGAACAGACGAAATTGCTGCAAAAGTTGATGGAGAGGAGACTAGATGACCGATGGTGGTGGTGAGAGGATAAAGGTCCCCGGTGCTATCACATCTCATTATTCACATTCCTGTCAAAAGGTCCTTCACAGAAAAACCAAAAGGATCAAATTCAAGGGAAACATTATTGTCGGTTGTGAAACGACGCACATATATTAAAATTTTGATAAGTTTTGGGGCATGTATTACATTTTTTAAGGTTAATGGGGATGTGGTGGGGAGAGTGATGCGTATCCGTAACCTCGAGTGGGAATGCCTTGTCCACTTCCAATAATAATATTGTGGTTTAAATTGCTCATATTGAAATAAGACGAGAGAGTACCTTGAGATGTCATCATATGGGATGTTGCGCCAGTATCCATGTATCAATTTTCGTCCGGAACGTTGAGACATTGTGTGCATTGTCGCCTCAATATCTGTTGGTGCGTAGGTTGATGGAGGAGAGACCGATGCACTGTATGCTTCCTGTGGACGTGCTTCGAGAGTTCTGCGTTGGGGCTGTTGGGCCTAAAAAGATGTCGGGTAGGGGCATGATGGAGTAGCCCACGAGGGAGGCTGCTGCCACTATTGCTGCCGGCCGGTGGGGGTTGCCCTTTGCCGCCACTGCTGCTGCTTCTGCCTCGACCACTGCGGCCTTTTTCGAAATTTTTGCCTCTGTTGTTATTCCGGAGATGTGGACCTCGTTTCGGATCGTTGGTGTGCCGGTGATTTGGACCGGAACCTGAGCCCTTTATGTCGACAGGTGGGTCGCCGACAGTAAGGAGGTGGCATCGGCGGTGCTAGCGTTAGCCGCTTCTCGCTTGGTTTTTCAGGTTTCTTCAAGTATGAGTCTCGAACGAGTCTCATAGAACGAAGGCAACGACGTGCTTTATTGGATGATAGTAGCGACGCCGTCATAATTTTCATTTAAATCCGCACTGAATTGCATCACTAATCGTTGATTTGTGACCGGTGCACCAGCGTTTGAGAGTTGATTAGCAATAATTTTAAGTTCTTGACAACAAACTGATGCATTAGGAAAATCATCCTGTTGAATGTCCTTAAATTGATTCTTCAAATACAAGGCACGTTGTGTCTTGTTATCATGAAAGATGCTTTCCAATCGCTCTCATGTTTGTCATGCAATAGCGTCAGTTTCAATGATTGTATGTAATAGAACGTTCGAGATTATACCGTAGATCCATTGTAGAACAACCGCATCTAATCGTGATCAAATTTCGTCATCAGAACCATCATGTTTCTCCATGTGCTCGGCAGTGGGTTTTGTTTTAGGAGGGATTATGTGATCGATAACTTTATACACACGACAATGGATCTTAAACAATTCTGCCCAGGAGGAATACTGAACCTTTTCCATTTCATGAGTAATGAGAATGATATTTTTGTTGTTGTTAACAGCAAGAGCAAGATGAAATTTAGTTTGTTCAGCCATTGAAAATTGAAGAGAAAGGGAGAGATAGAAAGAGAAGCTGAGAACTTGAGGGAGAGGTCAACGGGGGCGGGGACGATTGGGGTGTAGAGTTTAGGTTTAGGGTTTGGCTATGTTTCTTACCATTATTTCTCTATAAGACAAAGAGCTTCAAAGCAACTCTGATGGGTCGGGTAAGTTTGACCGTCATAATTTTCATTTGTTTGGTATGGCGTAAATACACAATAACAACAAGTCAACAACTATGCCTCAATCCCAATCATGTTGAGGTCAATCCAGACTTTTTTATTTAAGCTCATGTCATATCACCATAATAAATAAAATAAAAGTGAAAAATAAATTAATTATATATAATAATAATTTTAATATTAATATTAAAATTTATCTAACAAGTCTAAAACTTATCCTCAACAAGTAGTTATCATACATACGTGTAGAAATTTGAAATTGGTCCGACCGAAAAAAGGGCCAGGACCGACATTGAGCCGGACGAACGGACCGGTAAGTTTCGGTCCGGTGTTCTGTCCTAATTTTTTGAATATTCGGTCCTCGGTCCGGTTTTATCTGTTGTGCAACACAAAATTCGGTCCGGACCGAAAAAAAGGACCGGACCAAACCGGACCGGTAAGTTTCGGTCCGGTCCCTGTTGTGCAGCCCTATATAAACATGTATCTTTTTCTTCCATTGTGTCATATCCTTTAGCTAAGTTTGTATGTTATAAATGTTGAGAATATAATCAAATATTAGAAGTGTGCTCTCTCTAACAGCTTAAGCTTTTAGATGAGATGGTCACACACTTCAACATGGTATCAGAGCATGCCAAAGGTCCTGAGATCGAATCTCGCCACCACCAATTATCAAAAAGAATTTCCACGTGTTTGGACCATGAAAACATCATGCCAACACGTGAGGGGGCGTGTTGAGAATATAATCAAATGTTAAAAGTGTGATCTCTCTAATAACTTAAGCTTTTAGATGAGATGGACACACACTTCAACAATAAATACTGCTTGGAAGAATGTTTTGTCCGAGGAAATCACGGGAAGAGGAAAATACTATGGTCACTTATAGGCGAATTGTCAATTTCCTTTGTAAATATCCAAGCTCTTACTCTATATCACTTGCTTTGACGGACACTTGGACATTTTTAATGCCTTTCATGTCCAGAAATATCATAAGAACACTATCCTTGTTTGTTGTCGTCTATGCTTTATGCTTACTCTATATCACCTACTTATACACCCATATAAAACGTGGAGAACGAATGAAAGGTGATATTCAAGATTAAGCATTTTCATGGAGAATGTTTTCCTTCATAGTATTAGTTGTGGACAGTGATGATTCATATAGCCGACCCCAACTTGTTTGGAACTGAGGTATTGTAGTTGTTGTAGTGTTGGTTGTGGAAAATCTTGTGCATCAATCACATGTTGATACTGCTTTTATTCTGTATCCTTCACGGAACAAAATGAGCTGTCACGTTCTGAGTGCTCTCTGGTGGTTTAACACTTGGTGTATTAATTTGCTTTCAAGATAACATTTTCTAGGTTCCATCAGGTACCACAGTGCACTTTGCATGTTCTTCGAATTCAAGACTTGATAATGGTTGTGAGGATGACCAACAAGGTTACTGCAGATGGGGCAATGGCGGCGGGACTTTTCACAAGTCGGCTAGCATTGATCCATCGGCCTTTGTAGAAATTGGTGCTATAGTACATTCAGAATGTGATGTGGGTGCAGATTGTCACATTGGCTCTGGAGCAATCATTGGGCCTACTGTAAAAATAGGCCAATCAACAAAAATAGGGTACAGTATCTTGTCTATCTTGAATACAGTTGTTATTTGGCTTATTTGGACGGGATATCTCTTGTAGGTAGCTAGAAGACTTTGTTCTAAATATTGAGTTGAAATAAGTCATGGACTAATAAATATAGCTGAGGTATAGCTAAAAAGATTTGGTTTCAGTTAGCAAAACAATATTCCCTCGTCCCAATTTATGTGAAGGTGTTTGATTGGACACAGAGTTTAAGAAAATTTGTGGTCTAAAATAAGTTATAGATATTTGTGTGACTATAAATCACCTCGTTAAGGGCAAAATGATAAGTTTAAAGTTAAATTGTTACTAAATATAGAAAGGTGTCGTTCTTTTTTGGTCTGACTAAAAAAGGAAGAATGTCACATAAATTGCGACAGAGGGAGTATCATTCTTGGTGGCAAAATCTCATCAGGCTTTCTTTCATAATAATACTCGAATTATGAATTACCTATGCTTAAGCCTTTTTTTAATTAGTTAGGATGTTTGAGTTCTGTGCTGGATTCTCCTAAGGAAAGAAATCGAACTGTTTAAAATTGAAAAAGTTGGATGGGGTACAGTAGAGGGGAACAAAAATGAGATAAAAAAGTTATGGAAAAGCTAAACGAGCCATTTACTTTCTCGGCTGTTTAGCAGTCTCCCAGACTTGTTTTGCTGCCTGAATTATATTCTGCACCATTTCTTACAAGTGACTTTTGGTCTATGAATTGTCCGCAAGTCATCTTCAGCTACAATGTCGCATTGGCTAATTGCATGGTTGGTGACTTTTGTGTTATCCACAGCGGTGTCTGTATTGGTCAAGATGGTAAGGCTGAATCTTACGTGAAAATTTCTTTTTCAGTTCATTATAAAGAAAAGAAGGCTGTTCTCTTTTTTGGTACATGTTTTGTATTACCTTTCACTGACCTGCTTTTTATTTCACATATTACTGCTAGTTTCAGAATTTAAATAAAATGTTCTTTTCTTGCAACAGGTTTTGGATTTTTCGTAGATGAGCAAGGAAATATGGTGAAAAAGCCGCAAGTTAGTCAAATACTATTTATTTATCTAAGGGATATAATTGCTACTTATGATCCTTGGATTCATATGTTTTACATGCACATGTGTTTTTTATTTCTTTATGGTTGTGCCAATTCAGGATCCCTAGAGTTTTTGGGGCCTTCATTGCAAGTGAGCTTGCTAGAGTAAATAAGCAAAGAAAAATAAGAGGGAAGGGAGTTACCAAATGAGCTCCTCAGTGAATTTAGCTAGAATTTGAATAATTCTAGTAATAGATAAATTGCTTAAGTTAAGTCTGTTGATAATGATTATGTATCATGAAAAAGTGTAACATATATATATATACATACATATATATATTTAAAATATTAATGAAAAGAGAAAGGCGGGGATAAGAAGTGGAATTAGAAGAGAAAGGCGGGGATAAGAAGTTGTACATACTAGCCAAGACAAGAGAAAGAAGGGCCCGTGACTTGGATCACGTGAGGTGCATCAAGGACGAGGACGACAAAGTACTGGTGGAGGAAGTGCATATTAGGCGGAGGTGGCAGTCGTACTTCCATAAACTCCTGAATGAAAAAGGAGATGGAGATATTGTGCTGGGAGATCTGGAGCATTCTGGTAGGTACCGGGGATTTTGGATATTGTAGAAACATTAAGGTTGAGAAGGTTAAGGGTGCTATTCGCAGGATGCGCAGGAGACGAGCGACCGGACCTGATGAGATTCTAAGAGCGCAGGCAGTGCAGGTTTGAAATGGCTGACTGAGTTGTTTAACGTTATTTTTAAGACGACAATAATGCCCGAATAATGGAGGTGGAGTACAATGATTCCCTTGTACAAAAACAAAGGTTGATATCCAGAATTGCAACAACTATAGGGGTATCAAGCTGCTGAACCACACTATGAAAGTTTGGGAAAGGGTCATGGAGATGAGGGTGAGGAAATACATGTCTATTTCCGAGAACCAGTTTGGATTCATGCTGGGGCGTTCGACTACCGAGGCCATTCATCTTATTAGGAGGTTGGTGGAGCAGTATAGGGAGAGAAAGAAAGATTTACATATTGTTTTCATCGACCTCGAAAAGGCATACGACAAAGTCCCTAGGGAGGTTCTATGGAGATGTTTGGAGGTTAGAGGTGTACCTGTGGCGTACACCAGGGCTATCAAGGATATGTATGATGGAGCAGACTAGGTGCGGTCGATAGGAGAGACTCGAGCACTTTCCGGTGGCGATGAAATTTGCGCGAGGATCGGCTCTTAGTCCATTCCTATTTGCCTTGGTCATGGACGAACTGACGCGACAAATCTAAGGGCAGGTACCATGGTGTATGTTATTTGCAGACGACATAGTCCTGATTGATGAGACTCGCAGCAGACTGAGCGCCAAACTAGAGGTTTGGAGTCACACTCTGGAGTATAAAGGGTTCAAGTTGAGTAGGACCAAGACAGAATATTTGGAGTGCAAGTTCAGCAACGGGAGCGATCCTGAGACAGGCGTAGAGGTGAGACTTGGTACTCAGGTCATTCTGAAGAAAGGAAACTTCAAATACCTAGGGTCTATTATCCAAGGAAATGGAGAGATTGATGACGATGTCACACATCGTATTGGGGCAGAGTGGATGAAATGGAGGCTCGTATCTGGAGTTTTGTGTGACAAAAAGGTGTCAACTAAACTTAAAGGCAAGTTCTATAGGGCGGTTGTTAGACCAACTATGTTGTATGGGTCAGAGTCTTGACCAGTCAAGACTTCGCACATACAAAAGATGAGAGTTGCGGAGATGAGGATGCTGAGATGGATGTGTGGGCATACAAGGAGAGATAGGATTAGGAATGATGATATCCGGGATAAAGTGGGAGTGGCTTCGGTGGAGGATAAGATGCGGGAAGCGAGGTTGAGATGGTTCTGGCATGTGCAGAGGAGAGACACAAATGCCTCAGTGCGGAGGTGTGAGAGGTTGACTATGGACGGGTTCAGGAGGGGTAGAGGTAGGCCAAAGAAGTATTAGGGAGAGGTGATTAGACAGGGTATGTCGCAGGTGCAACTTACTGAGGACATGACCTTAGATAGGGGGTTGTGGAGGACACGGATTAGGGTAGTAGGTAGTCGAGCGTAGTCCTCTTTACGCTTACAAAATGATAGTGTAGTATTATTACTATAGGCTCGATTAGCTTGTCACACTTATAGGAGCATTATTGCTCTATAGTACTCTGTAGTTTTATTCATCTTATTTAGTTGTGTTAACTACTGCTTCCTTTTTGGTAGAATGCCCTACCGCGTATTTGATTTTTACTATCTGTTGTCCAAAATGCTTTAATTCCTCGTCTGAGTCTGATCGTTTCTCATACTTTGTTTTGTTTTGCTTTGCTTGCTTTGCCTGATTATTCTTTGTCTCGAGCCGAGGGTCTCCCGGAAACAGCCGCTCTACCTACCAAGGTGGAGGTGAGGTCTGTGTACATTTTACCCTCCCCAGACCCCATTGGGATTTTCACTGGGTATGTTGTTGTTGTAATGAAAACAAGCTAAATAGTCGTTAGTTTTATGTTATTTGTTTTTAAATTTTTAGAAAGATGTTATACTCAATTTCGGAATATCAGGAAAAGACCAGAATTCCTTTTGTTGGAAGCGAGGCGGTGTAGATGTAAGGCGGTTTGGTTTCACTTCTCAAAACTCATTCGACTGAACTAAGGCGACCAGCGGGAAGAGAGACTCATTCCTTGTTAGCTTAGTGTCTTTTTTCTATTGGGACCATCTACAGGGAGCCAGCGGTCTCAAGCGTAGGAAAGGATCAACAGGCTCAATACAACAAGTAAGAGTTTTTGGTGATTTAGTGGAACTTGCCTAAGGGAGTGACTTATGGGCATAACAAGACCCTACTGAATACAAACACAATCCATAAATCAATAGAATCACCTTGCTACTGAAAAAAAAGAAAGTCCCTGAGTCCATGTCGTGATAATAGAGCAACACCTGGATGTCGTTGTAGAAAGTGTAGCCTGAGGACCCCAAAAAGGATAGGGAATCCGCTAGGGCTCTGATCGTAACCTGCATATCTTATCATCGAGATTGGTATTCAGTCTGAAAAAGATAGGTCGAACTCATTTTATATAAATGTGGGCTGGAGAGTTTGGATCAAAATGAAATCCCCATTGACTCGATTCAGTTCATTCACTTACTGGTCACTTCACTCTATTTATATTTATCTTAATCAAACGAGAGTTGAAAACCTCACTCACTAAGATGATGCAGTTTTTCAAATTGAAAGGAGTCAGTCAAGATTATCTGCATTTTTATTTGATTCCGCCCATAGGCGCTTACAAATTAGTAAGAAGCAGGTCCAATCAGTAGAAAATAACACAATAGGCAGAGGCTATTATTCAAGCGGGCGATTCCCTTAGGAATTTAGTGAATATGATACCTTCTATTCTATTGATCTGGAATTGGGCCAATACGATTGATAGGTAGTCGCCTTTTCAGGTAATGGGCTAGAGGATTTCACCTCTGTCCACGCGTGGACTGGACCAATTGGAAGGCAAAAATACTGACTCTCCTAGAAGAATGGACGTGTAGAAGCATCTCGATTAGTTTATACCGTTTATAATTGTAATCGAAAAGGATTGTTGATGCTCTGCTTGTACACAAGAAGTTGAATCCAGCCAGCGTCATTATTAGGAATATGGTATGCCAGGCTTTTGGATGATCATAGGCCCTCAGATAATGATTGATTGTGTCAGTGCATGATGATTAGATTTCCAAAGTATATAACAAGGCCTCCTCTTGCTGCCTCTTTCCTATTGACATAGCAAAGTATGGTTCTATTGAGCGTGATACCCTCGCTATGGTGGCAATCTTTCTTATAATATAAATCAAAGCATTAGTAAAGTAACTTCCAAACCGAATAGAAAGAAATGAAATAAGGATTGATGAGGAGCGACTCTGATTTACTGAGGCAAGCTCGTCCTGCAAAATGCTCTATGGCCGAGACTTCTTGAGGAGAGTGGTACTTAGGAGAGAGGTGCTGGCACCAAACCTCATATGATGCCAGTTCTCTTGTGCCTAGGTGATCATCCAGGCCCAAGATCATGATCTTGTACCGAGATTTGTTTTCGAGCTCCGGCAAGAGTGAGCAGAGAAGTGATTGCTAATCTACGCGGAAAGGATTGTTATTACGAATCATGTGCAAATGCAATCAGGCATTCCATAAGATCCCATTCTCAGCCTTAACGCCCTTACTGTGCCCGAAAGACCTGATTTTCGACTTGAAATATACCGATGATTCCCGGGTAATGAGTCCATTGAAGCCTATGTTACCGACTTTTGTTTAGAGAAGTTAGAGTTAGGACATGCCAGTCCCCGATTCGATTTTCGCTATTTGATGTTTTACTTAAAACTGTCAAATGTTCTTTTCCCTAAAGATTCCGGAAAATAGGAGGATCATTTTCTAAGGAAGCCCATCTTTCTTAACGAATAAACGGCAGTGTCAACTTTTGTGCTCAATTTTAACCTTATTTCTTTCTTAGCCTATCATTTTCACCTCTGTTCAACATTTATATGTACATATTTTCTTGGTCCTTTAAAATTTTATAATTAGAACCTGACCCCAAGGATTTCTGATGTAGATATAATACTATGCTATATGTACTGGATTCACCAATCAGAAAATCTTTTTGTTTTTGTTTTTAAAGTTGATAGCAGATCAATTATATAAGCTTATTCTGAATTCTTTTTCATATGCTTGATGTTTTATAAGCTACAACTTTTTGTAATCTTCCAAGACTATTAATCTTTTTTTTAACCTTCATCTGCAGACCCTGAAGGCGAGAATAGAAAACCACGTAGAAATAGGTGCAAATACATGTATCGATAGGGGCAGGTGAGATCGGTGTGGTTTTTAATTCCTCATTGCAGTTTTCTTTTCTAATGTTTCTGAGCTTAAACATAAATGCCCCATCATTTGGGGGCCATGCAGTTGGAGAGATACAGTAGTTGGAGAACATACAAAGATAGATAATTTGGTGCAGGTACTTTCCTACTTCTGAATTTTTGGAGAAAATATTGGTTTCGAGATTGTTCTTATGATTTGTAATACAGATAGCTCACAATGTAGTAATTGGGAGATGCTGTCTCATTTGTGGACAAGTCGGGGTTGCGGGTTCGGTAACGTATGTTACCCTTTTTGTCCTCAGTTTGATAAAGAATATAAGTAAAACATCTTTTTTTAATTTGGTCACCAACATGTCCTTTTTTCGGACTAATCTACAATTTGCCTTTTGTTTTCCCAGTATAGGTGACTATGTAACTCTAGGAGGAAGAGTTGGGATCCGTGATCATGTAAACATTGCCTCAAAGGTATAATCTTCTGTTTAACTGGCAATCTGTTCCTTGACTAGCACAATTTGGTGTTACTCTATATGAAATGGCTACTCCATAAAATACATGCAACTATGTTTTTTTATTTCTCGCATTATTCGATATTACATTGCATGGGAAAAAATGCAAATGCTAGAACACTTTACTTCCAAGCAAGAAAAGATCATGTCTTACCACTATATAAAATAAGGTTGCATTTTTGTGTACCTGCTCTTGTTTCAACTTTGTCCGCCTTTTCCCTATCGGTCTTGAGCTAACTGAGATCAGAGGATTAAAGATGAGAAAATTGGAGTAAACCACCGGTGTAGATTTCTGTAGTCATACAACTTAATTTAGTTTCCTTGACAATGCTGCTTATTATCCTCTTAACCTTCTCCTAAACAAAAATCAGATTAGAATGTTATTGAACTTTTTAAAAAAACAACCAGAATAGATCTCTTTGTTTCTACTTCCAATGCCATCATTCTTGCTCCCTCTTAACTGCTTACCTGTCCTAGTTTGATGTGCCTCCACTCGGGATAAAGGATACTTTTCAATAGGTTTGATATATAGGAATTTCGAAAAAGAAAAAAAGAGATACAGGAACAAAATGTGGGTTCGATAGAGCTCTTGAATTACTATAACATTAAAAAATAATGAATATGAAAAGGAAAAGTTCATGTTAAAGGAAAGCAGATACCATTTCAGGAGAAACCTGAAAGTAAAACAAGACAATCTTTTTTGTACTTTGTAGCGAAGGGAGTATGCTATTCTATTCTATTAAAAGTATTGTAAAGATTTCCCAAGACATTGAGGAATGATGTGAGCTGTTAAGTATTTCAACTTATTATGACTCTAGATACTAAATCTCTCGCTGCATACTGCCTATTCCTTCTGTTGCTTATGAGCATTTAATGTAACTATTCTTCTATTTATCAGACTGTTATTTGATCTTGACCATCTATGATACTATATACATAGTTAATTATCAAACTAAGTAATAGCATTTGATGATGCAGGTCAGGTTAGCAGCTAATAGTTGTGTCACCAAGGATATTAGTGAGCCCGGAGATTATGGCGGATTTCCTTCTGTAAGGACTCTACCGTTTGTTCACGGTGTCATCTAGCTAGTCTCTTCCAAAGAATTCTGAAATTCTTTTTTACAATTCTTTGATAATTCCTTTGGCTAACTGCAGATTCCCATACGTGATTGGCGAAGACAAATTGCTATACATCGTCGAACATTGAAGCAAGAATTCTATTCGAATGCCAACACTATACAGAAACCCAAGATTTGAACAATTTATTCAAGATTATGCACGCCATTCGATGTGCACCAGGTGAACTATCTGAGGAACTATTGACTCCATATTACTTGTTTTCTTTCTCTCCTATTTAATACTGAGCATACATCGTCTTAGACATAGCGTAAAAACGACTGTTTACATGACGGATCTGGCTCCTCTCCAGTGCCTAATCCCTCCATCTCCTCAAGTAGGGCCTTCTAATTCTGACACGTGTACTCCTAATAATCTAATGGCTCAGATCTATTTAATTAATCAAATGAGTTTAACCATGGTAAACTCTTCTCTTTCATCCCCTAATTGCTCTCAAGCTGAGAAACGCTTTTCTTCTCTGCCAATTCTTCTCTTGCCTTTTATAACATTACATGCTCCTTTGAAAGAAAAAATATGTTTCAAAAAAACATTTATTATGCATGTATTGACGTTAATTTGATATCATTAAATTAGTCTTAATGCTTGAGCTTCTATGTAATGCTGCACGCCGATGTTAATTGCTGCACTATTTAGGAATGTTTGAGCTTCTATGTAAGCCCTTACTGTATGTAAAGGAACAAATCCCAGATATATATTAGTAGTGTTTGTGGTTTGTCGTCTACTCTGCTATTTATTACTAAATATGGAAAGGTGACATTCTTTTTTGGATGACTAAAAAGGAAATAGTGTCACATAAATTGGGACCGAGGGAGTATCACTTTGTTAAAGAAGCATCTATATATCAGTTGGTTCAACAGAGTTTCTTTAGTTCAGAAATAAAGAACTTCAATTTTGTAGTCAAATACAAACCTAAAAATGATAAAAACGATAAGAATAGGATAACAAATGGAAAAACTTTGAAATAAATGCACCCCTTCCTATATCAGCTGAAATAAACAGGACATCTCTTATCCATATAAACAGGCAATAGCAGACCATCATATCCTACTCCAACAGGACAATTAGCATGCATCCTATGGCGTTTACTGTTCCACGACGAAATCTTAAACCTTATAGTCGACGTTAATTCAACACGAAAAATCACTGGCCCCCTCGATCGATCATTCACCATATGCTTCCACTGCGACCCTGTAACTGTCAATGACGAACCACTAAGAACACTAGCAAACATTGTGCTATTCTTAGGTTGTTGATAAAATGGTGTCAACACTTGGTACCCTCCAACACTTTTTTCTTGATAGTACACTGTTATTTGACTTGCATCATAGTAAATTCCAATACCTTGATTAGAATTCCTTGCTGTGACTTTGAAGTTTATTTGTGCATTTTCAGGTCCGCTACTACCACCTTGTCCTAAAGAAGGGACAGAGAAATCATTGAGGAAAATTCGCGGACGATGAGGACGAAGACTTAGCCATAAAATAAATGTGATAAGTCCAACAATTGCAAGAAGGCCTAAGAATATTGAACATATTAACTTTGAGACTCTTGTGGTTAAACTTTCTTTAACCCTATGGGCATAATAGCTAGCACTATGGTGTCGCTTTATAGGATGATCTTGATCGCGACCATAAACGGGTAATTCAGGCCTAGAGTGTTGCATTTTTTTTTTGTTTCAAGAGAATGGAATTGAGGTTGATAATGAACAGTTTAAGGTACATTTTTATATATGCAAAATCTTTGGAGGAAATGTGGCTGGAGTATAAAGTAATGTTGAGAACTTTTTAGGCAAGAAAAGAATAAAGAAGATATGTGATATTGGTAAATAATAAATATATACTTCCTTGAGAAGTAGTGTTATTGGATTCTTGGAATTGGGGGCAAGTATATTTTGTTATTGTATACACAATTTTATTCTTATTTCTTTATAACTAAGTTGAGATATCTAAATGATCAATGGATAAATAACTAAGTTGAGATGTCTCAACTTAGTTATAAAGTGTCAAACTAAAAGTTGCGGCTGAGTTTAAGTGTCTGTTTATGTATTGTAATCATGATTTTGGTAGTTGTTTTAGAAAATTACACCCTTTTTTAGCTTACAAATTTCGCGCGTATAGGACGAGGATAAAATGCTCCATATTAAGAAGTTCTTTTGAGAGTTCGAACATGATACTTGTGATTGAAGGTAGAAAAATCTACTTAATTGATTTAATTTGTGATCTCTTAAAAGTTTATTACACCCTTGGCGTCGGCGTGGCATTTGCAAGGAAATTATGTAATAAGCTGTAAATATGTGATTTTTTTCTGCACTTCTTTTCCAAAACTTAAAGAAATTCGGAAATTATTTGCAAGCAGATACCATTAGCTAAACAATATTCACCATTTTTTTTCGGAATATGGAGAGATAGTAAGATCCCTCCAACGTGAATGAAGTTCCGGGTTAGAGTAGCCGGAATGGATATATTTTTTATAGAAGTGCTTCTCCCTTACGTAAATTTGGATTAGTGTTGAGATGAAGCCTACTTACACTTTATTTGTTAAGTCAGTTGGTTAGTTATTAATACTTCACTATAGTTAGTTGGTTGGTTAGTTGTTGACATTTAACCATAGTTAATGAGTTAGTGGTTAGTGAAGTTACTGCTTGTATAAATAAGGCATTGTGCCTCTGAGTTGAGTAATCAGAATTGAAAAGCTTCCACAATATTCTCTCTCACTCCCCTCATTCTCGTTCCCTCTTCTTCACTTTACGCTTCATATTGATCGATCCACATGTGTTGGATCATGTATGCAATACATTAAACTGCACATATTGTGCAGTTCAACATGGTATCAAAGCTTTGGACAGTGAATCGAAGTTTTTTCTGCAACAAAATTGAAGGATTAATAATCTGAGATCCTGAACCAACTTTCATCATTTTCATTCAATTTCGAGTGAAATTTCTGTGTTTATGTAAGTTTTCACTGTTCTGTTCTTACGATTTTATCATAAACGACATATAATTGTGTGAAATATGGAATCGATTGCAACATTAAGTGTGGATGAGGTTTCGAATTCGACATCCAATATAGTCGATCATAATCACCCAATGAGTGGATCTGATTATGCCTCTGAATTGCAAGTTGAAATACAACTAATAGGAATGAAAAACTATACTTTGTGGAGTAGAATGATGCGATTGAACTTGCTCACAAAGAATAAAATTGGATTCATTGATGGATCGATTAAACGAGACACATATGGTGTGAATCTGGTAAAACAATGGGAAAGATGCGACGCGATGGTAATTTCGTGGATTATAAGAAATGTAAATAAGAGTTTACTTAGTGAAATTCTATACAAATCTAATGCGCATGCAGTATGGAAGGATTTGCGAGAGAGGTTTGACAAAATCAATCTCTCTAGAGTATATCAATTAAGAAGGGAATTGGTTATACTTCATCAAGGTGTGTCTCCTGTAGCAAACTATTACTATAGAATGAAGGACATATGATGTGAAATTGACTCCATAGTTCCTGTGCCAGTTTGTGACTGTACTAGTCCTAAGGAATATGTGGCACATTTAGGACACAAAGACTGCTGGAGTTTCTAATGGGATTAAACTATGGTTACAATCAAGTTAGGAGTCACATTCTTCTAATGACACCTATTCCAAGTGTAAATCAAGCATATGCTATGGTAGCACAAGATGAGAGTCAAAAATTGATCACTGGAATGTTTATATGTGTTGAAGTCACTGAGCATACAACCATGTTCAGCAGATCTTCAGCTCCACAGAACAGATCAAGAGCATATTGTGACTATTGTAACATGAAGGGACATACCAGGGAGATGTGTTATAAGTTGATGTATTGTGACTATTGTAAGAAAAATGGGCACATTAGAGAAAAATGTTACAAACTTGTTGGTTATCCAGATGACTTCAAAAATAAGAAGAAGGTTAACACTGCCTGGGCAGGACAGACACAGGGAGAAGGTGTTCAACAGGTACATGTACAAAATGCTAACCAGACAGGGCAGAATCAGCAGACTGGTGGACCACATGGTAATGTGACAGTGCCTAAAGTTCACATGGAAGGTAATCATGTATTTGATAGCAGTCCAAGTTGGATTATTGATTCTGGGGCAACTAATCACATGGTAACTGATAGGAGCTTGATTGGAAAAAAATGAGATTACAGATAATGCAGGTCATGTGCAGCTACCTACAGGTGATAGAGCAGCAATAACACAGGCTGGAAGATGCAGGCTGAGTGGAAGTGATCTCATTAAGCATGTTCTATGTGTCCCAAATTTCTAGTTTAATTTGTTGTCAATTTCAAAATTAACCAGGGAGCTAAGCTGTAGTGCAAGGTTCTTCCCTGACTTCTTTATCTTACAGGATCTCCTCACTGGGAAGGTGAATGAGATTGGTAGAGCGGTAAATAAACTATACATGATGCAATCCAGGAGGCTGACATGGCAGGTTCATTCAACCATCAGATATACAAAGAAGAGTTGCAGGCAGACCTATGGCATAAAAGGATGGGGCATGTTCCAATGATCATGCTGAGGAAAATAAGTGATTTTAGGAACAAGTATTACTTCACAATAAAACAGTGTAATGTCTGTCCTATGGCTAGACAGACTAGAAAGTCATTTCATATCAGTGTAAGCAAGACTGAGTTTGCTTTTCATCTTTTACATCTTGATGTATGGGGGCCTTATAAGGCTCCCACCCATAGTGGTATGAGATATTTTTTTTACTATAGTAGATGACTTCACTAGATGGACTTTGGTGTTCTTATTGTCTGTCAAGTCTGATATGATTACTGTCCTTAAGAATTTGTTTGCAGAAATAAGAAACCAGTTTGACAAGAGTGTTAAGTATGTAAGGACTGATAATTGGTCAGAATTTCTTAACCATAGTTGTTCTGAATTGTTTAGCCAGCTTGTCATTATCCATCAAAGCTATTGTGTCTACACTCCTCAGAAAAATGGTGTTGTTGAGAGGAGTCATAGACACATTTTGAAAATTGCAAGGGCCATCAAGTTCCAAGGGCACTTACCAGCAAGGTTTTGAGGTGAGTGTGTAAAGCCTGCACTGTATGTGATTAATAGGGTACCATCTGTTGTAGTTGAGACTATGTCACCCTATGAGATGTTGTTTAACAAACCTCCTTCTTTAGCTCATATGAGAATCATAGGTTGCTTATGTTATGCAACCAATCTAGTCAAGAAAGATAAATTTGATAGTGGGGCAATCAAGGCAGTGTTGCTGGGATATGCAACTCAGCAGAAAGGGTACAAGTTACTTGATCTGGACAGTATGAGTATTTTTGTGAGTAGAGATGTCAACTTTAGAATTGACCTCCAGAATATGACTTCTGTTGACAAGGCTTCTGTCCTTGTCCCGAATATGGAGGTTTAGAACCTAACGTCTTCCGCAGCTCAGGACATTGATTCTTCCAGTGTCCTGGTTTCTTGCAATAATTACAATTACTCATGACAGATGTTGTGTTACACCCCGTAATACCAAGGCTACTAATTGAGAACGTGATTAAGGGTTTAAGATTTGAATTTTAGAAGGAAAGAATTATTACATCTTCTTAAGGGAAATTTCGGAAAAATGTGACGACAAAAAATTATTAACTTGGAGTTTAATACTTCCAATTGGATTTGTGAGATTAGTATTGGATTACAGAGAATTAGAATTGATAATATGGGGTCCGCCGAAAATTTCACAATTTGGGGGGGGGGGTTCGAAAATTATAATATTTTGGACCAATAGGAGGGTGACACGTGTCACCCCTCCACTTGTCTTGCAAGACTTGACTTATTTAGATATTTTGAGGAGGTGAAACATGGACCTATAGGAAGGTGACAAGTGCCCCATCCACATGTATTGCTTGAGAGACATCTATATAGATATACACTTAGAAGACTTGGATTCATTATTCACTTTCATCCAAAAGCTCTCATCTCTTCTCCCTTAAGCATGGTTTTCGAAAATCTCCATAGCCAAGAACAATAAGATTAGTTAGTTTATTTCTCCAAGATTAAGAACATTAACCAAGTGATTAGCCAAGCTAGCTCTCCAAACCCTTCAAATCTTGTGTTGGCCGAAAATGAGGGTGAAATCCTAGCTTGATTCGTCGACTTTTTGGAGGTAAAACGTGAAGGGAAGTTGGTTCTAAGGTTATAGTGGATACATGGAAGTGATTGTATCTTGAAGAAGTGGATCAAAATGAAAACTACGGGCCAAAGTGGAGCGGACTGCCTAGGGACGTTTTTGGGCATTTTAAAGGTAAAAATTCCTCATTCTCTTGAAGTAATTGGATATTACTTATTGTTATAATGTATATATGAGCTTGTGCTAAAAAGAATGAATATTAAAAAGTGTTTGGACCAATTTTGGTGTCTTGGCCGAGAATGGGACATTTTTGGTATCATTGAGTTTCGTTGGTTATTGTCGTTGTTATCTTCACCTATTTCATGTTATAATGGAGTAATGTCGTTGTTAATAAGTTGATATAACTTATATAGAAGTTTTGTAACTCTAATTGGAATAAAAAGGATTAAGAAAAGAATTGTCGGATTATAGTTGTTGGCCGTGGAATCTATAAAACTGTTGGACGTTATTATGCAGTTTTTATGGACTATTTTATGTGATTGTGGGGAAGAATTTTACACGTCTAGTAGGCGTGTAATCCCCTTTGGTTAACTGTTGGTTATGCCCTTAAGTGTGGCTTGTTGGTTGTTGAATTTGGGCCTTGGAAAAGGTGGAAAAGTACGTAGAAACAAAGGAAGTGCTGCCCAATTTTCCGTAGAATAAGATACCCTTAGTTGGTATTAATCTACCTTAGAAATATTGGAATTGATAATCGTGTTATTGTTGTTATAGGTTGAAGTACTTTGAGACGTATTCTAGATTGTAGAGTTGGTTAGTCGCCAAAAAGGTATGTGAACTATGCTTTGTTCTTCTAGCATGATTCCTTGTTAAAGTGAGTGTATCCTACTCCTTAGTGATGTAATTCTTGATAGTACTTTGGATTTCCTAAAATAGAAGTTGCTCTATATACTTTCTTGATAGTACTTTGATTTTATAAAATGGAAGTGGTTCTATCCATTCTTTTGATAGTACTTGGGGTTTCTAAAATGAAAGATTGTTATATCTATTCTCTTGATAGTACTTTGGGTTATCTAAATGAAAGTATTTGATTTTAGTTCATTGTAGTATATGAAAGAAGTTACATGATTGAAGGGTATAAATTACTTGGTGTTAAAAGTATACTTGACTTGGTTTGAAAAATATAACTTACTTGAGTTTAAAAATGTAGTAACTTGATTTTAAAAGTGGAAGTGTCTTGATACTATGAGTGTTAGTGTTTTGAGGTTTATAAATGAGAAGATGTACGGCGGACGTACATAGTACTTCGGGTTCAATTTCTCTATAATTACTAGATGTGATATTGTCTTGAGTTCTCTTAAAATGATAGTTCATTCTATTTGTGCTAATGAGAGTCGGAGATGATTTAAATTGTATAGTTAGATCATGTGAGTACGTCCATGATTACGACATAAATCTTATTATGAAAATTGTATAGTTGGATCATGTGAGTACGTCCATGATTACGACATAAATCTTGTTGTGAAAATTGTATAGTTGGATCATATAAGAACGTCCATGATTACGACATAAATCTTATTGTGAAAATTGTATAGTTGGATCATATGAGTACGTCCATGATTACGACATAAATCTTGTTGTGAAAATTGTATAGTTGGATCATGTGAGAACGTCCATGATTACGACATAAATCTTATTGTGAAAACGGTATAGTTGAAATCATGTGAGTACGTCCATGATTAGGACTTGAACATTATATAAACCCATGGACAAGATCCATGATGAGAGTACAAATACTCTTTGCGGTTGATCTAACTCTTAAAAGACATAACTTAAAAGGTAAAGTTGAATCTCATTACTCTCATATTTGCAAGGCACAGTGTACTGCTATTTTGAATTATCATACTTGCCTCCTGTTATATTTGGACTGTATGATCTCCTTCTGATTTATTGTTTCACATACTTGGTACATTTTCCGCATCGACTCCTTTCTCAGGCCTGCGTTAAATGCAGCGAGTTTAGATCTGTGATTTGGTGATCTGTAAGTGTAGGATCCTTGCTCAGAGTTTTTGGGATAACTCCATTATTCCGGGGTTTATCATTTTGGTATAGATCTTTCATTACAGGTTTTTGTACAATTATGGGTATGGCGGGGCCTTGTCCCTTCATAGTTCTGTAAAACTCTTAGAGGTCTGTATTCATACGTGGGATTGGACTCGTGTACAGTGTAGTTTCTTTTGGATTATATATATATATATATATATATATATATATAAATATATATATATATATATATATATATATATATATATATATATGTAACCCATTTTAACTTAGAGTCGAAACAGAGTACCACGTATGGTTGATTCCTTGAATGTATTTAAGGAGTCGCCACCTAATTATTATAGTGAATTAGGACACTTATTAAATAGCATAAAAATGCTATAAATGATCTCCATTTAAAGGTCTGCGAAAGCTATGTGAGATTCTAAGTAAGGGTTCTTTATTATCCTAAAGGGAAGGGGTTAGGCATCCTATAGGATCCGCTAACTTGCGGTTATCCGTTCAAACCTAGGTTAATTATATATTGGCTTTATTCTACCTATTCTAAGCATTTTTACATAATTTACAATTAAAATAAAATGCAATACAAAAGTAAAACTAAAATTAAATGCGACATGAGATAAGAATCCGGGACATCTTTAACCCTTTTTAGGCTTTCTGCACAAGATGATCTTCGGGTACCTGCATAGACACTTAGTAAAAGTGTTAGTAATAAAATAAATAATTTTTAAAGTAATAGCAATAATTAATAAATAAAGCCAAAAATAAATCCGTCTTTGTACAGGGAAGTCCTTGGAAATCAGTCGGAGATTCCTTCATCGGCCAATGTTGCTAAAAATAATAAGATAAATAAAACTTTCAGATCCGCGCCAAAACAGTAATATTTTTAAACACGGAGGGCTCAAATATGTAAAAAAATGTAAAGTGAGACAGCCTAAACAAGTGCGGCTGCAAGAATTCGCCTTGCCAGCACATGTTGGTTATCTGGTGTAAGTGGAAGAAATTATCATTGCCCAGAAAGCTTCATTTATTTTATTTTCCGTCTTTGTAACTGTGGAGGCCTCAAAAATCGACGGATAACTTTTTCATTGGCCAAAGTGTAGTATCTGTTCAAAATCAATAAAATACCAAGTGTAGTATCTTGTTCAAAATTAATTAAACAACAGTGTAGTATTATCCGTTCGAATCAAGTTTACCAGCAAAATGTCAAAAATCAATAATAAGAAGACCAAAATCGAGAATATGTCGGATCAATTCAATAGAGCAGTCAAAACAATCCACAAATTGTCGGGACAGTAAACGATCAACAGCAACACAACATAACAAATCAGCGGTCCGCGAAGCGGAAGCAATAGCCGATGAATCGCCGAAAAACATAAACTCATACCAAATCACTATGGCGTAACAACTGATGAGACTCCCAAAATAAATTGAAAAAAACAGTCCAACAACAATACTATGTCGTAGATTCGAAACAAATCACAACATAGGTCGCCGGAATTTGTCGAACTCCGACGAGATTCAAAATAATCAATCAGTCCAAATAACGAGTATGCCAACATATCTAAAAGAACCAAACCAAGGTCGCGAGGGTGGCGACGTTGGGTTGTTGGTCGGCGATGGGGGTGGTTCTGCGGAGTGTGGTGAAGGTATGGGGATGAGGATAGGGACTTCACGGAGCCGTCGGCGACGGAGGTGGTGCAGGGCGTTTGCGTCGACGGGGTATGGATTGTTGGTTCGCCGGAGCACTGAGCTCCGGCGGTAGGCGACGGGAAAGGACGAGTGAGAGAGGGGAGTCTTGTAGGGCTTGTGATGGTGTTGTCTGCGGCGATAGAGAGGGTGTTCGCCGTGGCGGGAAACGATGGCGGTGGTGGTGGTCGGCGGCGAGAGGCAGAGGAATGATGGTGAGGAAAGATGGGGTGAGAGAAGGAGAGAGTGCGTCTGGCTGAAGGTTACGGTGGGTAGTAAAGTAGGGTTACGTGGGTGAGGAGTGGGAGTGAGATGAGGAGACAGTTGGGAGGTTAAGTAGAGTCGGCCAATTTGCAGGTAGTAAAGTAGGGTAGGTGTCGGCTGGGGTAGAAAATAGGGTTAGGAAGAGAATGTTGCGGCTGAGTTAAGGATGGTGGGCTGCCCTAGGTCCTTTAAAATGAGGGGGGTAAGGTTTTATTTATAGTGTGGGATTAGGATTAGGTTTAGGGTTTGGATTTTGGGTATTGGGCTTTGGGTATTGGGTTTTGGGTATTGGGTTTTGGAGGGAAAAGATGAAAGGTGTATTGGGCCTCAGTTTGGGCTTCGGTTTCTGGCGGGTTGGACTGATTCAGATTGTGCCTTGGACTGGACTGGTTTGACAAAAAATGCAAAATGGATTAATTATTTAAAAGAAAAATTATTTAAAGATACAACTTATTAAAATGTCAATGCCGATGCAATAATAATAAAATATAATATTTAGAAAATATTTAATGTCTGATTAAAAGTAAAGACGGGGGTGTCAGTTAATTATTTAAAGAGATGCTAAAAAATGTTTCATACCTAACTAAAGGTAAAAAACAAAACATGATGTCAATTTACAAAAATAAAACAACATAGAATGTTAGGTAAAAATATACAAAAATGTCAAAAATGATGATAAAATGCGGTGTCCTAAAATGCTTAAAATTGCAAGAAATGCCTAAAAGATGGGTCAAAATTGGGTGTCAACTATATATATATATATATATGGCAACCTTATCGGCTTTGCCTTTGTATGTTTGTAAAAAAAAAGAGTGTTATTTAACTTCCGCGGGTAACTTAGGTCGTAGAGGGTAGAAGGGTGCCCAGATAGGGCACCAGTCGCGGGCCCGCAGTTCGGGTCGTGACATGTTCTATACTAGTGTGTAGGGGCTGCAAGGACCGGTGCAGATGAAGGAGCTGCCAATACGGAAGTAGAATCCTTATGTACCACTTTTAGAGTCTTCAAACATGTTTCTTCAGCCATAAGTTCATTTACCACATCTTCAACAGATGGCAAGGGTTTGCGGTGCAACAAGCCTGAACGACAATTCTCAAATTCTGACTGAAGACCCATCAATAGTTGAACAAGACGGTCTTCATTTCTGCATTTAATATAAGCATCACATGCTTGCAATTCAGTAGATTTCGTCACAGCTAACTGATCCCACAAAGTGGTCATTGCACAGAAATAATCTTGAATGCCCAAATCATTTTGTACTAGTGCACGAATTTCAGATGTTAGCTGATATTTAACAGCAAAATTATTCTGCACAAACAATCTTGACAAATAGTCCCAAATCTCTTTAGCAGTTTTGAATTTAGCCAATTAAACACCAATTCTTTGTTCAACAGAGTTATTAATCCAAGTAATAATCTTTGAATTATTGGTCTCCCAAGTCTTAAATACTTCATCAAAATTTCCATCTCCAACTTTAGGGCATTTGGCTTTTCCAAATATATAATCCCAAAACCCCTTTCCCTTCAAAAAATTTACCATGACATAGCTCCAATAGGAATAATTTTTTCCATTTAACCGAACACCAATAGATTGCAAAGAATCATCACCTCCAGCCATTATAATTTTTTGTCTAAAATCTCAAATAACAAGCAACAATTTCAATCTAACCAATCAAAATGCGGAAGTGGTGAAACCGATCAGAACAAGAACCCAAATTTAACAAGAACGAACACAAATAGCGAAATCTAACAAGAACTAACAAGATAAGAGGCAGAACCGACCAATATTATAATGCAATAATTTATGTAATAGGCGGTAGAACCCACCAATATCATAATGCGAGAATTTATATAATAGGCGGTAGAACCGACCAATAATTTAAAATAATATTAATTTAAAATTAATATTATTTTATTCTCTCTGATACCATGTTAGAATTCATATTATTTATGAATCCTTGTAAGACAATAATAAGAATAAAAAAAAAGAATAAGACTATTATTGATAGTAAATTGATAAGTAAAAGAAAAACTACATTCCTTCCTATAAAATTTAATACAAACATAAAAGAGAATAGTCAACAATGTGGGATTGGACTTTCTTATAATGTTAACCGAATGTACTTTTCTTGGTTGATTAGACGTATAACAATAGATTTGATGTCCTGAACTTGGCAATATTTTGCTGACTTGGAATTTGGAAATCATTCAGATGTATGGTTAAAGTTTCATAAACACTTTCAAACCTAGATAAAAAACCACGTTTTAGATGGTTAAGAAAAAAAAATTAACTTATATATAGTGGTAATGTAAAAAAGAATTTACATTATCAATGTAATTTTAACCTTTTATAGTAGATTACTTATTATTTATTTTATTGGCACAAATTAATATTTATTAAATAAAATTAACTGCAATTACTTTTAAAAGGACTCTACACCGTCAAGGCATAGAAATGTAGTTATAGGGCTAAATATTTATTCGCACCGTATGTAGCTTTATGTAAGAATTATTTAGAACTGGAAAATCTTCCTTGATCTTATTCATGCCCAAATGGTCACAATATATACACTAAGTAACAATTAATAGGAAGATTAAGTCTTCCTTAAAATCCTCATACCTATCCCATAATATATTCATTTTCCTATATTAATACTATTCTATTTAATACATAATACTATTTACCATATACAAAAGATTCTACATAATTATATTATTAATAGTAATTAATAATAAATATTCTAACACTCATGATCGAAATGGGAGGAGGCGAATCTTGAGCGTCCAAATTCTTCAAATAAGATCAGCGGAAGCCCTTTTGTGAAGATATCTGCAATCTGATGTCGCGTCGGGACATGTAACACTCGCACCTGTCCGCGAGCCACCTTTTCACGGACAAAATGAATATCTAACTCAATATGCTTAGTGCGTTGATGATGGATTGGATTTCCGGAGAGATAAATTGCACTAATGTTATCACAAGATACCATAGTGGTACATCGGAATAGGACAATGAAGCTCAAGTAAAAGATTCCGAATCCAGCATGAGTCAGACACAACATTGGCTACCGCACGGTATTCAGCTTTAGCACTGGAACGTGATACGGTGGATTGCCTTTTGGAGGACCATGATATTAAATTATCACCGAGGAAGACGCAATAACCGGAGGTGGGCGTGCGGTGTGACATCTGCCCGATCTGCGTCGTAGGTGACAAGCTTGGTCATGGAAGACGGTGCAGATGCAATCCATAATTCGAGTGCCACGAATATATCGTGACAATACGTTTGAGTGCACGTATGTTCTTCCATTGGATTGTCATGAAAAACACACTTGTTATCGCGTATGTAATATCCGCCCGTGAATGTGAGATATTGTAAAGCTCGCCAAGCCGCGATACAATGTCGGATTGGCAAAAGGACTCTGGATATGACACTCAATTTTGACTTGGTATCTACGGAGTTGCAGACGGTTTGCAAGATGACATTCGGCCGTTCTACGATCGTGATGCATACTTCTTCCGGGAAAGAAATAAACCACTGCATGATGTGTCAGGCTGCGCAATTCCTAGAAAGTAGTGAAGTGGACCAAGATCCTTCATAGCAAATTCGAACTCACTGGTCATGATATTCTTGCGAAGAGAGTCAAGAGGTCATAGGATAATATCATCTACATATAAGAGAATATAAGCGATATGATTACCCGTTGATAAATAAATAGTGAATTATTCGAGCAATTTGTTTGAGAAACCCATGTTGAACACAAAATCGCAACCGCTTGCAAGTCCGGGAGCTGTTTGAGTCCATATAATGATTTTTAAGTAAACACACATGATTGGGATATCGAGAATCTCGTACCCCGATGGTTGGTGCGTGTATCTGATCTGCTCAGTGTCCGTATGAAGGCATTCTTGACATCCAATTGATGAAGTAACCATCCTTTTGAGAGGGCTAAACCGAGAACAATTCGATGGTTCTTTGGTTTAACCATCGGATCAATGTCTCGCCGCAATCTAATCCCACCTGTTGAGTCTTGCCATCACCTATAAATCGGGCCTTATGCCGCTCAAAAGAACCATCAGATTTTTCTTTATGGCTAAAAATCCACATAGAACTAATTATATTAGCATTATATGGACGAGGTACTAACTCCCATGTCCTATTTTTAATTAGAGCATGATATTCATCATCCATGGTCATTTTCCAATTAGGATCTTTTAGAGCAGACACAGGGTTACAAGGCAAAGGTGATTTCGAGACTTGAGTGTGTAGACTGTATTTGGCATTGAGTTTTGTAATTCCATGTTGACTACGGGTGACTGGCCGCCTTAGTGGGCCAGTGGACTAGACGCCACTGGCCGGGAGTGAGACAGTGGGTGAGCATGCTGCCAGATTATTGCTATTTTCTCCACTGGTTGCACTGGGCTGGACGAGTAGTTTGTGTGTAGTTGGGCCTGGAGTTGGAGGTTGGCCCAACTGAAGGGGCAGCTGGTGTGAAGTAGGGGGTTCTCGTCCACTGGGCCTTGGAACTGATGGCCCAATTTGCTGGACTGTATTTTTTGTGAGTCTCGGGCTGTGGAGAAAATGAGTTAGATACGGGGGCCTATCATCATCCAAAAAATCATAAGTATTTGTCCCTGTGTCATGTATCTTGGCAAAGGGAAATTGTGACTCATCAAAAATTACATGACGACATATAATCATACGTTTGGAAGAAATGTCATAACACATGTAACCACGGTGATTCGTAGGATATCCCAAGAAGACACATGGAGTAGACCGGGGTTGAAGTTTTGTGATTGTGGTGGATGGAAATAGAGGGTAGCAAAGACAACCAAATACTCTCAAATGATGATATGAGGGCTCTCGTAAGTAAAATATTTTTAGTGGAGCTTGGTAAGACATGTTTTTATGGGGAAGGATATTTAACATGTAGGTTGCCATTTGAAGCGCATGATGCCAAAAAATGGGGGGTATAGAAGCATGAGCAAGGGATGTTCTCACAATATTGTTTATGGTTCTAATTTTGCGTTCCGCCTTCCCATTCTGTGAAGAGGTGTGAGGACAGGATAAACGAAATTGTAAACCATTTGTTTTGAAAAAATCCCAAAACTGATTATTGTCAAATTCCCTCCCATTGTCACATTGAATACTTTTAATCTTCCGTTCAAACTGAGTTCGGATAAATGCTCTAAAGTTTAGAAAAGTGGAAAACACTTGTGATTTTTTCGACAAAGGGAATGTCCACAAATAATTAGAGTAGTCATCAAGAAACAGTAAATAGTATCTATGACCTGAGGAACTCAAAACAGGTGATGTCCAAATATCACAATGTAAAATATCAAACGGCATAGTAGTGCATGAAGTAGAAGAAGTAAATGGCAACCTAACATGTTTACCAAGGGCACAATCATGACACTTATTCAAAACATGAGTTTGAGTACATGAAATAAAATTGTTTTGTTTAAGAGAGGCCAACACGGACTCCCCCGGATGTCCCAATCGTTCATGCCATAGTGATGGAGCCAAGGCTGCGAAAGTGGAAGGAACTTTAGACTGTGGATTTGGTAAACTTATTGGATAGAGCTCCCGCTTGCTATCACATCTCATGAGAAGCTTCCCCGTCTGAAAGTCATGTACGGAAAAACCAATGGGTCAAATTTAACAGAAACCCAATTATCACTAGTAAACTTCCTAACAGAAACCAATTTTTTTATTAATTTGGGAGCATGCAGGACATTATTTAAAACTAGTGGCGGATGTGGCGGTGACAGTGTGTTTGACCCATAACCTTTTATTGGAATTGCATGGCCATTTCCGATAATAATACCATTTTCTTTACTCAAATTAAAATAGGGTGAGAGTGTACCTTGGGATGCCGTCATATGTGACGTTGCCCCAGAGTGTGAATAGCCTGCTCAATATCCGTAGGATGGGTTGTGGTTGAATGGGCCTCCTGCCATTGGGCCGGAGGAGGCCCAAAACTGGCCGTCGAATCGACCAAATGGGCTCTTTGGGTCAAATCGTTATCTGCCCATTCGCGTTCTTTGAAATGGCCGGTGCCATCGCCATCGGGCCTGTTGGTTTGCTCGCCCCAATTTCTTCGGTATCTGCGTCCTCCTGCTTCTTGCCATTCACTGGCCGCCACCGCTCACCTTCCGCTGCTTTGGTGGTTCTTTGTCGATACCACCGCCGAGTTGGTCTTTGTCGCCATAGCCACCGGAGTTGGTGTTACGCCATTTCGCCGCCACGGAATCCGGTGACCCCCACCTTTATTATTTCCGCGATTTCCACCCTTCTTATTATGATAACCACGTCCTTTTTTACTCTTATTTTGTGAAGAATAGTCAAAATAATTACCTTCATTTGAATACGTGGCAACCATGGCGGAATTTGTAGTCGTTGAAACATTCTTAATCAAACCCGACTCTTCAAGAACAAGCATGGATCTTGCTTGATAAAACTTTGGTAAGGGATTACTTTGACGGATTAGTGTCCTCACGCCACTATAAGCATCCGTGAGACCGACAACTAATTGTAAAACTAACCGATTTTCAGAAACCGCTGAACCTACGTTTCTCAATTGATCTGCCACCACTTTGAGACGTTGACAGTAGGTTGAAACGTTAGGGAAGTCTGCCATGACAATGGTTGAAAATTCTTGTTCCAACGCAACGGCACGAGAGTTTTGATTATCTTGAAAAATGTCTCTCAGCGTTCCCGTACGCCATGTCGGTAGAATCTGGTTCCATAATTGTATCAGACAAATGCGTGGATATTGTTGCATAAATCAACCAAGAATCGTGGCATCGCGGTATCCCACAATTCTTTGTGCCTTGACGATTGTTCCGTTGTTGTACCATTTTTTGGTGGAATTATATGATGAAGAACTTTGTGAGCCGTACAACATATTTTGAACAACTCCGCCCATGTTGCGTAGTGAACAATTTCCATCTCTAGTTTGACAGAAATATGTGTTTTGATGTTGGAGATAGTAAAGGCTGAGTGAAACGAAGATTTTGATTCAGACATGGTTGACAACAATAATGGAGGAAAATAAAGAATAACAATGGAGAAGACAAATTCGGTTGGATGGATGGGGAAGATGACCGAATTTGGAAGGAATATTTTATTTAGAGTAGGATCTTTGAATTACCTTCTGATACCATGTAAGAATTATTTAGAACTGGAAAATCTTCCTTGATCTTATTCATGCTCAAATGGTCACAATATATACACTAAGTAACAATTAATAGGAAGATTAAGTCTTCCTTAAAATCCTCCTACCTATCCCATAATATATTCCTTTTTCTATATTAATACTATTCTATTTAATACATAATACTATTTACCATATACAAAAGATTCTACATAATTATATTATTAATAGTAATTAATAATAAATATTCTAACACTTTACATAGATAAAATATATATTCATATCGAATACTTGTACCAAACCATGCATATTATTATAGTTAAGTGATTTAATAAAATAAAAAATATATTAATTAACCATAATTAAGTGCCAAAAATGTACGTGCAAACACATACCAATACCATGCATGTATATTAGCTTGATGTAAATATAGGTGGCGTATGTTTTTACCCTTTACAGGTCAAATGCAATCACTAATATTATTGCATTCTAAACTACAAGTATTTATGAAGAGATCTTAAACACATAAAATAGAAATGGGAGAAAGTTTTCTAGAGCTTGAGTAGGGAATGATACGAGTTATTTTGAAAAAAGTAACTAAATCCTTGGTTTTAGTTAGTTATAAAATTTGTGCAACTAATTTGCATATTTTGATTTCTTTTTTTTTTAAAATTAAAATATTTAAGTTTTTTTTCTTGGCAAATTCAAGATGAGGTGTCATGATATATGTTATTCACGGATGATATAGTTTTGATTAACGAGACTCGCAACGGGGTTAACATTAAGCTAGAGGTTTGACGACAAATTCTGGAGTCTAAAGGGTTCAGATTGAGTAGGACCGAGACTAAATATTTGAAGTGCAAGTTCAGTGGCGTAATGCAGGAGGCTGACATGGAAGTTAGATTTGGTACTCAGGTCATCCAAAAGAAAGAAAGTTTCAAATATCTTGGGTCTAGTATCCAAGGAAATGTGGAGATTGACGATGATGTCACACATCGTATTGGTGCAGGGTGGATGAAGTGACAGCTCGCATCAGGAGTCTTGTGTGACAAGAAGATGCTACCAAACCTCAAATAAAATTCTATGAGTGGTGGTTAGACTAACTATGTTGTATGAGGCGGAGTTTGGCTAGTCAAGAACTCTCA
The DNA here is from genome assembly GCA_029844215.1 of Przewalskia tangutica. Lineage (NCBI taxonomy): Eukaryota > Viridiplantae > Streptophyta > Magnoliopsida > Solanales > Solanaceae > Przewalskia > Przewalskia tangutica. Next base: position 792,985 of record CM056719.1, read on the forward strand.
CGTTTAGAAGATGAGAGTTGCAGAAATGAGGATGTTGAGATGGATGTGTAGGCATACTAGGAGAGATATGATTAGAAATGACGATATCTGAGACAATGTGGGAGTGATCTCGGTGGAGGATAAGATGCGAAAAGCGAGACTGAAATGGTTCGGGCATGTGAAGAGGAGATGCATGAAAACCAGTGTGGAGGTGTGAGAAGTTGGCTATGGACGGTTTCAGGAGAGGTAGAGGTAGGCCAAAAATGTACTGGGGAGAGGTGATTAGTCAGGACATGACGCAATTCCAGCTTACCAATCGAGGACATGACCGTAGATAGAAGGTTATGGAGGACACAAATTAGGGTAGAAGGTTAGTAGATAGTGGAGCGTTGTCCCGCTTATCCTTTCATACTAGTAGGAATAGTATTACTTCTGTAGTTTTTTTCCTTCGGAATTGTTGCTACTATTTGTTGTTTCTTCTACTTTGATTATCGTATTAATTTGTGGTTGTCAATATCTTTTTGTGTGTGTTTGTTACTGCTCTATCATATTTTCTATAGTACTGCTTTGAATTTCTTGTTCTTATGCCGATGGTCTATCATAAACAATATCTCTATCTTCCAAGGTAAATGTAAGATCTGCGTATACTCTACCCTCTTCAGACCCCCACTTTATGGGATTTCATTGGAATGTTGTTGTTATTGTTGTAAGTTTTTCTTCTTGAAGATTTTCATTGTCTTCCCCTAGTTTCACATATACTTAATTGGGTTTAAGTCACTATCCACTCATACTATAACCTTTTGCACTATGAGTGTAGTTTATTAGTGATATAGATTAATTACCATTTTCATAAGAAAATAGTTCAAAATACTTATAATAAGTCATATGTCATTGTGTAAATAATTTTACACCGTTAGGCCATAAATTAAACTCTTACTTAATTTAATTTAGCATTATTGTAGTAAAAACAGAAAAAGGCCACCAAGGGATGTGGGAGACGCATGAGAATTCTCCATTCTTAATCAAAGATTTTGAATTCAAACTTTGAGAATGAAAATTATTTTGATAGTAAATACTTCCGCTTTAACGAACCCTACACATCAAAAATCTAAATTAGTCGGGGTCATTTACTTGCGAATACCGGATGGTTAATAAAAAAGATAATTTTAATTTTCTTTCTTTCCTTTTTTTTCTATATGGCAAAAGTCAGCAAAGGTGTGAATTATGAAGAGGTAGGCCATTGCGTAGGAAAATTCTAATGGTGAAAATTGACTAGGTAGAGAAAAGTACAATGGAAAGTTCCAAGTTATCGTCATCATCTAACTCCAGTCACCGTCAATACGTACGCACGGACGTAGCTTTTAAGATATAAATTATATATGTGTCAAAAATAAAATAAAATAAATTAAATTCAGAATTTAATTACTAATGTTTGAGGTCACATAATGCAGAACTTAGAGCAAAATCATGTGACATTACAGCTTGTTTGACAAAACTTCTGAAAAGTTAAGGTGCTATTTTTTTTAAATGTGCTTATTTTTATTTTTTTTGATAATCCAGGTAAACAAGTTTGCGCATGACAATTTCACTTGTATTATCTAGACGTCCTGAAGATGATAGATCCGGTCCCTCATCGCTATCACCAAGGTAAACCGCGGGATGTGCTCCATTAACCAGGGCTGAGAGCGGACAACTGATCAATGACACAAGGCTCAACCCTCTGCCGGGGATCGATCACACACTACACATGCCATCAGGTCTTAGCGCCGATCCTTTGCCACTGAAATATGCTCCGAGAAATAATTCGCTGAGAGGGGGACTCGAACACGGAACTCCCATACCCTTTGAAATGGCCACGGGGCCAAACACTTCGGATTAAACGTGCTTATTTTTAGAAAGATGGGATGTTTGATAAAGTTTTTGATAAAAAGTAGGCGTTTTTTAGTAGCAGAATGATCTATTTTTTAGAAGCTTAAAAAATAGAATTTTCTCTCGGAGTTCTTTTGGAATCATGGTCAAGCACAAATAACTGTTATGCAAAAGTAATTTTAATTAATTTTTTTTGTACACTGAAAAAATAAAAAGGTAAATTCTAATAGTTCCCAAAGGGCTCGTTTGGTACGTTACACTGGACTGTATATTTTTATATTGGACTGTACTGTATTGTAATAGACTGAACTGTATTAATATATAATGAACGGTATTAGAGTAATAAATTATATAATGGACTGTATTTGTTATTTTTTATTTTTAGTACAGTCCAAGGGATGAGTCTCAAAAATGGCAGTTGAAGTATACTATTTTTAGAAATAGTGCGATCGATCAAAACGCCATCAAACGTCAGATTATTTTTTTGTTCATGATCCAAACAGAATATAGCGTACCAAACGTGTTCAAACTACATTGCTTAAATCCGCAAGGAGCAAACACTCCATATTTTTATGTGTATCTTCCCAATCTAACACAAACTGTTACCCTATAAAAATATATGTGACAAAAAATATTCTTCAAATTAAGCAAATTTTGAAAGTTTAACTAAACATAATTATATGGCACTACTTCTCAAGTTCTCAACAAAACATCAGCTGCCTCATAAAGCCTAACACATCTATCTCTTGACCGGAAACAACAAGTCTTTCTTACACCATCAACTTTGTCAGTACTATATCTTCACATATGACTCTTTTATAACAACAAAAAAGTTTTTACAACTAAACAAAGATTCTATAATATACCATGATGTTGAAGTACTTCAGTTTTCTCAAATTATTTCTTTTCTTATGTTGTATAATAATAATCTTCTTTTTCAGCCTGATTAATGGCCAAGATAACTCTTCTCCTGCACTTTTCTGCCCAAATACAACTTCTTACAGTCCCAACAGCACTTACAGCTCTAATCTCAATGCCCTTTTATCATCTTTGTGTTCTCCGATTCTTGAATGTCGTCTCCAATTGTGTTCTCCAATTCTTGTCTTGTGATGTGTGTTATGAGATATGAGGTAGAATGTCCGACCCCCCTTCAATATAATAATCCCTAGGGCTTAAGTATGTTGCAAATTTCGTGCCCTCTGGACCCTTCTGCCCTTGGTCAAATTTACCTCGGATTCTGAATTTTCCGCATCGGCACCGCGGTTCTGCAGAATGACACCGTGGTGACGAAAGTCCTGCGGGTTCTCTGATCTTCTGGCACCGCGGTACTGCAGCTGGGCGCCGCGGTGCTGCTTTGTCTTCGTCCGAATCTCCAATTTTCAACCTTTATTGTCTCGGGACCCTCCTTTTATGCCCACTTTTTACTCCGTTTTGCCATTTTGCCTTTTTGAACCGCTGTGACTCAAAAGAAAGGAAAACGACCCTAACACTACACTTATTTAAACGAAAATGGGGAAAATACTAATTAAAAATGACTCAAAAAGCGTATACAAAATATGCCTAACAAATACCTCCAAACTTAACCTTTGCTCGCCCTCGAGCAAAGATCAAAACAAAATCAAAGAAACATAAAGAAAACTGACTCATAAGACTTTAATCAAGCAGCTGCACAAGGTTACTTAGAAAAGCATAAATGTCAGTTGGGATAATATGTTGGAACATAAATAGCATGAATTTAGCAATCTAGAATTTCAAGTCAGATATTTCGCAAATTTATTTCAATCATAATCAATGGAAGTACAAACACCTAACCTATGCATGTCAATTTCATTATATCTTTCCCAAAATGTTATAGACCTGTTTACTTGCTATTCTCCACTAATCATAGACATACATATTAAAGATCATCCGAACTTTCAAGGGTTGTAATGTAGGCTTAGGCAGGGGTAGGTAAAAATAGGCATTTTAGGCTCAAATTACGTACCATAATCTATTTTCATTCAACTCCTTATTCCTTTTTTTTGACTTTTTTATTAGTCTCATACCTATCCTCTCCCCTCATTTCTTTTGAGAGAATGAGACACATTATAACAAAAACCCCCAAACTTAGACTTTTGCATATTTTTCATTGGGGTGCATCAAATTTTCATTATCTTTTTATCTCTTTTTCAACACTTTTTTTATTCCAAGAATATTCAATTATCACTTATGACTAGGACTAGCCAGTGGGTCGGGTCGGGCCCACCGGGGTCGGGTTTAGCGGGATCGGGACGGGGTCGAGCTGGGGCGCGCCTGGCGGGGTCGGGTCGGGCGGGACCATACCGTGTCGTCCCGCCCCGGGTCCCCGCTGGGGCGGGGCTGGACGGACTGGCCAAAGTTTTTATTTTATTTTATTTTATTTTTATTTTATTTTTTCACTAAATTAAAAATACTAAATTACTAACAAAGTAACATTAACATATACTTGTCATATAGTCATATACATATACTATAATATTATAGACTTATAGTATTATAATTATACTCATATATATAATATATTTATAAAGTATAAAGTATAAACTATAAAGTATAAACTAAATAATTAAACAAAGACAAGAAGAGTGTAAAAAAAACATCCCAAGGCTGTTTTTGTGTCTCTTATATTATTAATTATTTCATTGAAATATACAAGATTCAAAATTACAACATTGTAGTGTACTGTTGTTGAAAAAAATTGCAAAAGACATAGAAAAATTAAAAAATTGCAATGAAATAAATTACCAATTTAAAAATATTTTTTCTAGTTTCTTTATAATTTCTTGTGGTTCTTCGGTTGGAATTGGTATATCTTGGTCAAATTGTTCCACGTCGCTACTCATGCCTTCAGATAAAATGTCGTTGTAGTTGTCGTCTTCTTCGTTAATCTCTGGTCGATCGCGCCTCCGCCGCTCAGATCCAATCTCTGAATAGTACCGCCATCTCCAAGCCGTCTCCGCTAATAAGTGTCTCGTGCTCTCTATTTGAAATCTGCTCAGAAAAAGCGCTTTCGGCGATTGATGACGCCAATGTTCAAAATATCTCGCCATCATTGAAAGTGTCGGAAATGTCTTCTCATTCTGCATACAATATTTCAAAGTCTTCCTTTCTTCTTCATTGATAACTGCTTGGTAAGGTAAATTACCCTGCAAAACAAAAACATCGAACTCGCTAATTTGGTTAGCACTGTTACCACCGCACATTCTATTTCTGAGGCTTTCAATAGAATTAATACTAGCCCCAGAAACAGCATGTCTTTTTTTAGGTTGTGTTGAAGAAGAAGATGGTACAAAAGTCGGTTGGTTACTAGCACTTTCTTGCTGGTAATGCCGATATACTTTTTTGCATTCATCTTCTACGCTATTCAACACTTCTTCTAGCGTTTGTTCAATAGGTGGCTCAACATTTAAATTTTTGGGAGTTGGAGGTGGTAGTACGTCCATACAGGTATAAATATTTTCAATAAGACTTTTACAACTCTCTACTTTAATAGTCGGGTTTAATACAACACCAATAATATAAATAGGGGAATATGAATAAAATATTTCTTTAATTTCATAAACATTTTTTTAATAGATGCCTTATAAGCAGGTTTTTCCATATATTCTTTAAGAAGTAAAAATATTATAGCTATATAAAACAACATAGTTGAAATAGTAGGATAATATAAAGTAAAAAATTCTTTTGTTGCTCGTTGAAATTTTTCTAGAAATACAATAAGTTCTCTAATTTTGTCTCAATCATTATCCACAATCATATCATTTGGATTTTGATTATGGGCGTTAAAAAATAAAGTGATAGGTTTTCTATAGTCATAAGCAACAACTAGTTGGTCATATAAAGAATTCCACCTAGTTGGTACTTCTTCTGAATTTTTACGTAAGATAGTCCACAATCGTGACAAGTTTTTTTATATTCTTTTCTCTGTTGAATTCTATTATTTTTAAAAATAAAGTGTATAGCAAATTGTATTTTTTCAAGAATATCTTGAAAAAGTGAAAGACAGTCATTTACAACTAAGTTATAAATATGGCACGCACATTTGATATGAAAATGTTTTGGAAAAGACGGAGTTAAAACATCTCTTAAAATACTAATAGCAGAATTGTTAGAAGATGCATTATCTAATGTAATACTCATAACTTTATCGGCTATTAAATAATCGCAGACTGAATAAATATTTTTTGAAATAAACTCACCAGTGTGCCTACTATCTATATATCTATATGCTAAAATACGTTTTTGCATAGACCATTTATAATCTATCCAATGACAGGTTACCGTTAAATAATCATGGCCGTTAGTACTACGACCTATATCAGAAGTTAGAGCGACTTTGCAATTTAAATGATATAATGCATAACGTAAATACTGTTGATATTCATGTGCAAATTTAAATACACCTCTTTTAACAGTTGATCTAGGAAAACCTTTATAAGCAGGATTATACATATCTCTAATATAATTAATAAAATCAGGAGATTCAGGAAATGAAAAAGGCAAACCCTCCACAACAACTAATTTTGCTAGTGCTTCCCTATCTTTATGTTTATCGTATTTAGGGCCTACAACTCCCCCCGTCATAAGGTTAATTTGACCTCAGACTTTGTCAGACAAGATGTGAACCTTGTCCCGATTGAGATGACGCTTGCTCACCATTTTTTTCAATCATGTATTGGGCATGCAAGACTTTGTGTTTTTGCAATAGGTGTCTTCCTAAACCCCCCGTCCCACCATGATCTTGTCCAGTTTTAAAAGAATAAACATTTTTACAAGTTTTACATACAACTACTTGATTCGATGCGTCCTCACAAAATATTTCCATACAACCGATTTTAATGGTCGTTTTTGGGACCTGCCCTCATAGTAGGGGGGATAGGAGACATTTCACTAGTGGGTGTATCATCATCTTCATTAGTAGGTGTATCATCATCTAGAGTGTCATCTAAATTAAAATCTTCTTCAATTTGAGGATAATCATTTGTGTCAAGATCATATGGTATTTCAGGAAACAGTTCAGGATCTATAAAATCATCTTGTCTAGGAATACTAGAAGAAGTACCCTTGCCCTTGTTACCCGCCCTACTAGAAGAAATACCCTTGCCAAAAACACTTTTTACTCTTTTCATGATAATAAATAGTTAAAGACTTAAAGATAATGAAATTAAATGTGCTAAATGAAATAAAAATAAAATAATAATTTAATGAGAGAACGAATGTACCAAACACCGACGTAGAGTCGACGTGTAATCGAGAGGTTGAAAATTGAAACTTTGCTCGATAGATAATCCTCAAGCTAGTTGTCAACTTCACTCCCAATTCTCAAATTAATAAATAGATTGAATATGTAGTAGACAATGTTGTATAGAGAATAGAGATTGATTGATTGAGAGATTAGAGAGTAGAAAGATTTGTGAAAATAATAAGAGGAGAAAATGAGGTATTTATAGTTGGGAAATTGGGTTAAAGTGTAAATATAATAACTTAGGGGTTAAAAATAAATATAAAGGGGGTAGGGGGGTTGGGGAGGAAGCCAAATCGTCGTTGCTTAACGCCAAATGTAAAATGGCCGTTAGACAAGCCTATTTTCTCGCAGGGGCGGATGGGCGGGATCGAGGCGGGATCGGGACGGATCGGGGCTCGCGGGTCGAAGTCGGGCGGGACCATACCGCCCCGCCTGCTCGAGCCTCGGTCCGATTTTTTTGTATCGGGGTCGTGTCGGGGTCGGGTCGGGACCGGGATGGGGTCGGGTCGGCCCGGCCCACTGGCCAGCCCTACTTATGACACAAACATGGAATCATAGGGTGTCAAACAAAAATATTATTTTAGGCTCAACGGGGCTGACTAAGGATACAATTTATGTCATGGTAGGTAAAAAATGGTCAGAAGGGCTATCAAAGAAATGCCTGAATCATCTCCCTAAACATGTACATCTTAACTATTTCGCCTCAAATAACAAGAAAACAGATTTTCTAGACATTTTCAACCGTTCTTTCCATAACTGACAACACATAGGCTAAGCACAACTATCCCAAATAATTAGATTTTCATGAATTTTTGACATATCTAACTTAAGCACACAGATTTTTAGCTTCTAATTCCATTACATTATCTCACTTAATTCACTAGGCGTTTCCAGCAACTACAACATGTATGATCATAAAAAAACATTGACTCATATAGACACAAAAACTCAATCAAAACGACTCAAAAATAGAAACACAAAAATAAAATAAGTACCCCCCCCCTCCCAAACTTAAACGACACATTGTCTCAAATGTGTAACGACTCAAAAATTAAAAAGGGACGACTTACAGACATCAAAACAACGGTTCAAAATGGTGGTGGTGGCGGCGGATGTTGCATTGAGGCGGTATCTGGAGATGTCGTGTTTTATCAACGGGCGCCGCGACCCTGCATTATGGCGCCGCGACGCTGTGCCAAATTTCTCCCATTTTTTGCAGCATTTTTCTCAATCTCTGCTTTTATCTATCATCCACAACACTCTAACATTCCAGATCGCGAGACTATTCAATTCAAAATAAAACAAAAATTTAAATAACATAATTAAAACCTTGGGTTACCTCCCAAGTAGAGCTGTCTTTAACCTCTTTTAGCCGGATGCAATTAATCTTTACTAGTGCCTAGTGGATCCTTCTGCGAACTGCTTGCAATCCGCACAGTTATTGTTGCAGGTCTCACTTCTCCTACAACACTTTTGTCAAACAAAGGCCTCATATCTAAGATTATCCCCTAATTACACAAGGAAGACTTGTCTTCTAGGCTCTCTATAATGTAGGGGTCAGTGAAACTCCCTACATCTCTCAACTTTTTGGGGTGCCCTTGAGGGTATGAACTTTTTGGTTTGGACTCAGCAATGATAGTTGGTGTTGTTTTTTCTGCAATAGGGTGGTCCTCAGTGACCTCTTCTTTCTCTACACCAACTATCTCTCCAAGTTCCTCAACAACTTGTTGTGGTTCAGGTTCCTCAATCTTCTTATCACTCATCGTAACTGGGTCACTCGGTGGACTTTCTTGAGGTGTCATGGTTACTATGTCCATCAGTTTCCCGATTTGTGGTTCCAAATTTGTAAGCTGTCCCACTTGAGTCTCCAAGTTCCGCAAAGAGGATCTTACTTCCACTATGAATTAAGTTTGGGCGTTTGTGAGTTCCAACAATGCTTCTCGCAATTCATCCCGCTCCTTTGATGGGGCCTGACTCTGTGGCTGTTGAAATTTCCCTTGAGGAGTCTGAGACTTGGTGAGCCTGAGTAAGGCTTCCTGCAGCTCATCTCGATCTTTCTGTGGAACCTGTGGATTAAATTATTGTTGATGGTACTGCTGCTATTGATAGTAGTCGTAGTACTGCTTCCCCTGATAGTAATAGTCCATGTGTCCCTTTTTTTTGAACAAAAGTTTTACCTACAAAATAAAAAAAACAACAAAAACTTATAAAAAGATGCTCGCAGAACAAGTCAGAAACTTGTTCCTGTAGCAACCAAGTCAGAAATAAAATAACATAACCAAATATATACAAACCAAATTAGAAATAAGAATAGATGATTCGATATTAAAAGTACGCCAGTCCCCGACAACGGCGCCAAAAACTTGTTAGGCGATTTCCATATGCTCACGCAAGTGTACGTATTGTTACAAGTAATATAGTTTGTAAGACCGAATATCGTCCACAGAGACAGGTTTTCAATTACCGAACATCTACTCTATATTATCTGTTTGGCTAACGATAGTTTGTTTGGGTTTTTTATCTAACACTACTAGTTAGAGTAATTGCAAGAGTTAAACCAAGTAAGCTTTGGTTTAAATCAGTTAGGGTGGAAATAGGGCTTCCAATCTCCTCAACTATCTACTCTTTCACGTGTTAATGCAATGCTAATGATTCTTCTTCTTATTAAGATAACAGGTCAACTAATCTGCCATCATATTCCGGTTAGGACATACGAGAGTTCAACCTTGTGCAAAAACCTTATATATTTCTATGATAGATTTTACCACACAGGAGGATTAAGAACAATAACCTTAAATACTACACAAGTATCGGGGTAATTTCGTCCACGATTTTAACCTATGTCTAGACAACTACAGCATATTCAAATCTCCCCTCTCGGATCTCGATTCGAAATCGTATAAGTGATGACAATTAATGGTCAGTTAATTATCAAGCAATCAAAACAATATTGAATAGATCTTAATCTGCTGAAGAAGAAATCAATAACTATGCATTAACTATATGAAAGAATTTCAAGAAGATTCAATTGGAAAATTCTACTAAAGTAATTAGCTCCTAAACATTGTCATGTCAGGAACTAATACAAAATCCAACATAAACTGAATTGAAATAAAGAAAGGAAAAGAACTTGAATGTCGTCTCCAATTCTTGTCTTGTGATGTGTGTTATCAGATATGAGGTAGAATGTCCGACCCCTCTTCAATAGAATAATCCTTAGGGCTTAAGTATGTTGCAAATTTCGTGCCCTCTGGACCCTCTGCCTTTGGTTAAATTTACTTCGGATTCTGAATTTCCCGTATCGGTACCGCGGTTTTGCAGAATGGCACGGTGGTTCCGAAAGTCCTGCGGGTTCTCTGATCTTCTGGCACCGCAGTTCTGTTGTTGGGCGCTGCGGTGCTGCTTTGCCTTCGTCTGAATCTCCAATTTTCAACCTTTTGCTACCTCGGGACCCTCCTTTTATGCCTATTTTTTGCTTTTTTTCGCCATTTTGCCCTTTTGAACCGCTGTGACTCAAAAGAAAGGAAAATGACCATAACACTACACTTATTTAAATGAAAATGGGAAAATACTAACTAAAAATGACTCAAAAAGTGAATGCAAAATACGCCTAACAGCAGCAGAGCCGCGATGGAGGCAGAGGTAGCAGATGACGAGGGCAAGGAAATAAGGGGAAGGGTCGCAGAAAAGGAAAGGCACAAAGAGCAGCGCGCCATCGCCAAAGAAGCACTAATGGTCGATCGCGACAACAACATCAAGAAGAGCGGCCACATCGCTTCTAGCATTAATCGACCGATCGCACAATAGCAGCCCAGCCGCATCAACAATTTCAGCAGCAGTGGCGGCCCAGTATTCTCGGTCCATCTCCTCAACAGGCCCATCTGATATCGACTCAGCAGATGCAACCCACTGATTTGGGCCAAGCTTTCAACACTCTCACTCTGTAACCGCTCGACAATAATTAGTATATGGACTCCGGAGCCACATCACACCTGACCAACTCTTCAGGTAATTTTTCCCAACTGCTTCGGTTAAAGTATCCTCAATATAGTACTGTTGGCAATGATCACCACATTCCAATTACAGGTTATGGCAATACACACATTAAAAATCTTCATCCACCCTTCTCACTTAACCATGTCCTCTACGCCCCTCAAATTATTAAAAAGTTGATATCTGTTAGAAAATTCACTCGTAATAATTGGGTGTCTGTAGATTTTGACCCTTTTGATTTTTCTGTGAAGGATCTCAATACGGGGAGAATTCTTACGCGATGCAATAGTGTGGGAGATCTCTACTCTTTCACAAACTCTTCCGTTGTCATAACTCAGCAACCAATCTCCCTTGTTGCATTGTCTCCATCCACCTGACATAATAGGCTCGGACATTCAGGAGATCATGTTTTTTCTTTTCTTAGAAATAATCAGCGTATTAAATGTATTAATGGGAAACTAGCCCAAAACTGCTTTTCTTGCCTGCTTGGAAAGCATACTCGTCTTCTTTTTCAATCTTCCATGAGTATTACAGTTTCACCATTTGACATTGTGCATGCTGACTTGTGGACCTCTCCTGTTGTCAGCTCTCTAGGTCACAAATTATATCTTGTTTTATTAGATGATTTTTCACATTTTGTATGGATTTATCCACTCAAATTCAAATCTGAGGTTTTGCTAAATTTCTTGAGTTTCACAAATTTATTAAAACCCAGTTTGAAAAATCAATAAAATCTTTTCAATGTGATAACGGACGTGAATTTAATAATTCGACTTTCGATAATTTTTGCTCCCAACAAGGCATGATGTTCCGATTCTCCTGTCCTCACACATCCCCTCAAAATTGTAAAGCTGAACGAATCATTCGCATTGTTAATAACATGGTCCGTACTATCATCTTTCATGCATGTCTGTCATCATCTTTATGGGTTTATGCTGTCAAAATGGTGGAATACCTCCTAAATATTTTACCTACTGGCACCTTACAAAACAAGACCCCCCACAGACATTCTATATCGTAGGACTCCATCTTATGACCACCTACAAATCTTTGGTTGTATGTGCTATCCCAATCTTACCTCCACCACCTCTCATAAGTTGGCTCCTAGAACTACACTATGTGTATTCCTCGGTTTCCCACCCAACCATAGGGGTTATCTGTGCTATGACTTGTCCACCCGTCAGATTCATATTTCTCATCATGTCACGTTCAACGAGATGATATTCCATTTTCGGACCCTCAGAAATACCGAAAATATGACTACTCATTTCTTGATGAACCAATCATATCTCCTAGCATTCTGAGTCAGCTCACTCATATCCCTCCTTCGGCACCGCGGCCCCTAGGGAATGCTCCGCAGTGCCAGTCTTCCAGTGAGCAAGTTGATCTTTCACCGTCACCAATCCCCTCTAGTCTTCTGACGGAAAACTATCCATCTTCTCCATCTCCCTCTTTCTCGGACCCTACTACTCAACCAATGCAGCCACCCACTGTACCCAGTTACCAAATAGAAACTCGTTCCAAACACGAGATTTTCAAACCCAAAGTCCAGTTTAACCTGTCTGCCCAAACCATTTCTCCACTTCCAAAGAACCCCAAATTGGTTAAACTTGACCCTAATTGGAATGCGGCCATGTCTGAGGAATATAATGATTTAACTAAGCAGCATACTTGGGATCTAGTACCTATACCAGAGGGGGTGAATGTGATCATATGCTTGTGGCGTTTTCATCACAAATTCAGAGATAGTGGTGTTTTAGAACGCTACAAGGCTAGACTTGTGGGAAATGGTACTAATCAGTAGGAGGGCATTGACTGTGGTGATACTTTTAGCCCGGTTGTTAAACCGGCTACGATTCATACTTTTCTTAGTATTGCTATGGGTAAAAAAGTGGTCGATTCATCAGCTGGATGTCAAGAACACATTTCTTCATGGGGATTTGAAAAAAACGGTGTACATTGCTTACTTGTTATTATATGTTGATGACATTGTTCTCACTGCCTCATCTGACAAATTGAAAAATGACATTATTGCTCTTCTCAAAACTGAATTTGCTATGACTGATTTGGGCAAGCTGAGTTACTTCTTGGGTATATCAGTTACTAGATCTGCAGATACTATGTTCCTGAATCAGCGTAAGTATGCAGAGAAAATTGTGTTAAGAGCTAAGATGTCGAATTGCAAGGCTGTGCCTACTCTTGTTGATTCGAAATCCAAGCTCAGTGCTTCTGAGGGTGATCCAGTGCCTGATCCTACTCTCAATATAAGTCTTGCAGGTGCTCTTCAAGACTACATTTACTGCATCCGACATTGCATATGTCGCTCAAAGAGTGTGTGTCTGCTCAAAGACGCCCCGAGGAACCCCATTTTGCTTCTCTTAAACGTATTATTAGATACATTAAGGGCACTCCTGACTATGGGTTGCATCTCTACCCCTCCGCTCCGAACATGTTTCTCTCTTATACAGATGATGATTGGGCAGGGTGCCCGGACACTACTTCAAGCTATTGTGTGTTTTTAGGGGATAATCTTATCTCTTGGTCTGCCAGGCGACAAACCACGTTATCCCGCTCCAGTGCTAAAGCAGAGTATAGGGGTGTTGCTAATGTAGTTGTTGAGATCTGTTGGCTCCAGAATCTTCTCTTGGAGCTCAATTGTCCATTGCGTAAGACATCTATAGTCTATTGTGATAACATATCTGCTATTTATATGTCTCATAATCCGATCCAACATCAGCGGACCAAACATATTGAGATGAATATTCATTTTGTCTGTGAGAAGGTCACACGTGGTCTAGTCAAAATTCTACATGTACCCTCCTCCTATCAGTATGCAGACATCTTCACAAAGGGACTACCCAGACAACTGTTCACATATTTCAGATCCAGCCTGAGCATTCGGCCTCCTCCCGCTCCGTCTGAGGGGGAGTATTAGCGAATATTCTTCAAATATTCACAGTATATATTGTATTTATTAGTATCATATATTTAAGGTAACTTAGATTTCTTACTGTATTAGAAAACACTTTTGTACAACTATATATATTGTGATTAATGAAAGAAATCCCTAAGGGAAATTATTCCACAATCTTACATTATTAAAACGTCATATAAGAGTCGCTACTAGTTACTACTCATTTGATATATGATACAATTTAATTTATTGTGAAAATAGTTTTTAGCGAACTAAATTTTTGTAAGATTGAAGGATCTAGTTTTATGACTTGTGTGGGTATAATCCTACCTAAATAGTCTAATTTCTAATTACAGAAAAGTTTTGTTGTTACGAATACAGGTACTTAATGTTGGGTTTTGATATTGATGAATAGGAAATGATGGGATAAAAATTAAAGAGGGTAAAAGGCTCTTTTGTCCCACATCGAAAAAAAGGGAAGGAAAGAGAGGTGTATATATTACATTACACCTTCTCGAGCTGCTAAAAGGGTTGAGAGGCAGACTCGCGCTGCCGCCGCCGCCGCTCGGCTCGCCGGCCGCCGATTCGGATTCGGATTTAGATCGATTGATTGATAATCGTTTTGGACAAACGTTTCTTTAATTAATTAATTATTTAATTAAAAACAAATCCAAACGGATCGACCCGTCCGACTCTCCCTCTCTTTTTCGAATTTCCCTCCAAAATGAGGTGACTATTCTGAATGGTTGCAACCATTCAGAATCAGTACCTCTAACCCTATAAATTCTTGATTATTTCAAGAATTAATTCACTAATTCATATTCTAATCAATTCTGAAATTCTGAAGTTGCTCTTCAACTCGAAAATTTCATTCTGTGTGATATACTGCCGTTGAGTGGTTCGTTGCTACCGGAATTTGGAGTACTACTATTCTGGTAAGATAATCGTTCTATCCTGGGAGGCGATATTCCGTTAACCTCGAAAATCGTGGGGAATAATTTCCTTAAGGACACACTTTGAACTAAGTGGGCTCGATTACATTCTGAAATTATTTTTCCAAAACAGATTCTGTTTTCGTTTATTGTTTCATTAATGTTATATGTTTCACTAAGTGATTAACAGATTATTTTGAAACATTATTTAGCCAAATACAGATTATTATACCAACACTTAAATGACAGATTCTAAAATCTTGTATCAATTCTTGTTAAAATATTATCTTTAGGAATGTCTCTTCCTAAATTATATACTTTTGAAGTCAATTAAGCAAGGGTTTAGTAAAAAGAATCCAATTAAAAATCTCTTGAATTAAAAATATTGATTAAATAGTAGTATTCCAATATAAAACTCAGCGTAACATAGTGTAATCGTGTGGACGGTTGGAAAAGGACTTTCTAAAAATGTCTTGTTTATTTTATCTTTGATGGGCTAAGTTCTATTTATACCCGAGTTAATGGACTGGGTATTTACAATTGCGCCTAACATTACAAATCTTTAAACAAACTAATTGGGTCGACTAATTCAGCACTTGTACCATTACAAAGTGTAAAATATACATGAGTGATACAAAACTATATAATGTGGCACCTAGTCTAATATCCAAGAATGAGATGAAGAACATACAGTGTAACCAGTAGCACTGAAAATAAAACTACTAACCATACCTGCAAAAGTGCCCTCTTCTGAGAAAGAGTCTGCAAAGTGAGCAAATCCAGACGGTTCACCTATGGAGGTGTGGTTGTAATGTGGAAATGTTGCAAAGTTAGCAGAACCAAAAGATTCACCCATTGTGATATGGAAAAGTTGCAAAATTAGCAAATCAAGAAAAATCACCCATGAGATTGTTAGTGTGATATGGAAAATAAGAATGAGCTTGAGCTTGTTGTTGGAAAGAATTCATAAACTGTTGATATTGTTCCTTACTGAACCCATGTAATTCATTTTGCTTTGGAGGAAACATAGCAGGGGTGTTTGAGACTGTATTAGAGACTACAGAAGTGGTTTGTTGCTTCACTTGAACACAAGAAGCAGAAGCTTTATTATTTTTGGAAATTTGAAATCATGTGGAAAACCATGGAGTCTGTAGCAGTCATCCACGACATGACCACTCTTCTTGCAGTACTTGCATATTGCAGAACTAATATGAGGTAGAAGGTTTCTTGGAGTCAAATGAATACTTTGTTGGAAATTTATGTTGCCAACAAAAGCTGAGAAGGAAGTTGAATCACCAGAGAAACTAGGAATGCCAGATTGATCGAGCTTCCTTCTGACTCTCATCTTGTTGAAGAAGTGAATACACTTAACTCAGATTTGGGATAGGGTTCATTATAAGAGTGTTACTTATGACAGTGGAATAAGTTTCATTGAGACCACTTAAGAATTGAAATAATTATTGGTCCTGTATGAACTTATGTAATGCCCACAAGTACACTCAGGTCCAACATAAGAAGAGTTCAGTTCATCTCAGAGACTCTTCATTTTTGTGAAGTACCCAGCAATATCAGAAGATCCTTAGGTAGTTGAGAATATTTCTCTTTGGATGTGTATGTATTTAGACCCATTAGATTGCCCAAATCTGTCATTGATGTCTTTCCAAACATCTCTAGCAGTGTTCATGCACATAACACTAATGGCAATCTCTCTAAATAGTGAATTTGTTATCCAAGCCTTGACCATGTGATTACATCTCTCCCAAAATAAATACAGGGAGAATTAGGTTCAGGCTGGGTCATTCTACCATCAACTAGGGTTAGCTTGTTTTTAGCTGATAAGGATGTGATCATGCTACTACTCCAAATGACAAAACTAGTGCCATTGAAGGGGACATGGAATAATTGAAACCCAGGACTATCTGAAGGATGAATGCAGAAAGTATGTGAGTGGTCTATAGTGAACTCAACAAAACCACTTGCATTAATCGCAGTCCCAGCAGTCCAGTAGGGTTTAGGTTATTATTAGATAGTTGTGTACCCATCCTAACCCTAATTTGAAATGGAATACACTAAACAACTAGGTTTCAAGTAAATCAAACTATTTGATGTGCGGAAAATAATAGATTGAAGAAAACTATATCACTACGAAGATATCGTACAGAAAAAACCCTAGAACTTGCTTTAATATCTGATATTACAAGGAATGAGAAGAGATTTTACCGGTCTTTTTCGCAACCTGAAGAACTGAGGCCTTGATCTTTCTTTCACAATAAAAACCCTATAGTTTCTCGAACAACGACTAACGTATATGATCGAAAATCCTAGAATTTCTTAAACACCAGCGAAGATCCATGTTAGGTGTATTTTGTATACACCTTTTGAGTCATTTTTTAGTTAGTATTTTACTCGTTTTGTTGTGTTTAGTATAGTATTAGGTTTGTTTTTCTTTCTTTTGAGTCACAGCGGTTCCAAAAGGTAAAATGACGAAAAGGAGCAAGAATTGGGCAGAAAAGGTGCTCCCGAGGCAAAAATGACGAAAGTTGGCAAATCAGGACGAAGGATTTTCAGCACCGCGGTGCCAATATGCAGAACCGCGGTGCCATATGTACTGAGAAGCCACAAGACTTTCAGAACCGGGGTGTCGTTATACAGAAGTGCGGTGCCGGTGCGAAAAATCTCAGTTCCGAAGAAGAATTGGCTAAGGGCAGATTGGTCTATAGGGCACGAAATTTGGAACATATTTAAGCCCTAGGGGTTGATGCTATGAGGGGAGGTTGGTCATTCTATCACACAAGACAACACAGAGGCTATAATTAGAGACTTAGTTCGCAGTAGTTTTCTTTCTTTAGTGTTTCAATTCAGTTTATGTATGGATTTTGTGTTAGTTCTTAGTGTGACTATGACTAGGAGCTAAACACTTTATTATGACTTTCCTTATGAATCGCTTGAAACTTTTATTCATGAATTAATGCAGTAGTTTGATTTCTTCTTCACTTGATTAAGATTTAGTCAATAATTGATATGAATGTTTGGTAATTAATTGATCACTAATTATCATAATCTATATGATTTCGAATCAAGAACCGAGAGGAGAGATTTGGATATGCTGTAATTGACTAGACATAGGTTAAAATCGCGGACGACAGTACCCTGATACTTGTGTAGCATTATAGTTTAGTGTTCTTAATCCTCCTATGTGGTAAATCCTATCATAAAAATATAGAAGGGTTCTGTACTGGTGTTGAGTGATTATATATCCTAACCGGAATATAAGACAATTTAATTAACCGCTATCTTAACGTAGAAGAATAAGTCATTCTAATCTCATTAAGGATTGAATAGAGTGGATAGTTGAGGAGTCTGGAAGCCCTAATTCATTCATAACTGATCACAACTTAAATAATTTAGTTAATTCTTGCAATTATTCTAGTAGTTAAACAAAAACCTAACTAAATCATCGATTGCCAAATAAATAACATAGAATAGATGATCGGTAATTAGAAACCAGTCTCTGAGGACGATATTCGGTCTTATCAGACTATATTACTTGAGACGATACGTACACTTGCGTTGAGCACGTGGAAATTACCTGACAATCCATGACTGAGATTCAAAGCCCAAGGGTACTATCGGGAAGAAACGGAGAATATATAGGATCGATTCTCATCGCTCTTATACTATGTTATGCTCAGATGAAGAGCAGATCAGAGAAAATGAAGATGGGTCGAAACCCTAAGTCGTAGAAAGAGAAAGAGGAGAGATATTTTCTTCTAAAAAGAGAAAGATAAATGGCAAAAATTACATCAGCCGATGGGCTAAGTTCTATTTATACCCTTAAATGGACTGAATAGTTACAATTGGGCCTAACATTACAAATCTGTAAACAAACTAATTGGGCAGACTAATTCAGAATTTGTACCATTACAAAGTGTAAAATTTACATGAATGATACAAAACTATATAATCAAGTAATATGTCCAAAAATTGTCTGATTGATTAATTAGTTTGTGGTAATTGATCATAAAGTCATCTATTTTCTTTGTCTTCCAAAAATCATATTACTTTACCTAGTTCAATTTAATGGTCATCTTAGCTGGATTTTGTATTTTTCGGTGATAATTAATAACATGACAAGTTTAATTTTAAGAAAAAAATAGTTAAAATACTAATTAGAACTAATTATATGCATTCTTAAACTTCAAATTTTGAATCGGCCACTGATACTAATTTCTTTTTTTCTTCGACCAATGGTGTATGTTCTGATTGAATTATTAGAAGTTAGGATAGAATTAACGTCTTATCTCTCTTTATTATATATGACAAAGCAAAACAATATCCCCTATATAATATAGTTATCCAATTAAATATCTTTTTTTTTCCAATTAAATATCTTAAACAGAGCCACAAGGTATATATATTGTCTATAACCCCACAACACAAACAAAACCAAACTGTCCCTTGGTTTGTACGAATATCCATATTATGACTATGAATCTTAAATTCATTTAAGCAAATATGATTGGTTCAATGTCATACCAAGTTGTGCTCAATTACTAAGCTTTTATATTTGTTTTTCTTAAGGCTTTCTATTGACATCAAGATTATCTGATCAATAATGTTACATATAGTATTGGCATTATTTGGCCATTTCAAGTTAGGCATTGACACCTTGTTCATTTAAATAATCACCATTACGTTGAAGTGAACAATGGTTGAAAGATATATCTCTGAAAATTGTTAAGAAGCAAACATGCTTGGATGTTGAAATGGACAATAGTTGAAAGTAGCGCTATCAAATTGGTCCATCAGGCTGAATTTACATGAGTCAAAATTAGTGAGTTAGTAAATAAGTGAGTTATTAATCTGTTCAAATATTACTTATGCAGAAATAAATTGGATTACAATGGATTAAATAATAAGTCATAGCTTAATCCACCCAATTCTTACGAAGTATTAATTTTTTTTTTGTTTTCTTATATTTTATTTAATTACCAAACTAAATAACAATATTGTTTTTCTTTATTATAGCTATATATAACATATCTAATAAAAACAAATATATGTTGACAAGGTTTTCATGGATTAATCTCGGATATATTTAGCTCAAATAAACCAGACTTATAAATAAATTAATTTGAATGGATCAAAATAAGTTGAGTTAATAAATAAACGAATTACTAACTCGCTCGAACTTAGATGGATTTAAAAAGATTGAGCATATCATGATTTAATTGGTCAATTTTGCGAAACATAGACGATGGCAACCAACAAGTACATAATATAATCTTGTGCATTTTAAGTTTTTAACTCAAATGGTACCTTAAATTTGTAGGCAGGTCTATTTTCTCCGTAGTATACTGTATATTGAGCATATATATCTTTTAATTTATATATATATATATATATATATATATATATATATATATATATATATATATGTGTGTGTGTGTGTTGGAAATATTTATTAAACGTGAAATAAAGTAAATCCTATTAATTATGAATCGAACAATTGGGGCCGCACGTAGGAAACCTTGTTTCCACACACGTGCACACGTAGTGTCAAAGATCAAAATTTTCTTAATGGAAGAGATATTGGTATGTATACGAATTGTTTGAGATGCAAGGTAATAGACGGTTATTGACCAAATGACGAATGATTTCACGTTGGTAAATGAAGGAAGAAGTGTATAATGTGTAAAGATGAAGTGAATCAGAAATCACCACGAAACCGAGAAGGGTCGCGGCTCCTCCATGGCGCGGCTCACGATTGACGCTTTCAATTCCAAGAACTCGAATTGAAGGCGCGGCGCCTCAAGAGTCGCGGCTCACTGACGCTCGATTCGGTGAGTTACCGAATCGAAGGCCGCGACTCCTCGACTGTTTCAATCCGTTGGAGGTGAATTAAAAACTGATTCTTGGGATAACTTTGGAGTATTCACTCTCCATTATTTTGCTCATGAATTCAGCTATTACTTGGCTGAATTGTAACTCCAAATTCAAGGCATTAACATGACATTCATGGCCATTACTTAGCCATTTGGAGGGTCATCATCTACACTATAAAATGAGACGCAAGACTCATTTGGAAAAACACTTGACATCTTACACTCAACAATTCTCTGAAATTGTCTTCCTCTCTTGCAATCACAAACACTCAAAGATCTTTCTTCCAAAGCAAACACTTGAGTTCCCTTTGCTCATTTGTTTGGTTGTTGTTTTATCTTGGGAGATAAGTTGTCATTACAACCGTTGAAAGGATATATGGGGCAATATTATCTTAAGGATAGATCAAGAATTTGGTCGACTCAGCAAGCCCTCATACTTGATCATTTCCAGATTTCTAACAAATAATTGTTGTTGTTATTTTTTCGTTCTACACATTACTACTCACAAGCTTAAGATAATATCTGCTATTTCAACAACAACATAACTGGACAAGATTAATTCAACCAATTCAACACTGAAAATTCCAAAGATGCTCAAGGCAATCCCCATTGCCTTCAATACCACTACTCAAGGCACTAACGTCTAACGTTGCCTTCAACTCCGCTGGTTTTGGTACGTCAAGTGCCGCCGCCACTGCCTTTGGCACAACCAATGCCTCCACTACTGCTCCGGGCACTTATAGTGCCTTTGCTCCTACCCAAGGCGTCAACAACAACTATAATCCTGTTCGAGGCATTCACAATGCCTTTGCAACTCCTCAAGGGGGCGCTACTGCCCCAACACCTGCTGGTTTTCACCATGAACGTCCTGAAAAGTTCATGGGTGTTCACTTTAAGAGATGGCAACAAAAGATGATGTTTTTCCTGACGGTTATGGGAATGTCACGTTTCCTAACCGAAGATCCTCCACTAGTTGGGAAGACGTGGACCCTCAGCCAAATAATTTGGCGGGAGGGGGCCAAGGTAACCATGTCGCTGACGACATGAGGATGGTTCACGAAGCATGAAAACATAGTGATTTCATGTGTAGGAACTATATTCTAAACAGTTTGTCCGATCCACTAAACACGATATATTTATCAGATTGAACCGCCAAGCGCTTATGGACAAACTTCAGAAAAAGTACAACACCCAAGATGTGGGTAGTAAGAAGTTCATCATTGGGAAGTTCCTGAAATTTCAAATGGTGGACAGCAAAAGTGTGACATCCCAAGTCCAGGAATTCCAAATGATTCTACATCACCTGGATTTGGAAGGATTAAAGCCCAACAAACAATTCTTGGTTGGGGTATTAATCTAGAAGTTGCCTCCCTCGAGGACTGAGTTTATGAACTATCTAAAACTCAAAACGAAGGAGATGACCCTAGATGAACTTATTGTCAAACTCCAGATTCAGGAAGACAATAAGAAGGCCATGCCAAAGGAAAAACAACCCGCTGAGGCTAAGGCAAACCCGACGGAAGTCAAAGGGAACTCAAGCAAGAAACGAAAGTTACAGAAGGAAGGAAAGCCCCAAACAACTGAAAAGTTCAAGGGAAATTGTAACCACTGTGGTATAGTTGGTCACATGGCCAAAGACTGCCGCAAGCTCAAACGTGAGAATAAGGCCAAAGGCAAGGCCAAGGCTAACATCGTTTAAGACACGCTCGTCAACGATATGATTGAGGAGTTCTCAACGGTAGTTCTTGAAGTTAACCTCGTTGAGAATCCGGTGCAATGGTGGCTAGACACAGGTGCTACCCGTCACATATGTTCCAATAAAAAAACCTTCTCCACTTATACACCAGTCTCAGACAAGAAGTTGTTCATGGGTAACAATTCTTCTTCAGATGTACTGGGGGTAGGAAAGGTGATCCTAAAGATGACGTCCGGAAAGGAACTAACTCTGAAGGAAGTGATGCACGTTCCAGATAATCGTAGAAATCTGATTTCTGGACCATTGTTAGTAAATGATGGTTTCAGACTAGTGTTAGAGGCTAACAAATTTGTAATCACTAAGAATTGAACTTTTGTAGGAAGGGACTTCGTCTGTGAAGGCCTCTTTAAGTTCAATGATGCACCTGTAATGCCTTTTGTTTCAACTATCAATAAAATTGCACCTTCTACTTACTTGATTGAGTCATCTAATCTATGGCATCATAGATTAGGACATGTAAACTATCAATCTATCCAAAGATTGGTAAAGCTGGAATTATTATTGTCTATTGACATAAACCCTCAACGTAAGTGTGAGGTGTGCATAGAGGCAAAACTTTCCAAGAGTCCATTTACATCCGTCGAAAGGGATACCGCTCTTCTAGAACTTATACACACTGATATATGTGATTTGAAGTTCGCTCAAACTAGATGGGGGAACGAGTACTTTGTGACTTTCATAGATGATGACACAAGGTTTTGTTACCTTTACTTACTAAAAAGTAAAGATGAAGCCTTTGAAGCATTCAAACGCTACAAAGCAGAAGTTGAGAATCAACTAGACGAACAGATTAAAACTATCTGTAGCGATAGAGGGGGAGAATATGTAGCGCCTTTTGAAGAACTTTGTACTCAATCGGGTATAGTTCATCAAACAACGACTCCTTACTCACCTCAATCAAATGGGGTTGCTGAACGCAAGAACCGAACACTAAAGGAAATGATGAATGTTCTACTCATCAATTCGGGCCTCCCTCAAACCATGTGGGGAGAAGCTATCCTTACCGCATATAGGATTCTTAACAGAGTCCAACACAAGGGTAAAAACAAGACTTCATACGAGCTATGGAAAGGAAAGAAACCTACCTACAAGTATTTGAAGGTATGGAGTTGTCTGGCCAAGATAAAAGTACCTATGCCAAAGCAGGCCAAGATTGGACCTAAGACTGTGGATTGCATATTCATCGGATATGCCAATAACAGTAGTGTTTATCGCTTCATAGTACACAAGTCAGATCATCCAAACATTTATGAAGATACGATCATGGAATCAAGGAAGACATGGTTCTTTGAAGACACATTTCCATACAAGGAAAACAACATAACCTCTCGCAAACGAAGTTATGAGCAAACCTCTGATGAACTAGGAGTCACTGACTACCTAGATCAAAATGGTTTAGATCTAGTAAATTCTGAAGTAGCTGACGATCCAGAATTTAGTATTCCAGATTCTCAGGACTTGGAAGATTCAAAGATGGAACCAAGGAAAAACAAAAGGGCACGGAAGGACAAGTCCTTCGGTCCAGACTTTGTAGCTTATTTGGTTCAGGATGAACCACGGACAATCGCGAAGCATTGTCAACTCCAGAAGCACCGCTCTGGAAGGAAACTTTAGAAAGTGAGATAAAATCCATTCCGCATAACCACACCTGAGAGTTGGCAGAACTTCCCCCTGGACACAAACCGTTGGGTTGTAAGTGGATCCTTAAACGAAAGTTAAAAGCAGATGGTTCTATCGACAAGTACAAAACTAGGTTAGTAGTCAAGGGTTATCGTCAAAAGGAGGGCCTTGATTACTTCGACACCTACGCTTTGGTGTCAAGAATGACATCCATACGTATGTTCATAGCTATCTTCGCCTTGCGAGATCTTGAAATACATCAAATGGATGTTAAGACTGCCTTCCTAAATGGTGATTTTGAAGAAGAAATATATATGGATCAACCTGAGGGGTATGTGGTTCCAGGATAAGAGACAAAAGTATGTCGGCTTGTTAAATCGTTGTACGGGCTGAAACAAGCCCCTAAACAATGACACGAGAAATTTGATAGTACTCTACTATCAAAAGGACACCATTAATGGAGGTGACAAATGTGTCTACATGAAAGGAAATGTCAAATCCTTCGTCATGATATGTCTATATGTAGATTACTTGTTGATCACTGGAAGCAGTCCTGGAATAATCCTAGAGACTAAGAACATGTTAAGACAGTGTTTTGACATGAAAGATATGGGCATTGCAGATGTCATCTTAGGGATCAAGATCTCTAAGATATCTAATGGACTGCTCTTATCTCAATCTCACTACATCGAGAATGTACTGAAGAAATTTAGGATGTTGGACAGTTCACCGGTATCAACACCATTGGATATAAGTCAAAAACTTGACAAATATCTTGGTAAGCCCATACGCCAGGAGCGATATGCGCAGGTGGTAGTCTGATGTATATTACAAATTGCACTCGACCTAATATCGCTCATGCAGTCAATAAATTGGCTAGGTTCACTCGAAATCCAAGTGAGGATCACTGAAAAGCGTTGAACAGGATACTACGGTTCCTAAAGTTCACGATACATTTCGGGTTACACTATTCAAGATATCCAGCGGTACTAGAGGGGTACAGCGATGCAAACTGGATATCTGATAGCGACGACATCAAGTCTAACAACGGATATATTTTTACAGTCGGTGGTGGAGCTGTGTCTTGAAAATCCTCTAGGAAAACTCTTATTGCCCGATCCACGATGAAGTCGAAATTTATCTCTTTAGATAAAGCGGGAGAGGAAGCTGAATGGCTTTATTGTTTTCTAGAGGATGTCCCATGTTGGGATAAACTCGCGTTTTCCAGAATGATCCATCGCGATAGTCACGGCTCACAGGAAGGGCACGAAGTTCAATATATAATAGTAAGTCTCATCATATTCGACGGAGACATGAGTCCGTTAGGCAATTGATCACTTCGGGTATTATTTTCATTGATTACATAAAATCTAAGAAAAATATCGCAGATCCCTTGACGAAGGGAATACCCAAAGATCAGTTGTTCTGTCTGTCTAGGGGAATGAGCTTAAAATCCAAATAATAAGAACCAATATAGTGGAAACCCAACCTTACAGACTGGAGATCCCAGGAATACGGTTCAATGGGAAAACTAAACTGTAAAGGTTCCGTGAGCGCTTCGGTGGAAGCAAGAGCACTTCGGATAATGTGTCTTTCTTAAGAAACATAATCCAAGTCTGTTCCCGTGATAGACAAAAAGTGCTACCTGTAAGAGGGGTAAAGGATAAGTTTCCAAACCTTTAATGATCCTCAAAAGTTGAGGTTAGGTTGGTGAAATTTTTAATGGTTTCTAACGCTTGTGTAGCGGGGTATTACAGGATACCTTGTAGAAAACCACCTATTTAAGTACGAGGACAGACCACCTGAAATGAACGCACTTAAGAATCCAAGGGTGTCCACGTCCCACGATAGACAATACACTAAAAAGATTGAATAGGAAAGGTGTTGTGTTGGTACCATTGTATTGGTATATACTAAACACTGACGGTTCAAGACATCACGTTCACCGCGCAGTAAATATGTCCGATGGTATTCTACTATGGAAGGTTCAAAGCTCCGGCTACCTCTCCGAATGCAACATCGTTCCGCCAAGTGATTGCTAGAAAGGCACAATGTGCGTGCACCAAAATCTCTTCTAAGAGGGGATTGTTGAAAATATTTATTAAACGTGAAATAAAGTAAATCCTATTAATTATGAATCGAACAATTGGGGCCCCGCACGTAGGAAACCTTGTTTCCACACACGTGTACACGTAGTGCCAAGAATAAAAAATTTCTTAATGGAAGAGATATTGGTACGTATACGAATTGTTTGAGACGTAAGGTAATAGACGGTTATTGACCAAATGCCGAATGATTCACGTTGGTAAATGAAGGAAGAAGTGTATAATGTGTAAAGATGAAGTGAATCAGAAATCACCACGAAACCGAGAAGGGCCACAGCTCCTCCATGTAAGGGTCGCGGCGCTTGAAGGGCCGCGACTCTAATTGACGTTTCAATTCCAAGATCACTCCGGAATTGAAGGCGACACTTCCATCGACGCTCGGCCGGTGAGTTACCGAATCAAGGACCGCGCCTCTCGATCGCTTTCATCTGTTGGAGGTGAATTAAAAATTGATTTTTGGAATGACTTTGGAGTATTTACTCTCCATTATTTTGCTCATGAATTCAGTCATTACTTGACTGAATTGTAACTCCAAATTCAAGGCATTAACATGACATTCATGGTCATTACTTAGTCATTTGGAGGGTCATCATCTACACCTATAAAATGAGACACAAGACTCATTTGGATAAACAATTCTCTGAAATTGTCTTCCTATCTTGCAATCACAAACACTCAAAGATTTTTCTTCCAAAGCAAACACTTGAGTTCCCTTTGCTCATTTGTTTGATTGCTGTTTTATCTTGGTAGATAAGTTGTCATTACAACCGTTGAAAGGATATATGGGGTAATATTATCTTAAGGATAGATCAAGAATTTGATCGACTCAGCAAGCCCTCATACTTGATCATTTCCATATTTCTAACAAACAGTTGTTGTTATTTTCCCGTTCTACATATTACTACTCACAATATATATATATATATATATATATATATATATATATATGGTCTGACTGATGGAATATACAAACAGGCCATAAAATATGATGGAAATGTCATGGACTAATATAATCCTGATATAGATCTTTTTTCCGGCCACATTCATTTTTTCCTCTAATTTTAGCACTAGTCGCACAAAATGAAAAAGTCCAGACATGAGAGTCACTCTAAAATTTAAAACCGCATTTTAGTAACGAAATTGCGATTTTGAAAAAAAAAATGAAATTTAACAAAAAGACTCCGATCTATATTTTTATTTAGCTTGAGCATGTGAAAACATATACTTATTCCGTCCTAATTTACGTGACACACAATTTTTAATCAGTCTAAAAAAGAGTGAAATCATTTTATATAGTACCCCCTCCAATCCAAATTATTAGTAGTTAACATAGATTTTTGATAATTTGTTGCTAATATTTCGTCACTAAATAAATTAACGGCAAATTTTACTGTCTATATTATACAAATTTGTAGGTGAGAACCTTTTGATAATTATTAATATAGTAGTAATTATATATAAAAAAATTGTTGGGGTCTATAGCTCCGATTGTACCACATGAGGCTTAGTCCCTGCTCCTTCCACTTATCATCTTATTTATATATGTCCTCTCCAAAATCACTGTATTCTATAGTTTCAAGAAAATGAATTGCCACAACAACTACAGACAATGTTTAATCTTCCTTGTCATTGTAACCACTACCTTTGGATTTTCCTTTGCAAAACAAACAAACCCCAGCTCAAAAACCTTCAATTTTCATCAGTTCTTGAATTCAATTCATGAATGGAGAATTCAACAGCAAAAACAATTAACAGATTCCAATAATAATCTGAACATTGGAGTCCCTACTGTGTTAGCAGGAATTTTTTGTTTTATTGCAGCATCTATTTCTAGTGCTGGTGGAATTGGAGGTGGTGGATTATATGTACCTATTTTAACCATTGTTGCTGGTGTTGATCTCAAAACAGCCTCAAGTTTTTCTGCTTTCATGGTAATGTTTGATTGTATTGACCATTTCATTTAAAATTTTGATGTGTATAGAGAGTCTACTTTTATTTACTTAATTATTTTATGTCTCAATACGACCCTCACGTGTTGCTTGATTCCTTTTTCATATACCAAACTCCTTAAAATGCTTTTTTTTTTTTGGTAGCAATGAGATTTATTGCCCGTTTGACCATTTTTCTGAGCCAAAACTATTTTCTTTTTAAATTAAAGTGTTTGATCAAGCTTTTAGAAAAAAAAATTAGTAGTACCATAAGTTAGATTTTTTTTTTCAAAAGCATTCTTGGCCTACCAATCACAACTTGCTTCTTTAGTAGTGCCGATAGTGCCTTCAAATTGCTTATTTAAATAACACTACTTAATACTCTTCAATAGTATTTTTTTGGAAAAAAAAATGTAAAGAATGAATCTTAGTCCTAGTTCAACCCTAAAAGCTAGCTTACGAGGGGAGGAATGTCCAAGTCCATATAAGGAATTCAAATTCTCATTCTATTTCCGATGTGAGATTCTTAACAATCCCCGCACGTCCAGACCCCGTTAACTGGAGTGTGAATGACATAATTTGGGGACCCAACATCGGTGAAGATAGACTTGGAATGAGTCTGACTCTGATACCATGTAATGAATGGATCTTGGGTCTAACTCAACCCCTAAAGTTAGCTTGTAGGGTGAGACTTGTCCAAATCCATATAAGGAGTCCATGTTCTCATTCCATATCTGATGTAGGACTCTTAACACTCCCCGCACACCCAAACTTTATTAACTGAAGTATGGATAATATAATTTAGGGGCCCAACATCGGTGAACAAAGAATTTGAACGAGTCTGACTCTGATACCATGTAAAGAATGGATCTTGGACCTAAATCAACCCCAAAAGCTAGCTTATGAGGGAAGGATTGTTCAAGTCCATATAAGGAGTCCAAATTCTTATTCCATTTCCGATGTGAGATTCTTAACACTCCGCCGCACGCCCAGATCCCGTTAACTGGAGCGTGAATGACATAATTTGGGGACCCAACATCGGTGAACATAGATTTGGAACGAGTCTGGTTCTGATACCATGTAATGAATGAATCTTGGGTCTAACTCAACTCCAAAAGTTAATTTGTAGGGTGAGAATTGTTCAAGTTCATATAAGGAGTCTATGTTCTCATTTCATATTCGATATGTGAAGAAAAACATTTTAGTCAAAAAACAAATTCAAAATAAACAGATTTTGAAAAGTTGATCAAACGAACTATTAAACTAAAAAATTCTTGTATTATCTGATACTATGTTGAACTGATTGGCATTTAAAAGTTTAATATGCTTTATAGAGCACACTTTTAATTCCTTAATTATACTATCTCCCAGCACGTTCCTTCACTTGTGGGCATGATTCCTTTTCAAAGGCAAAACACGTCGGTTTTTTCTTTTTTGTCTTTTTTTTAGTGGTTATATTTAAACACAAAACTTCTTACATGTTTTAATATCATATAGGAATGTCTGACTATCTCATTTAATTGTACTATGTCTCAACAGGTAACGGGAGGCTCGATAGCCAACGTTGTTTGCAGCATGTTTTTACCAAGTCCCAAACATGGTGGAAAAATTTTGGTTGATTTTGACATAGCTTTACTCTCACAACCATTTATTCTATTGGGAGTCAGTATTGGAGTAATTTGCAATCTTGTTTTCCCAGAATGGCTCATCACTATTCTATTTGCAATATTTCTTGCTTGGTGCACATTCAAGACATTTAAATCAGGAATTTATTATTGGAAAAATGAATCTGAAGAAGTGAGGAAAAAAGGGAATTTTGAGGAAATTGAGGGGCCTTTGTTGAAAAAAGAAGAAAAGGGAATAAGGAGTATTCCATGGATGAAAATGGGAGTACTGGTGATGATTTGGTTTTCTTTCTTTTTCCTATATCTTCTTCGTGGAAATAGATATGGAAAAGTATGGCTTCTTTCTCTCTGTCTTTACCTGCTTTTTACTTTAATATTCTTTTAAGTGATTTTTTGAGCAGAGGGTAGAGATGACAGTGAATCATGAATCTGGTTCAGATCCGTTTTATAGGATATCGATTTTCAAAATTTGGACCCGACGGATTCGGATCGGACCCGAATTCGTTTCTGGCGGATCAAATTTGGATCTGGATCTTGTATTTGAGATCCGTATCCGGTCCAGATCCGATCCGTGGATCCGTTTTTTATTAAATATATTCATAACCTAGAATGTAATTTTATAAGTATTTTATTTTATATAATTTATGTATTTTAAATTTTAATCATTAATTAATTATTTTATTAGTTCAAGTATATTATCTAACCCTTTAGGCATAATAAAATACAGTAGCAATTTTAGCATATCATATAGTATTATTAATGTTTCAAGCAGAAGTTTCATAAAATTTTCACTCTGATTATTGAATGTTGTTTGATGATTTTAGCATAAGTATTTTTTTTTAAAATCTTATCAGCCACACTAAATATTTTTAAAATAAAACTGTTAGTAACTTTAGTGAAACTATCTAAATTAAAACGGTACAGCTTCTATAAATGCTTCTTTCATTAGACTATATATATATATATATATATATTCATCAAAAGTTGAACGACCTTTTTCCTTTTAAACTTAATTTAATTCATGAAAAGATTGTAATGCATTTGAATAATTTAAATACAAAATATGAAAATACTAATTAGCCCTTAAACACAAGAAAGTAGCTAGATATAATTGGAGCAACTAAAAAATTGATGGTGCTTGGAGTTTTAAAAAAGTTCAAAATGCAAAAAATATAAACATAAGAAAGTAGCTAGATATAATTGCAGCAACTAAAAATTTGATGATGCTTCGAGTTTTAAAAAAGTTCAATGTGCAAAAAATGTAAAAATCACGATAAATACATTTACACGTGGATCTAGATCCGATCCGTAGATCCGATGGATCCGGATTTGAATATGATTTTTATGGACCCAATGAATCTGGATCCAGATATGAAAAACGGATCTGAATCTGGATCTAGTAGGATCCGATCCAGATCCGGTCCGTTGTCATCTCTAGCCGAGGGTTTCTCAGAAACAATCGATCTACCTCCAAGGTAGAGCGTATACTCTACCATCTCTAGAACTCACATTGTGGGATTTCATTGGATATGTTGTTAGTTGTATTATTTAAGTGATTTGGACTCTTCATATATATTATTGGTGAGTCTTGTGATCTTATTTTGAAATAGTTATTCATATGGGATGGTTATATAAAATATATTAACTTATTATGATTCTGTCATTTAAAAAGGTAAGAATGCATATTAATTATGTAAGAAAAGTTTATATCAAATATATGTTATGTATTTATTAATCTAATGTGAATAATTTTTACTAACATTTAAAAAATTTAATAAATCATAGATATTTATATGATTATGAACTATGTCACTAACATTAAATTATTTTTAAAAATTAAATAAATAGAAAGTATGATATTTTTCGTGACACTTACAGAGACTAGAGTGAGTGGTATTAGGGGAAAACGTCAAAATGTCAATCACTAGGTGAACCAAACATCTCACAACCTTCTCCCCCCCCCCCCCCCCCCCAATATTGCGGATTTAACGGTATAGCAGACTTGAACTAAATTGTCTTTTTCTTGCCCTAAAGACTAATCAAACTTTATAATTAATCTAAAAAACTTTTGAACTACTAAGTGCCTATTTAATTGGCTTTTGAAATGGCCAAAGGTGTTTTTTTTTTTGGCAAAAACACTTTTGACCTTTTTTGGAGTGTTTGACTGAAAATGCAAAAGTGTTTTTGGCCTTTTCAAAAGCTGTTTTGCCTCTATCTATCGGCAGAAGCTCAAATTTTGGGCTTTTGTCAGTAGAGGCAAAATGACTTTTACTTTTGTTTTTGCTCATTTTTAAGTCAAAAACGTTTTTTTATTAACAATCAAACACCTAACAATTTTTTGATAAAAACTCTATTTCTATAAGCTCTTTTTAATAAACTGTACCAAACGAACACTAAATCTTGTGCAGGGCATAATTCAAATGGAGGCATGTGGATTAGTATACTGGATCATCTCATCAGTACAATTTCCTCTGGCAATAATTTTTACATTATGGATATTATACAAGAGAGAAAATCAGCAAAATTTGCCTTCCAAGAAGCAGGTATTAACAAGATAATATTCTAGTTATCTACCTAATATTGTATTCGTTTTAATTTTATGTGACACAATTTGAAGCTATATAAAATTTAAGAAAAAATGAATATTTTTGATGCTTGTGATTTGAAACACGCCATAACAATTTGTGTCTTGAAACTTTTAAAACTTGCGGCCTTAAATACTCATAACATAACATTTATGTGACTATAAAACTTCTCATCAAGGGACGTTTGAATATTTAAAATCAGGATATAACAGAATTATAATTCTAGGATTAAAACTAGACTATAAAATGGATTACTTATCCCACCTTTTATATGAGATAACAAGTGGGATAAGTTATCCAAATTATAGTCCTAATTTTAATACTAGTTTTAGCTAATTAATATTTCTAATCAAACATGAAATAAATTTAATCCCAAATTCTATGCGGGGTTATTTCAGTTATTTAAATATATATATTTTTTAAAACGGATTAATAAGGAAATAGTGTCGCATAAATTGAAAAGGACGAAATATATGAAGTTAAGTTGTGCAATTTTATTTGATTAATATTTTGTTGATTAACATTGAAATTGCTTTATTATATATGAAGGAAGTAGCCTGTGAAACTGAGAATGGACCTTCAGGAATGTTCATTTTCCCCTTAATGGCACTGCTAGCAGGAGTTTTGGGTGGTGTATTTGGAATTGGTGGTGGAATGCTTATTAGTCCTCTTCTAATTCAAATTGGAATAACACCTGAAGTAATCCTCTATTACTCTTCTAATTTTGTAATTAGAGCCTCCTTTGATTTCACAAAGTCATTTTTTGCTCAAAGTTATTAAATTAGAGCCTCCTTGCAACTATTTTAACTTGTGAACTTCATATTACTTTTTCCATAAGGTGGATCTCCCACCTCAGGAGCCCCCACACTCCGATTCGACAGAATTGTGAAGAAGTTAATCATGATAACTCAACTGATTTTAAAGGTTAGACCGGAGCCCCCACACCCCGGTCCGTGTGAAGGAGTTAATCATGATAACTCAACTGGTTTTAAAGGTTAGACCACTACCACGCTGCGCACAAGAGACCCTCCTTTATTTCAAGAAGTAACCCTCATTCTGTCGCTGACGGGATTCAATCTTGACCATTTTTTCAATTATCCCCTTGAAAACCAGTTGAGTTGCCCATGCGGACATGAACTTCATATTACTTGTTTCAACTAATAAGTGGACCCTATTATTAACATTTGGTCATCAAGAATTTCATCAAAACACTCTGATTCACTAAATTTTTTAATCTCCAGTCCCAATTTATTTGAAGGTTGATCCGTTTGAAGAGTCAAACAACTTTTTCTTTGGCTTAATTTAAACATAGATTCTTCGAGTATTTTATAATCAAAATTACATATTTGAAAATTACATAAAAAGTACCATAAGTGTGCATAATTAATAATTCACAATATATGAAAAGAACTGGAAAAAAAATCGTAGTCAAAGAAAGAGTTGTTTGACTCTCCAAACTGGTCAACCTTCAAATAAATAAGGACGGAGGGAGTAGTAATTTTTAATAAATATTTTAATTTTGTCGAAAAATGTTTTTCATTCACCAATCAAATATCTGAGTAAAATATTTTTCAGAAAATGACTCCATTAGTACCAAACATACTTAAGTGCGATGAGTTTTTTTTTTCTATCTTTACCCAAATAGCCGGCCGGATTTAGTGCTTACTTTCCTTAGGCGGTATACATAAATTATACTATTATACATACATTATACATTTGTCCACTATTTTTAGTTTAAGGGATTGAATTGAACGGCTATTTAGATTAATTCTTCATTTCTTTTCTTAGTAGGACTAATGACTTTCTTTTCAAACAGGTAACAGCAGCAACTTGTTCATTCATGGTATTTTTCTCCTCTACCATGTCAGCTGTACAATACTTATTTCTAGGCATGGACCATGTCAATACTGCCCTCATCTTTGCAATTGTTTGTTTAATTGCCTCTCTTATTGGATTGGTGATTGTACAAAGAGCCATAGAACATCATGGGAGAGCATCACTTATTGTATTCTCAGTTGGCATAGTCATGGCTTTAAGTACTGTTCTTATAACAAGTTTTGGAGCTGTAGATGTTTGGAGGGATTATACAAGTGGGAAGTACATGGGATTCAAGCCACCTTGTTGAAAATATGAAGGGAAATAATATCGAGAGTTGTACTCGTTTGAAGGTTTTGCATATTTGTGCTCTAATTAACGAATATCAGTAGACGATATTTGGAGAATATTTTGGTTGAATTGAAAAAGAGTATTTGGAGGTACTTCTAAGTGTGTGTTTGAACATGATTTTAACTCGAAAAAAGAATTTGTAAGTGTGAGTGTTGTGCTAGTTGAAGCGTATTCGCTCCAGGTTTTGCATATTTGTGCTCTAATTAATTAATGAATATCAGTTTCGACAATAATTTGTTGAATTGGACAAGAAAATGTATTAAAAGTTGAAGTTGGAACAAAGTATTTGGAGTATTGACTATGTTTGGACATGATCTTCAATGGTAAAAGAGTTTGTAGAAATTGGAGATTTGTGAGTAAGAATTATACTATTTCTTTGAAATACTGTTCATCTACTTTCTTAAAATATTACATTTACACAAGTGGGAAATACATGGGATTCAAAGTAAGGTGGCCGATGGGCGATCCATACCGAGCCTCCTAAAAATAATGTTGGGACTCAAACCGACGGGACACAGGCTCGTCTGCCCCTGCACTCCCTGACCCCCATTTGCAAAAATGGTCGTTGCACAACGAACATTTTATATTTTGGCCGTTGTGTAACGATCATTTTTGGCCCCCACCCCATAAACCCCCCTACCCCTTAATATTTATTTTTAACCACTAAGTTAGTATATTTACACTTTAACTCAATTTTCCTACTATAAATACCTCATTTTCTCTTCATCTTTCTCACAAATTTTCCTACAATCTCTCAATCTATCTCTCTACATTGCCTACTAAATATTTTATTTTATTTTCTCATTAGTATAATTGTATCAAAGTTAAAAAAATTGGGACTGAAGTTGACAACTAGCTTGAGGATCATCCATCGCGCAAACTTTCAATTTTCAACCTCGATTACAAGTCGACGTTACGTCGACGTTTGGTATCTTCGTTCCTTCTTTAAATTATTATTGTTACTTTATCTTAATTACCGCACTTAATTTCATTATTTAAAATTGAAGAATTAAGAGGTATGTTTAAGAGATACTACTACAGATTTCAGCTTGTGTAACACTACTTAGATAGCGCTATCTAAGTAACAACTTGCATAGCGCTTTTTTTAATTTTCAAATTAAAAAAAAATCTAACAAAAAATACTTGCATAGCGCTTATTTAAAGCGTTATTATAATTTGTGTTACCTAAGTAATTTATTAATATAATAATATAAATATTCCCACTTAGATAGCGCTTGTGGAAGCGCTATTGAAGTAAATGTTATCATAGCGCTTCATAAAGCGCTATTTAAGATAGAAATATCCCCCAAGTCCAATACCATTCCAAGCTCAAGATAGAAATATTAAAAATGCTCTCTTTTCAAGCGAAATTCGCGCGTAAACAGTGATTTCGACGGCGGAATCACTGTTCCGGCGACGTCCTTTGCCCATCGGAGAAGAATCATACACCATTTGATTCGTCTTCACCTCATCTTTCCATCCATACTAACCACATTATTCGATTCAACCCATAACCCATTCGATTTTAGCCTCGAACTTTCGGATCGAAAACTGCTACTTCAATGATTCTCAAATTTTGGCGAGCTAAGGTTGAATCGACGGGAGTGGGTCATACCATTGTGACCACCATCGTCTCCCCATCATTTCTATACTAACCTCGTTCGTCGATTCGTCCCTTACAACCGCGACGTTCAGATCGAAAATACGGAAACCCTAGCAGCCGCCTTTCGATTTTCCGGCCACCTGAGGTTCAATCGACAGTCCTGAGTAGTACCACTAGCTTCGTCGTACCCACGCCTATATTTTTCACCCACTCTCAACCCTCAATTCATCCTCAATCGTCCGGTCAACTAAATTGAACTAAATTGGCCAACTGCCGACAGTAATGGCTGCGACGGCTACTAGGCGACCTCCAGGCGAGGTTGCTCAGTCCATTTCACCTGATTTTCCTACCCTCATTCATCCTAACAGCAACATTTCACCTGTTCAATTACCTGTAACATCAATAATTCCACATGACTACGCACAAGTATTGGCATCATCGGGCACAACAATTGGAAGCCAAGAAGGCATTGCCTCTGCTAATATCACACAGGATAATTAATTACCACCACCGCTAGCAGCAAAACAGGTAACCTACTTTCAAGTTCGAACAAGCTGAAATTGATGTCTTAGTGTTGAGACAAAATCTGAAATAGATGGAAGCCTCTTGTTATTTTAAAGATGGAAGCCTCTTGTTATTTTCTTATTCTAATGGTTTATCTTTTGTTGTTCATATCAGCAAAAACCTAAACAGAGGAATAAACACCCTTGTACCTACTTGGATGGAACATGCTCCATCTCACTTGTAGTAGAAAGTTGAAATTTAAGGTAAGGAGTACTTCTCTATTGTAAGATACTATTGCGTTAACTTGTTTTTGATAATTTGATCTTTGTTCTCGCGATTATTCTCCATATGTTGTTGGATACTCTAGCTTGTCGATAAATTTTCAATAGATTGCTTTTAACACACTATTATAGAATCTTGTATTTTGATCTGCCTCTTTAAGTAATTGTATCTTACTTCTCTGTTTCAGGAACTGTTCTATTGCCTTGTTCGATTTCATGCATTTGTTTCTTAGTTTAATCTCTTATTCAATCAGTGTGTCATTTCTTGGATCTTGTTGAATATTATTTTGGCACTGCAACAACTCTTCCATAGCCCTTTTAGCATGTTGCTCTATATCACTGAATATGTCCTTGTTAAGCTTATAGAAGACACTCTTAAGCTTGTTCAATTTCCCCACTACTTGAAACATTTTCCTTCCAGGTGCCCTATCTCCCTAACTTGCCTTTACATTTGCTTTGTATTGCGGAACCATGCTCCACATATTGAAATATTTGAATTGTTTTTTTCCCTGTGTTCCCACATCTTACCAGTTAATGATTCAGGACAGTGATCAAACACCCCTTTATTTTTATAGTGCACCTCTTATATTGGCAATTGTGTGACCCATTCATTATTCACTAAGGTTGTTGTTGATCTGAAATGTCAAGAGGGAAAACCTGAGGCTGTTATTGACCACACTCTCGACTTAAGGGTTTCAGAGGATGGATAAAGCTATGAGTTGTTGAACTACCTTGATAGATTTCTTGCTGCCTATGACTTACCTGTAAGTTAATTGATCGTCAAATTTTATTAATTATAGTTTCATTTTATCACATTCCTAATAACATTTGTTTGTTTTATAGAAGGGAAAATATGGATGATACAGTTATTGGCTGTAACATTTGTTTGAGTTTTTTTCACCTTGATAGATCTCTGTTTTACCAAAGAGGAAAAATCTTGTTGCGACATCGGAATATGAATGGTGGTAGTCTCATTTGCTTTCTTGTCCTTCAAATCTGAGGCCTAGGATGATTATAATCTGTCTTTAAGTTTACTGTCTCTTAAAGAATTGAGTTGTTCAATACCTATGTTATTTGATAATTACATTAAACAATTGACTACTTAGTATTTCTTTTAAAGGTTAGTTTGTTAAGAAATATATAGTTCTTGGTACTCATTCTTTATCATTTTCCTGCTACTATTATATTGGTTACTGTTACATTCTTATGAAAACATGCTGCTACATGTTGCTGTCACTTGCTATTGCTACATTTAAAGAAGGCTTTGCTGCTGATTTTGGTCATTTCTGCCTGATTTTGGCCATTTTTTATGCTGATTTTGGTCATTTTCTGCTACTGATTTTGGCCATGTTGCTGGGCTGATTTTTGGCTATTTGACTACTGATTTTTGGCCATTGTTGCTACTGATTTTGGCTATTTGCGGACTGATTTTCACTGTGTTTCGGGCTGATTCGGGCGATTTTGCCTTTCTATTTTTATTAAACTGACTGGAACAAATTTTTGTTCCGGATGAACACATAATACACATTTATTTTACTGTTTTGAACATAATACTACACTTAGGCCAATGAAATTGAAATTAAGGCCGCGTCCCTTCGGTTTTGGTTATTTACTGAAATAAGTATGTTTATTTATTGGACGTTTCTATTCTAACTATGTTTTTGTAACATCTATGTTTTGCAGTTTGTTCATAGTTCACCACTCAAAGTTTATCCTACAAGCAAAATGAAGAACTTTCGAATTAATTGGGCAGACTACTTGTAGAATCGATTCCTCAAAGAAAAAATGGAAGGTTGAAGCTATTAGTTAGTATTTTGATGTAATTGTTGACTATGTAATATTGTTATTAGTTAATGATTGTAAGCTATTAATGATTGAGATACTATTTTAAATATATTATTATGTTTTATGCGAATGATTATATTATATTATATTTTGAATTTTGTATTCTTTTTGTTATCTTTTTTATATTTTATTTATTAGGTGAAAAAATAGGGGGGGGGGGGGGGAATAGGTACCAAAAAAATAAATAATATTAAAAAAAATATATAAAAACAATTGGATAGCGCTTTTTTAAGCGCTATGCAAGCTAGCATCTTCAAAATATAAGCTGTATCGAAATTATACTAGCATAGCGCTTTTTTTGTGATATGCAAGAAAAGCGCTATGGTAGTAGCCTGCTTGCATAGCGTTTTTTTAAGCGCTATGCAAGCTTGAAAAAAAGCGTTATGCAAGCTTGAAAAAAAGTTCTATGCAAGCTGAAATCTGTAGTAGTGGGTAAGGGTAATGGTAATGGTGCTTCTTCTAGTAGGGGTAATAAGGGCAGGAGTACTTCTTCTAGTCATCATATTCCTAGAACATTTGATTTGATTGATTACACTCATATAGATGAAACTGATTTTTAATGATATACTATTAGATGATGAGATATATCATGCAACTGAACCAGACTTTAATTTAGAAGATAATCTAGATGACACACCACTAGAGCACCTGAACAACCTCAACCTCCGACTGAGTCTCAGTCATACTGGAACGCCTCCAATTCTCCCTAGTATGAGACGAGGCCCAACACATCGAAAATTAAAATCAGTTGTATGAGATTTTTTTGCTAGAGACCAAGAGAATCAAGTAGTTAGATGTCAAATTTGTAAAAATATTTAAAAATTTAAAATGGGAAAAAGGTCAGGGTGGACGGCAGGTCTGTTGAGACGTGTACAAAGCTTTCACAAAGCTAGGTGGGATGAATACGAGACTACTGTGAAGTCTCAAATTATTGTTACAATAACAAAAAAAATAACATAATTCAAAAAGAAATTATTCTCCTCAAAAAGTTGAACTAATTACTTTGTTGATGAGGGGGTTGATGTTGAAGTTTCAATGGATACTAAACAATAAGTGATCATTAAATTGCAAGAATGTGATAGATATTTTGTTACCACCTTGGTATATGCAAAATGTGATGCTCTTGAAAAAATTGAGTTGTGGGACAACATATATAACATTGCCAATAATATGATCTTTTCATGATCAGTTGGGGGTGACTTCAATGTTATATGAATGTTGCACACAGTACGTGTATACTCTAACGTACGTAAAAGATATAAATTAGTTTACTGTTAATTCCAAAAGTTGAAGGTTCAGCCCTCAATTGCACGTTTTCCCCTCCCCTTTAATTCTCCTCCACTCTTGGCCTTCCACCTCCCATAGGTTATACAAACACCTCAACTCACCTCAACTTATATAGTGTATTTGACACAAAATAAAGTACCTAGTACAAGGGATAGCAATCAGAAAAAAAAGTGAACAAGAAGAACAGAAATCTGGAAATATTATCAAGAGGGCAAGAAGAACAAGAATCAGAAAATACTAGGGCGCAAATATCACTTTTAGCAACCAAACAACAATCACTTTCACACTTACAAAGTGAGTTTTCTCACTCGGAAATTCTTAGTGAAATAATTTATTTTAAGTTCAATACATGTTAGAATATGAATTGGGTGTTGAAAAGGAATCATGAACTTATTATTTGTTTAAACAACTAGTTGAGTCATGAATTTTATGATCTATTTTCACTAAGTTATACTTATTAGAATTAAATGAAATTTGGAAGTGTTTTTTTTCCCCCAGGTAAATGCAAATATTATAAAAGAACAAACGAAAAGAACAGGGAGCTACAATCAGTCGTTGAGGGTTCTCAATCTTCAACGTAAGCATAAACACGAAATGAAAGAGTGGGGGGGATGGGGCGTTCACACAACGGTGACGTTACAGGAGGGGATTAAATCATAAACTCAATCTTGGAAAGTTGAAATACTCTTTTCACTTCTCAAAATTGCTGCTAGGTGTTGTACTTGATACAATTCTTCCTTGAAGTAACTTCTGGCCATCCATCATTACCCGCACAAAGTGGTGTTTGCATGTACACCCTCGGCGTATTCACGATACCCATAGCACTTCTAATCGTATAGGGGCCACCATGAAAAGTGTTGGTTTCCGCAAATGAAGTCAAAAAACGTGTATCATTGGGAATTGGTGTCCCAAAAGTCTTTTGTTATATTAATACATTATCAATTAATGCATTAGAGTTCCTATGGCTCTCGGTTTTGGCAACACCGGTTGCCCCCCAAATCGAGTAATGAAATTCATTAAAACGAGATGACTCTACATTCCCCATGCCAATTAAAAGTGTTGAGTTAATAGGCATCTTTTGGAGAGAAAACCCCTTAACTTCCGCAGCTTTTGCCTTACCAAGATCCGTTGGAATATGAGCAATTTCGATTGTAGCACCCATTGAATGAGGCGTGCTATTGTCAAAACCGGTTCCCACCAAAATCGAATTTCAAAGTCGCCTTAAATGAGATGGCTTGTCACTCCCAAGGACCATGGGATTAGGAGCAGCTTCGGTTGGAGCACCTAATGAATGAGGCGTGCCATTGACATCCACAACCATTGAATGCATCAAATTACTAGACCTCTTTTGGATAAAAAACCCCTTGGCTTCCGAAACCTTAGCATTTCCAAGGCCAATTGGAAAAGGAGTTATCTCGGACTCAACAACCAAAGACTGGTGGCCCATGGACTTCATCTAAGACCCATGCCCACCCACCTGACCCGCAATCAACCCGAGACCAACCTTGAGACCCGCTTTCACCTTGGCATCCAAAGTGCCCGCCGGAAAAACCTCTTTGTACTCAGAAACCAAGGATCGGCGACCCAAGGGTTCAAACCACAAATCATGAACATCAACACGACCCTCCTGCAACCCGGGACCACCTCCATACCCACTTTCGACCGATCCCTATCAAGATCCGCGATCCCCATAGTCAAGTGAGCCTACGGGATCGCACGCTTTCTTCCGACTACCAAGCTGCCGGAAAAGCCACTTGGACTTAAACACAAAAGCGGTGACCCATGGGTTTCAACCACAACCCTTATCACCATCACGACCCTCCCGCAACCCGACCACCCAACATACTCAAATGACCCGGATATCCGTCAAGACCCGCAAATCGCCACCGCCTAAGTCGCCCCGGAAATGCACTCTTCAAAATCAAATCTTGAATAATCAAACTAATCTCTTTCTTTCTTTTGGCTGAAATCTTTATATTCTTTCTCATGGCTAGAAGGAAGATAACTCACTCTATAACAAATCAATTAAAATGAACATGAAATGAACACACAAACTTCTACGTAGAATGGATTAGATCAAAGAACAATCCGTGTAGTACCTTAGTTGATGAAAATCATAGAAGAAAGGAGACGTAGAAAAGCAACTAGGAAAAAATGTTGAGAGCATTTTCGCCTAGTGAGAGAAACATCTCTCTAACTCCTCAAAATTTGGAAGTGTTGTACACCTCTCTGTTATGATCATATTGAGCCAAATATAGATGAAACGGACTTACCGTTTAAGAGTTATCATAGTTTGAAGTTTCTGCCTCGGATTTACTGGAATTCGGAAAGGGCAGAACAAAAAAACATAAAACTGTACAACTCGGTAAAAAATCTGAAAATTTGTGCTAAATGAAAGTTCTAGATTTATCCGTTGTTGACGTTTTGAGACCTTACAGAGGTCTATTAGACTTAAGGGTTGAGAGTTATCGCTGTTTAAAGTTTCTGCATCGGCTTGACTGAAAATCAGGAAGACGG
The DNA here is from genome assembly GCA_029844215.1 of Przewalskia tangutica. Classification (NCBI taxonomy): domain Eukaryota; kingdom Viridiplantae; phylum Streptophyta; class Magnoliopsida; order Solanales; family Solanaceae; genus Przewalskia; species Przewalskia tangutica. Next base: position 835,642 of record CM056719.1, read on the forward strand.
AAATTTATAACCTGTTTTCACTAGGTTGTACTGGTTATAATTGGGTGAAATTTGGAAGTGTTATACATCTATATGTGAAGGTCATATTGAGATGAAGAAGGGATAAATCGGACTTACGGGTTTAGTGTTATTGTAGTTTGAAGTTGTTACCTCGGATCTATCGGTATCCGGAAAGACAGTATATAAAAGTGAAATGTACCAAATGGTATAGAATATGAATGGATGGTTCACATGGAGACGTAAAACTCTCTGTTCTCATTGTTTTGAGATTTTACGGGGCTCGAACAGACTTTCGGATTAGAAGTTACGACTATTTTAAAAATTGGGTCCTGTTTAATAAAAATTATGGCGAAACAAATTTTATGTGGTTGTTTCGTGGATAAATTTGTTCTAGTTATCCAAAGTAATTTCAAATGAAATTTGGTATAGTGAAAGGTCCCCGTGTTACCTTCGTTTCAGCGTAAGAAGCACCTTAGTTGAAATTACGGTTGAAGAGTTATAACCATTACAAGTACGACAAGCAGAATGTAAAAAAAAAAGAATATTATTTATTTGACCTTCTCAAAATACAAAGTGAATACGTGTTCACAAATTTATAAATACTTTGGATCGGATTGCACGCCGCAACAAATATGTAATGTGAATACGTGTTCACAAATATGGAAATGCATGTAATGTGAATACGTGTTCACAAATATGGAAATGCATTTATAAATACATTGGTTCGGGTTGCACACCGCAACAAATATGTAAAGTGAATACGTGTTCACAAATTTATAAATACATTAGATCGGGTTGCACGCCGCAACAAAAATATAAAATGAATATGTGTTCACAAATACGTAAATGCATTTGTAAATGCATCGGATCAGATTACACATTGCAATAAATGTAAAAGTGCAAAGGGGAATATCATAACGTGTAATACGGGATAAAACAAAACATTAGTTAAATTAAGAATTTCCTATAAGGAGTTGAGGGGAGATGCTGCATACTTGTATGATAAAGGTGTTGTAACCTAATATGTTTTTGCAACATGCTTATTATGTTATAATGTGATTGTACTTAAGATTATTGTGAGGTTACTTTGAATTACAGGGCGAGGTTTTCACTCAGCCCCGGATGGTAGGGCTCACTCTTTATTAACATGTTTCAGGAAATCGTAATAGAGGAAAGACTCCACATCAAGGCTAGCGATCGTCCCGCAGCCTTCTTGCCGTACCAAATCCATTACTTCGGACTTGGTAGTTGTCATGTTTAGTATGTAGTTGAAAGATTTAGTTTCAGCATCTCGGGAAATGCCCGTGTGAGATTGCCTCCTTTCAAACTTGGAATAATCACTCACATTATGTCTAGGTATGAACAGTATTTGCACGAGTATGGGCTCGCGTTATATTTTTATGAAGTTCATGATAAGATTTATTTACTTCCATTGTTATTACTAGTTCCGCTTTTAAATACACATCTGAATTTTAAAATAAAGAGAGTTAGATGGTGCTCTTGGAAAGAGATAATTATTCAAGTGTCATCACGCCCTATGAAAAGACTTGAGAAAAGTCGGGGCGTGACAACTACAAAGTCGGGTGCACCAATGCGCTCTCAGTCGGGACAAGGTTCACATAGTATCTCAGACCAAGTACATGGTCAAATTAATCGGATGATGGAGGGAATTGTAGGTCCTAAATACGCTAAACATAGAGATAGGGAAGCAATAACAAAATTAGTTGTGGTGGAGGATTTGCCTTTTTTATTTCCTTCATCTCCTGATTTTATTCATTACATAAGATATATGTATAATCATGCTTTTAATGATTTTCGTAGATCAACTGTTAGGATAGACGTTTTTAAATTTGCACATGAATATCAACAATATTTACGTTATTCATTATATCATTTTCCTGACAAAGTATTTATCACGTTTGATATAGGACGTAGTACTAACGATTATGATTATTTAAGTGTAACATGTCATTGGATATATTATAAATGGTCTATGCAAAAATGTATTTTAGCATATAGATATATTGATGATAGACACATTAGAAATTTTATTGCAAAAAATATTCATCAAGTTTAAGATTATTATGGTATAGCTGACAAAATAATGATTGTTACGTTAGATAATACTTCTTCTAATAATTATGTTGTGAGACTTTTAAAAGATCTATTAGCTTCATTTTTTTCCTAATCATTTTCATATAAAATGTGCGTGTCATATTTATAACTTAGTTGTAAAGGATGGTCTATCACTTTTTGAAGACATTTATAATTTTCTATAAACTTTATTTTAAAAAGTAATAGAATACAAAGAAAAAAATATATAAAACAATTTGTCACGATTGTGACTACCTTATAGAAAAATTCATGAAGAAGTAGCGACTAGGTGAAATTCTCTATATGAACAACTACTTGTTGCTTCTGATTATAGAAGACCTATAACTTTATTTTTAACGTCCATAATCGAAATTCAACTGATATGCTTATAGATAACAAGAAAATGCTAGCAACCAACCGACTTTTATACCATCATCTTCTTCTTCAATACAACCTTATAAAAGATATGTTGTTTCTGCGGCTAGTATTGAAAGCCTTAGAAATAGAATATTTAGTTGTACCACTGCTAATCAAGTTAGCGAGTTTGATAATTTTATTTTGCAGAGTGTTATACCGCACCGCGCTCTCAATGAAGAAGGACGTGAATACTTGCTTAAATACTGGAGGGAAATGAGAAGACATTTCCAACAATGTCAAAGATGGTCCGAGATATGTTACATTCAAGCGTCTGAAAGCGCTTTTTCTGTCGGAAGATTTCACATAGGAGAGCACAAACACTCATCAAGGAGACAACTTGGAGATTGCAGTTTTATTCAGGGATTGAATACGAGCGTAGCGTAGAAGGTGCAGTCAACCAGATATCAAAAAAGAAGACGATTTAAACTACAACGAAATCTTGTCCGACGGAGGTGTAAGCGTCGTCGACTAATTTGACTAACAAATTTCAATTCCAAACGAAGAACCACAAAATATTGTGAAGAAATTAGAAAAAGTTTTTATAAATATGTAATTTTTTTAATTGCAAGTTTACTATGTGATTTGCAACTTTCAACACCTCAAAGTTGTAATTTTGAAAATAGTATTACAAAAAAAATCATATTTATATTAAATAACATAAGAGACACAAAAACAGCCTTATGTTTTTATTACACTATCTTGTCCAATTATTGAAGTGTTTATATATGTTATTTTTTAAAATTAAGTGTAAAAAAAAAGAAGGAAAACCCTACCCCGCCCCGCCGAGACCGGTAGCCTTTTTCGACGGGACCAGAAACGGGACATTGGCGGATCCCGCCAGTCCCACCGGAGGACCGATCCCGCCCTTCCCCAGTCAAGTCGGGTCCCGTCTCGCCCCGACCCACTGGCCACCCCTAATTCAAAGCCTCTCGTTGAAAGTAAGCGTGTTTCAGGTTTTACATATTTGTGCTATAATTGACAAATATCGGTATAGACGATGATTGGAGAATATTTGGTTGAATGGAGGAAAAGAGTACTTGAAGTTGAAGTTAAAAAAGAGTGTTTAAAGGTACTGACTATGTTTGTACACGATCTTTACCTGAAAAAAAGTGTAGAATTGAAGATTTATGAGTGAGAACCGAAAGTATATGTATGTCCTAGAGACAATCTGTATTAGGACAAATGTACTTTATAAACATTCGTATTGATCTATAATAATGTTGATTATTATTATGGCATTTGCATTTGTTGAATTATTAATTGATTGTCTGTAATATTCTATAAATGCATCCTAGAGGTTACGTGGTTATTAATGGAGTGAGAATTAATATCATAGCATGACGCTCTTAAACTGCCTCGACTAATGATCATCAAGATTGTGATATTGATGATATGTTATATGTCGACATGTGGTCTGCATCATATCCTTCGGGGATGTAGTATGTCTTACTTGCTACGAGTTATGACAACTCGTGATGGACACATGAATACTTGTTGAATTATTGGTATACCATACTGATATGCTATTTGTTTTATATGTCTTTAGTGTATTCAGTGTGTGGGAGATAGAAGTCCTTTGACTTGAGGTCGATATCACCTTATTTACGGAGCAATGTGCTTTGATCCTGTCCTAAGCTCAAATGCCTTTAGATTGAGACACGACTTGTTTTGGGTACATTGCGAAGTAGATTAAAGGTGGTAGTTGAGCCAAGAATAGGATTCATTCCTCGAATGCATCTTCGAGAGAGCACTCGGGTTCTCATAAGACATTAGGTTGACTAAGTCGTTGGCCAACGCAATGGACATGTCTTCGATATGGTCCTGTTGTCAACTAATGTAGATGTGATAGATTGATCAAACCATTTGGATAGACACTTGACGAATCCTAAGCTTGGTTGAGTGTGTCGTGAATGAAATGATTTTATCTTCCCACATAGAGGTTCGGTTCACATGTTTTGTGTAGCTAAACTTTACATATTGAGGTTCGTCTTCCGGCGCAGTCTAGGAGTTTCGTGAAGATCCTAATGTAATTGGTGTCAATATGTAGAGGCCTGAAGGGTAAACACAAGTCAAATATTCTGTTGATTGAAGGATGTAATTAGGAAGATATTATATAAATGTTCGGTTGATAACCGGGACATTAAAAATGGAAGAAGGCTGAAAACTGCGCGAGGGCCGCGGCTCCATTGATTAAGGGCCGCGGCGCCTGTGCGCGTGGAAGGGCCGCGGCTCCACTTACCAAGGGCCGCGGCTCTGAGGCGCGTCCAGGGGGTCTGAATGACTATTTTACCCCTGGCTGGTTCTCCCTCTCAACTATAAATAGAGGGGCTTCTCATTTCATTTTAATTACTTGAAACCTAAGAGGGGTTAATCTCTTCTAACACTCTGAAGAAATTCCTAGCATTTCTAAAGTTAGAAAATTACATCAAAGTTCTTGAGAACTTGCAAATCAAGAGATCTTTGAGTGTGCACCCCGGACTACACAAAGCTTGAAGATTTCAACTGCTTGGCTGATTTGCTTCATAATGTAAGTCTTCTTTCGAAGTATTACATTAACTTTGTGTTTTACTTTGCATTACATTATCATACTACAGTATTACCGTTGTTGAATTTGAAACATAAATTTTCAAATTTCGCTGCGTGTAGAACCTGACGACGAAACCCTTTCAAGAACTAATATTTTCTTGTAATGTTATAAAGCATTTACTCTCTTAGAAAGAATGTCACTTTAGGTCCGCTACTTTGTTCTGCTCCTCCTGATAGCTATGCTTTAGTACCGGATGTCCCAGCTCGATGAGAATTCCTTTTAATACTCGATAATGTGAATAATTAAGAAATAGTCAGGAGAGAACATGGGAATTGAGAACTTTATAGTTGGAAGTGGTTACCTTCTTAGTGTACTTATTCGACCTAAATTTGAATTTGTCAACTCAATAAATTTCCGGTAACAAAGTTAGTTACTCATTATAGTTTTAAAGAAATAGTGGATCAATTGAAAAGACTAAACTTTTAATCACTAAGAATTTTAAAACAATGGGCGCATAATATGATTGAACTCATTAATACTCTGTAGAAAGGATAGTAATGTAAATATATATTTTTCATGAAATTATTAATTGTATGTTCAGATATTGAGTGAGTGTACTATATTCACCTAGAATATTTTCAAAATGAGGGGAAAGAAAAATGGGTAAGCGGACTTCTTTCATTTGACCGGCTACTTAAGAGTGATCGGATATTCGAAAAAAATCAGATCGGACAATTTTCTTAATTTCGGATATGGAAACCAACAACAAACAATACGAAAATGATTTTTAGGAATATTTTCTGCGATCTTCGACGTCGCAATGATAGCCAAAGGCTGAATGTATCCGCAGAAAATGATAAGATCTCCATAGCGGAACAAATAAGACGAATCGATTTTAAAAAAAATAGCGATTTTGATTTTTCAATCGCAACTTCGATTTTCAGTTCTACAATTCTCCATTTTTTGATTTTACAGAAGGAAAGTATGTTTTACAGAGATTACCTCAATCTTACTGTTACTCGATTTTAATTCTGAATTTTCAGAAGAAAATTCCTTGATTCTGTGGTTTTTCGAGGTTCTCTGTTTTCGATTCCTTCGATTCGCAATCGATTTTTTTTTCAATTCTCTGTTTTCGAAGTTCTCTATGTTCGATCGATTGATCTCCAATTGCAGATTTCCTTCTTCTTTTTGATTTTCTGAACTCAATCTCGATTGCGCGATATGAAGGTCCTACGAATCGATAGGCTTTGATACCATGTTAAAGTATGTAGCAGCAAACCAATCGAGAAGAGGAAGACAGAGAAGAAGAAGGCAGCGGAGAAGAAGAAGCAGTGAAGAGGATATTTGGGAGCGTAATGTGCTCTTCTGCGTTTTAGATTTATTCCTCTTAATGAATATTACAACTCTTACATCTATTTATAACAACTAATCTTTGCAGAAATGACCATTATTACAAACATAACCAATAATGTAAAGCAAGACTAAGTAAGGGTTCTATATATGTAACTAGTAATTGTGTATAACTAGTGTATATCTATGTATATCTTCAACAATGTGTTTGATAGAATTGTTGAAATTTATAATAAGTTGTTGGTGATTTTAGTGTTGATAATCACAATTTATATTAAAATGGTTGTAATATCTTTAAAACTATTGTTTTTTAAGTGCGACTCGAACACAAGACTTATGTAGCTGCTTGTTATCATGTTAAAATGTGTGTCTATCTCATATAAAAATTTAAGTTATTTGAGAAAACATAATTTTGCTTACTTCATTGTCTTTTCAACAGTATCAATATTTTATATCGAAAAATATCGAGTTTAGTTAAACCCTTTTGCCAAATGTTGCATCTATTGGCCCCAACTCTAATAGAGCAAATAAAGAAAATATATTTCTCAATAGATTATATAATTAAGGATGATCACAATCTCAAGATGCATTGCAAACATTTAGTATTGGAAAATCACATTGCTATTACTTAAACAAGCATGAAACGTATGCTTGCATATTCGTCCATAGGCCAAATTGGATATGTAATTATTTGAATAATTGTTGGAGACTCAAATGATGGATATGCAAGCATGATAACTTATATGTTGTTTTATATCTCCATGAATCTAGGAACTTTTGCTTGCATTGTATTGGAAGCAGTCGAGATGCCGTTAAACTTTTTTATGACTATGATCAAGTATTAGCCATTAACTTTATGTTCGTAGCTAGGAATTCATAATTACATGTCGTTAAACTTTTTTATAACGGCGTTGTTTGTCTGAATATTTCTTGACTATTATAGCGAAATACTACTGGGAACATATAACAACATAAAATAAAAATTATTCCACAAACTGTTGTAGAGATAGATATCCTTATATGTATAATTATTACTATGAAAGGAGATGAGTACTGGTAATGTTTTGAATCTGAAATTGCAACAAAGAGAGCAATCAAGAGAAAAGCTTGCTTAAAGGAGGCCATCTTAATTTCGCTAAAAAGATATATAGATGTAAAATAGAAGAATGTGTAAATATTGATGCTTTCCTTCCTTCAGGGAAGACTATATTTATAGGCATAAATTAGTAAGTGCTCACTCTTGTTGATAACTTTGTGAGTGGTTGAATGTTATGCCATGCATTAAATTGAATTTCAGTGATCATTGTGGGGCAGCTCTAATTAAATTGCATGTGGATGAATTATTTAAGAAATGGAAGATACATAAATTTTTTGTTTCAAGTAAGAGTATAATTATTCAAGAGAAGATGTGAAAATCTATATAGATCTACTTTTACGTCATAAAAATGAGATAAATTTATCCTTATAATGGAGACGTCCATAGGTGGTTGTCAATAGTTAAAATTACTGGTTGAAGAATCTGTCACGCTCCAACCTTACCCAAATATTCCCTTAGGGCGTGATGACACTTGGACAACTATCCCTTCCCAGACGAACCATTAACTTCATTTCTTCTAAATTAAACATGTATCTAGGTGAGGAAATAATATATATAATAAGAAATTACAAAGTTTAAAAGGATAAACAATCTCATGTGGGCCATTTGCCCGAGATAACGAAACTTGATTCTTTGACCTAATTAATCAAGAAAGACATTCACCAATCCGAAGCAATGATTGGTGGAACAATGAGGTTGCGGAACTTCTTTGACCGCTTGCTTGGGACTTGATTGTGCATTTTTATCCTCAAAACCAACTTATTTCCTCTTGAAGTTGGTTTTGAGGATAAAAATGCACAATCAAGTACTTTTCATACTCCATTTATATCTCATATTGTTTTTTCGATAATATATTTGTGTAAAAAAATCGCAACATGGTCAAAACGACAAACATGCATTTTAGATTACGGAAGGCATCATTGTAATTTATTTCAAAGTGACACTTTCGATTGTTGCAATGGATTTGTGTACTCTCTCATTTTCTATTTTAACTATTTCTTGCATACATTTTTCTATTAAATTTTCTTATTCAAATTAAATTAAATATGAAAAATATATTTAATTATATTAAAAGTATTTATAATAGCACGAAGCGCGGTTAAGTTCAATAGTTACATAATATGGTAAACGAATTTTGAATAAAGTTCCATTCTTCTCATCCACATGCAATTTATGTATTGCATATATATCCCTCATCAATCCACCCCAGGCTATTGTGTGTTTTTAAGGGATAATCTCATTTCTTTGTCTGCCAAGAGACAAGCTACATTATCCCGTTCAAGTGGAGAAGCAGAGTCAGAGGTGTTGCTAATGTAGTTGCTAAGATCTGCTGGCTCTGAAACCTTCAGTGTCTCTTGCGTAAGGCGTCTTTGTTTTATTGTGATAACATATCCGTCATATATCTATCTCATAATTCGGTTCAGCATCAGCGAACCAAGCATATTGAGATAGACATCCACTTTGTTCGTGAGAATGTCGTTCTCGATCATGTCAAAGTATTACATGTGTCTTCTTCTTATCAGTATGATGATATATATTCACAAAAGGTCTTCCTAGACAGTTCTTCCTTGACTTCAGATCCAATATTAGCGTTCGACTTCCTCCCGCTCAGACTGAGGGGGTGTATTAGAGTGTGTACAAATACTATTTAGCCATATTTAGTCTTATGTACTTATGATAAATACAGGATCCCTATTGTATAATGATTTCACATTGTACACCCTATATATATTTTGTATTAATGAGAAAGGCTCCCCTAGGAAATTAATACAATCTTATAGTAAGAGTAGATCTGGGCCCAATTACCAACGGCGAATAAATTAATATAAATTTTCACATCTTCTCTTGAATAATTATACTCGAACTTGAAACAAGAATTTATGTGCCTTCCATTTCATAAATAATTCAAAGGCACAAAAATATCAACAAGTCGATCAATAAATTGTTAGATAACTAGCTTATGAACAAGTAATTTCTACTCTAGCCGGTTTATAAACTGATAACATGGATAACAAGTTTACAGTTTGCAATTTCCAATCATTACAAAAATAATGAATCATGTTGTGCAAGTACCTTTCTTACTCCATTTATTAGTATAAGACGATAACACCAATCTTCTCTTCAATAATTACTCCTATTATTAGTGACAAGACAAAAATAATGAATCATGTTGTGCAAGTACTTTTCATACTCCATTTATATCTCATATTGTTTTTTCGATAATATATTTGTGTAAAAAAATCGCAACATGGTCAAAACGACAAACATGCATTTTAGATTACGGAAGGCATCATTGTAATTTATTTCAAAGTGACACTTTCGATTGTTGCAATGGATTTGTGTACTCTCTCATTTTCTATTTTAACTATTTCTTGCATACATTTTTCTATTAAATTTTCTTATTCAAATTAAATTAAATATGAAAAATATATTTAATTATACTAAAATTATTTATAATAGCACGAAGGGCGGTTAAGTTCAATAGTTACATAATATGGTAAACGAATTTTGAATAAAGTTCCATTATTCTCATCCACATGCAATTTAATTAGAGATGCCCCACAATGATCAGCTAAATTCAATTATATATTATCATCTAAATGGATGGCATAACTTCTAATTGTGTTTTATGTCCCCACTACATTCAATAGAATGGGGAAGAGCCAACCACTCTTCTATTTTAGGCCTATAAATACAGTCTTCCATGAAGGAAGGAAAGCATCAATATTTACACATTCTTCTATTTTACATCTATCTTTTTAGCGAAATTAAGATGGCCTCCTTTAAGCAAGCTTTTCTCTTGATTGCTCTCTTTGTTGCAATTTCAGGTTCAAAACATTAACACTCCTCTCCTTTCATAGTAATAATTATACATATAAGGATGTCTATCTCTACAACATTTTACTGTAACAGTCAAATTTTGTGTAGAATGATTTTTATTTTATGTTATGTTATATGTTCCCAGTAGTATTTCGCTATAATAGTCAAGAAATATTCAGACAAACAGCGCCGTTATAGAAAAGTTTAACGGCATGTAATTATGAATTCCTAGCTACGGACATAAAGTTAGTGGCTAATATACTTGATCATAGTCACAAAAAATGCAACTTTGTGGCTATTTACAAGTTTCCAAGTATCGTGGCACTAGCTATCAAAACAGCTACAAACTTATTGCAACAGAGCTCCATTGCGTAATTATAAGTTTTTGCGACACTTTTAAAGTTACTGTAGCAATATTAACCTTTTTGCCGCAATAAATATTTAAAAATAAAATTATTAGTCTAATACTTATTATGTTTACAATGTGCAGTGAATCTCTCTCAAGTGATGGCATTACGAGACTTACCCGCTGATGTTGCAGCGATGAAAGAAAAATTACTTCCATTAGGTGACATTGTAACTTGTTTGAAATATTGCAATGTTGAAAGTGATTGCAGTGATGGGTGGCTCTGTTCCAATTGTGTTCCATCGGCGTTTCAAGGGTGGAGATCTCAATGTGACAAGCTCACTGTTACTGGAGAAGGCTATTTTGGAACTATTCTTCGTGCTAAGCACAACACAATATAGATTATTATTGAATGCAATGAACTATTTAAATGCTTGATATATATCAAGCATTTTAAATAATGTTGTGCTTTCTAGTACTCGTCAGATCGAGTTTGTGTAAGAAATAAATATGTAACCATGTTTTCCTTTTGGAAAACTACTATAATAGGTTACAACTTAAATGTTTGCAGTGTATCTTGAGGTTGTGATCATCCTTTGTATAATCTATTGTGAAATATATTTTCTCTATTAGAGAACTTAAATGTTTGCAATGCATCTTGAGGTTGTGATTATATATAAAATATAATATAATATATTGGTTCGGGTTGCACGTACCGAAACAAATACATAATATAATATATTATAACGGTTTGCACGTACCACAACAAATAAATAATATAATATATTGGATTGAGTTGCATGTACCGCAACAAATATATAATATAATATATTAGATCGGGTTGCACGCACCACCACAAAAAATATATAAAATATTAGATCAAGAGTGACATTCACCAATCCGAAACCATTAATTTGGTGGAACAATGAGGCTGCGAGACGATCGCTAGCCTTGTTGTGGAGCTTTCCCTCTATCACGCTTTCCTGAAAAAATGTTTAATAAAAGAGTCGGCTCGGGTGTTGCGTTCTCATACTACAACAAAAAATTGCAAAGAATTGTTGTCGCGATGAGTGTTTCCTTCCGTGTAATTGATTGCAAAGGCATTGTATCATCTTAAGTTTCATCCTCAATAAGATTTTCAACAACACTAGCAACAATTTCTTCTAAACTTTGGACCTCTGAACATGTATCATTTCACCTGGGTAATCCAATAGGTGATTGATATCTATTTTGGTGCAGTACCCAATGCCATTAATCCAATAGATTCGTTGAATCGGAAAAAATCTCTTTAAATTAATAAATTATTAATTTATCGATTAATTAATACCTCTTTAAATTAATAAAATTACGTGGTCCCGACATTATTAATTTATAGAGGTTTTACTGTATATTGGAATGGGTTGCACGTACCACAATAAATATATATATATATATATATATATATATTGGAACGGGTTGCACGTACCACAATAAATATATATATAACATAATATAATATATTGGAACGGATTGCACGTACCACAATAAATATATAATATAATATATTGGAACGGGTTGCACGTACCGCAACAAATATATAACATAACATAATATATTGGATCAGATTGCACGTACCGAAACAAATATATATATATATATATATATATATATATATATATATATATATATATATATATATATATATGAAAGTTTTGCTCGACACACAATAAATATATATATATATATATATATATATATATATATATATATATATATATATATAATATAATATATTGGAACGGGTTGCACGTACCACAATAAATATATAATATAATATATTGGAACGGGTTGCACGTACCGCAACAAATATATAACATAATATAATATATTGGATCAAGTTGCACGTACCGAAACAAATATATAATATAATATATTGTAACGGTTGCACATACTACAACAAATATATAATATAATATATTGAATTGGGTTAAACGTACCGCAACAATTATATAGTATAATATATGGGATCGGACTGCACGTTCCGCGATTTCTTTCGTGATTGTGTATTGGTTAAACTAAGCATTCCCTATGACAAGTTGGGAGGGGATTTCTTTTTGTGTGTGAATAATTATTATTGGTTTGTACATTGAAAGTGTTGTAATATGTCTCATAATGTGCTTATTATGTTTATAATATAATTGTACTTAGAGCATGGTGAGGTTACTTTGAATTGTAAGGCGAGGTCTTCACTCATCCCCGGATGATAGTGATGACTCTTTTATTTAACATTTTTTCAGGAAAGCGTGATAGAGAGAAAGTTCTTCAACAAGGCTAGCGATCGTTCCGCAACCTCATTGTTCCACCAATCATTGCTTCGGATTGGTGAATGTCTTTCTTGATTAATTAGGTCAAAGAATCAAGTTTCGTTATCTCGGGCAAATGGCCCACATGAGATTGTTTATCCTTTTAAACTTTGTAATTTCTTATTATATATATTATTTCCTCACCTAGATACATGTTTAATTTAGAAGAAATGAAGTTAATGGTTAAATGCAGAAGGGATAGTTGTCAAGTCACACACGCCCTAAGGGAATATTTGGGTAAAGTTGGAGCGTGACAGATTCTTCAACCAGTAATTTTAACTATTGACAACCACCTATGGACGTCTCCATTATAAGGATAAATTTATCTCATTTTTATGACGTAAAAGTAGATCTATATAGATTTTCACATCTTCTCTTGAATAATTATACTCTTACTTGAAACAAAAAATTTATGTATCTTCCATTTCTTAAATAATTCATCCACATGCAATTTAATTAGAGCTGCCCCACAATGATCACTGAAATTCAATTTAATGCATGGCATAACATTCAACCACTCACAAAGTTATCAACAAGAGTGAGCACTTACTAATTTATGCCTATAAATATAGTCTTCCCTGAAGGAAGGAAAGCATCAATATTTACACATTCTTCTATTTTACATCTATATATCTTTTTAGCGAAATTAAGATGGCCTCCTTTAAGCAAGCTTTTCTCTTGATTGCTCTCTTTGTTGCAATTTCAGATTCAAAACATTACCAGTACTCATCTCCTTTCATAGTAATAATTATACATATAAGGATATCTATCTCTACAACAGTTTGTGGAATAATTTTTATTTTATGTTGTTATATGTTCCCAGTAGTATTTCGCTATAATAGTCAAGAAATATTCAGACAAACAACGCCGTTATAAAAAAGTTTAACGACATGTAATTATGAATTCCTAGCTACGAACATAAAGTTAATGGCTAATACTTGATCATAGTCATAAAAAAGTTTAACGGCATCTCGACTGCTTCCAATACAATGCAAGCAAAAGTTCCTAGATTCATGGAGATATAAAACAACATATAAGTTATCATGCTTGCATATCCATCATTTGAGTCTCCAACAATTATTCAAATAATTACATATCCAATTTGGCCTATGGACGAATATGCAAGCATACGTTTCATGCTTGTTTAAGTAATAGCAATGTGATTTTCCAATACTAAATGTTTGCAATGCATCTTGAGATTGTGATCATCCTTAATTATATAATCTATTGAGAAATATATTTTCTTTATTTGCTCTATTAGAGTTGGGGCCAATAGATGCAACATTTGGCAAAAGGGTTTAACTAAACTCGATATTTTTCGATATAAAATATTGATACTGTTGAAAAGACAATGAAGTAAGCAAAATTATGTTTTCTCAAATAACTTAAATTTTTATATGAGATAGGCACACATTTTAACATGATAACAAGCAGCTACATAAGTCTTGTGTTCGAGTCGCACTTAAAAAACAATAGTTTTAAAGATATTACAACCATTTTAATATAAATTGTGATTATCAACACTAAAATCACCAACAACTTATTATAAATTTCAACAATTCTATCAAACACATTGTTGAAGATATACATAGATATACACTAGTTATACACAATTACTAGTTACATATATAGAACCCTTACTTAGTCTTGCTTTACATTATTGGTTATGTTTGTAATAATGGTCATTTCTGCAAAGATTAGTTGTTATAAATAGATGTAAGAGTTGTAATATTCATTAAGAGGAATAAATCTAAAACGCAGAAGAGCACATTACGCTCCCAAATATCCTCTTCACTGCTTCTTCTTCTCCGCTGCCTTCTTCTTCTCTGTCTTCCTCTTCTCGATTGGTTTGCTGCTACATACTTTAACATGGTATCAAAGCCTATCGATTCGTAGGACCTTCATATCGCGCAATCGAGATTGAGTTCAGAAAATCAAAAAGAAGAAGGAAATCTGCAATTGGAGATCAATCGATCGAACATAGAGAACTTCGAAAACAGAGAATTGAAAAAAAAATCGATTGCGAATCGAAGGAATCGAAAACAGAGAACCTCGAAAAACCACAGAATCAAGGAATTTTCTTCTGAAAATTCAGAATTAAAATCGAGTAAATAAGATTGAGGTAATCTCGTAAAACAATCTTTCCTTCTGTAAAATCAAAAAATGGAGAATTGTAGAACTGAAAATCGACGTTGCGATTGAAAAATCAAAATCGCTATTTTTTTTAAAATCGATTCGTCTTATTTGTTCCGCTATGGAGATCTTATCATTTTCTGCGGATACATTCAAATTTTTGGCTATCATTGCGACGTCGAAGATCGCAGAAAATATTCCTAAAAATCATTTTCGTATTGTTTGTTGTTGGTTTCCATATCCGAAATTAAGAAAATTGTCCGATCTGATTTTTTTCGAATATCCGATCACTCTTAAGTAGCCGGTCAAATGAAAGAAGTCCGCTTACCCATTTTTCTTTCCCCTCATTTTGAAAATATTCTAGGTGAATATAGTACACTCACTCAATATCTGAACATACAATTAATAATTTCATGAAAAATATATATTTACATTACTATCCTTTCTACAGAGTATTAATGAGTTCAATCATATTATGCGCCCATTGTTTTAAAATTCTTAGTGATTAAAAGTTTAGTCTTTTCAATTGATCCACTATTTCTTTAAAACTATAATGAGTAACTAACTTTGTTACCGGAAATTTATTGAGTTGACAAATTCAAATTTAGGTCGAATAAGTACACTAAGAAGGTAACCACTTCCAACTATAAAGTTCTCAATTCCCATGTTCTCTCCTGACTATTTCTTAATTATTCACATTATCGAGTATTAAAAGGAATTCTCATCGAGCTGGGACATCCGGTACTAAAGCATAGCTATCAGGAGGAGCAGAACAAAGTAGCGGACCTAAAGTGACATTCTTTCTAAGAGAGTAAATGCTTTATAACATTACAAGAAAATATTAGTTCTTGAAAGGGTTTCGTCGTCAGGTTCTACACGCAGCGAAATTTGAAAATTTATGTTTCAAATTCAACAACGGTAATACTGTAGTATGATAATGTAATGCAAAGTAAAACACAAAGTTAATGTAATACTTCGAAAGAAGACTTACATTATGAAGCAAATAAGCCAAACAGTTGAAATCTTCAAGCTTTGTGTAGTCCGGGGTGCACACTCAAAGATCTCTTGATTTGCAAGTTCTCAAGAACTTTGATGTAATTTTCTAACTTTAGAAATGCTAGGAATTTCTTCAGAGTGTTAGAAGAGATTAACCCCTCTTAGGTTTCAAGTAATTAAAATGAAATGAGAAGCCCCTCTATTTATAGTTGAGAGGGAGAACCAGTCAGGGGTAAAATAGTCATTCAGACCCCCTGGACGCGCCTCAGAGCCGCGGCCCTTGGTAAGTGGAGCCGCGGCCCTTCCACGCGCACAGGCGCCGCGGCCCTTAATCAATGGAGCCGCGGCCCTCGCGCAGTTTTCAGCCTTCTTCCATTTTTAATGTCCCGGTTATCAACCGAACATTTATATAATCTCTTCCTAATTACATCCTTCAATCAACAGAATATTTGACTTGTGTTTACCCTTCAGGCCTCTACATATTGACACCAATTACATTAGGATCTTCACGAAACTCCTAGACTGCGCCGGAAGACGAACCTCAATATGCAAAGTTTAGCTACACAAAACATGTGAACCGAACATCTATGTGGGAAGATAAAATCATTTCATTCACGACACACTCAACCAAGCTTAGGATTCGTCAAGTGTCTATCCAAATGGTTTGATCAATCTATCACATCTACATTAGTTGACAACATGACCATATCGAAGATATGTCCATTGCGTTGGCCAACGACTTAGTCAACCTAATGTCTTATGAGAACCCGAGTGCTCTCTCGAAGATGCATTCGAGGAATGAATCCTATTCTTGGCTCAACTACCACCTTTAATCTACTTCGCAATGTACCCAAAACAAGTCGTGTCTCAACCTATAAGACATTTGAGCTTAGGACAGGATCAAAGCACATTGCTCCGTAAATAAGGTGATATCGACCTCAAGTCAAAGGACTTCTATCTCCCACACACTGAATACACTAAAGACATATAAAACAAATAGCATATCAGTAGGGTATACCAATACTTCAACAAGTATTCATGTGTCCATCACGAGTTGTCATAACTCGTAGCAAGTAAGACATACTACATCCCCGAAGGATATGATGCAGACTACATGTCGACACATAACATATCATCAATATCACAATCTTGATGATCATTAGTCGAGGCAGTTTAAGAGCGTCATGCTATGATATTAATTCTCACTCCATTAATAACCACGTAACCTCTAGGATGCATTTATAGAATATTACAGACAATCAATTAATAATTCAACAAATGCAAATGCCATAATAATAATCAACATTATTATAGATCAATATGATTGTGTATAAAGTACATTTGTCCTAATACAGATTGTCTCTAGGACATACATATACTTTCGGTTCTCACTCATAAATCTTCAATTCTACACTCTTTTTCAGGTAAAGATCGTGTACAAACATAGTCAGTACCTTTAAACACTCTTTTTTAACTTCAACTTCAAGTACTCTTTTCCTCCATTCAACCAAATATTCTCCAATCATCGTCTATACCGATATTTGTCAATTATAGCACAAATATGTAAAACCTGAAACACGCTTACTTTCAACGAGAGGCTTTGAATTAGGGGTGGCCAGTGGGTCGGGGCGAGACGGGACCCGACGTGACTGGGGAAGGGCGGGATCGGTCCTCTGGTGGGACTGGCGGGATCCGCTAATGTCCCGTTTCTGGTCCCGTCGAAAAAGGGTACCGGTCTCGGCGGGGCGGGGTAGGGTTTTCCTTCTTTTTTTTGACACTTAATTTTAAAAAATAACATATATAAACACTTCAATAATTGGACAAGATAGTGTAATAAAAACATAAGGCTGTTTTTGTGTCTCTTATATTATTTAATATAAATATGATTTTTTTTGTAATACTATTTTCAAAATTACAACTTTGAGGTGTTGAAAGTTGCAAATCACATAGTAAACTTGCAATTAAAAAAATTACATATTTATAAAAACTTTTTCTAATTTCTTCACAATATTTTGTGGTTCTTCGTTTGGAATTGAAATTTGTTAGTCAAATTAGTCGACGACGCTTACACCTCCGTCGGACAAGATTTCGTTGTAGTTTAAATCGTCTTCTTCTTTGATATCTGGTTGACTGCACCTTCTACGCTACGCTCGTATTCAATCCCTGAATAAAACTGCAATCTCCAAGTTGTCTCCCGCCAATGAGTGTTTGTGCTCTCCTATGTGAAATCTTCCGACAGAAAAAGCGCTTTCAGACGCTTGAATGTAACATATCTCGGACCATCTTTGACATTGTTGGAAATGTCTTCTCATTTCCCTCCAGTATTTAAGCAAATATTCACGTCCTTCTTCATTGAGAACTGCTTGGTACGGTATAACACTCTGCAAAATAAAATTATCAAACTCGCTAACTTGATTAGCAGTGGTACAACTAAATATTCTATTTCTTAGGCTTTCAATACTAGCCGCAGAAACAACATATCTTTTATAAGGTTGTATTGAAGAAGAAGATGATGGTATAGAAGTCGGTTGGTTGCTAGCATTTTCTTGTTATCTATAAGCATATCAGTTGAATTTCGATTATGGACGTTAAAAATAAAGTTATAGGTCTTCTATAATCAGAAGCAACAAGTAGTTGTTCATATAGAGAATTTCACCTAGTCGCTACTTCTTCATGAATTTTTCTATAAGGTAGTCACAATCGTGACAAATTGTTTTATATATTTTTTTCTTTGTATTCTATTACTTTTTAAAATAAAGTTTATAGAAAATTATAAATGTCTTCAAAAAGTGATAGATCATCCTTTACAACTAAGTTATAAATATGACACGCACATTTTATATGAAAATGATTAGGAAAAAAATGAAGCTAATAGATCTTTTAAAAGTCTCACAACATAATTATTAGAAGAAGTATTATCTAACGTAACAATCATTATTTTGTCAGCTATACCATAATAATCTTAAACTTGATGAATATTTTTTGCAATAAAATTTCTAATGTGTCTATCATCAATATATCTATATGCTAAAATACATTTTTGCATAGACCATTTATAATATATCCAATGACATGTTACACTTAAATAATCATAGTCGTTAGTACTACGGCCTATATCAAACGTGATAAATACTTTGTCAGGAAAATAATATAATGAATAACGTAAATATTGTTGATATTCATGTGCAAATTTAAAAACGTCTATCCTAACAGTTGATCTACGAAAATCATTAAAAGCAGGATTATACATATATCTTATGTAATGAATATATTTTCTCTATTTGCTCTATTAGCGTTGGGGTCAACAGATGCAACATTTGGCTAAAAGGTTTAACTGAACTCGATATTTTTCGATACAAAATATTGATACTATTGAAAAGACAATGAAGTAAACAAAATTATGTTTTCTCAAACAACTTAAATTTTTATATGAGATGGACATACACTTTAACATGATAACAAGCGGCTACAGAAGTCATGTGTTCGAGTCTCACCTAAAAATAATAGTTTTAAAGATATTACAACCATTTTAATAGAAATTGTGACTATCAACACTAAAATCACCAACAACTTATTATCAATTTCAACCATTCTATCAAACACATAATTATTTATTTAAAAAACCTCAACTTCAACACCTAAAAGTATGTGTCTGCTACTTTAAATCAATTAGCCGGAACTGACTCTATATATATAACCTAAAGCAAGCAAGCCATGCATATGAGTGAGGGTTATGACTTCAAAGTATGTAAGAATGCGATTGCTTATTTCTTTGTCAGTTTCAATTTATGTGTCTTAGTTTGATTGGACATCAAATTTTAATTATATCAACTATAATAGTGAGATATTGTTGTTGTAATTTTTTTCTGTTAGAGATAATGAAGGGAGTAATTGTAATGTTATTGAATGCAATGAACTATTTAAATGCTTGATATATATCAAGCATTTTAAATAATGTTGTGCTTCCTAGTACTCGTCCGATCGAGTTTGTGTAAGAAATAAATATGTAACCATGTTTTCCTTTTGGAAAACTACTATAATAGGTTACAACTTAAATGTTTCCAGTGTATCTTGAGGTTGTGATCATCCTTTGTATAATCTATTGTGAAATATATTTTCTCTATTAGAGAACTTAAATGTTTGCAATGCATCTTGAGGTTGTGATCATCCTTAATTTATATAATCTGTTGAGAAATATATTTTCTCTATTTGCTCTATTAGCGTTGGGGCCAACAGATGCAACATTTGGCTAAAAGGTTTAACTGAACTCGATATTTTTCGATACAAAATATTGATACTGTTGAAAATGCAACTTAAACTTTGACATGAGATGGACACACACTTTAACATGATAACAAGCGGCTACAGAAGTCCTGTGTTCGAGTCTCACCTAAAAACAATAGTTTTAGAGATATTACAACCATTTTAATAGAAATTGTGATTATCAACACTAAAATCACGAACAACTTATTATCAATTTCAACAATTATATCAAACTCATAATTATTTATTTAAAAAACCTCAACTTCAACACCTAAAAGTATGTTTCTGCTACTTTAAATTGGTTAGCTCGAACTAACTCTATATATATAACTTAAAGCAAACTCGCCATGCATATGAGTGAGGGTTATGACTTCAGAGTATGTAAGAATGTCATTTCAAATATTTCGTGTATATATATTTATTTCTTTGTCAGTTTCTATTTATGTATCGTAATTTGATTGGACATTGAATTTAAAAAATAAAAAAAATATTTTGAATTTAGTGATTTTAAACTGAAGTTGTGAGTCAGTTGGTACAACTGAGGACAATTCCAAAGAAAGTGTTCGTCTAAAAATTATACAATTTTCAAGGACATTGGGTGTAATTTCCTCATAACTTTCTATATTTTGTACTTTCTCAAAATAATAAGTTGGGCCTTTTTGATAATGGGCATATATTGTCGAAAGCCCAAATTGTGCTTTCTGGGGTCCAAATAGTTATTGACGCAACTTAATTCAAGTTTTCAATATGTTGATGCTGTATTTAGATGCTTGGCATTTGCTTAATTGAGTTTATTTCTCTTTCTATCATGGCATTGGTAATTCTATTTTGAAAATATTCTAAGGGGGTGTATTCAATTAGGATTTTAAAAGACTATTTAGAATTGTTATGATTTTAAAAGACTATTTTGACAATCAAAGATTTCTTATGTTTGGATTTTAAAAGATTTATCATAAGATTTATAAAGATTTGAAAGGACCACATGAATTTTTTCTCCAATCCTTTTGCTCTCATCATCGCCATTTTTTAAATAATTTTTCATCACTAGTTTTCAATGTAAAATATATCAAAAGTCGTTATTGTACTTCTAAAATAACAATATATAGTATTCCAACTTCCATTAACTATTCTTTCTAATTAATTGTCTAAAATATTACTTAATTCTATAAATAACAATAAAAAGTTTAACTAAATTACAATAACAATAGTTCAACAAAATTATAACCCAAATATTTCAACCAAAGTAAAATAAAATAGCACAAACAAATGTAAGGATCTCATGTTTTCTCCTATTACAGTTGAATTGTTCACATGACTTGAGGGCTACAACTAGGGTGGCAGATGAGCCGTTTGGGCGAAAGTTGGGCGAGTCAAGATGGGTTGAAGTTGTAGATGGGCAAATGTCCAACCCACCCAAAACTTACATGGGCTAAGATGGGCGGATCAAGATGGGCTAAATGATGGGAGTGAGGGTGGAGGGGGTGGGGGTAGGGGTAGGTGGGGTATGTGGTAAGAAAAAAATTCATAATTTTATAAATTATTTATAAAAGTAAAAAAAAAATTGAGATTGGTGTCGGGCGGGGGTCGGGGGTAGGGGGGAGGTAAGATAAAATTTCGTATTTTTAATAATTTTTTTATAAAAGTAATAAAAAATATTCAATATAAATTTGAGGATGGGTGGGGGTGGGGTAGGCGGGGTTATGGCGGTAGAGGGAGGTAAGAAAAAATTCCATATTTTTTATAAAAGTAAAAAAAAAAATGAAATAGAAATTTGAGGATGGGGTGGGGGGGGGGGGTGGAAGGGGTAAGTGTGGGGAAGGTGGAGGGGTAGGGGTAGGGGTGGGTATGGGGGTAAGAAAAATTCATATTTTTAGAAATTATTTATAAAAGTAAAAAAATAAAAAATAAAAAATTAAGATTGGGGTAGGGCGGGGGGAGGGGGTAGGACGAGGTAGGGGGGAGGGGGGAGGTAAGATAAAATTTCATATTTTTAATAAATTTAGTGATAGTTGACTTTGTTCGCAACAACATCATTTGTCGATCCCAACAGTGGTTTGATGCATGAGAAGTTCAAGATGACTCACCGTAATTCCATTCCAAATGAATGGAGCAGTCAAAGCAGCAAACAAAAACATCAAAGGAATACTGCGAAAAATGACTGATAATTACAAGCATTGGCACGAGCATTTACCCTTTGCACTTCTAGGTTATGACACTACAATCAAGACTTCTACTAGGGCATAACCTTATCTTTTGGTCTATGGAACAGAAGCAATGTTACTAGCAGGAATAGAAATACCATCTTTAAGAATTATCTAAGAATCCAAGTTGAGCGAAGCCAAGTGGATACAAAATCGACACGAGTAATTGATGTTGATTGATGAAAAGTGGATGAATGCAGTTTGTCACGGGTAACTTTATCAGGACAGAATGGCCAAAACTTTCTACAAAGTAAAACAAGGATTATCAAACCGGGGAAATTGGTGGTAAAATGCATATTCCCTCACCAGAATGAAGCCAAGGGAAAATCGCACCTAACTGGCAAAGACCTTACATGATTCACTGAGTGCTAATTGGAGGGGCTTTGATCCTAGCTGAAATGGACGACGAAGTATGGCCAAAAGCTATCAACGCAGATGCAGTGAAGAGATACTATATCTAGGAGTTTACTCCCCCATGTAATACCTTTTTATGGTGTAAAATTTGCGCTCCCTCGGCGGGATACTCACAGAACCCACATCGACTTCGATCCCATTCTTAGAAAAACCTTACAATTCCTTTCTATTTGTAACCAACAACGTTATGACTTGATTTCCTGGTTGGGATACGTAGGCGACCTACATCAGTTTCGGTCACACCATTAGAAACTTTCCTCCCTTATTTTTGCATATAGCAAAATACACGCTTCTGGTTACCTTGATAGAACATACAAACAACCCCCACAAGACTCGGTCTTGTCCAAAAAAAAGTTCAACACTCTTGTATACTAGAAACTGGGACAATTTTTTAGGGTTCACTGCAAGAAGACACAAATGGACATATAAAATGTTGGCTAACTAAGTCTTCAGTCATAATAAGTATTTTGGATAAGATGTTTGCTTGATTCATGGCATGTCAATATTCGAAAATTCGACAATTTTTTTTTATTAATATGCATACTTTGTCATAAGCAATTTATTTTTAATAAATATTTTTCATTAACAACTAATCAAGGCAGGAAACCAGACAGGGGTTGCAGGTCCTGACAAGGCAGACACACGAGTATCAAGGGTCAAAGCTATAAAGTCAATACGAATCGATTGCTCCCCCAAAACTCACAAGTTTTCTTTGAGCGCAGGTTCTTCATATCAGCAACATCAGAGAAGACAACAACAAGCCCAGACGGGCCACAAACGCATAACGTATAGACAATGACATCATTTCAACCCAGGCGGGTCACAGACGCATAACATCCAGACAACGATGTCATTTCAAGCTCAGGCGGGTCACAAACGCATAACATCCAGACAACAACGTCATTTCAAGCCCAAGCGAGTCACAAACGCACAACGTCCGTACAACGACGTCATCAACATTACGTCCATACAACAACGTCATCTGCATTACATCCATACAATGACATCATCAACAATACGTCCATACACCGACGTCATTAACATTACGTACATACCACGACGTCATCAGCACTACGTCCATACAACGACGTCATCAACAGTACGTCCATATAACGACATCATCAACATCACATCTATACAGCAACGTCATCAGCAATACGTCCATACAACGACGTCATCATCATCACATCCATACAACGACGTCATCAGTAGTACGTTCATACAGTGACGCCATCAGTAGCACATCTATACATCGACATCATCAACATCACGTTCATACAACGACATCATCAGCATCACATCCATACAATGATATCATCAGCAGCACGTCCATACAACGACGTCATCGGTAACACGTCCATACAATGACATCACCGACACTCGGCACTACGTTCATACAACGACGTCACCAGCTCAACATTTGCAACTACGATATGTCTATACAAGGACGTAATCTCAGCATTGCAGTCATAACTCATCTATGCAAATATGTCACCTCAACGCAAGGACGCCATCACATTACGTCTGCGCGAGGATGACATTTCGACTCACAGGGTCGTATTTCTCATATATTCATTCTCTATCATTTTTTATTTTAGCAGTTATGCACTAATTTTATCTTAAAATTTAGCCTGCAGGAGCGGGAGCACAACGTGGAACTATCTCTTACAGCGAATTGAGGCAATTTGTTGGGGAGTCAGACTTCCCAACAAAAGACAAAGGCGACCTCGAACGTAGATCCACTCTCTTCCAGCACCCCGTAGCACCAATAACTCAGTGTCATCATAATTCGATACTGGGACAAATTTTAAATCCGCGTCAGCCTTGACTTTAATTTTTTAGCATCACAGTAACCCGGTGTCATCATAATCCGAACTGGGACAATTTTGAATTCGCGTCAGCCCTACTTTTAATTCTCTAGCATCACAGTAACCCAGTGTCATCATAATCCGACACTGAGACAAATTTTGAAATCAGCGTCAACCTTGCCTTTAATTTTCTAGCATCACAACAACCCAGTGTCATCATAACCCGACACTGAGATAAATTTAGAGTCCGCGTCAGTCTTGCCTTTAATTTTTTAGCATCATAATAGCCCACTGTCATTATAATTCGACACTAGAACAAATTTTGAATATGCATCAACTTTGCTTTAAATTTTCTGGTATCAGAAATCCCTATTTCTTTTAAAACTCTGTTTGCCCATCTGACAATCAAGACAAAATTGTCCATAAGTCAACATCTTTGTCCGAAAACTCTTTCATCGTCTCCAGCCAAAGAGGGACAAGTTGTTGACACCCAATTTTGTCCCTCTCCTCCGATTATTCATCGATAATATTAAACTATATTTCGACACCGCAAAACAATTTTAATATACATATACATACATATATACACATATACATATATAAATAAGAGGATTTAATATCATCATCTATTCTCAAATATCATTATTTATTACTCTCATTATTTTATTCGCATTGTTACTATCGTGCGTTTTATCATAATCATAATTTTTATCCTATATTCTATGTTATTTTATTTACAAAATGACATCGCATTTTTATATTAAGCATCAAACATTTCTTAAATATTAGGTTTTATTATTATCACATTGGTATTTTTTATCTTTATAATTCATATTTTTCGCAAAGCATCTCACAAACCATTTGTTCCCTTATTAAAAGATGGTTTGCAAAAAACAACGTGATTCATTATTTTTGTCATATCACTAATAATGGAGTATGAAAAGTACTTGCACAGCGTGATCCATTATTTTTGTAATGATTGGAAATTGCAAACTGTAAATTTGTTTTCCATGTTATAAGTTTATAAATCGGCCAGAGTAGAAAATACTTCTTATAAGTGTCACGACCCAACTCACGAGTCGTGATGGCACCTACCCTATTCCCCTGAATAGGCGAACCACGTTCTCATTAACAAGTTAAATCAGCAGAAAATAAATAAAGAAAGGAAGTTATAAAGTCTTAATACTTAATGGCTACGACATCCCCCAAAATCTGGTCAAAAGGGTACAAGAGCGCTAAACAAAATCCGAAATAGAAGTCTGAAAATGCCCGAAGGCTACATAATGTCTGTCAACTAACAAAGTAAATGAAAATAACTAGGAAGCCCTTCAGGGGTCACGGATGATCAAGTAGCTCACCCTGAATGACTGAAAGATATCACCATCGCGAATCAGCGACGAGACGTAGAGCTGGAACCTGGATCGTACTCTGCACTCAACAAAAGTGCAACAAGAGTAGTATCAGTACAACACTAGTACCGGTAAGTATCATAGGTCTACAATTATTAGATAACGCATGAAGAAGTTGAAACCAACAAGTAGCACATAGAGCACACAGGCATGGTCACATATCATATACATGTAAAGTGTAAGAAATCAAGAGTCAATCAAGACAGATATAATTCACCAATGATCAGTCAAATATAAAAGTGGATGAATGCAATGCAATAGTCACCTCTCTCACTCCACTCCTGTACACACATGCTAAGGGCAGTTCCTCAAAGCCATGATCCATGGGGGACCCGCGAAGTCCATGTACCACTCGTGCTCTCCGACAGGAACCTCGGAGGCTATCAATCACTCGTGCTCTCCGGCAAAAACCTCGGAGGCTATCAATCACTCGTGCTATCCGGCAAAAACCTCGGAGGCTATCAATCGCTCGTGCTCTCTGGCAGAAACCTCGGAGGCTATCAATCACTCGTCTCACCATCATCACAAAATAATATGTAAAGTATGTCAGACATGATTTCAAGTCTCAACACAAATCACTAACATACAATCAAATGATAATCACATAAAATAACACATATGAAGACAAGCCCACATAATAGCTGACGAAACCAACGTAATTGTAATTCATCTCGACTTCATGCCCGAAGGCCTATCATGCTATCCCCGTCACTTCCTACAACTACATACGATTCTCTAATCAGAGTCTAACTAAAGTAAACCGTAATCTACTTCAATGCCGAGCGGGTGCCATGAACAATCAAACCAGTGCCTTCCCCTTGCGTAGAGCCTCTGAACGCTTAAAATCTAGAAAATATTCGAACTACGTTATAATACAAAATCTAAGGACACCCATATTGCTATATTTATATTAACAATATTTTTACCATTTCAATTGTATGACTAAACCCCTAAACATATAAAAATATTAGCATAACTTCAGAAAATTCAAATAACATTCATTTCTTTCAACTTTTTCGTATCTCCCGCTTGTAAAGGATATAACATTAAATTCGTAACTCCAAATTAGGTGTTTATTGTACCACATCGAAGGCAACACTAGGATCTATTGTTATACCAAATCCCATATGACAGTACTTAGTGTAGTTGGTGAAAATTTATGAAGGAAACAACCCTATGAAATCTGTGTCGTCAGAATTTTTGTAAAATACGGACGCAACTTTAAACGGTCATAACTTTCAAATCATAAGTCGGATTTATCTCCGTAAGGTCTCAAACTGACAGGAACAGAGTAATCTACAACTTTCGCTCAGCCCATACTTTTATATTCCTTACCGATTTGTACATTTTTCACGTTTTACAGGCTGCTGTAATCATTATGCCATGATAAATCCCTCAAGTTTCTCTATTCAAGTGGATTGTGGAATTTTCGTGTAATGACCTCTTTGAAATTTAATTCCATTCAATAATACATTAGTATAAAGATCATGAATAGATTAATTCAACTATATAACATAGAACCTAACCTGAACTTAATTGAGCGCTTCCTCCTCGTCTAGTTACTAGCGTTTCTTTTCTTTTCTTTATTTCCTTCTCCTCTCTTTTGTTACAGCTGCGTTCTTCTCTTCTTGTTGCTGCCGTTTTTTTTTGTTTTCTTGTTACTAGTTTTTTTTGTTTTCTTTTTATTTCCTTTCTTCCTTTGGCTGCTCACATTTTTCTCCTTTTTTTTTGTAATTCACGTTTTCCCCCTTTCCTTCTGTGAGTCACACCGTGACCTACCCAATAGGGTAGTGGGCTTGGCCCACCAACTCACCTAATTAATTTCATGTCTCATTTCATATATTATAAACATATAATTAAATATCCTATAGTCTCATACTCTTTTCGTAGTGTTAAAATGCTAAACGACCAAACAGGTCGTTACATTAGATACCAATCAAACAATCGCTCATCCTCGATCGACAAGGGTATGTGTGGAGGAAATGAGGTACCTGAACTGTCGAACAACTGAGGATATCTACTTCACATATCCGCCTCGGTCTCCCAAGTGGCCTCCTCAATCGGACGATCACTGCACCTTGACTGAAGCAATCTTCTTGTACCTCAACTTCCTCACTTGCCTATCCAATATCGCTATCGGCTCTTCCTCAAAAGACAGATTCTGATCAAATAGTACTGAATCCCACCTGATGATGTAAGTCCCATCAGAATGGTACTTCTTCAGCATGGAAATATGAAATATCGGGTGAACACCTGCCAAACCTGGTGGAAATGCTAACTCGTAGGCCACCTCACCAACACAACAAAAAATCTCAAACGAGCCAATAAACCTAGGGCTCAACTTGCCCTTCTTCCCGAACCGCATTACCCCCTTCATGGGTGAAACCTTCAATAGGACCTGCTCACCAACCATGAACTCTGTATCACGAACCTTCTGGTCCGCATACTCCTTCTGCCTACTCTGAGCTGCCAGAAGCTTTTCCCGAATAAATTTCACCTTGTCCAAAGACTCCCTCAGCAAATCCGTACCCCAAGGTCGAACCTCAAAAAGATCAAACCACCCAATAGGAGAACGACACCTCCTACTATATAAAGCCTCGAATGGAGCCATGTCAATACAGGAATGGTAGCTATTGTTGTACGCGAACTCTTCCAAGGGTAATAAACTTTCCCAATGACCACCAAAATCAATAACACAAGCCCTCAACATATCCTCAAGCACCTGAATAGTCCTTTCGTACTGACCATCTGTCTGCGGGTGGAACGCGATTCTAAGATCTAACTGGGTTCCTAATTCCTTCTGCAAAGTCCTCCAAAAATGGGAAGTAAACTGAGTGCCTCTGTCGGAAATGATGGAAATCGGAACCCCGTGCAATCGAATATCTCTCGGATGTAGATCCTGGCCAACTTCTCCGCGTTATAAGTATTCTGAACTGGAATGAAGTGCGCGGACTTAGTCAACTTATCCACGATAACCCAAATCGAATCAAACTTGCCCAAAGTCTTCGGAAGACCCACCACAAAATCCATAGCGATCCTTTCCCATTTCCATTCGGGAATGGACATCCTCTGAAGTACACCACCAGGTATCTGGTGCTCATACTTAACCTGTTGGCAATTCGAACACTGAGCAACAAACCCCACAATGTCCCTCTTCATTCTACCCCACCAATAGTGTTGCCTCAAGTCGCGATACATCTTTGTTGCTCCTGGATGAATGAAGTATCTGGAACTTTGAGCCTCTTTCAAGATCAACGGAATCAAATCACCAACTCTAGGAACGCAAATGCGTCCCTTAATCCTCAAAACACCCTCATCGTCAAGAATAGCCTCTTTGGCTTCTCCACTTAGCACTTTTTCCCGAATCTTGCACAATTTCGCATCCTCAAACTGCTGGGCCCGAATTCGCTCTAAAAGAGACGACCTCGCCTCCACGTGAGCTAGAACCTTACCAGGTTCCGAAATATCGAGCCTCACCATACTATTAGCCAAATGTTGAACCTCCATAGCTAAAGGACGCTCTCCTACAATCAAACGCGCCAAGCTACCCATGCTCACTGCCTTTCGGCTCAACGCATCAGCTACCACGTTAGCTTTTCCCGAATGATAAAGGATGGTAATATCATAATACTTGAGCAACTCCATCCATCTACGCTGCCTCGAGTTCAAATCTTTCTGACTAAACACATGCTGAAGGCTACGATGATCTGAAGACCTCACAATGAACTCCATACAAGTAATGCCTCCAAATTTTCAAAGCGAAGACTACTGCAGCCAACTCCAAGTCATGAGTGGGGTAGTTCTTCTCGTGAACCTTCAACTGTCTCGAAGCATACGTGATCACCTTACCCTCTTGCATCAACACGCATCCCAAGCCAACGCGTGAAGCATCACAATAAACAGTAAATTTCTTTCCCTCCAGTGGTAAAGCCAAAATCGGGGCTGAAGTCAATAAAACCTTAAGCTTCTGGAAGCTCTCCTCACACTCATCGGACCACTGGAAGGGCACACCCTTCTGAGTCAACCTAGTCAAACGGAAAACAATAGAAGAAAATCCCTTCACGAATCAACGATAATAACTCGCAAGGCCTACGAAGCTCCGAATCTCAGTCACCGAAGTAGGCCTCACCCAATCTCTAACCGCCTCGATCTTTTTGGGATCAACCATAATCCCATCCTTGGACACAACATGTCCTAAAAATGCTACGGAACTGAGCCAGAACTCACAATTGGAAAACTTGGCATACAATTTCTTCTCCTTCAACAGGCCAAGAACGGTCCTCAGATGCCTCTCATGATCTTCCTTACTCCGAGAGTACACCAGTATGTTGTTAATAAACACAATCACAAATGAATCCAAGTAAGGCTTGAATATTCCATTCATCAAATCCATGAAGGCTGTAGGGGCATTAGTAAGCTTGAAAGACATCATCAAGAACCCATAATGACCATAACGGGTCCTGAAAGCGGCCTTCGGAACATCCTCCGCTCGAATCTTCAACTGATGATAACCTGGCCTTAAATCAATCTTAGAAAAGACCGACGCACCCTGAAGCTGATCAAATAAGTCATCAATGCGGGGTATTGGATACTTATTTATGATTGTAACCTTGTTTAATTTTCGATAATCGATACACATTCGCATGGTACCATCTTTATTTTTCACGAACAGAACGGGAGCACCCCAAGGAGAAATACTGGGTCTAATAAATCCTTTTCTCAATAAGTCTTGCAACTGCTCCTTCAACTCTCTCAACTCTGCCGGAGCCATACGATAAGGTGGAATAGAAATAGGTCGGGTCCCTGGCTCCAAGTCAATGCAAAAGTCAATATCTCGATCATGCGGCATACCAGGCAAATCCGTAGGGAAAACCTCTGAGAACTCACAAACAACTGGCACTGACTCTACGGAAGGAGTATCCACACTAGTATCCCTAATATGAGCCAAAAATGCTAAACATCCCTTATCCATTAACTTCTTCTCCCGAAGAACTGATATGATCCTCTTAGGTGCTGGACCAGGAGTACCCTTCCACTCTAACCGTGGAATCCCTGGCATGGACAACGTGACTGTCTTGGCATGACAGTCTAAGATAGCATGATAAGGAGATAACCAGTCCATGCCCAAAATAATATCAAAATCCACCATATTCAAAATAACCAAGTCCACCCAAGTATCATACCCCATAAACGTGACCACACATGACATATGGACCTGATCTACTATCGTAGAATCTCCGACAGGAGTAGAGACACGAATAGGTACATCAAGCATATCACAAAGCATATTCAAACCCGTAGAGAAATAGGTGGACACATAAGAGAAAGTAGAACCTGGATCAAATAATACAGAAGCTGATCGGTGACAAACCGAAATAATACCTGTGATAACCGCATCAGATGCCTCGGCTTCTGGTCTACCCGGAAAAGCATAGAAATGGGCACGTCCACCCTCGAACTGTGTGCCTCTACGACCAACACGAACTGACTGAGATCCTCTTCTCACTGAATGAGCGCTGCCCCTACCTGACTGATGACCACCTCTACTAGGCTGATGGCCACCCCTGCCCGACTGCAAACCCCCTCTACTAGGCTGATGGCCACCCCTGCCCGACTGCAAACCCCCTCTACTAGGATGTCCTCCTCCTCTAGCTGGCAGTGCAACGGCAAAGATGCCACCACAACTTAATGCTTAATGTTGTCTTCCATGTCACCTACATTGCAAAGACAACATGAATTTATGGGGCCCAATGATCGGTGTATTTTATATACACTTTTTGAGTCATTTTTAGTTAGTATTTTACTCATTTCATTTATGTTTAGTACATTATTAGGGTCGTTTTCCTTTCTTTTGTGTCACAGCGGTCATAAATGGAGAAATGGCGAAAAGAAGATGAAATGAGCATAAATGAGATAGAATTGCACACAAAAAGGGCCAAGAAATAAAGTCTAAGAAGTTCCGGGAATTATAGAGGAGTTCAGACGAAGTCCGGACGAAAAAGAGAACGAGGCGAAATCGCGCCGAAAACGTCACGCGGCGCCTGGCAGCAGCGCCGCGGCGCCCATAGTGCTGAAAGTCCCGAGAGTTGCTGAATTTCAGGCGCCGCGGCGCCAGTCTGCAGGGTCGCGGCGCCGACGCGGGAATTATGAAGTGCTGGGCCGAATTTGACATGTTTTCAGAATCCTAAAGGGATAAATTTTCCTACCTAAAGGGATAAATTTTCCTACCTAAAGGGATAACTTTTCCTACCTTAAAACCCTTACCTAAAAGGATTCTAATAACTTTTCCTACTTACAAAATCCCTAACCCTTCAGCAAAAGGATTCTTTGGCTATAAATACTTTACATCATTAGAAGAATTATTCATTCTCCATTCCACCATTCACCATTCTACATCCATCCTTCCACCAATCCATCTTGTAAATATTCCACAACACAACCCTTAGATGCTTGGCTTGGAGACTCATTCTTAAGTATTTTCTTTTCCTTTTCTTTTCTTTATTTCAGTTTTTGTATGATGAACATGAGATTTGTTCTTGTCATGTCAATGGCTAGGAACTAATTCCTCTATAGGGCTTTCCATGTTGAATCTCTAGAAACTTATGTTATGATTTAATGCATGCTTATGGTTATTCTTCTTCTTGTTGAGATCTATCTAATATTTGAGTTGAATTCTTGGTAATTAATTGACAACTAATTATCACTATATGATTTCTAATCGAGTTAGAAAGGGGATTGTGAATATCTTTGTAAGTTGGGTAGACATTCTTGGATTGGGGATGAAAATACCTCAATTATTTATGTAGCGTTAATGAGAGGCTTAAAAACCCTAATTTTACGCATTGTGCGTGACGGTTAACTAGGTTCTTGTTCTTAATCCTCCTATAGAGTTATCCTTATCACCGAAAGGTAGGTAAGGTGCAATACTGGGGTTGAGTGTTTATATAACCCTAACGGGAGTATAAAACGATTTAGTGAACCTGCTTTCTCCAAAAGAAGAAGACCATAAGTTATTGCATTAATAAGTAGCATAAGCGGATAGTGAGGAGACGTGGAAGCCCTATTCTCATCACAACTGAAGTAAACCTTTATAGTTAAAATAGCTTTTATAATTCTTAGTTATAAACAACAAATCCAAAGATCAATTTACCAAATAGATACCAAAAAATAGATAGTTGGTAATTGAACCCTAATCCTTGAGGACGATATTCGGTCTTATCAAGACTATACTACTTGTCACGATAACGTGCACTTGCGTTTAAAGTGTGTGCATCTTACCGCACATCAAGTTTTTGGCGCCTTTGCCGGGGATTATGCATAGTTCAATATCAAATTTATCTATTTTTAATTTCTAATTTGGTTTTTATTTTTGTTTCTTTAAATTATTTATTTTATTTTCTTAAAAAAAAAAAACAAGTGTGCCGTGATTCGTTGTTGGTTTTGATTCATCTCAGGGATCCTTAAGACATGGATTTCTCATCGATATGATCGAGCTCAACCATAGAGGAAGAGAGGGAGGAATTACGGAAGCTATACTCGGTCTCACGAGGTACCAAAATCAGTTCATAGGCGAAGCGAGAATGGCCATGAAGAAGTTGGAAACGCAAATAGCGAACTTCGCGATCATATTCAACAATAAACGCAAGAAGAGCAATCTGCGCACAGGGTAGGCAATGAGGAAACACAATGTCGGGCAATTGACACGAAGGATGCGAATCGGGGAGATAGAGAGTTCGCGAGCAATGGCCATGGCGCTGAAGATCGAGCGCGGCGCGGAACCTAGAAATCGAGGTGATTTTGAGCAATGACGACAAATTGAGGAGCACGAACCACACCCAACTATTGAGAATCTGGTGAGATAGTTGGTATAGAAAGGAAAAGATTGCGAGATCGATTATTTACCTTCTTGGATTACGTGGAAATTCTTTTCTTGCACCTATTACAGAAGAAACACCACTAGCTATCACGGCTGATTCCCAATTAGGAAGCCCATACCATCAAGGGTACCCCCTAGAGTTGAGAGATGTAGAAAAGTTCACGGATTCCTACATTATAGAAAGCATAAAAGACAAGCCTACTTGGGGGATAATTGTATATGTAAGACTCTTGTTTGAACAAATGGTCGTAGGGGAATTGAGACCTACAACAATAACTCTGCGGATTGCAAGCAGTTCGTAGAAGGATCCAATGGGCACTCGAAAAGGTTAATTGCGTCCGGCTAAAAGACGTTAAAGACAACGTTTGTTGGGAGGCAACCCAATATTTTTAATTATGTTATTTTAATTTATGTCTTTATTTTGCTTTGAACAGTCTCACGGTCTTGGGTTCTTGTTTTGTGTTGTTGGATGGTGGGTGAAAGCTAAAAGCAGGAAAAAGGAGCAAAAGCGAAAAAAGGAAGCGATCGTCGCGCGCGTAATTCGAAGAGCCACGATTAGCTAGCGTGTGGCTGAATCTCGAGCATGGCGCCGAACTTCGTAGTCATATTTCCGCAAATTCGAATTTTCCTCCTAGACCTCAGTTATGACATTGTGTTGTGTCGATGAAGTTGTCCTTTTATTTTATTTTCTTTGAGTCTTGCACACATTGGGGACAATGTGTGATTTAAGATTGGGGTATTTTATTTGTGTCTTGTTATGTTTGATTAAGTCTTTTTTTATTTGTTTTGTGTTTATTTTTGAGTCACAATTTTTTTTCTTTTTAAGTCATAATTGCTGTCACAAAGATCATGTATGCTGTAGTTGTTAGAAACACCTAGTGAAGGAAGGTGGAATAATGTAATGGAATTAGAAGCAACTATCTAAACACCTAGGTTAGATATGCCAAAAACTCACAAAAATCTGTCTATTTGGAGCTTCTTGCTTAAATTGTGCATGCTAAATTATGAAAACCTATGTGTTATGATTGCTTGCTATTTGAGGCGAAATAGTTAGGATATGCATGTTAGGGAGATGACTCAGACATTTCTTTGATAGCCAATTCTTACCACTCTTTTCTACCCCGAACTTTAAAAGTATCCCTAGTCAGCCCCATTGAGCCTAAAAATTGAAACTTCTTCTTTGACACCCTATATTCCCACAGATTGTGCCATAAGTAAAAATGTGAATTAGTGGAATCAAGTTTGTTAAAAAAGAGACAAAAAGAGTGAATGAGCTTGTTGCACCCCAATAAAAAAAAAGTAATAAGAAAGAGGCAAAAGCCTAAGTTTGGGGGTGCTTGTTATTATAATACACTTCACTCTCCCAAAACAAAAGAGGGGAAAGATAGAATTGAAGTGAAGAAAAGAACCAAAAGAAAAGGGAAAAATGGAAAAGCTAAAGAGCTTATGGTACACAGAATGAGCCTAAAATGCCTATTTTTACCTACCTATACCTAAGCGTACATTACAACCCTTAAAGTCCTGAAGATCTCTTTTATGCGTATCCAAGATTAGTGGAGAATAGCAAGTAAAAATGCCATAGGAATTTTTGAATTTATATGCATGATTTGGTATATTAACTTCCATTAAGCATGATAAATATGAGTTTGCGAAATATCTAGCTCAATGTGTTTAGTGTGCTGAAAAATTTCATGCTACATGTTCCTGCATATTATTCTGCTAACCTTCATGTTTTTATAGATAACACTAAATGCAGCAAAAGTGATCAATGTCAGTGAGTCTTTTATTTTTCGTTTCTTGAGTCTTTTATTTCTTTCTTTCTATCTTTGCTCGAGGGCGAGCAAAGGTTAAGTTTGGGGGTATTTGATCGGTGTATTTTATATACAATTTTGAGTCATTTTTAGTTAGTATTTTACTCATTTCATTTATGTTTAGTACAGTATTAGGGTCGTTTTCCTTTCTTTTGTGTCACAACGGTCATAAATGGAGAAATGGCGAAAAGAAGATGAAATGAGCATAAATGAGATGGAATTGCACACAAAAAGGGCCAAGAAATAAAGTCTAAGAAGTTCCGGGAATTATAGAGGAGTTCGAAGTCGGACGAAAAAAAAGGGCAACGAAATCGAAAAAGCGTCGCGTCACGGAGCCGCGGCGCCCATAGTGCTGAAAGTCCCGAGAGTTGCTGAATTTGAGGCCATGCGCCATCTGGGTCACGACGCCGTCAGGATGCGATGGCGCCGACGCTGAATTATGAAGTCTTTGGGCGAATTTGCCATGTTTTCAGAATCCTAAAGGGATAAATTTTCCTACCTAAAGGGATAACTTTTCCTACCTAAAGGGATAACTTTTCCTACCTTAAAACCCTTACCTAAAAGGATTCTAATAACTTTTCCTACCTACAAAATCCCTAACCCTTCACCAAAAGGATTCTTTGGCTATAAATACTCTACATCATTAGAAGAATTATTCATTCTCCATTCCACCATTCACCATTCTACATCCATCCTTCCACCAATCCATCTTGTAAATATTCCACCACACAACCCTTGGATGCTTGGCTTGGAGACTCATTCTTAAGTATTTTCTTTTCCTTTTCTTTTCTTTATTTCAGTTTTTGTATGATGAACATGGGATTAGTTCTTGTCATGTCAATGGCTAGGAACTAATTCCTCTATAGGGCTTTCCATGTTGAATCTCTAGAAACTTATGTTATGATTTAATGCATGCTTATGGTTATTCTTCTTCTTGTTGAGATCTATCTAATATTTGAGTTGAATTTTTGGTAATTAATTGACAACTAATTATAACTATATGATTTCTAATCAGATTCCGAAAGGGGGGGATTGTGAATATGCTGTAAGTTGGGTAGACATTCTTGGATTGGGGATGAAAATACCTCAATTATTTATGTAGCGTTAATGAGAGGCTTAAAAACCCTAATTTTGCGCATTGTGTGTGACGGTTAACTAGGTTCTTGTTCTTAATCCTCCTATAGAGTTATCCTTATCACCGAAAGGTAGGTAAGGTGCAATACTGGGGTTGAGTGTTTATATAACCCTAACGGGAGTATAAAACGATTTAGTGAACCTGCTTTCTCCAAAAGAAGAAGACCATAAGTTATTGCATTAATAAGTAGCATAAGCGGATAGTGAGGAGACGTGGAAGCCCTATTCTCATCAAAACTGAAGTAAACCTTTATAGTTAAAATAGTTTTTATAATTCTTAGTTATAAACAACAAATCCAAAGATCAATTTACCAAATAGATACCAAAAAAATAGATAGTTGGTAATTGAACCCTAATCCTTGAGGACGATATTCGGTCTTATCAAGACTATACTACTTGTCACGATAACGTGCACTTGCGTTTAAAGTGTGTGCATCTTACCGCGCATCACCCAACGAAATATTAGCCCATTTGAGGAGTCTTTACGATTCACAAAGTCAGACAATGGAGTATGATCTGCTCATAGAACTTTTCAAGTGTAAGCTAAATGAAGGGGGCCAAGTTTCACCTCTTGTGTTGAGGATAATTGAGCTGATTGAGAGGTTAGCTTCTATAGAAATAAGGTTTTATGACAGAGTCGCCACCACCCCCATCCTTGCCTCACTTCCTAAGTCGTTTGGGAGTTTCATTGTCAATTATAATATGAATGGGACTAAAGAGACATTGCCGGAGTTACATAATATGTTAAAGACTTTTGAATCTTCGATCTCTAAGATCAAGCCTATTCTGATGGTTGGCTCCTCTAGTCGCCCCAAACCGAAAGGTAAGGGACAACAGAAGGGGAAGGGCAAAGTTGTTGCTCCGGCAGAAGCAATGAAGCCCAAGGGAGGGTCGAAGAAGAAGAAGAAGAAATTGCCAGCATCGGATGTTTGCATGAATTCCAACAGGAAGGGGCATTGGAGAAAGAATTGCACTGCTCCAAGCGGAGGAATGGCACCAGGTGCTAATGTGCAAGGTATGTTTGTAATTGAAATTAATCTATCTATAAATGATTCTCATTCCTGGGTACTTGATACCGCTTGTGGCTCACACATTTGTACAAATGTGCAGGGGCTAACTGATAGCAGGAAGGTCGGGCCTCGCGAGGTAGACCTGCGCGTCAGAAATGGAGCACGAGTTGCTGCTGAGCGCGTGAGAACTTCTAGGATAGATTTACCTTTTGGAAAAGTTTTAATGTTAAACAATTGTTATTATGTTCCTTCTTTGACAAGGAATATTATTTCCATTCCTGTACTTGATTCAGAGGGTTTTTCCTCAAACACATCTAATGGCAATATAGTTTTGACTTTAGATAATGTTGTGTATGGAATTGCGCCTCTTGTGAATGGATTGTATACATTAAACTGCCACATGAAGATTTTCAATGTACAAAATAAAAGGGCTAAGTTAAATGAAAGAAATTCTACCTACTTATGGCATTGTAGACTTGGTCATATCAATCAAACAAGGATAGAACGGTTGAGGAAATTAAATTACCTCGAACCATTTGACTTACAATCTTATGATAACTGTGAATCCTGTTTGAAAGGTAAGATGACCATTAAACCTCTTTCTGAAAATGGGATCCGTGCCAAGGAGGTGCTTGAGTTGGTACATACAGACGTATGTGGACCATTTTCGACTCAAGCTAGAGAGGGTTTCTCTTACTTCATCACTTTCACAGACGACTTATCAAGGTTTGGATATGTGTATCTTATGAGACATAAAGCCGAGGCTTTTGAGAAGTTTAAGGAGTTTAAGTGTGAAGTTGAGAAACAGCTCTCAAAGAGTATCAAAACTCTCCGATCTGATCGTGGGGGTGAATACTTAAGCAAATAATTTCTTGACTACTTAAAGCATCATGGAGTTCATTCCGAATGGACACCTCCTGGAACTCCACAGATGAATGGTATTGCCGAGAGGAGAAACTGAACCTTGCTTGACATGGTACGTTCCATGATGAGCTTTTTAGCTCTTCCTACATACCTTTGGGGATACGCTATTCTGACTTTAATATATGTTCTAAACAGAGTTCCATCTAAATCAGTCGAAAAGACACCATATAAGGTATGGTGTGGTAAAAAGCCATCACTTAGACACATGAGGCCTTGGGGGTGTCCTGCATATGTCAAGAAGTTGATCACTGATAAGTTGGAATCTAAAAGTGAGAAACGTTACTTTATTGGGTATCCGAAGGAAACTAAGGGATACTATTTCTATCTTCCTGAAGAACATAAGATATTTGTTTTTAGGAACGCAACTTTCCTTGAAGATGAATATGTCTACAAGGATGAGAGTTGCATAGAGATAGAACTTGAAGAAATTCAAGAACAAGGTAACAAATAGGTTGAATCCTTTCCCGATAATGAAGGCAAGAATTCAGTGGGAGCTATTGGCGAATATTGGGTATTTAGAGTACCCCATTCGGCTAGTGGGAGTGCTACGAGGAGTAATGCAAGATCTTCCAGCACAGCCCTTGGAAGCAAATGCACCAGTTGTATTTCTTTTCATTCAGGAAATACATGAAAATGATATTCCTGAAAGCTCTAATGTTGGTGGATCGACCAGCGCACAAGAACCTACTCACAGTCAGAACATACTTATAACTGAACTGTAAGACAATCAACTCCGTAGGTCTACTAGATCTCATCGTCCTCCGAAAAGACTAAATCTACTTGTGAAAACACAAAATGAGCTAGATATTTCAGATGATGACGAGCCTAGAACCTATAACGAAGCAATGCTAGACATTGATTCGAAGAGATGGCAAGAAGCCATGAAATCTGAAATAGAATCTATGTATATCAATCAAGTGTGGAACTTGGTTGATTTGCCAATTGGGGTTAAACCCATAGGATGCAAATGGGATTTCAAGAAGAAGATTGATACATCTGGCAAGGTTCGAACTTATAAAGCTAGACTAGTGGCTAAAGGTTTTACTCAGCGTCCTGGTGTGGATTATGATGAAACCTTTTCACCGGTGGCTAAGATAAAGTCTATTCGGATTTTGCTTGCGATAGTTGCACATTATGATTATGACATTTGGCAGATGGACGTCAAAACTGCATTCTTCAATGGTAATCTAAT
Organism: Przewalskia tangutica; assembly: GCA_029844215.1. Lineage (NCBI taxonomy): Eukaryota > Viridiplantae > Streptophyta > Magnoliopsida > Solanales > Solanaceae > Przewalskia > Przewalskia tangutica. The sequence continues at coordinate 875,805 of CM056719.1, forward strand.
TGAGGAAGTGTATATGAAACAACCCAAGGGTTTTTCATGTGAGTCCAGACCAAATGATGTGTGCAGGCTACAGACCATTTATGGACTTAAGCAAGCCTCTAGGAGTTGAAACATTTGCTTTGACAGTGCTATCAAATCTTTTGGTTTTGTCAGAAGTAAGGAGGATCCTTGTATTTATTCCAAACACAAGGATGGGGGTATTATCTTTATTATCATATATGTTGATTCCATATTAATAATGAGAGATAATAAGATCATCATGCAGTCAGTTAAGGATTGGTTGTCCAAAACCTTCATGATGAAGAATTTAGGTGAAAACTGCTACATTCTGGGAATTAAGATCTATAGAGATAGACCTAAAAGATTGTTGGGGCTGTCACAGTAAGTCTACATAGACAAAGTGCTTAGATGTTTTTCAATGGAGAATTCCAAGAAAGGCGGTCTTCTAATGGGTCAAGGCATCAAGTATCAAAGAAGGGCTACCCTTCTAATGCTATTGAACTTGAGCGCATGAAGAGGATCTCATATGCTTCGGTTATAGGATCAATCATGTATGCCATGACCTGTACTAGGCCAGATGTGGCCTTTGCACTTAGTATGACTTACAAGTTCCAGCAGAATCCTGGCAAGGAACATTGGAAAGCAGTCAAGAGTATTCTCAAGTACCTCAGGTGTACTAAAGATTAATTTTTAGTCTATGGTGGAGTTGGTGAGCTGGTTGCCACTGGGTACACTGATGCTAGTTTCCAGACAAATGTTGATTTTAAATCTCAGTCTGGTTACACGTTCATTTTCAATGGAGAAGCAGTGAGCTGGAAGAGTTCCAAACAGGCTACTACTGCAGACTCGACTACTGAAGCAGAGTACATTGCTGGATCGGAAGCTGCTAAAGAAGCTATCGCGATTTCTGAGTTTCTGAAGGAACTAGGGGTTGTTCCGAGTGCCAGTTGTCCAATAACTATTTATTGTGACAACACTGGTGTCATTGCACAGACAAAGGAACCAAGATCAACAAACAGAAATAAACATATACCGAGGAAGTACCACATCCTGAGAGATGGCGGAAGCTGATGATATCAAGATAGATTACATTCCCACAGACAATAATCTAGCAGACCCGTTTACTAAACCATTAAGCTTGGTGAAGCATAATGGTCATTTTGAGAATATGGGTATTAGATATGTTGGTGATTGGCTCTAGGCCAAGTGGGAGATTGATAGTATTTGTATGTCCTAGAGACAATATGTATTAGGACACAATGTACTTTATACACATTCGTATTTATATTAATGATGATTAATATTATGGCATTTGCATTTGTTGAATTATTAATTGATTGTTTATAATATTCTATAAATGCATCCCTAGAGGTTACATGTTTATTAATGATGTGAGAATTAATATTATAACATAACTCTTAAATTACCTCGACTAATGATCATCGAAATTGGGATATCGATGATATGCAATACGTCGACATGTGGTCTGCATCATATTCTTAGAGGATGTAGTATGTCTCACTTGCTACGAGTTATGGCAACTCGTGATGGACACATGGATACTTGTTGAAGTATTGATATGCCCTCCTGATGTACTGTTTTGTTATATGTCTATAATGTCATCGGCGTGTGGGAGATAAAAGTCCTTAGACTTGAGGTCACTATCATCTTGTTTACGGAGTAATGCACTTTGTTCCTGTCCTAAGCTCAAATGCCTTATAGGTTGAGACGCGACTTGTTTTGGGTGCATTACGAAGTAGATTAAAGGTGGTATGTGAGCCAAGAAAGGATTCATTCCTTGAATTATATTCAAGTGAACACTCAGGTTCTCATATGGTATTAGGTTGACTAAGTCATTGGCCAATGCAATGGACATGTCTATGATATGGTCCTGTTGTCAACTAATATAGATGGGTTATAATAATCAAGCCATTTCGATAGACACTTGACAGATCCTAACCTTGATTGAGTGTGTCAAGAATGAAAGGGTTTTATCTTCTCACATATAGGTTCAGTTCACACATTTTGTGTAGCTAAATTTTACATATTGGGTTCGTCTTCCGGCGCAGTCTAGGAGTTCCGTGAAGATCCTAATGTAATTAGTGACGATATGTAAAGGCCTGAAGTGTAACACTAAGTCAAATGTTCCGTCGATTGAAAGATGTAATTAGAAGGAGATTATATATATATATATATATATATGTTCGGTTGATAATCGGGACATTGGAAATGGGAACAAGACAGCAAATTGGGACAGGACCGCGGTGCCTATGATTCAGGATTGTGGTGCCAAAACACGTGGAGGCACCGCGGTGCCACTTACTCGGATCGCGTAGTGCGTATGCGTGTCAGGCCAATTGGATCGCCCGATTTCTTGACTTGTCTGGTCCGCCCACTGAACCCTAGGTTGTTCTTTTACAACTATAATAGAGGGCTTCCCCTCCCATTTCAGATACACTAAACCTAAGAGAGGTCAATCTCTTCTAAAGCTTTTTAGAATCCCTAGAATTCCTGACCATAGCACTTTACATCATAGTTTCTATAACTTACAAATCGAGGGACGTTTGTGTGTGCACCCTCGGACTACACAAAGCATCGAGAATCAACTGCTTGGTTGATTGCTACAATAATATAAGTATTCTGTCAAGATATTACATTATACTATGTGCTTTGTATTTTCATTACTTATCATACTACAGTTCGACCGTCGTCGGGTTTGAAACATAAATTTTTAAATTCCGCTGCGTGTACGAACCCGACGTAAACACTAGTCAACAAGATTTTGCCAAATTACTAAAAACATAAAGGAAATCAATATATGGAATATATAAATACCATTCAAGAAATATTTCATTATGACATTTTATGGGGTGGGGGGGTGACATTTATATCCACAAATACAATTAGGATTAACATCAGGCTTAGCTGGATCATACAAGCAAGAAGAAGCAATTATATCTTTTTCATGTAACTCAAAGCATCTATCATCACAATCACTGTCTACGATGCATTCCACGGTCGGGATTACATCTATGCATTGCACTGAACCCAGATAACTTCGGGCAATTGCTAAGTTGAATACAGACATATATGCAATTATAAGAAGGAGTAAGACTGAAATTTTTGCCATAATTGACTATGTTTATGCTTTTGAGTGAATGGTTCTAGCATGATTGCAACTTCCAACATATATAGGATTCAAAGATGTCATTTTAGTTAATATAATAAATGTTATACATAATTAGCAATATTTTCTCGAGAATGTTGCTTCAATGATAAAAATGGTAAATTTTTAGTGTGTAACTAATTATTTTCAAATGTTGCCTTATGATATATGTGATTGTGGATACATCTATATGTTTTTTAGTAGTGCCAATATTAAATAATTCTCCATAGAAGTCATTTTTTGATTGAGTTTTAAGGTTGACTCCAAATGGTCAAAAAAATAAAAATGACAAGATCATATTTAGATGGTCTTCCATACCTTTTTTTTTAATTAGAAAGAGTGTTAATGTGTGAGTTTGACTAATTTCGATAGATAAAATTGAATTCAATTATGTCACTAGTAGTGATTAAGAAGTGCCAAAAATAATATTCAAAAGGATGCCGTTGGATTCGTGCGAGTTGTGCTATCGCACAGCCCCCCTCCCTCCGAATAATGAAAAAATTTAGAGCCTCTTTTTTCAATTTTTATTAAGTAGTATTAGCCAAAATTTACTGTAGAGGCCCATAATTCGCAGGTCTTAGCCCAATTAATGGTTCACTTTCACGAATTAGAACAGGACCCCAAAATATTTGAGACGACCCTGATTTCATGTGTTTTCTTAATGTCATATGTACTATTTATATTACATGTTCTTCATTATTTTAATATATGAAACATGAATAATTTAATTATACGTATCTCGTATTCATTCTAGAAGAGGGAGATGGACAAAATACTAAAATGCAATGGGTGCAAGCCTCTGGCCTCTTGTATAGAACGATATATTTAGAATTTAAATTTAATGAGTTAAGAACATTACTAAATTCACTAATTATTTAAAATAAAATATGTTAACGCTATTAGTAGATTTTTCCCACATACATAGTTTGAATTAAAGTTATTATATATTCGACCAAATCTCGTACCTATGAGCATGTCACGATCCCTGTGGGTGACACCTACATAATCCCACCAGTAAGCGAACCACTCCCAAATTATTCACATAAAATGACATAAGTACAAACGAAAGAAATACAAATACTACAAATATGTCTCATAATATAATGCAGAAATAAATGACAAGTCTGATACATCCTAAACAACCCCCAAGTGTGAATACAAGAGCACTAGTAAATACGATACAAGTCTGAAAAAATGGACACGCATGCCAAAACCAAGTACATAGTCTAAACATGTCTCTCAATATGAGTAAAACATTGTGATAGAGAGGGAGCATCCAAGGGTATGCTGGAGATAACATCATCACCCTGAATACTGAGGATAAGCTGTTCGAAAGCAGCCACATGGTCTCGAGCTAGTAGCCGGGTCTGTATATGCATCAAGGAATATGTACACTCATAGATATCATAGGCCGACAATGACGGAAGATATAATTAGAGATAAATACCAACTTGACACCATACCCCCAAGTGATCTAGTCTGCGAATACAAGAGCACTAGTAAATATGATACAAGTCTAAAAAAATGGGCACGCATGCCAAAACCAAGTTCATAGTCTAAACATGCCTCTCAATATGAGTAAAGGATTGTGATAGAGAGGGAGCATCCAAGGATACGTTGGAGATAACATCATCACCCCGTATACTGAGGATCAACTGCTCGAACGCAGCCACATGGCCTCGAGCTAGTAGTCGGGTCTGTATCTGCATCAAGGAAACATGTACACTCATAGACATCATAAGCCGACAACGACGGAAAATAACATAATTAGAGATAAATACCAACTAGACACCATACCTAATTTGAGGGTTTTGCCTTGAGTGATGAAATTGTACAATACTTGAACTAATTTAGCATTTGTAGAGTATATATTTGAACCTCTATAACATCGGTTTCCAATGGCACTCTCAAATTACCGGTTTACTCTTCTAGGCTCGTTTCTCCATTTTTTCCAAGATTGGTTTTGGATTCAAAGAATAGTCTAGTCATATGGTATAGTTAATTTCCATTTATAACTTGTATTTTAATAATGACTAGACTTCGTGTATAATAGAGACCCTCAGAAAGGCAAGGCTCCATTGTGATCATTTGTGGCTCTCACTCGGCTACCATGTAGGTTATGACTTACCTTTTGATTAGACACTAGTTAGCGAAACATATATTGGGTTGGAAATTGTTAGAGAAGCATGTACACCTTTGAAGTTGAGATGAAATACTTAGGTTGGTACTTTTGTTGATTGTGATTAATGCTTTATTTGATGTAGTGGCTCGTCGCCATGTGCATGATACTAGATATGACATATGTATAGAAAGGATTGATGTCAATCTTGACATGATGATTATATGTCCATGTGTTGCACAATCAACTTGATATATTCTCATTGACATTTGATATCATTCATGCATATATGATCATGCATTTGGATGGGTTATGACTATAACATATATATATAACATATATATATAACATATATATATATATATATATATATATATATATATATATATATATATATATATATATATATATATATATATATATATATTTTGGATCAGGTTTCGCGTTCCGCAACATATACATATATTGAATCGGGTTGTGCGTGTTGACACCCAATTTTTTCCCTCTTCTAATTTATTTGTCGCCAAATTAAAGTATTTTTGACACCGCAAAACAATTTATATATATATATATATATACACACACACATATAAATAAGGGATTTAATATCATCTTTTATTCTCAAATATTATTAATATTATTATCTGTATCTTTTGCTATCATTTTGTATTTTTCTACATCATAACCATAATTTCCCTAAATATTCTATGATATCTTATTCTTTTCTTATAAAAAAAGCGACGACATTTTTTATAGAACATTAAACACTCCTCAAATATCATGTCTGCATTGTTATCTTTAATAATTTATACTCAAACCAATTTTATAAACATTGTTTATATTTTAAACCCTTTTTATACTACAATCCATATTTTATTCTCTACTAAAATAAAATATCCTAAATGGGCTACCCAAACCAGCTCAGCACCCAACCCTTTTCTAGGCCCAACCGGTCACCAACCCGACCCAAATCCCCACTATTTACCATACCCGACGATCAGCCCCCCTTTTATTATTTTTCGTTTTTTAGAACCCTAACATTGTTACACCCCGTAGTTCGGGTCATGCTTAGGAGGACGTACGAAAGGAATTAAGACTTAAAATTTCAGAAAGATAGGTTGACGGATTGTTTCGGACGGGTTTTTAGTCAACTTTGAGGTTGTTTATGTCCAGTTTCATTATGAGTTCCTAGGTGTTTCTAAGGCCTAGTACGTAGTTCGTTGAGTCTAGTTTCCAACGCAACCAACCGTTCGTCGATAGGACATCGGGGTAGAAATTTATGGAGATTACAAGTTCAGTGCACAGTCGAGCAGAAAAGCAACATCGGTCAGGGGCCACAGCGCCGCGGCGCCGGATGCAGGGCCGCGGCGCCGGATAATCTGGAGCATCGCTGAAGTTGCAGCGCCGAGGCGGAGTTTTTGGCGGAAAACTGAGGAAAATCAGATATTTTCTTTTAAAAAGGCCATGGGAGGGTGACACTTGGTCATTCTTCAAGCTCTTCTCTCTCTCTAAAAATTAAAAGCTCTCCCTTCTCTCTAGAAAATTAAGAGGAAATCAAGGCTTGAGAAAAATCTGAAAATGGTGGCAAGAAGGAAACTTGTTGGCAAGCTTGTAGGAGTTTTGTGGTGGTGATTGTGGAAAGGAGGCTAGTGAATTTGTTGGATTAATTTGGGTAAGCTCTAAGGTAACAATCCATTCTCTTTTTACTAGTAAAGTATGTTGCATGTGAAGGAGAAAGGACTAGTAGTTGTCAATATTGCTCTTAGATACATTGCATGTAGGAAATATGGTTTGGATTTGAAGGGATTGAATAAGGTTAGTATGTGAACATGTTGTAGCCAAAATACTACCTTTAACTTATTAATTTAGTTAACATGCATTGTGGGGCAGAATTTTACACATCCAAGATTAGGTGTGTAATCCCCTTCGTATTGATTGGATTGTTGGGCCTTAAAAGTGGCGTTTGGACGTTGAATTCGTCCTTGAAAAAGGTGGCAAAGTATGTAGAAACAAAGGAAATGCTGCCCGATTTTCCGTAGAATTTAGTGACTTTGCACTTGGAATATTCTACATTGAAGCTAGAGGTTAATAAACGTATTATGGTCATTATAGGTTGACGTACTACGTGCGGTATATTGGACTTAGCAAGTGGATTGACCCGAAGAGGTATGTGGAACTTTTCTACCTCTTGAGCATGAATAGTTGCATCTATGTAGTACGGTAGACGTACAAGAATTTGATGTCCCTTACTTGTTTTAAGATTGGCCAAGTTTGGTGAGTAAGGGGATTAACTCACTTCTTTAAAAAGATATTAATGATGTCTTAAGTTTTCAAAGTTAAGGGACTTGAATTGTTTTAAGTATATGATACTTGTTCGTTTTAAAAGTATAAGTCCCTGGGATATAGGGAAATGTATTTGACTAATGTATAAAGTTAATATAACGACTTTATGGGAAGTTGGTTATATTAGCTTTATGGAAGGTTAACAAAGGAAAATTTACTCTAAGTAAAATAAGTACGGATAAATGATTTGAATTTGTGAAAGGCAAATTGATTTTAAGGCATTGATTGCCTAAGGTTTTAAAAGAAATGAAGTCACTTGATTTACAAGCCTATGATATTTCTGAAAGGAAATGTGACTTGTCTTGAAAAGTAATCGTGACTTGATACTATGGTTATTAGTATCTTGGAAGTTTTATATAAAAATGGGCCATTTCTTAAAAGGTCAGAAGTACGTGGTACTTGGGTTGAATTCCCGGATTTTCTCTTAAATGACATGTTAATGTCTTAAGTAAACTAAAATGAGAGGATATATTAATAATGTTAATAAGAAGTTAGGGGATTTCTTAACTTGCTTATGTTATGATAAGCCGGTAGCGCTTATGTTATGTATGATAGCCGGTTGTGCTAGGTTATGTATTCTTACGGGGTAGACCTCGGGTTATTCTTGTTATTCCCTTTGGACATACTGACACGATGTATGGTCCACGGGTATGCGTCCATTAGGATGGTTTACTACTTATGTCATGGATTTGCTACCCATGATGCGAGTGCGGCGCTTGTACTCATGCGGGTGAAATAGTCCCATGCGAGGCGGATGACCTCATGCGGGTCCACAGGACCTATGCGGGTGAAATAGTCCCAGGGGTAGGATTGCTTGATGATACTGCGGGCGAGGGACCCTGTTTTGATCATGAGCCTCCTATTTTTATGCAGTAAAGTTTATACTGGTTACTCTCATTGTTAGTAAGGCACAGTGCAATGTAATTTGATTTTCATCTATGACTCCAGCTTATTTTAGACTTATGATATTATTACAGTATTTTCCAGTTTTACATACTTGGTACATATTGTGTACTGACCCCCTTCCTCGGGGGGTGCGTTCATGCCGCAGGTAGCGGTAAGCAGGTGGTGGATCCTCATTCTTAGGATATTTGCTCAGGTGTCAGAAGCTCCATTTCTCCGGAGGCTTGACTTTTGGTACGGTTCTCCCTGGTGTTGTAGATGTTTTGTACATTCAGGGGTATGACGGGGCCCTGTCCCGTCATAGTGGTTACATATTCTTAGAGGTCTGTAATCCTGTTATAAATTGGGTTGTTAAGGATGTAACTGTTCAGTTTTGTTATATTTAGAGGTAGCCATTTTGGGTTAGCCTGCTTTATATTCTATATGGGTTCTTGTTGTGAGTTTATTTTCCGCTGGTTTTCTCTGATGTTGTATCACAAGGGTGCCCGGGGTAAGGCGCCAGTCACGGGTCCGTGGTCGGGTCGTGACAAGCATATAGAAACCGCCGCCCCTCTCCCCTTCACCCGAGACTCCACCATCACGCCGGATTTTCCGGCTACAAAATCTGCCAAAAAATCCGTCGTACTCTCTCTCGGTCATCCCCAATCCTTGAATCACCAAAAAATGTGCCGAAAATTACCCAAATCATCCCCCAATTGTCTCCCAAATCCCCCCAAAGGAACTTACCATTTTATGTGCGATTTATGCACACTAACGCAAGTGCACGTGTCGTGACAGAAGACCGAGTTATCGTCCTCAGAGATTAGTGTCCAATTCTCAAATTCTATTCTATGGTATCTATTTGGTAACCGATGATTGATGAATTGTTTATAACTATACTTATGAATGCTAACTAAATTACTTTGTTTTACTTCAGATATGGTGGAAATAGGGCTTCCAAATCTCCTCAACTATCCGCTCATCTTACTTGTTAATGCAATTAATTATGGTTCTTCTTCTATTTTGAGATAGCAGGTTAACTAAGCCGTTTTATACTCCTGTTAAGGTAATATAAAAACTCAACCCCAATATAGAACCCTTCTACCTTTCGGTGATAAGATTGACTATAAAGGAGGACTAAGAGAAATAACCTATTAAACTACACAGGTATCGGGATACTTTCGTCCACGATTTAACCTATGTTTATTTAACTATAGCATATTCACAATCTCCCCTTTCGGCTTTCGATTAGAAATCAAATAGATTATGATAATTAGTGATCAATTAATTACCAAACATTCAAGACAAATATTGAATAAATCTCAACAATGATAAGAAGAAACCAAAAATGCATTAATTCATAAGAATGAGTTTCAAGTGATTTGATATTGAAAGCCCTAAATTAAGTTAGTTCCTAGCCATAGACATGTCAAGAACTAAACTAATATCTAACATAAACTATAAAGAAATAAAACAAAAGAATAAAGAAATTACACAAAAGTAGTCTCCAATCTTGATCTCCAAGTGTGTGATGAATTGGCAAGGTTTGGAACCCCTAATCTGACCTAGAAAAGTCCTTTTTATAGCCTTCAAATCGTTCTTAACCTTTTCCCTCTAGGCCTTGGCCCATTCCCATTCGAATTTGGCAGAATTCCCGCCTCGGCCAGAAATGGCCGCGCCAAACTCCCTGCAGATTCAGATTTTGGCGCGCGGCCTGATGTCTTCTTGGTTGGAGGCCATGTGCCGCCTGCTTTCTTGTCCGGTTCACCAACTTTCTAGCTTTTTGAGCTCTGGAACCTCTATTTCTACCCTCTTTTTTGCTCCTTTTCGCCAATGAACCACTTCAAACCATTATGACTCAAAAGAAAGAAAATATATCCTAAGACGACACGTATTTGTACAAAAATGGGCAAAAACTAACTAAAAATGACTCAAAAAGTGTATATAAAATACACCGATCAAACACCCCTAAAATTAACCTTTGCTCGCCCTCGAGCAGAGATCAAAAGAAAGAAATAAAGACAAGAGGAAAAAAGAAAATAGACTGACTCAAAGACACTGATCACTTTGCTGCACAATTGTCACTTAGAAAAGCATGAAGGTTAGCAGAATAATATGCAGGAACATATAGCATGGATCTTTAGCATTCTAAACACATCAAGTTAGATATTTCGCAAATTCACTTTAATCATGCTTAATGAAAGTAAGAATATCTAACCTATGCATGTCAATTTCAAAATCCTATGACATGTTTACTTGTTATTCTCCACTAATCATGTATACACATGTAAGAGATCTTCAGGGCTTTTCAGGGTTGTAATGTAGGCTTAGGCATGGGTAGGTAAAAATAGGCATTTAGGCTCAATTTATGTACCATAAGCTCTTTTGCTTTGAATTCTTCCATTTTCTTTTGATTCTTTTTTTTCCACTTCATACCTATCTTTCCCCTCTTTTGTTTTGAGAGAATGAAGTGTATAACAGACACCCCCAAACTTAGGCTTTTGCCTATTTATTATTACTTTTTCATTGGGGTGCATCAAAATTGTTCACTCTTTTTGTCTCTTTTTTAACGCTTTTATATTCCAATCACCTGAATTTTTCACTTATGGCACAAGTGTGGAATTATAGGGTGTCAAAGAAAAGTCTTATTTTTAGGCTCAAAGGGCTGACTAGGGATATAATTTGAATGTCAGGGATAGACAAATAATGGTAAGAAATGGCTAACAAAGAAATGCCTGAGTCATCTCCCTAACATGCATATCCTAATTATTTCGCCTCAAATAGCAAGCAATCATACACATAGATTTAATCATAAACAATGCACAAATCAAGCAAGATACCCCAAATAATCTGATTTCATGAATTTTTGGCATATCTAACCTAAGTGTTTAGATGGTTGCTTCTAATTCCATTACATTATTCAACATTACTTCACTAGGCGATTCCAGTAACTACAGCATGCATGATCTTAAAAAAAATTCTGACTCAAAATATACTCCACAAATACATAAAACAAAACAAAAAGACTCAAAAACAATAAGACACTTAAAAATAATAAGACACCCCCCCAAACTTAAATCATACATTGTCCCCAAAGTGTGCAAGACTAAAAAAAAAAAAAAAATATGACAACTTACAGACTTGGTTTAAAGTGGTGGCGGTGGCGGCAGATAATGCATGGACCACTGGTTGAACAAGGAACTCATCTCATCAAATCTTTGGTGCAACTGTTGTTGCTCCTGCCTTAGTTCTTGCTGTCTTTGCCTCAGGTCCTGTTGACCTTGTATCATTATGTCAAAGTTCTGCATCATCCTCCTTTGGTTCATGAGCAACTGCTCCATTATAGGCACTGGAGGTTCTAATTCTGGGGGTTGCTGCTGGCTGCTTCGCCTCGCCTTGAGCTTCGTCTCGGGATCATCTTCATCCATGGCGACCTCTGCTGCCGCTTCTTCCGGGTCTTTTCTCCCGTCTTCTTCTTGGAGGGATTGGGTCTGGAAAGGAATGCACTATCCCATATGACACAGGAGGTTGGACTTTCTCATATGTATCAGTGGGTAGGGTTGGGACCCCATGTCTGGAGCATAAGCTGCTATAAGTGAGCCATGTCCCAACCCACCTGTCGTTACCAACCTACTGGTTTCTCCAATGTTTTGCAATATTTCCTTCCCAACGTCAATCGTCTTCCCTAACATGATTCCATATATCATTTTTATTCTGTCTGCTGGCACTCTGGTGAAGTGCATTGATGAAATTAAACGGGCACTGACGAAATATAACCAACCCTTGGCTGTTTTGTTGAACTGACATCTGCTCAGTCCTCTTGAACCATTTCTTGCAATATCGAACTCAGCCCCAGGGTAGCATAATGTGCTTGCGACGACATCCCAGTCGATGTTGTTGGTGTCTCTAGACCAAGTTCTGAAATAGCTCCGATCGTCACCTCTTTCTTCAACATCGGCTGTTTTTAATAGCGCATTCACCACTTCGTCCATCACCGGCACATACCGTCCTCTCACAAAGAATCTACCATCCACCCTCTCTGGAAAGTTAGCATAAAATTCTCTCACCATTACAGTGTTCTGCGGTGCTATTCTTTCTGGGTTCACAAATCTCTTCCACCCCATGACCTCTATCATCGCCCGAATAGGCTCATAGGCATCTCCCTCCTCAAATGACTCCCTTTGGTAATCCATTCCTCTCTCAGGGATCAAGGGCCTAGTACTAAGTTTGTGATATCTATCTTCAGCTTTTTGACTGACAAACCTAGTGGTATCATATTGAGGGACGGAGGTGGATGTGGAAGCTCTCCTCTTCTTGGCAGACATTTTTAGATAACTTCGGCAGCGTTTCCTTTGTTTCAGTGATATTACCCAACACTATCAATCAACACACAGTGTAATCAGCAGCTACAACACTCTTCAACCCCCACACTTCACTCAAAGCTCCGGTACAACACCCCACGCTCACTTCGTATAATCTTCCTCGAAATCTCACACCCAACTTCAACACACCACACACCTTTCCCCAATAAAGCACCTCCTCAAACCTATTACCTCCCCTGATTGTATTGAAGATTTCAAGAAAAGTGATAAAGGTTACCTTGGACGGTGTTCTTCAAGATTTTCTTGTTCCTAATGATGTTTTGAGGCAATGGAATGAGGGTTGTTGTTTTAAGATGGTTAAGGGTGTAAGGAATTTAAGAACTTTGGTTGTGATTGAGTTTAGTTTGTGGAAGATTTTTTTAGAAAAAAGGGTAAATTTCGTGGGTTTTGGAGGGAGGAAAGGTTTGGGTTTTGATTTGGAGAGAGGAAAATCGGATTAGGGCTCCTTTAAACTTCAGATTTTCCTTGTGGCGCGCGACCCTACAACCGCGCGCGACGCCCAAACTTGTGACCTCACGAACTTCGGTAGCGGTGGCGCTCTGATTTGGAGTCGCGGCGCCCAAACTTCAGAGCTTTTCTGGACTTTTGGCGTCGCGGCCCTGCAACTGGCGCCACGACGCTGAACCTTCTGCGCCCTTCTGATCTTCTGGCGCCGTGTCGCTCTGCTTGACGTCGTGGCACTGAGCCGATTTTCTTTTCTTTTGATTTTTTTCCAGTTTTCATCCTCCAAATTTTTGGCCCTGTACCTGTCATCACAACATGCAAAAATACCTTCCGTGAGACTGTTCTTAATTAAAACTAAATTGCAAACACTAACATAAAATAAAATAACCTTGGGTTGCCTCCCAATTAGCGTTGTCTTTAACGTCTTTTAGCCGGACGCAAGTTCCTTACTCAGGAGGCATGGGGTAGATTAACCCCACAACCTATCCATTTCATCAACATTTTTCGCTTCCTCCTTCTGTTTTTCCTTTTCTCTTTTTTTTCAAGCGGAGGTTTAGCGTTGCTTACCTGTTTTGGCGGACTTATCTCCCTTGCTATGGCTTGCACTGGCTCAACCAATGTGCTGACAGTGCTGACTGCAAAGCACTTGCTCATGACTGGGGGTTCAATGATGTGTTTGAACACCTTGAACACCATCTCTTCATTCTTCACTCTAAGTGTCAGCTCACCCTTCTCCACGTCAATCAGGGCTCTCCCGGTTGCTAAAAATGGTCTTCCCAATATGATGGGGATCTCATCATCTTCCTCCATATCCAGGATGAGGAAGTCCGCAGGAAAGAAGATTTTTCCCACCTTAACTAAGACATCTTCGATCGTTCCCCTGGGATGCACCACTGTCCTATCTGCTAACTGCAAGCTTACGGTAGTTGGTTTGGCCTCACCTAACCCCAACCTCTTAAAGGCAGACAAGGGCATAAGATTTATGCTAGCCCCCAAATCACAAAGGGCCCTATTACATGTCACCCTGCCGACTGTGCAAGGCAATGTGAAGCTTCCTGGATCCTTGAGTTTGGGGGGCAATTTATTTTGCAAGATGGAACTGCATTCCTCTTTCAGTGCCACCGTCTCATACTCCGCCAACTTCTTATTCTTCCCAAGAATTTCCTTCATGAATTTAAAATAAGTAGGCATTTGCTCCAATACCTCAATGAACGGAATGTTGATGTGTAACTTTCTGAATATCTCCAAGAACTTGGAGAATTGCTTATCAACCAATTTCTTTTGCAACCTCTGCGGGTAAGGAATCCTCTCAGTGTATTCCCTCACTGGGACTGTTGGAACTTTCTCTAACATAGGGCGGTCTTCAGTAACCCTCTCCCTCTCTGCATCTACTATCTGTTCAACCACAGGCTTGGGTGTAAGCTGGTCTAACTGTTTTCCACTCCTCAGCTGCACCGCTTGGCACTGTTCTCTGGAGTTCATCTCTGTATTGCTAGGAAAAGTGCCTTGTGGCCTGTTGTTTTCCATCTTCGCTAGTTGTCCCACCTGTGTCTCAAAATTCCTGATAGAGGAGCTAGTCTCTGCCATGAACTGGGTCTGTGAGTTGGTGAGTGTCAACAGGGCTGCTCTCAACTCATCCGCTTCTGCTTGTTGGCGGGTGCTGAATTATTGTGAAGATGAGGCCTGAGTGAATGGTTTCTGATTTTGGTACTGGCCTCGAAATTGGTTCTGCTGCCCTTGATCACCCCTCCATGAGAAGTTATGGTGATTCCTTCACCCTGGATTGTAGGTATTTGAATAGGGGTTGTTCTAGGGCCTTTGATAAATCCCTACTGCTTGGCGTGTGCTGTCTTTCTCATGAAAGTTCCACCTGCGGCTGCGTCAATGATAGTTCTGGTGGTCCCGCTTAACCCATTGTAGAAAATATGGACCAAATTCCACAACTCACTGCTATGATGTGGACACTTCCTTTGCAAATCCTTGAATCTCTCCCAAGCCTCATAGAGTGACTCTCCATCAGCTTGATAAAAATTATTCAACTCTCCTCTCAGCTTCGCGGCTTTGGATGGTGGAAAGAACTTAGCTAAAAACTTATGTGCCAACTCTTGCCATGTGAATATCGAATATGTCGGCAAGGAATTTAACCAAACTTTCACTCTATCTCTGAGTGAGAAGGGAAAGAGCCTCAATCGGATGGCGTCGTCAGTAACACCATTGTACTTGAAGGTTGCACACAACTCCAAGAACTTCGCTATGTGCATGTGAGGATCTTCCGACGGCAACCCTCCGAATCGAACAGTATTCTGCACCATACTTAGGATCGCAGGCTTGATTTCAAAATTATTTGCTCCTATTACTGGGAGCCTGATGCAAGTTTGTGCTCCATTCACCCTTGGCAGCACATAATATCTCAAGCTTCTCTCAGCTTGGACCTGGACCCTCTCTTCTACATCCATTGACAATCTCCGGGGCATCCTTTGGTTAGGTTGATGATCACCTAACCCTTCGTTCATTTCATTGTTGTTCTGTAAACCCCCCATCGCTATTAAGGCCAAAATTCGTTGGTTCCTCCTGTTCTGTTTGCAAGTCTTTTCAATCTCCGGGTTGAAGGGAACAAGTGTATCTGCTCCTCTTCTCCTTCGCATAAACTAGATGCCTGCAACAGATCAAAATCAACAAACGGATCACGACGCACGGGTTTCACGAATAAAAAAAATAAAAAAATATTAATAAAATAAAAGAAACAAAAATAAAAACCAAATTAGAAATTAAGAATAGATAAAATGATATTGAACTACGCCAATCCCCGACAACGGCGCCAAAAACTTGATGCGCGATTTATGCACACACTAACGCAAGTGCACGTGTCGTGACAAGTAATATAGTTTAGAAGACCGAGTTATCGTCCTCAGGGATTAGTGTTCAATTCTCAAACTCTATTCTATGGTATCTATTTGGTAACCGATGATTGATAAATTGTTTATAACTATAATTATAGATGCTAACTAAATTACGTTGTTTTACTTCAGTTATGGTGGAAATAGGGCTTCCAAATCTCCTCAACTATCCGCTCATCTTACTTATTAATGCAATTGATTATGGTTCTTCTTCTATTTTGAGATAGCAGGTTAACTAAGCCGTTTTATAATCCTGTTAAGGTAATATAAACACTCGACCCCAATACAGAACCCTTCTACCTTTCGGTGATAAGATTAACTATAAAGGAGGATTAAGAGCAATAACCTATCAAGCTACACAAGTATCGGGGTACTTTCGTCCACGATTTAACCTATGTTTATTCAACTATAACATATTCACAATCTCCCCTTTCGGCTTTCGATTAGAAATCATATAGATTATGATAATTAGTGATCAATTAATTACCAAACATTCAAGACAAGTATTGAATAAATCTCAACAATAACAAGAAGAAACCAAAACATGCATTAATTCATAAGAATGAGTTTCAAGTGATTTGATGTGGAAAGCCCTAAATTAAGTTAGTTCCTAGCCATATACATGCCAGGAACTAAACTAATATCCAACATAAACTATAAAGAAATAAAACAAGAAACAAGAAATTACTAAGAAGTGGTCTCCAATCTTGATCTCCAAAGTTGTGTTGAAATAGCAAGGGTTGGAACCCATAATTCTGACATAAAGGCTGCTTTTTATAGAGGATCTGGTATGTGCCATGAACTGGGTCTGTGAGTTGGTGAGTGTCAACAGGGCTGCTCTCAACTCATCTGGCTTCTCTTGTTGAGCAGGTGCACTGAATTGTTGTGAAGATGAGGCCTGAGTGAATGGTTGTTGATTTTGGTACTGGCCTCGAAATTGGTTCTGCTGCCCTTGATCACCCCTCCATGAAAAGTTAGGGTGATTCCTCCACCCTGGATTGTAGGTATTTGAATAGGGGTTGTTCTGGGGCCTTTGATAATTCCCTACTGCTTGACATTCTGCTTGCTCGATCGAGATGTTGTTGGGATCTGCTGATGGGCACCTATCAAAGGTATGTGGACCTTGATCGGTGTATTTTATATACACTTTTCGAGTCAGTTTTAGTTAGTCTTTTGTCCCTTTTTGTACAAATAAGTGTCGTATTAGGATAGTTTTTCTTCCTTTTGAGTCAAAGTGGTTAAAATGGCAAAATGGCGGAAAAGGAGCTAAAAGAGAGCAAAAGAGGAGGTTCCAGAGCTAAAAACAGAGAAAGTGGCGAACGAGGCGAAAACCCAGACCAGCGCCGCGGCGCCTCCTGCAGCCAGAAGCAGGGTCGCGGTGCCCAATATCCAGAGAGGCTGCAGAAGACCCAGCGCCGCGGCGCCTCATGTCAACAGGTGCAGGGCCGCGGCGCCAAATCACCCGAAGGACCACAGAAGTTCGTGCCGCGGCTAAAAGCGAGCTGGCGCGTCTGGGAAAAATCGAGTTTTGGGCGAAATTGCAGGCGGGCACGAAGGAAAGAGAGATGCGGTTTTCAGCCTATAAAAGGAGAACCCTAGGCAGATTTTAAGGGTTCCTCTTCTTGCACAACACAAGACTTCTTGCTTGGAGATTGGAGACCATAATTTAGTAATTTCTTTTCCTTTTCTTTTCTTTTATTTCTATTTTTGTATGATGAACTTTGAATTAGTTCTTGTCATGTCAATGGCTAGGAACTAATTCTCTTATAGGGTTTTTCATGTTGATTCACTAGAAACTTATGTTATGAATTAATGCATGCTTATGGTTATTATTCTTCTTTGAGAGATTTATCCAATAATTGCTTTGAATGCTTGGTAATTAATTGACAACTAATTATCACTATATGATTTCTAAGTTACTTCGAAAGGAGAGATTGTGAATATGCTGTAAGTTGGGTAGACATTCTTGGATTGGGGATGAAAATACCTCAATTATTTATGTAGCGTTAATGAGAGGCTTAAAAACCCTAATTTTGCGCATGGTGCGTGACGGTTAACTAGGTTTTTGTTCTTAATCCTCCTATAGAGTTATCCTTATCACCGAAAGGTAGGTAAGGTGCAATACTGGGGTTGAGTATTTATATATCCTTAACGGGAATATAAAACGATTTCGTAAACCTGCTAGCTCCGAGAGAAGAAGACCATAATTCATTGCATTAATAAATAACATAAGCGGATAGTTGAGGAGACATGGAAGCCTTATTCCCATCACAACTGAAGTAAACTCATTAGATAAATTAGTCTTTATAATTCTTAGTTATAAACAACAAAATCAAATACCAATTTACCAAATAGATACCAAAAGATAGATAGTTGGTACTTGAACCCTAATCCTTGTGGACGATATTCGGTCTTATCAAGACTATATTACTTGTCACGATAACGTGCACTTGCGTTAAAGTGTGTGCATCTTTTCGCATCAAGTTTTGGCGCTAGTTCTGGATTAGGCATAGTTCAATATCAAATTTATCTATTTTTAATTTCTAATTTGGTTTTTATTTTATTTTATTTTTACGTTTTTATTTTATCTTATTTATTTAATTCGGAAAATTCGAGGTGCCGTGATTCGTTGTTGGTTTTGATTTATCTCAGGAATCCTTTAGATATGGATTTTTACTGTCAATATGATAGAGAACCAACCATAGAGGAAGACAGGGAGGAATTACGAGAAGCTATACTCAGTTTTACGAGGTACCAAAATCAGTTCATGGACGAAATGAGAATGGCCATGAAGAAGTTGGAAACGCAAATAGCAGAACTCGCGATCATATTCAACAGCGAAACGCAAGAAGAGCAATCTGCACCTGGGGTAGGCAATGAGGAAACACAATGTCAGGCAATTGACCTAAAGGATGCCGAATCAGGAGTGATAGAGAGTTCGCAGCAGCAGTGCGCCATGGCGCTGATGGCAGGGCGCGCGAAGATCGAGCGATGCAGTGGCGAGAGTGGCGCGCCAGAAGCGGTCGCGGCGCCAGAACCCAGAAATCGAGAATTCGGCAGAAGCTGTAGCAACTACACCACAGGTGATAATACCATATCCCCAGAAGTTAAAAACATGCACTCTTGACAAGCAATTCTCTAGATTCGTGGAGGTCCTCAAACAATTGCAACTCAATATCCCGTTTGCTGAAGCATTAGAGCAAATGCCGAGCTACGTCAAGTTCATGAAGGATGTGCTTAGCAAAAAGAGGAGGATAGAGGACTACGAAACAGTGATGTTGGTGAGGAATGTAGTGCCATCCTACGAGACAAGCGCCTCAAAGTTACAAGATCACGGAGCTTCACCATCCCGTGCACCATTGGAAAGTTTGAATGTCGAAGCATTGTGCGACTTGGGAGCGAGCATAAATCGATGCCTTATCTAGTTTTACGTAAACTAGGAATGGGAGAAGTCAAACCTACAAACATCACGTTACGATTAGTGACCGCTCAATAGTTCATCCGGAGAGTCATCGAAGATGTATTAGTGAAGGTGGACAAGTTCATCTTTCGCCGACCGTTATCTTAGACATACAAGATAACGATGGAATCCCATCATACTTGGCGGACCGCTTTTTAGCCGGGCGGGCTCTCGTTGATGTTCACAAAGGAAGTTGAAGCTTGGTAGATGAAGAAGAGGTGATTTTCAATGTCTTTCAAGCGTGACTTTTCGGATGCCAAGGATAAGCGCTCGGCCATTGATCTTATCGAAGAAGCGATGTCGACCAAGGAGTTCGAACATGATGACACGCTTGAAGAAATCTTGACCCGATGGGATGATGATAGTAAAGCGATCGGATCGATGAAGTATGCAAATTGGATGAATGTTTATGGAAAATGGGATACGAGGAAGTATGAAGAGCTTGGGCGGATGCGGAAAAATCATTACCATCCAGAGAAGGCTCGAGTTATAGTTAAAAACCCACCCAATCATCTACGATTACGATACCTAGGTGAAAAGAAAACCTTACGGTGATCATTTCATGCCACCTATCCAGAAGAGATTGATAAAGCGCTAAAATCTTGAAGAATCCTGGCGGGCCATTGGATGGACATTAGCGGACATAAAGGGATAAGTCCGTCAGCGGTAATGCATAAGATCCATCTAGATGAGGAGAGCGGACCATCCATCGAAGCCCAAAGGCGACTAAACCCAAACATGAAAGAGGTAGTCGGAAGGAAATCCTAAAATGGCTCGATGCGTGAGTAATTTACCACTATATCGGCGACACATGGGTGAGTCGGTACAAGTGGTGCCTAAAAGGGTGGAATAACGGTGGTGACCAACGAAAGGCGAACTCATTCCTTACAGACGATCATTTGGATGGAGAATCTGCGTCGACTATCGCAGTTGAACAAGGCAACGAGAAAAGACCACTTCCGTTGCCATTTCTAGATCAAATATTGGACAGACTTGCGAGGGCATAACTACTCGCTTTTTGGATGGATACTCGGGTATCACCGCATTGCAATAGCACCGTAAGATCGAGAAAATACAACATTTACTTGTCCTTTTGGTACGATTGCATTTAGAAGGATGTCATTCGGACTTTGCAATGCACTGCAACATTTCGAGGTGTATGATGGCAATTTTCTCGGACATGGTGGAGAGGACTATAGAGATCTTTATGGATGACTTTTGGTCTTTGGAGCATCGTTCGATGAGTGTTTAAGGCACTAGAAGCGATGTTAAGCGGTGTGAAGAGTCTAACCTTGTGCTAAAGCGGGAGAAGTGTCACTTCATAGTAACAGAGGAATTGTCTTGGGACACAAAATATCAAGCCAAGGTATTGAGGTGGACAAAGCAAAGATTTCGATGATCGAAAATCTACCACCTCGATGCTCGACAAAAGAGTCGAAGTTTCCTTGGGCATGCGAGTTTTATAGAAGATTCATCAAGGATTTTCAAAAGTCTCAAAGCCTCTTTCCACATTGCTAATGACGGGGTTTGCCTTGACTTCAATAAAGAATGCTTATCCGCATTTGGGCGCTCGAGAGAAGCTTATTTCAGACCCATAGTCATTGCACCAAAATGGGAGCTCCATTTGAACTAATGTGCGATCTGGCGATTATCACGATAGGAAGCGGTGCTTGGACAGAAGAATCGACAAGGTATTTAGATCCATTTACTATGCTAGTAAAACTCTAAATGACGCACAGTTAATTTATGCAACTACCGAAAAGGAACTACTAGCAATAGTATATGCATTTGAGAAATTCAGGCCATACTTGATTGGGAATAAGGTGATAGTATACACTGACCACTCTGCTATAAAGTACTTGATGACAAAGAAGGATGCAAAGCCTCGCCTCATTCGATGGGTCCTACTTCTACAAGAATTTGACGTGGAGATTCGTGATAAGAAAGGAACAGAGAATTCAGTTGCAGACCACTTGTCAATACTGGAAAACACAGAGAGCCAGAACACCAAGGATGTGCAAATAAATGATCACTTTCCAGACGAACAACTGTTTCAAGTAAGTACGAATTCTAATTTACCTTGGTACGCTGATTTTGTTAACTTTCTTGCAGCTAAAGTACTACCCCCAGACTTGTCAAGACAGCAAGTGAAGAGGTTTTATTCAGAAGTAAAGCATTACTATTGGGAGGAACCTATGTTATACAAATACTGTGCCGACCAAGTCATCAGGCGATATATACCAGAGGAAGAGATGCACCAGGTTCTCACTCATTGCCACACCCTATCATGTGGTGGACACTTTGGGGCATCGAGAACAGCGGCAAAAAATGCTGCAATGCAGTTCTATTGGCCAACACTTTTATGGATACCCATACCTTTGTGAAGAGATGTGATAGTTGTCGAGAGCAGGAACATCTCAAGGCGAAGCGAAATGCCTTCGCGAGGATATTGGAAGTGGAACTCTTTGATGTGTGGGAATCGATTTCATGGGACCATTCCCGCCATCCTTTGAAAATCAATATATCCTTACGGCGATGAACTATGTGTCCAAATGGGTAGAAGCGGTGGCCCTGGCAAAGCAGCGATGTTCAAAAATTCCTTCAAAAGAATATTTTCACAAGTTCGGCACTCGAGCCATCATCGTCGATGCGAAGGAAGTCACTTTTGCAATAAGCGGTGAATTTATTGCTTTCCGATATGGAGTCTACCACCGCGCTCTGGCGCCTACCACCTCAAGCGATGGGCAAGCGGAAGTGTCAAATAGAAGTAAAGAGCATATTGGAAAAGGCGGTGAACGGCTCGAGGAAAAGACGGTCTATCAATTGGATGACGCGTTGTGGGCATACGGACAGCATTCAAAACACTAATTGGTATGTCACCTTATAAATTAGTTTTTGGTAAAGCATGTCATTTGCGATGAAGTTGGAACACGAGTGTATTGGGCAATGAAGAAGTTAAACATGGGCGCCACATCGGCGGGGCGAGAAGGCTACTCTGACTAAGCGAGTTGGAGGAATTCGGGCACAATGCCTATGAGAATGCAAAGATCTACAAAGGCGAGCGAAAGCATGTACGACAAGAAGTTGATACCAAAAGACTTTCAAGAAGGACAACAAGTGCTTTTATTCAACTCAAGGTTGAGATTATTTCCAGGAAAGTTAAAATCACGTTGGACAGGACCATACACGGTGGTAAGAGTATTCCCATATGGAGCGATTGAAATAAAAAGGAGAGAGGGAGTTGCCTTCAAGGTAAACAGACAGAGGTTAAAACCCTATCTGATCAATGAAATGGAATACATGAACTTAGTAACCTCTCATACCTTAGAATAATAAGGAACTTGCGTCCGGCTAAAAAGGCGTTAAAAACAGCGCTCGCGGGAGGCAACCCAGTATTTCAGTTTATTTAGTTTAAATGCAATTAGTATTTATTTAGAACAGTCTCACGGAGGTAGTGTCTTTGTTGTGTTGACAGGTGAAAGTCAAGGACTTGGAAAGCGGCGAAGAAGCAAGGATTTCGAGAAAATCGCGAGCGCGGCGCCCGTTTGCGAGCGCGGCGCCAAGATCGAAGAAGCCCAGACGTCACGGCCGCGGCTCCAGCCAGCGAACGCGGCGCAGGAAGTTCAGAACCAGCACAGGAGTTTGGGCGCCGCGACGCCCATTTACAGGGCCGCGGCGCCACAACAGAAAAAAAAAATCTCTGAATTCTGAAAGACACCCTGATCCGAAGGCCCTGTCGCCAAATCAAAAACCTAGAGTTCTTCCCCCCTCACGGAATTCAAAGTACTATCCACCGCCGCCACCACCATTTTAGCCAAGTCTGTAAGTGTCTTATTTCTTTTATTGTCTTTGAGTCTACACACATTGGGGACAATGTGTGATTTAAGTTTGGGGGTGTCTTATTTGTGTCTTGTTTTATTTGTGTCATGTTATGTTTTATTTAAGTCTTTTTATTGTTTTTATGTATTTTTGAGTCACAATTTTTTTTTCTTTTTGAGTCATAATTGTCTGTCAAAAGATCATGTATGTTGTAGTTGCTAGAAACACCTAGTGAAGTAAGGTGGATAATGTAATGGAATTGAAGCAACTATCTAAACACCTAGGTCAGATATGCCAAAAACTAACAAAATCTGTCTATTTGGAGTTTCTTGCTTGAAATTGTGCATGCTAAATGATGAATACTTATGTGTTATGATTGCTTGCTATTTGAGGCGAAATAGTTAGGATATGCATGTTAGGGAGATGACTCAAACATTTCTTTGATAGCCAATTGTTACCATTCTTTTCTATCCCGGACTTTAAAAATATATCTCTAGTTAGCCCCATTGAGCCTAAAAAGTGAAACTTCTTCTTTGACACCCTATATTCCCACAAAGTGTGCCATAAGTAAAAATATGAAATAGTGGAATCAAGTTTGTTAAAAAAGAGACAAAAAGAGTGAATGAGCTTGTTGCACCCCAATAAAAAAAAAGTAATAAGAAAGAGGCAAAAGCCTAAGTTTGGGGGTGCTTGTTATTATAATACACTTCACTCTCCCAAAACAAAAGAGGGGAAAGATAGAATTGAAGTGAAGAAAAGAACCAAAAGAAAAGGGAAAAATGGAAAAGCTAAAGAGCTTATGGTACACAGAATGAGCCTAAAATGCCTATTTTTACCTACCTATACCTAAGCGTACATTACAACCCTTAAAGTCCTGAAGATCTCTTTTATGCGTATCCAAGATTAGTGGAGAATAGCAAGTAAAAATGCCATAGGAATTTTTGAATTTATATGCATGATTTGGTATATTAACTTCCATTAAGCATGATAAATATGAGTTTGCGAAATATCTAGCTTAAGGTGTTTAGTGTGCTGAAATTTCATGCTATATGTTCCTGCATATTATTCTTCTAACCTTCATGTTTTTCTAGATAACACTAATGCAGCAAAAGTGATCAATGTCAGTGAGTCTTTTATTTTCGTTTCTTGAGTCTTTTATTTATTTCTTTCTATCTTTGCTCGAGGGCGAGCAAAGGTTAAGTTTGGGGGTATTTGATCGGTGTATTTTATATACACTTTTCGAGTCAGTTTTAGTTAGTCTTTTGTCCCTTTTGTACAAATAAGTGTCGTATTAGGATAGTTTTTCTTCCTTTTGAGTCAAAGTGGTTAAAATGACAAAATGGCGGAAAAGGAGCTAAAAGAGAGCAAAAGAGGAGGTTCCAGAGCTAAAAACAGAGAAAGTGGCGAGCAGCGAAAACCGGACCGGTGGCCTCCTGCGGCGAAGCGGTCGCGGTGCCCAATATCCAGAGAGGCTGCAGAAGACCCAGCGCCGCGGCGCCTCATGTCAACAGGTGCAGGGCCGTGGCGCCAAATCACCCGAAGGACCACGAGTTCCGCGCGGCTAAAGCGAACGCTGGCGCGCGGGAAAAATCAGGTTTTGGACGAAATTTTGGGTCAGGCCTGAAGGAAAAGAGAGAGGCGGTTTTCAGCCTATAAAAGGAGAACCCTGGGCAGATTTTAAGGGTTCCTCTTCTTACACAACACAAGACTTCTTGCTTGGAGATTGGAGACCATAATTTAGTAATTTCTTTTCCTTTTCTTTTATTTTATTTCAGTTTTTGTATGATGAACTTTGAATTAGTTCTTGTCATGTCAATGGCTAGGAACTAATTCTCTTATAGGGCTTTCCATGTTGATTCACTAGAAACTTATGTTATGAATTAATGCATGCTTATGGTTATTATTCTTCTTTGAGAGATTTATCCAATAATTGCTTTGAATGCTTGGTAATTAATTGACAACTAATTATCACTATATGATTTCTAATTTACTTCGAAAGGAGAGATTGTGAATATGCTGTAAGTTGGGTAGGCATTCTTGAATTGGGGATGAAAATACCTCAATTATTTATGTAGCGTTAATGAGAGGCTTAAAAACCCTAATTTTGCGCATGGTGCGTGACGGTTAACTAGGTTTTTGTTCTTAATCCTCCTATAGAGTTATCCTTATTACCGAAAGGTAGGTAAGGTGCAATACTGGGGTTGAGTGTTTATATATCCTTAATGGGAATATAAAACGATTTCGTAAACCTTCTAGCTCCGAGAGAAGAAGACCATAATTCATTGCATTAATAAATAACATAAGCGGATAGTTGAGGAGACATGAAAGCCCTATTCCCATCACAACTGAAGTAAACTCATTAGATAAATTAGTCTTTATAATTCTTAGTTATAAACAACAAAATCAAATACCAATTTACCAAATAGATACCAAAAGATAGATAGGTGGTACTTGAACCCTAATCCTTGTGGACGATATTCGGTCTTATCAAGACTATATTACTTGTCACGATAACGTGCACTTGCGTTAAAGTGTGTGCATCTTTTCGCGCATCAGACCTTCACACATCTCACAACTCAATGGCATTTGAACTGCATTCACTGACACTGTGTTTTGTTGCAGTTGCTTGGTCAAGAGAGCAACTTGTGCATTTAATGCTGTGATGGCATCAATCTCATGAACTCCTATTGCTCTTCTTCCACTCACCCCTCTGTCCTCTGTTACATGATTATTGGTGGTCATGTCTTCTAACAAATCATGGGCTTCGTGTGCTGTCTTTATCATGAAAGTTCCACCAGCGGCTACGTCAGTGATAGTTCTTGTGGTCCCGCTTAACCCATTGTAGAAAATATGGACCAAATTCCACAACTCAATGTTATGATGTGGACACTTCATTTGCAAATCTTTAAATCTCTCCCAAGCCTCATAGAGTGACTCTCCATCAGCTTGATAAAAATTGTTCAACTCCTCTATCAGCTTAGCGGCTTTGGACGGTGGAAAGAACTTTGCTAAAATCTTATGTGACAGCTCCTGCCATGTGAATATCAAATCTGTAGGCAAGGAATTCAACCAAACTTTCGCTCTATCCCTGAGTGAGAAGGGAAAGAGCCTCAATCGGATGGCGGCGGCAGTAACGTCATTATACTTGAAAGTTGCACACAATTCCAAGAAGTTCGCTATGTGTATGTGAGGATCTTCCGATGGCAACCCTCCGAATTGAGCGATCTGCACCATACTCGGGATCGCAGCTTGATTTGAAATTATTTGCTCCTATGCGGGAGCTGATGCAAGTTGTGCTCCATTCACCGCAGCGACATAATCTCCCAAGCTTCTCGGCTTGGACACGGACCTCTCTTCCACATCCAATGGCAATCTCCGGGGCATCATTTGGTTAGGTTGATGATCACCTAACCCTTCGTTCATCTCATTGTTGTTCTGCAAGCCCCCCATTGCTATTAAGGCCAAAATTCGTTGGTTTCTCCTGTTCTGTTTGCAAGTCTTTTCAATCTCCGGGTTGAAGGGAACAAGTGTATCTGCTCCTCTTCTCCTTCGCATAAACTAGATGTCTTCAACAGATCAAAATCAACAAACGGATCACGGGGCCCAGGTTTCACGAATAAAAGAAAAAATATAGTTAAAAAAAAACCAAATTAGAAATTAAGAATAGATAAAATGATATTGAACTACGCGATCTCGTGCGGCGCCAAAAACTTGATGCGCGATTTATGCACACACTAACGCAAGTGCACATGTCGTGACAAGTAATATAGTCTAGAAGACCGGGTTATCGTCCTCAGAGATTAGTGTCCAATTATCAAATTCTATTCTATGGTATCTATTTGGTAACCGATGATTGATGAATTGTTTATAACTATACTTATGAAGGCTAACTAAATTACTTTGTTTTACTTCAGATATGGTGGAAATAGGGCTTCCAAATCTCCTCAACTATCCGCTCATCTTACTTGTTAATGCAATTAATTATGGTTCTTCTTCTATTTTGATATAGCAGGTTAACTAAGCTGTTTTATACTCCTGGTAAGGTAATATAAACACTCAACCCGAATATAGAACCCTTCTACCTTTCGGTGATAAGATTGACTATAAAGGAGGACTAAGAGAAATAACCTATTAAACTACACAAGTATCGGGGTACTTTCGTCCACGATTTAACCTATGTTTATTTAACTATAGCATATTCATAATCTCCCCTTTCGGCTTTCGATTAGAAATCATAAGGATTATGATAATTATTGATCAAGTAATTACCAAGCATTCAAGACAAGTATTGAATAAATCTCAACAATAACAAGAAGAAACCAAAACATGCATTAATTCATAAGAATGAGTTTCAAGTGATTTGATATGGAAAGCCCTAAATTAAGTTAGTTCCTAGCCATAGATATGCCAAGAACTAAACTAATATCCAACATAAACTATAAAGAAATAAAACAAAGAATAAAGAAATTACACAAAAGTAGTCTCCAATCTTGATCTACAAGTGTGTGATGAATTTGCAAGGTTTGAAACCCCTAATCTGACCTATAAAAGTCCTTTTTATAGCCTCCAAATCGTTCTTAACCTTTTCCATCTAGGCCTTGGCCCATTCCCATTCGAATTTGGCAGAATTTCCGCCTCGGCCTACAGCGGCGCTTGGCTGAAACTCTGCGATTCTGATTTTGGCGCGCGGCCTAAATCTTCTTTGGTTGGGCCGCCATGGCCTTCTGTTCTTGCAGGTTCGCCAACTTTCTAGCTTTTTGAGCTCTGGAACCTCTGTTTCTGCCCTCTTTTTGCTCCTTTTCGCCAATGAGCCACTTTAAACCATTATGACTCAAAAGAAAGAAAATTTATCCTAAGACGACATGTATTTGTACAAAATGGGCAAAAGACTAACTAAAAATGACTCAAAAGGTGTATATAAAATACACCGATCACCATTTTAGTGCAAAACCGAAATCGAATCTTGGGAATTTCCTTTTTCTTTTCAAATTTTGGAAGAGGGGAAATAAAGGGAGATGATTTTTTACATACGAAAGGGGGAAATCGATCGTAAAACAACCAAAAACCAAAAAATTGAAACATGTCTCTCAATATGATAAAATATTATGATAGAGAGGGAGCATCCAAGGGTATGTTGGAGATAGCATCCTCACCCTATATACTGAGGATCAACTGCTCGAACTCAGCCACGTGATCTCGAGATAGTAGTAGGGTCTGTATCTGTATCAAGAAAGGATGTGGCAAGTGTAGCATGAGTACACAATATACCCCCGTAGACATCATAGGCCGAAAACGGTTGACGATACATAAGCATAGTTAAATACCAAATTAACAGCGTAACCCTATACTAACAGTTCAATAATTCAAGTATGTCAAATAGTTTGCATGCTATTCATAAAGTTCAATAATATTTAAGATATCAAGTAACATGTAAAATCCTTCCAATCACAGTTTATCAATGAAATGGCATAAATATGTATGATGTGGATGCAATGCATATGCAATGTACCCTTTTTAACCTGGTATACAATACGTCATTGTTTTATTATGATCTGTACACTCATGGAGGACTAGCGAAGTCCATATACCGCTCTTAGTCAGCCGAAATTCCACACATGAATCTGATTGGAGCCCAAAACTCATTTGTCGAGCCTTATCATGTTGCAGGCGTGCAACTCCGCTCCCCGCGCATCAATATTATCTCAATGTACCATAATATCATAGTATTCTTACATTTTTGGTCTCTTGGACCCACAACATATCCATACTACTCTCACATAAATTGCATAAAGTCACGAGTGTATGAATGCAATGACAATGTAAGGCAAGATATCATGATATAATGAGATATAATCAAATATATAGATGACATGTCACATGCTTTCAAGAATTCAATAACGCATATACAAATCCAAGCCAAATCAGAATATCATATCGAAATCATGTGTGATGAGTAAACAAACAATGGAAAACATGGTGACAATCCCACATATGACGAAAAAACCCAAATAAAAATAGCAGTCGGAACCAACACAAGGTTGATTCCCTGAAACTACCCATCATCACAGTTCAACGCCGATACCCACTCAAATGTTCATCATAACCGGCTGAGTGGGACCTCCAAACGTGTCCAATACCTGTTGACAGTCAATTTTGACCCGTTTTTTGTATATTTCGTGCAATTTTAAGTATTTTAGCACACCGCATTTTAATCGTTATTTTTGGATATTTTATATAATATTCTATGTTTATTTATTCACAAAATGACATTGCATCTTTTTATTTTTATTTAAGCATTATGTTTTCGTTAATATTATATTTCTATTATAATAATATTTTGCATCTCTTTAAATAATTAATTGACATCCCACTTTAATTTTAATTAGACATTAAACACGTGTCTAAATATTGTATTTTATTATTATTGCATCGGCATTTACATTTTTATAATTTTGCATCTTGTTAAATAATTTTTCTTTTAAATAATTAACCCGCGTTGCATTTTGTCAAACCAGTCCAGTACGGAACCCAATCCAAATCATTCCAATCCAACACCATTTTTATTTTCATCCAAACACCCCCTCTTATTTTCCCCCCCATCTTTTAAATTTCAAACTCACTTTTCATTTCCCCCCTAAAATATCAAACCCTAATCTATCCCCCTATTTACTAATCCTTACCCCCCCTTTATTAAAAGGAGAGCGTACAACGTTCAAAAGCGACTGGCGTTCAAAGGCGACAACGTTCAGAATTCTAAAAAAAGGCCCACAACGTTCATTTTTTCTTTAAGGGTAGCCACACGTTCAGAATTAAGAAAAAAGGGATCAGCCCCTTTTCATTTTTCAAGGGAGAACCTTTTCTCCCTCAGCTTCCCTCGCCGCCGCCGCCATCGCGCCGCCGGCGGAGTTAAAACTCCGTGAACCCCTTGAAACACCTGCCGCCACGCAATACATTAAAGGGGGCACCAACCTTTTCCATTTTTAAGGGGCCCTTTCCTCTCCCATCGTCTCCGTCGCTGACTCCGGCGAACTCACGACGCCGGAGTTTGACAGCAACACCACCTTCCGTCGACACCCCACTGTTCGAACCATCCATTGCTTGTCGGCGAACCATTCCTTTCCCGTCGCTGCTAGTCTCTTCGTCGAACAATTCCGGCGAATCGCCGTCTCCGTCGAACCCACCCATTTCCCCGTTTGTTCGGTTTATACTCTGTTTGATATGTTGTTGGTTGTGGACTGATTTCTCCCTTTTTCAGGCGAACTTGCTGTTGTTCCCCACTGGTTTCTGGACCATTTTTTGCTGTCATTGCTTCCATTGCTTATGATTATTGTTGGGCTGATTCGACCTCATTTTGGTATAATTGCCGGAGTTTGACTATGGCGGATCACTGATGTTCTGTCGCTGGTTGCATTTTTCTGTTGGTGTTGTTGCTTACCGTGTTGCTGCTTGCGTTTTCTGTTTGGTATTGTTGTTGCTATGTCGCTGGCTGCGTTTTCTGTTTGGGCTATGTTGCTTACTGTTCCGCTGTGTTGCTACTGTTTTTGGGTATTCCACAATGATTTGGACGATTTGGCCCTTTCTTTACTTTATTAAACTGATTTTTGAATATGATACTACACTTGTTATTTTACTGATTTATGAACAAGTTACTGCACTTGGCATTAAACTGATTTTGAACTTGATACTACACTGGCCAAAGAAGGATTTATCCGTCGATCCGAGGCCTCAGTGGTAGCGAGACGGAATAGGTGGGCGAGGAGGAAAGTGAAAAAGATTAGACGAGAATGCATAGTATCGTTCACCAGGAGGCGAGTCGACCGCCGCCGTAGCGATATTGGCTTCTCATGTCTTAGTATCCTTGGCATAACACTAGCTGAGCCCACACTATATAAAAATATATCTTTTACAATATCTTTTACATATATATCTATATATATATATATATACACATACATTGTGTTTGTTTGGTAATTTATTTATTATTTACTAACTCTTCTACTAAGTGTCTTTTGCAGGTACCCGAAGGCGCACCCCAAAGTTAAATCATTCGCATAAAATGAAATAAAAGCGAAAAGTTGCTAATTTCCCTTCATTACATCTTTTATGATTATTTGCTTTTATTACTATCTTGTTAAATATATATTTATTTTAAATATTTGCATGCGTAGTTTAAATATCTTTTGATTAGTTTAATAATTAGAACACTTTTAGAATTATAGATTGCATGTTAGCACAATAATACTAACCTAAGTTTGAACGGACAACCGCAAGTTAGCGGATCCTTTAGGATGCCTAACCCCTTCCCTTTAGGATAATAAAGAACCCTTACCTAGAATCTCACATAGCCTTTCGCAGACCTTAAAAAATGGAGATCATTCGTAGTATTTTATGCTACATTTTCAGTGTCCTAATTCACTATAATAATTAGGTGGCGACTCCTAAAATAGCATTTCAGGAATCCAACCATGCGTAGCGATAATCCCGTTTCCGACTCCGGTCGAAATGGGGCGTTACAGATGGCGACTCCACTGGGGATATTTAGGTTCTTAACCATAACAAACATAGGTTATTTATTGTGCTTTATTTTTCTTATCTGCTTAAAATTGCTTCTTCTGTGTTTTACATTCATTTGCTTTTATGATTTGTCTAAATTATTCTACTTTACATATAAATATTTGCATATTGTATTAACTGCTATTTGTTACCGCTTTCCTTAAACTGGCATTCCGCTCATATTTCTTCCATTCTGGAAAATTCACACTATCACACACTCACGCGCTGGTGTGCTTCGCGCACCCGCAAATTTCTTTCAAAAAAAAAAAAAAAAAAAAAATCCAAATTCTAGGAGAGTTGGCGCCTGCGCGGAGTTAGATCGGTTCGTCTGATCAGTCGCGTAGCCTTCTCACTCGAGTTGTCCGCTCGGGAACCTTGCGTCTAGTGAAGCCAAATCTTAGAAACTCAGGATAGAGCTATACCACCCTTTATTTTAAGGCATGCATGCATTTACCTTAGGTGGGTCGATCCCTGGTATCGACGCCACAATTAGGAAGACACCAAACTTGTCGACGGGTTTCTCAACCCAACGACCAACCAGCATATTATGTGTAGCGTGACAATGACAGACAAATCCAAGCCTAATCATGACATGCCGAAATTGGGAAAAGTGCACCGTCATTTGGTCGCCATTTCCAACAAAGGCATTATAGTTGGACGACTTGGACAAATCCGTCATAATCTCGCATAAGTGACGTTTAGGCTTACCTCTGGCATAAAGAGGTCCCCTGCATGTTAGGAAACGTTTGAATGTGCTATGTGCAATATATCTGCTACATACCGCAAATTATGTGCTTTATGCTAACACCATTTGTTGCATTTTTAGAAAGATTTATCATCTTCCCAAAGGTCGATTTGTATTTGACTAAGCAATGGCGAGCATCAATACTTCACAAGATCAAAGGCGCGGTCGGCATGGCCGATTCAAGGGCATTTGAAGCGAGCAGTCGGAACTGTCTTGGTTCCTATAGGCAAAGCGAGGGTCTCGAAAGAAAAGCGGCGTAGATCTAATCGAGCACCTCGCCCGATTACGCGGCAAATGGCAACCCTACGGGCGAAATCGAAGGCGAAACATCACTACATACTGGCAACTACATTGAGACCACTTTAGGCGGACACCGCACTCAGCGGGACAATATAGGAAAGCCGGGGGGGATTGCAAGTCCAAGCAGGCGAACACGCGGTGCCGAACAAGCGGCGAAGTCAAATATGAATCGACCCCACAAAACTCACAACTTTTCTTTGGCGCGAGTCTTTTCATAATGAAGCGAGAAAGTGCAACGGTAAAGCGAGAAAAATCGACAAAATCTCTTCGAAGCGAGAAGCGGCAGCGAGAGGATGACAACAATCCAAAGTCGCGACAAAAGCGGCGGCGGCGAAAAGGCATCAACAATCAGCGATCAAAGTTGAGTTCGCAACAAAACCTAGCGCATCAACTCGGGCATCAAGTCAAATTGGCAACCACGTATCGCGCGCCACAAAGGAAGCGGTGCAACCGTCCGAACAGCGGCGTTATCGGCCGCGGCAAGTCTGCGCAACGGCGCCCGGCGGCAACGTCCGAGCGGCGGCGTTATCGGCCGCAACAAGTCTACGCAGCGGCGCCCGGCGGCACGTCCGAGCGGCGGCGTTATCGGCCGGCAAGTCTACGCAGCGGCGCCCGGCGGCAACACGTCGAGCGGCGGCGTTATCGGCCGCAACAAGTCTGCCTTGGCGGCGCCCGGCGGCACACGTCCGAAGCGGCGTTATCAACATTGTGTCGGCGGCGACACCGTCGGCCGCAGCAAGTCCATGCAGCGGCGCCCGGCAACCGTCGAGCGGCGGCGTTATCGGCCGCAGCCAAGTCTGCGGCGGCGCCCGGCAATAATCGTCCGAGCGGCGGCGTTATCAACCGGCAAGTCTGCGATGGCGCCCGGCGGCAACACGTCCGTGCGATGGCGTTATCGACCGACAAGTCCGTGCAACGGCGCCCGGCGGCAACACGTCCGTGCAACGGCGTTATCGGCCGCGACAAGTCTGCGCCGGCGGCGCCCGGCGACGCGTGTCCAAGCAGCGGCGTTATCGGCCGCGGCAAGTCCGCGATGGCGCCCGGCGGCAATGCGTCTATGCAGCGCCGGCGTAACACGCGTCGAACAACGGCGTTATCGGCCGCAAAGTCCGAAAATGACGCTATCATCAGCATATCACATCTACGCAAGGACGATTTCTATACTCTCGGAATTGCATTTCTTATTCATGTTTTATTACTCTGTCTTAGCAGTTATGCACTAACTCTTTCTTGAGCTTTAGTCTACAGGGACAGTTGCAGCAAGGACAACATATCCGCATTCACAATCGCAACACGTCCGTGCAAGGGCGAAATCACAGCATTTGCGGCAGGCATCACATTTTCGCAGGATATCATTTTATACTCAAACAGTTACATTGCATATAAATTCATGCGTTATCATTTGCCTTAACAGTTATGCACTAACCGTTTGTTTAAGTCTTAGCATCTGAGAGCGAGCCTGGCGTGGAACTACCTCTTCTACGACAAAGCGATTTGTACCTCGAATGTCGATCCGCCCTCCTCCAGCATCCTGCAACGCCAATGACCCCAGTGTCATCATAATTCGACACTGGGACAATTTTTAAATCTACTCCCGCTTTGGTTTTAATTTTCAGCATCGCAACAACCCAGTGTCATCATAATTCGACACTGGGACATTTTTTAATCTGCATCAGCTTTACTTTTACTTTAGCATCGCAACAACCCAGTGCCATCACAATTCGACACTGGGACAAATTTCGAATCTGTGTCGGCATTGTCTTTAATTTTCAGCATCGCAACAACCCAGTGTCATCATAATTCGACACTGGGACATTTTTTAATCTGCATCAGCTTTACTTTTACTTTAGCATCGCAACAACCCAGTGCCATCATAATTCGACACTGGGACATTTTTAAAATCTGCGTCAGCTTTACTTTTTACTTTAGCATCGCAACGACCCAGTGTCATCATAATTCGACACTGGGACAATTCTGAGTCTGCATCAGCCCCACTTTTGAGTTCTAGTTTATAAAACAGGATAAAATTGGCTACGAGTCAACGTCTTTGTCCGAAGACTCTTCCATCATCTCCGTACAAAGAGGGACATATTGTTGACATTCAATTTTGACTCGTTTTTTGTATATTTCGTGCAATTTTAAGTATTTTAGCACACCGCATTTTAATCGTTATTTTTGCATATTTTATATAATATTCTATGTTTATTTATTCACAAAATGACATTGCATCTTTTTATTTTTATTTAAGCATTATGTTTTCGTTAATATTATATTTCTATTATAATAATATTTTGCATCTCTTTAAATAATTAATTGACATCTCACTTTAATTTTAATTAGACATTAAACATGTGTCTAAATATTGTATTTTATTATTATTGCATCGACATTTACATTTTTATAATTTTGCATCTTGTTAAATAATTTTTCTTTTAAATAATTAACCCGCGTTGCATTTTGTCAAACCAGTCCAGTACGGAACCCAATCCAAATCATTCCAATCCAACACCATTTTTATTTTCATCCAAACACCCCCTCTTATTTTCCCCCCCCATCTTTTAAATTTCAAACTCACTTTTCATTTCCCCCCTAAAATATCAAACCCTAATCTATCCCCCTATTTATTAATCCTTACCCCCCCCCCTTTATTAAAAGGAGGCGACAACGTTGAGGCGACCTGGCGTTCAAAGAGGCGACAGCGTTGAATTCTAAAAAGGCCCACAACGTTCATTTTTTCTTTAAGGGTAGCCACACGTTCAGAATTAAGAAAAAAGGGATCAGCCCCTTTTCATTTTCAAGGGAGAACCTTTTCTCCTCGACTTCCTCGCCGCCGTCGCCGCCATCCGCCGCCTCCGAGTTAAAACTCGTGAACCCCTTGAAACACTGCCGCCACATGATACATTAAAGGGGCACAACCTTTCCATTTTAAGGGCCCTTTCCTCTCCCATCGTCTCGTCGGCGACTCGCGAACTCACGGCCGGAGTT
The DNA here is from genome assembly GCA_029844215.1 of Przewalskia tangutica. Lineage (NCBI taxonomy): Eukaryota > Viridiplantae > Streptophyta > Magnoliopsida > Solanales > Solanaceae > Przewalskia > Przewalskia tangutica. Next base: position 911,900 of record CM056719.1, read on the forward strand.
TGACAAGAACACCACCTTCCGTCGACACCCGCTGTTCGAACCATCCATTCTTGTCGTGAACCATTCCTTTCCGTCGCTTCTAGTCTCTTCGTCGAACAATTCCGGCGAATCGCCGTCTCCGTCGAACCCACCCATTTCCCCGTTTGTTCGGTTTATACTCTGTTTGATATGTTGTTGGTTGTGGGTGATTTCTCCCTTTTAGGCGAACTTCTTTATTTGTTCCCAGCTGGTTTACGGACCATTTTTCTTTGTCATTGCTTCCATTGCTTATGATTATTGTTGGTGATTCGACCTCATTTTGGTATAATTGCGGAGTTTGACTATGGCGGATCAACGATGTTAATCATTGGTTGCATTTTTACATTGGTGTTGTTGCTTGCCGTGTTCTTCTTGCGTTTTACTGTTTGGTATTGTTGTTGCTATGTCATTGTTGCGTTTTCTGTTTGGGCTATGTTGCTTCTTGTTCATTTGTGTTGCTCTTTGTTTTGGGTATTCCACAATGATTTGGGATTTGGCCCTTTCTTTACTTTATTAAAGCGATTTTTGAATATGATACTACACTTGTTATTTCTTGATTTATGAACAAGTTCTGCACTTGGCATTAAAGCGATTTTGAACTTGATACTACACTGGCCAAAGAAGGATTTATCCGTCGATCTGGAGGCCTTCGTGGTAAGCGAGACGGAATATGTGGGCGAGGAGGAAAGTGAAAAAGATTAGACGAGAATGCATAGTATCGTTCACCAGGAGGCGAGTCGACCGCCACCGTAGCGATATTGACTTCTCATGTCTTAGTATCCTTGGCATAACACTAGCTGAGCCCACACTATATAAAAATATATCTTTTACATATATATCTATATATATATATATATATATACACATACATTGTGTTTGTTTGGTAATTTATTTATTATTTACTAACTCTTCTACTAAGTGTCTTTTGCAGTGCAGAAAGCGCTTTAGTTAAATCATTCGCATAAAATGAAATAAAAGCGAAAAGTTGCTAATTTCCTTTCATTACATCTTTTATGATTATTTGCTTTTATTACTATCTTGTTAAATATATATTTATTTTAAATATTTGCATGCGTAGTTTAAATATCTTTTGATTAGTTTAATAATTAGAACACTTTTAGAATTATAGATTGCATGTTAGCACAATAATACTAACCTAAGTTTGAACGGACAACCGCAAGTTAGCGGATCCTTTAGGATGCCTAACCCCTTCCCTTTAGGATAATAAAAAACCCTTACCTAGAATCTCACATAGCCTTTCGCAGACCTTAAAAAATGGAGATCATTCGTAGTATTTTATGCTACATTTTCAGTGTCCTAATTCACTAAAATAATTAGGTGGCGACTCCTAAAATAGCATTTCAGGAATCCAACCATGCGTAGCGATAATACCGTTTCCGACTCCGGTCGAAATGGGGCGTTACAATACCCCTTAATATTTATAACTAATTACGCACTTCTATCGAAGTCTCAAAACACTAAACTGTAGCCTACCTCTGGCCAAACAAAAGCACTATAAAATCAAGCCTCGGTGATAGCCTTGCCCTTCCTCTGGGCCTCGTGATAATCAAAGTATATTCACGCATATTATAGCACTGATATAAATTTAACACAATATAAAGAAAGACTTTAATTATCCATCCCGGACCCACGCTACCAAGACTCAAATTTTAATACTCTAAAGCCACAAATACATATTAAGTACTCATATGCCAAAGTTAATTAAAAAATTATACACATTTGAGCTACAAATTGGATAATATTCAAAAATCCCCAATTTGATACCCTAGCAATTTCTCCAATTAGAAATAGGTTTCTACAACCAAATTAAAGGTTATAACATGATAATCTACAGTAACCCAGGACTAATTCATGATATAATCACAATTTAATCCATAAAACCTTAATTAAATCAATAATCTAACTCTTTTAATTCCAAATGACTTGCAAATCAAATTTTCTCCAACTTAATACCACACTTATATCACCATTAATGAACATCCAAACATAAACTACAAAGGAAGATTTGTTTACCTCAAAGGTGAAATTGCTCTTAAACTCTAGAAGAATGCTCTCTGGCGGCGCTGGTTTCGAGGTATTCTAAATTAGGAAAAGAATTATGACCTAAGAAATTTTAAAGGACACCTGATACTGCACTTCCGCCCTAGCGAAAATGACTTTGTTGTAGCGATGTGGCGAACAAAACCCTCGCTGAGGCGGTGTCACTTGACACCTCGCCTCAGCTCTATGACAAATATGACTTCGTCGGAGCGGACTCACCCCTGTGGACAGAATACCCTACCCCGACGGAGACTCACAAATCCTAGACTCTCACTTCGGTGATCCAACCTCTTTCCTAGGCGGACAAGCCGGAGTCGACACCAGACAACAATAATGAGAAAACAACCCCAAACTCTTATCCAACACGTGAAACACTCTCGAGACCCCTCGGACACATACCATATATGTTCGTCTAAGGTAAACAGTGCTACGAACTCGCTTGTACTCTCGAATTTCCCATTTAATCGAGCTAAGACATACTTTTTTAAAGAACAATCCAAAAGAAACCAAAATCCAAACTTTACTAATAAAGTCATGAAATACATATGATTACCTTGAAAAACAAACTAATGACTCGGCTAAGTCATAAATGACCATCTAAAATAACCAAAAGCGACGGAACTCGGAAACGGACTCATTTATCCAAAAATCAACTTTGAGTCAAACTATCCCACTCTAAGTTTCTTGTTTTGAATTTTTCATCCGAAATGTGTATAATTGGACCTTGGGATCCGTGCCACTCATCTTCGCCGCATCACAAATCCCACACAGAGTCTACCGGAAGGGTCAAACATGAAAACAAGAGTTTTAAGCTAAAAATAACCAAACGGGTCGTTACAGAGCAGAGCTAGGGCATCACAATTCGATTCATTTGAATTTCCTTCAATGAAAATTTACATTGTATATACAATGTATGTCAACAAATGATTTTTTCACCGAAAAAGTGATATGACGATTCTTTTGGTTAATATCTACTCATTTCTGATAAAAAACTTAAAGTAAATATGATATTTGTTTAATTTCATTTATAGACTAATCTTTATTTCAATATTAATGACATGATTAATTTGATTTGTTGAGTCTTTTTCGGACTTTTATTGCAAATACACAAGCAATAGATGAAATCAATATATTGTTTACGGAGTAATGCACTTTGTTCCTGTTCTAAGCTCAAATGCCTTATAGGTTGAGACGCGGCTTGTTTTGGGTGCATTACGAAGTAGATTAAAGGTGGTATGTGAGCCAAGAAAGGATTCATTCCTTGAATTATATTCAAGTGAACACTCAGGTTCTCATATGATATTAGGTTGACTAAGTCATTGGCCAATGCAATGGACATGTCTATGATATGGTCCTGTTGTCAACTAATATAGATGAGTTATAATAATCAAGCCATTTCGATAGACACTTGACAGATCCTAACCTTGATTGAGTGTGTCAAGAATGAAAGGGTTTTATCTTCTCACATATAGGTTCAGTTCACACATTTTGTGTAGCTAAATTTTACATATTGGGTTCGTCTTCCGGCGCAGTCTAGGAGTTCCGTGAAGATCCTAATGTAATTAGTGACGTTATGTAAAGGTCTGAAGTGTAACACTAAGTCAAATGTTTCGTCGATTGAAAGATGTAATTAGAAGGAGATTATATATATATATATGTTCGGTTGATAATCGGGACATTGGAAATGGGAACAAGACAGCAAATTGGGACAGGACCGCGGTGCCTATGATTCAGGACTATGGTGCCAAAACACGTGGAAACGCGGTCTGCCACTTACTCGGGGCGTAGTGCGTGTATGCGTGTCCAGTAATTGGTGTGATTTTCTTTGAATTATGCTGAGTGCAGCCCACGGGAACCCTAGGTTGTTCTTTTACAACTATAATAGAGGGCTTCCCCTCCCATTTCAGATACACTAAACCTAAGAGAGGTCAATCTCTTCTAAAGCTTTTCAGAATCCCTAGAATTCCTGACCATAGCACTTTACATCATAGTTTCTATAACTTACAAATCGAGGGACGTTTGTGTGTGCACCCTCGGACTACATAAAGCATCGAGAATCAACTGCTTGGCTGATTGCTACAATAATATAAGTATTCTGTCAAGATATTACATTATACTATGTGCTTTGTATTTTCATTACTTATCATACTACAGTTCGACCGTCGTCGGGTTTGAAACATAAATTTTTAAATTCCGTTGCGTGTACGAACCCGACGTAAACACCTACAATTTATGGTAGTCAACAAGATTTTGCCAAATTACTAAAAACATAAAGGAAATCAATATATGGAATATATAAATACCATTCAAGAAATATTTCATTATGACATTTTATGGGGTGGGGGGGTGACATTTATATCCACAAATACAATTAGGATTAACATCAGGCTTAGCTGGATCATACAAGCAAGAAGAAGCAATTATATCTTTTTCATGTAACTCAAAGCATCTATCATCACAATCACTGTCTACGATGCATTCCACGGTCGGGATTACATCTATGCATTGCACTGAACCCAGATAACTTCGGGCAATTGCTAAGTTGAATACAGACATATATGCAATTATAAGAAGGAGTAAGACTGAAATTTTTGCCATAATTGACTATGTTTATGCTTTTGAGTGAATGGTTCTAGCATGATTGCAACTTCCAACATATATAGGATTCAAAGATGTCATTTTAGTTAATATAATAAATGTTATACATAATTAGCAATATTTTCTCGAGAATGTTGCTTCAATGATAAAAATGGTAAATTTTTAGTGTGTAACTAATTATTTTCAAATGTTGCCTTATGATATATGTGATTGTGGATACATCTATATGTTTTTTAGTAGTGCCAATATTAAATAATTCTCCATAGAAGTCATTTTTTGATTGAGTTTTAAGGTTGACTCCAAATGGTCAAAAAAATAAAAATGACAAGATCATATTTAGATGGTCTTCCATACCTTTTTTTTTAATTAGAAAGAGTGTTAATGTGTGAGTTTGACTAATTTCGATAGATAAAATTGAATTCAATTATGTCACTAGTAGTGATTAAGAAGTGCCAAAAATAATATTCAAAGGATCTTAGTTGGATTCGTGCGAGTTGTCTTTATCATGACCCTCCTCCGAATAATGAAAAAATTTAGAGCCTCTTTTTTCAATTTTTATTAAGTAGTATTAGCCAAAATTTACTGTAGAGGCCCATAATTCGCAGGTCTTAGCCCAAGTAATGGTTCACTTTCACGAATTAGAACAGACCCCAAAATATTTGAGACGACCCTGATTTCATGTGTTTTCTTAATGTCATATGTACTATTTATATTACATGTTCTTCATTATTTTAATATATGAAACATGAATAATTTAATTATACGTATCTCGTATTCATTCTAGAAGAGGGAGATGGACAAAATACTAAAATGCAATGGGTGCAAGCCTCTGGCCTCTTGTATAGAACGATATATTTAGAATTTAAATTTAATGAGTTAAGAACATTACTAAATTCACTAACTATTTAAAATAAAATATGTTAACGCTATTAGTAGATTTTTCCCACATACATAGTTTGAATTAAAGTTATTATATATTCGACCAAATCTCGTACCTATGAGCATGTCACGATCCCTGTGGGTGACACCTACATAATCCCACCAGTAAGCGAACCACTCCCAAATTATTCACATAAAATGACATAAGTACAAACGAAAGAAATACAAATACTACAAATATGTCTCATAATATAATGCAGAAATAAATGACAAGTCTGATACATCCTAAACAACCCCCAAGTGTGAATACAAGAGCACTAGTAAATACGATACAAGTCTGAAAAAATGGACACGCATGCAAAACCAAGTACATAGTCTAAACATGTCTCTCAATATGAGTAAAACATTGTGATAGAGAGGAGCGTCAAGGGTATCTTTGGAGATAACATCATCACCACGAATCGAGGATAAAATTTCGAAAGCGACCACGTAGTCTCGAGCTAGTAGCGGATGCGTATATGCATCAAGGAATATGTACACTCATAGATATCATGGTAGACAATGACGGAAGATATAATTAGAGATAAATACCAACTTGACACCATACCCCAGTGATCTAGTCTGCGAATACAAGAGCTAGTAAATATGATACAAGTCTAAAAATGGGCACGCGTGCAAAACCAAGTTCATAGTCTAAACATGCCTCTCAATATGAGTAAAGGATTGTGATAGAGAGGAGCATCAAGGATACGTTGGAGATAACATCATCACCCCGTATCTCGAGGATCATTGCTCGAGCAGCGACCCGTGGCCTCGAGCTAGTAGTCGGTGCAAGATGCGCATCAAGGAAACATGTACACTCATAGACATCATAAGCCGACAACGACGGAAAATAACATAATTAGAGATAAATACCAACTAGACACCATACCTAATTTGAGGGTTTTGCCTTGAGTGATGAAATTGCACAATACTTGAACTAATTTAGCATTTGTAGAGTATATATTTGAACCTCTATAACATCGGTTTCCAATGGCACTCTCAAATTACCGGTTTACTCTTCTAGGCTCGTTTCTCCATTTTTTCCAAGATTGGTTTTGGATTCAAAGAATAGTCTAGTGATATGGTATAGTTAATTTCCATTTATAACTTGTATTTTAATAATGACTAGACTTCGTGTATAATAGAGACCCTCAGAAAGGCAAGGCTCCATTGTGATCATTTGTGGCTCTCACTCGGCTACCATGTAGGTTATGACTTACCTTTTGATTAGACACTAGTTAGCGAAACATATATTGGGTTGAAAATTGTTAGAGAAGCATGTACACCTTTGAAGTTGAGATGAAATACTTAGGTTGGTACTTTTGTTGATTGTGATTAATGCTTTATTTGATGTAGTGGCTCGTCGCCATGTGCATGATACTAGATATGACATATGTATAGAAAGGATTGATGTCAATCTTGACATGATGATTATATGTCCATGTGTTGCACAATCAACTTGATATATTCTCATTGACATTTGATATCATTCATGCATATATGATCATGCATTTGGATGGGGTTGCGCACTATAACATATATATATATATATATATATATATATATATATATATATTTTGGATCGAGTTTCGCGTTCATGACATATACATATATTGAATCGGGTTGTGCGTGTTGACACCCAATTTTTTCCCTCTTCTAATTTATTTGTCGCCAAATTAAAGTATTTTTGACACCGCAAAACAATTTATATATATATATATATATACACACACACATATAAATAAGGGATTTAATATCATCTTTTATTCTCAAATATTATTATCTGTATCTTTTGCTATCATTTTGTATTTTTCTACATCATAACCATAATTTCCCTAAATATTCTATGATATCTTATTCTTTTCTTATAAAAAAAAGCGACGACATTTTTTATAGAACATTAAACACTCCTCAAATATCATGTCTGCATTGTTATCTTTAATAATTTATACTCAAACCAATTTTATAAACATTGTTTATATTTTAAACCCTTTTTATACTACAATCCATATTTTATTCTCTACTAAAATAAAATATCCTAAATGGGCTACCCAACCATTTCGGACTGACCACTTTTCTAGGCAACTGACCGGTCAGACCCAAATCCCCACTATTTACCATACCCGACGATCAGCCCCCCTTTTATTATTTTTCGTTTTTTAGAACCCTAACATTGTTACACCCCATAGTTCGGGTCATGCTTAGGAGGACGTACGAAAGGAATTAAGACTTAAAATTTCAGAAAGATAGGTTGACGGATTGTTTCGGACGGGTTTTTAGTCAACTTTGAGGTGGTTTATGTCCAGTTGCATTATGAGTTCCTAGGTGTTTCTAAGGCCTAGTACGTAGTTCGTTGAGTCTAGTTTCCAACGCAACCAACCGTTCGTCGATAGGACATCGGGGTAGAAATTTATGGAGATTACAAGTTCAGTGCACAGTCGAGCAGAAAAGCAACATCGGTCAGGGGCCACAGCGCCGCGGCGCCGGATGCAGGGCCGCGGCGCCGGATAATCTGGAGCATCGCTGAAGTTGCAGTGCCGCGGCGCCGAGGCGGAGTTTTTGGCGGAAAACTGAGGAAAATCAGATATTTTCTTTTAAAAAGGCCATGGGAGGGTGACACTTGGTCATTCTTCAAGCTCTTCTCTCTCTCTAAAAATTAAAAGCTCTCCCTTCTCTCTAGAAAATTAAGAGGAAATCAAGGCTTGAGAAAAATCTGAAAATTGTGGCAAGAAGGAAACTTGTTGGCAAGCTTGTAGGAGTTTTGTGGTGGTGATTGTGGAAAGGAGGCTAATGAATTTGTTGGATTAATTTGGGTAAGCTCTAAGGTAACAATCCATTCTCTTTTTACTAGTAAAGTATGTTGCATGTGAAGGAGAAAGGACTAGTAGTTGTCAATATTGCTCTTAGATACATTGCATGTAGGAAATATGGTTTGGATTTGAAGGGATTGAATAAGGTTAGTATGTGAACATGTTGTAGCCAAAATACTACCTTTAACTTATTAATTTAGTTAACATGCTTTGTGGGGCAGAATTTTACACATCCAAGATTAGGTGTGTAATCCTCTTCGTATTGATTGGATTGTTGGGCCTTAAAAGTGGCGTTTGGACGTTGAATTCGTCCTTGAAAAAGGTGGCAAAGTATGTAGAAACAAAGGAAATGCTGCCCGATTTTCCGTAGAATTTAGTGACTTTGCACTTGGAATATTCTACATTGAAGCTAGAGGTTAATAAACGTATTATGGTCATTATAGGTTGACGTACTACGTGCGGTATATTGGACTTAGCAAGTGGATTGACCCGAAGAGGTATGTGGAACTTTTCTACCTCTTGAGCATGAATAGTTGCATCTATGTAGTACGGTGACGTCTGAGAATTTGATGTCCCTTACTTGTTTTAAGATTGGCCAAGTTTGGTGAGTAAGGGGATTAACTCACTTCTTTAAAAAGATATTAATGATGTCTTAAGTTTTCAAAGTTAAGGGACTTGAATTGTTTTAAGTATATGATACTTGTTCGTTTTAAAAGTATAAGTCCCTGGGATATAGGGAAATGTATTTGACTAATGTATAAAGTTAATATAACGACTTTATGGGAAGTTGGTTATATTAGCTTTATGGAAGGTTAACAAAGGAAAATTTACTCTAAGTAAAATAAGTACGGATAAATGATTTGAATTTGTGAAAGGCAAATTGATTTTAAGGCATTGATTGCCTAAGGTTTTAAAAGAAATGAAGTCACTTGATTTAGAAGTCTATGATGTTTCTGAAAGGAAATGTGACTTGTCTTGAAAAGTAATCGTGACTTGATACTATGGTTATTAGTATCTTGGAAGTTTTATATAAAAATGGGTCATTTCTTAAAAGGTCAGAAGTACGTGGTACTTGGGTTGAATTCCCGGATTTTCTCTTAAATGACATGTTAATGCCTTAAGTAAACTAAAATGAGAGGATATATTAATAATGTTAATAAGAAGTTAGGGGATTTCTTAACTTGCTTATGTTATGATAAGCCGGTAGCGCTTATGTTATGTATGATAGCCGGTTGTGCTAGGTTATGTATTCTTACGGGGTAGACCTCGGGTTATTCTTGTTATTCCCTTTGGACATACTGACACGATGTATGGTCCACGGGTATGCGTCCATTAGGATGGTTTACTACTTATGTCATGGATTTGCTACCCATGATGCGAGTGCGGCACTTGTACTCATGCGGGCCCACCAGGTCCATGCGGGTGAAAAAGTCCCATGCGAGGCGGATGACCTCATGCGGGTCCACAGGACCTATGCGGGTGAAATAGTCCCAGGGGTAGGATTGCTTGATGATACTGCGGGCGAGGGACCCTGTTTTGATCATGAGCCTCCTATTTTTATGCAGTAAAGTTTATACTGGTTACTCTCATTGTTAGTAAGGCCTGGTCTGATGTAATTTGATTTTCATCTATGACTCCAGCTTATTTTAGACTTATGATATTATTACAGTATTTTCCAGTTTTACATACTTGGTACATATTGTGTACTGACCCCCTTCCTCGGTGGCTGCGTTCATGCCGCAGGTAGGGGTAAGCAGGTGGTGGATCCTCATTCTTAGGATCTTTGCTCAGGTGTCAGAAGCTCCATTTCTCCGGAAGCTTGACTTTTAGTGCAGTTCTCCACGGTGTTGTAGATGTTTTGTACATTCGGGGTATGGCGGGGCCTGTCCGTCATAGTGTTACATATTCTTAGAGGTCTGTAATCCTGTTATAAATTGGGTTGTTAAGGATGTAACTGTTCAGTTTTGTTATATTTAGAGGTAGCCATTTTGGGTTAGCCTGCTTTATATTCTATATGGGTTCTTGTTGTGAGTTTATTTTCCGCTGGTTTTCTCTGATGTTGTATCACAAGGGTGCCCGGGGTAAGGCGCCAGTCACGGGTCCGTGGTCGGGTCGTGACAAGCATATAGAAACCGCCGCCTCTCCCCTTCACGAGACTCGCGTCACGCGGATTTTCCGGCTACAAAATCTGCCAAAAAATCCGTCGTACTCTCTCTCGGTCATCCCCAATCCTTGAATCACCAAAAAATGTGCCGAAAATTACCCAAATCATCCCCCAATTGTCTCCCAAATCCCCCCAAAGGAACTTACCATTTTATGTGCGATTTATGCACACTAACTTGTAGTCTGCGTGTCGTAATGAGAAGACCGAGTTATCGTCCTCAGAGATTAGTGTTCAATTCTCAAATTCTATTCTATGGTATCTATTTGGTAACCGATGATTGATGAATTGTTTATAACTATACTTATGAATGCTAACTAAATTACTTTGTTTTACTTCAGATATGGTGGAAATAGGGCTTCCAAATCTCCTCAACTATCCGCTCATCTTACTTGTTAATGCAATTAATTATGGTTCTTCTTCTATTTTGAGATAGCGGAGTTAACTAAGCCGTTTTATACTCTGTTGGGTAATATAAAACTCAACCCCAATATAGAACCATACCTTTCGGTGATAAGATTGACTATAAAGGAGGACTAAGAGAAATAACCTATTAAACTACACAAGTATCGGGGTACTTTCGTCCACGATTTAACCTATGTTTATTTAACTATAGCATATTCACAATCTCCCCTTTCGGCTTTCGATTAGAAATCAAATAGATTATGATAATTAGTGATCAATTAATTACCAAACATTCAAGACAAATATTGAATAAATCTCAACAATGATAAGAAGAAACCAAAAATGCATTAATTCATAAGAATGAGTTTCAAGTGATTTGATATTGAAAGCCCTAAATTAAGTTAGTTCCTAGCCATAGACATGTCAAGAACTAAACTAATATCTAACATAAACTATAAAGAAATAAAACAAAAGAATAAAGAAATTACACAAAAGTAGTCTCCAATCTTGATCTCCAAGTGTGTGATGAATTGACAAGGTTTGGAACCCCTAATCTGACCTAGAAAAGTCCTTTTTATAGCCTTCAAATCGTTCTTAACCTTTTCCCTCTAGGCCTTGGCCCATTCCCATTCGAATTTGGCAGAATTCCCGCCTCGGCCCTGTCACGTCCGTTTTTGACCTCGGGTGTCTGAACGGTGTACGCAACGTTGCTCTTTGGCGCGGTTCCCTGGATGGAGCAATTAATGTTGTTTTGAGGAGTCGCCACCTAATTATTTAGTGAATTAGGACACTTAGTTTATTGCAATAAAAATACTGCAATTGACTTCCATTTAATGGTCTGCGAAATTAGTGAGATTCTGGATCAGGGTTCTTTATTATCCTAAAGGGAAGGGGTTATGCATCCTTCAAGATCCTCTAACTTGCGGTTGTTCGTTCAAACCTAGGTTAATTATTTATTGCTCTTTTTATTCTACCTATTCTAAGCATTTTAATAATTTACAATTAAAATAAAATACAATACAAAAATAATAAAACTTAAAATTAGATGAGACATAAAAAATAAAGCTCCGGGACATCTTTTAGCCCTTTTTAGGCTTTCTGCACAAGATAATCTCCGGGTACCTGCATAAACACTTAGTAAAAGTATTAGTAGTAGAATAAATAATTTTAAAAGCAATGACAAGAATTAATAAGTAAAGCAAAAATAAATAAATCCGTCTTTTGCACAGAGGAGGCCTTGGAAATCAGACGGGGATTCCTTCATCGGCCAATATTGCTATAAAATAAATAAAACTTTCAGATCCGCGTCAAAACAGTAATAGTTTTAAACACGGAGGGCTCAGATATGAAAAATATATAAAGTGGGACAGCCTAAACAAGTGCGGCTGCGAGAATTCGCCTTGCCAAGCGCATGTTGGTTATCCGGTGTAAGTTAAAGAAATCATCATTGCCCAGAAAGCTTCATTTATTTTATTTTCCGTCTTTGCAACTGTGGAGGCCTCAAAAATCGACGGATAACTTTTTCATCGGCCAATATAGTATCTGTTTCAAAATCAGTTTAATAAATGAAATGGGGGGGGGGGGCTAAAACACCAAAACCAGTACAGAACGACGAAGCAGTAGTAACACAGCAACAACACATCAAACAAATGGTCTGCGAAACAAACGGAAGCAGTGACCAATGGATCGCTGGAAAACTCAGAATATTGTCGGAGTTTGTCAAAACTCCGGCCAGATACAAAATAGTGCCAAATCAGTCCAATAACCAAATCAGCCAGCAATTCCAAAAATAAGGCCAAAAATGAAGGTCGCAGAATATCAAAACAACAAGAAATCATCCTATTAACAACCAACAACATTTCCAAAACTTAGAACCAAACCCAAAGTTCCAAAATCGAGAAAATCAGTCCTATAACCAAAATCGACAACGAATACCCAAAATAAAGACCAAACAGGTCGCTGGAGTTTTAAACTCCTGAGAGATTCACAATAAGAAATCAGTCCAAACAAACAAATATATAATAGCAATGAAAGAGAAACGAACAGTGTCATCGCCGGAGTTCAAACTCCGGTAGGTTTCAACAACACAAAGAGGCAGCGGGCAGTGGTGGCGTCACTTCAACGGTGCCACACCGGAGCGACGCCGACCGAAACATAGCCAAAACAATTGGGGTTGCTGGAGCTAAGACTGGTCGGTGATGAGGGTTTCGACGGGAAGCAGTGGGGGTGAAATGAAGCAAATAAAAGGGGAGAGGGTGTGTGTGCGTGCAGCCGCCGGTGTTCTCATGGTGGGTCACCAGAGAAGGGAGTTCACCGGTGCTGTTGGTGGACGATGGTTCAGGGCAGTGGTGGCTCGAGAGAGGAGTGGGAGAGAGTAAAAAAAACTGAAATGGGGTGAGTATTTTAGGGGTAGTGCGGCTGAAGGTTTGTGAGGGTAAGGTGAGAGTGTTGGCGGTGGCTGTGGAGGGTGTTCGCCGGCGGTGGCGGCGGCGACGACAGGGGGTGGTCGACGGGAATGGGGAAGGGGATAGAGGGTGAGGGCAGATGTATAGTGTGCGGGTGATGTTAAAATGGGCTCCCTCTTGTTTAGGGTGGGTAAGGTTTATTATATAGGGGGTGTGTTAGGGTTTGGTATTTGGGGGGGAAAAAATAAAGTGGGGTATTGTTTTGGGGGGGGGGGGGAAATGAAAAGTGGTATTTGATTTTAGGGGGGAAAATAAAAGAGGGTGTTTGGATGATATTAAAAATAGTGTTGGCTTGGACTGATTCAAATTGTGTCTTGGACTGGACTGGTTTGACAAAAATGCAAGGCTGGTTAATTATTTAAAGAAAAAATTATTTAAAAGATGCCAAATTATTAAAATGCAAATCTTGCAATAATAATAAAATGAATTTTTAAAGAATTTTTTATTGCTTTATTAAAATTAAAAATGGGGTGCCGATTAATTATTCAAAAAGATGCGAATATTATTAAAATAAAAACGACGGTATAACAATAATAAAAACATAATATTAACAACGACATAATGCTTAATTTAAAAATGAAACGATGCGATGTCATTTTTTGAAGAAATAAACATAGAATATTATGTAAAAATATGCAAAATAACTATTAAATGCGGTGTGCTAAAATACTAAAAATTGCACGAAATATACAAAAAACGGGTCAAAATTGGTATCACAACACATGTCCTCTTTGTGCGGAGATGATGGAAGAGTCTTGGACAAAGATGTTGACTTGTAGCCAATTTTGTCTGTTTATAACCTAAAACCTCAAAAATAGGGATGATGCAGATACAAAAAATGTCCCAGTGTCAAATCATGATGACACTGGGTCGTTGTGATGCAAAAATTAAAAGCAAAGTCGCATCGATTAAAAAGTCCGATGTCGAAGTATGATTGACCTTTGGGTTGCGGTGATGTGGTCTTTGTAATAGACATGGTGTTTGTAGATGTTGATGGCGTCGTTGCATAGGCGCGTCTGAGATCTTCGTCGTTGCGTGGGCGAAACATGAATGAAGCGTTGCATAGGCTTATATGAAATGGCGTCGTTTTGGACGCGATCAGATGCTCGTCGTTGCATGGGCCGAAACATGAATGGCCGTTGCATGGCTTAAATGAAATGGCGTCGTTTTGGACGCAATCACGAATGCTTCGTCGTTGCATGGACGAAACATGAATGAAGCCGTTGCATAGGCTTATATGAAATGAAAAGGCGTCGTTGCATGGACGCGATGCAGATGCTTGTCGTTGCATAGATGAAACATAGATGAAGCCGTTGCATGGACTTAAATGAAATGGCGTCGTTTTCGGACGCAATGCAGATGCTCGTCGTTGCATGGACGAAACATGAATGAAGCCGTTGCATAGGCTTATATGAAATGAAAAGGCGTCGTTGCATGGACGCGATGCAGATGCTCGTCGTTGCATAGACGAAACATGAATGAAGTCGTTGCATGGGCTTTTAAAATGAAAAAGCGTCGTTGCATGGGCGCGTCACGGTCTTTCGTCGTTGCATAAACGAAACATGAATAAAGCCGTTGCATGGGCTTTTAAAATGAAAAGCGTCGTTGCGTGGGCGCGTCACGGATGCTCGTCGTTGCATAAACGAAACATGAATGGCCGTTGCGTGAGCTTTTAAAATGAAAAGCGTCGTTGCATGGGCGCGATCACGGTCTTTCGTCGTTGCATAAACGAAACATGAATGAAACCATTGCATGGGCTTTTAAAATGAAAAGCGTCGTTGCGTGGGCGCGATCACGGTCTTCGTCGTTGCGTAGACGAAACATGAATGGCCGTTGCGTGGGCTTTTAAAATGAAAAGCGTCGTTGCGTGGACGCGATGCAGATGCTCGTCGTTGCATAGACGAAACATGAATAAGCGTTGCATGGGCTTTTAAAATGAAAAGCGTCGTTGCGTGGAGGCGTCACGGATGCTCGTCGTTGCGTGGGCGAAACATGAATGGCCGTTGCATAGGCTAAAAAATGAAAAGCGTCGTTGCATGGGCGCGTCACGGATGCTTCGTCGTTGCGTAGACGAAACATGAATGAAGCGTTGCATGGGCTTTTAAAATGAAAAGCGTCGTTGCGTGGGCGCGTCGATGCAGATGCTCGTCGTTGCATGGACGAAACATGAATGAAGCCGTTGCATAGGCTAAAAAAAGGAAAAGCGTCGTTGCGTGGGCGCGATCACGGTCTCGTCGTTGCATAGACGAAACATGAATGAAGCGTTGCATGGGCTTTTAAAATGAAAAGCGTCGTTGCGTGGGCGCGATCACGGTCTTTCGTCGTTGCATGGACGAAACATGAATGAAGCCGTTGCATAGGCTGCTTTGTGACGCGTATGGGTTGAGATAACGTCATTGCATAGACGTTGTGCGTTTGTAACCCGCATGGGCCTATTGTTGTGTTCCTGCCTTTGTTGATATGAAGATCATGCTCCAAGAAAACTTGTGAGTTTTTTAGGAAATGAGTGGTTGATTAGCGTCGACTCTGTAGCTTTGGCTCTTGACGCTTGCATCCTTGGTTTGCACTGAAGACCTAGTTGGCCTGCTTTTTCCTGTCTATTGCCATTTTCTTGCACTGAATTCCTTAAAATGTCCCAGTTTCTGGTAATGAAGATGTCGAACTGGGTAAGGTTGCATCTTGACGCTATCAAGGCGATCAGGTAAGCATTTTATTTTTTTTTTATTTTTTTTTATAATGAATGAAAAACTTATGCGAGAATATGGACAATGTACAATTGAGTAGATGAGAATGTCACCCTCAAAATATGGCACAGTCATGTGTATGTAGTAATGGATGCAAAATATATGAGGATGCTAAACTCTCCAATGGACAAAATCGAGTCATGTGCAAAAACAAGGAAGAAATATTTCTAACGGTGTGAGCAAGCGATGTGGTATCACGTGTCCCGAAGTCAGTCGAGTCAAGACGTAGTTCATGCTGCAAAAAATAAGAATTTTTATGATTTTAAAATGATGTGGGACCGAAGCCGATGTGGCCGCCTACGTCTCAAAGCCTATTTCCACATTTCTAATGACAGGGTTTGCCTTCGACTTCAATAAAGAATGCTTATCCGCATTTCAGACGCTCAAGGAGAAGCTTATTTCAGCACCCATAGTCATTGCACCAAAATGGGAGCTCCCATTTGAACTAATGTGCGATCTGGCGATTATGCGATGAGAGCGGTGCTTGGACAGAGAATCGACAAGGTATTTAGATCCATTTACTATGCTAGTAAAACTCTAAATGGCCTTACGATTAAATTATGCAACTACCGAAAAGGAACTACTAGCAATAGTATATGCATTTGAGAAATTCAGGCCATACTTGATTGGGAATAAGGTGATAGTATACACTGACCACTCTGCTATAAAGTACTTGATGACAAAGAAGGATGCAAAGCCTCGCCTCATTCGATGGGTCATACTTCTACAAGAATTTGACGTGAAGATTCGTGATAAGAAAGGAACAGAGAATTTAGTTGCAGACCACTTGTCAAGACTGGAAAACACAGAGAGCCAGAACACCAAGGATGTGCAAATAAATGATCACTTTCGCATTTAACAATTGTTTCAAGTAAATGCAATTCTAATTTACCTTGGTACGCTGATTTTGTTAACTTTCTTGCGGCTAAAGTACTACCCCGGACTTGTCAAGGCAATAGTGAAGAGGTTTTATTGAGTAAAGCATTACTATTGGGAGGAACCTATGTTATACAAATCTTGTGCGACCAGTCATCGAGCGATATATACGGAGGAAGAGATGCACGAGTTCTCACCCATTGCCACACCTATCATGTGGTGGACACTTTGGGGCATCGAGCAGCGGCAAAATGCTGCAATGCGGATTCTATTGGCCAACACTTTTAAGGATACCCATACCTTTGTGAAGAGATGTGATAGTTGTCGAGAGCAGGAACATCTCAAGGCGAAGCGAAATGCCTTCGCGAGGATATTGGAAGTGGAACTCTTTGATGTGTGGGAATCGATTTCATGGGACCATTCCCGCCATCCTTTGAAAATCAATATATCCTTACGGCGGTAGACTATGTGTCCAAATGGGTAGAAGCGGTGGCCTGACAAAAGAAACGATAAGACTGTTCAAAAATTCCTTCAAAAGAATATTTTCACAAGGTTCGGCACTCAGAGCCATCATCGGTGAAGGAAGTCACTTTTGCAATAAGCGGTGAATTTATTGCTTTCCGATATGGAGTCTACCACGCTTTTCTGGCGCCTACCACTCAAGCCAATGGGCAAGCGGAAGTGTCAAATAGAAGTAAAGAGCATATTGGAAAAGGCGGTGAGCGGCTCGAGGAAAGACGGTCTATCAAATTGGATGGACGTTGTGGGCATCTGGACAGCATTCAAAACACTAATTGGTATGTCACCTTATAAATTAGTTTTGGTAAAGCATGTCATTTGCCGATGGGAGTTGGAACACGAGGCGTATTGGGCAATGAAGAAGTTAAACATGGACGCCACGGCGGGACGAGAAGGCTACTGACTAGCGAGTTGGAGGAATTCGGGCACAATGCCTATGAGAATGCAAAGATCTACAAAGCGAGCGAAAGCATGTACGACAAAGTTGATACCAAAAGACTTTCAAGAAGGACAACAAGTGCTTTTATTCAACTCAAGGTTGAGATTATTTCGGAAAGTTAAAATCACGTTGGGCGAGGACCATACGGTGGTAAGAGTATTCCCGTATGGAGCGATTGAAATAAAAAGGAGAGAGGGAGCTGCCTTCAAGGTAAACAGACAGAGGTTAAAACCCTATCTGATCAATGAAATGGAATACATGAACTTAGTAACCTCTCATACCTTAGAATAATAAGGAACTTACGTCCGGCTAAAAGAGCGTTAAAAACGGCGCTCGGGAGGCAACCAGTATTTGATTTATTTAGTTTAAATGCAATTAGTATTTATTTAGAAACGATCTCACGAGGTAGTGTCTTTGTTGTGTTGTGGTGAAAGTCAAGGACTTGGAAGGCGAAAACTGAAGAGAAG
The DNA here is from genome assembly GCA_029844215.1 of Przewalskia tangutica. Lineage (NCBI taxonomy): Eukaryota > Viridiplantae > Streptophyta > Magnoliopsida > Solanales > Solanaceae > Przewalskia > Przewalskia tangutica. Next base: position 930,384 of record CM056719.1, read on the forward strand.
CCAAGGATTTCCAGAAAATCGCCAAAGAGCCGGGGCGCCCATTTGCGAGGCGCGGCGCCAAGATCGAAGAAGCCCGGGCGTCGGCGCGCGGCTCCAGCAGTAACCGCGCGCGGGAAGTTGAGAACCAGCCAGAGTTTGGGCGCGCGGCGCCCATTCTGAGCGCGGCGCCACAAAAAAAAAATCTCGAATTACGAAAGACACCACGATCAGAAGGCCACGCCGCCAAATCAAAAACCCGAGTTCTTCCCCTCACTAATTCAAAGTACTATCCACCGCCGCCACCACCATTTTAGCCAAGTCTGTAAGTGTCTTATTTCTTTTATTGTCTTTGAGTCTACACACATTGGGACAATGTGTGATTTAAGTTTGGGGGTGTCTTATTTGTGTCTTGTTTTATTTGTGTCATGTTATGTTTTATTTAAGTCTTTTTATTGTTTTTATGTATTTTTGAGTCACAATTTTTTTTTCTTTTTGAGTCATAATTGTCTGTCAAAAGATCATGTATGTTGTAGTTGCTAGAAACACCTAGTGAAGTAAGGTGGATAATGTAATGGAATTGAAGCAACTATCTAAACACCTAGGTCAGATATGCCAAAAACTCACAAAATCTGTCTATTTGGAGTTTCTTGCTTGAAATTGTGCATGCTAAATGATGAATACTTATGTGTTATGATTGCTTGCTATTTGAGGCGAAATAGTTAGGATATGCATGTTAGGGAGATGACTCAGACATTTCTTTGATAGCCAATTATTACCATTCTTTTCTATCCCGGACTTTAAAAATATATCTCTAGTTAGCCCCATTGAGCCTAAAAAGTGAAACTTCTTCTTTGACACCCTATATTCCCACAAAGTGTGCCATAAGTAAAAATATGAAATAGTGGAATCAAGTTTGTTAAAAAAGAGACAAAAAGAGTGAATGAGCTTGTTGCACCCCAATAAAAAAAAGTAATAAGAAAGAGGCAAAAGCCTAAGTTTGGGGGTGCTTGTTATTATAATACACTTCACTCTCCCAAAACAAAAGAGGGGAAAGATAGAATTGAAGTGAAGAAAAGAACCAAAAGAAAAGGGAAAAATGGAAAAGCTAAAGAGCTTATGGTACCTGAGAATGAGCCTAAAATGCCTATTTTTACCTACCTATACCTAAGCGTACATTACAACCCTTAAAGTCCTGAAGATCTCTTTTATGCGTATCCAAGATTAGTGGAGAATAGCAAGTAAAAATGTCATAGGAATTTTTGAATTTATATGCATGATTTGGTATATTAACTTCCATTAAACATGATAAATATGAGTTTGCGAAATATCTAGCTTAAGGTGTTTAGTGTGCTGAAATTTCATGCTATATGTTCCTGCATATTATTCTTCTAACCTTCATGTTTTTCTAGATAACACTAATGCAGCAAAAGTGATCAATGTCAGTGAGTCTTTTATTTTCGTTTCTTGAGTCTTTTATTTATTTCTTTCTATCTTTGCTCGAGGGCGAGCAAAGGTTAAGTTTGGGGGTATTTGATCGGTGTATTTTATATACACTTTTCGAGTCAGTTTTAGTTAGTCTTTTGTCCCTTTTTGTACAAATAAGTGTCGTATTAGGATAGTTTTTCTTCCTTTTGAGTCAAAGTGGTTAAAATGGCAAAATGGCGGAAAAGGAGCTAAAAGAGAGCAAAAGAGGAGGTTCCAGAGCTAAAAACAGAGAAAGTGGCGAACGAGGCGAAAGCCAGGACCCGGTAGCGCGGCCTCCTGCGACGAAGCAGGGTCGCGGTGCCCAATATCCAGAGAGGCTGTAGAAGACCCAGCGCCGCGGTGCCTCATGTCAACAGGTGCAGGGCCGTGGCGCCAAATCACCCGAAGGACCACAGAAGTTCCGTGCATGGCTAGCGAACATGGCGGCGGGAAAAATCAGGTTTTGGACGAAATTTTGGGTCAGGCCTGAAGGAAAAGAGAGAGGCGGTTTTCAGCCTATAAAAGGAGAACCCTGGGCAGATTTTAAGGGTTCCTCTTCTTGCACAACACAAGACTTCTTGCTTGGAGATTGGAGACCATAATTTAGTAATTTCTTTTCCTTTTCTTTTATTTTATTTCAGTTTTTGTATGATGAACTTTGAATTAGTTCTTGTCATGTCAATGGCTAGGAACTAATTCTCTTATAGGGCTTTCCATGTTGATTCACTAGAAACTTATGTTATGAATTAATGCATGCTTATGGTTATTATTCTTCTTTGAGAGATTTATCCAATAATTGCTTTGAATGCTTGGTAATTAATTGACCACTAATTATCACTATATGATTTCTAATTTACTTCGAAAGGAGAGATTGTGAATATGTTGTAAGTTGGGTAGACATTCTTGAATTGGGGATGAAAATACCTCAATTATTTATGTAGCGTTAATGAGAGGCTTAAAAACCCTAATTTTGCGCATGGTGCGTGACGGTTAACTAGGTTTTTGTTCTTAATCCTCCTATAGAGTTATCCTTATCACCGAAAGGTAGGTAAGGTGCAATACTGGGGTTGAGTGTTTATATATCCTTAATGGGAATATAAAACGATTTCGTAAACCTTCTAGCTCCGAGAGAAGAAGACCATAATTCATTGCATTAATAAATAACATAAGCGGATAGTTGAGGAGACATGGAAGCCCTATTCCCATCACAACTGAAGTAAACTCATTAGATAAATTAGTCTTTATAATTCTTAGTTATAAACAACAAAATCAAATACCAATTTACCAAATAGATACCAAAAGATAGATAGTTGGTACTTGAACCCTAATCCTTGTGGACGATATTCGGTCTTATCAAGACTATATTACTTGTCACGATAACGTGCACTTGCGTTAAAGTGTGTGCATCTTTTCGCGCATCAGACCTTCACACATCTCACAACTCAATGGCATTTGAACTGCGTTCATCGACATGTGTTTTGTTGCGATTGCTTGGTCGAAGAGCAACTTGTGCATTTAATCTTTGTGATGGCATCAATCTCATGAACTCTATGCTCTTCTTCCACTCACCCCTCTGTCCTCTGTTACATGATTATTGGTGGTCATGTCTTCTAACAAATCATGGGCTTCGTGTGCTGTCTTTATCATGAAAGTTCCACCAGCGGCTACGTCAGTGATAGTTCTTGTGGTCCCGCTTAACCCATTGTAGAAAATATGGACCAAATTCCACAACTCAATGTTATGATGTGGACACTTCATTTGCAAATCTTTAAATCTCTCCCAAGCCTCATAGAGTGACTCTCCATCAGCTTGATAAAAATTGTTCAACTCCTCTATCAGCTTAGCGGCTTTGGACGGTGGAAAGAACTTTGCTAAAATCTTATGTGCCAGCTCCTGCCATGTGAATATTAAATCTGTAGGCAAGGAATTCAACCAAACTTTCGCTCTATCCCTGAGTGAGAAGGGAAAGAGCCTCAATCGGATAAGCGGCGTCGATGCGTCATTATACTTGAAAGTTGCACACAATTCCAAGAAGTTCGCTATGTGTATGTGAGGATCTTCCGATGGCAACCCTCCGAATTGAACAGTATTCTGCACCATACTCAGGATCGCAGGCTTGATTTCGAAATTATTTGCTCCTATTACTGGGAGCCTGATGCAAGTTTGTGCTCCATTCACCCTTGGCAGCACATAATCTCCCAAGCTTCTCTCAGCTTGGACCTGGACCCTCTCTTCCACATCCAATGGCAATCTCCGGGGCATCATTTGGTTAGGTTGATGATCACCTAACCCTTCGTTCATCTCATTGTTGTTCTGCAAGCCCCCCATTGCTATTAAGGCCAAAATTCGTTGGTTTCTCCTGTTCTGTTTGCAAGTCTTTTCAATCTCCGAGTTGAAGGGAACAAGTGTATCTGCTCCTCTTCTCCTTCGCATAAACTAGATGCCTTCAACAGATCAAAATCAACAAACGGATCACGGGGCACAGGTTTCACGAATAAAAGAAAAAATATAGTTAAAAAAAAACCAAATTAGAAATTAAGAATAGATAAAATGATATAGAACTACGCCAATCTCCGGCAACGGCGCCAAAAACTTGATGCGCGATTTATGCACACACTAACGCAAGTGCACATGTCGTGACAAGTAATATAGTCTAGAAGACCGGGTTATCGTCCTCAGAGATTAGTGTCCAATTATCAAATTATATTCTATGGTATCTATTTGGTAACCGATGATTGATGAATTGTTTATAACTATACTTATGAAGGCTAACTAAATTACTTTGTTTTACTTCAGATATGGTGGAAATAGGGCTTCCAAATCTCCTCAACTATCCGCTCATCTTACTTGTTAATGCAATTAATTATGGTTCTTCTTCTATTTTGATATAGCAGGTTAACTAAGCTGTTTTATACTCCTGTTAAGGTAATATAAACACTCAACCCGAATATAGAACCCTTCTACCTTTCGGTGATAAGATTGACTATAAAGGAGGACTAAGAGAAATAACCTATTAAACTACACAAGTATCGGGGTACTTTCGTCCACGATTTAACCTATGTTTATTTAACTATAGCATATTTACAATCTCCCCTTTCGGCTTTCGATTAGAAATCATAAGGATTATGATAATTATTGATCAAGTAATTACCAAGCATTCAAGACAAGTATTGAATAAATCTCAACAATAACAAGAAGAAACCAAAACATGCATTAATTCATAAGAATGAGTTTCAAGTGATTTGATATGGAAAGCCCTAAATTAAGTTAGTTCCTAGCCATAGACATGCCAAGAACTAAACTAATATCCAACATAAACTATAAAGAAATAAAACAAAGAATAAAGAAATTACACAAAAGTAGTCTCCAATCTTGATCTCCAAGTGTGTGATGAATTTGCAAGGTTTGAAACCCCTAATCTGACCTATAAAAGTCCTTTTTATAGCCTCCAAATCGTTCTTAACCTTTTCCATCTAGGCCTTGGCCCATTCCCATTCGAATTTGGCAGAATTCCCGCCTCGGCCCTACAACTGGCCAGGCTGAAACTCCTGCAGATTCTACGTATTTTGGCGCGGCCTAAATCTTCTTGGTTGGGCGCCATACTGTTTCTTGCCCGGTTCGCCAACTTTCTAGCTTTTTGAGCTCTGGAACCTCTGTTTCTGCCCTCTTTTTGCTCCTTTTCGCCAATGAGCCACTTTAAACCATTATGACTCAAAAGAAAGAAAATTTATCCTAAGACGACATGTATTTGTACAAAATGGGCAAAAGACTAACTAAAAATGACTCAAAATGTGTATATAAAATACACCGATCACCATTTTAGTGCAAAACCGAAATCGACTCTTGGGAATTTCCTTTTTCTTTTCAAATTTTGGAAGAGGGGAAATAAAGGGAGATGATTTTTGACATACGAAAGGGGGAAATCGATCGGAAAACAACCAAAAACCAAAAAATTGAAACATGTCTCTCAATATGATAAAATATTATGATAGAGAGGGAGCATCCAAGGGTATGTTGGAGATAGCATCCTCAGCCTTTATATCTTGAGGATCATTGCCGAACTTCGACCACGTGATCTCGAGATAGTAGTAGGGTCTGTATCTGTATCAAGAAAGGATGTGGCAAGTGTAGCATGAGTACACAATATACCCCCGTAGACATCATAGGCCGAAAACGGTTGACGATACATAAGCATAGTTAAATACCAAATTAACAGCGTAACCCTATACTAACAGTTCAATAATTCAAGTATGTCAAATAGTTTGCATGCTATTCATAAAGTTCAATAATATTTAAGATATCAAGTAGCATGTAAAATCCTTCCAATCACAGTTTATCAATGAAATGGCATAAATATGTATGATGTGGATGCAATGCATATGCAATGTACCCTTTTTAACCTGGTATACAATACGTCATTGTTTTATTATGATCTGTACACTCATGGAGGACTAGCGAAGTCCATATACCGCTCCTAGTCAGCCGAAATTCCACACATGAATCTGATTGGAGCCCAAAACTCATTTGTCGAGCCTTATCATGTTGCAGGCGTGCAACTCCGCTCCCCGCGCATCAATATTATCTCAATGTACCATAATATCATAGTATTCTTACATTTTTGGTCTCTTGGACCCACAACATATCCATACTACTCTCACATAAATTGCATAAAGTCACGAGTATATGAATGCAATGACAATGTAAGGCAAGATATCATGATATAATGAGATATAATCAAATATATAGATGACATGTCACATGCTTTCAAGAATTCAATAACGCATATACAAATCCAAGCCAAATCAGAATATCATATCGAAATCATGTGTGATGAGTAAACAAACAATGGAAAACATGGTGACAATCCCACATATGACGAAAAAACCCAAATAAAAATAGCAGTCGGAACCAACACAAGGTTGATTCCCTGAAACTACCCATCATCACAGTTCAACGCCGATACCCACTCAAATGTTCATCATAACCGGCTGAGTGGGACCTCCAAACGTGTCCAATACCCCTTAATATTTATAACTAATTACGCATTTCTATCGAAGTCTCAAAACACTAAACTGTAGCCTACCTCTGGCCAAACAAAAGCACTATAAAATCAAGCCTCGGTGATAGCCTTGCCCTTCCTCTGGGCCTCGTGATAATCAAAGTATATTCACGCATATTATAGCACTGATATAAATCTAACACAATATAAAGAAAGACTTTAATTATCCATCCCGGACCCACGCTACCAAGACTCAAATTTTAATACTCTAAAGCCACAAATACATATTAAGTACTCATATGCCAAAGTTAATTAAAAAATTATACACATTTGAGCTACAAATTGGATAATATTCAAAAATCCCCAATTTGATACCCTAGCAATTTCTCCAATTAGAAATAGATTTCTACAACCAAATTAAAGGTTATAACATGATAATCTACAGTAACCCAGGACTAATTCATGATATAATCACAATTTAATCCATAAAACCTTAATTAAATCAATAATCTAACTCTTTTAATTCCAAATGACTTGCAAATCAAATTTTCTCCAACTTAATACCACACTTATATCACCATTAATGAACATCCAAACATAAACTACAAAGGAAGATTTGTTTACCCCAAAGGTGAAATTGCTCTTAAACTCTAGAAGAATGTTCTCTGGCGGCGCTGGTTTCGAGGTATTCTAAATTAGGAAAAGAATTATGACCTAAGAAATTTTAAAGGACACCTGATACTGCACTTCCGCCCTAGCGAAAACGACTTTGTTGTAGCGCTGTGGCGAACAAAACCCTCGCTGAGGCGGTGTCACTTGACACCTCGCCTCAGCTCTATGACAAATATGACTTCGTCGGAGCGGACTCACCCCTATGGACAGAATACCCTACCCCGACGGAGACTCACAAATCCTAGACTCTCACTTCGGTGATCCAACCTCTTTCCTAGGCGGACAAGCCGGAGTCGACACCAGACAACAATAATGAGAAAACAACCCCAAACTCTTATCCAACACGTGAAACACTCTCGAGACCCCTCGGACACATACCATATATGTTCGTCTAAGGTAAACAGTGCTACGAACTCGCTTGTACTCTCGGATTTCCCATTTAATCGAGCTAAGACATACTTTTTTAAAGAACAATCCAAAAGAAACCAAAATCCAAACTTTACTAATAAAGTCATGAAATACATCTGATTACCTTGAAAAACAAACTAATGACTCGGCTAAGTCATAAATGACCATCTAAAATAACCAAAAGTGACGGAACTCGGAAACGGACTCATTTATCCAAAAATCAACTTTGAGTCAAACTATCCCACTCTAAGTTTCTTGTTTTGAATTTTTCATCCGAAATGTATATAATTGGACCTTGGGATCCGTGCCACTCATCTTCGCCGCATCACAAATCCCACACAGAGTCTACCGGAAGGGTCAAACATGAAAACAAGAGTTTTAAGCTAAAAATAACCAAACGGGTCGTTACAGAGCAGAGCTAGGGCATCACAATTCGATTCATTTGAATTTCCTTCAATGAAAATTTACATTGTATATACAATGTATGTCGACAAATGATTTTTTCACCGAAAAAGTGATATGACGATTCTTTTGGTTAATATCTACTCATTTCTGATAAAAAACTTAAAGTAAATATGATATTTGTTTAATTTCATTTATAGACTAATCTTTATTTCAATATTAATGACATGATTAATTTGATTTGTTGAGTCTTTTTCGGACTTTTATTGCAAATACACAAGCAATAGATGAAATCAAATTCTATTAATGACCGAGTTATCGTCCTCAGGGATTAGTGTCCAATTCTCAAATTCTATTCTATGGTATCTATTTGGTAACTGATGATTGATGAATTGTTTATAACTATACTTATGAATGCTAACTAAATTACTTTGTTTTACTTCAGATATTGTGGAAATAGGGCTTTCAAATCTCCTCAACTATCCGCTCATCTTACTTGTTAATGCAATTAATTATGGTTCTTCTTCTATTTTGAGATAGCATGTTAACTAAGCCGTTTTATACTCCTGTTAAGGTAATATAAACACTCAACCCAATATAGAACCCTTCTACCTTTCAGTGATAAGATTGACTATAAAGGAGGATTAAGAGCAATAACCTATTAAACTACACAAGTATCGGGGTACTTTCGTCCACGATTTAACCTATGTTTATTCAACTATAGCATATTCACAATCTCCCCTTTCGGCTTTCGATTAGAAATCATATAGGTTATGATAATTAGTGATCAATTAATTACCAAACATTCAAGACAAATATTGAATAAATCTCAACAATGATAAGAAGAAACCAAAAATGCATTAATTCATAAGAATGAGTTTCAAGTGATTTGATATGGAAAGCCCTAAATTAAGTTAGTTCCTAGCCATAGACATGTCTAAAACTAAACTAATATCTAACATAAACTATAAATAAATAAAACAAAAGAATAAAGAAATTACACAAAAGTAGTCTGCAATCTTGATCTCCAAGTGTGTGATGAATTGGCAAGGTTTGGAACCCCTAATCTGACCTAGAAAATTCCTTTTTATAGCCTCCAAATCGTTCTTAACCTTTTCCCTCTAGGCCTTGGCCCATTCCCATTCGAATTTGGCAATTCCGCCTCGCCTGAATGCACCGCGGCGCGAAACTCCTGCGATTCTCAGATTTTGGCCATGGCCCTGTTTCTTGTCCGGTTCACCAACTTTCTAGCTTTTTGTGCTCTGGAACCTCTATTTCTGCCCTCTTTTTGCTCCTTTTCGCCAATGAACCACTTTAAACCATTATGACTCAAAAGAAAGAAAATATATCCTAAGACGACACGTATTTGTATAAAAATAGGCAAAAGACTAACCAAAAATGACTCAAAAGGTGTATATAAAATACACCGATCAAACACCCCTAAACTTAACCTTTGCTCGCCCTCGAGCAAAGATCAAAAGAAAGAAATAAAGATAAGAGGAAAAAGAAAATAGATTGACTCAAAGACACTGATCACTTTGCTGCACAATTGTCACTTAGAAAAGCATGAAGGTTAGCAGCATAATATGCAGGAACATATAGCATGGATCTTTAGCATTCTAAACACATCAAGTTAGATATTTCGCAAATTCACTTTAATCATGCTTAATGAAAGTAAGAATACCTAACCTATGCATGTCAATTTCAAAATCCTATGACATGTTTACTTGCTATTCTCCACTAATCATGGATACACATGTAAGAGATCTTCAGGGCTTTTCAGGGTTGTAATGTAGGCTTAGGCATGGGTAGGTAAAAATAAGCATTTAGGCTCAATTTATGTACCATAAGCTCTTTTGCTTTGAATTCTTCCATTTTCTTTTGATTTTTTTTTTCCCACTTCATACCTATCTTTCCCCTCTTTTGTTTTGAGAGAATGAAGTGTATAACAGGCACCCCCAAACTTAGGCTTTTGCCTATTTATTATTACTTTTTCATTGGGGTGCATCAAAATTGTTCACTCTTTTTGTCTCTTTTTTAACGCTTTTATATTCCAATCACCTCAATATTTCACTTATGTCACAAGTGTGGAATTATAGGGTGTCAAAGAAAAGTCTTATTTTTAGGCTCAAATGGCTGACTAGGGATATAATTTGAATGTCAGGGATAGACAAATAATGGTAAGAAATGGCTAACAAAGAAATGTCTGAGTCATCTCCCTAACATGCATATCCTAATTATTTCGCCTCAAATAGCAAGCAATCATACACATAGATTTAATCATAAACAATGCACAAATCAAGCAAGATATCCCAAATAATCTGATTTCATGAATTTTTGGCATATCTAACCTAAGTGTTTAGATGGTTGCTTCTAATTCCATTACATTATTCAACCTTACTTCACTAGGTGATTCCAGTAACTACAGCATGCATGATCTTAAAAAAAATTCTGACTCAAAAGATACTCCACAAATACACAAAACAAAACAAAAAGACTCAAAAACAATAAGACACTTAAAAACAATAAGACACCCCCCCAAACTTAAATCACACATTGTCCCCAATGTGTGCAAGACTAAAAAAAAATAAAAGAAAAAGAAAATATGACAACTTACAGACTTGGTTTAAAGTGGTGGCAGTGGCGGCGGATAATGCATGGACCACTGGTTGAATAAGGAACTCATCTCATCAAATCTTTGGTGCAACTGTTGTTGCTCCTGCCTTAGTTCTTGTTGTCCTTGCCTCAGGTCCTGTTAACCTTGTAACATTATGTCAAAGTTCTGCATCATCCTCCTCTGGTTCATGAGCAACTGCTCCATTATAGGCACTGGAGGTTCTAATTGCAGGGTTCTTTCTTGGCGCTTCTGCCTCATGATGAGTCTCTGTCTCAGGCTCATCTTCATCCATGGCGACCTCGATGTTCTTCTTCTTCTTTGGTCTTTATTCTTGGTCTTTGGTATCCTTCGTCCTGCTCTTTGGAGGATTGGAGTGCGGAAAGGAATGCACTATCCCATATGACACAGGAGGTTGGACTTTCTCATATGTATCAGTGGGTAGGGTTGGGACCCAGTATGCGGAGCATAAGGCGCTAATAAGTGAGCCATGTCCCAACCACTGTCGTTACCAACCTCTTTGGTTTCTCGATGTTTTGCAATATTTCCTTCCCAACGTCAATCGTCTTCCCTAACATGATTCCATATATCATTTTTATTCTGTCTGCTGGCACTCTGGTGAAGTGCATTGATGAAATTAAACGGGCACTGACGAAATATAACCAACCCTTGGCTGTTTTGTTGAACTGACATCTGCTCAGTTCTCTTGATCCATTTCTTGCAATATCGAACTCAGCCCCAGGGTAGCATAATGTGCTTGCGACGACATCCCAGTCGATGTTGTTGGTGTCTCTAGATCAAGTTCTGAAATAGCTCCGATCGTCACCTCTTTCTTCAACATCGGCTGTTTTTAATAGCGCATTCACCACTTCGTCCATCACCGGCACATACCGTCCTCTCACAAAGCATCTACCATCCACCCTCTCTGGAAAGTTAGCATAAAATTCTCTCACCATAATAGTGTTCTGCGGTGCTATTCTTTATGGGTTCACAAATCTCTTCCACCCCATGACCTCTATCATCGCCCGAATAGGCTCATAGGCATCTCCCTCCTCAAATGACTCCCTTTGGTAATCCATTCCTCTCTCAGGGATCAAAGGCCTAGTACTAAGTTTGTGATATCTATCTTCAGCCTTTTGACTGACAAACCTAGTGGTATCATATTGAGGGACGGAGGTGGATGTGGAAGCTCTCCTCTTCTTGACAGACATTTTTAGATAACTTCGGCAGCGTTTCCTTTGTTTCAGTGATATTACCCAACACTATCAATCAACACACAGTGTAATCGGTTCTGACACTCTTGACCCCACACTTCACTCAAAGCTCGTCTGACACCACGCTCGCTTCGTATAATCTTCCTCGAAATCTCACCCAACTTGACACACCACACCTTTCCCCAATAAAGCACCTCCTCAAACCTATTACCTCCACGATTGTATTGAAGATTTCAAGAAAAGTGATAAAGGTTACCTTGGGCGGTGTTCTTGAATTTTCTTGTTCCTAATGATGTTTTGAGGCAATGGAATGAGGGTTGTTGTTTTAAGATGGTTAAGGGTGTAAGGAATTTAAGAACTTTGGTTGTGATTGAGTTTAGTTTGTGGAAGATTTTTTTAGAAAAAGGGGTAAATTTCGTGGGTTTTGGAGGGAGGAAAGGTTTGGGTTTTGATTTGGAGAGAGGAAAATCAGATTAGGGCTCCTTTAAACTTCAGATTTTCCGTCGCGGCGCGCGACCAGCCCAGCGCGCGGCTGAAACTCTGTGACCTACGAACTTCCCGGTAGTGGCGCAAACTTGAGCTCTTACGGACTTTTGGCGCGCGGCACTGCGGCGCCGCGGCTGAACGCCTGCGCCCGCCGATCTTACAGCGCGTGGCGCTGAGCCGATTTTCTTTTCTTTTGATTTTCTTCCAGTTTTCATCCTCCAAATTTTTGGCCCTGTACCTGTCATCACAACATGCAAAAATACCTTCCGTGAGACTGTTATTAATTAAAACTAAATTGCAAAAACTAACATAAAATAAAATAACCTTGGGTTGCCTCCCAAGTAGCGCTGTCTTTAACGTCTTTTAGCCGGACGCAAGTTCCTTACTCAGGAGGCATGGGGTAGATTAACCCCACAACCTATCCATTTCATCAACATTTTTCGCTTCCTCCTTCTGTTTTTCCTTTTCTCTTTTTTTTTTCAAGCGGAGGTTTAGCGTTGCTTACCTGTTTTGGCGGACTTATCTCCCTTGCTGTGGCTTGCACTGGCTCAACCAATGTGCTGACAGTGCTGACTTCAAAGAACTTGCTCATGACCGGGGGTTCAATGATGTGTTTGAACACCTTGAACACCATCTCTTCATTCTCCACTCTAAGTGTCAGCTCACCCTTCTCCACGTCAATCAGGGCTCTCCCGGTTGCTAAAAATGGTCTTCCCAATATGATGGGGATCCCATCATCTTCCTCCATATCCAGGATGAGGAAGTCCGCAGGAAAGAAGATTTTTCCCACCTTAACTAAGACATCTTCGATCGTTCCCCTGAGATGCACCACTGTCCTATCAGTTAACTGCAAGCTCACAGTGGTTGGTTTGGCCTCACCTAACCCCAACCTCTTAAAGACAGACAAGGGAATAAGATTTATGCTAGCCCCCAAATCACAAAGGGTCCTATTACATGTCACCCTGCCAACTGTGCAAGGCAATGTGAAGCTTCCTGGATCCTTGAGTTTGGGGGGCAATATATTTTGCAAGATGGCACTGCATTCCTCTGTCAGTGCCACCGTCTCATACTCCGCCAACTTCTTCTTCTTCCCAAGAATTTCCTTCCTGAATTTAAAATAAGTAGACATTTGCTCCAATACCTCAATGAACGGAATGTTGATGTGTAACTTTTTGAATATCTCCAAGAACTTGGAGAATTTCTTATCAACCACTTTCTTTTGCAACCTCTGCGGGTAAGGAATCCTCTCAGTGTATTCCCTCACTAGGACTGTTGGAACTTTCTCTAACATAGAGCGCTCTTCAGTAACCCTCTCCCTCTCTGCATCTACTCTTCGTTCAACCACAGGCTGGGGTGTAAGCTGGTCTAACTATTTTCCACTCCTCAGCTGCACCGCTTGGCACTGTTCTCTGGGGTTCATCTCTGTATTGCTAGGCAAAGTGCCCTATGGCCTGTTGTTTGCCATCTTCGCTAGTTGTCCCACCTGTGTCTCAAAATTCCTGATAGAGGATCTAGTCTCTGCCATGAACTGGGTCTGTGAGTTGGTGAATGTTAACAGGGCTGCTCTCAACTCATCTAGCTTCTCTTGTTGAGCAGGTGCACTGAATTGTTGTGAAGATGAGGCCTGAGTGAATGGTTGTTGATTTTGGTACTGGCCTCGAAATTGGTTCTGCTGCCCTTGATCACCCCTCCATGAGAAGTTAGGGTGATTCCTTCACCCTGGATTGTAGGTATTTGAATAGGGGTTGTTCTGGGGCCTTTGATAATTCCCAACTGCTTGGCATTCTGCTTGTTCGATCGAGATGTTGTTGGGATCTGCTGATGGGCACCTATCAAAGGTATGTGGACCTCCACACATCTCACAACTCAATGACATTTGAACTGCATTCACTGACACTGTGTTTTGTTGCAGTTGCTTGGTCAAGAGAGCAACTTGTGCATTTAATGTTGTGATGGCATCAATCTCATGAACTCCTATTGCTCTTCTTCCACTCACCCCTTTGTCCTCTATTACATGATTATTGGTGGCTATGTCTTCCAATAAATCATGGGCTTCGTGTGCTGTCTTTCTCATGAAAGTTCCACCTGCGGCTGCGTCAATGATAGTTCTGGTGGTCCCGCTTAACCCATTGTAGAAAATATGGACCAAATTACACAACTCAATGCTATGATGTGGACACTTTCTTTGCAAATCCTTGAATCTCTCCCAAGCCTCATAGAGTGACTCTCCATCAGCTTGATAAAAATTATTCAACTCCCCTCTCAGCTTCGCGGCTTTGGATGGTGGAAAGAACTTAGCTAAAAGCTTATGTGCCAACTCTTGCCATGTGAATATCGAATCTGTCGGCAAGGAATTTAACCAAACTTTCGCTCTATCTCTGAGTGAGAAGGGAAAGAGCCTCAATCGGATGGCGTCGTCAGTAACGCCATTGTACTTGAAGGTTGCACACAACTCCAAGAAGTTCGCTATGTGCATGTGAGGATCTTCCGACGGCAACCCTCCGAATCGAACAGTATTCTGCACCATACTTAGGATCGCAGGCTTGATTTCAAAATTATTTGCTCCTATTACTGGGAGCCTGATGCAAGTTTGTGCTCCATTCACCCTTGGCAGCACATAATCTCCCAAGCTTCTCTCAGCTTGGACCTGGACCCTCTCTTCTACATCCATTGGCAATCTCCGGGGCATCCTTTGGTTAGGTTGATGATCACCTAACCCTTCGTTCATTTCATTGTTGTTCTGTAAACCCCCCATCGCTATTAAGGCCAAAATTCGTTGGTTCCTCCTGTTCTGTTTGCAAGTCTTTTCAATCTTCGGGTTGAAGGGAACAAGTGTATCTGCTCCTCTTCTCCTTCGCATAAACTAGATGTCTGCAACAGATCAAAATCAACAAACGGATCACGGCGCACGGGTTTCACGAATAAAAAAAATAATAATAATAAAATAAAAGAAACAAAAATAAAAACCAAATTAGAAATTAAGAATAGATAAAATGATATTGAACTACGCCAATCCACGGCAATGGCGCCAAAAACTTGATGCGCGATTTATGCACACACTAACGCAAGTGCACGTGTCGTGACAAGTAATATAGTCTAGAAGACCGAGTTATCGTCCTCATGGATTAATGTTCAATTCTCAAACTCTATTCTATGGTATCTATTTGGTAACCGATGATTGATAAATTGTTTATAACTATAATTATAGATGCTAACTAAATTACGTTGTTTTACTTCAGTTATGGTGGAAATAGGGCTTCCAAATCCCCTCAACTATCCGCTCATCTTACTTATTAATGCAATTGATTATGGTTCTTCTTCTATTTTGAGATAGCAGGTTAACTAAGCCGTTTTATAATCCTGTTAAGGTAATATAAACATTCGACCCCAATACAAAACCCTTCTACCTTTCTGTGATAAGATTAACTATAAAAGAGGATTAAGAGCAATAACCTATCAAGTTACACAAGTATCGGGGTACTTTCGTCCACGATTTAACCTATGTTTATTCAACTATAACATATTCACAATCTCCCCTTTCGGCTTTCGATTAGAAATCATATAGATTATGATAATTAGTGATCAATTAATTATCAAACATTCAAGACAAGTATTGAATAAATCTCAACAATAACAAGAAGAAACCAAAACATGCATTAATTCATAAGAATGAGTTTCAAGTGATTTGATGTGGAAAACCCTAAATTAAGTTAGTTCCTAGCCATAGACATGACAGGAACTAAACTAATATCCAACATAAACTATAAAGAAATAAAACAAGAAACAAGAAATTACTAAGAAGTGGTCTCAAATCTTGATCTCCAAAGTTGTGTTGAAATAGCAAGTGTTGGAACCCATAATTCTGACATAAAAGCTGCTTTTTATAGCCTCCAAAACGTTTTCCAGGTTTTCCTTCATGCCTTGGCCCATTCTCATTCGAATTTGACAGTTTTCCCGCCTCGGTGCCGCGGCCCTGCAACTGGCGCCGCGGCGCCGGAACTTCTGCGGTTCTCTAAATTTTGGGCGCCGTGGTGCTCTGACCCTGCCGGCTGGAGGCGCCGCGACGCCGCCCTGTTTCTTGCTCGGTTCGCCAACTTTCTCGCTTTTTGAGCTCTGGAACCTCTGTTTCTGCCATCTTTTTGCTCCTTTTCGCCAATGAGACACTTTAAACCATTATGACTCAAAAGAAAGAAAATTTATCCTAAGAAGACACGTATTTGTACAAAAATGGGCAAAAGACTAACTAAAAATGACTCAAAAGGTGTATATAAAATACACCGATCAAATAAGTAGGCATTTGCTCCAATGCCTCAATGAACGGAATGTTAATGTGTAGCTTTCTGAATACCTCCAAGAACTTGGAGAATTGCTTATCAACCACTTTCCTTTGCAACCTCTGCGGGTAAGGAATCCTCTCAGTGTATTCCCTCACTAGGACTGTTGGAACTTTCTCTAACATAGAGCGCTCTTCAGTAACCCTCTCCCTCTCTGCATCTACTCTTCGTTCAACCACAGGCTGGGGTGTAAGCTGGTCTAACTATTTTCCACTCCTCAGCTGCACCGCTTGGCACTGTTCTCTGGGGTTCATCTCTGTATTGCTAGGCAAAGTGCCCTGTGGCCTGTTGTTTGCCATCTTCGCTAGTTGTCCCACCCTGTCTCCAAATTCCTGATAGAGGATCTGGTCTGCCATGAGCGGAGTGCGAGTTGGTGAGTGTCAACAGGGCTGCTCTCAACTCATCTGGCTTCTCTTTTTGAGCAGGTGCACTGAATTGTTGTGAAGATGAGGCCTGAGTGAATGGTTGTTGATTTTGGTACTTCCTCGAAATTGGTTCTGCTGCCCTTGATCACCCCTCCATGAAAAGTTAGGGTGATTCCTCCACCCTGGATTGTAGGTATTTGAATAGGGGTTGTTCTGGGGCCTTTGATAATTCCCTACTGCTTGACATTCTGCTTTTTCGATCGAGATGTTGTTGGGAGCTGCTGATGGGCACCTATCAAAGGTATGTGGACCTCCACACATCTCATAACTCAATGGCATTTGAAATGCATTCACTGACACTGTGTTATGTTGCAGTTGCTTGGTCAAGAGAGCAACTTGTGCATTTAATGCTGTGATGGCATCAATCTCATGAACTCCTATTGCTCTTCTTCCACTCACCCCTCTGTCCTCTGTTACATGATTATTGGTGGCCATGTCTTCTAACAAATCATGGGCTTCGGGTGCTGTCTTTCTCATAAAAGTTCCACCAGCGGCTACGTCAGTGATAGTTCTTGTGGTCCCGCTTAACCCATTGTAGAAAATATGGACCAAATTCCACAACTCAATGCTATGATGTGGACACTTCCTTTGCAAATCTTTAAATCTCTCCCAAGCCTCATAGAGTGACTCTCCATCAGCTTGATAAAAAATGTTCAACTCCCCTATCAGCTTAGCGGCTTTGGACGGTGGAAAGAACTTTGCTAAAAACTTATGTGTCAGCTCCTGCCATGTGAATATCGAATCTGTAGGCAAGGAATTCAATCAAAATTTCGCTCTATCCCTGAGTGAGAAGGGAAAGAGCCTCAATCGGATGGCGGCGTCAGTAACGTCATTATACTTGAAAGTTGCACACAATTCCAAGAAGTTCGCTATGTGTATGTGAGGATCTTCCGATGGCAACCCTCCGAATTGAACAGTATTCTGCACCATACTCAGGATCGCAGGCTTGATTTCGAAATTATTTGCTCCTACATCGGGAGCTGATGCAAGTTTGTGCTCCATTCACCCTTGGCAGCACATAATCTCTCAAGCTTCTCTCAGCTTGGACCTGGACCCTCTCTTCCACATCCAATGGCAATCTCCGGGGCATCCTTTGGTTAGGTTGATGATCACCTAACCCTTCGTTCATCTCATTATTGTTCTGCAAGCCCCCCATTGCTATTAAGGCCAAAATTCATTGGTTGCTCATGTTCTGTTTGCAAGTCTTTTCAATCTCCGGGTTGAAGGGAACAAGTGTATCTGCTCCTCTTCTCCTTCGCATAAACTAGATGCCTTCAACAGATCAAAATCAACAAACGGATCACGATGCACAGGTTTCACGAATAAAAGAGAAAAATATAGTAAAAAAAAACAAATTAGAAATTAAGAATAGATAAAATGATATTGAACTAAGCCAATCCGCGGCAACGGCGCCAAAAACTTGATGCGCAATTTATGCACACACTAACGCAAGTGCACGTGTCGTGACAAGTAATATAGTCTAGAAGACCGGGTTATCGTCCTCAGGGATTAGTGTCCAATTCTCAAATTCTATTCTATGGTATCTATTTGGTAACCGATGATTGATGAATTGTTTATAACTATACTTATGAATGCTAACTAAATTACTTTGTTTTACTTCAGATATGGTGGAAATAGGGCTTCCAAATCTCCTCAATTATCCGCTCATCTTACTTGTTAATGCAATTAATTATGGTTCTTCTTCTATTTTGAGATAGCAGGTTAACTAAGCCGTTTTATACTCCTGTGAAGGTAATATAAACACTCAACCCCAATATAGAAACCTTCTATCTTTCGGTGATAAGATTGACTATAAAGGAGGATTAAGAGTAATAACATATTAAACTACACAGGTATCGGGGTACTTTCTTCCATGATTTAACCTATGTTTATTCAACTATAGCATATTCACAATCTCCCCTTTCGGCTTTCGATTAGAAATCATATAGATTATGATAATTAGTGATCAATTAATTATCAAACATTCAAGACAAATATTGAATAAATCTCAACAATGATAAGAAGAAACCAAACATGCATTAATTCATAAGAATGAGTTTCAAGTGATTTGATATGGAAAACCCTAAATTAAGTTAGTTCCTAGCCATAGACATGCCAAGAACTAAACTAATATCCAACATAAACTATAAAGAAATAAAACAAAGAATAAAGAAATTACACAAAAGTAGTCTCCAATCTTGATCTCCAAGTGTGTGATGAATTGGCAAGGTTTGGAACCCCTAATCTGACCTAGAAAAGTCCTTTTTATAGCCTCCAAATCGTTCTTAACCTTTTCCCTCTAGGCCTTGACCCATTCCCATTCGAATTTGGCAGAATTTCCATGTGCCCAGAATCGGCCATGAAACTCTGCAGATTATCTTTATTTTGGCGCATGGCGCCTCGATCTTCTGGTTGGAAGCGCCATGGCCGCCTCTTTTCTTGCCCGGTTCGCCAACTTTCTAGCTTTTTGAGCTCTGGAACCTCTGTTTCTGCCCTCTTTTTGCTCCTTTTCGTCAATGAGCCACTTTAAACCATTATGACTCAAAAGAAAGAAAATTTATCCTAAGACGACATGTATTTGTACAAAAATGGGCAAAAGACTAACTAAAAATGACTCAAAAGGTGTATATAAAATACACCGATCACCATTTTCGTGCAAAACCGAAATCGAATCTTGGGAATTTCCTTTTTCTTTTCAAATTTTGGAAGAAGGGAAATAAAGGGAGATGATTTTTGACATACGAAAGGGGGAAATCGATCGGAAAACAACCAAAAACCAAAAAATTGAAACATGTCTCTCAATATGATAAAATATTTTGATAGAGAGGGAGCATCCAAGGGTATGTTGGAGATAGCATCCTCACCATATATACTGAGGATCAGCTGCTCGAACTCAGCCACGTGATCTCGAGATAGTAGTAGGGTCTGTATCTGTATCAAGAAAGGATGTGGCAAGTGTAGCATGAGTACACAATATACCCCCGTAGACATCATAGTCCGAAAACGGTTGACGATACATAAGCATAGTTAAATACCAAATTAACAGCGTAACCCTATACTAACAGTTCGATAATCCAAGTATGTCACATAGTCTGCATGCTATTCATAAAGTTCAATAATATTTAAGATATCAAGTAGCATGTAAAATCCTTCCAATCACAGTTTATCAATGAAATGACATAAATATGTATGATGTGGATGCAATGCATATGCAATGTACCTTTTTTAACCTGGTATACAATACGTCATTGTTTTATTATGATCTGTACACTCATTGAGGACTAGCGAAGTCCATATATCGCTCCTAGCCAGTTGAAATTCCACACATGAATCTGACTGGAGCCCAAAACTCATTTGTCGAGCCTTATCATGTTGCAGGCGTGCAACCCCGCTCCCCGCGCATCAATATTATCTCAATGTACCATAATCTCATAGTATTCTTACATTTTTGGTCTCTTGGACCCACAACATATCCATACTACTCTCACATAAATTGCATAAAGTCACGAGTGTATGAATACAATGACAATGTAAGGCAAGATATCATGATATTATGAGATATAATCAAATATAGAGATGACATGTCACATGCTTTCAAGAATTCAAAAACGCATATACAAATCCAAGCCAAATCAGAATATCATATCGAAAGCATGTGTGATGAGTAAACAAACAATGAAAAACATGGTGACAATCCCACATATGACGAAAAACCCAAATAAAAATAGCAGTCGGAACCAACACAAGGTTGATTCCCTGAAACTACCCATCATCACAGTTCAACGCCGATACCCACTCAAATGTTCATCATAACCGGCTGAGTGGGACCTCCAAACGTGTCCAATACCCCTTAATATTTATAACTAATTACGCACTTCTATCGAAGTCTCAAAACACTAAAATGTAGCCTACCTCTGGGCCAAACAAAAGCACTATAAAATCAAGCCTCGGTGATAGCCTTGCCCTTCCTCTGGGCCTCGTGATAATCAAAGTATATTCACGCATATTATAGCACTGATATAAATCTAACACAATATAAAGCAAGACTTTAATTATCCATCCCGGACCCACGCTACCAAGACTCAAATTTTAACACTCTAAAGCCACAAATACATATTAAGTACTCATATGCCAAAGTTAATTGAAAAATTATACACATTTGAGCTACAAATTGGATAATATTCAAAAATCCCCAATTTGATACCCTAGCAATTTCTCCAATTAGAAATAGGTTTCTACAACCAAATTAAAGGTTATAACATGATAATCTACAGTAACCCAGGACTAATTCATGATATAATCACAATTTAATTCATAAAACCTTAATTAAATCAATAATCTAACTCTTTTAATTCCAAATGACTTGCAAATCAAATTTTCTCCAACTTAATACCACACTTATATCACCATTAATGAACATCGAAACATAAACTACAAAGGAAGATTTGTTTACCCCAAAGATGAAATTGCTCTTAAACTCTAGAAGAATGCTCTCTGACGGCGCTGGTTTCGAGGTATTCTAAATTAGGAAAAGAATTATGACCTAAGAAATTTTAAAGGACACCTGATACTGCACTTCCGCCCTAGCGAAAACGACTTCGTTGTAGCGCTGCGGCGAACAAAACCCTCGCTGAGGCGGTGTCACTTGACACCTCGCCTCAGCTCTATGACAAATATGACTTCGTCGGAGCGGACTCACCCCTGTGGACAGAATACCCTACCCCGACGGAGACTCAAAAATCCTAGACTCTCACTTCGGTGATCCAACCTCTTTCCTAGGCGGACAAGCCGGAGTCGACACCAGATAACAATAATGAAAAAACAACCCCAAACTCTTATCCAACACGTGAAACACTCTCGAGACCCCTCGGACACATACCATATATGTTCGTCTAAGGTAAGCGATCTTTCTGAACTCGCTTGTACTCTCGGATTTCCCATTTAATCGAGCTAAGACATACTTTTTTAAAGAACAATCCAAAAGAAACCAAAATCCAAACTTTACTAATAAGGTCATGAAATACATCTGATTACCTCGAGAAACAAACCAATGACTCGGCTAAGTCATAAACGACCATCTAAAATAACAAAAAGCGACAGAACTCGGAAACAGACTCATTTATCCAAAAATCAACTTTGAGTCAAATTATCTCACTCTAAGTTTCTTGTTTTGAGTTTTTCATCCGAAATGTATATAATTGGACCTTGGGATCCGTGCCACTCATCCTCGCCGCATCACAAATCCCACACAGAGTCTACCGGAAAGGTCAAACATGAAAACAAGAGTCTTAAGCTAAAAATAACCAAACGGGTCGTTACAGAGCAGAGCTAGGGCATCACAATCCGATTCATTTGAATCTCCTTCAATGAAAATTTACATTGTATATACAGTTTTTTCACCGAAAAAGTGATATGACGATTCTTTTTGCTAATAGCTACTCATTTCTGATAAAAAACTTAAAGTAAATATGATATTTGTTTAGTTTCATTTATAGACTTATTTTTATTTCAATATTAATGACATGATTAATTTGATTTGTGAGTCTTTTTCCGACTTTTAGGCCATACACAGATAATATTATTGCAAATACACAAGCAATATATGAAATCAATATATTGTATTGATATTCATAGTAGTCAACAAGATTTTGCCAAATTACAGAACCCCACTCAATAGACTACTGGACACAGCATTCATTAGCCATGCTTGGACAATGGCATTAACTCTGTCCCATTGGTCCCACAATTCCATTTCATACAGATCCTTGACACACTTTCCATTTACAAACCCTAATTTGTTTCTACCAAGCAAGGCTATTTTCATGGACCTGCTCCATATAGTATAATTTTCAGAACCTAGAAGTTGGAAAGATATTAAGGATGCTCCACTTGCATCAGAGGCTTGAAGAAACAGAGGGTGGTTATGGTCAAGAACGTAGGTGACAGAAGATGTTGTGGGTAGTGTGTTACCCTCGGGAAGGGTTCTGTGTGGAGAGTTGTCTCCAGAATTGGAGTCGGTGCCCATTACAACAACAATGGAATATTTAGGTTTCAGATCTGAGCAACCTTAACCCAGAACTAGGGTTCCAACAGATAGTAACAGAAAAATAGGGTTTCGACCCACGATTTGTGACAGATCTGAGCAAACTTAACTCAGAACTAGGGTTCCAACCGAAAGTGAAATAGGGTTTCGACCCACGATTATTTACAACATGGAATATTAGGTTTCAGATCTGAGTAACCTTAACCCAGAACTAGGGTTTCGATTTTTTTTTTTTTTTTTTTTTTGATAATGGACAGAAAATAACAAGATATCCTTACAGTGCTTCAGCAAGATACGATTCTTGTGACTCATCGAACGGAGGCTCTGATACCATGTTGAATCTTGTCATTGATAAGGTTTACAACCACAAACTAGGGTAAGTGTTCACTGAGAAACCCATGCAACACATGCAGAAAGTAGAACTGCAACAGAAAAAGGAAGAAGACGAAGAAGGAGATTATTCAGAAGGAAGAAAGAATATTAGGGTATGTTCTTCATACACCTTCTCGACATTCACAATACAGAGACTACAACACTCTGCCCTCTTTTCAGGTTATACCCTGACCTTATACAAATTAGGACTATTAATGGCCGCCTTTAATGGGCTCTGAGAATGGTATTGCCTTAAAGGGATGGGCTGCCCTTAATGGGCTACAGAATAAACAACAGCCCTTTTCTTTTATTTTAACAAGTATTTCATTTGTTGTATATTCAAAAGGATGCTGGTGCTTTTATTTCATGCAGGGCCGTTGTTGGAACCGTGCGAGTTGTGCTACCGCACAGCCCGCATACCTCCGTATAATGAAAAAATTTAGATGGTTTAGATTCCATGTATGGTTTATGATTTTGCAAAAGTAATCTCTATTTACCTTTTGTATAATTAATTATCAATCTACTATTCAAAAACCTATATATAGATTTCTTCGGAATTTATTATCTTCTTTGAATCCATGGAACAAGATGATTCCAAAAACATAAGAAGTAGTTTTATTGAGAAACGGATCCATGTATATGGAATCCTAGTTCGAAGACCCTTACCTTCCTACAATTCCTATGCGAACAGTATATCAATGGGTTCTTATCAGCCCTACACACGGGGACTTACCGTGACCCTGCGATCTGATCGTTCGACTAATTCGGGATTTAACCAAACTCAGAAGGCTCAGTCGTAGCCAAGTGTATCGGGGAAAACGAACAGGGATTTCACATGATCTGGACCTCATATATCTATTTAAAATTTACCCTTTATGGCTCTGATACCAAGTTAGGTCGAGGATCTAAAGGGGATAATAAATAGGGAAGGAACTGACATATAAGGGATTGAATAATATAGAGATAATTAAAGAATACGACAGGTAAATAGAGAGTAACTTACTTAGCTAAGGTTCCTCATGAAGGAAGCCATAGAGAGTAAGGTTCTGTAGGAATTTAATAAATTAAAGTGCAGGAATTTAAAGAAATTTAATTGAGGTGGCTCTGCCTACCATAGATGCAGAATTTAAATAATTTAAAGACAGGAATTTAATTGCAGTAGGTGGTAGAACCAACCATGTTGCAAGATAATTAAAATAATTAAAAACGTGAATTTAAAGAGCATGAATATTTAAAAGATATAGGAGGCAGTGCCTTCCATAATCGTTTTTATTCAAAATTATTATAGGAAAATCATATCAATTCAAAAATGTTCCTTAAACGAACAGCCGTAGCCAAGAAGTTGAAGATCTTTCAAGTTCATCCCCTTAGTAGATTAGTTACTAAAATATTCCAAGTTCATAAGACCTCGGGGAGTCTATGAACTAATATTCCCAAATATTCCTTACCCGATAATTTACCAAAAATAACAGAGAAACCAATGTCCTGGCATATAAGGGATTGAATAATATAGAGACAATTAAACAATACTCCGTTCGAAATAAGGGATTGATTCACTCTTGACATGATGATTTTATGTCCATGTGTTGTACAGTCTACTTGATATATTCTCATTGACATTTGATATCACTCATGCATATATGATCATACATTTGGATGGATTTGCGTACCGCAACATATATATATATATATATATATATATCTTGGATCAACTTTTGCATTTTGCAATATATACATATATTTGATCGGGTTGCGTGTTCGCAACATATACTTATATTAGATCGGATTGTGCGCCACAACATGTATATGAAATTTGCGGGTCCTTCATGATCATGATTACCGGGACGAGGTATTCCACTCGGAGTGTTTGTATCATTGCACTAGTAAATATGATACAAGTCTGAAAAATGGGCACGCATGCCAAAACCAAGTTCATAGTCTAAACATGCCTCTCAATATGAGTAAAAGATTGTGATAGAGAGGGAGCATCCAAGGATACATTGGAGATAACATCATCACCCCGTATACTGAGGATCAGCTGCTCGAACACTGCCACATGGCCTCGAGCTAGTAGTCGGGTCTGTATCTGCATCAAGGAAACATGTACACTCATAGACATCATAAGCCGACAACGACGGAAAATAACATAATTAGAGATAAATACCAACTAGACACCATACCTAATTTGAGGGTTTTGCCTTGAGTGATGAAATTTTACAATACTTGAACTAATTTAGCATTTGTAGAGTATATATTTGAACCTCTATAACGTCGGTTTCCAATGGCACTCTCAAATTACCGGTTTACTCTTATAGGCTCGTTTCTCCATTTTTTCCAAGATTGGTTTTGGATTCAAAGAATAGTCTAGTGATATGGTATAGTTAGTTTCCATTTATAACTTGTATTTTAATAATGACTAGACTTCGTGTATAATAGAGACCCTCAGAAAGGCAAGGCTCCATTGTGATCATTTATGGCTCTCACTCGGCTACGATGTAGGTTATGACTTACCTTTTTATTAGACTCTAGTTAGCGAAGCATATGTAGGATTAGAAATTGTTGAAGAAAGCATGACACTTTCGGGTATTAAGTTGAGATGAAATACTTAGGTTGGTACTTTTGTTGATTGTGATTATTGCCTTATTTGATTTAGTGGCTCGTCGCCATGTGCATGATACTAGATATGACATATGTTGAGAAAGGATTGATTCACTCTTGACATGATGATTTTATGTCCATGTGTTGTACAATCTACTTGATATATTCTCATTGACATTTGATATGACTCATGCATATATGATCATGCATTTGGATGGATTTGCGTACCGCAACAGACATATATATATATATCTTGGATCAGCTTTTTCATTTTGCAATATATACATATATTTGATCGGGTTGTGTGTTCGCAACATATACTTATATTAGATCGGATTGTACGCCACAACATGTATATGAAATTTGCGGGTCCTTCATGATCATGATTACCGGGACGTAGAGGTATTCCACTCGGAGTGTGTGTATCATTGCACTAGTAAATATGATACAAGTCTGAAAAATGGGCACGCATGCCAAAACCAAGTTCATAGTCTAAACATGCCTCTCAATATGAGTAAAAGATTGTGATATAGAGGGAGCATCCAAGGATACGTTGGAGATAACATCATCACCCCATATACTGAGGATCAGCTGCTCGAACGCAGCCACATGGTCTCGAACTAGTAGTCGAGTCTGTATCTGCATCAAGGAAACATGTACACTCATAGACATCATAAACCGACAATGATGGAAAATAACATAATTAGAGATAAATACCAACTTGACACCATACCTAATTTGAGGATTTTGCCTTGAGTGATGAAATTGTACAATACTTGAACTAATTTAGCATTTGTAGAGTATATATTTGAACCTCTATAACGTCGGTTTCCAATGGCACTATCAAATTACCGGTTTACTCTTATAGACTCGTTTCTCCATTTTTTCCAAGATTGGTTTTGAATTCAAAGAATAGTCTAGTAATATGGTATAGTTAGTTTCCATTTATAACTTGTATTTTAATAATGACTAGAATTCGTGTATAATAGAGACCCTCAGAAAGGCAAGGCTCCATTGTGATCATTTGTGGCTCTCACTCGGCTACTATGTAGGTTATGACTTACCTTTTGATTAGACTCCAGTTAGCGAAGCATATGTAGGGTTGGAAATTGTTGAAGAAAGCATGTACACTTTCGGGTATTAAGTTGAGATGAAATACTTAGGTTGGTACTTTTGTTGATTGTGATTATTGCCTTATATGATTTAGTGGCTCGTCGCCATGTGCATGATACTAGATATGACATATGTTGAGAAAGGATTGATTCACTCTTGACATGATGATATTATGTCCATGTGTTGTACAGTCTACTTGATATATTCTCATTGACATTTGATATCACTCATGCATATATGATCATGCATTTGGATGGATTTGTGCACCGCAACATATATATATATATATATATATATATATATGTATCTTGGATCGGCTTTTGCATTTCGCAATATATACATATATTTGATCGGGTTGCGTGTTCGCAACATATACTTATATTAGATCGAATTGTGCGCCACAACATGTATATGGAATTTGCGGGTCCTTCATGATCATGATTACCGGAACGTAGAGGTATTCACTCGGAGTGTGTGTATCATTGCACTGCATATGCATTCATATTCTCATATTAAATTTGCTTCAAAAAAATGTGACCAGATAGATAAGAATCATCAACCCTTAGTTAAAGGTTCTAGTTATGTTTATATACTCTTATCCCTAAATAATAGTTAACTTATGCATATTTTCAACCTAATTCATTATTTAACCAAAGAAAATAAGTATAATTTATTATAAACATCGAGAGTGAATAGGTTTTTAAATAGACTTAATGTCAAAAACATACCTAAATTATCACTTTTTCGCGAGTTTCACACCCTAACTACTAGATTTTCTCTTTTTCTACCTCAACTATTTCATCTACGTATTAAAACATTCCTCAAATATCAGTTGTTTCCTATTCCAATCTTATAGGGTTCTCAGGTAGAAAATGAACAACTGAAAGTTGATGTTTATTTTAATACATAGATGGTGATAGTTCAAGTAATAAAAAAGAACAACTGATAGTTAGGGTATGAAACTCGCGAAAAAACAATAAATAAAATGTGTTTTTTATCATTTATCTTTTTTAAATATCTTATATGAGATGTGTAGAAGGAAACCATTATTTATCATAATAAAATTACTTAATTTTTAAATTATTTCATAAAACAATGTATGTCCACAAATGATTTTTTCACCGAAAAGTGATATGATGATTCTTTTTGCTAATAGCTACTCATTTCTGATTAAATACTTTAAGTAAATATGATATTTGTTTAGTTTCATTTATAGACTTATCTTTATTTCAATATTAATGACATGATTAATTTGATTTGTTGAGTCTTTTTCTGACTTTTAGGCCATACACATATAATATTATTGCAAATACACAAGCAATAGATGAAATCTATATATTGTATTGATATTTATGATAGTATTTGTATGTCCTAGAGACAATCTGTATTAGGACACAATGTACTTTATACACATTCGTATTTATATTAATGATTAATATTATGGCATTTGCATTTGTTGAATTATTAATTGATTGTTTATAATATTCTATAAATGCATCCTAAAGGTTACGTGTTTATTAATGATGTGAGAATTAATATTATAACATAACTCTTAAATTACCTCGACTAATGATCATTAAAATTGGGATATCGATGATATGTGATACGTCGACACGTGGTCTGCACCATATCCTTAGGGGATGTAGTATGCATCACTTGTTACGAGTTATGACAACTCGTGATGGACACATGAATACTTATTGAAGTATTGGTATGCCCTGCTGATGTACTGTTTTGTTATATGTCTATAATGTCATCGGTGTGTGGGAGATAAAAATACTTAGACTTGAGGTCACTATCATCTTGTTTACGGAGTAATGCACTTTGATCCTGTCCTAAGCTCAAATGTCCTATAGGTTGAGACGCGGCTTGTTTTGGGTGCATTATGAAGTAGATTAAAGGTGGTATGTGAACCAAGAAAGGATTCATTCCTTCAATTATATTCAAGTGAACACTCAGGTACTCATATGGTATTAGGTTGACTAAGTCATTGGCCAATGCAATGGACATGTCTATGATATGGTCCTGTTGTCAACTAATATAGATGGGTTATAATAATCAAGTCATTTGGATAGACACTTGACAGATCCTAAGCTTGATTGAGTGTGTCAAGAATGAAAGGTTTTTATCTTCTCACATAGTCACATATAGGTTCAGTTCACACATTTTGTGTAGCTAAACTTTACCTATTGGGTTCGTCTTTCGGTGCAGTCTAGGAGTTCTGTGAAGATCCTAATGTAATTAGTGACGATATGTAAAGGCCTGAAGGGTAACACTAAGTCAAATATTCCGTCGATTGAAGGATGTAATTAGAAGGAGATTATATATATATATGTTCGGTTGATAATCGGGACATTGGAAATGGGAACAAGACAAAAAATTGGGACAGGACCGCGGTGCCTATGATTCAGGACCGCGGTGCCTATAATTCAGGACCGCGGTGCCAAAACACGTGGAGGCACCGCAGTGCCACTTACTCAGCACCGCGGTGCCTACGCGTGTCCAGCGAATCCGGACTGGCCCAGTTTTGTTGACTTGTCTGATGGGCTTGGCCCACGGGAACCCTAGGTTGTTCTTTTACAACTATAAATAGAGGGCTTCCCCTCCCATTTCAGATACACTAAACCTAAGAGAGGTCAATATCTTCTAAAGTTCTGTCAGAATCCCTAACATTCAAGACATATCACTTTACATCATAGTTTCTATAACTTATAAATCGAGGGACGTTTGCGTGTGTATCCTAAGACTACACAAATCATCGAGAATCAACTGCTTGACCGATTGCTACAATAATGTAAGTATTCTGTCATGGTATTACATTATACTATGTGCTTTGTATTTTCATTACTTATCATACTACAGTTCGACCATCATCGGGTTTGAAATATAAATTTTCATATTACGCTACGTGTACGAACCCTACGTAAACACCTACAGTGGTATCAGAGCCTGGGCAGTTTCGTGTGAATTATAATGATATTAATGATAATGTGGGTTAGAATTTTTTTAGATCTATTTTGTATGTTGTTAAAAGTTTTAAACCCTAAACCTTTAGAACACATAGTCCTTGTGACCAGATCGGTTAATGCAATTATGTATTCGAACAAGTCAATCCAATATATAACTCTTCTAAGTTGAAATGCGTTATTCGGCTTAAAGCATGGTGCATTAAAACGAAGAATGAGAAGAAAATTGGATTTGATGGTCGATGAACATGTTGTTTTAATGGTGATAGTAATACAAGTGATATATCTAAAAGATCTTGCCCTAAACCAGTTTTAGGAGTTCGGAAATTTCGAATTTTCTGATTCTGAAGGAGAGGCACCGAGGTTCCATGATGGAGCACCACGATGCTGCCCAGATGAAGCCAGAGGCACCACGGTCCTATTCATAGGAGCCGCGGTGCTGTTCATCCAGAAGCTTAAAATTAATTTCGGACAATCTGCCTTCAAGGCATCGCGGTTCCACCTGTTAGGACCGCGGTGCATGCGACGAAAATTATGAGGCACCGCGGTGCCACTTGTTAGGACCGCGGTGCTAATTAATCTACAGGTTCCAGTAGCTTACTCCCTCGAAGGCCACTAGATGGAACCGCGGTGCTGACGACAAATTTTAAAAAAAAATCGAAAATCAGTAACAAAGACTTAAAAGTTTCAGATTCTGACTCTGAAGTTTTTGAAGTTTCAGTCTCTGAAAATAAAGTTTTGAATCAAACAGATTTGGTCCTTTTGGGCAAATCTGTAATTAAACAAAGTTTTCTGAAAGTTGATTTTAGGTTCTGAAAATTGCAAACAGGTCCCAGAATTTTGAAAATATTTTCTGAAGTTTAGAATTGCATTTTTATGAATTTATAAGGGTTCAGAATTGAATTTTAAATTCTCAAGGGACTAAAGTATAAATTCTGAAAGTTTACAGAATTCCCGAAAATCAAAATTTTAAAATCAAAAAATGTTTAGGGACTGATTGACATTTACATAGATTATAGAGTTTAGACAAATAGACCCATAGTTATCATTAATATTATATTATTGAATAATATACAAATGTGCTAAGTGATTGAATGTGATGCATTTAAATTATTAGCATAGCGTCCGCAATTATTGTCTGAGTAGGCGGCGCCCAGTAATTGTTTAAATTCAAATGACCGCTATAACTGTCTGGGTAGACGGCACCCAGTATGTGATCAAAACCATATTTTATCATGCCTATTGGGTTTGATGGTTTCCCATCTAATTGTGTTTAGAAATTGCATGATAGGATGTCATATGATGTATGACTTGATTGTTAATCTTGAATGAATCCCCGAAAACTAAAAATGTTCCCTAAACATTAAATACAAGCCTAATTATAACACGTCGTCCAGTATAATTGTTAGGGTGCTAAGTCCTTTTCGGCGATAAAGGTATTTACGCCAAAGCATTTGCTCTAAGTCTAAGAGGACCAAGGACCTTTCATAGATGTGTTAAAATGAAAGTAGATAATAAACTTTTGTAAGTATTTACACCAAAGTGTTTGCTTGCAAAGGCTAAATTTACTTAGGCATTTAAACGCAGTCGTGTAATGGAGTTGACTTGTTTAGATGAATCTTGGCGCCAAAGTGTCGGACTAGTCTAAAGACGTAAGATTAAAATGAAAGATATTTAATCAAACCAAGAGTTGTAGATTTGCTTTACAATTGGTTGAGGACCTACCAATGTGTGTTATTGAAGTTATCAGCCAAAGCAAACGCGGATATAGCATATGTTTGGATCTTGGCCCATTATGACCTTTATATTAATTAAGCCTGTATTCTACCTTGGGGTCGCAGAAGTATGCAAAATAGTGGGAGCTAATTTAAAACAAAAGGCCATGCTAAATTAGCAAATTATGAATGTGTATAAATTATTGAAAGAATGAATTATTGATTGCATTTTTCCTATTCTATCTATTATCTTCAGATCTTCAGAAATGTCAAATTTTTCGTTGAAAATGCTCATGGAGTCAAACAGACTCACCGGACCCAACTTCACTGACTGGCTAAGAAATGTTAGAATTGTTCTTAGACAAGAAGAAATTGAGTATACATTGGACAAAGTATTCCCAACCGCTCCGATGGAGGACTCTGCAGAGTATGCAACTTTTGACCTGGTTGCTGTTAGTGATTTTATCCACACGCTTAACGCAAGTGCACGTATCGTGACAAGTAATATAGTCTGGGTAAGACCGAATATCGTCCTCAGAGATTAGTGTTCAATTACCAATTTCTATCCTATGGTATCTATTTGGTGATCGATATTTTGATGGTTTGTATCTATGACTACTTAAGCAATTATAAAAGTTAACTAAATTACTTTACTTAAATCAGATATGGTGGAAATAGGGCTTCCAATCTCCTCAACTATCCGCTCACTTTAATCTTTAATGCAGTGATAAAGGTTCTTCTTCTATATTGAGATAGCAGGTTAACTAAGCCGTTTTATATTCCGGTTAGGATATATAAACACTCAACCCCGATGCAGAACCCTTCTATCTTTCGATGATAGGATTTACCACAAAGGAGGATTAAGAACAATAACCTATTAAACTACACAAGTATCGGGGTACTTTCGTCCACAATTTTTACCTATGTTTATTCAACTATAGCATATTCACAATCTCCCCTTTCGGATCTCGATTAGAAATCATATATGTGATGATAATTAGTGATCAATTAATTACCAAGCAATCAAAGCAATTATTGAATAAATCTCAACTATATAAAGAAGAACCCAAAACCATGCATTAAATCATAAAACGAGGTTCAAGTGATTCGAATGGAAAGCCCTAATTAAAGTTTAGCTCCTAGCCATAGACATGCTAAGAACTAAAGGATTATCCAACATAAACTGAAAAATAAATAAAGTAAGAAAAAGAATTACTCAAGAACAAGCCTCCAATCTTGAAGCTTTCAAGAACTATGTGTTGTGTAGAGTTAAGGATTGTGGAACCCTTCAAAAATCTGCTCTAAGGCCTTTTTATATCCTCCAAAAACTTCCCCAACTTTTCCCTCTTGGTCTTGGCCATTCCCATTCGGATTTGCCTGAAAACCCGCGTCGGCGCCATGGCCCTGCAACCGGCGCCGAAACTCCTGCGGCTCTCCAGCGATTTGGGCGTCGTGGCCCTGCTGCTCCTGATGGACTGGCGCCACGGCGCCACCATGTATTTTGCCCGGGGTGCCAGCTTTTCGTCTCTTTGTGCTCTGTAACCTCTGTTTTTGCCCTCTTTTTGCTTCTTTTCGCCAATGTGCCATTTTAAACCACTGTGACTCAAAAGAAAGAAAATATATCCTAACATGACGCATATTTGTGCAAAAATGGGTCAAAGACTAACTAAAAAAGACTCAAAAGGTGTATATAAAATACGTCTAACAGTTGCCTACAAGAAACATTATAAAGATGTCACCGCAGCTCAATGCTTAATGTTGTCTTCCATGTCACCTACATTGCAAAGACAGCATGAATTTATGGGGCCCAACAAAATATTAGCCCATTTGAGGAGTCTTTAAGATTCGCAGAGTCAGACAATGGAGTATGGCCTGCTCATAGAACTTTTCAAGTGTAGGCTAAATGAAGGGAGCCAAGTTTCACCTCATGTGTTGAGGATGATTGAGCTGATTGAGAGGTTAGCTTTTATAGAAATAAGGTTTTATGACAGAGTCGCCACCACCTTCATCTTTCCTCACTTCCTAAGTCGTTTGAGAGTTTCATTGTCAATTATAATCTGAATGGGACTAAAGCGACATTGTCGGAGTTACATAATATGTTAAAGACTTTTGAATCTTCGACCTCTAAGATCAAGCCTATTCTGATGGTTGGCTCGTCTAGTCGCCCCAAACCGAAAGGTAAGGGACAACAGAAGGGGAAGGGGAAAGTTGTTGCTCCGGCAGAAGCAATGAAGCCCAAGGGAGGGTCGAAGAAGAAGAAGAAACTGCCAGCATCGGATGTTTGCATGAATTGCAACAGGAAGGGACATTGGAGAAAGGATTGCACTGTTCCAAACGAGGAATGGCACCAGGTGCTAATGTGCAAGGTATATTTGTAATTGAAATTAATCTATCTATAAATTATTCTCATTCCTGGGTACTTGATACCGCTTGTGGCTCACACTTTTGTACAAATGTGCAGGGGCTAACTGATAGCAGGAAGGTCGGGCCTCGCGAGGTGGACCTGCGCGTCGGAAATGAGCACGAGTTGCTGCTGAGCGTGTGGGAACTTTTAGGATAGATTTACCTTTTGGCAAAGTTTTAATGTTAAACAATTGTTATTATGTTCCTTCTTTGACAAGAAATATTATTTCCATTCCTGTACTTGATTCAGAGAGTTTTTCCTCAAACACATCTAATGGCAATATGGTTTTGACTTTAGATAATGTTGTGTATGGAATTATGCCTCTTGTGAATGGATTGTATACATTAAACTGCCACAGAGAAATTTTAATGTACAAAATAAATGGGCAAAGTTAAATGAAAGAAATTCTACCTACTTATGACATTGCAGACTTGGTCATATCAATCAAACAAGGATAGAACGGTTGAGGAAATTAAATTACCTCGAACCATTTGACTTACAATCTTATGATAACTGTGAATCCTGTTTGAAAGGTAAGATGGCCATTAAACCTCTTTCTGGAAAGGGGATCCGTGCCAAGGAGGTGCTTGAGTTGGTACATACAGACGTATGTGGACCATTTTCGACTCAAGGTAGAGAGGGTTTCTCTTACTTCATCACTTTCACAGACGACTTATCAAGGTTTGGATATGTGTATCTTATGAGACATAAATCTGAGGCTTTGAGAAGTTTAAGGAGTTTAAGTGTGAAGTTGAGAAACAGCTCTCAATGAGTATCAGGACTCTCCGATCTGATCGTGGGGGTGAATACTTAAGCAAAGAATTTCTTGACTACTTAAAGCTTCATGGAGTTCATTCCGAATGGACACCTCCTGGAACTCCACAGATGAATGGTGTTGCCGAGAGGAGAAACTGAACCTTGATTGACATGGTTCGTTCCATGATGAACTTTTCAGCTCTTCCTACATACCTTTGGGGATACGCTATTTTGACCTCAATATATGTTCTAAACAGAGTTCCATCTAAATCAGTCGAAAAGACACCATATGAGGTATGGTGTGGTAAAAAGCCATCACTTAGACACATGAGGCCCTGGGGGTGTCCTGCATATGTCAATAAGTTGATCACTGATAAGTTGGAATCTAAAAGTGAGAAACATTACTTTGTTGGGTATCCGAAGGAAACTAATGGATACTATTTCTATCTTCCTGGAGAACATAAGTATCACGACCCGACCCGACGGGCCGCGACCCGACGCCCTAATTGGACGCCATTACACTAACCTGTCACATAATCAACTGACACTTAAGGGTAATAGAAAATTCGGCAGCATAACGCTGCATCTATAACATAAGCCTAAAGTAGGCGAGCCGACAAGGCTGCCTTACACAACTAACCAACATGTCACAACAGGCTAGCCGACTAGGCTGCCACCAAATAGCATCACATAAATACGGAAACAATCAAAATAGGCAAGCCGGCAAGGCTGCCACTATATACGGGAATCTCCCCAAATCAGAGTACAACCGCACATATATAAAAAAAAAGATTCACATCTCTACATACGTACAACCCACAACTGTCTACAGACCTCTAAGAATTCGACGATGACATATAACGGGACAGGACCCCGTCGGGCCCGTAAATATACATAAGACAAAATAATAGGGCTCTGTACCAAAATGACGAGCTCTGAATCAAATGAGCTCTCCCAAATAGCTGAGCAGGAACCTAGACCGGAGGATCCCCAAACTGAAACCTATACCTGCGGGCATGAACGCAACCCCCGAAGGGGGTCCGTACAACAGGTACCAAGTATGTAAACAAGAAATACAGTAAATCAGATCATAACTGTACAAAGGAATGACAGGGCAAGTATGAAAATCAAATACCAGATCCTACCGTGTCATATAAAATAAAAGTCAACTGTACCTTTTTCAAAGAGAGTTATTTTTAAAATCATGTATGTCTAGTCATGTAATCCTATACTCTATATACATCTCATGGGAATCTATCCCGCATCGTGAATACAAGTTCACGGACAATACACATCTCATGGACTTTCAATAAAATCTTTAAAACAAACTTCCATTTTAGAAATATCAAGATAATATCATGCCTTCCTTTTTAGAAATACTATTTTCACAATAAGAGTTATCTCATAATCACAGACGTTCTCACATGATTTCCATAAGCACATATAAGTCATAATTATGGACATACTCACATGATTTTCGTATAATATATAAGTCATGATCATGGACATTCTCACATGATTCCCTTATAATCCTCGGGTATGTGCATGCAACGTGTCCCGGCCCACCATGGGACTCGGTGTAACAATGCAATCATATGACATTTTAAACCATCTTCTAACTTCCCATAAAGCCATTATAACAAACTTTTATTTTAGAAAACTAAGGCACTACCACATCTTCTTTTTACACAAACCGAGGCACTATCACCTCTTTCCTTTTAATAAAACCAAGACACTATCATGTGATGTAACATTAGGGAGTTGGACTCCAAAAGTATTAAGTACATCCATCCTTTTTTTTAAAAGAATCCTTTCATATAATAAACCTCAAGATACTAACACCCGTAGTATCAAGACACTTCTACTTTCAAAATCAAATAACTTATACCTTTAAAGTCATTTCCACTTATAAAATAAATCAACTTATACTTTCAAAACCAAGTAACATATACTCTTAAAACAAAGTAACATATACTTTTTAAATTTAACTCGAGGCTTTAAAATCAAGTAATTTCTACTCTTTAAATCAAGTCACTTACATCTTTTGAAACCAAGTCATTTATACTTCATATAACTCAAGTCGCTTACTTTCAAAATCAAATCATATATTCTTTCAAAATAAATCAAGTCTCATGACTTTCAAAACCAAGACAAGTATACTTCAATAAGAAAGGCTAGTATACTTCAAGAATAATCATGCCAATAGAAGGAAGTTAGTTCACATACCTTAGCGTTCTTCTGCCAACCCGCTAAGTGGAATACGCTCACGTAGCACTTCCACCTATCACGACAATAGCATGTCTATTAACTACATGCCTTTAATGGGATGTTAGGGACTTAAGTAACGTTCCTATTTCTACGAAAAATTGGGCAGCACTTCCTTTGTTTCTACGTACTTTTCCACCTTTAAAAAGGCCCAATTTCAACAATAACCAAGCCCCGACTAAGGGCACAATCAACAGTTAATCCAAAGGGGATTACACGCCTACTAGACGTGTAAAATTCTGCCCCACAATCATATGTAAACAGTCTATAAAATGCATATAATAAGGTTCAATAATTTCCATACCAATTTCGGCCACAACGTCACCACTCTATGACTTTTTCCTTAATTATTAATCCAACTCACCTTCCAACAATTCCATATAACAAATACATCTTTAAACATCAATGTTTCCTTTCAATTCTCAACATGCAATTAGCAACCATAATAACAACAATAACACTTTAATCCAATGTATACAACATGGTCCTAAAATCGGCTACAACACTAAATTTGTCACATGCATTGCCTAAACTTCAAGTTTCTCTCAACATACATTCATTACTTCAATTATAACAACATTCAACTCAAATTATATCATAGAAGGAAGAATTTTATACCTCAAACAAAGCCAAAACAATCCCTAATTCGAACCCACTGCTTTGCCGAACAACCCACAGTTTTATCAACTTTTCTTGCCTAATTCCTCACCTTTTCAACTCCAATTCAACATGCATACAATCTATGATGTTAACCCATCATTTATACACATTTTCTCTTCCAAAAACTTGTCTCCAAAAACTTGAATTTCTCTGCTCAAAATCGGCCAGCAGTGGCGGAATTCACTGTTCTGTCAGCTGAAATTGTAACGTCCATAAATTTCTACTCCGATGTCCTATCGATGAGAGATTTATTAAGGTGGAAACTAGACTCGACGAACTTCAGTTTAGGCTTTTGAAACACCTAAAAACTCATAATATACTAGGAGATATATCCCTCCAAAGTTGACTAAAAATCTGCCCAAAATTTCGGCCAGCAGCAGTCCCAATTTTTGCCCCCTGTTTTCTTCAATTTCCACCATTTTTTTCAACTATAATAACATGCCTGCAATCTACAAGTTTAATTCACCTTTCATACATATTTTTTTCTTCCAAAAACTTTACCTTAAAAATCTGGAAATCTCTTGACAGATTCGGTTCAGTGATAATGCCGAAATACCCACTGATTTGGTGTTTATCTTGGTTTATAATTTTGTAAGAAAACTTAATCTAGAAAGAAGGTGATAAAAGCTTAAATTTTGGTAAGGGATGGAGTGTGTTTGGTTGAAGAGGGAGATGAGAGGGTGATGAAGTGTAAGTGATATTTTTTAGAATGAAGAGTTGGGGTCATAAGGTCCAAATCTGAAAATTTAGTCTTTTTTTTGTCAATTTGGTCCACTTCTCATCATTAATTAACCTTATGCCCCACTTCTTTAGAATCTTAACTCCCGCTTCTTTTAATTCCCGAGAATTTTATAAGGTCTCGTATTCTTCATGTCGTAATTCTTATAATATGTTACTAATCCTTAATGGGAATATATATAACTATCATTTTCCAATTTCATTGACACGCTTGTAGTAACCAAAAAAAATTCCGGACTCACATCCTTTGAATACCAACTTCCGGATTAGCTTGTATAAATATATTTTATATTCAATATCTGAATCTTATTTCTTAATGATGTTCTTAATTATTGTCTTAATCTTACGAGGTGTAACAATAAGATATTTGTTTCTAGGAACGCAACTTTCCTTGAAGATGAATATGTCTACAAGGATGAGAGTTGCACAGAGATAGAACTTGAAGAAATTCAAGAACAAGGTAACAAATAGGTTGAATCCTTGCCCGATAATGAAGGCAAGAATTCAGTGGGAGCTATTGGCGAAGATTGGGTATTTAGGGTACCCCATTCGGCCAGTGGGAGTGCTACGAGGAGTAATGCAAGATCTTCCGGCACAGACCTTGAAAGCAAATGCACCAGTTGTATTTCTTTCATTCAGGAAATACATGAAAATGATATTCCTGAAAGCTCTAATGTTGGTGGATCGACCAGCGCACAAGAACCTACTCACAGTCAGAATATACCTGTAACTGAATGATGCACGATTTATGCACACACTTACGCAAGTGCACGTGTCGTGACAAGTAATATAGTCTAGAAGATCGAGTTATCATCCTCAGGGATTAGTGTTCAATTCTCAAATTATATTATATGGTATCTATTTGGTAACCGATGATTAATAAAGTGTTTATAACTATAATTATAAATGCTAATTAAATTACTTTGTTTTACTTCAGATATGATGGAAATAGGGCTTCCAAATCTCCTCAACTATCCGCTTATCTTACTTGTTAATGCAATTAATTATGGTTCTTCTTCTATTTTGAGATAGCAGGTTAACTAAGCCGTTTTATACTCCTGTTAAGGTAATATAAACACTCAACCCCAATATAGAACCCTTCTACCTTTCGGTGATAAGATTGACTATAAAGGAAGATTAAGAACAATAACCTATTAAGACTACACAAGTATCGGGGTACTTTTGTCCACGATTTAACCTATATTTATTCAACTATAGCATATTCACAATCTCCCCTTTCGGCTCTTGATTAGAAATCATATGGATTATGATAATTAGTGATCAATTAATTACCAAACATTCAAGACAATTATTGAATAAATCTCAACAATAACAAGAAGAACCAAAAATATGCATTAATTCATAATGATAAGGTTCAAGTGAATTGACATGAAAAGCCCTAGATTAGGTTAGTTCCTAGCCATAGACATGACAAGAACTAAATTAACATCCAACATAAACTACAAAGAAATAAAACAAGAAACAAGAAATTACTAAGAAATGGTCTCCAATCTTGATCTCCAAATGTGTGAATTGGCAAGGAAGGGAACCCTCAATTCTGACCTAAAGGCTGCTTTTTATAGCCTCCAAAATGTTTTTCAGGTTTTCCTTCAGGCCTTGGCCCATTACCATTCGAATATGTCGCTTTTCCGCCAGCGCGCGGCACTGGCGCGCGCGAAACTCCTGCGTCTCAGTAAATTGGCGCCGCGGCGCCTGACTTCTGGCTGAGGAGCGCATGGCGCCTTTGTTCGTGCCCGGTTCGCCAACTTTCTCGCTTTTTGAGCTCTGGAACCTCTGTTTCTGCCCTCTTTTTGCTCCTTTTCCGCCAATGAGCCACTTTAAACCAATATGACTCAAAAGAAAGAAAATCTATCCTAAGACGACACGTATTTGTACAAAAGTGGGCAAAAGACTAACTAAAAATGACTCAAAAGGTGTATATAAAATACACCGATCACTGAACTGTAAGACAATCAACTTCGTAGGTCTACTAGATATCATCGTCCTCCGAAAAGACTAAATCTACTTGTGGAAACACAAAATGAGCTAGATATTCCAGATGATGACGAGCCTAGAATCTATAACGAAGCAATGCTAGACATTGATTCGAAGAGATGGCAAGAAGCCATGAAATATGAAATGGAATCTATGTATATCAATCAAGTGTGGAACTTGGTTGATTTTCCAAATGGGGTTAAACCCATAGGATGCAAATGGGTCTTCAAGAAGAAGATTGATGCATCTGGCAAGGTTCATACTTATAAAGCTAGACTAGTGGCTAAAGGTTTTACTCAGCGTCCTGGTGTGGATTATGATGAAACCTTTTCACCGGTGGCTAAGATAAAGTCTATTCGGATTTTGCTTGCGATAGCTGCACATTATGATTATGACATTTGGCAGATGGACGTCAAAACTGCATTCCTCAATGGTAATCTAATTGAGGAAGTGTATATGAAACAACCCAAGGGTTTTTCATGTGAGTCCAGACCAAATGATGTGTGCATGCTACAGAATTCCATTTATGGACTTAAGCAAGCCTCTAGGAGTTGAAACATTTGTTTTGACAATGCTATCAAATCTTTTGATTTTTGTCAGAAGCAAGGAGGATCCTTGTAGTTATTCCAAACACAAGGATGAGGGTATTATCTTCATTATCATATATGTTGATGACATATTAATAATGGGAGATAATAAGACCCTCATGCAGTCAGTTAAGGATTGATTGTCCAAAACCTTCATGATGAATGATTTAGGTGAAGCCTGCTACATTCTGGGAATTAGGATCTATAGAGATAGACCTAATAGATTGTTGGGGCTGTCACAGTCAGTCTACATAGACAAAGTTCTTAGATGTTTTTCAATGGAGAATTCCAAGAAAGGCGGTCTTCTAATGGGTCAAGGCATCAAGTATCAAAGAAGGGTTGCCCTTCTAATACTATTGAACTTGAGCGAATGAAGAGGATCTCATATGCTTCGGTTATAGAATCAATCATTTATGCCATGACCTGTACTAGGCCAGATGTGGCCTTTGCACTTAGTATGACTTACAAGTTCCAGCAGAATTGTCACGACCCGACCCCGGGCCCGCGACTGGTGCCCTACCTGGGCACCCTGTTCAGGTATTCCTCAGAGAATAGCAGCGGAACATACATGAAACTTATAAAATAAAATAACGAGGAATTAAACCACAGGTTAGCCGATAAGGCTACCTTCCTGGACACATATACATATACATAACAACAGCAGTTATATCCCTTTCTTTTTACAAACCGACCCACGACATGTGACTACAGACCTCTAAGAGTTTAACATAATAAGCGTGGCGGGACGGGGCCCGCCATACCACGAATGTACATAAGTCTACCACGTTAGGAAAGCCGTACCACAAGATAAGCCTCGGAGCAATTGGAGCTTTCTCCCAAATCGACCGAGATCCTAAGAGCGAGGATCACCAACTGTGCACCTAATACTGCGGGCATGAGCGGCCCAGAAGAAGTCGATCACAACAGTGCAGTATGGAGCGAAATAAGGTGCACAATCATATCATAAGCTGCGTAAAAGAATATCATAAAAACTCCGAAATCAATCGTATATTAACTGTTCCTTTCCTTCTTTCAATAAGATTTAACAACATGTTCTTACATACATACTTAAGAGTTTAATCAAGTTTTCCACATAACTTATTTATCTTACTTAACATAATCCGCCCATTTGCGGGACACGGTGTCTTGACGAATCATGTGACATAATCCGCCCGCTGTGGGGCTCGGTGTCTTGTGGAATCATGTAGCATAATCCGCCCGCTGTGGAGCTCGGTGTCTTGTGGAATCATGTAGCATAATCCGCCCGCTGTGGAGCTCGGTGTAAGATGACGTAACGGCACATGTGTAGGCTCGGGGTAATATGGCGTAATCCGGCCTATGAGTAGGCTCGGTGTATCTCATAGCGTAATCCGGCCTATTTGTAGGCTCGGTGTATTTCATAACGTAATCCGGCCTATTTGTAGGCTCGGTG
Organism: Przewalskia tangutica; assembly: GCA_029844215.1. Taxonomy (NCBI): domain Eukaryota; kingdom Viridiplantae; phylum Streptophyta; class Magnoliopsida; order Solanales; family Solanaceae; genus Przewalskia; species Przewalskia tangutica. The sequence continues at coordinate 973,025 of CM056719.1, forward strand.
TATTTTATAACGTAATCCGGCCTATTTTCCTTACATAACCTTTTACATCGTATAATTACTTCTTCTTAAGTCGTCATAACAACTTCCCATAAAGCTGTTATAACAACCTTTCATTTTAGAGAACTTAAGACACTTTTATTCTTACAACACTTAGGAAAACGGGATCCAAAGATACTACGTACATACATACTTAAAAAGAATCGTATCGCTTAAAACTTCATAATCCTTAAAAGACAATCATAGTTTTTAGTCTTCAAACTTCATAACATACTTCCTTTAAAGCCCAATTACTTATACAAAATCATATAAAGTTCCATACCTTCCAAAACCAAGTAATTTATTCCCTTAAAATCATATAACTTCAAGTCATTTTCGAACATAAAATCCACTTACTTACTTTAAACAAATCAAGACACATAGCCTTTAAATCAAATCTCATAACTTCCTAACCGTTCTTACCAACGTCTCCCATAAGACCTAGTAAGGACTTAGGACAATTTAAACATACCCTTAACTTAGATTCAACAATGTAAATACTTCAACTTCTAAGGGTAGAAGGAATCTTGAAATACTATCACATGGAGATTTCATACGTAGGATCATGCCAAAGAAAGAAGAGGTTCACATACCTCGCGACGATTGTCGACAAGTAGTAAAATGCTCCAAAGTACTTCAACCTTGAGCTATTCCATTCTTCAAGTAGGATACGCTATACATATTTCTTCAACCTATCATGGTCACAATACGTCCATTAACCTCTTACTTCAAACATAGAATATTCTAAGTGCTAAGCCGCCAAATTCTACAGAAAATCGGACAGCACCTCCTTTGTTTTTACTTACTTTGCCACCTTTTTCAAGGCCGAAATACCATAACCAAACAGCCCCAATTGGATCACTACAATATAGAAGGTAGTCCAATACAAATGAATAACTAAACAGCCCCAATTGGCTCACAATTTAGAAAGTAATCCAATGCAAATGAATAACAAACTAAAAGTCCAATTTTACCATAATGAATACAACAATACCAATTCTTATCCAATTTCCATTTCAATCCAAATTGTTAGCCTAACATGATATCAAGTCGCAAATTACATAATTACTATAATCTCCAAGTCAAAAACATGCGACGATTCTAATACGACTAAAATCGTAATCCAACTTACATGGCTTACATTTCATTTCGGATTAAGCTACAAGAAATCCATAATACTTATAAACTTCAACATACCAACTTCATGCTATCAACATGTAAAGCTAACAACAACAATATAAATACATAATCTTGTAACACCCTTAAAAGACAAGATTATACCTTAACGATTCTTAATCCAAATCCAAATCCGAAGTCGCTCCTTAGTAGTTTAGAGCCTCTCCAATACACTTCAATCCTCTTGTTGAGACCCTTAGAACCACACCAATAACTTTACTTCAACTTCCAATCCAAAACCTAGAAGGCCACTAGGTTTTCACTTTGCGACTAACCCGTAAACCATCTTTTTCCAAGATTTTTCTATTGAGATACGCTTACAATACACTCAAGAACCTTGGTTTAAAGTGTGGAGCTTATTGGACAAGGAACACAAATTTCTCTTCTTGAAGTGAGCTTGGCGAGCTTGAGCTTGTGTTCATCCATTTTTTTGTGATTTGGCTAAGTATGGAACTCTCTCTTGCTACTAGTAATAAATATGGGGACATGGAGGGTCAAGATACACACAATTGGGTGGTTAGGATGTGGTCTTACTAAATATCAAGACTTGGTGGGTCCATTGACTTGGTCAAGAAACTCATGCTCACAACTTGGAAGACTTTAGTCATACAAGACTATGGTCAATGACCATCTTAGCCATGCTATTTTTCGTCCAAGGCAACATTAAGGGGGGTGACACATGTCGCCCTCCCATTCGTCACAATATTACGTTTTTCCGACAATTCCATAATTCCGATAATTTTTTTACAAGTCTCAAATCTTAACACTTGTGAGCTCTTACGTACTACCTTAAAACATGTCTTGTAAAATACGGGGTGTAACAAGAATCCTGGCGAGGAACACTGAAAAGCAGTCAAGAGTATTCTCAAGTACCTCAGGCGTACTGAATATTACTTCTTAGTCTATGGTGGAGTTGGTGAGCGGGTTGCCACTGGGTACACCGATGCTAGTTTCCAGACAGATGTTGATGATTTCAAATCTCACTCTGGTTACGCGTTCATTTTCAATGGAGGAGCAGTGAACTGGAAGAGTTCCAAACAGGCTACTACTGCATACTCGACTAATGAAGCAGAGTACATTGCTGGATCGGAAGCTGCTAAAGAAGCTATCGCGATTTCTGAGTTCCTGAAGGAACTAGGGGTTGTTTCGAGTGCTAGTTGTCTGATCGGTGTATTTTATATACACTTTTTGAGTCATTTTTAGTTAGTATTTTACTCATTTTATTTATGTTTAGTATAGTATTAGGGTCGTTTTCCTTTCTTTTGTGTCACAGCGGTCAGAAATGGAGAAATGGCGAAAAGGAGATGAAATAAGCATAAAAGAGATAGAATTGCACACTAAAAGGGCCAAGAAATGAAGTCTAAGAAGTTCCGAATTATAGAAAATCGGGCAAGTCCGGACGAGAAAAAGGCAGAAAGCGAATTCGCGAGAAAAAATGTCACCAGCGCCACGGCAATGAGCTGTGGCGCCCAAAGTGCTGAAAGTCCCGAGAGTTGCTGAATTTGGTAGCGCGCTGATCTGGCGCAGCGCCACGCGGGAATTGTGAAGTGCTGGGCCGAATTTGACATGTTTCAGAATCCTAAAGGGATAACTTTTCCTTCCTAAAGGGATAATTTTTCCTTCCTAAAGGGATAACTTTTCCTACCTAAAGGGAAACCTTTTCCTACCTAAAAAACCCTTACCTAAAAGGATTCTAATAACTTTTCCTACCTACACAAATCCTTAACCCTTCACCTAAAGGATTCTTGCTCTATAAATAGTCTCTACACCCTTAGAAGAATTCATTCTCCATTCCACCATTCACCATTCTACATCCATCCTTCCACCAATCCATCTTGTAAATATTCCACAACACAACCCTTGGATGCTTGGCTTGGAGTCTCGTTCGTAGTAATTTTCTTTTCCTTTTCTTTACTTTATTTCAGTTTTGTATGATGAACATGGAATTAGTTCTTGTCATGTCAATGGCTAGGAACTAATTCTCTTATAGGGATTTCTATGTTGAATTGCTTAAAACTTATGTTATAAATTAATGCATGCTTATGGTTATTGTTCTTATTGTGAGATCTATCCAATAATTGAGTTGAATTCTTGGTAATTAATTGACAACTAATTATCACTATATGATTTCTAATCAGATTCTGAAAAGGGGGGATTGTGAATATGTTGTAAGTTGAGTAGACAGACTTGAATTGGGGATGAAAATACCTCAATTAGTTTTGTAGCGTTGATGAGAGGCTTAACAACCCTAATTTTGCGCATTGTGCGTGACGGTCGACTAGGTTTTTGTTCTTAATCCTCCTATAAAGTTACCCTTATCACCGAAAGGTAGGTAAGGAACGATACTGGGGTTGAGTGTTTATATAACCCTAACGGGAGTATAAAACGATTTCGTAAACCTGCTTTCTCCAAAAGAAGAATACCATAAGTAATGCATTAGTAAGTAGCATAAGCGGATAGTGAGGATACATAGAAGCCCTATTCTCATCACATCTGAAGTAATTCTTTATATTTAAATATCTTTCATAATTCTTAGTCATAAACCAAACAATCAACTATTAATTCACCAAATAGATACTAGAAAATAGATAGTTGGTACTTGAACCCTAATCCTAGAGGACGATATTCAGTCTTATCTAAGACTATACTACTTGATACGATAACGTGCACTTGCGTTTAAAGTGTGTGCATCTTAACGCGCATCAAGTTTTTGGCGCCGTTGCCGGGGATTAGGAATAGTTCAATATCAAATTTATCTATTTTTAATTTCTAATTTGGTTTTTATTTTTGTTTCTTTGAATTTTTTATTTTCTTTTCTTTTAAAAAAAAAAAAAAAAACAAACAAACAAACAAGTGTGCCGTGATTCGTTGTTGGTTTTGATTCATCTCAGGGATCCTTAAGACATGGATTTCTACTGTCAATATGATCGAGCTCCAACCATAGAGGAAGAGAGGGAGGAATTGCGAGAAGTTATACTCAGTCTCACGAGGTACCAAGCTCAGTTCATGGACTAAACGAGAATGGCCATGAAGAAGTTGGAAACGCAAATAGCAGAACTCGCAATCATATTCAACAGCGAACAACAAATTGAGGAGCCCGAACCAAACCCAACTATTGAGGAATCTGGTGAGATAGTTGGTGTAGAAAAGGAAAGGATAGCAGAGATTCAATTATTTACCTTCTTGGATTCTGTGGAAATTCTTTTTCTTACACCTATTACAGAAGAAACACCACTAGCTATCACGGCTGATTCCCAATTAGGAAGCCCATACCATCAAGGGTACCCCCTAGAGTTGAGAGATGTAGAGAAGTTCACGGATTCCTACATTATAGAAAGCATAAAAGACAAGCCTACTTGGGGGATAATTGTATATGTAAGGCCCTTGTTTGAAGCAATTGTTGTAGTTGAAGTGAGACCTGCAACAATAACTCTGCGGATTGCAAGCAGTTCGCAGAAGGATCCAATGGGCACTCGTAAAGGTTAAAGGCGTCCGGCTAAAAGACGTTAAAGACAGCGCTTGTTGGGAGGCAACTCAATGTTTTTTATGTTATTTTAATTTCTGTCTTTAGTTTGTTTTATTTTTGTCTTGAACAGTCTCACGGTCTTGGGTTCTTGTTTTGTGTTGTTGGATGACAGGTGGGTGAAAAAAGCAAGCAGGAAAAAGGAGCAACAAACGAAAAAAAGGAAGCGATCGTCGGCGCGGCTGAGAATCGAGCAGCGGCGCGTAACCAGAAGAGCCACGATTACTAAGCGTGCGGCCTGAATCTCGAGGCATGGCGAACGAAGAGCCATATTTCCGTGCAAATTCCAGAATTTTTTCTCCTAGACCTCCATTATGACCGCTGTGTTGTGTCAGTAAGTTGTCCATTTTTCATTTTTTTTAAGTATTGCACACATTGGGGACAATGTGTGATTTAAGTTTGGGGGTGTTTTATTTGTGTCTTGTTATGTTTCAGTTAAGTCTTTTTTATTTGTTTTGTGTTTATTTTTTAGTCACAAATTTTTTTTTGAGTCATAATTGCCTGTCAAAGATCATGTATGCTGTAGTTGCTAGAAACACCTAGTGAAGGAAGGTGGAATAATGTAACGGAATTGAAGCAACTATCTTAACACCTAGGTTAGATATGCCAAAAACTCACAAAATCTGTCTATTTGGAGTTTCTTGTTTAAATTGTGCATGCTAAATGATGAATACTTATGTGTTATGATTGCTTGCTATTTGAGGCGAAATAGTTAGGATATGCATGTTAGGGAGATGACTCAGACATTTCTTTGATAGCCAATTCTTACCATTCTTTTCTATCCCGGACTTTAAATATATCCCTAGTTAGCCCCATTGAGCCTAAAAATTGAAACTTCTTATTTGACACCCCATATTCCCACAAATTGTGCCATAAGTAAAAATATGAAATAGTGGAGTACATTGTGTTAAAAAAAGAGACGAAAAGAGTGAATAAGTTTGATGCACCCCAATGAAAAAGTAATAAGACAGAGGCAAAAGCCTAAGTTTGGGGGTGCTTGTTATTATAATACACTTCACTCTCCCAAAACAAAAGAGGGGAAAGATAGAATTGAAGTGAGGAAAGAATCAAGAGAAAAGGGGAAAAATTGAAAAGCTAAAGAGCTTATGGTACACAAAAATGAGCCTAAATGCCTATTTTTACCAACCCCTACCTAAGCCTACATTACAACCCTTAAAGTCCTGAAGATCTCTTTTATTCATATCCAGAATTAGTGGAGAATAGCAAGTAAACATGCCATAGGATTTTTTAATTTATATGCATGATTTAGTATATTGACTTCCATTAAGCATGATAAATATGAGTTTGCGAAATATCTAGCTTAATGTGTTTAATGTGCTAAAATTTCATGTTATATGTTCCTGCATATTATTCTGCTAATCTTCATGTTTTTCTACGTAACACCAATGCAGCAAAAAAGTTATCAATGTCATTGAGTCTGTTTATTTTCCTATTTCTTGAGTCTTTTATTTCTTTCTTTTTATCTTTGCTCGAGGGCGAGCAAAGGTTAAGTTTGGGGGTATTTGATCGGTGTATTTTATATACACTTTTTGAGTCATTTTTAGTTAGTATTTTACTCATTTTATTTATGTTTAGTATAGTATTAGGGTCGTTTTCCTTTCTTTTGTGTCACAGCGGTCAGAAATGGCGAAAAGGAGATGAAATAAGCATAAAAGAGATAGAATTGCACACTAAAAGGGCCAAGAAATGAAGTCTAAGTTCCGAATTATAGAAAATCGGGCAAGTCCGGACGAAAAAAAGGCAGAAACGGAAATTCGCCAAAAAATGTCATCGCGCGCCGCGACAGCAGCGTGCCATGGCGCCCAAAGTCTTGAAAGTCCCGAGAGTTGCTGAATTTCAAGGGCGCCACGGCCTGCGAACGCGCGCCTGGCCGGAATTTTTGTAATTTGACATGTTTCAGAATCCTAAAGGGATAACTTTTCCTTCCTAAAGGGATAACTTTTTCCTACCTAAAGGGAAACCTTTTCCTACCTAAAAAACCCTTACCTAAAAGGATTCTAATAACTTTTCCTACCTACACAAATCCTTAACCCTTCACCTAAAGGATTCTTGCTCTATAAATAGTCTCTACACCCTTAGAAGAATTCATTCTCCATTCCACCATTCACCATTCTACATCCATCCTTCCACCAATCCATCTTGTAAATATTCCACAACACAACCCTTGGATGCTTGGCTTGGAGTCTCGTTCTTAGTAATTTTCTTTTCCTTTTCTTTACTTTATTTCAGTTTTGTATGATGAACATGGAATTAGTTCTTGTCATGTCAATGGCTAGGAACTAATTCTCTTATAGGGCTTTCTATGTTGAATTGCTTGAAACTTATGTTATAAATTAATGCATGCTTATGGTTATTGTTCTTATTGTGAGATCTATCCAATAATTGAGTTGAATTCTTGGTAATTAATTGACAACTAATTATCACTATATGATTTCTAATCAGATTCTGAAAAGGGGGGATTGTGAATATGCTGTAAGTTGGGTAGACAGGCTTGAATTGGGGATGAAAATACCTCAATTAGTTTTGTAGCGTTGATGAGAGGCTTAACAACCCTAATTTTGCGCATTGTGCGTGACAGTCGACTAGGTTTTTGTTCTTAATCCTCCTATAAAGTTACCCTTATCACCGAAAGGTAGGTAAGGAACGATACTGAGGTTGAGTGTTTATATAACCCTAACGGGAGTATAAAACGATTTCGTAAACCTGCTTTCTCCAAAAGAAGAATACCATAAGTAATGCATTAGTAAGTAGCATAAGCGGATAGTGAGGATACATAGAAGCCCTATTCTCATCACATCTGAAGTAATTCTTTATATTTAAATATCTTTCATAATTCTTAGTCATAAACCAAACAATCAACTATTAATTCACCAAATAGATACTAGAAAATAGATAGTTGGTACTTGAACCCTAATCCTAGAGGACGATATTCGGGCTTATCTAAGACTATACTACTTGATACGATAACGTGCACTTGCGTTTAAAGTGTGTGCATCTTAACGCGCATCATTGTCCAATAACCATTTATTGTGACAACACTGGTGCCATTGCACAGACAAAGGAACCAAGATCAACAAACAGAAATAAGCATATACCGAGGAAGTACCACATCCTGAGAGAGATGGTGGAAGCTGAAGATATCAAGATAGATTACATTCCCACAGACAATAATCTAGCAGACCCGTTTACTAAACCATTAAGCTTGGTGAAGCATAATGGTCATTTTGAGAATATGGGTATTAGATATGTTGGTGATTGACTCTAGGCCAAGTGGGAGATTGATAGTATTTGTATGTCCTAGAGACAGTCTGTATTAGGACACAATGTACTTGATACACATTCGTATTTATATTAATGATGATTAATATTATGACATTTGCATTTGTTGAATTATTAATTGATTGTTTATAATATTCTATAAATGCATTCCTAGAGGTTACGCGTTTATTAATTATGTGAGAATTAATATTATAACGTAACTCTTAAATTACCTCGACTAATGATCATCAAAATTGGGATATCGATAATATGTGATACGTCGACAAGTGGTCTGCACCATATCCTTAGGGGATGTAGTATGTATCACTTGTTATGAGTTATGACAACTCGTGATGGACACATGGATACTTATTGAAGTATTGGTATGCCCTGCTGATGTACTGTTTTGTTATATGTCTATAATGTCATCGGCGTGTGGGAGATAAAAGTACTTAGACTTGAGGTCACTATCATCTTGTTTACGGAGTAATGCACTTTGATCCTGTCCTAAGCTCAAATGCCTTATGGTTGAGACGCGACTTGTTTTGGGTGCATTACGAAGTAGATTAAAGGTGGTATGTGAGCCAAGAAATGATTCATTCCTTGAATTATATTCAAGTGAATACTCAGGTTCTCATATGGTATTAGGTTGACTAAGTCATTGGCCAATGCAATGGACATGTCTATGATATGGTCCTGTTGTCAACTAATATAGATGAGTTATAATAATCAAGTCATTTGGATAGACACTTGACAGATCCTTAGCTTGATTGAGTGTGTCAAGAATGAAAGAGTTTTATCTTCTCACATATAGGTTCAGTTCACACATTTTATGTAGCTAAACTTTACATATTGGGTTCGTCTTCCGGCGCAGTCTAGGAGTTCCGTGAAGATCCTAATGTAATTAGTGTCGATATGTAAATGCCTGAAGGGTAACACTAAGTCAAATATTTCGTCGATTGAAAGATGTAATTAGAAGGAGATTATATATATATATATATATATGTTCGGTTGATAACCGGGACATTGAAAATGGAAACAAGACAGAAAATTGGGACAGGACCGCGGTGCCTATGATTTAGGACCGTGGTGCCAAAACACGTGAAGGCACCGCGGTGCCACTTACTCAGGACTGCGGTGCCTACGCGTGTCCAGCGAATTCAGACTGGCCCAGTTTTGCTAACTTATCAGCTGAGCCTGGCCCACGGGAACCCTAGGTTGTTCTTTTACAACTATAAATAGAGGGCTTCCCCTCCCATTTCAGATACACTAAACCTAAGAGAGGTCAATCTCTTCTAAAGCTTTTTCAGAATCCCTAGCATTCCTGACATAGCACTTTACATCATAGTTTATATAACTTACAAATCGAGAGATGTTTGCGTGTGCACCCTCGGACTACACAAAGCATCGAGAATCAACTGCTTGGCTGATTGCTATAATAATGTAAGTATTCTGTCAAGATATTACATTATACTATGTGCTTTATATTTTCATTACTTATCATACTACAGTTCGACCGTCGTCGGGTTTGAATCATAAATTTTTCAAATTTCGTTACGTGTACGAACCCGACGTAAACACCTACAATTTATGGTAGTCAACAAGATTTTGCCAAATTACTAAAAACATAAAGGAAATCAATATATGGAATATATAAATACCATTCAATTGCTAAGTTGAATACATACATATATGCAATTATAAGGAGTAAGACTGAATTTTTTGCCATAATTGACTATGTTTATGCTTTTGAGTGAATGATTCTAGCATGATTGCAACTTCCAACATATATAGGATTCAGAGATGTCATTTTAGTTATATAATAAATGTTATACATAATTAGCAATATTTTCTCGAGAATGTTGCTTCAATGATAAAAATGGTAAATTTTTAGTGTGTAACTAATTATTTTCAAATGTTGCCTTATGATATATGTGATTGTGGATACCTCTATATGTTTTTTAGTAGTGCCAATATTAAATAATTCTTCATAGAAGTCATTTTTTGATTGAGTTTTAAGGTTTGACTCCAAATGGTCAAAAAAATAAAAATGACAAGATCATATTTAGATGGTCTTCCATACTAAATATGTAGTGAGTGTTAATGTGTGAGTTTGACTAATTTCGATAGATAAAATGTAGTGATTAAGAAGTGCCAAAAATAATATTTATAGGAAACATATTTATAGTTCTTGCATTGGGATTGATCATTTTTATATCTCGACATGCTTATCGTATTTTAATCTTCTTTCAACAAACTATATATAATATTTTTTTCGAGAAGATAACAATATATATACAGTATTTCATTTGTTGTATATTCAAAAGGATGCTGGTGCTTTTATTTCATGCAGGGCCGTTGTTGGATCCGTGCGAATTGTGCTACCGCACAACCCGCCTCCCTCTGAATAATGAAAAAATTTAGAGCCTCTTTTTTCATTTTTATTAAGTAGTATTAGCCAGAATTTACTGTAGAGGCCCATAATTCGCAGGTCTTAGCCCAATTAAGGGTCCACTTTTACGAATTAGAACAGGACCCCAAAATATTTGAGACGACCCTGATTTCATGTGTTTTCTTAATGTCATATGTACTATTTATATTACATGTTCTTCATTATTTTAATATATGAAACATGAATAATTTAATTATACGTATCTCGTATTCATTCTAGAAGAGGGAGATGGACAAAATACTAAAATGCAATGGGTGCAAGCCTCTGGCCTCTTGTATAGAACGATATATTTAGAATTTAAATTTAATGAGTTAAGAACATTACTAAATTCACTAACTATTTAAAATAAAATATGTAACGCCATTAGTAGATTTTTCCCACATACATAGTTTGAATTAAAGCTATTATATATTTGATCAAATCTCGTACCTATGAGCATGTCACGATCTCTGTTGGTGACACCTACATAATCCCATCAGTAGGCAAACCACTCCCAAATTATTCACATAAAATGATATAAGTACAAACGAAAGAAATACAAATACTACAAATATGTCTCATAATATAATGCGGAAATAAATGACAAGTCTGATACATCCTAAACAACCCCCAAGTGATCTAGTATGTGAATACAATAGCACTAGTAAATACGATACAAGTCTGAAATAATGGGCACGCATGTCAAAACCAAGTACATAGTCTAAACATGTCTCTCAATATGAGTAAAACATTGTGATGGAGAGGGAGAATCCAAGGGTATGCTGGATAACATCATCACCCTGAATACCCTGAATACTGAGGATCGGCTGCTCGAACGCAGCCACATGGTCTCGAGCTAGTAGTCGGGTCTGTATATGCATCAAGGAAATATGTACACTCATAGATATCATAGGCCGACAATGACGGAAGATATAATTAGAGATAAATATCAACTTGACACCATACCTAATTTGGGGGTTTTGCCTTGAGTGATGAAATTGTTTAGTACTTGAACTAATTCAGCAATTGTAGAGATATATTTGAACTTCTATAACGTCGGTTTCCAATTTCACTCTCAAATTACCGGTTTATCCTTATAGGCTCGTTTCTACTTTTTTCCTAAGATTGATTTTGAATTCAAAGAATAGTCTAGTGATATGGTATTCTTAGTTTCCATTTATAACTTATATTTTAATAATGACTAAGACTTCGAGTATAATAGAGACCCTCAGAAAGGCAAGGCTCCATTGTGATCATTTGTGACTCTCACTCTGCTACCATTTAGGTTATGACTTACCTTTTGATTAGACACTAGTTAGCGAAACATATGTTGGGTTGGAAATTGTTAGAGAAAGCATATACACCTTTAAAGTTGAGATGAAATACTTAGGTTGGTACTTTTGTTGATTGTGATTAATGCTTTATTTGATTTAGTGGCTCGTCGTCATGTGCATGATACTAGATATGACATATGTAGAGAAATGATTGATGTCAATCTTGACATGATGATTATATGTCCATGTGTTGCACAATCAACTTGATATATTCTCATTGACATTTGATATCATTCATGCATATATGATCATGCATATATATATATATATATATATATATATATATTTTAGATCAGATTTCGCGTTCCGCAACATATACATATATTGGATCGGATTGTGCGTGTTGACACCCAATTTTTTCCCTCTCTTCTAATTTATTTGTCGCCAAATTAAAGTATTTTTGACACCGCAAAATAATTTATATATATATACACACACACATATAAATAAGGGATTTAATATCATCTTTTATTCTCAAATATTATTAATATTATTATCTGTATCTTTTGCTATCATTTTGTATTTTTCTACATCATAACCATAATTTCCTTAAATATTCTATGATATCTTATTCTTTTCTTATAAAAAATGCGACGGCATTTTTTATAGAACATTAAACACTCCTGAAATATCATGTCTGCATTGTTATCTTTAATAGTTTATACTCAACCCAATTTTATAAACATTATTTATATTTTAAACCATTTTTATACTACAATCCATGTTTTATTCTCTACTAAAATAAAATACCCTAAATGGGCTACCCAAACCAGCCCAGCACCCAACCCTTTTCTAGGCCCAACCGGTCACCAACCCGACCCAAATCCCCACTATTTACCATACCCGACGATCAGCCCCCCTTTTATTATTTTTTGTTTTTTAGAACCCTAGCATATAGAAACCGCCGCCCCTCTCCCCTTCACCCGAGACTCCACCATCACGCCGGATTTTTCGGCCACAAAATCTGCCAAAAAAATACGGCGTACTCTCTCTCGGTCATCCCCAATACTTGAATCACCAAAAAATGTGCCGAAAATTACCCAAATCATCCCCCAACTGTCTCCCAAATCCCCCCAAAAGAACTTACCATTTTAGTGCAAACCCGAAATCGAATCTTGGGAATTTCCTTCTTCTTTTCAAATTTTGGAAGAGGGGCAATAAAGGGAGATGATTTTTGACATACGAAAGGGGGAAATGGATCGGAAAACAACCAAAAACCAAAAAATTGAAACATGTCTCTTACTATGATAAAATATTATGATAGAGAGGAAGCATCCAATGGTATGTTGGAGATAACATCCTCACCCTATATACTGAGGATCAGCTGCTCGAACTCAGCCACGTGATCTCGAGATAATAGTAGGGTCTGTATTTGTATCAAGAAAAGATGTGGCAAGTGTAGCATGAGTACACAATATACCTGATGCGCGAAATGATGCACACACTTTAACGCAAGTGCACATTATCGTGACAAGTAATATAGTCTTGGTAAGACCGAATATCGTCCACAAGGATTAGGGTTCAAGTACCAACTATCTATCTTTTGGTATCTATTTGGTAATTGATATTTGATTTTGTGGTTTATACTAATAATTATAAAAGCTAATTAACTATAGGTTTACTTCAGTTGTGATGGGAATAGGGCTTCCATGTCTCCTCAACTATCCGCTTATGTTATTTATTAATGCAATGAATTATGGTTTTCTTCTCTCGGAGCTAGCAGGTTTACGAAATCGTTTTATATTCCCGTTAAGGATATATAAACACTCAATCCCAGTATTGCACCTTTCTACCTTTCGATGATAAAGATAACTCTATAGGAGGATTAAGAACAAAAACCTAGTTAACCGTCACGCACCATGCGTAAAATTAGGGTTGTTAAGCCTCTCATTAACGCTACATAAATAATTGAGGTATTTTCATCCCCAATCCAAAATATGTCTACCCAACTTACAACATATTCACAACCTCCTCCTTTCGAAGTTTGATTAGAAATCATATAATGATAATTAGTTGTCAATTAATTACCAAGCATTCAAAACAATTATTGGATAAATCTCAACAAGAAGAAGAATAACCATACACATGCATTAATTCATAACATAAGTTTCTAGTGAATCAACATGGAAAGCCCTATAAAAGAATTAGTTCCTAGACATTGACATGACAAGAACTAATTCAAAGTTCATCATACAAAACTGAAATAAAAGAAAGAAAAGAAAAGAAAATTACTAAGTTTAAGGTCTCCAATCTTCAAAGCAAGAATCCTTGAGTTGTGCAAGAAAGGGAACTCTTAAAATCTGCCTAGGGTTCTCCTTTTATAGGCTGAAAACCGCCTCCAACTTTTCCTTCGTGCCGTGCCCGAATTTCGCCTAAAACCTGATTTTCCGCGTCGGTAGCTGCGCCGCTTCGGCCAGCGCGCTGAGAACTCGCAAAGACTTCGGGTGATTTGGCGCCGCGACCCTGATCTCTGCTGTCTGTGGGCGCCGCGGCGCAGGAACCTCTGCAGCCTCTCTGATGATTAGGCGCCGCGGCCCTGCTTCTAACTCTTCTGCGCCGCGGCGATGGTTCGGGTTTCTGCCTCGTTCGCCACTTTCTCGTCTTTTAAGCTCCGGAACTTCCACTTTTGCCCTCTTTTAGCTCCTTTTCCGCCATTTGGCCATTTTAACCACTTTGACTCAAAAGAAAGAAAAACTATCCTAATACGACACTTATTTGTACAAAAATGGACAAAAGACTAACTAAAAATGACTCGAAAAGTGTATATAAAATACACAGATCAAATACCCCCAAACTTAACCTTTGCTCGCCCTCGAGCAAAGATAGAAAGAAAGAAATAAAGACTCAAAGAAACGAAAAATAAAAGACTCACTGACATTGATCACTTTTGCTGCATTAGTGTTATCTAGAAAAACATGAAGGTTAGCAGAATAATATGCAGGAACATATAGCATGAAATTTCAGCACACTAAACACATTAAGTTAGATATTTCGCAAACTCATATTTATCATGCTTAATGGAAGTCAATATACTAAATCATGCTTGTAAACTAGAAAATTCCTATGGCATGTTTACTTGCTATTCTCCACTAATCCTGGATATGCATAAAAGAGATCTTCAGGACTTTAAGGGTTGTAATGTAGGCTTAGGTATAGGTAGGTAAAAATAGGCATTTTAGGCTCATTTTGTGTACCATAAGCTCTTTAGCTTTTCAGTATTTCCCTTTTCTTTTTGTTCTTTCCTTCACTTCGATTCTATCTTTTCCCTCTTTTGTTTTGGGAGAGTGAAGTGTATTATAATAACAAGTACCCCCAAACTTAGGCTTTTGCCTATTTCTTATTACTTTTTTATTGGGGTGCAACAAGCTTGTTCACTCTTTTTGTCTCTTTTTTAACACAATTTATTCCACTATTTCATATTTTTACTTATGGCACAATTTGTGGGAATATAGGGTGTCAAAGAAGAAGTTTCAATTTTTAGGCTCAATGGGGCTGACTAGGGATATATTTAAAGTCCGGGATAGAAAAGAGTGGTAAGAATTGGCTATCAAAGAAATGCCTGAGTCATCTCCCTAACATGCATATCCTAACTATTTCGCCTCAAATAGCAAGCAATCATAACACATAAGTATTCATCATTTAGCATGCACAATTCAAGCAAGAAACTCCAAATAGACAGATTTTGTGAGTTTTTGGCATATCTAACCTATGTGTTTAGATAGTTGCTTCAATTCCATTACATTATTCCACCTTACTTCACTAGGTGTTTCTAGCAACTACAACATACATGATCTTTGATAGACAATTATGACTTAAAAGAAAAGAAAAATTTGTGACTCAAAAATACATAAAAACAACAAAAAACATAAATAAAACACAAATAAAAGACCCCCCAAACTTAAATCACACATTGTCCCCAATGTGTGTAGACTCAAAGACAATAAAAGAAATAAGACACTTACAGACTTGGCTAAAATGGTGGTGGTGGCGGTGGATAGTACTTTGAATTCCGTGAGGGGGGTGAGAGTTCTGGATTTTTGATTTGGCGACAGGGCCTTCGGATCGGAGCGTCTAAAAGAATTTCGGTTTTTCCGTCGTGGCGCCGCTGCTCTGCAAATTGGCGCCGCGGCGCCCAAATTTCTGCGTTCTTTTGACTCTTCTGCGCCGCGGCCCTGCTATCAGGGCGCATGGCCTCGCAATTTTTCGAAATCTTGGCTTTCTTCGCCTTCCAAGTTCTTGGCTTTCACCTGTCACACAACACAGACACTACCTCCGTGAGACTGTTCTAAATAAAGACTAATTGCATTTAAACTAAATAAACTGAAATACCTTGGGTTGCCTCCCAAGGAGCGCTGTCTTTAACGTCTTTTAACCGGACGCAAGTTCCTTATTATTCTAAGGTATGAGAGGTTACTAAGTTCATGTATTCCATTTCATTGATCAAATAGGGTTTTAAACTCTGTCCTTTTACTTTGAAGGAAGCTCCCTCTCTCCCTTTTATTTCAATCGCACCATATGGGAATACTCTTACCACCGTGTATGGTCCTGTCCAACGTGATTTTAACTTGCCTGGAAATAATTTCAACCTTGAGTTGAATAACAGCACTTGTTGTCCTTCTTGAATCTTTCGGTATCAACTTCTTGTCGTGCCATGCTTTCGTTCGTTCCTTGTAAATCTTTGCATTCTCATAGGCATTGTGCCTGAATTCATCCAACTCGCTCAGCTGTAGTAGCCTCCCCTGTCCTGCTGCCGTGGCGTCCATATTTAACTTCTTCATTGTCCAATACGCTCTGTGTTCCAACTCTACTGGCAAATGACATGCTTTACCAAAAACTAATTTATAAGGTGACATACCAATTGGTGTTTTGAATGCTGTCCGGTATGCCCACAATGCGTCATCCAATTTGATAGACCAGTCTTTCCTTGAGCCGTTCACCGTCTTTTCCAATATGCTCTTTACTTCTCTATTTGACACTTCCGCTTGCCCATTAGCTTGAGGGTGGTAGGCAGTTGTAGTGCGGTGGTAGACTCCATATCGGGAAAGCAATGAATTCAGCTGCTTGTTGCAAAAGTGACTTCCTTCGTCACTGATGATAGCTCTTGGAGTGCCGAACCTTGTGAAAATATTCTTTTGAAGGAATTTTTGAACAGTCTTACTGTCGTTTTCTTTTGTGGCCACTGCTTCTACCCATTTGGACACATAGTCTACTGCCAGAAGGATATATTGATTTCCAAAGGATGGCGGGAATGGTCCCATGAAATCGATTCCCCACACATCAAAGAGTTCCACTTCCAATATCCCTTGCGAAGGCATTTCGTTTCGTCTTGAGATGTTCCTGCTCTCGACAACTATCACATCTCTTCACAAAGGTATGGGCATCCTTAAAAGTGTTGGCGATAGAATCCGCATTCTGATGCACCTTTGCTGTTCTTGATGCCCCAAAGTGTCCACCACATGATAGGGTGTGGCAATGGGTGAGAACCTGGTGCATCTCCTCCTCTGGTATACATCGCCTGATGACTTGGTCGGCACAGTGTTTGTATAACATAGGTTCCTCCCAATAGTAATGCTTTACTTCTGAGTAAAACCTCTTCACTTGCTGTCTTGTCAATTCTGGGGGTAGTACCTTAGCTGCAAGAAAGTTAACAAAATCAGCGTACCAAGGTAAATTAGAATTCATACTTACTTGAAATAGTCGTGCGGAAAGTGATCATTTATTTGCACATCCTCGTGTTCGGCTCTGTGTTCTCGGTCTTGACAAGTGGTTCAGAATCAATTCTCTGTCCCTTTCTTATCACGAATCTCCACGTCGAATTCTTGTAGAAGCAGGACCCATCGAATGAGGCGAGGCTTTGCATCCTTCTTTGTCATCAAGTACTTTATAGCAGAGTGGTCAGTGTATACTATCACCTTATTCCCAATCAAGTATGGCCTGAATTTCTCAAATGCATATACTATTGCTAGTAGTTCCTTTTCGGTAGTTGCATAATTTAACTGTGCGTCATTTAGAGTTTTACTAGCATAGTAAATGGATCTAAATACCTTGTCGATTCTCTGTCCAAGCACTGCTCCTACTGCATAATCGCTTGCATCGCACATTAGTTCAAATGGGAGCTCCCAGTTTGGTGCAATCACTATGGGTGCTGAAATAAGCTTCTCCTTGAGCGTCTGAAATGCGGATAAGCATTCTTTATTGAAGTCTAAGGCAACCCCCGTCATTAGCAATGTGGAAAGAGGCTTTGAGACCTTTGAAAAATCCTTGATGAATCTTCTATAGAAACCTGCATGTCCAAGGAAACTTCTGACTCCTTTTGTTGATACTGGAGGTGGTAGATTTTCGATCACTGAAATCTTTGCTTTGTCCACCTCAATACCTTGGCTTGATATTTTGTGTCCCAAGACAATTCCCTCTGTTACCATGAAGTGACACTTCTCCCAGTTTAGCACAAGGTTAGACTCTTCGCACCGGCTTAACACTGCTTCTAGATTCCTTAAACACTCATCGAATGATGCTCCAAAGACCGAAAAGTCATCCATAATGTTATACCCCGTAGTTCGGACCCTACGTATGAGAGCGTATGAAAGTATGTAAGACTTAAAATTTTCAAAGGATAGGTTGATGGGTTGTTCCGGACGGGTTTTAGTCAACTTTGAGGCGGGTTATGACCCGGTACATTGAGAGTTCCTAAGTGTTTCAACGTCCTAGGGCGTAGTTCGTTGAGTCTAGATTCCAACGCAACCAACCGTTCGTCGATAGGACGTCGGAGTAGAAAGTTATGAGAGTTACAAGTTCAGTGCGCAGTCGGACATAAATGTGTTTCGGACAAGCGCGGACATGCGCCGGATGTAGGGCTGGCGCGAAATCTTGAAGGGTCGCTGAAGTTGCAGCGCCGCGCGCCAGGCAGCGCATGGCGCGAAAGTTCGAGAGCTGCGGAGGTTTTAGCGCCGCGCCCCCCAGGCGGGATTTTGGGCGGCAAAACTTAGGCAAAGGCCGATTTTTCTTTGAAAAGCCCGTGGGAGGGTGAAAAGTGTCCCCCCCCCCCCCCCATCTGATTTCTTGCATGCAATATATTGACCAAGTCTTCAAGACTTGGTCATCTTCTAATTTCTCTCTCTCTCTAAAGCTTGAGCTCCTCTTTCTCTCTACATTTCCAAAGGAAATTCTAAGCTTAAGAAAAATCTGAAAAGTTAAGAACAAGAAGGAAGTTTGTGGCTAGCTTGTTGGTGTCATTGTGGAAGTATTCTTGGCAAGAAAGCTAGCAAAATATTTGGCTAAAGCTCTAAGGTAATGATTCTTCCTTTAGATTTAGTTTTAAGTGTTGCATGTTGAGAAGAAAGAACTTGTGGTAGTAAATAATGCTCTTAGAGTCATTGCATGCTAGAAAGGTGGTTTGGATATGAAAAATGGGTTAAGAAGAAATTATGAGCATGTTGTAGCCTAAAAACTACCTTAGAATTATTAAGTGAATTGTTGTACCTAATGGGGCAGAATTTTACACACCCAAGTTTAGGTGTGTAATCCCCTTTGCAATGTTGGATTGTTGAGCCTTAAATGTGGCGTTTGGATGATAAATTCGGCCTTGAGAAAGGTGGCAAAGTATGTAGAAACAAAGGAAATGCTGCCCAATTTTCCATAGAATTTGGTGACTTTGAGTTTAGATTATTCTACCTTAAAAGTAGAGGTTAATAAACGTACCATGATTATTATAGGTTGAAAGATTACTTGCGGTAGTTGGAACTTAGCAAGTGGATTGATCAAAGAGGTATGTGAAGCTTTCCTATCTCTTGAGCATGAATAGATGAAACTATGTAGTACGGTAGACGTACAAGATTTGGTATTCCTACTTGTTTTAAGTATGTAATGACTTGTTCCGTTTTAAGAAGGTATAAGTCCCTTGGTTAGGGGAAAAGTATGATTTTACTAAAGTATAGAGTTAATATAACAACTTTATGGAAAGTTGGTTTATTAGCTTCATAAAAGGTTAATGAGAAGAGATTTACTCTAAGTAAGATAAGTATATAAAAAGGCAAATTGATTTTAAGGCATCAATTGCCCAAAGGTTTTTATGTATAAAGAAGAGTCACTTTTGAAAGAGTTGAAGTATGTGGTACTTGGGTTAAATCCCCGGTTTTCTTTTATTAAAAATATGATTAAGTGCCTTAAGTAAACTAAAATGAGAGGGTATATGAACAAGACTAATAAGAAGTTATAAGTTTTTTTAACTTAATTATGACTATGATATGATGACCAATTGAGCTAGGGTAAGAGTATAAATGAGGGGCAAGCCCCAAGACGTTATACCACCTTCTCCAGGGTAAGAGTATGAATGAGGGGAAAGCCCCAAGACGTCATACCACCTGCTTCAGGGTAAGAGTATAAATGAGGGGAGAACCCCCAAGACGTTATACCACCTTCTCCAGGGTAAGAGTATGAATGAGGGGAAAGTCCCAAGACGTCATACCACCTGCTTCAGGGTAAGAGTATAAATGAGGGGAGAACCCCCAAGACGTTATACCACCTGTTCCGTGGATTTGCTACCCATGATGCGAGGAATACCTCATGCGAGTCCTTATGGGCTTATGCGGGTGAAATAGTCCCATGCCGGTACATGCGGACGAGGAGTACCTCATGCGGGTCCACAGGACCCATGCGGGTGAAATAGTCCCAGGAGTAGGATGGTTTATTGATACTACGGGCGAGGTACCCTGTTTTGATCATGAGCCTCCTATTTTATGCAGTATTATATATATACTTGTCACTCTTATTGTTAGTAAGGCACAGTAAGGATATTTTATTGTCTTCCATGACTCCGGCTTACTTTTAGACTTATGATATCCTTATTACAGTATATTCCAGCTTTACATACTTGGTACATATCAGGTATCGCCCCTTCCTCGGGCCGCATTCATGCCGTAAGGGTAAGCGGTGTGGATCCTCGTTCTTAGGATCACCGCTAGGTGTCGGCTCCATTCCTCCGGAAGCTTGTTTATTGGTACGGATATTCCCTGATGCTATATGTATTTTGTACATCCAGGGGTATGGCGGGGCCCCGTCCACGATTGTTATCTTTAAGTGCGTGGTCATGTATGTGTTTTGGGCTATAAGAACCAGTTGTACTACTATACTTTTGGTTAAGAATGTTTTATGGGAGGCAGCCTTATCGGCTGGCCAGTGATGTTTACTTTTTATAAGTTATGTGTTATGTATGTTCCGCTGCTATTCTCTGACATATACGGCGAGTACCCGGCAGGGTACGATGCGCCGGGTCGGTCGTGACAAAAGGGTATCGTGAGCGATTAGTCCTCGGAAAGTGTCCACGCAGTGTCTAGTAAGTCTTGATTATCGGTGTGTCGTGCACCACATCTATAATCAGGAGGCTGCAGGATATTTAGGATTTGTTTCCATTCTTTCACTCTAAGATCGTGCAATAGAGCTGAGTTATAGGTTTAATGTCCTCTGATGTTTCCCTTTATGTATCAGTTATGCCTCCACGCAAGGCAACCGCGGCCCAGAAGGGCAAGGCGGCGAGGCCGCTAGTGGGACGCGGAGAGTCACGAGGCACGAGCCCGATCCTTACCAGAGATGATGTTTAGAGCGGCGAGTTCCACGGCGTCGCCACCTCAGCGAGTTCGGCGGCGGGACGCGGCCATCGAGACGCGATTCGAGCCTCCATCCCCACGAGTGGTCCGAGTACGAGATTACGGGAACATATTCGATTCTTGACCAGCTTAGTGGCGGCGCGCCGGCGAAGCAGCGGCCAACCCTAGAGCCGATGGGCTTACTGATTCAGATTTCTGGTTGTCACCCACCCGAAGTTCTATGGTTCGAGATTTGAGGAGGATCCGCAGAGTTTGTCCGATTCTGGCGGACCATGCAGTGCTAGGGCATCGGAGACCGAGTCATTATACTAGCTTCTTACCGGTTACACGATATTGCGTTGAACTGGTTTGAGTCATGGGTATTGTCGAGGGGTGAGGATGCTCTTCCAGCTGATTGGGAGGAGTTCACAGAGGAGTTTCTAGACCACTTCTTGCCTCCTGAGGTGAGGAGATCCCGCGTAGATAGGTTCTTGACCTTGAGACAGGACGGGAGGACTATCAGGGAGTACAGCCTGGAGTTCGACTCCTTGGCCAGATATGCGCACACCATAGTAGCTGACATGGCAGACAGGGTTCATCGATATGTGATGGGGTTAGACCGTCATATGATTACTGCATGCTTGGGGGTGGCTCTTCAGCCAGGGATGGATATTGCCAGGATGCAGGCGTACGCACAGGGGATTGAGGATAGAGAGCGGGATCGGCTAGATTTGGGCGGCCCAGGGCGAGACAGCAGGTCTCGTGGCGATTTTGGCGGGCGGCCTCAGGCGAACTAGGTCCACATTCCACCGGCCGAGTGCTCCTTCTCGATTCTCGGCGGAGGTCCGATCGATCGAGTTTTCGAGAACAGGGACCGTCACCAATCGAGACCACCCACATCTCGGTGTGTTCGATGCGGTAGGTCTCATCCGGGTGAGTGCCGTATGGGTTTAGGAGCGTGTTACTCTTGTGGCCAGCAGGGCCATCTGAAGAAGGATTGTCCGTCCTTAGGCAGCGGGAGCGTTACGGTTCAGCCGGCGGTGCATTCTTTGGATCTTCGTCTTCGATGGTCGACGCCGGGGCGTGGTACTTATGGGCCAGCCCGCGGCAGGTCGTGGTAGGGTTCGATTCTAGCGGTCCTCGACCGCATCTATGCTATGTCGGTCAGCGGGACCAGGAGGCGTCACCAGATGTCGTCACAGGTACATTATTGGTTTCTTGCTGTGATGTATATACTTTGCTAGATCCAGGTTCTACCTTGTCCTATATATCTCCTCATATTGCCAGTAGAATAGGGATAGAGCCCGAATCCATAAGACCTTTTGAGGTGGCTACGCCAGTAGGTGATTCCGTAGTAGCTGAGCGGGTATATAAGGCTTGCCCTGTGACTATAGATAGTCGTCAGACTCTAGCCGACTTGATAGAGTTGGATATGACCGACTTTGATGTGATTATGGGTATGGATTGTCTAGCATCTTGCTATGCCAATGTGGACTGTAGAGAGAGATTAGTTCGGTTCGGTTCGTGAGCCGGTTATCGAGTGGAAGGGAATCTTTGCGTCGTAGGGTAAGTTTATTTCTTACCTCAAGGCTAGGAAGATGGTGCGGAAAGGGTATATCTACCATATGGTTCGAGTATTCGACACTGAGGCTGTGATACCGGACCTTCGATCGGTTTCGGTCGTTAGAGAGTTTCCAGACGTATTCCCAGATGAACTTCCGGGTATCCCTCCTGAGAGGGAGATTGAGTTTTGCATTGATTTGGCGCCAGATACTCGACCGATGTCTATTCCGCCATACAGGATGGCACCTGCTGAGATGAAGGAATTGAAAGACCAGCTGAAGGATTTGCTGGAGAAGGGTTTTATCAGGCCAAGTGTTTCTCCTTGGGGAGCGCCAGTGTTATTTGTAAAGAAGAAGGATGGGACGCTGCGTATGTGTATTGATTCTGACGGTGAACAAGGTAACTATCAAGAACAGATATCCTCCCGTGATTGATGATTTGTTTGACCAGTTGCAGGGAGCAAGGTGTTTTTCCAAGATAGACCTGCGGTCTGGTTACCATCAGGTACGAGTTAGAGAGGCAGATATCCCGAAGCGCATTCGATTGCGATGCACGCACTATGAGTTCAGAGTAATGTCTTTTGGTTTGACCAACGCCCCAGCAGTATTCATGGATTTGATGAATAGGGTGTTCAGGCCATTCTTGGATATGTTCGTTATAGTTTTCATTGATGATATCTTGGTGTATTCGCGCACAGAGCAGGAGCATACAGATCATTTGAGGACGGTATTGGGAGTCCTCCGAGATCGGCAGTTGTATGCCAAGTTCTCGAAGTGCGAGTTCTGGTTAGCTTCAGTGGCTTTCTTAGGGCATGTTATCGGGGCCGATGGTATTCGGGTTGATCTGACTAAGATTGAGGCGATCGAGACTTGGCCCGCACCAGCTACTGACGGAGGTGCGCAGCTTTTTGGGCCTTGCAGGTTATTATCGGAGGTTTGTAGAAAAGTTTGCTTCTATTTCAGCACCTTTGACTAAGCTGACTCAGAAGGCAGCTATGTTCCGGTGGACGGATACTTGTGAGGAAAGTTTCCAGTTGCTAAAGGAGAAGTTGACGACCGCCCCAGTTCTTACTCTTCCAGAGGGCTTAGATGGATATGTGGTTTATTGTGACGCGTCAGGTGTCGGGCTTGGGTGCGTGCTGATGCAGCACGGCAAGGTTATAGCTTATGCATCTCGACAGCTTAGGAAGCATGAGAAGAACTATCCCACACATGACTTGGAGTTGGCAGCAGTAATTCATGCCTTGAAGATCTGGAGACATTATTTATATGGAGTTCATGTGGACATTTACACAGACCACAAGAGTCTCCAGTATATCTTCAGCCAGAGGGAGCTGAACTTGCGACAGAGACGGTGGTTGGAGCTACTTAAGGATTACGATGTTGATATTCTATACCACCCAGGGAAGGCCAATGTAGTTGCAGATGCCCTTAGTCTCCGATCGATGGGTAGTCTGTCCGATGTGCAGCCAGAGAAGAGGAATATGGTCCGAGAGTTGCATCAGCTAGCGAGCCTTGGGGTTCGTTTGGTTGATTCGGATAGTGATGGAGTTCGGGTTCGAGAGGTTGCCGAGTCTTCCATCATCGAGGAGGTGAAGAGGCGACAGTATGAGGATCCGATTATGGTACGGTATCGAGATGCCGCTGTTCAGAAAGAGAGGAGTCTAATTGAGGTAGCACCTGATGGGGTGCTAAGATTTGAGGGCCGGTTGTGTGTTCCCGATGTGACAGGACTTCGTCGGCCAGATTCGGGAGGCACACGGTGCTCGTTATTCTATTCATCCGGTCGACTAAGATGTACCATGACCTCGGTCGTGTATTGGTGGGATGGCCTAAAGAGGGCGTTGCGGAGTTCGTGGCACGGTGCGAATTGTCGTGAGTTAAGGTTGAGCACGAAGCGGTGGTCATTGCGAGCTATCGATATTCCGACTTGGAAGTGGGAGGTGGTAAATATGGATTTTATTACAGGATTACCTTCCACTCAGAGGAAGCATGACTCCATTTGGGTTATCGTCGACAGGCTGACGAAATCAGCCCATTTTCTTCCAGTCAGGACGACTTTTTCGGCCGAGGATTACGCGAGGCTGTATATCAGAGAGATTGTGAGATCGCACGAGTGCTGCGCCGATTATTTGACAGAGGAGCCCGGTTCGGCTAACTGGAGGTCTTTCCGAAGGATTAGGGGCGGTGAGTCTCGATCTGGCGCTTCATCCTCGCATCGACGGACAGGCCGAGCGCACTATCCAGAAACTTGAGGATATGCTGCGGGCTTGTGTTATTGATTTCAGGGGTAGCTGGGAGGATCATTTGCCTCTTGTGGAGTTTGCTTATAACAACAGCTACCATTCTAGTATCCAGATGGCGCCTTTTGTCACGACCCGACCCCGGGCCGCGGCCCGGTGCCCTACCGCACCCGCCGGTATACATCGTGAGAATAGCAATGAACATACACAACATACAAAAAACTTAGACAGTAACCAACAACAGGCTAGCCGATAAGGCCACCTTCCGTAAAATATACTCAATCCAGAAATAGAACAGTACATTTTTCTTTTCTTTTCAGCCCAATCCACAATGTGACTACAGACCTCTAAGAATAACAACTCAAGGGGCGGGGCCGCCATACCCCGAATGTACAACAACCAATACCGAGGATAAGCCTCCGAAATGAAGGAGCTTCTCAACGGTGAGCGGTGATCCTAGAGCGAGGATCAACAACTCATACTTTACTGCGGCGTGAACGGCCCGAAGGAGTCGATGCAACATGTACCAAATATGTGAAACTGAAATGCGTAATGAAATCATAAGTCTAAAATAAAGCGGAGACATGTATGATTACTCAATTAACGATACCGTGCCTTACTAACAATGAGAGTAAATAGGAGTATACTTACAATATAAAGTAGGAGGCTCACGATCAAAGCAGACCACCCGCCGCGATGTCATTAAGCAATCCTATTCTGGGACTATTTCACGCATAGATCGCGTGGACCCGCATGAGGTATTCCTCGCATAGGTACCGCCCGCACGGGAATATTTCACCGCATAAGCCCATAAGGACTCTCGAGGTATTCCTCGCATCATGGGTAGCAAATCCACTAAACAGGTGGTATAACGTCTTGGGGGTTTACCCCTCATTTATACTCTTACCCTGAAGCAGGTGGTATAACGTCTTGGGGGTTTACCCCTCATTTATACTCTTACCCTAGCTCAACCGGTCATCATACATAACATAAGCCCTACCGGCTTATCATACAATAAATAAGCAAGTTAAGAAATCCCCCCAACTTCTTATTAGCCTTATTCATATACATTCTCATTTTAGTTTACTTAAGGCACTAACATGTCATTATAAAATCCGGGAATTTAACCCAAAGTACTACGTACTTCTATTCTTTTAAAAATGACTCTTTTTCATATATAACTTCCAAGATACTAATAACCGTAGTATCAAGTCATAACTACTTTTCAAGACAAGTCACGATACCTTTTAGAAATACATTTAGGCTTCTAAATCAAGTGACTTCTTTCCTTTAAAACCTTAGGCAATTGATGCCTTAAATCAAATTGCCTTTCAATAAATCAAGCCATTTATCTTTCCATAAAGCCAATATAACCAACTCCCCATAAAGTCGTTATATTCACTTTATGCATTAGTCAAGTACAATTTCTATCCAAGGACTTATACGTTTAAAACGAAACAAGTATCGCATACTTTAAAACTCTTCAAGTCCCTTAACATACTTAAATTACTTAGAGTAAACCACTCTTTAAACTTTCCATAAAAACAAGTATCAAAATACTTTCAACATACTTAAAGTCTCTTAACTTTGAAAACCAAGATATCCTTAACATTTAAACAAGTGAGTTAATTCCTAACTCAATCAACTTGGACATTCTAAAATAAGCCAAGGATGTCAAATGGACTAGATTGTCAAAATCTTGTACGTCTACCGTACTATATACGTGAAACTAGTCATGCTCAAAAGATAGGAAAAGTTCCACATACCTCTTCGGGTCAAACCACTTGTCAAGTACAAATTCCCGCCCGTAGTATGTCAACCTATAATATTCACAATACGTCCATTAAGGCCTTACTTCAAACGTAGAATATTATAAGTGCTAAGTCTCTAAATTCTACGGAAAATCGGACAGCACCTCCTTTGTTTTTACTAACTTTGCCACCTTTTCCAAGGTCGAAATACAATAACCAAACAGCCCCAATTGGCTCACAACAATATAGAAGGTAATCCAATGCCAATGAATAACCAAACAGCCCCAATTGGCTCACAATAATATAGAAGGTAATCCAATGCAAATGAATAACCAAACAGCCCCAATTGGCTCACACTAATATAGAAGGTAATCCAATGCAAATGAATAACCAAACATTTCAATTGGCTCACAATAATATAACAATACCAATTCTTATTCAATTTCCATTTCAATCCAAATGGTTTAGTATAACATGATATCAAGCCGCAATCGATTACAACTACTACAATTCTCAAGTAGGTAAACATGCGACGATTCTAAATTAACGACCAAAATTGCATTTCAATTTCAAAAGGCTAATCATGTCATTTTCGGTTCTAGGCTTCTACAATCCATGTCACTTATCAAACTTCATAACACAAATCACATGATCACTTCTAACTTATAATAACGTGGAAACTTCAATTACAAAAGTAAAACGAAGGTTATACCTCAATTAGCCCAATTATGATCCAAGATCACAAGTCGCTCCTTAGCAACTTTAGCTCCTCCTTTCGACGTTCCAATCCACTCCAAGCAACCCTTAGAAGCTTAAGAATAACTCATCTTCAAGTTCCAACTTCAAAGTTGAATAACCCTTTAGGTTTTCGCCTTGCGACTAATACGAAAACGCCTCTTTTCCGAAATCTTTCTTTTGAGAAAACCTTACAATACTCTTAGGAACCTTGGTTTAAAGTGGGGGAATTATTGGACAAGAATTGAAAATTTTCCTCTTGGAAACTTGTCAAAACCGTGAGCTTCCATAGTGAGCAAGACAAGATTTCAATTTTTCTCTAAGTGTAGGGAATGACAAAGTCTTGCTACTAGTAAGCTTATATAACAAAATGGAAGGTCTAGATTAGTACATATGGATGGCTCGGATGTGTTTCACGTGGATCTTGCCCAAGTGGCCCTTGGACTTTTAGTCAACAATGTCAAGCTAAGTCATTTGCAAGACTTGTCTTCCTAACAATTGTCAAATGACCCTTTTGTCCTTGTTAAATTTCGTCCAAGACAACATAAGGGGGGTGACACGTGTCGCCCTCCCATTCGTCACAATATTTCGTTTTCCGACAAATCCAAAATTCCGATAAATTTTACTCGTCTCAAACCTTAACATTTGAGTTCTTACGTACGTTCTTAAAAACATATCCTGGAATTTCCGGGGTGTAACATTCTTCCCCCCTTAGAAACATTCGTCCCCGAATGTTCTTTCGGGAGTCCAACTTAAAGATAGCGACATAGTCTCCTTACAACCCCTACATACCAATAATGCCACAGGTGGCCACATACTAAAATGCCAACCTGAACCCCATGTGTCAACGTCGGTTATCTGCATAAAGCTTCTGCTGACTCTAAGCTTACAAATAATCTTTCGGATAAGCCGCTTTATCCACGGCCAAATGAATCAAGTCTGGACCAAATAACTGAACCTCGCCCATGTCGAACCCACCAATCGGCGATCTACACTTTCTTACATACAAGGCCTCATACAGGGTCATCCGAATACTGGAAGGGTATCTGTTATTGTACTCAACACAACAAGAGACAATTAACCCTCCCGGCTATTTCTGAAATCAAGAACACAGGCCCGCATCCTATCCTCAGGTGCCTGGATAGTACGCCTTGCCTGTCCGTCGGTCTGAGGGTGTAATGCAACACTGAGACTCACCTGTGTCCCTAATCCCTCCTGAAAAACCTCCAGAAGTTATCCGTAACCGAGCTCATCTGTCGGTCATCATAAACGTAGGAACCCCGTGCAGTCTCACAATCTCTCTGCTATACAAGCAAGCATAATCCTCAGCCGAGTAAGGGGTCCCAAATCTGAAAGAACACGGCTGGTTTCGCCAGCCTAATTACCATGACCCCGTGGAGTCGCACTTCCTCCGAGTACGATGCCACCCTGTAACAAGATCTATATTAATTACCTCTCATATCTAGGTTGGGATTTCAATCGCCTGCAATAGCCCACTGGGCTTCTGGTGCTCAACCATGACCTGCTACTATCTCGGACACTAAGCAGTAACTCCGCTATGTCCCTTTTCCGATCATCTTACCCATACATACTTCTGAGGTCACGACACGACTTAGTCGGCCCCAAACAATTAGGGCAATAAGCACTGCGTGCCTACCCTAAAACCTCTTGACTAGTCTGCGACCGGTACACGCAATCTATCCTCATCTCACAAAGACCCATCCGTGCTACTCAACCAGCTCTTCTCTCCTGAGAGTCGTATCTCGATCAGATCATAACTGGATCCTCATACTGTCGCCTCTTTACTTCCTCAACGATGGAAGACTCGGCAACCTCTCGGATCTGAACTTCATTAACCTTGGAAACCAATAATCGAACCCAGGCTCAGAATCGAAGAATCTTACGGACTACATCCTGCTCATTTGGCTGCCCGTGGCACTACCCTTAGGTCCATCACAAAGAGTATATGTAACTGTCTTGGCTTTCCCCAGATGGTATAGGATATCAATATCACAATCCTTGAGTAACTCTACCCACCATCGGTGTCGCAAATTCTACTGCCTCAGTCTGCAGATATACCGGAGGCTTTTGTGGTCTGCACAAGTATCCACATGAAGTGCAGATATACGCTATGCCCCAAATCTTCAAGGCATGATTTAATCGCCGCCAACTCTAAATCGTGAGTGGCGCATTTCCTTTCCCGCTTCCCTAACTACCGGAAAACATAGGTTCTAACCTTATCGTTACGCCAAAGACACAACCTAGCCCAACACCCATCGTTTTATCATCAAAACCGAACCCTCTAGTCTTAAGGATGAGTTAGAACTGTAGTCGTGGTCACCTTGTCTTCCAATAATGAAAGTCTTTCTCATTCTGCGAAATATTGGGTATCCTTAATCTCACTTATGGTTCCTGTTTCCCTTTTGTTGCAACCAAACTTGGTAACTAAACTTAGAATTAATTCCTTTGCTTGACTAATGGCTATGACTTACTTTCAATCACAATTTTGGGGGGGGAGGGTTTCCTTGATCTCGTCAAGTAGTAACCCGGTTTTCCTTTCCCAGTTTGTAGAGCCTATAACTAGGTGTTACCACATTTTCTCGAAATGTTCTTA
Organism: Przewalskia tangutica; assembly: GCA_029844215.1. Classification (NCBI taxonomy): domain Eukaryota; kingdom Viridiplantae; phylum Streptophyta; class Magnoliopsida; order Solanales; family Solanaceae; genus Przewalskia; species Przewalskia tangutica. The sequence continues at coordinate 1,003,290 of CM056719.1, forward strand.
CTTCCCATTATTTACTAATGGTCTTTACACTAGTCCAGGGTAAACATATCTCGTCAACCTATTTTTAACCATAGTCGTATTCTCCTTTATTATTCTGGTCCTATCCTGCGTCTAACAACATGGGTACACGCAACCCCATACGCAAACTCCTTTTCGTGGGGAAGAGAACTTATCTCCTATCTTGAACTTTCCTTGGAGTCACAACCCTACTCACTGGGTCCTCTTGCGGTCCAGTAATTAGCTAATCATCACGCCCCGCCTTTAAGTTCGTGTAGATTTTCCAACCTACCAAAGATGCCCTCACTTTCCATGCAAAGACTCGTACTTATTTTTATTCTTGCCTTGTACATTTTCTGAAATTATCCGGAAGGTCGTGGCCCCGACCGCCACACCAAACCAACTCAAGTACCTCGAGGGCACTTAAAATAACTTCCTCCAAATTCAATTATTACATACTTCCTGCGTCGATTTACCCCAGTAAACAAGTCACACGGACTTAAAAAGAAAACAATGTCAAAGAAGGAAGGATAATTCAGTTACCACCACTTCTCTTCCTTTCCACTCGATGGCAAACTGCAGGAAGCGGTACGAATCAATCTCTCTTATGTAGTCCACGTTGGCATAACAAGAGGCCAACTAGCGAACTCATAATGACCTCAATGTGCGTCATACAGCTCTGCTGGGTCCAACGACTTTATCGTTACTGTCGATTATTATCTAACGCTCGGCTACCACCCAACACTCACGTGTAGTCACCTCGAAAGGTCTCATGGATTCAGTTCCATTTCCTTATTCTTGGTTGCTCTCTTTCTTCGGGTCGTACTCTTCCGTACTCCCAAACTTATTCTAGCGTCGTCATAGCCTTCATACTTGTTTGGACCTCAAATCTGGAGTTACTAAATTAAACAATACAAGGCCCATTCCGCTCACAACCTGTTCGGTGGAACACGCCCACGAACCCGTAAAATGACTAACTAAACTTGGGCCTTGCACCTCGTGATCCTGTCACATAGCGGGACTACTACTAACGATCCCATTTCCTTTCAAGTTATGGGCGACCCTAAATAGATCCCCAACCGACTCGGCGTCGTGCTAACTCTTTTCTAGGTCTGTCTTAACTTTTTCTACAGAAGGCCTTATATACCTAAGGTCTCGGTGGTTATCAACATTTTTAGGCTCGCATTTCCATGCTCCAAGCCTATCTTATCACCCCGTAGCAGGGTACAAGAACTTCTCGTAATATCACAATCGTGTTGTCTTGACCACAACAACCATACTTTCTTCGTCCGATCTCGCGTACAATTCCTTAAGCATACCACGTAGCTTAAGTTTCTAACATAGTCTTCCACTTAGTCTCTTAATTAACTTCTTAAGGGTCCATTACCTTTTCCGATAACTCATCATTTCCTAATTATCTCAAATTAGCACGTAAAACCTTGATGAGAATTCATTAAATCTGTTTCATACCTTCCTGTATTTATTTAGTCCTTCCAAATCTCGGTAATCTAAATCATTCTAGGCAACACGCGTCGACCTCATACATAAATTCGCATAGTTGTATGTCACAATACCAACTACAACCATTACCAACCGGATACGCAATCCACGTAATCCTTCCCGGGTCATCTTTGCTTTTCGTGGCGCAAACAATCATAACTTGTTAGGGAGACGACCACAACCATACGAATCTATCGCACGATCTTAGAGTGAGAAGAATGAAACCAATCCTAAATGTCCTGCAGCCTCCGATTATAGATGTGGTGCACAACACACCGATAATCAAGACTCTACTAGACACGGTGCGTAGAGCGGTTTCGAGGACTAATCGCTCGATACCACTTTGTCACGACCCGACCGGGCGCGGCGGTGCCCTACTGGCACCCTCGCTGTATACATCGAGAATAGCGGCGGAACATACACAACATACAAAAACTTAGAAGCGGTAACCAACAGCGGGCTGGCGATAAGGTCACCCAGTAAAATATACTCAATCCAGAAATAGAACGAGACATTTTTCTTTTCTTTTCAGCCCAATCCACAATGTGACTACGCACCTAAGAATAACAACTCTGCGGGGCGGGGCCCGCATACCACAGAATGTACAACAACCGACAATATCGTGGATAAGCCTCGAAATGAAGGAGCTTCTCAGCGGTGAGCAGTGATCCTAAGAGCGAGGATCAACAACTACTTTACTGCGGCGTGAACGCGGCCCCGGGAGGTCGATCTGACATGTACCAAATATGTGGCCAGAAATCGTAATGAAATCATAAGTCTAAAATAAAGCGGAGACATGTATGATTACTCAATTAAAGATAATCGTGCCTTACTAACAATGAGAGTAAATAGGAGTATACTTACAATATAAAGTAGGAGGCTCACGATCAAAGCAGACCACCCGCGCAGATCGTTAAGCAATCCTATTCACGGGACTATTTCACCCGCATAGATCGCGTGGACCCGCATGAGGTATTCCTCGTGATAGTCAGACTACCGCGTGGGACTATTTCACCCGCGTAAGCCCATAAGGAATCGCATGAGGTATTCCTCGCATCATGGGTAGCAAATCCACTAAACAGTGGTATAACGCCTTGGGGTTTACCCTCATTTATACTCTTATCCTCAAGGTGGTATAACGTCTTGGGGTTTACCCTCATTTATACTCTTACCCTAGCTCAACCGGCCATCATACATAACATAAGCCCTACCGCTTATCATACAATAAATAAGCAAGTTAAGAAATCCCCTAACTTCTTATTAGCTTTATTCATATACATTCTCATTTTAGTTTACTTAAGGCACTAACATGTCATTATAAAATCCGAATTTAACCCAAAGTACTACGTCTTCTATTCTTTTAAAATGACTCTTTTCATATATAACTTCCAAGATACTAATAACCGTAGTATCAAGTCATAACTACTTTTCAAGACAAGTCACGATACCTTTTAGAAATACATTTAGGCTTCTAAATCAAGTGACTTCTTTCCTTTAAAACCTTAGGCAATTGATGCCTTAAATCAAATTGCCTTTCAATAAATCAAGCCATTTATCTTTCCATAAAGCCAATATAACCAACTCCCATAAAGTCGTTATATTCACTTTATGCATTAGTCAAGTACAATTTCTATCCAAGGGACTTATACGCTTAAAACGAAACAAGTATCGCATACTTTAAAACTCTTCAAGTCCCTTAACATACTTAAATTACTTAGAGTAAACCACTCTTTAAACTTTCCATAAAAACAAGTATCAAAATACTTTCAACATACTTAAAGTCTCTTAACTTTGAAAACCAAGATATCCTTAACATTTAAACAAGTGAGTTAATTCCCTAACTCAATCAACTCGACATTCCTAAAATAAGCCAAGGATGTCAAATGGACTAGATTGTCAAAATCTCAGACGCTCACCGTACTATATACGTGAAACTAGTCATGCTCAAAAGATAGGAAAAGTTCCACATACCTCTTCTGGTCAAACCACTTGTCAAGTACAAATTCCCATGTAGTATGTCAACCTATAATATTCACAATACGTCCATTAAGGCCTTACTTCAAACGTAGAATATTATAAGTGTTAAGTCTCTAAATTCTACGAAAAATCGGACAGCACCTCCTTTGTTTTTACTAACTTTGCCACCTTTTCCAAGGTCGAAATACAATAACCAAACAGCTCCAATTGGCTCACAACAATATAGAAGGTAATCCAATGCCAATGAATAACCAAACAGCCCCAATTGGCTCACAATAATATAGAAGGTAATCCAATGCAAATGAATAACCAAACAGCCCCAATTGGCTCACAATAATATAGAAGGTAATCTAATGCAAATGAATAACCAAACAGCCCCAATTGGCTCTCAATAATATAACAATACCAATTCTTATTCAATTTCCATTTCAATCCAAATGGTTTAGTATAACATGATATCAAGCCGCAATCGATTACAACTACTACAATTCTCAAGTAGGTAAACATGCGACGATTCTAAATTAACGACCAAAATTGCATTTCAATTTCAAAAGGCTAATCATGTCATTTTCGGTTCTAGGCTTCTACAATCCATGTCACTTATCAAACTTCATAACACAAATCACATGATCACTTCTAACTTATAATAACGTGGAAACTTCAATTACAAAAGTAAAACGAAGGTTATACCTCAATTAGCCCAATTATGATCCAAGATCACAAGTCGCTCCTTAGCAACTTTAGCTCCTCCTTTAGACGTTCCAATCCACTCCAAGCAACCCTTAGAAGCTTAAGAATAACTCATCTTCAAGTTCCAACTTCAAAGTTGAATAACCCTTTAGGTTTTCGCCTTGCGACTAATACGAAAACGCCTCTTTTCCAAATCTTTCTTTTGAGAAAACCTTACAATACTCTTAGGAACCTTGGTTTAAAGTGGGGGAATTATTGGACAAGAATTGAAAATTTTCCTCTTGGAAACTTGTCAAAACCGTGAGCTTCCATAGTGAGCAAGACAAGATTTCAATTTTTCTCTAAGTGTATGGAATGACAAAGTCTTGCTACTAGTAAGCTTATATAACAAAATGGAAGGTCTAGATTAGTACATATGGATGGCTCGGATGTGTTTCACATGGATCTTGCCCAAGTGGCCCTTGGACTTTTAGTCAACAATGTCAAGCTAAGTCATTTGCAAGACTTGTCTTCCTAACAATTGTCAAATGACCCTTTTGTCCTTGTTAAATTTCGTCCAAGACAACATAAGGGGGGTGACACGTGTCGCCCTCCCATTCGTCACAATATTTCGTTTTCCGACAAATCCAAAATTCCGATAAATTTTACTCGTCTCAAACCTTAACATTTGAGTTCTTACGTACGTTCTTATAAACATATCCTGGAATTTCCGAGGTGTAACACCTTATGAGGCCTTATACGGGAGGAAGTGCAGGTCACCGATAGGCTGGTTCGAGGTGGGAGAAGTTCAGTTAGTCGGGCCAGACTTAGTTCAGCAGGCAGTGGATAAGGTGAAGCTTATCCAGGAGCGGTTGTCGGCTCGTAGTCGGCAGAAGTCGTATGCAGATCATCGGCGTCGACACTTGGAATTTGAGACAGATGATTGGGTTTTTCTAAAGGTGTCGCCCATGAAGGGCGTGATGAGGTTTGGTAAGAAAGGGAAACTTAGCCCAAGGTACATTGGGCCGTATCAGATTGTCCGAAGGGTAGGCAAGGTTGCCTATGAGTTAGATCTTCCGTCCGATCTGGAGGCGGTGCATCCAGTTTTTCATGTATCTATGTTGCGAAAATGTATTGGAGATCCATCTAGAGTGCACCCGATTCATGATGTCCAGGTGACAGAGGAGCTATCGTATGAGGAGAGTCCCATAGCGATACTCGATCGTCAGGTTAGGCGACTTCGGACGTGGCTTCCGTCAAAGTCTTGTGGCGGAACGAGAATAGGGAAGAAATGGCGTGGGAAGCATAGGATGACATGATGAAGAAGTATCCTCACTTATTCCCTACACCTCCAGGTAACCCACTTTGTTGCTTTATAGTTTTGATTTAGCATTTATGCTTGAGTAATGTTGTGGCTCGTGGAGCTTCTTTGTTTGCAAAGAATAGTTAAGAGGGTCTTTGTCGATACCGTGATTTGAGTAAGCCTAGAAGGAACATTCGGGACGAATGTTTCTAAGGGGGGGAGAATGTTATACCCCGTAGTTCGGACCCTACGTATGAGAGCGTATGAAAGTATGTAAGACTTAAAATTTTCAAAGGATAGGTTGACGGGTTGTTCCGGATGGGTTTTAGTCAACTTTGAGGCGGGTTATGACCTGGTACATTGAGAGTTCATAAGTGTTTCAACGTCCTAGGGCGTAGTTCGTTGAGTCTAGATTCCAACTCAACCAACCGTTCGTCGATAGGACGTCGGAGTAGAAAGTTATGAGAGTTACAAGTTCAGTGCGCAGTCGGACAGATTCGGACAAGGCGACAGGGCCGCGGCGCCGGATGTAGGGCCGCGGCGCCGAAAGTACTGAAGGGTCGCTGAAGTTGCAGCGCCGCGGCGCCAGGACGGCAGGGCCGCGGCGCAGAAAGTTCAGAGAGGCTGCGGAGGTTTTAGCGCCGCGGCACCGAGGCGGGATTTTGGGCGGAAAAACTTAGGAAAAGTCAGATTTTTCTTTTAAAAGACCTTGGGAGGGTGACAAGTGTCCCCCCCCCATCTGATTTCATGCATGCAATATATTGACCAAGTCTTCAAGACTCTAACTCTGGAGCCTTCTCTGTGGATGGTAAGGTTTTTTCTTCACCTAGGTATTGGTATTGTAGATGATTGGGTAGGGTTTTTAACTCTAACTCTGGAGCCTTCTCTGTGGATGGTAATGATCTTTCTGGCATCTGTCCAAGCTCTTCATACTTCCTCGTATCCCATTTTTCATAAACATTCATCCAATTTGCATACTCCATCAGATCTGGATCGTTTCTACTATCATCATCCCATGTGGTCAGCACTTCTTCAAGCATATCATCATGTCCAAACTCCTTGGCTGACACTGCTTCTTCGATAAGATCAATGGCTGAGCAGTTATCCTTGGCATCTGGAAAAGTTGCTGCTCGAAAAACATTGAAAATCACCTCTTCTTCATCTACTCGAAGCTTCAACTCCCCTTTGTGAACATCAATGAGAGTCTGTCCTGTGGCTAAGAAGGGTCTGCCAAGTATGATGGGGATTCCATCGTTATCTTGTATGTCTAAGATAACGAAGTCGGCGGGAAAGATGAACTTGTCCACCTTCACTAATACATCTTCGATGACTCCTCTAGGATGAACTATTGAGCGGTCAGCTAACTGCAAAGTGATGTTTGTAGGTTTGACTTCTCCCATTCCTAGTTTGCAGAAAACTAGATAAGGCATCAGATTTATGCCTGCTCCCAAGTCGCACAATGCTTTCTGACATTCAAACTTTCCAATGGTGCATGGGATGGTGAAGCTCCCTGGATCTTGTAACTTCTGAGGTAGTTGTCTCTGTAGGATGGCACTACATTCCTCAGTCAACATCACTGTTTCGTAGTCCTCTATCCTCCTCTTTTTGCTAAGCACATCCTTCATGAACTTGACGTAGCTCGGCATTTGCTCTAATGCTTCAGCAAACGGGATATTGAGTTGCAATTGTTTGAGGATCTCCACGAATCTAGAGAATTGCTTGTCAAGAGTACATGTTTTTAACTTCTGGGGATATGGTATTATCACCTGGGGTGCGGTTGCTACAGCTTCTGCCGAATTTTCAATTTCAGGTTCGGCGCGCCGCCGCTTTTTGCCGCCGCGACGCCGCTTCTCCGTGACTGCCTCGATCTTGGCGCCGCTGCCGCCATAGCCATGGCGCACTGCTGCCACGCACTTTCTATCTCCTCTGATTCGGCATCCTTCAGGTTAATTGCCTGACATTGTGTTTCCATATTGTCTACCCCAGGTGCAAATTGCTCTTCTTATGCTTTCATTGCTCAACAAGATCGCGAGCTCTCCTATTTGCGTTTCCAACTTCTTCATGGCCATTCTCGTTTCGTCCATGAACTGATTTTGGTACCTCGTGAAACAGAGTATAGCTTCTCGTAATTCCTCCCTCTCTTCCTCTATGGTTGGATCTCTATCATATTGACAGTAAAAATCCATATCTAAAGGATTCCTGAGATGAATCAAAACCAACAACGAATCACGGCACACTTGTTTGTACAAAAGAAAATAAAATAAAATAAACAATGTAAAGAAATAAAAATAACAACCAAATTAGAAATTAAAAATAGATAAATTTGATATTGAACTATGTCTAATCCCCGGCAACGGCGCCAAAAACTTGATGCGCGAAAAGATGCACACTTTAACGCAAGTGCACGTTATCGTGACAAGTAATATAGTCTTGGTAAGACCGAATATCGTCCACAAGGATTAGGGTTCAAGTACCAACTATCTATCTTTTGGTATCTATTTGGTAATTGATATTTGATTTTGTGGTTTATACTAATAATTATAAAAGCTAATTAACTATAGGTTTACTTCAGTTGTGATGGGAATAGGGCTTCCATGTCTCCTCAACTATCCGCTTATGTTATTTATTAATGCAATGAATTATGGTTTTCTTCTCTCGGAGCTAGCAGGTTTACGAAATCATTTTATATTCCCGTTAAGGATATATAAACACTCAACCCCAGTATTGCACCTTTCTACCTTTCGGTGATAAGGATAACTCTATAGGAGGATTAAGAACAAAAACCTAGTTAACCGTCACGCACCATGCGTAAAATTAGGGTTGTTAAGCCTCTCATTAACGCTACATAAATAATTGAGGTATTTTCATCCCCAATCCAAAATATGTCTACCCAACTTACAGCATATTCACAACCTCCTCCTTTCGAAGTTTGATTAGAAATCATATAATGATAATTAGTTGTCAATTAATTACCAAGCATTCAAAGCAATTATTGGATAAATCTCAACAAGAAGAAGAATAACCATAGACATGCATTAATTCATAACATAAGTTTCTAGTGAATCAACATGAAAAGCCCTATAAAAGAATTAGTTCCTAGCCATTGACATGACAAGAACTAATTCAAAGTTCATCATACAAAACTGAAATAAAAGAAAGAAAAGAAAAGAAAATTACTAAGTTTAAGGTCTCCAATCTTCAAAGCAAGAATCCTTGAGTTGTGCAAGAAAGGGAACTCTTAAAATCTGCCTAGGGTTCTCCTTTTATAGGATGAAAACCGCCTCCAACTTTTCCTTCAGGCCAGGCCCAGAATTTCATCTAAAAACCTGATTTTCTGGCCACGGAACTCGCAGACTTCGGGTGATTTGGCGCCGACCACGATCTCTCGCTGCATGCGCCAAGGCGCAGAACCTCTGCAGCTCTCGATGATTAGGCGTCGCGTCTCGCTTCGACTCTTCTCGCGGCGATGGTTCTAAGTTTGCCTGCTCGCCACTTTCTCGTCTTTTAAGCTCTGGAACTTCCACTTTTGCCCTCTTTTAGCTCCTTTTCCGCAATTTGGCCATTTTAACCACTTTGACTCAAAAGAAAGAAAAATTATCCTAATACGACACTTATTTGTACAAAAAGGGACAAAAGACTAACTAAAAATGACTCGAAAAGTGTATATAAAATACACCGATCAATACCCCCGTAGACATCATAGGCCGAAAACGGTTGACGATACATAAGCATAGTTAAATACCAAATTAACAGCGTAACCCTATACTAACAGTTCGATAATCCAAGTATGTCACATAGTCTGCATGTTATTCATAGAGTTCAACAATATTTAAGATATCAAGTAGATGTAAAATACTTCCAATCACAGTTTATCAATGAAATGGCATAAATATGTATGATGTATATGCAATGCATATGCAATGTACCTTTTTTAACCTGGTATACAGTACGTAATTGTTTTATTATGATCTGGACACTCATGGAGGACTAGCGAAGTCCATATACCGCTCCTAGCCTGCCAAAATTTCACACATGAATCTGACTGGAGCCCAAAACTCATTTGTCGAGCCTTATCATGTTGCAGGCGTGCAACTCCGCTCCCCGCGCATCAATATTATCTCAATGTGCCATAATCTCATAGTATTCTTACATTTATGGTCTCTTGGACCCACAACATATCCATACTACTCTCACATAAATATCATAAAGTCATGAGTGTATGAATGCAATGACAATGTAAGGCAAGATATCATGATATAATGAGATATAATCAAATATAGAGATGACATGTCACATGCTTTCAAGAATTCAATAGCGCATATACAAATCCAAGCCAAATCAGAATATCATATCGAAAGCATGTGTGATGAGTAAACAAACAATGACAAACATGGTGACAATCCCACATATGACGAAAAACCCAAATAAAAATAGCAGTCGGAACCAACACAAGGTTGATTCCCTGAAACTACCCATCATCACAGTTCAACGCCGATACCCACTCAAATGTCCATCATAACCGGCTGAGTGGGACCTCCAAACGCGTCCAATACCTCTTAATATTTATAACTAATTACGCACTTCTATCGAAGTCTCAAAACACTAAACTGTAGCCTATAAAATCAAGCCTCGGTGATAGCCTTGCCCTTCATCTGGGCCTCGTGATAATCAAAGTATATTCACGCATATTATAGCACTGATATAAATCTAACACAATATAAAGCAAGACTTTAATTACCCATCCCAGACCCACGTTACCAAGACTCAAATTTTAATACTCGAAAGCCACAAATACATATTAAGTAGTCATATGCCAAAGTTAATTGAAAAATTATACACATTTGAGCTACAAATTGGATAATATTCAAAAATTCCCAATTTGATACCCTAGCAATTTCTCCAATTAGAAATAGGTTTCTACAACCAAATTAAAGGTTATAACATGATAATCTATAGTAACCCAGGACTAATTCATGATATAATCACAATTTAATCCATAAAACCTTAATTAAATCAATAATCTAACTCTCTTAATTCCAAATGACTTGCAAATCAAATTTTCTCCAACTTAATACCGCACTTATATCACCATTAATGAACATCGAAACATAAACTACAAAGGAAGATTTTTTTACCCCAAAGGTGAAATTGCTCTTAAACTCTAGAAGAATGCTCTCTGGCGGCGCTGGTTTCGAGGTATTATAAATTAGGAAAAGAATTATGACATAAAATTTTTTAAAGGACACCTGATACTGCACTTCCGCCCTAGCGAAAACGACTTCGATGTAGCACTGTGGCGGACAAAACCCTCGCTGAGGCGGTGTCACTTGACACCTCGCCTCAGTGATGCGCGAAAAGATGCACACACTTAAACGCAAGTGCACGTTATCGTGACAAGTAATATAGTCCTGGTAAGACTGAATATCGTCCACAAGGATTAGGGTTCAAGTACCAACTATCTATCTTTTGGTATCTATTTGGTAAATTGATATTTGAGTTTGTTGTTTATAACTAAGAATTATAAAGACTAATTTAACTAATGAGTTTACTTCAGTTGTGATGGGAATAGGGCTTCCACGTGTCCTCACTATCCGCTTATGTTACTTATTAATGCAATAACTTATGGTCTTCTTCTTTTGGAGAAAGAAGGTTCACTAAATCGTTTTATACTCCCGTTAGGGTTATATAAACACTCAACCCCAGTATTGCACCTTACCTACCTTTCGGTGATAAGGATAACTCTATAGGAGGATTAAGAATAAGAACCTAGTTAACCGTCACGCACAATACGTAAAATTAGGGTTGTTAAGTCTCTCGTTAACGCTACATAAATAATTGAGGTATTTTCATCCTCAATCCAAGAATGTCTACCCAACTTACAGCATATTCACAATCCCCTCCTTTCGGAGTCTGATTAGAAATCATATAGTGATAATTAGTTGTCAATTAACTACCAAGCATTCAATTCAATTATTGGATAGATCTCAACAAGAAGAAGAATAACCATAAGCATGCATTAAATCATAACATAAGTTTCTAGAGATTCAACATGGAAAACCCTATAAGAGAATTAGTTCCTAGCCATAGACATGACAAGAACTAATTCAAAGTTCATCATACAAAACTGAAATAAAAGAAAGAAAAGAAAAGAAAGTTACTAAATTATGAGACTCCAAGCCTTCTAGCATCCAAGGTTTGTGTTGTGGAATATTTACAAGATGGATTGGTGGAAGGATGGATGTAGAGTGGTGAATGGTGGAATGGAGAATGAATAATTCTTCTAATGATGTAGAGTATTTATAGCCAAAGAATCCTTTTGGTGAAGGGTTAGGTATTTTGTAGGTAGGAAAAGTTATTAGAATCCTTTTAGGTAAGGGTTTTAAGGTAGGAAAAGTTATCCCTTTAGGTAGGAAAAGTTATCCATTTAGGAAGGAAAAGTTATCCCTTTAGGATTCTGAAAACATGTCAAATTCGGCCCAGCACTTCATAATTCCCGCGTCGGCGCGCCATGCAGATCAGCCACGGCACCAAATTCAAAGAACTCTCGACTTTCAAGCACTTTAGCGCGCGCTTGCCGCTGCCGCCGCGCTCGGTGACGTTTCTCGCGATTCCGTCTCGTTGCCCATTTTTCGTCCGGACTTCGTCTGAACTCCTCTATAATTCCCGGAACTTCTTAGACTTTATTTCTTGGCCCTTTTTGTGTGCAATTCCATCTCATTTATGCTCATTTCATCTCCTTTTCGCCATTTCTCCATTTATGACCGCTGTGACACAAAAGAAAGGAAAACGACACTAATATTATACTAAACATAAATAAAATGAGTAAAATACTAACTAAAAATGACTCAAAAAGTGTATATAAAATACACCGATCAAATACCCCAAAACTTAACCTTTGCTCGCCCTCGAGCAAAGATAAAAAAGAAAGAAATAAAGACTCAAGGAAATATGAAAAAAGACTCAATGACATTGATCACTTTGCTGCATTGGTGCTACTTGGAAAAACATGAAGATTAGTAGAATAATATGCAGGAACATATATCATGAAATTTTAGCATTCTAAACACATTAAGCTAGATATTTCGCAAACTCATTTTTAATCATGCTTAATGGAAGTAAGAATACTGAACTATGCATGTCAATTTCAAAATTCCTATGGCATGGTTACTTGCTATTCTCCACTAATCATGGTTATGCATCTAAGAGATCTTCAGGACTTTTAAGGGTTGTAATGTAGGCTTAGGTATGGGTAGGTAAAAATAGGCATTTAGGCTCATTTTGTGTACCATAAGCTCTTTTAGCTTTTCAATTTTTCCCTTTTCCTTTTGGTTTCTTTTCTTCACTTCAAATCTATCTTTTCCCCTCTTTTGTTTTGGGAGAGTGAAGTGTATTATAATAACAAGCACCCCCAAACTTAGGCTTTTGCCTCTTTCTTATTACTTTTTCATTGGGGTGCATCAAACTTATTCACTCTTTTTGTCTTTTTTTTTAACACAATTTATTTCAAATATTTCACATTTTTACTTATGGCACAATTGGAGGAATATAGGGTGTCAAAGAAAAAGTTTCATGTTTAGGCTCAACGGGGCTGACTAGGGATATTTTTAGTGTCAGGGATAGAAAAGAGTGGTAAGAATTGGCTAACAAAGAAATGCCTGAGTCATCTCTCCTAACATGCATATCCTAACTATTTCGCCTCAAATAGCAAACAATCATAATACATAGGTTTTAATCTTTTAACAATGCACAAATCAAGCAAGATACTCCAAATAGACAGATTTCATGAGTTTTTGGCATATCTAACCTAAGTGTTTAGATGGTTGCTTCTAATTCCATTACATTATTCAACCTTACTTCACTAGGCAATTCAAGTAACTACAGCATGCATGATCTTAAAAAAAAAAAAAAAATATGACTCAAAAATACACAAGACAATACACAAGACAATTCAACAAGACTCAAAAATAATAAAACATTCCCCCAAACTTAAATCACACATTGTCCCCAATGTGTGCAAGACTCAAAAAAATTAGTGACAACTTACTGACACAACACAGCGGTCATAACGGAGGTCTAGGAGGAAAAATTCTTGAATTTGCACTAATATGCTCCTCTAGTTCAGCGCGCGCCATGCTCGACGCGGCGCTGCTAGTACGGTGGCTCTGAGTTCCGCGCCATGCCTCGATTACAGCCGCGGCGCCGCGACGACGGTTTTTCCTTTTTTTCAGCGTTTTTGCTCCTTTTCCCTCAGATTTAGCTTTCAGTCCACCTGTCATCCAAAACACAAAACAAGAACCCAAGACCGTGAGACTGTTCAAGACAAAAATAAAACAAACTAAAGACAGAAATTAAAATAACATAATTAAAAACATTGGGTTGCCTCCCAACAAGCGTTGTCTTTAACGTCTTTTAGCCGGACGCAATTAACCTTTACGAGTGCCCATTGGATCCTTCTGCGAACTGCTTGCAATCCGCAGAGTTATTGTTGCAGGTCTCACTTCAACTACAACAATCGCTTCAAACAAGGGCCTCAAATATACGATTATCCCCCAAGTACACAAGACATGCTTGTCATTTAGACTCTCTCTAATGTAGGGATCAGTGAGATTCCCAACATCTCTCAACTCTAGGGGGTGCCCTTGATGGTATGGACTTCCTGTTTAGGGGTCAACATTGACAGCTGGTGGTGTTTCTTCTGCAATAGGTACGAGAAAAAGATTTTCCAAGGAATCCAAGAAGGTGAATAATTGGATCTCTGCAATATTTTCCTTATCTACACCAACTATCTCGCCAGATTCCTCAATAGTTGGGTGTGGTTCAGGCTCCTCAATTTGCTTGCCACCTCCCACAGGTGCAGATTGCTTTTCTTGCATTTCGATGTTCAAAATGACTGCGAGTTCTCCTATTTGCAGTTCCAACTTTCTGAGGGACTCTCTTGTCTCAGCCATAACCGAGCTCGCTCGCGAACATAAGTATGCTCGCCTGCAACTCATTTCGATCTTCCTCTGAAATCTGTGGGTTAAGCTGCTGTTGATGACTCCACTGTTCCTGATAGTAGTAGTCCATGTGTCCTGATTTTTATTTTATTTTTTTTCATATTTAACCTGTAAAATAAGAAAAACAAAAAAAAGTGATAAAAAGATGCTCGCAGAACAAGTTAGAAACTTGTTCTTGGAGCAAAAAAAAACAAATAAAAAATAAAAACAGAAATAAAACCAAATTAGAAATTAAAAATAGATAAAATTGATATTGAACTATGCCTAATTCCCGGCAACGGTGCCAAAAACTTGATGCGCGAAAATATGCACACACTTAAACGCAAGTGCACGTTATCGTGACAAGTAATATAGTCCTGGTAAGACCGAATATCGTCCACAAGGATTAGGGTTCAAGTACCAACTATCTATCTTTTGGTATCTATTTGGTAAATTGATATTTGAGTTTGTTGTTTATAACTAAGAATTATAAAGACTAATTTAACTAATGAGTTTACTTCAGTTGTGATGGGAATAGGGCTTCCACGTGTCCTCACTATCCGCTTATGTTACTTATTAATGCAATAACTTATGGTCTTCTTCTTTTGGAGAAAGCAGGTTCACTAAATCGTTTTATACTCCCGTTAGGGTTATATAAACACTCAACCCCAGTATTGCACCTTACCTACCTTTCGGTGATAAGGATAACTCTATAGGAGGATTAAGAATAAGAACATATTTAACCGTCACGCACAATGCGTAAAATTAGGGTTGTTAAGCCTCTCGTTAACGCTACATAAATAATTGAGGTATTTTCATCCCCAATCCAAGAATGTCTACCCAACTTACAGCATATTCACAATCCCCTCCTTTCGGAGTCTGATTAAAAATCATATAGTGATAATTAGTGGTCAATTAACTACCAAGCATTCAATTCAATTATTGGATAGATCTCAACAAGAAGAAGAATAACCATAAGCATGCATTAAATCATAACATAAATTTCTAGAGATTCAACATGGAAAACCCTATAAGAGAATTAGTTCCTAGCCATAGACATGACAAAAACTAATTCAAAGTTCATCATACAAAACTGAAATAAAAGAAAGAAAAGAAAAGAAAGTTACTAAATTATGAGACTCCAAGCCTTCTAGCATCCAAGGTTTGTGTTGTGGAATATTTACAAGATGGATTGGTGGAAGGATGGATGTAGAGTGGTGAATGGTGGAATGGAGAATGAATAATTCTTCTAATGATGTAGAGTATTTATAGCCAAAGAATCCTTTTGGTGAAGGGTTAGGGATTTTGTAGGTAGGAAAAGTTATTAGAATCCTTTTAGGTAAGGGTTTTAAGGTAGGAAAAGTTATCCCTTTAGGTAGGAAAAGTTATCCCTTTAGGAAGGAAAAATTATCCCTTTAGATTCTCAAAACATGTCAAATTCGCCCAAGATTTCATAATTCCGTCGCGCGCCATAGATCAGCCATGGCTCAAATTCAAGAACTCTCGACTTTCAAGATTTGCGCCGCGCGGCCGCTAAGCGCCGCGCTCCGTGACGCTTTTCCGCGATTCCGTCTCGTTGCCCTTTTTTCGTCCGGACTTCGTCTGAACTCCTCTATAATTCCCGGAACTTCTTAGACTTTATTTCTTGGCCCTTTTTGTGTGCAATTCCATCTCATTTATGCTCATTTCATCTCCTTTTCGCCATTTATCCATTTATGACCGCTGTGACACAAAAGAAAGGAAAACGACCCTAATACTATACTAAATATAAATAAAATGAGTAAAATACTAACTAAAAATGACTCAAAAAGTGTATATAAAATACACCGATCACTCAGCTCTATGACAAATATGACTTCGTCGGAGAGGACTCACCCCTGTGGACAGAATACCCTACCCCAACGGAGACTCACAAATCCTAGACTCTCACTTCGGTGATCCAACCTATTTCCTAGGTGGACAAGCCGGAGCCGACACCAAACAACAATAATGAGAAAACAACCCCAAACTCTTATCCAACACGTGAAACACTCTCGAGACCCCTCAGACACAAACCATATATGTTCATCTAAGGTAAACATTGCTACGAACTCGCTTGTACTCTCGGATTTCCCATTTAATCGAGCTAAGACATACTTTTTTAAAGAACCATCCAAAAGAAACCAAAATCCAAACTTTACTAATAAGGTCATGAAATACATCTGATTACCTCGAGAAACAAACCAATGACTCGGCTAAGTCATAAACGACCATCTAAAATAACAAAAAGCGACAGAACTCGGAAACAGACTCATTTATCCAAAAATCAACTTTGAGTCAAACTATCTCACTCTAAGTTTCTTGTTTTGAGTTTTTCATCCGAAATGTATATAATTGGACCTTGGGATCCGTGCCACTCATCCTCGCCGCATCACAAATCCCACACAGAGTCTACCGGAAGGGTCAAACATGAAAACAAGAGTCTTAAGCTAAAAATAACCAAACGGGTCATTACAGAGCAGAGCTAGGGCATCACAATCCGATTCATTTGAATTTCCTTCAATGAAAATTTACATTGTATATACAGTTTTTTCACCGAAAAAGTGATATGACGATTCTTTTTGCTAATAGCTACTCATTTCTGATAAAAAACTTAAAGTAAATATGATATTTGTTTAGTTTCATTTATAGACTTATCTTTATTTCAATATTAATGACATGATTAATTTGATTTGTGAGTCTTTTTCCGACTTTTAGGCCATACACAGATAATATTATTGCAAATACACAAGCAATATATGAAATCAATATATTGTATTGATATTCATAGTAGTCAACAAGATTTTGCCAAATTACTAAAAACATAAAGGAAATCAATATATGGAATATATAAATACCATTCAAAGAAATCTTTCATTATGACCGTTTATGGGGTGGGGGGGTGACATTTATATCCACAAACACAATTAGGATTAACATCAGGCTTAGCTGGATCATACAAGCAAGAAGAAGCAATTATATCTTTTTCATGTAACTCAATGCATCTATCATCACAATCACTGTCGTCGATGCATTCCACGGTCGGAATTACATCTATGCATTGCAATGAACCCAGATAACTTCGGGCAATTGCTAAGTTGAATACAGACAGATATGCAATTATAAGAAGGAGTAAGACTGAAATTTTTGCCATAATTGACTATGTTTATGCTTTTGAGTGAATGGTTCTAGCATGATTGCAACTTCCAACATATATAGGATTCAGAGATGTCATTTTAGTTAATATAATAAATGTTATACATAATTAGCAAGATTTTCTCGAGAATGTTGCTTCAATGATAAAAATGGTAAATTTTTAGTGTGTAACTAATTATTTTCAAATGTTGCCTTATGATATATGTGATTGTGGATACCTCTATATGTTTTTTAGTAGTGCCAATATTAAATAATTCTCCATAGAAGTCATTTTTTGACTCCAAATGGTCAAAAAAATAAAAATGACAAGATCATATTTAGATGGTCTTCCATACCTTTTTTTTTTAATTAGAAAGAGTGTTAATGTGTGAGTTTGACTAATTTCGATAGATAAAATTGAATTCAATTATGTCACTAGTAGTGATTAAGAAGTGCCAAAAATAATATTTATAGGAAACATATTTATAGTTCTTGCATTGGGATTGATCATTTTTATACCCTCGACATGCTTATCATATTTTAATCTTCTTTCAACAAACTATATATAATATTTTTTTCGAGAAGATAACAATATATATACAGTATTTCATTTGTGGTATATTCAAAAGGATGCTGGTGCTTTTATTTCATGTGTTTGCTTAATGTCATATGTACTATTTATATTACATGTTCTTCATAATTTTAATATATGAAGCATGAATAATTTAATTGTACGTATCTCGTATTCATTCTAGAAGAGGAAGATGGACAAAATACTAAAATGCAATGGGTGGCACGCCTCTGGCCTCTTGTACACAACGATATATTTAGAATTAAAATTTTATGAGTTAAGAATATTACTGATATATTTAGAATTTAAATTTTATGAGTTAAGAACATTACTAAATTCACTAACTATTTAAAATAAAATATGTTAACGTCATTAGTAGATTTTTCCCACATACATAGTTTGAATTAAAGCTATAATATATTCGACCAAACCTCATACCTATGAGCATGTCACGATCCCTGTTGGTGACACCTACATAATCCCACCAATAGGCGAACCACTCCCAAATTATTCACATAAAAGTGCCAATATTAAATAATTCTCCATAGAAGTCATTTTTTGATTGAGTTTTAAGGTTGACTCCAAATGGTCAAAAAAATAAAAATGACAAGATCATATTTAGATGGTCTTCCATACCTTTTTTTTTAATTAGAAAGAGTGTTAATGTGTGAGTTTGACTAATTTCGATAGATAAAATTTAATTCAATTATGTCACTAGTAGTGATTAAGAAGTGCCAAAAATAATATTTATAGGAAACATATTAGAAGTGAAATAGAAGGATTCGGCGGCAAAGGCATGCTTTAACTTCGTAATAATAATAGTTCTTGCATTGGGATTGATCATTTTTATATCCTCGACATGCATATCGTATTTTAATCTTCTTTCAAAAACTATATATAATATTTTTTCCTTACAGTTCAATTCATGTTTCAACACTTCCATATAACCAATTATAACTTAAACATCAAGGTTTTCTTCCAATTTTCAACATGAAATTAGTGATAATAATGACAACACAACAATCAAAGCAAATGTATACAAACATAGCCAAAAATCGGTAATTACCATTCCAATTGGCTCAACAACATCAACAACAATCACATGCAATCTCTTATTTCCAATTCCCCTTTAGTATGAGTTTATCCCTTAACTACAACATCATTTAATTTTCCAAATACTCTATGAAAAGAAGAATTATTACCTTAAGTTTTAAGCCAAAACAGTCCCTAAGCTCTCGGTCCAATTGCTCCAATTTTTACACCATTTTCACAATTTCTTCAACTCCAAATGACATGCATGTATTCCACAAATTTAATCCATCATTCTTACATGTTTTTCTTCCAAAACTTCATCTAAAAATCTAGAAATTTCTGGGCTAATATTTTCGGCCAGCAGTGTCGTAATTCCCACTGTTTTGGAGGCTAAATTTGGCTTAGAAATTTGTAGAAGACTTAATCTAAGGAGAAGGAGATGAGAGCTTCAATTTTGGCTAAGGAATAGGGGTGTTTTCGAATCTTGTTTCCTTAATGACGTTCTTAATTATCGCCTTAAACTTACAAGGTGTAACAATCCAGAATGTTGGTCCGAATTTCATGACATTTGTTCCAACATTTCTGTTTTGAACTTAGTACTGAAAATGATATGTTGTGCAAAATGTCATAACACTAAACCCAACATTAACATTCTTTCCCTTTTTGTCTTTCTTCACAAAACCTAATTTATTCAATGCGAGTGACTTAACGACAACATTATCGATGTGTCCCAACATCTATGATAACAATAATGTTCCCCCTTAACTTGTGATGACATACAAACAACAACATATACAAGACAATATATATATATACCATTCATATATAGGATTAGATGACTAAAACATAGACAATTAATTACATCATCCATAACAAAAAATAATTGGCAGATTGCTACATCCCAAATTTAACAAAACAGTAAGATTGACTTATACATCCCAAGTTAATAACCAATTAATCAAATTGCAATCAATATTGCAACAAACATAGTACGCAATCAGCAGCATCAATAACAACAACATCTCTCACACCACCTCCCTTGTATGTCAAGCATCAATAGTAGCTTCCAGCCGCTTTATTCTTTTGCTTGACTCTGCAACTGCACCAACAGTAGCATCCAAATCATTCTTTCTCAGCTCCCCTGCATTGTCTCTCTCAGCAGCAGCATTAACATCAACATCTTCCCCAACAGCAGTAGTAGCATTTTCTCCCCTTTTTTGTGAAGAAAGCAGTAGAAGGAGACGATCTCTTATTTGAACCAGGGCTTCTCTCATAGTATCAACCTCGTAAATTTGATGGTTGATATTTGTAATTTGATTTATAAGTCATTCTGTGGTCAATGGAGACTGCCATATTTCAGCGTTTCCAGAAATGTTGGTGACATTTCTTTTAATATCTATATTGCTTCTTTCTATTTTCCAGGGTAGGTCTATTACTCTATCTTTGTTTTTCAACACTACCTTGTTGATTGTGTACAACTCTGGATCTTTCCCAAAAATGTCATTCTTCTTTGGTTGAAAGCCTTGTATAGTAAGGACTTTGAAAATTAATGAGGGAAAAGAAAGAATTGAAGTTGATTCTTTCTGTGCCAAGTTAACAACATGATCGAAAATTATTGTGCCTAGATCAACTTTCAAATCTTTGCCAATTTTGTATAGCATGGTGTCTTGTTCTGAAGTTACAATTGACTCATTCATAGACGGTAGCCAATTGTATATAACAATTTTGTGTAGAGTTGCAAACAGAGCTGCCAATTTAGAGGCTGGACATCTAGAGATCCATTTTTGCATTATACCTCCTGTGAGGTATTTAATAATTTCATCTCTATTATCCACTGCAGGGTCTGTTTCTGTATCATCCTCCTCATCATTTAGTTCCAAACATTGATTTATAATAGAAGGTGTGAAAGTGTATATTTTGTTACAGAAAAATACTTTCCCAAATTTCTTTGAGCTGGTATCTTCTACAACATATTCTATATTAGCATAGAACAACCTGTTTATTTTATCAATATAGGTCCTTTGTTTGTGACAGATCTGATGAGTTGTCTTTTCTTTAAAAATTCTACCAAGCCATAATGTGAGCAATAGGTAATGTCTAGTACCTTTTCGGACCTAATTATTCTATTTTTATACCAGTCCCAATTTTCAGAACTAGTTTTAGAATAGAATTTTTCAAAGAAGAAAGATACCTATTGGTCAGATTCTGATTCTGATTCTATTTTACTGGAGGAGACAAGGGAATGTGTTTTTTCAGTAGTTGGCTGAAATGTTGCCTGAGATGTTGTGACATCTGGAGCAACATCTGGGACATCACTTGATCTTGTGGATTTTGGAACTCCTTTTGGACAGAACCTCTTCATTGGAGTGTCGTCTGGAATTTCCTCATCCTCAGATGCATATTAAGGAACAGATATTGGGGATATTGGTTGAGAAGAAAAGATCTTTGGTTCATCTTGAGACTCATTTTTCTTCATAGTATCCTCAAAAAATAGGTTGTAGTCTGTATCACCTGTGTCACTACTTGAACAAGAAGGAACTTGCGACTCGAACCTTGACTTCTTTACAGCAGGTTCCGGTTGAACTGCTCTTTCAAATATCCTGCTTGATATTCTGGAGGGAAACTAAGAAGTGCTGGTTCTTTTGCCCAATACAGAAACATCTGGAGTTGCATCGACATCTATGAGGTTAGTATCATCCTCAGGGTAACTTATTTTCAATGGTTCTTGAAAAGCACTTATAACAATTTTCGTGGAAATAGGAGGGCTGGTACTCATGGGTGTGTTATCTGAGATGTTGGAAGACATGGGTGTTGATATCAGGGATGTATCCATGGGTGAATATGGAGAGGGTGATTCTAAGGGCTTAGGGTTTTTGGGGGGTTTTGGAAGATGAAGTGATTGAGTGTTCAATCGGTCTTGGGTGTATAAACCGAGATGATGTGATTTTTTTCCTTTTTTAAAAAAAAAATCAGAAAAAACAAAAGACTAAAAAGAAGAACAAAATGAAGAAGGTTTTATACACTTGGCAAGAACAATTCCTCGATTTTAGGTGTTTGAATCATATTCAATTACTTGCACCTAAAATTTTGGAATCACAAGATAGACATTAAGATTTGGAATTGATCTTAAGCATTTAAAAATTGAATTAAAAAAAAATAAGGCATACAAATAGGGAAGATAAAAATCGATTTTTCAAAAATCAGTTACAAACAATATCCCAACAAATATCATTATCTGAATGTGTCAACAGTAATGTTGGCAACATTTTGGAGAACACAAGTTTATGATCCGCAAGAACTTTCTGTTTTGGCAACAAATCAAGACCCGTTTTATATGTATTTTTATGAGTTTAACCACTAGACCAATGTAACATTTTCTCATTGTGTCTTTGATCTAATTATAAAATACATACAAAATTTATTATTGTGTCAAAAATAAGAATACTTATTTAGTATCCATATAATTTTTAGTTTAAGCACTTGATACTCCTATAGAATAGGAACAATATCATTTCAAGGACTTTGCTCATATTGCACAGTTGCCAAAAAATTAGTAAAAGGCTTTGCCTTATTTTGATACTTCTTTTTTATGATATCTAATATCATCGCAGAGAAAGATAACGTCTTTCGAATCATGTTCTTATTGAGGATCATGCTTGTGTGAAAAAAAATCATGCATTATACAGTAACAAAAATCAGATTATGATATCTCATAGGTAAATGTCACCCAAAATGTTAGAGACATTGCAGCCGACATTCACCTAAACAACGTCGTTTCAGAGATTACAAAGACCAAGAGATTTCTTCAAACTAGAAAATCTCTCATGGTCCAAAGCTTTTGTAAAAATATCAGCTAGTTGATGAAGAGTGTCAACATGTTCAATTTGAACTAGCTATTTTTCGACCAAATCTCTTAAAAAATGATGTCTTATATCAATATATTTTGTACAAGAGTGTTGATGTCACGACCACAAGCTCATGATCGTGCCCTACCCGCACCTGCCTGTATACGAGAATAGCAGCGGAACATACATGAAACTTACAAAATAAAATAGCGAGAAATTAAACA
The DNA here is from genome assembly GCA_029844215.1 of Przewalskia tangutica. Taxonomy (NCBI): domain Eukaryota; kingdom Viridiplantae; phylum Streptophyta; class Magnoliopsida; order Solanales; family Solanaceae; genus Przewalskia; species Przewalskia tangutica. Next base: position 1,026,536 of record CM056719.1, read on the forward strand.
ACAGGTTAGCCGATAAGGCTACCTTCCTGGACATATATACATATACATAACAAATGAAGCTACACCCCTTTCTTTTTACAAACCGACCAACAACATGTGACTACTGCACTTAAGAGTTTAACATAACAACCGTGGCGGGACAGTGGCCCCGCCATACCACGAATATACATAAGTCTACTACATCGTGACACTGCATCAAAAGATAAGCCTCCGGAGTGAAAGGAGCTTCTTTCCAAAATCAACAGATCCTAAGAGCAAGGATCACCAACCCAGGTACCTATAACTCGCGGGCATGAACGCAGCTGGCGGGGTCGATAACAAAAATTTAGTATGGAATGTAAATAAAATGCAATAACCAAATCCTATCTCAGATAAAAGAATGTCCTTTAACTCCCGAAATCAATCATATATTAATCGCCTTTCCTTCTTTCAATAAGATTTACCAACATATTCTTACATACGTATTTAAGAGTTTAATCCAAATTTTTCACATAACTTACATATCTTACATAACATAATCCGCCCATTTATGGACCCGCATCATGAATCTTGTGACATAATCCGCCCGCTGGGCCTTGCATCGTGGAATCATATAACATAACCCGCCCGCTGGGCCTTGCATCGTGGAATCATATAACATAACCCGCCCGCTGTGGGCTCGGGCATCGTGGAATCATATAACATAACCCGCCCGCCCGCGGCTCGGTGATCGTTGACGTAACCCGACCTATGTGTAGGCTCGGGTAATATGGCGTATCCGCTATGGGTAGGCTCTGTATTTCATAACGTAACCCGCCTATTTGTAGGCTCGGTGTATTTCATAACGTAACCCGCCTATTTGTAGGCTCCTGTATTTATAACATAATCCGCCTATTTGTAGGCTCCTGGTGATTTTCCTTACATAACATTTTTAAACCATCTTATTACCTCTTTCTTAAGTCGCCATAACAACTTCCCATAAAGCTGTTATAACAACCCTTCAATTTTTAGAGAACTTAAGACACTTTTATTCTTGCAACATTTAGGAAAACTGGATCCAAAGATACTACGTACATACATACTTAAAAGAATCATATCGCTTAAAACTTCATAATCCTTAAAAGACAATCAAAGTTCTTAGTATTAAAACTTCATAACATACTTCCTTTAAAGCCCACTTACTTATACTTATAAAAAAAAATATAAAGTTCCATTCCTTCCAAAACCAAGTAATTTATTCCCTTAAGATCATATAACTTCTAGTCATTTTCGAACATAAAATCCACTTACTTACTTTAAACAAATCAAGACACATAGCCTTTAAATCAAATCTCATAATTTCCTAACCATTCTTACCAACGTCTCCCATAAGACCTAGTAAGGACTTAGGACAATTTAACCTACTCTTAACTTAGATTCAACAATGTAAATACTTCTTAACTTCTAAGAGTAGAAGAAATCTTGAAATACTATCTCATGGATATTTCATACGTAGGATCATGCCAAAGAAAGTAGAGGTTCACATACCTCGCGACGACTAGCGACAAGTTGCAAAAAGGCTCCAAAGTACTTCAACCTATAATGGCCACAAAATGTCCATTAACCTCTTAATTCAAACGTAGAATATTCTAAGTGCTAAGTCGCTAAATTCTACGGAAAATCGGACAACACCTCCTTTGTTTCTATTAACTTGCCACCTTTCCCAAGGTCGAAATCAACAAGGCAACAAGATCCAAATCTAAGCCAACTTAACTATAACAGCCTCAGGCTCACAAATCTAAACTACTATCACAAGTATTAACTCAAATCCAAGAGAAGGGAAACTCTTACCTTTCGGAAAAAAAAAACCCACAAAAGCCCTTTTCTACCACTTCCTATCCGTCAAACTCATCCACCAGCGCTTCCCACAAGTTACCCACACTTTTCCTTCTTGTCGCCGCTCCAACAATCTCTCCTAAGGCAAGGTTTTCTTCAAAAACTAGAGAGAGAAGGGAGAGGAGTTTCTTGGGAGGGTTTGGTGAGAATGGCCAAGTCTTCCAAGACTTGGCCCTTTAAATAGGGCCCCCTTTTTCTGAAAATATCCCCCGATTTCAGCTAATACCGCAGAAAAATCCCGCTTGGCGCTGCGCGCCACGCGGCCATGGCGCTCAATCTTCCGAGAAAAGTTCCAGCATTCCGGCGCGCCGCAGTCCGGCGCAAGGGCGCTGCAAACCTCGCGACTTCGATAACCGGCCGCGCCGCGATCCAGGCCAGCGCGCTGCACTTCGAACCGAAATCACTGCTTTCGATCACGCACCAAACTTGAAACTTCCATAACTTTCGACTCCGATGCCCAAACGACGAACGGTTTGCTGCGTTAGGAACTAGATTTAACGGACTACACACTAGGCTTTTTTTTTAAACACCTAGAAATTCTTAACAACTTGGGGTACAACACTCCCAGATAGACTCAAAATCCGCTCAACACATGCTTTTCAACTTATCTTAACTTCTTGAATTTACGGGGTGTAACATTCTTCCCCCCTTAGAAACATTCGTCCCCGAATGTTCTTTCGGAGTCAATCTTATAATTAGCGACATAATTTCCTTTCACAATCCCGATATACTAACATTGCCACACATGGCCCTAGTACCTCGCACATACTTATCCGTCCATCATAAGCCCAAAAGAGATTACCTTTTCGTACTTCCAACTTACTTCTAGATAATGCACATAATTTCAATATTATCCGTTCTTGATACAAAAACATAAAACAACCTTATCATGCATACAAATCAGAAAGGGCCGAAGGTATACCTGAATTCATATAGGCGGTTCAAAGGACCGCTAAAACTGGGAACTTCCACCACGACCTCTGCCACGGCCTGCCGGTGTATGAACATCCTGCCTAGCTACTGAAGGCGAAGAACCCGCAACTGATCCGGTAGACTTTTCTATCCTCCCGCAACTCTCCTACTAGGACAATCCTCAACATATGGCCCCGACGGCCACAGTAAAACAGCACTGAGCACGACGACATTCCCTGTGTGATCTGGCCACACGTGAACATCGAGGAAGAGGGCCCCGACCGTCAGAACCCATGCGCGATACGAATCCAAGCCTCGAGCTCACCGGCTCCCGATTACCTACCGATCTAACCTCCGCCGTAAAATCGGAAGGAGCACTGCAGGCCGCGAATCAGACCTAGCTCGCTGCCGAGGCTCTCCGCCGACAATCACCCCGAACTCCGCTCGCCTTCGGGCTGGCCTTGGTCTGGTCGGCCCTCTCTCCTCGCCTCAATCTCGTGCATATGTCTGCATCTCCGGCGATATCCATTCTCGGAAGGGCCACTCCTGTGCAAGCGGTGATCATATAACGGTCTAGTCCCATAACATAGCGATGGACTCTATCGCCATGTTAGCCACAATAGTGTGCGCGATACCTAGCCAACGAAGTCAAACTTCAGGGTGTACTCGATGGTCCTCCCATTCTCGCCTCAATGATAAGAACCTATCAACACGGGCTCTCCTCATCTCGTGAGGCAAAAGTGACCAAGAAAGGCCTCTGTGAACTCGCCCCAAACCACCGGACGAGCATCATCACCCTCGAAAGCAACCACGACTCAAACCGGTTCAACGCGATATCGCGAACCGCAGGAGGCTAGCGTAATGCATTCTGTCAAGCCCTAAGAACTCGCGTGGTCCGTAGCCGCCGAATGAACTCCCGCGGATCCTCATCGCACTCGAACCATAAAACTCGTGGATGACATCCTAGAAAATCCCTAATCCGCAAACCGCGGCCTGGGTGGCTGCTCGTTCGCTTGGCGCCCGACTACTATACCGGTCAATAATCGGATCCGCCTCGTAGTTCTATACTCGCACCGGCCGCGAATCGAGGCTCGTAAGGGAACCTTCGAGCTACCGCCGCCTCGGCCTCTAATCGCCGGCGTGGCTGAACTCGCCGACCGCCTACTACCTCGTGCATAGTCTGTGCCCGACCGTAACTCTCACAGACCATCGCGCCTCTCGCCGCTTTGCCCTTCTGGGCCCTGGTTGCCTTCCGCGAGGCATAGCCGATTCACATACATAAGAATACGCCGAGACGGATAAACCTATTAATACTTTCATCGCACGATCTCAGAGTGAGAAGAATGGAAACTAATCCTAAATGTCCTGCACTCCCGATTATAGATGTGGTGCACAACACACCGATAATCAAGACTCTACTAGACACGTCAGACACTTTCCGAGGACTAATCGCTTCGATACCACTTTGTCACGACACTCCGACCAAGCTCGCATCGTGCCCTACCTGGCACCTGCTCGTATACGCGACAATAGCAAAGGAACATACATGAAACTTACAAAATAAAATAGCGAGAAATTAAACAACAAAGTTAGCCGATAAGGCTACCTTCCCGACATATATACATATACATAACAAAGGCTACACCCTTTCTTTTTACAAACCGACCCACAACATGTGACTACTGCACTCTAAGAGTTTAACATAATAACAATCGTATGGACAGGCCCCGCCATACCCCGAATATACATAAGTCTACTACATCGTGACACCGCATCAAAAGATAAGCCTCCGAGTGAAAGGAGCTTCTTTCCAAAATCAACAGATCCTAAGAGCAAGGATCACCAACCTGGTACCTATAACTCGCGGCATTTAACGCAGCTTCAAGGGGTCAAGATAACAAAAATTTAGTATGGAAATGTAAATAAAATGCAATAACTAAATCCTATCTGTATAAAAGAATGTCCTTTTAACTCTCAAATCAATCATATATTAATCGCTCTTTCCTTCTTTCAATAAGATTTACCAACATATTCTTACATACGTACTTAAGAGTTTAATCCAAATTTTTCACATAACTTACATATCTTACATAACATAATCCGCCCATTTATGGACCCATCGATGAATCTTGTGACATAATCCGCCCGCTCGCCTTGCATCGTGGAATCATATAACATAACCCGCCCGCCCGGGCCTTGCACTGTGGAATCATATAACATAACCCGCCCGCCGGGCCTTGCATCGTGGAATCATATAACATAACCCCGCCCGCTGGCCTTGCAGATCGTTGACGTAACGACCTATGCAGTAGCTCTGGTAATATGGCGTAATCCGCCTATGGGTAGGCTCGGTGTATTTCATAACGTAACTACCATTTGTAGGCTCTGTATTTCATAACGTAACCGGCCTATTTGTAGGCTCGGTGTATTTCATAACATAATCCGCCTATTTGTAGGCTCTGTGATTTTCCTTACATAACATTTTTAAACCATCTTATTACCTTCTTTCTTAAGTCGTCATAACAACTTCCCATAAAACTGTTATAACAACCCTTCAATTTTTAGAGAACTTAAGACACTTTTATTCTTGCAACATTTAGGAAAACTGGATCCAAAGATACTACGTACATACATACTTAAAAGAATCATATCGCTTAAAACTTCATAATCCTTAAAAGACAATCAAAGTTCTTAGTATTAAAACTTCATAACATACTTCCTTTAAAGCCCACTTACTTATACTTATAAAAAAAAATATAAAGTTCCATTCCTTCCAAAACCAAGTAATTTATTCCCTTAAGATCATATAACTTCTAGTCATTTCAACATAAAATCCACTTACTTACTTTAAACAAATCAAGACACATAGCCTTTAAATCAAATCTCATAATTTCCTAACCATTCTTACCAACGCCTCCCATAAGACCTAGTAAGGACTTAGGACAATTTAATCTACTCTTAACTTAGATTCAACAATGTAAATACTTCTTAACTTCTAAGAGTAGAAGAAATCTTGAAATACTATCTCATGGATATTTCATACGTAGGATCATGCCAAAGAAAGTAGAGGTTCACATACCTCGCGACGACTAGCGACAAGTTGCAAAAAGGCTCCAAAGTACTTCAACCTATAATGGCCACAAATGTCCATTAACCTCTTAATTCAAACGTAGAATATTCTAAGTGCTAAGTCGCTAAATTCTACGGAAAATCGGACAACACCTCCTTTGTTTCTATTAACTTGCCACCTTTCCCAAGGTCGAAATCAACAAGGCAACAAGATCCAAATCTAAGCCAACTTAACTATAACAGCCTCAGGCTCACAAATCTAAACTACTATCACAAGTATTAACTCAAATCCAAGAGAAGGGAAACTCTTACCTTCGGAAAAAAAACCCACAAAAGCCCTTTTCTACCACTTCCTATCCTTCAAACTCATCCACCAGCGCGTCCCACAAGTTACACACACTTTTCCTTCTTGTCGCAGCTCCAACAATCTCTCCTAAGGCAAGGTTTTCTTCAAAAACTAGAGAGAGTGGAGAGGAGTTTCTTGGGAGGGTTTCAGAGAATGGCCAAGTCTTCCAAGACTTGCCCTTTAAATAGGCCCCTTTTTCTAAAATATCCCCGATTTCTAATACCGCAGAAAATCCCGCTGGCGCCATGCCCACACTGGCCACAAGGCTTCAATCTTCCGAGAAAGTTCCAAGATTCCGGCCATGCCTCGCAGTCCGGCCGTACACTGCAAACCTCGCGGACTCAAGATAACCGCGCCATGCCTCGCAGGCGGCCACTGCACTGAACCGAAATCATCGCTTGCTCGATCACGCGCACCAAACTTGAAACTTCCATAACTTTCGACCATGCCCAAACGATTTAACGGTTTGCTGCGTTAGGAACTAGATTTAACGGACTACACACTAGGCTTTTTTTTTAAACACCTAGAAATTCTTAACAACTTGGGGTACAACACTCCCAGATAGACTCAAAATCCGCTCAACACATGCTTTTCAACTTATCTTAACTTCTTGAATTTACGGGGTGTAACAGTTGAACTTGATTTTTGAAAAATTTTATAGCACCAAAATTATGACAATACAAAACTAAGATATTACTTAAAAAATCATAATCGACTAACATTTGTCTTAGCCATATAAATTGAGAGCAACAACTTTCAGCTGCTACATATTCAGATTCAGCAGTTGAAAGTGAGACACAGTTTTGTTCTTGACTATACCAAGAAACAAGATTATTGCCAAGATAAAAACATCCTTCACTCGTACTTTTTGTGTCATTCACATCACAAGCCCAATTCGAGTCACTATATCCTATTAAATTAGGTTTTGTGTCTTTGGAATACCAAATTCCCAACTCACATGTACCGGCAACATATCTAATGACACTTTTTACGACATTTAAGTGGGAGACTTTTGGGCAGGCTTGGAATCGAGCACATACACAAACACTAAACATTATATCTGGTCGACTAGCAGTGAGATATAGAAGACTACCTATCATAGATCGGTACAATGTTAGGTCAAAATTTTAGCCAACATCATCTTTGCATATCTTCTGTGTCGAGCCCATTGGAGTTCTCATTTTTTTATCATTTTTCAATCCAAACTTCTTAACTAGATTCTTGGCATACTTACTTTGGGAGATGAAGATTCCATCTTCACTTTGCTTTATCTGCAAGCCTAAGAAAAAAGTTAGTTCCCTAATCATGCTCATCTCAAATGTTGATGACATTGTCTCAACAAATGTCTTAAGGTAGGACTGTGAAGTCGGAAAAAAATCTATATCATCTACATAGATTTAAGCAATAACAATATCTACTATGTGATGTTTTATAAATAAAGTGCAATCTACTTCACCACGTTTAAAACCAAATTCAAGAAGGAAGTGATTTAAATGACCATACCATGCTCGAGGAGTTTGTTTCAATCCATACAAAACCTTTTTGAGCTAGTATACAAACTGTGGATGGTGAGGATCTTCAAATCCTTTGGGTTGTTCAACATAGACTTTCTTATCAAGATACTCATTCAAGAAATCACCTTTAACATCCATTTGATGAAGAGTAATCTTTAGACAACAAACAATGGCAAGTAATAATCTAATTGACTCAATTTTCGCAACAGGAGCAAAGGTTTTGTCATAGTCAATCCCTTCGACCTGAGTGTATCCTTGAGCAACTAGGCGAGCTTTGTTTCTCACAACAGTTCCCAATTTATCTGACTTGTTTTTAAAGATCCATTTAGTTCTAATTACATTGATATTACTTGGTTGTGGAACTAAATCTCATACTTCATTTCGAGTGAACTTTTCGAGTTCTTCTTGTATTGCTTGAATCCAACAATTATCAGTGAGTTCTTCTGAAATATTCTTACGTTCTAAAGTAGATATAGACAAGAAAAACTGACATTTTGGTACATGGTAGACATACACACATACCTTACCATATCTTTGTAATCCACTGGTTCTTTTCCTCTTGTTATTATTCTTTCAAACACTCCCTCTATCACCTGACATGTAGGATGGTTATTTCTAATCCTAGATGGAGGGTCCCTTCATACTTGATCTAGCAATTCAGTATTCGACTCCTCATCTACACCTTCTGTGCCCTCGGGTTCAGGTTTAGATGTTGCTTTGGATGTGGTAACATTTGGGGAAACATCTGGTTCTTCAACAGTCTGCACATTCATCACTGAAACTATGATGTTATCTTCTGATGCATTCCCTGTAAAATCAGAAAACTCATCAAATACAACATTCACAGACTCTTGTACAGTTTTGGTCCAAAGATTGTACACCCGATAAGCATGACTATTTTGAGAATAGCCAACAAAGATTCTTTTGTCACTTTTAGAGTCAAACTTCGCCAAATGATCTCTATCATTTAAAATGTAACAAACACACCCAAACACATGAACGTAACGCAAATTGGATTTCTTTCCATTAATTAGCTCATAGGGTGTCATTTTTGTTCTAGGACTTAAATAGACTCTATTTGTAATGTGACTTGTAGTGTTCAAGGCTTCAGCCCAAAAATGTTTTGACATTTTCTTAGAACTAAGAAACACTCTAGCCATCTCTTGTAGTGTTCTATTCTTCCTTTCTGCTACACCATTTTGCTGAGGAGTTTTGGGAGCAGAAAATTCATGGAAAATACCCTTTTTCTCTCAAATTTTTGAGAACAAATTATTTTCAAATTAGTTTCCATGATCGAACCTAATCCGAAAAATAGGAGAATGAAACAAATTCCTATCCTAGAGTGCAATACTTTAAACATGTCAAGATTTTGAGATTTTTCCTTCAGAAAATAGATCCATGAAAACCTAGAAAAAACATCTACAATCACATAGAAATGCCTCATGTCTCCTAAACTGTTTACTTCGATTGGACCCATAAGATCCATATGCAGTAATTGGAAACAGTGAGAAGTACCTGAATGTTGTCCGTCATTCAGGACAACATTATGGGAAACACGGGTTTTCTTACCTTTTAGACAATCTTCACAAACCACTATTTTATCTTTAGGACTCAGTTTAGGAATCAAAAGAAATTAATCTTTTTAAGTTTCGGTAATTTACATGCCCTAACTTTTAATGCCACAAGGTTGTGTCATCTGTCCTAACATTATTGCAGATTTCTTGTTCTCCAACAAGATAACAATTGTCACTTGTCCTTGTACTTGACATAACACATTCGTTAGCTACATCTGTAACTACACAAGTATTTTTATTAAACTTTACCTCAAGATTGTCGTCACATAGTTGACTTATGTTAACTAAATTAGTCATTAAACCTTTAACATGTAAGACATTCTTTAGGGAAGGAACACTAGAAGCATTTAGGATTCCTTTCCCACTTATCTTACTTTTACTTCCACCTTCATAAGTTACATGACCTCCATTGAATGACTCATAGTTCCTTAGAAACTCATTTGTACCTGTCATGTGGCGTGAACACCCACTATCAAAAGAACTTGCAACGTTAGTTCTAAAAGCAGTTATAGCGACATTACAAGTTGCATTAATTTTGGGAATCCGAACTCTCTTAGAACATTTTTTAATATTATGCTTAAATATGTTACTTCGAATGTTGTCAGAAATGTTAGACAACCTTTTAGGCAACATTTTGCTCTTTGATTTCTGAAGTTTATAACAATATGGTTTTAAATGACCATAGTTGTGACAGTGATGGCACACAAACTTCATATTCTTTGACATATATGAGACTTTATTATTTAATCCTTTTTCTTTTACAAATCTCATTTTCTCATTTTTGTCAAACAAATTAGAGCATATAATGTTGAGAGAGTTTTTGTACCCAATAGCTGCGTGTGGTGGTTTACTGAAACTGAGTATCTCATCCAGTTTGGAAGTACTGTATTGAGCTTACGGAAGGTTGCTTCAGCTAGATCCAACTTTTCATTTATCTTACCGTTAGCGATATTTTGAATGCTCACGCAAGCGCACGCATCGTTGGCAAGTAATATAGTCTGATAAGATCGAATATCGTCCTCAGAGTCTGGTTTCTAATTACCGTTCATCTATTTTATGTTATCTATTTGGCAATCGATATTTGAGTTGGGTTTTTGTTTAACTACTAGAATAATTGCAAGAATTACTGAACTATTTAAGTTGTAATCAGTTATGAATGAATTAAGGCTTTCAAAATCCTCGACTATCCACTCTATTCAATCCTTAATACAACTAGAATGACTTCTTCTACGTTAAGATAGCGGTTAACTAAACTGTCTTATATTTCGGTTAGGACATATAATCACTCAACCCCAGTGCAGAACCCTTCTATATTTCTATGATAAGATTTATCACATAGGAGGACTAAGAATAGTAACCTATAATGCTACATAAGTATCGGGGTATTGTCGTTCGCGATTTTAACCTATGTCTAGTCAATTACAGCATATCCAAATCTCTCCTCTCTGTTCTTGATTCGAAATCATATATATTATGATAATTAATGATCAATTAATTAACAAATATTCATACCAATTATTGACTAAATCTTAATCAAGTGAAGAAAAAATCAAACTACTGCATTAATTCATGAATAAAAGTTTCAAGCGATTCATAAGGAAAGCCCTAATAAAGTGTTTAGCTCATATCCATAGTCACGCTAAGAACTAACACAGAATCCATACATAAACTGAATAAAAAACAAAAGAAAAAAATTATTGCGAACTAAGTCTCCAATTGTAGTCTCTCTGGTTGTCTTGTGTTGTGCTATGTTATAGAATGACCCACCCCTAAAAGAATAATCCCTAGGGATTTTGTATCTATCAAATTTCGTGCCTTATGGACCAATTTGTCCTTTGCCAATTAAAACTCTGAATCGATTTTTTCAGACTGCCGTGGCCTCGTTGACGCGCCAGATGCCCAATCTTCGTGGGTATTCTCGCAGCTCCGCGCCATGCCGCTGATCGGCGTCAAGATCGCCTGGCTTTCGTCCGGGTCTTCATTTTTTGTCCTTTCCTGCCTCGGATTCCTTCTTTTATGCTCTTTTTTCATTCATTTTCGCCATTTTGCCATTTTGGACCGCTGTGACTCAAAAGAAAGAAAAATAAGCCTAATACTATACTAAACACAACAAAAACGAGTAAAATGCTAATTAAAAATGACTCAAAAAGGTTATATAAAATATGCCTAACAAACCCCCAAACTTGAACTTTGCTCGCCATCGAGCAAAGAATAAAACAAAGAAACAAAAATCAAAAGACTCAAAGACTCAAGTCAAGAAGCTGCACAATGTCACTTAGAAACACATGAACGTTAGTTAGTATAATATGCAGGAATAGATGTAGCGTGCATTTAACAATCTAGAATTTCAAGTTAGATATTTCTGATGCGCGAAAAGATGCACAAACTTTAACGCAAGTGCACGTTATCGTGACAAGTAATATAGTCTAGGTAAGACCGAATATCGTCCACAAGGATTAGGGTTCAAGTACCAATTATCTATCTTTTGGTATCTATTTGGTAACCGATATTTGAGTTTGTTGATTATACTAACAATTATAAAGACTAATTAACTATGTGTTTACTTCAGTAGTGATGGAAATAGGGCTTCCACGTCTCCTCAACTATCCGCTTGTGTTACTTATTAATGCAATGAATTATGGTTCTTCTTCTTTTGGAGCTAGCAGGTTTACTAAATCGTTTTATACTCCCGTTAAGGCTATATAAACACTCAACCCCAGATGTTCTTTCTACCTTTCGGTGATAAGGATGACTTTATAGGAGGATTAAGACCAAAAACCTAGTTAACCGTCACGCGCCATGCGTAAAATTAGGTGTTTAGACCTCTCGTTAACGCTACACAAGTAATTGAGGTATTTTCATCCCCAATCCAAAATATGTCTACCCAACTTACAGCATATTCACAATCTTCTCCTTTCGAAGTTTGATTAGAAATCATATAAATAATGATAATTAGTGATCAATTAATTACCAAGCATGCAAAGCAATTATTGGGTAAATCTCAACAATAAGAAGAATAACCATAAACATGCATCAATTCATAACATAAGTTTCTAGTGATTTAACATGGAAAGCCCTATAAAGGAATTAGTTCCTAGCCATTGACATGACAAGAACTAATTCAATATTCAACATAAAAACTGAAATAAAGAAAAGAAAAGAAAAGAAAATTACTAAGTTATGGTCTCCAATCTTCAATCCAAGAAGCCTTGTGTTGTGCAAGAAAGGGAACCCTTAAAAACTGCCTAGGGTTCTCCTTTTATAGGCTCAAAACCGCCTCAAACTTTTCCCTTCAGGCCTGGCCCAGAATTCATCATTAAACCTGATTTTCCCGCGTCGGCGCCGCGGCCCTGCTATCGGCGCCGCGGCGCCGAAACTTCTGCGATGTTTTTGATGATTTGGCGCCGCGGCCCTGCACTCTGCTGTCTAGATGCGACGCTGCGCTGCAACTTCTGCGGTCTTCTGGATATTGGGCGTCGCGGCCCTGCACCTGTTGGTAGGAGGCGCCGCGGCGCTGGCTCGTGTTTTTGCCTCGTTCGTCACTTTCTCGTCTTTTAAGCTCTGGAACCTCCACTTTTGCCCTCTTTTAGCTCATTTTTCGCCATTGGGCCATTTTAACCACTTTGACTCAAAAGAAAGAAAATCTATCCTAATACGACACTTATTTGTACAAAAAGGGACAAAAGATTAGCTAAAAACGACTCGAAAAGTGTATATAAAATACACCGATCAAATACCCCCAAACTTAACCTTTGCTCGCCCTCGAGCAAAGATAAAAAGAAAGAAATAAGGACTCAAGGAAAAGGAAAATAAACAGACTCAATGACATTGATCACTTTTGCTTCATTGGTGTTACTTAGAAAAACATGAAGATTAGCAGAATAATATGCAGGAACATATAGCATGAAATTTTAGCATACTAAACACATTAAGCTAGACATTTCGCAAACTCATTTTTATCATGCTTAATGGAAATCACATACTGAATCATGCATATTAATTTCAAAAATCCTATGGCATGTTTACTTGCTATTCTCCACTAATCATGGCTATGCATCTAAGAGATCTTCAGGACTTTTAAGGGTTGTAATGTAGGCTTAGGCACGGGTAGGTAAAAATAGGCATTTAGGCTCATTCTGTGTACCATAAGCTCTTTAGCTTTTCAATTTTTCCCTTTTCTTTTGATTCTTTTCTTCACTTTAAATCTATCTTTCCCCTCTTTTGTTTTGGGAGAGTGAAGTGTATTATAATAACAAGCACCCCCAAACTTAGGCTTTTGCCTATTTTTCATTACTTTTTTATTGGGGTGCATCACTTTTGTTCACTCTTTTTGTCTCTTTTTTAACACAATTTATTCCTAACTATTTCACATGTTTACTTATGACACAAGTATGGGAATATAGGGTGTCAAATAAAAAGTTCAATTTTTAGGCTCAATGGGGCTGACTAGGGATACTTTTAATGTCAGAGATAGAAAAGAGTGGTAAGAATTGGCTAACAAAGAAATGTCTGAGTCATTTCCCTAACATGCATATCCTAACTATTTCGCCTCAAATAGCAAACAATCATAGCACATAGGTTTTTATCATTTAGCATGCACAATTCAAGCAAGAAACTCCAAATATACAGATTTTGTGAGTTTTTGGCATATCTAACCTAAGTGTTTAGATAGTTGCTTCTAATTCCATTACATTATTCCACCTTACTTCACTAGGTGTTTCTAGTAACTACAACATACATGATCTTTTGACAGACAATTATGACTCAAAAGAAAAAAAATTATGACTCAAAAATACACAAAAACAACAAAAAGACTTAACATACTATAACAATAAGACAAAAATATAAGACACCCCCCAAACTTAAATCACACATTGTCCCCAATGTGTGTAGACTCAAAGACAATAAAAGAAATAAGACACTTACAGACTTGGCTAAAATGGTGGTGGTGGCGGTGGCATTGGATAGTGCATGGACCACTGGTTGAACAAGGAACTCATCTCATTAATTTGCTGCCTCGTTTCTTGTTGTCCTTGTATCACCGTGTCCAAACTCTGCATCATCCTCATCTGATTCTGGAGTAACTGCTCCATCATGGGCATTGAAGGTTCTGATTCTGTGGGTGGCTGGTGGCTGCTGCTTGCTGCATGTTGAGCCTCTATTTCAGGCTCATCTTCGTTCATGGCGGCCTCTGTTGCTGCTGCTGCTGGTGGTGCTGGTGCTCTTCTTCTTGCTGCTGCTGGGGGGGATTGGGTTTGGGAAGGCGTGCACTATCTCATATGATACAGGCAGTTGGTTTCTCTCACGAGTGTCATTGGGTAGGGTTGGGACCCCATTGATGGCGCATATATCGGAGAGCTCTCTTGATATTTTATCTAACTTTTTCTGGATATTGATTCACTGATGCAGCCTCTCTATTTATAGTATAGGGCCTTCTTTGAATTGCTCATTGAATCATTGTAGAGGTTGAGAGAAAGGTGGGAAGCTGATAGCATATTTTAATCTTCTTTCAACAAACTATATATAATATTTTTTCGAGAAGATAACAATATACACTATTTCATTTGTTGTATATTCAAAGGATACTGGTGCTTTTATTTCATGCAGGGCTATCTTTGTACCCGTGCGAGGTGTGCTACCGCACAACCCCCCTCCCCCCCACATACATAGTTTGAATTAAAGTTATTATATATTCGACCAAACCTCGTACCTATGAGAATGTCACGATCCTTGTTGGTGACACCTACATAATCCCACCAGTAGGTGAACCACTCCCAAATTATTCACATAAAATGACATAAGTACAAAAGAAAGAAATACAATTAGTACAAAATATGTCTCATAATATAATGCGGAAATAAATGACAAGTTTGATACATCCTAAACAACCTCCAAGTGATCTAGACTGTGAATACAAGAGCACTAGTAGTACGATACAAGTCTGAGAAAATGGACACGCATGCCAAAACTAAGTACATAGTCTAAACATGTCTCTCAATATGAGTAAAATATTGTGATAGAGAGGGAGCATCCAAGGGTATGCTGGAGATAACATCATCACCCCGAATACTGAGGATCAAATGCTCGAAGGCAGCCACATGGTCTCGAGCTAGTAGTCGGGTCTGTATATGCATCAAGGAAACATGTACAATCATAGACATCATAAGACGACAATGACAGAAGATAACATAATTAGAGATAAATACCAACTTGACACCATACCTAAATTAGGGGCTTTGCCTTGAGTGATGAAATTGTTCAAACTTGAACAAATTCAACAATTGTAGAGTATATATTTGAACTTCTATAACGTCGGTTTCCAATCACTCTCAAAATACCGGTTTACCCTTATAGGCTCATTTCTCCTTTTTCCCCAAGATTGGTTTTGGATTCAAAGAATAGTCTAGTGATATGGTATTGTTAGTTTCCATTTATAACTTATATTTCAATAATGACTAAACTTTGAGTATAATAGAGACCCTCAGAAAGGCAAGGCTTGTGATCATTTGTGGCTCTCACTCGGCTACCATGTAGGTTATGACTTACCTTTTGATTAGACTCCAGTTAGCGAAACATATGTAGGGTAGGAAATTGTTAGAGAAATCATGTACACCTTTGGATATGAAGTTGAGATGAAATACTTAGGTTGGTACTTTTGTTGATTGTGATTAATGCTTTATTTGATTTAGTGGCTCGTTGCCATGTGTATGATACTAGATATGACATATGTAGAGAAAGGATTGACGCCAATCTTGACATGATGATTATATATCCATGTATTGCACAATCAACTTGATATATTCTCATTGACATTTGATATCATTCATGCATATATGATCATGCATTTGGATGGGGTTGCGCACTGCAACACACACACACACACACACACATATATATATATATATATATATATATATATCTTGGATTAGGTTTCGCGTTCCACAACATATACATATATTGGATCGGGTTGCGCGTGTTGACACCCAATTTTTTCCCTCTCTTCTAATTTATTTGTCGCCAAATTAAAGTATTTTTGACACCTCAAAACAATTTATATATATATATATATATATATATATATATATATATATATATATACACACACACATATAAATAAGGGATTTAATATCATCGTTTATTCTCAAATATTATTAATATTATTATCTGTATCTTTTGGTATCATTTTGTATTTTCTACATCATAACCATAATTTCCCTAAATATTCTATCATATCTTATTCTTTTCTTATAAAAAATGGCGTCGCATTTTTTATAGAACATTAAACACTCCTCAAATATCATGTCTGCATTGTTATCTTTAATAATTTATACTTAAACTAATTTTAAAAACATTGTTTATATTTTAAACTCTTTTTATACTACAATCCATGTTTTATTCTCTACTAAAATAAAATACCCTAAATGTGCTACCCAAACTAGCCCAACACCCAACCCTTTTCTAGGCCCAACCGGTCACCAACCCGGTCCAAATCCCCACTCTTTACCATACCCGTCGATCAGCCCCCCTTTTATTATTTTTCGTTATTTAGAACCCTAGCATATAGAAACCGCCGTCCCTCTCCCCTTCACCCGAGACTCCACCATCGCGTCGGATTTTCCGGCCACAAAATCTGCTGAAAAATCCGTTATATTCTCTCTCTCGGTCATCCCCAATCCTTGAATCACCAAAAAATGTGCCGAAAATTACCCAAATCATCCCCCAATCGTCTCCCAAATCCCCTCAAAAGAACTTACCATTTTAGTGCAAAACCGAAATCGAATCTTGGGGATTTCCTGCTTCTTTTCAAATTCTGGAAGAGGGGCAATAAAGGGAGATGATTTTTGAGATACAAAAAGGGGAAATCGATCGGAAAACGACCAAAAAACCAAAAAGTTGAAACATGTCTCTCAATATGATAAAATAATGTGATAGAGAGGGAACATCCAAGGGTGTGTTGGAGATAGCATCCTCACCCTATATACTGAGGATCAGCTGCTCTAACTCAGCCACGTGGTCTCGAGATAGTAGTAGGGTATGTATCTATATCAAGAAAAGATATGGCAAGTGTAGCATGAGTACACAATATACCCCCGTAGATATCATAGGCCGACAACGGTTGACGATACATAAGCAGAGTTAAATACCAAATTAACAGCGTAACCCTATACTAACAGTTCGATAATCCAAGTATGTCACATAGTCTGCATGTTATTCATAAAGTTCAACAATATTTAAGATATCAAGTAGCATGTAAAATTCTTCCAATCACAGTTTATCAATGAAATGACATAAATATGTATGATGTAGATGCAATGCATATGAAATGTACCTTTCTTAACCTGGTATACAGTACGTTATTGTTTTATTATGATTTGTACACTCATGGGGGACTCGTGATCAGTGTATTTTATATACACCTTTTGAGTCATTTTTTAGTTAGTATTTTACTCATTTCATTTATGTTTAGTACAGTATTGGGGTCGTTTTCCTTTCTTTTGTGTCACAGCGGTCAGAAATGGAGAAATGACGAAAAAAAGATGAAATGAGCTTAATTGAGATGAAATTGCACACTTAAAGGGGCCAATAAATTAAGTATAAGAAGTCCCGGGAAGTATAGAAAAGATCAGACGGCTTGGATGAATCGGACGACGGTTAAGAATCGCTGAACGCTCATCGGCGCGCGACGCAATTAAGTTGTCCGAAACTCTCGATTTTCAAAGGCGTGGCGCCCGATCGCAGGCACAGCGGTATTTTTGACGTTTTGGGTCAAATTTGACACGTTTTCAGGGTCCAAAAGGGATAACTTTTCCTACCTACATAATCCCTAACCCTTGACCTAAAGAATTATTGGGTTATATATATTCTCTACATCATTCCCTAGAGGGGGGATTCATCCATCCATTGTACATACAACACAACTCTAGGAGGCGAAGATTTGAGACCTAGTTCAAGTATTTTCTTTTCTTTTTCTTTTGCTTTGTTTATTTCAGTTCATGTATGGAGATTATATTAGTTCTTAGCGTGACTATGGCTAGGAGCTAATTACTTTATTAGGGATTTCCTTGTGATTCTCTTGAAACTCTTATTCATGAATTAATACATTAGTTGATTTCTTCTTCACTTGCTTAAGATTTATTCAATAATTGCTTTGATTGTTTGATAATTAATTGATCACTAGTTATCATCACTTACATGAGTTCTAATCGAAATCTGAAAGGGGAGATTGTGAATATGCTATAGTTGAATAAACATAGGTTTAAATCGTGGACGAAAGTACCCCGATACTTGTGTAGCTTAATAGGTTATTGCTTTTAATCCTCCTTTGTAGTCAATCTTGTCATCGAAAGATAGAAGGGTTCTCCATTGGGGTTAAGTGTTTATATTACCTTAACAGGAGTATAAAACGGCTTAGTTAACTTGCTATCTTAACGTAGAAGAAGAAGTCAGTTTAATTGTATTAAGGATTGAATAGAGTGGATAGTTGATGATCTTGGAAGCCCTAATTCTCCGTCATAACTGATTTAAATCAAAGTATTTTCATAATTAATTTATTTCCTGCATTATTAGTCTAGAATTTTAAACCAATTAACGTTAACCAAATAGAAACTAAAGCATAGATAATCGGTACTTGAAAATCAGTCCCTGAGAACGATATTCGGTCTTACCCAGACTATATACGTGCACTTGCGTTAAGCGTGTGTATAGATCGCGCATCAACTCGCGAAGTCCATATACCGCTCCTAGCCAGTTGAAATTCCACACACGAATTTGACTGGAGCCCAAAACTCATTTGTCGAGCCTTATCATGTTGCAGGCGTGAAACTCCGCTCCCCGCGTATCAATATCATCTCAGTGTGCCATAATCTCATAGTATTCTTACATTTTTTGTCTCTTGGACCCATAACATAACCATACTACTCTCACGTAAATATCATAAAGTCATGAGTGTATGAATGCAATGACAATGTAAGACAAGACATCATGATATAATGAGATATAATCAAATATAGAGATGACATATCATATTCTTTCAAGAATTCAATAACGCATATACAAAACCAATCCAAATCAGAATATCATATCGAAAGCATGTGTGATGAGTAAACAAACGATGGCAAACATGGTAACAATCCCACATATGACGACAAACCCAAATAAAAATAGCTGTCGGAACCAGCACAAGGTTGATTCCCTGAAACTACCCATCATCACAGTTCAACGTCGATACCCACTCAAATGTTCATCATAACCAGCTGAGTGGGACCCCCAAACACGTCCAATACCCTTTAATATTTATAACTAATTACGCACTTCTATCGAAGTCTCAAAACACTAAACTGTAGCCTACCTCTGGGCCAAACAGAAGCACTATAAAATCAAGCCTCGGTGATAGTCTTGCCCTTCCTCTGGGCCTCGTGATAATCAAAGTCTATTCACGCATATTATAGCACTGATATAAATCTAACACCATATAAAGCAAGACTTTAATTACCCATCCCAGACTCATGCTACCAAGACTCAAATTTTAATTCTCTAAAGTCACAAATACATATTAAGTAGTCATATGCCAAAGTTAATTGTAAAATTATACACATTTGAGCTATCAATTGGATAATATTCAAAAAGCCCCAATTTGAAACCCTAGAAATTTCTCCAATTAGAAATAGATTTCTACTACCAAATTAAATGTTATAACATGATAATCTATAGTAACCCAGGACTAATTCATGATATAATCACAATTTAATCCATAATATCTTCATTAAATCAATAATCTAACTCTCTTAGTCCCAAATGACTTGCAAATCAAATTTTCTCCAACTTAATACCACACTTATATCACCATTAATGAACGTAGAAACATAAACTCAAACTACAAAGGAAGATTTTTTTACCCCAAAGGTGAAATTGCTCGTAAACTCTAGAAGAATGCTCTCTGGAGGCGCTGGTTTCGAGGTATTCTAAATTAGGAAAAGAATTATGACCTAAGAAATTTTAAAGGACACTTGATACTGCACTTCCGCCCTAGCGGAAATGACTCCGCCGTAGCGGACCCGCTGCGGCGGACAAAACCCTCGCTGAGGCGGTGTCACTTGACACCTCGCCTCAGCGCTATGACAAATATGACTTCGTCGAAGCGGACTCACCCTTGTAGACAGAATACCCTACCTCGACGGAGACTCACAAACCCTAGACTCACTTCGGTGATCCAACCTCTTTCTTAGCGGACAAGCCGGAGCCGACACCAACAATGAGAAACAACCCCAAAATCTTATCCAACACGTGAAACACTATCGAGACCCCTCGAACACAAACCATATATGTTCGTCTAAGGTAAAAAGTGCTACGAACTCTCAGATTTTCCATTTAATCGAGCTAAGACATACTTGTTTAAAGAACCATCCAGAAGAAACCAAAATCCAAACTTTACTAATAAGGCCATGAAATACATCTTATTACCTCGATAAACGAACCAATGACTCGGCTAAATCATAAATGACCCTCTAAAATAACCAAAAGCGACGGAACTCGGAAACAGACTCATTTATCCAAAAATCAACTTTGAGTCAAACTATCCAACTCTAAGTTTCTAGTTTTGAGTTTTTCATCCGAAATATAATTTGACCTTGGGATCCATGTCACCCATCCTCGTCGCATCACAAATCCCACATAGAGTCTACGGGAAGGGTCAAACATGAAAATAAGAGTCTTTAGCTAAAAATAACCAAACGGGTCGTTACAGAGCAGAGCTAGGGCATCACAATCCGATTCATTTGAATTTCCTTCAATGAAAATTTACATTTACACATGTTAACATTATTTTTTACCTTGTTTAGTTCTTTATGTTCTGAATTTCCTTAGTGAAAATTGTGAGTCCGCCACAATACGTATTTATACATGTTCGTTAGGTCTTCTTTATATTGTGTAAAGTATTATTTTTTAGACTTTATGCAGAGCATATAGTTTTAAAAAAGAAAGAAAATTAAACTTTTATCACGTATTAAAAGTCCCCTTAAAACTTGTGATTTTAAATCTGACATTTAATGTTTAATGACTATATGAGTATGATACTAAAATAAATTAAAACGAAAAATTTGGAGTTGCCAGATTTTTAAAATATATAAAGGTATTATTCTTCTTTAAAGCGGAGTATAAAAGAAAAAGTACAAAAAATGAAATAGAGAAAGTACCAAAATTCCGAGTATTGAATCGTATTCTTATTTTATTTGGCCTTCGTAAAGTTATTTCATCACGAAATCTTTTATTTTGTAACTCGCACAAAGTTATGTGAGGTGTCTTTTTATTTCATAAATTGGTAGAATAGCATAAATAAACTTGAAATAAAATACTTCAAACAGCATATTAATAGTTAATAAGATACCTAAATTTAAAAAGTTGGAGCATATAATATCATATCAATAAACAATATAACGCATATAAATATATTATCTTCACTTGGTGGTGTATTGTACATAGGAAAACATCATGCTCTTATCTTATTTGTCACAACTGAAAACAATACAATAATATAAACGAAACAATTGATTTGCAAAATGATTGTGGGACTAATCAAATTGCTTTTTAATACCTAAATTAAGAACAGACATTAATATTTAATGACTCCATTACCAACAAATTAGGTATATTGAAAAGACAAACGAGTCTTAAACCATGACATGAGCTGATGAGCACTATCACGACTTTAGGTGGACTTATAAGTCAATTTTTTTCATTTCTTTTTATTTTAGATATTATGTTAAGTTTAATTTTAATATTACTGAATCAAACGAGAAAAATTCTTTATTCACACTTTCTTTTGGTTTACCTGGCTGACGTGGTTTGCGCCATCATACAAATCGGTTTACTCTGTACACTGAAAGAGTAGCGCCATGGCCTTCACAACAAAAAAAAACGAGAAAAATTCAACAACAATAAAAAGAAAATCGCAATTTTTTACATAATCAAATATTTTAAAGATAAATACGTACATATAATTATTCATAATAAGTGATATTAGTATATTAAAAAATAAGATATATTATATTTTATAATAAATTAAAATATATTATTAATACTGTAACAAAGTTACACTATGAGAATATATCAGTTAGATAACTATTCGGTTTATGGATAGGATCAATTGATGGACTCATAAGTAGTGATCGAGAAGATCAATAAACAAAATGACAAGAAGAAAATGAGTAGTGGATAGGAGTCAACTAATTCTCTATGACATTAATGCAAATATTTAATCTTAAACTTAAATAATTTCGTCTCATTCACTCTTAAACATATTTAAGTGAAACCACATCATTTGTAATATATTACAAATTTTATTTTGTACTAAAAAAATCCTAAGATAAAAGGAACTAAATATAAAATTAAACATAACAACAATGAAGATGAGAATAGCTATAAAATAATACAAAAGGGAGGGTGTACTACAATATTAATTTTTTTTAATAATTATTATCAAAGAGAAAAATATTTGTGAAAACTAAGTCCTAGACAATGGTATGGAGCCAATTGACTTAACTAACAAAAATCAATAATAGTGAATTTTCCACTCTTATTAAGTTTGTGGGCATGCCTGTTGTATTGTGTAATCATCTTTCATTGAGAACTGATAAGAGTTGGTGATGATCGAAAATTTCTTAGAAAATTTTCTACGTAAAATTGTGTGTTGTTTCTTTTCATTATTATTGCTCCAAAAGGTGAAATATCTCATCCCAGGAGCCCCCACATTCCGGTCCGACAGGTATGTGAATGAGGTAAATCATGGTGACTCAATCGATTTCAAAGGTTAGATCAGTACCACGCTGCGCATAAGGAGCCCTCCTTTATTTCAAGAAGAAACCTCATACTGCCGCTGACGGGATTCGATCCGTGGTTATTGCTTTCATATATTATTGTCTTATAACAATTCTCTCATATATATTGTAGAGTTTAAATTGGGCACTTTGATAGAATAACATTTTCTTTATACTATCATGGCAAAATGATGTACGGTCTTTTATACTAAACCTTATTTGATAAATCTAGAAAATGAAGTAACTAAATTTCATCAACAACTAAATATATTGATCGTGTAAAAAAACTTTAGATGGCTAGTACAACAATAACAACAAAATATCCATTGAAATTCTATAATGTGGGGTCTGTGGAGGGTAAAATGTGTTAGTGTCAATCTAGACCTTCAACGTATAAACCACAATTCAATATATATAATTCAAAGAAATTGAATTCAACAACACTATTATATAGATACTTCAACTATATAGAAATTAACAACAATGAAAAGCAACAGTATTTATTCTTCTTAAGGTGACAAGCGAGATCAAATGGTGTAACTACCGGTCTATCATCATAATGTCCAAATTTTCTAAGGACCTTCTCAATGTAATGGGATTGAGTTGGGACATAACCATCAGAATTCTTTTGAATTTTAATACCAAGAATGACATCCGCTATTCTCATATCTTTCATATCGAAAGCGGCATGCAATATCTTCTTAGTTTGGTTAATAACATCATTATTTGTTCTCATAATTAGCATATCATCCACATACAAGCATATAATAACATATGAATTATTATATTCCTTAATGTAGACACATTTGTCACATTCGTTTATTTGAAAACCATTTGATAATAATATATTATCAAACTTCTCGTGTCATTGCTTTGGCGCTTGTTTAAGTCCATATAACGACTTAACCAATTTACAGACTTTCTTCTCTTGACCTTTAACAACAAACCCTTCGGGTTGTTCCATATAGATTTCTTAATCTAATTCACCATTCAAAAATGCAGTCTTCACATTCATTTGGTGTATTTCCAAATTGTGAATCGATGTTATACAATTAACGTCCTTATAGACGTAATTCTCGTTACTGGTGAGTATGTATCAAAAAAATCCACACCTTCCTTTTGTCGGAATCCTTTGGCTACTATCCGATCTTTGTATTTCTCTATAGTACCATCATGTCTTAACTTCCATTTAAAGATCCATTTATGGCCTATTGGTTTTTGTTCCGGAGGAAGATCAACCAATATTCATGTATTATTTTGTACAATGGATTCTACTTCACTTTGGATGACCTCCTTCCAATAAGGTGCTTCGGATGATTCCATGACAACCTTATATGTTAGAGATTCCCTTCAACGGAAAAGGTCATAAAGTCCAGTCCAAAATCTTTGGCGACTTTTCCACGTTTACTTCTCCTTGGTTTCGAATTTTCTTCTTGAACCGATGAAGTAATATTATCATCATTTTGGTTTGATTCATTTTGAGACAGTGTCCTCTTCTTATTATTAGGAACACTTTTATCCTTGTTTTTGTAAGAAAAATTTTCCTCAAAGAATTCTGCTTCAGCAGATTCCATTAGTGTGTTCTTGTGAATACTTTCAACATCAGAATGATACACCAAAAACTTATACGCTGCACTATTATTGGCCTGACCAATATATATGCAATCCACCATTTTTTGTCCAAGTTTAGTTCTTTTTTGTAAGGGAACTTGAACTTTCGCTTGGCAACCCCACACTTTAATCCTTTTGAAAGTAGGCAATCTTCCATTCCATAATTCGTATGGAGATTGATCACTTTTCTTTTGAGAAATTCTATTTAATATCATATTTGCAGTAATTAATGCCTCACCTCATAGACTAAGAGGTGCACCCGAACTAATTAATATTGAATTTATCATATTCTTCAATGTTCTATTCTTTTGTTCGGCAACTCCATTTTATTGTGGAGTATATGGTGCAGTGGTTTGATGAATTATGCCATGAGTAGAACATAATTCTTTGAACTCAGTCGACGTATATTCACCACCTCGGTCTGACCTTAGAATCTTAATTCTTTTGTCAAGTTGATTTTCCACTTCTGCTTTGTATGTTTTGAACATGTTCAAAGCCTCATAGTTGGTATGTAGTAAGTATACATAACAAAATTTACTTCAATCATCAATAAATGATATATAATAGTTCTTTCCTCCACGAGAAGGGGTTGATTGATAATCACACAAATCACTATGAATTAAACCAAGCACTTCGTTTGATTTCACAACAGATTTATGAGGATGACCTACATATTTTGATTCTATGCATACCCCACATTTGTTTATTTGTTCATGGAATATCTTGGCAACATGCCTATCTTTATCATTCTTTGTAAGGAACGATAATTTACATGGTTGTCCGTTCAAACTTAGGTTTTAAAATTATTGTGCTAACATGCAATCTATAATTCTAATGTGTTCTAATTATTAAACTAACCAAGAGATATTTAAACTAGGCATGCAAATATTTAAAATAGATATATATTTAACAAGATAGTAATAAAAGCAAATAATCATAAAAAAAGATATAATGAAGAGAAATTAGCAATATTCCGCTTTTATTTTATTTTATGCGAATGCTTTAACTTTGGGGTGCGCCTCCGGGTACCTGCAAAGACACTTAGTAGAAGAGTTAGTAAATAATAAATAAATTACCAAACAAACACAATGTATATATATATATATATATATATATAGATGTATATGTAAAAGATATATTTTTATATAGTGTGGGCTCAGCTAGTGTTATGCCAAGGATACTAAGACATGAGAAGCCAATATCGCTACAACGGCGGTCGACTCGCCTCCCGGTGAACGATACTATGCATTCTCGTCTAATCTTTTCACTTTCCTCCTCGCCCACATATTCCGTCTCGCTTACCACGGGGGCCTCCAGATCGACGGATAAATCCTTCTTTGGCCAGTGTAGTATCAAGTTCAAAATCAGTAAAATACCAAGTGTGGCAACTTGTTCAAAAATCAGTAAAAAATACCAAGTGTAGCATTTGGTCTAAAATCAGTTTAACAAAGTAAATAAAGGGGCGAAACTGTCCAGAATTAGTCCCGAAAATCAGAATATCATAACAGTGATAAAACCCACAAAAACCACCCGTAAAGACTAACATACCCACCAATAGTCCATCAATAGCAAAACTCGCGAAAATCACCAACACCAAACGGAAAATAACATCGGAAAAGTAGAAAGCAGATAGCCACAAACAATGGAGAAAGTCGTGAAAAATCCCAACGGAAATTTCAAACGCCGAGTCTTAAAACTCCTACAGATACCTCAAAACATAAAATCACCTATCATGCCAAGATAACAACCGATGCTGAAAATGCATCGAGAACAAAGGTCGCCGAGTTTCAAATTCGGCGACACAACAAAAATCGAAAATCATATATCGAAATAAAGCCAACAAGATTCGGAGTTTTTAAACTCCTAAGTTACCAAAAATCAAAATCACCCAACAAACGCAAAATATAGTTGCAATAATGCAGCGAACAACATCGCCGTAGTGTCCGCCATCGGTGGTCAACCGCGAGGACCGCAAAACAGAGGGGAAAGGAAGCCCGACGTTGCTTCAACGGTTTTCACCGAGCAACGCCAAAGTACAAGCCAACCGGATGGTCGACGGACGATGGTGGCGAAAGCAGGGTTCGCCGAGATGGTGGGTCTTTGCCGCGTGTGTGTGGGGCAGCGCGAGGGTGTCGATCGGAGCAGCGGCGGGAGGTGCAAGACGGTGGTTCGCCGCGAGGTGTGGAGGTTGACGGAATAGGTGAGGAGATGAGTGGAGGAGAGGCGAGGATAGCTGCGGGTGTTTCAAAGGGGTTCGCGGAGTTTTTAGAACTCCGCGGGCGAGAAGCGCGGAAAGCGCGCAAGAGAGGGAGGAGAGGAAGACCTCTTTCTCAAATGAAAAAGTTGCCCCCCTTTTGTTTTGAACGTTGTGGGCTGCCCCCTTTTTAATGGGGGGTGATGTTTAATAAATAGGGGGTAGAATTAGGGTTTGGTATTTTAGGGGGGAATGAAAAGTGGGGTTTGAAATTTAAAAATGAGGGGGAAATAAAAGGGGGTGTTTGGATGAAATAAAAAATGGTGTTGGATTGGAATGATTCGGATTGGGTTCCGTACTGGACTGGTTTGACAAAATGCAAAGCGAGTTAATTATTTAAAAGAAAAAATTACTTAAAAAGATGCAAAATTATTAAAATGCAAATGCCGACGCAAAAATGCAATATTTAAGACATGTTTAATGTCTGATTAAAATTAAAGCAGGATGTCAATTAATTATTTAAAGAGACGCAAATATTATTGGAATAAACGACAGTGTAATAATAATAGAAACATAACATAACGCTTAATTTTAAAATATAAAGATAAAAAATGCAAAAAATGATGATTAGAATGCGGTGTCCTAAAATACATAAAATTGCAATAAATATACTAAAAACGGGTCAAAATTGATCACAACGACGTCCCTCTTTGTACGGAGATGATGGAAGAGTCTTCGGACAAAGATGTTGACTCGTAGCCAATTTTGTCCTGTTTTATAAACTAGAACTCAAAAGTGGGGCTGATGCAGACTCAGAATTGTCCCAGTGTCGAATTATGATGACCCTGGGTCGTTGTGATGCGAAAAATAAAAAGCAAAACTGACGCTGATTTAAAAAATGTCTCAGTGTCGAATCATGATGACACTGGGCTGCTGCAATGCTAGAAAATAAAAGTAAAGCTGACGCAGATTTTTAAAATGTCCCAGTGTCGAATTACGATGACGCTGGATTGTTGCGATGCTACAGTAAAAAGTAAAGCTGACGTAGATTTAAAAATGTCCCCGTGTCGAATTACGATGACACTGGGCTGCTGTGATGCTGCAAAATTAAAGACAATGCCGACACAGATTCGAAATTTGTCCCAGTGTCGAAGTATGATTGACACTGGGTTGCAGGTGATGTGGTGCTGGAAAAGACGTGGTGTTTGGTAAATGTTGATGGAGCCGTTGCATAGGCATAATGAAATAACGTCGTTGCATAAACGTTATATGGATGTCGTCGTTGCATGGACGAAATGCAGAGGTCATCGTTGCATAGATGAATGTTGATGATGGCGTCATTTTCGGACTTTGGCGTGTTGCTGCTGGCGTCGTTGTGTAGATGTGATATGATGACGATAGCGTCATTTTCGGACTTGTTGTGCTGATAACGTCATTTCCTGGACGTGTTCTTCCGGGCGTCGTTGCAGACGCACGTCGATGATGTCGTTGCACGACACAATGCTGATGACGTCGTTTCTGGGCGTATTCTTGGCCGGGCGTTGCGTACGCGATCGCGACGCCGTCGTTACTGGACGTGTTGCTTCTGGCGTCGTTGTGTAGACGCACGCCGATGACGCCGCGTTCGACGGGCGCCGCCGGGCGTTGCTGGCGTCGCTGCGCGCCGGCGACGCCGTTATGCGGACGTATTCTTCGGCGCGTTGCTGCGTAGACGCCGGCGTCGACGACGCCGCTGGGCGACGCTGGCGTCGTTGCGTAGACGCACGCCGGCGACGCCGCACGGACGTGTTGCTGCTCCTGTAGAATAAATGCTCATGCAAGCTAAGCTTGAGAAAAATTAGTGTATAACTGTTAAAACAAAATGATAAATATATGAGAAATGCAATTATGTGAATAGGGATGTCATCCCTGATACGCCAGATGAATACTGAGATGTTGTCCTTGCACGGACATGCCAAATGCCGCAACTGACGAATTGCCATGATGCCTTTGTTGGGTGCGATGCGTTGGTTGCCAATTTGACTTTATGCCCGAGTTGATGCGCTAGGTTTTGTTGCGGAACTTTGAACTTTGACTGCTGATTGTTGATGCCCCTTTCTGCTGCTGCTGCTTTTGCTGCGGACTTTGGATTGTTGTCATCCTCTGCCTTTGCTGCTTCTTTCTGCTTCTGTGAAGAAACTTTTGCCGTATTTTCTACTTCGGCTATTGCACTCTCTGCTTCTGTTAATATGAAAAGACCTGCGCTCAAAGAAAAGTTGTGAGTTTTGGGGGGGGGGGGGGGGTCGATTCATATTTGACTTTGTAGTTTTGACTCTTGATGCTCGGACGTCTGCCTTGTTTGGACTCATAACCCCTGCCTGGTTTCCTACTTTGTCCCAGTTTTGAATGCGCAAAGGGTGTTTGGCCTAAAGTGGGTCTCAATGGGGTTGTTTTGTATATTATGTGTGTTTTCGTTATTTTCAAAAATAAGGGAAGGTTTCCTAATGGTGTGACCGAAGCCGATTTAGGCAGCCTACGTATCCCCATGAGGGAATCGGGTCATGACGTAGTTCATTAAAAGCGAATATTGGGTAAAATTCTAAAGGTGGGACCGAAGCCGATATGGCCGCCTACGTATCCCCACGAGGGAATCAGGTCACACGTAGTTCCAACGGTGCAAAAGAGGAATTGGGATTTTCTAAAAGGTGGGACCGAAGCCGATATGGCCGCCTACGTATCCGCCAAGGGAATCAGGTCGAACGTAGTTCAGATCTATGCTGTTTTTCTTCTCTGAGACCCCTGCTTTGCCTATAGGAACCAAGACGGGTTCCGACTCGTTCTGCTCAAATGCCTCCGAATCAGTCATGTGAAATATTGATGCTCTATCATTGCCTAGTCAAATACAAATCGGCCTTTGGGGGAGATGATAAATCCTTTAGACAACATGTAGCAAACTGCGTTAGTGTAAAGCACGTGATTTTGCAAGTGTAAAAACATTTAGCAAGTACATGTTGCATATAAATTGTCACATTGCAAGCGAGTCCTAACATGCATGGGGACCCTTTTATGCCAGAGGTAGGCCTAAACGTCACATATGCGAGGTCATGATGGATTTGTCCAAACCGTCCAACTGTAATGCTTTTATTGGAAATGGCGACCAAATGACGGTGCACTTTTCCCAATTTCAGCATGACATGATTAGGTTTGAATTTGTCTATCATTGACATGCTACACATAATATGCTGGTTGGCCGTTGGGTTGAGAAACCCGTCGACAAGTTTGGCGTCTTCCTAATTGTGGCGTCGATACCAGGGATCGACCCACCTAAGGTAAATGCATGCATGCCCTAAAATAAAGGTGGTATAGCTCTATCTTAAGTTTCTAAGATTTGGCTTTTCTAGACGCAAGATTCCCGAGCGGACAACTCGAGTGAGAAGGCTACGCGGCTGATCAGACGAACCGATCTAACTCCGCGCAGGCGCCAACTCTCCTAAATTTTGGATATTTTTGAAAGAAATTTGCGGGTGCGCGAAGCACACCAGCGCGTGAGTGTGTGAATTTTCCAGAGTGGAAGAAATATGAGCGGAATGCCAGTTTAAGGAAAGCGGTAAAGCAGGTAGCAATTAAAATAACAAAACAAAATACAGCACACAAAATTTAAATGCAAAAATTAATGCCAAATAATAACCCTAGGTCTGTTGTGGTTAAGAACCTTAATCCCCAGCGGAGTCGCCATGCTGTGACACCCCATTTTCAACCGGAGTCGGAAACGGGATTACCGCTACGCATGGTTTGATTCCTGAAATGCATTTTAAGGAGTCGCCACCTAATTATTATAGTGAATTAGGACACTAAAAATGTAGCATAAAATACTACGAATGATCTCCATTTTAAAGGTCTGTGAAACTATGTGAGATTATAGGTAAGGGTTCTTTATTATCCTAAAGGGAAGGGGTTAGGCATCCTAAAGGATCCGCTAACTTGCGGTTGTCCGTTCAAACTTAGGTTTTAAAATTATTGTGCTAACATGCAATCTATAATTCTAATGTGTTCTAATTATTAAACTAACCAAGAGATATTTAAACTAGGCATGCAAATATTTAAAATAGATATATATTTAACAAGATAGTAATAAAAGCAAATAATCATAAAAAAGATATAATGAAGAGAAATTAGCAATATTTCGCTTTTATTTTATTTTATGCGAATGCTTTAACTTTGGCGCCTGCAATTACAAAGACACTTAGTAGAAAAGTTAGTAAATAATAAATAAATTACTAAACAAACACAATGTATGTATATATATATATATATATATATATATATATATAGATGTATATGTAAAAGATATATTTTTATATAGTGTGGGCTCAGCTAGTGTTATTCCAAGGATACTAAGACATGAGAAGCCAATATCGCTCGCATGGCCGACTCGCCCTGAATGATACTATGCATTCTCGTCTAATCTTTTCACTTTCCTCGCCCACATATTCCGTCTCGCTTACCACGGGGGGCTCCAGATCGACGGATAAATCCTTCTTTGGCCAGTGTAGTATCAAGTTCAAAATCAGTAAAATACCAAGTGTGGCAACTTGTTCAAAAATCAGTAAAAAATACCAAGTGTAGCATTTGTTCTAAAATCAGTTTAACAAAGTAAATAAAGGCGAACTGTCTGCATTAGTCCCAAAATCGAATATCATAACGTTGATAAAACCCACAAAACCAGTCGAGCGACCTAACATACCCACCAACAGCCATCAATAATAAAACTGCGAAATCACCCAACACCAAACGAAAATAACATCGGAAAAGTAGAACAGGATTCACGAACAATGGAGAAAGTCGTGAAATGATCCCAACGGAAATTTCAAACGCCACGAGTCTTAAAACTCGGCAGATACCTCAAAACATAAAATCACCTATCATGCCAAGATAACAACCGACGCTCAAAATGCAATCAGAACAAAGGTCACGAGTTTCAAATTCGCGACACAACAAAAATCGAGAAAATCATATATCGAAATAAAGCCAACAAGATTCGCTTGAGTTTTTAAACTCCTGAGTTACCAAAAATCAAAATCACCCAACAAACGCAAAATATAGTTGCGATAATGAGGCGAACAACATCGCGGTAGTGTCCGCCACCAGTGGTCAATCGCGAGGACCGCAAAACAGGCGAAGCGAAGCGACGTTGCTTCAACGGTTTCACCGAGCAACGCCAAAGTACAAGCCAATGATGGTCGACGGATGGTGGCGAAGCAGGGTTCGCCGGAGATGGTGGGTTCATTGCGTGCGTGTGTGTGTGGCAGCGTGAGGTGTCGATCGGAGCAGCTGCGGCGGGAGGTGCAAGACGATGGTGGTTCGCCGGTGAGGTGTGGAGGTTGACGGGAATAGGTGAGGGAGATGAGTGGAGGAGAGAGGCGAGGATAGTCATGCGGTGTTTCAAAGGGGTTCACGGAGTTTTAGATGCAAAATTATTATAATGCAAATGCCGACGCAAAAATGCAATATTTAAGACATGTTTAATATCTGATTAAAATTAAAGCAGGATGTCAATTAATTATTTAAAGAGACGCAAATATTATTGGAATAAACGACAGTGTAATAATAATAGAAACATAACATAACGCTTAATTTTAAAATATAAAGATAAAAAATGCAAAAAATGATGATTAGAATGCGGTGTCCTAAAATACATAAAATTGCAATAAATATACTAAAAACGGGTCAAAATTGACTGTCAACAACGATTGTTTCCGGAAGAACCCCGGCTCAAGATTTAGATGGCTAGTAGTATATGACTTTTGTCCTACCCTATTTTAATATTGTTCAAATGCCGTCCACCAAGGAAAAAATAATTGTTGGAAGATTCGTTAAATTTCAATTAACAAGTTTTTTTTTTTTTTTGACTAAAGGAATATTGAAACGTGAAAATATGGTTCATTGACAAATGGTAAAGTGGAGTTGAAATTGAATATCGTCATCAAGTCAACACGACCAACTCTTTGACCTTTTCTAGAACCTTATAAAACACAGACACACCAAATATTGGGCCCATAATATTGTCCACTCAATGCTCGCGCGTGCATTGTGGACCTCCCATCCATAACTAGAGATATTATCGGTCCGGATACATCCGAAAACTATTTGAGAATCGGATCGAAATTCCCAGACCAAAAAGTTAACGGTCCAGATACGAATATCAGATATAAGGATCCGGTCCGACAATCCGGTCTAATTACACGATATGTTATTAGTCTCGATCCAATATCCGGTACCTATCTTATCAATTATTGGAATATTGTTATTATATTGCTTTAAGTTTGTTAATTTATATTATGTAAAGTAGTAAAACAAAGATTTTTATAAAAAAATTATAAGTAAAGCAGAAATTTTAATATTTCGCATCAAATAGTATCCGTAACCGATCGCAGACCTTATCGATCCTGGTCCGATCTTTCAGACCGAATTCTTTGGTCGGTTCGGTCCGACCGATAACCTTGTCGGTTCGGTTCTGATATGCTTGAACCTGACCGGACCGATAACAGCCCTATCCACAACCCCCTTTTTCCCTAACTTGGATATTTTTTTAGAGTTAAGATTGAAAAAACACACTTAAATTATTATCTTTTTTTTTTCTGAACTATCATTATCTGTGAATTAAAATGTATCTCAACGCTAATTAGGTCAATTATCAGTTGTTCTCATTTTCTTTCTAAACTATCACTATCTACTGTAGGTGTGTTTTGAAACATAAATGGCGATACTTCAAGTAGAAAAAAAGAATAATTCATAGTTAAATGTGAAACTCGCGAAATGTGACAGTTCATATGTGTTTTTGAGCATTATCTCATACTGATCCGATTAATTAAATTCGTACAAATATGAACCGTTTCATTTTAGGAATTTATCCATTTCAAGGATTTGAATGTGAGAATAAAATAAAAAAATAAAAAATAAAAAAATTATATTCATCACATTCCTCGCTGATTTTTAACTTGAGTTGTGTTCGGCTCACTGGACGTTGGCTTTTTATCCCAAGTCAAAACGCAATTCTCGTGATGACTTTTGTTTTAGTTTTTACAAAATAAAGGAATAATGTGGACATTACGTATTGATCCTTCCTCCCATTTGAAATGATGGTATTTGTTAAATACCGAGTTAATGAGAAAAGAGAGACTTTTTGACATAAAATATTTTTAAAACTTTTTATCTTAATATGTCATTAAATTTATATAACTATTAGGGTGTGTTTGGTATGGAGGAAAATATTTTTCAATTTTCTTATGTTCATTTGGTCAAAAAAATTGAAACATGTTTTTTGGAAAACAAGTTCCTCAAAAATGAGAAAAATGACTTTCCAAATCAAAGCAGGGAAAACAATTCTCTAAGTGGCATTCAACCAATCAACCCCATCGCCTAACCACCCGATCACCCTATCCACCCCCTTCCACCCCTACACCCCAATTTTTTTTTTTTTATGTTTTTGGTTTTTTACACCACTCCCCTCACCCCTGCTGCTAAACCCCATACCCCAATCCCCTCTAAAAAAGTTTTTTTATTTTATTTTCTACACCACCCCACCACCCACTGCAAATCCCTCCCCGAACCTCTCATCTCCCCTACCTCCACCCCCAATTTTTTTAAAAAAAATATTTTTTTTTTAGTTTTCTACACCAACCCCGCACCCCACCTACGGAACCCCCTCCCCCACAATTTTTTTTTAAGTTTTAAATAATTTTTTGGATTTTCTACACCAACCACCTGACCCCCACCCCACCCCCAAAGTTATAATTTTTTTTATTTTCTACACCACACCACCCTATGAATCCCCACGCCTTGACCCTCCCTTGTCATGAACCTCCTCTCCCACCACCACCACAACAACACCAAAAAATAATTTTAATTATTTTATTAGTTTTCTACACCAACCCCCTACCCTACCCCTGACCTCACCTCCTAACCAATTTTTTTTAAAAAAAGAGTTTTAATATTTTTGTTTCTACACCACCCGCCAATCCACTGCCCCACCCCCTCTACTGTCCCGCACCTTCTATCCCCATCTCAATTTTATATTTAATATATTTTATTTTATTTTATTTTTTTGGAGGTGAGGTGGAGTCGGAGGGGTGGGGTGGGGTTTGGTGTAGAAAAAACAAACTTTTAAAAAACAATTGGGGGAGAGGGTTTTCCAGTAGGGGGTGGGAGGGTTGGTGTAGAAAATAAAATAAATTAAAACTTTTTTTAAAAACAAGTGGGGGGAGGTGGGGTTCACAATGGTGTAGAAAATTAAAAACAATTGAGGGGGGGGGGGGGTGTTTCGCAGCGTGGGTGGGAGGAGTGGTGTAGAAAATAAAAAATATATAAAATATTTTTTTGTAGGGGGGTTGGCGGTTGGCAGTTGATGTGCATAGGGTGGTCGGGTGATGGTGGGTCGAGTTGGGTGTGGTGGTGCGGGGGAGGGTGTAGAAACAATGCGTTAGAAGGTGGTGGGGGTGGGATTTGGTTGTGTGGTGTGTGCTTGGGGTGTGTGGTGGGTGGTGAGTGGGGTTGGTGGTGGAGGTGTGGATGGTTGGTTGGAAGGGGGCTTGGGTGAATATTTTTTCAAAAATATTTTCTACTAACCAATCGAATATGAGAAAATAAATAAGAAATTCACTTATTTTCCACTAACCTAACGAATATGAAAAAATTCACTTATTTTCCACTAATCAAACGAACATGAGAAAATATATAGAAATTCACTTGTTTTCCAAGAACTTATTTTCTAGGAAAATATTTTCCTTCTTACCGAACACACCCTTAATGGAAAACATGTCATTATAAAAAATTATATAAAAAGTGTTACATGTACTTGAATAAAACTTCTTGATCATGATTTAGTGGTCGTTGTCCATACATTTTTAGTAGAAAATGTAATACACGGAACTGACCTAATTTACAAAGGTATTATTAGGAATTAATAAAAACCATTCGGATCCCGCGCATAACAAAAGCTTAGTATAGCGGGCTGTCCTTTTTACACACATGACAACAAAATATTAATAATAATTTATTATTATAAATTACTAATAATCGAGGAACAAAAAATGCAAGTATTCCAAGAAATTTCAATGCGATTTTATAATGCTCATATTAAATAAAGTTGAGATCGTGTTGAAACTAGTCTATATGTAAAAAATGAGTATATATTAGACAGATTAAATATTATAGTATGATCCTATCAAGTCAGTACCAGACACGAGATAGATCTTCTAAATAACTTTAGGTAATTGAGATAAGTTGTTGAACTCAACGAATTGACAACAAAGGTCATACTAATTCCCAAATTTGTGGTGACTCAATTAAACCTCAGTTGCGCTGACTTTTGTTTGGATATATCATTGGGTCAACTGCTTCATTAATTTTTACTCCATTAATATAGGGAATAAAGATAACACAACCTTCTTATTTGGGCAATGAATATTATTTTACCTTAATTGATTATTTGTTGTAATACTCAATTATAAATAAAAATTCTTAGGAGTCATTTGCCATCATATAAAACGAGATCAAACAATAACAACAAATATTTAATAAAATGAATATATAAATGGACCTGAAATTCACACTTCTCTTTCCTTTCATACCCTTGGAAAGTCGGCATAAGTGAAAGTTTGTATGTCCTAAAGACAATCATTTTAGGAATAAATATATTTGAACACATTTGTATTATTAATGAGATTAATATATATATTTTGGTATTTGCAATTATTTAATTATGATTTTGATTGCTTGTGATTATTCATTAATGTGCATCCCTTGAGCTTATGTTGTCATTGATAAAGTGAGATATTAATGATAGAACGTAACTCTCAGATGATCATTGAGAATAGGATATCAATGATATATTATAAGTCAATATGTGGTCTGCATCACATTCTTAGAGAGTGTAGTATGTCTCACTTACTACTAGTATGATTACTAGTGATGGATACATGGATACTCTTAGAGTGTATTGATATACCCTACTGATAAACTATTTGTTATATAAGTTTCTAGAGATTCAACATGGAAAGCCCTATAGAGGAATTAGTTCCTAGCCATTGACATGACAAGAGCTAATCCCATGTTCATCATACAAAAACTGAAATAAAGTAAAGAAAAGGAAAAGAAAATACTTAAGAATGAGTCTCCAAGCCAAGCATCCAAGGGTTGTGTTGTGGAATATTTACAAGATGGATTGGTGGAAGGATGGATGCAGAATGGTGAATGGTGGAATGGAGAATGAATAATTCTTCTAATGATGTAGAGTATTTATAGCCAAAGAATCCTTTTGGTGAAGGGTTAGGGATTTTGTAAGTAGGAAAAGTTATTAGAATCTTTTTAGGTAAGGGTTTTAAGGTAGGAAAAGTTATCCCTTTAGGTAGGAAAAGTTATCCCTTTAGGAAGGAAAAGTTATCCCTTTAGGATTCTGAAAAAACAAGTCACCCGCCCAAGATTTCATAATTCCAGCGTCATGCGCCAGAATCGAAGCCATGGCTGAAGATCAAGAACTTTGGACTTTCAAGATATTGGGCGCCGCGCTCACGCTGGCGCGGTGGACGTTCTCGCGTATTCCGCTTGCCGTCCTTTTTTTCGTCCGGACTTCGTCTGATCTCCTCTCTAATTTCCAGAACTTCTTAGACTTTATTTCTTGGCTCTTTTAGTGTGCAATTCCATTTCTTTTATGCTCATTTCATCTCCTTTTCGTCATTTCTCCATTTTTGACCGCTGTGACACAAAAGAAAGGAAAACGACCCTAATATTGTACTAAACATAAATGAAATGAGTAAAATACTAACTAAAAATGACTCAAAAAGTGTATATAAAATACACCGATCAGATGTAGTATGTCTCACTTGCTATGAGTTATGACAACTCGTGATGGACACATGTATACTTGTTGAAGTATTGATATGCCCTGCTGATGTACTGTTTTGTTATATGTCTATAATGCCATCGGCGTGTGGGAGATAAAAGTCCTTAGACTTAAGGTTAATATCATCTTGTTTACGGAGTAATGTATTTTGATCCTTTCCTAAGCTCAAATGCCTTATAGGTTGAGACGCGGCTTGTTTTGGGTGCATTACGAAGTAGATTAAAGGTGGTATGTGAGCCAAGAAAGGATTCATTCCTTGAATTTATATTTGAGTGAACACTCAGGTGCTCATACGATATTAGGTTGACTAAGTCATGTGCCAATGCAATGGACATGTCTGTGACATGGTCCTTTTGTCAACTAATATAGATGAGTTATAATAATCAAGATATTTGGATAGACACTTGACAAATCCTAAGCTTGATTGAGTGTGTCATGAATGAAGGAATTTAATCTTTTCACATATAGGTTCAGTTCACATATTTTGTGTAGCTAAACTTTACATATTGGGTTCGTCTTCCGGCGCAGTTTAGAAGTTTCGTGAAGATCCTAATGTAACTAGTGACGATATGTAAAGGCCTGAAGGGTAACACTAAGTCAAATGTTCTGTCGATTGAAAGATGTAATTAGAAGGAGATTATACATAAATGTTCGGTTGATGACCGGGACATTAAAATGGGAAAATGGGCAGAAAATAGGATGGGACCGCGGTGCCTTGATTCAGGACCGCGGTGCCAGGAACACGTGCCAGGGCTTGGCATGACAGTCCGAATTTTTGCCCAGTCTGTTTCGGTTGGACCTGGTCCAACTAAAACCCTAAAGCTCTTATTTTCAACTATAAATAGGAGGCTTACCTCTCATTCCAATACGTTGAAAACCTAAGAGAGGTAAATCTCTTCTAAACCTCTATCAGAATCCCTAACATTTCTGACATAACACTTTATATCATAGTTCTATAACTTACAAATCGAGGGACGTTTGCGTGTGCACCCTCAGACTACACGAAGCGACGAGAATCAACTGCTTGGCTGATTAATCGAAAATGTAAGTCTTCTGTCGAAGTTTTACATTTATTATGTGTTTTGTATTTTACATTACTTATCACACTGCAGTTCGACTGTCGTCGCGTTTGAAACATAAATTTTCAAATTCCGCTGCGTGTACGAACCCGACGTAAACACCAACAGTGGTATCAGAGCATGGGCTGTTTTGTGTGATTTGTAATGATATTAATGATAATATGAGTTAGGATTTGTCTACATCTATATTTTATGTATTTAAAAGCTTTAAAACCCTAAATCTTTAGAACACATAATTCTTGTGCCCAGATCTGTTAATACAACAATGTATTCGAATAAGTCAATCCAATAAATAACTCTTCTAAGTTGATATGTGTTACCGGCTTAAAGCATGGTGCATTGAAACGAAGAACGAGAAGAAAATTGGATTTGATGATCGATGAACATGTTGTTTTAATGGTGATGGTAATACAAGTGACATATCTGAAAGATCTGGCCCTAAACCAGTTTTAGGGGTTCAGAAATTTTGGATTTTGTGTTTCTGGAGGTAAGGCACCGCGGTTCCACGATGGAGCACCGCGGTGCCTGTTAGGGTTTTGGCAGCGGCACCGCGGTTCCATGATGGAGCACCGCGTCGCCGGGATGAAGCCGAGGCACCGCGTCCTGTTTCACGGAGTCGCAGCGCTATTCATCCGTGCTTAAAATTAAATTTTGGACTCATCGCTTTCGGTACCGCGCGTTCGTGATTTGCATTACGGAACCGCGTCCCACCGTTAGGATCACGGTACAAATTAGATTCTACGAATCCAGTGACTTACTACCTCGATGGCACTGCGGTGCCACCATATGGAACCGCGGTGCCACGTCGAATTTTATAAAAAATAAAATAAAATCAGAAACAGAGACTTAAAAGTTTCAGATTTTGAATCTGAAGTTTTAGAAGTTTCAGTTTCTGAAAATAAAGTTTTGAATCAAACAGATTTGGTCCTTTCGGACAAATCAGTAATTAAAAAAAGTTTTCTGAAAGTTGATTTTAGGTTCTAAAAATTGCAAACAGGTCCCAGAAGTTTGAAAATATTTTTTGAAGTTTAGAATTGCATTTTTATGAATTTATAAGGGTTCATAATTGAATTTTAAATTCTTAAGGGACTAAAGTGTAAATTCTAAAAGTTTACAGAATTCCCGAAAATCACAATTTTAAAATCAAAAAATGTTTAGGGACTGTTTGACATTTACATAGATTATAGAGTTTAGACAAATAAACTCATAGTTATCATTAATAGTATATTATTAAATAATATACAAATGTGCTAAGTGTTAATGTGATGCTTTTAAATTATTAGCATAGTGTTCGCAATTATTGTTTGGGTAGGCGGCGCCCAGTAATTATTTAATTTCAAATGACCGCTATAACTGTCTGGGTAGACGGCGCCCAGTATGTGATTAAAACCATCTTTTATCATGTCTGTTGGGTTTGATGGTTTCCCATCTAATTGTGTTTAAATATTGCATGATAGGATGTCATATGATGTATGACTTGTGTCACGACCCGACCCCGGGCCCGCGACTGGTGCCCACCTGGAAATCCTTACAGGTATACATCAGAGATAATCAGCGGAACATACATAACCACATAACATGTAACAACAGAAATAACAACAGACTAGCCGATAAGGCTACCTCCCTGGACATATATATAATTACATATCCAAAAGCAGTTACGTCCCTTCTTTTACAAACTGACCCACAAGATATGACTACAGACCTCTAAGAGTTTTGACATAACAACTGTGACGGGACAGGGCCCCGCCATACCCCTGAATGTACATAAATATACAACATCAGGGAAACCGCACCAAAAGACAGGCCTCCGGAGAAATGGTGCTTTCTGACAACTGATCAGTGATCCTAAGAGTGAGGATCCGCAACCTGCTTACCCCTACCCACGGCATGAACGCATCCCCCGGGGAAAGGGGGTCAGTACAAAATATGTACCAAGTATATGAAAATAAAAATACTGAAATGAAATCATATAGTCTAAAATAAAGCTGGAGACATGTATGATAACCAAAATAACAGTACACCACACCTTATTAACACTGAGACTAATGAGAGTATCTTTTGCCGTTTAAAAGTAGGAAGGTTATGATTAATTTAGGGCTACCCGCCCGTAACACCATTATGCAATCCTATTCATGGGAATTTAACTCGCATGAGAATCGAACCCGCATAGGTCACGTGGACCCGCAATGAGTATATATGGATACTCGCATCGTGGAGAGCTAGCCCACGAAATAGTGATGGAAATTTAACCCGCATGGGAATTGAACCCGCATAGGTCACTTGGACCCGCAATGAGTATATATGGATACCCGCATCGTGGAGAGCTAATCCACAGAATAAAACAATGTCAAGGGAATTTAACCCGTAGCATAACACATGATTGTCGGCCCTCAAGCGAGGGACGCGGTGATATGTAAACATAACATTGCATGAATGTCTATTATGAGCAACATATGCAGCTTAAATCATTTAGGACTCTCATTAGATTAAGGTGAATCACTTATCATTTCATAAAACTCAAGGCACTAGCATGTCATGTCAAATCCGGGAATTTAACCCCAAGTACTACACCTTTAGAAACTCAAACCCAAGCTTTTAAAATCAAGCACTTCTACTTTCACAACCTAGACAACTTATGTCTATAAATCAAGTAGACCAATCTCTTAACTTTCCATAAAGCCGTTATAACTCTTTATGTTATAGACAATTAAGGCATTTTCATACGTTAATATCAAGGAAGTTAATTCTCTACCTCAACCAACTTGAACAATTCAATCAAGGCAATTGTATCAAACACAAAGCCGAATCTAGTTAAAGCTTGTACGTCTATCGTACTATATATTTATCAAACATCATGCCCAAGAGATAGGAAAAGTTCCACATACCTTCCCGGCTTAATCCACTCGCTAGGTTGAATACGACTCACGTAGAATATCAACCTATAATAACCATAATACGTCTATCAACTTCTAGCATTCAATCGAAGAATAACTCTAAGTATGAAGTCTCTTATTCTACGGAAAATTGGACAGCACTTCCTTTGTTTCTACGTACTTTTCCACCTTTTTCAAGGCCCGGATTCAATAACCAAACATGCCACATTTAAGGCTCAATAATTCAGCTAACCAAAGGGGATTACACGCCTCACAGGACGTGTAAAATTTTGCCCCACAATTAATATAAAAAAAAGTTCAATACTTCATGCCATTCTCGGCTATAATGTACCACAATATAAAGTCTTTTCTAATTCTTTTTTCAATCCAAGTTGTTTAGTCTAACATGTTATATCGTCGCAATCGATTATAACAACTAAAATCCTTTCTTTATATAACATGCGACGATTCTAACTATTTTCCAATTTGTATTGAAATTCCAATGGCTAATAAGCTCATTCTCGGATTTAGGCCTCCAATATTCCATAACACTTATCAATCTTCATTATATAATTCACATGATCAAATATCAACTACTAAAACATGTAATCTTTAATTACATAAGTATGATAAAGATTATTACCTTGTTTAGCCCAAATACAATCCAAAACCTAAAGTCGATCCTTAGCAACTTTAGCTCATTTCCTTCACGCTCCAATCCGCTATTTGAAGCCCTTAGAAGTTCATAACAACTTTCCTTTAATTTCCAACCAAAACTTATGAAAACAACTTAGGTTTTTATCTTGCGACTAACGTAAAAACGTAGCTTTTCCGGGATCTTTGTATTGAGATATCCTTATAATACCTCTAGGAACCCTTGGTTTGAATATTGGGATTTATGAACAACAATTGAAATTTTTTCTTGTTCTCTAGATGGCAAACCCGAGAGTCTCCTTTCCTTGCTCAAGTTTTCTTAATTTTTTTCTAAGTGTTGGAACTTGTCTTGCTACTAGTGTGAATAAATACTACAATCAAGGGCCAAGATTAATACACTTGTGCGGCTTGGATGAAGAAAATTAAATATCTAGTGTCAAGTGGGCTCATTGACTTAGTCAATTATATCAAGCTTTGGTTTTTCAACACTTGACCATTTGACATTGGTCATTCTCGACCAAGTCCATGTGGGGGGAAGGAGGGGGTGACACGTGTCACACTCTCATTCGTCATAATATTTCGTTTCCCGACATTTTTATAATTTCGATAAATTCTACAAGTCCCAAATCTTAAAGTCCTGTCTTCTTACGTATGTTCTTATATACATGTCCTGGAGTTACGGGGTGTAACAACTTGGTTGTTGATCTTGTACGAATCCCCGAAAACTAAAATGTTCCCCAAACATTAAATACAAGTCTAATTATAACGCATCATCCATTATAATTGTTAGGGTGCTAAGTCCTTTTCGGCGATAAAAGTATTTATGCCAAAATATTTGCTCTAAGTCTAAGAGGACCAATGCTATTTCATATATGTGTTAAAATGAAAGTAGATAATACACTTTTGTAGGTATTTACACCAAAGTGTTTGCTTGCAAAGGCTAAGTTTACTTAGGCATTTAAACGCAGTCGTGTAATGGGGTTGGCTTGTTTAGATGAATTTTGGCGCCAAAGTGTCGGACTAGTCTAAAGACGTAAGATTAAAATGAAAGATATTTAATCAAATCAAGAGTTGTAGAGTTGATTTACAATTGGTTGAGGACCTATCAAAGTGTGCTATTGAAGTTATCAACCAAAGCAAACGCGGATATAGCATATGTTTGGATCTTGGCCCATTATGACCTTTATATTAATTTAGGTCCGTATTCTACCTTGGGATAGTAGAAGTATGCAAAATAGTGGGAGCTAGTTAAACAAAAGGCCATGTTAAATTAGTTTATTATGAATGTATATAATTTAGGAGAATGAATTTTGATTGTATTTTCCTGTTCTATCTATTATCTTTAGATCTTCAGAAATGTCAAACTTTTCGTTGAAATGCTCATGGAGTCAAACAAACTCACCGGACCCAACTTCATTGACTGGCTAAGAAGGTTAGAATTGTCTTTAGACAGGAAGAAATAGAGTATACATTGGACAAAGTATTCCCCATCGCTCCAGCGGAGGACTCTGCAGAGTATGCAACTTTTGACCAGGTTGCTTACAAGAAACATTATAAGGATGCCACCTCTGCTCAATGCCTGATGTTGTCTTCTATGTCTCCTACATTGCAAAGACATCATGAAACTATGGGGCCCAACGAAATATTAGTCCCATTTGAAGAGTCTTTATGATTCGTAGAGTCAGACAATAGAGTATGACATGCTCATAGAACTTTTCAAGTGTAGGCTAAATGAAGGGGGCCAAGTTTCACCTCATGTGTTGAGGATGATCGAGTTGATTGAGAGGTTAGCTTCTATTGACATAAGGTTTCATGACAGAGTCTCCACCACCCTCATCCTGCACTCACTCTCTAAGTCGTTTGAGAGTTTCATTGTTAATTACAATATGAATGGGACTAAAGTGACATTGCCGGAGTTACATAATATGTTGAAAACTTTTGAATCTTCGACCTCTAAGACCAAGCCTATTCTGATGGTTGGCTCCTCTAGTCGCCCCAAACCGAAAGGTAAGGGACAACAGAAGGGGAAGGGCAAAGTTGTTGCTTCGGCAGCAGCAATGAAGCCCAAGGGATGGGCGAAGAAGAAGAAGAAACTGTCGGCATCGGATGTATGCACGAATTGTAACAGGAAGGGGCATTGGAGAAAGGATTACACTGCTCCAGGCGGAGGAATGACACCAGGTGCTAATGTGCAAGGTATGTTTGTAATTGAAATTAATCTATCTATAAATGATTATCATTACTGGGTACTTGATACCGCTTGTGGCTCACACATTTGTACAAATGTGCATGGGCTAACTGATAGC
Organism: Przewalskia tangutica; assembly: GCA_029844215.1. Lineage (NCBI taxonomy): Eukaryota > Viridiplantae > Streptophyta > Magnoliopsida > Solanales > Solanaceae > Przewalskia > Przewalskia tangutica. The sequence goes on from CM056719.1 coordinate 1,071,215, forward strand.
AGGAAGGTCGGCCCTCGCGGGTGGACCTGCGCGTCGGAAATGGAGCACGAGTTGCTGCTGAGCACGTGAGAACTTATAGGATAGATTTACCTTTTGGCAAAGTTTTAATGTTGAACAATTGTTTTTATGTTCCTTCTTTGACAAAGAATATTATTTCCATTCATGTACTTGATCCAGAGGGTTTTTCCTCAAACACGTCTAATAGCAATATGGTTTTGACTTTAGATAATGTTGTGTATGGAATTGCGCCTCTTGTGAATGGATTGTATACATTAAACTGCCACAGAGACATTTTCAATGTACAAAATAAAAGGGCTAAGTTAAATGAAAGAAATTCTACCTACTTATGGCATTGCAGACTTAGTCATATCAATCAAACAAGGATAGAACGGTTGAAGAAATTAAATTACCTCGAACCATTTGACTTAAAATCTTATGGTAACTGTGAATCCTGTTTGAAAGGTAAGATGACTATTGAACCTCTTTCTGGAAAGGGGATCCGTGCCAAGGAGGTGCTTGAGTTGGTACATACGGACGTATGCGGACCATTTCGGACTCAAGCTAGAGAAGGTTTCTCGTACTTCATCACTTTCACATACGACTTATCAAGGTTTGGATATGTGTATCTTATGATACACAAATCCGAGGCTTTTGAGAAGTTTAAGGAGTTTAAGTGTGAAGTTGAGAAACAGCTCTCAAAGAGTATCAAGACTCTTCGATCTGATCATGGGGGTGAATACTTAAGCAAAGAATTTTGTGACTACTTAAAACTTCATGGAGTTCATTCCGAATGGACACCTCCTGAAATACCACAGATGAATGGTATTGCCGAGAGGAGAAACCGAACATTGCTTGACATGGTTCGTTCAATGATGAGCTTTTCAGCTCTTCCTACATACCTTTGGGAATACGCTATTTGACCTCAATATATGTTCTAAACAGAGTTCCATCTAAATCAGTCTAAAAGACACCATATGAGGTATGGTGTGGCAAGAAGCCATCACTTAGACACATGAGGCCCTGGGGGTGTCCTGCATATGTCAAGAAGTTGATCACTGATAAGTTGGAATCTAAAAGTGAGAAATGTTACTTTGTTGGGTATCCGAAGGAAACTAAGAGATACTATTTCTATCTTCGTGGAGAACATAAGATATTTGTTTCTAGGAATGCAAGTTTCCTTGAAGATGAATATGTCTACAAGGATGAGAGTTGCACAGAGATAGAATTTGAAGAAATTCAGGAACAAGGTAACAAAGAGGTTGAATCCTTGCCCGATGATGAAGGCAGGAATTCAGTGGGAGCTTTACGCGAAGATTGGGTATTTAGGGTACCCCCTTCGGCCAGTGGGAGTGCTACTAAGAGTAATGCAGAAATGCAAGATCTTCCGGCACAGACCTTGGTAGCAAGTGCACCAGTTGCATTTCCTCCCATTCAGGAAAGACATGAAAATGATATTCCTGAAAGCTCTAATGTTGGTGGTTCAACCAGCGCACAAGAACCTACTCACAGTCAGAACATACCAGAATCGATCAGAAGACAATAAACTCCGTAGGTCTACTAGATCTCATCGTCCTCCGGAAAGACTAAATCTACTTGTGGAAACACAAAATGAGCTAGATATTCCAGATGATGACGAGCCTAGAACCTATAATGAAGCAATGCTAGACATTGATTCAAAGAGATGGCAAGAAGCCATGAAATCCACAATGGAATCTATGTATATCAATCAGGTGTGAAATTTGGTTGATTTACCAAATGGGGTTAAACCCATAGGATGTAAATGGGTCTTCAAGAAGAAGATTGATGCATCTGGCAAGGTTCAGACTTATAAAGCTAAACTAGTGGCTAAAGATTTTACTCAGCGTCCTTGTGTGGATTATGATGAAACCTTTTCACCGGTGGCTAAGATAAAGTCTATTCGGATTTTGCTTGCGATATCTGCATATTATGATGATGACATTTGGCAGATGGACGTCAAAACTGCATTCCTCAATGGTAATCTAATTGAGGAATTGTATATGAAACAACCCGAGGGTTTTTCATGTGACCAGACCAAATGTTGTGTGCAGGCTACAGAAGTTCATTTATGGACTTAAACAAGCCTCTAGGAGTTGGAACATTTGCTTTGACAATGCAATCAAATCTTTTGATTTTGTCCGAAGCAAAGAGGGTCCTTGTGTTTATTTCAAACGCAAGGATGAGGGTATTGTCTTCATTATTATATATGTTGATGACATATTGATAATGAGAGATAATAAAACCCTCATGCAGTCAGTCAAGGATTGGTTGTCCAAGACCTTCATGATGAAGGATTTAGGTGAATTCTGCTACATTCTGAGAATTAGGATCTATAGAGATAGACCTAATAGATTATTGGGGATGTCACAGTCAGTCTACATAGATAAAGTGCTTAAACGCTTTTCAATTGAGAATTTCAAGAAAGGCGGTCTTCCGATGGGTCAAGACATCAAGTTATCAAAGAAGGTTTGCCCTTCTAATGCTAATGAACTTAAGCGCATGAAGAGGATCCCATATGCTTCGGCTATAGGATCAATCATGTATGTCATGACCTGTACTAGGCCAGATGTGGCCTTTGCACTTAGTATGACTTGCAAGTTCCAGCAGAATCCTGGCGAGGAACACTGGAAAGCAGTCAAGAGTATTCTCAAGTACCTCAAGCGTACTAAAAATTACTTCTTAGTCTATGGTGGAGTTGATAAGCTGGTTGCCACTGGGTATACCGACGCTAGTTTCCAGACAGATGTTAATGATTTCAAATCTCAGTCTGGTTACACGTTCATTTTCAACGGAGGAGCAGTGAGCTGAAAGAGTTCCAAACAGGCTACTACTGCAGACTCGACTACTGAAGCGGAGTACATTGCTGGATCGGAAGCTGCTAAGGAAGCTGTCACGATTTCTGAGTTCCTGAAGGAACTAGGGATTGTTCCGAGTGCTAGTTGTCCAATAACTATTTATTGTGACAACACTGGTGCGATTGCACATGCAAAGGAACCAAACAAACAGAAACAAACATGTACCAAGGAAGTACCACATCCTGAGAGAGATGGTGGAAGCTGAAGATAGCAAGATAGATTATATTCCCACAGACAATAATCTAGCAGACACGTTTACTAAACCATTAAGCTTTGTGAAGCATAATGGTCATTTTGAGAACATGAGTATTAGATATGTTGGTGATTGACTCTAGGCCAAGTGGAAGATTGAAAGTATATGTATGCCCTAGAGACAATCTGTATTAGGACACAATGTACTTTATACACATTCATATTTATATTAATGATGATTAATATTATGACATTTGCATTTGTTGAATTATTAGTTGATTGTTTATAATATTCTATAAATGCATCCCTAGAGGTTACGTGTTTATTAATGATGTGAGAATTAATGTTATAACGTAACTCTTAAATTACCTCGACTAATGATCATCAAAATTGGGATATCGATGATATGCGATACGTCGACATGTGGTCTGCATCATATCCTTAGGGGATGTAGTATGTCTCACTTGGTACGAGTTATGACAACTCGTGATGGACACATAGATACTTGTTGAAATATTGGTATGCCCTGCTGATGTATATGTCTATAATGTCATCGGCGTGTGGGAGATAAAAGTCCTTAGACTTGAGGTCAATATCATCTTGTTTACGGAGTAATGTACTTTGATCATGTCCTAAGCTCAAATGTCTTATAGGTTGAGACGCGACTTGTTTTGGGTGCATTACGAAGTAGATTAAAGGTGGTATGTGAGCCAAGAAATTATTCATTCCTTGAATTTATATTCTAGTGAACACTCAGGTGCTCATATGGTATTAGGTTGACTAAGTCATTGGCCAATGCAATGGACATGTCTGTGACATGGTCCTGTTGTCAACTAATATAGATGAGTTATAATAATCAAGCCATTTGGATAGACACTTGACAAATTCTAAGCTTGATTGAGTGTGTCATGAATGAAGGGATTTTATCTTTCCACATATAGGTTCAGTTCACATATTTTGTGTAGCTAAACTTTACTTATTGGGTTCGTCTTCCGGCGCTGTCTAGGAGTTCCGTGAAGATCCTAAAGTAATTAGTGACGATATGTAAAGGCCTGACGGGTAACACTAAGTCAAATGTTCTGTCGATTGAAGGATGTAATTAGAAGGAGATTATACCTAAATGTTCGGTTGATGACCGGGACATTAAAATGGGAAAATGGGCAGAAAATATGACAGGACCGCGGTGCCTTGATTCAGGATCGAGGTGCCAGGAACACGTGCCAGCACCGTGGTGCCTCTTATTGAGGACCGCGGTGCCAGGGCGTGGCCTGACAGTACGAATTTTTGCCCAGTCTGTTTCGGTTGGGCCTGGTCCAACTAAAACCCTAAAGCTCTTATTCTCAACTATAAATAGGAGGCTTACCTCCCATTCCAATACGCTGAAAACCGAAGAGAGGTAAATATCTTATAAAGATCTGTCAGAATCCCTAGCATTCCTGACATAGCACTTTACATCATAGTTCTATAACTTACAAATCGAGAGACGTTTGCGTGTGCACCCTCAGACTACACAAAGCGATGAGAATCAACTGCTTGGTTGATTAATCGAAAATGTAAGTCTTCTGTCGAAGTTTTACATTTATTACGTGCTTTGTATTTTACATTACTTATCAGACTGCAGTTCGACCATCGTCGGGTTTGAAACATAAATTTTCAAATTCTGTTGCGTGTCGAACCCGACGTAAACACCTACAAAAGGGTCACACTAAGTCGATTGTCCTTTCGATCTAAGGGTATATTGAGAGAGTATAAAATATTCGATTAAGAATTGAGATATTTAAACCAATAATAAATTATGGGATAATTTCTATTTGATTGAAATTATTTAATTAAGTCAAAATTGGATTGTCGGAATTAAAACAAAAAACGTGCTGAATATTTAAAGGGAGCGCCGCAGCGCTTGAGAGGATGAGCTGCGACACCTGTACAACTGTGGGCCCAGTCCGACTAGCCCACTGCATTTCGGGATTTGGGTTAGGTTTGGAGCCCAACCCTAATCCAAAAATTAACATAAACTACCAATATATATTCAACACTTAACCCCATAAACAGTTTACACTCACTTCTTACTTTATGAAATCAGAGTTCAGAGATTAAAATCCTCTCAAACCTCTGCAAAAATTTCCTGACTTTCCTGATAGAGGAATATACCACAGTAAGGCTTGCGGTCGAAAGGATAGTCGCATACGCTCCCTATAGTAAAGACTTCAGAGAATATCAACTGTAAGTTATATGTTCATGTCTTTACAGGTTTCAATTGTAACGTAATCATATCAGACGTAATTGTTGGGGTAAGCAAGCTAAACAAATTTTAAACTTCAGTTGTGTCATATTTATGTGTTTTAGACCCAACAAAACGCTACAATAAGAACAGTGATTAGGATCCGTCGATTAAAAGTAGATTCTTCAAAAACATCAATACGATAAGATAAAAGAAAGACTATCTCCACTCTTACTGACTTTCGTTCAACCCTTACTTAAATATCTCTTATAATTAGCAACACTAGATAAATTATTCCATTTTTCAACCTATAAAATTATGTCACTAAAAGCAAAATTGAAAATTGAAAATTGAATCATATACAAAAATAGAAAGATATCATTATTTACATGATAAATAAAAAAGAGAAAATATGTAAATATAAATGAAATAGACTCAAGTACTTCTCAACTAGACAAAGAATAGCAAGAGTAATATACATCTAAATTAAAGTAACATAAAATAATAGTAAGAGAATTTGATCCAAAACACCTTTATTTTGTTATCATAATTAAATATTCTTCTCTCCTTTTGTTTTGTCTCTATCATCTTCTTTGAATAATGTCAACCAAATGTCATTAGTTTCTTTTCCTAGTCCTCTCCCCCACTACCCCCTCCCATCACCCACCCCCAAACTGTTATATACACATATATCTATGTGTATAAATACAACTCTTAAGTTCAGAATTTCATGTAAAACCAAAAAAAGGAGTACCCAAACCAAGAAGAAGCTGATTTTTTTTTTAAGTTAATAGCAATTATAAAGTGGATATGGCTGATGAATATTTTCAAGCTGGGGTCTATGGAGAAAGCTGGTTGATTAATTCAACAAAGAGTAGTTTTAATTTATCATCACCTTGTGTATCTTCAATTTATGATCCAATTGGACAATATTTTGCATGGCCAAGTGAATTTTTGGACATGAAAAATAGGTCCAGTGATGATTATTCTAGTTCTAATGACTCTATGGTTCTTCAAGAATTACCAAAAAATCACAACTTGTCAATGGATTCCACTCTACAAATTTTGGGTACTATTGGCACTTCTTCTTCACAATCATCAGCATCACCTGATTGGAATCAGTCACTGTAAGCAAATCCTGTTTTTCATCCTTTCGTTTTTGGTTCTCTTAGAAGATGGAAATATTCAGTTTATACGATGGTGTTTGACCTAAGCAGAATTTGATTAATCAAGAAAGATAGGAGAGTTTCAAAGCTTGCCGTCTAAACAAGCTATATATATATTTATATGGTTCGAGATCATCTTATTCAGTGCAAAATAAAATTTTAAAATTAAATTATTTTTAAATATTAAAGTATGATATTATATTTGGATAGACCTAAAAAAATATAACACATAAATTGAGATGAAAAAATAGAAGAGAAAGAGTTGAAGATACTTGTGTGTGTGTTTTGTTAAGAATCTCACGTCGGATATGGAATGGTAACATAAACTATTTATATGGACTTGGACAATCCTCATCCTACAAGCTAGCTTTTGAGGTTGAGTTAGGCCCAAGATCCATTCTTCATGGTATCAGCGCATTTCAATTCTTTGTTCATCGATGTTGGACTCTCAAATTATATTATTCACGCTCTAGTTAACAATGTATGGACGTGCGGAGAGTGTTAAGAGTTCTACGTTGGATATGGAATGGTAACATAGACTCTTTATATGGACTTGGACAATCCTCATCCTACAAACTAGCTTTTGAGTTTGAGTTAAGCCCAAGATTCATTCTTCTTTGTTTCACAATCCGGTATTAGGAGTCCATTTATCAGCTCGATTGATCCGATTTTACACCATGTAGGATCCACTTAAAGGAAAATAAATTCTTATAAAAAAAGTCTATTCTCAGGGCTCGAAGCAAAAAATTGACTTATTTGTGTTAATATTTTATCTCTATTGTCTAATAGCTTTCTTAAATCTTTAAAAGCTCAAAGAAGTCAAGTTGTAAGTTTTTCTTTTGTATAAACTTTACTTCTTTTTTTTTTCTTGGAATTATACAGCCATGAGAAGTTGGATAACAGCTATCCTTCCATGCTACAAGAAGACTTTAATTCAAACCTGAATTGTCCCAAGTTGAAGAGGAACTCTTCCAGCATAACTGAAGATAATTCTTCAAGCAACTCCATTATTAAACCAATGAATCAAGATTTCACTTATAACTATTCAGATTTGTTGCAAACACTATTTGATAGTACTGATCCTCATCAAGAACAACCTCAACAATCTTTGTTTACTAACAACAACCAGCTAATCAATTGTGCAACATCATCCACAAACTTTGGGCAAAATTTATATGATTTTGCACCTTCTTTGCCTACTCCCTTGTTAAAGCCTTCTCTAGCAAAACAAACACATCCTAAGGTAAGTACTATATCATAGTGATTTGATGAATTTAATTTATATACACTCACACTATACTATTAATATATTTTAACCTATCATAAGCATGGATAAGAAGGAAAATATATTAAGAATTCTTGGTATTACTTTTTCAGTCTAATATTGGGGAAGTTGGGGAGTCCAAATCAAGCTCACTGACTAAGAATAAGACCAACGAAGAACCAGCATACAAACGACAAAGAATTGAGACACCATCACCATTGCCAACTTTTAAGGTATGCAACATACTCCCTTCTTTTCAATTTATACGAGATAATTTGACCGAATATGAAGTATAAGAAAAAACCAAAAGATGTTTAAAATTTGTAACTTAAATATTCTATAATATTAGTGTGGTTATAGACTTGATTTTAAGTTATATATACCGTCAATATAAGAAGTTTTATACACCATCAGGTTACTTTTACATGTTGTATAGACGACCTGTATAATTTACAAGATTTACAAATCTCATGTTTTAAGGAAACTTACCAGTAGATATTCCTTTTAATGACCTGACGGTTTTTATAGTTTCTTATATACCTTAAAATCTAAAAATTTTGAAACTTTTAATCTTAAACATTCCATAACATTTGTGTAACTATAAACATTTAACGTTAATGGTTAGATGAGAAGTTTATGTTAAAAAAATTCCAAATTTACAAATATGATGTCCTTCTTTTCTAAACAAAAATAAGAAAATAATGTCATACGAAATAGAACATGAGAGAATATTTTATCGATCGTTAACTGAAGAGGGAACATTTAAAATGTTTGTTTGGTAAGTAATTTAAATTGTATCTTTGTCTAAGAAAATTGAGTTTTGTTAATTAACTGCAGGTTAGAAAAGAGAAACTGGGGGACCGGATAACTGCCCTCCAGCAATTGGTTTCACCTTTTGGAAAGGTAAAAATTTGGATTTTTCTTCTCTTTTTGGGACACTACTATAACTCTTTTTCGTTTTCATTTGGTATCGGATATTCATATTGGAGTTCGAATATATCCGAATTTTATGCTGGATAGAATTCATTTTTTGGATAAGTGCTCTTCATCAAGGATTTTTCATACGCAGGGTTCGAACCCGACCACAACACCACATCTTTTGGTGGTGAACCCACTATTTAGCTTCTTCTATTTCACAATGATGTTAATTTATTAATTCTTCTGTTTCACATTTGTTGTCTCAGACTGATACAGCATCAGTTCTCCAAGAAGCTATTGAGTATATCAATTTTCTTCATGATCAAGTCAATGTAAGTTCCTTATTATAACTCCACAAAATCATATTTAATTTCTTGGCGAAACCCGACCAAGAAAGTAGATTTGATGAAAATCAAGTAATTTCAAATTCATAGTTTTGTTTTACTTGATTATTTCAGGTTTTAAGCACCCCTTCTATGAAAAATGGATCAACCCCTCAACGTCAACAGGTAGGAAAATTTCCAACTCCTACCCCCAATTTTATGTGATGTATTTTGAGTGGATGCATAATTTCCAACTACTGATAGGTCAAGGAATTACAAGAAGGATTGAAACAAGACTTAAGGAGCCGAGGACTGTGTTTAGTAACAATATCAAGTACTTTCCCAGTAGCAGCTGAGACTACTATAGATTTTTGGACACCAACATTTGGAGCATAGAATCCGAGGCGAATTCAGAATTCGAAATTTGATGAGTTTTGGATTGTACATATTAAATGAATTTTATAAAGACAAATACAAAATTTAAACCGACATTACTGAATTATGTAGAGTCTGTACTTTCTACCTCTACCACCACCTCCACCTGTGGTCATAGACACTGACCAAAAACAGAAGCTTAAGAAATTAGGTATAATTAATTGATCAAAAAAAGTGATTTGAACTAATTCTGTGATCTTGATGTTAGTTGAGCTAAATTTAGCACATTATTTAGGACTTTTGTTCCTTTATGTTTGGGTCGTAACTCGGAGTGATGGTCTGGACTCAAGAGGGGTGTCAATCATGACTAACAAAGTCATTGGTCAACCTGAGAGATGCATACGTAGTTATGTGTCAATTGTTTCTCATAGATTAAAAAGAGAAATGTGTACTAATTGGTTCATAGTCTAATGAGTTCTCCCACTTAGTTGACCGATTGGTAAACTCATAATACAGAGAAGATCAACACACACACACAAAAAAAAGGTCCTTTCTTTAAAGTTTAAATAGTTCGTCCATGACATTTGCCTAAATAAATCGAAATTATCTTATTTTTAAATCTTATTTGGGAACTCACAAATTGGGTCATTTTCCAGAAGAGGGAGAACAATCCACAGTGCATAAATTGACAAGAAGAAAATCCAAAGTGTAGTGGATAGGAGTCAATTAATTCCCTCCGTGAGGGCAAATGTGTGACCAATTTCTTATGAAGCAGCATATTTGGCGCCATACTTTAAATGGAGGCAAATACGACTTTTCGAAAGTTAAATGATTAATATAACCCTTTTTCCTTTATTTTATAATTATTATGGAAAAAGAATATTTATGGAAACTAAGTCCTAGAAAATGATATGGAGCCAATTGACTTAACTAACAATTAACAAAACACTAATGGTAAAATTTTGGACTAAAATGTGAATTTACCACTCATATTTTTAGAGTTTAAATTGGGCACTTTGACGGAATAACATTTTCTTTATGCTATCAAAGTCAAAATAAACTACAATTATAAGTCTTTTTATACTAAACCCCATTTGATAAACATAGAAAATGAAGTAACTAAGGGTGTGTTTGGTTGGGAGGAAAATGTTTTTCTCAAAAAATGAATTTTTGAAAAATAAGTAAATTTCTTACTTATTTTCTGATATTCGATTGATTAGTAGAAAATATTATTCGGAAAATACTCATCCAAGCCCCACCACACCACACTACCCACCCTATACCACTCCAAATTTAACCACCCAAGTTTTTTATTTTTTATAAATATTTTATAAGAGTAAAATAAAATATATGAATTAGAAAATTCAGGAGGGGGTAGGGTGTTGGACGGAGGGGAGGGGTGTAAAAAAACCAAAAAAAACTTAAAAACGTTTTTTTCTAAAACATTATGTTTCTTGGAGGGCTGTGGGGGGTTGGCGGGGGAGGGGGCAGGTGTAGAAACACATCAAGAAAATTTAAAAGTTGTTTTTTTAAAAAATCTTTTTGGGGGTGGGGGATAGGGGGAAGGGGGTGGGATGTTTGAAGCCGGGGTGGTGGTGTAGAAAACAAAAAAAAAACGTAAATCTTTTTTAAAAAATTTGGGAGAGGGTATGGGGGTGCATAGGAGTGGTGAGAGTGGTTAGGGTTTAGTCGGCGGATGGATTGGATTGTGATGGGGTAATTGGTTGAATGTCACTTGAGAGACTTATTTTTTCTAGGGAAGTTAATTTCCCCATAATTAAGAAAATTATTTTTCTAAAGAAACTCACGGAAATGTTAACCACTCGGAAATGTTCAAATGCCGTCCACGAAGGAAAATAATTGTTGAAAGATTCCATAAATTTCAATAAACAAGATTCTTTTTTTTTTTGCTAAGAAATTAAATTAGATTTGAAGTGTGAAAATATGATTCATTTTTTTTGTTGACGAAGAACCCGCAGCCGCTACTCTTTCGAAATACAAGTCAGCAGAAACCCGCCGACGCAATACCGCAAACCACGCCACCGATTAACTACACTTCGATGCTCATGTGACACGCCAACCGCAAGGTTTATGCAGGATCGAACTTCGCGATTTCATGGCCCCGGCCATCACATACCAATCTCGCTTATCCTCATGGTGTGAAAATATGATTCATTGACGAATGGCAAAGTGGAGTTGAAATTGAATATCGTCATCAAGTCAACACGATCAACTCTTTGACCTTTTCCAGAACCTTATAAAACAGACACACCAAACATTGGACCCATAATATTTTCCACTCAATGCTTAAGCGTGCACCTAACTTGTCTATCCTTTTTTTTATAATCATCTCATATTTGAAATATACTCATTCGATTAATTCATATTCTTATAAAATACTTATGATTTACTCGTCTCAAACTATTTGTCGCGTTACGTTTTTCAAGAGTTAAACTGTATAAATTTTGATCACATTTTAAGTTATATTTTTTATCATATTAATATGAAAGAAATTGCAATTTATAGTACTTTTCGTAAAGTTTTCGAATATCTAAATTTTAACTTTTAAATATTGAGTTAATCTAATTTAATCTAGCTTTGAAATTTAGTCAAATTACTTTTAAAAAGAAAAACATGACAAATATTTTGTGACGGAATGAATATTTAAGGAGGAAGAATTACTTTTTAGGAATTTATCTATCTCAATGACTCAAATCCAAAACATCTGAAGGATCATATTCATTGTATATTGGTAATGAAACACATTTTGGAGAGGATATGGCATATACCATGGCAAATCATCACAATAGTCGAAGATATTGTAAAGTAAAAATCACACATATATACAGAAAAGGTAATGTGATTGCAGATTACATGGCTACTCAGGTATTGGATGCCAATGGAGTGGTGATTTTCAGAACTCCCAACGCTAGAAAATAGATTGATTAACTTAGACAAACTTCATTGCCAGCATTAAGGTTTAGAACTTCATATGTTAACTAAAATATCCAAGTAGAATCAGATGAAGAGGGGGAAACAAATGAGTGAATGCAGATACAAAAAAAGACATCAAGGTAAAAGCAAGAGTGAAACTACGCGCTAAAAACATGCCTACTGACATTTGAGTGAAACTACGCGCTAAAAACATGCCTACTGACATTTGATTAGATACGCATTCAAAAGTTTGTAAATATTTTTATGACTTTACTAGAATATGTCATTGAAAAGTTTGTAAATATAAAAAGGTGTCAACAGATTAAGACTGACACCTAAATTAAAAGAATGTAGTAGGAAAAAATGTAATCCATGGAGCTGACCTAATTTACAAAAATACTATAGGAATTAATAAAGGACACAAAAGACAACGGAATATTAAATCTAATTCACGGACCACAGAAGATAACTAAGGGATTAAAAATAAAAATGTAATTATCCCAAAAAATATTGGTGCATCTTTTTGATGCATATTAAAATAAAAGTTAAGTTGAGACCCTCGATGAAATTTTATATATATCCCATCCTAAACTCGCAAAGTCATTATAAATCTCCTCAAAATATTCAATTTCAAATCTTTATCCCTTTTCGATCCTCGAACGTCAGTTGGTATTAGAGCCAAGGGGATAGAGATATAGGAAAATTTGTGCAGATTCAACATGCTTCACATTTCAACAATCACCTTTATTTCTCTAGTTTATCATCGATCAAAATGGTCTAAAATTATCCTAATCAGTGAGTTATTATAGAGTAAGGTAATTTATTTTCGGTTTGACTTATAATTGACTCAGCGCACTTAGCCTTATTTCAACTGACATATCACAGATTGTTTTACAGCGGTAATGAAATAAAAAAAAAATTAAATTTATAAATGTAACAATACATCCTTCCATATATAAAATCGACCCAAAGTTCAAATTTCTGCATTGTCTTTTTTCTTGATCAAACTCTTTCATTGTCTCTTTTCTTGATCAAACTCATCCATTCTTGATGTCCGACCTAAAATTGCATATATTTAGTCATTGTTGTCTCACATTCTAGTACTTTTAATGTCTTTTGAGTTACTGTTATATAACTTTGTGCTTAATATTATATTTTATTGTGTAGGACTAAAATGGTGTGAAGATGAAGAAATTTGGAGCAAAATTAAATTGAAATTACAAAATAAATAAAAATGAAAAAAAGAAAGAAAAGAAAAAAAAGAAAGGAGAATTGAAGTTGAAAACAAAATGGAATGGGAAAGAGAGTTCATCTTCGTTGCAATATTGATTATCCAAAAGTGAATAAGAAGTTGCTTGACATGAAATTAAAGCTGAATGCAATATGCAAATTGAATTGGAAAAGAACATACCTGGCAGGTGACAGCATTTGAAGACAACAGTTGCGCAAGATTCCCGTCGCAGATGCATCGCGAGGAAATCAATCTTCTGAAGTTTTCTCAGCCTTGCGCGCTGCATGCGCGACACGCGGCTGTGTATATATGAAATACAAAATCGAGAAGAGCAGATAACTTTTTATGTTTCCAAAATATCCCACCGACTCTCTGTACCTTCGTTCTCTCTGCTTCCTTCTTCTTCCTTCTTTCTTTTCTTCCTCCTCCTTTCTTCCTTCCTCTACTCAACCATACTGTCTTTAACTACACATGCAATATGTAATTCTTGTGGTCTTTAACATGGTATCAGAGCCCAAGGTGTTTGATGGGACGATCTGGAGAGGAAACGGTTGGATCGAGATGAACCCTATATTTTGGGGATTATCGATCGATCGATGTGGATATTGATGATTTTGTTGTAAAGATCGAGGATTACTTTGTTGTGCGCTTGTTGATTTGGTTGCATGATCTAACTCTTGATTTTGTTGGTCTGTTGGTCACATTTGTTGATCTAACTCTCGATTTTGTTGGTCACGCCTGTTGATCCAACTTTCTGGTATTGTTTGTTGATCTAATCGTCTATATTCGTTACGATTTCGAGTTTATACTTGAGGAAGAATGGGAAGTATTGAAGGAACGTCAACTGATAGAACAGATACGGTTGTGACCATAAACCACAACCATCCACTGTATCTATACCCATCAGATGCCCCTGGATCGTTGTCAGTTGGGATTGTGCTCACAGGGATGGATAACTATACAATATGGAGCAGAGCGATGAGGCTTGCACTGTTGGGAAAGAACAAGATTGAATTCGTCGATGGAACTGTGAAGAAGGAAAACTTCTCTGGGAACCTTGTGAATCTGTGGGAAAGGTGTAACGCTATTGTGGTGTCGTGGTTAATGGGAAATGTGAGTAAGAGCTTGTTGACTGGAATGATCTTTAACTCAGATTCATGCATGATATGGGAGGAGTTGCGAGATAGATTTGATAAGGTAAATAGTTCTAGAGCATTTCAGTTACATAAGGACATATTTACACTACGACAAGGAACTTCACCTGTGTCTGTATATTACTCGAGACTTAAGGATTTATGGGATGAGTATGATTCCATCATACCTGTGCCAAATTGTTGTGCCAAGTCCAAAGAATTCGTAGATCATCTTCAATACCAAAAGATGCTACAATTCTTAATGGGACTTAATGATAGTTATGGTCATGTGAGGAGTCAAGTGTTGTTAATGAGTCATTTGCCTAATCTAAATCAAGTTTACGCCATGATAAAATCAAGAGGAGAGTCAGAGGTGTTTGGTTGGGACTATCCAAGGAAATATGCATGATGAAGGTGGAAGTTTTTCTGCCATGTTCACTGCAACCAGAAATAACAGTGATACATACAAACAGAAAAAGTCATATAGCTCGAATATAATATGTGATTTTTGTCATATCAAGGGACATAAGAAGATAGATTGCAATAGGCTGAAGAAGTGTACATATTGTGGAAAGACAGGTCATGTGCAGAAGAATTGTTACAGATTGAATGGTTATCTAGAGGATTCGACACAGAGTAATGTTGATGCGCGAAAAGATGCACACACTTTAACGCAAGTGCACGTTGTCGACTCAAGTAATATAGTCTTGATAAGACCGAATATCGTCCACAAGGATTAGGGTTCAAGTACCAACTATCTATCTTTGGGTATCTATTTGGCAATTGATATTTGATTTTGTGGTTTATAACTAATAATTATAAAAGCTAATTAATTATAAGTTTACTTCAGTTGTGATGGGAATAGGGCTTCCATGTCTCCTCAACTATCCGTTTATGTTATTTATCAATGCAATGAATTATGGTCTTCTTCTCTCGGAGCTAGCAGGTTTACGAAATCGTTTTATATTCCCGTTAAGGATATATAAACACTCAACCTCAGTATTGCACCTTACCTACCTTTCGGTGATAAGGATAACTCTATAGGAGGATTAAGAACAAAAACCTAGTTAACCGTCACGCATCATGCGCAAAATTAGGGTTGTTAAGCCTCTCATTAACGCTACATAAATAATTGAGGTATTTTCATCCCCAACCCAAATATGTCTACCCAACTTACAGCATATTCACAACCTCCTCCTTTCGAAGTTTGATTAGAAATCATATAATGATAATTAGTTGTCAATTAATTACCAAGCATTCAAAACAATTATTGGATAAATCTCTCAAAGAAGAATAATAACCATAGACATGCATTAATTCATAACATAAGTTTCTAGTGAATCAACATGGAAAGCCCTATAAAAGAACTAGTTCCTAGCCATAGACATGACAAGAACTAATTCAAGGTTCATCATACAAAAACTGAAATAAAAGAAAGAAAAAGGAAAGAAATTACTAAGTTTAGGTCTCCAATCTTCAATCCAAGAAATCTTGTGTTGTGCGAAAGGAACCCTTAAAATCGCCTAGGGTTCTCCTTTTATAGTGAAAACCGCCTTAACTTTTCCTCGCAGCTGGCGGAAAATCGTCAAAACCCGATTTTCCGCGTCGGCGCCGCACCTTATCGGCGCGCGGCCGGAACCTGTGGCACTTCAGTGATTTGGCGCGGCCGATCTCTGCTCATGCAGGCGCGCGCCGCAACTCTGTAGTCTCTCGATGATTAGGCGCGCGCCGCACTGTTGACATGGCGCCAGCTGGGACTTCTGCGACTCTCTGATATTAGCGCGCCTCGCTTCGATTGCAGGAGGCGCGCGCGACACTGGTTTTTGCCTCGTTCGCCACTTTCTCTGTTTTTAGCTCTGGAACCTCCTCTTTTGCCCTCTTTTAGCTCATTTCCGCCATTTGGCCATTTTAACCACTTCGACTCAAAAGAAAGAAAAACTATCCTAATACGACACTTATTTGTAAAAAAAGGGACAAAAGATTAACTAAAAATGACTCAAAAGTATATATAAAATACACCGATCAAATACCCTCAAACTTAACCTTTGCTCGCCCTCGAGCAAAGATAGAAAGAAAGAAATAAAGGACTCAAGAAAACGAAAATAAAAGACTCACTGTCATTGATCACTTTTGCTGCATTGATGCTATCTAGAAAAACATGAAGGTTAGCAGAATAATATGCAGGAACATGTAGCATGAAATTTCAGCACACTAAACACATTAAGCTAGATATTTCGCAAACTCAGATTTATCATGCTTAATGGAAGTCAACATACTAAATCATGCTTGTAAACTAGAAAATCATATGGCATGCTTACTTGCTATTCTCCACTAATTCTGGATATGCATAAAAGAGATCTTCAGGACTTTAAGGGTTGTAATGTAGGCTTAGGTATAGGTAGGTAAAAATAGGCATTTTAGGCTCATTTTGTGTATCATAAGCTCTTTAGCTTTTCAGTATTTCCCTTTTCTTTTTGTTCTTTCCTTCACTTCGATTCTATCTTTTCCCTCTTTTGTTTTGGGAGAGTGAAGTGTATTATAATAACAAGTACCCCCAAACTTAGGCTTTTGCCTATTTCTTATTACTTTTTTATTGGGGTGCAACAAGCTTGTTCACTCTTTTTGTCTCTTTTTTAACACAATTTATTCCACTATTTCATATTTTTACTTATGGCACAATTTGTGGGAATATAGGGTGTCAAAGAAGAAGTTTCAATTTTAGGCTCAATAGGGTGACTAGGATATATTTAAAGTCCGGGATAGAAAAGAGTGGTAAGAATTGGCTATCAAAGAAATGCCTGAGTCATCTCCCTAACATGCATATCCTAACTATTTCGCCTCAAATAGCAAGCAATCATAACACATAAGTATTCATCATTTAGCATGCACAATTCAAGCAAGAAACTCCAAATAGACAGATTTTGTGAGTTTTTGGCATATCTAACCTATGTGTTTAGATAGTTGCTTCAATTCCATTAGATTATTTCACCTTACTTCACTAGGTGTTTCTAGTAACTACAACATACATAATCTTTGACAGGCAATTATGACTCAAAAGAAAAAAAAATTGTGACTCAAATTATACACAAAACACTCAAAAAGAGCACAAATAAAACACAACTAAGACACAAATAAAACACCCCCCCCCCCCAAACTTAAATCACACATTGTCCCCAATGTGTGTAGACTCAAAGACAATAAAAGAAATAAGACACTTACAGACTTGGCTAAAATGGTGGTGGTGGCGGTGGATAGTACTTTGAATTCCGTGAGGGGAGGAGAGCTCTGGGTTTTTGATTTGGCGACAGGGCCTTCGGATCAAGACGTCTTTCAGAATTTCAGATTTTTTTCCGTTGTGGCGCCGCGGCCAGCAAAATGGCGCGCGGCTGAACTCTGTCTTGGTTACGAACTTCTGCGCGCGGTTACTGCTCGGGAGCCGCGCTCGGACTTCTGGCTTACGAATCTTCTGCGCGGCCAGTCTTGGGCGTCGCGGCGCTCTGGCGATTTTCTGGAAATCTTGGCTTCTCTTCAGTTTTCGCCTTGCTCCTGGCTTTCACCTGTCAACACAACACATACACTACCTCCGTGAGACTGTTCTAAATAAAGACTAATTGCATTTAAACTAAATAAACTGAAATACCTTGGGTTGCCTCCCAAGTAGCGCTGCCTTTAACGTCTTTTAGCCGGACGCAAGTACCTTATTATTCTAGGGTGTGAGAGATTACTAAGTTCATGTATTCCATTTCATTGATCAGATAGGGTTTTAACCTCTGTCCGTTTACCTTAAAGGAAGCTCCATCTCTCCCTTTTATTTTAATTGCACCATATGGGAATACTCTTACCACCGTGTATGGTCCTGTCCAACGTGATTTTAACTTGCCTGGAAATAATTTCAACCTTGAGTTGAATAAAAGCACTTGTTGTCCTTCTTGGAAGTCTTTCGGTATCAACCTCTTGTCGTGCCATAATTTCGTTCGTTCCTTGTAAATCTTTGCATTCTCATAGGCATTGTGCCTGAATTCATCTAACTCGCTTAGCTGTAGTAACCTCCTCCATCTGTATGCGTGGCATCCATGTTTAACTTCTTCATTGCCCAATACGCTCTATGTTCCAACTCTACTGGCAAATGACATGCTTTACCAAAAACTAATTTATATGGTGACATACCAATTGGTGTTTTGAATGCTGTCCGGTATGCCCATAATGCGTCATCCAGTTTGATAGACCGATCCTTCCTCGGCGTTCACCGTCTTTTCCAATATGCTCTTCACTTTCTATTTGACACTTCGCGCCCATTAGCTTGAGGGTGGTAGCGGTTGTGGTGATGGTAGACTCCATATCGGAAATCAATGAATTCCGCTTATTGCAAAAATGACTTCGCCGTCGATGATGGCTCTTGGGTCTTGAACCTTGTGAAAATATTCTTTTGAAGGAATTTTTGAGCGATCTTCTGTCGTTTTCTTTTGTGGCCACTGCTTCTACCCATTTGGACACATAGTCTACTGCCAGAAGGATATATTTATTTCCAAAGGATGGCGGGAATGGTCCCATGAAATCTATTCCCCACACATCAAAGAGTTCCACTTCCAATATCCCTTGCGAAGGCATTTCGTTTCCTCTTGAGATGTTCCCTGTTCTCTGACAACTATCACATCTCTTCACAAAAGTATGGGCATCCTTAAAAAGTGTTGGCCAATAGAATCCGCATTCGATACCTTTGCCGTTCTTGATGCCCCAAAGTGTCCACCACATGATAGGGTGTGGCAATGGTTGAGAACACAGTGCATCTCTTCCTCCGTATACATCGCTTTGATGACTTGGTCAAACGATGTTTGTATAACATAGGTTCCTCCCAATAGTAATGCTTTACTTCTGAGTAAAACTTCTTCACTTGCTGTCTTGTCAATTTTGGGGGTAGTACCTTAGCTGCAAGAAAGTTAACAAAATCAGCGTACCAAGGTAAATTAGAATTCATACTTACTTGAAAGCTTGTTAAATGCGGAAAGTGATCATTTATTTGCACATCCTTGGTGTTCTGGCTCTCTGTGTTCTCCAGTCTTGACAAGTGGTCTGCAACTGAATTCTCTGTTCCTTTCTTATCACGAATCTCCACGTCGAATTCTTGTAGAAGCAGGACCCATCGAATGAGGCGAGGTTTTGCATCCTTCTTTGTCATCAAGTACTTTATAGCAGAGTGGTCAGTGTATACTATCACCTTATTCCCAACCAAGTATGGCCTGAATTTCTCAAATGCATATACTATTGCTAGTAGTTCCTTTTCGGTAGTTGCATAATTTAATTGTGCGTCATTTAGAGTTTTACTAGCATAGTAAATGGATCTAAATACCTTGTCGATTCTCTGTCCAAGCACTGCTCCTACTGCATAATCGCTTGCATCGCACATTAGTTCAAATGGGAGCTCCCAATTTGGTGCAATGACTATGGGTGCTGAAATAAGCTTCTCCTTGAGTGTCTGAAATGCTGATAAACATTTTTTGTTGAAGTTGAAGGCAACCCCCGTCATTAGCAATGTGGAAAGAGGCTTTGAGACCTTTGAAAAATCCTTGATGAATCTTCTATAGAAACCTGCATGTCCAAGGAAACTTCTGACTCCTTTTGTTGATACTGGAGGTGGTAGATTTTCAATCACTGAAATCTTTGCTTTGTCCACCTCAATACCTTGGCTTGATATTTTGTGTCCCAAGACAATTCCCTCTGTTACCATGAAGTGACACTTTTCCCAGTTTAGCACAAGGTTAGACTCTTCGCACCGGCTTAACACTGCTTCTAGATGCCTTAAACACTCATCGAACGAAGCTCCAAAAACCGAAAAGTCATCCATAAAGATCTCTATAGTCCTCTCCACCATGTCTGAGAAAATTGCCATCATACACCTCTGAAAAGTTGCAGGTGCATTGCAGAGTCCGAATGGCATCCTTCTGAATGCAAATGTACCAAAAGGACAAGTAAATGTTGTCTTTTCCTGATCTTCTGGTGCTATTGCAATCTGGTGATACCCTGAGTATCCATCCAAAAACAGTAGTAGTTATGCCCTGCAAGTCTGTCCAACATTTGATCTAGAAATGGCAACGGGAAGTGGTCTTTTCTGGTTGCCTTGTTCAACTTGCGATAGTCAATGCAGATTCTCCATCCGGTGACTGTTCTAGAGGGAATGAGTTCGTTCCTTTCGTTGGTCACCACTGTTATTCCACCCTTTTTAGGCACCACTTGTACTGGACTCACCCATGTGCTGTCAGATATAGGGTAAATTACTCCTGCATCGAGCCATTTTAGGATTTCCTTTCTGACTACCTCTTTCATGTTTGGGTTTAGTCGCCTTTGGGCTTCGATGGATGGTCTGCTCTCCTCATCTAGACGGATCTTATGCATTACCGTTGACGGACTTATCCCTTTTATGTCTGCTAATGTCCATCCAATGGCCCGCTTGTGATTCTTCAGTACTCTTAGCAGTTTATCAATCTCTTCGGTGGATAGGTGGCATGAAATGATCACTGGTAAGGTTTTCTCTTCACCTAGGTATTGGTATTGTAGATGATTGGGTAGGGTTTTTAACTCTAACTCTGGAGCCTTCTCTGTGGATGGTAATGATCTTTCTGGCATCTGTCCAAGCTCTTCATACTTCCTCGTATCCCATTTTTCATAAACATTCATCCAATTTGCATACTCCATCAGATCTGGATCGTTTCTACTATCATCATCCCATTTGGTCAGTACTTCTTCAAGCGTATCATCATGCTCGAACTCTTTGGCTGACACTGCTTCTTCGATAAGATCAATGGCTGAGCAGTTATCCTTGGCATCTGGAAAAGTTGCTGCTCGAGAAACATTGAAAATCACCTCTTCTTCATCTACTCGAAGCTTCAACTCCCCTTTGTGAACATCAATGAGAGCCTGTCCTGTGGCTAAGAAGGGTCTGCCAAGTATGATGGGGATTCCATCGTTATCTTGTATGTCTAAGATAACGAAGTCGGCGGGAAAGATGAATTTGTCCACCTTCACTAATACATCTTCGATGACTCCTCTAGGATGAACTATTGAGCGGTCAGCTAACTGCAGAGTGATGTTTGTAGGTTTGACTTCTCCCATTCTTAGTTTGCAGAAAACTAGATAGGGCATCAGATTTATGCCTGCTCCCAAGTCGCACAATGCTTTCTGACATTCAAACTTTCCAATGGTGCATGGGATGGTGAAGCTCCCTGGATCCTGTAACTTCTGAGGTAGTTGTCTCTGTAGGATGGCACTACATTCCTCAGTCAACATCACTGTTTCGTAGTCTTCTATCTTACTCTTTTTGCTAAGCACATCTTTCATGAACTTGACGTAGCTCGGCATTTGCTCTAATGCTTCAGCAAACGGGATATTGAGTTGCAATTGTTTGAGGATCTCCACAAATCTAGAGAATTGCTTGTCAAGAGTACATGTTTTTAACTTCTGGGGATATGGTATTATCACCTGGGGTGCGGTTTCTACAGCTTCTGCTGAATTTCCGCTTTCTAGGTTACGGCGCGCGTTCGCTCTTTGCGCCATGCGCTCACTCTGCCTTGTCTCGGAATCATGGCGCGCCACGCTCATGGCGCGCGGCGGCTCTTCTTCCGCGCACTTTCTATCTCCTCTGATTCGGCATCCTTCAGGTTAATTGCCTGACATTGTGTTTCCATATTGCCTACCCCAGGTGCAAATTGCTCTTCTTGCGTTTCGTTGTTCAATATAATCGCGAGCTCTCCTATTTGCGTTTCCAACTTCTTCATGGTCATTCTCGTTTCGTCCATGAACTGATTTTGGTACCTCGTGAAACTGAGTATGGCTTCTCGTAATTCCTCCCTCTCTTCCTCTATGATTGGCTCTCTATCATATTGACAGTAAAAATCCATATCTAAAGGATTCCTGAGATGAATCAAAACCAACAACGAATCACGGCACACTTGTTTGTACAAAAGAAAATAAAATAAAATAAACAATGTAAAGAAATAAAAATAAAAACCAAATTAGAAATTAAAAATAGATAAATTTGATATTGAACTATGCCTAATCCCCGACAACGGCGCCAAAAACTTGATGCGCGAAAAGATGCACACACTTTAACGCAAGTGCACGTTGTCGACTTAAGTAATATAGTCTTGATAAGACCGAATATCGTCCACAAGGATTAGGGTTCAAGTACCAACTATCTATCTTTGGGTATCTATTTGGCAATTGATATTTGATTTTGTGGTTTATAACTAATAATTATAAAAGCTAATTAATTATAAGTTTACTTCAGTTGTAATGGGAATAGGGCTTCCATGTCTCCTCAACTATCCGCTTATGTTATTTATCAATGCAATGAATTATGGTCTTCTTCTGAGCTAGCGGGTTTCTGAAATCGTTTTATATTCCGTTAAGGATATATAAACACTCAACCCAGATTGCACCTTACCTACCTTTGGTGATAAGGATAACTCTATAGGAGGATTAAGAACAAAAACCTAGTTAGCAGTAAATGCACCGTGCAAAATTAGGGTTGTTAAGCCTCTCATTAACGCTACATAACTAATTGAGGTATTTTCATCCCCAACCCAAATATGTCTACCCAACTTACAGGATATTCACAACCTCCTCCTTTCGAAGTTTTATTAGAAATCATATAATGATAATTAGTTGTCAATTAATTACCAAGCATTCAAAACAATTATTGGATAAATCTCTCAAAGAAGAATAATAACCATAGACATGCATTAATTCATAACATAAGTTTCTAGTGAATCAACATGGACAACCCTATAAAAGAATTAGTTCCTAGCCAGAGACATGACAAGAACTAATTCCAGGTTCAGCATACAAAAACTGAAATAAAAGAAAGAAAAAGGAACGAAATTACTAAGTTTAGGTCTCGATCTTCAATCCAAGAAATTTTGTGTTGTGCGAAAGGAACCCTTAAAATCTGCCTAGGGTTCTCCTTTTATAAATTTGAAACCGCCCTTAACTTTTTCTGCGCACGCCGCCCAAAATCGTCAAAACCCTGATTTTTCCCGCGTCGGTGCCGCTGCTCGCTATCGGCCATGGCCGGAACTGTGGCACCGGGTGATTTGGCGCGCGCACGATCTCTGGCATCGAGCGCGCGCCTGCAACTCTGTAGCCTCTCTCGATGATTAGCGCGCGACCGCACTGTTGACATGGCGCCGCTGTGGGACTTCTGCACCTCTCTGGATATTGGGCGCCGCGGTCACTGCCATTGCGAGGCGCTTGCGACACAGGTTTTTGCCTCGTTTGCCACTTTCTCTGTTTTTAGCTCTGGAACCTCCTCTTTTGCCCTCTTTTAGCTCATTTTCCGCCATTTGGCCATTTTAACCACTTCGACTCAAAAGAAAGAAAAACTATCCTAATACGATACTTATTTGTACAAAAAGGGACAAAAGATTAACTAAAAATGACTCAAAAAGTGTATATAAAATACACCGATCAAATGTGAAGAAGGAAAATATGGTGACTGAGAATGATCCTATGTGCGAGAAAACTGAAACAAGTTATGGAGTTATGGGACAAAGTCAGAATGATGCAGAAAGACAGATGGTACAAAAAGGAACACACCAGTTCACACCTCAACAAAATCAACAGTTGCTCAACCTGCTTAAGGATAAAACAGAAACTGGAAGAACAAACAACTTCGTGGCCAACATGGCAGGTATCTGTAACAACTTTGACACACAGACTCTAATAAAATGGATAATAGATTCAGGAGCCACCAATCACATGGTTGGCAATCAACGAGATTTACATAACAAACGACTAACAGAAGGTGCAGGTAAAGTGCAGCTACCTACTGGAGAGTCGACCAAGATATCACACATAGGAGACTATCACATTGGAGGAGGTGATGTCTTAAAAGATGTTCTTTGTGTTCCTACTTTTCAGTTCAACTTGATGTCGGTTTCCAAAGTAACAAGGGAACTGAATTGTAGTGTCAATTTCTTTCCCACATGTTGCATATTTCAGGATCTCTCATCTGGGAAGGTGAGAGCGATTGGTACTGAGGAGGATGGATTATACATCCTGTCTATGGACAAACAGAATAAAGGACAGGAACCACACAGAAGTTTGACAGCAGCACAGAAGACTGATGCAGTAGTGTGGCATCAGAGGCTATGCCATGTGCCATTGAGTGTGCTGAGAAGAATACCCTGTTTCCAGAAAGATAGCTCATTTACATTCCATAATTGTGAAGTGTGTCCCTTAGCAAGACAAACTAGAGTTCCATTTCCTATTAGCTCTACTAGAACATCTACTTCTTTTGAATTGTTACATATGGATGTATGGGGACCTTATAGAGTCGATACCTATAATGGAATGAGATACTTTCTTACAATTGTGGATGATTACTCTAGATGGACATGAGTTTTTTTGATGAGGCTGAAATCGGATGTGTTTACTCTGCTTAACAACTTCTTCTTAACAGTGAACACACAATTTGAAGCTAAAATTAAGATAGTAAGGTCGGATAATGGAACTGGATTCTTTAACAGTAACTGCAGGGAATTGTTTCAGAAGTATGGAGTGGTCCATGAGAGCTCATGTCCCTATACTCTTCAACAGAATGGAGTAGTTGAAAGGAAGCACAGACACATTCTAGAGACAGCAAGGGCCATCAAGATTCAGCGGCTTACGAGGCAGTTACGGGCTTCGTTGAAGAGGCGATATGTCATGAATAGGGTTCCCTTATCTGTGCTGAACCATGTGTCTGCTTATGAAAGGCTATACAAGTCAGCCCCTTCTCTATCTCATTTAAGAGTCATTGGGAGTCTATGTTTTGCGACTAACCTTCTTCATCATGATAAATTCATCCCCAGGCGAGAAAATCACGCACTGGATATGGTTCAATACAAAAAGGTTACAAGTTGTATGATTTAGATAATAGAATTATTTTCATGAGTAGAGATGTAGTTTTCATGGAGAACATTTTTCCTTTCAAGAATGGTAGTAATGAGACTGGAACAGGACCTATACATACTCATGATTCATTTTCTTATGATGCTTTAGTACATCCAGGTGAAATTACCATTGGCCATTCTCCAGCCAATGCTAATATACATGAAAATGAAGTCATTCCAGATTTACAGCAGGCAGCTATCACCAATGCAGATGTTCCTAATTCTAGCTTGCAGAACCCTGAATCAGTCATACATGGTGATAACTTTGATCTAAGAAGATCAGCAAGGGCCAGCAGGCCTCCTATCTGGCATAAAGATTACATCACAAAAAAGGGGTCATCTAATTGCCTATATTCTATCTCTGTAGGTTTAACTTACTCTGGGCTGTCTTCCAAATATCAGGCATTCATAGCCAAGTCTTCCATTACCACAGAACCTTGCAATTATAAGGAGGCTGCTAAGGATGTCAAATGGGTTGAGGCTATGAAAGCTGAAATTCAAGCACTAGAGGAGAATAAAACCTGGGAGCTAGTGTCATTACCTAAGGGGAAGAAAGCCATTGGATGTAAGTGGGTATACAATATCAAATACAAAGCAACTGGTGAGATTGAAAGATTTAAAGCAAGGCTAGTTGCGAAAGGATACAACCAGAAAGAAGGTCTTGATTATCAAGAAACATTCTCACCTGTTGTGAAAATGGCAACAGTGAGAGCTGTTATCTCCATTGCAGCAGCTAAGCAATGGATCATACATCAGATGGATGTTTACAATGCTTTCCTCCAAGGTGACTTGTTTGAAGAAGTTTATATGCAACTTCCTGAAGGGTTTCAATCAACCACTGCAGATGGTAAAGTTTGTAAGCTACTGAAATCATTATATGGATTGAAGCAGGCATCGAGACAGTGGAATATAAAGTTATCTTCAGCGTTAGTCGATTCTGGTTTTACGCAGAGTCTCAGAGATTACTCTCTCTTTACCAAGCAGCAGAATGGGAAGATTGTAATTGTCCTGGTCTATGTCGATGACCTTCTGATAACAGGGAACGATAGAGCATTACTTCAGTCGACAAAGGAGGTTCTACAATCAGTTTTCAAAATAAAGGATCTTGGTGAGCTTCGATATTTTCTTGGCATTGAATTTGCCAGAAGTGAACAGGGGATTGCTATGCATCAGAGGAAATATGCACTTGAATTGATTTCTGATATGGGCTTAGCAGGAGCTAAGCCATCTCCTTCTCCTATGGAGATGCATCAGAAACTGACAACTGTAGAGCTTGATCAACACATTGCTGCATCTACCAATTCTGATGAAGCTAATAAGCTAAAGAAGGATCCTTTACTCCTGGATCCCGGCATCTACAGAAGGCTTATTGGCAGGCTGTTGTATCTCACGAATACCAGACCAGATATTGCTTATCCGGTGCAGTGCCTCAGTCAGTTCATGCAGGCTCCTAAGCAGTCTCATCTTGAGGCAGGACTGAGGATTGTCAAGTACATCAAAAATGCCCCCGGTTCAGGAATCCTTTTGAGCAGTACTAGTTCATCTAGTCTGCAGGTGTTCTGTGACGCTGATTGGGGATCATGCCCCAACAATAGGAAATTTATTACCGGCTATTTGGTTCTATTTGGGACTTCTCCTATTGTATAGAAATCTAAGAAGCAAGTTACTGTATCCAGAAGTTCTGCCGAAGCTGAGTATCGGGCATTGGCAGCATCTGTCGCAGAAGTGGTTTGACTTGAGGGTATTTACAAAGAACTTGGGGTGTCTATCGACTTACCTGTCCCGGTTTATACTGACAGCCATTCAGCAATCCTTATTGCAGCTAATCCAGTTTTTCACGAGAGAACTAAACACATTGACATCGACTGTCACTTCATTCGGGAAAAGATCATGATTGGCCTCATTCAGACGAAGTATATACCTTCGGCTGAGCAACCAACAAATTTATTTACGAAGGAAGTAAGCAGAGGACAACATCAGTTCTTGATGTCCAAGCTCGGAATGAAGAATATCTTCATCACTCCTAGCTTGAGGGTGTGTGTGGAAGTATTAAAAATGTGCACCAAAGTGCCATGAGGTGCATAGTAGAAGATTAGTTTGCATTGGTCTAGTTTAAATCATTAAATTAGTTATGGGTGGTTGGTTATTGATTAAAGTGTAGTTGAGGGGTCAAGATGTATTAATTGTAGTTGAGGGGGTCAAAGTGTATATGTACATTCTTGTATTCATTTTTGTATATATGAAATACAAAATCGAGAAGAGCAAATAACTTTTTCTGTTCCCAAAATATCCCACCGACTCTCTGTACCTTCGTTCTCTCTCATTCCTTCTTCTTCCTTATTTCTTCTCTTCCTCCTCCTTTCTTCCTTCCTCTACTCAACCATATTGTCTTTAACTACACATGCAATATGTAATTCTTGTGGTCTTTAACAACGCGAGCCCACGATTTTTTTTATCCGAGTTAGATTTGATTTTTAAAAGCCCGGGCCGTTTGGAACTCTATAAATACAAATTTGTTAACTTTGCTCAATATAGGCTAATTGAGCATTGCATGTGAAGTGTTATGCAGTTTAAGTAGAGAAGAGGAAGATGAGTGCAGAGAGTGAAAATAGGAAGAAGGAAGACTTGCGGATGCTTTTCTGATTTTATATTCATTCTCAAGACAAGTGACAAGTATTTATAGTGCAAGGTTTGCACTACATACCACTATTACAAATATAACCAAAATATGAAAGTATAACTAGTGTATCTAATATAACTAGTACTATAGTATAACTAATGTACATGTATATCCGGAACACTCCCCCTCAAGTTAGGGACTGAAAACAAGTTTTGAAGCCCTAGCTTGGACAATAGATAATCATGTCGACCATGAGTCAGTCCCTTCGTGAGAACATCTGCAGGTTGATCTTCAGTGGGAAGATAAATTGTATGAACCAAGCCTTGTTGCACCTTCTCCCTGTCGAAATGGTAATCGATCTCTATGTGCTTGGTCCTTTCATGAAAGATAGGGTTGACTGCTATCTGAATGGCTGATTTATTGTCACTGTGCAAAGGGACAGGAAGCACAACAGGAACATGTAGCTCAGAAAGCAATCCAGAAATCCATACCACCTCTGCCACTGTAGAGATCATGCTTCTGTATTCAGCCTCTGCTGAACTCAACGATACAGTAGGCTGCTTTTTTGACTTCCAGAGAGATAAGAGATGACCCAAAGAACACCAAATATCCTGTAATGGATCTTCTGGTATTGAGACAAGAGGCCCAATCTGCATCACAGTAAGCAGTGCGACTGTTGGTGTCACCTGCTGGCATAAATATGCCTAGGCCTGGTGCCTGTTTAATGTACCTTGCTACTCGATGTGCATCCAAGAGATGATATGTCTTTGGATTCTGCAAAAACTAACTTAAGCATTGAACAGAAAATGATATATCAGGTATGTTATTTGTCAAATACAATAACCTGCCAATCAACCTTTGATAGCATGCTGGATCATCCAACAATGGATCATCAAGCATTGAAGTACCCTCATTTGTGTGTTGATCATATATAACAGATGTTAACTTTGCATTTAGCTCCATAGGAGACCATACTGTCTTCCCAACAGACAACCCAAGATCATATACTAATTCCACTGCATATTTTTTCTGATGCATAACTATACCACTGTTATTTCGAGCAAACTCAAATCCTAAAAAAAATATCGTAAAGTACCCAAGTCTTTTATCTTGAAATTCTGTTGAAGGGACAGTTTAGTCTCCTGAATAAGTGATCGGTGTATTTTATATACACTTTTTGAGTCATTTTTAGTTAGTATTTTACTCATTTCATTTATGTTTAGTACAGTATTAGGGTCGTTTTCCTTTCTTTTGTGTCACAGCGGTCAAAAATGGAGAAATGACGAAAAGGAGATGAAATGAGCATAAAAGAGATGGAATTGCACACTAAAAGGGCCAAGAAATAAAGTCTAAGAAGTTCTGGAAATTAGAGAAGAGATCAGACGAAGTCCGGACGAAAAAAGGGCGGCAAGCGGAATCCGCGAAAACGTCACCGGCCATGGCTGAGCAGAGCCATGGCGCCCATATCTTTGAAAGTCCAAAGTTCTTGATCTTGATGCCATGGCTGATTCTGGAACGCAGCGCCGAGAATTATGAAGTGATGGGCCGAATTTAACATGTTTTCAGAATCCTAAAGGGATAAATTTTCCTACCTAAAGGGATAACTTTTCCTACCTAAAGGGATAACTTTTCCTACCTTAAAACCCTTACCTAAAAGGATTCTAATAACTTTTCCTACCTACAAAATCCCTAACCCTTCACCAAAAGGATTCTTTGGCTATAAATACTCTACATCATTAGAAGAATTATTCATTCTCCATTCCACCATTCACCATTCTACATTCATCCTTCCACCAATCCATCTTGTAAATATTCCACAACACAACCCTGACGCTTGGATCTTGGCAGAGACTCGTTCTTAAGTATTTTTCTTTTCTTTTCCTTTCTTTATTTCAGTTTTTGTATGATGAACATGGGATTAGTTCTTGTCATGTCAATGACTAGGAACTAATTCCTCTATAGGGCTTTCCATGTTAAATCTCTAGAAACTTTGGTTACGAATTAATGCATGCTTATGGTTATTTTTCTTATTGTGAGATCTATCCAATATTTGAGTTGAATTCTTGGTAATTAATTGACAACTAATTATCACTATATGATTTCTAATCAGATTCCGAAAGGGGGGGATTGTGAATATGATGTAAGTTGGATAGACATTCTTGGATTGGGGATGAAAATACCTCAATTATTTATGTAGCGTTAATGAGAGGCTTAACAACCCTAATTTTGTGCATTGTGCGTGACGGTTAACTAGGTTCTTGTTCTTAATCCTCCTATAGAGTTATCCTTATCACCGAAAGGTAGGTAAGGTGCAATACTGGGGTTGAGTGTTTATATAACCCTAACGGGAGTATAAAACGATTTAGTGAACTTGCTTTCTCCAAAAGAAGAATACCATAAGTAATTGCATTAATAAGTAACATAAGCGGATAGTGAGGAGACGTGGAAGCCCTATTCTCATCACAACTGAAGTAAACCCTTTTAGTTAAATAGCTTTTATAATCCTTAGTTATAAACAACAAATCTAAATATCAATTTACCAAATAGATACAAAAAAATAGATAGTTGGTAATTGAACCCTAATCCTTGAGGACGTTATTCAGTCTTATCAAGACTATACTACTTGTCACGATAACGTGCACTTGCGTTTAAAGTGTGTGCATCTTACCGCGCATCAAGTTTTTGGCGCGTTCTTGATTAGGCATAGTTCAATATCAAATTTGTCTATTTTTAATTTCTAATTTGGTTTTTATTTTTGTTTCTTTAAATTATTTATTTTATTTTCTTTAAAAAAAAAAAAAAACAAGTGTGCCGTGATTCTTTGTTGGTTTTGATTCATCTCAGGGATCCTTAAGACATGGATTTCTCATCGATATGATCGAGCTCAACCATAGAGGAAGAGAGGAGGAATTACGAAGCTATACTCGGTCTCACGAGGTACCAAAATCGGTTCATAGGCGAAGCGAGAATAGCCATGAAGAAGTTGGAAACGCAAATAGCGAGCTCGCGATCATATTCAATGAAACACAAGAAGAGCAATCTGCACTGGGTAGGCAATGAGAAACACAATGTCGTGCAATTGACCGAAGGATGCGAATCGGGAGATAGAGAGTTCGCGAAGAGCCAGTGCGCCATGGCCGATGAAAGCGGCGCAGCGCGAAGATTCCGAGACGAGCGGTAGCGCGCGAACCTGTAAATCGAGGTGATTTTGAGCAATGAATAGCAAATTGAGAGCACGAACCACACCCAACTATTGAGAATCGGTGAGATAGTTGGTGTAGAGAAAGGAAAAGATTGCAGATCAATTATTTACCTTCTTGAATTGCAGGAAATTCTTTTTCTTGCACCTATTACGGAAGAAACACCACTAGATATCACGGTGATTCCCAATTAGGAAGCCCATACCATCAGGTACCCACAGAGTTGAGAGATGTAGAAGTTCACGAATTCCTACATTATAGAAAGCATAAAGACAAGCCTACTTGGGGATAATTGTATATGTAAGGCTCTTGTTTGAACAAATGGTCGTAGGAAATTGAGACCCTACGAATAACTCTGCGGATTGCGGCGGTTCGCGAAGGATCAATGGGCACTCGAAAAGGTTAATTGCGTCCGGCTAAAGAGCGTTAAAGACAGCTTGTTGGGAGGCAACCAATATTTTTAATTATGTTATTTTAATTTACATCTTTATTTTATTTTATTTTGTCTTGAAACGATCTCACGGTCTAGGGTTCTTGTTTTATGTTGTTGGATGACAGTGGGTGAAAAGGTGAAAGCAGGAAAAAAGAAAAACGCTGGAAAAAAAAGAAAGCGATCGTCGGCGCCTTCAGAATCGAGCATGGCGCCGGAACTCAGAGCCACCGTACTAAGCGGTGGCCGAATCTCGAGCGCGCCGAACTTCGAGAGCCATATTTCCGTGCAAATTCGAATTTTCCTCCTAGACCTCCATTATGACCGCTGTGTTGTGTCAGTAAGTTGTCCATTTTTTTTTTAGTATTGCACACATTGGGGACAATGTGTGATTTAAGTTTGGGGGTGTTTTATTTGTGTCTTGTTATGTTTCAGTTAAGTTTTTTTTTTTATTTTGTTTTGTGTTTATTTTTGAGTCACAATTTTTTTTTCTTTTTTCTTTTTAAGTCATAATTGCCTGTCAAAGATCATGTATGTTGTAGTTGCTAGAAACACCTAGTGAAGGAAGGTGGAATAATGTAATGGAATTAGAAGCAACTATCTAAACACCTAGGTTAGATATGCCAAAAACTCACAAAAATCTGTCTATTTGGAGTTTCTTGCGTAAATTGTGCATGCTAAATTATGAAAACCTATGTGTTATGATTGCTTGCTATTTGAGGCGAAATAGTTAGGATATGCATGTTAGGGAGATGACTCGGGTATTTCTTTGATAGCCAATTCTTACCACTCTTTTCTACCCCGAACTTTAAAAGTATCCCTAGTCAGCCCCATTTAGCCTAAAAATTGAAACTTCTTCTTTGACACCCTATATTCCCACAGATTGTGCCATAAGTAAAAATGTGAAGTAGTGGAATCAATTGTGTTAAAAAAGAGACAAAAGAGTGAATGAGCTTGTTGCACCCCAATAAAAAGTAATAAGAAAGAGGCAAAGCCTAAGTTTGGGGTGCTTGTTATTATAATACTCTTCATTCTCCCAAAACAAAAGAGGAAAAGATAGAATTGAAGTGAAGAAAAGAACAAAAGAAAAGGGAAATCTTGAAAAGCTAAAGAGCTTATGGTACACAAAAATGAGCCTAAATGTCTATTTTACCAACCCTACCTAAGCCTACATTACAACCCTTAAAGTCACGAAGATCTCTTTTATGCATATCCGTGATTAGTGGAGAATAGCAAGTAAGCATGCCATAGGATTTTTGAATTTATATGCATGATTTAGTATATTGGCTTCCATTAAAGCATGATAAATATGAGTTTGCGAAATATCTAGCTCAATGTGTTTAGTGTCTTTGAAAAATTTCATGCTACATGTTCTGCATATTATTACGCTAACCTTCATTTTTTTCTAGATAACATAAAAGCAGCAAAAGTGATCAATGTCAGTGAGTCTTTTATTTTTCGTTTATTGAGTCTTTTATTTTTTTCTTTCTATCTTTGATCGAGGGCTAGCAAAGGTTAAGTTTGTGGGTATTTGATCGATGTATTTTATATACACCTTTTGAGTCACTTTTAGTTAGTATTTTACTCATTTCATTTATGTTTAGTACAGTATTAGGGTCGTTTTCCTTTCTTTTGTGTCACAGCGGTCAAAAATAGAGAAATGACGAAAAGGAGATGAAATGAGCATAAAAGAGATGGAATTGCACACTAAAAGGGCCAAGAAATAAAGTCTAAGAAGTTCTGGAAATTAGAGAAGAGATCAGACGAAGTCCGGACGAAAAAAGGACGACGAAAGCGGAATCGCGGAAAAAGCGTCACCGTATGCGGCTGATATCTTGAAAGTCAAAGTTCTTGATCTTGCCATGTACGCCGATTCTGTGCATGGCGCCAGTTCTGGTCGCGCCGACGTGGGAATTATGAAGTGCTGGGCCGAATTTAACATGTTTTCAGAATCCTAAAGGGATAAATTTTCCTACCTAAAGGGATAACTTTTCCTACCTTAAAACTCTTACCTAAAAGGATTCTAATAACTTTTCCTACCTACAAAATCCCTAACCCTTCACCAAAAGGATTCTTTGGCTATAAATACTCTACATCATTAGAAGAATTATTCATTCTCCATTCCACCATTCACCATTCTACATCCATCCTTCCACCAATCCATCTTGTAAATATTCCACAACACAACCCTTGGATGCTTGGCTTGGAGACTCGTTCTTAAGTATTTTTCTTTTCTTTTCCTTTCTTTATTTCAGTTTTTGTATGATGAACATGAGATTAGTTCTTGTCATGTCAATGACTAGGAACTAATTCCTCTATAGGGCTTTCCATGTTAAATCTCTAGAAACTTTGGTTATGAATTAATGCATGCTTATGGTTATTTTTCTTATTGTGAGATCTATTCAATATTTGAGTTGAATTCTTGGTAATTAATTGACAACTAATTATCACTATATGATTTCTAATCAGTTAGAAAGGGGATTGTGAATATGCTGTAAGTTGGATAGACATTCTTGGATTGGGGATGAAAATACCTCAATTATTTATGTAGCGTTAATGAGAGGCTTAACAACCCTAATTTTGCGCATTGTGCGTGACGGTTAACTAGGTTCTTGTTCTTAATCCTCCTATAGAGTTATCCTTATCACCGAAAGGTAGGTAAGGTGCAATACTGGGGTTGAGTGTTTATATAACCCTAACGGGAGTATAAAACGATTTAGTGAACCTGCTTTCTCCAAAAGAAGAATACCATAAGTAATTGCATTAATAAGTAACATAAGCGGATAGTGAGGAGACGTGGAAGCCCTATTCTCATCACAACTGAAGTAAACCCTTTTAGTTAAATAGCTTTTATAATCCTTAGTTATAAACAACAAATCTAAATATCAATTTACCAAATAGATACAAAAAAATAGATAGTTGGTAATTGAACCCTAATCCTTGAGGACGATATTCGGTCTTATCAAGACTATACTACTTGTCACGATAACGTGCACTTGCGTTTAAAGTGTGTGCATCTTACCGCGCATCAATAAGCACCTCATCATTTCTAGTGATGAGACGATCATCTACATATATGAGTACCACCACAATCTTATCACCAATCCTCTTTGTAAGAAGAGAATGATCAAAGAGACTTTGAATAAATCTTGAAACCTTCAAGGAAGTGGTTAATTTTATGTTCCATTGCCTGGAAGCTTGCTTCAACCCATACAATGACTTTACTAGCTTGCATACCTTCCTTTGCTTGCGATCAAACCCTTGAGGCATATTCATGTAAACCTCTTCATTGAGACCACCTTGCAAGAATGCATTGTATACATCCATTTGATATATAGACCATCCCTTGGAAGCAGCCACTGATATCACTTTCCTCACAGTCACCATTTTTGCCACTGGGGAGAAAGTATCTTGATAATCAATTCCTTCCTTTTGATTATAGCCCTTGGCTACTAGCCTTGCTTTGAACCTTTTCACATCACCATTTGCCTTATATTTAATCTTATAGACCCACTTACATCCAATTGCCTTCTTATGCTTGGGCAGATCAGTCACTTCCCAGGTGTGATTGTCTTCTAAAGCTTGCATCTCAATATTCATGGCATCTATCCATCTGGTGTATTTCACTGCTTCAGTGTAGGAGGTTGGCTCCTGTTCAGCTTTAATTTTTTCAATGTACTCCTGTATCTAGCATGCAGTCCAACATAACTAAGGTTACTTGAGAGGGGGTAACATAAATTATGTCTGCTTCCTGCATCACATGTGGGTTGTGTTTGTACAAAATCCTTCAACCATGTAGGTTGTTTCCTACACCTTTTTGATTTCTCAGTGGAAGCTCAGATTTAGAGTTGATAATGTGTGTTACTTGTTCTGCATTGTGGCTTTCCTGGGGCCCTTCCTCAGCATCTATGACAGCTTCAGACTGTTCCACTTGTTCTGCTCCTTCATCATTCCCAGGAGTTGGCTTTATCTCCTTCATCAGTAGCCACCATTTCAGACTGCTTCAAGTTCTGTCTGGCATCAGCATCAAATCTTTCCTTATGTTGCTGGTGAAAAGGAAAAATATCTTCATAGAATATGACAATGATCACATAAAGCATACGCATTATACTTCTTAGACTTGTTAAATGATGCTTTTCTTGTTAATGCAATGTTGTATGCAGAGTTTCCCA
Source organism: Przewalskia tangutica (assembly GCA_029844215.1). Lineage (NCBI taxonomy): Eukaryota > Viridiplantae > Streptophyta > Magnoliopsida > Solanales > Solanaceae > Przewalskia > Przewalskia tangutica. Next base: position 1,107,192 of record CM056719.1, read on the forward strand.
GAGATGTATACCTTCCTAAAATGTGTTTCTGACTCTCATCATGTGCTATCATCGCATATGCTTGATTTACACTTGGTGTGGGTGACATTAACAAAATGTGACTCCTCGCTTGATTGTATCCATTATTCAGCCCCATGAGAAACTCCAGTAACCTCTGATTTCCAAGATGCAATATGTATTATCTAGGATTTAAACATTCACATGTAGGTGGAGGTATTATCGAGTCTATTTCATCCCACAAATCCTCCATCATAGAATAGTAGTGAGATACGGGTGTGACTCATTGATTCAACATAACTAATTCCTTCTTTAGTTGATAGACTCTAGAGAGATTGATTTTGTCAAATATCTCCTTCAAGTCCTTCCAAACAGCATATGCACTAGATCTATATAGAATTCCACTCAACAAATTTTTATCAACATTTCTCATTATATCCACGATATGATTAATGCATTACATCTATCCCACTGTTTTGTGTGATGAGGTTCATACGTATCACACTTTATGGATCCATCAATAAATCCAATTTTATTTTTCGTCATCAATGTCAACTGCATAGCTCTGTTCCACAGTGTGTAATTATCCATACATATAAGCTGAATCTCGATTTATATTGCACATGCTATGTCTGATGCACTAAAAAACAAAGGATGATTACGATCTATCACATTCGAGTTAGAACTTGAGTTTTCATCTAGTATTACTGAAGGTGTTACTGTGGTATTCTCCATGTATCTTTCAATCTATAGATCTGAAAAAATAATCGATGCAGGAATTTCAACAGGAAATGAAGATAAAATGTAGATCAATCGATATCGATCGAAATCAACAACAATAACAGCAAGTACAGATGCAGAAACAAAAAAAACAATGTGATCTAGATCTAGATCGATCGATCAAATACCAAAACAGAATTTCAAACCTATACAAGGTGAATCCCTCAGTTTCTGCTCTAGCTCAGCAGAATTCTCCTCGATTCCTCTTGTATGGCTTTGATACCATGTTAACTTTGCTCAATGTAGGCTAATTGAGCATTGCATGTGAAGTGTTATGCAGTTTAAGTAGAGAAGAGGAAGATGAGTGCAGAGAGTGAAAATAGGAAAAAGGAAGACTTGCGGAAGCTTTTTTTATTTCATATTCATTCTCAAGACAAGTGACAAGTATTTATAGTGCAAGGTTTGCACTACATACCACTATTACAAATATAATCAAAATATGAAAGTATAACTAGTGTATCTAATATAACTAGTACTATAGTATAACTAGTGTTTATCTAATGTATATCCTCAACAAAATTCTATACGGATTTTACATAACTTTGAGATTACTTTTGTCCTGGAGTTCAGAACTTTAGCCTAGAGAGAGATTGGAGTCGCCGTGGAGGTCGGCGTTTGTTAGACATATTTTATGTATCTTTTTTGAGTCATTTTTAATTAATATTTTACTCATTTTTATTGTGTTTAGTATAGTATTAGGCTTGTTTTTCTTTCTTTTGAGTCACAACGGTCCAAAATGGAAAAATGACGAAAAGAAATGAAAAAGGGGCATAAAATGAGGAATCTGAGGCCCAAAAGGGCAGAAATTGAAGACCCGGATGAAAGACAAGCAGCGTCGTGGCGTTAGTCAGCAGGGCCGCGGCGTCGAAACTACTGAGCACCCGCAGAACATTAGGCGCCGCGACGCCAGTCAGCAGGGCCGCGGCGTCGGTACGGAAAATCCAGTTCCGAGTGTTAATTGGCAAAGGACAAATTGGTCCATAGGGCACGAAAATTGATGGATACAAAAGCCCTAGGGATTACTCTTTGAGGAGGGGGAGTTCATTCTACAACACAAGACAACTCAGGGCAAATTGGAGGCTATCATTGCAGACTTTACTTCTAAGTATTTTTTTTCTTTAGTTTTAAATTCAGTTTATGTATGGATTTTGTGTTAGTTCTTAGTTTGACTATGACTAGGAGCTAAACACTTTATTAGGGCTTTCCTTTGGAATAACTTGAAACTCTTATTCATGAATTAATGCATTAATTGATTTCTTTTTCACTAAGATTAAGATCTACTCAATAATTGGTTTGAATGCTTGATAGTTAATTGATCACTAATTATCATAACTCATATGATTTCGAATCAAGAACCGAGAGGAGAGATTTGGATATGCTGTAATTGAATAGACATAGGTTAAAATCGCTGACGAAAGTACCCCGAATCTTGTGTAGCATAATAGGTTACTGTTCTTAATCCTCATATGTAGTAAATCCTATCATAGAAATATAGAAGGGTTCTGCACTAGGGTTGAGTGATTATATATCCTAACCGGAATATAAGACACTCTAGTTAACCGCTATCTTAACGAAGAATGAGAATCATTCTAGTCGCATTAATGATTGAATAGAGTGGATAGTCGAGGAAATTGGAAGCCCTAATTCATTCATAACTGATTACAACTTAAATAACTTAGTTAATTCTTGCAATTATTCTAGTAGTTAAACAAAAACTCAACTCAAATATCAATTGCCAAATAGATAACATAAATAGATGAACGGTAATTAGAAACCAGTCTCTGAGGACGATATGCGGTCTTATCAGACTATATTACTTGTGAATGATACGTGCACTTGCGTGAGCATTTGTAAATCGGCTAATAAGTTTTTGACGCCGTTGTCGGGGACTGGCGTACTTCTAATATCAAACCGTCTATTTGTGATTTCTAATTTGGTCGCTTTCAGAACAAGCTTGTTCTGAGAGCATCTTTTTATCACTCTTCGTTGTTTGTGTAATTTTACAGGTAAAGTCAAATATAGGTACATGGACTATCACTATCAGGGAATGCAGGACTATGACATTTGTCCACCACATTAATTTAGACTACAGGCTCCACAAGAGGAGCGAAATGAGCTGCATGAGGCCTTATTCAGGCTCACCGAAAGCCAGAATCCTCAAGGACCAACTCATCTACCACAGAATCAGGCTCCTTCAGGCAGGCTAGATGATCTGAGAGCAGTTCTTTGGACACTCTCAAACGCCCAAAGTCAGTTCATGGAGGAGACCAAATTATCCATCAGGAACTTAGAGATGCAGCTGGGACAACTAGCTAGCAAGCTGAGAAAAGGTATGCAAGGGAACCTCCTAGCACACCGCATGCACTCCACAAGAGCGATGTCGAGCGATTGATGTGACGAGTGGCAAACAGATGGAAACAGGTTCACCCCAAATATGTCCAGAAAAAAAGGGTGATTCCAGTGAGGTGAAAGAGCCCGGGGATGCAGTAATCATAGAAGATCTTCCTGCGGACCAAAGAATACCACCAGCAGACATTGACACACCGCAGGTGAAGATACCGTACCCTCAGAAACTTAGAAAGAATTCTCTTGACAAGCAATTTTCTAAGTTTCTGGAGGTCTTTAAAAAACTGCACATCAACATTTTATTTGCTGAAGCCTTAGAACAAATACCGAGTTATGTGAAGTTCATGAAGGAGATCATCTGTAAAAATAGGAGGTTGGAGGAGTATGAAACAGTGGCATTGACTGAGGAATGCAGTGCTATCCTACAGAGAAAGTTACCTCAGAAGTTGAAAGATCCGGGGAGCTTCGCCATCCCTTTCACTATAGGGAAGTTTGAATGTCAGCAAGCCTTATGTGATTTGGGGGAAAGTATAAACCTGATGCCCTATTCTGTATTTTGCAAACTCGGAGTGGGAGAAGCAAGACCCACAACCATCACCTTGCAGTTAGCCGATCGCTCCATCGTCCACCCTAAAGGAATCATTGAGAATATGTTGGTAAAGGTGGACAGATTTATCTTCCCTCGGACACTATAATAACAAGCGTCCTGCACAATATGTCAGTCCACAACCATCTCGTGCCCAAATCGTAGACAATGTAGGGTAAAAATTTACCCGTACCAGACAAACCCCTGCAGCCTCCACAATGACGTCTTTATTCCAATTGAGACTTTTTCTTGTCCCTAATACTCTAAAAAGTTATTAGGAGTGTGATGGTATAAATTTCTTAAGGTCCATGCTCCTTGTAAGTAATGTTGTATTGTTGAATTGCTAGTATAATGTAGCAAATCCTATTTATTCAATCAAACAAGACTCCCTACTTCCCCCTACTTCTTGTGTACCTTTCTACTTAATCAAGAAGTATCCAATTTGTGCAATCAATGTTACTTCTTCTACACTTTCTTGTGGCTCTAAACAGTTACTCCAAATTATGTGGCACTTTTCGAATCCGAGAGTCGATCTAACTAATTTTGAAGCTAAATTAAATTAGATCAACTCAATATTTTAAAATTAAAATTTGGATATACAAAACTATACGAAAAATATATAAGTTGCAATTTTTTTCATATCAATATATGATTGCAGAACAAATTTTAAAATATTGGTCAAAATTTATATAGTATGAATCTCGAAAATGAAAATTGCCACATAAATTGAGACAAACGGGGTATAACATGGATGTATTTGGATTTGCTTGAGTTACTGTAACACAATAAAAAGAGTCTATGGAAAGTTAACCAAGAGTACAATCTCTCTGTCCCAAGATGAGCTACAATCAATAGAGCAAAATTGAACCAAATACTAGAAATCTTGCACCACCCCCACTAATTGGAAAGTTGCTCACTACTAAACTATACACTGTAGTGCAAACTTTTTTAAAACATTATCAGATCGTTTAAAAGATGACAACAAGTAATTGTCCCTAATAAGTGAAACTTTTGTGTGACATGTAATTTACACTCATAATGTAAAAAATATATGAATTACCTATAGGAAGCTTTAGCGACCCTGATGCGTTGTAATAGAAATATCATTTACAGAAGTTCCAACACTAGCTGATGATGAATAAGGAAGTGATGAAGAGTTTCTTGATCTGAACACAAAACCAGGTTGTCCAGGATCAGACAATTTTGTTTCATTGCAGAGCATGAAGACAACTTCAGACATCATTGGTCTATCATTTGCATATGATTGTACACATAATAGTCCAATTTGGATGCATCTTAAAACTTCAGTAGTTTCATACCAGTCCCCTAATGAGGGATCAACTACTTCTATAGCTTTGTCATCATTCCATGAATCCCAAACCTGAAAAAAAAGGAACAACAAAACCAACATTTCAGATCTGTGGCGGAACTAGGATTTCCGACAAGGGGATTCAAGAAAATACAAAAATGTCTTATTTGAATTTGAACCAATATTTTTCTTATGTTAAGGGATTCAAAAGATCATATATGTATGAAAAAAGAATATGTTTCTATTAGGCAAAACAGCCCAAAGATATTCTTGTGATATTGCCAGCTTTGGGACAAAACCTGGACAATTTTTCAAAGGGACTCACAACATTAAGAGTATCCGACATCTTATAAATTGTTATTTTTTTCTTCTTACTTTCCATGTGGGACTTTGTCTGCACACGCTCAACACCTATTACCTCGTGGGCTTATCTGGAGATTTCATTGCGTGCCACTCATATCAATCGAGGATTTATGGCCACCAAAGGTCATTGGCTTCTTTTTGTGTATGTGTCTCCAAAGCTACGAGTAAAGGTAATAAACCGGCCAACAGACAGCCAAAGGCACTATGTCGGGCCTCACGCCATAACTCTGCCATCTCCATACTCATCCCGACAAACCAATGGTTCCGATACCCATTAAAAAGGCAGTCCAGTGCACAAAGCATCACACACTAGCAGGTCCGGGGAAGAGCCGCACCTCAAGGGATGTGATGTAGACAACCTAACTTAACCTATACCCATTGTTAGGTTAAATAATTCAAACATACTCTTAACATGATATGATATTGTTCGCTTTGGGTCAAGCCCACATACACTGTTTTTCCCAAAAGACCTTATAATTTTATGAGTATCCAACATCTTAAAGTAACAGTGTTTTTCTTCTATGTGAGACTTCGTTCACATACATCTGACAGTTTCTATCCTAGCTTTGTGAAGAAGGGGATTCAATTGAATACCCTTCAATGCATGTAGCTCTGCCACAATTTCCAACCCTTTGCTGGTGGAGGTAGCAGGTACGGTGGAATAGTCGAAGTGTGCACAAGCTAGCCCCGACACTACCGCATTAAAAAAGAAAAAAGAAATGAACTTTTCCAGATATCCTTCTCTAGAGCAATGGCAATTAGTAAAGGGCTACAGAAAAAAGGTGAATTCTTGCAGCAGAGATGACTTACATATCCAACTAAATTTAAAGAATGATCCTCATAATGTGTAGTGTTCTTCCTGCCAGTGATAATTTCCAACAACAGAACTCCAAAACTGAAAACATCAGATTTCACTGAAAAATGCCCTTCCATTGCATATTCTGGTGACATATAACCACTGAAATAAACCAATATAGCTTTGTCAAGATCTACCATTTTCATAAAAACTATCTTACATAACAGTTATGCTTACTATGTTCCAACGATTCGATTCGTGTTTGCTTCAATCTGGTCACCACCAAATATCCTAGCAGTTCCAAAATCTGATATTTTCGGGTACATAGATGCATCTAGTAAAACATTGCTGGATTTTAAATCCCTGTGTATGATTCTTACTCGAGAGTCATGGTGAAGGTATGACAATCCTCTTGCAATCCCAACGATGATTTCAAATCGTTTTCTCCAATCTAACTGTGACCCTTTAGTTTTATCTGCAACACGATTCGAAATTCATACATTAGTTATACATTAGTAAAATTCCCTTCTTTTTTACACAATCTTGAAATGTCTGTACCAAAGATAAAACTGTCCAAGCCTTTGTTTGGCAGGTATTCATAGACCAACATCTTCTCTCCTCTTTGTATGCAGTATCCTAAAAGCCTCACAAGATTTCTGTGTTGTACTCTCGCAATTAACGTTACTTCATTCTTGAATTCCACCACTCCTTGCCCTGAATTTTTCGAAAGCCTTTTGACTGCTATCTCTTGCCCGTTGTTTAGCTGACCCTGAAATCAAAATTCAAGGTTGTTCTCAAGTAAAATTGACTCAACAAACCGACAATACAAAACTAATTCATAAGGATCGTCTTAAGGGTAAGAATTCAGTAACATCTCGGGAGGTACCTTGTAGACGCTGCCAAAGCCTCCTTCACCGAGTTTATTAGCATCAGAGAAATCATTAGTGGAAGAAATGATAGTGCTTAGATCAAATATTAACACATCGACGTGTTCACTTCCATCCATCTCATTGCCTCTTGAAGAGTTCTCATAGGATGCTAAATTCCTTCTCAAAATATTCAAACTGGTGAACTGGTCCTCCTTATCTGTAATATATCACTCTTTAAGAATTCGATTAAGAATTGTAATGAATGCTTTACTAATTGTTAAGAAAGATGCCCTTTACCTTTTCTCCTTTTCATTGTTACCAAACAACAAGCAGATGTGAGCGCGATAAGTATTGCAGAAATGCACACTGTCACAATTGCTATGGTTCTTTTCCTGTGATAACCATTGTTGTTCTTCAAGAATTGAGCTGAAAGAAACAAAAATGAAAAACTTGTTATAACACAATGCCATAAAACTATTACAACTGTTTGAATTGTGTGACCATCTAATCTGAAAACTTAAGTTGTTAGAGAAATTACAACTATTATAATGTACTCAAGCTCTTAAACGAGATGGATGAACAATTCAATATAGTATCAGAGCAGACATAGGTCTATCACACACACGAAAGGAAGTATCAAAAACATAATGAAGTAAATAAAAGTATAATCTAACCGCTTAACTTTTCAGATGAGATGGTCACACACACTTCAATAATCATTCATTCTCATTAATAGTCAACTTGCAAATATTATTCACACAACATATATATTTTACCCAAAGTTGATGCAGATACTCTGATATACAAATCTTGGCCTCCATCTGTAAACTCTCTTGTGTCTATCAAGTCACCATACCAAGTGATGCATCCAATTCCTCCAACACTAACATTAGCACTTGCATAAGCCGTGCAAGAACAATTATTCAAACACGATTTCTCACATTCTTGCAACCCCATACTCTTATTCAATCGCGCGGTGTATGTGTCTGGAATTCTCACATTACTTAATTTGGCGAACCCCTCGCCATTTTTGCACATGTTCTCGTTCTTCTTCCTCAAGCACCCGTGGGAACCGTCTCTCAAGTACCACGACCTGTTATCCCTTGGCTCATACCCGATAAGACACCTACATTCAAATTCACCCAAATTGTACAAGTTGCAACTACTAAATTTACCACAATGCACATAGTTATCACATGAGTCCTTAGGCGCGGACCAAAATTGCACCCATTTTTGCCCGCTTTCTTGCCAATTCAATATATTCATCATCCCCGATTCATTTAGTACTAATCTCGAGAGAACAGAGTCCTTCATACTGAATGTCACAGAGATTTCACTATCATTATCAACATAATTGATGCTAAATATAAATCCGGGCCTCATTTCGGGTACACCACTCCATCCAAGGCCCGTCCAGGGCCCGGTTCGCCATATCCTGTTAGAATTCTCATACAAGAAAACTTGAGGCACTATTCCATTTATCTCAATCTTGTACACATACTCCCCTGAACCAGGATCGTCCATCGACTTCCACGACGTTAAGGACCGGTTCAAACCTGTTTTCTTGTCAATACCAAATTTCATGTTAGGAAGTATAGTGTTTGTAGGATAATCAAAGCTCTGCCATACAATAACTTCCCTATTCGGGTCTCGAAACAACACGAAATTCCCTGAATCCAACAGCTGAGCAGAGTAAATATTAGTTTTCCAGGCGAAAATCTTGGTATTTCGATTTAGTATGGCAAGAATACCCGTTGGATCGATAGAGAGAACCCCAGACGTGTCATTGACGGGGTTGTCTCGGTTAGCGACCCAAACAACAGTTAGTTCAGGGACATTATTGTACCAAATTCCGACGTAACGTTTGTTGGAATTATTTCCAGGGGTGAAGAAACCAAGAGCAAAAGATTTTCCAGAAGAGATTAACAAATCTCCATGTTTTAGAGATTGGTTGAAGGAGATGGTATCAGTGGAAGTACAATATGGGACAAGAACTAGTAGTACTACTATCAAGAACTCTTTTTTCTGGGACATGGCTTCTAGTTACGTTCACTGGTTCTGTTATTTTAAATATGAAATGTGAACTAAAGAGAGTACATTGAATATTAACATAACATACCAGCAAGTTAGCTAGACATGGGACCCCATATTATCATCGAAGGTGTGGATAACTCTGCTTATCACCCTTAACATAATATATAGGAAGAAATCACCTCACTTATGTGATACTATTTTTTTTTTGTCCATTGCGAAAAGAATGACTCATTTATATATTTTAAATAGAGATGAATTTAGAATTTGACAGTTCGAGTTCTGACACAATTCATTTGATTTACAGTTGTCCGCTTTGGACCAACCCCGCACGGTTTTCCCCAAAAAGCATCACACCATTAAGATAATCCTACACCTTATATGTAGGTTTTTTTTTTTCCACTTTCGATGTGGGATTTTGTTCACACACCCAACAAATTTGATATCAAAGTTGTTCGCACACCCAACAAATTTAACTAATCTTTGATATCAAATTGTATTAAATCAACTCAATATTAGTATACAATTAAAAATTGGCTATCCAAAAACTATACCAGAATTCTAGAAGTATTATAAGTTGCAACTTTCTCATTTGAACTTGATGATAAAATACATTTTAAAATGTTGGTCTAAGTTCGCATAGTTTGAACTCTCGAGAAGTGAAACTTGACAATTAATTTGGGACAAACGGAGTACTTATTTAGTGATTTTTTAACTCATATATAGGGTCTAAATCAAAGCTAGATGAACTATAACATGTACTCTACGTCCGGCTGCACCTTAATATAGCCAAAAAATGTCATGATATATTTAAAATAAATTCCGAAAGTCTTATTTTCTTTCTTAAACTTCATATATTGTCAGACATTGCCCCATAAAAGAAACAAAGAGAGTAACACCTTTTTCTTAGCTTCTACTGATTTCACTTTATTGACCACTAAGCTATACATTGAAATGAAGGCTGGAGCGGATGTAGAGCGCAAGTAATGGGTTCTTCCGAATCCGGTATAACTTTAGCAAGGACCGAATATATGTGCTAAAAATTTACTAAATATGTATAAGTAATTGATTTGAACCTAATATATCAAATGAGTCGTGGTAGAATCTTGAACTCAAACTCGTAAAATTCAAATCTCGAATTCACCTCTCCAGGTTGATGACAAAATTTGTTTTTGTTCTTCTAAATAGAGTAGGAAAAATAATTGATAATTTGTTGTAATGAAGAGATAGCTAGTTGGAGTACTGCTACGACTGTAATAAAATTTGTTGTAATGAAGCACAACTACCCAAGCTAGTGAATATTAAGTGCATTTGTACTGTTTCTAGATGGGACTACGTACTTTATTTTCAGCTTTTCATGTTCATCGCAATTTACTGTTGTTGTCTGTTTCTCTCTGTGTAATAAATTGTTAACATAGGAGACTCGTGGGTAGGGCCGCATAAAAGTCGGTCCGGACCGAAAAAATGGACCTTTGAAATGTTTTTTCTGATTTTCGGTCCGGTTCAGGTTCGGTCTGGTCCGGACCGAATTTTAAATATATATTATATTATAATATATATAATATATATAATCCTAATTTTCTAAATACCTAATATATAAATCCCGTACCACCCCCAATTCCCCAAATCCCAATCCATTCCCCACTTCACTCGTCTCCCCTACGCAGCTAGTCTCTCTCTCTAAAATTTAAATCCCTAATTCCTAAATCCAATCTCACCTCACTGTCGTCCGTCGTCGTCTCGCTCTCTTATCGGCATCGCCACTATCACCACCAGTTGCCTGTCGCGTCGCCTCTCTCGCCAGTCGCCTGTGCCTATCACCTCTCTCACTCTCAGAGTCTCTCAATCTCTCGACAAGGTATGTACTACTTACTACTATCATAGACCAAAACCTGATGAATAAGAGCAAAAACTATAAGTGAGCGGGCCCTACCTAACCTCCCTACTCTCCGGTTCATCCGTTTTACACAAATTGAGCCATAAATGAGGGAACTTCCACTTCATAATAATGAGAAGAACATGTTGGGTTACCTTATTTTCCGCCAATTATGTTTTAATAATAAAAGAGGTATCAAATCTTTGCTTTAACAACTTTCAAAGTTGCACTCCCGAGATAAGCCTTTCGCCTCTGAAAGCGTCCTTCCTTCTCAATGCCCGGGCATCCATCCAATGGGTCTGGACGCTTAGCAGCCCCTATTTGTAGGTCAAGCCTCATTTTCAGGAGCAGTTGATTGTTGCTCGCTTAGGAGGAAGAGGGGAAGCTCTTCGCTTTACGTTAGCGGACCTACAAATAGGCTTTTTCAAGGCTAGTCCTCCTCTTCACAATCTCTTGTCGGCGTTACATTATTAGGAGGTCTTACGACTGCTCTTTTCCACATATTATGAGGGGGGGATCTACTTGGAATTGGTTGTCAGTGAATCCCAAGGCTATCCGAAAAACGCAGACTGAAGCGGGGGAAAGGGTTCCAAACCTATATGACTAATAAGACTCTACGTCTTTTTTTATGCTGGTTCGTTGCGTCTCTCAACTCTAGGGGTCATGCTCCTCTAAGCGAGGTTATGACAATAACCAAATTTTGAAGCTGGGGCTTGCCCTGACCCTGATTTTGTATTGCCTTCTCAAACACCAACAAATACAATAGAAACACAGACAAGTATTATGCCAACGGAGGAGCGGCAGTATATTACATGCAATAAACAAAGGGCTGAATATTGGAAGGAATACAAGTTGTATTTGACTAATGATGAGGGCAAGCGTAGAGCTGAATGTAAGTATTGCCATAAAACTTTTACGTGTGACTCTACTATTAATGGTAACAAAAATGTGAAAAATCATGCAACTCAATGCCTAAATAAACCCGGAGAATGTGATTAAATAAAATCAAAGTAAATTGGTTTTGGAGGCTGTTGCGGATAAAAAAGGAAAAGAGAAGTTGAGAAATTGGGTTTTAAATGTTAATGAACTTAGGGAAGCGTTGTGCTATATGGTGATAGTTGACGAACTTCCTTTTCGTTGTGTTGAAAAATCTGGTTTTAAGCATTTCATTTTTGTTGCTTGCCCTGAGTTTGTATTACCCTCCCGTATGACTATGACGTGTGGTTGCTTTCAACTTTATTTGAAGAAAAAAGAAAAGTTGAAAGAATTTCTCAAATTGTCATGTCAATGAGTCTGTGTGACAACTGATTCATGGACATCTAATAAAAAAATCAACTATATGTTTCTTACCGCTCATTTTATAGACAATGATTGGAATTTGCAAAAACGAATTCTAATTTTTTTTCCAATTACAAGTCATATGGGTGAATCAATTGCAAAAGCTATAGAATCTTGTTTAGAGAGTTGGGATTTACATATGAAACTTTTTATCGTGACTGTTGATAATGTCTCTTCAAATGATGTTGTTTGTAGTCACTTGATGAGAATAGTTCAAAGCAATGGTAGTGCAATAAGTAATGGAAAGTATTTTCTTATGAGATGTGTCACTCATATTGTTAATCTTATTGTTTGGGACGGTTTGAAAATAAAAGATTCTCTTAAAGCATTGAAAGAATTCGAGTTGCTGTGATTGTGAGGAATTCTCCTGCTAGGCTTCATAAATTTAAAGAAATTGCAACAGTCTTGAAAATAGAGAACAAATCTTTGTTGTCACTTGATGTGCCAATTCGTTGGAACTCGACTTATACTATGTTGATGGCAGCTATAAAATTTGAGCGAGTTTTCGGTATGTTTGAACTTCACAAAGAGCAAGATCTTAAAGAGCCTACTAATGTAGGGTCTCCTAAGGAGAGTGATTGGTTGTTGGGCAAGATGCTTGTTATCTTTCTAGAAAAGTTTTATACTTTAACTAATAATGTTTCTGCTTCTTTGAGTGTCACGTGCAATAGTGCATTGTTTGATATTGGTACAACTCTTGGAACATTAAAAGAACTAGAAAGTACTTCTGATGTAGAATTGAGTGCAATGACTGTTAAGATGAAGGAAAAGTTTGATAAGTATTGAGGTAGTTTAGAAAAGTTTAACATGTTGATTTATGTGGCTGTCATTCTTGATCTTACGATGAAAATGGTTGGTTTGCAATTGACTTTACATGAGATGTATGGGGAAGTGAAGGGTGATAGTTTGCTTGAGAATATTCAACAAGTCCTAAATGATTTGTTTGATGAATATAAGACTATGTATTTCCTTACTGTTGTTTTGAGTGGGACAAGTGATGCATCTAAATCAAGTGACATGAGATTAGATCTCAAGGCTAAAGTTAGGAAGCTCAATCTTCATTGGAAACAAAGGGTAAATATAGTACGAAGCCGGAGCTTGATCGATATTTGAATGAAGAGGCGGATGAAGAAGATATTGAAATCTTAACTTGGTGGAAGCTCAATTCACTAAGATTTTCCGTTGTTTCACGCATGGCTCGTGATATATTAGCTATTTTGGTATCTATAGTTGCTTCTGAGGCTGCATTTAATACCGGAGGACGAACACTTGATCAATTCAGGAGTTTTTTGACACCTAAGGTAATACATTTTCTTTTGTATTTTTTTGTAAAGCAAGTTTAATTTTTATTATATTAATTGGTAAGTTGTGTTTCTTAACTTTTATTTTATGTTAAAGATGGTGCAAGGACTCATTTGTGGTCAAGATTGGCTTCGTGCAACTTTGACGAACAAATCCAAACTTATTAATGTGGAAGAATCATTAGAAGAGTTGCAAGATTTGGAGAATGGTATGATATGAATATGATGATATCTCATTGCAAGAATTAGGAGAGTTACAATTCTTATTACTAACTTTATTATTTTCTTTCATACAGATTTTCAAAAGTGTGGAATTGATGAATCTACCATCTGTGTTTGATGGTTAAGTGTTTGACAAAAGAAAGTAAATGAAGCCTCAAGGCCCTAAACTAGAGAACTTTGCTGTGGACTGGTGTGGACTGTGGAGTGTGGACAACTGGACACTGGACTGTGTGTGTTGTGTGGACTGTGGACTGGTGGAGTGTGGTGTACTGGATATGTTACACCCCGTAGTTCAGGTCCTGCTTATGGGGACGTACGAAAGGAGTTAAGATTTAAATTTTTGACGGAATGTTTCGGACGGGTTTTTAGTCAACTTTGAGGCGGTGTATGTACAGTTACATTGAGAGTTCCTAGGTGTTTCGAAGGCCTAATACGTAGTTCGTTGAGTCTAGTCTCCAACGCAACCAACCGTTCGTCGATAGTACATCGGAGTAGAAAGTTATGGAAGTTACAAGTTCAGTGATCGGCAATGAGAAAAATATTTCGGTCGAGCCACGAGGCGCGGCCGGATGCGGCGCGGCGCCAAATGTTCTGAATGTTCGCTGAAGTTGCAGTGCCGCGGCGCCGGAAGTTCTGAAGAGTCTCGGATGTTTCAGCGCCGCGCCAGGCAGGGCCGCGCGCCGAGCGGTTCTCATGAGGTGGGAGAAAATCGAATCGCTTTGTTTTAAAAGGCCATGGGAGGGTGTCAAGTGTTCCCCCCCCCCCCCAATCTGATTTTGCATGTCCTATTTATTGACCAAGTCTTGAAGACTTGGTCATTCTTCAAGCTCTCATCTCTCTCTAAAAATTTAAAAGTTATCCCTTCTCTCTAGAAAATCAAGAGGAAATCAAGGCTTGAGAGAAATCTGAAAAAGGTGGCAAGAAGGAAACTTGTTGGCAAGCTTGTTGGAGCTTTTGTGGTGGTGATTGTGGAAAGGAGGCTAGTGAATTTGTTGGATTAATTTGGCTAAGCTCTAAGGTAACAATTCTTTCTCATTTTGCTAGTTTATGGTGTTGCATGTGAAGAAGAAAGAACTTGTAGTGGTAAATATTGCTCTTAGATAAATTGCATGTAAGAAATATGATTTAGATTTGAAGGGATTGAATAGGGTTAGGATGTTAACATGTTATAGACAAAATACTACCTTTAACTTATTGATTTAGTTAATGTGCATTGTGGGCCAGAATTTTACACATCCAAGAGTAGGTGTGTAATCCCCTTGTATTGATTGGATTGTTGGGCCTTAAAAGTGGCGTTTGGATGTTAAATTCGGCCTTGAAAAAGGTGGCAAAGTATGTAGAAACAAAGGAAGTGATGCCCGATTTTCCATAGAATCTAGTGACTTTGCATTTGGAATATTCTACGTTGAAGCTAGAGGTTAATAAACGTATTATTGTCATTATAGGTTGACATACTACGCTTGTTATAGTGGACTTACAAGTGGATTGACCCGAAGAGGTATGTGGAACTTTCCTACCTCTTAAGCATGAATAGTTGCATCTATGTAGTACGGTAGACGTACAAGGCTTTGATATTCCTTACTTGTTTTAATGATGTCTTAAGTTTCAAAGTTAAGGGACTTGAAGTGTTTTAAGTATATGATACTTGTTTCGTTTTAAAAGTATAAGTCCCTGGGATATAGGGAAATGTATTTGACTAATGTATAACGTCAATATAACGACTTTATGGGAAGTTGGTTGTATTGGCTTATTGGAAGGTTAACAAAGAAAGAATTACTCTAAGTAAAATAAGTACGGGTAAATGGTTTGGAATTGTGAAAGGCAAATTGATTTTAAGGCATTAATTGCCTAAGGTTTTAAAAGAAATGAAGTCACTTGATTTAGAAGCCTATTATATTTCTAAAAGGAAACGTGACTTGTCTTGAAAAGTAGTCGTGACTTGATACTACGGTTATTAGTATCTTGGAAGTTTTATATAAAAAAAGGAATCATTTCTTAAAAGGTTAGAGGTATGTGGTACTTGGGTTGAATTCCCGGATTTTCTCTTAAAATGACATGTTAGTGCCTTAAGTAAACTAAAATGAGAGGATATACTAATAATGTTAATAAGAAGTTAGGGGATATTCTTAACTTGCTTACGTTATGATAAGTCGGTAGCGCTTATGTTATGTATGATAGCCGGTTGTGCTGGGTTATGTATTATTATTATTATTACTACTTATTCCATGGATTTGCTACCCATGATGCGAGTGCGGCGCTTGTACTCATGCGGGCCCACCGGGTCCATGCGGGTGAAATAGTCCCATGCGAGGCGGATGACCTCATGCGGGTGAAATAGTCTCATGCGGGTGAAATAGTCCCATGCGAGGTGGATGACCTCATGCGGGTCCACAGGACCTATGCGGGTGAAATAGTCCCAGGAGTAGGATTGCTTAATGATATTATGGGCGAGAGACCCTGTTTTGATCATGAGCCTCCTATTTTTATGCAATAAAATTTATACTTGTTACTCTCATTGTTAGTAAGGCACAGTGCAATGTAATTTGATTTTCATCTATGACTCCAGCTTGTTTTAGACTTATGATATTTTTACAGTATTTTCCAATTTTATACTTGGTACATATTGTGTACTGACCCCCTTCCTCGGGGGCTGTGTTCATGCCGCAGGTAGGGGTAAGCAGGTGGTGGATCCTCATTCTTAGGATCTTTGCTCAGGTGTCAGAAGCTCCACTTCTCCGGAGGCTTGGCTTTTGGTACGGTTCTCCCTGATATTGTAGATGTTAGGTACATTCAGGGGTATGACGGGGCCCTATCCCGTCATAGTGGTTATACATTCTTAGATGTCTGTAGTACTGTTATAAATTGAGTTGTTAAGGATGTAACTGTTCAGTTTTTGTTATATTTAGAGGTAGCCATTTTGGGTTAGCCTGCTTTATATTCTATATGGGTTCTTGTTGTGAGTTTATTTTTCCGCTGGTTTTCTCTGATGTTGTATCACAAGGGTGCCCGGGGTAAGGCACGATCACGTCCGTGGTCGTCGTAATGAGGATAGGACAGGAGTTGGGAGCGTGGTGTGGAGTGTGGACGATAATCGGATGTGGAGTTCTTTGATGATTTTATTGTCATTTTATTGTGGTGTACTGGACTGTGGACTGTGGAGTGTGGTGTGTCATTTTATTGTCTTTGTATATGTATTTTCTTTAAGGATGTTGTCATTTTCTTTCCTACTGTTGTTTTTAGTTTGGGCATTTTCGATAATGAATTTAGCTGGACAATGAGTCAATGAGCAGCCGCCAGCAGGTGCAGGTGTTGGATGATTTTTGAGAATGAATTTTGCAGTGTTCTGGACCTGCTGGTTGTAAAGTATCTGTGACTAGATTCCCTTTGAACAACCTATCTTTGGTGTAAAGTCTATCGTTGATCACCAAGGTCAAGTGAAACAACCACTTATGGTAAACAAGATTATTGCGTATAA
The DNA here is from genome assembly GCA_029844215.1 of Przewalskia tangutica. Lineage (NCBI taxonomy): Eukaryota > Viridiplantae > Streptophyta > Magnoliopsida > Solanales > Solanaceae > Przewalskia > Przewalskia tangutica. The sequence goes on from CM056719.1 coordinate 1,124,481, forward strand.
TTCTTCTCCATGCTACCTTTGGAAACGAACCTTGCAATTTTCGGGGAGATTAAGACATTATATAAGGTTAACAATGGTTTAAAATAAGTTTAAAGATGTGGGACGTAACTAAATGTATCACCCTGTACACTCGAGCTAAATACGACTAACTTAATGTCGAAGAATCTACCGAACTCAGGAGAACAAAATTGTATTTGAGCAAAATTGTCATTCTGCAATCTGCTGGCCATTCGGTCCAAATAACCGAACCGGACTGAAAAAGACCTGGACCGGACCGAGAAATTCGATCCGGTCTTCGATCCTAGGATTCTGATTTTTCGGTCCTCGATCTGATCCGGTCCGATTTTAACCTTTTGTGCAATCCTCCTCGTGGGTCCTAAGGCTTTGAATATGGGTTGGTTGAGAACATGTTTATGACTACATGCTTCCTCGGATGGATGGCGATCTCCTTTGAGATTTAACATTTAAGGGCGTCTTTGGTACTATGGATCCAGAAAACCTTTTCCCATTTTTTTCATATTAACATTTTCTCTACAATAATAAGTTCCTTAACATATTTACAGTTTTGTTTATTATACAAATCTAGTGCAATAATTACAACCTACAAATAAAGGAATCAAATGAGAATGAAATTTGAGCAACCTCCTTAAGATATAGCTTACAAAAATTAGGAAAATGATTTCTCTTGTGGGAGTAGAGAAAACAATTGTTTTATAAGTGACATTCCACACTAATTGTCTTATTCCCGTTCCTTAACACCCCACTTCCGGGTCATGCCTACCCCACCCTGACCCATCTGTTAGGTCCACGAGGGATACTATGGAACAGTAAAAGACAAACTGAAAGTAAAATAAAATTGAATGTTAATACAGTTTGCAAATGTCAACGATAATGCCGTCTGTCACAAGTGGCAACACTTCGATAAAACAGAAAACTTTAAGAGTAAATGCAGCGGAAAAATAAAATAACACAAGGGTTTAATATTTACATATCAATATAACCTATGACGTTCAATGACCGAAAGTATTGTATATATTTATATATAATTGAATAAATTGAATGTTCATATGTTGCTTTAGATGTGGTAACATTTGGAGCAACATCTGGTTCTTCAGTCGTCTGCACAATTTCCACTGAAATTATAGTGTTATTTTCATATGTATTTCCTATAAAATCATCAAAAATAACATTTACAGACTCTTGTACAGTTTTGGTCTAAGATTATACACTCGATACGCATGACTATTTTGAGAATAGCCAACAAAAATTCCTTTGTCACTCTTCGAGTCAAACTTTGCCAAATGGTCTCTATCATTTAAAATGTAACAAATACACCCAAAAATATGAAAGCAACGCAAGTTAGGTTTCTTTTCGTTTATTAGCTCATAGGGTGTCATCTTTGTTCCAGGCCTAAGATAGACTTTATTTGTGATGTGACTTGCAGTATTCAAGGCTTCAGCCCAAAAATGTTTTGACAGTTTCTTATAACTAAGCATAACTCTAGTCATTTCTTGTAGTGTTCTATTCTTCCTCTCTGCTATACCATTCTGCTGAGGAGTTTTGGGAGCAGAAAATTCTTCGAAAATACCTTTTTTCTCACAATATATTGAGAACAAGTTATTTTCAAATTATTTTCCATGATCGGACCTAATCCGAGAAATAGGAGAATGAAACAAATTTCATATCCTAGAGTGCAAGACTTTAAACATGTTAAAAGTTTGAGATTTTTCTTTCAAAAAATAAATCCATGAATATCTAGAAAAATCATCTACAATCATATAGGAATTCCTCATGCCTCCTAAATTGTATACCTCAATTGGACCCATAAGATCCATGTGCAGTAATTGAAAACAGTGAGACATACCTGAATGTTGTCCGTCATTCTGGACAACATTATAGGAAACACGGGTTGCTTACATTTTAGACAATCTTCACAGACCACTGTTTTACCTTTAGGACTCAGTTTAGGAATGTCTCTTACCGCCTCATAAGAGATCAATCTTTCTAAGTTACAGTAGTTTACATGTCCTAACTTTTGATGCCACAATGTTGTGTCATCTGTACTAACATTACTGCATATTTCTTGTCTTCCAACAACATAGCAATTGTCACATGTTCTTGTACCTGTCATAACACACATGTTAGCTTCATTTGTAACTTCAAAGGAATTCTTATTAAACTTTACCTCAAGATTGTCGTCACATAGTTGACTTATACTAATCAAATTAGTCATTAACCACTCAACATGTATGACATTCTTTAAGGCAAAAAAACCAGGAACATTTAAGATCTTTTTTCCAATTATCTTGCTTTTACCTCCACCTACATAAGTTACGTTACCTCCACAGAATGACTCGTAATTCTTTAGAAACTCATGTGTACCTGTCATGTGATGTGAACATCCACTATCAAAGTACCAAGAACGTGCAATGTTAGTCCTTAAAGCAGTTATCGCAACATTACAAGTTACATCCATTTTGGGAACCCAAACTCTTTTAAAATATTTTTAAATTTTATTCTCAGAAATGTCGCTTCGAATGTTGTCTGAGATGTTGAACACCCTTTTAGGCAACATTTTGCTCATAGAATTTTAAAGTTTGAAACAGTATGGTTTTAAGTGACCAGGTGAGTTACAATAATGACACACAAACTTCGAACTTATTATTTAATCCTTTCTCATTTACTAAACATATTTTTTCATTTTTGTCAAACAAACTAGAGCATATTGTTTAAATAGAGTTTTTATACCCAATACATGCATGTGTAAGTTTACTAAAGTTGAGTATCTCATCCAGTTTAGAAGTCCCTGAGTTGAGCTTACGGAAGGTTGATTCAGCTAGATCCAACTTTGTATTTATCTTACCAAATTCATCGTACATTTTGGTAAGTGCAACCTCTAAACGGGTTATCGTGCCTTTTAAATCTGCATTCTCAAGAGTTAAAGATTTTAACTTTGTGTCAAGTTGCTTGGATTCTGTGATTATGTCTTTACAAAGTTTTTATAATTCCTTAATCATATCATTTTTGGAGTCAACTTGATTTTTAAAGTTAGTCTCACTACTAGAAACAACCCCACTAAAGCAATTAACATCGTGATAGTTAAAGTATTCATACCTCTCAGATGTTGCTGAAAATGTAGATGTTGATGCAAATATTGTGACATTTAGGACAACACTGTCGATGACATTTTATTCGTCTGATAAGGACTGTTCGAAAACAGTAGTCAGCATTGCTTGTGACTCTATCTATTGATCTCATTTCTCTTCTCCCTTTTCGTCACTAAGGGAAACCCACATACTTTTACCAAATTTCCTCACGGTATTTGCACATTCATTAGCATAATGACCCACCCCGAACATGTACGACATTGCACGGTTTAAAGTATTTGGGATCAAATTTGGTACTATCTGAGTTGGTTCTCTTTAGTTGATTTCCTATTTGAACTATAGAAAGAAGTTTAGTGGACTTTTGATTGAAGTCTTGGTTTTGGTATTCTTTAGATTTGAACTTATTTCTATCATCGTTGAACTTCCTTACCATCGAATTGAATTTTTGAGTAAGGAGGGAAACATTTGCACCACACCAATTTCTTCAAAATTCTTATCCTCTTATTCGATTTGACTCTCCAAGGATTTGACTTGAACTGCTACATTTTTATTCTTATACAATGTCCTTTGATTCTCAATATTCATCTCATAGGTTTTGAGAACACTCATTAAGGTATAGAGGTCCATTGTAGCAAGATTATGAGTTTCTTCAATCGCACAAATCTTTATAATGAACTTTTCAGGAAGAGAACAGAGTGTTTTTTCCACAAGTTGAGTGTTGGTCAAAGGGGAACCAAGCACTTAACATTCATTAGAAATGTCAATCAACTTTTCAAAATAGGTTTTAATGTCCTCCGTTTCCTTCATCCTTAAACGTTCAAATTTACTCATGAGCATACGAAGCTTCATTCGACGAACACTAGAGCGACTTTCACAATGAGTTTGTAAAGTATCACATGCGTCTTTGGCCGTGAAGCAGTTTTGTATGAGTTTGAACATGTAAAGATCAATCCATTCAAAAATGGAATTTAAGGCATTTTCGTTGAAGCTTACATTGTTGGTTTCTTCCGCATTCCATTCAGATTTAGGTTTAACAAGTATGTCACATTCCTCATCCGATGGTAGCATTGAAACAACATATCCATTAGTGATAGCTATTCATGCCCTAACATCAACTGATTTAATATATGAGCGTAGGCGAATCTTCCAATAGGCATAGTTTAAACCATCTAAAATAGGAAGTCTACCAATTGTTGGATTAGCCGGATCCATAGTTGTAAATAACAGGACCAAACACTTATTGTGTTAAATATCGGCTCTGATACCACTTATTATGTCCTTGAGAGTATACTATGGAACAGTAAAAGATAAACTGCAAGTAAAATAAAATTGAATGCTAATATAGTTTGCAAATGTCATCGATAATGTCGTCTGTCACAAGTGACAACACTTCGATAAAACAGAAAACTTTAAGAGTAAATGCATAGAAAAAATAAACACAAATGTTTAATATTTACATAGGTTATATTGATTATATAACCTATGACGGTCAATGACCGAAAGTATTGTATATATTTATATACAATTGAATAAATTTCTTCTTTTACAATATTATAAGATAATACAAAAGGAATTAAAAAGTTGAAGTCATAGATGAATTCTGCCTGAAAAATCTACCTAAATAGACATAGACAATATGTCATTACAATTGCTTCAATAAAAACCAATCTAGATTGTGGGCAGCAATTATAATGTTGGACAGAATGTTGTCGACACGCTCAGGCAACACTTGTGATCTAGTTTTCTGACGAATATATCGGAGAGCACTCTTGATATTTTTTCTAACTTTTTATGGATATCGATTCACTGATGTAGTCTCTCTATTTATAGTAGAGGGTATTCCTTGAAAAGTTCATTGAATCGTTGTAGAGGTTGAGAGAAATGTGGGCAGTCGATAAGGTTTGTTGGAGCAAGATCCTATAACTTCTTGGACTTGTTCTCCAAACTTAGCAACGGCTTTGACTTGTTCTTCCCATATTTTTCATCAGCTCCTAATCACCTTGCCAAGTCACTTTACCATCATGATAAAAATCTCACAAGATTTGCTTCAGTTCCGTGAAGTAAGACAAAAATGTTTTACAGAATGTTGGTCGAAATGTTAAGATATTTGTTCCAACATTTCTGAATTTTAACTTAGTACTAAAAATGATATGTTGGGCAAAATGTCATACACCAAACCCAACATTAACACCACCAACCCCACATCCACATACTAAAAATCGCTAATTTTCAATTGAATTATGTCAAAATGTGGCTCGTCGGTAATGTTTTCGATGACTTCTCTGTCAAAAATTCCTTACCGATGAGCCTAATTTCGAAGGGCATCCTTTGAGAATTAGCAAATTTTTGATAGTGACACCTATAGAGTGTGTTTGATATGATGATAATGTTTTCTGCGGAAAATGATTTCCTATAAAAAATCTTGGAAAATTCAAGTGTTTGGTAAGGAAGCAAGATAATATTATTCCAAGAGCATTTATATATTATCTAACAAAATATGAGGGGGTGGGGAGTGGGATTCAAGGGTGACGTGAGGTGGGATGGTCAAGGGTGGGTGTTGGGTGGGCGGGTGGGTGGGGAGGAGATAATAAACTTGAAATGTCATTTATGAAACTTGTTTTTCCTACTTCATTTAAGTGATTTTCCTCATTTTCAGGTATTTCCTCTGTCCCAAAAAGATTGTCTTACTTTCCTTATTAGTTTGTCCCAAAAAGATTGACACATTTATATATTTAGAAACTATTTAACTTTACGAGGTGATTTACAACCACATAAATATCTAAGGCATGTCTTTGTTAAAGTTTATGCAGCCATGTAAGATGTATAGAAAACAGAGGTGAAATCGCAGAGAAGACAGCAGGTGAGGGAGATATTTTGGGCTCTAAGAGCTTCTGTGAGATTTTTTTTTATTATGAATGCTTAATCTAATTACAAGATATATGTGGTGAATTTATAATACCCATTAATAATATCCTACTAACAATATTACAAAATATCTAATTAATCCAAAATATCTAATATTCAAAATATCTAATTAACAACTAACTAACCACATATATATACAATGTATATATGTGGTATACACTTGGTGTATCTCAACACCCCCCCCCCCCCTCCCCCCAAGCTAGACAATGAAAACACTGGTTTCAGTCCTAGCTTGGGAGAAATACTAGATGGCAGAAAACTTAAAACTGAATGGGCAAACAATCATCATCCAGCATATGTAACCCTAGTTCATCTAACAAGCAATATATTCTGTCCCATTCTGGGTGCATACAGTTCTCAGCCAAGAAGACATGGATCCGGTCCTTGACTTCAATCCAGTCTTGACCTGAACCTTTTTGACACCTTTTTGTCTCATCAGTCCCCTCAGTGATGCAACATCCTGCCAAAAGCAGTTCTCCACACCACAATATTAGGATCAAGTTCCATTTGATTGATAAAAGCTTCTGCTTCTTCTATGCAACCTGCTCGGGCAAGCATGCCAACCACACAACAACAATGCTCTCTAGTTGGTACAATATCAAACATATCAAACTCCATTTCCATGGTTCTGAACAGCTGCCACCCTTCTTTTACTCGTCCAACATGACACATATATACACAACAGTAGCTTCAGCAAAATCAACTGCTTTCCTCAACTTGTCAACAACACCAGCATCTCGTGGCACTTGAGATCCCAGCAGAGCATCAGAACCAGTAGTAGCTAATTCCAAGACATCAGCAAGTTCCCAACACAAAACAACAATCGCTAAGAGCGAGCAGAATAAACAAATTGTCATCAAGTAGGAGTTTCAACTCCCACATCAACAGCGAAGAACCCCTCATTTTCTAGTCTCGCTCGGATTAGAGAATCCCTCAATTCTCCTATAGCAATTTCTATAATAAGCTCGGATTTGCCTTGGAGTCTCCCTCAATTTCTAGTTCATTTTCGGCTAAAAGCCCTCGATTCTCCTATCCTGAGCTACACATATAAAAACAGACAATCTAATAATTGATCAACCTGTCAAATACTCTTTGAATCCTTGAATTGAGCTTCAACTCAATCCATATTATCTTCGACGAAGTATCCCTCAATTCTTAGTCTATTTGTCGTTAAGAACTCTTCGATCATTCAATCGTTATAAATTTCCTACTCTTTGATTTCATGGTCGCACTAGGAGAAGCATTTCCAGAAACAACCACAAAATCAGTCCTGCAAGAGAAGAACCAGCCTTCTCAACAGTAACACAACCAGTAAAATCAGTAATTTTCGGCAACAATTTCATTCGGTGCAGTAGCAACAATGACAGATACAGCAGCTCGATCAACACTAGCACCAGCAGAACTAACATCAACAATACCAACACACGAATAGAAACTAACATAACAACAACTATCAACAAGTCGGTGCAGTAGCAACAATGACAGCTACAACAACTAGATCAACACTAGCACCAGCAGAACTAACATCAACAATACCAACACATGAATAGAAACTAACATAACAACAACTATCAACAACAACAACGACGAACTCGACACATTTTCTCCAATTTCATCAATTCACCAACACAAAATAAATGAAGTTGAGTTTCCAGAAACTCGACTATTCTCGGCGATCTGCGACATTGCAACGATAGCCAAAGGAGGAGTGTATCCGCAGGAAATGATGTCTCGTTTCTCAGATTTTCTCCAATTGTAATCATTTTTAGTAAATTTGAATAAATTGGATTGATTCACAACTTAGGAACCAATTGCATCAGTTGCGTCGCGATTCCGATCTCGGACCTGAGATTCGATTTCGCCGTGAACAGAGATATTGTCAAACCAGTTGCGTCGTGATTTCGACTTCTAAAATCAGTAATTCAAACCTGAGATTCGATTCCGATCTCGATTGCGTCGCGATTCTGATTTTCAGTCCCTTCGTGATAGTTAATCCCTCGATCCTGCTCAATTCCTCACGATCGATCTTCAATTTTGCAAAATCGAAGAACTCCTGATCGATCGCATCTGTTCCTCCTCTGTATACTCGATCAACTCCTTCAGTTCACTCTATTAAAACACACTTCGAGTCTCTGATTTTTGCTTCTGATTTTCAATTTTTTTCTTCCAATTTTCAAATTCCTCATTGCGATTGGATCGATCTATCCCGCTTTGATATCATGTTAAAGTTTATGCAGTCATGGAAGCTGTATAGAAAGAAGAGGCGAAATCGCAGAGAAGAAAGAAGGCGAGGGAGATATTTTGGGCTCTAAGAGCTTCTGTGGGATTTTTCTTATTATGAATGCTTAATCTAATTACAAGAGATGTGTGGTGTATTTATAATACCGACTAATAATATCCTACTAACAATATTACAAAATATTTAATTAATCCAAAAATATCTAATATCCAAAATATCTAATTAACAACTAACTAACCACATATATATACAATGTATATATGTGGTATACACTTGGTGTATCTCAACAGTCTTGGATCACACATTTCAAAAATATTTCTTTATTTTTTAAATTTTATGTCAAGTCAAACTAAGACAATATTTTGGAGACGGAAAGAGTACATAAATGTATGACTGCTGCACCCAAGCTAATAGTGCATTTTACCTTATCTCCTTGATTTGGGATGGTTCTACCTATCTCACATATAGACTAGGGAGTTGAATTCCTTTTTGTAAACTCAAAGTGTACTATATTGAAGATGAATATTTTTTTTTTTTTTTTTTAGAGAAAATGCTTTTCAAAACATTTTTATCAATGAAACATAGAAAAGTTGAGAAAATGTTCTTCTTCATACCAAATACACCCAGAGTGTTTTGCTTAAATTATATGTAAATGTTATTTAAATAATATTTTCTTCTTGCAAGCACCAAAAATAAGTAAGGAAAATACTCATTTTTAGACCAAACACACCCTAACACTTTTATAAAGAAACTATGTATTTTCTCCGTCTCAATTTATATGATGTAGCTTGATTTGATCTAAAATAAGTTAAAGATATTTGTGTGGTTATAAATTATCTCATTAAGCGTAAAAAAAAGTTTAAAATTAAATTATTGTCAAATAAAAAATTGTCATTCTTTTTGGAATTGAATAAAAAAAAAGTGTCATATATTGGGATAGAGGGAGTATAAATTATGTTTGTGTCAATTGTTTTGGGAATACTTAAGCAAGGCTGAGTGACTTCTTAGCAGCGGAAAAATAGTTTAGTGACATACCTGATACTTAGCTACTTAAATTGAGACGGATGGAGTAGTTTAGTAACTTTGGTGTGATAAAATAAAATTTTAGTGAACATCCATGAAATCAATCATTTTCTTGTTTTATCAACTTTTCTTGGAGTTCAATTTTGGACTGATTATTTTTTGTTACTTCATCCATTTATTAATGATAGCTTATAAACCAACACTAACATTGATGTGATCTTTGTTTCAACATTATTTTCAAAATTGTCACATAAAGCACGAGGAAGCCATGGATAGAACTTATCTAAAAACATGTGAAGTGGAAAATTCAACCTTGGTTAACCATTTTTATCCAAGCAAACGAATGTGGATGAAAATGTTCGTATTACCAAAGGGAGAGGCAAGTTGGACGTATATATAATCTGTCTTGAGGAGTCTTCTTATTTATATCAAAGTATATATAGAGTATAATATTCATTCCTTATACAATAGGAATCCTAAGCCTATTCAAAAGAGGAATCCTAGTCTTACCATAATTATGAAATATTATAATTATGGGTAGGAAATATTCTAATTCTTATATACGCGTTTACACACCCCCTCAGTCGGAGCGGGATGAGGTCGGACGCTGAGACTGGATCTGAAGTCAAGAAATAACTGTCTGGGAAGTCCTTTGGTAAATATATCTGCATACTGATAGGATGATGAAACATGTAACACTCTGTCATGGCCTAGTGCAACTTTCTCACGAACAAAGTGTAGGTCTATCTCAATGTGCTTGGTTCGCTGATGTTGAACCGGATTATGAGACATATAGATAGCAGAGATGTTATCACAATACACAATAGATGTCTGACGCAAAGGACACTGAAGTTCTAACAGTACATTTCTGAGCCGACAAATCTCAGCTACTACATTTGCAACGCCTCAGATCAAATTTCAAGATCGAGCGAGATAGTAGCCTATCGCCGCGGACAAGAAATTAGATTATCCCCTAAGAAAACACAAAAGTCGGAGGTGGAGCGTCGCGTGTCCGGACACCCTGCCCAATCTGCATTTGTATATGAAAGTAACATGTTTGGTGCAGAGGGGTATAGGTGAAAACCATAATCAATAGTGCCCTTAATGTATCGAATGATACGTTTAAGAGCAGTGAAATAAGACTCCCTCGGGGCATGCATGAATAAGCACATCTGCTGAACAACATAAGCTATGTATGGCCTGGTGAAGGTGAGATACTGAAGTGCACCTGCAAGGCTCCTATACAGAGTAGGATCAGAGACTGGAGCATCATCCATGGCACTGAGCTTAGATTTGGAATCAACTGGAGTAGGCACCTCTTTGCAGTTCGCCATCTTAGCCCTATACACAATCTCTTCTGCATACTTACGCTGACACAAAAACATATGATTGGCGAACCTGGTCACTGATATCCCTAAAAATTAACTCAGTTTCTTCAAATCAGTCATTGCAAATTCGAACTTAAGCAAGACAATAATCTCATTTTTCAATCCGACGGAGGAGGCAGTAAGAACAATATCATCCACGTAAAGTAATAAGTAAGCAGTGCTACTACCTCGATGAAAAATGAAAAGTGATGTATCACTCTTGCTGCATACAAACCCAATCTGCAAGATATACCTGGCAACGCGATCGTACCACGTACGGGGGTCCTGTATCAGGCCATATAGTGACTTACGGAGATGACACACATAGTGAGGAACTGCTGGATGGGTGAACCCTGGCTGCTGATGTATGTAGACTGTCTCTCTCAGATCCCCATGTAAGAATGCATTCTTCATATCAAGCTGATGGATCGACCAGTGTTTGCCCATGACAATGCTCAAAATTGTGCGAATGGTAGCCGATTTGACAACCGAGCTGAAGGTCTCATCACAATCAATGCCCTCCTGCTGATTTGTGCCATTAGTCACAAGTCGTGCCTTATACCTCTCAAGAACTCCATTGTCTCTGAATTTGTGACGAAATAGCCACAGACAACGAATCACATTCACCCCCTCAGGTCTAGGTACTAGATCTCATGTGTGATGTTTAGTTAAAGCATTGAATTCCTCAGTCATAGCCGCATTCCAATTTGGGTCTTGTTTGGCCAATATAGGGTTCTTGGGAACTGGTGAAATGGTTTGGGCAGACAAGTTAAACTGAACTTTGGGTTTGAAGATTTTATCCTTTGCACGAGTTTCCATTTGGTGAGTGGGGATAGTGAGAGGTTCCAAGGCGGAGGGATTTGTTGGATACGGAGAAGGAGGGACAGACGTCGTAGTAGGTACCTGATCGGTGTATTTTATATACACTTTTCGAGTCATTTTTAGTTAATCTTTTGTCCCTTTTTGTACAAATAAGTGTCATATTAGGATAGATTTTGTTTCTTTTGAGTCAAAGTGGTTAAAATGGCCAAATGGCGGAAAAAGAGCTAAAAGAGGGCAAAAAAGGAGGGTCTAGAGCTAAAAGCAGAGAAAGTGGCGAGCAGCGACTTGGACCAGCCGCGGCCTCCTGCAATCGAAGCGGTCGCGGCGCTAAACACCCGTCTTTGCAGAGGTTCCAGCGCCATGGCCTCCTGCGATCGAAGCGAGCGCGGCGCCAATCATCGAGAAGGCTGCGGAGGTTCCAGCGCCGCGGCGCCCACAGACAGCAGAGATCAGGGCCGCGGCGCCAAAACACCCGTCTTTGCGAAGTTCGTAGCGCTGGCCAGCGCAGGTCGCGGCGCGGAATAATCAGTTAATGACGATTTTACGGGCGAGCTTTGAAGGAAAAGTTTGAGGCGGTTTTGACTATAAAAGGAAACCTAGGCGATTCTAAAGGGTTCCCTTTCTTGCACAACACAAGGTTTTCTTGGATTGAAGATTGGAGACCCTAAACTTAGTAATTTTCTTTTCTTTTCTTTCTTTTATTTCAGTTTTGTATGATGAACTTTGAATTAGTTCTTGTCATGTCTATGGATAGGAACTAATTCTTTTCTAGGGCTTTCCATGTTGATACACTAGAAACTTATGTTATGAATTAATGCATGTCTATGATTATTCTTCTTTGAGAGATTTATCCAATAATTGCTTTGAATGCTTGGTAATTAATTGACAACTAATTATCATTATATGATTTCTAATCAAACTTCGAAAGGAGGAGGTTGTGAATATGCTGTAAGTTGGGTAGACATTGTCACGACCCGTTCCGGGGCCCGTGGTAGTGCCTTCTAGGGCACCCAGTAGTCATACATCGAGTAACCAATGGAAATATAAAACAAGGCAGAAACATAGTAAAAGCGAAGCAGTTTATCGATGAAAAGCTTGTCTTACGGCATAATATAAATAACTCAAGTTTTGCGATTACATCCCAGTGCATAATAGTACTACGCACCTCTGGGAAGTAAACAACTATGGCGGGACGGGGCCGCCATACCTGATCTGAAAACTATCTACAATACAGGGAGATCATACCCAAAAGTAGAGCCTCCGGAGAAGATGGAGCTCCTGACACCAACGCAAAGATCCTAAGGATGTGGATCTAGCACCTGCTTGCCTTTACCATAGGCATGAACGCAGCCCCCCGAAGGAGGTCAGTACAACAGGTACCAAGTATGTGAAGCTATAAAGAACTGAAATGAAATCAAAGTATTTAAAACCTTTTCACAAATACAATCAGTTCAATTGCACATAGTGCCACATCACAAACAACAACAGTAATAGGAAAAGCGTAGCAGTCTATTCTAGGCGCGAATGATCGAAGCAAGTCCAATCGCCCATAGTATCATTCTGCGTGCCTAGTCTCGACTTCCGCGATCGCATGGGTCACACACCCGCATGAGGTATTCCTCGCGTCGGGGCAGCCAACCCGGCATCCGCCTAGGCTCCGCAGCCGCGCATAGCCTCAAAAGACCGCGTAGTCTCAGCGGACCGCATAGGAATCCCCGCGTCGAGCTAAAACACCGGAATGATCAATCACGGAGCATACCATCGCTCCGCATAGTCTCACAGACCGCGTAGGCGTATAGACCCGCGTCGAGGGCAAGCCACCGATATAACGATCGAGGGTAGGTGATACAATACGATACAACGGACTTACCGGTTAGCAACGTAAGCACAACAAAAATGACCCCCTTACACAGCATTTCAAGACAATAACCCAGGTAGCATCATAATAGGTCTACTTATCACACAAATCTTACTACACTTAACAGAAATCAATACAAGGCTTTTATAAACAAACAAGTAAACAGTTCCTTCTTATCTTTCTTAAGTTGTTATACCTAACTTCCCATAAAGCTAGTATAACTCTTAAGCTTTTGTTTTTAAAAACAAATATTTATCTTACATTAAAAATGATCGAGATTCTTTTGAAATGCTTTGATTCTTTATTATTCAGCTTAAGCGTGAGGCATTCCGTAAGTATTATTCAGCTTAAGTCAAAGACATTGCCGTAGTTATTATTCGATTAACACGTATGCGTTTACCGTACTATATATATATTGTAAAATATCATGCTTTAGGAAGAATCACATACCTTCTCCGAAAACCACACCGCGAGTTGAATATGTCGCGCAGAGTCACTATAATAGTCACAGACATCTATCAAAGACTACTCAAGGTCATTCTAAACAGAGGGTTCACAATTCTACGGAAAGTCGGGCAAGACTTCCTACAGGTGAGCTATATAAGTCTCATTGAAAGCAATCTATGTAAATGCAGTTTGATTATTCTTCTTTTAAACCCTTCTACTGTGATAACATTCAATTATTCTATACGTGATATTCTTCTAAGTATTTATACTTATTCTTATACTACTACAAGAAGTATTCTCTAACTCAAAAGAGGTTAGGATTAGTTACCTCGGTAAGCCTAATAATATCCTAGATAAAGTCGCGCTGAGCAAGGTTTAGCTCTAAGTTGTATGCGCTCAGGTAGCTCGAAACCTTATAAGTTCTTCACAACTTCTACAAAGGACTAAGGGATTTGGGCTAGGGTATTTTGGGCTTTATAACAATACTATAAGATAACTTTTCTACCAAGGGCGGGGGGGTAGATTTTGGCTAGGCTAGGGGGGGTAGGCCCTCGGCCAAACTCACTCAAGGGGGGGGGGGAGTGTTGGACGAAAGGCTAAGGAGAGGAGAGGATTTTTCAAGACTTGGAAGATAACTTTGTGGATGAAGAACTCTTCATCTCTAAGAAGTATTTATAGGTCGAAGTGGCCAACCAATGGCCAAGATTAAGACAAGTGCAAGGCAAGTGTAGGGTGAAGATTTACTCCACACAAATATCCTACCAACTCGCGACTTGTGCACAAGGCACAAAAACGTGCACTTAGTCCAATTCGTCCAAATGGGCGATTTCAAGTCCACAAATTGGAGGTGCCAAGTGTAAGCCCTCGTTGGTCCAAAATGTTTCGTCTCTGGAAAAATCCGCAAAATTAGTAATGGCATAGCGGAATTTTCCTACGAAAGGCGTGGAAACGTTTAGTCGGAAAACGATTCTTTTAGTGAGTTGTGTACAAATAAAAGCGTCAAGGCTAACTTTAAGGCCAAACTTTTTATGCGTATTCCCTTACGTACATACTCCGAAATACGGTATAACATTCTCCTCGCCCGAAACATTCGTCGAATGTTCCTTCCCAAGACAGATAACGATAAGGTTCTTCATAACTTAAGCGGTTTGCAAAAGCCACATTCGGCCACAAACAACACTTAGGCAAAAGCGATAACGAAAATTTACAAGTAGGAAAGTGAATTACGGAGGTGTGGGAATAGGTGAAGGTACCTCTGCCTCATGTCCTCGACTTCCCACGTCATCTCCTCCTAAGCTCGTTCGCCACAAGACTTTGTGGAAGCCACGTCCTGGTCGCAGACGCCTAACCCGACGATCGATTATCGCTATGGGAATCTCCTCATACGATAACCCCCGGTCACTGGACATCGTCAATCGGGTGTACCTAGATGGATCCGATACATCTCCTCGGCGTAGATACGTGAAAAAGCCGGATGCCCGCCTCCGGATCGGACGGCAGATCCAACTCATAGGCAACCTACCTGCGGACAATGAAGCGGCCCAATGTACGCTTGGTGAGTTTCCCTTCTTCCCAAATCTCATCACACCGCCATGGGTGGCACCTAGGAAAACCCAATCATGAACCTCGAACTCAAGATGCCGACGACGATGATCTGCATACGACTTACATCGACTCACGGTGTCGATAGCGCTCTCGGATAAGCTTCACCTTATCCGGCTCACTGCTGCGCCAAATCTGGTCCCACTAGCACCTCGCCCATCGAACCAACCTATAGGCGATCTGCACTTCCTCATACAAGGCCTCATAAGGCGCCATCGAATCCGGGTGGTAGCTATTATTATACGCGAACTCAACTAGAGGCAAATGATCCTCCCAACTACCGGAAGTCAATAACACGGGCTCGCAGCGTATCCTCGAGAGTGCGGATAGTGCGCTCTGCTGTCCGTGCATGCGTGGATGAAATGCGATGCTCGGGCTCACTGCGTCCTAAACCCCTCTGGAAGGACCTCGGAAGTTAGGCATGGCGGGCTCCTGCATGCGATATGATCGAAGTAGGGAATCCATGCGATCGGCGATCTCTCGGATGTAAAGTCCGCATAATCCTCAGAAAAAGTCGTCTGACGGAAGAAAGTGGGCTGATTTAGTAAGCCTGTCGACGATAACACATATAGAATAATGTCTCCTCTGAGTGCGAGGTAATCCTGTTATGAAGTCCATGTTGATTACCTCCCACTTCCAGGTTGGGATCTCAATCGTCTGTAACAAACCACGTGCCTCGGTGCTCTACCTTCACTGCGACAACATGGGCACCGAGCTACGAACTCGCAACGTCCTCTTCAAGCCATCCCACCAATACACGGATCTAAGGTCGTGGTACATCTTGGTCGACCCGGATGGATAGAGTAACGCATGTGTGCTTCCCCAAGAACTGCTGCCAAGTCACGAAACATCCGGAACACACAACCTGCCCTCAAACCTTAGCACCCATCGGTGTTACCTCAAAAGGACCGCACCTCACGAAGAGTCGTATCACGATAACGTGTCAAAGCGGATCCTCGGCTGTTGCCTCTTCACCTCGACGATGGAAGACTCGGCAACCTCACGAACTCTAACCCATCGCTATCGGAATCAATCAAGCGGACACCAAGGCTCGCTAACCGATGCAAATCACGAACCGTGTCCCTCTCTCTCTGCACATCCGATAGGCTCTAGAGCATCTGCCGACATTGGCCTTCCCGGGTGGTACAGATATCAACATCGTAATCCTTATGCAACTCTAACCACCGTCTCGCCGTAAGTTCGGCTCCTGCCGTGAAGATATCTGGAGGCTCTTGTGGTGCGTATAAATATCCACGTGAACCCCATACAAATAGTGCCTCAGATCTTGGCGTGAATCACCGCGCGATTCCAAATCATGGGTGGGGTAGTTCCTGCGTGTTTCTTAAGTGTCGGGATCGTGCGCTTATAACTCTACCATGCTGCATCAACACATCCCAGCCCGATGCACGGACGTCACAATACACAACATAACCGTCTGGACCTGCGGAAGAGTAAGAGCAGGCGGTCGTCGATCTCTCTTTCAAGAATCGAAACCACGCTCCAAGCATCACCATCAAACTTGCCTTACGAGTCGGCCTAGTCAAAGGTGCGAAGATAGAAGCAAACTTCTCTCGAACCGCCGATAATATCCTGCAAGGCCCGTAAGCTGCGAACCTCTGCCGGAGTAGTAGGTCTAGGCCAACTCGGATCGCTCGATCTTGGCCGTATCTACACGAATACCATTGGCCCGACAATGTGCCCAAAAAAGCCAGAAGTTAACCAAAACTCACATTTGGAAAACTTGGCGTCACAGCTTGGTCGGAAGCTGTCGGCCTGATCAAATGCTCGCGTGCTCGCTCTGGCGAGAATAAACCAAGATATCATCAATGAACACTATCACAAGCGTGTCCAAAAATGGTTTGAACACTCGGTTCATCAAATCCATGAATACCGCGAGCATTGGTCAACCAGACATGACCACGAACTCATAATGCGTCTGGGTCCGAATGCGATCTAGGGACATCCACTCTCGACTCGCGTCGATGATAGCGACGCAGATCAATCTTGGAGAAACATCTCGCGCCCTGCTGGTCGAACAAATCATCAATCACGGGAAGGGTATTCGTTCTTAATGGTCACCTTGTTGGTGCACATGTCAACACGCGCATGCGCGTCCGTCCTTCTTCTTCACGAACAATACTGGCGCTCCCGGGAGAAACACTAGGCTGATGAAGCCGCTTCTCCGGCCAAATCCTAAGCCGATCCTTCAACTCTCTCAACTTCGGCGGTGCCATTACGTATGGCGGAATGGAAATAGCCGAGTGTCCGCAATATGTCAATACAAAACTCAATCTCCTCTCGGGAGGATACCCGAAGGTCGTCTGAAACACGTCGGGAATTCTCGACCCAGGCCGATGAAAATCTGGTACGCGGCTTCAAGATATCAAACACGAACGAGATGGTAGATATACCCGCCTGCACCATTTTCCTAGCCTTGAGGTAGGAAATAAACCTACCCTCGGCGATCCGCTGCTCCCACTCAACAACCGCTCGCTCAGAAAGCTGGAACCGTACTACTCTCTCTGCGGTCTACATTGGCGTAGCAAGAAGCGAGCCAAGTCAGCCCCATGATCAAGTCGAATTCAATCAGCTCCAACTCTATCAAGGCGGCTAGGGTCAACGGCGTAAATGGTCACGGGACAAGCTCTATATACCGCCGAGCTACCAGAATCACCATCGCGTAGCTACCGCGATAGGGTCTATGGACTCTGGCTCTATCCCTATCCTCCTAGCAACAAGGGAGATATATAGGGCCAGTAGAACCGGATCTATCAAAGCATACACATCAAACCGAGCGATAAGGTACACGTGGCGACATCGGTGAGGCCTCACGATCTGTCGGTGGACAAAGCATAAATGCGGTTCGAGGACGCTAGAAGCTGGACCAGCGCCACGACCTCTGCGCGACCCGCTGGTCCATGAGTACCTTGCCCTCGGGCGAGTAATCGTCGAGGATGAAGAAGCGGCAGACCACAGATCAGGCCTACTACGGCGCCGCCCGGTCGGACAAACTCGCGAAATGACCTGCGGCCACAAGTATAGCGGGCTCGAATCTGACTCCCGAGAATGGTATCTACCACGGGCAGCAGACCTCGAACGGTTAGCACCCCTGCTACCCTGGAAATCCGAAGTCCTGGGGCCCTGACCTGCCCCCGACTGCTCTGGCTGTACCGAAAATGAGGTAGGAGCGCTCTGCGCCGGCTGTGGTGCAAATCTGGACTTCTGCTGATGCCGCCCACCCTGAGAACCACCAAAAGAACCGGCCGTCTTGGCCTTCTTCTGCTGATATCGCTCTGCCGGCGGTCTCTACGCTCGCCGCATCTAGTGCATGAGCACTGCATACGGGTTATGTCCATGACTGGCTGATGGGACACACACGCACAAGACTCGGCCTTGTAATCATCTAGCCCAGTTACATAGCGATGCACCGGTCCTCCATCTCGCTACGGTCTTGGGACATATCGAGCCAAAGAATCAAACTCGACATTGTACTCCTCACATGCGTCCTCCTGTCTCAAAGAATCTATCGGCTCGTGCCCTCATCTGCGGAGGCGAAGTGTGTGAGAAAAGCCTCGGAAAACTCATCCCATACTGCTGAAGTGCATGCTCTCCCGGAAAGCTCCCGTGAATCAAACCAATCGGCCAGCGGTATCACGCGGCCGTCGCGAACCGAAGGTCACGGACTCTGTCTCGAGGCCTTGATCACCGCGTGATCCTCTGTGGCGACGGATGAACTCCTGCGGATCATCCTCCGGCCTCGACCAGTAAAACTACGGCGGGCTACAACTCAAGAAATCTCGTAGCCTCAAACTATACGCCTCGGGTGCACCACGTGCGGCCCGAGCTGGGCTGAGCCCCAGGCCGCATCCGGCCTCTCTCCGTGTCGGGCCTGACTCTAGCCAATAGGCTGGGCCGTCTCCGTACCTAACTCCTCCGCCCGGTGTGGGGCGGAGGTGTGGGTGCGTGGTCTCTTTGGGGCGGCGGCGTCATAGAACTCGCCGTCTGGTATGGCGGGCACGAGCCCTCGTGACTCTGGGTGTCTGCTAGCGACTCCTCCGCTGCCTTGCCGCCACGGGCGGGTTGCCTTACGTGGAGGCATAAGCGTACGGGGAAAGGAATACGTTAGAGGTCCAACCTATAACACGCCTCTAAAGCACGATCTCGGAATGAAGAATGGAAACCAATCCTAAATATCCTATAGCCTCACGATTATTGGTGTGGTGCACAACACGCGATAATCAAGACTACTAGATACGGTGCCGTAGACACTTTCCGAGGATTAAGCGCTCGATACCACTTTTGTCACGACCGTTCGGGGCGTGGTGGTGCCTTGCAGGGCACCCAGTAGTCATACATCGAGTAACCAGGAAATATAAAACAAGGCAGAAACATAGTAAAAGCAAGCAGTTTATCGATGAAAAGCTTGCCTTACGGCATAATATAAATAACTCAAGTTTTGCGATTCATCCCAGTGTCTGATAGTACTACTGCACCTCAGGAAGTAGACAACTATGGCGGGACAGGGCCCGCCATACCGACAGACAAAACTATCTACAATACGGGGAGATCATACCCAAAAGTAGAGCCTCGGAGAAGATGGAGCTCACGACACCAACGCAAAGATCCTAAGGATGTGGATCTAGCACACTGCTTGCCTTTACTGCGGCATGACGCGGCCCGAGAGGTCGATTACAACAGTACCAAGTATGTGAAGCTATAAAGCGAAATGAAATCAAAGTATTTAAAACCTTTTCACAAATACAATCAGTTCAATTGCACATAGTGCCACATCACAAACAACAAATAATAGGAAAAGCGTAGCAGAAGTCTATTCTAGGCGCGAATGATCGAGCAAGGCGATCGCCCATAGTATCATTCTGCGTGCCTAGTCACGGACTTCCGCATCCGCATAGGTCACGCCACGAACGCGTGAGGTATTCCTCGCATCGGGGCAGCCAACCCGGCGTCGCCTAGGCTCCGCGGCCGCAGCCTCGAAGACCGCATAGTCTCAGCGGACGCATAGAATCCCCGCGTCGAGCTAAAACACCGGAATGATCAATCACGGAGCATACCGCTGCTCGCATAGTCTCATTGACCGCGTAGGCCGTATAGACCCGTATCAAGAGGCAAGCCACCGGTATAACGATCGAGGGTAGGTGATACAATAAAAGTACAACGGACTTACGGTTAGCAACGTAAGCCACAAAAATGACCCCCTTTACACGATTTCAAGACAATAACCCGGTAGCATCATAATAGGTCTACTTATCACACAAATCTTACTACACTTAGAAATCAATACAAGGCTTTTATAAACAAACAAGTAAATGATTCCTTCTTATCTTTCTTAAGTTGTTATACCTAACTTCCCATAAAGCTAGTATAACTCTTAAGCTTTTGTTTTAAAACCAAATATTTATCTTCTGTTAAAAATGATCAATATTCTTTTGAAATGCTTTCGATTCTTTATTATTCAGCTTAAGCGTGAGGCATTGCGTAAGTATTATTCGAGCTTAAGTCAAAGACATTGCGTAGTTATTATTCGATTAACACGTATGCTCACCGTACTATATATATATTGTAAAATATCATGCTTTAGGAAGAATCACATACCTTCTGAAAACCACCGCGAGTTGAATATGTCGCGCGAGAGTCACTATAATAGTCACGACATCTATCAAAGACTACTCGAAGGTCATTCTAAACAGAGGGTTCACAATTCTACGGAAAGTCGGGCAGCACTTCCCTGCGGTGAGCTATATAAGTCTCTGCGGAAAGCTTGATCTATGTAAGTACAGTTTGATTATTCTTCTTTTAAACCCCTACTTTGTGATACTTGATTCAATTATACGTGATATTCTTCTAAGTATTTATACTTATTCTTATACTACTACAGTAAGTATTCTCTAACTCAAAAGAGGGTTAGGATTAGTTACCTCGGTAAGCCCAATAATATCCTAGATAAAGTCGCGCCTGAGCAAGGTTTAGCTCCTAAGTTGTACGCTCCGGTAGCTCCAAGAAACCTTAGAAGTTCTTCACAACTTCTACAAAGGACTAAGGGATTTGGGCTAGGGTATTTTGGGCATTATAACAATGCTAGAAGACAACTTTTCTACCAAGGGAGGGGGGGTAGATTTTGGCTAGGCTAGGGGTAGGCCCTCGCCAAACTCACTCAAAGTGGGAGGTGTTGGACGAAAGGCTAAGGGAGAGGAGAGGATTTTTCAAGACTTGGAAGATAACTTTGTGGATGAAGAACTCTTCATCTCTAGAAGTATTTATAGGTCAAGTAGTGCCAACCAATGGCCAAGATTAAGACAAGTGCAAGGCAAGTGTAGGGTGAAGATTTACTCCACACAAAAAACGTGCACTTCTAGTCCAATTCGTCCAAATGGACGATTTCAAGTCCAAATTGGAGGTGCCAAGTGTCGCCTCCCGTTGGTCCAAAATGTTTCGTCTCTGGAAAAATCCGCAAAAATTAGTAATGGCATAGCGGAATTTTCCTACGAAGTTGTGGAAAGCGTTTCGTCGAAAGCGATTCTTTTAGTGAGTTGTGTACAAATAAAAGCGTCAAGGCTAACTTTAAGGCCAAACTTTTATGCGTATTCCTACGTACATACTGGAAATACGGTATAACGGACATATTTTTGGATTGGGGATGAAAATACCTCAATTATTTATGTAAGCGTTAATGAGAGGCTTAACAACCCTAGTTTTCGCGTAGTGCGTGGCGGTTAACTAGGTTTTTGTTCTTAATCCTCCTATAGAGTTATCCTTATCACCGAAAGGTAGATAAGGTGCAATACTGGGGTTGAGTGTTTATATATCCTTAACGGGAATATAAAACGATTTCGTAAACCTGCTAGCTCCGGGAGAAGAAGACCATAATTCATTGCATTAATAAATAACATAAGCGGATAGTTGATGAGACATGGAAGCCCTATTCCCATCACAACTGAAGTAAACTTATAGTTAATTAGCTTTTATAATTATTAGTTATAAACCACAAAATCAAATATCAATTGCCAAATAGATACCAAAAGATAGATAGTTGGTACTTGAACCCTAATCCTTGAGGACGATATTCGGTCTTATCAAGACTATATTACTTGAGTCGACAACGTGCACTTGCGTTAAAGTGTGTGCATCTTTTCGCGCATCAAGTTTTTGGCGCCGTTGCCGGGGATTAGGCATAGTTCAATATCAAATTTATCTATTTTTAATTTCTAATTTGGTTTTTTATTTTTTTATTTTTTACGTTTTTTTTCTTATTTTGGGTAAAAATCAGGGTGCCGTGATTTGTTGTCTGTTTTTGATCTATTTCAATAAATCAGTTTATGCGAAGGAGAAGAGGGGCAGCCACTCTTGTTCCCTTTAATCCATAGATTGAAAACGCACATGTAGCGAGAAAGAATCGGATTCTGACCTTGGCGAGAGATGGACGGTGTTCAAAACAACAACATGATGAGAGAAGGGTTAGGTGAAAATCAACCCAATCCAGGAATACCTCGGCAAGTACCTATGGATGTCGAGGAAAGAGTTCAAGTCCAGGTAGAAAGAAGCTTGGGAGACTATGTGCTGCCTAGAGTGAATGGATCACAGACATGTATTAGGCTCCCTGCCATAGGAGCGAACAACTTTGAGATAAAATCGGAGATTACGAGCATGATGCACGATTGCAATTTGGAGGCGCCCGTGGAGGATCACATATGCACATAGCTAATTTCTTGGAGCTATGTGCAACTTTCGATTATAAGCTGCGTTCGATGATCTTGTCAGTTGAGGCTCTTTCCTTCACTCGAGGATAGAGCAAAAGTATGGTTGAATTCCTGTAGGCCGATTCAATTTTTACATGGCAAGAGTCGCACGAAATTCCTAGCCAAGTTCTTTCCCATGCAAAGCAACAAAATTGAGAGGAGTTGAACAACTTCTACCAAGCGGTGGAGAGTCCTTATATGAAGCTTAGGAAAGGTTCAAGGATTCTGAAGAAAATGCCACACCATTGCATTGAGTTGTGGAACTTGGTCCACATCTTCTACAACGGGTGGCGAGTACAACGTAATCATTATAGATCTGGCCGGTGGGGCATTCATGAGGAAAACACCCGCGGCGCTCACGAGTTATTAGAAGATATGGCCACCAACAACCATGTCACGAAGAGAGGTCGACAAGTGGGAGGAAAGCGTTGAGTCCACGAGATAGATGCTATTCGCCTTGAATGCCCAAGAGGCCCTTTTGGCGAAAGCGATTGCGAGAACATACGATGTCGATGAATGCGGTGCGGATGCCTAAAAGGCGTGAGATATGTGGTGGTCCACATACATTCGATAGGTGTCCTTGGTGATCCTAATAATATACCAATGGAAGCGGCGAGTGTCGGTAGTGGTAATTATCGAGGCCACGCGAACAACCCCTACTCAACACTTATAACCCGAGGTGGAGAATCACCCAAATTTCTCATGGAGAGAGACCAAGGCGGCGAGAATCATACGAGGCGATGCAAAACCAGCAGAATCAACGGCCGCTTTACTCGAGCCGCGGCCTCAGCGGTTGATGCACGATTCGTGAAAGCGAGGCAGTGAGAGCATCCTTGTTGGCGATCGCAATGCAGAACCGGTTGTGAAGCTAGATCCTCGTTCAGGAATTTGGAAACACAAGTGGTTCAGCTAGCAAAGCAGGCAAACAGCAGGCCACAGGGTACACTGCCAAGTAACAAAGAGGTAAATCCAAGGGAGCAATGTCAGGCAGTACAATTGAGAAGTGGCAAACAATTGGAAGCGCGATCACCTCGGCCCGATGGTTGAGAAAGGCGAGCGAGAAAAGAGAAGGTGGTTGAACCTAGCCCAGTAGTAGAGAAAACTCCAGAGAAGGAGTATACAGAGAAAATCCCATTCCCCCAGAGATTACAGCGAAAGGCGGTTGATAAACAATTCTCCAAATTCTTGGAGACATTCAGGAAGCTGCATATCAACATACCTTTTATAGAGGCTTTGGAGCAGATGCCCTCCTATTTCAAGTTCATGAAGGAGATCTTAGGGAAGAAGAAGAAGCTGGAAGAGTACGAAATAGTAGCACTGACGGAAGAGTGTAGTGCTATCTTGCAAAAGAAGTTGCCACCAAAACTAAAAGACCCAGAGAGCTTTACACTACCTTGCACAGTGGGCAGGGTGACATGCAACAGGGCTCTGTGTGATTTAGGGGCAAGTATAAATTTGATGCCCTTATCGGTATTCAAACGATTGGAGTTGGGTGAAGCTAAACCAACCACAGTGAGCCTGCAGCTGGCCGATAGGACAGTGGTTCATCCAAGAGGGAAGATTGAGGACGTGATTGTCAAAGTAGGAAAATTCTTTTTTCCTACGGACTTCCTCATTCTTGACATGGAAGAGGATGCAGAAATCCCTATCATATTGGGGAGACCATTCCTAGCGACGGGGAGAGCCTTGATCGATGTAGAGAGAGGAGAGTTGACATTGAGGGTGGAGAAGGAAGAAATGGTGTTTAAAGTTTTTAAACACATCATTGAGCCACCAACCATGACTAGGTGCTTTGCAATCAGCACCATCAACCCCCCCTGTGAGCCCGTACAAGTCAACAAAAGGGAGATGAGCCCGGCGAGCATGGTTTGCCAAACCTCCACAACAGCAGGTATGTGTTCCTGAACTCCCCCTTAACGATAATGCTAAGAGGAAAAGAAGAAAAAGAAAACGAAAAAAGTGGAGAAAATGGGTTAGTTGTGGGCTTGACCCTGATCGGTGTATTTTATATACACCTTTTGAGTCAGTTTTAGTTAGTATTTTATCCCATTTTGCACATATAAGTGTCGTATTAGGATAGTTTTTCTTTCTTTTGAGTCAAAGTGGTTAAAATGGCCAAATGGCGGAAAAAGAGCAAAAAGAGGGCAAAAGAGGAGATGCCAGGTGGAAAGCAGAGAAAGTGGCGAGCGAGGAAAAATCAAGACCAGCGCGCGGCCTCCTGCGATCAGCGAGCGGCGCCACTATCCGTAGAGGTCGAAGACTGGTAGCGCGCTTCCGCGGCAGATCACGGCGCGCGCGCTAAACATCCGAGAAGCTACAGAGTTCCAGCGCGGCTACAAAACGGCGAATATCGTGGCGCGGCGCCACAACACCCGAAGGACTGCAGAACTTCCGGCGCCGCGGCGCCTGTCTGCAGGGCCGCGGCGCCGACGCGGAAAAATTAGGTCTTTTTGACGAAAATCTGGGCCAGGCCTGAAGGAAAAGAGGGAGGCGGTTTGCAGCCTATAAAAGGAGAACCCTAGGCAGTTTTTAAGGGTTCCCCTTCTTGCACAACACAAGACTTTGGCTTGGAGATTGGATACCATTAGTTTAGTAATTTCTTTTCCCTTTCTTGTACTTTATTTCAGTTTTTATGATGAACTTTGAATTAGTTCTTGTCATATTTATGGCTAGGAACTAATTCTCTTATAGGGCTTTCCATGTTGAATTGCTAGAAACTTATGTTATAAATTAATGCATGCTTATGGTTATTTTTCTTATTGTGAGATCTATCCAATAATTGAGTTGAATTCTTGGTAATTAATTGACAACTAATTATCACTATATGATTTCTAATCAGATTCCGAAAGGGGGGGATTGTGAATATGCTGTAAGTTGGGTAGACATTCTTGGATTGGGGATGAAAATACCTCAATTATTTATGTAGCGTTGATGAGAGGCTAAACAACCCTAATTTTGCGCATTGTGCGTGACGGTCAACTAGGTTTTTGTTCTTAATCCTCCTATAAAGTTATCCTTATCACCGAAAGGTAGGTAAGGTGCGATCTTTGAGGTTGAGTGTTTATATAACCCTAACGGGAGTATAAAGCGATTTAAGTAAACCTGCTTTCTCCTAAAGAAGAATACCATAAGTTAATGCATTAGTAAGTAGCATAAGCGGATAGTAAGGATACATGGAAGCCCTATTCTCATCACCACTGAAGTAAATCTTTATATTAAAATAGCTTGCATAATTCGTAGTTATAAACAACAAATCAATCATAAATTTACCAAATAGATACCAAAAAATAGATAGTTGGTAATTGAACCCTAATCCTTGTGGACGATATTCGGTCTTATCAAGACTATACTACTTGTCACACGATAACGTGCACTTGCGTTTAAAGTGTGTGCATATTACCGCGCATCAAGTTTTTGGCGCCGTTGCCGGGGATTAGGCATTAGTTCAATATCAAATTTTGTCTATTTTTAATTTCTAATTTGGTTTTTATTTTAATTTTTAATTTTTACGTTTTTTTTTTGAAAATTCGAGGTGTCGTGATTTGTTGTCTGTTTTTGATCTATTTCAGGAAGTCAGTTTATGCGAAGGAGAAGAGGAGCAGACACTCTTGTTCCCTTCAATCCAGAAATTGAGAAAACCTGCAAACAGAACAGAAAGAATCAGCGGATTGCAACCTTGTTAGAGATGAACGACGTTCAGAACAACAACGGGATGGGAGAAGGGTTAGGAGAGAATCAACCCCACCCAGGAATACCTAGGCAAGAACCCATAGACGTGGAAGAGAGAGTCCAAATCCAGCCAGAAAGGAGTTTGGGAGACTATGTGCTACCAAGAGTGAATGGAGCACGAGCGTGCATTAGGCTCACTGCACAGGCCAACAACTCGAGATAAAGCGCGATTACGAGCATGGTACAGACACGATGCAATTCGGAGGATCGCCATCGGAGGATCCACGTATACGCATAGCTAATTTCTTGGAGCTATGTGCAACTTTTAGATATAACGGCGTTGCGATGATGCCGTCAGTTGAGCTCTTTCCGCTTCACCGAGGATAGAGCAAAAGTATGGTTGAATTCCTGGCCGATTCGATTTTCACATGGCACGAAATGACGTAAATTCTTAGCCAAGTTCTTTCCTCGTGTAAAGCGTGAAAACTAAGAGGAATTGAACAACTTCTACCAAGCGGATGGAGAGTCCTTATATGAAGCTTGGGAAAGGTTCAAAGATCTACAGAGAAAGTGCCCGCACCATTGCGTTGAGTTGTGGAACTTGGTCCACATCCTTTCAATGGTGGCGGTCTGACGGAACTATCATAGATGCAGCGGGTGGAGCATTCATGAGAAAACAACCACGGCGCTCGTGAGTTATTAGAAGACATGGCCACTAACAACCGTATCACGGAAGAAGGTCGACAAATGGGAGAAGAAACGGTGGGAGTCCATGAAATAGATGCTATTCTTGCCTTGAATGCCCAGTGGCCCTCTGGCGAAAGCGATTCAGCAACATACGATGTCGATGAATGCGATGCAGATGCCTAAAAGGCGTGAGATATGTGGTGGCCCACATACATTTGATAGGTGTCCTTCGGATCCCAATAATATACGATGGAGCGGCAGAGTGTCAAGCCATAGGTAATTATCGAGAACAACGAAACAACCCTACTCAACACTTATAATCCGGTGGAGGAACCACCCAATTTCTCATGGAGAGGAGACCGAGCGTGAGAACCGGCACGAACCCAGAACCAATACGAGAAGCGGAATCGATACCATAGGCGTGAGAACGGTATAAAGGCGGCAAAATCGGTATAGGGCGATGCGAAATCGTGAGCGAGAATCGGCAACCGCCATTCAAGCCCACGGCCTCAGCGATTGATACGCCGGTTGTGAAAAAGCGGATGAGTGAAAGAAGGCGTGGCGGCACAACGCGCCAGACGCGATTCATGACGAAGCTAGATCCTCGTTGAAACTTGGAACACAGTGGGTCGGTAGCAAAAGCGAGCAAGCAGAGCCACGAGGACATTGCCAAGCAATACAGAGTAAATCAGGAAGCGATGTCGAGCGATGCGGTTGAGAAAGTGGAAAGCGATTGGAAGCGGCGATCACCTCGGCCGATAGTTGAGAAGAAAGCGAGTTAGAAAAGAGAAGGTGATTGAGCCTAGCCCAATGATGAAAACTCCGGAAAAGGAGTATACTGAGAAGATTCCTTTCCCCGAGACTACAATGAAAGGCGGTTGATAAATAATTCTCCAAATTTTTGGAGACATTCAGAAAGCTGCATATCAACATACCTGTCATAGAAGCAGTAGAACCGATGCCCTCCTATTTCAAGTTTATGCAGGAGATGTTGGGGAAAAAGAAGAAGGTGGCGAGAATCTGAAATAGTAGCAGTGAGAAGAGTGTAGTGCTATCTTGCGAGAAAAAGTTGCCACCAAAGCTAAAAGATCCGAGGAGCTTTACACTACCTTGCATGGGCGGGGTAACTTAACAGAGCTCTATGTGATTTAGGGGCAAGTATAAATCTAATGCCCTATCGGTATTTAAAAGATTGGAGTTGGGTGAAGCAAACCAACCACGATAAGCTGCAACTGGCCAAGCGGGGCGGTGGTTCATCCAAGGCAAGATCGAGGGCGTGATTGTGAAAGTAGGAAAATTCTTCTTTCTGCAGACTTCCTCATTCTTGATATGGAAGAAGGCAGAAATCCCTATCATATTGGGAGGCCATTCCTAGCGGAGAGAGCTTTGATTGATGTTGAAGAGGAGAATTAACACTAAGGGTGGAGTCTGAAGAAATGGTGTTTAAAGTTTTTAAACACGTCATTGAGCCACCAACAAGGAGTGGGTTCTTTGCAATCAGCACCATCAAACCCCCATGCGAGCCAATACAAGTCAACCAAGCGATAAGCCCGAAAGCGAGCATGGTTTCTTTGAAATGCCACTAAAGGAGGTAAGTATTCTGAACTCCCCATCGATAATGCTAAGAAGAAAAGAAAGAAAAGAAAAGCGCCAAATGTGGAGGAAATGGATAGGTTGGGGCTTAATCCACCCTGGGGTTATTAAGGCTAAGGAACTGCGTCCGCTAAAATACGTTAAAGAACGCTTGTTGGGAAGCAACCAATGTTTTTAATTATGTTATTTCAATTTCTTTTATTTTTTTATTTTTGATCAGTCTCACGGTCTTGGGTTCTTGTGTCTATGTTATGTTGTAATTGGCAGGATGTGGAAGGCGAAAAATGAAGAAGCCAAGGATACCAGAAAAATCGTCATAGCCGTATTTCCATTCGCGGTCGCGCGCCAATAAACGAGAAGATGTTCGAACTTCTAGCCGCGGCCATTTTTCTGGCGGCGCCACAACGGAAAATATGAAAATCTGGAAGACACCATGATCAGAAGGCCTGCCCAAATCAAAACACGAGAATGCTCGTCCCTCATGAATTCAAAGTATTATCCACCGCCACCACCACCATTTTAACCAAAGTTTGTAAGTGTCTATTTCTTTTACTGTCTTTGAGTCTACACACATTGGGGACAATGTGTGATTTAAGTTTGGGGGTGTTTTCTTTATGTGTCATGTTATGTTTTACTTAAGTCTTTTTGATTGTTTTTATGTTTATTTTGAGTCACCAATTTTTTTTTCTTTTTGAGTCATAATTGTCTGTCAAAGATCATAATTGATGTAGTTGCTAGAAACACCTAGTGAAGTAAGGTGAAATAATGTAACGGAATTGAAGCAACTATCTAAACACTTAGGTTAGATATGCCAAAAACTCATAGAATCTGTCTATTTGGAGTTTCTTGCTTGAATTACGCATACTAAATGATAAATGCTTATGTGTTATGATTGCTTGCTATTTGAGGCGAAATAGTTAGGATATGCATGTTAGGGAGATGACTCAGACATTTCTTTGATAACCAATTCTTACCATTCTTTTCTATCCTGTACTTTAAAAATATCTCTAGTCAGCCCCATTGAGCCTAAATTTGAAATTTCTTCTTTGACACCCTATATTCCCACAAGTCGTACCATAAGTGAAAATATGAAATAGTGGAATACATTGTGTTAAAAAAAAGAGACAAAAAAAGTGAATAAGTCTGTTGCACCCCAATACAAAAGTAATAAGAAATAGGCAAAAGCCTAAGTTGGGGGGTGCTTGTCATTATTATATACTTAACTCTCCCAAAACAAAAGAGGGGAAAGATAGAATCGAAATGAAGAAAAGAACAAACAAAAAAAAAAGGAAAATATTGAAAAGCTGAAGAGCTTATGGTACACAAAAATGAGCCTAAATTGCCTATTTTTACCAACCCCTACCTAAGCCTACATTACAACCCTTAAAGTCCTGAAGATCTCTTTTATGCATATCCAGAATTAGTGGAGAATAGCAAGTAAGCATGCCATAGGAATTCTTGAATTTACATGCATGATTTAGTATATTGACTTCCATTAAGCATGATGAATATGAGTTTGCGAAATATCTAGCTTCATGTGCTTAGTGTGCTGAAATTTCATGCTATATGTTCCTGCATATTATTTTGCTAACCTTCATGTTTTTTCTAGTTAACACTAATGCAACAAAAGTGATCAATGGCAGTGAGTCTTTTTATTTTTTGTTCTTTGAGTCTTTTATTTTATTTCTTTCTATCTTTGCTCGAGGGCGAGCAAAGGTTAAGTTTGGGGGTATTTGATCGGTGTATTTTATATACACCTTTTAGTCGATTTTAGTTAGTCTTTTGTCCCATTTGCACATATAAGTGTCGTATTAGGATAGTTTTTCTTTCTTTTGAGTCAAAGTGGTTAAAATGGCCAAATGGCGGAAAAAGAGCAAAAGAGGGCAAAGAGGAGATGCGAGTGGAAAGCAGAGAAAGTGGCGAGCGAGGAAAAATCAAGACCAGCGCCGCGCCTCCTGCGATCAGCGAGGCGGCGCCACTATCCGTAAGGTCGAAGACTGTAGCGCGCCTACCGAGCAGCGATGCTGCGGCGCGCCTAAACATCAGAAGCTACAGAGTTCCAGTAGCGCGGCTACCGAGCAGCGATATCGGGCGCGGCGCCAAAACACCCGGGGATTGCAGAACTCCGTAGCCGCGGCCCAGGCAGCCGAGGCGCCGCGAAAAATTAGGTCTTTTGACGAAAATCAGGCGAACTGAAGGAAAAGAGGGAGGCGGTTTGCAGCCTATAAAAGGAGAACCCTAGGCAGTTTTTAAGGGTTCCCCTTCTTGCACAACACAAGAATTTGGCTTGGAGATTGGATACCATTAGGTTAGTAATTTCTTTTCCCTTTCTTGTACTTTATTTCAGTTTTTATGATGAACTTTGAATTAGTTCTTGTCATATTTATGGCTAGGAACTAATTCTCTTATAGGGCTTTCCATGTTGAATTGCTAGAAACTTATGTTATAAATTAATGCATGCTTATGGTTATTTTTCTTATTGTGAGATCTATCCAATAATTGAGTTGAATTCTTGGTAATTAATTGACAACTAATTATCACTATATGATTTCTAATCAGATTCTGAAAAGGGGGGATTGTGAATATGTTGTAAGTTGGGTAGACATTCTTGGATTGGGATGAAAATACCTCAATTATTTATGTAGCGTTGATGAGAGGCTTAACAACCCTAATTTTGCGCATTGTGCGTGACGGTCAACTAGGTTTTTGTTCTTAATCCTCCTATAAAGTTATCATTATCACCGAAAGGTAGGTAAGGTGTGATACTGGGGTTGAGTGTTTATATAACCCTAACGGGAGTATAAAACGATTTCGTAAACCTGCTTTCTCCTAAAGAAGAATACCATAAGTTAATGCATTAGTAAGTAGCATAAGCGGATAGTAAGGATACATGGAAGCCCTATTCTCATCACCACTGAAGTAAATCTTTATATTAAAATAGCTTGCATAATTCGTAGTTATAAACAACAAATCAATCATAAATTTACCAAATAGATACCAAAAAATAGATAGTTGGTAATTGAACCCTAATCCTTGTGGACGATATTCGGTCTTATCAAGACTATACTACTTGTCACGATAACGTGCACTTGCGTTTAAAGTGTGTGCATCTTACCGCGCATCAGACCCACCCCACGTTTATTAAACTAAGGAACTTGCGTCCGGCTAAAAGACGTTAAAGACAGCGCTACTTGGGAGGCAACCCAAGGTATTTTAATTTATTTTACTTTAGTAATTTTTATTAAGAATGGTCTCACGGAGGTAGTGTTTGTGCTGTGATTGACAGGTACATGCTAATGAATTGAAAGGTGAAAAACTGAGGAACAGCAGGGATTTCCAGAAAAAGCGGGTAGCGCATGGCGCCAAAAGAGCGTAAGAGGCTGAAGTTTAGCGCATGGCTTCGAGAGCGATGTCGCGCCACAAAAATCGAGAAAAAATGCCAAGTCTAGGGCCATTTCCAAATGCCAGTGTGCGCGAAATTACAGAAAGTCTGCGAACATTGGCCGCGGCTAAGCGAATGGCCATGGCGGAAATCGAAACTTAAAACGCCGTAAATCAGTTGCCCCAATTTCAAAACCAAAACCTAACCCTTCTTCTACACAAAACCCACGAAAATCCACAAATTACCCACAAATCCTCCACAAATCAAACCCAACCACAACCAAAACTCTTAAATTCCTAAAAACCCTTAGCTATCTCAACCAACAAAGCTCCATTCCATAGCCTCAAATCACCATTAGAAGCAAGAACATCGTGGAGAACACCATCAAAAAGGTAATCTTCACCTTTTCTTGAAAGTTGCTAGTAGTCAAAGGAGGTAGTAGTTTGGAGAAGTGTTGCATTGTGAAGTAGTTTGGGTGCTAAAAAAAATTGGTTGCGGAGTTTAGAGAAGGAGTAGACAAGGAGGGTGTGGGTATTGGGTAGTAGAATTGAAGTTTGGGGGTGTTTGTGTGTTAGCTGCTAGATTGTTGATTGTGTTGGGAAGCACTTAACATGGTGTACAAAGTAAGTTAACCATGTCCGCGGAAAAGAAGAGCCTCACATCCACCTCATTTCTGATACGATGAGACTAGGTTCGTTAGCCACGAAGCCTATAAAAAATAGATAAAGCTTAGTACTAGACCCTTAATCCCTGAAAGGGGAATGGACTACCAGAGGGATTCGTTGGGGGAAGAGGATGTCTATGAGCCCATTCGGGCAATGATTGGGATGAGGGGGTGGAAAAGATTTGTAAACCAGGAGAAGTTAGCACCAATGAACACAACAATGGTACGGGAATTCTATGCTAACTTTCCGGAGAGGGTAGACAACAAGTGCTTTGTAAGGGGAAGATATATGCCTGTGACGGCAGAAGCAATAAATATGACTCTAAAAATAGTTGATGTTGAAGGAGGAATTGGTGATCGGAGCCATTTTAGAACATGGTCTAGGAGCACTGACAACATCAACTGAAATACCGTCGCGAACCACGTGAAAGCTGCCACAGAACTTTTGATATTGCGAGAAATTGGTCAAGAGCACTGAGCAGGTGCCAATTCAACAAAGAAGCCAAGGGTTGGCTATATTTCGTCAGTGCCCGCATGATTCCATCCAAGCACTTCACCAGAGTGCCAGGAATTATGAGGGGGTTGACGATTGATGTGGGGAAAGAGATAGAGCAAAGTATTAAAGAGACCAACAGGTTGGTGACAACAGGTGGATTGGGACATGACTCACTTATCTCTAATTTGTGTAACATGAATGCGGTCGAAATCCTACCCACTGATACTAATGAGAGGAACCAACTGCCGGTG
This sequence comes from Przewalskia tangutica, assembly GCA_029844215.1. Taxonomy (NCBI): domain Eukaryota; kingdom Viridiplantae; phylum Streptophyta; class Magnoliopsida; order Solanales; family Solanaceae; genus Przewalskia; species Przewalskia tangutica. The sequence continues at coordinate 1,158,367 of CM056719.1, forward strand.
ACCTATGGGATAGTGCACTTTTCCCCAGACCCAAGCCCCCCAGCAGCAAGAAGAAGAGCACAACCACCACCAGCAGCAGCAGCAGCAGAGGCCGCAATGAACGAAGATGAGCCTGAAATAGAGGCTCAATATGCAGCAGGGCCTAGCCACCAACCACGAATCGTAACCTCCGGTGCCTATGATGGAGCGGTTGCTCCAAAACGAAGAATGATGATGCAACATTTCGACCACGATAATACAAGGACAACATGAGTTGAGACAAGAACAAGAAATGAGGCGGGAAGCAACAACAATTGCAGCGGTTGTGAGATGAGTTCCCTGTTCAACCAATGGTCGATGCATTATCCACCGCCACCACCACCATTTTAGCCAAAGTCTGTAAGTGTCTTATTTCTTTTATTGTCTTTGAGTCTACACACATTGGGGACAATGTGTGATTTAAGTTTGGGGGGTGTTCTATTTATGTTTTATTTGTGTTTTTGTTGTTTTTTATGTATTTTTGAGTCACAATTTTTTTTTCTTTTAAGTCATAATTGTCTATCAAAGATCATGTATGTTGTAGTTGCTAGAAACACCTAGTGAAGTAAGGTGGAATAATGTAATGGAATTGAAGCAACTATCTAAACATCTAGGTTAGATATGCCAAAAACTCACAAAATTTGTCTAATTGGAGTCTCTTGCTTGAATTGTGCATGCTAAATGATGAATACTTATGTGTTATGATTGCTTGCTATTTGAGGCGAAATAGTTAGGGTATGCATGTTAGGGAGATGACTCAGGCATTTCTTTGATAGTCAATTCTTACCACTTTTTTCTATCCCGGACTTTAAAAGTATCCCTAGTCAGCCCCATTGAGCCTAAAAATTGAAACTTCTTCTTTGACACCCTATATTCCCACAAATTGTGCCATAAGTAAAAATATGAAATAGTGGAATAAATTGTGTTAAAAAAAGAGACAAAAAAAGTGAACAAGCTTGTTGCACCCCAATAAAAAAAGTAATAAGAAATAGGCAAAAGCCTAAGTTTGGGGGTGCTTGTCATTATTGTAAATTTCACTCTCCGAAAACAAAAGAGGGGAAAGATTGATTTGAAGTGAAGAAAAGAATCAAAAGAAAAAGGGGAAAAAATGAAAAGCCAAAGAGCTTATGGTACACAGAATGAGCCTAAAATGCCTATTTTTACCTACCTACACCTAAGCCTACATTACAACCCTTAAAGTCCTGAAGATCTCTTTTATGCATATCCAAGATTATTGGAGAATAGCAAGTAAAAATGCCATAGGAATTTTCTATTTTACAAGCATGATTTAGTATATTGACTTCCATTAAGCATGATAAAAATGAGTTTGCGAAATATCTAGTTTAATGTGTTTAGTGTGCTGAAATTTCATGCTATATGTTCCTGCGTATTATTCTGCTAACCTTCATGTTTTTCTAGATAACACTAATGCAGCAAAAGTGATCAATGTCAGTGAGTCTTTTATTTTCGTTTCTTTGAGTTTTTATTTCTTTCGTTCTATCTTTGCTCGAGGGCGAGCAAAGGTTAAGTTTGGGGGTATTTGATCGGTGTATTTTATATACACTTTTCGAGTTATTTTTAGTTAATCTTTTGTCCCTTTTTGTACAAATAAGTGTCATATTAGGATAGATTTTCTTTCTTTTGAGTCAAAGTGGTTAAAATGGCCAAATAGCGGAAAAGGAGCTAAAAGAGGGCAAAAGAGGAGGGTTCAGAGCTAAAAGCAGAGAAAGTGGCGAAGCAGCGGCGGACCAGCGCGCGCGCCTCCTGCGATCGACAGCGAGAGCGCGGCGCTAAACACGAAATCTTTGCGAGGTTCAGCGCGCGGCTCCTCCTGCGATCGAAGCGAACGCGACGCCCAATTATCAGAGAGGATGCGGAGGTTCCAGCATCGCGGCGCCCACAGACAGCAGAGATCAGGGCCGCGGTGCCAAAACACCCGTGTTGTTGCGAGATTCCGGCGCGCGCCGAAGCAGCGCGGCGACGCGAAAAATCGAGTTAATGAAGATTTTACAGGCGAGCTTTGAAGGAAAAGTTTGAGGCGTTTTTTAGCCTATAAAAGGGAAACCCTAGGCAGTTCTAAAGGGTTCCCTTTCTTGTACAACACAAGGTTTTCTTGGATTGAAGATTGGAGACCCTAAACTTAGTAATTTTCTTTTCTTTTCTTTCTTTTATTTCAGTTTTGTATGATGAACTTTGAATTAGTTCTTGTCATGTCTATGGCTAGGAACTAATTCTTTTATAGGGCTTTCCATGTTGATTCACTAGAAACTTATGTTATGAATTAATGCATGTCTATGGTTATTCTTCTTTAAGAGATTTATCCAATAATTGCTTTGAATGCTTGGTAATTAATTGACAACTAATTATCATTATATGATTTCTAATCAAACTTCGAAAGGAGGAGGTTGTGAATATCTTTGTAAGTTGGGTAGACATATTTTGGATTGGGGATGAAAATACCTCAATTATTTATGTAAGCGTTAATGAGAGCTTAACAACCCTAATTTTCTACGTAGTGCGTGACGGTTAACTAGGTTTTTGTTCTTAATCCTCCTATAGAGTTATCATTATCACCGAAAGGTAGATAAGGTGCAATACTGGGGTTGAGTGTTTATATATCCTTAACGGGAATATAAAACGATTTCGTAAACCTGCTAGCTCCGAGAGAAGAAGACCATAATTCATTGCATTAATAAATAACATAAGCGGATAGTTGATGAGACATGGAAGCCCTATTTCCATCACAACTGAAGTAAACTTATAGTTAATTAGCTTTTATAATTATTAGTTATAAACCACAAAATCAAATATCAATTGCCAAATAGATACCAAAAGATAGATAGTTGGTACTTGAACCCTAATCCTTGTGGACGATATTCGGTCTTATCAAGACTATATTACTTGAGTCGACAACGTGCACTTGCGTTAAAGTGTGTGCATCTTTTCGCGCATCAGTACCGCGACACTGGAGGGAACCGCCGGCGGCGTCGTGGCGCCCTGATCAAGTGTCGCGTTGGAGGAGGAGCGAGCTCTTCGATGTTTTAGCGCGTGGCGCCAAGATCAGCGGTCTTTGTCGACGGTGAATCAGGGACCTGTTTGCAAGAGTTTTGGCACCGCGACGCTGACCTTTGGGGCCGCCGCGCTGACCATTAGGGACGCGGCGCTGACGCTGAAGAAGAACTCCTATGCTCTAGTTGACTTAGGATGATGGGAGATGTGGCAGACTCGTCAAGAAAAGTGTAATCCGATTTTTGGAACTTTTTATGATTCGAAAACGGGAATGTGGTCTCGTCAAATGTGACGTGACGAGATATGTGGATCTGACGAGTGGACAAGTTATACCATAGATAGCCCATATGATTCGGCGGGACGCCTAGGTAGACACAAGGAGTGGACCAGGGGGCTAGTTCGTGAGGGGTAGTAGAGGCAAGGTTAGGATAGCATAGACAGCCGAATATTCGGAGATGATTATAAGAGGAGACTCTATGATAGAGAATTTGGGTAGGGGTCATATTGTGAAGGGTGCTAGTTGGGAGAATATTTAGAACGTATTCTAACATTTTAACAGCATAGACCCAGAAAGATGGAGGTAGGGAGGCATGAATCAAAAGAGTGTGAATCATATTGTTAATGGTGCGGATGATTCTTTCAGCTTTACCATTTTGTGAGGAAGTGTGGGGGCAGTAGAAGCGAAAGACCATGCCATTATTGGTACAAAGTCGGTAAAATATAGAGTTATTGAATTCACGATCATTATCGTACTGAAAAGATTTTATGCCTTTTTCAAACTGTGTTTGAATGAATTTACGAAACTCAAGAAATTTGGCAAACACCTCCGATTTAAATTTGAGAGGATACAACCAAACAAAGTGATAAAAATCATCTAGTAAGATAAGATAGTATTTATGACCGAGAGAACTAACAACACGTGATGTCCATAAATCGGCATGTATAATATCAAAAGGTGCAAAAGTAACACTAGTAGATGATTTAAATGGAAGACGAGTATGTTTGCCTAAAGAACAAGAAATGAAGTTTTGGGCAAGCTTTCCATTACAAGTAATGAAATTATTGCCTCCAAGAAAACTAAAAACTGGAGCTCCTGGATGACCAAGCCTATTATGCCATGTTGAAGAAGAAATGGACGCTAGAGAGACGGGAGAGCTAGATCTGGCAGCGGAGGTGGGAGTGAATGGATATAGATCCCCCTTATTGCATCTCGTAAGAGGTGTCCCCGTATGAAGATCCTTCACAGTGAAACTAAAAGGGTCAAAATCAACAGAGACAGAATTATTACGAGTGAATTTGCGGATAAAAATTAGATTCTTAATTATATGTGGGGCATATAGGGTGTTTTGAAGTGGGAATGGATTAGGAGGTGGTGTATATGATGTACCAAAACCCTTTACTGGAATGTGGTGACCACTACCAACTGTCACAAATTGAGGATGCTTTAAACCAAACAGTTTGGGAATATTACCTGCAGTCCGGGTGAAGTGAGAAGTGACTCTGGAGTCCATGTACCAGTTGTTGTCAGGCTGTTGCATGTTGAGACTGCTGAAGGCCTGACCTAACTCAGTGGGTGTCATACTGGATGAGGGCTACTGAAACTGGTCATGTATGAGGGGCCTGCTGCGGGTAATGGACTTGCCGAAGTGGGCGAGGGCCCAACACCGTGATGGAGAAGCGGTAGAAGGGTTCTTGATGCGAAGCAGCGGCGGCATCGTGGCGCTGTATGGATACTGCTGGGGCACCGCGACGCTGAACTAATTCTGCAGATATTGTTGTTGTTGCTGCTGATTATGTTGTCCGCGACCCCTGCCACGATCGTGACCTCCTCTGCCGCGGCCCTTGCCACTGCGTCCCTGCTGCGGTTGAGAGTTTTCTGACGGCGTTGGATCTTGAGGGCGCGTTTCGACAGCTAACGCCTTCTGATTGTGCTCATCCTGCTTAGCACGTCGAGTTTCTTCGAGCAACAACTGCGAGCGAGCTTTGTTAAAATTGGGAAGCGGATCTGCCTGATGAATTATGGCGGCTAACGTATCATAGTCACCTATGGGGAGACCTGCAATCAATTGCAACACCAATTTAGTGTCCGAGATAGGTGTGTCAACGTTGGAGAGTTGATCCGTCAGGAGTTTCAATTGTCTGCAGTACTCAGTCATGTTGGAGAAATTTTCAAGGCGTGTATTGTTAAACTGTTCCTCCAAATATACTGCACGGGTGTGCTTGTTATCTTGAAATATTTCCTCCAAGCGGTTCCATAACTCAAGGGTTGTGGCGCCAGATTTCATGATAGTAAGAAGAAGATCCTGAGAAATACTACCATAAATCCAGCTTTGTTTGGCGTCTGCACAACGCCAAGTAGACTCATCAATCTCGGAGCGCGAGAATGGTGTCATCAATATGGTCAACGTTATAGAGACATGCGTGATTACGAAGCAGTTCAACCTGGAGAATCGATTGTTTTCTTGATCAAGAAGAATGAAAATAGAGTTCTTGATATTGGTAACAGTTAGAGCGGGATGAAAAGAGGATGATGACATGGTGGTGGGATTGGTGGAGGTTGAAGCATCAGAAGTATTGGAAGAATCTTCAGTAGCCATTTAGAGAAGAGGGGAAAGGAGAGAGAAACCAAATTTTTTAGGGAGGAGATAGGGGGATTGCCGCGGCGAGAAGCCTGAGGGGGGGGGGGGGGGGGTTAACGTCGGCGACTTTAGAAGAAAATTCTAGGGTTTTTGTGTGAGACTCTTGATACCATGTAAGATGATATTAATCTCCCTTAAGGAGTCTTCTCATTAATATCAAAATATATATAGAGTACAATATTCATCCCTTATACAATAGGAATCCTAAACCTATACAAAAGATGAATTCTAGTCTTACCATAATTATATTTACACAATATATGGAAATATTCTAATTATAGATAAAAAATATTGTAATTCTTATATACACATTTACAATATCACTATCAATATTAATGTGGTATCTATTTTAATCTTTCCATCGACCTATTATTTTGGAGATGTCCATAATATACTTTTTACTTTTTGTTGTATTATTTGAGCTTTCCAAGAAATAATTTACGTAAAAGGCGATGTCATTTTGTACTTCTATTGTCATCATTCAACTTATAATAAGTGAGTTTGAGTCTGAGTCTGAGACTGTAATGGGTTTATGATTTTATTTCATGTCTCAAAATGACATTTGTTTTGCATTATTTTCACGCGATATCAATCTATTGTATAGCCATATAATATTTTATTTTAGAATAGTATTTGTGCATACATAATTAAACATATGATAATTCTTTTACGAAGCGTGAAGTAGCACCCATTACTAAATGGTGGCATGGCTTGGATCCAATTATAATGAAGACAAATAGCAATGCAAAGTAAAATTACGCTTCATTTGTTCTCACTTTTTTTTACCCTATTTGAAGGATCTATAGTATTTATCCAGCGTGATTTGAATTTTGGACCTACCTCACTTGTCTCATATATACCACTAGCCTTGAAGTGATAGAATTATCGATGTTCTCCATTATACTCCCTCATGAGTCTCAATTTATGTGTCATACTTTCCGCTTTAGTTTGTACCAAAAACAATGTTATACTTCCTTATTTAAATACAATTCAACCTTGAACTTCTCATTTTGATTTGTTTGTTTTGCCTCAACATAGGGAAAAGGAAAAAGACATTTTTTCACGCTACGGAGTTCAGTGAATGCCGAGAGGAGTGCTTCATACATGTGTTTGTAAGGAGGTAATTGCCAGCTAATTCTTTCGACCGCGAGTCATCAATAGACTGAATACCCACCAGAGAGGGAAAGCAATAGAAATGATTCCCTACGATGTATTTTTTCGTAATGAGATGATTAATTTATAACCACACAAATTTTAGGACAGAGGGAGTAATATACAATTTTGTAGTAGACAAAGATTGGTTTAAGAACAGGGCTCTGTTGTAGCACAGGATTGGCACCAAACTGAACAATCCCATGGTCCCGACCACTTCAAACTGGGAAACAGAACTAGCATTGGCAGTCTGCGATAGTGTACTAGATATATATACTAGTTCGCGGATGGATCCTCTAAAATTTTCAACAAGTCATGTATTCGTGTATGATATGAGGATCCATCCGAGACTTATATGGTTTTTGGAAACTCTCACCTCATGAGCTATCTTTTGGGGTTGAGTTAGGCCCACAGTCCATTTTCTTACGGTAAATATAAAGTACTCCGCCATATTACTCTATGGTTCTTCTTCTAAGTGGAAAAGTGAAAGGTTCTAACAACTGTAACATTCAGAGTTGCAACAACTATAGGAGTATCAAGTTGCTAAGTCATACTATAAAAAACGGGAAAGGGTGGTAGAGATGAGGATGCGGAGAGGCGTGTCTATTTTCAAGAAACAATTCAGATTCATCTCGGGATACTCAACTACATAAGTCATCCATCTTGTAAAAAGATTAGTGGAGCAGTATAGGGAGAGGAAGAAGATATTCATCGACTTAGAAAAGCATACGACAAAGTCCCAAGAGAGTTTCTATGGAGATGCTTGAATACTAGATGTGTACTTGTGACGTATACTAGGACGATCAAGAACATGTATGATGGAGCCAAGACTGGGGTAAGGACAAGGGGAAGAGATTCAGAGCACTTTCCAGTGGTGATTGGATTGCACCAGGGATCAACTCTTAGCCAGTTTCATTTGCCTTGGTAATGGATGGATTGACGCAACAAAGCTAAGATGAGGTGTCATGGTGTATGTTATGCATAAATGACATAGTTCTGATTTACAAGATGTGCAGCGAAGTCAGCGCTAAGTTGGAGGTTTGGCGACAAACCTTGGATTCGAAAGGATTCAGGTCGAGTAAAATCAAGACAAAATTATTCAAGTTCAGTGATGTAACACATGAGGTTGGCGTGGAAGTGAGTCTTGGTACCCAAGTCATTTAAAAGAATGGTTGTAACACCCCATTTTAAACCGGAGTCGAAAACGGGATCCTAGCGAACCCTGCTGAATAAAAGTGTTAGAAAATAAATAAAAGTGTTAAATGTTTAAAAGGGTGCTAAAAATGTTAAGGGGTGCTAAAGTTTTAAAAGGGTTGCTAGGGAGTCGCCACCTAATTAATTTGGGTGAATTAGGACACCTAAATGTTTAACTAGTTTAAAGTAAAACATTAACTCCATTTTAATGGTCTGCTAAACTTAATGAGATTCTGGGTAAGGGTTCTTTATTATCCTAAAGGGAAGAGGTTAGGCACCCTAAAGGATCCGCTAACTTGCGGTTGTCCGTTCAAACCTAGGGTAATTATTATGCTAAGATGCAATACATCTCTTTGAAAAGTATTTAAGTAAAAATATAAGAAGTCCTCTTGTTAATATAAGATTTAAAATATATAAAGTTAGTTCTAATTAAAACATGTATTATTATATGTGCAAAGATGACCTATACTTTTATTAGCATATCATAGTATGCCAAATGTTTAGGAGGTTTTTAATAAAAGAAATAGGGCTTTTATGTAAGTGTTAATGAGAGTCTATAACAAAATGGGTTGAAAATCTAGTAATAAAATGCTAGCGGCGAACAGTTATGAGGATAAATAAAATTTAATGGTTTAGTATGACTTAAGCAATATGTAGTGAGTTCAACGTAATTAACCTAAAGAGAATGGTTTTCTAATCTAGAGGTTCAGGGTTTAGATATTCTAATTATTCTATTAATTAATGTAGCGTTAGACAAATAATTTACAATAAATGAATGAATGGGGGGCGGGGTAGAAAATAATTAAAAGGACTCGAGGAATGGCGGTGTTATTTCGCCGGTATTCTTGGAATTTTCTGATGCGGATAGGAGATGCATAGAGGCGGGTGAATGCAAATCTCCGGTTGATCAAGGCGCGATGAGTCTCATGATGAAACTCTTCATTTGGCTCCGGTGCATGCCATGTAAAAGAGAAAATGATAAGGAGTAGTATATGATTAACAATATGAATGGACATGTGCATATTCTGGCTAACATTTAATTAAGTTAACCTCTAAAAAATAATAGAAGTTGACCAAGGGCCTAACGTTATTATTGGCCCAATGGGCTTTAATGTGGCGACAACCAACATCGAGAATGTTGGATTTCGTGTTTTAAAGCGAGCATACACAATCATATTTGGGCCACATTGATTATACTAACACTTTGAAGAATAACCCGGTTGGCCTTGATAACTATCGCCCTATTTCCTACTAACTAGTTTTCATGGTTCGGAAAAAAAAAGAAACATACGATTAGCATTTTAGTTGATAAACTCGTTTTGAATTTAAACATAAGCGATTGTTCAATGTGTCTCAAATTCACCTGATGAGGCGGTATGATTGCAAGTCATTAGGAGTAGTTCGACATACGGCATGAGTTACGCAAATAGACGTAACTTTTTCATATCTTAAATAATACAACAATACACATAGAATTCAAATAAGAGGGCTCGATAGAATGCATTGATTTTATTCTTTTAGCTAAGTTTTAATTCCTGTCATAACGTATATATTTAGACCTATGTAAGGAATTAATATACATAAGATGCTTAAGATGGACTCATGATGTGCTTAAGGGTGTCTGAGAATATGTATGGCGATATATATTCGATGTATATCTAAACCTCCATGTCGCGTATATCTCAGGACATCCCAGTGGAATATCTAGCGACATATGCAGAAAATCAGGGAGAGATGTATCCATCAGACATGTATAGGTTTCAACATCGCAAGACAAACAAGCATACAACCGGACTGAACTATTAGCATATATGACCAGGTTTAACTCAAATCAGGGATAGAAGAATAATCTGCACACCTAGGGGGGTATACATGAATTGAACGAGGATGAGGCATGCTATCACATACAAATATGTCTTCCTGGTGATACAGAGAACATTAGGGCGAGATTTGGTATACAACCGTATAGTAGAGACTGTATTTCCCATATACCATAAGTCGTATTCTCTGAATCTAGCCAACTGCAGAAATGGACTGAGTCTAATGTATACACCTCATCAGACCCTAAAAATAACTACTTCATTTAGTCATACAACAAACTATCAGGCGTATCGACAACCATAATCGCAAACATTAATGACAATTAATATTGCGAAAAGATCGATGGTGACTTAATAAACATAGCGATCATCAACATGCACAAAAATCACATCGCACATCGACATCAAGCGAATCTTAGACGAGAAGGAGATAATTTTACCTTCTCCGGACAGCGCCCCGGGGCGGCGTATCAAGTCGTCGGTCCGCTCGACGGGTTATTGCGATGCGATTGAAAGGGAGAGCTTGTTATTGAGAATATTCATTGGTTTCTGCGCGATTCTTGCGAAGAAGACGTAAGGTTTCGAATTTAAGTTCTTGCTTTAGACTTCTAATTTTCGGATTGGTGTTGAAGAGGTTTGTTACTGTAAGAAGAAGTGGGTGTATCTATTGTTCTTCAGATTTGACTACTTACTCGACTGCTAAGTTCGACGCCTTTCCTCTATCTTTTATGATGTTCCCCTGATGCCCTCGATCGGACTGTCGTCTGGGTTCTTAACTGTACTCGACCGATGTCTTTCGATTCTAATTTTTCCAGATTTTGCCCGTTTTTGATAACAGATTTTCCTATGTTTTTCTGGATGCCTTTGCATGTAACAATGGCCTCACTTATATAGCCTACGTTCGACTCTAAACTTGGTAAACTGCTGGTGTGATTTCGTGGGCGATTTGGGCTGATTTTAGGAAATATTTGGTATGCCTTGTTATTATGGTAAGTTAGAAACGATTTGGGAGATTTGAGGGAATCTGGGGGATTCGTGTTTTCTTGGAGATGGTAAGGGGTGAGCTGGTTAACGTTTGGCAGGTGTCTCGCCGGATTCTCAGGCGAGAATCTCGGCTGGGCGACAGGGGTGAAGGGGCGGCGATTGAAAGGTTTTTGGAGATGGGTTTCTAGGTTTTTTTTTTTGTTTAAGGGAGGATAGAAACTGAAGAAGGCTTAAAGGCCTGAAGGCGTTGGGCCTGCGGGTGTGGGCCGGGGCGTGGGCTGATTTTAATTAGGGGTAGATTTTTAAGTGTATTAGTTTAATTAGGTTTTAGTTTAGGTGTATTATTAATTAATTAGTGATAAATTAAATTGTTTAAATTGTGATTAAATTATTTAGGTGCTTTATTAGCCTAAGCTGAGTTTAAATTATAACAATAAAGACGGGCGTGCTATTTAATTAGTGTTTAATTCTTTAGACTATTATTTAAAATCTTATTATTGTGCATTATTGCGAAGTTAAATTAAAATTATCCTAATATGACTTCAGGTGCTACAATGATTATGAAATTGCTTCGCATATTAATAAATGCGGCTATGTTACTTGACACGACGTCATTGCTAAATTATTTATTTTATGTATTTATTAATAATTATTATTTATGAACTATGACATGGCCTAAAATTAGTAAATGCGGACGCGAGGTTCTAAGTGTTTAATACTCTACGTAACATGCGGTGTTATTATTAAATTGATTATTTATGCCTGTATTATTGTTGTATTTTATTATTATAAAATTGTTTTAAAATTAGTGTAATTTTATAGTTAATGACTGGACGGGAGGATCAAAATTTGGTGTCAACAGTTGTCCCTCTTTGTATGGAGATGACGGAAGAATCTTCGGACAAAGACGTTGACTCATAGCCAATTTTGTCTCGATCCTCAGAATTGAAAGGTTTGGGCAAATAGACAAGGCTGACGCAAAATTTAAAACTGTCCCAGTGTCGAGTTATGACGACACTGGGCTACCATGTTCAAAATACCAAGGCGGGATAACGCAGACTCAAAATTTGTCCCAGTGTCGAGTTATGACGACACTGGGCTATGGTGTAAAAATAAAAATAAAAGTGGTAGCTTGAACACAGGGTGTCTGCTATGGCTTATGGTCTTTGGGTTTTATGGTGATGTGGGCGAGTGGACCACGCTGAGGCCGTATACGTCGTTCATTGGGAAGGTTGGCCCGACAAATTGCCGGTTATTTGTAGAGAAAATCCACGTTGTGCTCCTGCTCTGCGTCTTAAGACTTGAACAAACGGTTAGTGCATAACTGTTAAAACAAAATAATGTAAGAATGTAAATTTTGTGTTGTGGTTGTAGTCAAATCGTATATGAAATGATGTGATGATACGTCGTCTTGTATAGACGAGATGCAGATGACGCCTTGTGTGGGCGTTATAAATGCTGTATGGACGAAATGCACATGTCGCCTTGTATGGCGGAATCATCTTGTATGGGCGAAATGCAAATGGCGCCTTGTGTGGGTGTTCTCGTCTTGTATGGGCCGAAATGCAAATGACGCCTTGTGTGGCGTTCGTCTTGTATGGGCGAAATGCATAAACGCCTTGTATGGCGTTCGTCTGCTATGGGCGGGATCGTATGACGCCTTGTATGGGCGTTCTCGTCTTGTATGGACGAGATGCATATGACGCCTTGTATGGGCGTTCTCGTCTTGTATGGACGAGATGCATATGACGCCTTGTATGGGCGTTCTCGTCTTGTATGGACGGGATGCATATGACGCCTTGTATGGGCGTTCTCGTCTTGTATGGACGAGATGCATATGACGCCTTGTAGGGCATAGATAACAAATTGTTTTATATATGGAGTTGTGTCGTAATTCATGCGTAATCAAAACTAGATGAAATAATTAAAGTGTAAATGATGTAGCCTGTGGTTTTTTGCAAGATGTATTTGATGTAGACTTGTTGCAGTTTGACTTTGTGAGTGAATCTGTTGTATTGGAACGTTGCTATTGGCGTAGTTTTCGGACTTGGCGTCGTTGGCGTCGTTTTAAGACTTGTCGTTGTTTTTTGGACTTGTTGTGTTGATGGCGTCGTTGCCTGGACGTGTTCTTCTTTGCCACATAGACTAAAGCTCGAAAGAGTTAGTGCATAAGCTTCTAAGACAGAATAATAATAAAGCATAAAATGAGAAAAAATGCAATTTTGAGAACAGAGAAAATCGTCCCTGCGTAGATGTGATATGTTGATGATGGCGTCGTTTTCGGACTTGGCGTCGTTTTGGACTTGGCGTCGTTTTCGGACTTGTCGTCGTTTTCGGACGTGGCGTCGTTTTGGACGTGGAGTCGTTTCGGACTGAGTCGTTTCGGACTGGCGTCGTTTTGGACTTGCCGTCGTTTTGGGCGTGGCGTCGTTTTGGATGTGGAGTCGTTTTGGGCGAGTCGTTTGGACTGAGTCGTTTTGGACTCGGCGTCGTTTTTGGGCGTGGCGTCGCTTTGGACTTAGCGTCGTTTTTGGGCGTGGCGTCGTTTTGGGCCGAGTCGTTTCGGACCGGCGTCGTTTTTGGGCGTGGTGTCGTTTTGGACTTAGCGTCGTTTTGGACGTGGCGTCATTTGGGCCGGAGTCGTTTCGGACTGAGTCGTTTTGGACTCGGCGTCGTTTTTGGGCGTGGTGTCGTTTTGGACTTAGCGTCGTTTTTGGCGTGGCGTCGTTTTGGGCCGAGTCGTTTCCGGACTTCGAGTCGTTTGGACTCGGCGTCATTTTGGGCGTGGTGTCGTTTTGGACTTGGTGTCGTTTTGGACTTGGCGTCGTTTTGGACGAAATGCGGATGTTTCGTTGTATGGGCGAAATGTAGATGTTAAATCGTTGTATGGGCGAAATGCGGATGTTAAATCGTTGTATGGGCGAAATGTAGATGTTAAATCGTTGTATGGGACGAAATGTAGATGTTAAATCGTTGTATGGACGAAATGTAGATGTTGTATTGGAATGTTATTGTCCTCGCCGTTCTGTTGACTGCAACATTCACTCAAAGAAAAATTGTGAGTTCGGGGAGGGTGGCCGATTTGTGTTGGCTCTTGATATTTGCAGCGTTGTCTTATGCGGACCGTATAACCCATGCGATTTGAGTCGATCGAAAACATTTGTTGAGAATATTCTATCTTGAGAAAATATACTAGTAGGAAATTATGTTGATTTTGAATAGTAACATGTTGTAAACAGGCGAACATCCTTATTGAAATCGCGGTATATTCTCCCATACTCGGTGCCCGTGCCGTCGAACTCTCTTTTAAAATTTGTCCCAGTTTTGGGACATGGAACCCTTAGCGTAAATTAACCATGTCCATTGATGTCATTTGTAGTAAAGTCCTTAAAAATTATCCCAGTTTATGTCGATCTTTCGAGCATATGGAATCATATCTGTCGATGTCTTTTCGTGGCGAAGTCCTTAAAAATTGTCGATTTTGGTATGGCCGAAGTCGGATATATGTAAATCGCTGGACATAATCTTGATAACGTCGTTACTGGGCGTATTCTTCTTGGCGTCGTTTGGACTTCTTTGTCTTGATAACGTCGTTATGCGGGCGTGTTGCTTCACTCTGTAGAGTAAATGCTCCTGCAAGCTAAGCTTGAGAAAAGTTAGTGCATAACTGTTAAAACAGAATGATAAATATTTGAGAAAGGCAATTATATGGGTAGAGATGTCGTCCCTGAGATGTTTCCTTGCAACTGGCGAATTGCCATGATGCCTTTGTTGTGTGCTTTATGCAGAGCGTCGCTAGGTTTTGTTCTTGAACTCTGAACTTTGATTGCCGATTGTTGATGCCGCACCTGCTGCTTCTTTGCTGCTTTGCTGCGAAGAAACCTTTCGCCACCTACGCCCGGCCATTGCACTTTACGCTTACATTAATATGAAAAGACTGCGCTCAAAGAAAATTTGTGAGTTTTGGGGTCGATTCGCATTTGACCGCGCCTTGTCCTTGATATCAGTGTACGCCTGTTTGGACTTGCAACCCCATGCAGTTTCTACGTGGTCCCGATTTTGAAAAGGGTATACGGCCTAAAATGGGTCTCGATGTAGTTGCTTGTAGGCTATGTGTATTCTTGTTATTTTGAACAAAGGAAAGTTTCCTAATGGTGTGGCCGAAGCGATTTAGGCGCCACGTATCCCAGTGAGGAATCGAGTCATGGCGTAGTTCATTACAAGCGAATATTGGGTGAAATTAAAAGTTTCTAAATGTGGGACCGAGGCGATGTGGCGCCTACGTATCCGCTTGAGGAATCGGTCGAGCGTAGTTCGATTACAAGCGAAAGGAGAAATTGGGATTTTGTAAAGGTGGGACCGGCCGATGTGGCGCCACGTATCCTTGAGGAATCAGGTCACACGTAGTTCCAATTACTAGCAAATGAGAAATTGGGATTTTGTAAAAGGTGGGACCGAAGCCGATGTGGCCGCCTACGTATCCGCCAAGGGAATCAGGTCACACGTAGTTCCAATTATTACATATAAAGGGCAAAATGCATTAAACTAACTATCTCGGGACTCGGCGGCGGCGCGAGTCCACTTCTTCTCTGTGTCTTAGAGGCGGGGTCTTGTGGGATCATCTGGATCACATTGTATTTATGTTTCCTTTTGATGAGAAGACTTTAGAGCCCTTCCACGCAGTTCTGTATCTTAACTTTTGATTTCTGCGAAGTGCATGTTTTGATGAATGGCGATTCAGCGCATGTGCTCTAGCAGGCATTCTCTTCCTTTGGAGATTGATTGATGATTCAACATGATCCGCTTCCAAACCGTTTTGTTCAACAATCATGTTAACATAAGCATCATCGAGGTTTGGTAAGTGGTTGTTGTTTATATTGGGGAGCTTTAAGTTGGATGACTCCATCTTTGATCAATTCCTCGATTTTGTCTTTGAGGTATAACAATTTGCGATGTCATGCCCGACACCGGAGTGGTATGCATGATGTTTAGTTTTATCGTGCCTCGGGAGGTAGGCACAGGGGTATTTCGGTGGGTGGAGTATTCCTGCGGCTTTGACTCTCATACACTTGGGCTATGGGTTCGCTAAAGGTGTATAGGTTTTGTTGGTTTTCTTTGGCATCTATGCGGGGTTTGGGTCCGTTTGGTGTGCGGGTTCGTGATTGTGGTGAGTATTTTGGATATCTTTGGTTGGGTATGGTAAGCGGGATATGGGGCGTAGTCTTGATAATGTGGATTTTGAGTGTTTTGGCTATAGTAAGGAGGCGGTGGATTGTGATACACCGATGTTGTTCGCCTATGCTCTGAATGACCGTGATAGAGGTGATCATCTCTTCTCCTCTGTGAGGTACCTCACATGGAATCATTGCATTGCTCGCTAGTTGCTTGTAGAAATTTGTCGAGTTTGTAATGCTGTCTTAATGCCTTCTTCCACGGTCGCCCGTTCTTACGACTTGCAAAACTTCGCCAATTACACGATCATTCTTTCATAATATGTCGCGTCTTTCAACGCCGCGAACAAAGTGGTCATTTCGCTCTCTGCCGTTGGAGGTGGACCTTCGCTTCGACCGCCACCTCGGGCGTATTCCTGAAAGTTTCGTGGATTTCTTTTCAAGCTTCATAAGATAAAATCTGTCGGGGCGATGTCGATGTTGAATCTAAATCTATCCATGAAATCTTGTGTCATGGCATTCAATATCCCATTTAGGATCTTGGCATGTACCGATCAGCGCCTCGCCGGTTAGACTCCTGATGAATAGTTTCATAATGATTGCTTGATTTTTAACAACTTCAATCAATTTATCACAATATGCCCTTCGATGAGCTCGAGGATTCCCCTTTCCATCGAACATGTCAAATTTGGGCACCTTGTACCCGGGTAATTCAACGTCGAGTGCGTGCATAAGTTTTCATATTCTAAACCTTCCCCCTTTGTTCATTTGAATGCTTTTGAATGCCTCTTTCAAACTACGGATTTCTTTTGCCATATTTTCATCAGCTCTGGCTCGAGTCTGCCGCTCCATTTCCTTGTATTGATCTGTCTCTTGAGAGGATGTATGCATAATAAATGGTTGACTTTCGATCGGATGTGCTAATCCTCATGTGTTTGTGTGTCATCCGCTCGTATTAGGTGGCTTGGCAATTTGGGTTGAGTGGGGAGATATAAGTAGGTGGAGGTTGAGATGTGTATGTAGTGAGCGGATCATTTTGGAGTCGGCTTGCAAATTGGCCGGGTGAGTGACATTTTGGTGTGGTGGTATGTTGCGGCCTCTGCGGGAGCTTTGGGAAGTGGAGGCTCGAGGGCTTGTGACACGATTGCATTTGTCCTTTGCTCTGGGAGTGGTGCATTCAAACTAATAGACGAGTTTGTGATATTTGAGCCTTTCTATTTGGCTTGCATGATTTCCATTTCTTTGCAATAGTGTGGCGAGTTTTGATCATTGGTGTTTCTCCTTTCCAACGCATCTGCATCCTGCGAGAGCGAGGGCGAGTCTAAGTTGTTTTGTTACGGTGCTTACGGATTAGTCATTTATTGGATGATTGTGCTTCTGTCAGTCAACGCGAATCAACCTTTTGGGGATAAGCTAGACAAAAATAAACCTTTAACAAATGAAGCAAACCAAGTTACTATAATATGCAAAAAGTTGTAGCCAATATATACTAATAAGCAAATTGCAAATCAAGTGCGTGTTCTAACATGTTTGGGACCTCTTTATGCGGTAGGCCTAAACGTCAAATCTGCGAGGTCATGATGGATTTGTCCAAGTCGCCCACCGTAATGCTTTTGTTGGAAATGACGACCAAATGACGGTGCACTTTTTCCAATTTCAGCATGACATGATTAGGTTTGGATTTGTCTATCATCGCCACGCTACATAATATCTTTGGTTGGTCGTTGGGTTAAGAAACCCGTCGACAAGTTTGGTGTCTTCCTAATTGTGGTGTCGATGCCAGGGCCAGACCCACCTAAGGTAAATGCATGCCCTAAAATAAAGGGTGGTATAGCTCTATCTTAAGTTTCTAAGATTTGGCTTTTTGGGCCTTGAGTTCGGCGGACAACTCGAGTGAGAAGGCTACGTGACCACCGGTTGGACCGGATTCTCCGCGCAAAATACCAACTCTCTTAAATGTGGGTGTTTGAAAGAAATTTGCAGGTGCGCGAAGCACACCCGCGTGTTGTGTGTGATAGTGTGAATTTTCCAGAGTGGAAGAAATATGAGCGGAATGCCAGTTTAAGGAAAGCAGTAAAAACAAATAGCAATTAAAACAGTTAAACATACAAAATTAAGCGAGCAATTTTAAGGCATTTAAAACAAACAAATAAAGCTAAGCAATAATAAACCTAGGTTTGTTATGGCCACTTCCCCAAAGCTTCCCAGTGGAGTCGCCATTTCTGTCACGCCCTTTTCCGACCGCGACATTTATTTTCTAAACTCCTGCTTAGAAAAGTGTTAGAAAATAAAATAAAGAATGCTAAATAGTTTAAAAGGCTTAAAGGTTTTAAAAAGTATTAAAGTATTAAAAATGATGCTAAAGTTTAAAAGGAAAAGTGCTAAATATTAAAGTGGTGCTTGAAAGAGGTTAAAAATGCTAAGAAGTGCTAAAGTTTAAAAAATGCTAAAGGGTGCTAATATGCTAAGGGTTCGCGGAGTCGCCACCTAATTAGTTTGGGTGAATTAGGACACCTAAATGTTAACTAGTTTAAAGTAACATTAACTCCATTTAGTGGTCTGCTAAACTTTAATAAGATTCTGGGTAAGGGTTCTTTATTATCCTAAAGGGAAGGGGTTAGGCACCCTAAAGGATCCGCTAACTTGCGGTTGTCCGTTCAAACCTAGGGTTAATTATTATGTTAGAGAAAAATGCATGTTTTGGAAATATATATAGAATGCTTCAAAATATTTTAAAAGAGGAGGTATGTTGAATAAAATTTATAATGCTGATGCTATAAAAATATATATAAACAAAAAGCTTTAAAGTGTGCACTTATATTGTTTATAGATACATGCAAGGTTGGTTTATGACCAAAGATATGCTTTTAAAATCAACATGTATGACGTAGTGCAGAAGGTAATTTCTTTTTTTTGTAATTTTATGATAAAGAAGGCTATTCAACATAAATTGTTCATATTGTGCTAATAAAAGTTCTTTGTGAGAAAAGCAATTTATTTTATCATGTTAGTTGCGAGTTGAAATATTTAGTAAAGCTTAGACATGCATGACAAGTAACTTAAAGTACGTTTCCGATTTTAAAACTACCACCCAATTTATTTATTCCAAGTGCTAATTGTTCTATGTCTCTATTAATTACAAAGTTAAAGAATTAGGCAACAATTTAAACAAATAATATAAAGGTGGATATGATCACGACTCTCAAGACATGTGGCGACATCATCTTTTCCTATTTGGTCTTAGGAATCTCAGGCGGGAATGCGGCGGGTGCACATAGGCGGGTTGACATTTGAAGTGGCTCGCGATGAGTCTCAATGGAAACTCTTCATTTGCCTCCGTCATTTCATGTAAAGATAAAAGGATAAAGATTAGTATCACTCCAAATGTATAAAAAACAGCAGTAAACAAAATGATCTAGAGAGGCGGAACATATGCATTATCCACTGATTCTATATTTAACATGCACTGTTGGGCTCGGGGTAATAGAGAACAGCAAGGCAAACAAGTAAGGCAAACAGAGGAAACAATAGGCTGGCCCAAATAAATTATCAATTTAGAGGATGATAAATCGGCACCGGTGTAAACCAATTATCTTCTCAGTTTTCAAAAGGAGGGAGGCGGTGTATGCAACAACAAACAAAGAAGAGAAAATGAATACAACTCTGCTGAGACTGCTGTGAGTTCTCAAATGAGCTTAGAAGAATAGCTAGGTGTAAGCGATGAATAGAAATAAACTCCAAAGCGTAAAATTTCGGTTTTTTAAAAAAGGGCCAATTAATCCTATTCTTACATGCTCATGAACCACACTAACACATTATATATGCATTAATGATCGGTGATACCGACGAGACACCAAACATGGGTGAAATAATATGGCAACACATAACACGCTAGTTTAATTTAAGATACATGACTCAACATCAAGCAAATGGCTGGGATCAAGTAAATCCATTTTCCCAATCATATGCCCGATTTCTCAATGGTTTGAACTATGTTAGCGCAAGCTATCCCTCATATATGCTTAATAGAGGAATGCGACCAATGTGCCCGTAAGAGATTCGGACTAACGGATCCGCTTCTTGTTAAAAGAAAGCGATGATTGGGCCTAAACTCAAACAGAACAATTTTCATGATTTTATTATTCAAGCCGTATTGAATTGATTTTCCAACATCATTAACACATGTAACTTGACACACAAATTGATCTCTGCTTTACTCTTACTATTATGGGCACCTATTTAGCATTTGACCTTCAATAGATGATTAATCTAAGAGGCAGAAATGAGGATATGCCAGCAGGTTTTAGAATGAAGCCATCATAATAGCATCAGTGGATAATTTAGGCAAATAAGGTATCTATCTTCATCTTGACATAGGAATTTTGCATACTATATGGTAGATCACATCATACCTCATTGTATGGAACTGAATTGAGCACAACATAAGCAAGTAACTCAACATGGCATTCCAGTTATAATATTTGCAAATAGCCAAAGGAACACTACTGATGCAAAACATGCTTCATATGGGTTTAGCGCGCATAAATAACAATCCACATACTTACATATGTAAAGTATACGAAGATATCTGATTGCGATATACATCCAATGCACAGGGAAAGCAATATACTTTGTATACATAGATTCGGCCAGGCGAATAGAAATAGATAGATGGTTGTCGACTCTGTTATTACTTACCATTTTAAAGCACTTGGACTATCAAATTAACTAATCGTGACATAAAGAATCCAACTAAGGAACACCAATCTGATCTATATCGGGCAAGCGAACAGATTAATACAATTAACAACGATTAAATTCGTGATAAACCCACGTAGCACAGAAATTTAACAGATACAAACACAAGTTCGCACAAAGAGAATACAGAATG
Organism: Przewalskia tangutica; assembly: GCA_029844215.1. Lineage (NCBI taxonomy): Eukaryota > Viridiplantae > Streptophyta > Magnoliopsida > Solanales > Solanaceae > Przewalskia > Przewalskia tangutica. Next base: position 1,179,245 of record CM056719.1, read on the forward strand.
AACTGAAGGCGAGAAGGAGTGGATTTTTACCTTCTCCGGGCAGCGAACCGAGGCAGCGTATCAAGTGTCGGTCCAATCGACGGGTTTTGGGCTTTGCGATGAATAACAGGTCGACTGGTTCTGTTTGCTGGTCCTTTTTTCCTGACTGAGCTTTGCTTGACTGAGCTCCGTCTATGCTCTATTCTGACTATGTGTGTGTTCTTTAACTGCTGCTAAGGGTGTCCGATGCCTTCTGAGTTGCTGACTATGGCTAAGGGTTCTAAACTCTGCTCAAGGTCCCCGTCGATGCTATGGGTACCCTCCCTAGCTCTGTATTGTCGTCTGACTCTGACCTATGTTCGACACTGCTGCTCCGGGTGTTGTTGCCCTAAATTGCTATGTTGCTATTGGACTCCTCTGAGCCCTGCCTTACTCTGTTCACCCCCCTTCAAACTGATGCCTTTGCATGTTCTTATATAGCCCCCATTTGGGTTCCAAGTTAGGTAAATAAATAAAGGCTGATACTTGTGCTTGATTCGACGAGATTCTGTGCTGATTTGTGTGATATTTGGGTGCTGGTTTATGGTAAGAAATCGTTAGAGACGTGTGTGTGGGTAAGGAAAGTGTCGCCGGATTTTCAGCCGAAAATCCGGCGAGAATATCGGGGTTGGATGAAGGCGGCGATTGAAGGCTTAGGGTTTCGTTTTTTTTTTGTTCTGTTTGTTTTTTTAGGGGCTAAGGGACGATGGGAAATGGTAAAGCTGGGCGGGCATCTGGGCTGATAAGGGAAATAAGGGCTGGGGTCTGCTGGGCTTGCGGGTTTAATTGGTGGGCTGGGTAGAGTGGTGGACTGATTTTAATAATTAGGGATGGGAAATGGGCTAGTTAAATGGGTATTAGTTCTAGGTTAGTTTTAAGGTATTAGTTTTAGGTGCTTAATTAGTTAATTAGTAGTAAATTAAATTAATAAATTGTGCTTAAATTATTTAGGTGCTTTATTAACCTAATTGTTATAAATGCGGGCGTGCTATTTAATTAATGCTTAATACTTTATAATGTGATGTCGTTATTAAGACTTATTAAATAAAATTAGGACTTCTTAATTCTTTTATGAATGCTATTATTAAAACGCGGGTGTTAGATTATTATTTTACATATTTATTGTTTATTTATGCATGTATTGATGTTTTATTGCTGCATTTTATTATTTAAGAATTGTTGAAAATTAGTGTAATTTTATAGTTAATGACTGGACGAGAGGGTCAAAATTGGGTGTCAACAATGGTCGTTTCAAGTATTTTGACTCTATTATTCAAAAAAATTGAGAGATTGACAATGATGTCATACATCATATTGGTGCAGGATGAATGAAATGCAGGATGACATCCGGAGTCTTGTGTGACAAGAAAGTGCCACCAAAACTTAAAGGCAAATTCTACGAAGTGATGCAACTATTTGTATGGGGTGGAGTGTTGGTCAGTCAAGAACTCTCACGTTCAGAAGATGAAATTGCGGAAATGAGAATGTTGCGATGGATGTGGTGGCATACTAGGAGAGATAAGATTAGAAATGAAGATACTCGGGACAAGGTGGTAGTGGCCCAGTGGAGGATAAGATGCGGGAGGCAACACTGAGATTGTTTGGCCATGTGCAGAGGAGATGTACGGATGTCTCATTGTGGAGGTATGAGAGGTTGGTTATGGACGATTTCAGGAGGGGTAGAGGTAGGATGAAGAAGTATTGGGGAGAGGTGATTAGACAGGACATGACACAGGTCCAACTTACCCGAGGACATAGCGCATGTCTAGCTTACCGAGGATATGATGCAAATCCATCTTACCAAGGATATGACTTTAGATAGGAGGTTACGGAGGACACAAATTAGGGTAGAATGTTAGTAGGTAGTTGGACGTTATCTTACTTATTAGTTCATACTAGTAGTCGTAGTATCACTCATGTAGAATCTTGTATTTTCTATTTCTACTACTCTGTTGCTTCTTATACTTTAATTGTCGTATTAATTTGTGAGAGTTATTGCTCCTTTTTTCGGACTGCTTTGTTCTTCTTTTATCATTTTTTGTCATGACTTTTGTTACTACTTTAATTTGCTTTTACTTATGCCGAGGGTCTTTCGGAAACAACCTATCTACCTTCCAATGTAGGGGTAAAGTCTGCGTATACTTTACCCTCCTAAGATTCCACTTTATGGGATTTTATTGGAATATGTAATTGTTGTTGTAGTTACATAGATCAAAAGCTTGGAGAAGATAATATTTTGTTTCACACTATGGATATGACATTCCTTGCAGCTGAGCAACTGGGCAGAGGCTTTCTTTGTGTTAGTTTCTTCTTGAGGTCTTTCTCTTCCTATGGAGGTTTACATGTAGGCACGGTGTTGGTGTGAGTTTGCTCACATCTGGTCCCAAGCCCAAATAAAGAAGGAGGATTGTGATAGGTTGACAGCTAGCATAAAACTTGTCAATTGATGAATGTATATCATTTTGAGGTTTACATGTAGGAAGAAAATCATCATTGTGTTATTAGGCAGTAGTTTTCTAGGACCATGTCCGGCTCCAAGGTGAAGCCAATGAAGCAAGTGCTTTAGGGGGCCCCATTTTTAGTAATAGTAGGTTTAGTTTTAAAAAATAAAATTAGTATTAAGTACTTTTAGTAGAACAATAATATTTTAAGATAGAAGATAAGATAATTTTTTTACTGTAAATAAAGTAATTGTTGTTAATAATTTTTGGATTTAAATATCATGTTCATTTTAACTTTTAAATCATCGTCACAAAAATGTAAGAAAAGCCATATTGAAAGCACTAAAGCAATAACATTTTAAACTCCACCGATAAGAGATGTTTTTATTGAAATTAGTACAAGTTAGTGAGGAACCAAAAACTAAAAGCAAAGCTAATTGTTAAGAAATATCCAAACTTGATTATTTTGAGGTTTTATTGGGTATGACTATTTGGTACGACGTGCTATTTTTTGTTAATTCAGTTAGCAAAAGTTTACAAAAAAATTGAAGCGAATGTAATTTTTTATTTATTTTCTATTTGGTGGTAAAAAATTGAGATCATTAGATGATAAGAATTTTAAAATATTACACTCACTCACCCTGATATCGATGGTGTGGATTTATTCTGAATTAGAAATACTAAAAGAAATCGTACAAGTAGAAGATAATATTTTGATCGATATACTCAATTAAATAAAAAAAGCTTGATTCTTTTTCAAATGTGTGTATTGCTTATAGAATAATGTTATCAATTATGTAACTGCTGTCTGGGCGGAAATTTCTTTTTAAAATTAAAATTGATAAAATCTTACCTAAGATTAATAAAGACTCAGAAAGATTATGTGGATTGGCTATATTATCAATTGAAAAGAATTATTAGAATGAATCGATTATGAAAAAAATTAACTCATATATATAGCATCTCAAAAAACTACTAGAAGAATAGACTTTAAATATTTGTTTTTAATTTAAGGCCTCCCATTAAATTATGTTTTTAGGCCCTTGAGCCACCCCTGCTTAGGACAGCTTCTATTTACATAAACTATGGGAGGAGGTAAAAACGCAGAACCTCAAAGAGATACTAGCTCTGAAATCTATGATGATGAACTATGAGACATTTACAATCTTTTCATATAACAAAGGTTATGTACTGTTAAATATACATAGAATATACAACGTGTATATCCTATGTATATTAGGTCTCGGTAGGACTAAATTGTACATATATACCGTGATATACATATATGATATATCACGGTTTAGGGTAGTTTATGTATAGCCGAGTTCTTCCATATTTGATGTAAATAATTGTATTGTACACTTATCATAATTATAGGAGTTTTGTACTACTAGAGTAGGGTTTTAGGAGTAGAATTGAAATAAAGAAAATACGTAAATTATATATATCTCTTTCATTAATGAAAATAATCAAGGGATTATTTCTTTCACGTACATTATAAGAAATGCAATAGCATCAAGATCAAAGCACAAATTAATCTCATGAATCACATCAGTGAACGATATATTAATTTACAGTAAACTTCAGCTATACCGAGAAAGAGCTATGCGTTATATTAGTAACTTATCTATATAGGAACTTCACAATTTCATGAAATGAGAAAGAAGCCTATTTCTGTTAGCTCCCAAAAAGAAAAAAAATTCTTAAAAAGAAAAAGAAGGTAAGCGTACAAGAGAAAATTGTCAACCTCTTGTCGTACTAGGGCTCGTTTGGTACGTCATGTTTGATCGTATATTTTTATATTGGGTATCTTGTATTGTAATGGGTAATCGTATTAATATATAATGGACAGTATTAGAGTATTAATATACAATGGACTGTATTTTTTTTTGTATTTTTTATTTTTAGTACAGTAGATGAGTCTCAAAAATGACAGTTATAGTACACTCCAGTCCGGCTGAAAACGTCCACCAAACGCTGTATTATTTTTTGTCGTGCAGTCCAGCGTATCAAACGTGCCCCTAATGTACTATACAATTTTGCTAAGCAGGGGTTTACGTATTCGTCCTGGAATCTCTATGTTCACTCTTGTAAGTGGAATTTTCCTTGATTTCTATTCTGTTACGTACACGTAGGCCAGCCAGTCCGTCTGTACCTTTAACTACCGGGGGTCAAGCATGGTAATCGTAACTTCATTCACCGTGAAAGTTTCTTCATAAATAGTTTCCGAGTAGTCATCAACGGGTCTTCTTCCAAGGCAAAAGCCCGGGTGCTTAGGCTGAGGCAGCGTTGCGCTTTCACTGCCTAACATCAATACGACGGTTGCCATGTTCGGTCTATCTTCTGCTTGCTCCTGTACACACAAGAGCCCGACCTGTATGTATCTCATTACTTCGCACGGAGAAAATGATTCGCCAACTGTGGAATCGAGTAGTTCCGAGGCTCTTCCTTCTATCCATAGTCTCCATGCCTGCAGAGGGATTATACATTTTGTATAAGAAATCAGGGGTGGAGCTAGAAAAAACACTACAAATTCGGCAGAACCCAATAGCTTTAGTCATAACTGTGTAGTTGTGTTATGAAATTAACTTAATATGCATAACTAATTTATCAAGAACCCAGTAAGCTACTTCTTCCGTCCCAATTTATGTGGCACTGTTTGACTAAGCACAAAGTTTAAGAAAGGAATGAAAACTTTTGAAATTTGTGGTCTTAAACAAACCTTAGACATTTGTGTGATCATAAATTATTTCATTTAGGGAAAAAGGGAAATTTTGAAGTTAGGTTGTTTTTTATTATAGAAAGGTACTAAAAAGGAAATTGTGCCACATAAATTGAGATGCATTGTATATTTTTTTTGAATTCAGGACCATAAACTCAAAATTCAAGCTCGTCCTAGGTTAGAAATGCCAACTTTTTATGTCAAGAAACAAAGTTGTGATAATTGGTGTACTTGCATGGCCAAGAAGGTTTCTTTGGTTGTTCTGAAAATAAAATCCCCTGTTCTTCTTCCCTGTAACTATTTCTAACACTAAAACGCCAAAGCTGAAGACGTCTGATTTAACAGAGAATAGACCATCCATCGCATATTCAGGAGCCATGTAACCGCTGCATTAAGAGAAAAAAAATGGATTTACCAACACATTATAAAGTTTTATATGAATTATTTTTAAGGAATTGTGTGGTGATTCTTACTAGGTTCCAACTACTCTCTTTGTATTTCCTTCAGTCTCATCACCTCCGAAAATCTTTGCCATGCCAAAATCTGATATTTTGGGGATCATTTCCTTGTCGAGGAGAATGTTGCTCGCTTTGAGGTCCCTATGGATAATCCGAAATCTCGAATCTTGATGAAGATACAGAAGCCCCCGAGCGATCCCACAGATAATGCTGAATCGCCTTTGCCAATCTAGCAACACGCTTTTTTGCTTATCTGAGACGGCGCATATAGTTGTTAATTTTAAGTCCAAGAGCACATAAATATAGTAACTCAGAAGAAGATATTAAGAACGAAAACGACTTACTGAATAAGATTGAATCCAAGCTTTTATTTTCCATGTATTCGTATATCAACATCTTCTCTTCCATCTCAACGCAGCATCCAAGAAGGCGGACAAGGTTTCTGTGCTGAAGTCTTGCAATCAATCTTAGCTCATTCTTGAATTCCTCTACTCCTTGGCCTGAATTCTTTGAGAGCCTTTTCACCGCGATTTCTTGACCTTCATCTATTATTCCCTGATCAATAAGTTCTTTCAATGAGTTCATTCACATTTTTATGGTAAACGGACTAGTTCTTTCCAATGCTGCTCGGATCCTCTCGAAATGTCACTGCATCCATGTCAGATCCTCCTGAAATAATGCATTTTTGGAGGTTTCGACACGGGTGCACATAACATTTTTGGAGTATCGAACAACATAGGGTTTTTTTCCTCAAAATGTTCTTGTATTGAGTGCCTTCACATTTTACCAAAAATGGATTAATTTTTTTCCAATGTTACTCGGATCCTCTAAAAATGTCACTGAATCCCTATCAAATCCTCCCAAATAATTTAATTTGGAGGATCTAACAAGGGTGCTACGACATCTTTGGAGGATCCGAACAACATATGGTTTTTTTCAAAAGTTCTTTTATTGAGTGCCTTCACATTTTACCATAAATTGACTAGTTTTCTCTGATGTTGCTCGGATCCTCTAAAAATGCTACTTCACCCGTGTCAGATCCTCAAAAGTAATGAACTTTTGAAAAATCTAACACGTGTGAGGTAACATTTTTGAAAGATTCAAGCAGCATAGGTTATTTTTTCCAAGTCTAGCCGAGCTTTACCTTGTAAACGCAACCAAAACCGCCCTGGCCTAACTTGTTTGCATCAGAAAAATCTTCTGTAGCCACAGCTAAGGTGCTGAGATCATATAATGGCAATTCAAACTCGTCGGCGACAGTTTCACCAGAAATTTCTCTTTTACTTGGAATAATGGCAGTATTCACTAGAAGATCTTGACTTCTTTCATTAGAGCCTAGTTGAAAAATAGTGTAAAAAGTATGAATTAGATAATAAAGCCATTCACAATAGACAATCTTGGTTAATTATGAGATACATAGTTTTTAGGCAAAGTGCACCATATTCGATTTTGACGTTGTCATTTAACTTGTGCCCGCTTTAAAATTTCTTGCACAAACATACGGTGTTGAAGTTAGTCATAATCATATAGCTAAAATTCAGTCATTTTTGTCTCACTTCAGCCATTTTTTGCTTGAACTTTTCAAATATGGTTGATGTTCAGTCCTTTTTTCCTGACTTCAATCATTTTTGCTTGAACTTTAGCCATATATACATGAACATCAAATAAAAATGACTGAAGTCCTACCATTCTTGCCTGAACTTCAGACAAAAATAGTTGAACTCCATCTATATGTAACTTCGGATACTATGTTTGAAGTTTGGTTTTGTCAAGCCTAACTTCAGACACCGCATGCCTGAATGCCTGAAGTGGATATATGTGCAAAAAAAATCAGAAGGCAAATGTAGGTTAAATGTCGGTGTCAAAACAGGCTGCCCGTGAAATTTTTACTACAATTTTTGCTTCCTATAAATTATAGTTGTGCATACTTTGGTAAATATCAAATTACTAAACTGAAACAGAAATTATAGGCTATTTATAATACCTCTTTGTTCTGTCTTCTTTCTTATTATTGGACCTTGCAATTTCTTTCTCTTTGATAATAAGCAAATGCTTACTACTCCAATTAGCACAAGAGCAACACCAGCTGTGATCCCAGTAGCCATAGCAATTCTTTTTGTCTTGCCAGAACCATCTTCAGATCCAACATTTCCACTTTGTGCTGAAATTTAAGACAATTCAAAATGAGTCTTCCATCAAGATTGAATCTTCAAGAGAGATAATAATCTCTCAATCCTTCCTCAAGGCTCTTCTCCTATAGTCCTTTAAGATATCTAACGCTAAAATTGAAAATCAAAGTTTATCCCAACATATCTAGCGTAAAACCGAACATGTCTTTTATATTATATCCAGTATATTTTATTTTTAATACAATATATTAAACATCTATCTATAAAAGTATATCACCTAAATAACCCTTTCATTATTTAATCTTCATATTATAATCTCAGTATAACTTGTACACACCTAAACTACCCCTAAGGACTAAGGACATGGTATATCACGTCAGGGGCAGAGCTACATGGTGGCCGGGGATCCGGGCTCCCCCTCAAATTTAAAATTTTCCTAGTATACTACTAGTAATATTCATGATATTATAATAGAGTCCTCAATTTTTCGCTCCCCTTAGACTAAAAGTCCTTAATTTTTCGCTCCCCCTAGCCCGGGCTCCTGGCTTCGCCCCTGCATCACGTCCCGAGCAAAAAGTATATATTTTTTATTTTGGAAGTGAACCTTATTTATGAAAAAATAAAAAGTAGGACACATACAATGTAAATATGAATATGAAATTAATCGAAGTCAAAATAATCGACCATAGGCCACTTTTTGGAATGAATACAAACTATCTACATCCTTGGGGTAAAAAAAGGCGAAATCAGAACCCCCACCCCCGGTCCGACAGAAATTGGTGAAGAAGATAAATCATGATGACTCAGCGGCCCAATAGGTGAAAGACACAGTATTCGATACCCACAAAAAGTTATCTCCGCAAAAGAGGAATGAAAATCTCACACTATAACTGTCAAAGCTCGAATATGTCGACTTAGAGCAATCTACCACCCTCCTTCATCCTACATAATAATATAGGGTGGGTCCAGGAAATTGCTTCTTCTCATCCATTTCAAGAAGAATCTTTTTTGTGAAATTACCTAACTTTTAGGACCAACTAGGCACTATTTTAGGAATTCCAACTGTCCACTAATTTTAGTTTCTCCATCATTATCAAAAACGAGAATAAGACAGACATGATATCCTCAAGGAAATATAACCATAAAAAGAACAAAAACTAATTTAATTTTCATTATGTCAAGCAACCATTCACGTTACTAATACATAATTAAAAAGCTACCGCACGCATTAATCACTTTATGGCCATGTTTTAACTTTAAACCCCTTTCTTACCAACCATTTTAGGTAAAAAGTAGCCTATAATATTTAAAATTTATGAATTTTTACAATAAAAGATGGAGCTAGAACTTTAAGTTTATGAATTTTAAATATTAGAAAAAAATAGTTTATTGGATTTTTGATAAATAATTTTTATTTATTAAGCAAATGCGAATTCAGAATTTGAAGTTTATGGGTTCCTACAATAATCTCAAGTTAATACTATAATAACAACTCAGTTTACAATCAAATATTATAGATATTCACTAGATATATTAATATTTATATATATATATTATCCTAGATTTCTTAATATATATATATATATATATATATATATATATGATTTGGGTAAAAGCTACATATTTATCCTATTACTATTATAATAAACTTTTTATATTATTAATATATAAAACTTAAATACTAGTTTATGTGCTACTTATACATAGGAAGAATCAGTTTACAAAAAAATGGTTTTAGTTTACTTGACAAAATAAAAAGATATTTACTTTGTTTAGTAGAATTTTTTTTTGAAAGCATGTTGAAAAATGAATGGCGAATAGTTCTAGAGGCTTGAGATAGGTGCATTATTTTCCAACTAATTAGCCATATTCCAATATAATCAAATGAAAACAAACACCTAACGATAGATAATCATATAATTAACTAAGGACGTCTTTGGATCCGTCCGAAGTGTGCTATCGCACATGACTTTTCAAAAAATGAAAAAATTTAGGGCCCTTTTTTTTATTTTTTATTAAATAGTATTAGTCAAATTTCTTGTAAGACTAATTCATGCATGCCTTAATCCATTAAAGTCTACTTTAGAAACAGGCAAATTTTTGAGACTACCCTGAATTAACTAATTAAGTCCCCATTCGAAAATGTAGACTTTGAGGGTTTTGTTTTCATATGTTTTGGTTTACATTTGTTTCTTTTTCAATGCACAATGCATAATATTTCAAAACGAAAAAGGAAAATTAAGTGAAAAACGTGCCTACCACAAGGAATATGTATGTCTAGCTATCTCTCAATATATAAATATAGCAAGATAATATATTTGAATAGTCGGCTGTTTTCAAGTCTCTGACTAGGAGTGTTATCGGTCCGGACCGAGAACCGGACCGATAAGCTGAGTCCAGATCCGAAACCGGACCGAAACCTTATCGGTTCGGATCGGTAAGAATTTTTCGGGTCGGGTTTCGGGGTCCGGATTTTTTTTAAAAATTGAATTTCCAATATTGAAATTAACATTCTCGGACACATTATCACAAAATTTGGATGTTGAAATATATTGTATATCCCGAGATATTTAGCTTTGAAAAGGGAAAAAACGTAACGATTTGGAAAAAAGTGAAATTGATTGGCAAGACGGACGTCCGAGCGCAGAGTTATGACCATTTAAAGTTTCACCAATTTACAAATAATGGGGGGTGGGTGGCTGGAGGGGGACTGGCTGGGGGGTCTGGATGGGGGTGGGTATTACCGGGTATTTTGCCGGGTTATCGGTCCGGCTCCTTATCGATCCGGGTAATTTTTTGGTACTCGTATCCGGATCGTTAACTTTTCGGTCCGAGTATCGGTCCGGGTTTATCAGTCCGGTTCTCAGATAATTACCGGGAGTATCCGGACCGCTAACCGCCTATCTCTGACAAGAGTCAATGGACTTAATACATAATTTGCTTTTGTAATGATATAGGTACTAGCTTCTTGTTTTTCAAAGTGTAGCACCAACTACTTTTTTATTAAATACACTAATTAATATAATAAAGGGACATTTTAAACAAGCTATATTTTTAATCTTTCCCCTAAAAAGAGAGCTCATAGCGTTACGAACGGGCGAACTTCACGATCACCACAATAATTTTGGAATCTTCTAAAATCACATTGTGGCATGGATGACCTATTGCGACGTGGGTTACGATCTCCACGTGTCTAACTCATAATAACACCTCAAATCTCTACAAGAAAAAGGTAAAACCTAACTGGAATGACTAAATTTTGCATCTTTTATCAACTACTTTTCTGATAATTACTCTCATTAATATAATAAAGACATTTTAAAGAAGCTATATTTTTTATATTTTTTTCAAAAAAGAGAGCTCATAGCATTACGGGCGACCAGCGTTTAGGATCAACACAATAATTTTGGGATCTCCTAAAATCACAACGTGGCATGAATGACCTATTGTGACGTGGGTCACGATCTCCACGTGTTTAAACCACGATAACACCTCAAATCTCTAAAAAAAATAGGTAAAAATTAACTTGAATGGTCAGATGTTGAATCATTTTTAATAAAAAAATCATATATATCTCTACCAACACAACTCTAGCTTCAACTTCAAAAATACCAAAAAAGTAAAATATTTTTTAGTTTCTATCGCCAAATGCCTACTATACATCCAATTATGTCAGGTGTACACTATGAAATTGACAATGTACTTCTAATCATTGAGTTGTGGACGATTGAACTTCACGATCAACACAATAATTTCGGGATCTCTTAAAATCACAACGTGGCCTGGACGACCTATTGCGACGTGGGTCACGGTCTCCACGTGTCTAACCCACGATAACACCTCAAATCTCTAAAAAAAAAAAAAAAAAAAAACTAACACGAATTGTCGGATTTTGAATCGTTTTTAATAAAATTCCATATATATTTCTACCAACTCCAACTTCAAATATTTCAAAAAGACTGATTTTTTTTTATTTCTATGGCCAAACGCCTACTATACATCCAATTATGATTTATAACATCAATTAATTTTTTTAATATCAGTAACTATACGTATCTCTAATAACAATATCTATCACTTATGTCAGGTGTACACTATGAAATTGACAATGTACTTCTAATCATCCTAATGGATATATATGATTCATCCGTTTGACTTTGCTTTTTCCCTTTCAAATTCCGTTTAAATAAGTAAACACTTATTACTTATATAATATTATGTACGTGAATCATTTTAGGAAGTTTGTATCAATTAGTATGGAATTCACGTGTCCAAAACTAGTTAATATAATAAAGGGACATTTTAAATAAGCTACTATATTTTTAAATTTTCCATAAAAAGTCTATAAAAAGAGAGCTCATAGCGTTCTGGCGACTGAACTTCACGATCAACACAATAATTTCGGGATCTCCTAAAATTACAATGTGACATGAACGACCTATTGTGACGTAGGTCACGATCTCCACATGTCTTAACCACGATAATACCTTAAATCTCTAATAAAGAAAAAGGTAAAAACTAACACGAACGTCAGATGCTGAATCGTTTATCAATTACTTTTCTGATAATTACTCTCATTAATATAAAAAAGGGACAATTTAAACAAGCTACTATATTTTTAAATTTTCCCTAAAAGGAGAGCTCATATAGTTATGGAGACTGAACTTCACGACAGCAGAATAATTTTGGGATCTCCTAAAATCACAACGTGGCATGAACGACCTATTGTGAGTGGGTCACGATCTCCACGTTTCTAACCCACGATAACACCTCAAATATCTTTAAAAGGGTAAAAACTAACATGAATGGCCAGATTTTGTATCGTTTATTAATAAAAAAAAACCGTATATATCTCTACCAACACCCAACCACTCCAGCATCGAATCAAGAATTTAAGACAATCCAATCTTAACAAAGTGAAAATTAGCATTAAAAGGTTTTAGTGGTTGCAAGTACCCCTCATCCTTAATAAGAAATCTTGGGTCTGTGTCCTAGGGGTGAAATTGATTTTAATAGGAAGTGTTTTACCCAAGTATAGATTTTCGGACGTGAATTCAGATTAGTCAGGTCCCAAAACGGATAACAAGCACTAGATGAAAACAAAAAGATAATGCTACCATATGAAATTATGAACAAACATCCAAATTAATGCTTGTACTAAAATGGAAATATACCTGCGTCAGAAGAAGCAACTCTAACGTAGAGATCTTGTCCACCTTCTGCCGCCGAATATTGCCGCATGTCGACTAACTCCTTTGTCCAAATGACACATCCAGAACCCGCCCCCGTAACATTTGCGGTGGTGTATGCCGTGCATGAACAGTTGTACTTACACATTTCTTTACACTCATCCAAATTCATCTTAGTATCTACAAACGAACTTTCACTCTCTGGCAATTTCATGTTCTTCAATGTGTTAAAAACATCAGTTTCACAATCCAAATCATGGTACCTAACACATCCATCTGATCCATCTCTTAAATCCCATGCCACTTGATTTTTGGGCTTGTAGCCCACTAGACATTTGCACACTGGCGAAAGATTCGCATTACAAATTCCAGAAACTCCACACTCTTCATAAAAATCGCATTGGTCTTTCGGTGCGTACCAAAATTTGTTCCAAATGTGACTAGTCGGAATCCAAGTGTACCTCTCTAATAAACCATTGTGCTTCACTAACAATCTTGAACATATTTCCTTGTCGAGAACCTACCAAAAATATAATTAATAAAATAAAAACATCGTTTCTTTAGCAGTTTAAATTTTTAAATAAAACATTTACACAATTGAATATGGTATCAGAGCAGAAAGAGGTCTTGAGTTCAAATTTTATCGCCACGTAATTAAGATTTAGAGTTTATGGGTTCTGAATTTTAGAAGACAGCATACTAGATTCTGGGTAAATTATTTATATATATTGATAATCTATGTTATAATCAATATATAACCATGTACAATCAATATATAATGACTAAAAAAGTAAAGTAAAAAAGTAAATTCGGATAACTTTTTGTGTAATGATCCCTTTTAGAAAATATAGCTTATTAATTTCTGAATAAATTATGTATACATATAGCAAGTGGACTTTTGAGCATAAACACAAGGTTTGAATTATACGATCTCATATGCAGATGTGTAGCTCCAGTTCCACCGCCACCATTATTAATGTTAGAATAATATTATTAATGTGAGATCATATTGTATATGGTAGGTTGAAAAGTAATAAAGTATAAATATTATTAGAATTAAATAGGAATGATATTAGGGATAAAATAAGAGGATATTACTCTTCATATTAAATATATTGGTTGTATATATTGTTACCATATCTGGGGAATACAATTTGATATGAAGAGTAATATCCAGTAATTAAAAATATTATTCTAACAATTAAAAAAGAATTTTCACGTATTTGGTCAAAAATAAAATCAGGTGCGCACATGACGGACTTACCTCAAATGTATAGTAAACTTGATCTTTGTTCATCTGAAACTCAAATTTTATAATCTCAGTAGGCTTCATTTCTGGTACACCACTAAATCCAACTCCATTCCAAGGTCCACTCCTGTAGAAAATATTCTCTCTATTCATCAAAAAAGCTTCTGGCAAACCATTAATATCAAGTTTAAATGTATAATTTCCAGGAGCTGGATCAAATGGAGTCCTCCAAGAAGTTATATTCCTATTTAGCCCTGTTTTCGAGTCCCATCCAAGTTTCATCCCAGGTAACAAAGTATCCGTAGGATAATCAAAGCTCTGCCATAAATAATTCTCCTTTTTTTCGTCGTTCACCGGATGAACGACGAAATTCCCTGAATCCAATAATTGAGCAGAAATTATAGTATCTGAGGGATAATTAAAACTTGGAGGTTTATTCGAGCGCCAGACAGAATTTCCAGCTCCATCATCAATAACAAGACGACCATCTTCGCTGATTTTTAATAAGGGAGAAGACGACGAAGATGAATTTGTTACAGGTATTTCTCTGTTTGCGACCCAAACGATAGTTCTTTCTTGAATTTCTTTGTACCATATTCCGACATACCATTTGACTGAATTTGGACCACCTGGAGTGAAAAATCCTAATTCGAATTTTTCCGAGACTAAAGTTTGGTCTATTGTAAGGGGATTTGTAAATGTGATTGTGTTAGTTGGTGTTGCAAGAATTGGTAGTAAAAGAATTTGTGAAATTAGAAAGAAGTAGCAAGAACATAGGTGAATATTGTGTTGTTTGGTGTTAATGTTTGTCATTGTTGACTTAAAGAATTAGGTATGTCTTAGCTTTTGTACTATTTGTGTATATATATTTGGTTATTTGTTGGGGAGTTTGGTTGAAGAGTTCATTTTGTTTTTGACATATTTTGAGTGATTGTTTGATGGGAAATGGGAAGGGAGAATACTACTAGTATTTTTAGACACCTACTACTTCCCAAGCCTGGAGTTTTGATTCTTTCTTAATGTTTTTCCTTTTGAAATGGCACGAATTCTTAGTTGCACACGTATATTATTTGTAATTGCGAAAAAGAGTATATTTGCCCTCAAACTTAAGGAAAAGGGTCAAATTTGTCCTCCGTCAAAGTTTGGGGACAAATATGCCCTTTCCGTTATTAAACTTGTACAATTTGCCCAAATTTAACTGAGTTGCCCACGTGGGTGACATCGTGAGTGGGACCACATAAACAAAAAGAAGAGAACTTGTAACAGCGTGATCGTCGGAAAAATGTCGCGATGGCAGAAAAAAATGGCAGAAATCCAAAAAGTGAGAGTTGAACTTCGGGATTGAGTGTATGTTGTAGAGAATGATGATATGAACTCAATGAAACCACTCGCACTGGCCGACAATAATCGAGTCGACCGAAATCGCTAACCGTCGGAAAAATCGATGCCGTGCGTTAACTATGCTGAGTTGAATCGAGTTTCGACGTTGTTATGAAAATGACGGGGAGATGATGGCGGTTACAATGGGGTATCCCACTCCCGTCGATTGTACCTCAGCTCGCCGAAAAATGCAAAAACTTCGACAATGTTTTTGGCTCTGTTTTTTGCGGGCAAAATCGATGACGATTGAGTATAAATCGATAAGCAGGTGTGGTATAGAATTGAAGAGGATGATGAGACGAGTCTTTTGGTATAAGACTCGTCGCCGGAGGCTTAGTGGTTTGGCCGGAATTTGAAGATATTCGTCGGAATCACGGTAGTATCGCCATTTATGTGGATCCCACCTGCTTATGTGTCTCCCACGTGGCGTCCACATGGACATCTCATTTAAATTTAGGCAAATTGTACAAATTTAATAACGGGAAGGGCATATTTGTCCCCAAACTTTGACGGAGGACAAATATGCCCTTTTTCCTTAAGTTTGAGGGCAGATATGCCCTTTTCCCTTTGTAATTTTATCATGTGACATGAATTATTAATTGCACACATAAATTGTTTGTAGTCTCGATCACCTATTAAAAAAAATTGAAAAATCATATTTGTCATCATACTTTTGGAAAAGGGTCATATTTGCCCTCCGTTAAAGTTTGAGGTCAAATATGCCCTCAACGTTAGCAAAATTGTCACATATGCCCTCTTTGAACGAAAATGCCATTTGACCGCCACATTGGATCCACGTGACGCCACGTTGGATCCACGTGGAAGTGGGACTTCACCATCTTCAATGATGCGCGCCGCCGCGCTCCGTCGTCACCTTCACCCGCGACCACCGCGCCAAACGACCACTGCACGAAGGAAGTATTGTTATGCAAATCTGCGGACCCAAATGCTTGAGGAACCTTTACAACACCTAGAAGTAGAACCCTCTAGTCTCCACCACAACTACCACACACTTGCACAAATCCACCATGGTCGACGAAGCTAAGGCCAAAGGTAACACCGCTTTCGCCGCCGACAATTTCACTGAAGCAATAAACCACCTCACTGAAGCCATCAATCTTTCCCTTACCAATCACGTCCTTTACTCTAACATATCTGCTGCATACGCATCCTTAGGTAAATACTCCGACGTTTTATCCGATGCTCAGAAAACACTTGACCTTAAACCTGACTGAGCTAAAGGTTACTCTCGTCTAGGCGCCGCACATTGTGGGCTACATTAGTACAACGATGCAGTTTCCGCTTACAAAAAAGGACTCGACATTGATCCGAATAACAACGGGTTAAAATTTGGTCTTGCTGATGCTGAGTCAGCACAGGCCCAAACCCGATCTCGTGCTCCGGGCGGAGGGGTCGTTTGGCGGTGTATGGCTGGTGAAGGTGAGGGTGGTGGCTGGTGGAGGCGGCGGCGGCGATGGCGATGGAGGTGATGGCGGTGGCGACGGTAACTATTGAATATGAAGATGGGTCCCACCCTCCACGTGGATCCAACGTGGCGTTCACGTGGATCCAACGTGGCGGCCACATGGTATTTTCGTCCAAAGAGGGCATATGTGACAACTTTGCTAACGTTGAGGGCATATTTGACTCCAAACTTTAACGGGGGGCAAATATGACCTTTTTTCTAAAGTATGATGGCAAATATGACCTTTTTTCCTTCTTAAAATAATTTGAAAAATGACTTTACTAGTAAAAAATAGAAAAATCAAGTTTCATGAGTGGCATTCTGGACTTGACCATCTCCTCCTCATCCTCCAAACACTCCGCCCCTCCCCCATTCCCACAACCCTACTCCTATCCTCATTTCCTATATTATATTCCTAGTTATTATATAATATTTTTTGCTTGCCACTACTAAAAATCACTATTTTTTCACTGAAATTTTCCACATAAAAATGTTTTATGGCTATTCCGATTGAATGTTGATGGAGAAAATCTAAATAGTAGTATTTTCATACAGAAAAAGTTAGGAAAATTCTCAGCGTTTCAATGGAAACATGTTTACCACCATGCGTTTTTCAAGTGAGTTGGTTCGATGGCAGTGAAGTGGGAAAAACATGTTTTATAACACAATTTTTTCACTGAAAGTCGGTGGAAAACCCCTATATTTCTAATAATATGCTTACCAAATACAAAAAAGTAAAAAAAAAAACATTATCCTTCTCACCAAACACACCCATAAAGCTCCGGGGTAAAATGCAAAATCATTAACAATTAGTTTACTCTTCTTTAGAAACTTTTTAGGGAATAGGATCAATTCACAATCTCCACTTGGAAGAGAGGTGTTTAAGTCGCAATATATTAGACCCCCACTTTTCAAAGTCAGATTGGCTCATTGCATGGGTAGGTTAAGTTTGATCAAGTCAGTTAAGAAGGGGTGATATACTTAAATAATTTTAACGAGTTTGAAATTTCTATCTTTACGACTTTTGTCTAGCATACATGCAGAACCTGTTTTTTAGATTTTAATATCACGTTTGTTAAAAATAATTATTCCAAAAAATTATCTCTGTAGAAATTAAGAAATTTTTTTCATTCAATTCACTTCAACTAACAAACATGGTTCTGTAATTAAAGCAACTTCATAAGTTGTACCTATCAGACGGCAGCTCTTTCGGAGGTTCCTTAGGGTTTATTCACTCTGTGTAGATTGACTGAACACATAAAATCTTCTACCCGCAGTATTTGACTATTTTCCATGGCAGTTCTTAAATACATAATGTTGGGTCCCGGGTTACGAATAAGTAAGATTAAAGTAAGAAAATAAATCGACAGCTCAGTAAACTAGAAATAGTTCCTGGATGTTGCCATCAATATTGGGTCAACATTTGAGGCAACATTGAGATAAACCGAGATAAACCTTGTTAGAGTAAATACAGCGAAAAAGTAAAAAGAACACAAAGTTTATATTTTCAAAGATATATTTTAATATCCCTTGATGGTCGGTGACCAAAAGAATTGTATAAACTATACACAATTACAAATGAATTTCTTTTACAAGATATAGCGTAAAGTACATAAAAGAAATTACAAACAAAATGAAGTCGCAGATGACTTCGCCTAAAGTCACAAATTCTAAAAGATAAAATACAACATCTTCATTACACTCGCTTGAACAATGAACTTAATCTAGAATAGAGATAGTGATTGCAATGTGGGACAAGATGTTGTTAAAACAACTTTAGGCTGATTGGTGATCCAGTTTTCTCTTGTAAAATCTGAGAGCTCTCTTGACTTGTTGTCGTTATAAATTTGGATATCGAATGTACTGAAGTTCTCCTCTATTTATAGTGTGGAACTTCCCTTGAAATCCTCACTGCTTGTTGTGGAGGTTGAGTAAAATGTGGCAGCAGTATTGACCGATTCATCCTCCTGAAAATCCTAAACTTCTTCCTGAAAATCTTCACGTTTCGAACTTAGTCTTCCTTTGCTTTCTCTACACACTGAGTTTTTCACCACGTTTTAAACACAACAGACTTTGTGAGCTTACCTGAATCAATTTTTACTTGCAGTAACTTCTCCTGCTTAGGCCGGAAGAATATGCAAAACTGTTACTTAGATGTTGGCTGAAATGTTGCCACAACATCGCAGACAACATTCTTGTCCACACAAGAGATGTTGTCCTGAGTATTTTCAGATGTTGCCACAACATTCTTCTAACATCAACACATACAAATAAAAAAAAACATGTAATCCAAAAATTTAAGAAAAAAATATTGGAAATTAAAAAGTCAACGAGGACAAGTATAATATATATAATAAAAAAATCTGCACATCCTTCACGGAGAATTGCCTTTTAGCTTGGTCTCCACTCACAGCCATTTATACAGAAAGTATATAAAACCGTCTCTTCTTTAGTTATTTAAGTTTGTTGATAATTTTACTTAATTTACGTAATTAAGTTTGTATTACAATAGGTAAAGGTCCTCAATTCGATCTATACAAACAATTCATTAAAGAATTCATGTGATTGATCCAGGCTGTTGCGTGAATTAAGATACATATGTAAAGTTTCCCTGTGGGCGAGGGATTTCGCCTTTTGCTCCCAAGATACATATGTAAAGTTTAAAATAATAGACAATTTAAACTTTTAGATTAAAATGACGCTATAAATTTTTATGACAAAATGAACTTTTTTTGTTGGCATTTATGTTAAATTATTCTAATTTTACCATCATATAAATTTACCAACAAGGAGTGTGGTAGGATCGATGAGAGAACTTTTATCTTAATAAAATGTCTTGAATGAGTCCTGAAAATAGAAAAACTCTTGGTATGAACTATGAACTGACTCTTTTTATAATCATATACTGTGCGAATCTGAATTAGTCGAATCAATGAATTTCGAATACCCGATAATCATTTACCAAAAAGAACTCTTTTGAAAAAAGAAAAAAAAACTTGTAGATATAAGGCTGCTGTTTTAGTATTCACACTCTTTTTCTCATTTTTAGTATTGCTGAATTTTGGTCCCAATCCATGATCATGCGGGCTTGAAAACGGTTTGTAGTTTGATGCTAAATAAACCATTTTGGGGCTAAAAGCGAAATCCTCGCCCACAGGGTCTCCATCCCTCGGATCGATAGAGATTGATGGAGGAGGTAAATCATGGTGACTCAGCGGCTCACTAGGTGTGAGGCACAATATCTGGTGCCCACAAAGAACCATCCCCCGCAAAGGAGGAATAGAACTCCCACAGCGTCTATCGGTATTTCTAACCTCTCTTGAACAATCTGCGAAGCCAAACTGTTCTCATACGGGCCTAAATAAACCATTTTAGTAGAGTAAACGGTCAAATCCAAAATAATATAGAGGTGGTTATGCACTTCTTTTAAAAATTTAGACGTAGGTAAAACCACCATTTATTTTTCTTAACATGCTGCATCCTTATCAATTAGTTCAAGAACATTTTTTTAAAGAAAAATCTTTGGAGAAGTTTTAATATAATATAATTTTCTTTAACATTCATTTTTTTTGTGGTTTAATTAGTACGTATTTAAGATTGGTTTTGATTTTATTTGATATGAAACAGAAAATAACCTTTCTTCTTTTTAAATTCTTGGACTTGTTTTATTTTAAAAGAAAATTATTGTTTTGGTAACCAAACAACTTTTTTTTAAATGTTTTTAGAGATTCTTATTTTCCCAAAAAGATTATGTGGGCCAAACATGACTTAGTGCCCGTTTAGTTGGGCTTTTAAATTTGTTAAAAGTGCTTTTGGAAGACCAAAAACACTTTTGGCAAAAAATTGGAGTGTTTGGTTCAAAATCAAAAAAGTGTTTTTAGCTTCCAAAAGCACTTCTGGCCTCTATTTCCAAAAGCTCAAAATTTGAGCTGGAAGTAGAGGTTGTTTTTGTCTATTTTTAAGCCAAAATCACTTTTTTTATTGATAACAAAACAGCTAACAACTTTTTGATAAAAAACTCTACTTGAGAAGCTATACTCCTAAAAGTTCTACTTCTAAAAGCTCTTGTTAATGCTAGTATGTGTGTTGTGACATTTTTTCTAACATATCGTTTTTCAGAAAATGTCGGTACAAATGTCTTGACATTTGGGCTGACATTCTAGTAACAATTTTGTCTATCTTCACGGACAGTTTTTCAGGAAACTATGACTTTTTTACTTATGACAAATTGACTTGGCAAGGAGTATTTGGAGCTGATTACAAACGAGGAAGACCAAGTCCAAGAGGAGCATAACTTAAGAAGCAAGACGAGGAAGAAATAGTCCAAGCAGTTGGAGATTTTCGTGCCTTAAGCTACTGCCTCACGTGCCCCTTTTTCAGTTCAACTTCCACAACTTGATGATGAGTCTTTCAAGGGAACTCTCTACTATAAATAGAGATGTCACTTCAAGGATTCAATATCCAGAATTTTAGAGTGAAAACGATATAGAGAGATCTCCACAAATATCGATCAAGTAGACTGGATCGATGTGTTGTCTGTATTTGTGACGACATTCTGTACGACATTATAATTGCTACTTAGATTCTAGATTTGTTCTTTCATTGAAACAATTGTAATGAGGTGTTGATCACTTCTATTTAGATAGATTTTTCAGGCATAAGTCATCTGCGACTTAATCTTTTTTATTCCTTTTGTATCATCTTGTAAAATTGTAAAGAAGGAATATATCAATTATATATATATATATATATATATATATACAATACCTTTGGTCATTGACCATCATGAGTTATATTAATATATAACCTATGAAAATTAAACATTTGTGTTCTTTATCTATTTCCGCTGCACTTTAATTCTTTCAAAGGTTTTCTGTTTTTATCCAAATGTCATAACTTATGTCAGACGACATTATAGCTGACATTTGATATTGTTTCTGCATACGTTCAGTTCTACTTTGCTGTTTGATTTTATTTAATCCATAGTATTAACTCACGGGACCCAACAAGTGGTATCAGAGCCGACACGTAACATAATAAGTGCTAAGGTCCTTTTACTTTAACTATGGATCCGGCTAATTCAAATATTGGTAGACTTCCTATATTAGATGGTTCAAATTATCCTTATTGGAAGATTCACCTACGTTCTCATATCAAATCAATTGATGTGAGAGCATGAAGATCAATTACAAATGGATATATTGTTCATATGCTCCCACCGGATGAGAAAGACGACATATTACCTAAGTCTGAGGCCAAATGGAGTGTGGAAGAAACCAATAGTGCAGGCTTCAATGAAAAGACTCTAAATGCTATTTTTGGATGGGTAGATCTTTATATGTTCAAATTTATCCAAAATTGCTCCATAGCCAAGGAAGTTTGGGTTACCCTACAAACTCATTGTGAAGGTAGCTCAAGTGTTCAACGAACGAAGCTCCGCATGCTCATGAGTAAATATGAACGTTTAAGGATGAAAGAGACGGAGGATATAAAACTTATTTTGAAAAGTTGATCGACATATCTAATGAATGTCAAGTTCTTGGATCTCCACTGACCAACAATCAACTTGTAGAAAAGGCACTTCGTTCCCTTCCTGAAAAGTTCAATATTAAGATATGTGCGATTGAAGAAGCCCACAACCTTGCTACAATGGACCTCTATACGTTAATGAGCATTCTCACAACATATGAGATGAATATGAAAAATCAAAGGACATTGTATAAAAACAAAGATATTGCTCTTCAAGCAAAATCCTTAGAGATGCAAGTCAATGAAGAGGATGAAAGTCTTGAAGAAATCGGTGATGGTGCTAATGTTGCCCTTCTTACTCTAAATTTAATACGATGTTAAGGAGGTTCAACGAGGATAAAAATAAACCTAAACCCAAAGAGCACCAAGGTCGCGACTTCAATCCAAGATTCACTAAAACCTTCCCTTCACCGCAAAAAGTAAACCAACTTAGGAGGACCAACTCAGACTGTACCAAGTTTGATCCCAAGCAGCTTGAAAGTATACAATGCCATGCTTGCTCGGGATGGGGCCATTATGCCAATGAGTGTGCTAACACCTTAAGAAAATTTGGGAAGAGTCTATGGGTTTCTCTAAGTGATGATGAAGGCGAAGAGGAAGAGGATCCATAAATGGAGTCACAAGCTATGCTGACCACTGTTTTCGAACAATCACTGTCAGATGATGAATATGTCGCTGACTGTGTTGTCCCGAATGTCACAACATTTTCGGCAACATCAGCGATGACATCTGCAAGTCCAGTAACATCCGACAGGTATGTATTTTTTAATTATTCAGATGTTAACTGCTTTAGTGATTTTATTTCAAATTGTGAATCTGACCCTGAGACGCAAGTCGACTCAAAGGACGACATGATTAAAGAATTGCAAAAACTTTGCAAGGACTTAATTGTTGAATCCAAACAACTTGACTCAAAGGTAAAATCTTTAACTCTTGAGAATGCAGGTTGAAAGACCCAATAACCCGATTAGAGGTGACCCTTACCAAAAAAAATCTTGAATTTGGTAAGATTAGTGCGAAGTTGGATTTAGCTGAAGCTACCTTCCGAAAGCTTAACACCGGTACTTCCAAACTAGATGAAATCCTAAGTGTTAGTCAACCACAACATGCAGGTTTGGGCTACAAGAACTCCATTAATGCAATATGCTCCAACTTATTTGATAAAAATGAGAAAATGGGCTTCATAAAAAAGAGGAATTTTGTGTGCCATCACTGTAACAAGACTGGCAATTTAAAATCTTACTGCTTTAAAGCTGCGAAGTCGATGCGAGAATGTCGTCGAAAATGTTGTCAACATTTGAGCATAAAGACTGCAGATTTTCAGAATCCAGAAACAAAAAAAAGGTAAAGAAGGTATGGATTCCCAATATGAATGTGAGATGTAATGTAGCTATTACTGCGTTGAGAACTAACATTTCAGAATCGTGGTACTTCGACAGTAGATGTTCTCGACAAATGACGGGGACAAAAGAGTGTCTAAAGAACTACGAAACTCTAAGTGGAGGTAATGTCACATACGGAGGTGGAGGAAAAAGTAATATCATAGGAAGAGGAACCTTGAGTGTTCCTGGAGTTCCAGCACTGAAAAATGTCTTGCACGTTGACGGTTTGATGGCTAATCTAGTTAGTATAAGTCAATTGTGTGATGCCGATCTAGAGGTAAAGTTTAACAAGTATGTTTGTACAGTTACTAATGAAGCTAACCAATGTGTAATGACATGTACAAGAACGGGCGATAATTGTTATCTTGTTGGAGAGCAAGAGATTTGCAATAGTGTTAGGATCGATGACACGACTTTGTGACATAAAAATTTAGGGCACGTCAATTACCACAACCTTAAAAGATTAATTTCTTATGAGGCAGTAAGAGGCATCCCTAAACTAAGTCCTATGGATAAAACATTGGTTTGTGAAGATTGTCTCAAAGGAAAGCAACTCGTGTCTCCCACAATGTTGTCCAAAATGACGGACAACATTCAGGTACGTCTCACTGTTTTCAGCTTTTGCACATGGATCTTATGGGTCCAATCGAGGTACACAGTATAGGAGGTATGAGGTACTCATATGTGATTGTGGATGACATTTCCAAGTATTCATGGATATTCTTTTTAAAGGAAAAGTCTCAAACGTTTGGTATGTTCAAGGTACTACACTCTAGAATAAGAAATCTATATCATTCCTCTATTTTTCGGATTAAATCCGACCATGAAAAAGAGTTTGAGAATAACCAGTTCTCTACATTTTGTGAGAAAATGGGCATTTTTCATGAGTTTTCTGCTCTCAAAACCCCACAGTAAAATGGTGTAGCAGAGAGGAAGAATAGGACTTTACAAGAGATTGCTAGAGTCATGTTGAGTTCTAAGAAGTTGTCAAAACGTTTTTGGGCAGAAGCACTAAATACTGCAAGTCACATCACGAATAGAGTCTATCTTAGGCCTGGAACTAAAATGACACCCTATGAGCTTTTGAATGGAAATAAACTCAATTTGCGTTACTTTCATGTATTTGGGTGTGTGTGTTATGTTCTTAATGATAGAGATCACCTAGCTAAATTTGACTCTAAAAGTGATAAGGGAAACTTTGTAGGTTATTCCCAAAATAGCCATGCTTATTGAGTTTATAATCTTCGAACCAAAACCGTACAAGAATCTGTTAACATTGTCTTTGATGATTCTGCTGAGCTTACAGGAAATAAACTATAACGACCCGTCTGGTCGTTTAACACTTTAAACTACGAAAAAGAATTATGACATTGAGAATACAAATCTTTATGAAATTCTCGAAAATTAATGGAAGCGGGAGTTAAGATTTAAAAGAAGTGGGTTTAAGATTTATTAATTGAAGGACTTGGGATCAAAGTTTTAATAAGTTTTTTGGGAGATTAAATTAAGAGGAAAATTAGGGGCTTATGTGCAACTTTAATTTTTAGATTTCCTTTTAACCTATTAACCTTCCCACTCATTCTCACATTCCATCTTCAAGAACACAAAACCCTAGTAGAAAGAAAGGGGAGGGAGAAAGGGAACGACGAAGCTGCAAGAAAACCCTAGAGGAAGAAAGAAAAGAAAGGAGAGGGAGAAGGACGCATTACAACAACCGGATCACGAGGAGAAGAAGGGAGAAAGAAGGAAAGAAGAAAGGAAAAAAGAAAACCCTAGCAATCAGGTTCAGGTTAGATTCTATATTACATGGTTGAGTTAATCTATTCGTGATCCTTATCATAACGTGTTATGGAATGAAATCAGATTTCAAAGAGGTCATTACATGAAAATTCCACAATCCACTTGAATAGAGAAACTTGAGCGATGTAACATGGCATAATGATTACTGCAGCACATTAAACATGGAAACTGTATAAATTCGTAAAGAATATAAAAGTATGGGCTGAACGAAGGTTGTATATTACTCTGTTTCAGTCAGTTTGATATCTTACGGAGATAAATCCGACTTATGGTTTGAAAGTTATGACTGTTAAACGTTTCTGCCTCGTTTTACCGAAACCCAGGCGACACGGCATATAAAACGTGAAAATTGTACAAATACGTAAGGAATATGAAAACATGAGATGAAATATAGTTGTATATTACTCTGTTCCCGTCAGTTTTATATCTTACGAAGATACATCCGACTTATGGTTTGAAAGTTATGACTGTTTGAAGTTTCTGCCTTGTTTTACAAAAATTATGGCGACACAGATTTCATAGGGTTGTTTCTTTCGTAAATTTTCACCAACTACACTAAGTAATGTCATATGGGATTCGGTATAATAATAGATCCTAGTGTTGCCTTCGATGTTGTATAATAAACACCTGATTTGGAGTTACGAATTTAATGCTATATCTTTTATAAGCGGGAGATACGAGAAAGTTGAAAGAAAGGGATGTTATTTAAAATCCTGAAGATATGCTAATATTTTTATATGTATAGGGGTGTAGCCATACAATTGAAATGGTAAAAATATGGTTAATATAAATATAGAAATTTGGTTGTCCTTAGATTCATATTATAACATAGTTCGCATATTTTCTAGATTTTAAGCGTTCAGAGGCTCTACGCAAGGGAAATGCATTGGCTTGATTGTTCGTGGAACCAGATCGGCATTGAGGTAGGTTACGGTTTACTTTAATTAGACTCTGATTAGAGAATCGTATGTAGTTGTATGAAGTGACAGGGATAGCATGATAGACCTTAGGGCATGAAGTGGAGATGAGTTACAATTACGTTGGTTTCGTCAGTTGTTATGTGGGCTTGTTGCCATATGTGTTATTTTCTGTGATTATCACCTGATTGCATCTCCGTTGCATAATGGCTCACTTGTCTTGTGAAATAAAATAATTGTGATGTTGATAATTGAACATATGACATTGATATGACTTGTACTTGTCGATTATATATTTGTGATATGTGTTGAGACTGATATCATGTCGGTCATACTTTTTTGGTATATTATTGTTTTGATGATATTGATAAACTCTGAGGTTTCTGCCGGAGATTGAGAGTGATTGATAACTCCGAGGTTGCTGCCGAAGATTGAGAGTGATTGAGCAACTCCGAGGTCCTTGCCGGAGATTGCGAGTGATTGATAGCTTCCGAGGTTCTATCCGGAGAGCACGAGTGGTACATGGACTTCGCGGGTCCCTCATGGGTCATGACTTGAAGGCACTGCCTTAGCATATGTGTACGAGAGTGGAGTGAGGGAGAGGTGACTTTTGTATTGCATTACTTCCATCTACTCTTAGTTTTAACTGCTCATTTGGTGAATTTATATCTGTCTTGGTTGATTTCATAATTTCTTATATTTGGACTTGTATAGGATACGTAACCATACTTGTTTGTTCTATGTGCTACTTGTTGGTTCCAAACTTCTTCATGCGTTATCTAATCACTGTCGGCCTATGATGCTTACCGGTACTAGTGTTGTACTTGTTACACCCCGTAGTTCAGGTCATGCGTAAGAGTGCGTACGAAAGGAAGTAAGACTTAAAATTTTCAAAGATAGGTTGACGGATTGTTTCGGACGGGTTTTTAGTCAACTTTGAGGTGGTGTATATCTAGTTAACTTGAGAGTTTGTAGGTGTTTCAAAGGCCTAGTGTGTAGTTCGTTGAGTTTAGTTTCCAACGCAACCAACCGTTCATCGATAGGACATCGGAGAAGAAAGTTATGAAAGTTACAAGTTCGGTCTTGTGATCAGGCGAGAAAGGTGTTTGGTCGGGCCCACGGGCGCCGGTTATTATGAGGGAGCGCTGAAGTTGAAGCGCCGCGGCGCCGAGGCGGAACTTTTGGCGGAAAAACTGAGGAAATTTGATATTTTCTTTTAAAGAGGCCATGGGTGGGTGACAAGTGTCCTCCCCCATCTGATTTTGCATGCACTACTTATTGACCAAGTCTTGAAGACTTGGTCATTCTTCAAGTTCATCCCTCTCTCTAGAAAATTAAGCTCTCCCTTCTCTCTAGAAAATTAAGAAGAAAGCAAGGCTTGGAGAAAAATCTGAAAATGTGGCAAGAAGGAAACTTGTTGGCAAGCTTGTAGGAGTTGTTGTGGTGGTGATTGTGGAAAAGAGGCTAGCATTTTGTTGGATTAATTTGGCTAAAGCTCTAAGGTAAAGATTCTTCTCTTGTAGCTAGTTATTTGTGTTGCATGTGAAGAAGAAGGAACTTGTAGTAGTATATAATGCTCTTAGACTCATTGCATGTAAGAAATATGGTTTGGATGTGAAAGAATTGGTTAAGCAGGTTATGTAAGCATGTTGTAGCCTAGAAACTACCTTAGACTTGTTAAGTTAATTGTTGTACCTTATGGGGCAGAATTTTACACACCCAAGTTTAGGTGTGTAATCCCCTTTGAAATGTTTGGATTGTTGGGCCTTAAATGTGGCGTTTGGATGTTGAATTCGGCCTTGAAAAAGGTGGCAAAGTATGTAGAAACAAAGGAAATCTTGATTTTCCATAGAATTTAGTGACTTGAATTTGGATTATTCTACATTGAACTAGAGGTTAATAAACGTACTATGGTCATTTTAGGTTGACGTACTACGTGTGGTGTATTGTACTTAGCAAGTGGATTAACCGGAGAGGTATGTGGAAACTTTCTTATCGCTTGAGCATGAGTAGTTATAACTATATAGTACGGTGAGCGTCGTGTTTTAAATGAAGTAAATCCATTTGTTATACTTGACTTGTTTTAAGAAAATGTCTAAGTTGGTTGGGTTAAGGAGTTAACCCACTTGTTCTTGAGGAATGGTTTATCATAAGTAAGGTAGATAAGGATTTCTTGACATGAAGAAGTATTTTGAAAATTGTGTAAATTTGACTTGAAGTATAAGCCTCTTGGTTAATAAAGGAACGAAATCTTTTGAAACATAAGGAGTTATAACGGCTTTATGGGAAGTTAGTTATAACGGCCTTATGAAAGGGTAAGAATGTCTTAATTTCTAAAAACCTAAAGTTAGTATAACGGCTTTATAGGGAGTTGGTTATAATAACTTTATGGAAGGTTAAAGAGTTGGTTTTTCTTGAATAAGGTCATGAAAATGAGATCCATTTTGTATGTTAATGAAAGCCTAAGGAAGTTATGAGTTTATTGGACGTGCCTCCAGTGATGAAGGATTCCACGGGTATGCTTCCATTGTTTTAGTTATGAGTTTATTGGACGTGCCACCAGTGATGAAGGATTCCACGGGTATGCTTCCATTGTTTTAGTATGAGTTTATTGGACGTGTCGCCAGTGATGAAGGATTCCACGGGTATGCTTCCATTGTTTTAGTATGAGTTTATTGGACGTGCCGCCAGTGATGAAGGATTTCACGGGTATACTTCCATTGTTTTAGTATGAGTTTATTGGACGTGCCGCCAGTGATGAATGATTCCATGGGTATGCTCCCATGGTCTTTATATGAGTTTACTTGGACGTACCGTCAGTGATGTGGGATTCCACGGGTATGCACCTTGGACATGCTTACGATGAGGGATTCCGAGGCATGCAGTATGAGGGGTAAGAGTATAAATGAGGGGCAAGCCCCAAGATCGTTATACCACCTTCTCCAGGGTAAGAGTATGAATGAGGGGCAAGCCCCAAGATCATCATACCACCTGCTTCAGGGTAAGAGTATAAATGAGGGGTAAATCCCCAAGATCGTTATACCACCTGTTCCGTGGATTTGCTACCCACGATGCGAGGAATACCTCATGCGAGTCCGTTGGGCTTATGCGGGTGAAATAGTCTCATGCGGGTGAGTACAGCCTATGCGAGGAATACCTCATGCGGGTCCACATGACCCATGCGGGTGAAATAGTCCCAGGAGTAGGAGTGTTTAATGATACTGTGAGGTGGATGACCTTGCTTTGATTATGAGCTTCCTATTTTCATGCAGTATAGTATATGATTGATATTCTCATTGTTGGTAAGGCACAGTGTTCTGTAAACTGATTTTATACATGTCTCCAGTTATTTTAGACTTATGAGGTATTTTCAGTATTTTCCCAGTTTCGCATACTTGGTACCTGTTGTGCGACCCGCCGGAAGCTGCGTTCATCTGCGAGTTGAGTGCGTAACTTGCGATCCGCACTCTTAGGATCACCGTTGATTCTTGAAACTCCATTTCTCGGAGGCTTTGTCTTTTGGTATGACTCGCGAGGTTATAGACTTTTGTACATTCGGGGTATGGCGGGGCCCCGTCATACAGTTGTTATTCCTGGAGGTCTGTAGTCACGTTTGTGGTTTGGGCTGTAAGAATAAGTTGTACTGTTTTACTTTTGGTTAAGTTTATTCTATGAAAGGCGGCCTTGTCGGCTTGCCAGCGATGTTTGCTATGTTCATGTTTATGTGTATGTATGTTCCGTTGCTATTCTCTGATGTATACCTGACAGGGTGCCCCGGTAGGGCACCAGTCGCGGCCCCGGGGTCGAGTCTTGACAAAAGTGGTATCAGAGCAGTTAGTCCTCGGAAAGTGTCTACAGACCGTGTCTAGTAGAGTCTTGATTATCGGTGTGTCGTGCACCACATCTATAATCAGGAGGCTGCAGGATATTTAGGATTGGTTTCCATTCTTCTCACTCTGAGATCGTGCCTTAGAGCTGTGTTATAAGTTGGACTCCCTCTGACGTATTCTTTTTATAGCAGTGATACCTCCACGTAAGGCAACCAGGGCCCAGAAGGCAAGCGATTGAGGAGGCTGCGAGTAGGGCCAGAGGCTACGAGGCACTGAGCCCGTCTTTCTGGGAGATGTTGTTTGAGCGGCGAGTTCCACGGCGTCGCCGGCCTCAGCGAGTTGGCGGCGGCGGCGGCCATCGAGACCGCGGTACCAGAGCCTCGGTTCCACGGCGGCGAGTATCGGATTACGGAGAAGCGGTCGGGTTGTTGACTAGCATTGTGGCGGCGGCCGCCCGAGCCGGTGGCTAACCCTAGAGCCGACAGTTTAAGGATTCGGGACTTTCTGAGTTGTAATCCACCCGAGTTCTATGGGTTGAGGTCTGAGGAGGATCCTCAGGAGTTCATTCGGCAGGTGCGGCGGACTATGCATGTGCTTAGGACCTCGGAGACGGAGTCCGTTGTGTTAGCTTCTTACCGGTTACGCGATATTGCGTTGAATTGGTTTGAGGCGTGGGTGTTGTCTAGAGGTGTGGGTGCTCCTCCAGCTGTTTGGGATGAGTTCACGGAAGCCTTCCTCGGTCACTTTTTTCCCCCTGAGATGAGGAGAGCCCGCTTGGATAGGTTCTTGGCATTGAGACAGAATGGGAGGACCATCAGGGAATAAAACTTGGAGTTTGATTCATTGGCCAGGTATGCTCCCACTATTGTAGCGGACATGGCGGATAGAGTCTACCGCTATGTGATGGGGCTAGACAATTATATGATTACTGCATGTCTGGGAGTGGCTCTTCAGCCAGGTATGGATATTGCCAGGATGCAGGCGTATGCCCAGGGAATTGAGGCGGGGAGTGAGGTCGTGGGTCGGCCAGCCAGAGGGCGAAGGCAGCGGGGTTTCGTGGATAGCTTTCAGGGTGGACAGCCTCAGCAGCAGGCTGGGTCTACATTTTCGCCAACACAGAGTGCCCCTTCCCGGTCTTCCGGCGGGTGGTTGGACCGCCGGGGATATTCGGGAGCAGGTCAAGGCTCCGGGGCGACAGGTTCACAGGTATCCGAAGATAGTATGCAGGGGAGGCCACCTTTGCCTCGGTGTGGTCACTGTGGTAGATCTCATTTTGGAGAGTGTCGGACTAGGTCGACAACTTGTTATGCTTGCGGCCAACAGGGCCATTTGGCGAGAAGGCTCCAGGCAGGTAGCACTGGTGGGATGGCACAACCTATTGGATCAGTTGCGGGTTCTTCACCTTCAATGGCTAGGCAGGATATTCATACACCGGCAGGACGCGACAGAGGTCGTGGTAGCGATTCTCAGTTTTAGCGGTCCTTTGACCCACCTATGTGACGTCAGGTATATCTTTGACCCTTTAGAGATTAGTAGGCATGATAGGTTTGTCGTATGGTGGAATGTCATGAATGAATAATATTAAGGTTATGTATGTATGCTAACAGTAGGCTGGAAGTACAATAAGAGAATCCTTTTAGGCCTTGAATGGGAGTAAGATAGCGTTGGTACACCCTTGGGATATGTTTTCTTGTGTGATAGTGATGGATGGATATGCGTGTGCGATATCTTAGGACCATAGGTGGCATAATGAAGTTCCATTAGTGTAAAGTACGAGGATGTACCGAGGAATATTAGATTGGCTCCAAAAGAACATTCGGGGACGAATGTTTCTAAGGGGGGAGAATGTTACACCCCGTAGTTCAGGTCATGCGTAAGAGTGCGTACGAAAGGAAGTAAGACTTAAAATTTTCAAAGATAGGTTGACGGATTGTTTCGGACGGGTTTTTAGTCAACTTTGAGGTGGTGTATGTCCAGTTACCATTGAGAGTTTGTAGGTGTTTCAAAGGCCTAGTGTGTAGTTCGTTGAGTTTAGTTTCCAACGCAACCAATCGTTCGTCGATAGGACATCGGAGTAGAAAGTTATGGAAGTTACAAGTTCGGTCGTGATCAGGCGAGAAAGGTGTTTGGTCGGAGCCAGGCAGCGGCGCGGATTCGGGCGCGCCGGTTATTCTGAGGGAGCGCTGAAGTTGAAGCGTCGCGGCGCGGGAAGTTCAGAGGGGTGGCGGAGATTTCAGCGCCGTGGCCGCTGCGCAGAGGCCGCGCGGAACTTTTGGCGAAAAAACTGAGGAAATCTGATATTTTCTTTTAAAGAGGTCATGGGTGGGTGACAAGTGTCCTCCCCCATCTGATTTTGCATGCACTACTTATTGACCAAGTATTGAAGACTTGGTCATTCTTCAAGTTCATCCCTCTCTCTAGAAAATTAAGCTCTCTCTTATCTCTAGAAAATTAAGAAGAAAGCAAGGCTTGGAGAAAAATCTGAAAATGTGGCAAGAAGGAAACTTGTTGGCAAGCTTGTAGGAGTTGTTGTGGTGGTGATTGTGGAAAAGAGGCTAGCATTTTGTTGGATTAATTTGGCTAAAGCTCTAAGGTAAAGATTTTTCTCTTGTAGCTAGTTATTTGTGTTGCATGTGAAGAAGAAGGAACTTGTAGTAGTATATAATGCTCTTAGACTCATTGCATGTAAGAAATATGGTTTGGATGTGAAAGAATTGGTTAAGCAGGTTATGTAAGCATGTTGTAGCCTAGAAACTACCTTAGACTTGTTAAGTTAATTGTTGTACCTTATGGGGCAGAATTTTACACACCCAAGTTTAGGTGTGTACTCCCCTTTGAAATGTTTGGATTGTTGGGCCTTAAATGTGGCGTTTGGATGTTGAATTCGGCCTTGAAAAAGGTGGCAAAGTATGTAGAAACAAAGGAAATGCTGCCCAATTTTCCATAGAATTTAGTGACTTGAACTTGGATTATTCGACATTGAACTAGAGGTTAATAAACGTACTATGGTCATTTTAGGTTGACGTACTACGTGTGGTGTATTGGACTTAGCAAGTGGATTAACCGGAGAGGTATGTGGAAACTTTCTTATCTCTTAAGCATGAGTAGTTATAACTATATAGTACGGTAGACGTACGTGTTTTAAATGAAGTAAATCCATTTGTTATACTTGACTTGTTTTAAGAAAATGTCTAAGTTGGTTGGGTTAAGGAGTTAACCCACTTGTTCTTGAGGAATGGTTTATCATAACTAAGGTAGATAAGGATTTCTTGACATGAAGAAGTATTTTGAAAATTGTGTAAATTTGACTTGAAGTATAAGCCTCTTGGTTAATAAAGGAACGAAATCTTTTGAAACATAAGGAGTTATAACGGCTTTATGGGAAGTTAGTTATAACGGCCTTATGAAAGGGTAAGAATGTCTTAATTTCTAAAAACCTAAAGTTAGTATAACGGCTTTATGGGGAGTTGGTTATAATAACTTTATGGAAGGTTAAAGAGTTGGTTTTTCTTGAATAAGGTCATGAAAATGAGATCTATTTTGTATGTTAATGAAAGCCTAAGGAAGTTATGAGTTTATTGGACGTGCCACCAGTGATGAAGGATTCCACGGGTATGCTTTCATTGTTTTAGTTATGAGTTTATTGGACGTGCCGCCAATGATGAAGGATTCCACGGGTATGCTTCCATTGTTTTAGTATGAGTTTATTGGACGTGCCGTCAGTGATGAAGGATTCCACGGGTATGCTTCCATTATTTTAGTATGAGTTTATTGGACGTGCCGCCAGTGATGAAGGATTCCACGGGTATGCTTCCATTGTTTTAGTATGAGTTTATTGGACGTGCCGCCAGTGATGAAGGATTCCACGGGTATGCTCCCATGGTCTTTATATGAGTTTACTTGGACGTACCGTCAGTGATGTGGGATTCCACGGGTATGCACCTTGGACATGCTTACGATGAGGGATTCCGAGGCATGCAGTATGAGGGGTAAGAGTATAAATGAGGGGCAAGCCCCAAGATCGTTATACCACCTTCTCCAGGGTAAGAGTATGAATGAGGGGCAAGCCCCAAGATCGTCATACTACCTGCTTCAGGGTAAGAGTATAAATGAGGGGTAAATCCCCAAGATCGTTATACCACCTGTTCCGTGGATTTGCTACCCACGATGCGAGGAATACCTCATGCGAGTCCGTTGGGCTTATGCGGGTGAAATAGTCTCATGCGGGTGAGTCTGACCTATCACGAGAATACCTCATGCGGGTCCACATGACCCATGCGGGTGAAATAGTCCCAGGAGTAGGAGTGCTTAATGATACTGTGAGGCGGATGACCTTGCTTTGATTATGAGCTTCCTATTTTCATGCAGTATAGTATATGATTGATATTCTCATTGTTGGTAAGGCACAGTGTTCTGTAAACTGATTTTATACATGTCTCTAGTTATTTTAGACTTATGAGGTATTTTCAGCATTTTCCCAGTTTCGCATGCCAGTACTTGCACTGTTATGCGACCCGCCGAAGCTGCGTTCATCTTGCGAGGTTGAGTGCGTAACTGGCGATCCGCACTCTTAGGATCACTGTTCAGTTCTTGGGAAGCTCCATTTCTCCGGAGGCTTTGTCTTTTTGGTACGGCTCCCTGAGGTTATAGACTTTTGTACATTCAGGGGGTATGACGGGGCCCTGTCCCGCCACAGTTGTTATTCCTAGAGGTCTATGAAAGGCGGCCTTGTCGGCTTGCCAGTGATGTTTGCTATGTTCATGTTTATGTGTATGTATGTTCCGCTGCTATTCTCTGATGTATACTTGACGGTGCCCATTGAGGGCACCGATGCGTAACCGGTCGGTCGTGGCGATCGATACTACTATTGCTGCACTTTTGTTGAGTGAAGAGTACGATCCAGGTTCCAGTTCTACGCCCCGTGGCTAATTCGCGAGGTGGACATCTTCTAGTCATTCAGGGTGAGCTACTTGGTCGTTCATGGCCCCTGAAGGGCTTCTTAGTTATTTTCATTTTTCATTGGTTATTGACAGATAGTATATAGCCTTCGGGCATTATTTCCGACTTCTATTTTTCAGACTTGTTAGTGCTCTTGTGCCCTTTGACCAGATTTTGGAAAATTAAGTGTTAGGACTTTATAAATTCTGTTTCTTTATTTATTTTTCTACTGATTTAACTTGTTAATTGAGAACGTGGTTTGCCTACTTGGGGAATAGGGTAGGTGCCATCACGGTTCGTGACATAAATCAGTAGATGGTGTTATCATAACAGTGGAAGATGCGCAGAATGCATAAAATCCATATGTTGCTCCAAATGTCACGATATCTGCAGCAACACCTGAAGCAGAAACCGAGAGCACAGAAGGTGTGGATGAGAAATCAGAGGCTGAATTGCGAGACCCAGTATGTAGGGATCCCCCATCTAGGATTAGAAGAAATCATCCTACAGAACAAGTGATAAGAGAGGTGTTCGAAGGTGTTAGATCAAGAAGGAAGGAACCACAGAATTATCGAGATATGGTGAAATATGCGTGCATGTCCACCGTATATCATAAAGTAAGTCATTCTTGTTATGTATCTACATTGGAACCAAAGAATATCAATGAAGCACTCAAGGATAGTTGGTGGATACAAGTTATGCAAGAAGAATTAGAACAGTTCACCAGAAATGAAGTTTGGGATTTAGTTCTTCGCCCCAATGATACTAATGTTATTGAAACTAAATGGATCTTTAAAAACAAATCAGATGAGTCTGGAACTGTTGTGAGAAATAAGGCTAGACTAGATGCTCAAGGATACTCTCAAGTTGAAGGGATTGACTATGATGAAACCTTCGCTCCATTTGCTAGAATTGAGTCAATTAGACTATTGCTTGCCATAACTTGCTGTTTGAAGATCACTCTCCATCAAATGGATGTAAAAGGTGCTTTCTTGAATGAATATATTAATAAGGAAGTGTATGTTGAACAACCTAAAGGATTCGAAGATCTCCACCATCCACAATTTGTATACAAGCTGAAAAAGGTCATGTATGGATTAAAACAAGCTCCACGTGCATGGTATGGTTGTTTAACTCAGTTTCTTCTTGAATTTGGTTTCAAACGTGGTGTACATGATTGTACTCTGTTTATAAAACACCATGGAGTAGATATGGTCATTGCTCAAATATATGTAGATGAAATAGTTTTTTATTCGACTTCACAGTCTCATCTTAAGACATTTGTCGAAGCTATGTCCTCAATATTTGAGATGAGCATGATAGGGAATTAACCTTTTTCTTAGGCTTGCAGATAAAGCAAAATGAGGAGGAAATCTTCATCTCCCAGAGCAAGTATGCCAAGAATTTGGTCAAGAAGTTTGGATTGGAGAATGCTAAACATATGAGGACTCCAATGGGATCAACACATACTATATGCAAAGATGATGTTGGGGAAAATATCGACCCAACTTTGTATCGTTCTATGATAGGTAGTCTCTTGTATCTCACCGCGAGTCATCCTGATCTAATGTTTAGTGTATGTGTGTGTTATTGATTCCAAGCCTGTTGATGTGCGGTAAGATGCACACACTTTAAACGCAAGTGCACGTTATCGTGACAAGTAGTATAGTCTTGATAAGACCGAATATCGTCCACAAGGATTAGGGTTCAATTACCAACTATCTATCTATTTGGTAAATTGATATTTGGATTTGTTGTTTATAACTAAGAATTATAAAAGTTATTTAACTATAAGGGTTTACTTCAGTGGTGATGAGAATAGGGCTTCCATGTCTCTTCAACTATCTGCTTATGTTATTTATTAATGCAACGAACTATGGTCTTCTTCTTTCGGAGAAAGCAGGTTTATGAAATCGTTTTATACTCCCGTTAGGGTTATATAAACACTCAACCCCAGTATCGCACCTTACCTACCTTTCGGTGATAAGGATAACTCTATAGGAGAATTAAGAGCAAAAACCTAGTTAGCAAATCGCGCGTGTGCAAAATTAGGGTTGTTAAGCCTCTCATTAACGCTACATAAATAATTGAGGTATTTTCATCCCCAATCCAAGAATGTCTACCCAACTTACAACATATTCACAATCCCCTCCTTTCGGAGTCTGATTAGAAATCATATAGTGATAATTAGTTGTCAATTAATTACCAAGCATTTAACACAATTATTGGATAGATCTCTCAAGCAAGAATAACCATAGACATATCGTTAAATCATAACATAAGTTTCTAGAGAATTAACATGGAAAGCCACATAAGAGAATTAGTTCCTAGCCATAAATATGACAAGAACTAATTCAAAGTTCATCATCTGGCAAAAAGAAATAAAGAAAAGAAAAAGGAAAGAAATTACTAAGTTTAGGTCTCGATCTCCAAGCAAGAAAATCTTGTGTTGTGCAAGAAAGGAACCCTTAAAAGCGCATAGGGTTCTCCTTTTATAGTGAAAACCGCCTCAACTTTCCTGCAGCTGGCCCAAAATCCGTCGAAAACCTTATTTTCAGCGTCGCGCCATGCTGCTCTCTGTTGGCATGTAGCGCCATGCGCTGGGTCTTCTTCACCTCTCTCTGGATGTTGGGCGCGCGGCCGCTTCGATTGCGAGGCCATGCGCTGTGCAGGTTTCACCTCGTTCGCCACTTTCTGCTGTTTTAGCTCTGGAACCTCCTCTTTTGCCCTCTTTTAGCTCCTTTTCCGCCATTTGGCCATTTTAACCACTTTGACTCAAAAGAAAGGAAAACTATCCTAATACGACACGTATTTGTACAAAAGGACAAAAGACTAACTAAAATCGACTCAAAGGTATATATAAAATACAGATCAAATACCCCCAACTTAACATTTGCTGCCTCGAGCAAAGATAGAAAGAAAGAAATAAAAGACTCAAAGAAACGAAAAATAAAAGACTCATCGACATTGATCACTTTTCTTTGCATTAGTGTTAACTAGAAAATCATGAAGGTTAGCAAAATAATATGCAGGAACATATAGCATGAAATTTCAGCACACTAAACACATGAAGCTAGATATTTCGCAAACTCATATTTGTCATGCTTAATGGAAGTCAATATACTAAATCATGCATATAAATTCAAAAATCCTATGACATGCTTACTTGCTATTCTCCACTAATCCTGGATATGCATAAAAGAGATCTTCAGGTCTTTAAGGGTTGTAATGTAGGCTGAGGTGTAGGTAGGAAAAATAGGCTTTTTAGGCTCATTCTGTGTACCATAAGCTCTTTAGCTTTTCAGTATTTCCCTTTTTCTTTTTGTTCTTTCCTTCACTTCGATTTTATCTTTTCCCTCTTTTGTTTTGGGAGAGTGAAGTATCTAATAATGACAAGCACCCCCAAACTTAGGCTTTTGCCTATTTCTTATTACTTTTTATTGGGGTGCAACAGGCTTATTCACTCTTTTTGTCTCTTTTTTAACACATTTTATTCCACTACTTCACATTTTTACTTATGGCACAATTTGTGGGAATATAGGGTGTCAAAGAAGAAGTTTCAATTTTTAGGCTCAATGGGGCTAACTAGGGATACTTTTTAAAGTCCGGGATAGAAAAGAATGGTAAGAATTGGCTATCAAAGAAATGCACGAGTCATCTCCCTAACATGCATATCCTAACTATTTCGTCTCAAATAGCAAGCAATCATAACACATAAGTATTTATCATTTAGCATGCATAATTTAAGCAAGAAACTCCAAATAGACAGATTTTGTGAGTTTTTGGTATATCTAACCTAAGTGTTTAGATAATTGCTTTTATTCCATTACATTATTTCACCTTACTGCACTAGGTGTTTCTAGTAACTACAGCATACATGATCTTTTGACAGACAATTATGACTCAAAAAGAAAAACATTTATGACTCAAAAATACATAAAAACAATAAAAAGACTTAAATAAAACATAACATGACACAATTAAAACAAGACACAAATAAAACACCCCCAAACTTAAATCACACATTGTCCCCAATGTGTGTAGACTCAAAGACAGTAAAAGAAATAAGACACTTACAAACTTTGGCTAAAATGGTGGTGGTGGTGGTGGCATGGGATAGTGCATGGACCACTGACTGAACAAGGAACTCATCTCGTTGATTTGTTGCCTCGTTTCTTGTTGTTCGTGGATCAATGTGTCCAAACTCTGCATCATCCTCATCTGATTCTGAAGCAATCGCTCCATCATGGGCACTGAAGGTTCTGCTTCTGTGGTTGGCTGGTGGCTAGGTCCTACCGCATATTGAGCCCTGATGCGCGGTAAGATGCACACACTTTAAACGCAAGTGCACGTTATCGTGACAAGTAGTATAGTCTTGATAAGACCGAATATCGTCCACAAGGATTAGGGTTCAATTACCAACTATCTATTTTCTAGTATCTATTTGGTGAATTGATAATTGATTTGTTGTTTATAACTAAGAATTATGCAAGCTATTTAAATATAAAGATTTACTTCAGTGGTGATGAGAATAGGGCTTCCATGTATCCTTACTATCTGCTTATGCTACTCACTAATGCATTAACTTATGGTATTCTTTTTTTGGAGAAAGCAGGTTTATGAAATCGTTTTATACTCCCGTTAGGGTTATATAAACACTCAACCCCAGTATCGCACCTTACCTAC
Organism: Przewalskia tangutica; assembly: GCA_029844215.1. Lineage (NCBI taxonomy): Eukaryota > Viridiplantae > Streptophyta > Magnoliopsida > Solanales > Solanaceae > Przewalskia > Przewalskia tangutica. Next base: position 1,219,378 of record CM056719.1, read on the forward strand.
CTTTCGGTGATAAGGATAACTCTATAGGAGGATTAAGAACAAAAACCTAGTTGACCGTCACGCACAATGCACAAAATTAGGGTTGTTAAGCCTCTCATCAACGCTACATAAATAATTGAGGTATTTTCATCCCCAATCCAAGAATGTCTACCCAACTTACAGCATATTCACAATCCCCCCCTTTCGGAATCTGATTAGAAATCATATAGTGATAATTAGTTGTCAATTAATTACCAAGAATTCAACTCAATTATTGGATAGATCTCACAATAAGAAAAATAACCATAAACATTGCATTAATTTATAACATAAGTTTCTTGCAATTCAACATGGAAAGCCCTATAAGAGAATTAGTTCCTAGTCATTGACATGACAAGAACTAATTCAAAGTTCATCATACAAAACTGAAATAAAGAACAAGAAAGGGAAAAGAAATTACTAAACTAATGGTATCCAATCTCCAAGCAAAAGTCTTGTGTTGTGCAAGAAGGGGAACCCTTAAACACTGCCTAGGGTTCTCCTTTTATAGGCTGAAAACCGCCTCCCTCTTTTCCTTCAGGCCAGGCCCAGAATTTCGTCAAAAGACCTAATTTTTCCGCGTCGGCGCCGCGGCCTGCGCATGCGCGCGTACCAAAGTTCTGCAATCCGTCGGGTGTTTTGGCGCCGCGGCCCTGATATCTGGCTGCGAGCGCGCGCCTGCAGTCTGTAGCTTCTCGGATGTTTAGCGCCGCGACCCTGCATCTGTGCGAGCGCCATGCGCTGGATCTTCTGACCTCTCACGAATAGTGGCGCCGCTAACAGTGCAGGAGGCCGCGCGCTGGTGCAGATTTTACCCTCGTTCGCCACTTTCTCTGTTTCCAGCTCTGGCATCTCCTCTTTTGCCCTCTTTTTGCTCCTTTTCCGTCATTTGGCCATTTTAACCACTTTGACTCAAAAGAACGAAATACTATCCTAATACGACACTTCTATATGCAAAATGGGACAAAAGATTAACTAAAACTGACTCAAAAGGTGTATATAAAATACACCGATCAAATACCCCCAAACTTAACCTTTGCTCGCCCTCGAGCAAAGATAGAAAGAAATAAAATAAAAGACTCAAAGAAACGAAAATAAAAGACTCACTGCCATTGATCATTTTTGCTGCATTAGTGTTAACTAGAAAAACATGAAGGTTAGCAAAATAATATGCAGGAACATATAGCATGAAATTTCAGCACATTAAGCTAGATATTTCGCAAACTCATATTCATCATGCTTAATGGAAGTCAATATACTAAATCCTGCATATAAATTCAAGAATTCCTATGGCATGCTTACTTGCTATTCTCCACTAATTCTGGATATGCATAAAAGAGATCTTCAGGACTTTAAGGGTTGTAATGTAGGCTTAGGTATAGGTAGGTAAAAATAGGCAATTTAGTCTCATTTCGTGTACCATAAGCTCTTCAGCTTTTCAGTATTCCCTTTTTCCTTTTTGTTCTCTTCTTCATTTCGATTCTATCTTTCCCCTCTTTTGTTTTGGGAGAGTGAAGTATATAATGACAAGCACCCCCAAACTTAGGCTTTTGCCTATTTCTTATTACTTTTGTATTGGGGTGCAACAGACTTATTCACTCTTTTTGTCTCTTTTTTTAACACAATGTATTCCACTATTTCATATTTTCACTTATGGTACAATTTGTGGGAATATAGGGTGTCAAAGAAGAAGTTTCAAATTTAGGCTCGATAGAGTGACTAGGGATATTTTTAAAGTACGGGATAGAAAAGAATGGTAAGAATTGGCTATCAAAGAAATGCCTGAGTCATCTCCCTAACATGCATATCCTAACTATTTTGCCTCAAATAGCAAGCAATCATAACACATAAGCATTTATTATTTAGCATGCATAATTTAAGCAAGAAACTCCAAATAGACAGATTCAGTGAGTTTTTGGCATATCTAACTTAGGTGTTTAGATAGTTGCTTCAATTCCGTTACATTATTCCACCTTACTTCACTAGGTGTTTCTAGCAACTACAGCATACATGATCTTTGACAGACAATTATGACTCAAAATTCAAAAAAAAATTGGTGACTCCAAAATAAACATAAAAACAATCAAAAAGACTTAAGTAAAACATAACATGACACAAAGAAAATAAAACACAAATAAAACACCCCCAAACTTAAATCACACATTGTCCCCAATGTGTGTAGACTCAAAGACAGTAAAAGAAATAAGACACTTACAAACTTTGGCTAAAATGGTGGTGGTGGCGGTGGATAATGCATCGACCATTGGTTGAACAAGGAACTCAACTCGTTGATTTGTTGCCTTGTTTCTTGCTGTCCTTGTACTACTGTGTCCAAGTGCGTCATCCTCATCTGATTTTGATACAATTGCTCCATCGTGGGCGTTGGAGGTTCTGCTCCTGTGGTTGGCCGGTGGCTAGGTCCTGCCTCATATTGAGCCCCTATTTCAGGCTCATCTTCGTCCATGGCGGCCTCTGCTGCTGCTTCTGCTGGTTGTACTCTCCGTCTGGCTGCTGGGGGGCTTGGGTCTGGGAAAGAGTGCACTATCCCATATGACACGGGAAGTTGGTTTCTCTCATGAGTGTCAGTGGGTAGTTTTGGGACCGCACTCATGTGACATAGCTTTGTGATAACTGAGCCATGTCCTAATCCGCCTGTTGTTACCAACCTGCTGATTTCCTCAATGCTCTGCACTATTTCTTTCCCCACATCAATCGTCAACCCCCTCATAATTCCATATATCAGTTTAATCCTATCCTCTGGCACTCTGGTGAAGTGCGTGGATGGAATCATGCGGGCGCTGATGAAATATAGCCAACCTTTGGCTACTTTGTTGAATTGGCACCTGTTCAGTGCTCTTGACCCATTTCTTCCAATATCAAAAACAGCCCCATGGTAGCTCACGGTGTCTGCAACGACATTCCAGTCGATGTGGTCAATGCTTCTAGACCATGTTCTAAAGTGATTCCAATCACTTCTTTCTTCAACATCAACTGTTTTCAATTGTATATTTATATCCTCTGCTGTCACAGGCACATAACGTCCCCTTACAAAGCATCCCCTTTCCACCTTCTCCGGAAAATTGGCATAAAATTCACGCACCATTGTTGTGTTTCAGGTGCTATCTTCTCGATTCACAAATTTCCTCCAATCCCTTAACTCAATCATCGCGAATGGGCTCATAAACATCTTCTTCCCATATGACTCCTCTGGTAGTCCATTCCCACTACGGTATTAAAGTGCAGTATCAAGCTTTTTGTATCTTTGGTAGGCTTGGTAGCTCACAAACCTATTTTCATCGTATTGTGGGGTTGGGATGGATGTGGAGCCTCTTCTTTTCCTGGTGGCCATGGTTAAAACAGTTTCTGGAGCTTACAATTTAGTGGCACAAATGTTTCCTACACAATTGACAACTAGCAGCGAACACAACACTCCCAAACTTCAACTTTTCTACCCAATACCCACACTCCTTTTCTACTCTTTTCTCTAAACTTCACAATCAACTTTTCAGTACCCAATTACTTCAACTACAATACTCCTTCAAACTACTACCTCCTGTGACTTCAGTAAAGGGTTCAAGAACAGAAAAATATTACCTTTTTATGAGAAGCTTCAAGCTTGTTCTTGTTTCAATTGGTGGTTTGAGGCTATGGAATGGAGCTTTGTTGGTTGAGATGGCTAAGGGTTTTTGGGAATTTAAGAGTTTAGGTTGTGGTTGGGTTGGATTTGTGGAGGATTTGTGGGCAAATTTCTGGAATTTCGTGGGTTTTTGGAGAGGAAAGGTTAGGTTTTTGAAATTGGATTTGGGAAAAATCTGATTTTTGGGCGTTTTTAAGTTTCTGGACTCCCGTTTCGATGCCGCGGCCCTGCTTTTGGCGCCGCGGCGCCCAAACTTCTGCGCTCCTTCGGGACTTTCTGCGCCGCGGCCCTGTTACGGGGCGCCGCGGCGCCTAAATTTGGCAAATTTTCTGGAATTTTTGGCGCCGCGGCCCTGCTCCTGGGCGCCGCGGCGCTTAAACTTCTGCGCCTGTTCAGTTCTTTTGGCGTCGCGTCCCTGCTCTGGCGCTTGCGCTACTGAAATTAGCTTTTCTTGATTTTCGCCTTGATTTATTTCCTGTACCTATCAATCACAGACAAACACAAGAATCGAGCGTGAGATTGTTACAGACAAAATAAAATAAACTAAAGCAGAAATTAAAATAACATAATTGAAAAGCGTTAGGTTGCCTCCCAACAAGTATTTATCTATAACGTCTTTTAGCGGACGCAGTTCCTTATCCTTAATAACCACAGGATGGATTAAGCCCCAACCTATCCATTTCCTCGCATTTGGCGTTTTCTTTTCTTTTCTTCTTAGCATTATCGGTAAGGGGAGTTCGGGAATACTCACCTCCTTTAGTGGCATTTCAAAAACCATGCCTTTCTTGGGCTCATCGCTCTTTGATTGACTTGTATTGGCTCGCATGGGGTTTGATGGTGCTGATTGCAAAGCACCCACTCGTGGTTGGTGGCTCGATGGCGTGTTTAAAACTTTAAACACCATTTCTTCAGACTCCACCCTTAGTGTTAATTCTCCTCTTTCAACATCAATCAAAGCTCGCCCCGTTGCTAGGAATGACCTTCCCAATATGATAGGGATTTCCGCGTCTTCTTCCATATCAAGAATGAGGAAGTCTGCAGGAAAGAAGAATTTTCCTACTTTCACAATCACGTCCTCGATCTTGCCTCTTGGATGAACCAGCATCTGTCGGTAGTTGCGGAGCTTACGTGGTTGGTTTGGCTCGCTGACTCGATCTTTTAAATGCGATAGGGCATTAGATTTATACTTGCCCTAAATCACATAGAGCTCTGTTGCAAGTTACCACTTGTGTGCAAGGTAGTGTAAAGCTCCCTGGATCTTTTAGCTTTGGTGGCAACTTTTTCTGCAAGATAGCACTACACTCTTCTGTCAGTGCTACTATTTCGTATTCTGCCAGCTTCTTCTTTTTCCCCAAAATCTCCTTCATAAACTTGAAATAGGAGGGCATCTGCTCTAATGCTTCTATGAAAGGTATGTTGATATGTAGCTTTCTGAATGTCTCCAAAAATTTGGAGAATTGTTTATCAACCGCCTTTCGCTGTAGTCTCTGGGGGAAAGGGATCTTCTCTGTATACTCCTTCTCTGGAGTTTTCTCTACTGTTGGGCTAGGCTCAATCACCTTCTCTTTTTCTAACTCTGCTTTCTTCTCAACTACTGGCTGAGGTGACTGCTGCTCCAACTGTCTTCCACTTCTCAACTGCACTGCCTGACACTGCTCCCTCGGATTTACCTCTGTATTGCTTGGCAATGTCCCCTGTGGCCTGCTGTTTGCCTGTTTTGCTAGCTGACCCACCTGTGTCTCCAAGTTTCTGAACGAGGATCTAGCTTCTGTCATGAACTGCGTCTGGGCGTTGGCAAGTGCTGTCACAGCTGCTTTCAGCTCATCTGGCTTTTCTTGCTGAACCGGTGCATTGAACTGTTGAGGCTGTGGGGCTTGAATGAAGGGTTGCTGATTCTGGCTCTGCTGATTACAGTGCGGCCTATCTTGGATTCTGCTGCCCGTAGTGCTGATTTTCTTGCCCTTATGCGGTCTGCTGGTTCTGCTGCCCCTGGTCTCCTCTCCATGAGAAATTTGGGTGGTTCCTCCACCCTGGATTATAAGTGTTGGAGTAGGGGTTGTTCTGTTGCCTCTGATAATTACCTATGGCCTGACACTCTGCCTGCTCCATGGGTATATTGTTGGGATCCGCTGAAGGACACCTATCAAATGTATGTGGGCCACCACATATCTCACAACTTTTAGGCATCTGCACCGCATTTCTCGACAACGTATGTTCTTTGCAATTGTTTAGCTAGAAGGGCCACTTGAGCATTCAAAGCGTGATAGCATCTATTTCGTGGACTCCCACTGTTCTTCTCCCATTTGTCGACCTCTCTTCCGTGACATGGTTGTTAGTGGCCATATCTTCTAATAACTCATGAGCGTCGTGGGCTGTTTTCCTCATGAATGCTCCACCCGCTGCTGCATCTATGATGGTTCTGGTTGTACTGCTCAGCCCGTTGTAGAAGATGTGGACCAAGTTCCACAACTCAATGCAATGGTGTGGGCACTTTCTCTGTAGATCTTTGAACCTTTCCCAAGCTTCATATAAGGACTCTCCATCTGCTTGGTAAAAGTTGTTCAACTCCCCTCTCAATTTTGCTTCTTTACACGGGGGAAAGAACTTGGCAAGGAATTTCTGTGCCAGCTATTGCCATGTAAAAATCGAATCGTGACAGGAATTCAACCATACTTTTGCTCTATCCCTAAGTGAGAAGGAAAGAGCCTCAATCTGACGGCATCATCGATGCGCCGTTATACCTGAACGTTGCACATAGCTCCAAGAAATTAGCTATGTGCATATGTGGATCCTCCGACGGATCCTCGAATCGCATGCTGTGTCTTCATGCCGTACTCGAATTGTCGTTTTATCTCGAAGTTGTTAGCTCCTATTGCAGGGAGCCTAATGCATGTCTGTGCTCCATTTACTCTTGGCAACACATAGTCTCCCAAACTTCGTTCTGGCTGGACTTGGACTCTCTCTTCCACGTCTATTGACGCTTGCCTAGGTATTCCTGGATGGGGTTGATTCTCTCCTAACCCTTCTCCCATCCCGTTGTTGTTCTGAATGCCGTTCATCTCTAACAAGGTTGCAATCATTGATTCTTTACGTTGCATTTGCGAGTTTTCTCAATTTCTGGATTGAAGGGAACAAGAGTGTCTGCTCCTCTTCTCCTTCGCATAAACTGACTTCCTGAAATAGATCAAAAACAGACAACAAATCACGGCACCTCGAATTTTCAAAAGAAAAAAAAACGTAAAAGTTAAAAGTTAAAAACCAAATTAGAAATTAAAAATAGACAAATTTGATATTGAACTATTGCATAATCCCCGGCAACGGCGCCAAAAACTTGATGCGCGGTACACACACTTTAAACGCAAGTGCACGTTATCGTGACAAGTAGTATAGTCTTGATAAGACCGAATATCGTCCACAAGGATTAGGGTTCAATTACCAACTATCTATTTTCTAGTATCTATTTGGTGAATTGATAATTGATTTGTTGTTTATAACTAAGAATTATGCAAGCTATTTAAATATAAAGATTTACTTCAGTGGTGATGAGAATAGGGCTTCCATGTATCCTTACTATCCGCTTATGCTACTCATTAATGCATTAACTTATGGTATTCTTCTTTTGGAGAAAGCGGGTTCTGAAATCGTTTTATACTCCCGTTAGGGTTATATAAACACTCAACCCGATGTCGCACCTTACCTACCTTTCGTGATAAGGATAACTCTATAGGAGGATTAAGAATAAAAACTTAGTTGGCCGTCGAAGCCTGATCGCAAAATTAGGGTTGTTAAGCCTCTCATCAACGCTACATAAATAATTGAGGTATTTTCATCCCCAATCCAAGAATGTCTACCCAACTTACAACATATTCACAATCCCCCTTTGAATCGATTAGAAATCATATAGTGATAATTAGTTGTCAATTAATTACCAAGAATTCAACTCAATTATTGGATAGATCTCACAATAAGAAAAATAACCATAAACATGCATTAATTTATAACATAAGTTTCTAGCAATTCAACATGGAAAGCCCTATAAGAGAATTAGTTCCTAGTCATTGACATGACAAGAACTAATTCAAAGTTCATCATACAAAACTGAAATAAAGAACAAGAAAGGGAAAAGAAATTACTAAACTAATGGTATCCAATCTCCAAGCAAAAGTCTTGTGTTGTGCAAGAAGGGGAACCCTTAAAAACTTCCTAGGGTTCTCCTTTTATAGGCTGAAAATCGCCTCCCTCTTTTCCTTCAGGCCTGGCCCAGAATTTCGTCAAAAGACCTAATTTTTCCGCGTCGGCGCCGCGGCGCCGAAAGTTCTGCAATCCGTCGGGTGTTTTGGCGCCGCGGCCCTGATATCTGCTGTCTGAGGGCGCCGCGGCACTGCAAGTTCTGTAGCTTCTCGGATGTTTAGGCGCCGCGGCCCTGCATCTGGCATGCGGCGCGTACTGGATCTTCTGCCTCTCTGAATAGTGGCGCGCGCCCTAACAGCTGCGAGGCGTGTGCGCTGGTCTGGATTTTACCCTCATTCGCCACTTTCTCTGTTTCCAGCTCTGACATCTCCTCTTTTGCCCTCTTTTTGCTCCTTTTCCGCCATTTGGCCATTTTAACCACTTTGACTCAAAAGAACGAAAAACTATCCTAACACGACACTTCTATATGCAAAATGGGACAAAAGATTAACTAAAACTGACTCAAAAGGTGTATATAAAATACACCGATCAAGCCCCTATTTCAGGCTCATCTTCGTTCGTTGCGGCCTCTGCTGCTGCTGCTGCTGCTTGTTGTACTCTTCTTCTGGATGCTGGGGGGCTTGGGTCTGGGAAAGAGTGCACTATCCCACAGGACACCGACAGTTGGTTTCTCTCATGAGTGTCAGTGGGTAGGGTTGGGACCCCTCGGAAGGCGCATAGATTAGTGATAAGTGAGCCGTGTCCCAATCCACCTGTTGTCACCAACCTGCTGATTTCTTCAATGCTCTGCACTATCTCTTTCCCCACATCAATCGTCAACCCCCTCATAATTCCATATATCAGCTTAATCCTATCTTCTGGCACTCTGGTGAAGTGCGTGGATGGAATCATGCGGGCACTGACGAAATATAGTCAACCCTTGGCTGCTTTGTTGAATTGGCACCTGCTCAGTGCTCTTGACCCATTTCTCGCAATATCAAAAGCAGCCCCAGGGTAGCTTACAGTGTTTGCGACGGTATCCCAGTTTATGTTGTCGGTGCTCTGCACCGTATGTTCTAAAATGGCTCCGATCACCAATTCCTCCTTCAACATCAACTGTTTTCAATTGTGTATTTATATCTTCTGCTGTCACAGGCACATAATGTCCCCTTACAAAGCATCCCCTTTCCACCTTCTCCGGAAAGTTGGCATAGAACTCACGCACCATTGTTGTGTTCATTGGTGCTATCTTCTCCGGATTTACAAATCTCCTCCACTCCCTTAACTCAATCATTGCCCGAATGGGCTCATAAACATCATCTTCCCCAAACGACTCCCTCTGATAGTCCATTCCCCTTTCAGGGATTAAGGGTCTAGTACTAAGCCTCTTGTATCTTTGAAAAGTTTCGTAGCTCACAAACCTAGTATCATCGTAATGTGGGGCTGAGGTGGACGTGGAGGCTCTTCTTTTTCTAGCGGACATGGTTAAAAATACTTTCTGCAGCTTACAACTTATTAGCACAAGTGTTCCCCAACACAATCAACAACTAGCAGCTAACACAATACCCCCAAACTTCAACTCTTCTACCCAATACCCACACCCTCCTCTTTTACTCCTTCTCCAAACTTCACAATCAACTTTTCAAGACTGCAAACTACTTGACTACAATACTCCTTCAAACTACTACCTCCCGTGACTTGATAAGGACTCAAGAAGAAAAGATTACCTTTTTTATGAGAAGATTCAAGTTGTTCTTGTTTCAATTGGTGGTTTGAGGCTATGGAATAGCCGTTGTTTGAGATAGCTAAGGGTTTTTGGAATTTAAGAGTTTTGGTTGTGGTTGGGTTGGATTTGTGGAGGATTTGTGGGCAAATTTTTGGAATTTCGTGGGTTTTGGAGAGGAGAGTTAGGTTTTGAAATTGGAATTGGGAAAGATCTGCTTTAGGCGTTTTAAGTTTAGGTTTCGCTTGCGTGCACTGCTTTTAGCGCCGGCGCTGATCTCTGCACTCGCCGGGACTTTCTGCGCGCGCCCATTTCTGGCGCGCGGCTAAACTTGACACGTTTTCGATTTACGCGCGCGGCCTACAGGCGCGCGGCGCAAACTTCAGCGCCTCTGCAACTCTTTTGGCCTTGCCGCGCTCACATCGCGCGAAATCCTCGTTTTCTTGATTCTTCGCCCTTTAATGTATTTGCCTATACCTGTTAATCACAACACAAACACTGGAACCCAAGACCGTGAGATTGTTCTAGACAAAACAAAATAAACTAAAGACACGAATTGAAATAACATAATTGAAAACGTTGGGTTGCCTCCCAAGTAGCGCTGTCTTTAACGACTTTTAGTCGGACGCAAGTTCCTTAGCTTTAATAACCGTGGGGTGGATCAAGCCCCCAACTAATCCATTTCCTCCACATTTTGCGTTTTCTTTTTCTTCTTTTCTTCTTTGCATTATCAGTAAGGGGGAGTTCAGGAACACATACCTCTTTTAGTGGAATTTCGGCAAACCATGCCTGCTTTCTTGGGCTCATCTCTCTTTGGTTGACTAGTATTGGCTCGCAGAGGGGTTTGATGGTGCTGATTGCAAAGCACCCACTCATGGTTGGTGGCTCAATGACATGTTTAAAAACTTTAAACACCATTTCTTCATTCTCCACCCTTAATGTTAACTCTCCTCTTTCAACATCAATCAAAGCTCTACCCGTTGCTAGGAATGGCCTCCCCAATATGATAGGGATTTCCGCATCTTCTTCCATATCAAGAATGAGGAAGTCTGCAGGAAAGAAGAACTTTCCTACTTTCACAATCACGTCCTCGATCTTGCCTCTTGGATGAACCACTGTCCTGTCGGCCAGTTGCAGGCTTACTGTGGTTGGTTTGGCCTCACCCAACTCCAATCTTATAAATACTGATAAGGGCATTAGATTTATACTTGCCCCTAAATCACACAGAGCTCTGTTGCAAGTTACCCTGCCCACTGTGCAAGGTAGTGTAAAGCTTCCTGGATCCTTTAGTTTTGGTGGCAACTTCTTCTGCAAGATAGCACTACACTCCTCTGTCAGTGCTACTATTTCATACTCCGCCAACTTCTTCTTCTTCCCCAATATTTCCTTCATAAACTTGAAATAGGAGGACATCTGCTCTAATGCTTCTATGAAAGGTATGTTGATATGCAGCTTCCTGAATGTCTCCAAAAATTTGGAGAATTGTTTATGTTGACACCCAATTTTGACCCTCCCGTCCAGTCATTAACTATAAGATTAGATTAATTTTGTAAAATAATTTTTTATGATTTCTTATAATAAAATACAGCGATAAAACATAAATACAGGCATAAATAAACATTTTAATAATGGCATCGTGTCTTACGTAGAGTTTTAAGCACTTAGAGTCCCGCGCCCGCATTAATTAATTTTAAGCCCTGTCATGATTCTTAATTAATAATAAATACATAAAATAAATAATTTAGCAACAACGTCGTGTCAAGTAGCATAGCCGCATTTATTAATACGCAAGAGAATTTCATAATCATTTGTAATTTAAAATCAATTTTAATCTAATACATGCATTTAATAGCGTCGCATTTATAAAAGCTTCAAACAATTCTTAAATATCATACTTGCATTTAGCATTTAAATAATTTTATCTAAACTCAATTCAATTTTAATTTAACTTCATAATAATGCACAATAATAAGATTTTAAATAATAGCGCCGCATTCTAAAATATCAAGCATTAATTAAGTAGCACGCCCATTTTATTCTTGTAATAAATTTTAATCTCAAACATAGATTAATAAAGCACCTAAATAATTTAGTCAATTAATTTATCACTAATTAACTAATTAAATAACTAGCCTAAAACTAATTGAGAGCCTAAAACTAATACTAACTACCCAGCCCAATCATCCGCGACCCGCAGCCCACACCCAACGCAGCCCGATCCCTTTTACCCATCGCCCTGGCCCAAACCCCTTATTTTCCCTTATCAGTCCAGCCCGCACCTTCCTCGCCGAGATTCTCGCCTGAGAATCCGGCGACCCTCTTCCTTACCCATGTATACACAGCCAGCACACCCCTTACCATCTCCAAGAACCGCGAATCTCCCAGATTCCCTCAAATCTCCCAAAATCGTTTTCAAACTTACCATAACAAGAACAGTACGAGAATCAACCCAAAAATATCTCACAAATCCTTAACAAATCAGTACGAATCAGTCCAAAATCGTCATAAATACTTTCCCTAAATCAAAACCTAAATCAGGGCTATTATGGTAGGATATACCCAAAATCAGCCTTTAAGGTTTACCAATTTCAGAACACGATGGAGGGTCTATAAATACAGAAGCTTTCTTTACCATGCAGTAGTAGAGCTCAGTACGAGGATCGGGGGGGAAAAGCCAGCACCTTTTTGAATCCAGAAAATTCCACTCGAATGTCATAAAACGTAGAGGAGAATCTGTTAGCATCCTTTAGCATCTGAAATCGGGGGTATCGACTAATCAATTGAACACTAGCAGTAAGGGTTCTTACCAGCAAAATCAGGGATCCAAAGCACAAATCCGAGACTTTTTCATAGCCTAGAATCGACCACAAATCGCCTCGCTTTCAATCGCATAGCACAAAATCTCCGAGCGGATCGATGACTTGATACGTTGCCTCGGTTCGCTGCTCGGAGAAGGTAAATTTATCACCCTTTCCATTTTAGATTTCTCTTGATATTGATATATGCAATACGAGTCGTGTATGACTGTTTAAGTGCATGTCGAGTTGGTGTGAAGGATTGGTTATGCTGTTTTCGTGACTGTAATGGTCAATTGGTTTTACTAGCGTTTGTCGTGTGGCTGAATGATGTAGATGTTTCTTGAATCTATGGGACCAACTGAGTTATGTTGTTTATGTTCATTATAAGTATTACAACAATCGTTCGTATAAGTTAAATGCTCGTCATGTGAAACAGTCACATAAGAATGAGTATCTATGAGATATATGCTAAACTAACATCCTATCATGTGCCACTTTTGTGTTATCTGTCGTCCAGATTAGTCTGTATATTAGAAGCATGTGTTTATTACGCGCTTATAGTTTGGAACTGCCAAGGGTCCAGATTGCTTACGTTCGTTTGATCTATAAATCAGTCTAAAGGAACCTGTTTGGATAGTATCTGCTTAGGTAAATGTCAGATAATTAGTCCAGGCCTCGCTATACTGTCATCTCTATGTTTTCTTCGTAATGTCCTATTTTCTTTTGTCAAAATTATGCAACCATGTCCAAACCTGTTAAATGATTTTCTCTTGTTACTGAAAACTTGATGTTGGCATGTTATTCTTTGTTAGCTCTTTTGCTTGATCAGATACCCATATGTCTAAATGCTATCTCCTTGGGGCCATTTGCGTATCAGCTGGCCCTCTCAATTGTTAAAGTAATTACATATTTGTTTCGGTGATAAATGGTAAAACAGGTCCATGACAGTATATAGTGTCTTTTAAGTCATCTCTGTTTGGTCCCTCCTCTCTGTCGGATCAACTACATTAATTACTTAAATTATTGAGTTTCATCACATGGTATGGTCAAAATTTGCCTACTTAGCCTTATATGAATATTTCTGCATCTTTCGAGTGTTGTTCGCATGAGGTCATTTATTCACATCCATGCTTTAAAGGTTACTCAAAGTGTTAATCTTCTTGTCTCCTCTGTATTCTTCCATGTAATAGGAAACCCAAATCTCTTTCTATTCATATTCATATTGTTGTGTATTTGATTTGAGAATATTAAGAGAGTATAGAGTGTTAAAGATATCATAATGAAATTAAAAGGGTGAATGGGTGTTTAGAGAGGTAATTGTATGCTACTGTGTAATGTCTAAGCAAATGAGGTGACATAATAGAAAATTTGTTGAAGAAGTTGAATACAAATACCTAATATATTAGTGAAAGTATCAAAGGTAACGATAATGACTTAGAATCTCACAACCCACTTTAGCTTCAATTATTTAAATTAGATTGTGACATTAAATAGAAATGCACTTCTCAATCCTAACATATAACTCAAACGTGTATTAAAATAGGCTTGTCATTTTTGGTTCGGATCACATTAACCAAATTCAGAATCAGGTCGCATACGTTTAAATTTATACGAGTACTCCGCCTACTGTATTGTTGATAAGTCTTGGAGTGTATTTGAGCCTATTTGTATCTGCTTTCTTTTCTGGGTTGGAAGCCCAATACATGCTCCGCTTTACTTTCGTTACTATGTCACAGCGGAATATCCTGTCTAGCATTCCTTTATTTTTTTATTTTTTTTTGTTATGTATATATTTCAGGCTCCGTTGCTAATTCTTCTTATTTTTTTATTTTTTTTACATGAAATGCAATGCATCGGAGCAATAAAGAGTCTCACGGCGAGACTCACCTTGAGCTACGTCAAATGAGGGCCCACATTTATGTGCATCCATCTCGCATAGGAACTTCCAAAAACCGGGGTGAAATGGCATCGCCACTCCTCGAGTCGTCTTTATCATTTTCCTATCCCACCCCATTCATTTGTTGTAATTAACTATCTAACATTACATTAGTAGGATACTTAATCCCTTTAAGCTTTGACTCGCCCTTAAGAAGTATTCCCTTTAAGTTAATTATTTTAGGCTTGCCGTACTTAGTTATATTTAGTAATTTCATTTGCATAACAATTCATATAGCTAGAATATTATTTATTATTTAATACAAGGAATTCATTTCTCTTATAAAATCTACTACTTGCATTCATTTTTTTAAGACCATACTTTTACGCTAGTCCTATTTTTAAATGCATCACAACTGACTTTGGGGAGAATCCTACTCAATAACGTGTATACTTTATTTAAAAAGAATAATTTCATAAGAATGTCTTTCTTTTAAACATGACTTTATCTTTATATATAAATTTTACAACTTTTTTTTACAAAAACTTTTAATGCCTTTCAACATGCATTTCTTAGCCATACTAATTAACCCTAGGTTTGAACGGACAACCGCAAGTTAGCGGATCTTTTAGGGTGCCTAACCCCTTCCCTTTAGGATAATAAAGAACCCTTACCCAGAATCTCATTAAGTTTAGCAGACCATTAAAATGGAGTTAAATGTTTACTTTAAACTAGTTAACATTTAGGTGTCCTAATTCACCCAAATTAATTAGGTGGCGACTCCCTAGCAACCCTTTAGCACCTTTTTATATTTTTAACATCCCTTTTAAAATTTAGCATTTTATTTATTTTCTAACATCTTATTTAAGCAGGGTTCGCTTTTAGAAAGTCGCGGTCGAAATCGGGCGCGACAGTTTATCAACCGTCTTTCGCTGTAGTCTCTGGGGGAAAGGGATCTTATCTGTATACTCCTTCTCTGGAGTTTTCTCTACTACTGGGCTGGGCTCAATCACCTTCTCTTTTTCTAACTCTGCCTTCTTCTCAACTACTGGCTGAGGTGACTGCTGCTCCAACTGTCTTCCACTTCTCAACTGCACTGCCTGACACTGCTCCCTCGGATTTACCTCTGTATTGCTTGGCAATGTCCCCTGTGGCCTGCTGTTTGCCTGCTTTGCTAGCTGACCCACTTGTGTTTCCAAGTTCCTGAACGAGGATCTAGCTTCTGTCATGAACTGCGTCTGGGCGTTGGCAAGTGCTGTCACAGCTGCTTTCAGCTCGTCTGGCTTTTCTTGCTGAACCGGTGCATTGAACTGTTGAGGCTGTGGGGCTTGAATGAAGGGCTGCTGATTCTGGTTCTGCTGGTTCTGGTACTGGCCCCTGTATTGATTCTGCTGCCCCTGGTATTGATTCTGCTGCCCCTGGTCTCCTCTCCATGAGAAATTTGGGTGATTCCTCCACCCTGGATTATAAGTGTTGGAGTAAGGGTTGTTTTGTTGCCTCTGATAATTACCTACGGCCTGACATTCTGCCTGCTCCATTGGTATATTGTTGGGATCAGCTGAAGGACACCTATCGAATGTATGTGGGCCACCATATCTCATGACTTTAGGCATCTGTCTGCGTTCATCGACATTTGTATGTTCTTTGCTGTTGTTTCGCTAGAAGGGCCACTTGGGCAATCCAGGCAGCCATAGCATCGAGTTCGGGGACTCCCACTGTTCGTCTCCCCCGTGTCGACCTCTTACGTGACATGGTTGTTGGTGGCCATATCTTCTAATAACTCATGAGCGCCGTGGGCTGTTTTCCTCATGAATGCTCCACCTGCTGCTGCATCTATAATGGTTCTGGTTGTACTGCTCAGCCCGTTGTAGAAGATGTGGACCAAGTTCCACAACTCAATGCAATGGTGTGGGCACTTTCTCTGTAAATCTTTGAACCTTTCCCAAGCTTCATATAAGGACTCTCCATCTGCTTGGTAGAAGTTGTTCAACTCCCCTCTTAGTTTTGCTGCTTTACACGGGGGAAAGAACTTGGCTAGAAATTTACGTGCCGACTCTTTGCCATGTAAAAATCGAATCGGCGTGGAATTCAACCATACTTTTGCTCTATCCACTGGTGAGAAGGAAGAGCCTCAACTGACGGCATCATCGATGCGCCGTTATATCGAAAGTTGCACATAGCTCGAAATTAGCTATGTGCATATGTGATCCTCCGATGGCGATCCTCCGTGCATTGTGTCTTTGTACCATGCTCGTAATCGCGGTTTTATCTCGAAGTTGTTGGCTCTATGCGGGGAGCCTAATGCACGTATGTGCTCCATTCACTCTGGGCGACATAGTCCCCAAACTCCTTTCTCGCTGGATTTGGACTCTCTCCTCCACGTCTATTGGCACTTGCGAGGCACTCACAGGTTAGGTTGATTTTCTCCTAACCGCTTCTCTCATCATGTTATTGTTTTGACCACCGCCCATCTCTATCAAAGTTGCAATCCGATTCTTTCTCGCTCGCTTGCGTTTTCAATCTCTGGATTGAAGGGAACAAGAGTGTCTGCTCATCTTCTCCTTCGCATAAACTGGTTTCCTGAAATAGATCAAAAACAAACAACCAATCACGGTACCTCAAATTTTCTGGAAAAAAAAAACGTAAAAATTAAAAATAACAGTGAAAATTAAAAACCAAATTAGAAATTAAAAATAGACAAATTTGATATTGAACTATGCCTAATCCCCGGCAACGGCGCCAAAAACTTGATGCGCGGTAAGATGCACACACTTTAAACGCAAGTGCACGTTATCGTGACAAGTAGTATAGTCTTGATAAGACCGAATATCGTCCACAAGGATTAGAGTTCAATTACCAACTATCTATCTTTTGGTATCTATTTGGTAAATTGATATTTGGATTTGTTGTTTATAACTAAGAATTATAAAAACTATTTAACTATAAGGGTTTACTTCAGTGGTGATGAGAATATGGCTTCCATGTCTCTTCAACTATCTGCTTATGTTATTTATTAATGCAACGAACTATGGTCTTCTTCTTTCGAGAAGCGAGTTTTAAATCGTTTTATACTCCCGTTAGGGTTATATAAACACTCAACCCCAGTATCGCACCTTACCTACCTTTCGGTGATAAGGATAACTCTATAAGAGGATTAAGAGCAAAAATCTAGTTAACCGTCACGCACCATGCGCAAAATTAGGGTTGTTAAGCCTCTCATTAACGCTACATAAATAATTGAGGTATTTTCATCTCCAATCCAAGAATGTCTACCCAACTTACAGCATATTCACAATCCCCTCCTTTCGGAGTCTGATTAGAAATCATATAGTGATAATTAGTTGTCAATTAATTACCAAGCATTCAACACAATTATTGGATAGATCTCTCAAAGAAGAATAACCATAGACATATGCATTAAATCATAACATAAGTTTCTAGAGAATTAACATGGAAAGCCCTATAAGAGAATTAGTTCCTAGCCATAAATATGACAAGAACTAATTCAAAGTTCATCATGCAAAAACTGAAATAAAGAAAAGAAAAAGGAAAGAAATTACTAAGTTTAGGTCTCCAATCTCCAAGCAAGAAAATCTTGTGTTGTGCAAGAAAGGGAACCCTTAAAAACTGCCTAGGGTTCTCCTTTTATAGGCTGAAAACCGCCTCAACTTTTCCTCGCAGTTCGCCCAAAATCCGTCAAAACCTTATTTTTCGCCATGCTGCTACTGTTGGCATGAGGCGCCGCGGCGCTGGGTCTTCTGCAGCCTCTCTGGATGTTGGGCGCCGCGGCCCTGCTTCTGACTGCAGGAGGCGCCGCGACGCTGGTCTGGGTTTCAGCCTCGTTCGCCACTTTCTCTGTTTTTAGCTCTGGAACCTCCTCTTTTGCCCTCTTTTAGCTCCTTTTCCGCCATTTGGTCATTTTAACCACTTTGACTCAAAAGACAGGAAAACTATCCTAATACGACACTTATATGTGCAACACGGATTGGGCTGGTGATGTGGAGGACAGAAAGAACACAAGTGGAGGATGTTTTTACCTTGACAATAATTTAGTTTCTTGGTATAGTCGCAAGTAAAAATGTGTTTCACTCTCAACTGCTGAATCTGAATATGTAGCAGCTGAGAGTTGTTGTTCTCAATTAATATGGTTAAGAAACATGTTAGACGACTATGGTTTTTCAAATAATGTCTTAATTTTGTATTGTGATAATATGAGTGCCATTAACATTTCAAAAAATCAAGTTCAGCACTCTCGTACAAAACATATAGATATTAGACATCATTTTTTGAGAGATTTGATTGAAAAATAGCTAGTACAAATTGATTATGTTGATACACTACATCAACTAGCTGATATCTTTACAAAAACTTTAGATCATGAGAGATTTTCTAGTTTGAAAAGATGTCTTGGTCTCTGTACTTTCTGAATTCGGCACTGTTGGGCAAATATCGTCTGAAATGTCTCTAACATTTCGAATGACATTTACCTATGTAATATCAGAATATGATTTTCAGTATTTTGTTATGACTGGCTTTTTGTGCATACAGATATTGTTTTCAAATAAGAACATGAGTTTAATGTGATACCGTTCTCTGCGATGATATGAGATATCATAAATAGGGAGTATCAAAATAAGGCAAAGCCTTTGTAATTCTCGACAATTGTGAAAATTGGGCAAAGCCCTTGGAAATTGATATCGTTCATATACTATAAGAGTATCAAAGTGCTTAATCAAAAGAAATTATGAGGATGCTAAATAAGTATTCTTATTTTTTACACGAAAATATATTTCGTATGTATTTTTTTATTAGATCTAGGACTCAATGGAAAATATTACATTGGTATGGAGATTGAACTCATGAAATCATGTATGAAACGTGTCTTGATTTGTTGCCGAAATGTAAGTGTTCTTGAGAGATTGTGATACATTCGTTGTTCAAAATGTTGTTAATATTACTGATGACATTCTCAGATATTGACATTTATTGGGATGCAGTGTGTAACTGATTTTTGAAAAATACAGTTATATTTTTTCCTACTGTGTGTCGTTGATTGTTGAATATATTTTAATATTTTTTGTTGATTATGATCTAATCTAGATGTCTATCTTTTAAAAACTCTAAATTTTAGGAACAAATATTGGAATACAATACAAACTCTTAAAATCTGGAAACAAAAATATTCTTGCCAAGTGTATAAATGTATCTTCAGTTGCTAATCTTTCTAGTCCATTTCATTTCCTTCCCGAAAAATTTAAAAAAAAGGAAGAAATTTGTCACATCGTCTCGGTTTATAATCAGAGAACCGATGGATCCCTTCCAAAACACACCATTTTCCCAAACCCTCAAAAACCCCAACACTCCTTCATCTTCTTCACCATTCTCACAAATGGATACATCACCAATATCACCCAAAATGTCACCCAACATTTCAGAACACACACCAATGAGCACAAGTCCGCCAAACTGCACAACCATTGTGTTGAGTGAGTTTCAAGAACCACTCGACACTGCCTACCCAGGAGATATCCACAACCCGATTGATTTGGAAAATAATTCTGATGTCACTGTGTTACAAAAAAGGGAAGGCACTTCTAAATTTCCCACTCGGAGGTCCACTCGAATGTTTGAAAGAGATTTCGACAGCACTGAATCAGCTGCGAAACGACCGAAGATCGATCCCACTGCCTCTGCAATTTCAAGCAGTGATTAGAGTGATTCTGACTTCAATTTGTCCAACAACGATGATGCTGAGAGGACTCCATCAGTCGAACTACCAACAGAAGTTCTAGTGACACCATCATACTCAAATCTCTTTGTTCCTAATATTGTGGATTCGAGTAAAGAACAGGAAAT
Source organism: Przewalskia tangutica (assembly GCA_029844215.1). Taxonomy (NCBI): domain Eukaryota; kingdom Viridiplantae; phylum Streptophyta; class Magnoliopsida; order Solanales; family Solanaceae; genus Przewalskia; species Przewalskia tangutica. The sequence goes on from CM056719.1 coordinate 1,239,456, forward strand.
CCCAGAAGATACGCCTTTAAAGAAGTTTTGCCCCAGAAAAGTCTTGCAAAAAGCAGTGATTGAAGAGTCGTCAGAAGATACCCCAGATGTTGCTGAAAATGTCACAACATCTTCGGCAACATCCCAACATGTGTCAAAAGAATCAAGTTCTTCAACCTCATCGAGCAAATGTGCAACATAATCGGAGAATGAGGTACATCCTTACTCAGATAAGTTTCTAACTAAAGAAAAGTCTAAACATTGATCGTGGTATAAAAATAGAATAATCAGAACAGAAAAAGTAGTGGACATTGCATCGTGCACCGAATATGTCCTGATGAATTTTTTTACTGGAAGAAATCTACTATGCTTTGTCAATAACAAGTGTCCATACATTGAGGATATTGTGAGGATGTTTTATGATAATCTGGAAACTAAAATGGAGAAGGTCATGTCAAAGAAATTTGGCAAGAGTTATCTCTATAACAAGTTTTACGACTTCACACCTACCACAATCAACCAATGTTTGAATTTGAGTGATGGATTGAAAGAAAAAGAAGAAAGGGATGTTGTAAATGACATAGATGAAGTGATTAACTATATCACTGGAGGTATTTTGAAGAAATGGGTCTCAAGGTGTCCGGCGTCGAAGCTCACCGCATTGTTTGTTATATTACACAAGATTGCTATATACAATTGGCTCCCCTCAATGAACGAGTCAATTGTAACTATAGAGCAATCAATACTCTTTTACAAGATAGGAAAAAGTTTACGAGTCGATATGGGAATTTCAACAGATTGTAAATTTGGCTGAAAATGACTCCAACATAATCCTACCATTTCCCTCCTTGATCTTTAAAGTTTTGACATGTCAAGGGTTCAAACCACCAGAGAAAGATATGATAAGGAAAGAACCTGAGGTGTATATTGTTAATAAAACAGTACTGAGGAGCCCGAACAGAATCATTGATTTGCCTTGGAGAAAAAAAGCTGGAAGTGAGGATGTTGCCAGAAATATTCCTGACATTCTAGGCAACATACAACAACAAGATCGCTTCATCGCTCGGTTGGTAAGAGAAATTGCAAAAATCAACTCGCAGATAGATAGAGTTGATCATGTCAGTGCATCATTAGTTCAAGCCAGAGATCACTTTCTGTTTTTGCTTTCTTCCCAAAATGAGGAGATGATGATGATGGTACTGTGCAGGGGGAGAAAGGAGGAAAAGAAGCTGAGAAGAAAAGAGGAGAGAAAGTTGTTGTGCAAGAAAAAGAAGCAGCAGGACTGCAACTACTCGAAGTAGAACTCGTCGATCACCTGGTACGTTGCAGAGGGAGGAAGGCAGTGAAGTTGACTGATGTAGAAAGAGGCTGGAATCTACTACTTCTGTCTGATTTTAGAGAAGACTGCTGCTGTTGATGAGTTGATGCTGCTGCTATGTCACTATGATGTTTTGCTGATAATCTGTGTGGACTGGATATCTAATCCAGTAGAAATTTGTTGGGATATTTTGTTTTTGGTTATAATATTCTGTTTGGTTTGTAATGACACTAATTGGTTCTACTTTGGATGTTTTATTAAACTTCATTAAATGGCATATATGTGTATATTGTATATATTGTGTTTGTATGCCGATTTCAGGTTGAGGGGGAGCCTTTGAGTGAATTTGTCATTGTTAGGTCACTCACACTTAGTTGATTAAGTTTTGTGAAGAAAGGCAAAAATAGGGAGAATGTTAACGCTAGGATGTGTGTTATAACATTTTTCTAACATATCGTTTTTCAGAAAATGTCGGTACAAATGTCTTGACATTTGGGCTGACATTCTAGTAACAGTTTTGCCTATCTTCACGGACAGTTTTTCAGGAAACTGTGACTTTTTTACTTATGACAAATTGACTTGGCAAGGAGTATTTGGAGCTGATTACAAACGAGGAAGACCAAGTCCAAGAGGAGCATAACTTAAGGAGCAAGACGAGGAAGAAATAGTCCAAGCAGTTGGAGATTTTCGTGCCTTAAGCTACTGCCTCACGTGCCCCTTTTTCAGTTCAACTTCCACAACTTGATGATGAGTCTTTCAAGGGAACTCTCTACTATAAATAGAGATGTCACTTCAAGGATTCAATATCCAAAATTTTAGAGTGAAAACGATATAGAGAGATCTCCACAAATATCGATCAAGTAGACTGGATCGATGTGTTGCCTGTATTTGTGACGACATTCTGTACGACATTATAATTGCTACTTAGATTCTAGATTTGTTCTTTCATTGAAACAATTGTAATGAGGTGTTGATCACTTCTATTTAGATAGATTTTTCAGGCATAAGTCATCTGCGACTTAATTTTTTTTATTCCCTTTTGTATCATCTTGTAACATTGTAAAGAAGGAATATATCAATTATATATATATATATATATATATATATATAATACCTTTGGTCATTGACCATTATGAGTTATATTAATATATAACCTATGAAAATTAAACCTTTGTGTTCTTTATCTATTTCCGCTGCACTTTAATTCTTTCAAAGGTTTTCTGTTTTTATCCAAATGTCATAACTTATGTCAGACGACATTTTAGCTGACATTTGATATTGTTTCTGCATACGTTCAGTTCTACTTTGCTGTTTGATTTTATTTAATTCATAGTATTAACCCACAAGATCCAACTGCTCTTTTTAATAAGCTGTACCAAACGGGCCCTTAGTCTTCTTCAGTTTCTTGCTTGGGTATTAAACCATATGCAATTTGATTAGTCTCTTCCAAGGCGTGTCTTAGCGGTGGTTTTTCCATTTTGAGATATTTACAATTTTTACAAGGCTTCCCTTGTATATATTGTTTTAAATTGCTGAGTATTGTCTTTAATCTTTAGCGGCAAAGTCAAAATTTAAAATTTATACGTTTTGAATTTTTTACTGAAGTCATTACTCTTTTCAGTTAGTGAGTTCACAATTAAATATTTATCCCTCGTAATAATGTCTAAGAAGTTCAAAGGCACCCGCAAGGATAGCCAAGTTGGTGTAGCAGTAGAGCGCGAGACCGCAAGATCACGAGTTCGATCTCCTGCATAAACCTTCTTGGTTGAGTCTGCATCACGTAGGCATCATTGTGGTTAATCGGCTGACGTGGTTTGCAAGCTATTGCGTCAGCCCGGGGTTTACTCTGTGCGCACTCAAAAGAATAGCAGCTGCGGGTTCCTTCGTCAACAAAAAAAAAAAGAAGTTCAAAGGCGAACATCAAGTTCGTTCCAAAATCGTAAAAGCTTGATAAGGATGAAGGCAGAGTATTATAATGTTCCTTGTTCCTTGTTCAGAATTTATAATAGTTGTTCGACGTATGTTTATCATTGACTAATTTCATCATGGACCACAGAGAATGAGCTGAGATTAGTTAAATCGCCAAATGACACATCGTATGAGCAGATCGCTCTGACTTTGATAATAGGATTTCAATCCGTCAGTTTCAATTATATGATATAATTTGACTCGATACGAAATTTAAATATAAAAAAAATTCATCTGTTCTAATTTATAATTTATATGACACTCTTTTATTTTAGTTAGTAAAAAAAGAATGACACATTTTTATATTTAGCAACAATTTAACTCTAAAATAGTCATTTTACTCTTAATGAAATGATTTCTAACCTAAAATATTTTTTTGACTTATTTTAGACCATAAAGTTCAAAATAAATTCTTTTTTTTTTAAACTTCGTGTCCGGTCAAATACGTTCCCTCATGTAAATGGGATGGAGGGAGTATAAATTTCTAAAAATTATGGTCTAAAAAATATCATAAAGGTTCCAAAGCAAGCTAGCAGTCTTCCCCAGCTGCAAATCCAACCTACTGGTAAGAGCATGATTCGACAGATTTACTATCAAGCTCTTCATGCTAGAACCACCAAAATATTTCCTTTTTGGGCTTGGCCCACCAAATTATTTCTTTTCTAATTCTGATTTTATTTTCTTTTTATTTCCTTTAGCTAAAATTTTCTGAGTAGAGATGGAAAAAATATTGGAAATTCTGGTGGTGCAAATGCACCACCGTGCTTTACATACATCCGCCACTGATCATAACATTTGTGAACCTATTAGTTTTTTGAAATTTATGATCTTAAACATATAATAACTGTAGTCTTTGGACCTTGCAGTGTCTTCTGTGCGTACATCAAAAATAAAAAAAATTAGGGCCCCTTTTTTCATTTTCTATTAAGTAGTATTAACAAGAATTTACTGTAAATGCCCATAATTCGCAGGTCTTAGCCCAATTATGGACCCACTTTTACGAATTAAAACAGGACCCCCAAAATGTTTGAGACGATCCTGATAATAACATTTATATGACTATTAAACTTCTCATTAAGGGTTAAACAAAAGGTTAATTTATGATTAGATGTTTGTAAATATGAAAATGTGATACATATTCTTTTTAAAACGGACTAATAAAAACTTACAATGACCCAAATAATAGTAGTGTTCTTGATTTAAAAAATCATTTATTAATTACTCTTCTTTTGAATTTATTCTCACTATTCAATTGGTAAAGTATTAAAGGATAGCTTAGAAAGAAAATACTCTTATAATAGACTACAAGATTTTTTTACAATAATCTTTAAAGACATATAAAATAAATAGTAATAAGACTACATTGCATGCGTACATACATCTAACGACTTTTTAAAAGGGCAACTTTTATTTAAAGGTCAACTTATTATCCATGAGTTTGGTGAGGCTTTAAAGAAAAGAGTACCACAATAGTAATCATCTTATGAAGTTTTTGTGTTAGTTCCACCCTGCTACGACCAAGACAATTGATATAAAGTATAAATATCGAGGCGATTCAATATTTGTTATATATACATAAAAAAAAATTAACCTTCTATAAAGTGTAATATTCCGACAAAGGAAATTCAGTTGAACTCCTTCCGCCCTTCTAGCTTAGGGCAGAAAACAGAACAATTAAAAGGGATATTACCTCAGACTTTCTTGAAAATTGAAGTGAGACACATGAACAATTAATTCAAGAAGATTTAATGTAAAGTAGCTATTTACAGCCAAAGTTACTGAATCATTTCCTTGTCAATGTTTTTTACTTCAACAAGATCTATGGTGACCAAAATTTATATAGTATCATGTCAATCAGAAATAGGCCTGGCCAGTGGGCCGGGACGACCCGGTCCCGCCCCGACACCGCCCCGGTCCAGCCCCGGCCCCGATTTTTTTTTTAAAAAAGGTACCGGGACTCGAACCGGGACGGGCCATTGTCTCGTCCCGCCAAGACCCTACCCGTCCCGGTCCCGCCCCTTGTCCCGCTCGAAAACCCCCCTTGGCAAAAATAACCGTTGCACCAACGATCATTTTACATTTTGACCGTTGTGCAACGGCCATTTTTGGCCTCCCCCCTCCCCCAACCCCCCTACCCTCTTTATATTTATTTTTAATCCTTAAGTTTTTATATTTACACTTTAACCCAATTTTCAACTATAAATACCTCAGTTTCTCTTCATATTTCTCACAAATCTTCCTACAATCTCTCTAATCTCTTAATCAATCTCTCTACAAGTCTACATTGTCTACTAAATATTCCATTTTATTTATTCATTTGGGAGTGAAGTTGGCAACTAGCTTGATGATCATCCATCGAGCAAAATATCAATTTTAAACCTCTCGATTACACGTCGAAGTTACATCGGCGTTTGGTACATTCGTTTTTTCATTAAATTATTATTTTATATTTATTTTATTTAGCGCACTTAATTTCATTATCTTTAAGTCTTTAACTATTTATTAGCATAATTAAAATGAAAGGACTAAGAAGTATGTTGGGTAAGGGTAAAACTTCTTCTAGTATTCCTAGTCCTACTCCTAGACATGATTTTATTGATACTGAACATTTTTCTGAAATATCATATGATTTAGACGATCATATATTTTCTCAAAAGAACAAGACTTTAATTTAGAAGATGCTCTAAATGATGATACACCCACTAATGTAGATGAAACACCCACTAGTGAACCTCCAACTGGAACGTCTCCTATTCTATGAGACGAGGTCCAGCAAACAACCATTAAAATCAGATGCATGACAATCTTTTATTAGGGACGTAGCGAATCAAGTAGCTATTTGTAATATTTGAAAATAATGTTTTAGTTTTAAAACTGGACAAGATCACTGTGGGACAGGAAGTTTAATGAGACACATAAAACAAAAACACTCAGCTAGGTATGCCCAATACGATACTAAAAAAAGGGTGCGCAAGCGCCCTCTCCATCGGGACAAGGTTCATATACTGTTCCGGACCAAGTACAGGGTCAAATTAACCCTACGACGAGGGAAATTATAGACCCTAAATATGATAAACATAGAGATAGGAAAGCATTATCAAAATTAGTTGTTGCAGAGGGTTTGCCTTTTTCATTTCATTTATGTCCTGGTTTTATTCATTATATTAGATATATATATATATATATATATATATATATATATATATATATATATATATATATATATATATATATATATATAATCATGCTTATAAAGGTTTTCTTAGATCAACCGTAAAGAAAGATGTATTTAAATTTGCACATGAATATCAATAGTATTTATATTATTCATTATATCATTTTAATGACAAAGTCACTCTCACTTCTGATATAGGTCGTAGTACTAACGACCATGATTATTTAACGGTAATCTGTCATTGGATAAATTATAAATGGTTTATGCAAAAACGTATTTTAGCGTATAGATATATAGATAGTAGGCACACGTGTGATTTTATTTCAGAAAATATTTATTTAGTTTGTGATTATTACGGAATAACTGATAAAATTATGAGTATTACATTAGATAATGCATCTTCTAATAATGTTGCTATTACAGTTTTAAAAGATGTTTTAACTCCATCTTCAAGTCGTTTTATTACGTCTGTTGTCTTAGATAAAAAAAAGACGATTTTTCAAGTCGCCCCCTTTGGTAAGGACCAAAGAGGGCGATACCAAAAAGGGCGACAACAATCGCCCTTTTTGATGAATCTCAAAAAGGGCGACTCTAGTCGCCCTATTTGGGATGGTTCAAAAAAGAGAAAAAATTAAATGTACCAACTGAAATTTAAACCCTGATCTGAACTGTGACACTGTACTATTCTACCACTAGTTATGCAACATTAATCACCACAAATACAACCCCCTGCCAAGAATCGAATCCGGACATCCTTTATCGAATTGTGTCATTCTACCACTAAACCAGTCATCAATACTTGTTATATTTATACTCATCATAATAATATATTCCTTGGATTCGGATCCGAATATTTTGGATATAAAAAAAATCGGATATTCATAATTTTTAGATAATTTTGGATCGGATTCAGATCCGAATATTTCGGATATCCAAAAAATCAGATATTCGTAATTTTTGGATAAATTCGGATCGGATTCGGATATCTAAAAAATAGGATATTCATAATTTCGGATAATTTCGGATCGGGTTCAGATTCTAATATTTTGGATATTTGTAATAGGATAATTTCGGATCTTATTCGGATCTGAAATTTTCGAATATCCAAAAAATTGGATATTCATAATTTTCGGATCATTTAGGATCGGATTTGGATCCGAATAGTTCGGATATCCAAAAAATCAGATATTCGTAATTTTCGGATAATATCGGATCCGAATATTGCGGATATCCAAAAAAATCGGATATTCATAATTTTTTGATCATTTAGGATCAGATTCAGATCTGAATAGTTCGGATATCCAAAAAATCGGATATTCGTAATTTTTGGATAATTTCGGATCGGATTCGCAACCGAATATTTCGGATATTTGTAATTTTCGAATCATTTAGGATCATATTCGGATTCGAATAGTTCGGATATCCAAAAAATCGGCTATCCAAAATTTTCGGATCGGATTCCGAGACTTTAGTTAAAAAGAGAATTTATCACGTTTGAAATTTTTAATCTTTAAAAGTAGATTTCAAATTGAACAAAAATTATAATTCTTATATCAAGAAGGACGATTTTCTCAAGTCGCCCCCTTTGCTAAGGCCAAATAGGGCGCGTGAACTCGCCCTTTTTGAGATGTCTAATTTAAAAATATTCTATTATTTTTACAATATTATTTACAAATATGTTATTATTAATTAATATATTTTCAAGAAATAATATGTATCTTAAATACCTAATTTAATATATCATTTATAATGACGCATATTTGTCAAGTATTAATTTTTATTTTTATTTGTGTAATTACATATGTGACTTTAATTAGCTTTGTAATTGTAAGATCAAGAAGGGCGATTTTCTCAAGTCGCCCCCTTTGGTAAGGACAAAAAGGACGAGTTTAGTCGCCCTCTTTGCCTTCTCAACTAGGGCAATTTTTAGTCGTTTTCTTTGCCATCTCAACCAGGGCGATTTTTAGTCGCCCTCTTTGCCTTCTCAAACAGGGCGATTTTTAGTCACCCTCTTCGCCTTCTCAAAAAGTCGTCCTATTTGGTTAAATAAACTTAAATGTCATTTCTAAGGAAATACAAAATCGATCATCACTATTTTATAAGACAGATCGGATTCGGATCCGAATATTTCAGATATCTTATTAATCGGATATTCGTAATTTTGGATATTTATTTTATGAAAATTTAAATTAGGAAAAAATCTAATAGGATAATTTATGATGAACGAAAGTCTATAATGCGACTTAATTTGAAAGGAGAACTTTTAATATTTTCATCTATTAGTAATAGAAATAATAGATCAAAATCGCCTTTAATTAAAATGTTATATATATTATCAACACTACAACAAATCGGTTCAAATATATATATATATATATTATCTATTTATATTTTGTAGTAATTTGATTTTTTTAATAAAATATGATAGATAAATTTAAACATCGAAACATTAATGGGCAGTGGAATAAAAGTTTAGAAATAAATAAAAATTACAAAAGTAAGAAAAATACATATTTATTTATATCTTATTAAAAATAAATAATAAAAGAAAATATTAGTACGTGATAATATTAGTACGTCATAATATTTATATACTATGATATATGCATTCAGTGAATTGAATGTTGGAAAACAAGAAAGAAGAAAACTAACGTTTGAAAAAGAAAATATTAGAACGTGATAATATCATTTGTTATTTCATTTGTACTCATTATAACATTTTACTTGACCGTGATATTATGTGTGATTAATTATCATAGGGCGGATAGCAACGGACATGGAAAAATCACGAGAGATGATATTTCTCATCGTATTTTATATTTTGTTCTTCCATAAGGTCTCGGTTATTTATATCTTATTAAAAATAAATAATAAAAGCAAAATATAAAGTGGAGCAAAAAGGACGACTTAAAAAAATCGTCCCTTTTGATTTAGACCAAAGAGGGCGACTTCAAGTCGCCTCCTTTGGCCATGATCAAGAAGGGCGACTTCAAGTCGCCCCTTTGGTGAAATTAAAAAGGGCGACTGTATGTCGCTCTTTTTGGTCCGTACTAAAAAGACATTTTTTAGTCGCCCTTTTTGGTTAAAAAAAATTGCCCTCTTTGAGGCGATTTGTTGTAGTGTAATTATAACTTAGTTGTAAAGGATGACCTATTACTTTTTCAAGATATTCTTAAAAAAATACAATTTGCTAACCACTTTATTTTTAAAAATAATAGAATACTACGAAAAAAAATTATAAATTTTTTGTTACGATTGCCAACTACCTTATAGAAAAATTCCCGAAGAATTACCCACTAGGTGGGATTCTTTATATGAACAACTATTTGTTGCTTAATTATGATTATAGAAAATCTATAACTTTATTTTTTAACGCCCATAATTAAAATCCAACTGATATTGGGGAAAAATTAAAGAACTTATTGTATTTCTAGAGAATTTTTTTCAAGAAACAAAATAATTTTCTGGTATATATTATCCTACTACTTCAACTATGTTGTTTTATATAGCTATAATATTTTTACTGCTTAGAGAATATATGGAAAAACAGCTTATAAGGCAGCTATTAAAAATGTTTATCAAAAATAAAGAAATATTTTATTCCTATTCCCCCTATTTATATTATTGTGTTGTATTAAATCCGACTATTAAAATAGACAGTTGTAAATCACTTATTGAAAATATTTATAACTGTATAAAAGTACTACCACCTCCAACTTTCTAAAAATTTAAATATCCCACCACTTATTGAAATTGAACAAATGAAAGAAGTAGTAGTCTAGCATAGAAGACGAATGCAAAAAAATATATAGACATTACCAACAAGAAAGTGCTATCAACCAACCAGCTTTCATACCATCTTCTTCTTCTTCAACACAACCTCTAAAAAGACATGTTGTTTCTGCGGCTAGTATTGAAAACCTCAGCAATAAAATGTGATTTGGTAGCACTACTAACCAAATTAGCAAGTTTGATATTTTTGTTTTGCAGTGTACTTTACCGCACTCAATCGATGTCAAGAAGGAAAGGAAGACTTCTTTGAAATCGGAGGCAATGAGAAGACATTTCCGACACTTTCAATGATGGCCCGAGATGTTTTGAACATTCAAGCGTCAACAACGGCTTCTGAAAGCGCTTTTTCTGCTGGCAGAATTCAAATAGGAAAGCAGAGACACTCATTAGCCGGAGACAGCTTGGAGATTGCATTACTATTCAGAGATTGGATACGAGTGGAGCGGAGAAGGTGCGGTCAACCGGAGATCAACGAAGAAGAAGACGAAAACTACAACGACATCTTATCTGAAGGTATGAGTAGCGACGTGGATCAATTTAACCAACAAATATCAAGTCCAACCAAAGAACCACACGACATTGTGAAGAAATTAAAAAAGTGTTTTCAAATTGATAATTTATTTAGTTGCAATTCTACTATGTCATTTGCAACTTTTGAACAACACCACAAAGTTGTAATTTTGACAATTGTATATGTATTACCAAAAAAATATATTTCAATGAAATAATATAAGAGGCACAAAAACAGTCTTAGAATGTTTTTATTATACTATCTTGTTCAATTATTTAGTTGTTCATATATTTAATATATGTTATTTTTTAAATAAGTGCAAAAAAAACGTCCCGACCCGTCCCGACCCGCAAGACCCGTTACCTTTTCCCGACGGGACCGGTACCGGGATGGGACATCGGTCAAGCGACTCAAGCCCGATAGTTCCGGCCCGCCAGTCCCGCCCCAGCCTGTCCCGTCCCGTCCCGTTGGTCACCCCTGTCAGAAATCATTTTTTGAATAATACGGGTAATCTTTCACACTGAAGCACACGTACTCATCTGCTTAGCAAATAACTGTGATCTAGATCACATTATAACCATAGTTTTCACATTATTAATGATATAGCAAAGACCAAAGTAAACAGATTGCTTCCCAAGTGAAATCTTATTTAGGCTTAAACGGACAAACCTAGCATATTGAAATCACCCATTTGTGCAGTCTTATAGAAAGGGGGGAAACTTGGTAGATGAATAGAATAGATTAGACGAGCTGCATACATAAATTAGTACTTATAGTCAATCTTGAAACTCATTACATGATTACAGTAAAACCTCTTTATAACAACTGCGTTTGTCTAGATGTTTTATGATTGCTATAGTGAGATGCTGTTATAGAGATATATATACCAAGTTGGTTCCAAAGAAAACTAGGCCGTTATAATGAAATGGTGTTTTAGAAGATTGTTGTTATAGATAAATAAGTATTTTGGGCTTCAATTATCGCCTTTCTGCAACTGAGACAGTGATATTGTTAACGGACTCAGAATCTAACCATCTTTGAAATATTAATGTAGATTGCTTTAATTGAGGCAGATCCGTCTCACTAAACATAAGAACAACAATTGACACTGATGGCCTATTAACAGCATGATCCTAGACACAAATCAAAGCAGGCCAATGTATGCACCTCAGCACCGTTGCTGAGGAACATGAGTCCGAAATTGATTCATCTCTAGTCCTTCGCTTTCGGTCCATAACTGCCATGCCTAAAAGCGTTTCAAAATGGTAATATAGAAATATGTAGATAACATTGAATATTGAATTCGTTGCACTTACATAACTGAGAAGGTTCAAATTCTTGTGGTCACAAAATCCGCTGTTTCTCCTGCTACTGACAATCTCTAGGCCAATCTAGTAGACATCAGATTTCTCAGAGAATAGTCCTCCCATGGCGTATTCAGGTGACATATAACTTGAATGTTGAAATTGTTAAGAGTCTCACATATTGGAATATGGACTCATTAGACAATCCTCACCCTACAAGCTAGCTTTTGGGGTTGAGTTAGACCCAATATTCATTCTTTACATGATATTCCAATTCTTTATTCACCGATGTTGGACCCCCAAATTATATTATCCACGCTCCATTTAACAAGGTCTGGGCGTACGGGAGAGTATTAAGAGTCTCACATCAAATACGGAATGAAAACATGGACTCCTTATATGGACTTGGACAATCTTCACCTTACAAGCTAGCTTTTGGGGTTGAGTTAGGCCCAAGATCCATTATTTACATGGTATCAGAGTCATGCACATTCCAATTTTTTGTTCACCGATGTTGATCCCCCAAATTATATTATCCACGCTCCAGTTAACAAGGTCTGGTCGTGCGGGGAGTGTTAAGAGTCTCACATCGGATATGGAATGAGAACATGGATAAGCTAGCTTTTGGGGTTGAGTTAGGCCTAAGATTCATTCTTTACATGGTATCAGAGTCAGACCCATTTCAATTATTTGTTCACCGATGTTGGGCCCCAAATTATATTATCTACACTCCAGTTAACAAGATCTGAGCGTCATCGGATATGAAATGGAAACATGGACTCCTTATATGGACTTGAACAATCCTTACCGTACAAGCTAGCTTTTGGGGTTGAGTTAGGCCCAAGATCCATTATTTACAGAAACACCAATATTTTCTGAAAACTAAGCAATTAGCCAGTGGATTTAGAATGCTTCTTTTACTAAAAAATCTGTTCTAGATCATATAGAAGAATTTCATGAACCCCTAACCACCCTTGGCACCATTTCCATTATATACATTCTCAATAGAACAAGTAAGATCATCCAAGACTGTAATAATGCGAAGATATGACAGTAAAAATAAGAGGTAGTACTTCTGATGGATGTGATCAGCCATCGCCGACAAGAAGTTGGTGAAAAGGGCACTTGCTTTAGGTTCAACATTTTACCTCATACATAGCATGTGGTCAGCCTCAAGCTCAAGAACATTAAGGAATTGGTGTTAACTATGAAACAGAAGAAGATTTGGAGTCCCATTTAAGAGGTTATATATCTAGTGACTCCTATTATCATCCAATAGCAAGTAGTAATAGTATCACTAGCCATCAGAAACCAGAAAGTTCTAATCTCATTCTTTTCATTAAGGAGGAGGAAAGAAGTCGAGTTCTTCGTAGATTCATGATGAACATAATAGACTTAAATGTATATGTTGTGGATTGATACGAGCAGTTTTCTCAAACTCTCAATAAGGTAAAAGGAATATAATCAACTTTCCATCATACAACGCCTCCTTATCTTCAAGGAAATAAAAGGAAATTACCCTCAGTGCTCTAGACGGAACGCGAAAAGTGATGATCATATCTCATCCTTTCAGAGGAGGGGCTCCTTAATGAAAAGAATGATATTGGAACTTTCTGATTTCTGACGGCTAGTGATACTATTACTACTTGCTACTGATTGATAATAGGAGTCACTAGATATATAACCTCCTAAGTGGGACTCCAAATCTTCTTCTCTTGCATAGTTAACACTAATTGCTTGATGTTTCTTGAGCTTGAGGCTGATCACATGATATGATGAAAATGTTGAACCTGAAGCAAGTGCCCTTTTCATCAATCTCATTCCACAAGTTACCTGTGGATGTCTCGCTTGAATTGAAAAACCTACCAGCCAGAATGAGGTCTTTTGTAACATAATTCGTAAAATCATTAGGCAAAATAGAAGGCTCAAGCCAGGAACTATAAGATAGTCTTTGAACTCTCATATTATAATGATTCATGTAACCCTGACATATTTGTAGAACTTCAAGTTTAATTCATTAAAGCACGAGATTTCAGATCGTATTGTACCATATAACCATCGCAAAAAATATTAATTATATGCAATTCATCAAGCAATTTTAACCAATACTTCAGTAAGGAAGTCCCAAAATAAAAGTTACATCCTTACTAAGGACTGCTCGATCATACGTAACGTCTAACATTACTAATATATCAGAACTATGCTTATACACCCTACCAAAACGACCCCTAAAGGCATACAGAGACCAGGCAACGCAAGGATGAATTCAACATATTTATGCTTACCTTTTCCAAATCAATTACTTTGATAGTACCTTCCTCAGAAACATGAACACCTATATCAATCTACTCATTTATATTATTAACCCTCAAAAACAACATTTTATATTGTTTGGCATGCAGATACACCGGAAGTTTTGTAAACTTTGTATAGATTAAGAGAAGATATGAGATAAATTGAAGACTTGATAGCACTCAACAACATATAAATAAATTTTGTTATCGTTCCCTCTTTCTCAAAAGCCTATGTCAAGATTAGTTGATAGTATTATTATATATATTTGTAGATTTATTACTTTGCTTAAGATTCACTGAACCTACTTTAGGATGATAATTAGGAGGCAGTGAATGTAAATCATTATTCTTAAATGCTATGATTTGCTAAATATCTGTTGGATAAAAGGTTCACGATTTTATATAGTGTCCTACCTGAAAAAGGATTATAATGTATAATACATATAGTTCAATAATATTTTTCCCGTACTTTTATGTCTCACTCTCACAATCAATACTGTTAAGGGCAGAGTCTGCAGTAAAATCCAGAAATTAGAAGCATAGCTTACCTCTTTGATTTGCTAATCCTCATGCAGAAAATGCCTGCAAAGATGACCACTATGAAAATGCTTGAAGTAATTATGATGATGATCAGGGATAGTGCCTGTTTTCATGATGAGATGTATGATAAATGTAAGATGATATTAATCTCTCTTGAGGAGTTTTTCATTAATATCAAGGTATATATAGAGTACAATATTCATCCCTTATACAATAGGAATCTAAGCCTATACAAAAGAGGAATCATAGTTTTACCATAATTATATTTACACAATATATGGAAATATTCTAATTATGGGTAGGGAATATATTGTTTCCTATATTTACACGTTTACACACCCCCTCAGTCGGAGCGGGAGGAGGCCGGACGCTGAGACTGGATCTGAAGTCAAGAAACAACTGTCTAGGAAGTCCTTTGGTAATATGTCTGCATACTGATAGGATGATGGAACATGTAACACTCTGACATGACCTAGAGCAACTTTCTCACGAACAAAGTGTAGGTCTATCTCAATGTGCTTGGTTCGCTGATGCTGAACCGGATTATGAGACAAATAGATGGCAGAGATGTTATCACAGTACACAATAGATGTCTGACGCAAAGGACACTGAAGTTCTAACAGTAAGTTTCTGAGCAAACAAATCTCAGCTACTACATTTACAACGCCTCTGTACTCAGCCTTGGCACTGGATTTAGATAGGGTAGTCTGTCGCTTGGCAGACCAAGAAATCAGATTATCCCCTAAGAAAACACAAAAGCCGGAGGTGGAGCGTCGCGTGTCCGGACACCCTACCCAATCTGCATCTGTATATGACTTATGAGAGCAACCTGTTTGGCGCAGAGGGGTACAGGTGCAAACCATAATCGAAAGTACCCTTATGTATCGAATGATACGCTTAAGAGCAGTGAAATGAGACTCCCTGGGGGCATGCATGAATAAGCACACCTGCTGAACAACATAAGTTATGTCTGGCCTGGTAAATGTGAGATACTGAAGTGCACCTGCAAGACTCTTATACAGAGTAGGATCAGAGACTGAAGCAACATCCATAGCACTAAGCTTAGATTTCGAATCGACTGGAGTAGGCATAACTTTGCAATTCGCCATCTTAGCCCTGTACACTATCTCATATGCATACTTACGCTGACACAAGAACATGTGATTGACAGACCTGGTCACTGACATCCCCAAGAAATAACTCAGCTTTCTCAAATCAGTCATTTCAAATTCGGACTTAAGCAAGACAATAATCTCATTTTTCAATCTATCTGAGGAGGCAGTCAGAACAATATCATCCACGTACAGTAATAAGTAAGTTGTGCTACTACCTTGATGAAAAATGAAGAGTGATGTATCACTCTTGCTGCATACAAACCCAATCTGCAAGATATACCTGGCAAAATGATCATACCACGCACGGGGAGCCTGTTTCAGGCCATATAGTGACTTACGGAGACGACACACATAGTGAGGGACTGCTGGATGGGTGAACCTGCGCGCTGATGCATGTCGCTTTCTCTCGCGTCCCATGTAAGAATGCATTCTTCACATCAAGTTGATGGATCGGCCAGTGTTTGCCCATGGAAATGCTCAAAATTGTGCGAATAGTAGCCGGTTTGACAACCGGGCTGAAGATCTCTCCACAATCAATGCCCTCATGCTGATTTGTGCCATTAGCCACAAGACGGGTCTTATACCTCTCAAGATCCCCATTGTCTCTGAACTTATGACGAAAAATCCACATACATCGAATTACATTCACCCCCTCAGGTCTAGGTACTAGATCTCACGTGTGTTGTTTAGTTAAAGCATTGAATTCCTCATACATAGTCGCATTCTAATTAGGGTCTTGTTTGGCCAATTTTGGGTTCTTTGGAAGTGGAGAGATGGTTTGGACAGACAAGTTGAAATGGACTTTGGGTTTGAAGATTCCATGCTTTGAAAGAGTTCCCATTGGATGAGTAGGGACAGTGGGTGGCGGAGTGGTGTCAGAGACGGTGGGTAAAGTCGGATAAAGAGAAGGTGGGGGTGAAGCCGCGGCTCCTGGATCGAGCGCCGCGGCGCTAGAAGGTTGTGACTTCTAAAGTTTAGCCATGCGCCAAAGACAGGTCGCGGCTCACGACGACGGTATTCTCAAGATTGCTCACCGAAATCTCAGCGCCGCGGCTCGACGGAATAGAGGACTTGAGTTGTTCGAGGATGAGGGGAGAGATGACAGACTCGTCAAGAAATGAGTAGTCCAGTTTTTGGAATTTTGGAAGATTCGAAAATGGGAATGTGGTCTCGTCGAATGTGACGTGACGAGATATGTGGATTTGACGAGTCGACGAGTGATACCATAGATAGCCCCTATGGTTTGGCGGGAATCCTAGGAAGACACAGAGAGTAGACCTAGGAGCAAACTTGTGAGGGGCGGTAGAACTGAGGTTGGGATAACACAGACAACTGAAAATCTATAGATGATCATAGGAGGGGACTCTATGGTAGAGGATTTCGGTAGGGGTCATATTGTGAAGAGTGCTAGTAGGAAGAATATTTAGAATGTATTCTGACATTTTAGCAGCATATACCCAGAAGGAAGGAGGGAGGCATGAATCAATAGGGTGCGAATCATATTGTTAATGGTACGTATGATTCTTTCAGCTTTACCGTTTTGTGGTGAGGTATGAGGGCAGAAGAAACGAATAACCATGCCATTATTTGTACAAAACCGGTGAAACATAGAGTTATTGAATTCACGACCATTATCGCACTGAAATGATTTTATGCTTTTTCCAAATTGTGTGTGGATAATCTTGCGAAACTCAAGAAATTTGACAAACACTTCCGATTTAAATTTAAGAGGATATAACCAAACATAGTGTGAAAAATCATCAAGCAACACAAGATAATATTTATGACCGAGAGAACTAGAGATAGGAGATGTCCATAAATCGGCATGTATAATATCAAAAGGAGCAAGTGTAACACTAATAGATGATTTAAATGAAAGACGGATATGTTTGCCTAAAGAGCAAGAAACACAATTTTGGGCAAGTTTCCCATTACAAGCAATTAAATTGTTGCCTTTAAGAAAATTAAAAACTGGGACTCCTGGATGACCAAGCCTATTATGCCAAGTTGAAGAAGAAACAACAGCTAGAGTGGCGGGAGAGCAAGATCTGGCAGCGGAGGTGGAAGTGAATGGATAGAGATCCTCCGTGCTATTGCATCTCGTAAGAGGTGTCCCCGTATGAAGATCCTTCACAGTAAAACCAAAAGGGTCAAAATCTACGGAGACAGAATTATTACGAGTAAATTGACGGACAAATATGAGGTTCTTAATCATGTGTGGGGCATATAGGGTGTTTTTTAGGGAGAAGGGTGGATGAGGAGGTTGTGTGTCTGAGGTACCATACTCTTTAACTGGTATGTGTTGTCCACTACCAACTGTAACATATTGAGGATGCTTTAAACTAAACAGTTTATGGATAGTACCTGCAGATTGGGTGACGTCAGATGTGGTGTCTGAGTCCATGTACCAAGTATTGTCAGGCTGTTGCATGAAGAGGGTGCTGAATGCCTGTCCCAACTCAGTGGGTGTTATGCCGGATGAGGGCTGCAAAACCTGACCTTGCATGAAGTGGACTCTGCGCGAGGCCGAGCGGCCCAACAAACCGGTAAGAATACGGATTGAAGAGTGCTGCATCGAATGGACTCGGTGCGCGCTCAATCGACGCCGCGACCAGACTTGGGCGGCGGCCAGTGTGCGACCGGCGAGGAGCCGCGACCCAGTTGTTCTGCGATCCCTGTTGTTGTTGCTGGTTCTGTTGACCGTGACCCTTGCCACGACCACGGCCTCCCCTGTCGCAGCCCCTGCCACCCTTTCCACTGCGTCTCTGCTGCGGTTGAGAGTTTTCTGGCGGCGTTGGATCTTGAGGGCGCGTTTCGACCGCTAATGCCTTCTGAATGTGCTCATCCTGCTTAGCACATCGAGTCTCTTCGAGCAACAACTGCGAGCGAGCTTTGTTAAAGATGGGTAACAGATCTGCCTGTTGAATCATGGTGGCCAAAGTATCATATTCACCTTTAGGAAAGGCCAGCAATCAATTGTAACACCAGTTTGGTATCAGTAACAGGCTCGTCGACAGCAGCATCCGTCAGTAACTTTAATTGTTTGCAGTACTCAGTCACATTGGAAAAGTTTTCAAGACGTGTATTGTTAAATTTCTCCTCTAAATACACCGCACGGGTGTGCTTATTGTCCTGAAAAATTTCCTCCAAACGATTCCATAACTCAAGGGCTGTGGCGCCAGATTTCATGATAATAAGAAGAAGTTCTGAGAAATACTACCATAAATCCACTGTTTGACGCCGGCGTCTAGACGACGCCAAGTAGACTCATCAACCTCCGGAGGGCGCGGAATGATGTCATCGATGTGATCAAGCATGTTATAGAGATATGCATGATTACGAAACAGTTCAACCCAGAGAGAATACTGACTGTTTTCTTGATCAAGAAGAATAGGAATAGAGTTCTTGATGTTTGTAACAGTTAGGGCTGGATGAAAAGAGGATGACAATGTGGTGGTAGGATTTGTGGAGGTGGAAGATTCAGAAATTGTGAAAGATTCAGGGATAACCATTTACAGAAGAGAGGAATGAAGAAGAAAACCTAGAATTTGTAGGAGGGGCCGCGGCGAGTTCCGAGGGGGGTTCTCGGCGGCGGTAGGAAGAAAGAGTTCTAAGGTTTTGGGTGTTTGACTCTTGATACCATAAGATGATATTAATCTCCCTTGGGAGTCTTTCATTAATATCAAGGTATATATAGAGTACAATATTCATCCCTTATACAATAGGAATCATAATCGTATACAAAAGAGGAATCCTAGTCTTACCATAATTATATTTACACAATATATGAAAATATTCTAATTATAGGTAAGGAATATATTGTTTCCTATATTTAAACGTTTACAATAAACTCACAACGTTGTTCAACTCGAGACATCTTCTATATATGTGGTTCAACTCAAAATGCTGTTCAATAAAATATAAAGTCGACATGACTAGATTATTCGACCTGTCCAACCACAAAGCAGAAAGCATGTCATCATGTTCTCAAAGCTAATACAAGAGATCACTTGAATCCTCAAATTTGCATCACCTGTCTCTTCTAAGGGTATACTTTAACTCAACGGAAGACTTGATAAAACTAATTGGTGATAGAAACCAAGAAGAAAAAAAATGTTACTTATAATATTCAGATAAGAGCTTAAACCAAGACCAGTATAACCTGTATGGAGTGGACCAGTATAAACCAACATCACACCAGTTTCACAAAATAAGGAAGAAAGTACAGATTACAGAGAAGAACTAACAAAACTGAATTTTACAAGTGATCCAGTATGGTCATTTAACAAGGAATCTTCCTCTAACTATGGCAACTAAGCACATGTGCCACCTACAAGTATTTTAAGTCCCACGTTCCCTGGAGACATATCTTCACAAGGTATCAGAACCAAACCTATCAATCACTGTTGTGTTTCACTGTTGGAACCCCGTGATCCGCGTTCTAGTTGAG
This sequence comes from Przewalskia tangutica, assembly GCA_029844215.1. Taxonomy (NCBI): domain Eukaryota; kingdom Viridiplantae; phylum Streptophyta; class Magnoliopsida; order Solanales; family Solanaceae; genus Przewalskia; species Przewalskia tangutica. The sequence continues at coordinate 1,259,902 of CM056719.1, forward strand.
TACGTCCTTGGGGTCTGGGGGAGTGATAAGTCCCACAGTGAGGGAATGGGTTGTGGTCTCCTTATATGACATTAGACAATCCTTCCATCGTCTGTTGTTATAGAGTTAGGCTCAAGAGTCATATCTTCACAAAGTACAACCATCCATTACATCCCTCCCCCTTCCGTGCACCTTGACCTCAAGGTGTGAAGTCTTGGAATATTGATTTGAGAAAGAGGTTCTCTTCCCAAGTGGTTTCTGAAAGTTGGCCTGTTAAGAACACGTATTGCAGGAACATTTCTTTTAATATTGAATGCAGTGACTCAGAGTAAGCACATTTCCGCTTCGCAAGTGAAATCATATTTTTGCTTATACGGATAGACCAAGCATACTGAAATAGATTACTTTGACCAAGTGTAGTGATAATTTATGTCTGAGTTCTATTGATAAAGAATAGCTATCTGATAAAATATACATAAAGAAACGACCAAATGATAGTAAAAGATTAAACAATCTGTGTACACATTAAAACGGTACATGCAACATATTGAATTGGTTATCGGCCTTCTACCACAGAGACAGTAATATCATTAACAGACTGAACCTTGCTGATTTGTGATTGAGTATCAGAATTCAGCCATCTTTGAAATATAAATGTAGGTTGCTTTGGTTGAGACAGATCTGTCTCACTACTTAACATAAGAACGACAGACGGCATTGATGGTCTATCAGCAGCATGATCCTGGACACAAAGCAGGCCAATATTTATGCATCTCAGCACCGTTGCGGAGAAACATGAGTCCAAAATTGATGTATCCATTAAGTCTAGTCCTTTGCTTCCAGTCCATAGCTGCCATGCCTGAAATCATTTTGGAATGACAATATGACATGGTGTATACTTTTTTGCATGAATAACTTGTGCAAAGAGATCCATCTGATTTTGCACTTACATAACTAAGAAGGTTGGATTGCCTTTCATGGTCATAAAATCCGCTGTTTCTCTTTCCACTGACAATCTCTAGTAACAATACACCAAAGCTGTAGACATCAGATTTCTCAGAAAATAGTCCTCCCATTGCATACTCCGGTGACATATAACCACTGCAACATATTTGTATAAGACCGTGTTGGTATTTTCTACTATTATGAACTTGTTTGACGAAAGAAAATACAGGAACAGCTTAGAGAAAATATTAGCAAAACATTTTGTTAGAAGTAGAGGTATTTACAATGTTCCCACTATCCTGTTAGTGTCTGCTAGCTCTTGAGTCACTTGAAAAGTTCTGGCCAGTCCAAAATCTGAAATTCTTGGATTCATATCATCATCCAAGAGAACATTACTTGCCTTCAGATCTCGGTGAATGACCCTTAAACAAGAATCACGGTGAAGGTAAAGAAGCCCTCGAGCAATGCCTTGAATCGTGTTGAGACGTTTCAGCCAGGGAAGCTGATGGCTCTTTTTTGAATCTGATAGGGTCATTTACAGCAATAGAATAGTTAAATAATTGAAGAACAAAGAGATTTACCATTGTTTTTAAATGTCGAATGTCACTATGTTTGCATGATGGACGCCTATGAAGGAACCAGAATGTTAAACACCAAATTCTTTGAACTAAGCACCTGGCCAGTGCCTTTAGCATGCTTCTTTTTCTTATTTTTTTGTCCGGAATCTTAGAGAAGAATTGCATGAGCTCCTAACCAAGTGCACAGTAATATATATTTCTGAAACAGGTCATAATTTCCTTTTCCAGAATATGAGATGAAGGATCACTAACCATAAAAATACAAGGATAAGAAGTAAAATATGCTGATCAAAGCATATGGCACAACAGAAACTATAATTGGAACCACTTACCAAACAACAAAGTGTCTAAGCTTCCGTTAGCCATGTACCCATAAACTAGTAACTTCTCTTTCCCATGAACGCAATAGGCCAATATTCTGACGAGATTCCTATGCTGTAGTTTGGAGATTAGCAAGACTTCATTCTTGAACTCTTCAATTCCTTGTCCAGAATGACTAGATAATCTTTTCACAGCTATCACGTGTCCATCTTCCAGCTTTCCCTGTATGATATTCGTTATGACAGCTTTAGTTTTCACAGGAGCAGCAGTTATTTGTGTGTAAATCACTCGACAGGCTGGTATTACCTTGTAAACAGGACCAAATCCTCCCGCTCCAATCTTATTCATTTCACTGAAGTTATCAGTTGCAGTAGCCAGTTTAGTGAAGTCAAGAAGCGGTAGTTCTGATGAATCTATTGGCAATGCTTGCTCTTCCCACAAATTGTCTGTAGACATTTCCCTTGAATTTTGACACTTATCAGCCGGAATGAGGTCTTTAATCCTATTTCTTCTATATCCTGATTTTATTTTGGATCCACATGTGATGAGCATGAACAGGCATTGTAGGTCAAACAATAATATAAGAAAGAAATTTTAAAGTTACAATGAAACCAGTCATGTCAAAGAAGAAATTCAGAATGTTCAACTTGTGAAAAAATGATGATCTTTAGACAGCAAGCCGTGACGTTGGCACGTAGCTATGCTATGGATCTTCTGATTACTTGGTGATTAATGCAATATTTAGTTAAAAATATGCATGATCTTGCCAATTAGAAGCTTTATAATTCTGAAATTCATCCATGAATCATATCGTATTTTCAATTTGATTTGATATATTAGACTAAAGAATTGTACAGATAGAAAGGTAAATATGTAATTTGATAGAACGCTTGCTGAAAATTTTGCATTTTGGTCTCACACTCTCACTTACCAAAAGAAATCTTAATATTTTATCTTTTTCATGTAAAGCTATATACAGAAGCCTACCTAATAATTTCATTTTTTGCGATGATTTTAATTCAAAGCTTGATAAGAATGGAATGAGATTTGAACAAGTCAACATCATGTTTTCAAATACAGACTCAGCATCAAAATTAGGGAAAACATAATGTTAAAGTAACTTTAAGTGGAATGGCCATGAAGGTTGAAATTCACTTCAAAGAAGAACAGAAATTTCCAGTTATACCAACAAAAAGGGATTTATGGTGAAGCTCGACACTACTGGTGTACATAATTACTATGTTGATGATAAAATCTTCAGGAGAATAGTTTACCTCTTTGATTTGCTTTCCACCTACAGAAGATGCATCCAAAGATGCTCAATATGAGAATGCTTGAAACGGTTGTGAAGCCGATGATAAGTTTTTTCTTCCTTTTATCTTCATCTAAAATTATGTTATGTTATAATACAAAACGGTGACAACATAAATCAATTTTAATCATCTGAGTGTAATGGTGAGAATTGAATTTACCTAGTTCAGAATAAGCAACACGAAGAAACAAATCCACGCCATCATATGGAAACTGCTGAACATCCACAAGTTCTGAAGTCCAAACCATGCAGTTAATTCCATCTGGATACGCATAGGCTGCACAGGAACAGTTATTCAGGCACCACTCTTTGCAGTTCTGAGCGTCATATTGATCATACAAATATGTGTAGTGATCTGGCAGTTTCATCTCACTCAGTTGCAAGAACTTGTCATTTTTCGATCCCTTTGGGGCTATGCCACTTGTACTGACTTCACATAGAAGTTTAGTCCGCCTCACACAACCACCAGTCCAATTTCCTCTGATCCATTCATCAGTTGACTTTGGTACAAATCCTCTCAAGCAATCACAGATTGGAGACTTATTCTTATCGCAAACTCCGTTAGGACCACAAGTTCCATAAACATCGCATGGATTCTCTAGTGCCTCCCAACTGACCTTCCATTCATTCAGTTCTTCTACCCATACCATCATTTGCAATTGCCCTGATGGTTGTAGGACCATGATTATAAGATCAGAATCGTTGAAATTATTGAAACTGAGAAAGGCAGATTCTTGTTGCTTATTTGATATTACATTTATACCACTTGCATACCCCTTGTCATCATCAGTTATGCCTATGAAGTTCCCCCCGTCCCATGGGCCACCTCTCCAGTAAGGCCTGGAATAATTAGTCCAAGTGAAGCCTTGAGGTGGCATTTCTACCGAAAGTCCAGTAGTAAACTTTCCAGGCGACGGGTCATCTTCAGCCTGCCAGGATGATAAAACAAGTTTCACCCCAACCCTGTTGTTGTATCCCATATTCATTCCTGATAACAAGGTATCACAAAGATAGTTAAAACTATCCCATAAAGATGTCTTTGACACACTGTCTTTAAGAATGAATTCCCCTTTATCGGTAAGTACAGCAATTGTCTTATTAGACTGCACAGAGACATTTGTTGACCAAATGATATTTTGATTGCCATTCACAATTCTGAGGTTACCTTCAGTTCCAATCTTCAAGATTGCAGCAGAGTCAGAAGCTGCGAGTGGATCTTCTCTGTTTGCTACCCATAAAATCCTCCGACCAGGAATATTCTTGAACCACATTCCGAGATATAGTCTGCTCGAGTTACTTGGACTGAAGAAGCCTAGCTCAAATATTTTGCCAGCAGAGACAAGCGTCTGATTCAGCGACAGTTGTTGAGATTGAGTTAAGGTATCAGTTTCAGCAATCACTTGCGGTAAAAGCATCACTCCGAACATCAGAAACAGAAAAAATTCCCATCTTGGCCATGCCATTTTCTTTTCTATTTTGTTCATTCCCATCCTGAGCTGCTTTAGAAATTCAACCTTTTGGGTATTCACTCCAATTACTTTTCTTAAAGAAGCATGAATTCTTTGACAAATTCTATTTTAGGAAATTGTTTAGTTATTTGTTCAATAGTATACCTTGTAGCTTGACATTGTCTTTATTTCAGTTGTCACAGAACCTCCTACTCTTACTACTTATTTATTATTTACTTCATTATTTTTTATTCAAGATCCATCAATGAGCCCCATTGATTATTAAGAAATAATTGATGAAAATGACATTTTTCCCTTTGAATTCAAATCTCTAGTATATATTGTTGAAAGCTATTGTAGCTTTGACAAAATTAAAAGAAAATACTTTTCCTTCTCAGAAAATGAAAGTTGCGGAGATGAGGATGTTGAGATTGATGTGCGGGCATACAAGGAGGGATATGATTAGAAATGATGATATCCGAGACAGAGTGGGAGTGGCCTCGGTGAAGGATAAGATGCGGGAAGCGAGGTTGAGATGGTTTGGGCATGTGCAGAGGAGAGACACAAATGCACCAGTGCGGAGGGGTGAGAGGTTGGCTATGGTAGAAGTAAGGTCTGGGTACACTCTATCCTCCCCAGAGCCCGCGTTGTGGGATTTCACTGGATATGTTGTTGTTGTACTTTTCCTTCTCAGCGTAAGCATTAAACAAGACAACATGTTCCAGTAACCAAAATGAGATAAAAATTATCCAGGTGGGGTAGCTCTAAACAAAAGAAACAAACATCTTATATGTGTGTCTATTGCAAAAGCACTGTTATATTAAATATCGAAGTCAACATAACTTGATTATCTACTCACCCAGCAGCAAAGTAGAAAGCACATTAACATAACTTGGAACCTCAAATTTTCTGCCAACCCCTCTTTTCAAGGAGATTTGACTACAAATATAGGTTGACTGCAGTGTACATCATCATATTTGATAGGAAACTCTGATGTTGGGAAATTTACCTTTGTGTGGGTCTATAAGGAAAGTATAAGCAGCAAGATAGTGGTTCTCCTAGTAGATTTTCTTAAGGTTAAATCCCTTTATACTCCTAACTTTGTTCACTATCACAACAAAATCACAAAACTAAGTTTTATCACATAAAAGTAACTAAACCTTATTCACTATGACAGTAAAATTTAAAACTATTTGTTGTCACATTGAAGTAAATTAAATTTACCAACTATAATAGTAAAATCACAAAAACACTGTCGCAGACGAACGTGAGTCCGAAATTGATTTATCCATTAAGTCTAGTCCTTTGCTTTCGGTCCACAACTGCCATGCCTAAAATTGTTTCAAAATTAAAATGTAGAAATAAGTGGATACCTTTGCATAATGAAGTTGTGGCAAGAGATCGTGCTGATTTTGCACTTACATAACTCAGAAGGTTGAAATGCCTATCATTGTCATAAAATTCGTTGTTTTTCCTGCCACTGACAGTCTCTAGTAGCAAAACGCCAAAGCTGTAGACATCAGATTTCTCAGAGAACAGACCTCTCATTGCTTTACTCAGGTGACATGTAACCGCTGCAACATATTTGTTTAAGAATGAGTCAGACTTGCTACTACAAACTCAAAGAAAATATTTTGCTTGTAGAAGTAGAGGTATTTACAATGTTCCCACTATCCTGTGAGTATTTGCTAGCTCTTGAATCACTTGAAAAGTTCTGGCCAAGCCGAAATCTGAGATTTTTGGATTCATATCACCATCCAAGAGAACGTTGCTTGCTTTCAGATCTTGGTGAATGACCCTTAAACAAGAATCACGGAGAAGGTAAAGATGCCCTCTAGCAATGCCATGAATCATTTCAAGACGTTTTGGCCAAGGAAGCTGATGGTATTTTTTGGGATCTAACAGTGTGATTGACAGCACATCGAAAATGGTTATACAATTGATGAAAACAAATGAAGCTCCTTATCATAAGATATACATTGGTTTTTAAGTATTAAATGTTACCATGTTTTCATGGTATACTCTATCTTGAAGAAACTAGAATGTTCAAAACAACAAGATTTTCTGAAACCTAAGCAACTACACTGTGGCTTTAGCATGCTTCTTTTCTAAAAAAAAAAAATCCTAGATCATATAGAAGAATTGTATGAGCTCCTAACCAGGGCAATGTAATATTTAACTTTGAAACATAGCATCATTTCCATCCCCAATATGCACAGTTAATAGAGAATGGAAGATCAGTAACTATGAAAATGGGAGTATATAACTGGAACCACTTACCAAACAGCAAAGTGTCTAATAAGCTTCTGCTAGCCATGTATTCGTAAACTAGTAACTTTTCTTTCCCGTAAAGGCAATAGGCCAATATTCTCACGAGATTCCTGTGCTGCAGTTTAGAGATTAACAAGACTTCAGTTTTGAACTCTTCAATTCCTTGACCGGACAAACTAGATAATCTTTTGACTGTGATCTCTTGTCCATCTTCTAGTTTTCCCTGTGTGATTGCAACAGTTTTCACATTAGCAGCATTATTTTGTCTGTGAATCACTTCAGAGACTGGTATTACCTTGTAAACAGGGCCAAATCCTCCTGCTCCAATCTTATTTATTTCACTGAAGTTATCAGTTGCGACGGTCAATTTAGCAAAGTCAAGAACTGGACATCCCCTATATATTCGCATGGCTATAACTGACTCACCAAATATAGTGGATACTTCAAAGGGTTCATGCAACTTTTCTGGTTCTATCCCAAATTTCTAAGCAACAAAATGGGGTGAAAATGATAGAGTGGATCCAGGATTCATAAGTGCATAAACGTCAAAAATGAAAATGGTTAATATACCTGTAACTACATCTGCGCGGGCCTCTGTATCCTGACGACTTGATACGGCATACAAGTGGTTTGGACCTCCGCCCGTGGTACCTGACTTGACTGGACCACGCCCTAACTATGCTTAAAATTTATGAGGAACTGTAGAATTCGTAGTACCTCGCTGATGGACAGTCCTAAAAATACATAACAAATATTCATGCCAAAGAGACACTCCCCTGTATGCCTCTTACCACACTTGCCACAAACTGGGTGGCTGAAGGTGCTTTGACCCACATTGTCTTGTGACTGGGAGCTTGATGATATGAAGTTCTACCTCTTGTTATCGTTATTAAACTTAGGAGCTGGGACACTGGCTGATGATGGAGAAGGTCATGATGACCTATTCTTGAAGAACTGTTAGCCTCCTCCTCCACCATAACTGAAGTGGCCTGAAGATTTAGCCCTCTTGTGAAACTGTTTATCCTTATATTCCTGCAAAGCTTCCTCTTCCTTCAACCTACTCTCATTATCCTGCACGAATGCAACCATCTTCATAATAATCATCTCTATGTTCTAAGTTGTAATATTGATTGCATCGTACAAATAGGGATCAAGACCATACACGAAGCGTCTAACTCTGGCCCTCATGTCTGGGACCATATGTGGAGAATAGTTTGCCAAAGAGACAAACTGAAGATAACATTCCTGAACGCTCCTGCAATTATGCTTAAGCTTTTCAAATTCCACAGTCTTTGCCTCCCTGACCTCTATTGGCAGAAAATGCTTGATAAAAACATCAGCAAACTTTTTCTAAGTTGCTGGAGATGTATCCTCCCCGCAAAACTTTTCTTACGACTCATACCATTGGCAACATCCTGCAATTGGTAAGCTCCTAACTTTGTTGCCTCTATCTCATTAGCATGCATGACACAGAAGATTTTCTAGAGCCCATCATTAAAATTCTGCAGATCCTTCTTTTTACAAGACCCTGTGAACACACAGAAGGGTCCATACGAAAAATTCATGAGTCCTGAAAATGGATGACTCCCCATTCATTGTAGTACTTAGAGTCGTTCCCTGGCGTTGGGCTTGAGCAATTGAATAGCTCCCCTAACATCTGAATCAGTGGAACTATGCGGCAGAACTGGGATCTCCGCAGTCCCTGTGGTATCGGGTGGTGCTATACCCAAATTGTCTCCCTGAGCCTAAACATTTCCCTCGCGAACAATATTAGCAGCATCTCTCTTGCTGGTAGTTAATTTCCTTTTAGTAGACATTTTCTGAAATACGTAACACACACGAGTTAGAAGGATCGCCTAAAAGTATAGCTCTAACAGCACGATCTAGAGTATGAAAGAAATGAGACAATCCTAGATGTCTTGGTGGTCAACTGTTTATATGTGTGGGGCCCTCGCACACATAAAAAGTACCTCCACTAGATACAATTTCATAGACTTCTAGAACACTTGAACTAGGGCTCTGATACCAAGCTTTGTCACACCCCTAACCATGGTCTGGGTGAAACACGACATTTGATGCCTGACTACATGTGACTGAGCGAACCACATGGCTTGCTTGTCAATATGGGCATCAAAATATACTAAAGTAATAACTTTTAAAACATGTAAAACCATATACTGAAAACATGATCTGAAAATAATCTGAAAATATCACAATTATGAATAACTAAAAAACGGACATGACATGATACTAGACTAGTCTATGAAACCTCTGACAACATGAGTCTACAAGACTATTTACTAGGACAAGGCCCTGGAATACCTCTACTCATAATCAAGACATGTGAAAATAAATGACTAGCACCCCGAATGAGAAGGGCTCACCAAAGGCTGATACTAACCTATTGAGTAGATCCGTCTCCCTAAAACTCAGCACCTACACCGTGAAGTGCAGGCTCCATGCAAAGGGAAGTTAGTACATTTGAATTGACTGTATGTAAAGCAACTGAAGAGAATAAGCAGACACATGAACTAAAACTGAACATGAGCATGAACTGACAGAAGTATAAAACATGTATAAAATTTGTGTATCTGTAAGCTTGTAAACTTGTATATATATATATGTGTGTATATGTGGGGAGAGCAGTAGCATAACTGTCAACATGAATCACCACGTGGGTACGTGGAGCCTGGTACCTGGCCCGACAAGTAGAGCTTTCCCATACCTTGCTGGGGTATGACACATGAACATAGTAAGGAAGGATCCAATCTGTAAATCTGAAGGTACCATCCTCTGGGAAGAGCGACTCTTATCCTACGGTGGCATACATAGTTTTAAGCTACTAGAGTCTTCTCGATAAACTATGCAACTCCCAAAATTATGTATTTGAAAATATTGGCTTGTAAGCATATGAATTTCATGAAAACAACTTGTAAACATGATTCATGATTTTAAATTAACATGTAAATACATATAGAATATAACTTGCATAAACACATGAAAATGTTAACTTCATGAAACCGAGTAATATTGATTATAACTTGTCTTTAAGAACCTATGGAAATCAAAGGTTGTGTTCATGAATTATGGACAGGTTCCTGACAATCGTAATGGCATATCATGAATACAATATATGAATTGTAATAGAGACATGATACATATACAATATTACATATAATATGGGTTATCATGATAGCCGAGTTAAAATCCAAAGTATGAAATTTTCATGCTTTTATAGAAACGTAGCGTGTGGGAAGAACAATGATGTCCCCACACGTAGATAGAAGTTCTACATACCCTAATCGCTCCAAGAAAGGGTTTAGCTGAAGCAACTCGACTGTAAGTGTTTTTGCTTTTAGCTCCTTTCCCTCTTCACTTGTTTTAAAAATCTGAACTTTGAATAAGAAACCCAAAGCTTAAACTCTAATTCCTTTAGTTGGGTTTTCTTGGAGACCCTTGGTTAAGAACAATATATTTCACTTAAAATATGTGAGACTGATGTTAGAAACACGTGGAATCACTTGAAATAGACTTACTTGATGTAGGAGGAGAAGAACTTTGTGTTAGGGCTTGGGGAATGAAGAATGAAATAAAAAGACGAAAAATTGAGATTATATAATGTTCGGTCGGGGACTTTTACGATGACTTTTACGGTCTGTAAAATAATTACGGTGGGCTTTACGGCCTGTAAAACTTTTATGGCTCGTAACTCCTACCGTAATCCTTAGCAGTGACTTGAATTTTTGGGGTCTGTTTTATGATGCAAATGACGGTCCATAAATGATTTTGCGGTTCGTATTTCTTAGCGTAAAATTGAAGAACACTATTTTCGTCAACTTTCTAATTCTAACACTTCCCACTAGGTCTTAAGCCCTGAATCATGAAAATTACTTAGTCCAATGGTACGAGGTGTTACAAATACTTTTTTTTTGTTGTAGTTAATCAATTAATATTTGTTGCTACAAGAGTTCTTGATAATATTTGGTTGAGAAAAAATTGCTAGAGGTGTAAACTTTTTTATGATAAGAGAAGTCGCGAAATATTTTGTGAAATAAGACATATTATTATTAATATTAAATGAAACTGAATGGTGTTAAGACTATTACAGATCTATGGACCGTAAAGCTTATTATTTTAAAGCTAAGAAATACGTCGAAAGTCTGAATGAGTTGGAAGACTTAATTGATTAAGATTTATAAATGATTAAGATTTAGACTTTCGTTAAGTAAGTTTTACTATCTCATCTGTAAACGTGTAAATAGAGACAATATTATTCCCTACCCATAATTAGAATATTTTCATATATTGTGTAAATATAATTATGGTAAGACTAGGATTCCTTTTTTGTATAGGCTTAGAATTTCTATTGTATAAGGGATGAACATTGTACTCTATATATACTTTGATATTAATGAAAGACTCCTCAAGGGAGATTAATATCATCTTACATGGTATCAAGAGCCTAAAACAAAAACCCTAGATTTTTTCTTGAGTCTTACCGTCGCCGACACCCCCCCCCCCTCTCGGTGCCACTGCGCCTCCCTCCTCCCTCTAAAATTTCTAGGTTTTTCTTCTTCTTTCCTCTCTTCTCTAAATGGATGATCAGGATTCTCCCACTATTCTTGACGCTTCTACCTTCACAAATCTCATCACCAAGTCGTCACCCTCTTTTCATCCCACCATAACTGATTTCAACATCAAGAACCATATCCCCATTATTCTTGATCAAGAAAACAGTCAGTATTCTCCTTGGGTTGAACTATTTCGCAATCATGCATGCCTCTACAACGTGCTTGATCATATTGATGACACCATTTTGCGCCCTCCGGAGGTTGATGATTCTACTTGGCGTCGTCTAGACGCCGGCGTCAAGCAATGGATATATGGTAGTATTTCTCAGGATCTACTTCTTACTATCATGAAATCTGACTCCACCGCCCGTGACTTGTGGAATCGTTTGGAGAAATTTTTTTAGGACAATAAGCACACCCGTGTTGTGTATTTAGAGGAGCAATTTAACAATACACGTCTTGAAAACTTTGCCAATGTGATTGAGTACTGCAAACAGTTATAGTTCCTGACGGATTAACTTGTTGTTGTCGACTCACCTGATACTGACACCAAACTGGTGTTACAGTTGATTGCTGGTCTCCCTAAAGGCGAATATGATACATTGGCTACCATGATTCAACAGGCAGATCCGTTACCCAGCTTTAACAAAGCTCGCTCGCAGTTGTTGCTCGAAGAGACACGACGTGCTAAGCAAGATGATCACAATCAGAAGGCGTTATCTGTCGAAACACGCCCTCAAGATTCAACGCCGCCAGAAAACTCACAACCGCAGTAGGGACGTGATGGAAAGGGTGGCAGGGGCTGCGGCAGAGGATGTCGTGGTCGTGACAAGGGTCGCGGACAGTAGAACCAGCTGCAGCAACAACAGAGCCCGCAGACCGATTCAGTACGCGCGCCTAACAAGCATTCGGACAAAGATCGCGGCACCGCCGCCATTCCAGTACCAACAACCTTTCCACCAGTTCTCTCACCACAGTGTGTTGGGCCCTGCTCCAGCCCCTCGGCAAGTCCAAGACTGCAAAGCAAGCCCAATTCATGACGCACCAGCCCAGCAGCTCGTCCAAAGATGACACCCACTGAGTTAGTTCAGGCCTTCAGCAGTCTCAACATGCAACAACCTGACAACAACAGGTACATGGACTCCTGAGCCACTTCTCACCTCACCCGGACTGCAGGTAATATTCTCACACTATTTGGTTTAAAGCATCCTCAATTTGTGACAGTTGGTAGTGACTATCGCATTCCAGTAAGATTTTGGTACATCATACACACCACCTCCTAATCCATTTACACTTCAAAATACCCTATACGCCCCACATGTAATTAAGAATCTAATCTCTATCCGCAAATTCACTCTTAATAATTCTGTCTCTGTTGATTTTGACACTTTTGGTTTCACTGTGAAAGATCTTCATACGAGGACACCTCTTACGAGATGCAATAACACGGGGGATCTATATCCATTCACTCCCACCTCCACTACCAGATCTAGTTCTCCCATCTCTCTAGCGGCCATTTCTTTTTCAACAATGACATAATAGACTTGATCATCCAGGAGCTCCAGTTTTTAGTTTTCTTAGAGGAAATAATTTCATTACTTGTAATGGAAAGCTTGCCCAAAACTGCATTTCTTGTTCTTTAGGCAAACATACTCGTCTTCCATTTAAATCATCTACTAGTGTTACTTTTGCACCTTTTGATATTATACATGTCGATTTATGGACATCACCTGTTGCTAGTTCTCTCGGTCATAAATATTATCTTATCTTACTAGATGATTTTTCTTACTCTGTTTGGTTGTATCCTCTCAAATTTAAATCAGAAGTGTTTGCCAAATTTCTTAAATTTCGAAAATTCATTCAAACACAGTTTGAAAAAGGCATAAAATCTTTTCAGTGCGATAATGGTCGTGAATTCAATAACTCTATGTTTCACCGGTTTTGTACCAATAATGACATGGTCTTTCGCTTCTCCTGCCCCCACACCTTCTCACAAAACGGTAAATCTGAAAGAATCATCCACACCATTAACAATATGATTCGTACTCTTTTGATTCATGTCTCCCTACCTCCATCTTTCTGGGTCTATGCTGCTAAAATGTCAGAATACGTTTAAATATTCTCCCAACTAGCACCTTCAAAATATGACCCTTACTGAAATTCTCCACCATAGAGTCTCCTCTTATGATCATCTCTGAATATTTGGAAGTCTATGCTATCCTAACATTGCCTCTACTGTCCCTCACAAACTAGCCCCCGGTCCACTAAATGTATCTACCTAGGCTTCCCGCCGAACCATAGAGGCTATCTATGATATAACTTGTCCACTCGTCAGATCCACATCTCTCGTCATCCTAAGTCAACTAGAGCATAGCAGTTCTTCAGCGTTAGCGCCGCGACGCCAAAACTCTTGCGAACAGGTCCCTATTCACCGTCGACAGCGCCACGGCCCAGTGCTGAGGCGCCACAGCGCCAAAACATCAGAGAGGTCTGTCAGTCCTCCAGTGCTGCGACACTTGATCACGGCGAAACGACACCGCCGATGGTTCCCTCCAGCGCCGCGGTACCTACTATGACGTATGTCCCTCCTTCTCTGTATCCAACAAATCCCTCCGCCTTGGAACCTCCCACTATCCCCACTCACCAAATGGAAACTCGTGCAAAGCATGAAATCTTCAAACCCAAAGTCCAATTTAACTTGTCTGCCCAAACCATTTCACCAATTCCCAAGAGCCCTATATTGGCCAAACAGGACCCTAATTGGAATGCAGCTATGACTGAGGAATTCAATGCTTTAATTAAACATCACACCTGAGATCTAGTACCCAGACCTGATGGGGTGAATGTGATTCGTTGTCTGCTGCTATTTCGTCACAAATTCAGAGACAGTGGAGTTCTTGAGAGGTATAAGACACGACTTGTGGCTAATGACACAAATCAGCAAGAGGGCATTGATTGTGGTGAGACCTTCAGCCCGGTTGTCAAACCGACTATCATTCGCACAGTTTTGAGTAGGGCTGGCCAGTGGGCCGGTCCGATCCGGGCCCGACCCGTCTCTGATTAAATTTAAAAAAAAATTAGCGGGTCCGGAGCTCGAACCGGGACGGGACATGGTATGGTCCCGCCCGACCCGTCCCGGTCCCGCCCCAGTCCCGCCATTTCCAAAAATAGTCGTTGTCTAACGGCCATTTTACATTTTGGCCGTTAGACAACGGCCATTTTTGGCTTCCCCCAACCCCCTACCCCCTTTATATTTATTTTTAACTCTTAAGTTATTATATTTACACTTTAACCCAATTTTCCAACTATAAATACCTCATTTTCTCTTCTTATTTCTCACAAATCTTCCTATATTTTCTCTAATTTCTATACAACATTGTCTACTACGTATTCACTCTATTTATTAATTTGAGAATTGGGAGTGAAGTTGGCAACTAGCTTGAGGATTAATCTATCGAGCAAAGTTTCAATTTTCAACCTCTCTCGATTACACATCGACTCTACGTCGGCATTTAGTACTAGTGAAATGCCTCCTATCCCCCCTAGTATGAGACGAGGTCCGGCAAAACGACCATTAACATCAGCTGTATGGAAATATTTTCATTGGTAATATATTTCATTGCAATTTTAGTAATTTTTTCTATGTTTTCTACAATGTTGTAATTTTGAATCTTGTATATTTCAATGAAATAATTAATAATATAAAAGGCACAAAAACAACCTTGAGATATTTTTTTACACTTTTCTTGTCTTTGTTTAATTATTTGGTTTATAAATATATATGAGTATAATACTATAATGGTATAATACTATAATAGTATAATATGAGTATATGACTATCACTATAATATGACTATATGTTACTTTGTTAGTAATTTAGTATTTTTAATTTAGTGGAAAAATTAAAAAAAAAAAAAAAGGGTTCGTCCATCCCGACTTTCCGCCTCGCCCCGCTCCCGACTAATCGGTGATCGACGGACACGTATCGCCCCGCCAAGACGGCCCCACTGCCCGCCTCTCCTCTCCTCCGTCCGACCCCGCCCCGACTCGCCTATCCCGATCCTCTGCCCGGCCGCCATCGCCACCTAGTTTTGAGCATTGCCATAGGCAAACACTGGTCGATCCATCAGCTTGATGTGAAAAATGCATTCTTACACGGGATCCGAGAGGATACCACACGTCATCGCCAGTGGTTCACCCATCCAGCAGTTCCTCACTATGTGGGTCGTCTCCGTAAGTCACTATATGGCCTGAAACAGGCCCCCCGGTGCGTGGTATGATCGTTTTGCCAGGTATATCTTGCAGATTGAGTTTGTATGCAGCAAGAGTGATACATCACTTTTCATTTTTCATCGAGTTATATATGCTTACTTATTACTTTACGTGAATGATATTGTTCTTACTGCCTCCTCCGACGGATTGAAAAATGAGATTATTGTCTTGCTTAAGTCCGAATTTGCAATGACTGATTTGGAAAAACTGAGTTACTTTTTGGGGATATCAGTGACCAGGTCTGCCAATCATATGTTCTTGTGTCAGCGTAAGTATGCAGAAGAGATTGTGTACAGGACTAAGATGACGAACTACAAAGAGGTGTCTACTCCATTTAATTCCAAATCTAAGCTCAGTGCCATGGATGGTGCTCCAGTCTCTGATTCTACTCTGTATAGGAGTCTTGTAGGTGCACTTCAGTATCTCACCTTCATCAGGCCAGACATAACTTATGTTGTTCAACAGGTGTGCTTATTCATGCATGCCCCAGAGAGTCTCATTTCACTGCTCTTAAGTGTATCATTCGATACATTAAGGGCATTCTTGATTATGGTTTGCACTTATACCCATCTGCACAAACATGTTGTTTTCATATACGGATGCAGATTGGGCAGGGTTTTCAGACATGCGACGCTCCACCTCCGACTTTTGTGTTTTCGTAGGGGATAATCTGATTTCTTAGTCTGCCAAGCGACAAGCTACCCTATCTTGCTCTAGTGCCGAGGCTGAGTACAGAGGCGTTGCAAATGTAGTAGCTGAGATTTGTTGGCTCAGAAATTTTTTCTGTTATAACTTCAGTGTCCTTTGCGTCAGACATCTATTGTGTATTGTGATAACATCTCTGCCATCTATCTTTCTCATAATCATGTTCAACATTAGCGAACCAAGTATATTGAGATAGACCTACACTTCGTTCGTGAGAAAGTTGATCTAGGCCATGTCAGAGTGTTACATGTTTCATCATCCTATCAGTATGCATACATATTTACCAAAGGACTTTTCAGACAGTTATTTCTTGACTTCAGATCCAGTCTCAGCGTCCGGCCTCCTTCCGCTCCGACTGAGGGGTGTGTAAACGTGTAAATAGAGACAATATTATTCCCTACTCATAATTAGAATATTTTCATATATTGTGTAAATATAATTATGGTAAGACTAGAATTCTCTTTCGTATAGACTTAGGATTCCTATTGTATAAAGCTCCAAGAAAGATTAATATCATCTTACACCATCACAACTTTTGATGGTTCTTTAGTAAGTGTTCATGCCATCATTAATGTGATTCCACGGAAAGCTCTTAAATGTTGCTAGTAATATCAGTAGAATTTAGCTTCTTTTTTTAACGAAATATTGTTTCATATTTTTGGTGTTGGTGTTGGTGTTCGTGTTCGTCCCCATTAGATGATAAACATAATTCCTCATTATTGATGGCCAGCACAACAAAATATTATGGTTAGCACTTCACTATACAAAATTTATTCTACAAAAGCAGACCAAACGGCTCCTTAAAATTGGTTTCCAGTTGTTTTTTTCTGAAGACATGAATTTTATTCTATATATACAAACAAATACGTTCAGAAGGATGAGACACAATAGCTAATCTTGATCTCAGTAGCCCAAGTTGATCCATCTGTGAGAGCAGGTCGACACATCAACGATTTGTTGCTATACCAACCCGTTTATATTTGATTTCTAAGGGCAAAATTCAAAGATCAACCAGTTTGAAGGACAAAAATTAAAGACCAGCCCGTTTGACAGAAGTGCAATTTTTTCTTAACTTTTCTATATACTAATGAGAAGAGTCAGTTGA
The DNA here is from genome assembly GCA_029844215.1 of Przewalskia tangutica. NCBI lineage: Eukaryota > Viridiplantae > Streptophyta > Magnoliopsida > Solanales > Solanaceae > Przewalskia > Przewalskia tangutica. The sequence continues at coordinate 1,277,409 of CM056719.1, forward strand.
TGGTAGACAAAAGTAGACCATTATAGTTTGAAGTTAGTCTAGAGATTTGTGGAGTAACCAATGTAAGATGATATTAATCTCTCACGAGAAGTCTTTCTCATTAATATCAATATATATAGTGTACAATATTCATTCCTTATATAATAGGAATCCTAGTTCTAATTACAAGAGAAATCTTAGTCTTACCATAATTATAGTTACACAATATATGGAATATATACTAATTATGGGTAGGGATACAATATTGACAACTATACACGTTTACACACCCCCTCAGTCGGAGCGGGAGGAGACCGGACGCTGAGACTGGATCTGAAGTCAAGAAATAACTGTCTGGGAAGTCCTTTGATAAATATATTTGCAAACAGATAGGATGAGAGAACATGTAACACTCTGACATGGCCTAGCGCAACTTTCTCACGAACAAAGTACAAGTCCACTTCAATCTGCTTGGTTCGTTAATGTTGAACCGGATTGTGAGAATGATAGATGACAGAGATGTTATCACAGTACACAATAGATGCCTGACGCAAAGGACACTGAAGCTCTAACAGTAAATTTCTGAGCCAACAAATCTCAGCTATCACATTTGCAACGCCTATACTCGCCTCTGACTGAACGAATAGGTAGTGTCGCTGATGCATCAAGAAATTAGATTATCCCCTAAAAAAACACAAAAGCCGAAGGTGGAGCATCGCGTGTCCGAACATCCTGCCCATTCTGCATCCGTATATGAGAGCAACTTGTTCGGCACAGAGGGGTATAGGTGCAAACCATAATCAAGTGTGCCCTTAATGTATCAGATGATACGCTTAAGGGCAGTGAAATGAGACTCTCTGAGGGCATGCATAAATAGGCAACTATCATTTTTGGCTAAATAGTTAATTAATTTTATATTTTGGTCGTTGTGCAACTATCATTTTTGGCTTTCCCCAACTCCCCTACCCCTTAATATTTATTTTAACTCCTAAGTTATTATATTTACACTTTAACCTAATTTTCTAACTATAAATACTTCATTTTTTCTTCATCTTTCTCACAAATCTTCATACAATGTCTAATATCTTAATTTATCTTCTACAAATCTACATTGTTTACTAAATATTTAATTTTATTTATTTATTTGGGAGTGAAGTTCGGAACTAGCTTGAGGATCTTCCATCGAGCAAAGTTTTAATTTTCAACCTCTCGATTACACGTTGACGGTAGGTCGACGTTTGGTACGTTCATTCCTTCATTAAATTATTATTATTTCTTTATTTTAATTAGCGCACTTAATTTCATTATCTTTAACTATTTATTAGCATAATTAAAATGATTAGGAGGTATGTTGGGTAAGGGTAAGGGTCAACCTTCTTCTAATAGGGATAACAAAGGCAAGGGTACTTCTTCTAGTATTCCTAGTCCTACTCCTAGACAGGGTGATTTTATTGATACTGAACATTTTTCTGAAATCCATATGATTTAGACGAGCAGATATTTTCTGAAATCAACAAGACTTTAATTTAGATGATAGTGACACACTCACTAATGTAGATGAAACATCCACTAGTGAACCTCCAGCTGGAACGCCTCCTATCCCCATAGTATGAGACGAGGTCCAGCAAAACGACTATTAAAATCAGATGCATGAATTTTTTTTGATAGGAACGTACATAATCAAGTAGCTATATGTAAAAAAATTAAAGATGTCTATAGATTTAAAACTGAAAAGGTCATGGTGGGACGGGGGTTTAATGAGACACATTGCAAATGCTCACCCAGCTAGGTATTCCCAATACAAGTCTGAAAAAAATGGTGCGCAAGCGCCCTCCATCGGGACAAGGTTCACATATTGTATCCAGTACAGGATCAAATTAACCCTATTACAGGGGAAATTGTAGGCCCTAAATAGATAAAACATGGAGATATGAAAGCACTATAATAAATAGTTGTTGTGGAGGGTTTGCCTTTTTCATTTGCTTCATCTCCTGGTTTTATTCATTATATTAGAGAAATGTATAGTACTGCTTTTAAAAGTTTTTCTAGATCAATTGTTAAGAAAGGTGTATTTAAATTTGCACATGAATATCAACAGTATTTACGTTATTCATTATATCATTTTAATGGCAAAGTGACTCTCACCTTTGATATAAGTCGTAGTACTAACGGTCATGATTATTTAACGCTAACCTGTCATTGGATAGATTATAAATGGTCTATGCAAAAACGTATTTTAGTGTATAGATATATAGATAGTAGTAGTAGGCACACTGATGGTTTTATTTCAGAAAATATTTATTTAGTTTGCGATTATTACGGAATAACTGATAAAATTATGAGTATTACATTAGATAATGCATCTTCTAATAATTCTGCTATTACAGTTTTAAAAGATGTTTTAACTCCATCTTATCCAAATAATTTTCATATAAAATGTGCGTGCCATATTTATAACTTAATTGTAAAAGATGATCTATTATTTTTTCATGATATTCTTAAAAAAATACAATTTGCTATAAACTTTATTTTAAAAATAATAGAATACAACGAAACAAAAGATTATAAAAAAAATTGTCACGATTGTCAACTACCTTATAGAAAAATCCTCAAAGAAGTACACACTATGTGGAATTCTTTATATGAGCAACTACTTGTTGCTTATGATTATAGAAGACTTATAACTTTATTTTTTGACAACATATTCAAAATCCAACTGATATGATTGTAGATAACGATTAGAAAAAAATTCACGAACTTGTTGTATTTTTAGAGAATTTTTTTCATGCAACAAAAGAATTTTTCGGTATATATTATCCTACTATTTCAACTATATTTTTTTATATAGCTATAATATTTTTACTGCTTAGAGAATATATGAAAAAATCAGCTTATAAAGAAGCTATTAAAAACATATTTATCAAAATAAAAAACATTTTATTTTTATTCCCCCTATTTATATTATTGGTATTGTATTAAATCCGACTATTAAAATAGACGGTTGTAAATCACTTATTGAAAATATTTATGATTGTATAGCAGTACTACCACCTCCAACTCCCACAAATTCAAATGACACACCACCTATTGAACAAACGAAATAATAAGTGTTGTCTAGCATAGAAGACGAATGCAAAAAAGTATATAGGTATTACCAACAAGAAAGTGCTAGCAACCAATCGGCTTTCATACTATCTTATTCTTCAACACAGCCTCAATAAATACATGATGTTTCTGCGGCTAGTGTTGAAAGCCTCAGAAATGGAATGTGTGATGGTAACACTACTAACCAAATTAGCGAGTTTGATGTTTTTGTTTTGCAGGGTGTTTTACCGTATCAAGCAGTTCTCAATTAAGAAGGAAATAAAGACTTGCTGAAATACTGGAGGGGGAATGAGAAGACCTTTCCGACACTTTCAATGATGACCGGAGATGTTTTGAACATTCAACCGTCATTAATGGCGTCTGAAAGCGCTTTTTCTGTCGGCAAATTTCAAATAGGATAGCACAGACACTCATTAGCCGGAGATAACTTGGAGATTGCATTATTATTCAGAGATTTAATACGAGCGGAGCGGAGAAGGTACGATCAACCGGAGATCAACGAAGAAGACGACGAAAACTACAACGACATCTTATCTGAAGGTATGAGTAGCGACGTGGAGCAATTTGACCAACAAATATCAATCCCAACCGAAGAACCACAAGATATTGTGAAGAAACTAGAAAAAGTGTTTTCAAATTGATAATTTTTTAATTACAATTTTAGTATGTCATTTGCAACTTTTGAACAACACCACAAAGTTGTAATTTTGACAATTGTATATGTATTACCAAAAAATATATATTTTTATTAAAGAATATAAGAGCCACAAAAACAGACTTGGGATATTTTTATTACATTATCTTGTTCAATTATTGAGTTGTTTATATATATGTTATTTTTTAAAATTAAGTGGAAAAAAAGAAGAAAAATCCCTAAACCGATCTGATCCCGTTCGCCACAGCCCGCGAGGCCCGATACCTTTTTCCGACGAGACCTATATCGGGACGGGACATCGGCGAAGTCCGATAGTCTCGGTCCGCCAGTCCCGCCCCACCCTGATCCCCCATCCCGCCCCACCCCGATCCCGCCCAAGCCTGCCCCGACCCGTTGACCACCCCTAGTTGCATGTGTAATTCTTATTAAAGTATAAAGCGCTAAAATAAAATGTTAATATAAGAAAACTAGAAAGAGAAACATGTGATTTTTCCGAACCACTAATTCCTATAGAAGAAGAAAGCGAAATAATTTAATTCCCTGTCAATTTAATGTTTGGACGTGCAACAAACATGTCTTGAATTTGAGATATTAGGACTTTTAAGAATCTTAAAGACTAAACACTCATTTGATAAAATTTTCATCGTAGGATTGATTTCTCTGTTTTAAGTTACTAAAACTGTTTGAATAGATGTTTATGGGTGATTTGAAATTAAACGAGGTGAGTATAATTGCAAAAAAGGATTAAAATATGAAAGGAAAGTGTTGGATGCCAAGTGTAGAAAATAGCTCATATATATACGCTATAACACAAGACTGTGACTGTCACACAGTATGGAATTTGGCCTATAACACTAACCTGCAGTTATAAATTTTAGATATCGGAAGAGACTTTATTTGAGGGGTTTGAATATTAGGTCTTCTTCCAAAAAAGAAAGGAGCTTGGATGAATTTCTACACTATCAAGTTAATTTCAGCCGCCCTATCTACTAAGGTAGAGGTAAGGTTTGTGTACACTATATCCTCTTCAGACCCCGTGATGTGGGATTACACTGGACGACATTTTCAAGTTAATTTCAGTCGCTCTACCTACCAAGGTAGAGGTAAGGCCTGTGTACGCTCCACTCTCTCCAGACCCCATGATGTGGATTATACTGGGTGGGTATGTTGTTGTTGTGTTGTATTTTCAAGTTAATTTCACCCCATTAATCTTAATTTTAACGTGGGTTTATATTAAAAAAAATAGAAGAACAATATTGAGATGATGCTTTTTGTTTTTGTGGTTTGTATTCTAATGTTTTGTTTTTACAGCCTATTGTGATATTGGTATGAAAGGCTGCTAAATATGTGATGTGACATTATCATTATCATAGTATAAATTTAACTTGTTCCAGAAGAACTTACAAGATGTAGGAAGAAACCGCCACCGCGAAGGCAAGTTAAAAAAAGTCAAGCGACAACATCCTAACAACTAACTAATCAAGATTTTGAGAAGAAATGAGGGGAGAAAACATAACATAAGACTCAACATCATTTTTTCGCTTTCCTTATCGTTAAGAGTTTTACCTCAGATATAGAATGAGAACATAGATTTTTTATATAGACTTGAATCTAACTCAACTCCAAAAGTTAGCTTGTAGAGTGAGGATTGTCCAAGTACATATAAGAAGTTCATGTTCACATTTCATATCCGATGTGAGACTCTTAACACTTATTTTCCAAAAAGGTTACTTCTTTTTCGTCCCATTTTAAGTGTCTTAATTTTACTTAACACGGATTTTAAAAAATAAATGAAGACTTTTAGATTTTGTGGTATTAAATTAAAGATGTGAGGGTTCTTTAAATCTTATGGTCTCAAATTTGCCTTGAGATAGACAAAAAAACGCTTAAATTGAGGCGGATGGAGTAAAATAATATGGTCGTCTTTGTTTCAAAATGAATATCTTTGATTTAATTTTGTATGTAAATTTATTAAGATAATAACCAAAAATGTAAATTGATTTAAGTTTGTTGATATAGATGTTAGGTGGGTTAACCAGAGGTCTTCATGAGTTAATTAGAAGTCTCAGATTCGAATCTTAAAATTAAAAAATCCAAATAGGAAGCCTTTCTCCTTTGATGGATTTTACGCGAGACGAATTCGAATTAGTGGGGCACAAAAGTAAGTACCGCAGACACCAGGTTAGTAACAAAAAAAAAGATTTTACGTTTTGTATTTTTGGAAATGGAGCGAAGACAAAAAAACATATTGAAAAATAGTAAAAGTTTCTTGATATTTTGAGAAACAACTCTTAGACAGAGATAAATATTCATAACAGAAATAGGATTAATTACAATAAACACTCCAAAAATACGACTCAGTCTTGGATAGATTTTATGTATTTTAAAGTCAACACTTGCACTCTCTTCGAGGTATATCCGATCTAAATATTATAAAGAGATAAGGGTCAAGAACATATCATAAATATCACTTTTTAAAAAAATTCCTACATGCATTATCGTGCATGTGTAAGAATTTTCTACGTAAATTGTCATCAATCAGTTAGCAAAACACACATCAACTACTATTTATTCACTTTTTCTATCATTTCTAAGTTACTCCATCCATTATTGTAAGTTTTCTGATTTAATGCTCGAAGTATTTCATATTTACCAACAAGACATTTACTATAGGTTAAAATGTTCAGATTTACGGTAGAAAACAATTTTAGAAAAAAATCACTTAGAGAGTATACTCCATCTAACTCTGACAATATCAATTACTTCCTCTGCATAATGTATCTTCAACTTTCTCGGCGGATACGTTCTCCGGGACCTATATCTCGTATTAAAGTCTGGTAGCTTAATCGCGCGGGCATATTGCAATGTGGGTTTGATTCCCTCCAGACAAGTCATGTTAGGGGGTTAGACCTTGTAGCATTGATCCGTTGATAGTGGCCCAGTGGCCATTAGTCAAATTTGTGGTCTTAGGGTCACAAGTTCGATTCTCGGCGGATACGTTCTCCGGGGCATATGCCTCGTATTAAAGTCTGGTAGCTTAACCGCGCGGGCATGTTGTAGTGTGGGTTTGATTCCCTCCAGACAAGTCCTGTTAGGGGGGTCAGACCTTGTAGCATTGATCCGATGATAGTGGCCCAGTGGCCATTAGTCAAATTTGTGACCTTAGGGTCACAAGTTCGATTCTCGGCGGATACGTTCTCCGGGACATATGTCTCGTATTAAAGCATGGTAGCTTAACCGCGCGGGCATGTTGCAGTGTTCGTTTGATTCCCTCCAGACAAGTCCTGTTAGGGGGTCAGACCTTGTAGCATTGATCCGTTGGTAGCGATCAGACACTGAATGCGGGGTGCACATCCTGCGATTTACCCGACGGTGGCGGCTAAGGACGGGTTCCATCGCCTCCAGGAGCCTAGTACCAGTACTTGTGCAGGTACTAACGATATGGGGGTATTAAGATCACTCCGAGACCTGAATTATAAAAAAAAAAACTTTCCAAAACACAAACAAATAATTCATCATGTTGAAAAAGTTTGGTAAAAGGAACGTGCTTCACACAGGTCAGAGAGGAAAAATCCGAGCATATAGGAAAAGTCTATTCCAAACCCAACCACTCTTTTTAAAATCATTTACTATCGATATAACGTGCAGGCGTGTAGCCAAAAATTGATCAACGGAGGGATGCAGATTCGGAATTTAAATTTTTTATATGGATCTCAAATTAATAAACAATAATAATTACGTCCAAACTCATATATATATATATACAGGGTCGTCTTAAATATATTGGGGGCTTTGTTCTAATTCGTAAAAGTGGGTCCTAATTGGGCTAAGATCTGCGAATTATGGGTCTTTACAGTAAATTCTGATTAATACTACTTAATAAAAAAATGAAAAAAGGGGCCCTAAATTTTTTTATTTTCCGGAAGGCCCTGTGCGGTAGCACACCTCGCACGGGTCCAAAAACGGTCTTGTATATATATTGATTTCAAATAAACTGGGTATCATAGTTGTGCATCCACCCTTGTGAGCAGGGGCGGATCGAGTGTCGTTTACAGGTTCATGTGTATCCAGTAGCTATATATAGTTTGGACAAAGCTACTAGATACACATGAACTCGTACACAACACTCAATCGGACTCTTCCTACAAGGGTGGATGCACAGTTATGATATCGGGTTCATTTAAAATCAATACTTCGGTGTGGAATATAAATTAAATCTACAAAAATTACAATAAATAATAGGTATAAACCGGTAATTTTATAAATATAATAAGTTTAATACTAAAATCTTATAAATTGAATCCATAAAATATAAATTTTTAATCTGCGTCAGCCTGCTTATGACAATCCAAATTTCAAACCCAACCACTCTTAATAAAGTCTTTTTCTAGCAAATATGATGTAGCCGAAATGGACCCTATAGACAATCTAAATTTCCTATTTATAGGGTCCCAAAGGCACACAACAAAATCATCCCAAAAAAAGGCAACTACTCCTAAAGTCTAATTTTCTTGATCATGGCTTTTGGTGCAACTCATTTGAGCTTGGCATTGAGCCTTATGGCTCTAATTGTTCTTGCAAAATCAGATTTTAATGAGAAAGTAGAGCCCATTAACAATATTATGGAGCAAAATTCAGAAATGTTAACTCAAGAATTTTGCATTTTAGGGGCGGTTGGGTCAGTTGTGTTGCAAGCTATAATTAGAGAGAGGCGAATGGGAGCTTCTCTTATTCGTCTATTCTTCCATGATTGCTTTGTTGATGTAAGTTTTAATCTTCTCATTAAAAATTATTTCCTCCGTTTCAACTTAGATGACGTAGTTTGATTGGATACATAGTTTAAGAAAGATATGAATATTTGTGCAATTCATGATCTTAAAATGTCAAATGTAATTGTGTTTCTATAAAACTTTTGGTTAAACGTGTCATAATATTTATACGGCTATGAAATTAAAATTTCTCATATATAGTAAATTGAAAAAAATTTAAATTAATTATTCACTTTTCTGAACAAACTAATTAAGAAAATAACATCACATAATTTGAAACATTGAAACTCATATGTAGTTTTCTTTGAACCTATTTAAGTAGCTAGCTAGGTAACAGCCTTATTTTTTCTTGTTTAATCTCACATATTATAAAAAAATATAGTTGTCATTTAGGTGATGACTTATAGCTGATAGCATAAATTAACTTGACAACATAAAGATTCTTGTTGCAGTAGTGTATGAGAACATGCACCTTTTAGCTAGTATCCATTAGTGATCAACAAGAGCTGGTATGTGAAGAGAATGCAACGTATCCCTCGCTAAAAGAAGTACTTTCTTAACCTGTAACTGGATGTTGTGAAATTGGGCCAACAGTCAGTGAGCCTGATGGCTGTGAACCTGAAATTGGACCGAGTTCTGGAACCGTACCAAGACTCTGTGGGTCAGTAGGTAGTGGGCCTGCTGGCAGAATTGGATAGGGCCCACTGTGGGAGAATATACGGTGAAAGCTCATCATCTAAAAAATTATAAGAACTAAACACATAATTAGACAATTTAGCAAACGAAAATTGGGTTTCATCAAAAATGATGTGGCGACTAATTATGATTTTATTAGCAGATAAATCAAAACATTTATAACCACGCTGATTAGATGGATAATCCAAAAACACACAAGTGGTAGAACGGACTTGAAGTTTGTTAATTATAGTGGACGGAAAAAGCGGATATCACAAACACCAAACACCATAAGATGAGAATATGAGGGATCCTTATTATAAATTTTTTTTAGGGGTGATTGATATACTAAACCTTTGCTAGGAAGTATGTTAAGAAGGTAGGTAGTCATTTGTAACGCATGATGTCAAAAAAACAGAGGTAAGGAAGCATGGGCTAGTAAGGTGCGGAAAATATTATTAATGGTACGAATTATTCTTTCGGCCTTCCCATTTTGTGAAAATGTTGAAAGTGTGGCTTGACTCGTGGAAATGATGGTGGTGATGAATGGATAAAGCTCTCCCCGACTATTACATCTCATTAGAGGTATCCCGATCGTGAAATCCTTCACATAAAATACAAAAGGGACAAAGTTAACAGAAACTCAATTATCAGTCGTGAATTTTCGGACAGACACCAAATTTTTAATTGAGGGGCATGAAGGACATTTTTAAGACGAGAGGTGGATGTGGAGGGGGAAAATTTGTGTGACCAAAATCACGAATTGGATTTGAATTGTCATTACCAACAATTAAGCCACGATTATTGCTCAAAATGAAATAAGACGAGAGATTACCTTTTGCGGACGTCATATGATAAGTGGCTCCGGTGTCCACGTACCAATTTACGTCCGGGGGATTTAATACAAGTATGTGCATCGCGACCTCGATATCCGTGGGTGTAGGGACTGTTGGTGGGCCCGCAGCAACGAAGGCCTGCTGAGGCCGAGGCCCAAGCATTCCAGCTTGTTGCCAAGGCCCAACATGTTGTTTGGCTTGTGAATTCGAAAAATAGGGTCTTTGAAAATTCTGGAATCTGGCCCAGTTTGTTGGATAAGGCTGGAAAGGCACATTGGGCTACTGGTCCAATTTCAGCGACGATTGGCCCCAAGGTCGCGACCGATGGTGATCTTGCTGCCGCCCATTGCCACCACGTCTGCCACTGCCGCCGTCGCGGTTCTTGCCACAATTTTTTCGATTTTGACTCCTTTTGTCGCCACCGTTGTTACGATTTTGGCTAGAATTATCCGAGAATGAGTGAGGGTTATCGGATGTGGCCATCATCATGACGGAATAAGCTCCGGTAGCCGCCTTTTTAGCCAAACTGATCTCTTCTAATGTGAGCATTGAACAGGCCTGATAGAACGGTGGAAGATGATTACTTTGACGAAGAAGCGTCCCAAATTAATCTATAAACTCTAAATATGGTATATATACATGCTATACAATCTCTAAATATGAAAAATAAATCTACGTTTTCCTAATACAATTCTAATATCATAATTACACTTGTACAAGAATTTTATAACTATGGTAATATAGATAAAATTCGGCCCAATGATATACACGGTCACCATCTTTCAATTTTAGATTACATTCAATTTTTTAAAAAAAAAAACTTGTTGTCTAGTAAAATATTATCACATAAATTAAGACGGATAAAGTATTTTACAAGTACATGCCTATTTTCTTAATTTACTGCCCTTTATCTTATAGTACGTAGTTAGTTGCCTGTTTCTATCATATCGTAATGTTTGTTGTGCTAACTCTAATTTGGCGTGTGATATTAATTATTATTAATTAGGGATGTGATGCGGGTATTCTTCTAAATGATATTCCTGGAAGATTCCAAGGAGAAAAATCTTCACCACCAAATGACAATTCAGTGAGAGGCTATGAAGTAATTGATCAGGCTAAACAAAGGATCAAAACTCTGTGCCCTGGTGCAGCAGTTTCTTGTGCAGATATCCTTGCCCTTGCTGCTCGTGACTCTGTTGCAATAGTAAGTTTTCATGATTAATTCGGATTCGAGTACTGTAAGGCCTATTTAAGAAGAAGGCGTTCTCTATAAAAGATTTTCTCCACACTCATGGTTCAAATTAGAGATCTCTGATTAAGAGTGGAGAAATCTAACAATTCCATCACAACTCTTGGTAGTTTATTTTACCTTTTTAGCAACACTTTCTTATAAAAATGACATGTCATGTCTGAAAATCACAAGATACAATATATTTCTGGTATCACAAGATTCAAAAATCTTTATATTCTTAATGCACAATCATAATGAAAGGAATATTGATGCAATTAGGTCACGTCGATATATATATATGTCTTAAATTGAAATATCATCAATGTACAATAAGTGTCAACACTTTTCCTTCAAACACTTGTTTATGTATTAACAAATCTAGTTTTATACTCATAGCTACACAAATAGAGGAAGCAATATTCAACAAAAGTTGGAGTTGTCAATATCCTAATTACCACACATTAAATTAAATGAGTTGTTGGTGGGTGAGGAGGATGTAGCACTAATGCACATATACCTACTCCAAGGAAATTAAAAGAATTAACTTGTGGAAGTCACAAGCAGCCCACTATCTTAATCAAACGTCATAAACTTGCCTAGATTTCTTCATTTCAAAGGTGGACACAATATTTTTTGATGTGGATGTGTATAGTCTTACGTCCTTATGTTCAGATTCGTCTCAAATATTTTGGAGGTCATGTTCTAATTCGTAAAAGGGTCCTTAATTAGGCTAAGACCTGCGAATTATGGGTCTTTACAGTAAATTCTGGCTAATACTATTTAATAAAAAATGAAAAAGGGGCCCTAAAAATTTTCGGTTTTCGGAGGGCCATGTACGGTAGCACACCTCGCACGGGTCCAAAAACGGCCCGACTTATGTTTTAATTAGAGATATATTCAATTTATAAAATTTACAACAATCGTTTCATGATACTAATTTGTTCAATTATTTCGAGAAGAATTTCCTCAATTTGAACTATATGTCTTATCAACGCTAATGTGACTCAGTTTCAGATAAGTTAGGATCAACCATGGCCAATCCATATTTCTACAACTTGATGGTTTTAATATTTTATATTTTCACCAATAAATCCATCACACTTTTGCAATAATGGCTTATAAACTTAGTATATCTTGATATTTTACTGATTCTTAATTACATACTATGTTTTAGAATTCCAGGTACCAAATACTGGTATTTCTGAATAAAAATTCAGGAACTTATTCAGTAAAAAATACTGGATATATTCAATTAACCCCGTTGGAATTGTACTGCTTCCGCCTCTAGCTATATAAATCCTCAATGTTCATGTCGTCCCATTTTGGCTCATTTCAGTCTGGACTATGTCTAGAGGCGGATTTACGGTCTGAACATTACAAGTTCAAGTTCTAGCTTATGTCTAGAGGTGGATTTACGATCTGAACATTACAAATTCAAGTTCGAGCTTCTATCATAATCCTTACTTATTTATTGTGTGTGAAAATCTAATATTAATACTTATTTAACAAAAAAATTAACAGAAATATAAAGTTCGAGCAAAATTATTCAATTTAGGCTTGTTTCAGTCTGAACTATATGTCTAATCATATTGGTTACATTTTTAATAACAGTTGGGAGGACTGCCATACCCAGTGAAACTAGGCCGAAGAGACGCAAGGACCGCGAATTTCACAGGCTCATTAACCCAACTTCCAGCCCCATTCGACGATCTCAATGTCCAAATAACGAAATTCAGGGCAAAGGGAATGTCAGCTCGGGAAATGGTCGCGTTAGCCGGGTCCCACACGGTAGGATTCGCGCGTTGTGTGACAATGTGCGACGACAGGAACATTAACCCCGCCAGGAAATCGACACTAAATTGTGGTTGCCCTGTCAGTAATAATAACACAAACATAGTACCATTGGATTTGACTACTCCTCAATTTTTCGACAAGTTTTATTTCGACAATTTAATCAGGAACCGGGGACTTCTTTTCTCGGACCAAGTGTTGATGGGATCTAGTGCTACTGCTGATGTTGTTCGAACCTATAATAGTAATCCTGTTTTGTTCTTGCGTGAATTCAATGCTGCCATGACTAAAATGGGAGACTTGCCACCATCTCCTGGTGCTCAATTGGAAATTCGCGATGTTTGTAGCAGGGTGAATGGTAATTCCATCGCGAACATGTGAAAAAAGAAAGAAAAAAACTGTAAAATTTCCAACTTTCTTGTTCCAATAATCAAACGTATGGCTTCTTGATAGTCTAGTTTGTTGTTTTATGTAAGTTGCTTGGTTTCTAGATGTACCCTTTGTATTTGGTTACACATCTAATACAAAATAATGGAAGAGTCTTTTTCCATAGTAGCATTATCGAGAAAATTCCTCTATTCACGTTTGTGTCAATTGCCCAAAAGTTAATATTTCTTTTACATAAATATTATTTTACTTTGCTCCGGCTATCACAAAAGTAACTTTGACCGTTTTGGTAAAAAGCTCACCTGAAATGTGAGAGAAAATGACACAAATGTCTCTTAGGTTTGAGGGTAAGGATAAGAATGAATCTTGGTCTAACTCAACTTCAAAAGCTAGCTTGTAGATTGAGAATTGTTCAAATTCATATAAAGAGTTCATGTTCTCATTTCATATCCGATGTGGGACTCTTAACACTCCTCCGCATGACCAGACCTTATTAACTGGAGTGTGGATAATATAAATTGGTAGTCCAACTTCGGTGAACAAAAAATTGAAATGAGTCTGACTTTGACACCATGTAAGAATTGATCTTGAGTCTAACTCAACCTAAAAAGTTAGTTTGTAGAGTGAGGATTGTCCAAGTTCATATAAGGAGTTCATGTTCTCATTTCATATCCGATGTGGGACTTTTAACAATAAGTTCAAAGATCCTTTAAATATAATTTTGAATAGTTATTAGTTCTTTAAATTTGTCCAAAATAAGCACTTTTCACGTCCATCAAATATTTAATAAACTTTGATTGTTTGAACCTATAAAATATTGGTGCTCTGTTCGTGCTTTGACTTCGATGCTGCCATGACTAAAATGGTGGATTTGCCTCCATCTAGTGGAGTTCAGTTGGAAATCCGCGATGTTTGTAGCAGGGTGAATGATAATTCTGGCGCGGCCATGTGAAAATTTAAAGAAGGAAATTTTAAAAATGTTTGAAATTTTCAGTTTCTATTTTCCTAAATAAACAACGAATGGCGAGTTTCTTGATAATCTAGTTTATTGTTTAATGTAAGTTGCTTGGCCCTCTATATGTATGTACTTTGTCTTTGGTTATACATGTAATACAAATAATGGAAGTCTTTAGTTGCACTATCTAGTATATGTAATTATTGCACTTGAGGAGTCAATAAGGATTGTTTCCCCACAAATTAAAAAGATTTTGAATTATTAATCGTATATTGTGACCTATACTACTTATGTGAGATGAATATGACTATGTTAATGAAAAAATAATTTCTTTATTAGTTCATTAATGAATGAGTATATATACAATTTACAATATTTATAATATGGAAAAACATATTCCTACTCTACTCTCAAAATTATATTCTATTTGTACAAGAATTCTACATTTATGGTAAGTGTACAATGCTAATTAAATACAACAATACATCACCTAAAATATCTCTCAAACCGTGATATACATGGCTATGTACCGTATATATCACGGTCCAAATCAGCTCCAAATAGGCTTGTGTTTCCGTGATATACACAGTATACACAAGACATTTTTTATGTCGTGTATATCGTGTATATCACGATATCTTTACACCCGCACTATAATGCATGACGATTATCGAGACTGGCGTCCCTAAAATTCTCAAATAAAATCGATGAAAGACCCTTAGTAAAGATGTCTGCAATTTGGTACCTAGAAGGGACATGTAAGACTCGTACTTGTCCATGAGCTACCTTTTCGCGAACAAAGTGGATATCCATCTCGATATATTTAGTGCGCTGATGTTGAACCGGATTACCAGAAAGTTAAACTGCACTAATAATATCACAATAGACCAAGGTATCTTTCTGAATGGGAAAGTGAAGTTCTAAGAGAAAATTACGTAACCAACCTGATTCAGATACCACATTGGCTACCCCTCGATACTCGGCATCTGCATTGGAGCGTGATAATGCAGATTGTCGCTTTGCAAACTATGAGACCAAGTTATCACCAAGAAACATACAATAACCGGACATAGCGTCTGGTATCCGGACAGACACTCTAATCAGCATCTGTATAAGAGACATGTGTAGAGACCGATGATGGATATAGATGCAAGTCATAGTCAAGTGTTCTCCGGATGTATCGTATAATGCATTTGAGCTCATTCATGTGCTCAATTCAAGGATCATGCATAAACAAACACACCTGCTGAACGACATAAGTAATGTCATCTCTTGTGAAAGTAAGATACTAAATGCCCCTGCAAGACTACGATAGTGGGTGAGATCCTCGTAAGGTGAGTCAGTCGTAGCTCCCAGATTCGATTTGGTATCAACCGGAGTAGAAAAAGACTTACAAGATGACATATCAACTCTCTCAATAATCTCCTCAACGTACTTTCTGTGACATAAAAATAGACCACCTGAATGACGCGTGACAGCAATGCCCAAGAAATAACTCAATGGTCCCATGTTTTTCATTGCAAATTCAGAATTGAGAAGTGACATGATAGACTTGCGCATATTATCAGATGAAGCAGTCAATATTATATCATATACGTACAATAGAATGTATGCTAGAGAAGTACCACGATGATATATAAATAGAGAATGATCAGACCGGCTGTGAGAAAACTCAATAGTAGATACATAATCTGCAAACCTCTTTTACTAAGCGTGTGGGGCCTTCTTAAGCCCATAAGGACTTCTTCAGCAAACAGACATGATGAGGATGATTGGGATCACGAAAACCCAGAGGCTGATGCATATAAACTATCTCCTTAAGATCACCATGTAAGAAATCATTTTTTACATCCAACTGATGAATAGGTCATGCTTTTGAGAGGGCCAAACTAAGAACATTTTGTATGGTAGCCAGTTTGATCATCGTACTAAACGTGTCACCATAATCCACACCAACTTATTGAGTTTTATCATCACCTACAAGACGAGTCTGATGCCTCTCAAAAGAACCGTCATAATTTTTGTTATGAGTAAAATTCCACATAGACTGAATAATATTAACATCAGCTGGACAGGGTACTAACTCCCACGTCTTATTTTCAATAAGAGCATCATATTCGTCAGTCATAGTCAATTTCCAATTTGGGTCATGTAGTGCAGACACAGGGTTACGTGGTAGTAGGGATTTAGAGATATTAGAATTGAGATTAAAATATCATTTGTGTCACGACCCGAACCCGGACCCGTGACCGGTGCCTTAACCCGGGCACCCTAGTGACACAACATCAGAGAAAACCAGCGGAATGTAAACTCAAGATAAACAACCATTAAGATATAGAATAGTCTAGCCCAAACTGGCTAACCCAAAAGTACATAAACCGAACGATATCCTTAACGAACCAAGTTACGACAAGACTATAGGCCTCTAAGAATGAATAACACTATGACGGACGGGCCGTCATGCCTGAATGTACAAAATAACAACGACTCAGGAGAACCATACCAAAAGTCGAGCCTCCAAGAAATGAAGCTCACGACACTGAGTACAAGATCCTAGAACGAGGATCTACCACCGCTTCCTTACCTGGCGTGAACGCGGCCCAGGAAGGGGTCGACACAACGTACCAAGTATGTAAAAGCGGAAAATACGTAGTAATATCATAAGTCCAAAATACATTAAAGTTATAGATAAAACCAAATTATGTTGCCGTGCCTTACTAATAATGAGAGTAACAAGTATACATTTTATAGCATAAAAATAGGAGGCTCATGATCAAAGCAGGTACCTCGCTCGTAGTATCATTAAGCAATCCTACTCGGGACTATTTCACCCGCATAGGTCCCGTGGACCCGCGTGAGGTCATCCGCCTCGTCATAGGACTATTTCACCCGCGTGGGACTATTTCACCGCATGGATCCTGTGGATCCGCATGAGTACCATCGCAGCGTACTCGCGTGGGACTATTTCACCCGCATGGATCCTATGGTCGGATCCGCATAGTACAAGCGCGCACTCGCGTCATGGGTAGCAAATCCATGGCATAAATAATAACCCGGGTTTACGTAATAATATAAATATATATAACATAGCTCATCCGCTATTAAACATAACATAAGCACTACCGCCTATCACATCACAACATAAGCACTACCCGCCTAACATAACTTAAGCAAGTTAAGAATCACCTAACTTCTTATTAATAGTATTAATACATCCTCTCATTTTAGTATACCTAAGGCACGATCATGTCTTTTAATAAAAATTCGGGGATTTAACCCAAGTATCATGTACCTCTAACCTTTTAAGAAATAACTCTTTTTATACAAAAAATCCAAGATACTAATCACCATAGTATCAAGTTACGATTTCTTTTCAAAACAAGTCACATTTCCTTTTAAAACTATCTCAAGCTTCTAAATTAAGTGACTTCATTTCTTGTAAAACCTTAGGCACTTCATGCCTTAAAACCATTTTCCTTTCACAAGTTCAAATCATCAAAACCTTTCTCCATTAAACTTTCACAAACTAATATAACCAACTCCTCATAAAGCCGTTATACTAGAGTTAAACAATAGTAAAACACATTCCCTTAAGTCCAAGGGATTTTTCTACTTTTCTTTTAACGAAGCAAGTATCAAATACTTATATCAAACGAAGATTTCCAAATCTTGTCGTCTCACCGTACTACATAGGTACAACTAATCATGCTCAAGAGATAGGAAAGCTCCACATACCTCTTGGTCAATCCACAAGCTAAGTCCAATTTACGCATGTAGTATGTCAACCTAAAATGACCACAATCGTTTATCAAGCTCTAATTTATAATGCAGAATTTTTCCAAGTTAAAGTCACCAATTTCCTACGGAAAATTGGGCAGCGTTTCCTTTGTTTCTACATACTTTGCCACCTTTTCCAAGGTCGATTTTTAACGCTCAAATGCCATGTTTAAGGCTCAACAACCAACCAACACCAAGGGACTTACACACCTAAATTTTGGTGTGTAAAATTCAGCCCCACAAGTTACAACAACTAACCCAACAAGTCTAATGTAGTATTTTGGCAACAACGTGCTCATAAGATCCCCTAACCAATTCTTTCATAACCAAACCCCATTTCTTACATGCAACTACTCTAAGTGCATTTTTCCAACTACAAGTTCTTCCTATTAAACATGCAACACCCAATACCAACTACAAGAGAAGAAATGTTACCTTAAGTTTTAGCCAAACTTATTCCAACACCTTGCTAGCCTTTTTCTCCAAGAACACCACCACAATAGCACTTCTAAGCTAGTCACAAGCTTCCTTCTTGCCTTTAACTTTTCAGATTTTCTTAGGCTAGAACACCTCTTGAGGTTTTAGAGAGAAGGGGGAGCTCAAGCCTTGGAGAGAGAGAGAGAGAGTAAAGATGAAAGATGGAAAAGTGACCAAGCCTTGGTCAATTATATTGCATGCATTCTGAAAATCAGATGGGGGGGGACACTTGTCACCCTCCCATGGCCTCTTTTAAAACACAAATCAGATTTTCTAAGTTTTTCCGCCCAAATTTCCCGCCGCGGCCCTGCTTCCCGGAGCCGCGGCGCCGCAACTCCTGCGGACCCTCGGATCTTTCGGCGCCGCGGCCCTGCTTCCCGGAGCCGCGGCGCTGAAACTTCAGCGACCCTCGATTTTCGAGCCGCGGCCACGACCGCGCGCGCCCTACAATCACCGCTTGGCGCGCGCCTCGCCTCCGCGCCGCTGAGACCCACGACCGCGGTCGGGCGAACCACTGGTATAACATTCTCCCCCCCATAGAAACAGTCGTCCCGAATGTTCCTTCTAGCCTCACACAAAACACAATATAAACATATCTTCTTAACTATTCCTTTGCAAATAAGAATGCTCCCGGAGCCACAACATTACTCAAGCATAATCAACTAGATTAACACCAATCGTAGGAAAGGGGTTACCCGGAGGTATAGGGAATAAGTGTGGGTATTTCTTCATCATATCATCCTCCGCTTCCCACGTCATCTCCTCTCTGCTCGTTCGCCATAAAACTCGACTAAGCCACCTCCTTCGTCCGAGTCGTCTAACTTGACGATCGAGTATTGCTATGGGACTCTCCTCATAAGACAACTCCTCTCACACTGGATATCCTGAATCGGGTGCACTCTAGACGGATCTCCAACGATTTCCGTAACATAGACACGTGAAAAAGCGGATGTATCGCCAAGATCGGACGACAGATCCAACTCATAGGCAACCTTGCCCACTCTTCTGACAATCCGATACGCCAATGTACCTTGGGAGTTTCCTTCCTCCCAAATCTCATCACACCCTTCATGGGTGACACTTTCGAAAGACCCAATCATTAACCTCAAACTCTGTGTCGACGCCGATGATCTGCGTATGATTTCGCCGACTGGCTGCCAATAACCGCTCTGGATAAGCTTCACCTTATCCATCGCTGTGAACCAAATCGCCCGATTAATCGCACTTCTCCCACTTCAAACCAACCTATCGGTGACTGCACTTCTCCCGTATAAGGCCTCATAAGCGCGCCATCTCGAACACTAGAATGGTAGCCGTTGTTATAAGCAAATTCCACAAGAGGTAAATGATCCTCCCATACCCGAAATCAATAACACAAGCCCGCAGATATCCTCGTTGTTCGGATAGTGCGCCGGCACCGCCCGTCCGTCACGAGGATGAACGCCGTCTTGAGACTCACTGTGTCCCTAATCCTTCTCGAAAGACCTCTAAGTTAGCCGTGAACTGGGCTCTCTATCTCGATATAATCGACACCGACTCGTGCAATCTCACAATCTCTCTAATATATAATCGGCATAGTCCCTACCGAAACGCCGCCCGATCGGAAGAAAGTGGGCTGATTTCACACCACAACAATAACCCAAATGGAATCATGCCTCCTCAGGTGCGAGGTAACCTGTAATAAAGTCCATGTTGACCACCTCCCACTTCCACATCGGAATATCAATAGCCTGTAATAGCCCACCGGGCTTCTGGTGCTCAACCTTAACTAGCTGACAATTAGGACACTGGGCAACAAAACCGGCCACGTCCCTCTTCAAACCATCCCACCAATATATACACCTGAGGTCGTGGTACATCTTAGTCGACCCCGGATGAATCGAAGAACGAGCACTGTGTGCCTCCCGAATCTGGCCGACGGTCCTCGCTACATCGGAACACACAACCGCCTCGAATCTTAGCACCCCATCCGGCTACCTCAAATAGACTCTTCTTCCCGAGAGCTGCGTCTCAGATCGTACCAAAATCGGATCCTCATATCGCCGCCTCTTCACCTCCTCGACGATGGAAGACTCGGCGACCTCGAACCCGAATTCGCATTAACTAATCAACCAAACGAACCCCAAGGCTTGCTAATCGGTGTAGCTCTCGGACCGTATCCTTTTCTCTGCTCAACATCGATAGACTACCCATCGATCTGCGACTGGCGGCATCCGCCACTACATCGCCTTCCCGGGTGGTACGAATATCAACATCGTAATCCTTAAGTAGCTCCAACCACCGCCTCGCCGCAAGTTCGGCTCCTCCGGGTGAAGATGTCTGAGACTCTTGTGGTTCGTGTAAATGTCCACGAACTCCATATAAATAATGTCTCCAGGATCTTCAAGGCATGAATCACCGCCACTCAAGTCATGTGTGGGATAGTTCTTCTCATGTTTCCTAAGCCGCTGACGCATAAGCTATAACCTTGCCGCGTCCGCATCAGACGCACTCAAGCCCGACACTGACGCGTCACAATAAACCACATATCCATCTAAACCCTCCGGAAGAGTAAGAACGGGGCGGTCCAACTTCTCCTTTAGCAATCGAAAACTTTCCTCACAAGTATCCGCCCACGGAACATAGCCGCCTTCGAGTCGACTTAGTCAGCGTGTGAAATAGAAGCAAACTTCTCCACAAACCTCCGATAATAACTGCAAGGCCCAAAAGCTGCGCACTGCTGCAGTGTAATGGTCTAAAGCAAGTCTGATCGCCTCATCTTTGTCAGACAACCCGAATACCATCGGCCCGATAACATGTCCTAAGAAAGCCATCGGCTACCAAAACTCGCATTTCGAGAACTTGGCATACAACCGCGGTCACGAGGATTCCTAACACCGCCTCAAATGACCAGGTGCTCTCGCTCGTCGCGAATACACCAAGATATCATCGATGAAAACTATAACGAACATATCCAAGAATGGCTCAACACCCTATTCATCAAATCCATGAATACCGCTGAGCTGGTCAACCCGAAAGACATCACCGAACTCATAGTGCCCATACCGGTCCCGAATGCGCTTCGACATCCGCTTCTAACTCGCACTGATGATAACCGTAACGCAGTCTATCTTGGAAAAACATCTCGCACTCGCAAATCGTCAAACAAATCATCAATCCCGGGAGGATATCTATTCTGATAAGCACCTTGTTCACCGCTCAGAATCAATACACATACGCAGCTGGCCCCATCTTTCTTCTTTACAAATAACACCTGCTCTCGGGAGAAACACTTGGCCCGATAAAGCCTTTCTCCAAAGAAATCTTTCACCGGTCCTTCAATTCCTTCAACTCGGCAGTGCCATTCAGATGGCGGGATAGATATCGGTCGAGTGTCCGTGCCAAATCGATGCAAAACTCAACCTCCCTCTCAGGAGGGATACCCGTAAGCTCGTCTGGGAAAACGTCTGGAAACTCTCTAACCACCGAATCGATCAAGGTCCCAGTATCTCACCTCGATGTCGAATACCCGAACCAAATGGTAAATATAACCCTTCCGTACCATCTTCCTAGCCTTGAGGTAAGAAATAAACCTACCCTACGATGCAAAGATTCCCTTCCACTAGCAACCGCCACCAGAAACCGAACCGAACTAACCTCTCTCTGGTCCACATTGGCATAGCAAGACGCTAGCCAATCCATACCCATAATCACATCGAAGTCCACATGTCCAACTCTATCAAGTCGCAGAGTCCGACGACCATCTAAAGTCACCGGGCAAGCCTTATATACCCGCCGCCTAACACCGGCACCTACGGCGTAGCCACCTCAAAGGATTCTATGGACTCGGGCTCTATCCCTATTCTACCAGCAATATGAGGAGATATATAGGACAGGGTAGAACCTGGATCTATCAAAGCATAAACATCACAGCAAGAAACCAACAATGTACCTGTGACGACATCGTGACGCCCCGTCCCGGGCGGCCGGACATAGCATAAATGCGGTTACGAGGACCGAATCGAACCTCTACCACGACCCGCCGCGCTCGCTCGTCTGCGTGAACACCGCTCGCCCGGCGCATCGCCATCGACGATGAAGACCAAACATCGACTTATCGGTGAGCCATCATATTCCCGCCACTGACGGACAATCTCTCTCAAATGGCCTGCCGCCGCGAGAATAACAAGCTCCTGGAGGAACACGACACCCCCCATAATGGCAATCACCACATCGACCACACCGAGGCATAGGTGGCCTCATCCGACCGAACTCGTCCTCCGAAACCCGGCCCTCGAACCCCGCCCCGCTTCCCGAATACTCGTCCGCCCCGGCAAGATGGTGGAGAGCGCTCGACCATTGTGGTGCAATTGTTTGCTTGGTTGTTTACCCCTAAAACTACCAGAGGACCTCTCGCCCCGCCTTCTCGGCGATACTGCCGATCCGCTTCGGCCGTTCCTCACACCCGAGAGCATGTGCTGCACGCGGCAATGCCCATGCCCTACCGAGAGCCACCCCCGAGCAACTCTCGGCCAAGTGATCATCGAGTCCTGTGACATAGCGGTGCACCCTGTCCTCCATGTCTGCTACCAATGCGGGCACATACCTAGCCAATGAATCAAACTCCACGTTGTATTCCCGGACCGTCCGCCCATTCTGTCTCAGCGTCAAAAATCTATCGGCCCGAGCCCTCCTCATCTGCGGTGGCAAGAAATGGCCGAGTAACGCCTCTGAGAACTCGTCCCAAACAGCTGGATGTGCATGCTCCCCCCGGGACAGTTCCCACGAATCATACCAGTCAACTGCAGTGTCCCGCAGCCGATGCGAACCTAATACCACTGACTCGGTCTCTGAAGCCCCGATCACCTCGCGATTCTGCTGAATCGCCGGATAAACTCCTGCGGATCATCCTCGTGCCTCACCCATAAAACTCGTGGGCTGCAACTCAAAAGTCTCTCGCCTCGCAAGCACTGGCCGAACTACGGTGCACGAATCGCCGGCTCACTTATCCTCCTGTTTGGCCACGATCTCGGCGATCGGGCTATCTCCTTGTAGCCCATATCCTCTGCCCCTGGCTGCTGGACTGGAGGCTCAGGTACCGCGGTCTCGCAGCCGCTGCGCCTCCGACTTCTGGGGTTGGCGGCGTCGTAGAACTTCGCCGTCCAAACACCTCGTCGTGCGACCAGGGCACGTGCCACAGTGACCCGGTGCCCTACCGGTAGTTCCTCTCTTGCCTTGCCGCGGGCTGCGGTTTGCCTGCGGAGACATAATCGATACAGGAAAAATACGTCGGAGGAAATTCAACCTATAGCACTACATTGCACGATCTTAGAGTGAAAGAATGGGAACAAATCCTAAATATCCTCTGACCTCACGATTATAGATGTGGTGCGCAACACATCGATAATCAAGACTCTACTAGATACGGCTGTAGACTCTTTCCGAGGATTAATCGCTCGATACCACTTTTGTCACGACCCGAACCCGGACCCGTGACCAGTGCCTTAACCCGGGCACCCTAGTGACCCAACATCAGAGAAAACCAGCGGAATGTAAACTCAAGATAAACAACCATTAAGATATAGAATAGTCTAGCCCAAACTGGCTAACCCAAAAGTACATAAACCGAGCATATCCTTAACGAACCAAGTTCGACAAGACTACAGCCTCTAAGAATGAATAACACTATGACGACGGGGCCCCGTCATGCCCTGAATGTACAAAATAACAACGACTCAGGAGAACCGTACCAAAAGTCGAGCCTCAGAAGAAATGGAGCTCACGACACTGAGTACAAGATCCTAGAACGAGGATCTACCACCGCTTCCCTTACTCACAGATAACGCAGCTTCGGCGGCGGGGTCAAGACACAACGTACCAAGTATGTAAATCGAAAATCGTAGTAATATCATAAGTCCAAAATACATTAAAGTTATAGATAAAACCAAATTATGTCAGACCGTGCCTTACTAATAATGAGAGTAACAAGTATACATTTTATAGCATAAAAATAGGAGGCTCATGATCAAAGCAGGTACCTCGCCGTAGTATCATTAAGCAATCCTACTCCGGGACTATTTCACCCGCATAGGTCCTGTGGACCCGCATGAGGTCATCCGCCTCGTAGGACTATTTCACCCGCACGGGACTATTTCACCCGCATGGATCCCGTGGATCCGCATGAGTACCATCGCGCACTCGCGTGGGACTATTTCACCCGCACGGATCCATGGTCGGATCCGCGTAGTACAAGCGTCGCACTCGCATCACGGGTAGCAAATCCATGGCATAAATAATAACCCGGTTTACAGTAATAATATAAATATATATAACATAGCTCATCCGCTATTAAACATAACATAAGCACTACGCCTATCACATCACAACATAAGCACTACCGCCTATCATAACTTAAGCAAGTTAAGAATCACCTAACTTCTTATTAATAGTATTAATACATCCTCTCATTTTAGTATACCTAAGGCACGATCATGTCTTTTAATAAAAATTCTGGATTTAACCCAAGTATCATGTACTCTAACCTTTTAAGAAATAACTCTTTTATACAAAAATCCAAGATACTAATCACCATAGTATCAAGTTACGATTTCTTTTCAAAACAAGTCACATTTCCTTTTAAAACTATCTCAAGCTTCTAAATTAAGTGACTTCATTTCTTGTAAAACCTTAGGCACTTCATGCCTTAAAACCATTTTCCTTTCACAAGTTCAAATCATCAAAACCTTTCTCCATTAAACTTTCACAAACTAATATAACCAACTCCCATAAAGCCGTTATACTAGAGTTAAACAATAGTAAAACACATTCCTTAAGTCCAAGGGATTTTTCTACTTTTCTTTTAACGAAGCAAGTATCAAATACTTATATCAAACGAAGATTTCCAAATCTTGTCGTCTCCGTACTACATAGGTACAACTAATCATGCTCGAGATAGGAAAGCTCCACATACCTCTTGGTCAATCCACAAGCTAAGTCCAATTTCTTGCATGTAGTATGTCAACCTAAAATGACCACAATACGTTTATCAAGCTCTAATTTATAATGCAGAATTTTTCCAAGTTAAAGTCACCAATTTCCTACGAAAAATTGGGCGTTTCCTTTGTTTCTACATACTTTGCCACCTTTTCCAAGGTCGATTTTTAACGCTCAAATGCCATGTTTAAGGCTCAACAACCAACCAACACCAAGGATTACACACCTAAATTTTGGTGTGTAAAATTCAGCCCCACAAGTTACAACAACTAACCCAACAAGTCTAATGTAGTATTTAGGCAACAACATGCTCATAAGATCCCCCCTAACCAATTCTTTCATAACCAAACCCCATTTCTTACATGCAACTACTCTAAGTGCATTTTTCCAACTACAAGTTCTTCCTATTAAACATGCAACACCCAATACCAACTACAAGAGAAGAAATGTTACCTTAAGTTTTAGCCAAACTTATTCCAACACCTTGCTAGCCTTTTCTCCAAGAACACCACCACAATAGCACTTCTAAGCTAGTCACAAGCTTCCTTGCCTTTAACTTTTCAGATTTTCTTAGGCTAGAACACCTCTTGAGGTTTTAGAGAAGGGAGCTCGAGCCTTGGAGAGAGAGAGAGAGAGAGAGAGTAAAGATGAAAGATGGAAAAGTGACCAAGCCTTGGTCAATTATATTGCATGCGTTCGAAAATCGGATGGGGACACTTGTCACCCTCCCATGGCCTCTTTTAAAACACAAATCAGATTTTCTAAGTTTTTCCGCCCAAATTTCGCCTCGGCGCGCCGCTTCCGGAGCAGCGGCGCGCATCTGCGGACCGCCGGATCTTTGTGGCCCCTGCTTCGGAGCCGCGCTGAAACTCAGCGACCCTCAAGATTTCGGAGCCGCGGCCACGACTTCGGCGCGCGGCCTACAATCACCGCTTGGCGCGCGCCTCCCGGCGCGGCTGAGACCCGATCGCGGTCGGGCGAACCACTGGTATAACAATTTGGATTTAAAAATACTCATTTGACTATGAGTAACGGACCATTGACTCGAGGTAGAATTGAGTGCATTTTGGGCAGTGGGTGGGCTAATGATGGACTGGTCAACAGGTAGTGGGCATGTTGGCCCAATAACGGAAACATGGGCGAAAACAGCCGGAGTGGATGGGAATAATATCGAGATTGATCGGGCGCATCGCCCACTGACGAGCAACCGGGATATTGGTAAGGTGTGGGCGGTGATGATGGGCTCTTGGCGTATTTTGGTCACGGGATAAGTCCGATAAATGGTGGATAATATATGGTGAGACCTCGTCATCTAAAAAATTATACGAACTAGGCACGGGACTACTCACTTAGGCAAACGAAAATTGAGTTTGATAAAAAATAACATGACGACTAATTATGATTTTATTAGATGATAAATCAAAATATTTATAACCACGATGATTCGATGGATAACCCAAAAACACACAAGCGGTATAACGGGCTTGAAGTTTGTTAATTGTAGTTGACGAAAAAAATGGATAGCATAAACACTCAAAGACCCTAAGATGTGAATACGAAGGATTCTTATTATAGAAAATTTTAAGGGGAGATTCATATGCTAACCCTTTGGTAGGAAGTATGTTAAGGAGGTAAGTAGTCATTTGTAGAGCATGATGCCAATAGGAATGTGTACGGAAGCATGGGCTAATAAAGTTCGGACAATATTATTAATGGTACGAATTTTCCGTTCGGCTTTCCCATTTTGTGAGGACGTATGAGGACAAGAGAAACGAAAAACTATGTCATTAGCATCACAAAATTCCCGAAACAACTCATTATCATATTCTTTGTCATTATCACATTGAATATTTTTTATTTTGCGTTCAAACTGGTACGGATGAATGCTCTAAAATTTAAGAATGTGAAAAAACTTGAGATTTTTTCGCTAACGAAAATGTCCATAAAAAATTAGAATAATCATCCAAAATATAACATAATAACGATGGCCCAAAAACTTAGAACGGGAGATGTCCATAAATCGCTATGAATAATTTTCCATTGCTTCATCAACCTCTCCCGAGTATCAGATTATTGGGTCATCACATGATTTGGGTCACCCTGATACAGGTTAGGGCTACCAACAGAAACCGACTACGAATCATCAATGTGTAATGAAAAATTTGATCCCGACATCGCTGATAAAATAGACTCCTATTTACTTACACCTTCGTCTAAAAATCACCAAAAATTAGTCAAATGTCGAAGACGATGGCCCCTCCATCAAGATGTAACATACTTACGATCCATACACAGAGTACAACGAACAAACTCACAAAAAACAACACACTAAAGGAAGAAGGATAATAATTATATAACCCGTTGATGGAACCAAATATAAATTTGTAGAAACTACTACTAAAAACTCAATTAACCTAGAAATTTATATGAAACAAATTGTTAAAGAAGGATAAGAATCATATACCCGTTATTTTGTACGGCCCAGAATTGTTTGTATGGCCTAAAAACCTGTACATTAATCTTCTCATTGGGTCACAATCTGTGAAGTTTCTGCACGGATTTCCCTTCAAACGCAATGGTATTTAATTTTTGCAACTCGTATATTGGTCTTTAATTTTTGTCTCTACGGCTCATTTAATGAAAATATTCAGATATATTTTATTCGACATAAGTTATGTAATATTTATGAACTTTTGTCTCGCTCGACACAAATTCTATAATAATTAAGTTATGCGACATAAGTTAAATACTATTTTTTACATATATAAATTAGATTTTGAATATCCTTAACGAAATTTTTGACTTGACAACTAGCGATGAACTGCTTAAAAGCTAACATGGCCAAACAAGTAACCACAAAAAATATTTAGGTGCTGTATTCTATAGAGCTAATACTTACAAAGTTACAATTAATAAAAATAAAAAACTTTAACGGCGTCCCCTCAAATGGACTGGTCTTTAATTTTTACCCTTTAAAATTAAACTTATGTCTATAGGAGCATAATTCTTTACCTAACTTATGGATATTATTTTACGTAACGTATGCTCATATAAGTGATCGGTGTATTTTATATACATCTTTTGAGTCATTTTTAATTAGTCTTTTGCTCATTTTTGTACAAATGTGTGTCGTCTTAGGATAAATTTTCTTTCTTTTGAGTCATAATGGTTTAAAGTGACACATTGGCGAAAAGGAGCGAAAAGAGGGCAGAAAAAGAGGTTCCAGAGCTCAAAAAGCTAAAAAGTTGGCAACCCGGACGAGAAACAGGGCGGCGCCGTGACGCCACCAACCAGCAGCATCAGAGCGCCACGGCGCCCAAAGAACAGAGAGCCGCAGAATTTTCGGCGCCGCGGCGCCGAAGCGGAAAATCAGCCAAATCCGAATAGGAATGGGCCAAGGCCAAGAAGGAAAAGTTGTTTGACGTTTTTGAGGCTATAAAAAGGACCTTTTTAGGTCAGATTTGAGGATCCCACACTTGAGAAATTCATCACAACTTGGAGATCAAGATTGGAGACTTACTTTTATGTAATTTCTTGTTCTTTATTTATTTCTTTTTAGTTTATGTTGGATATTAGTTTAGTTCTTGGCATGTCTATGGCTAGGAACTAACTTAATTTAGGGATTTTCATGTCGAATCGCTTGAAACTCGTTCTTACGAATTAATGCATGTTTTGGTTTCTTCTTATTATTGTTGAGATTTATTCAATATTTGTTTTGATTGTTTGATAATTAATTGATCACTAATTATCATAACTTATATGATTTCTAATCGAAATCCGAAAGGGGAGATTGTGAATATGCTATAGTTGAATAAACATAGGTTTAAATCGTGGACGAAAGTACTCCGATACTTGTGTAGTTTGATAGGTTATTGTTCTTAATCCTTCTTTGTAGTCAATCTTGTCATCGAAAGATAGAAGGGTTCTACATTGGGGTTGAGTGCTTATATTACCTTAACAGAAGTATAAAACGGCTTAGTTAACCTGCTATCTCAAAATAGAAGAAGAACCATAATTATTTGCATTAACGAGTAAAACGAGCGGATAGTTAAGGAGATTTGGAAGCCCTATTTCCACCATATTTGAAGTAAAATAAAGTAAATTAGTTAGCATCTATAATCATAGCTATAAACAATTCATCAAATTATCGGTTACCAAATAGATACTACAAAATAGAAGTTGATAATTGCACACTAATCCCTGAGGACGATAACTCGGTCTTCTAGACTATATTACTTGTCACGACACGTGCACTTGCGTTTAGTGTGTGCATAAATCGCGCATCAATAAATATAAATTCAAATTTGAAGGGCAAAAATTAAAGACGAGCACAAAATATGAGAAAAAGTGCAAATGACCAAGACTTTAGCTTACAGCCAAAAATCAAAATGATCCCTGCCAGCTAAAATATTGTTCTGTTGCTCAAAATTATATTTCCAAACTTCAAGTGAACTAAGTTCCATGTGCCAGTTCATAAGGTCAAAGATTCCTGACTGTAACGTTTGCTAAAATTTTAATCAAATTTTCTGCTATTAGTGACCTTAATTTATTGTAATTCATTTCAAGTCTGACTGTAACGTATTGCTAAATATCATTTCTTTAGTCAATTCTCTGTTAATGAGACCTTTAATTAATTTCTAGTTATTCATGTCACTAGATTTTTGACACCATAAAAGAAACAATTTGTCTATGGCCTTTTATCATTTTCTGTCGAGAGTTCAGATTGCTCCACCTAAAACAAAACGAGAACAAAGAACTCAATTTTTTTTTTCGCTTCTATCGAGTTCTCCAACAACAACTTAGCTTAGTAGCTTAACTCATTTCGAAAATGGGAAGATATTTTCAATTTCTTCAATTTTTGATAGTTTCATTCTTGTTATTGATAGAAACTAATGCTCAACAAGAGTTTCTTGATTGCATTTATAGCCATTCTTCAGACCAAAATATCAACAAACGTATACACTTTCCAAAATCACCAACATATTCATCTCTCATAGAATATGGCCAGAAAAATCCAAGGTGGCTAAATTCTTCATCTGCACAACCAATTTTAATTATAGATCCAAAAACTGAATCCGAAATCGAACCTGTTTTACTTTGTAGCCAGAAATTTGGCTTACAAGTTAGAGTGAAAAGTGGTGGCCATGACTATGAAGGCCTCTCTTTTCGCTCTGTAACGGAAACTCAATTCGTTATCATTGATTTATTCAATCTGAATGACATCAAGATAGACGAAAACGAAGAAACAGCCTGGATTCAAACAGGTGTGACAATGGGGCAACTTTATTACGAAATTTCCAAGAACCACGAAAATCTTGCATTTCCAGGAGGATTGTATCCAACTATTGGCAGTGGTGGGATCATTAGTGGGGGCGGAATTGGAACTTTGATGAGGAAATTTGGCCTAGCAGCGGATAATGTCCTCGATGCACGTGTAATGGACGTAAATGGAAGAATTCTTGATAGAGAGTCGATGGGAGAAGACTTGTTTTGGGCTATACGAGGAGGAGGTGGATCGAGTTTTTGTGTGATTCTAGCTTGGAAAATTCAGCTAGTACATGTACCATCAAAGCTTACTGCTTTCACAGTACGTCGAAAATTGGAGGGTGACACTATAAATTTACTCCAAAGATGGCAAAATGTGTCACATAAATTTCCTCAAGATTTGTTCATGAGAGTCTTGATTCAAAATATGGGATTAGGAAGCAAAAAAATAGTCCAAGTTTCTTTTCAAGGGCTATTTCTTGGGAATGTGAGTGAATTAATCCCATTGTTGAATCAAAGTTTCCCTGAATTTGAGTTAGTCCAAAAAGATTGTTTTCAAGATCCAGTGGTGAACTGCACGGACTTGCCATGCATAAAGAAAGAATGCTTTGAAGTACCTTGGATTAACGCAACGTTGTATTTTGCATCTAAGAGGACAAACGATTCGATTGAATTTTTGGTGAACAGGACCGTGCCAGAAACAAAAAATTACCAAAAGGCGACGTCTGATTTTGTGAAGAGTCCATTGCCAAGAGAGGTATGGAGAATGATAAGAACCGTGTTTAGCGAAGAAGAAAGGCCTATGATTATATTGGATCCATTGGGTGGGAAAATGGATGAAATTTTAGAATTTGAAATTCCATTTCCTCATAGAAAGGGGAATTTGTTCAATATTCAGTACATGGTGAATTGGGATGATAATAGTGAAAATATATCTAGCAAGAAGATTGAATGGTTAAGGGAACTTTATGAGAAAATGAGTCCATTTGTGTCACATTCTTCTAGAACTGCTTATCTCAATTATAGGGATCTTGATTTTGGTACAAATGATGGAGAATATAGCTATTCAAATTCTAGAGTTTGGGGTGAAAAATATTTTGATGGTAATTTTGAAAGATTGGCAAAGGTGAAAAGTGAAGTGGATCCTGGTAATTTTTTCAGGTTTGAACAGAGTATTCCACCTTTTAGTGTGTCAACTTAAGAGAAGGTCACTTCACTTGATGGGGAGATCGATTTTATGGGCCATTGCAGATGTTCTTTTTGTGTTTTAAAGCAAGATTAACAGAATAAAACATTGGAGGTTGATGAATAAAACACACAAGATTTTTCTAGGATCACGAATTGTAACTAATCGTTTCTTGTTGATTTTTTGTTTGAGAATAACAAGAATATATGGAACACTTGCCTTTCTTTACATTCCTAATTAACCTAAATTGATTACTACTCCCAGATTTGAGAAGTCAGAACTATTTTTTTTTTCCAACTTAGAACTATATATGTACTTCCCAAATGCACCTCAAGATTTCATTAATTAAAAACAAAGATTGATATGGTTCCTCCCATTGACTCTGTCTTATAGTATATAGACAGTAAATAAGATTAAATGAGGAATGGAAATTCCAGTATTCGAATTATCTGCAGGCTACACGACAATGGAAGTAGAGTGGTTGGAGTTCCTTCAGATATTGCTCAAAAGAGTGTGAATGGTGGTTGGTTTGACCACCGGACTAAACGTCTCACCACAATCAACTCCCTCATGTTGTCCAGTACCATTCGCCACAAGTCTTGCCTTATGACGTTCAAGCTCACCACTGTCTCTAAATTTGTGACGATAGAGCCACATACAACGAATCACATTCACCCCCTCTGATTTCGGAACAAGATCCCAAGTGTGTTGCTTTGTTAACGCATTAAATTCCTCACGCATTGCCGCATTTCAATTTTGGTCAATCTTGACTAATTTTGAGTTTTTAAGAATAGGTGAGATAGTTTGAGTGAATAGGTTAAAGTGAACTTTTAATTTGAAAATCCCGTGTTGTGCAGAATTTTCATTCGGTGTGTGGGGACAGTCACTGGTTGGGTAGAGTGGTTGGGTGGTAATAGGCAGTTTGCCGGTACATTGGTGCTAGGCAGTGTGGTGGGTGACTTGGGGCTGGCGGGTAGGTTCCAGGAGATTTCAACGGGAGGGAGGGCAGTGGGGTTGGATTGACGTCTGGCAATAGAGTCGTGGCGGGGGCACTAGTCGACGGGATGGGTGGGGGCGTCGAATCGGAGGGGGTGGGGGCGGTACGACAGGATGTGGCGGATATTGTACTGCATTTTGGACTAGAAGTGAGGTGTCCGGGTCATTAAGGAATCCGTAATCAGTGGCTTGGAATTGTTGAATGTTGGCAAATATGTTCTCCTCGAACGTGACATGTCGTGAGACTATGATTTTGCATGTGGAAAAGTCCTAGCATAAGTACCCCCTATGGTTCGATGGGAATCCCAAGAAGACACACAGAGTGGTACGAGGTGCTAATTTGTGAGGTACTGTGGAGGCAAGATTTGGGTAGCATAGACAACCAAAAATTCGGATGTGATCATAGGTAGGGATCCGATGGAATAGGATCTCTGTGGGGGTCCTATTTTGGAGCGTACGGTTAGGTAGTATATTAAGAATGTATTCTGCCAATTTTAACGCATACACCCAAAAAGTGAGGGGGAGACGCATGAAAAAGTAAGGTACGAATCATATTGTTAATGGTGCTGAGAATTCTTTCGGCTTTACCATTTTGAGGGGAAGTATGGGGGCAGGAGAATCGAAATACCATGTCATTAGCCGCACAGAGTTTGTGAAAGAGGGATTATTAAACTCACGACCATTGTCACATTGAAACGTCTTTATTGCTTTTTCAAATTGTGTTTTAGCATACGTACGAAATTCAAGAAACTTGGAGTAGACTTGAAACTTATATTGGAGCGGATAGACCCATAGGAAGTGAGATAAATCATCCAATAACACTAAATAATATTTATGACCCAATTTGCTAATAATAGGAGAAGTTCATAAATTCACATGAATAATATCAAAGGGAGAGAAAGTAACATTCAAAGATGACGTAAACAGAAGTCTAACATGATTTCCAAGATGACAAGAGTAGCGATTGTGGGCAAGGTTTCCTTTATTACATTGAATTAAATTGCGGTTTCTAAGAAAATAAATAACATGAGCTTTGGGATGTCCAAGTCTACTATGTCACGTTGATGGAGAGATTGCAGCTAGAGATGTTGGAGGATTGACACTTGCAGCAGACGTGGATAGGAAAGGATAGAGGTCCCCCACACTATTGCATCTCGTAAGAAGTTTCCCTGTACGTAGGTCCTTCATAGAAAAACCAAACGGGTCAAAGTCAATAGATACAAAATTATCAGTGGTAAATTTTCTGATAGAGATTAAGTTCTTGATGATATTAGAGGCATATAGGACGTGTTTGAGGGAGAACGGGGGTGAGATGGTGGAGTTTATGTGTGGACAAACCCTTGAATTGAAATGCGATGATCATTTCCGACCATAATAAATTGAGGAGTATTTAAATTATGCAGTTGAGGGAGATTACTAGAGTTGTGAGTGAGGAGAGACGTGGCGCCCGTATCCATATGACATGCGTCATCGGGTTGTTGAAGATTCAAGGTGTCGAAAGCTTGGCCCAAATTAGTTGGAGTAAGGCCGGCAACAGACTGTTGGGATGTAGAAAAATAGGTCTGATGGCTTTGGTCCGTCGGGTAGGATGATGGGTATTCCCCTAGAATATTGGGCCGCTGCTTCCACTGTTGTTGTTGGGCCTAGGCTGCTAGAAAATTGATGGCGGGTGAGGCTCAGGTCCCGTACATCTGACATGGCAATGGGCTGGCCCACTGTGTTGGGTGCATGGCCTGTTGTGGACTGCAGGCAGAATGGGATCGATTCCCCCGACCTTTTTCTTTACCTCTTCGACCATCTTCGTGGCCTCTACCTTTGCCACCACCGTGATTGTTCTATGGTGGGTGGTGGTCGAACTATGGCTGCTGGCTAGTGGTTGCGGTGGTTGTCACATGGGCGTCAACCACAAACACCTTGGAATGATAATCGTCATGTTTGGCTCGTCTCGTCTTCTCTAATAGCAATTGAGATCATGCTTTGTTGAAACTAGGTAAGGGATCGGCCTGTTGAATCATCGTTGCAAGTGTATCGTATTCACCTTTCGGTAAACCATTAATCAATTGCAAAACCACATTCGTGTCCGAAACTGGAATACCCACATTAAATAATTTGTCGGAAAGTAATTTTAATTGTTTGCATTAGTCGGTCATATTTGCAAAGTTTTCAAGACGTGTGGTGTTGAATTTCTAATCAAGATACACGGCATGTGTATGTTTGTTGTTTTGAAAAATTTCCTCCAACCTTGTCCATAATTCGTGAGCCGAAGCTCCGATCTTCATAATAGTATGAAGAAAATTCTTGGAGATGGGGTCATAAATCCACTGCTTGGAGATTGTGTCAAGTCGTTTCCACGTCGTGTTGTCGACGTCGAGTGAGCGGGGATAGGTGGTATCAATGTGGTCAAACACATTGTAGGCACATGCATTAATATTGAAGAGTTCAACCCACGATGCGTATTGTCCATCCTCTTGATCAACAATCAACGGGATGAAGTTCTTGATATTGGTTACGCGAAAGTCGAATGAAAGGTGTTAGGGGTAGATGAGGGAGGAGGATTTGTGACGTCAGGTGTTGAGGAAGAGGAAGCTGGAGAATCTATGTAGGCCGCGGGTGACACCATTAGGGCTGCCGAAACCAAGTACAGAAATAGAGGGTTTGGCGGTTGTATATCATCGGTATACCAGTGGTATATCGACGGTATACTAGGGTTGCACTACACCAAATCGGTTCAAAGAGGGCGACTAGATCAAAGGGGGCGATTTTTAGTCGTCTTTCAAGTCGCCTTATTACGTCTGTTGTCTTAGATCAAGAAGGACGATTTTTCAAGTCGCCTCCTTTGGTAAGGACCAAATAGGGCGACTACAGTCACCCTTTTTTAGATCAATCAAAGTGGGCGACTACAGTTAGTCGTCCTTTTTGAGATACATCAAAAAGGGCGACTGTAGTCGCCTTATTTGAACCACACCAAATAGAGCGATTTTCCTTGTCGCCCTATTTGGTGTGGTTCAAATAGGGCGACTAACTGTAGTCGCCCTTTTTTATATGGTTCAAAAAAGAGAAAAATTAAATGCACCAACCGATTCAACCAGTGCGAATTGTGACAACTGCTATACTATCACTACACCACTAGTTATGCAATATTAATTGCCACAAATACACCACGCGAGAATCGAACGGGCCTCCTACGTGGGCGTGTCATTCTACCACTAAATCAGCCATCAATACTTGTTATAATTATGCTCCTCATAATCACAAATCCCTTGGATTTGGATCCGAATATTTCGGATATCCAAAAAATAGAATATCCGCAATTTTCGGGTAATTTCGGATCTGAATATTTAGGATATCCAAACAATCGGACATTCGTAATTTTTGGATAATTTCGGATCGGATCCGAATATTTCGAATATCCAAAAAATCGGATATCCATAATTTTCGGATAATTTTGGATCGGATTCTAATATTTCGGATATCCAAAAAATCGGATATCCATAATTTTCGGATAATTTCAGATCGGATTCGGATCCGAATATTTCAGATATCCAAAAAAGATATCAGATATTCATAATTTTTGGATAATTTTGGATCGGATTCGGATTCGAGTATTTCGGATATCCAAAAAATCGGACATTCGTAATTTTCGGATAGGATTCGGATCCGAATATATCAGATATCTAAAAAATCGGATATCCAAAAGTTTCAGATAATTTCGGATCGGATTCGGATCCGAATATTTCGGATATCCAACAAATCGGATATTCATAATTTTCGAATACTTTCGGATCGGATTCGGATCCGAATATTTCGGATATCCAAAATCGTTTATCCAAAATTTAAAAAGGTAAAAATAAGGATCTGAATTATTCGTCTTTCACATTTAATATGCACCACTAATAATAATGTGACTACTAATTAATTAGCCGCTCTTTAATCATTTTTTTTGTAAAGGATCCCGTACGGCTAGAGTTTGTTGTTTACACTTACTGATCTATTTTTATCATATATGTAATATTCAATTAATATCATAATTTGAATTAATTATTTGCAATAATTAAGGGAACTCACGTGCTCTTCTAATAATACTACTAAGAAATGTCCCGTGACATAATATTAGTACTAGTAAAAATACGAAAAGTTTAAATACATACACTGTCTATATACCAAATTTTACATTATTAATATAATTTAATATGTTATAGCAGATTACATATTATTTATTTAAATTATTAATTATGCTATTTAATAGAATTATTTGTGATGAATGAAGTTTTCTTTATTTTTTGTTTAAAAATGTAACTCCAAACTACAAGTTTATAACTTCAATTCATGTGTATTGCAAAACTTAACTTTAATTTTTTTTAATTAGCCATGAATAAACTTTTTTTAAGATTTATACAAAAATTAAATTCTTAGATCAAAGGGGGCGACTTTTCTAGTCGCCCCCTTTGGTCCTCATCAAAAAGGGCGATTTTTCTAGTCGCCCCCTTTGGTCCTCACCAAAAAGGGCGA
This sequence comes from Przewalskia tangutica, assembly GCA_029844215.1. Taxonomy (NCBI): domain Eukaryota; kingdom Viridiplantae; phylum Streptophyta; class Magnoliopsida; order Solanales; family Solanaceae; genus Przewalskia; species Przewalskia tangutica. Next base: position 1,314,974 of record CM056719.1, read on the forward strand.
CTTTTCTAGTCGCCCTTTTGGTGAGGACCAAAATGGAGATTTTTTAAGTCGCCCCTTTTGATCTAAGAATTTAATTTTTGTATAAATCTTGAAAAAAGTTTATTCATGGCTAATTAAAAAGAAGCATATTTTATTTGAAAAATGAGTTTTAGGAGGTATTTATACATGTATTTAAATACAATGAAATATATTCGAAAATATCCTAAAAAAAGTTAGGAGCGATAATTATGAAAAAATAACTATAATTAGTTAGAAACCTACGAAATACCATGCTTTCCGTAAGTTTCCCTAATTGGTGTACCATAATTATTTACTTATTTTCTTCTAAATTTTTATTTTCATATCTTTTTGGTGTTTAAAACCCTATCGTTTTATGCTTCTAAATCATGTGATTCTTATTATTCGATAAGTCTTTCACAGCACACATATATAGGAGGAAAATTTTAGCACATTTGAAAGTCAGCATTTAGCAACAAACAAGCATGATAGAGTTGGGAAAATTATAAACCTTTAAATGTTGTATAATTCTTCTTAGGTTTTCCTTATATTCCTCGAGTGGGACATGTCTTTCACTGGTTCTTCCCGAAAGAGCAGAATCATTGGCTCCAAAAAAAAATGTTTATTGCAAAACTTAATTTTAAAAATTAAATCTTAAACAAAGTGAATATAAGAAGTAATCATGATAAAAGAAAATAAGTAGAAGAGAATTTATACCAAAGGGCGACTTTTCTAGTCACCCCCTTTGGTCCTCACCAAAAAGGGCGACTTTTCAGGTCGACTCCTTTGGTGAGGACCAAAAAGGGCGACTTTTCTAGTCGCCCCATTTGGTGAGGACCAAAAAGGGCGACTTTTTTAAGTCGCTCTCTTTGGTGAGGACCATTCAAGTCGCCTCCTTTGGTGAGGACCAAAAATTTTCTTGGACATAGCATGATCATCCGACATTGAGAAAACCGGACGTTCGCGCCTAGCCATTGCCTGCTGATGAGTAGGCCTCACAGGAGCTGCTGCTGCAGGAACCAAAGCTCGACTCTCCATTTTTCTAATTCGGGTTTTTAATTGAAGAAGAAAAGAATAAGCTAATTAAATTATACACTGGATTTGGTTCGATATGATGATGTTTAGTGAACCATGCATGCAAGCTATATATAGTGAGGAGAATTAAAGCAAATTGAATCAAGTACCTTGCTTGTAATATGCTAAAGTACTTCAAATTTCTTCTACGCGATAAGAGCTTTTCCCTTTTGTTATTCATAGATGCAACGTAAAATTAAGTTGATTTTGATCATCAATTAGACTCCGCTATTGCATATTTAAATTACCAAGAAAAGATTTATCTTTCCTTGATCTTAAATTTATCTTTCCATATCGTAATGAGAGTATGAGTTGTAAAATAATTTCAACATTTATATTTTTCTAAGCATTTGGAATTGAAAAGAATAAGAGCATACTAAGATATTTGTACAAAAATTAAATTCTTAGATCAAAGGGGCAACTTTTCTAGTCGCTCCTTTGGTGAGGACCAAAAAGGGCGACTTTTCTAGTCGCTCCCTTTGGTGAGGACCAAAAAGGGCGACTTGAAAAATCGCCCTATTTGGTGAAATTAAAAAGGGCGACTATATGTCGCCCTTTTTTATACTAACTAATAGGGCATTTTTTAGTCGCCCTTTTTGGTATTAAAAAATCTCCCTCTTTGGGCCGATGTGTTGTTGGCGCCGGAAAAGGGAGAAAGAATAGGGGCGGCCGAAAATAGGGTTTAGGGTAGGAAGGGATTTTTGGCTATTGATATCATGTAAAATAGTGCAAATCTTCTTGAGTGGAGCCCTCTCATTAATACAATATATATAGTGTGTACAATAATAATCCTAATAAAATAAAGATCTCTACTTTACATAATTATACTAAAATATTAATTACAGAATATACGATAAATACATGAAAATATATTCCTCTTTTTATCTGATTTATACATTATAATTTATCACCAAAGAAGATTCAGTTGATCCCCTTGTCACAAGCTAGCTCTGCCAATGATCATGATGCCCCCTTTAACCGTAGATTTCGAATAAATCTAGGCTTTTAAAAATATTATTGTTGAATAATTTTAACTACAAAAATTGAATGGATAATGAGTAAAATCTCCTAGTTTTAAGGGTTGAATTTAGGTGATATATGTAGCCACCATAGAGACAAAAATGAATATTACTCAATGATGACTGATTTTACTGCCTACTTGTTTGAGTTAATCATTAGGAAGAAAATGTAAAAAATAAAAAGGATTTATTTTATCTCAGATGAAAAATATAGAGAAAAAATATAGGAGTAAAGGATGTATATTTCAAGAATATTAGGATATCAAAGGGTGATTCAAAAGCCATTTCAACTACTTCTGAGAAATTGGCACAAGGATAGTTTAATTTAATTCCAGTAACATGGGAAAACCAAGAATTGGATGGACAAAATTAAATTTTGATGGATCATGCAAATGCAAAACAGGAAAATCAAGCATTGGAGGTATATTCAGGAACCACGATGCCGAATTCTTACTAGGGTACGCTGAGTCCATCAGAAAAACCAATAGCACTATTGCTGAATTGGTAGCTTTAACTAGAGGTCTCGAGTTAATACTTGAAAATGGTTGGAACGAAGTGTGGCTTGAAGGAGATTCCAAGTCGTTGGTTGAAGTTATTGCACAAAAAAGAGTTGTTCGATGTGTAGAAGTGCAAAAAGAAATTAGTAATATAAATTTGCTTATTCCTAAAATTAAAAGTTGTGTCGTAACACACGTTTTTAGGGAAGGAAATCGAGCTGCAGATAAATTTGCACAAATGGGGCATCATTTGAAGAAACCTCAAATTTGGAGAATTGTTCCTCCTAAACAAGTTCTTCTTATTGTAAATGAAGATGCTGAGGGTAAGACATTTTTTCGGAGAAGATAGACATTTTGTAAATTCGAGTTCACGTAGGGTCCGGGAAAGAGTTGCAATGAAGGGTGTACTGATGTAGGCAACTTATCTTGACGCAAGTATTAGTCGTTGATTCCACAACTTGATCATTTGACCTATAATCATACGGAGACAGCTGGGCCGTTGCTCTGAGGAATTCCCTTCCAGATGGATTTTGTACACAAAAGAAAATTGGTTTTAATTTGGGTGAGCATTTCACCTATATATATACTGATGAATAAATCAGATTGGTAACAAGGATATAGAAAGGAAAATTTATTTGATTTGTTGTAGGATTTCCACATGTATTTTGAGTAGGATTAAATAGGCACCAGTCTATTAATTGTTTATACAGTATTGTTATTCATAATTGTTTATATAGTACAATTACAAATCAAAGTTCTTTGTCCAATGATCAATTATTTGCCTATTTATCGCATATGTTAAATTGGTAAACAGTCCAAGAGTCAGCATTAAGAAAAAGAAAAATGCAGAAGTTAGCCATACTCGATATTTACACCTAATCATATCAATTAATCATGATTAAGTTATAAATTGAGGTGAGAATATGTACTAATTAACCGTGATTTAGTGATAAGAGTATATGTAAAGATATATATCATGTATTTATAGGTAACTTACCGTCGGAACGCTTTCCACTCTGTAGATAATCCATCGATAGTGCTTAGCACTAGCCCAAGACCGTAATACCCGAGAAACTCGAGAAAAACCAAGAGAATAAACCCTCTTAAGTATGAAGAAGAATATGGAAGAACACTTAGAGAATACTTGAATGACTCTTAGAGAGGATGAGAGAAATTATGATGAACACTCTTTCTTTGAACGTATTTTTATTTCACTTGTTCAACTTTTCTGCTTTACATATGAGAGAGGAATGAGCTACTTATAGGCTCAAAAACTACAAAATATCTTACAAACCTTCTCCTAATCTCTAGAACTTTCTACCATAATATCTAGATTATTAACTAATAGAATTCTCTAGAACACTCAATGAGGTGATGATGTTTCTAGAGAAATTCTAGAACTTGGGCTTAATTTTGGGTTTGGTCCAAAAAGGTTAGTTGGATCATGAACCCATAATTAAGCTTAACCCAAAATCTAGTTTAATTTCAATACTCCCACTTAAACTTGATTTTGTCAACCAACCCGAGCTTCGAGCGAAGTAATTCGAATTTGCCATTTGGTAATGACTTGGTGAAGATATCTGCAACGTTGTCCTCGCTTCGAACCTCCAAAGCTTCAATCGTTCCATCAAGCACCTTCTCCCGTATGAAGTGATGTTCTAACTCAATATGCTTCGTCCTTGCATGGAACACTGGATTATTAACCAACTTGATAGCACTTTGATTATCTCTGTAGATGGCAACCGGATTATTAATCGGCTCGAACAAATCTTCAAGGAGTCTTCGAAGCCATACACACTCTTGAGCTGCGGGTGTCGAAGCTTTATACTCCGCTTCAGTGGTAAACAGTGACATTATTGCTTGCTTCTTGTTGCACCATGAAACGCTTGTGTCTCCACATAAGAACACATAACCTGAAGTTGATTTTCGATCATCTAGATCTCCACCAAAGTCAGCATCCGTGAAACCATAGAGACAAATCTTAGCATTGTACTTGTACACCAAACCCATGCCAAGAGTTGTCTTCACATACTTCAAGATCTTCTTTGCCACTTCTAGATGTGGCTTCCTTGGTGTTTGCATAAACCAACTTACGAGACCTACCATGAAGGAAATGTCAGGTCTTGTAATGGTTAAGTATAGAAGACTTCCTACAAGAGAGCAATAAGGTCGAGGATCGGGTAGCAAGGATCCTTCATTGCGTTTAAGCTTTATGTTCACATTCATCGGAGTAGTACGTGTCTTTCCTTCGTGTACCCCGAACCTCTCAACAATTCTTCTTGCATAGCTTTGTTGGCCGATGAATATTCCATCCTTTACCCTTTCAATCTCCAAACCAAGAAAGTTATTCAGCTCACCCAACTTCTTCATCTCAAACCTCACCGACATATCCTCTTGTAGACGAGCAATTTCAGCATCATTATTCCCGGTGATTATCATATCATCCACATAAAGAAGAACTACCACGTGGACTCCTCCATTCTTCTTGAAGAATAGACTCGGATCAGAATAGAACATAACCGCAAAACTGAAGAAATTGAGCAAGCTTTCCATACCAGGCTCGTGGAGCTTGTTTTAACCCGTACAAAGCCTTCTTAAGCTTGCACACATAATCAGGATGCTCTCGTGAATTGAAACCAAGTGGTTGCTCCATGAAGAGATTCTTATCAAGCTCATCGTATAGAAAAGAATTATTCACATCTAGTTGCCATAACTTCCAACCAAAGCTTGCGGCTAAAGATAAAAGTGAACGTACCGTAGTCATCTTAGCCACTGGACTGAAAGTATCATCATAATCTTCTCCATACTTCTGAGAGAACCCTCGAGCAACCAACCTTGCCTTAAATCAGTCAATTCTCCCATCTGTTTTCCGCTTAATTCGATACACCCATTTACAAGAGACGGGTTGGACATCCTTGGGTTTCGGAACCAAACCCCAAGTTTCGTTCTTCATGAGAGCATTCATCTCATCTTTCATTGCGACCTCCCACTCTTGAACTCATTTTGCTTCATCATACGATGATGGCTCATCTTCATCTAATGGAGCTGCAAAATAGCATGAGTAAGTAGTGACAAACCTTTCATCTCTGAACCGAGCAGGCCTAACAATGTTCCTTTTTGGCCGTTGATTAGTCATGGAACCATGATCTTCTTCCTCATCTTTCTCTTGGTTAGTGCTCCCCCTTTCACCTTGTGTCTCCTTTTCAGGACTTCCGCTCTCACTTGGCATTTGAGGAGCTGGTTCATTGCTCTTGGAGGAACTCGCACCATCTTGCTCAACCAAGACTTGAGGTGGCCCATAATATGAAGAAACTTCATCAAAGACAACATCACGAGACATGGTGTACCTGTGTATCTCTGGTTCCATACACCTCTAGACCTTCCTTTGTTCATCATAGCCGATAAAGATGCATTTCTTCGTCTTTGCCTTCAGCTTGGTTCTTTGAGAGCCGAACACATGGACGTAGCAGATTGATCCAAATATCCTGAGATGTTTCACCGTTGGCTTCTTCCCATGAACAATCTCATAAGGAGACTTCATATTGTTGACTAAGTGGCATCCGGTTGATGACATACGCTGCACATCTCATGCCTTATGCCAATAAGACTTTAGGCAAATTCTTGTCATGTAGCCAACTTCTACACGTCTCGGTTAAATGTCTGATTTTCCTTTTTGCTACTCCATTTTGTTGAGGTGTATATGGGCATGTAAATTCTCTCTTGATACCACGATCTCGACAAAAAGAGAGAAACTCTTTTTGCATAAACTCCCCTCCATTATCCGTCCTTAAAGTCTTGATCTTCCGACCAACTCTCCCTCCACGGTAACCTTGAATTCTTGAAACTTGGAGAATACTTCTGATTTTTCCTTCATAAAGTATACCTAAGTGTACTGTGAGAAATCATCAACAAACAGCAACATGTATCGAGATCCAGAATAAGAGTGTGTTCTCGTCGGACCATCAGATCACTATGGATCTTTTCCAACGGAGCGCTGCATCGTGAAGTGGAGTTGTCAAATAGAAGTCTATGTGATTTTCCATATTGACAACCTTCACAAAGTTTTCCTTCATCCTGAATCTTCAATTTTGGGAGCCCATTGACCAAATCCTTATTCACCATCACTTTGAGCTTAGTCATATTTATATGACCAAACCTAGCATGCCATATAAAGGCATTGCCATTGGTACTCATTTTCTTAACATAAGAATTTGAGGCCGATAAAATATATAAATCTTTAACCCGTGCTCCGGTGTGAACCACATCCGCCTTTAACTCTTTAATATTTTTTAAGAATTTAACGTCTCTTGGGCCAAATAAAACGTAGTTACCTGAGTCCACCGCATTTACTACAGAGAGAAGATTATTCCTTACTCCAAGAACATGGTACACGTTCTTGAGAGTGATTGGACTCCCATCATCTCCTTCAATGACAAATGTTCCTTCCTTCTCAACGCGGTGGATTGACGTAATGATGGATTTTTTCCCGTCATGACGCTGAAGACTAACTTCTCGTCTCTGGTAATATGATGGCTACAACCAGAATCTACAATCCACTCATTTCCATGATTTTTAGTTGTGGATGTACACGAAGATCGGCCTCGCGTGAAACATTTTCCCCATTCTTCGTCTTCAGTATGACCTTTTGATTCCGCCATATTTGTTTCCTTCAGCTTGACTCGACAATCTCTTTTGAAATGCCCAAATTTCCCTGCCGTAACAACTTGAATCGCTCATCTCCGATGAAGATCCTTCCCGTCCATCATTGTTCTTTGCACCACCATCCCTGGGTTTGCTTTGAAGCTTTGTTGCCTCCGAGCTACAAAAGCGCTTCCCAAATCATCATGGATTTTAACTCCGGCCATTTGCATGGCTAGTGATTCTTGCGAAGCTAGCAAGTTTTCAAATTCCTCCAAGGAAGGTTGTGTAGCACATCCTTGAACTGAAGTAACTAACGGTGTATATTCGGATCGTAGACCACGAATAATAGACCGCTTCAACCGAGCTTCCGAAATCGACTCCTCCGGATTAAGAGTATTAATCTCAGAGCAAAGAGTTTTTACCTTGATAAAATAAACTCTGAGATTGAAGACTCCCCCTGCTTCGCATTCGCCAACTCGTTCTCTAACAGTTGTAGCTGAGCCTCGTTCTTTTTGTTGAACAATTGATCTAACGCCTGCCAAATAGAACTAGCGGATGTACACTTTGAGACATGCTCAAATACTCCCGAGGATATTGACCTCTTCAAAGCAAACTCCGCCTTGGCATTCTTCCGTGTCCACTCATTTGTCGCTTCCGCTGTTGCAGCATCTCCCCCTGGTGGTGTTGTGCTGCTACCGCCGTTGACATCCCATAAGTCCTCACTCATCAAGTATGACTCCATACATGACTTCCATAACCGATAGTTAGATTGGTTTAAGATCTCCATTCTCAATCCAACGACACGACCCATTGATTTCATACTTAGAGTAACCCCGAGTTCTCCTAAACCTCGATCTTGATGAGCACAGGATTAGAATGACTCTGATACCATGTAGAGAATCCACGATAGTGCTTAGCACTACCCCAAGACCGTAATACCTGAGAAACCCGAGAAAAACCAAGAGAATAAACCCTCTAAGTATGAAGAAGAATATGGAAGAACACTTAGATAATACTTGAAAGACTCTTAGAGAGGATAAGAGAAATTATGATGAACACTCTTTCTTTGAACTTGTTTTTATTTCACTTGTTCAACTTTTCTGTTTTACAAATGAGAGAGGAATGAGCTATTTATAGGCTCAAAAACTACAAAATATCTTACAAACCTTCTCCTAATCTCTAGAACTTTCTACCATAATATATAGATTATTAACTAATAGAATTCTCTAGAACACTCAAGGAGGTGATGATGTTTCTAGAGAAATTCTAGAACTTGGGCTTAATTTTGAGTTTGGTCCAAAAAGATTAGTTGGATCATGAACCCATAATTAAGCTTAACCCACAATCTAGTTTAATTTCAATACACTCAAATATACAGTTTCTTTAGGACATAGGCCTCCCAAAAGGCGACAAGGTGTGCAAAGGTTTCTTCAGACCGGATGGAAACTGACCCTTGAGCTCAAAGTTAGAAGGGGCCACGGTAAGATTCACCCGTCAAGCAAGGACTGATCCGACAATGCCGAGTGGAAAGGTAGTTAGTCAACGAATAAAAGTTTTCTAAGGATAACCGGGCTGATTTTTTCCAAGAGCTCACATCGACGAAAAGACTACCTTAGACAAACCACAATTCAAAACTTGCTCATAATGTACCCGCCCTATAGTACACCTTTTCCACTTAAATACGAGAAATAGTTTGCTCAGCATAGAGCTTAAACCTTTGACCTAAGTCACAAATCCTTTCATCCTGTCACTTGAAGTCTTTGAACTAAGCCCGAAGACTATATCAATACCTTTAGGAGTCTGTCTGGTTGGAAACCAGTTATTCCTGGATAATTTATCCTGGATGAGTTATTCTGATATTAGTTATTCCACCTCCCAGGATAAAATAATACCACAATCACGAGATAACTAATCTCAAGATTAGTTATACCATGATTTTATTACAACCAAATATGAAATAAACACATCTTAAATTTAATCCCGAAATTAATTATCCTTATCCCTCGTACCAAATGAGAAGTATAATAAACAACACAAGTGTCATAGTGAATACAAAAGATTTTAGAGCAAACCAAATTGTATCAATTTTGCAGAAAGATTTTGTAATAAAGGATGACAAATATGTTGCATATACAGAAAATGACAAAGATAGATATAAGACCTGCATACACTCTAGTCTCTCCATACCCACGTTGTGGATTTCACTGGGTACGTTGTTGTATACAAAAATGACAAAAACTCAAATATACGTTTTGTTCTTTCAATAGCTTAACAATAACAACCAACAATAACAGCTTCACACAAAATTGTTTTTTCCTTCTAATGTGGAAAAATAAGCACAACAGAAACTAGAAGAATTACATACGTTGAGGGGGAAATTGTAGCGATGTGAACAAAATCTAACATCCTTGTCTACTATATAAGAAAGAAAAAAAGAAAAATCAATGAATTAACTTATGAAGATATTACTTCCTTTCGCCATTGTTGCCGCAAGTGTCAAGCTCCGAAGGTCATTATATTTATTCGTGATCGATATTTCTATATATATGAGATTTTTTCCCTAACAAAATCTTGTGAGGCAGATATGTGGTGGTTAAAAGTAAAACTAGACATGGTTTTGGTCTTTTGGGGCTAAAATTTGGGGCTAAAATATACATTTGTGTGTTTGTATATCAATATTCGTGAGGCAATTCGTTTGTAGCAACATGATTGCTGAGGAGAACTTTCATGGGGCCATGACCTGTTCAATTGTGTAGGAGAGATCCTTTGCCCAGTCGGCTTTGAGAAGCAACGTCTGTAGCGTCCGCATAATATTATAATCTGGATCAAGTTTCCTTTGCCAACCCTACAACATAAACAAGGTTACACAAAATATTGAAGAAACAGACTCAGTTGGTTTATATTCCATTTGTCGTCCACAACCACAAGTAGAGGTGAGAGGGTATGGGTAGGGAGGGGGGGGGGTTGGATATAGGTGGGTCAAAATGAACTAAAATGGATCAAATATACGACCCACACATTTTTAACAGATAAAAAATGGTTAACCGACGGATAGTCGGGTGAGAACACAAGCTAAAAGTCAAAATAAACTTAAGACTCCTAGAAAGCAAGAACTCGTGAAAATAATAAGCAGACAAATGGGTATTGATAATATGAATATCCATATTTTGATATTATCAATCTGGATATCTATTTTTTAAAGGATAATATTTATATTTGATCCATTTTTAAAAAGTCAGTTATCCAACCCATGTCTAATTTGGTCGGATTGGATGGTTACTTGTTCTTTTTAACCATTTTTCCAGCCCTAGATACGGGCAATATCAGCCGTATCTGTTTTCAAGTAATCATTATGTTATTTGACAGTTTCTGGTGAACTACGGAAAAGCAGAAATTTTAATAGCTCAATTGATATAGGAAGAAACTACCTCGAGGACTAAAGTTGTAACCATTGCAGTGCACACGTTGCCATCAATGTTCACTCTGTGACGCCTAACTTGTTCAAGTAGTTGCGTCATGCAGTCCGCAGGATGGACTAAATCTCCTTCCGCAGTTCCCCAAAAATCAAAGGACTCTTTCACTTCCTGTTTAATAAGAAGAAGACAAAGACTAAATATTGTCAGGAACAAAAGAAGAAAGGAATTGCTCATATTACATATGTTTCAAGATAAAAAAGATTTGGTACAAAATCTGAGTAACGTACTGGCAGTGGTTATAAAAGGCTATTATACAGTAGGTCAATAATATTCCAAAAGACTATTCCCTCCATTGTAACTTTGAAAAAGAGAACGTATTCAATTATTTCTAGGACTAGGGAGTATGAGAACTAAAAACATTTAATCAACAACAATGGAAACAATGCTTCTGATTCTGGAGGAAGGTTCTTATACATATATATACGGAGAAAGGTCTCCTCAAATACTAACAACCTAAAGGGTCAAATATACCCCTCTACTTTAGTTTATTAGTCAACTTTGCCCTCCGTTAGCGAAGTAGTCAAATATACCCCTCCCGTTACAAGTTGGGGCCAAATATACCCCTACCGTTAGCAAAGTATTAAAAAATACCCTTTTTAAAAAAAATTATTCTGGAAAATTGGAATTTTTAAATTAAAAATCTGGAAAATAAGCGGGAGGGGTATATTTGGCCCAAACTTGTAGCGGGAGGGGTATATTTGACTACTTTCGCTAATGGAGGGCAAAGTTGACTAATAAACTAAAGTAGATGGGTATATTTGACCCTTTTCCCGTTCAATATGTATCAACTTCAAAGTACTCTGGTTAAACCAGTCCAAAAAACAAGTCACTCCATAAATATAAACAAGCATATCCAAGTTTCTAATTCGAGTCTTTTAGAATGAAATACATAGAAAAGAAATTTTGAATGAATAAAAAGTCCACCTTAATGAAGGCATCTGGATCAGGGCAATTCTGCTTCTTTGATAGATTTAAAGTGCTCCGAGCTGCAGTGATACCATCTCGACGAGCAACAGCCTTAAAGAATTCAAGCAAATTCAACTTATCGTTCTGAGAAAGTTCAGCAGTCATGCCTACATCAAGGAAAATCACATGAGGTTTTGACTTGAATAAACGTTTCCGAGATGATTTGTGCTGTGGTACACGGACAAGAATATTTCCTGGATGCATGTCCGCATGCATAAAGTTGTCAACCTGAAAGAAAGAAGTGTACCTTAGGTCCAGTAGAATATCTCTCGCATAGCATGAAAAAATCACAAGAGCAATAAAATAGCAAAGAACTTGGCGTTCTGCCCACTCTCAATACTAAGTAGGTTTCCACTTGTGCCAGTACACAAGTACCGCTAGGGGTGGCAAATTCGGCCCATAAAAACATGACCCGCTTAAGTTTGGGCGGGTAATTATTAGCTATATTCAAAAAAGGAAGGCGCCGCTTTAAAGCAAGTCGCCTAGGTTCTTAAGAAGGATTTTTGGTTTTTTTTGTAAAGCGGAATTCTCAGTCCATTTTAGCCCAACTCATTTCAGCCCATCTAAAAATTGGACTGACAGGTAGCCCAAATTGACCTATAAGAAACCTTGTAATATATTTTTTAAAAACATATTTGTTTAATTTGATATGTTATATAGCCATATTAGAGGGAAATAATTTATTAGGTACTTAAGAAATTATAAAAGAATAAATAAAGAAACTAAAACTTAATAAGAATTGACGGGTTGGATTATAACTCGCTTTTTAACCCATTTTAGCCCAACCCATTTTAGTTAAAGTAACTTTTGTACAAGTCACATTTATTAACTCGGCCCACTTTGACACACCCAAATTCAGCCCAAGCCACCCATTTGACACCCCAAGCTACAACCTATATCTCAAAGTGATGGTTTATTTGAAAGCAACTTTGAGAGCGTAAGGGTGAAGCCAGTTACAAGTGAGTTGCTTCTTCACCTGAATCTATTGGAAGAAAGTAACTCCTCGATGTAGACAAATGATGTTCATTATCTTGTACAGAAGACAAGGACAAGATAATATATCTGAACAACCATGCATAATGAATGGAGACATCAAGGCAAAAACCAAATAGGCACCTTATCCAAAAAAAAACATTTAGGCTATCTTGCCAGACATGTAACATCCATTGCTCTAAAAGTGTGTAGACCCATTTGTGTGTCGAATACTCATTTCAGATTTTTATGTATAAAAAGAAAAGAGGAACCAATAATACCAAGGAATATCAAATAAGCTTTATTTGTGTCATGTTTGAACGGAGTCTTCAGCATGTAGGAGAGTATTTAAGAATCTAATTCTTATTTTGAGTATCCAATCAAATAATCTGGTGGTTGAATCCTATCACGGTTAAAATTATAGCTTCTTGCTTTTCTGGAAAAGAAAAAAAAAAAAGAAACACGCTTTGTAGCATCTGGCCCGTAATCACAGAAAGACAAAATTTAGGAAATAGAAAACCAATTACTAGAAGATGAACCGCAAACAAATTCATAAAAATACAAGCAATTCGAACAAAGTACGCCAAAATAAAACCTTACCAGAAGCATCTTGAGAAGCGCATGAGTTCCGATATGAGCAAGAGAACTCTTAAGTCGCTCGTGACCCTGAAGTTCATCAACATAGTGAGCCACACTTTCCCCTTCCTCGAAAGTTTCCACCAGCACGGCCGGATGTACTAATGGATAAACAGGTTTAGGGAAAGAGACATCTTTCCATCTCCGAAAATTATAAATAAAACGACTTAGATGGGCGGCTTCTCTTGCTAGGTCAACTTGTGACATCATAAATACAGCAAATTGCTGGACACTTTCGTCCAATCTAAGCCACTTAAGCGATGGAATAAACCCCGATAATTTCGCAACTATATTTATAATCTCGAAATCTCTTCTAATTGATTCACCAACTCCAGGGTGTCTGACTTTTACCGCCACTTTTATGGGCTTTATAAGCTCTCGACCACGGTATCTAGACTTCAAGGAAGCACGATGCACTTGAGCTATACTTCCGGAAGCTACCGGAATCTTCTCAAACTCGTCAAAAATCTCCGAAAGCTTGCGACCAAAAGCTTTTTCAACCACCTTTTTCGTGTAGGCGAAGTTATGTTCGGGGGCTTTCATGTGAAGCTTTGACAGCTCAGAACACAAGTCTCTCGGGAACAGATCTGGTCGTGTAGCCGCCCATTGGCCCCACTTTATAAATGCGGGACCCGCTCGTTCGAGAGTCCGGTGAACGACCTGAAGCCATATTTTCCTGTAAGTGGGACCCAGAACATCCGCGAATGGAGCCATCGCAATGCTTGGAGAAAACAGGATCGCCAAATAAAAAGCTCTCACCAAAAGAACAACACCTTGAAATGCTGAAAGGATTAGTCGAGTAAATAAAGCATGACTATCTTGTGCACGTAGATAAAAATCATTCCTTGAAAGGTCCATATCCGGCAAGGCCTCTGCTGTTGCAACATTTTTTCCATATCTTAAGGCAAATATACCAGGAACGATAACCGCAGAGCGGGACAAAGCCAAACTTACCGCTTGAGCGATTCTACTTAGTGGCATAAAATTTCTTCCTTTGTACAAAGAAATCATTAACAACCTCCTCCAAGCAAGTCGGGCATGATGTGCTGGCTGTATCTTGTGAAAGTTCTTGTACATACTGTTTTGTACTTTGTACCCCGTAAATGAAGCGTATCCTCTAGCAGAAGATGTGTATTGTCCATAAAATCTGTACTTTGAAGAGCATATCCCAACCCTAACAAGCACACCGTATTTTTCTCCTGAATAGGAACTTCTTTGACTTTTTTCAAGGAATTGTGTGATTATTTTAATACTACTACCAATTCTAAAGAATCTGCATTAACAGTCAAAAGTAGAATCGCGAGTTACAAAATGCATTCTGAGACAACAAAAGACCAAGGCATTCAAAAGCAATCTAAGTACTATCAAAATAACCAATACGGGAAAACAACATCCATTAAGAATTCACGAACGGAATCACAAAGAAATCAAGAACAGCAATGCTCCCTCCATTTATTAACTTCTCTCAAATATTTGACAGATAACCTATTTGGCAAAGCTTCCCCGAGGCCAAAAGTGTTTTTTTCTAAAAGAAGTGATTTTTTCAAAAGTTGAGGTGGTTGGCCAAGCTTTTAGGAGAAGAAGAAGTGTTTCTAAGTAGAAGCAACAGATGTTTTTGAGAAGCTGAAAAAAGTAGCTTCTTCCCAAAAGTACAACAACATACCCAGTGAAATCTGGGGAGGATAGGGTGTAGCTTCTTCCCAAAAGTACTTGTGAAAAACACTTTCGATAAATTACACTTATAAGCAATTCTTAAAAGCTTGGTCAAACACTAATTGTTGTTCAAAAGTGCTTTTGAAGTTGATTAGCCAAACACAAACTGTTTCTCACCAAAAGTTCTTTTTGGGAAAAAGCACTTTTCAAAATGAGTTTAGTTTAGAAGCTTGATCAAACAAGCAAGAGACACACGACCGACTTATCCCCATTCTCGGGGAATAAGATTATAGCCCCATATCCAGGTCAAACGCACATTTGTGGTGTATTAGGCTCTAATCTAGAATCATCATAATGCTATGCCATACAAAATCGTAGATCATTGAGCAAATAATGACCAAATATTCGGCGGGTGGGTTATGGCCCGCTTTTTAGCCCATTTCAGCCCAAGTAACTTTTGGGCGGTTCAATAACCCGCCCATTTTGACCAGCACAAATTCAGCCCAACCTGCCCATTTGACACCCCTACTTCTTATGTCCCCCCTGGGGAACGAGATAAGGATTCAATTTTATTGTTGTTGATAAATAATAGTATTATGGGTCAACTAATCAATTGCTAAAAGCTTTCTGCAACATGCAGACTAGTTTGACAAACTTATCTTGTTTATGCTTCTGGTAATTAAGGGTCTGGACTGTTATCTAGGTCAGGAGAAGGAAGGAGGAGTTCCAGAACAAAAGATTGATATGTTGAATTTTAGAATTTTTCCCTTCCGTTTCCTACCTTTTCGGTTCTACATTACCATACTTTTGAAGTGTGGTGGAGATTTAGTATTAAAGTAAATTCTCTTCTTTCACTTATTTGTAGGTACTTACTTCCGCTCAGTAAGCTAAATAAGATCAAATACAAAGCCTGGAACTAAAGAGGGAAGGTTCTTCTAAAGCCAAAGCCAAAAGGAATACGAAAGAAAAAGAAACTGTCCACCTAAAATCACTACCTCAGCTAGTAACTAGTTGGGTCTCCATATTGCATAGCTACGAAAACATCCAAATAACGAAACGATCAATGACCCATTGCAATAGATTAACGAACAGCATAAAACAGTCTAACTATAATGAATTCTCCAAAGAGAAAAGGTCCAACTTTATCCCCCTCCTACACACAAAATATCTTAATTTTACCCTATGTTATGGAACTCTAGCACCGCCGCGAAATTGTTGAAATACTTAGGGTAAAAAGCTCCAACTTTATGTACCCAAGGGCGTGTCCTAGTGGTCAATGAAGTGGGTCCCCAGCGAAGGCAAAAACACTAGGTGATTTCTTTCCATTAGTATACGCCTTGATGGACGGACATAGTTACCTCCCAGCTGAGCCAAAAATGCAAAAACACTAGGTGATTTCTTCCCATTTGTCCAACCCTAGGTGAAGAGAGTTATCGGTACTTGTTGGTGGGAGGTAGCAGGTAACCGTGAAATTAATTGTGCAATGTATCCCGAACACCAACTCTATTAAAAAAAGGGTTCCAACTTTAACAATCTACACTATGGTTTAAGATTTATCCTTTGTTATACTTACATAGTCAATCCCAACTAATTTAGAATTGAAGCATAATACATGTTCGCCCCAAAGTAAGATAAATGACAATCTTAAGTGCTGGTCGGAGGTAGCAGACACCCTATAATTAGTCGAGGTCCACTCAAACTAACCCGGACACTACCGGTATCTAAAAAAAAGGCTCCAACTTTACCCATCTACGTTACACTATGGCTCAATACAATCCTCCATTATACATAAATAGCAGATCCCAACAAACTTAGAATTGAAAGTGTAATAATTGTTACCCCAAAAGTAAGACAAAACAACAATATTGAAACAAACAGCATAACATCAAAGGCGAAAAAAACCCATAAATTAAATATTCAAAATCAAGAAACCCCATAAATTAGAAATTTATAAGAAGAAAACCCCATAAATTAGAAATCAAGAACGCATCTCTTTTCAGACTAACCTTGACATGGCGATGCAAAAAGGTATTTCAAAAAGATTTCTTAGTATTGAAGGCTAACGTGCGCAGGAGGTGGAGAATGGCAGTTTAGGGTAAATAATTACTGTTAATGAAGAGCAAGAAAAAGAAACCATTGTCACAAAGGATATTTGGTTATTTCTTGCTACTCCTTCGGACAATTTTTGATGTAAATAGGTTATAATGTTTTGTTTTTCTGTTTGTTAAAAGTTAAAACCTAGACGGCGTAGGAGAAGAAGAGGAAATAAAAAAAACATTTATGTGCCACCACACTACAATGTTTTCACGACTTGAACCCACCTTCTGGTCACATGACAAATCAATTATAAATAAATTAGTTTGAATCTTAGGGTGGAGGGTAATTCCTACATGGGGACAAGATTCAAGTCATGTCAATTTTGAACATATTTACTTAGACATTTATATATTACTTTTTTTGAAAAAAAATTATAATATTAGGTTCTTGGAATATTAGGCTTTAACGAGGAAGTCCATGGAGCTAGTTAAGATTTTTAAGAAGATGATGGATTAATATAGCTTGTGTTCAGGAGACCAAATGGGTAGGACTTAAGGCTAAGGATGTGGACGGATATAAGTTATGGTTCTATGGTAGGTCGAGGTATAGAAATGGGGTAGGCATTTTAGTAGACATTGCTGCTAAAGGATCATGTGGTAAAGGTTAGGAGAGTCAATGACAGGATTATGGTGATTAAGTTGGTAGTTGGAGGTCACTGTGAACATTATTAGTGCTTACGCGCCACATGCGGGCTTGGACGGGGAGAAGAAGAGCTTATGGGAGTATTTGGACGAGGTGGTGGGTGGTATACCACCCACTAATGAGGAGATTTCAATGGAAATAACGGGTCATTTCCGAGGGTTATGATGACGTGCATGGAGGTTTTGGACTCGAGGACATGAATGGGAGAGGCGTCTCACTTTTGGAGTTCGCTAGAGCTTCTGGGATGGTGATAGTCAATTCGAGGTTCCTGAAGGAGGAGGAGCACTTGGTGACTTTTCGTAGTTTAGTGGCTAATACTCAGATAGACTTTTTTCTCCTTAGGAATGTTGATAACGGTCTTTATAAAGAATACAAGGTTATTTCGAGTGATTATCTGACATAAGTTTTTGGTGATGAATTTGGAGATCATGGAGAAGAAGAGGAAGGTTGTGTGTCACGACCCGAACCCCGGGCCCGCGACTGGTGCTCTACCTGGGCACCCTTATACCCATACATCACATATCACCAGCGGAAGCTTAAGAAAAACTCATTTTAATAAAACAGACAAGCCGACAAGGACGCCACTTTACATAGAATTGTCCAAACGGACTACAACTGTACATATGCCCAAAAACACATTAACCACCCACACCTGTCTACAGACCTCTAAGAGTATCATAACAACTATGACGGGACAAGGCCCCGCCGTACCCCTGAATATACATAAGCCATAATGGAAGACCTGTACCAAAATGACAAGCTCCAGAACAGTGGAGATATCTCAAAAGTTGGGCAGGGATCCTAAGCTCGAGGATCACCAAACTGAGTACATATACCTGCGGGCATGAACGCAACCCCCCAAAGGGGGTCAGTACAATAAGGTACCAAGTATGTAAACATGAAATACAGTAAATAAGATCATAACTATACAAAAGATGACAGGGACAAGTATGAAAATCAAATACCAGATCCAACCGTGCCATAATAAATAAGAGTCAACTGTACCTTGTATCACTTTACCACAGTACTACTGTAACATTGTATCATTGTACCATTTCAAATATGAAATCAACTGTGCCTTTTTTAAAAGTGAGAGTCATCGTATTTGTTTACATATAACGTATCCCGACTCATTCTGGGACTCGGTGGATCATCGTGTCTTTTTACACATAACATAACCCGGCCCATTTGTGGGACTCGATGTCTTTTTACACATAACATAACTCGGCCCATTTGTAGGACTCGGTGTCTTTTTACACATAACATAACCCGGCCCATTTGTGGAACTCGGTGTATTTTTACACATAACATAACCCGGTCCATTTGTGGGACTCGGTGTCTTTTTACACATAACATAACCCGGCCCATTTTGGGGCTCGATGTAATACAAGTGTGACATAAACCGGTCCATTCTGGGGCTCGATGTATCGATGCAACCATTCTTTTATAATCATCTTTTGACTCTCCATAATATCATTATAAATGAACTTCCATTTTAGAAAAACCAAGGAAATATCATGTCTTCCATTTTTCTGGAAAAAACGAGACAACACCATAGCCTCTCATTTTAGACAAACCAAGGCAATACCATGCCTTCCTTTTTAGAAATACCAAGGCACATCATATACCCCGTGGTTCGTCCGACCGCGGCCGTGGTTTCAGCGCCAAGCATGGTAATCGTAGGGCCGCGCGCCGAAGACGTGTGGCACAAAGATCCGGCGAGTCGCTGAAGTTTCAGCACATGCCACGGAAGCGTGGCCGCCGAGGCGAAATCAGCGAAAAACTTAGAAAAGTCGATTTTTCTTTTAAAGGGCTCAAGGGGACAAGTGTCCCCATCCGATTTTTGCAGACGTTATATTGACCAAGTCTTAAAGACTTGGTCATCTTTCATCTCTCTCTTAGAAAAGCTCATCCTTCTCTCTTAAATTATTTCAAGCTCCTCTCTCTTAAATTATTTCAAGCTCCTCCTTCTCTCTAAAACTCCAAGAGGTATTCTAGCCTTAGGAAAATCTGAAAAGTAAAAGGCAAGAAGGAAGCAGGGCTAGCTGTGAAGGTTGTTGTGGTGGTGTTCTTGGAATAAGCTAGCAAATTGTTGGATAAATTTGGCTAAAGCTCTAAGGTAATGATTCTTCCTCTATTATTAGTTTTTATTGCATTGCAGAAGGAAGTACTTGTGGTAGTAAATTGTGCTATTAGAATCATTGCATGCAAGAAATGTGGGTTGGGTACGAAGGTTTTGGCTAAAGAGATATTATGAGCATGTTGAAGCCTACAAACTACTTTAGAATTGTTAAGTGTAATATTATAACTTATGGGGCAGAATTTTACACACCCAAGATTAGGTGTGTAATCCCCTTTGTGTTGGTTTGGATGTTGGGCCTTAATGAGGCGTTTGAGTGTTGAAAATCTACTTTGAAAAAGGTGGCAAAGTGAGTAGAAACAAAGGAAATGCTGCCCAATTTTCCTTAGGAATTGGTAACTTGAATTTGGAATTTCTACATTGAAATTAGAGGTTAATAAACGCACTATGGTTATTATAGGTTGACATATTACTTGCGGTAGTTGGACTTAGCAAGTGGATTAACCGAAGAGGTATGTAGAGCTTTCCTATCTCTTGGGCATGAATTGTTGTATCTATGTAGTACGGTATACATACAAGATTTGATAATCTACACTTGTTCTAAAGTATACGATACTTGTTTCATTTTAAAAGTATAAGTCCCTTGGATTTAGGGAAAATGTATTTGACAAAGGAATAACGCTAATATAATGACTTTATGGGAAGTTGGTTATATTAGTTTTTGAAAGATTCACAAAGAATGGTTTACTCTAATTAAAACAAGTACGAGTAAAGGATTTGAAACTATGGAAGGTGGATCGATTTTAGGCATTGGTTGCCTAAGGTTTTAAAGGAAATGGAGTCACTTGATTTAGAAGCCTATTATATTTCTAAAAGGAAATGTGACTTGTTTTGAAAAGAAATCGTAACTTGATACTAGGGTGAATAGTATCTTGGAATCTTTATATAAAAAGAGTTTTTCTTAAAAAGTTGGAAGTACATGGTACTTTGGTTGAATTCCCGGATTTTCTATTAAAAGACATGTTAGTGCCTTAGGATACTAAAATGAGAGGATATATTAATAATGTTAATAAGAAGTTAGGGGATTTCTTAACTTGCTTATGTTATGATAAGTCAGAAGTGCTTATGTATGATATGATAGTAGAATGCTTATGTTGTGATATGATAGGCCAGAAGTGCTTATGTATGATATGACAGTAGAAGGCTTATGTTATGTATGATAGCCGGATGAGCTATGTTATATATTTGTATTATTACTGGTAAACCCCGGGTTATTATCTATGCCATGGATTTGCTACCCATGATGCGAGCGCGCGCCAGACTCACGCGGATCCCACCACGTGATCCACGCGGGTGAAATAGTCCCACGCGAGTACGGCGATGGTACTCACGCGGTCCACGGGATCCATGCGGGTGAAATAGTCTCACGCGGTGAAATAGTCCCACGACGAGGCGGATGACCTCACGCTGGTCCACAGACCCACGCGGGTGAAATAGTCCCGCGAGTAGGATTGCTTAACGATACTACGGGCGAGGTACCGCTTTGATTGTGAGCCTCCTATTTTTATGCTATAGTTTTATACTTGTTACTCTCATTGTTAGTAAGGCACGGTGTAAGGAAATTGATATTTTTATGACTCACTTATTTTTGACTTATGATATTACTACGATTTTCCGCTTTACATACTTGGTACGTCACAGATCGACTTTCCTGGGCCGCTCACGCCGCAGGTGGTAAGTGCATTGTGGATCCTCGTTCTAGGATCACTATTCCTGTCGAAGCTCCATTCCTCCGAAACTTGTTTATCGTACGGACATTCCCCGATGCTATAGGTATTTTGTACATTCGTGGTATGGCGGGGCCCCGTCCCGCCACGCTTGTTATCTTTAAGGTCCGTGGTCACATTTATGTTTTGGGCTCTAAGAACCAACAGTACTACTATACATCATAAGTATGTTTTATGGAAATTTTATCTACCGACCAAATGATGTTTACCTTTTTATAAGTTATGTGTTATGTATGTCATTGCTATTCTCTCGACATATACCGATGGTACCCTGCAGGTACCATGCCCCCGGGGTCAGTCGTGACAAATACCATGCCTTCTTTTTTAGAATATACCAAGGCAATACCATGTCTTCCTTTTTAGATATACCTTCCTTTTTAGAAATACCAAGGCACTCTCATACCTTTCATTTTTAAATCCTCATTTGGAAAACCAAGACACTTATCATATCAAGTATCATTTTAAATCCTCTTTTGGAAAATCAAGACACTTACACTTTTACAACCAAGTGACTTATACTTTTAAAATCAAGTCAAGTATACTTTTAAAATCAAGTTACTATCACCTCATGTACCACATGAAATCTAGATTCATTTAAAACACGTACGTCCACCGTACACTAATTTTATAAAGTTCATGATCAAAGAACAAAGGAAGAGTCACATACTAACACTTGTCGTCTGTACCAACTCGATAATCTAAATTCGTCTCGCTCCTGGCTAACATTATGGAAACATTTGAATGGTGATAACATATCCGAATTGCCAAATTAATTCATTTTATGATCAGTTAGAAGGTTATATATATAATAATGATCTTATCTAATCAGCTATAAACCTAGAAAATGTAAAACGAACTGGTTATATCTTAGCTTCTATGCAGATGGAAATTCTACTTATTTCAATATAATTGATTGTCGATACCTTTTTCATTTAACGCTGCAATGGCTTGTTCGATACCTTTTCTCATTAGTGATGTAACTTAGCAAGATCAACTCGACTCCAATGCTTACTAAAACTCTTACCAACATCTCTCATAAGACTTGGTAAGAAGTTAGGAATAATTTAGACATGTCTTTAGCATAAAATCAATAACATGAATATCCCTTAACTACTAAGAGTAGAATAACTTTTGAAACAATACCACAGTTATGGTTCATACGTAGAACATACCAAAAGAGAGAAGGAAGAGACTCACATACCTTATTGACGAACTAACCAACTTGATAGCTAGAATCCGCCTCAAGTAGTACTTCAACCTATAAATACCATAACACGTATATCAACTCCATGCTCACTAGAGTAGGTTATATACCAAGTAATGGTTCTCTTTTCTTATAAAAATTTGGACAGCACTTCCCTTATTTATACGTATTTTTCCACCTTTCAATAAGGCTAATTCCATCAATAACCAAGAACAAATTAAGGGCACAACCAAACAGTTAACCAAGGTGATTCACACAGCTATTTCTGATGCACGATTTATGCACACACTTACGCAAGTGCACGTATCGTGACAAGTAATATAGTCTAGGTAAGACCGAATATCGTCCTCAGGGACTGGTTTTCAAGTACCGATTATCTATCCTATGGTATCTATTTGGTTAACGTCAATTGAATTGGAATTCTAAACTAATAATGCAGGAAATAAACTAATTATGAAAATACTTTGATTTAAATCAGTTATGATGGAGAATTAGGGCTTCCAAGATCATCAACTATCCACTCTATTCAATCCTTAATACAATTAGACTAATTTCTTCTTCTACGTTAAGATAGCAGGTTAACTAGACCATTTTATACTCCTGTTAAGGTTATATAAACACTCAACCCCAATGGAGAACCCTTCTACCTTTCGGTGACAAGATTGACTACAAAGGAGGATTAAGAGCAGTAACTTATTAAGCTACACAAGTATCGGGGTACTTTCGTCCACGATTTAACCTATGTTTATCCAACTACAGCATATTCACAACCTCCCCTTTCGGCTTTCGGTTAGAAATCATAAGGATTATGATAACTAGTAATCAAGTAATTACCAAGCAATCAAAACAAATATTGAATAAATCTTAAATAAGTGAAGAAGAAACCAAACTAATATATTAATTCATGAATAGAGTTTCAAGTGAATCACAAGTAAATCCCTAATAAAGAAATTAGCTCCTAGTCATAGTCACGCTAAGAACTAATACAATCTCCATACATGAACTGAAATAACTAAAGCAAAAAGAAAGAAAAGAAAATACTCAAGAACGAGTCTCCAAGCCTTCTAGCATCCAAGGATTGTGTTGTGGAATATTTACAAGATGGAATGGTGGAATGTGGAATGAAGGATGTAGGATGGAGGATGGGTGGATGTAGAATGATAGAATGGGGAATGAATTCTTCTAATGATGTAGAGACTATTTATAGACCAAGAATCCTTTTGGTAAATGGTTAGGGATTATGTAGGTAGGAAAAGTCATTAGAATCCTTTTAGGTAAAGGTTTTAAGGTAGGAAAAGTTATCCCTTTAGGACTCTGAAAATGTGTCACCCGCCCGAACTTGAGAAATCGGCGCGCCGTTCGCAAATCAGCTGCGCGCGCTAAAAATCAGAGGCTTTCGGACGGCTTCAGTGGTCGGCGTCGCGGCGCTGGTGACGGCATTCTTCCGGAGTTTTCGTTTCTTCGTCCTTTGTTCGTCCGGTCTTCGTCTGATTTCTTCTATATTTCCCGGAACTTCTTAGGCTTCATTTCTTGGCCCTTTTAGTGTGCAATTCCATCTCATTTATTCTCATTTCATCTCCTTTTCGTCATTTCTCCATTTCTGACCGCTGTGACACAAAAGAAAGGAAAACGACCCTAATACTATACTAAACATAAATAAAATGAGTAAAATACTAACTAAAAATGACTCAAGAGGTGTATATAGAATACACCGATCAATTTCTCACGTAAAAACAGCCTCATAATCTACGTAAAACAGTCCACTAAAATCAGTCTGCAATCCAACAACAACGAAGGTAAAAAGTGAAGCTTTTCTACACCTTTCTACACCCTTATTCCTTTAGGACCTACATAAGCTTTTACCACATTTAAACTTGCATAAATGATACTGAATTTCAAGCATATACACGCCACAAAACAGTCCCTAAAACTGCATAACAATATCCAACAGTTTTGGTACATTTCTCGGCCAACAACAACAACAATCCAAAGCCCTTTTCATAATGCCTTATAATCCAACTCAAGTTTCAACACTTTATATAAACCATATCAACTATCAACAACAATATTTCCTTCATTTAATAACATGCAACAAGTGAAGATAACAACAATAATAACCAACGAATCCAAGATAACAAAATTGTCCCTTATTCGGCCAACATGTCAAACTATCACATGCATTCCTTATCCTCTATTTCTCTTAACACAAGTTCATCACTTAAATATAACAACATGTAATATCCAATTACTTCAAGAGGAAGAAGAAATCTTACCTTAAACTTAGCCCAAAACAGTCCACTTATTCTCGGCCAACACCCCACTTTTTGCACCACTTCTTCAAGTTCCAACAACATCCATGTATCTTCTACAAGCTTGTATCCATCTTGCTTTCATGTTTTACTTCCAATAAGTTCATAACAAGCTTAGGGTTTCAAGACACTTTCTTGGCCAAAAACCGTGACCAACAACTTGCAAGGTTAACTCGGCTTAACACTTGGTTAAGAAACTTAATCTTGTAAAAACTTAACTTGTTCTTCACTTTGGCTTAGGAGATTTCGAAATTTGAAGGAGAGAAAGAGATATGAGGGTTTAAAGATGAAGATATTTTTGTGAGCCTAAGTCTTCAAGACTTTGTATTATAACATGTGCACAAGCCAAGTGGATGGGGACCCTTTTGTCCACTTGTCTTTATTAAAATATCTTCCACATTAATCCCTTCACAAAATATTAATCCAACACTTAGCCAAATCTCACTATTTTCGATGGAACCCCCCCCCCCCCCCTAAATTGTGAAATTTTCAATTGGCTCATATTCTTAATCCCAAGATTTAATAACACAATCCTAAGTCCATAACTTCATTTAGAAATAATTCAACCACTAATATAATTTCCGTCAACACATTTTTTTGTATCCAAAATTTTTCCATATAGAAATGTAAATATACTTTTCTTCCAATCTTATTTTCTTACTTACATTCTCACTTATATGCCCTGGAACTACGGGGTGTAACATTCTTCCCCCCTTAGAAACATTCGTCCTCGAATGTTCATCCAAAGTCTTAAGCTATACAAATTCCCAATCGGCTCAACAATCACAAGTGGTTTATACTTCAACCAAGGAATCATCACCTCTAATATACTTCACATATACCATGTACTTTAACCATGATCTCCCATAAAATACTTTACTCTTGAAGGCCTTGTCTATATAAGGTTTCAAGGATTATCCAATACTCTAAGATCCTCAAATATTTCATGTCCCAAGCTTACATTATCTCTCCGCGTATACGGGCAAGATAGCTTCTCAATATCTCAAAATCATGTTGTCTTAATCCAACAACCCTATTTACTCCATACCAATATTATTCGTGCATATCTCTTAAGCATACAACACAGCTTAATCTAACAACCTGGTATGTCATTAAGTCAATTAAACATGATCCTTTAAGGGTTCATCACCCTCTCATACAGCTCATCACCTCCTAATTATTCCAAATTAGCACATATATAACCTTGATGTGGATTCATTAAACTGTTTCATACCTTCCAAGTCATTATCAAAGCTTAACCAACTTATGATAACCCACAATCACATTAGGCAACACACACATGACCCTAATAAATATGTCTGTATAGATGTACATCATTATCACACCAACTCTATGTTATACCCCATATTTCCAGAGTATGTACGTGTGGACGTACGTACGAAATTTGAGCCTTAAGTTAGGCATAGGACCGAAATTTGGGCACAAGTGCCGAATAGAGTCGTTTTTCGACGAAACGTTTCCACATCTTTCGTAGGGAAAATTCCGGCTATGTCATTTATAATTTTTGCGGATTTTTCCGAGAGACGAAACATTTTGGACCAACGGGAGGGTGACATGTGTCACCCTCACATTGGAAGCAAGTGGGGTGGCTTGGACGATTGGGCGTCCAAGAGGGATGGTTGGCCTTGGCCGATTGGTTCCTTGATTTGTGCCTTGCTTTGTGGCATGTTTTGTGGAGTGTTTTGTGGAGTAGGGTTAGGGTGCACTTGGCTTGATCTTGGCCTTACACTTGCCTTGCACATGGCTTGATCTTGGCCATTGGTTGGCCTTTGGTTTTGCTATAAATACCCCCCCTAAGCTTGAAGACTTCATCCATTCCTAAAATCACCAAGTCTTGAAAATCCTTCCTCCCTTTCTTGTGCTCTAGCCGTGAGCTTCCCCCTCCCCCTTTTCGTGTGGCCTTTGGCGAGAGGATTCCTCCCCTCCTAGTAGTATGGCCGTGGGTACCCACTGCTAGTTGTTTCGTATAAAACACCACTCTTGGTAGAAATACTCTCAGTATTGTTATAATGCCCAAAATACCTTAGCCTTTACCTTGTCATATTCCAAAAGTTACCTCTCTACCTAGAGCCCTGAAATACTACCTTTTGTCCTTTTAGTCTCAAACCGAAACCCTAAGGAAATCTTCATTGTTGGTTGAAGTATTTAAGTAGAAGTTGGTTAGAACTTCTAAGGGTTGTTTGGAGCGGATTGGAGCGCACGGAGTAGGAGCTAAACCTTGCTCAGGATCGACATTATAACTTGGATAATTTTTGGCTTGTCGAGTTAAATATTCTTGTACCATTATTGTAATTGTAGATTACATTTGTTAGGAATATATAGTTGAAGTATACTATATATAGTCTTGAACATTATTGTGCGGCAATGTCTTTTGACTTAAGCCAATTTAAAGAAGAGAATCAACTGTAATTACATGGGACTGTATTCTGATGACTTGTAGCTTTGTTGTGTAGTAGAATTGTACACGCCCAGGTTAGACGTGTAAACCCCACTGGTTGGCTTAGTAGCCGGCCTCGATCGAGAGGAGATTTACGCTGTGGCGTGAGGAGAGTGCCTTTTTTGTAGATACGTAGAATATGGGCGATGAGATCTAGATGTTAATAAAGCGCGCTGGCCTTATAGGTTGAAGTACTACGTGTGGTGCGATCTACGTGGCTTAAGGAGTAGCGACGGTTTGAAGTACTTGGGCGTTTTGCTATTAGTCGATACTCATCGCGAGGTATGTGAACCTCTTCCTATCTGTTCTAGCATGATATGTGTATAACTATGTAGTACGGTGACGCATACGTGTTTGATGTATTTATTTGGTTTGAAACATAAAGTGTTATAACGGCTTTATGGGAAGTTGGTTATAACAGCTTTATGTAGGTAAGAAAATGCTTTGTGGTTTCAAAGGGTAACTGATTTGACTTATAACGGATTTGATGTGTAGTAATAAAGAACTTGAAGTGTTTCAAAAAGATCTTTTTGAAAAAAAAAGAGTAATACTTGGCTTTGAAAACATAAGAGTTGTACTAGCTTTATGGGAAGTTAGGTATAACGTCTTAAGAGTGATAAAAAGAATGGTTTACTGATTTTTAGAAGTTAAGAGACTTGATCTTGAAAGATAAGAGACTTAACTTGTTTTCCTTGGTATTAACATTTTGTTAAAAGTGTTGTGAAACCTCATTCGCGAGTAATGAGTACTTGGTTTTAAAAAGAATAATGTTTTACTGATTTCGGAAATGAGAATAAGTATCGAACAAACCACAGCAGCGCTAATAAAGGAAAGTGTATTGACAAATAACAAATTGTTATTAAAACCAGTAGAAACCTCCATCGGCATAGATGCTAAGATAAGACAAAATTGTATTACATTTTCCTAGATCCTGGCTGCTGTAACAAGATGGTTATAAACAAGAATAACCTACTCACATATAAGGCATATGTTTCTCAAATCGTTTAAAGGAGAATTATGTTTTAAAGGATTAAAACTATGAACTACGAAACCTTTTCTAAAATGAGAAACTTGAGCATTTGAAATTAGGCAAACTTGAACGTTTGGAAAATAAGGTTGTTACTTGATTTTACAAAGGAAAGCATTTTTGTTTACTTAACAATGTTCGT
The DNA here is from genome assembly GCA_029844215.1 of Przewalskia tangutica. NCBI lineage: Eukaryota > Viridiplantae > Streptophyta > Magnoliopsida > Solanales > Solanaceae > Przewalskia > Przewalskia tangutica. The sequence goes on from CM056719.1 coordinate 1,343,651, forward strand.
CACTCTATTTTTATACTACGGGTATCGGGTGACCTTTGTAAAAGAAATGGATCTTTAAAAGGAATTTAGCGTACGTAGTACTTTAGGGTTAAAAACCCGGACTTTGGCATAAAATGGAAGTACTTTGAGTTGTGTATGACTTGCCTATGCTTGTGATGATAGCTTTTTTTTTGTGCAAGTGTTGTATTTACGTATTCTGCGTGTCTCGATGGAGGCGGTTGACTTGTTGAGAACTTACTTGGAGCGTCTTTGGCGGTGACGGAGAATTCCACCGTATGTTTCCATTTTGATTGTTGTCTTGTTGATTGATGTTACATGGACATGTCTACACCGTCTGCAGACTCGGGACATGTGGCCGTGCGGCGGGGTTGATCACCCAAGATATTGTTGTTGATGTTACATGGGCGTGTCTCTGCCGTCACGGTCGGGGCATGTGGCCATGGGGCATTGGTATTATTGTTGCATCATGGACATGTCTACACCGTCACGAATTCGGCATGCGCCGTGATGCGAACATGATTGATGTTGTGGGCGTGAGACCCATAGTTATATTTGAGCGATGACTTGAGGCGTTAGTCCTCGATCGACATATCGCTTTTATATTGTGAATCGTAGTTTGGTTATCATACGTCTCCGCTTTATATAGACTAGTATGATTTCATTCTGATAATTTTCTGATTTCACATACTTGGTACTGTTGTCTTGACCTCGCCCGAGCCGCGTTCATCTGCGGTAGAGGTACATCGGCCGTGGATCCTCGCTCTTAGGATCACAATTCAGCGTATTAGGAAGCTCCGTTTCTTGGAGGCTTATCTTTTGGTATGTGTTTCTGAGTTGTAGGTTACGTACATTCGTGGTATGGCGGGGCCTGTCCGTCATAGTGTTGTAAATCTTAGAAGTGCATGTAATCTTGTTGTGGCGGGGTTGTAAAAGGATTAAACTGTTCGGGTTTTATGTATATACTGAAGGCAACTGTTTTGGTTGGCCTGCTTATTTATTTCTTGTTTCATGGCTTATGTTTTATTTTCCGCTGATTTTCTCTGATGTTGTGTCACTAGGGTGCCCGGGGTAAGGCACCAGTCACGGGCCCGGATTCGGGGTGTGACACTCTACAACAATTTTTACCAAGATGGATACAAAGTCCATATATTCCCCTTCTGGGCCGTTGTCGCTTTCTCATAGCTGCAACCACAATAATACGTTAGGGAGGGGATACTGATCGGTGTATTTTATATACACCTTTTGAGTCATTTTTAGTTAGTCTTTTGCCCATTTTTGTACAAATATGTGTCGTGTTAGGATAGATTTTCTTTCTTTTGAGTCACAATCGTTTAAAGTGGCACATTGGCGAGAAGGAGCGAAAAGAGAGCAGAAACAGAGGTTCCAGAGCTCAAAAAGCTAAAAAGTTGGCAATCCGGGCGAGAAACAGGGCGGCGCCGCGACGCCAACCAACCAGCAACAGCAGAGCGCCACGACGCCACGTAAGCGAGTCGCGAAGTTTGGTGCCGGCGCGCGCGGTTCGCGACGCCAACGCGGAAAAATTGACAGATCCGAATATGAATGGGCCAAGGCTAAGAAGGAAAAGGTTTGGGAGGTTTTTTGTGATATAAAAAGGACCTTTAGGTCAGATTTGAAGAGTTCCACACCTTACACTTCATCACAACTTGGAGATCAAGATTAGAGACTTATTTTTGAGTAATTTCTTGTTCTTTATTTTATTTCTCTTTTGTATATGTTGAATATTAGTTTAGTTCTTGAAAAGTATATGGCTAGGAACTAACTTAATTTAGGGTTTTTCATGTCGAATCGTTTGAACCTCGTTCTTATGAACTAATGCATGTTTTGGTTTCTTCTTATTATTATTGAGATTTATTCAATAATTGTTTTGATTGCTTGGTAATTAATTGATCACTAATTATCATAACTTATATGATTTCTAATCGAAATCCGAAAGGGGAGATTGTGAATATGCTATAGTTGAATAAACATAGGTTTAAATCGTGGACGAAAGTACTCCGATACTTGTGTAGTTTGATAGGTTATTGCTCTTAATCCTCCTTTGTAGTCAATCTTGTCATCGAAAGATAGAAGGGTTCTACATTTGGGTTGAATGTTTATATTACATTAACAGGAGTATAAAACGGCTTAGTTAACCTGCTATCTCAAAATAGAAGAAGAACCTTAATTATTTGCATTAACAAGTAAAGCGAACGGATATTTGAGGAGATTTGGAAGCCCTATTTCCACTATATCTGAAGTAAAGTAAAGTAATTTAGTTAGCATCTATAATCATAGCTATAAACAAATCATCAAATTATCGGTTACCAAATAGATATTACAGAATAGAAGTTTGTAATTGGACATTAATCCCTGAGGATGATAACTCGGTCTTCTAGACTATATTACTTGTCACGACACGTGCACTTGCGTTTAGTGTGTGCATAAATCGTGCATCAGATACCCTAACAACATAGCTCTATCGCACGATCTTAGAGTAAGAATAATAGAAACCAATATTAAATGTACTATAGCCTCCTGTTTATGGGTGTGATGCACAACACACCGATAACCAAGACTCTACTGCACACGGTCTGTAGACATTCTGAAGACTAACTGCTCTGATACCACCTTTGTCACGACCCGAACCCCGAACCCGCGACTGGTGCCCTACCTGGGCACCCTTATACCCATACATCACATATGACCAGCGGAATCTTAAGAAAAACTCATTTTACTAAAATAGGTAAGCCGACAAGGTCGCCACTTTACATAGAATTGTCCAAACGGACTACAACTGTACATATGCCCAAATACACATTAATCACTCACACCTGTCTACAGACCTCTAAAAGTATCACAACAACTATGACGGGTGATGCGCGATTTATGCACACACTTTAACGCAAGTGCACGTTGTCGAGTCAAGTAATATAGTCTTTGAAGACCGAGTTATCGTCCTCAGGAATTAGTGCTCAAGTACCAACTTCTATTCTTTGTTATCTATTTGGTGACCGATATTTGAGTTGTTGATTATGACTAATAATTATAAAGACTAATTAACTATGTTGTTTACTTCAGTGATGATGGAAATAGGGCTTCCAAGTCTCCTCAACTATCCACTTATATTACTTATTAATGCAATTAACTATGGTTCTTCTTCTTTTGGAGATGGCAGGTTTGCTAATTCGTTTTATACTCCTGTTAAGGTTATATAAACACTCAACCCCAGTACAACTCCTTTCTACCTTTCGGTGATAAGGATGACTCTAGAGGAGGATTAAGAACAAAAACCTATTAATACTACACAAGTAATTGAGGTATTTTCATCCCCAATTCGACCTATGTCTACCCAACTACAGCATAGTCACAACCTCCCCTTTCGGATTTCGGTTAGAAATCATATAAGTAATGATAATTAATGATCAAGTAATTACCAAGCAATCAAATCATCTATTGGATAAATCTCAACAATAAGAAGAACAACCATAAACATGTATTAATTCATAAAATAAGGTTCAAGTGAATTGACATGGAAAGCCCTATATTAGAATTAGTTCCTAGTCATAGACATGACAATAACTAATTCAATATCCAACATAAAACTGAAAATAAAGTAAAAGAAAGAAAAGAAATTACTAAAGAATGGTCTCCAATCTTGAACTCCAAGATGTGTTGTGAATTAGCAAGAAGGGAACCCTTAATTCTGGCCTAGGGTTCTCTTTTTATAGCCTCCAAACCGACATTAAGGTTTTCCTTGTGCTGGCCCATAATTCGTTCAAAACCCGATTTTCTGCGTCGCGCCGCGACCACGCTCTGCGCATCAGCCAGGAAGTTCTGCAACTCTCTGATGATTAGGCACCGCGGCGCTGCAACTCTGCTGTCTAGAGGCGCCGCGACGCTGGAACTTCTGCAAGCTTCTGAACATTGGGCGTCGGGCGCTCGCCTCTGGCCGGGCCGCGCGCGCGGCGTGTCTGTGCTCAGTTCGCCACTTTCTCGCATTTCGAGCTCTGGAACCTCCGTTTTTGCCCTCTTTTCGCTTCTTTTCCGCCAAAGAGTCACTTTAACCAATTTGACTCAAAAGAAAGAAAATATATCCTAAGACGACACGTATTTGTACAAAAATAGACAAAAGACTAACTAAAAATGACTCAAAAAGTGTATATAAAATACACTGATCAAATACCCTCAAACTTAACCTTTGCTCGCCCTCGAGCAAAGATCAAAAGAAAGAAATAAAGACTCAAGGAAAAAGAAAAATAGAAAGACTCAATGACATTGATCACTTTGCTGCATTGGTGTTACTTAGAAAAACATGAAGGTTAGCAGAATAATATGCAGGAACATATAGCATGAAATTTTTAGCATTCTAAACACATTAAGCTAGATATTTCGCAAACTCATTTTTATCATACTTAATGGAAGTCAAAATACTGAATCATGTATGTTAACTTCAAAAATCCTATGACATTTTTACTTGTTATTCTCCACTAATCATGGATATGCATATAAGAGATCTTCAGGACTTTTCAGGGTTGTAATGTAGGCTTAGACATGGGTAGGTAAAAATAGGCATTTAGGCTCATTTTGTGTACCATAAGCTCTTTAGCTTTTCAATGTTTCCCTTTTCTTTTGATTTCTTTCCTTCACTTCATATCTATCTTTCCCCTCTTTTGTTTTGAGAGAGTGAAGTGTATTATAATAACAAGCACCCCCAAACTTAGGCTTTTGCCTATTTCTTATTACTTTTTTATTGGGGTGCATCAAACTTGTTCACTCTTTTTGTCTCTTTTTTAACACTTTCTATTCCAACCATTTCACATTTTTACTTATGGCACATGTGTGGAAATATAGGGTGTCAAAAAAAAAGTTTCATGTTTAGGCTCAACGCGACTGACTAGGGATATTTTTAATGTCAGGGATAGAAAAGAGTGGTAAGAATTGACTAACAAAGAAACGTCTGAGTCATCTCCCTAACATGCATATCCTAACTATTTCGCCTCAAATAGAAAACAATCATACACATAGGTGTTAATCATTTGACAATGCACAATTCAAGCAAGAAACCCCAAATAGACAGATTTCATGAGTTTTTGGCATATCTAACCTAAATGTTTAGATAGTTGCTTCTACTTCCATTACATTATTCCACCTTACTTCACTAGGTGTTTCTAGTAACTACAGCATGCATGATCTTTGACAGACAATTATGACTCAAAAAGAAAAAATTTATGACTCAAAAATACACAAAACAAATCAAAAAGACTCAAACATACTATAACAATAAGACACCCCCCCCCCCAAACTTAAATCACACATTGTCCCTAATATGTGCAAGACTCAAAGAAAATAAAAGAAACATGACACTTACAAACTTGGTTTAAAATGGTGGCGGTGGTGGTGGCGGTGGATAGTGCATTGACCACTGATTGAATAAGAAATTCATCTCCTCAATTCGCTGGTGCAACTGTTGTTGCCCCTTCCTTAATTCTTGTTGTCCTTGTATCACCGTGTCAAAATTTTGCATCATCCTCCTCTGGTTCTGGAGCAACTGCTCCATCATAGGCACTGGAGGTTCTGATTCTGTGGGTGGCTGATGGCTGCTTCCTGCCTCATAGTGAGCCTCTGTTTCAGGCTCATCTTCATCCACCATGTGACCTCTGCCTGCTGCTGGTGGTCTTTGGTCTTCTTCTGCTTCTTCTTTGGAGGGATTGGAGTGCAGGAAGGAGTGCACTATCCCGTATGACACAGGAAGTTGGTTTTTCTCATAAGTATCATTGGGTAGGGTTGGGACCCCATTGATGGCGCTTAAATTTGTAATAAGTGAGCCATGTCCCAACCCACTTGTTGGTCTCTTCAATACTTTGCATTATCTCCTTTCCAACATCAATCGTCTTCCCCGACATAATTTCATATATCAATTTGATCATGTCTTCTGGAATTCTGGTGAAGTGCGTTGATGGAATCGAACGGCATCGACGTAAGCCCAACCCTTGGTCGCTTTGTTGAACTTACACCGCCGATCCTCTTGACCCATTTTCGCAAATTCATACGCAGCCCGTAGAAGCTTATCGTTCGCGACGGCATTCCAGTCGATGTTGGTGGTGCTTCTAGACCATGTTCTAAAATAGCTCCAATCACCATCTCCTCCTTCAACATCACCGCTTTTAGTAACACGCCACGCTTCACCGTCACAGACACATATCTTCCCCTCACAAAGCATTCATTGTCCACCTTCTCCGGAAAGTTAGCATAAAATTCCCGCACCATCACTATGTTCATTGGTGCTATCTTTTCCGGGTTTACAAATCTTTTCCACCCCATCATCTCAATCATCGCCCGAATGGGCTCATAGACATCCCCCTCCTCAAGCGAATCCCTTTGATAATCCATTCCTCTTTCAGGGATTAAGGGCCTTGTACTAAGTTTTTGGTATCTATCTTGAGCTCTTCGGCTGACAAACCTAGTATCATCATATTGAGGGGCTGAGGTGGATGTGGAGGCTCTTTTCTTTCTGGCAGACATGTTTAGATCACTTTTTGCAGCGTTTCCTTTCTATCAACAATGTTAACCAACACTATCACTCACCAATCAACAACTACAACACCTATTGTCGCGCCCTTTTCCGGCCGCGGCATTTTTTTAAATAAAACTCCTGCTGCTCAAATATGCAAATGTTAGAAAATAAAATAAATAATAAAATGTTTTAAAAGAATGCTAAAAGTTCTAAAAGTGCAAAAGGATGCTAACATATTAGAAGGGTTGCTAAAGTGTTAAAAAAAAAAAAAAAAAAAAAAAAATGCTAAAGGATGCTAAAATTGCAAAAGAGGCTAAGAGCGCAAAAGAGTGCTAAAAGGTTAAAGATGCTAACGTTTAAAAAAAAGGCTAAAATTTAAAGGGTTGCTAGAATGCTAAGAAGTGCTAAAAGGCTAAGGGTTCGCGGAGTCGCCACCTAATTAATTGGGTGAATTAGGACACCTAAATGTTTAACTAGTTTAAAGTAAAACATTAACTCCATTTTAATAGTCTGCTAAACTTAGTGAGATTCCGGGCAAGGGTTCCTTATTAATCTAGAGGGAAGGGGTTAGGCACCCTCTAAGATCCGCTAACTTGCGGTTGTCCTGCCAAACCTAGGGTTAATTATTATGCTAAGGAAAAGGTATAAAAAAAAAAAAAACGTTTTAAGAGGGAGAGTATACGACATATTTTTGCAAGATTTATGTATTTAAAGTCAAAGTCAATTTTGAGAAATATGCAATTTAAGATGCCTAAATACTATATTAAACATAGGTATAACAGGAGTAAAATGTGTGCAAGTATTCTTTTACCTAAGGAGTATGTATCACCTAACATAATAATGTAAGCTTATCATGACAAACGTGTGCTTGTAAGATAAAGTAAAAAAAAACGTTTTTCTTATGCCATAGGAATATTTCCTATTCTGTATTTCGTATTAATTTGCAACACGGTTTTAAGAATGTTTGGCAAATAATATCCCAGCTTATTATGCGAATGTAGGGTGTTAAGTGATCTATTATGACTATTAAACAAGGCAAGGCAAACCTAAAATAATTAATTTAAGGTAAGTAAGTCAAACTCATTTCTAGCTATTGATTCCAGATTTAACTATTCTAAATGCTAATTAATAGTGTAGCGTTAGCCAATTAATTTACAACAAATAAATAAGGCAGAATAAAAAAATAAGTAAAGATGACTCGAAGGAAAGGCGATGTCTTTTCGCCGGCGGCTTGGAATTTCTGGCACAAACATAGATGCACATAGATGTGGGTTTTCACGTTTACTACCACGAGTCTCGCCATGAGACTCTTTGTTGCTCCGATGCGTTTCATGCAAAATAGAAGAAGATAAAGATTAGTATATGCTACAAACAATGTAAATAAAATGCTCTTCTGATTCCTATGTAAATATAGAGTCTAAGATAGATTGTCTGTCCTGATAAATAAATCTACAACCTGGTTCAAACAACTATTTTAAGGGGCCATTAGTAAGCGAGCAATATGCAGAACTAGAAAATTTTAATAGGATCAATCAAACACACATATCCCATGACATGTTACACCGAACACGAGCATACGGTGATCCTAGATTTAGCATAATTACCCTTATTTAAGTTATTTTATTGCATATTTAGCCTATAGATTCATAAACGTGCTGATTATAATCATGCCAACTTGTCATTATTATTTTTTGTAGCAAAAAGTATTCATGGACAGGCGTCCAAGAACTTCATCTTTATCATAATGTTTACATACAAAAGCGTGAGGCATATCTAATTGCGGTATGGCCATACATTATGCCAACCTCTTCGAATACTAAAGCCGGCAACAAATAGCACCACATTTCACAGACAAAACCACATAATATATTCCAGCCTCAACAGTTAATTAGTTATATTGACAATAGATCGGAAATGTGATATAATATAATACTCAATCTATTCAGATTATGGCAGCGTATTGTCAAATATGAATTTAATCGACGACTTAATGAACTAAACCATACTAAATAGGCTTGTTAATGCACAAATACCACTGTACACACAATTAAATAAGAGGAAACAGGATTCAAAGGGATTTGATTTTACATAGTTTATACGTAACTAATATTAATCTTAAACTGACATATTAATCACTCTATTTAACTAATCGTGCTGATAATCACATAACACATACCAGAGCAGTGAAACCCAGATAAACACAGACTTATGAGGACATTAAACCGTCAAAAATAGGATTTAAAAACAGATCTAAGCTTACTCAAACCACTCAAACTGATTCAAACATTCGTAACAAATGCGATTAATTCACTGAATATATAGCGCACATAAAAATGAGAATTTAATTGAAAATGCATTTGGGTTTACCTTCTCCGGACAGCGAACCGGGGCAGCGTATCAAGTCGTCGGTCCACTCGACGGGTTTCGGGTTTTCGATGCGAAAAAGGGCAAAGTTTATCCGTGGATGGCTTCTTGACTGATATGGAGAGGAAGGGTTTCGAAGCCCCTGTTATTGCGATGCTAATACTCTGCGGATCTTGAGCGTAACTAACCGATGCTTTCCTTACTGAGCTCTGCCCTCCTCCCTATTTTTTGCGTGTCTTTTCAAGTGTATAGAGGTTGGTTTATATAGCTCCAAATTGGGCTCTAAATTAGGTAGACTTTGATTGTGATTTCGGACAGATTTGTGGACGATTTGGTATCGATTCTTACGATTTGCTCACGAGATTTGGGTAGATTTTGTGTCGCTTTAGGAAGGTTTTGGGTGATAGATATGGTAAGGGAGCCGCGTGGGGAAAGGGAAGCCCGGATTCTCCGGCGAGAAATCCGGGCGGCGATGGCTGTTGGTTGCTAGGTTTAGGTTTTTGTAAGAGAAAGGGCTGCGTTTTTTTTCTTTTTCGTGTGGGAGAGACGATCGGGATGGGTAAAGGGAATGAGGAATAAGTAAAGGGCTGAGGGGTGTTTTGTGGGCTGCGGGTGTGGGCTGCGGGTGTGGGCTGCGGGTGTGGGCTGCGGGTTAATTAATTAAGGGTAGTTAGTATTAGGTAATTAATTAGTTAGGGGTATTAGTGTTAGGTTAGTTAATTAATTAATTAAGGCCTTTAGGTATTTAATTAGTTAAGTTATTTAATTAGTATTAGTTAGTGATAGATTAATTAGTTTTAGGCTTAGTTAATTAGCTAATTAATTCTAGGCAAGTGTATTAATGATTAGTTAGTGATAACTTAAATTAACCCATGTGATTAAACTAATTAGGTGCTTCATTAATCTAATTGTTATAATAAATAAATGCGGGCGTGCTATTTAATTAATGCTTAATACTTTAGAATGCGACGCTATTATTTAAAATCTTATTGTTATGCATTATTGCGAAGTTAAATTAAAATTAAAATGAGCTTAGATTGAATTATTTAAATGCTAATGCAAATATGATTTTTAGGAATTGTTTTAAAGCTTTATAAATGCGGTGCTATTAAAAATGCATGTATTAGATTAAGATTGATTTTAAATTATAAATGACTATGACATTCTCTTGCGTATTAATAAATGCGGTTATGCTACTTGACACGACGTCATTGCTAAATTAATTATTTTATGTATTTATTAATTATTTAAGAAATACGACAAAGCTTAAAGTTAATTAACGCGGGCGCGAGACTCTAAGTGCTTAAAACTCTGCGTAAGATGCGATGTCGTTATTAAATTAATTCTTAATGCCTGTATTTATGTTTTATTGTTGTATTATAAAAAATCCTAAAAAAAATTATTTTACCAAATTAGTGTGATTTTGTAGTTAATGGCTGGACGGGAGGGTCAAAATTGGGTGTCAACAGATGTCCCTCTTTGTATGGAGATGATGGAAGAATCTTCGGACAAAGACGTTGACTCATAGCCAATTTTGTCTCGATCTTCGCATTGCAAAAATGTTGGCGGTAGACAAAGGCGACGCGAAATCAAAATCGTCCCGATGTCGAGTTATGGCGACCGGGTTACCATGGTCGAAACACTGCGGGCTAACGCGGACTCAAAGTCGGGTCGAGTTATGATGACAGGCTACCATGGTCAAAACACTGCGGGCTAACGCGGGCTCAATTTGTCCGGTGTCGAGTTATGGCGACACCGGGTACATGTAGAGAGTAAAATAAAATAAACGGGCTTGAACACGGGGTGTCTTCGCTATGGCTTGTGGTCTTTGGGTTACGTGGTGATGCGGGCGAAGTTGGCCATCGGAAGGTTGGCCCCAACAAATTGCCGGTCAGAAGAGAAAATCCACGTTGTGCTCCTGCTCCTGCATGCTAAGACTTGAACAAACGGTTAGTGCATAACTGTTAAGACAAAAATGATGGTGGATAATTTTAAAAGTAATGCAACTGTGAGTAGAAAAGGTTATCCTGCAAAATGTGATGCCTGCTGTGTTGATGCGATGCTGCAAATGCTGTGATTGCGCCCTTGCACGGACGTGTTGCGATTGTGAATGCGGATACGTTGTCTCGCCGCAATCGCCCTGTAGACTAAAGCTCAAGCAAGAGTTAGTGCATAACTGCTAAGACCGAATAATAAAGCATGAATACGAAATGCACTTTCGGAAGTACGGAAATCGTCCCTGCGTGGATGTGATATGATGATGATGGCGCTGCTGGACTTGTTGTGATGATAACGCTGCTCGGACGTGTTGCCGCCGCGTCGTTGCGTAGACGCACGCCGATGGTGTCGTTGCTTGACACACGCCGATAACGCCGTTGCTGGACGTATTCTTGATGGCGTCGTTGCGTGACGCGATCGATGGTGTCGCCGCTCGACACACGCCGATAACGCCGTTGCTGGACGTGTTGCCGGGCGCCGCTGCGCACGCAATGCCGATGGTGTCGCCGCTCGACACACGCCGATAACGCCGTTACTGGACGTATTCTTCCGGGCGTCGTTGCAGACGCACGCCGATGGTGTCGCCGCACGACACGCCGATAACGCCGTTGTCGGACGTATTGCCGCCGGGCGTCGGTGTACGCAATGCCGATGGTGTCGTTGCTGACACAATGTTGATAACGCCGTTATCCGGACGTATTTCTTTGGGTCGCTGCGTGTAGGCGCACGCCGACGACGCCGTTGTTCGACGTATTCTGCCGGGCGTCGTTGCGTAGACGCAATGCTGATGGTGTCGCCGCTGACACAATGTTGATGGCGCCGCCGCTCGGACGGTTATCGCCGGGCGCCGTTGCGTAGACGCAATGTTGATGGTGTCGCCGCTCGACACACGCCGATAACGCCGCCGTTCGACGTGTTGCTGCCGGGCGTCGTTGCGTAGACGCACGCCGGCGTGTCGCCGCCGACACACGCCGATGACGCCGCCGCTGGACGTGTTATCGCCGGGCGCCGCTGCAGACGCAATGTTGATGGTGTCGCTGCTGACACACGCCGATGACGCCGCCGCTCGACGTGCTTCGCCGGGCGTCGCCGCAGACGCACGCCGAGGTGTCGTTGCCTGGACACAATGCTGATAACGTCGTTGCTTGGACGTGTTGCTGCTCCTGTAGAATAAATGCTCCTGCAAGCTGAGCTTGGGAAAACGTTAGTGCATACCTGTTTAAACAAGATGATGAGCATATAGGATAGGTGCATTTTTATGGATAGAGATGTCGTCCCTGATATGCCCGATTTAATACCGATGTTGCTTCGCACCGCAATCGAATTAATTGTTACGATGCCTTTTGTTGCGGCGATGCTACCGTTGCAAGTTTGACTTTATGCCCGAAGCCGACGCGCTAGGTTTTGCCGGAACTCAACTTTGATTGCCGATTGTTGATGCCGCTTTCTGCCACGCTTCTTGCTGCGGACTTTGGATTGTTGTCATCCTCTCGCTTTGGTCGCTTCCGCTTCGCAAGAGACCTTTCGTCGATTTTCTCGCTTCATTGCACTTTCGCTCGTTAAAAAAACATGCGCTCAAAGAAAATTTTTTTGAGTTTTGGGGGGTGTGTCGATTCATATTTGACCTCATTGTTCTCGAGCATTCTGCGTCGCTTGTTTGGGACTGCAACCCCGTCGACCTCTTTGAGATGTTTAGTAGTGCCCCAAAAGCATTTTCCGAAAATGAAATGTTTTCATGAAGTATGCACAAAACATCCTTAGAAATAAACATTTATATGACATGTGTAAAAAATGTAAAAACCTCGTCTAATTTGCCGAATATGACATGTATTTTGACCAAGCGAACATCCTTTGGAATCCTTGTTATTGCCTTCCTCACAGTGCGCAAAACTGTCTCAATTTCAATGTGTGTCGCGTGGGCGGAACTTAACTTCGTGATGAATTGCTCATATCGTTTTTGGAATAACCCAAACCCCTTTGTTGCCTGTAGACAAATGGGAAGATTCCTAACCGGTGACCGGCCGATTTAGGCCGCCACGTATCCCCACGAGAATCAGTCATGGCGTAGTTCATTACAAGCGAAATTGGGTAAAATTCTAAAAGTGGACCGGCCGATATGGCCGCCACGTATCCGCCAAGGGAATCAGTCGTGACGTAGTTCGACATAAGTAAAGCGGCCTTCTAATTTGCAATGAGACCTATATGGGCTCTATGCATATCCCGCCGGAGAATGCAGCTTTTACAATATAAAGGGATTACACTAAAACAAATACTCCTAGACGTAATATCTCTTCATCAGATGCGTTGATAGCCTTGGGGCCATACCTCGCCATCCATCTCACCAAGATCGTGGCCCTCCACTTAATACTCGATGGACCGTAGGCCCTGCCAATCGCGAACTTTCCTTTAGCTTCAATTTGATTCTGAATACGCGTTTAAAACCAATTGTCCCGCTTGAATAACCTTGGCCTTACTCTCTTATTAAAAGCTCTAGCCATTCTCGCTTTGATATAGCCGCCATGACGATCAGATTCAACCTTTTTCGCCAATCAACATCAATTGCTTCATAACGATCCTCAGATCCACTCGCCGCTCAACTCGCTTCGATGATTCTCAACGATGGTATTTCCACCGCTGGTAGCACGCTTCGCTCCATAAACCAAAAGATACGGGCGTTGCCGGTAGAAGTTCGGATTGTGGTGCGATAACCCAAAGCGCAAAAGGCAAATTCTCGTGCCAATGTTTGTAGTTCCGATCATCTTGCGCAATATCCTTTTGATGTTCTTGTTGTCGCTTCATCGCTCCATTCATCCGAGGCAGACGAGTGGAATTACGTGAGTGATCTTGAAATTTCCACATATCTCACGATCAAATTATCGCTGAGATTGGTTCCGTTATTCGTTACAATTGATTCGAACCCCAAATCGCAAATGATGTTGTTATAACGAAGTCGACCACCACCTTTTTCGCCATCGATCCGTGTGATGACGCTTCTACCCATTTAGTGAAATAGTCAATTGCTACGAGGATGAATCGCGCCCATTCAAGCAACGGGTTCGATGGGCCGATGACATCCATGCCCTGTCGCGAACGCCAAGGAGAACTTGTCACATTAAGCTCACTGAGGCACTCGAATCAAATCTCCACGACCGCATTGTCGACATTTCGCACAAAGCGAATACAACTGCTTCCATCGTCATCCAAAAATAACTCGCCGCAGATCTTTTCGCCAAAGTGAAGCCGTTCATACGAGGTCCACACGCCCTCCGTATCTCTTCTACTAGCTTGCCGCTTCGGCATCGACACACCTCAATAAGCCCAGATCCGAGTCCTTCTACACAATTTCCCATTCAAAAAGAAATGATTTGCTAGTCTTCGTTGTCTTCTCGACGTTGGTTATGCCTTCGGATATTCTCCGCTGAGGTACCTTTGATGTCATGGTACCATGGATGGCCGTCGCTTCTTCGCCTATATGGGAGCAATAAGCCGCTGCTCCAAAGACACTCACCGTGATTGGATCGATGTAATTCTTGTCCTGATTTGAATCATGGAGGATAAGGTCGCCAATGCGTCCGTAATTCGCTCGATCCTGAACATGCCTAAATTCTATGTGGTGAACCTCTTCAGAATTCCTTCACGCAAAATAGGTAGGAAGTATCTTCATATTCGTTGCCCATTCACCTTTGCACTGATGGATCGAAGTCCAATCACCTATGACCAGCAGCTCTTGTATATCCATATCTACGCCATTCCGAGCCCCAATACGCAAGCTTCATATTCCGCCATATTGTTGGTGCATGGAAACTGAGCCATGGAATCGGATAATGCCGACTGTTTCAAACCAACACCGCTCAATGCCGACTCTTTGAAATTTGCCGCCCATCGAAAAACATCCTCCAACCCGTAAACCTCTCGAGATATCTTCTCCGACAAACAATACCTCTTCATCAGAAAATAGGTTCGGGCGGCTCGACTTCTCATCGATCGGGTTCTCGCAAGATGATCACCTAATGCCTCGCCCTTTTACTCTGCGTGATTTAGACGATGTCAAACTCGCTCAACATAATTTGCCATTTCGCTAGTTTTCCGGTGGGCATGGGCTTCTGAAGGATATACTTAAGCGGATCCATCCTCGAAATAAGATAGGTAGTGTATGCCGATAGATAGTGTCTGAACTTCTGGGCGACCCAAGTTAATGCGCAACAAGTACGTTCCAGCAGAGTATAACGAGCTTCATATGCCGTGAACTTTACTCAAATAGTATATGGCCTGCCTTTTTCCTCGTTTCATCGTGTTGCCTCAACACGCATCCAAAGCATTTTCTAACACGCATAAATAGAGTAGCAAAGGTCTCCTGCTCGAGGCACTAGAATCGCGGATTAGACAGTATTCTTTGATTCTCGCCAAAAGCTCGCTGGCAACTGTTGTCCATTTGGTAGTGATCCTTTTTCAATAATTTGAATATCGGCTCGCATATCACGGTAGACTGGGCTATGAACCTGCTGATGTAGTTGAGGCGACCAAGGAAACTCATCACGTCCTTTTTGCTTTTCGGGGGAGGTAATTCTTGGATGGCTTTTATTTTCGAGGGGTCTAGCTCAATCCTCTCCGCCACTATAAAACCCAACACCGCGGAACGCCAAATGCGCATTTTGCAGGATTCAACTTCAAGTTATACCGCCCGAGTCGTTGGAAAAATTTCTTCAAGTTTGCCAACGGTCCTCCGCTTCGCGATTTGATGATGACGCCGCCCACATAGACCTCAATTTCTTTATGAATCATGCCGTGGAAGATGGTGGTCATGGCTCTTCATGTAGGTGGCGCTGCGTTCTTGAGACCGAACGGCATAACTCGATAATAGTACACCCACGGTAGTGAACGCCGCCTTCTCTGCGCCCTTCTCGCCATAAGGATCGATGATAGCGAAAGCAATCGATTTAACGATCAGAGTTCATGCTTCGCACAATTATCGATGAGTATATGGATGTTTGGAAGAGGAAAGTCATCCTTCTGGCCGCTCGCTGAGATCTCTGTAATCTACGCAGACTGACCCTTCCATCTTTCTTCTTTACCCAAGACGATATTTGCTAACCAAGTAGGATACTTTGCAACTCGAATTACCTTTGCCTCAAACCGCTTAGACACCTCTTCTTTGACCTTCAAACTCATGTCTGGTTTGATCTTTCTCGCCTTTGTTTTACGGGAAACAAGATGGTTCAATAGGTAGCAGGCGATTTAATGCTCAGACTCAAACCCGCATGTCCTCATATGACCAAGCAAACACATCTGCATCGCTTCGTGAGCTCAATTAATTCTTCTTCTCGTGACGTTTAGGTGGCGCCGACTCTAGTCTCTTTCACTGCCTCATCGCCTAAGTTTATTAGCCTGCTTTCTTCCAAATTTGGTTTAGGCCTATTCTCAAAGTTTTCCACTCTTGGCTAAGTTCGATCATGACATTCCTCTTGTTCCTGGGTTATGCTCGTCATTTGAACTTTGTTCGTTGGTCTCATTACATGTCATATTCGCGTTATCAACATGTTTATTAATATGATCGCTGAAAGAAAAATGCTTAAAGAATTTAATTTTAACACAAACAAAATCTTTTAAAAGTCATGAAAATGTCCTCGAATTTATGATGAAAGTAAATTATAGATTAAAAACATATTAAGAATCATAAATGCATGTCTGCTTTTCTTTCTAGATAAAAAGGTCACACCGCTAGAACTAATCATAAATTCTACCAAGCTTCTGACGGCCGTGACAGTGGTGCAAGTCCAATTATTCAGTCAGTATCCATGCTCTGATCCCTAATGGTGAGCTCCTCGTGATCTCCTCGCAATCATGCAACAATCGCTCATCATCACCTACGAACAGATTCCGAACCCTACCGCAAAATCATCCGGTCATCTTCTCTCAGATCCGGATGGTGTAGGCTTTGACGAACGATCGACTGGGCGGAATGGGCGCAGCGAGGAATGTATCCTTCTTCCGAGGTTCGTGGTCACCAAATCCTTCGGGCTGGTGGTACCCCAAACCAAAAGTGTCTCTCTTCCCAAATAACCGATAGGCTCGTGATCCCCTTCATACCGACTCCAAGACCTCTGCGGCTCGTATCCGCTTTCTTAACATTTCTTTGGCCACCATTTTGAGAGAACGTGGCAATGCAACGGGACCCTACTTGCTCTCTTGATCTCATTAATATGAAAAACAACCATCCGATCGTTTACGCCTTTCTATGACAGGATTGCATAATCGGTGTTGATGCTCCCTTTATCTCCAAATACTACCACTTCACCGTGATTCCATATAAACTTTAGGCACGATGCAGCGGACGGATCGCATCAAATTTCATGGATCCAGGCCTTCCTATCAACAAAGTTGTAACATGTAGCAATATCCAATATTCAAATTCCACAACGAACTCGCAGTCCGATTCGCAGCATGAGGTCCATTACGCCTTCGACTTCTATGGACTCCGTCAAACCTTTGACTCGATATGACTTTCACGAATTTTCTTACAGTCATTTCAATTTCAACAAAGGTCGCTACGGGACAAATGTTGACTACCGAGCCTCCATCAATCAAAGATCGTTGAAACAATCTTGTCGCGACTTGGATGGTGATATTCAATGCAAGGTTGTGTCCGACGCCTCACGGGTAACTCATCATCGTGAAAGGTGATTCTCGCGCCTCTAGTACTGTCCGACCAAAGTCGCCAAGTTCCCGCCTCATTGTACTGCCGAACGTATGCATCCTTCAACACTCCATCAATGCAGTCGTGCGAGGCGTAATGCATTAACAAATGAAAGTAGAAATATGTCTGAGGTTTTCTTTAATCGCTTCTACGATTTAATACTTTAGCCGGCATCTTCTCCAAAATTCCTCGACTTCACCTCATCACGGGCTTCACTGCGTGCCTCGTCGCTCTATAGGTGTGTAATACCTCGACCGTTATACCGCAATGGTGACTTTCATGACCCGCTTCCCACTTTCTCCGCGATCCATCTTGACGGTGGTCCTTCCCGGCGCTGAATAATCGTGATCGAACCTTTATGTCTCAGCCGTTCTTTCCAACTCAAATACCGCTTTTCGGTGGTCGGCAGGGCGACGAAAGCGTATGTTCGACTCTTCCTCACTTCAACCGATCGGATGGTTCCTCCAAGTTGTATTCTCATCAAGGGCTATCAGTGCACATTGGCGTTGCTGGTTGGCAAGGGATTATCATGCACGTCAGCGTGCGATCCTTCACCGATTACTCTTCTTTGATCAACTCTTCGATTTTGTCCCCGAGGTGTAGAACTTCCTGTCATGCTCGGCTATCGTGAGTGATACGCACAACGCTTATTCTCATCATACCATCTGGGATAGGGTGGAATCCTTCCCGAATTGTGGATCAAACCCGCACTCGCAGCCTTCGTGATATCCGTACGGGTAATGGTTCACCAATGCGCGGGTTCGGATGGTTTTCCTTCAAAATTCGTGATTCGTCCAGGCGCATTGGGTGCTCGGCGTTGTTGGCGGGCTTGATGGGCGTTGACGCGGTGGATAAATGGGTGCTTGGAAGCGTTATATATGGGCCGTGCGTGGTAGCGCGCGCGTGTATAGTGAGGTGTAAAGTTTTGGCCGCGTGGTAGTACGGGTTTGATAGCGGTTCGCATGTTATGAATGCTTCGGTTTGCGTTTGTACAAACATGGAAGGGAAATCGCTCTCTTCTTCCTCAAGTACTTCGATCGCCCCCGATCAATCGCCTTATTCGTTGCTCGCAATGCCGCCGATTCGTAATCCCGCCGCTTTAATACCTTCTTCACGGTCACCCATTCCGACGACCCTGCAAAATTTCGCCCATGACGCTTATCATCCGCTCATAATAGGTCAGATCCTTCAAAGATTGTACGAATAGTGTGGTCATCTCACTTCACCACGGTGGTTGTACCTTTGTCGCCTCAACGCCACCTCATGGCGTACTCCCGAAAGTCTCCGTAGACTTCTTTTCCAACTTCATTAGATGTAACTCGCCCACACCGGTTTCGTGTTGAATCCAACCGCCCACAAAGTCTTGGGCCAACGATTCCAACTATGCCATTTACGCGATCCTGGCTAGTGTACCAATCTATTGCTCACGGTTAAACTTCGAATGAACAACTTCATGATGATCACCGGGTTCTTCCTACCCCGATTAACTTGTCGCAATATGATCTCGTGTGCACGAGGATTTCTTTCCATCAAATAAATCGAACTTCGCACCTTATATCCCATCGCGCTCCACATCCGACGCATGCAAAGATCCTCATAATCTAGTCCTTCGTGACCTTTATCCGATCGCGTGCCACGAACCGCTTCTTTCAGCCGTGAATCTCTGCCACGCCATCGCCCATTTTGGCTCGGACTTCCTTTCCATTTCTTCAGAATGATCCACTTCAGCGGCGGACGGTAAAGGTTGGGTTTCGCTGTGTAAGTTAGCCGTCTGGTGGTTTCTTGGGCCGGTAGTGGGTATGGTGCGTGGGCATTGGTTGGCTTGGCGATTAGGGCATTATGGTGAAGTGAGTAGGCGGAGGCGAGGTACACGGGCGAGGAGGATCATTTTGAAGGTGAGGTTGATGATCGCCGCGAGGCGATTGGGTCGGTAACATGCGCTTTGTGGGAGTTTTGGGGATATGTGCGCGAGGTCGATCCGGGCTCATGGATAGGGCCCTTTGCTCGCATGTGGTATTCAAACCGATGGATAAGTTGGTCGATTCCGTAGCCTCTCCATCTCAACTCGCATATCAAGAATCTGCGAAATTGAGCAATACATTCCTCCCGATCGTGATATTCCTCCTTCAAGTTTCGTTTACCGACAGAACAATTCCCAAACCATTCGGCCACGCCCGAACGACCATATCGTCATTTCTTGCCTGGATCGGTGAAGTGGATGCTCCGACATTGTTGAGTCAAATACGAACCGACCTTTGGGAAGATGATAAATCTTTAAAAATGCAACAAACAAATTAGCATAAGAACATAATTTGCAATTATGTAGCGGATAATATTGCACACGACACATTCAAACGCTTCCTAACACGCAGGGACCTCTTTATGCGGTAGGCCTAAACGCCATATATGCGATAATGATGGATCGTCCGAGCCATCGAGAAATGCTTTTATTGGGACTAAAAATAATTAAATTGCAACAATGAAATGTTAAAACTAAAGATCTATTCCCAATGCTATATCAGGTCTTTGCTGCTAACGCGTGGCGCTGGTAGCCCTCGCTCCCGCATCTTTCAAATATTGCATGATGTTTTGAAGTTGGTCCCACCTCTCGGGAGGAACGGTGTTGTTCCCTAGTCCGCACACTTTACCCAATTGGTCATGTCGATATCCTCGAAACCTTGCTTGCCTTTGGGCTTGGATCGCTACAATCTTCCTCAACCACGCATGATTCAGCGCACCTCCCGCTTGTTCGTATTTGACATCTATTTTCTCAACGTTGTTCCATTCTTCAAGGATTTGCTTTTCTCGGGAAAGTGCAATTTGCCCCAAACGCGACCTCTGAATCTTTCATGTCCGATTGAGCGGGATTACTCGTTTGACCAAATCAAGCGGAGTACACGCAACGGAGCATATGGTCAAGTCCCTTAATCCGATGAGCTCGATGTAATAACGGGCCTTGCTTCCTTACATAGGCTTTGTTGATACGGGATAGCAAATGGTACCTCCATTGCACTTGGTTGCTAGTGCGAGATGCCGTAAATTCATACCAATCCCTAGTACCGACGGTGAAACAAACCGCTTCATCCCGTCGTAAAACTTACAATCCTATAATCATTGCTAAAACAAATGTCCGCTATATTCGATCGATAAAAGTGTTCCATGGCCCACATCTGTAAGATGAGATTGCATCCTCAAGAAATTGGTTTCTTCGCTTGCATTTTCCTAGAGCTCAAATATCTCACTAGAATCATGGGAACCAAAGTAAGTTGCGTGCCATTAATGCCTTCAAAACCATCCGGTCACGTAACATATGCAAGATCGATCCGCCCATGTTCGGGGAAACACTAGAGTGCCTAATAGAGCAACGGTGAATGCGGTATGTCGCCTAGTTTTCCATTGTCCCAAATCGCAAGAAAACTCCTTTCGAATGATCGATAGCTATCTTGGCGACCATATCTCTCGCAGATAATCTAGGAAACCCAATTGTTCTCAAGCAACGAGTTCCTTTGTGTTTTTAGGCCCATGTAATGCAAGAATCTCTTTCCGTTGATTATAAGGATGATTTGCCCTCTGCTCGTAAGCTAGGCTCGTGAAGTAGTTGATCTCCTCCAACGCGGTGAGTTCAAGTCTCAAACACAACACCGCCTTATCCGATCCTAATCGAATTAAGGCCCTAACTATATGTTGATCCGAGCGATGTCAAACAAAGCCGTGAGACAACCTAATTTGCTTCGATAATCATTTTATCGCCGCTGTCGAAATTCTCCCACCAAACCTTTAGCTTTGTTTAACACCGCTTACCATTCGACCTCCGGATTTTTGGAATACCGCTCATCCTATACATAAATGTAAGTAAAATGCAAAAATTTCCCAATGTTAGCATGTCACGTTGGGCTCGGATTCGCCCATTAATATCACGTAGCACATAATATGTTGTTGGTCGTTGGGTCGTGAGAAACCCTTCGACAATCGGGCTGCCTCCTAATCAGGTGCCGATACCAGGACCGACCCACTTAAGGTAAATGCATGCATGACTTAGTATGAAGGGTGGTATAGCTCTATCCTAAGTTGCTAAGATTTGGCTTTTCTAGACGCAAGGTTCCCGAGTGGACAACTCGAGTGAGAAGGCTACGCGGCCACCTGCTAGACCGCACTCCACGATATTACCAACTCTCCTAAATTTGGATTTTGAAGAAAGAATTTTGCTGATGCACCCAAGACACTCGCATGTAGTGTGTGATTGTGTGAATTTTCCAGAGTGGAAGAAATATGAGCGGAATGCCAGTTTAAGGAAAGCAGTAAAGCAGGTAGCAATCAAAAATAAATAAAACAAAATACAACACACAAAAATTAAATGCCAAAGTAATTGCCAAATAATTATCCTAGATCTGTTGTGGTTAAGAACCTAAATTCCCAAATGAGTCGCATTTGCCGCGCTCTTTTCCTACGCGACATTTTTTAAATAAAACTCCTGCTGCTCAAATATGCAAATGTTAGAAAATAAAATAAATAATAAAATGTTTTAAAAGAATGCTAAAAGTTCTAAAAGTGCAAAAGGATGCTAACATATTAGAAGGGTTGCTAAAGTGTTAAAAAAAAAAAAAAAAAAAAAAAAAATGCTAAAGGATGCTAAAATTGCAAAAGAGGCTAAGAGCGCAAAAGAGTGCTAAAAGGTTAAAGATGCTAACGTTTAAAAAAAAGGCTAAAATTTAAAGGGTTGCTAGAATGCTAAGAAGTGCTAAAAGGCTAAGGGTTCATGAGTCGCCACCTAATTAATTGGGTGAATTAGGACACCTAAATGTTTAACTAGTTTAAAGTAAAACATTAACTCCATTTTAATAGTCTGCTAAACTTAGTGAGATTCCGGGCAAGGGTTCCTTATTAATCTAGAGGGAAGGGGTTAGGCACCCTCTAAGATCCGCTAACTTGCGGTTGTCCTGCCAAACCTAGGGTTAATTATTATGCTAAGGAAAAGGTATAAAAAAAAAAAAAACGTTTTAAGAGGGAGAGTATACATATATTTTTGCAAGATTTATGTATTTAAAGTCAAAGTCAATTTTGAGAAATATGCAATTTAAGATGCCTAAATACTATATTAAACATAGGTATAACAGAGTAAAATGTGTGCAAGTATTCTTTTACCTAGAGTATGTATCACCTAACATAATAATGTAAGCTTATCATGACAAACGTGTGCTTGTAAGATAAAGTAAAAACGTTTTCTTATGCCATAGGAATATTTCCTATTCTGTATTTCGTATTAATTTGCAACACGGTTTTAAGAATGTTTGGCAAATAATATCCCAGCTTATTATGCGAATGTAGGGTGTTAAGTGATCTATTATGACTATTAAACAAGGCAAGGCAAACCTAAAATAATTAATTTAAGGTAAGTAAGTCAAACTCATTTCTAGCTATTGATTCCAGATTTAACTATTCTAAATGCTAATTAATAGTGTAGCGTTAGCCAATTAATTTACAACAAATAAATAAGGCAGAATAAAAAAATAAGTAAAGATGACTCAAGAAAGGCGATGTCTTTTCACGTGCTTGGAATTTCCGCACAAACATAGATGCACATAGATGTGGTTTTCACGTTTACTACCACGAGTCTCGCCATGAGACTCTTTGTTGCTCCGATGCGTTTCATGCAAAATAGAAGAAGATAAAGATTAGTATATGCTACAAACAATGTAAATAAAATGCTCTTCTGATTCCTATGTAAATATAGGAGTCTAAGATAGATTGTCCTGTCCGGATAAATAAATCTACAACCTGGTTCAAACAACTATTTTAAGGGGCCATTAGTAAGCGAGCAATATGCAGAACTAGAAAATTTTAATAGGATCAATCAAACACACATATCCCATGACATGTTACACCGAACACGAGCATACGGTGATCCTAGATTTAGCATAATTACCCTTATTTAAGTTATTTTATTGCATATTTAGCCTATAGATTCATAAACGTGCTGATTATAATCATGCCAACTTGTCATTATTATTTTTTGTAGCAAAAAAGTATTCATGGACAGGCATCCAAGAACTTCATCTTTATCATAATGTTTACATACAAAACGTAGGGGGGCATATCTAATTGCAGAGTATGGCCATACATTATGCCAACCTCTTCGAATACTAAAGCCGGCAACAAATAGCACCACATTTCACAGACAAAACCACATAATATATTCCAGCCTCAACAGTTAATTAGTTATATTGACAATAGATCGGAAATGTGATATAATATAATACTCAATCTATTCAGATTATGGCAGCGTATTGTCAAATATGAATTTAATCGACGACTTAATGAACTAAACCATACTAAATAGGCTTGTTAATGCACAAATACCACTGTACACACAATTAAATAAGAGGAAACAGGATTCAAAGGGATTTGATTTTACATAGTTTATACGTAACTAATATTAATCTTAAACTGACATATTAATCACTCTATTTAACTAATCGTGCTGATAATCACATAACACATACCAGAGCAGTGAAACCCAGATAAACACAGACTTATGAGGACATTAAACCGTCAAAAATAGGATTTAAAAACAGATCTAAGCTTACTCAAACCACTCAAACGATTCAAACATTCGTAATAAATGCGATTAATTCATCAATATATAGCGCATATAAAAATGAGAATTTAATTGAAAATGCATTTGGGTTTACCTTCTCCTGACAAATAACCGGCAACGTATCAAGTCGCCGGTCCACTCGACGGGTTTCGGTTTTCGATGCGGTAAAGGGCAAAGTTTATCCGTGGATGGCTTCTGACCGATATGGAGAGGGCGGTTTCAAGCCCCTGTTATTGCGATGCTAATACTCTGGATGCTGAGCCAGAACTAACCGATGCTTTCCTTACTGAGCTCTGCCCTCCTCCCTATTTTTTGCGTGTCTTTTCAAGTGTATAGAGGTTGGTTTATATAGCTCCAAATTGGGCTCTAAATTAGGTAGACTTTGATTGTGATTTCGGACAGATTTGGACGATTTGGTATCGATTCTTACGATTTGCTCACGAGATTTGGGTAGATTTTGTGTCGCTTTAGGAAGGTTTTGGGTGATAGATATGGTAAGGGAGCCGCGTGGGGAAAGGGAAGCCCGGATTCTCCACGAAATCCGGCACGATGGTCGCCGTTGCTAGTTTAGGTTTTGTAAGAGAAAGGCTGCGTTTTTTTCTTTTCGCATGAGACGATCGGGATGGGTAAAGGGAATGAGGAATAAGTAAAGTGAGGGTGTTTGTGGTCATGCGCTGGTCATGCAATTTGGGTCATGGGTTAATTAATTAAGGGTAGTTAGTATTAGGTAATTAATTAGTTGTGGTATTAGTGTTAGGTTAGTTAATTAATTAATTAAGGCCTTTAGGTATTTAATTAGTTAAGTTATTTAATTAGTATTAGTTAGTGATAGATTAATTAGTTTTAGGCTTAGTTAATTAGCTAATTAATTCTAGGCAAGTGTATTAATGATTAGTTAGTGATAACTTAAATTAACCCATGTGATTAAACTAATTAGGTGCTTCATTAATCTAATTGTTATAATAAATAAATGCGCGCATATTTAATTAATGCTTAATACTTTAGAATGCGACGCTATTATTTAAAATCTTATTGTTATGCATTATTGCGAAGTTAAATTAAAATTAAAATGAGCTTAGATTGAATTATTTAAATGCTAATGCAAATATGATTTTTTAGGAATTGTTTTAAAGCTTTATAAATGCGGTGCTATTAAAAATGCATGTATTAGATTAAGATTGATTTTAAATTATAAATGACTATGACATTCTCTTGCGTATTAATAAATGCGGTTATGCTACTTGACACGACGTCATTGCTAAATTAATTATTTTATGTATTTATTAATTATTTAAGAAATACGACAAAGCTTAAAGTTAATTAACGCGGGCGCGAGACTCTAAGTGCTTAAAACTCTGCGTAAGATGCGATGTCGTTATTAAATTAATTCTTAATGCCTGTATTTATGTTTTATTGTTGTATTATAAAAAATCCTAAAAAATTATTTTACCAAATTAGTGTGATTTTGTAGTTAATGGCTGGACGGGAGGGTCAAAATTGGGTGTCAACACCTATCACCCCCAAACTTCACTTAAGACGCTTCTACACAACACCCACACTCACCTCGTATACTTTTCCTCGAAATTTCACAACCAATTTCAACACCCCAACAACTTCACAGATACAACACTCCTCCAATCTACTACCTCCTCAAACTACAGTAAAGCTTTCAAGAAAAGATAAAGATTACCTTTGACGGTGTTCTTCAAGATTTTATTGCTTCTAATGGTGATTTGAGGCAATGGGATGAGGTTTGTTGGTTAAGATGGTTAAGGGTTTATGGAATTTAAGAGCTTTGGTTGTGTTTGGGCTTGGTTTATGGAAGATGTTTAGGTAAAGTGTGGATTTTCGTGGGTTTTGTGGAAAAGAAGGTTTAGGTTTTGATTTGGAATTGGGGAAAATCGGATTTGGGGCGTCTTTTAATTTCTGGATTTACGCCGCCATGTTCGCAGAACTAGCCGCGCCCAATTTATCACGCTCTTACGGAATTTCTGCGCTGCTCGCTTCCCCAGAATACGCGCGCTAGACTTTACAATTTTTCTGGATTTTTGGCGCCGCGGCCCTGGTCCTGAGCACCGCGGCGCTTAATTTCCTGCGCATTTCTACTCTTTTGGTGCCGCGCCTCGCTCTGGCCGCGCCACCCGCTTTTTTTCTAGAAATCCTCGCTTTTCTTGCTTTTCGCCTCCAAATTTGTTGCCCTCAGCACTGTCATCACAACACATAAACAAGACCTCCGTGAGACTGTTCTAAGTAAAAATCAACTGCATTAAAATAAACTGAATTGAAATACTTTGGGTTGCCTCCCAAGTAGCGTTGTCTTTAACGTCTTTTAGCCGGACGCAAGTTCGTTAGATCAAGAGGTGTGGGGTAGATTGTCACGACCCGACCACGGACCCGTGACTGGTGCCTTACCCCGGGCACCCTTGTGATACAACATCAGAGAAAACCAGCGAAAAAAATAAACTTACAACAAGAACCCATATAGAATATAAAGCAGGCTAACCCGAAATGGCTACCTTTAGATATAACAAAAACTTAACAGTTACATCCTTAACAACCCAATTTATAACAGGACTACAGACCTCTAAGAATGTGTAACCACTATGACGGGACAGGGCCCCATCATACCCCTGAATGTACAAAACATCTACAACACTGTGGAGAATCGTACTCAAAGTCAAGCCTCCGAGAAATGGAGCTTCGACACTGAGCAAAGATCATAAGAATGAGGATCCACCACCGCTACCCATACCGCAGATTGAACGCAGCCCCGAGAAGGGGGTCGATAATGATATGTACCAAGTATGCAAAACTGGAAAATACTGTAATAATATCATAAGTCTAAAATAAGCTGGAGTCATGGATGAAAATCAAATTACATTACACTGTGTCTTACTAACAATGAGAGTAACAAGTATAAACTTTACTGCATAAAAATAGGAGGCTCATGATCAAAACAGAGTCTCTCGCCCGTAGTATCATTAAGCAATCCTACTCCTGGGACTATTTCACCCGCATAGGTCCTGTGGACCCGCATGAGGTCATCCGCCTCGCATGAGACTATTTCACCCGCATGGGACTATTTCACCCGCATGAGGTCATCCGCCTCGCATGGGACTATTTCACCCGCATGAGACTATTTCACCCGCATGAACCCGGTGGGCTCGCATGAGTACAAGAGCCGCATTCGCATCATGGGTAGCAAATCCATGGAATAAATAGTAAACCATCCTAATGGACGCATACCCGTGGACCCTCCATCGTGTCAGTATGTCCAAAGGAAATAACAAGAATAAGTAATAAACCATCCTAATGGACGCATACCCGTGGACCATCCATCGTGTCAGTATGTCCAAAGGAAATAACAAGAATCGCCCGGGGTCCACCCCGTAAGAACACGTAACCTAGCACCACCGGTTATCATACATAACATACGCGCTACTGGCTTATCACAACATAAGCAAGTTAAGAAATCCCCTAACTTCTTATTAACATTATTAATATATCCTCTCATTTTAGTTTACTTAAGGCACTAACATGTCATTTAAGAGAAAATTCGGGAATTCAACCCAAGTACTACGTACTTCTAATCTTTTAAGAAATGACTCATTTTTATATAAAACTTCCAAGATACTAATAACCGTAGTATCAAGTCACGACTACTTTCAAGACAAGTCACCTTTCCTTTTAGAAATATAATAGGCTTCTAAATCATGTGACTTCTTTTCTTTTGAAACCTTAGGCAATTGATGCCTTAAAACCAATTTGCCTTTCATAAATTCAAATCATTTACCCGTACTTATTTTGCTTAGAGTAAATCTTTCTTTGTTAACCTTCCATAAAGCTAATATAACCAACTTCCCATAAAGTCGTTATATTAACTTTATACATTAGTCAAATACATTTTCCTATATCCAAGGGACTTATACTTTTAAAACGAAACAAGTATCATATACTTAAAACACCTCAAGTCCCTTAACTTTGAAAACTTAGACATCATTAATACTTTTTAAAGAAGTGAGTTAATCCCCTTACTTACCAAACGTGGCCATTCTTAAAACAAGTAAGGGACATCAAAGTCTTGTACGTCTACCGTACTATATAAGTACAACTACTCATGCTCAAGAGATAGGAAAGTTCCACATACCTCTTCGGATCAATCCACTTGCTAAGTCCAATATACCGCACGTAGTACGTCAACCTATAATGACCATAATACGTTTATTAACCTCTAGCTTCAACGTAGAATATTCCAAGTGCAAAGTCACCAAATTCTACGGAAAATCGGGCTGCATTTCCTTTGTTTCTACATACTTTGTCACCTTTTTCAAGGCCGAATTCAACATCCAAACGCCACTTTTAAGGCCCAACAATCCAATCAATACAAAGGGGATTACACACCTAATATTGGGTGTGTAAAATTCTGCCCCACAATGCATATTAACTAAATCAATAAGTTAAAGGTAGTATTTTGGCTACAACATGTTCACATCCTAACCTTATTCAATTCCTTCAAATCCAAATCATATTTATTACATGCAATTTATCTAAGAGCAATATTTACCACTACAAGTTCTTTCTTCTTCACATACAACACCATAAACTAGCAAAAAGAGAAGGAATTGTTACCTTAGAGCTTAGCCAAATTAATCCAACAAATTCACTAGCCTCCTTTCCACCATCACCACCACAAAAGCTCTCACAAGCTTGCCAACAAGTTTCCTTCTTACCACCTTTTTCAGATTTTTCTCAAGCCTTGATTTCTTCTTGATTTTCTAGAGAGAAGGGAGAGCTTTTAATTTTAGAGAGAGAAGAGAACTTGAAGAATGACCAAGGCCTCTTTAAAAGAAAATTAAGGGCACAACCAAACAGTTAACCAAGGTGATTCACACAGCTATTTCTCACGTAAAAACAACCTCATAATCCACGTAAAATAGTCCACTAAAATCAGTCTGCAATCCAACAACAACGAGGGTAAAAAGTGAAGTCTTTCTACACCTTTCTACACTCTTATTCCTTTAGGACTTACAAAAGCTTTTACCACATTTAAACATGCATAAATGATACTGAATTCCAGTATGTACACGCCACAAAATAGTCCCAAAAACTGCACAACAATATCCAATAATTTTGGTACATTTCTCGGCCAGCAACAACAACAATCCAAAGCCCTTTTCATAATGTCTTATAATCCAACTCAAGTTTCAACACTTTATATAAATCATATCAACTATCAACAACAATATTTCCTTCATTTAATAACATGCA
Organism: Przewalskia tangutica; assembly: GCA_029844215.1. Taxonomy (NCBI): domain Eukaryota; kingdom Viridiplantae; phylum Streptophyta; class Magnoliopsida; order Solanales; family Solanaceae; genus Przewalskia; species Przewalskia tangutica. The sequence continues at coordinate 1,373,084 of CM056719.1, forward strand.
ACAAGTGAAGATAACAACAATAATAACCAAGTCCAAGATAACAAAATTGTCCCTTATTCGGCCAACATGCCAAACTATCACATGCATTCCTTATCCTCTATTTCTCTTAACACAAGTTCATCACTTAAATGTAACAACATGTAATATTCAATTACTTCAAGAGGAAGAAGAAATCTTACCTTAAACTTAGCCCAAAACGGTCCACTTAATCTCGGCCAACACCCCACTTTTTGCACCACTTCTTCAAGTTCCAACAACATACATGTATCCTCTACAAACTTGTATCCATCTTGCTTTCATGTTTTACTTCCAAGAAGTTCATAACAAACTTAGGGTTTCAAGACACTTTCTTGGTAAAAAACCGTGACCAACAACTTGCAAGGTTAAATCGGCTTAGCATTTGGTTAAGGAACTTAATCTTGTAAAAACTTAACTTGTTCTTCACTCTGGCTTAGGAGATTTCGAAATTTGAAGGAGAGAAAGAGATATGAGGTTTTGAAGATGAAGATATTTTTGTGAGCCTAAGTCTTCAAGACTTTGTATTAACATGTGCACAAGCCAAGTGGATGGGGACCCTCTTGTCCACTTGTCCACTTGTCTTTATGAAAATATCTTCCACATTAATCCCTTCACAAAATATTAGTCCAACACTTAGCCAAATCTCACTATTTTCGATGGAAACCACCCCCTCCCCCAAATTGTGAAATTTTCAATTGGCTCATATTCTTAATCCCAAGATTTAATAACACAATCCTAAATCCATAACTCCATTGGAAAAGAATTCAACCACTAATATAATTTCCGTCGTTACATTTTTTTGTATCCAAAAAATTTCCATATAGAAATGTAAATATACTTTTCTTCCATCTTTCCAATCTTATTTTCTTACTTACGTTCTCACTTATATGCCCTGAAACTACGGGGTGTAACATTGTGGATGATAGGCTAAGAATCAAATGAGGGAGTTTGATCATGGCTAGTGTATAGGATATGAGGATTGGGGGAGTAGTGTAGATTCGACTGATATGTGGGATAGGACGACCAATTGCATTCGGGAGATAGCTAGGGGTCTCGCGGGGTAGTCGTGGTAGGCATCGAGGGGACTGGTGGTGGAAAGGTAAAGTTCAAGAGAAGGTGGAAGCGAAGAAAGCGGCGTATGCGAAATTAGTAGAGAGCAAGGATGAGGTGGAGAAGTATACGAATAGGGAATTGTATAATATGGCGAGGAAGAAAGTGAAGCTTACGGTTACGACGGCGAAAACAACAGCTTTTGAATGCATGTATGTGGAATTAGAGGAGAAAGGTGGGGATAGAAAATTGTACATATTAGCCAATGTAAGGGAGAGAAGGGTTCGTGACTTGGATAACGTGAGTTGCATCAAGGATGGGGACAACAAAGTACTAGTGGAGGACGCGCATATTAGGCGGAGGTGCCAGTCTTACTTCCATAGACTCTTAAACGAATCGTGCTGGAAGATCTGGAGCAATCTGGTAGGTGCCGAGATTTTGGGTATTGTAGAAGCATTAAGATTGAGGAGGTTAAGGGTGATGTTCGCAGGATACGCAGGGGATGAGCGACCGAGCCTGATGAGATTCCACTTGAATTTTGGAAGAGCATGGGCATGACAGGTTTGGAGTAGCTAACTGAGTTGTTTAACGTTATTTTTAAGACGAAGAGAATGTCCGGAGAATTGAGGTGGAGTACAATGATTCTATTGTACAAGAACAAAGGTGATATCCAGTGTTACAACAACTATAGGGGTATCAATCTGCTAAGTTACACTATGAAAGAAAGGGAAATAGCCGTGGAGATAAGGGTGAGAAGAGGCGTGTCTATTTTTTTAGAACCAGTTTGAATTCATGCCGGGGCGTTCAACCACAGCCATTTATCTTATTAGGAGGTTGGTGGAGCAGTATAGAGAGATGAAGAGAGACTTACATATGGTTTTTATCGACCTCGAGAAGGTATACGACAAAGTTCCTATGGAGGTTCTATGGAGATGTTTGGAGGTTAAATGTGTACAAATGGCGTACATTAGTGCGAAAGACTAGGGTACGGACAGTGGGAGGAGACTCAGAGTATTTTTCAGTGATGATGAGGTTGCACCAGAGATCAGCTCTTAGCCCATTTTTATTTTCCTTGGTGATGGATGGACTGACATGACAAATCCAATGGAAGGTGACATGGTGTATGTTATTCGCAGACGACATAATCCTGAGATGAGACTCGCAGTGAAGTGAACGCTAAGTTGGAGGTTTGGAGACATACTCTGGAATCTAAAGGATCAGGCTAAGTAGGACCAAGACATAATACTTGGAGTGCAAGTTCAGTAACGGGAGCGACCTTGAGACAGACGTGGAGGTGAGACTTAGTACTCAGGTCAATCCAAAGAAATGAAGTCACAAATACCTCGGGTCTATTATCTAAGGGGATGGAGAGATTAATGATGATGTCACACATCATATTGGGGCAGGTTGGATGAAATAGTGGCTCGCATCTGGAGTCTTATGCGAGAAAAAGTGCCACCAAAACTTAAAGTCAAGTTCTATAGGGCGGTGGTTAGACCAACTACGTTGTATGGGGTGGAGTGTTAGCCAATCAAGATCTACTTCGTACATCCAGAAGATGAAAGTTGTGAATATGAGGATACTAAGATGGATGTGCGGGAATACAAGAAGGCTGATGATATCCAGGACAAAGTGGGAGTGGCCTCAGTGGAGGATAAGATGCGGGAAGTGAGGTTGAGATGATTTGGACATGTGCAGAGGAGAGACACAAATTCTCCAGTGCGGAGGTGTGAGAGGTTGGCTATGGACGGGTTGAGGAGGGGGTAGAGGTAGGCCGAAGAAGTATTTAGGAGATGTGATTAGACGTGATATGACACATATGCAACTTACTGAGGACATGACCTTAGATAGAGGGTTATGGAGGACACAGATTAGGGTAGAAGGGTAGTAGGTAGTCGAGCGTAGTCCTACTTACGCTTGCAAACTGATAGTTGTAGTGTTATTATTGTAGGTTCGTTTAGCATATCATACTAATAAGCGCAGTATTGCTTTATAGTCTCATGTAGTTTGATTTATGTTGTTATGTGTCCTTTTGTGTACTTTGTTTAGCTTATTTACTTACGCTAGTTACTGCTTACTTTTCGGAATGCGCTATCATGACTTATTCCCTTTTGTAGCTTGTTATAAATTTATTCTTAGTTTTTTGTCTTTTTTAGAAAAGATAATTATTTTTAACGCATGAAAATTTTCAAAACATCATAAAAGAAATCTTTGCAGGAATTTCTTCTATTCAAATCGTGAATAATTACACGAGATATCTTTCTAAAATCATTTTTCTTCTATCTAAATATTAAAGAAAAATATTTATGTTCACTCTTTTTTCCTTTTTTGTACAACTTGACTAATTTATGTTTATTTATTCTTTCTTGCCAGCACTAGACACCATATGTTTATATTTAATAATATTTGAACTTGATTTCCCATAATTTTTACACTTTATTGGCGCTAAGTCACCAGGACAGTAGTCCGACAAAGTGCATCAAGTTGATTGCGACTTACGCTAGGGATTGTGTTTGCAACTTCAGTCTCAAACATTTTGAGGACCATGTTCTAATTCGTAAAAGTGAGTCCTTAATTAGGCTAAGACCTGCGAATTATAGGCATTTACAGTAAATTCTGGCTAATACTACTTAATAAAAAATGAAAAAAGAGCTCTAAATTTTTTATTTTCGGAGGCCATATGCGTTGCACACCTCGTAAGGGTCCAAAGATGACCCTGTAAGTCACCACAGTGCAATTTTTTTTATTACTAAGTATTTATGCTTCTAGCTAACTTTAAAAAATCATCTTTTTCAGCATTTTCTTGAGCCAATTATGTTATATAATGCAAGGCACGAAGCTTGGTTTTCAAGTAGATTTGGATTCTTTTGATACTCACTAATCTTATTTTTTTCTTTTATATTTTGTAAACAAAACTTAATTATTTATTTGTATGTTGTAAACAAGATTGGGGTCAACCCTTTACCTTCTTCTCCAAACAAGTCGATCGAGAAATATCTTCATTCAAGAAAAAAATATCTTCCAAAAATAATATAAATAAATAAGGGGGGCGGTGACTATAGAAAACCTATGATTTTGGCTGGCATGTAAAATTGTAATAATTTCTCTTAGGGAGTATTCTCATTATTACAAATATTTATATTGTGTACAATCAAGGAGTCCTAATTCAGTAAGGATCCTAATATACCATAAATATACATTTATCATAATTACACAATATACAGAAAATATTCTATGAATATTCTCGCTAATAAAGTTGACAAAACACGGTTGACGAACGTTTGTGATGTAGACATTGTAAGTAGACATTGTAAATTGATTTACGGGTATCGCGGTGAGCCCTCTTTCTTACTACACATGTTGTGACAATCTTTACCAAGTTCAAACGATGGTCGATCACCACATCCATAAGCAGAAATTTACACCGGGAAATATAATCCTAAATACTTCAAAAATTCAAATATAATCAATCAAGACTAAAAGGAAGTGGTTCAATATAATCCTTCAAAGATCTTTTGTGTTTTATTCTAAATCTTACGTGTAAACTAAACATAAAAAACAAAATATAATGAACCACAAAACCAATTAACCCAAGCCATAGAATCAGAGCACATTAGGAGTAGCACTGATTGACCACAAAGTCTATTATCAGCTATAATATGTTGCCAAACTATATGTTCTTTAAAACTGCAAAATGCACAAATAAATTCATCCAAAAATACAGGACAATTCCACCAATGAATCCTGAATAATCCTTTGAAATTGAACCTCATAAATATGTATTTTTCTATGGAAAACAGAGAAGAAAAACTACTTTTTTTCTCAAATTAATACTAATATAAAAATCTTTTGTCATACTAATTTGCTCCCATTGTCCCCCTTGGACATTTCAACAGATGAATTCACTTTGCTAGGATAATCAACTTCAGTCATGTACCTAGACCAAAACCAATGCTCTTTCCACACAATAATCATCTCTTCAATGGGCACATTCTTCGTCTCGGGCAAGAAAAAGTAGATGAATACGGTCATCACACACACAAAAAACGCGAAGAAGATGAACAACCCGAACTTCAAGTGGCATAGGAGCGTCAAAAACACTTGTGCGATGATGAAAGTGAAGATCATGTTGACCGATACATTGATACTTTGCGCTGCTGAACGAATTTCGAGTGGGAAAATTTCACTGGGGACTAACCATGCAAGAGGACCCCATGACCAAGCAAATCCTGCTACATAAGCACAGATGAACATTACTACCACTATAGCATACCACTTCGGTAAGTTCCCTGCATTACCATCAGTTCCAAACTTCAAGCCAATGCAAATTGCCACAGCAATCTGCACAAAAAACAAAGTTTTTGTTAGTAAAAAACAATTGTATTTTTTCATGAACTACGAAAATATACGAAAAAGAGCATTGGCGCAACAATAAGAGTTGATGGCCCTGTCATGTGACAAGCAAGTCAAAGGTAGTGATGGAGCAAGGAATTTATACAAAAGAATTCAAGAATGTCATTAGTGGTATTTTGAACGTGTGATCTAAAGCAATTCTTGAACCCCCTTTGTCGATTTACTTGAATTTTTCTTTATGTCAAGGAGATTCAACATCTTATTAACAAAAAATACCCATTTTTGCTCTGTTCGCACACTATTATTTTTCACCCCCTTCCTAGAACCTAGCTCCGCCCCTGGTCACGAGTTCAAGTCATGGACACAATCTTTTGCAAAAATACAAGATAAAGTTGCGTATATAATAAACCAAATGTGGTGCAGGCCTTTCTCGAGACCGCTACACACCGAGACCTTAGGCATAAAAGAAATTACGGGTTCAAGTCATGAAAATAACATCTTGCAAAAGATAAGGGTCAGTCCGCGTAGAATAGACCAAATATGGTCCGGCCCTTTCCCGAGACCGATACACAACGAGAGTCTAGTGCACCAAACTGACCTTTTTTTTAATATGTAGTAAATGTGCAAGGAAGTGGGATCAACTTACTTGGCAGATGAGCATTTGAAGTCCACCTTCAAGGAACAAGAATCTTCTTCCCAACTTATCAACATAGTAAATAGAAACCACGGTAGCAACAACATTGACTACACCAGTAATAACAGCAGACATCAATGAAGCATCAGCACCAAAACCAATAGTCTTGAACAAGACAGGGGCATAAAACATGATCACATTGATCCCAGTAAGTTGCTGAAAAAATGGGATAGCAATAGCCATAGTCAAATGTGGTCTATACTTCTTTTGCAATAAATTTCTCCAAGGATTTTCAATTTTCCTCGACGCATCACTAGCCACGACTAAGTCATTAAATTCTTCATCCACATCATCGACGCCCCTGATCCTCCTGAGCTTCATCTTGGCCTCCTCGTTGTTGCCACGTTCGATCATGGAATTGGGAGTCTCAGGGAGGAGGAGGGACCCGATGGAGATGATCAATGCGGGGACCATTGCACCACCTAGACTAAAACGCCATCCCCATTTCATTTCCGCGAAGAAGTAGTTCAACACATTGGCTACAAAAATGCCAATTGTGATGGACAATTGAAAGCCAATGTTGAGTGCTCCTCTGTACTTGTATGGTGCCATTTCAGATAGGTACAGGGGAACAGACTGCATACATAACAAATTTACCATGAATATGTTAATCAAACTAATGGAAAAAAAGAATCAATTCTAACTGAAATTCAAGAGAGAAATTTGTGTTTATTTCAAGAGGATCACATATTAATTATTATTGACACATATGTTGCTCGGATTATTCAAAAATGTTTACCGGTGCATGTTGAATCCTTCCTCCAAAAATATATTACTTTTCGAGGATTCAACACGTACACGTCAACATTTTCTAAGAGTCTGAGCAACATAGAGGTCAATAAATGACCAATTAGTAAATTTAAACAAAATAGAGAGTGTTACAACTAGCTGAAACATCCCATATCAGATTCACATTACATAGGGATTAAAAATTGTACAAATTGCCAAAATTCAGGTAGTGGAACATGCACCATATCAGTTAACTTACTGAAATTCAGACCTGAACTACAATAAAGTGTTGACCAGCAACGTGTATATTTCAAAATCACTACAAAAAGACCTTGTTTACCATATAAAAACACACACATGCACTACAAAAAAATATTAGTACGTACAGTATCACCCAAAAAAACTATTACTAGTACTCCTCTAACAAGTTAATTGTCGAGTAGAATTATCTGGTACCTATAATGATAGTAAATAATATATTAGGTGAAATAGTCAAGAGTACACAAATTGGTTCGGACATCACTCAAGAAAAACATACCACGTAGCCACCAACCGAATCTAGAGGTGCAATGTAGTCCCACCATTGACGGAGATAGAGGTAATTACATTGTATATACAAGATCAAATTATTTGTTTATGTATATATAGCAGATGTTGACTTTCTTTAAATTATTTCTATGAATTTATTTATATATACTTTTAATTTCCTTACTAAAAGTCCTGACCCGTCACTCCCACAAGTTCGAATGAACCTAATACTTTTTACACATAGCATAAACATTTATGTACGAAAATCTGAACTCATAACTAGAAAAACCAAATCTCGTGGATTCTTAAAACATAAACATTGAACTCATCAAATTTAAATACTGAATCAACCTCTGTCACGTCCCACCCTCATCAAGAAAAAGAAATAAATAAAAGAAAAATTCACCTGATTTGCAAATCCAATACCAAAACCAAGAAAAATTCTTCCAACAATGAGCATAGCAACATTCTGAGCAAAGCCATTTATCAAAGCCCCTACACAAAACAGGACACCGCCAGAGAGCATTGAGAGCTTCCTTCCTAATTTTCTTGTGACAGTGGATGCCACAAGTGAGGATAAGAGTGCAGCAATGTACAATGATGATGTGAACATTGTCAGTGTCTGGCTGTCGAATTTGCAGTACTGGTTTGTTGATGTGTCGTTCTTTTCCATTGCGAGAACAGATGGGAAAAACTTTTTCAAGAATATGTCCATTGATGTCACACCCCCTGTTCCAAAACACACACACACACAAATCATCAGAAAAAAACAAGAACCAACAAGTTCAACTTTTTTTCATATTACACAAAGCTATATATGTTACTCGGATCCTCCAATAATATCGCAAGAGGTGTGTCAAATCGTTCAAAAGTTAAGGATGAGATACACATAATACGACATTTTTAGAGGATCCAAATAACATAAAAAAACAAGTACACAATTTTGATTCACACAATTTTGGTTCAAACGTTTGTGAGTTCAACTGAACTCAGTGAAGAATCTTAGTAGTTGAATTGATTTAAAGCAAGTACACCATGTTCATCTTTTCTCATCTAACACTAGTTATACTTCTTGGATCCAAGCAAGTACACCATGAACATAAGTATACGATGATACACACGAAAGGGAATTTAAGTCGGATTTTGTTAGTTCAACTGAACTCATTGGCAGGAATCCTCCAATAATGTTGTCGGATGTGTGTCTAATCCTTCAAAAATTTAATTTGCAGCGGGTGAGACCATACTTTTGGAGGATTCAACCAACATACAACAAGTACAAAATGTTTGATACACACAAAAGCAAATTTAAGTTGGATTTTGTACTTCAATCAAATTTACTAGGGGGGATTTTAGTAATCCAATCTGTTATATATACAGATATTATACAAACGTACCAGAAATTCCAATATCATAACCAAAAATGAGACCACCCATGGCAGCAACAATGCATGTAACAGTAACATAAACTGTTAAATTGCCAGGATATTCTTTGCCATTATTTGGACGAGGGCTAATTCCACCACCACCAGCCATATCAACAAATAAAAACTATAGGAGAAAAGAAATAGAGAGATATAAGAAATGAATGAAGAAGAAAGACTAAGAATATATAGTATACGAAGAGGCAATAAATGAGTATATATAAACAGAAACAAAATTATAGAGAGGATTATGTCCTTAGCTGTAAATTTTATTTTGAATCTTTTTATTACTTAGCTGTCAAAAAATAAGTACAGAATATAAATTACTAAAACGGTAAATCAACGGCCAAAAAGGTAATGATGGACTTTACAAAAATATATTACAGTATTGACTTACTACATTAACTACTATCAATTCAGAATAAGTATCAAGTAATATGAAAGAAGTCCTGGGTTTACCCTGTGCGCACTCGAAAGAGTAGCTACCGCGAGTTCCTTACGAACTTTATTCACTTAACAAAATAATTTTACTGATACTAATGATTTTCTATATTTTTCTCCAGGATGACTACTACTATTTAAAGTGTCAAATCATTTTCCACTGAAATTTTTAAGTGTTAAAAATATATTTTTTGAGTTTCCATTTTTTTACTACGATATTTTTGAAATATTTTAACTATAAGTTCCATACATAAGCTTTAAATTTTAAAACATAAGAAATAAAAAATGTGTGATTCAAGTAAAAATGTAGATGTGTGATTGTCTATATAAAGTATATATATTGACAATATAAAGTATTTTTAACATACATAATATAACATATTTGTGTTTTTGTGTCGAAGGTTTATCGGAAACATCATCTCTATCTCTCAATTTAAGGATAAATCTGGATACACTCTACTTTCTTTATACCTTATTTTTTGGAATTTCACGTAGTATATTGTTGTTGTATGGTAATCGAACATGTTCTATAAGAATAACTGTTTTATTACTTTTAAATAACTAATATATTATATAAGATTAATTCTTAAGCAATTTAATTATTTTAAAAATTAACATTATCCACATAATAATTAGCATACTAATTAATTCTCATTGAACATTAAACGAAAGAATTCATACCGTGACGTGTAAACGTCAGCGTTTAGTCATCAAAGTTTATCCTTATCTTATATTAATTTAATATTTTGGGAAGTGAACTGGCACCTACGTGGCAATAATTAAGGGGGGAGAAATCTCATACATTCCACCAATCCCATAACTCTTAGAGTCTTAGTAGTGGGATACAGAGTTTGAAAAATGAAGAACAACCAGATTTTTTTGGGGGAAGTATTAATAACTATTCTCTCCGTTTCATTTTAACGATTGGTTTAGCTCTTTTACGATTGGTAAGAAAATAATAAATATAAGGTTAAGTTTACTAAGTTATCCATATTTAATAATAAAAAAAATCTTTCTCTTAAATATTGTGCAATTAAGGGTGTTAGGATCGAGAACCAGGGTACTACGGAATTTAGCCAAATAATATTATAATGATAATAATAAAGACAATAGCAAGTTGATAACAATGGCAAGTAAAGAAAATAGATGAGGCACAAATTTAACGTGGTTCGGTCAGTAGGATCAAGTCCACAAGCGGATAGGGAGAATTTCACTATACCAACAAGAGTATAATATAGAATACAAAATTAGAGTAAATACTCTAATTACCTCAAAAATATCCCAAGAAAATAACCTCACAAGGTCACTCCAAAAGAAGGGTTCACACAAGTGTTTCCCAACACACAACTCTCTTACAAAATACTCTAAATAAAAGGAAGAAGATAATAAAAGAAAGACAAGAGATAAGAGACTCTTGAATTTGGTGTGTTTGAATTGAAGAGAAATTGTTAGACCTCGTGATTTTAAGGCCATAAATTGAGAACGTGATTAAGAAAATAATATTCGAGTGTTGAAAGAGATATATATTTACATGTGCTAATCCGGAATAATTTTGGATACGACAAATATGACGATTGACATTAATAATAACAGTTGTATGCCCCAATAGAATTAGGGACTAAGTGTCGTGCAAAACATTATTAGGACATGAAATTTCCAGATTTAAATGAAGTAGTATTGGAAGATTAATTAATTATGAGATTTATTTAAGTGGACAATTATGGGGACTTGGACCAAGCATGCAAAAATAATTTTCAACACACTTAACACTTATAACCTTTTATCTCCCCACACTTAATTCAAAATTCCTCTTTCACTTATTCCCTCATCTCCTCAGTCGAAAACTCCCCTCTTCCATAGCCAAGATTGAAGATTTTTCTTAACTCCTTCTTCATAGATTAAATCTTTCTACTAAAATCTAAGAAATGGTAACCCTCAAGCAGTGAATGTCACGGGTAAGCTGGACCGATTTTGCTCCAGAATTTTCAGTTTTGAAGGTGAACTATTTTGGAGGAAAACATGTAAGTAAGATGGAGTTAAACTTGTAGAATGCATGCATGTCATTTTAAGTTAAAGAGATTGTGAAAATGGTGCAAAAATGGAGCAGTGATGACCGATTGCAATAGGGACTGTTTTGGCTAAATTAAGGTAAGATTTATTCTTCTTCGTATAGAGTGATGGGAGTCAAATGACGTTGTAACTAAGAAATGAACTTGTGTTAAGAGGAATTTGGAATTAAGATAATGCATGTGAATGTTTTGAGTGTTGTAGCCGATTTGGGGTTGTTTTACCGAAATGAGAGTTGTTTAGATTACATTAGGTTCGATTGTTGTTGTGTTATTATTGTCACCATTAATTATGTGTTAAAGTGAAAGAAATCCTGATATTCAAGTTGTAGATGTTTATATGAAATGGTTGAAAGGTGAATTGGATGATAAGAAATTAAGAGAAAAGTTATGGTATCATGTATTGTGTGTGTGTGTCGTGACATTGTTGAAAATTTTATAGTCTTAAGGGCTGTTTTTGTTAAGTAAGAATGCTGGAAATATAAATTATGAACATGCATATACGTTGTGGTAATTACTAATATATGTCATAAAGGAATAAAGGTGTAGAAAACTTGTACATTGAACTCTTGTCGTTGCTAGAACATGGTCCGTGTATGGACTGGTTTCGATGACTATTTTAATATGATTAAGGGGTTGAATTAACATGAGAAATAGGTATACTACTCACCTTGGTTGTTGTTTTGGTTATATTCCATGAGTATAAATAGAAAGAGTGTATAATGGTGGTGTATGTCGAGTTTAGGGGACTCTTTGGTAGATCCTTGATTCGTGCTTGGTTATTGGTATTTTGGACCTTGCTTATGAGTTGTGGATACGTGTATAAATAGGGTAAGTGCTGCCCAAATTTTTATATAACAAAAGAGTCATCATTCGATACCTATAAAGTATACTAGTAATCATAGAGTTGACGGGCATATTATTATTGTTATAGGTTGAAGTGCTAATTGAGACGTATTCTAAATATTGAGTTAGTTAGTTCGACAATAAGGTGTGTGAAACTATACTTTCTTCTTTTGGCATGATTTATATGAAATGAGTGTACGACGTACGTACAGGATTCCATTGAATCCTAATTCCTAGTGATATTTGATATGATAGTTGCCTTGATTTTACAAGTGATAGTTCATTCTATTTATTCCATTGAGAGTCAAATGATGATTTAAATTGTATAAGGTCACTCATAATATTCTATTCGTGCTTGATGTGATCATATTATTTCACTGAGTCCCACATTGGGCCGGATACGGTATGTATATATATGATGATCTTATCGAGTCCTAGAACGGGCCGGGTACGACATATGTGGACAGGCATCCACGGATATGATAATTTCACCAAGCCCCACGATGGGCCGGGTACGGTATGTGCGCAGTGGACAGGTATCCACGAATATGACATATGTGGACAGGCATTCACGGATATGACTTTATTCACTGAGTCCCAGACTGGGCCGGATACGGTATATGTGGACAAGTATCCACAGATATGATATATTATATGGACATGTATGACTCTCATTTCATAAGACACATTTACATTGATATCTTGATTATTATACTTGTCTCATGTTATCTTCTGGCCAATTATGATCTTTTTTACAATACTTCATGTTTTACATACTCAGTACATTATTTTGTATTGATCCCCTTTCCTCGGGGGGCTGCGTTTCATTCCCGCATGTACATGTACTCAGTTTGGTGATCCTCCAGTCTAGGATTTCCACTCAGCTGTATGAACAAACAAACTTTGTACAACCAGCTTACGTGGAAAAGATTCCAAGGGATTCTAGTGGGATTTACTCCTGGTAAGGAACCGTCTTTGGAGAGCTCCATTGTTCCGGAGCCTAGTTATCTTGGTACAAATCTTCTATTATAGACTTATGCATATTCGTGCTAGTCAGGGGTACGACAGGGCCCTGTCCCATCATAATTCATTATTATACTCTTAGAGGTCTGTAGACATGTGTGGTAGACACGTGTGGGTTGTAGTTCGTTTTGGACATTTCGTGTACAGTGGCTGCCTTGTCGGCTCGCCTATTTTGTTATGATTGACTAGTTGTGACTCCTCAGGAGACATGTTCATTTTGATATATATATATTTATTTATATAAGCGTTATGAGTCAGCAACTTATCTTTACAAGATTTTTTACATTGTATGTGGTATTAGTATGATTATATGTGTCAGGTTAGTATAAGGGTGTCCAATTAGGACACTGGGTCGCGGCCCGTCGGGTCGGGTCGTGACAAAAAGTTGTATCAGAGCAGTTCGTCCTCGAAATGACAACAGACCGTGTCTAGTAGAGTCTTGTGTATGAGTTTGTTGTGCACCATACTTATACGCAGGAGGCTGCCGGACATTTTAGGATTAGTTTATATTCTTTCATCTCGTAGATCGTGCGATAGAGCTATGTTATTAGGATAATCACTTTCTAAATGAATTATTGTGTTTTCAGCTATGCCGCCAAAGAAGGCGACAACGGCCTAGAAGGGCAAATCGAATGGGAGACCAAATGACCGGAGAGTTACCAGGCCCGCACTGCCTATGCTCGAGATCAGATCACCGGGCGAGCTCTACTACACCATCACATCCAGAGGAGCTTAGAGCAGCAGCTGCCCCGACACCTAAGCCTCTAGTTCCTCAGCCAGGGGCAGAGGACAGAGCCATGAGAGATGCAGTTCAGTTGCTGACCAGATTAGTGGCAGGATAGACTCGCAGACAGGGACTAGGAGTTGACCATAGATCTGACAGTTTGAGGATTCGTGACTTCTTGAGTTGTAATCCTCTAGAGTTTTTCGGGTCAAAGCCCGAGGATGATCCGCAAGAGTTTATTCGGCAGATGCATCGTACATTGAGGGTAGTAAAGATTTCGGAGACTGAGTCTATTGAGTTGGCTTCGTATCGGATACGGGATGTAGCTATAAATTGGTATGAGTCTTGGGAGTTATCTAGGGGCGAGGGTGCTCCTCCAGCAGTATGGGATGAGTTACAGAGGCTTTTCTTTGCCACTTTCTGCCTCCAGAGATGAGGCGAGCTAGAGTTGATAGATTCCTACACTTGAGGTAGAATGGTAGGAGCATTCGGTAGTATAGCCTCGAGTTTGATTCGTTGGCTAGATATGCGCCTACTATTGTAGCTGATATGACAGACAGAGTGCATCGTTATGTGGTAGGACTGGATCGCTATTTGACTGACGGATGTATGGCAGTGGCTCATCAACCAGGTATGGATATTGCCCGGATACAAGCATATGCATAGGGGGTAGAAGATCGACACAGGGGACGTCATCCAGACAGGGATCACGACAGAGGCCAACATAAGAGGGCTAGATTGGCTGGATATTCTGGTGAGTTTTGAGGCGGGCAGCCTCAGCAGCATGTTAGATACTCTTTCCAACCAGCACATGATGCGCGATTTAATGCACACACTTTAACGCAAATGCACGTTGTCGACTCAAGTAATATAGTCTTGAAGACCGAGTTATCGTCCTTAGGGATTAGTGCTCAAGTACCAATTATCTATCCTTTGTTATCTATTTGGTAACCGATATTTGATTTGTTGATTATGACTAATAATTATAAAGACTAATTAACTATGTGTTTACTTCAGTAGTGATGGAAATAGGGCTTCCAAGTCGCCTCAACTATCCGCTTATATTACTTATTAATGCAATAAATTATGGTTCTTCTTTTGGAGATAGCAGGTTTACTAATTCGTTTTATACTCCCGTTAAGGCTATATAAACACTCAACCCCAGTAGCGCTCCTTTCTACCTTTCGGTGATAAGGATGACTCTATAGGAGGATTAAGAACAAAAACCCTGTTAACGTTTACGCAAGTAAGCTAGGTGTTTAAACCCCCGTTAACGCTACACAAGTAATTGAGGTATTTTCATCCCCAATCCGACTTATGATTACCCAACTACAACATAGTCACAACCTCCTCCTTTCGAAGTTTGATTAGAAATCATATAAATAATGATAATTAATGATCAAGTAATTACCAAGCATTCAAAACATTATTGGAATAAACCTCAACAATAAGAAGAACAACCATAAACATGCATTAACTCATAAAATAAGGTTCAAGTGAATTGACATGGAAAGCCCTATATTAGAATTAGTTCCTAGCCATTGACATGACAAGAACTAATTCAATATCCAACATAAACTAAAAGTAAAGTAAAGGAAAGAAAAGAAAATTACTAAGTAATGGTCTCCAATCTTCAACTCCAAGAAGTCTTGTGCTTGTGCAAGAAAAGGAACCCTTGAAAACTGCCCAGGGTTCTCTTTTTATAGCCTCAAAACCGCCCTTAAGGTTTTCCTTCAGGCTTGGCCCAAAAAATCGTCAAAAACCTGATTTTTCAGCGTCGGCCCTGTTCGCATCAGCCACGGAAGTTCTGAAACTCTCTGACGATAAGGCGCGCGCGCCAGAACTGCAAGCCTCGATCATTGGCGCCGGGCGCCGCCGCTGGCTGAGGCGCGCGCGGCCCGTGTGCACAGTTCGCCACTTTCTCGTCTTTTAAGCTCTGGAACCTCCACTTTTGCCCTCTTTTCACTCCTTTTCCGCCAAGTAGCCATTTTAACCAATTTGACTCAAAAGAAAGAAAATATATCCTAAGACGACACGTATTTGTACAAAAAGGGACAAAAGATTCCCTAAAAACGACTCAAAAAGTGTATATAAAATACACCGATCAAATACCCCCAAACTTAACCTTTGCTCGCCCTCGAGCAAAGATAAAAAAGAAAGAATTAAAGACTCAAGGAAACAAAAACATAAAAGACTCAATGACATTGATCACTTTGCTGCATTGGTGTCACTTAGAAAAACATGAAGATTAGCAGAATAATATGCAGGAACATATATCATAAAATTTTAGCACTCTAAACACATTAAGCTAGATATTTCGCAAACTCATTTTTATCATGTTTAATGGAAGTCAAAATACTGAATCATGCATGTTAATTTCAAAAATCCTATGACATTTTTACTTGCTATTCTCCACTAATAATGGATATGCATCTAAGAGATCTTCAGGACTTTTAAGGGTTGTAATGTAGGCTTAGGCATGGGTAGGTAAAAATAGGCATTTAGGCTCATTTTGTGTACCATAAGCTCTTTAGCTTTTCAATATTTCCCTTCTCTTTTGATTTCTTTTCTTCACTTCAAATCTATCTTTCCCCTCTTTTGTTTTGAGAGCGTGAAGTGTATTATAATAACAAGCACCCCCAAACTTAGGCTTTTGCCTATTTCTTATAACTTTTTTATTGGGGTGCATCAATCTTGGTTGCTCTTTTTGTCTCTTTTTTAACACATTCTATTCCAACTATTTCACATGTCTACTTATGACACAGATATGGAAATATAGGGTGTCAAAGAAAAAGTTCAATTTTTAGTCTCAATGGGGCTGACTAGGGATATTTTTAATGTCAGGGATAGAAAATAGTGGTAAGAATTGACTAACAAAGAAACGCCTGAGTCATCTCCCTAACATGCATATCCTAACTATTTCGCCTCAAATAGCAAGCAATCATAACACATAGGTTTTAATCATTTATCATGCACAATTCAAGCAAGAAAATCCAAATAGACAGATTTTATGAGTTTTTGGCATATCTAACCTAAGTGTTTAGATGGTTGCTTCTAATTCCATTACATTATTCCACCTTACTTCACTAGGTGTTTCTAGTAACTACAGCATGCATGATCTTTGACAGACAATTATGACTCAAAAAAGAAAAAATTTATGACTCAAAAAATTACACAAAAACAATCAAAAAGACTCAACCATACTATAACAATAAGACACAAATAAGAAACCCCCCCAACTTAAATCACACATTGTCTCCAATGTGTGCAAGACTCAAAGACAATAAAAGAAAAGGACACTTACATACTTGGTTTAAAATGGTGGCGGTGGCGGTGGATAATGCATCGACCATTGGTTGAACAGGGAACTCATCTCGTCAAATTGCTGGTGCAACTGTTGTTGCCCCTGCCTCAATTCTTGTTGTCCTTGTCTCAACTCTTGTTGTCCTTGTATCACTGTGTCGAAATGTTGCATCATCCTTCTCTAGTTCTGGAGCAACTGCTCCATCATGGGCACTGGAGGTTCTGATTCTGTGGGTGGCTGGTGGCTGCTCCCTGCCTCATATTGAGCCTTTGTTTCAGGCTCATCTTCGTCCATGGCGGCCTCTGCTGCTGCTGCTGCTGCTGGTGGTGCTGGTGCTCTTCTTCTTGCTGCTGGGGGACTTGGGTCTGGGAAGGAGTGCACTATCCCATATGACACAGGCAGCTGGTTTCTCTCACGAGTATCAGTGGGTAGGGTTGGGACCCCATTTATGGCGCATAAACTTGTAATAAGTGAGCCATGTCCCAACCCACCTGTTGTTACCAACCTGCTGGTCTCTTCAATACTTTGCACTATCTCCTTTCCCACATCAATCGTCTTCCCCGTCATAATTCCATATATCAATTTGATCCTGTCTTCTGGCACTCTGGTAAAGTGCGTTGATGGAATCAGACGGGCACTGACGAAGTACAACCAACCCTTGGCTGCTTTGTTGAACTGACACCTGCTCAGTCCTCTTGACCCATTTCTGGCAATATCAAATGCAGCCCCAGGGTAGCTCACTGTGCCTGCGACGGTATTCCAGTCGATGCGGTTGGTGCTTCTAGACCATGATCTGAAGTAGCTTCGGTCATCACCTCTTTCCTCAACATCAACTGTTTCTAATGTTGCATTGACCTCTTCTGCCGTCACAGACACATATTTTCCCCTCACAAAGCATCCATTTCCCACCTTGGTTCTTCTTTTTTTGGAGATAGCAGGTTTACTAATTCGTTTTATACTCCCGTTAAGGCTATATAAACACTCAACCCCAGTAGCGCTCCTTTCTACCTTTCGGTGATAAGGATGACTCTATAGGAGGATTAAGAACAAAAACCCTGTTAACGTTTATGCAAGTAAGCTAGGTGTTTAAACCCCCGTTAACGCTACACAAGTAATTGAGGTATTTTCATCCCCAATCCGACTTATGATTACCCAACTACAGCATAGTCACAACCTCCTCCTTTCGAAGTTTGATTAGAAATCATATAAATAATGATAATTAATGATCAAGTAATTACCAAGCATTCAAAACATTATTGGAATAAACCTCAACAATAAGAAGAACAAACATAAACATGCATTAACTCATAAAATAATGTTCAAGTGAATTGACATGGAAAGCCCTATATTAGAATTAGTTCCTAGCCATTGACATGACAAGAACTAATTCAATATCCAACATTGACTTCAGTGACATTCTTGGGGCATATTATCGGGGCTAATGGTATTCGGGTAGATACGCAGAAGATTGAGGCAGTAAAGACTTGGCCTAGACCTACGACACCTACGGAGGTACGCAGTTTTCTGGGGCTAGCAGGATATTACAGGAGATTTGTGGAAAAGTTTTCCTCGATTTCATCGCCTTTAACCTGGCTAACTCAGAAGACAGCTAAGTTCCAGTGGACTGATGCTTGTGAGCACAACTTCCAGTTGTTGAAAGACAAGTTGACCACGACTCTAGTTCTAACTCTTCCTGAGGGACTAGATAGTTATGTTATTTATTGTGATGCTTCAGGTGTTGGACTATGTTGTGTGTTATGCAGCATGGCAGGGTTATAGCTTATGTCTCCCGACAGCTCAGGAAGCACGAGAAGAATTATCCTACTCATGATTTGGAGCTAGCAGCGGTGATTCATGCCTTGAAGATATAGAGACATTATTTGTATGGTGTTCATATTGATATTTACATGGATCACAAGAGTCTCAAATATATATTTAAGCAGAAAGAGTTGAATTTACGACAGAGACGATGGCTAGAGTTACTAAAAGACTATGATGTTGATATTCTATACCATCCAGGGAAAGCAAATATTGTAGCAGATGCTCTTAGCCGTAGATCTATGGGTAGCTTTACAGATGTGCAACCATAAATAAGGGAGCTGGTTCGTGAGATATACCAGCTAGCGAGGCTTGGAGTCCGGTTGACCGATTCTGGAGACAGTGGGGTTTTTGTTCGAGAAGTTCCTGAGTCCTCTATCATAGAGGAGGTAAAAAGACATCAGTATGAGGATCCTATTCTGGAACAGTATAGAGATGCCGCTCTTCGAAAGGAGAAGACTGATCGGTGTATTTTATATACACCTTTTGAGTCAGTTTTAGTTAGTCTTTTGTCCCGTTTTGCACATATAAGTGTCGTATTAGGATAGTTTTTCTTTCTTTTGAGTCAAAGTGGTTAAAATGGCCAAATGGCGGAAAAGGAGCAAAAAGAGGGCAAAAGAGGAGATGCCAGAGCCGAAACAGAAAGTGGCGAACGAGGGCGAATCAAGCGCGCGCCTCCTCGCAATGCAGTGGGCGCGCCACTATTCGAGAGGCTGCGAAGACTCGGCATGCGCGCCTCAGAGACCAGATGCGCGCGCGCTAAACATCCGAGGAACCACAGAGTTGCAGGCCGCGCGCTCATACTGGCAGATATCAGGGCCGCGGCGCCAAAACACCCGACGGATTGCAGAACTTCCGGCGCCGCGGTGCCTGTCTGCAGGGCCGCGGCGCCGACGCGAAAAAATAGGTTTTTAGACGGATTTTGGGCCAGCTGCAGGAAAAGTTGAGGCGGTTTTCACTATAAAAGGAGAACCCTAGCGCTTTTGAGGTTCCCTTCTTGCACAACTCAAGACTTTGCTTGGAGATTGGACACCATTAGTTTAGTAATTTCTTTTCCCTTTCTTGTTCTTTATTTGATTTTGCATGATGAACATGGAATTAGTTCTTGTCATGTCGATGGCTAGAACTAATTCTCTTATAGGCTTTCTATGTTGAATTTCTTGAAACTTATGTTATAAATTAATGCATGCTTATGGTTATTTTTCTTATTGAGAGATCTATCCAATAATTGAGTTGAATTCTTGGTAATTAATTGACAACTAATTATCACTATATGATTTCTAATCAGATTCTGAAAAAGGGGGATTGTGAATATGCTGTAAGTTGGGTAGACATTCTTGGATTGGGGATGAAAATACCTCAATTATTTATGTAGCGTTGATGAGAGGCTTAACAACCCTAATTTTGCGCATTGTGCGTGGCCAACTAGGTTTTGTTCTTAATCCTCCTATAAAGTTGCCTTATCACAAAGTTAGGTAAGGAACGACATCTGGGTTGAGTGTTTATATAACCCTAACGGGAGTATAAAACGATTTCGTAAACCTGCTTTCTCCAAAAGAAGAATACCATAAGTTAATGCATTAGTAAGTAGCATAAGCGGATAGTAAGGATATATAGAAGCCTATTCCTATCACATCTGAAGTAAATCTTTATATTTTATATAGTTTTCATAATTCTTAGTTATAAACAACCAAATCAATCATACATTCACCAAATAGATACTAGAAAATAGATAATTGGTACTTGAACCCTAATCCCAGAGGACGATATTCGGTCTTATCTAAGACTATACTACTTGATACGATAACGTGCACTTGCGTTTAAGTGTGTGCATCTTAACGCGCATCAAAGACTCTATTTGAGGTTGCACCTGATGGAGTGCTATGATATGAGGGTAGATTATGTGTACTGGATGTTGCAGGGCTACGACGACAGGTTATGGGAGAGGTACACAATGCCCGCTATTCTGTTCATCCAGGGTCAACGAAGATGTATCATGACCTCAGATGCTTATATTAGTGGGATGACATGAAAAGGGACGTAGCGGAGTTTGTTGCTCAGTGCCCGAATTGTTAACAGGTTAAGGTCGAGCACCAAAAGCCTGGTGGATTATTGCAGGAGATAGAGATCCCAACTTGGAAATGGGAAGTGATTAATATGGACTTCATTACAGGCTTACCTCGCACTCAGCGGAAGTATGACTCTATATGGGTTATTGTGAATAGGATGACGAAATCAACCTATTTTCTTCCAGTCAGGACTACTTACTCAGCTGAAGACTATGCGAGATTGTACATCAGGGAGATAGTGAGACTTCATGGGGTTCCCACATCTATTATATCGGATAGAGGAGCTCAATTTACAGCTAATTTTTGGAGATCGTTCCAGAAGGAATTGGGGAAACATGTGAGTCTTAACACAACATTTCATCCTCAGACTGATGGGCAGGTTGAGCGTACTATTCAGACACTAGAGGATATGTTGAGAGCCTGTATTATTGACTTCAGAGGTAGTTGGGATGATCATTTACCACTCATTGAGTTTGCTTATAATAATAGCTATCACTCTAGTATCTAGATGTCATCGTACGAGGCCTTATATGGGAGGAAGTGCAGGTCACCTATCGGTTGGTTTGATGTAGGCGAGACTAAGTTAATTGACCCAAACATGGTTCAGCAAGTTATTGATAAGGTGAAGCTTATTCAGGAGAGATTATTAGCAGCCCAGAGTCGACAGAAGTCATATGCAGATAATCGACGTCGACACTTGAAGTTTCAGACTGATGATTGGGTGTTCTTGAAGGTATCACCCATGAAGGGTGTGATGCGGTTCGGTAAGAAAGGGAAGCTTAGCCCGAGATACATTGGGCCTTATCAGATTGTTCGTAGGGTAGGAAATGTTGTCTATGAGTTGGATTTACCATCTGATTTGGAAGCGGTACATCCAGTTTTTCATGTATCGATGCTACGTAAATGCATTGGTGATCCTTCTAGAGTATTCCATGTAGATGATGTCCAGGTGACAGAGGAGTTGACTTATGAGGAGAGTCCCATAGCTATACTTGATTGTCAGGTGAGAAGATTACGTACTAAGGATGTGCCTTCCTTCAAAGTATTATGGCGAAATAATAATAGGGAAGAGGTGACTTGGGAAGCAGAAAACGAGATGAAGAAGAAGTATCTTCACTTGTTCACAATGCCTACAAGTAATTTAATTCCTTACTTAACTATTTTGATTAGTGAATAATATATGTGATATATTGTGGCCCTGTGAGGCATCTATGGATTTATTGAATTTAGGTTGGTAGGTATAGTTACAGAGGAGACTATGCCGAAATCTTTATACCATGAGACATATTATAAACATTCGAGGACGAATGTTTCTAAGGGGGGAAGGATGTTACACATCGTGGTTTTAAGGCCATAAATTGAGAACGTGATTAAGAAAATAATATTTGAGTGTTGAAAGAGATATATATTTACATGTGCTAATCCGAAATAATTTTGGATACTACAAATGTGACGATGAGAATTATAATAGCAGTTGTATACCCTAAAAGAATTAAGGACTAAGTGTCGTGCAAAACATTATTAGGACATGGAATTTCCAGATTTAAATGAAGTAGTATTGGAAGATTAATTAATTATGGAATTTATTTAAGTGGACAATTATGGGGACTTGGACCAAGCATGCAAAAATAATTTTCAGCACACTTAACCATTATAACCTTTCATCTCCCCACACTTAATTCAAAATTCCTCTTTCACTTATTCCCTCATCTCCTCAGCCGAAAACTCCCCTCTTTCATAGCCAAGATTGAAGATTGTTCTTAACTCCTTCTTCCTAGATTAAATCTTTCTACTAAAATTTAAGAAATGGTAAACCTCAAGCAGTGGATGTCACGGGTAAGCTGGACCGATTTTGCTCCAGAATTTTCAGTTTTGAAAAAGTGAACTATTTTGGAGGAAAACATGTAAGTAAGATGGAGTTAAACTTGTAGAATGCATGCATATCATTTTAAGTTAAAGAGATGGTGAAAATGATGCAAAAATGGAGTAGTGATGACCGATTGCAATATGAACTGTTTTGACTAAATTAAGGTAAGATTTCTTCTTCTTCTTATAGAGTGATGGGAGTCAAATGACGTTGTAACTAAGAAATGAACTTGTGTTAAAAGGAATTTGGAATTAAGATAATGCATGTGAATGTTTTGAGTGTTGTAGCCGATTTTGGGCTGTTTTACCGAAATGGGAGTTTTTTAGATTACATTGGGTTCGATTATTGTTGTGTTATTATTGTCACCATTAATTATGAGTTAAAGTGAAAGAAATCCTGATATTCAAGTTGTAGATGTTTATATGAAATGGTTTAAAGGTGAATTGGATGATAAGAAATTATGAGAAAAGTTATGGTATCATGTATTGTGTGTGTGTGCCGTGACATTGCTGGAAATTTTATAGTCTTAAGAGATGTTTTTGTTAAGTAAGAATGCTGGAAATATAAATTATGAACATGCATATACGTTGTGGTAATTATTAATATATGTCCTAAAGGAATAAAGGTGTAGAAAAGTTGTACATTGCACTCTTGTCGTTGCTAGAACATGGTCCGTGTATGGACTGGTTTGGAGGATTGTTTTAATATGGTTAAGGGGCTGAATTAACATGAAAAATAGGTATACTACTCATCTTGGTTGTTGTTTTGGTTATATTCCATGAGTATAAATAGAAAGAGTGTATAATGATGATGTATGTCAAGTAGATGAGACTCTTTGGTAGATCTTTGATTCGTGCTTGGTTATTGGTATTTTTG
Organism: Przewalskia tangutica; assembly: GCA_029844215.1. Classification (NCBI taxonomy): domain Eukaryota; kingdom Viridiplantae; phylum Streptophyta; class Magnoliopsida; order Solanales; family Solanaceae; genus Przewalskia; species Przewalskia tangutica. Next base: position 1,396,911 of record CM056719.1, read on the forward strand.
ACCTTGCTTAGAGTTGTGGATGCGTGTATAAATAGGGGAAGTGCTGCCCAAATTTTTATATAACAAAAGAGTCATCATTCAATACCTATAAAGTATACTAGTAATCATAGAGTTGACGGACATATTATTATTGATATAGGTTGAAGTGCTAATTGTGACGTATTCTCAATATTGAGTTGGTTAGTTCGACAATAAGGTATGTGAAACTATACTTTCTTCTTTTGGCATGATTTATATGAAATGAGTGTACGGCGGACGTACATGATTCCATTGAATCCTAATTCCTAGTGATATTTGATATGATAGTTGTCTTGATTTTACAAGTGATAGTTCATTCTATTTATTCCACTGAGAGTCAAATGATGATTTAAATTGTATAAGGTCACCCATGATATTCTGTTCGTGCTTGATGTGATCATATTATTTTGCCGAGTCCCACATTGGACCGGGTACGGTATGTATATATATGATGATGATCTTAACGAGTCCCTGAATGGGCCTGGTACGACATATGTGGACAGGCATCCACGAATATGATTATTTCACTGAGTCTCACGATGGGCCGAGTACGGTATGTGCGCAGTGGACAAGTATCCACGAATATGACATATGTTGATAGACATCCACGGATATGACTTTATTCACCGAGTCCCAGAATAGGCCGGGTACGGTATATGTGGACAAGTATCCACGGATATGATATATTATACGGACATGTATGACTCTCATTTCATAAGACACAGTTACATTGATATCTTGATTATTATACTTGTCTCATGTTATCTTCTGGCCAGTTATGATCTTCTTTACAGTACTTCATGTTTTACATACTCAATACATTATTTCGTACTGACCCCCTTTCCTCGGGGGGCAGCGTTTCATGCCCGCAGGTACAGGTACAGTTTGGTGATCCTCCAGTCTAGGATTTCCACTCAGCTGTTTGGAGAGCTCTATTGTTCCAGGGCCTAGTTATTTTGGTACAAATCTTCTATTATAGACTTATGCATATTCATTCTAGTCAGGGGTACGGCGGGGCCCTGTCCCGTCATAATTCATTATCATACTCTTAGAGGTCTGTAGACATGTGTGGTAGACACGTGTGGGTTGTGGTTCGTTTTGGACATTTTTGTGACATTTTCCAAATTGCTATAATAAAATAAGATGATGAGTTATGCCCACGTGGAGGGGATACCACAATATGAAAGAAAAGTAATGGTCACATTACAAATCTCCACATTGGCCTAATTTTGGTTAATATAGTAAATTTTCTTCACTCTCTGCGCAGAAGTTTGTATGGGATAAATCATTCTTCATGAACCGTAATCAAGTTCAAGCTTTACTTGAACTTGCCAACTGGATGGGGCTTTGTGAATATGTCAGCAGGGTTGTCTCTGGTGTTGATTTTCTGAACAAACATTTTATTCATCAATGGTTTTCCTGATAAAATGATACTTAATATCAATATGCTTCGTCCTCTTATGATACATCTGATCTTTAGTCAAGTGAATGACATTTTCACTATCACAAAAAATGGTAATACCACCTTGGTATAAGCTGAGTTTAGTAAATAGATCCTTTAACCATAAGGCTTCTTTGATTACCTTGGTCACTGTCATATATTCTGCTTCGGTAGTAGATAAAGCTAATACATGTTATAACGTAGCATTTCAACTGATAGCACAATTATCAATGCAAAATACATAACCTGTTAGTGATCTTCTGTTGTCAAAATTACCTGCATAATCTGAGTCTACAAAACCAACCAAAGAGTTAGTATTTATCCCAAACTCCAAACATGCATTTGAAGTACCTCGTAAATATTTGAGAATCCTTTTCACAGCCTGCCAATGTGTTTTACCAGGGCAAGTCATATATCGACTGACCACACTTGATGCTTGTGAAATATCTAAACATGTACACACCACACATACATAATACTGACAACTGCACTAGAATATGATACATGTGTTATATACCTCTCATCTTTCTCTGATTGCGGTGATTGAGTACTTACTGGTTTAGCATCTTTCATGCCAAACCTCTTCAAGACTTTCTTCAAGTACTTCTTCTGGATCAGGAATAGCATGTTGGCTCCTCAATCTCTTTTGATCTCCATGTCAATGATTTTCTTAATGCTCCTAAATTTGTCATTTCAAATTCACTTTTTAGCTGACCTTTCAAATTGTGAATTTCTATCAAATCCTTAGCAGCAATGAGCATGTCATCAACATAAGTTATTGCTGATATGATATTTATAAACATGATTTTTATAAAAATGAACATCAATAGATCCGGTCAAAATAAACATTAAATGAATGGATATTTAGAAAAGTAACAAATAATTTTCCCCTTTTAATTCAGATTTACTGGATTTTAGATTGATAAATTGGTAAATAGTTATGTTTGGATCTCTAATTAAATTATTCAGTGTTTAGTTATATTTCAATGTAAAAATAAAATTTCCTCAAAAATACCAAAAAATTAAATATTTCACATTTTATTTAGCTTTAAATTTATTTAAATATTGAGTTTGAAACACCAAAAAAATTAAATATTTCACATTTTATTTAGATTTAAATATTATTTTTATCTTAAAAAATAATATTTTCTCAATTACATTTCAAATAAGCGATTATATAAGTTGTCCGAAAACTGATCATTCGAGATTTTTTTTTATAAAATTCAACCAGGTTTTACTGGGCTTGACCTTGACTTTGACATAGAGGTCATTGGGCCTGGAGGGGGCCATGTACAGTCCCAGCTTCTTATTCACATTTTTATTTTATTTTTCCGTCCGTTGACCGATACTTCGTCTTAAATATTTTAGTGGTTCTGTACTAATTCATAATAGTAGGCCTTTAATTGGGCTAAGACCTTCAAATTATAGGTCTTTACAGTAAATTCTGACTAATACTACTTAATAAAAAATGAAAAAATTAGCCCTAAAATTTTTTGTTTTTCGGGGGATCATGTGCGGTAGCACACCTCGCACGGGTTCAAAAACAGCCCTGGACCTAATTAATATGAATTTACCCCGGAGATTTCACTTTGAGAATAGACGTTCTTATAAGTGAGTATCTGTTTGTCCAAGAACTTTTTGAAAAAATGTATCCTTATATTTGATCCACCAGACCACCACCATTACCATAAAAGAGTAACAGATGCAATTTTAATCAAACACACTTTTAGTAGTCAATTATTACGGGTTAGGTTGGTCAACGACTATTAAAAAAAGTAGTGACGAATCAAGTTTGTAGCTAAATAATAAAATTTATCGCTAATTTTATTTAGTAATGAATTATCGATAAATTATCAAAAAGTTCTATTAGCTATGACAGATTTAGTGACAAATTTGCGATGAAGTTTATTATTTTTTCTTGTAATTACTCTCTCCGTCTCATTTTAACTATCGTTTTAGGTCTCCCGCTCATTAAGAATACAATAATCTTCTGTGCTATTCTTAATTTCTTAAAAGTTTTGCTTAATGACAAGGGGGTTGTGCGATTCATCAGGTGCAATTAGTAATGCCCTACTCCGAGCCCATTTTATTTAGTCCTGTCATACAAGCCATAGTTTACTAAGTTCTATTTAATAAACGTAGACTTATGTTTTCTCATAAATATTGTGCATATTTTTTTTAATGTTCATAGTAAAATTGAAAATAATTGTTAACTTTATTTTTGAATTCTAAAGTAATAATTATTTTGGAACATATTTCTTAAGCTAAAATGATACTTAAAATGAGTCGGATGAAGTAATAAGAACCCATTATGGCCTCTTTATCTTCCTACAAAAATAGCCAAGTTATACATAAATGCTCACATTGAGAAAACATTAATTTTATTAGATGTTGACCATTCAATTTCTTGGTTGGGAATATTTTTTCCAAAAAAAGGTGGATCTCCACCCCAGGAGCTCCCACACTCCGGTCCGACAGGATTGTGAAGGAGTTAATCATGGTAATTCAACTGGTTTCAAAGGTTAGATCACTACCACGCTGCGCACAAGGGGCCCTCCTTTATTTCAAGAAATAATCTCCACTATGCCGCTGGTGGGATTCGATCTTAGCCATTTCATTATGGCCTCTTTATCTTCCTACAAAAATATCTAAGTTATACATAAATGCTCACATTGAGAAAACATTAATTTTATTAGATGTTGACCATTCAATTTCTTGGTTAGAAATATTTTTTTCAAAAAAGGTGGATCTCCCACCCCAGAAGCCCCCACATCCCGGTCCGACATGATTGTGAAGGAGTTAATTAGGGTAACTCAATTGGTTTTAAAGGTTAAACCACTATCACGCTACGCACAAGGGGTCATCCTTTATTACAAGAAGTAACCCCCACTCTGCCACTGGCGGGATTCGATCTTGACCATTCCATTATGTCATCTTTATCTTCCTACAAAAATAGCTAAGTTATACATAAATGCTCACATTGAGAAAACATTAAGTTTATTAGATGTTGACCATTCAATTTCTTGGTTGGAAATATGGGTTTATTGTAAACGGATATATCGCATATTAAATCCATACGATATGTAACCTATCCATTAGACAAAAAAATATTTCAGAAAGATATTGGTATGTTACTCATTCAGCTTTTTTCGTGCAAAACAAGTTTTATCCAATGAAAAATTCAACCAATTCAAGTTAAATAGATTCTCATGTTCCCACATTAATTTAAACAGGGCCGTCTTTGAACCCGTGCAAGGTGTGCTATCGCACAGGGCCCTCCTGAAAAACGAAAAATTTTAAGGCCCTTTTTTCATTTTATTAAGTAGTATTATCCAGAATTTACTGTAAAGACTCATAATTAGCAGGTCTTAACCCAATTAAGGGCCACTTTTACGAATTAAAACAGAACCCCCAAAATGTTTGAGACGATCCTGAATTTAAGGTGTGAGTAAGGTATCTTCTTTAGAATTAAAAAAATATTGTATAGTTTCATTTGTCTTTTGTAGAAAGCTTTACAAGATTGGCAAAGAAAAACAGCTAAAATCCAATGGGTCGGCTGAAATTATATAATTTAGTAGTAATGAATTAAAAGTTTCGGATAGAGTTATATCTATTTTTATAAATAATAAGTTAATGACATTTTACTCCAAAAAGAAGAAATTTAAGCCATTAATGAGTGGACGGTGGGGTTAATTTATCCATGATTATTAAGGAAAATAGACAAAAAAAAATTCCGTGATATTCTAGCTAGGAGGTGCATATTATATACGTACATTAAAGTTGTTGAAATTGCAATATTTTCCAAGGATAGATGTGAATCATCCTAAATAGTAGTGTAGGTCTGGTTACAAGTATGAGCAAACTAAAACAATCATCATATAAAAATCGGTACTATTTATTTTATACAGTATTTGACATGTAGTATAAAATCCTGCTTACTAGTTAGTCTCTATATAACTAATACAATATAATTTATGTGGAATTTAATATCGGAAGCAAATATTGTTATCTATGTAATCAGAATATATACTTTAAAATAGAAAATTTGTAGAACAAAAAATGATAGTTTCGAGCCCACAGAAAACCGTGTTTTCTTAAGGAATTTAACCCCATCACAATTGCCCAATATTTGGATTAATTCCTCCTAGGATAGAACGAAACTCGATTCTGCAATACTGACAATCGAAATTGCAGAACTTCAGCGAACTCAACTAACGGATGCAATCACACGACACTTACTGTTTTTCAAATTTGAAAACGATGCAAGAAGAGGGAATGAAAAAACTGTGTTATTTTCAAAGAGTAAAACGATTTCGTAATTTTTGAGTGTGTGTAAATGAGGCGAAACCTCTGAAAATTTATAATCACTATTGGAAGTCTCAACAGATGTGAAAATGTCTGTTGGGAAGGGAATCGTCTGTTCAGAAAAGAACAAACCGTTTGGGGATTTAATTTATTTCGCAAAAATTAAGTAACAAATTAAATTCGTGTGAATTGATACAAGGCAAAGGAATGGGGAATTACTATATTATGAAAACATGCATGAAAAAATTGTGATTTACAAGTAAGAATTGATTGCACCTGGGTAAGTAGGTTTTTCTTTGAACTTTTTGCAGTATACATCGAATATACTTGATCAATCGATAGATGTGATATCCTTGAATCGTCTAGTTTTGATGTATACCTAGACAACATATGTCACACAATTAACCCTTAACCGTTTTTGGTTCTCATCGTTGTGTTCGTTTCAGCCATGAACACCGCCTGATTTAATGACTGTGTAGAGAACTAGTCTTACACTTATTCTCCTTGAAGCGACTTACACTTTACACTCACATAGGATATTTCTAAATGTGTAACCCATAGATACACTATTTTCTCATATCATGTCAAACTTAGAAATCATTAAAAAGCCTTAGCGCTTCATCCGTATTCCTGAACATTGTCTTATCATGAGAATGGATTAACTTTGACGACAATGTTGAACCGCCATTCATAACTTTATTTTATCTCCTTGAACCTAGATCTTGTGATCTCCAGTCAGTTAGGTGGAGTTACCATTATGATGACTTGCTCTTGGCCATAATAGCATTCCTTTTGATGATCTATCAATCGCCTATCTAGTTAGGAATTTTGTAAGTGGATCCGACACATTATTATTTGATTTTACATAGTCAATTGTGATAATTTTACTAGAGAGTAATTATCTAACGATATTATGTCTTTGTCATATGTGACAAGATTTTCCGTTATACATCACGCTTCCGGCCCTTTCTATTGTAGTTTGATTATCACAATGTATGCATATATGTGCCACTGGTTTAGGCCTGAAGCAGGCCCCCGGTGTGTGGTATAAGCGGTTTGCTGACTTTGTGTCACACATGGGTTTTTCTCAAAGTCGTTCCGATAATTCTCTGTTTATTTATCGTCAGGGTAATCATACTGCTTATCTTCTTTTATATGTGGATGGCATTATCCTAACAACATCTTTAGACTCTCTTCGCAAAAGTATCATGTCACAGCTTAGTTTCGAATTTGCTATGAAAGATCTTGGTCCACTACACTATTTTTTCGGAATTATTGTGACATGACATGCAGGTGTGTTATTTCTCTCCTAAAAGAAGTGTGCATCTGAGATTGTGGAACGAGCTGAAATGTCTTCTTGAAAACCTTCAGCAACTCCGGTAGACACGAATTCAAAATTGAGTGTCATCTCTAGCAAACCCTTTGTCGATCGAATATTATACCACAGTCTAGCAAGAGCAGTATCTCACTTTCACCAGGTCAAATATTACCTATACAGTGCAACAAGTGTGTCTATTCATGCATAATCCGATGGAAGAACATATGCATGCGCTAAAACGCATTGTGTTGTAGGCGTTTTAGTCGGGATCGTACACGCAGCGAAATTTAAAAATTTATGTTTCAAACCCGACATTCGGTTAAACTGTAGTATGAATATATGATGTAAAATAAAACAAAGCAATAATGTAAGACTTCGAATGAAGACTTACATTTGGTAGATAACACTCTTCAAATCTGGAAGCTTTGTGTAGTCCGAGGGTGCACACGCAAACGTCCCTCGATTTGCAAGTTTATGGAAAATTTTAATGTAATTGCTAAGTCTAGAATGCTAGGGATTCCAGCAGAGCTTTAGAAGAGAATACTCTCTTGGTTTAGGTGTAGTGAAATGGGAAGGGGAAGCTCTCTATTTATAGGTGAAAATAAGAGCTTTAGGGTTCCCTTGAGCCACGCTCAGTAGAAACCGGATGGGTCAAATTCGGACCGCCAGAACGCGCCTCGGCGCCTGGCATGTGATTTTGGCGCCGTGGCCCTGCCCCAATTTTCTACCCTTTCCCATTTCTAATGTCCCGGTTATCAACCAAACATATATATATATATAATCTCCTTCTAATTACATCCTTCAATCGACGGAACATTTGACTTAGTGTTACCCTTCAGGTCTTTACATATCGACACTAATAACATTAGGATCTTCACGGAACTCCTAGACTGCGCCGGAAGACGAACTCAATATGTAAAGTTTAGCTACACGAAACATGTGAACTGAATCTATATGTGGGAAGATAAAATCCTTTCATTCACGACACACTCAATCAAGCTTAGGATTTGTCAAGTGTCTATCCAAATGGCTTGATTATTATACCTCATATATATTAGTCGACAACAGGACCATATCAAAGATATGTCCATTGCGTTGGCCAACGACTTAGTCAGCCTAATATCTTATGATTATCTGAGTGTTATCTCGAATATACATTCAAGGAATGAATCCTAATCTTGGCTCAACCACCACCTTTAATCCACTTCGTAACATACCCAAAACAAGTCGTGTCTCAACCTATAAGGCATTTGAGCTTAGGACAGGATCAAAGTACATTACTCCGTGAATAAGGTGCGTATCGACCTCAAGTCTAAGGACTACTATCTCCCACACACCGATGACACTTTAGACATATAACAAATAGTGCATCAGTAGGGTATACCAATACTTCAACAAGTATTCATGCGTCCATCACGAGTTGCCATAACTCGTAGCAAGTGAGACATACTATATCCCCTAAGGATATTATACAGACCACATGTCGACGTATCTCATATCATCGATATCTCAATCTCGATGACCATTAGTCGAGGTGATTTAAGAGTTACGTTATAATATTAATTCTCATATCATTAATAAACACGTAAACTCTAGGAATGCATTTATAGAATATTATAAACAATCAACTAATAATTCAATAAATGCAAATGTCATAATATTAATCATCATTAATATATAAATATGAACGTGTATAAAGTATATTTTGTCTTAATACAGATTGTCTCTAAGACATACATATATTTTCAATCTCCCACTTGGCTTAGAGTCAATCACCAACATATCTAATACCCATGTTCTCAAAATGACCATTATGCTTCACCAAGCTTAATGGTTTGGTAAACGGGTATGCTAGATTATTGTCTCTGGGAATATAATCTATCTTGATATCTTCAACTTCCACCATCTCTCGGGGAATGTGATACTTCCTCGGTACATGTTTATTTCTGTTTGTTGATCTTAGTTCATTTGCTTGTGTAATTGCACTAGTGTTGTCACAATAAATGGTTATTGGACAAGTAGCACTCGGAACAACCCTTAGTTCCTTCAGGAACTCAGAAATCACGACAGCTTCCTTAGTAGCTTCCGATACAGCAATGTACTCCACTTCAGTAGTCGAGCCTGCAGTAGTAGCATGTTTGGAACTCTTCCAGCTCACTGCTCCTCCATTGAAAACAAAAGTGTAACCAGACTGAGATTTGAAATCATCAACATCTGTCTGGAAGCTAGCATCGGTATACCCAGTGGCAACCAACTCATTTTCTCCACCATAGACTAGAAAGTAATCTTTAGTACGTCTGAGGTACTTGAGAATACTCTTGACTGTTTTCCAGTGTTCCCACCAGGATTCTACTGGAACTTACAAGTTATACTAAGTGCAAAGGCCACATCTGGCCTAGTACAAGTCATGTCATACATGATTGATCCTATAGCCGAAGCAGATATGATTTTCTTCATGAGCTCAAGTTCTACCGCACTAGAAAGGCAACCCTTCTTAGATAACTTGATGCCTTGACCCATTGGAAGACCACCTTTCTTGGAATTCTCCATTGAAAAGCGTCTAAGCACTTTGTTTATGTAGATTGACTGTGACAACCCCAACAATCTATTAGGTCTATCTCTATAGATCCTAATTCTCAGAATGTAGCAGGCTTCACCTAAATCCTTCATCATGAAGGTCTTGAACAACCAATCCTTAACTGACTGTATGAGAGCCTTATTGTCTCCCATTATCAATATGTCATCAACATATATAATAATGAAGACAATGCCCTCGTCCTTGCATTTTATATAAACACAAGGATCCTCTTTGCTTCTGACGAAATCAAAAGATTTGATAGCATTGTCAAAGCAAATGTTCCAACTCCTAGAGGCTTGCTTAAGTTCATAAATGGACTTTTGTAGCCTGCACACAACATTTGGTCTAGACTCACATGAAAAACACTCGGGTTGTTTCATATACACTTCCTCAATTAGATTACCATTGAGGAATGCAGTTTTGACGTTCATCTGTCAAATATCATAATCATAATGTGCAGCTGTCGCAAGCAAAATCCGAATAGACTTTATCTTAGCCACCGGAGAAAAGGTTTCATCATAATCCACACCAGGACGCAGTGTAAAACCTTTAGCCACTAGTCTAGCTTTATAAGTCTGAACCTTGCCAGATGCATCAATCTTCTTTTTGAAGACTCATTTGCATCCTATGAGTTTAACCTCATTCGGCAAATCAACCAAGTTCCACGCTTGATTGATATACATAGATTCAATTTCGGATTTCATGGCTTCTTGTCATCTCTTCGAATCAATGTCTAGCATTGCTTTGTTATAGGTTCTAGGTTCGTCATCATCAGGAATATCTATCTCATTTTGTGTTTCCACAAGCAGATTTAGTCTTTCAGGAGGACGATGAGTTCTAGTAGACCTATGGAGTTGAGTATCTTGCAGTTCAGTTACATGCATGTTCTGATCATGAGAATGTTGTTGTGCGTTGGTTGATCCACCAACATTAGAGCTTTCAGGAATATCATTTTCATGTCTTTCCTGAATGGGAGAATGTGCAACTGGTGCACTTGCTCCATAGGTCTGTGCCGGAGGATCTTGCATTTCTGCATTATATCTCATAGAACTCCCACTGGCCGAAGGGCGTACACTGAGTACCCAATCTTCACCAAAAGCTCTCACTGAATTCTTGCCTTCATCATCCGACAAGGATTCAGCCTCTTTATTACCTTGTTCTTGAATTTCTTTATCTCTGTGCAACTCTCTTCCTTGTAGACATATTCTTCTTCAAGGAAAGTTGTGTTCCTAGAAACAAATATCTTATGGCCCCCTTCATTTAGCTTACATTTGAAAAGTTCTATGAGCAGGTCATACTTCATTGTCTGAGACTGCGAGTCATAGAGACTCTTCAAATGTGCTAACATTTCATTGGGCCCCATGTGCTCATGTTGTCTTTGCAATTGTGGTGACATAGACGACAACATTAGACATTGAGCTGAAGTGGTGTCCGCATAATGTTTCTCGTAAGAAACCTTATCGAAGGCGGCATACTCAGCAGAGTCCTCCGCAGGATCTGTAGGGAATACCTTGTCCAATGTATATTCAATTTTTTCTTGTCTCGGGACAATTCTTACATTCCTAAGCCAGTCTATGAAATTGGGTCCAGTTAATCTGTTGGCCTCCATAAGCATTTTCAATAAAAAAAACTCGACATTCTGAAGATCTGAAGATATAGAAAGAATATAAAAATACAATCAACATTCATTCTCCTAATTTATACACATTCATTATCGATCCAAACATATGCTATATCCGCGTTTGTTTTGGCTGATAACTTCAATAGCATACTTTGGTAGGTTCTCAACCAATTGTAAAACATCTTTACAACTCTTGGTTTGATTAAATATCTTTCATTTTAATCTTGCGTCTTTAGATTAGTCCGACACTTTGGCGCCAATATTCATCTAAACAAGCCAACCCCATTACACGACTGCTTTTAAATGCCTAAGTAAATTTAGCTTTTGCAAGCAAACACTTTGGTGTAAATACCTACAAAAGTTTATTATCTACTTTCACATTAACACATCTATGAAAATGCCTAAGTCCTTGTAGGTTTAGAACAAATGCTTTGGCATAAATACTCGTATCGCCGAAAACAACTTTGCACCCTAACAATTATAATGGACGACGCGTTTTAGTTAAGACTTGTATTTAATGTTTGGAGAACATTTTCAGTTTTCGGGGATTCATTCAAGATCAATAATTATGTCATATATATTATATGACATCCTATCATGCAATTTCTAAACACATTTAGATGGAAAACCATCAAACCCAATAGACATGATATAAGATGGTTTTAATCACATACTGGGTGCCGTCTACCCAGACAGTTATAGCGGTCAATGAATTTAAACAATTACTGGACGCCGCCAACCCAGACAATAATTGCGGACGCTATGCTAATAATTTAAATACATCACATTCAAAACACTTAACATATTTGTATATTATACAATAATATACCATTAATGATAATCATGGGTGTATTTGTCTAAACTTTATAATCTATGTCTATGCCAACAGTCCTTAAACATTTTCTGATTTCAAAATTCTGATTTTCAGGAATTCTGCAAACTTTTAAAAATTTACAGTTCAGTCCCTTAAGAATTTAAAAGTTCAATTCTAAGCCCCTATAAATTCAGAAAATGTAATTTCAATTTTATTTGCAGATTTACCCGAAATGACCAAATCTGTTCAATTGGAAAACTTATTTTCAGAAACTGAAACTTTAAAACTTTCAGAATCAGATTCCGAAACTTTTAAACTTTTGTTTCTGAATTTTGATTTAAAAAAAAAATACCGTCGACGGCGCCGTGGCCCTGCAGGATGGCGCCACGGTGCCGAAAGTTTAGAGACCAAATTTCTGCAGACTGTCTCATCAGCGCCGTGGCGCCGAAAGTCCAGAGAAACCGAAAATTAATTTTAAGCTTTCTGGATGAACAGAGCCACGGCGCCTCTGGCGTCATCTGGGCAGTACTGCGACATTCCATCGTGGAACCCCGGCGCCGCCAAAAAATCCTAGCAGCGCCGCGGTGCTCTAGAACAGAGTCGCGACGCCTTTACCACTAGAAACACAAGATCTGAAAATCTGAACCCCTAAACTGATTTAGGGTCAGATCTTTAGATGTATCACTTGCAACTCCATCACTATTAAAACAATACGTTCATCAACCATCAAATCCAATTTTCTGCTCGTTCTTCATCTCAATGCACCATGCTCTAAATCGAGCCGGATAACGCATATCAATTTAGAGAAGTTATATATTGGAATGACTTTCTCGAATACATAATTGGTTTTATCATATCTGGGCACAAGGATTGTGTGTTCTAAAGATTTAGGATTTTAAAGTCTTTAACAACATAAAATATAGATCTAAACAAATTCTAACCCATATTATCATCAATATTCATCATATAAACACACAAAACAGCCCAGACTCTGATACCACTGTAGGCGTTTTAGTCTGGTTCGTACACGCACTGGAATTTAAAAATTTATGTTTCAAACCCGACATTCGGTGAAACTATAGTATGAATATATGATGTAAAATAAACACAAAGAAATAATATAATATTCCGAACGAAGACTTATATTTTGTAGATAAAACTCTTCAAATCTGGAAGCTTTATGTAGTCCGAGGGTGCACACACAAACGTCCCTCGATTTGCAAGTTTCTGGAAAACTTTGATGTAATTGCTAAGTCTAGAATGTTGGGGATTCCAGCAGAACTTTAGAAGAGAATACTCTCTTGGTTTAGGTGTAGTGAAATGGGAAGGGGAAGCTTTCTATTTATATGTGAAAATAAGAGCTTTAGGGTTCCCTTGGGATAGGCCCAGCAGAAAACTGGATGGGTCAAATTCGACCGCCAGAACGCGCCGTGGCGATGGCACACGATTTTGGCGTCGTGGCCCTGTCCCAATTTTCTGCCCTTTCCCATTTCTAATGTCCCGGTTATCAACCAAACATATATATATATATATATATATATATATATATATATATATATCTCCTTCTAATTACATCCTTCAATCGACGGAACATTTGACTTAGTGTTACCCTTCAGGCCTTTACATATTGACACTAATAACATTAGGATCTTCACGGAACTCCTACACTGCGCCGGAAGACGAACTCAATATGTAAAGTTTAGCAACACGAAACAAGTGAACTGAACCTATATGTGGGAAGATAAAATCATTTCATTCACGACACACTCAATCAAGCTTAGAATTTGTCAAATGTGGTCGCGCAGGGTCGCGTCCAGAATCAACAACAAGAACAACAGACCCGCAGACCGTTCAATACGTCGCCTCCCAACAATATCTCTACAAGGCGCCGCCGCAGCTCCAAAGACGCGAACCTTTCAACCGATTCCCACCACGGGTTGTTGGGCCTCGCCGCCCTTCTGAAGTCCGACTGCAAAGAAGCCCACTTCACGCATGGCCGCCCAGCAGCCCTGGCCCAGCATGACACCCACTGAGTTAGGTCAGGCCTTCAGCAGTCTCAATATGCAACATCCTGACAACAATTGGTACATGGATTCCGGAGCCACTTCTCACCTCACCCGGTCTGCAGTTAATATTCTCAAACTGTTTGGTTTAAGGCATCGTCAATATGTGACAGTTGGTAGTGGTCACCGCATTCCAGTAAAGGGTTATGGTACATCCTACACACCACCTCCTAATCCATTCCCCTTTAAAAATACCTTATATGCCCCACATGTGATTAATAATCTCATCTCTATCCGCAAATTTACTCGTAATAATTATGTCTCTGTTGATTTTGACCCTTTTGGTTTCACTGTGAAGGATCTTCATATGGGGACACCTCTTACGAGATGCAACAGCACAGAGGATCTATATCCATTCACTCTCACCTCCTCTTCCAGATCTGGCTATCCCGTCTCTCTAGCGGTCATTTCTTCTTCAACATGGCATAATAGGCTTGGTCATCCAGGAGCTCCAGTTTTTAGTTTTCTTCGTGGCAATAATTTTATTACTTGTAATGGAAAGCTTGCCCAAAATTGTGTTTCTTGTTCTTTAGGCAAACATACTCGTCTTCCATTTAAATCATCTACTAGTGTTACTTTTGCACCTTTTGATATTATACATGTCAATTTATGGACATCACCTGTTGCTAGTTCTCTCGGTCATAAATACGATCTTCTCTTACAAGATGATTTTTCTCACTTTGTTTGGTTGTATCCTCTCAAATTTAAATCGGAAGTGTTTGCCAAATTTCTTGAGTTTCGAAAATTCATTCAAACATAGTTTGAAAAAGGTATAAAATATTTTCAGTGCGATAATGGTCGTGAATTCAACAACTCTATGTTTCACCAGTTTTGTACCAATAATGGCATGGTCTTTCGCTTCTCCTGCCCCCACACCTCCCCACAAAATGGTAAAACTGAAAGAATCATCCGCACCATTAACAATATAATTCACACTCTTTTGATTCATGCCTTCCTACCTCCGTCTTTCTGGTTCTATGATGCTAAAATGTCAGAATACGTTCTAAATAGCCTTCCTACCTACCTCCAACTAGCACCCTTCACAATATGACCCCTACCGAAATTCTCTATCATAGAGTCCCATCTTATGATCATCTCCGAATATTCGATTGTCTATACTATCCTAACTTTGCCTCTACTGCCCCTAACAAACTAGCCCCCCGATCCACTCAATGTGTCTACCTAGGTTTCATGCCGAACCATAGGGTCTATCAATGATATGACTTATTCACTCGTCAAATCCACATCTCTCGTCACGTCATATTCGACGAAACCACATTCCCGTTTTCGAATCTTAAACAGTTCCAAAAACCGGATTACTCTTTTCTTGACGAGTCTTTCATCTCTCCCATCATCCTAAGTCAACTAGAGCATAACAGTTCTTCTTCAGCGTCAGCGCCGCGACGCCAAAACTCCTGTGAACATGTCCCTGCTTCACCGTCGACAGCGCCGCGGCGCCAAAACTTCAGACAGGTCTGTCAGTCCTCCAGCACTGCGGCCCTTGATCACGGCACCCACCGATGGTTCCCTCCAGCGCCGTGGCCCTTGATCACGGCACCGCGGTGCCTCTTACAGCGTCAGCCCCTCCTTCTCCGTATCCAACAAATCCCTCCACCTTGGAGCCTCCCACTATCCTCACTCACCAAATGGAAACTCGTGCAAAACATGAAATCTTCAAATCCAAAGTCCAATTTAACTTGTCTGTCCAAACCATTTCTCCAATTCTCAAGAACCCTATATTGGCTAAACAAGACCCTAATTGGAAAGCGGATATATCTGAGGAATTCAATGCATTAACTAAACAACACACATGGGATCTAGTACCTAGACCTAACGGGGTGAATGTGACTCGTTGTCTGTGGATATTTCGTCACAAATTCAGAGACAGTGGAGATCTTGAGAGGTATAAGGCACGACTTATGGCAAATGGCAAAAATCAGCATGAGGGCATTGATTGTAGTGAGACCTTCAGCTCGGTTGTCAAACCAGCTACCATTCGCACAGTTTTGAGCTTTGCCATGGGCAAATACTGGCCGATCCATCAACTTGATGTGAAGAATGCATTCTTACATGGGGATCTGAGAAAGACAGTCTACATGCATCAGCCTCCACGATTCACTCATCCAGTAGTTCCTCACAATGTGTGTCGTCCTCGTAAGTCACTATATGGCCTGAAACAGGCCCCTCATGCGTGGTACGATCGTTTTGTCAAGTATATCTTGCAGATTGGGTTTGTATGCAGCAAGAGTGATACATCACTTTTCATTTTTCATCGAGGTAGTAGCACTGCTTATTTATTACTTTACGTGGATGATATTGTTGTTACTGCCTCCTTCGACGGATTGAAAAATGAGATTATTGCCTTGTTTAAGTACGAATTTACAATGACTGGTTTGGGGAAGCTGAGTTATTTTTTGGGGATATCAGTGACCAGATCTGCCAATCATATGTTCTTGTGTCAGCGTAAGTATGCAGAAGAGATTGTGTACAGGGCAAGATGGCAAACTGCAAAGAGGTACCTACTCTAGTTGATTCTAAATCTAAGCTCAGTGTCATGGATGGTGCTCCAGTCTCTGATTCTACTCTGTATAGGAGCATTGCAGGTGCACTTCAGTATCTCACCTTCACCAGGCCAGACATATCTTATGTTGTTCAGCATGTGTGCTTATTCATGCATGCCCTCAGGGAGTCTCATTTCACTGCTCTTAAGCGTATCATTCGATACATTAAGGGAACTCTTGATTATGGTTTGCACTTATACCCCTTTGCACCAAACAAGTTGTTTTCATATACGGATGCAGATTAGGCAGGGTGTCCGGACACGCTACGCTCCACCTTCGGCTTTTGTGTTTTTTAGGGGATAATCTGATTTCTTGGTCTGCCAAGTGACAGGATACCCTATCTCGCTCCTGTGCCGAGACTGAGTACAGAGGCGTTGCAAATGTAGTAGCTGAGTTTGTTGGCTCAGAAATTTACTGTTAGAACTTCAGTGTCATTTGCGTCAGACATCTATTGTGTACTGTGATAACATCTCTGTCATCTATATGTCTCATAATCCGGTTCAACACCAAGCACATTGAGATAGACCTACACTTTGTTCGTGAGAAAGTTGCACTAGGTCATGTCAGAGTGTTACATGTTCCATCATCCTATCAGTATGCAGATATATTTACCAAAGGACTTCCCAGACAGTTATTTCTTGACTTCAGGTCCAGTCTCTGCGTTCGACCTCCTCCCGCTCTGACTGAGGGGGTGTGTAAACGTGTATATTATAGAAACAATTATATCCCTACCCATAATTATAATATTTCCATATATTGTGTAAATATAATTATGGTAAGACTATTATTCATCTTTTGAATAGGCTTATGATTCCTATTGTATAAGGGATGAATATTGTACTCTATATACTTTGATATTAATGAAAAGACTCCCCAAGGGAGATTGATATCATCTTACACAATGGATGACTGATGAGTGTTTTATTGAATGCTTGTCAGTCTTCCGTGATATCTTCACAATATATGTACGTATATGAGATGATGGATATTATAGAGGATTTCTTTTCGAGAAAAGTGTGTCTTTTTGAATAAATGAACATGGTCTTTCATAATATCATCTCAATATATTTATATACCATGATAGTATCATGGAGGACTAAGAGAAGGATTGAAGCAATATTCCATAATCCCATCTCTGTAAATTTATATATCATGTTGGTATCATAATTTGGGGACATCTCGAGTAAATAGTTTTGATTTTTTGTGGGGTTACAAAAGTAATAGGTTATGGGTGGATAATTATTTTAGTTTGAGGGGGCCACCCACATGCTTTCCCCGAATTTACTTTCCCTAAATGGGCCAAATAAAATTGTCTGGGCCTATTATATCAAAAACACATCAACTGAAGTATTTGGGCCCGTTACAAGCTACTTAAGTTTCTTAGGTCCTTTTGAACATAATCCATTTTCTTTCCAAATATTATAAAGCTCAAAATAAACAAACATTGTTAGTTGTATTTTAAGTACCAATTGTTTTCATTCAAGAAATATTTTCTGAATCCAAACACCGCAGTAAAAGAAAATACTAATTGGTACGGGAACTCACAGGCCTGACTAGTCCAAACTCGCACAACGAGTATAGCGCCCATCATAGGGGAAGCGCTCCATGCGAAGAATTCTTCTATTTTCACAGCTCAAACACGAAATTTTATAAGATTTGAGTAATTTTATTCTTTTCACTATACTCGTTGATAACTATAACGATGGAGCATACCACACTTTATAGCTAGATCCAAATTTACTTTCCTCTCAAATTTACAAGTGATCCGGGCTTGTCATAACTAGGGTCCAAACTCAAAAGTCACATTACCAATATTGAAGGCCCAATAAGTAGTCCTTCTCCTTCATGCAAAGCTAAACCTGCCTCAGTTTTACACTTCTCTTTCACCTCATGTTTATTACTATCTTCGTATCAAATTAGCTCACGTTTTTTGCTTCTCGAGAGTTAATTTAACTAAACATTTAAATTAAATTAATTTTATATTTGAAAATTAGAATTATATATTAAAAAATACTATATGTTATTGTTCCGCTCATATCAATATAATAAAATTACATCTTAAAATATTGATCAAAGTTCACATAGTTTGACTGTCGAAAAAGAAAATGTGAAAACTATTTTAGAACTGAAGAAGTAGTTATATCACTTCTCTTTTTCCCAACACATCAACCCCCTCACCCTAAAATCTACCTTTAGCGGTAGCAAAATTGTTTCACACTATAAGCCAATTACAATGTACTTGCTAATTAGTCCTGATAATTAATTAAGAACTTACTATAAGCCAATTATAATGTACTTCGAGGAAAATTAAAATCTAAGTCCTAGTAGACGACAAAAAGTTCTTCTATTTTTTCTCTCATCTCTATAATATAATTAATTTATTAAACCATGAAGTGTTTAATATTGGGGAGGAATTACAAGGGTTATGCCCTATATCTTGGGGCTTAATCCCACAATATAGAAGGTAAAACACTTAGGGGGGCGTTTGGTTATAGGGATTAGGTGTTATCTCATTATAAAATTTGGGATTAAATTTATTTGATATATATTTAAAGGTATTGGTTAAAATCAGAATAAAATTTATATTAAAATTATCAAATTATATATCCCATATAAAAGATGAAATTATCTATCTTGATTTTAGAATTATAATTATGAATAACTTTATTTTAAACCAAACGACCCGAGCACACATTTTAAAGGACTTATAGTCAAAATTAGGGGTGTCATATGAGCCGTTAGGGCTGAAGTTGGACGGGTCAAGATGGGCTAAATTAATAGATGAGTCAATGCTCAACCGCCCAACGCTTACATGGGCTAAGATGTGCAGGTTAAGATGGGTCAGAACCCAACTTTCCTAACTTGACCCATTACTTTTACAAATTTCAAACTTACCTTTTATTATGTTAGTTTATTTTGTATGATATTTAATTTTTTCGTATCTTTATTTTTAAAATAAGAATAATATTTTTTTAAATCATTTTTTATAAAAACAAAATAAATATATAAAATAATGGGTGGGTGGCGGGGATAGTGGGGTTATAAAATTTCTATATAAATAAAATAAATATATAAAGTAAAAATTGGGGAGGGTTGGACTAAGCAAAAAAAATTTATAAAAAGTTTATAAAAGGAAAATAAATATATAAAATATAAAGTTTGGGGTGTGGTTGGAGGGCGGGGGGTAGGGGAGGGTTGGGCGATGGGGGTTAGGGTGGTAGGTAAGAAAACATTTCATATTTTTTTTTATAAAAGTAAAAAATATGAAATAGAAATTTGAGGATTGGTGTAGGGCAATGGGGTGGGGGTAAGTGTGGATAGGGCGGGAAGCAAGAATTGTTTTTATATATTTTTATAAATTATTTATAAAAAGTAAAAAAAATGAAATAGAAATTTGAGAATGGGTAGGTAAGTGGGGGGTTGGTTGAGGTGATGTGAGAGTGGTTCAGTGATTGGGTGGGGGTTGACATAGGGGAGGGGTAGGGTGGATGAATAGTGTGGTGGTTGGTTGAGGTGGGTCGGTGTATTTTTATTGTTCCGAAATAATAATCTTGATTTTGTAAAATAATTATTTATAAACAAAAATCTTAATCTAGAGTAGAACTCTAATCGTTAAGATTGAGCATTTTCGTGGGTCAAGTTTGAGTATCATCATGAGTTCATTTGGGCTGCTGATTTATGATGGATCAACTTGGAGTTAGCTCAAACCAACCCATCATCAAAATCACTCTTTCCCAAACTCATGAAACCTTGAGCGGATCATTTGAGTTTGAGCTAATTTTTCCACCCTAATCAAAATTATGGCATTTGGTTACATTTAGGCGATAACCTGTCTTACTCATTATCTTGATTAATTTTACTCCTATATTCCTTGTCACGCATTAAACTAGTTACTATAATTTTTAAGATCCAAAATTAATAATCTACATTAACGATCATTATATGTGTACAAGGTAACAAATTCAAACCCGCAAGGGTAGTCAAGTTGGTGTAGCAGTAGAGCGCGGGACCGCAAGGTCACGAGTTCGATCCCCTGCATAAACCTTCTTGGTTGAGTCTGTCACACATGGCTTGCCAAGTGTGGTTAATCGGTTGACGTGGTTTGCAGGCTATTGCGTTAGCCCGGGGTTTACCCTGTGCGCACTCGAAAGAGTAGCGGCTGCGGGTTCCTTCTTAAAAAAAAAAAAAAAAAAAAAAAAAAAAAGGTAACAAATTCAAGAAAGTAACTAAAGAGCTTGGATCACAATATTGACCAAACACTTCTTTGTTAAACTATATTTCCAAACATTTATAATTCTAAGAATATTAATATATAATATTTTATGTATTTTTAAATATATAAATTTTATCTAATTTTTTTTAGAAATGATATCAAAATTTAGACCTAAAAATGAGATGTTTCACACTAGCTAGACTTTGAATCTCATAGTTTTCATTTGAACCGAAAAAATATATTTTTTTGTTGTGAAGGAATCATGTGCATTGCTCTTTCGAAGTGCGCCAGGTAAACCCGGTCGACGCATAGCGCAAACCATGTCACCGTTAAACCACACTTGGCAAGCCGTGTGAGCTCCCAAGAGCGGCGGCGGGCGTTACTCAGGGTTTCGAACTTGTGACCAAGCTCTCCCACACCACCCAATGAGGATACCCTCTGCCTTCAAGACCAACTGGTCTAGGGCTTCGGATCCGAAAAATTATATTTGAATAGATTAAAACATGTTTTGGTTTATCTCCGCGTTTATATAAGTCAAATTCAATCAATATTATAAGTTGATCACTCTTGACGTATAATTTCTTCAATATATAAGTTGATCACCCTAAAAATGTGTTGTACGAAAAAAATAAATTTCTTACTTATTTTCTCATGTTCTATTCGATTGATTAGCAGCAATTTTTTTTTTTTTTTTTTGAAAAATACTTACTCAAGCCCAACCAACCCAATCGAAAAATAAATATTTTGGAGGGATAGTGGGACGTTAGGTCGGGAGGGTGAACGGTGTGACGGCAGTCACAGTATTTGTTTTCCCTAATTCCACCAAGAAAGTTATTGCTCCTCGTTTCTAAGAATTTTTTTTTTCAAGGAAAATATTTTTGACAAATCAACTCCTCCATACCAAACACATCGTAAGTACAAAAAGGCCCATAATTTTAGACTCTTATGCATCAGACTATAGAAGAGGTGATAAAAGATCTAAATGGTAGTAATAACTTAATAAATCAATGAAAAACTCAAATATTTGGGTGATAAGCAGAGCCTATTTTTATTCCATTAAACATAAATCTGTAGTATGTATTAAAAATACCAGAAGAAAGCGTGAACTTCTCATATTTACGACAAAAAATTCTTATGAAATATACCTATTAAAGTGTACAAACAAAGCCAGCTCATTTTTCAATGAAAGGGATTGAAGAACTACGGCTTGTGTAAAGATTCTCTGTCACATGTGCACACAAAGCACCTGAAAATACTCTTCCCAAAGAGCTTACTTTCCCACATGGTTGGCGTTGTTGTCGTGCTTGGCCCGTTCATGCCCTCCCTTTTCGGCCGTTGTTGTATGTGTGTCGCCTAGTAGTCTACCCTTCAACCGGACTTCCATTGGGCACTAGGCACAAACCGCATAAGGAAAAAAGGATGTTGCATCTGGCACGAACTGAAAAAGAGAAAGCTCATTTACCGGTGAACAACAAATCGACGGAGGATCCAATCCGGTGACAATTCTCCACTCATGTCCTTCCAGAGCTGGACAAGTAATCTTCAAGGACATCTCCCGATCCTGTTCTTCCCAATAAGATATTAGATCAAGCCCTTCAATTGACTAAGATTATCCATTTTGAGTTCCTACTACATTTTCCACTCATGTACTTCTAGAGCTGTAAGTGATTTTCAAGGGCATCTCCCGATCCATTCTTCCCAATAAGATATTCAATCAAGCCCTTTGTTTTGACTAAGATATCTTTTCCGAGTTCCTACTACAACAATACCTACGCATAATCGGTTTCAAGTTCTATACCTCCGTTTCCATTTGTATCAAGACCTTTCTCCGTGTGCCAATTTTCTCAACTGTCTGAGGCAAACAAGGCGACCGAGATGTCAGCCAGCTTCTTCCTGCTCATTCGAGACCTTGCAATCTTCGGTTGCATTGGAGCATTTGGTGCTTCTTCCACCTCATCTGTTTCACCTAACTCCTCCACCTCAAGAGCATTTCTAAAAGGAAGAGTCTTTCTCGGTGTACTAAAGTCAAAATGCCATCCTTTTGCAATCATGGACTGAAAATCACCAGAAAAAACAATAGCTCGTCAATGCTTAGACTAACAAACACTTCATCATCGATTACAGTTAGACCTCTCTATATCATTTCACTATAACGGCCAAAATAATTTGGAACCTATTTGTCATGTTATATTATATAATATGTTCTTTATAACAGTGTCGCGCTATAACAGCAAAAAAAAGATCCAGACTAGCAGCGTTGTTACAGAGAGTTTGGGTGTACTAGTGTTTAACAATAGTTCAATGACAATTAAAGCTTACCACTTCTCTAAATGCCCTTGATACATGAAACAGCCTCTTTAAATCATCATGATCAACTCCACATACTATCCTTATCTGCATAATAATGGGTAAAGGAAACACATTTTCAGCACTAAGCTCACATCTCCATAATTATACTTCAAAATTTATCATAGAAGGGAAAAGTTACGATCTTGTAATATAAAACAAAATTGAATTTGTAGATAGCATGAACATCAAGATTATGTACTAACCAAGATATCTTTAGGCAAGGCTTCAAGAGCAGATTTCTCGTTCGTAGAATACGAGTTCTGACTGCAAAATTTCTTCGAATTTGTTGTTGAAATGAAATCGACATCAACTGTATTCGATAAAGTGACTCTTTTTCGCCCAAACGAGGTACTCCTCACAATGCCTAACCCCAAATTTTCACAATTGTTCCCCAATGCCATTTTCTTATTCTTCACAGTAAAAGCAACTGCAAGATCTATTATTTTTCACCAAAGCAAACAACAAACAAATAATCAATCAGTATTTATCCCAATAATCAAAGGCCAAACTCAGCAAAAATGAACAACAAAGTATCCAATAACCAAGAAACCAAAATCCAATTAAACTCTAAGCATAACCTAACATTAAATAATTAAATCTTGGAAATGGACCACTATACAACAACAACAACACACCCAATGAAATCTAACAATGTGGGGAAATGGACAAAACTATAAAGACCCAAAAATCCAAAATCAAATCGTTGGAAATGAACACAACTATAACCAATAACCAATCAGTAATATCCAATAATCAACCCCCAAACTCAGCAAAAAAGAATAAAGAACCCAATAACCAAGTCACTAAGCATCATTAACCCTAAAAATGAAGTCTTTGTAAATAAGAACCAAACTACAAATACCCAACTGCAAGATCCAATTTTTTTTCACCAAAAGCAGACAACAAATGAATAACCAGTCAGTACAACATCAACAACATACACAGTGTAATCCCACAAGTGGGGTCTGGAGAGGGTAGAGTGTACACTGACCATACCCCTACCTTGGAGGGTAGGGAGGATGTTTCCGAAAGACCATCGGCTCAAGAATAAGAAATGAATAAACAGTTAGTACTATCCATTAATCAACACCCAAACTCAGAAAAAATGAAATCAAGAAACCAACATCCAATAAAGTTCTAAGCATAATCTACACCTAAAAAATGAAATCTTTGTAAACATGGACCAAACTACAAACACCCAAAAACCCAAAACCAAATCTTTGGAAATAGACATAAGTAACCAACCCCCAAACTCAGAAAAATGAACAAAGTATCCAACAACCAAGAAACCAAAATCCAATCAAACTCAAAGCATAATCTAACACTAAAATGAAATCTTTAGAAATGGACCAATCTAACAAAAACCCAAAACCCAAAAACAAATCTTTGGAAATAGACATAACCAGCCACCAAACTCAGCAAAATGAACAAAATATTCAGCAACCAAGAAACCAAAATCCAATCAAACTCAAAAGCATAATCTAACACTAAAAATGAAATCTTTAGAAATGGACCAATCTAACAAATACCCAAAAACCCAAAACCAAATCTTTGGAAATAGACACAACCAACCCCCAAACTCAGCAAAATGAACAAAGTATCCAACAATCAAGAAACCAAAATCCAATCATACTATAAGCATAATCTAACACTAAAAAAATGAAATCTTTGTAAATATGTACCAAAACTTAAACCAAATCAAAATCAATCTATCACTCAATACCTAAAAGATACTCTATATAGCTTGAGCCAACTGTCTAAACACCAAACATATATGTTTATATATATATATATATATATATATATATAGGATACAAACCTTAGAAAGAACCCTTAATTGAAGGCAAAAATAAATTGATAATGGAAGCAACGGTTGGTTATGAAGAAGGAAACAAGAACTACCTCTCAACTGCAGTGCAACTACACACAGTTCACTATAATGGGTCGATTTTTTCCTTATATATAAAGAGAGTTTTTTTAAATTATATTTTTTTTACTCCTATAGAGTTTACTTTGCTTCTAATAAATTATTATAATTTATAAGTAAGTAATTTTAAAATGGTAAAAAAAAATTATTCTCTTGATCCAGAAAAGAGAACCAAAATTTCTTGTGAAAATGATTTTTGGTATGTTATTAAATACTACTACTCCCTAAATCCCATTTTATAGGAGTTAGTTTGACTCGATATTAAATTTAAGAATTTTTTTTTTTGTAATTAGTGGTTTCAAACAAGATATTAAAAAGTATGTGATTATAAATAATTCTATTAAGAATAAAATAAAAAATATATCGTTATGAAATATAGAAAGACATTGTTATTTTTGGGATTGATTAAAAAAAAAAAAAAAAAAAAAATGAAACATGTCGTATAAATTGGGACGAATTAAGTATAAAAATCCAATATATATAAAGACTCATGTCTTACATTTATTCGTTTAGTGGAAAGCATACTCACGATAATAATGAGTTAATCATAGTATTTAGATTAACTTGCGCACATCTCAATTAATTTTATGATGTATTTGTTATCTATTATAAGAATAGGAATACGATAATTCTGTTCATAAAAGCTTTGACGAAAGTAATAAATCACCGACTTAATATTTTTATTTATGCTAAAATTAAATTTATAACCTTAGTATTCCCAACTAACTTTATTGACTACTAAGTCACCATAAACTTCATGTTCGAACTTTTTTAGTGAAATTTAAAATAATAGAATCAGTATATTTCTAAACTGGATGCTTTAAAAAACATGTATTTTAAACAAATTTTTATTACCTAATTGCAATTAATTAATATTTATTTAATTTTTAATTCTTAATTTTTAAAATTAAATTAAATAATTTGATTCAAAGTACCATAATATTGGTTCTATCTAGAGGAGTTGGTGCGGGGACAAATAGGTGTCAACTTGCAAGTTTGCAGATGGAGAAAGAATTCTAAATGTGCGGCTGAGAACTGACAACAGAAACAGTGACGGCTGTCGAATATTCTCTTCGTCTCAATTTAAGTGATATAATTTAATATAAAATAAAATAAAAAATTGAATTTTATCGTTTAAAATAAATTAAATATATTTATGTGCTCGTTAAGTGTAAAAGTTAATAAAATTAAATTATTATAAAATAAAAAAATATATTATTTTTTTAATAATGAATTAAAATGTAAAATGTTAATTTTTTTTCAGATTGTGGAAACTTAGGTCACCCACCTCCCATCCATTTACGGGGTTGAGGCTGGTGGGGTCAAAACCTTATGATTGAGGTTTTGGTGGGGCCAATGAAAAGGAGAAATTTAAGCAAATGTATTTGGTTGATATATATATATATATAAATATATAATATATACTATACATTTTGATTATATTTATTGTGTATTAGATATAAGAATAGTTAGGGGGGGAGCTAGTGATGATTATGGGGTTCACCCAAGCCCCTTCTATGAAAATTATTAGGTATATATAAGGTTTGAAGTATCCTTTATAAATATATATATAATATACTATACATTTTGATTATATTTATTGTGTATTAGATATAAGAATAGTTAGGGGGGGAGCTAGTGATGATTAGGGGGTTCACTCAAGCCCCTTTCATGAAAATTATTAGGTATATATATTTACTATATATATAAATATTGAACTCTTTTAATTTTTTAGTTTGCTTTACATATCTATATTTTTGAATTCTTTTAGTAAAATTTTATCTCTATCACTATATATAATATATTTATATTTAATATAAAGTATAGAATGATATTTGCTTGTAATTTTTCAATTAAAAGTTCAGCCACACAGTAATTGACCACTCCAAATTTGCTTGTTCATTCTTTTGTCCTATATATTTTACAAGTTTTCGGATAATATAAGATTTTTCTTTATTAGAGGTGTATCGAAAATGGTTTTTCTATCTCACAAAAATGATAAAATCTGAGTAAATTTTACTTTTACATATTTCATGTAAGTTACACAATATATGTACGTGAATAATATATAATTATTACTAGTGTTTTAAAGGAAAAACAATATAATTACAATAGCAATTAATTTGAAGCTGTAAGGATATTTTCAAGTGCTTACGCAAGTGTACGTATCGCTTCAAGTAATATAGTCTGTAAGATCGAATATCGTCCACAAAGACTGGTTATCAAGTACTGATTATCTATTCTATGGTATATATTTGGTTAACGTTATTTTGTTTGACAATTATAACTACGAATTAAAATAAAGTGCAGAAATTAAACTAATGTTGAAAATACTTTGAAATTTAAAACAATTATGATGGAAATAGGGCTTCAAATCTCCTCAACTATCCACTATTTCACGCGTTAATGCAATGCTAATAATTCTTCTTCGTATTAAGATAGCAGGTTAATTAATCTGTCATTATATTCCGGTTAGGACATACAAGAGCTCAATCATGTGCAGAAACCTTCTATATTTCTATGATATATTTTACCACACAGGATGATTAAGAACAATAACCCTAAACACTACACAAGTATCGGGGTACTTTCGTCCACGATTTTAACCTATGTCTATTCAACTACAGCATATTCAAATCTCACATTTTAGAATTTTGATTCGAAATCACATATGTGCTGACAATTAGTGATCAGTTAATTATTAAGCAATCAAAACAATTATTGTATAGATCTTAATATGCCTGAAGAAGAAATCAATAACTAATGCATTAACTATATGAAATAGTTTCAAGTGATTCGACGGAAAACCCTAATAAAGTAATTAGCTCCTAAACATTGTCATGCTAAGAACTAAATTACAATCCAACATAAACTGAATTAAAGTAAAGAAAAGAGAAAGAACTTGAACAAAAGTCTCCAATTGTGTAGCTTGTAGCCGCAGTTCTCCTCTCCAAATTATGATTTTTTTATTATGGTATAGGGTATCTAATATGAGCAGGGTTTAGGGATTTTATACTTGAGAAAAGTTGTCTTTCGGACCATAAAAACCTTCTCTAATTCGGCCCAAGAAATTTGGAAAATACGCGTCGGAGCCGCAGCCCTTCGTCCAGGCGTCGCGGCCCTTAGTCGGCAAAAATCACTGGAGCATTCTGCTTCTGAGGCGCCGCGGCTCTTGGCACGGTGAATATTTTTCTTGCTCTCTGGAATTCTCACGCCGCAGCCCTAATTCCTTCAGCCACGGCTCATCAGTGTCGCGACCCTTCATTGTCTTGCGCCGCGGCCCTTGACCTGTTTTCGTCCGGATTTCACCTGATTTCACCTGATTTCTTCTATTCTTCTATTCTTCTTGGGACACTTTAGGCTTTATTCCTTGGACTGTGTTTGTGCAAATTTTATCTTCATTGAACTCATTTCATCCTCAATTCTGTATTTCCTCCTTTGGAACCGCTGCGACTCAAAAGAAAGAAAAACAACTCTAATATTATACTAAACACAAACGAAAAGAGTAAAATATTAACTAAAAATGACTCAAAAGAGTGTACCAAAATAAACTCAACAAACAACCAACAAACACCCCCAAACTTACACTTTACTCGCCCTCGAGTAAGCACTAAACAAAAATAAAACAAAAATAATGACTCTATGAACTAGATCAAGTAGTTGTAGCAATGTTTCTTCAACATTATGGATGAAAGATGGGATAATATGTTAGAACATATAGCATGAATATATAGCAATCTAGAATTTCAAGTTAGATATTTCGCAGATTCACTTAGATCATAATTAATGGAAACATAAACACATAACCTATGCATGTCAATTTCATTTCATCTTTCCCAAAATGCTACAGATATGTTTACTTGCTATTCTCCACTAATCATAGATACACATTAAGGATCTTCAGAACTTTCAAGGGTTGTAATGTAGGCTTAGACAGGGGTAGATAAAAGTGGGAATTTAGGCTCAAATTACGTACCATAAGCATTTTTCATTCAACTCTTTGTCCTTCTTTTTGACTTTCTCAAAAGAATGAGATGTATTATAATTAACAAGCACCCCAAACTTACTTTTTTGCATATTTTTCATTGGAGTGCATCAAATTTTTCAATTTTCTTTTTGTTCCTTCTTCAACATTTTTCATCCCACTATTTTTCAATAATTACTTATGGCACAAAAAGAGAATCATAGGTTGTCAAAGAAAAATATAATTTAGGCTCAAAGGGGTTGACTAGTGATACATTTTATGTCAGGGTAGGTAATGAATGGTCAGAAGGACTATTAAAGAAATGTCTGAATCATCTCCCTAAACATGTACATCTTAACTATTTCGCCTCAATTAACAAGCAAACATATTTTCTAGACATTTTTCCACCCTTCTTTCCATAACTGACACACATAGGCTAAGCACAAATATCTCAAAGAATTAGATGTCATGAATTTTCGGCATATCTAACTTAAGCACACAGATTGTCGCTTTTAATTCTACTACATTATCCAATTTATCCACTCGTATCTTTAGCAACTACAACCTACATGATCCATAAAAAAAAATTATGACTCACGAACACATAAAACAAACAAAAAGAAAACAAATAGACTCAAAACAAAACACAAAACAAAGTAGGATTCCCCCCAAACTTGATTGACACATTGTCCCCAATGTGTAAAGATAAAAAATAAATGAACACTTACAGACACAACACAGCAGTCACAACGGAGGTCTGGATTGATGAAAAAATCAATGTGCACAAAGCCGACGGAGGAGCCGCGGCCCTTGAAACGTGCGTCGCGGCCCTAATTGTCTGGCAAAATTCACTGAGGCTACTTCCTCTCTTGCGCCGCGACTCTCTCAACAGGCGCAGCTGCCCTTAATCCCTAATGTTTCAATTTTTCCAGTTTTCAGCATTTTCGTCCTTTTCTCCTCAGAGTTAGTCCCTGCTCTTTAGATGTCATCAACAAACACTAAACATACCAGATCGTGAGACCGTTCAAGACAAAATTAAAACAAACTAAAATGAAAATTGAAATAACATAATTAAAACATTGGGTTGCCTACCAAGTAGCATTGTCTTTAACGTCTTTTAGCCGGACGCAAACACCTGTTCACTCAAGGGGGTAGATTATCCCTTCCACATATCCATTTCAGCAACATTTGCTTTCTCCTCCTCTTCTTTTTCACAGGGTTGAGTTCAGTGGACTTTATTCCTTTTTCATCATTCACAAGTCCAAACTTCTTACCATCAAGGGCATCAGTACCCTTGAAAATTTCATGAGGAGTCTTTTTATCAATTACACCAACAACAAATCATTTATCATTAAATTGTGGATCAGTTGAAGGTTTGAAGACAGTGAAAAACATCTCCTCATCTTGGACTCGGAGATTCAATTCTCCCTTTTCAACATCAATAAGAGCTCTCTCTGTCGCTAGGAATGGTCTCCCATGGATAATAGACATATTTTCATCTTCATCCATATCAAGAATAAGGAAATCAGCAGGGAAGATGAATTTACCCACTTTCACTAACACATCTTCAATTATACCTTTGGGATGCACGACTGAGCGATCAACTAACTACAAGTTGACTGTGGTTGGCTTCGCTTCTCCCAACCCAAGTATTTTGAACACAGAGAGAGGCATTGTTGACAGTCAATTTTGACCCGTTTTTTTGTATATTTCGTGCAATTTTAAGTATTTTAGCACACCGCATTTTAATCGTTATTTTGCATATTTTTACATAATATTCTATGTTTATTTCTTCACAAAAATGGCATTGCATCTTTTATTTTTAAATTAAGCATTATGTCGTTGTTAATATTATGTTTTTATTATTGTTATACCGTCGTTTTTATTTTAATAATATTCGCATCTTTTTAAGTAATTAATCTAAGACCGCATTTTTACTTTTAATCAGGCATTAAACATGTCTTTAAAATTGCATTTTTAGTATTATTGCGCCGGCATTTGCATTTTAATAATTTTGCATCTTTTTAAATAATTTTTATTTTAAATAATTAATCCGCATTGCATTTTGTCAAACCGGTCCAGTACGGAACCCAATCCGAATCAATTCAATCCAACACAATTTTTATATCATCCAAACACCCCCCTTTTATTTTCCCCCCATTTTAAATTCCAAACACCCTTTTATTTCCCCACCATTTTTAAATTTCAAACCACTTTTCATTCCCCCCCTAAACACCTTACCCCCCTTATTAAAAGAGGGGGGCAACCCATCAGCAGCACAAATAGAGAGAGTCCAACGTTTTTTGAAGGCAGCCCACACGTTCAACAACAAAAAAACAAAGGGCTGAGCCCATTTTTCATTTAAAAAAAAAGAGGACCTCGAGCCTCCTTCGCCGCCGCTTCTTCGCCGCCTCCGCTGCCTCTTCACGGAGTTCTAAAAACTCCGCGAACCCCTTTAAACACCTCACTCTCCTCACCCTTCCGCGAACCCCGCCTCATCCTCTCGCCATCGCCGCACAACCGCCGACCTCACAACTACACCATCACCGCCGAAACCTCTTGAAACACCGCACCACACGCCCTCTCACCCTCTCTCACCATCTCGCCGCCCGCTCAACCTTGCATTCCCGCCACCACCCACCGCCGACCGCCACTAGCCCGCGAACCACCACCATAACCCCACAATCGCCACTCCCATCGCTGAACTCCCATTCCCGCAACTGCCGAACCATCACATCATCGCCTCGCCCGCCATCGTTAGCGCCGGTGAACAACAATGGCGGCGTTGTTCGCGAACTCGCCGTTGTAGTGATGTCGCCGTACCGCATAATTATTACCGCCCTAATCTTTATTATCATTACGGTAGTGGATCGACGGGTTTCTTTTCGTTGTTGGCGACATTCGATTTCCCGCCGATTGTACCATCGCATGGCGGCGCCGCCCGCGATCGAGCCGCGGAAGTGACGCCGCCGCCTCTCTCCGTTGGTAACATTGAGCTCGATTTAAACTCCGCGACGCCGTTTTTCGACGCTCGCTGGATCTGCTTTGCACCGTGTTGTTGGGACTGATTTTTACTTATTTTTAGTAATTTAGCCGAGTTAAAAACTCCGCGAATCGTCGCGCATCGATTTTGTTTCGTTGTGATTTTAACATTTCCGATGACCTTGTTGGCTTCATTTTATCGTTGTTGCTGCTTATTCGACTGCTCCTGGTCGCCCCATCGCTTTCGGCTCACGGGCTATGCTTTCGTTATTTTCCATTGTCCCACAGATCACTTGGTATTTTATTTTATTGATCGATTTTTGAACAAGTTATGACTTGGTATTTATCGATTTTTGAACAAGTTACTACACTTCGTATTTTACCGATTTTGAATTTGATACTACATCGCCAAAGAAGGATTTATCCGCCGATCCGAGGCCTCCGTGGTAAGCGAGACTAATATGTGGGCGAGGAGGAAAGTGGAAAAGATTGGACGAGAATGCATACTATCGCTCACCGTGAGGCGAGTCGATCGCCGTAGCGATATATCGCTTCTCATGTCTTAGTATTCTCGCATAACACTAAATTGAGCCCACACTATATAAAAATATATCTTTTACAATATATTTTACATATATATCTATATATATACATATATTGTTGTTTGTTTGGTAATTTATTTATCATTTACTAACTCTTCTACTAAGTGTCTTTTGCAGGTACCCGGAGGCGCACCCCAAAGTTAAATCATTCGCATAAAAATAAAATAAAAGCAAAATGTTGCTAATTTATCTTCATTACATCTTTTATGTTTATTTGCTTTCATTACTATCTTGTTAAATACATATCTATATTAAATATTTGCATGCCTAGTTTGAATATCTTTTGATTAGTTTAATAATTAGAATGCCCTTTAGAATTGTAAATTGCATGTTAGTACAATAATTTTAAACCTAAGTTTGAACGGACAACCGCAAGTTAGAGGATCCTTTAGGGTGCCTAACCCCTTCCCTTTAGGATAATAAAGAACCCTTACCTAGAATCTCGCATAGCTTTCGCAGACCTTTAAAATGGAGATCATTCGTAGTATTTTATGCTACATTTTCAGTGTCCTAATTCACTATAATAATTAGGTGGCGACTCCTTTAAATAGCATTTCAGGAATCCAACCATGCGTAGCGGTAATCCCGTTTTTCGGCTCGGCCGAAAATGGCATGTGCATGGCGACTCCACCGGGATTTTAGGTTCTTAACCACGCACCTAGGGTTATTATCGGGCATTACTTTTGCATTTAATTTTTGCGTCTTGTATTTTGTTTTATTCATCTTGATTGTTATTTGCTTTATCGCTTCCTTAAACCGCATTCCGCCATATTTCTTTCATTCCGAAAATTCACACTATCACACACTCACGCTGGTGTGCTTCGCGCACCGCAAATTTCTTTCAAAATATCCAAATTTTAGGAGAGTTGGCGCTGCGAGTTAGATCGGTTCGTCGATCACCGTAGCCTTCTCACTCGAGTTGTCCACTCGGGAACTCAAGGCCTAAAAAGCCAAATCTTAGAAACTTAAGATAGAGCTATACCACCCTTATTTTAGGGCATGCATGCATTTACCTTAGGTGAGCTCGGTCCTGCATCGACGCCACAATTAGAAGACACTAAACTTGTCGACGGGTTTCTCAACCCAACGACCAACCAAAGATATTATGTGTAGCGTGGCAATGTGACAAATCCAAGCCTAATCATGACATGCCAAAATTGGGAAAAGTGCGTCATTTGGTCGCCATTTCAACAAAGGCATTATAATCGACGACTGACAAATCCGCCATAATCTCGCATAAGTGACGCTAGGCTTACTCTCGCATAAAGGGTCCCCGCGTGTTAGGAAACGTGAACGTGCATGCAATATATCCGCTACACACCGCAAATTATGTGCTTTATGCTAACACCGCTTGTTGCATTTTTTAGAAAGATTTATCATCTCCCAAAGGTCGATTTGTATTTGACTAAGCAACGACAGAGCATCGATATCCCACAAGATCAAAGGCACGCCCAACATACGACCGATCCAAGGGCATTCGAGCGAGCAGCCTGAACTGCCTTGGTTCTAGGCAAAGCAGGGTCTCGTAAAAGAAAAGCAAAGATAGATCCGACGAGCACTCGCCCGCCATCGCAAAGAAATGGCAACCCTACAGCCGAAATCAAGGCCCTAAACATCACTACATACAAGAACTACATCGAGACCCACTTTAGGCCGTACACCTTTTCAAAATCGACAATGTAGAAACCCGACAGGATTGCAAGTCCTAACAAAGCCGTGCACGCAGATGCCAAGGAACAAGCGGCTAAGTCAAATACGAATCGACTTCCAAAAAAAAAAAAACTCACAAATTTTCTTTGAGCGCAGTTCTTCATATTAATGTAAGGTAAAGTGCAATAGCCGAAAGAGAAAATACGCTAAAAGTTTCTTCAGATAGCGTAAGAAAAAGCAACAAAGGCAGGATGACAACAATCCAAAGTCCGCAGCAAAGCAGCAGCAGAATGAAAAGGCATCAATAATCGCATAAAGTTCAGAGGTCCGCAACAAAACCTAGCGCATCAACTCGGGCATAAAGTCAAATTGGCAACTCGCGCATCACGCCCAACAAAGGCATCATGACAATTCGCCAAGGGCATTTAGCATGTCCGCAAGGACAACATCTCAGATTCATCCGCGACGGGGACGACATCTCTACCCATAAAATTGCACTTCTCATATGTATTTATCATTTCGCTTAAACAGTATACACTAACGCTTTTTCAAGCTTAGCTTGCGTGAGCATTTATTCTACAGACCAAAGAATAATACGCCCAGTGCAACGACGCGATCGCGATTGTGTCCAGGCAACGACACCATCAGCATTGCGTCTACGCAACGACGCCAGCAGCAACACGTCCATGCAACGACGTTATTAGCACATCAAGTCTACGCAATGACACGTCCAGGCAACGACGTTATCAGCATGGTGTCCAGGCAACGACACCATCAGCATTGCGTCTACGCAACGATGCCAAGAAGAACACGCCCGTGCAACGACGCACGCGATTGCGTCCAGTAACGACATCATCAAGATTGCGTTTACGCAACGACGCCAAAGAAGAATACGCCCATGCAACGACGCATTAGCACATCAAGTCTACGCAATGACGCCAAGAAGAATATCGCCCAGTAACGACGCACAAGACAAAGAAGTCCATGCAACGACGCCAAGAAGAACATCGCCCATGCAACGACGCATCGCGATCGCGTCACGCAACGACGCCAAAGAAAGAATACGCCCAGTAACGACGCACGCGATTGTGTCGTGCAACGATACACCATCAAGATTGCGTTTACGCAACGACGCCAAGAAGAACACGCCCAGTAACGACGTTATCAAGATTGCGGTTCAGTAACGACACCATCAGCATTGCGTCTACGCAACGACGCCAAAGAAGAATATCGCCCAGTAACGACGCACAAGAAGAACACGCCCAGTAACGACGCTATCAAGATCGCGTTTACGCACCGACGCCAAGAAGAATACGCCCAAGCAACGACGCGACGCGATTATGTCCAGTAACGACATCATCGCGATTGCGTTTACGCAACGACGCCAAGAAGAATATCGCCCATGCAACGACGTTATCAAGACAAAGAAGTCCATGCAACGACGCCAAAGAAGAACACGCCCATGCAACGACGTATCGCGCAAAGAAGTCCACGCAACGACGCCAAGAAGAATATCGCCCATGCAACGACGTTATCAGCACAACAAGTCTACGCGACGACGCCAAAGAAGAACACGCCCAGTAACGACGCGTTATCAAGACAAAGAAGTCCAGGCAACGACGTTATCAGCACAACAAGTCTACGCGACGACGCCAAGAAGAATATCGCCCAGTAACGACGCCATCAAGATCGCTGCTTCACGCATCGACGCCAAGAAGAATACGCCCAAGCAACGACGCGACGATTATGTCCAGTAACGACATCATCGATTGCGTTTACGCAACGACGCCAGCAAAGAACATCGCCCATGCAACGACGTTATCAAGACAAAGAAGTCCATGCAACGACGCCAAAGAAGAACACGCCCATGCAACGACGCGACGTCGCGATCAAGTCCACGCAACGACGCCAAGAAGAACACGCCCACGCAACGACGCGATCAAGACAACAAGTCTACGCGACGACGCCAAAGAGAACATCGCCCAGTAACGACGCGATCAAGACAAAGAAGTCCAAACGACGCCATCATCAAGATATCGCATCTACACAGTGGACGACTTTCGCTCTCAAAATTGCATTTTCTTACGCTTGCTTTATTACTGTTTTAGCGCTTATGCACTAACTCTTTCGAGCTTTAGTCTACAGTGATGGCAAAGCAAGGACAACATATCCGCATTCACAATCGCAACACGCCCGCAAGTGGCGAAATCACAAGATTCGGCAGCATCACATTTTCGCAGATAGCATTTTATACTCAAACAGCTATATCAGCATATAAATTCACGCGTTATTATTTGCCTTAACAGCATGCACTAACCGCTTGTTTAAGTCTTAGCATACAGAACAGAGCACAACGCGAACTACCTCTTACAACGAACCAAGCGATTTGTACCTCGAATGTCGATCCGCCTCCTCCAAAGATCCTCGCAACGCCAATGACCTTGTCATCATAATTCGACATCGACAATTTTTAAATCGCTTCCCGCTTTGGTTTTAATTTTTCAACATAGTAACCCAAAGGTCATCATAATTCGACATCGACATTTTTTAATCATCGCCTTTACTTTTTACTTTAGCATCGAACAACCCAAAGGTCATCATAATTCGACATCGACATTTTTTAACTGCATCGCCTTTACTTTTACTTTAGCATCGCAACAACCCAAAGGTCATCATAATTCGACATCGACATTTTTTAACTGCATCGCCTTTACTTTTACTTTAGCATCGCAACAACCCAGCATCATCATAATTCGACATCGACTTTCTTTAAATCTGCCGCTTTGCTTTTTATTTTTCGCATCACAACGACTCCGTGGTTATCATAATTCGACATCGACAATTTCGAGTCCGCATCACCACTTTTGAGTTTTAGTTTATAAAACAGACAAAATCGCTACGAGTCAACGTCTTTGTCCGAAGACTCTTCCATCATCTCCGTACAAAGAGGGACATACTGTTGACAGTCAATTTTGACCCGTTTTTTTGTATATTTCGTGCAATTTTAAGTATTTTAGCACACCGCATTTTAATCGTTATTTTGCATATTTTTTCATAATATTCTATGTTTATTTCTTCACAAAAATGGCATTGCATCTTTTATTTTTAAATTAAGCATTATGTCGTTAATATTATGTTTTTATTATTGTTATACCGCTGCTTTTATTTTAATAATATTCGATCTTTTAAGTAATTAATCTAAGACCGCATTTTTACTTTTAATCAGGCATTAAACATGTCTTTAAAATTGCATTTTTAGTATTATTGCGCCGGCATTTGCATTTTAATAATTTTGCATCTTTTTAAATAATTTTTATTTTAAATAATTAACCCGCATTGCATTTTGTCAAACCGGTCCAGTACGGAACCCAATCCGAATCAATTCAATCCAACACCATTTTTATATCATCCAAACACCCCTTTTATTTTTCCCCATTTTAAATTCCAAACACCCTTTTATTTCCCCCCCATTTTTAAATTTCAAACCACTTTTCATTCCCCCCTAAACACCTTACCCCCCCTTATTAAAAGAGGGGGGCAACCCATCAGCAAAAAATAGAGAGAGTCCAACGTTTTTTAAAGGCAGCCCACACGTTCAACAACAAAAAAAACAAAGGGCTGAGCCCATTTTTTATTTTTAAAAAGAGGACCTCAAAGCCTCTCCCTTCGCCGCCTTTGCCGCCTCGCTTCTTCACGGAGTTCTAAAAACTCCGCAACCCCTTTAAACACCTCACTCTCCTCACCCTTCCGGCGAACCCTCGCTCATCCTCCCGCCATCGCCGCACAACCGGCGACTCACAACTCCACCATCACCGGCGAAACCTTCAAACACCCGCAGCCACACGCCCCTCTCTCACCCTCTCTCACCATCTCGCCGCCTCCGCTCAACCTTTGCATTCCTGCCGCCACCCACCGCCGACCGCCACTAGCTCCGCGAACCACCACCATAACCCCACAATCGCTACTCCCATCGCCGAACTCCCATTCCCATTAACCATGAACCATCACATCATCGCTCGCTCCGCCATCGTTAGCGCCGGAACAAAGAATGGCGGCGTTGCTCGCGAACTCGCCGTTGTAGTGATGTCGCCGCATCGCATAACTATTACTCGCTTCCTAATCTTTATTATCATTACGTGGTAGTGGATCGACGGTTTCTTTTCGTTGTTGGCGACATTCGATTTCCGCCGATTGTACCATCGTTATGGCGCGCTCCGCGGATCGAGCCGGAAGTGACGCCGCCGCCTCTCTCCGTTGGTAACATCGAGCCTTGTCGATTTAAACTCCGCGACGCTGTTTTTCGACGCTCGCTGATCTGCTTTGCACCGTGTTGGGGACCGATTTTTACTTATTTTTAGTAATTTAGCCGAGTTAAAAACTCGCGAATCGTCGCGCCATCGATTTTGTTTCGTTGTCGGATTTTAACATTTCGGCGACCTTGCGCTTCATTTTATCGTTGTTGCTGCTTATTCGACTGCTTGGCCGCCCCATCGCTTTCTGCTCACGGGCTATCGCTTTCGTTATTTTCCATTGTCCCACGTATCACTTGGTATTTTATTTTATTGATCGATTTTTGAACAAGTTATCGACTTGGTATTTATCGATTTTTGAACAAGTTACTACACTTGGTATTTTATCGATTTTGAATTTGATACTACATTGGCCAAAGAAGGATTTATCCGTCGATCCGAGGCCTCCGTGGTAAGCGAGACTAATATGTGGGTGAGGAGGAAAGTGGAAAAGATTGGACGAGAATGCATAGTATCGCTCACCGTGAGGCGAGTCGATCGCCAGTAGCGATATCGCTTCTCATGTCTTAGTATTCTTGGCATAACACTAATGAGCCCACACTATATAAAAATATATCTTTTACAATATATTTTACATATATATCTATATATATACATATATTGTTGTTTGTTTGGTAATTTATTTATCATTTACTAACTCTTCTACTAAGTGTCTTTTGCATTTATATGCACCCCAAAGTTAAATCATTCGCATAAAAATAAAATAAAAGCAAAATGTTGCTAATTTATCTTCATTACATCTTTTATGTTTATTTGCTTTCATTACTATCTTGTTAAATACATATCTATATTAAATATTTGCATGCCTAGTTTGAATATCTTTTGATTAGTTTAATAATTAGAATGCCCTTTAGAATTGTAAATTGCATGTTAGTACAATAATTTTAAACCTAAGTTTGAACGGACAACCGCAAGTTAGAGGATCCTTTAGGGTGCCTAACCCCTTCCCTTTAGGATAATAAAGAACCCTTACCTAGAATCTCGCATAGCTTTCGCAGACCTTTAAAATGGAGATCATTCGTAGTATTTTATGCTACATTTTCAGTGTCCTAATTCACTATAATAATTAGGTGGCGACTCCTTTAAATAGCATTTCAGGAATCCAACCATGCGTAGCGGTAATCCCGTTTTCCGGCTCCGGTCGAAAATGGGGCGTTACAGGCATCAAGTTGATACTAGTCCCTAAGTCATACAAAGCCACTTTACATGTCACCTTCCTTAAAGTGCAAGGTAAGGTGAAACTCCCCTGATCTCTCAACTTTGGTGGGAGCTTCTTCTGCAAAATAGCACTGCATTCTTCAGTGAGTATCACTGTCTCATAGTCTGTCAGCTTTCTCTTTTTAAACAGTACGTCTTTCATAAACTTTACATATGCTGGCATTTACTTCAATGCTTCAATGAAGGGAAGGTTAATGTGCAGTTTTTTAAATACCTCCAAAAATTTTGAAAACTGCTTATCTAAAGACTTCTTCTGTAGCCTTTGAGGGTAAGGGATTTTGTTTGTGTATTCCCTCATAATTGCGGGCGGAGCCTTCTCTAAGTTAGGGCGATCATCAGTAACCCCCTCCTTTTCTCCCTCAGCTGTCTTCTCTACCTCATTCTCCTTCCCCCTCACTGGTTGAGATCCCACCTGCTCTAACTGCTTCCCACTTCTCAAGCTAACTTCCTGACATTGCTCCCTTGGGTTCATCACTGTATTAATGGGGAGATTACCTTGCTCTCTTTTATTCAGTGTGTTCGTCAGCTGTCTCATTTGAACTTCCAGATTTTTAATCGATGATCTTGTTTCCATTATGAACTGATTCTGGGAGTTGGTCAGGGTCGAAAGTGAGGATTGAGTCGCTGCCATGAATTGGTTCTGGGTTTTGGTCATGGCTAACAGTGTTGCTTCCAAGTTATCTAGTTTCTCTTGTGGTGCTGGTTGGTTGAACTGCTGTGAAGATGAGGCTTGAAACTGTGGCTGCTGCCCCTGGTCATTCTTCCATGAAAAATTTAGGTGATTTCTCCACCCCGGATTATATGTGTTGGAGAATGCATTGTTGTAGGCCTTTGAAAATTCTCCACTGCTTGAACCTGCTCCATAGGCACATTATTTGGGTTCACAGCTGTACACATATCAAAAGTATGGGGACCCCACAAATTTCACAACTCATGTTGTTTGGGCGACAAATTTGACAGACAATGTATTCTCACAGACCGCTTTGTCAAAGTGGCCACCTGCGCAGTCAATACAGTGATAGCATCTAGCTCATGAATCCCAACTACTTTTCTATCACTGCTCTCTCATCGGTCCCCTGATAGTTGTTTGTGGCCATGTCCTATAGCAAATCATGTGCCTCATTGACACTCTTTTTCATGAACGTTCCTCCTGCTGCAGCATCAATAATGACACGAGTTGTACCACACAGCCCATTGTAGAATATGTGGACTAACTGTCACGCCCCGTACCCCGGGCCCGCGACTGGTGCCCTACCTGGGCACCCTTCTATTCATACAACTCAATAAACCGCGGAAGATAAATAACACTCTTTTTAAAAAAAAAACAAAGGCAAAGCCGATAAGGCTGCCATAATATAAATCACCCAAAAAGGTCTACACTGTTCAATTATATAAATACAACTCTAGTCAGTCCAGCCAACATATGAATACAGACCTCTAAGAGTTTGGACAAATACCTTGACGGGGCAAGGCCCCGCCGTACCCCTGAATATACCTAGCCATAATGACAAGCTCCGGAGCATTGGAGCCATCTCAAAATGTTGAACCAGGATCCTAAGCTCGCGGATCCAAAACTGTGTACCTAGACCTGCGGACATGAACGCAGCTTTCCGGCGGGTCGATAACAAGTATTAAGTATGGAACAGAAATAAAGTACATCAATTAAGATCATAACTATACAAGGAATGACAGGGGCAAGTATGAAAATCAAATACCAGATCCTACCGTGTCATATAAAAATCGAGCCAATCAGACCTTATATCAACGTACTCATCAGAATAATCGCACCACTTTCAAATATGAAAGCCATGTCACAAATTCGACACCGCCTCAAGATATAATATCACGTAAGCATGCCGTGGAATACAACATCACCACAAGACGTAATAAGTATAATGTACCATACCAAGACATCGTGCCTTTTAACAAAGAGAGTGAACAAGAATAAACTTTGCCGGTTTAAAACAGGAAGCTTATGATTAACCTAGGGGCATCCGCCCGTAGTATCATTATGCAATCCTACTCCTGGGACTATTTCACCCGCATAGGCCGTATGGACCCGCATGAGGTAATCTTTCAGATAGTCGTATCCGCCGCATAAAGCCGCATGGACCCGCATGAGGTAATCTCCTCGCATAGGACTGGTCCGCCCCGCATGGGACTATTTCACCCGCATGAGCCCTACGGACTCGCATGAGGTATTTCTCGCATCGTGGGGAGCAAATCCACGGAATGTGCAAATGCCACAAGTCCGGGGAATGACCCCATAATGAATAATCTATCACAGGCACAACCGGCTAACATAATCATGTAACATAAGTACAATCGACTATCATAATCTCATAACATAAGCACAACCGACTATCATAATCTCATAACATAAGCACAACCGGCTATCATAATCTCATAACATAAGCACAACCGGCTATCATAATCTCATAACATAACCCTACTATGTAGGCTCGGTGTCTCATAACATAACATTTTAAACCGCCTTTTCACTTCTTCTTAAGTCGTTATAACAACTTTCCATAAAACTATTATAACAACCTTTCATTTTAGAGAACTTAAGGCACTTTTATTTCTTATCACATTGGGGAAACTAAACCCAAAAGTACTACGTACATACATACTTAAAAAGAACCATGCAACTCCTTTTCATTAAATCAACAAACGTATACTTTTAAAACTCAAGTTACATATTCTTTTGAAATCATTCTTCTTAACTCTTGAAATAAATCAAGAAGCCATACTTTTTAAATCAAGTCATTCATTCCT
The DNA here is from genome assembly GCA_029844215.1 of Przewalskia tangutica. NCBI lineage: Eukaryota > Viridiplantae > Streptophyta > Magnoliopsida > Solanales > Solanaceae > Przewalskia > Przewalskia tangutica. Next base: position 1,439,623 of record CM056719.1, read on the forward strand.
TTAAAAATCAAGTCTCATAACTTGAAAAATAAAGTCTCATAACCTTTTAGGAAATCAAAGTTCATAGTCTTAAAACTTTATAACATAAATTCTTTAAAAATCAATTCACTTACTTCAATTAAGTCAAGTCATTTCTTCCTTTAAGAATCAAGTCTCATAACTTAAAAAATAAAGTCTCATAACCTTTTAGGAAATCAAGGCTCATAGTCTTAAAACTTCATAACATAAATTCTTTAAAAATCAATTCACTTACTTCAATTAAGTCAAGTCATTTCTTCCTTTAAGAATCAAGTCTCATAACTTGAAAAATAAAGTCTCATAACCTTTTAGGAAATCAAGGTTCATAGTCTTAAAATTTCATAACATAAATTCTTCAAAAATCAATTCACTTACTTCAATTAAGTCAAGTCATTCCTTCCTTTAAAAATCAAGTCTCATAACTTGAAAAATAAAGTCTCATAACCTTTTAGGAAATCAAGGTTCATAGTCTTAAAATTTCATAACATAAATTCTTTAAAAATCAATTCACTTACTTCAATTAAGTCAAGTCATTTCTTCCTTTAAGAATCAAGTCTCATAACTTGAAAAATAAAGTCTCATAACCTTTTAGGAAATCAAGGTTCATAGTCTTAAAATTTCATAACATAAATTCTTTAAAAATCAATTCACTTACTTCAATTAAGTCAAGTCATTTCTTCCTTTAAGAATCAAGTCCCATAACTTGAAAAATAAAGTCTCATAACCTTTTAGGAAATCAAGGTTCATAGTCTTAAAATTTCATAACATAAATTCTTTAAAAATCAATTCACTTACTTCAATTAAGTCAAGTCATTTTTCCTTTAAGAATCAAGTACCATAACTTGAAAAAATAAAGTCTCATAACCTTTTAGTAATTCGAGTTACTATACTTTCATAATCAAGACTTATATATTTTCAAAATTAATTTACTACATACTTTCGAAATCCAAGTCTCACGTACTTTCCAAATTAATACTTTTATGAGTCGTGAATAGGTTATACTCGTTTATAACGATCTTTTCCATTGAGCCATGATCTAGAAAATGTAATACAATTTTGTCTCATCTTAGTTTCTATGCAGATGGAAGATTCTACTCATTTCAATGTAATTGATTACCGATACATTTTTATTAACGCTGCAATGGCTTGTTCGGTCCTTTTTTTTTCATTAGTGAAGTAAGTTAGCAAGGTCAACTAGACTCCAATACTTCCTAACGACTCTTACCAACATCCCCCATAAGACTTGGTAAGAACTTAGGAATATTCTAGACATGCCTTTAACATAAAATCAATAACAAGAATACTTCTTATAACAAGGAAAATATACTCAAGAACAAGTCTTGTATACCCCTAACAACAAGGCAAGTATACTTCAAATATCAAGGCAACTATACTCCTAATCACAAGGCAAGTGTACTTCAAATATACTCATGTCTATAAAAGAAGAAGTTCACATACCTCTTCGGCTAATCCACACGCTAAGTAGACATCGCCGGTGTTTGGAAATTGCTGTCCGGACTGCCTGAGAATACTGTGGAACATTTTCGGGTGGTTGAGCAGCCTGAACTGCCGCCATTGGTGGCAGAATTCCCACTGCGCCGCTATCCGTCGCCGGAATTGTTCGTCGGAAAATTCCATTTTTGATCTGTTGGAGTGAATTCATCGAATTGTTGTTGCGTGGATGAATTAATGGAGGAAAATCAATTTTGGAGGTCTGTTTGTGGTCCTGCGGCGGCACCGCCGCCGCCGACAAGCTCAAGGCTGCGTCAATGGCGGATTCCGAAATACTGAGAATTGAGGCTCGGGATTAGTTGCAAAACGTAGCTAAGATCAATACGAACACAACGGTATTTGCCTTAGTCCTCAACTGTACCGGAATTGCTCGGAATTTTCCAACTTCCGATCGAAAAATATGATTTGGTCGACCCGATGATCTGGGTTGAATTGGAGGTCGTGGGTGGTGCCAAAATGTCGGCCTTTCCACCCTGAATCTTTCTACACTAGCCACGACCGTCGACTCTACCTGTGGTGGCCGGAAAAATGCTCGTCGACGACCAAGGGTTTCGGCGAAGATCGATCTGGTCGACGGCGAGTTTGAGCAAGAATCGAGGGTCCTGGTTTACATGGAAATGACGGAAAGGAGATGGTGGTTCTGATGGTATACTCCACTCCCGTCGATTGTACCTCAGTTGGCTGGAAAATAAGAAAAACCGAACGGGGAAGATGGATGAACAGTGACCGAAACTTCGATCTGAAATTGCCGACGATTCCGGGAGAATCGACGGTGGCGGTTGGTATGGTTTTGACGGGCTCGACGGGACGAAGCTTTTGGTATATGTCTCGCCCCCGGCGGATTCCTGGTTTGGCCGGAAATGGCGTTTTTACGAACACTGTTCATCGACGACACTGTTCATGGACGGATTTTCAATGTTCATACACGTTTTGGTATTTTTTTGTTCTCCGTTTTGCCTTCCCAAACTCCCTAATACATACAAAATTTCTCGGGTGGTCCCACATGACCAAATTTCGAAATTAAATTCAACTAATAAACCATTTTCCTTTACAAGGTTCGGAGAAATTTTCGGAATTTTTCATTCTTTCTAAAATTCAATTCTCAATTTCTTACGTACGTTCTTATCTCAACTGCTGGAAATACAGGGTGTAACACTAACATCCACTTCTCAATCCCATGATGAGGGCAGTTTCTCTGCAGATCTTTAAAACACTCACATGCATCGTAGAGTGACTCTCCATCCATCTGATAGTAATTATGAAGCTCTCCTATGAGCTTTGCTGCTTTGGATGGAGGGAAGAACTTGACAAGGAACTTCTGGGCTAAGTCTTTCCATGTAGTGATGGAGTTCGTCTGTAATGAATTCAACCAGCACTTTGCTCTCTCCGTGAGTGAGAATGGGAAGAGCCTCAACCGAATGACATCATCAGTAATACTATTGTATTTAAACGTTGCACACAGCTCCAGGAAATTTGCAAGATGCAATTGGGGATCTTCTGTCGATAATCCCCCAAATTGGACTGAACCTTGGACCATGTGCAAGATCGCTGGTTTAATTTCAAAATTATTAGCTTCAACAGCTGGAAGCCTGATGCAAGTCTGCACCCCTGTAATAGTAGGCAACACATAGTCCCCTAAGCTCCTTTCTGCAGGATGCGGGACTTATCTCATCAAAGTCGGTAACTCATCATTCCTCTCATTGTTGTTTCGCTGATCTCCCATTGCTAAGGAATCATCAGCTCTTTTCTCTTTTCTGTTCTGTCTGCACAATCTTTCAATCTCAGGATCCAGAGGGAGAGGAGTGTCTCCTCCTCTCATACTTCGTATAAACTAAGTTCCTGAGACTAATCAAAAACAACAAACAGATCACGACAAACAACACTAAAACAAAATATAAAATTTTAAAAAAAACTGAAAATAAAAACCAAATTCTAAATAAGAATAGATAAATCGATATTGAAAGTACATCAGTCCCCGACAACGGAGCCAAAAACTTGTTAGGATATTTCCAAGTGCTTACGCAAGTGTACTTATCGCTTCAAGTAATATAGTCTGTAAGATCGAATATCGTCCACAGAGACTGGTTATCAAGTAATGACTATCTATTCTATGGTATCTATTTGGTTAACGTTATTTTGTTTGAAAATTATAACTACTAATTAAAATAAAGTGCAGAAATTAAACTAATGTTGAAAATACTTTGGGATTTAAAACAGTTATGATGGAAATAGGGCTTCCAATCTCCTCAACTACACACTCTTTCACGCGTTAATGCAATGCTAATGATTCTTCTTCGTATTAAGATAACATGTTAACTAATCTGTCATTATATTCCGGTTAGGACATACAAGAGCTCAATCATGTGCAGAAACCTTCTATATTTCTATGATAGATTTTACCACACAAGAGTATTAAGAACAATAACCATAAACATTACACAAGTATCGGGGTACTTTCGTCCACAATTCTAATCTATGTCTATTCAACTACAACATATTCAAATCTCACATTTCAGAATTTTGATTCGAAATCATATATGTGATGAAAATTAGTGATTAATTAATTATCAAGCAATCAAAACAATTATTGAATAGATCTTAATATGCATGAAGAAGAAATCAATAACTAATGCATTAACTATATGAAAGAGTTTCAAGCGATTCGATGGAAAACCCTAATAAAGTAATTAGCTCCTAAACATTGTCATGCTAAGAACTAAATTACAATTCAACATAAACTGAATTAAAATAAAGAAAAGAGAAAGAACTCGAACACAACTCTCCAATGGTGTAGCTTGTAGTCGCCGTCCTCCTCTCCAAAGTATGATTTTTTTATTATGGTATATGGTATCTAATATGAGCAGGGTTTAGGGATTTTATACTTGAGAAAAGTTGTCTTTCGGACCATGTCACGCCCTTTTCCGACCGCGACTTTTATTTTAAAACTCCTCTTGCTTAATAAAAGTGTTAGAAAAATAGTATAAAATGCTAAAGGTGCAAAAAAATGCTAAAATATTAAAGAGGTGTTAAAGGGGTAAAAGAGGGTTAGAATGTTAAAAGTGCTAAAAGGTGCTAAATGCTAAGGGGTGCTAAAAGGGTTCGCGGAGTCGCCACCTAATTAATTTGGGTGAATTAGGACACCTAAATGTTAACTAGTTTAAAGTAAACATTAACTCCATTTTAATGGTCTGCAAAATTGTGTGAGATTCTGGGCGAGGGTTCTTTATTATCCTAAAGGGAAGGGGTTAGGCACCCTAAAAGATCCGCTAACTTGCGGTTGTCCGTTCAAACCTAGGGTTATTATTATGCTAAGATGCAATACATGTCTTGAAAAGTGTTTAAGTAAAGGATGTAGGAAGTATTCTTTGCTAACGTAAAAAATGCGAGATTTGTTTTAAAATATATAAAGTTAGTCCTAGCTAAAATATGTATTATTATATGTGCAAAGATGATTTATGCATTTATGAAGTAGGCCTAGCATGCAAGGTATCTATATAGTAAATGGAACTAATTTTCCTATATGAATGTTAATGATTGAGTTTATAGAATTTGATAACAAATAATACTTTTAATTACGTGAAGAGTTATGCAAGTGAAAAATCGTTAGGTTATTTAATGCGACTTTAAGCGATGTATAACTAGCATAAAATAATTAAGTTAGAAGAAACGAGTTTTAGTATCAAACTGCCTCTTAATGGCAACCCAAAGCTTGAATGTCCTAAAGGTTCTGCTAGTAGAGTGATGTTAGGCAATTTATTTACAAATAATGAATGGGCAGGCATAAATTAATAAATGACTCTAGGAAGGAGATGTCTTTTCGCCGGTGGTTTTGAGATTCCAATGCGGATAGAGAAATGCACATATGTGTGGGTCTTCATTTGCTGTAGCTTGTAATGAGTCTCGTCATGAGACTCTTCATTTTTTGCTCTGATGCGTGCCATGTAAAAAAAAGGACAAGGTAAGGATTAGTACGAGCCCAAATAATAATTGATACAAATAATCAGGACGAGCACATATATTTACCATATAAACATGTCACAGTGACTCAAGAAGATAAAGGAAGAAAAAAAACTGGTCCAGCACAGTCACTGGGCCCTGGATGCAGGCAGTTAGGCAGGAATGCGAAAAAGGGCCCAAAACGTGACAATTTCAGATTTAAAGAAAGGCCAATAAATCCTACATGTGATAGGCCCGACCCACAAACCAGCCCCTATTTCAGTGAATTCACAGGGATGTTCAAATAGGCAGGTATTTATATGACACAGTTTGGTTATTCAAGCAGGCACACATTAGCTTTTAATATGAGCCTCAACAGATAGGCATATCAAACCTATATTGTTATATGATCAATCCAAATATATACTACATAAACAGACATCCAACACTACATATACTCAGCTTCCCTGCTTTTAATTTCATATGCGACTGAGTGTTTTAGTGCTAACATATTCATAGTAGATACTTGTAGAGTAACACAGGAACACTAGGCTAAGCTTCCTCTTATTATATGCACGTATTCAGAAGACACTAATAAAACCAAGTTTACATATCATTTTTATAATTGAAGATGGGTGAGACTACCTTTGTAAAACCAACATAGAGGAAGGGTTCTGACCTTCAATCAAATACAGACAGGGATGACCTCATGCTAATATAGATACCATGCAAAACATATGAGATTACCAGTTTTATGAGCATATGCAGACACTAAGATAAGAATGCCAATATTACAAGACTGCTCAAACAAGCAGGTCACTTAATATGTAAACTGCAGCGTCACTTATCAGGCACGTCAATGTTAATACTTCAACAGGATAGCAACCCGCCTAGTTATCCAAACCAATACATGAGCAACATCACACAAATGTGTCTATGCGGATAATACCAAACTTTCTAGTATTTTGACACAACCAAAACTCTTAAACATGGTACATATGTTTTAACATGTTCTTATATAATATATAAAAAGCATTTCAGTGACTTAAACATACACAATGGTCAATAAAACAACGAAGAAATGCATTCAAACATATGAAACCATTTGCGAATTACATGACCTTAGAGGTCTTCCCCTGCTCAAGTTGCTTTGCCCCAAACAAATACAGTAGGTAACTTAACATACCAATATCCATTCCGAGACATCTTAATGGTCAATCAAATATATTAGATATTACCAAATGCAGACACAGTCATATAACAGCCATCAAATATGTCTTTAAACTAAGCGAAACTGTATATTAGCCTAAAAATTCATGACTAACATGCTTCAACAATTAATGTCCTGGACTCAAACAATAGCCGATCTACTCAATCAAGTATGCAAACATGTCACGAATGCCAGTATTAACCTAAACATATTAACAATCGTAGTCCCAAAGATTAATAACAATCAACATTATCTTAAACAGGTTTAGCAATTAACTTAATAAACATAAACAGTCGCCGACATCGACTTAACAAGCACTTAACAGTCGTTCAAAACACATACTGTACATATTAATGTTAAACGAAATCTAAGACTATAAGGGTAAAATATTACCTTCTCCGGGCAGCGAACCGAGGCAGCGAATTGAGGCAGCGTATCAAGTCGTCGACTCGCTCGGGTTTTGGTTTTGCGATGTGAATAAAAAGGGGCAAAGCTTGTTTGTTGATTTCTTGACTGATGTTTGAAAGAAAGGGTTTCGAACTTCCTGATCTTGTGATGCTAATTGTCTGGGTGTTGAGCCCCCCAACTCTCGATGCCTTTGTTGTTATTGCTGATTTTTTTCTCTCTTCCCCCCCCCCCCCCCCGTCTACCCCCTCCTTTGCATGTGTAAAAATGCTCAACTTATAGTCTCCAATTGGGTTCCATTTTAGGGTAAGTTTTAAGGCTGATTTTTGTGCGATTTGGGTACTGATTTCGTGTGATATTTTGACGAGATATGTGCTTGATGCTGGTGATTTTGAATGGTAAGATTTTGTGTACGATTTGGTTAAGGTAAGTTACCGATTTTGGAAGGGATTTAGTTTAACTTTATGGTGTTATTCTAGATGGTAAGGAGCGAGCTGGCTGTGTGCATGGGTAAGGAAAGTCGCCGGATTCTCAGGCGAGAATCTCGGCAAAGGAAAGGCGCGGCGATGGGGGTGCGAGGGTAAGGTGCGGCGGGTTTAGGTTTTTTTCTAGGTTAAATTCCCTAAGGGTTGTTGACGATGGGGGGGGGGAGAGGGTAAAGTAAGGGCTGCTGGGGCGTGGGCTCTGGACTGATAAGGGGAAAATAAAGGGGTGGGGTGCTGGGCCGCGGGTGTGGGCCTTCTGGATGTTGGGCTGGTGAAGGGCTGGCGAGTTTTAAAGGTTTTGGGTTGATTAGGTATTAGTTTTAGGAGTTAGTTTTATGTATTAGGTATTTAAATACAACCCTAGGTGTTTTATTAGCCTAAGCTTGAGTTTAAATTATTATAAAAAATAAAGACGGGCGTGCTATTTAATTAGTGCTTAACATTTTATAATGTGATGCCGTTATTAAAATCTTATTTATTGTGCATTATTTATTATCATTTAAGCTAAAGTTAAATTATCTTAATATGACTTTAGGTGCTTTATTAATTCTTAGATTGGGTTTAAATTATTACAATAATTATGGGATTGCTTTTTGTATTAATAAATGCGGCTATGCTATTTGACACGACGTCATTGTCAAATTATTTATTTTATTATCATTTAAGAATTATGACAGGGCTTAAAATTAATAAATACGGGCGCGAGACTCTAAGTGCGTAATTTTCTACGTAAGACGCGACACCATTATTAAATTGTTTATTTGTGCATGTATTAATGTTTTATGTGCTGCATTTTATTATTTAAAAATTATTAAAAATTATTGTTGAAAATTGGTGTTGTTTTATAGTTAAGGACTGGACGGGAGGGTCAAAATTGGGTGTCAACAGATCATAAAAACTCTCTCCAATTAGGCCCAGGAAATCAAAAAAATACGCGTCGGAGCCGCGGCCCTTCGTCCAGGCGCCGCGACCCTTAATCGGCAAAAATCACTGGAGCATTCTGTTTCTGAGGCGCCACGGCCCTTCGTCTATACACCGCGGCTCTTGACACGGTGAATATTTTTCTTGCTCTCTGGAATTTTCACGCCGCTGCCCTAATTCCTTCAGCCGCGGCTCATCAGTGTCGCGACCCTTGACCTGTTTTCGTCCAGATTTCACCTGATTTCTTCTATTCTTCTTGGGAAATTTTAGGCTTCATTCGTTGGGATGTGCTTGTGCAAATTTCATCTTCATTGAGCTCATTTCATCCTCAATTCTGTATTTCCTCCTTTGGAACCGTTGTGACTCAAAAGAAAGAAAAATAACCCTAATACTATACTAAACACAAATGAAAAGAGTAAAATACTAACTAAAAATGACTCAACAGAGTGTACTAAAATACACTCAACAAAAGCCAACAAGTATTGTGGCAACAATAAGCTTTTGAGGTCTTGATCATCGTTCTTGAGTCTTTCTTGGGATCTTGGATCTTTGGATCTTCGTTCAACTGCAGTAAGCCTCTTGATCTTTTTAACCTGAAACCAAAGATATTAAATCTGGTAATGTTACAATTTCGCTGCTGAGTCGAGTGATATTCGCTTTGTCCTTAAGACATTATTGCCCCGTATATATTCTTTTACGATATGAGCAACTGTCTCTCAAGATAAAACAACAACTAAACAAATGAGCAAATTAAACTCAAGTGTTTCTCAAGAAGAACCTTTGAGTATGTGAGAGTATGCTAGAGAGAAAGAAGTTCAGAAAAACCTAAACTAGACAAGAGTAATGTGTGTTCTACAATTGAGCCAAAAGCCTCAATTTATAGTGTGGGTAAGATAACTTCCCAACTAGCCAAGTAATGGCCATCAATATCCATGTAATGACACTAATTGAGGGGTGTAATTCAGCCAAATAATGGCTGAATTCAAGAGTCAATTGGCGGAGAATCAATGCCTCAAACCAGCCCAGAAGTAAGTAACTTTTCAGCTCCCGTCGAAGCCTTCTGATATCGAAGCACCGCGGCCCTGCCTGGGAGGCCCCACAGCTCTCCGGCAACGCGGCTCCAACGGTGTTGCGTCGCGGCACTTCACGGCTCCGCGGCGATTTTTGACTCGTTTCTTCTTTTACACATCGTACATTTCTTCCTTCATTTACCAACGTGAAACACATGTCATTTAACCAATGATCGTCCATCATTTCATGTGTCAAACATTTACTCATGTACCAATATCTCTTTAACTAAATTTACTGTTACACCCCGTAATTCCAGAGCATATAAGTGAGAACGTAATTAAGGAAATAAGATTTGAATGTTGGAAGGAAAGTATATTTATATTTTTCTAATATGGGAAATTTTGGATACAAATGTGACGACGAAAATTATTAACTTGTAGTTAAATTCTTTCCAATGGATTTATGGACTTAGTATTGTATTATGAAGTCTTGACATTGATAATATGAGGTCCACCGAAAATTTCACAATTTTGTGGGCCCATCAAAATTTTAAGAATTTTGGCTTAGTGTTGAATTATTAAATCTTGGTATTGAGAAGTGAGTCCATTGAAAATTTATAGATATTTGGCTAAGTGTGGGATGTTTTTTTGTGATGAGAAAGACAAGTGGGGTTTATGGGTACCCATCCACTTGTGTGCAAACTCCAATTATATCTAGACTTGGCAAGACTTTATGTTCATAATATCTTCTCCTCCAAACTCATTTCTCTCTTCCTTCTTCATCAAGTTTCGAAATTCCCTTAGCCAAGTGAAGAACAAATTAGTTTCTTTTCCAAGATTAAGCTATTTAACTAAGTTTTATGCAAGGTTAACTCTCCAAAACAATGGGTCACGATTTTGGTCAAGAAACTTCTTTGAAACCCTAATCTTGGAAATGATCTTTTTGGAAGAGAAACAAGAAAGTAATATGGTTACAAGCTTGTAAAGGATACATGCATGTTGTTGTGACTTGAAGAAAGGGTGCAAAGGTGAAGCAAAGGTGCCGAGAACTTGGGACTGTTTTGGCTAAAAGTGAAGGTAAGAGTTCTTCTTCCTCTTTAAGATTAATGGAAGTTAAATGATGTTATAATTAATGGATGAACTTGTGTTAAGTGAAATGAAGAATAAAAAATGCATGTGACAGGTTTTGGGCAAGTTAGCCGATTTTGGATTGTTATATTATATTGGATTTCGTTGGTTATTGTTATTGCTATCTTCACTTATTGCATGTTAAAATGAAGGAATCTTGTTGTTGATAGTTGATATGGTTTATATTAAAGTGTTGAAACTTGAATTGAATTATAAGGAATTATGAAAAGGGCTTTGGATTGTTGTTGTTGGCCGAAACTATCTTAAAACTGTTGGATATTGTCGTGTTGTTTTATACGTGTATAATACTGGAAATTCAGTACCATTACGCATGTTTAAATGTGGTAATTGCTAACGTATGTCCTAAAGGAATAATGATATAGAAAGGTGTAGAAAGACTTCACATTCTACCCTCGTTGTTATTGGAATATGGATTGTTTTAATAGAGATTAAGAGGTTGAATTTACATGAGAAATGGGTGTGTAAATCCCCTTTGTTGCTATTTTGGTTGTGCCCTTAATTGGTGCTTGATTATTGATGTTATTGGCCTCGTTTGGAAGTTGTGGATATGTGTATAAATAGGGGAAGTGCTGCCCAAATTTTTATATGAAAAGAGAAACATTACTTGGTATATGACCTACACTAGTAAGCATGAAGTTGATAGACGTATTATTGTTATTATAGGTTGAAGTACTGCTTGAGACGTATTCTACTTATCGTATTGGTATAGCCGATAAGGTATGTGAAACTATCCTTTTTTTTTGGCATGATTTATATAAAGTGAGTGTACGACGGACGTACATAGTTTTATTGGATCTTAATCCTTATTGATACATGATATGAGAGTGCCTTGGTTTTTCTAAAATGAAAGATATGATAGTGCCTTGTTTTTCGAAAATGAAAGTTCATTTTAATGATTTATACATGATATGATAGTGCCTTGGTTTTCGAAAATGGAAGTTCATTTTAAAGATTTTATTTAAATTGCACAAGGTTGCTCATGATAGCTATTCGTGCAAGTGTTATTATTCCATTTCACCGAGTCTCATAATGGGCCGACAATGTTCATGAGTCCCATAATGGGCCGGCAATGTTTATACATATATGATTCCATGGACATGATATCCATGATGCGGGTATAGATACCATGACACCGAGTCCCATAATGGGTCGGGTATGTTCGTGCGCTGATCCTTGCAATTGTTCATCACCGAGTCCCTCTCTAGAGGGCCGACAATGTTTATACGTATATGATTTCATGGACATATATCCATGATGCGAGTATAGATACTCATGACAGTAGATATTATTCCATGGACATGTATCCATGATGCGAGTATAGATACTCATGACAGTATATGATCTCATGGACATGCTTCCATGAGGCGGGTATAGATAACCAGGACAGTATATGATTATATGGACATACATTCATGATTTTGATATGACTCTTATTTTTATAAGGCACAGTTGACTCTTTATTTTTATAAGACACAGTTGACTCTCTATTTTTACAAGGAGTACAGTTGGCTCTTATTTTATATGACACAGTTGGATCTGGTATTTGATTTTCATACTTGTCCTTGTCATCTTTTGGCCAGTTATGATCTTATTTACTGTACTTTATGTTTACATACTTAGTACATTGTTATACTGACCCCCTTCTCCAGGGGTTGCGTTCATGCCCGCATGTATATGTACTCAATTGGGTGATCCTCGAGCTTATGATCTTTGCTCAACTTTTGGGATAGCTCCATTGTTCCGGGGCTTGTCATTTTGGTACAGACTTATGTATATTCAGGGGTACGGCGGGGCCTTGTCCCGTCACATTTCATTATCAAACTCTTAAAGGTCTGTAGACAAGCGTGGGTGGTAAATATGTATTTGGATACATGTGGGTTGTATATATTGTAACTCGTTTTGGAAAATTCTGTATATAGTGGCAGCCTTGTCGGCTTTCCTGTTTTTTTATTATATGGGTTATATTACAGTTTCAGGGGACATGATCCCTTTGTTATGATCTTATGAGTTTTCTTAAGCTTCCGTTGGTTATAAGTGATGTGTGGGTATAAGGGTGCACAGGTAGGGCACCAGTCGCTGCCCGTCGGTTCGGGGCGTGGCATTTACGATACTTGGCACTACGTGTGCACGTGTGTGGAAACGACGTTTTCGACGAGCGAGACCTCAATTATTCGAGTCATAAATAATGGGTTAAACTTAATTCCACATTAGTAAATTTCCAACAAACCCCTCTTGAAAGAGATTTTGGCACACCCACATGGTTTCTTTCTAGAAATCTTTCGGCGGATCGATGTTGCATCTGGATAGATGGCCGTGACTTTGAACCTTCCATAGTAAAATATCATCGGACTTACTGCGCAGTGAACATGATGTCTTGAACCGTCAATGTTTAGTGTAATCCAAGATAATGGTACCAACACAACTTTCCTTACTCTGTTCTTTTTAATGTTTTGTTCGTTGTGGCCGTGGACACACTTGAATTTTTAAGTGCTTTCATTTGAGGTGGCCAGTCCCCACACTTAAATAGGTGGTCTCTTACAAGGTATCATGTTATACCCCACTTCACAAGTGTTTGGAACTATTAAAATTTTCCCAAACTTAACCTCAACTGTTGAGTATCATTAAAGGTTTTGGAACCTTAATATTTACCCACTCTACATGTAGCACTTATTGTCTATCACGGGAACGGACTTGGATTCATGTTTCTATGCAGAAATCATTATCCGAAGTGCTCTTTCTTCCACCGAAGCACTCAACTGAACCTTTACGACTTAATTTTCATATTGAACCAAATTCTTGGGATCTTTAGTCAGTATGGTTGGGTATCCACCGTATCAGTTCTTATTGTTTGAGTTTTAAGCCCATTCCCCTAGACCTACAGAACTCTTGATATTTTGGGTAATACCTTAATTAAATGGTCTGTTATATCCTTTGATTTAGTAATCAAGGATGTGTCACCCGAGATGATCAACTGCCATACGATCTTATGTCTGCGACAGATATGTCCAGACGCCGTCCTTCGTGCCCTTCTTGACGCCAACTGGGTAGTCATAGTGTATAAGTGACGAAGGCACGAGTTACTCTCAATAAGGGACATCCTCTAAGAGGTCGTGAAGTTACTCAACTTCTCATCATGTTTTGTACAAAGCGATAAACTTCGATTACATCACGAATCGGCCGATGCAAATTTGCTTAGAGGATTTTGCAAAGACACACCATGCACATCCACTTGTGGCATTGGTGTTCTTCAAGTCTGATATCCAGTTTGCATAACTAAGTTTTCTCAGAACTACTGGACATCAAGAATACCATAATCCATAGATAAGCGAATAGTTCAGATGTCGTCACATCCGATTTCACGCCTTATATCGATGATTTCCAGGATCATGAGTGAACCTTAGTTCAACTGATCATCTTTATGAGCCGATACCAGGTCAGTTGTAGTGTGTAAAATACATTGAACTACATGTGACCTGCGCATATCCCTCATGATATATGGATGCACCATGATTCCAATCAATTCTATGATTCATATCCATTGGTGATTCAACGAGACTGTCAAAACACCTCACAAATGAGTTTGGTTTACACCAGTCCGTTAGATGTCTTAGAAATCCCAATTCCTAAGATGTCATCTGCAATACCCATGTCATCCATATTGAAACATTGTTTCAACATATCCTTAGTCTCTAGGATCAAACTAGGACTATTCCCAGTGATCAACATGTCGTCTACATATTTCATATGAGTTACACAATGGATGTACGAGAATAATATACAACTACTACTAGTGCTTTGAAAGAAAAAACAATATGATTACAATAGCAATTAACTTGAAGCCAACAAGTATTGTGGCAACAATAAGCTTTTGAGATCTTGATCTTTGTTCTTGAGTTTTTCTTGGGATCTTTGGATCTTCGTTCAACTGCAGCAAGCCCCTTGATCTTTATAACCTGAAAGAAAAGATACTAAATCTGGTAACGTTACAATTTCGATGCTGATTTGAGTGATATTCACTATGTCGTTAAGACATTATTGCCCAGTGTATATCCTTTAACGATATGGGAAACTGTCTCCCAATATAAAACAACAACTAAACAAATGAGCAAAGGAAACTCAGGTGTTTCTCAAGAAGAACATTTGAGTGTGTGAGAGTAAGCCGCCTGGAATCTCTTGAAGATATCTATCTAGAGAGGAAAAAGTTCAGAAAAATCTGAACTAGACAAGAGTGATGTGTGTTCAACAATTGAGCCAAGGGCCTCAATTTATAGTGTGGGTAAGATGACTTCCCAACTACCCAAGTAATGGTCATCAATAGCCATGTAATGACACTAATTGAGGGGTGTAATTCAGCCAAATAATGATTGAATTCAAGAACCAATTCGTGGAGAATGAATGCCTCAAACCAGCTAAAAGTCAGAAACTTTTCAGCTCCCGTCGAAGCCTTCTTCCATCGAAGCGCGGCCGACCAGAACTTTACGCCGCAAGGCTGCGCTATGCAGGCGCCACGACGATTTTTGACTCGTTTCATCTTTTACACATCGTACATCTCTTTCTTCATTTACCAACGTGGAACTTGTGTCATTTAACCAACGACCGTCCATCATTTCATGTCTCAAACGTTTACTCACGTACCAATATCTTTTTCACTAATGAAATTTACCATACTTGGCACTACGTGTGCACGTGTGTGGAAACGACGTTTCCGACGTGCGAGGCCTCAATTATTCGAGTCATAAATAATGGGTTAAACTTAATTCCACATTAGTAAATTTCCAACATTTCATTCGTAAAATTATATTAAGTATGTTATTGTTGCTTAATATGAATTGTTCAAGTAACTTGTTTGTTAATGTCAAGTTGATAGGATATCATCTAAACATATAAAGATAAATAACTAAAATTTAATTTAATATTTTTTTTTTTTTTACTTATTTAGCATTTATGAGATCATATATATAATAAAGTGTGTCTCACTTAATACTTTCTTATGCACAATATTTTTTATGCATATTTCTCTCATTATTTTAATTATTTTATTATAAGCGATATTATTATTATTGGGACTAGGGATGGCAATTGGGCGGGGCGGGTGTGGGTACCCCCTCCCCCTCCCCCGTACCCGCCAGCATCCGCCATCCGTGGTGGGTATAATTTCAACATTCATACCCGTCTAGGCAGGTATATTCTTAAATCCACACCCGCTCCACCATCCGAGTGGATATTCGCCACCCGTCAATACCCGCATGTACCCGCCAGCCATATCAATGACTTTAACACAAATGGTGCAAGTGAAATAACCCCAAGTGTAACATCAACATAACCAACAATAGTCAATCCAACAATTTTTATTTCAAATTGAAACTCCGAAAATTAACAAAACGCTTCTGAGATTTACAAAAAAAATGAATGAGATTCAACGAGACGTGTACTCTCCAACTCGCCTTCTCAGTAGTCTCATCAACTATGATGTTTCTGTAATGCACACCAACAACCCTTTTCTTTAAGTATTAATTTCTACTTGTGTAAAATACATATATGATTATATGATTTTGAGTGTTTGTGATGAAGGGAGGTAGATTTTGACCCAATAGAAACCTGATGGATCTTGATCAAGCACACACTTTACTCACCAACAGAACCAAGAAATTCAAAAAACCCAAGTTCAATGTCAGTTTCTTGATTTGAAAGGCGACATGCTGCTCTGTGCTTTCTTGGGGGAAGGGTTGAGAGAGAATACAATGCTTTTATGTTAGGGATTAGTTTGGGGTATGGGGAAAATAAGGGTAGGTCGATGTGTTTGGGGGCGTAAGTGTTAAGGCTATCAAGAAGTGATAAGTGAGAAGAGTGAGGGCTGCTGAGAAGAGAGTAAAACGTAAGAGACTAAGAGTGCTGAAGAGTAAACCCTACTCACTTATTAATTATTGTCAATGGGCTTTCGGACTGCTACAAGCCTACAAAGAGATATTTTGAATGCTCACGCAAGCGTACGTATCGTTCACAAGTAATATAGTCTGGTAATACCGAATATCTTCTTCAGAGACTGGTTATCAAGTACCGAATATCTAAGCTTTAGTTTCTATTTGGTGAACGTTAATTTATTTGTATTTTTATCTAATAACTAAGACTAAGTAATTGCAGAAAATAAACTAATTATGATAATACTTTGATTTAAATCAGTTATGAAGGAATTAGGGCTTCCAAACTCCTCAACTATCCACTTTATTCAATCTTTAATGCGACTAGAATGATTCTTCTTCTTCGTTAAGATAACGGTTAACTAGACTATCTTATATTCTGGTTAGGACATATAATCAATCAACCCCAGTGCAGAACCCTTCTATATTTTTATGATAGGATTTACCACATAGGAGGATTAAGAACGGTAACCTATAATGCTACACAAGTATCGGGGTACTTTCGTCCGCGATTTTAACCTATGTCTAGTCAATTACAGCATATCCTAATCTCTCCTTTCGATTTTTGATTCGAAATCATATATGTTATGATAATTAGTGATCAATTAATTATCAAACATTCATACAAAATATTGATTAAATCTTAATCAAGTGAAGAAGAAATCAAACTACTGCATTAATTCATGAATGAAAGTTTCAAGCGATTCATAAGGAAAACCCTAATAGAGTGTTTAGCTCCTAGCCATAGTCACGCTAAGAACTAATACAGAATCCAACATGAACTGAAATAAAACAAAGAAAAGAGAAAAGAAAATAACTTGAACTAGGTCTCCACTCTTGATGCCTCCAAGAGTTGTGTTGTGGAATATGTACAAGGATTTCCCGCTAGCCTCAATAATATGACATAGGGTATAGGGTTTTATACTTATAAACTATATTGCTTTGGACCCTTATACCCCTGTCCAATTTTGGCTCGGATCTGCAAAATTTCGCGTCGGCACCGCGTGATCTGAGAATGGCACGCGTCTAAGTCTATGTAGCCAACCGAACTTCGCGGATCTTTTGCATGCAGCGGTCGCATAATGGCACCGCGGTGTCGAAAGTACTGCAACAAATATTTTTCGAAACCTTGTCCTTTTCTCGTCCGGACTTCGTCTGATTTCTTCTATACTTCTCGGGACTTCTTAGGCTTCATTTCTTGGCCTTTTTTTGTGCAATTTACACCTCAATTAAGCTCATCTCATCTTCTTTTTTGCCATTTCTCCATTTTGGACCGCTGTAACTCAAAAGAAAGAAAAACGACCATACAATTCTCCTTAGAACAGCTACGTCACTTAAGTAATATCGTAAAGAAGAACTGCGTAGCAACTCTTCTTAGAACTATATAGAAGAAAGAAGAACAACTACTAATAGTTTTTTAATTAGAACTGCTACGCTTATAATAGAATAGTGAAATGAGAATAATAATATACTAAACACAAACGAAATGAGTAAAATATTAACTAAAAATTATTCAAAATGTGTATACAAAATACGCCTAACACTTATGGGGCGGGTAGGCGGGCGGTTGGATGCGGGTATGAGGTGAGTATAACTGCAAATTCACCACCTACCACCTACTCGTGGCAGGTACAATTTCAATACACATACCCGCCTACTATCCACCCAAACTGAAACGGCCGCAGTGCGAAATCCGCAAAATTATATCCACCTGACATTCCTAATTGGGACCGACATTAAAAGTTGAGCCACACGGTAATGACCGGCTAAATTTGGTTGTTCATTCTTTGTCCTTTTATATATTAATAACTTGTTTATTTGTTTCCTTCTTTTAATACTCGCCTTGTCTCATTTATATAACTTCACTTTTGTTTATTCGTTTTTTAAATTTTATCGTCCATTACATTTTTAGTTTAATCGTTTTGTATTCGTCTTTGTTATATTACTTCACTTTTGTTTATATAACATTTTTAATTTGGTTTAGTATTCGTTTTGTTACTAACAAAGTTCCAATTTCAAATTTCTACGTGTTTAAATTCTTAATATAAAAAGAATCTCAAATTATCCTTCAACTTTTGATCATAATTTATTTTTACTTTCATATTGAGCTCAATTAAAGATCAAAA
Source organism: Przewalskia tangutica (assembly GCA_029844215.1). Classification (NCBI taxonomy): domain Eukaryota; kingdom Viridiplantae; phylum Streptophyta; class Magnoliopsida; order Solanales; family Solanaceae; genus Przewalskia; species Przewalskia tangutica. The sequence continues at coordinate 1,458,313 of CM056719.1, forward strand.
GAGAGAATTTTATAGACTGACTTTTTGACGATGGCGAGCTCAAAATTTTAAATCATAAGCGCTCAACTAGTTTTAGTCTGAAAATAGCTATTGTGACTGGGTCCTCAATTTATATATTTGTAGTAATACTCACTATTTTTAATATGATTAAAATGTTGAAAATATTTATTAAACCTGAAATAAAGTTAATCCTATTAATTATGACTCGAATAATTGGGGCCCCGCACGTAGGAAATCTTGTTTCCACACACGTGCACACGTAGTGCCAAATATCGTAATTTCCTTAATGGAAGAGATATTGGTACGTATATGAATTGTTTTGAGACGTAAGGTAATAAACGGTTATTGACCAAATGACGTAGGTTTCACGTTGATAAATGAAGGAAGAAGTGTACAATGTATTAAAAGATGAAACGAGCCATCGGGCCGCGGCGAGGCGAAGTAGTCTTTGGGCGTCATGGCGCGCTTTCACGCAGGCCGTGGCGCCAAGTTCTTGAAGTTTTACGCGGCGTCGCCTCTGGTTACGAGCCTCGACGCCTCCATGCAGGGCCGCGACGCTGTGACCGTTTTCAGTCCGTTGGAGAAGAATAAAAACTGACGTTTGAGCTGACTTTGAAGGATTAACTCCATACTAATGGTCATTACTTGGTCATTCAAAGCCATAAATTGGCTAGTTGGAGGGTCTTCTTCTCAACACTATAAAATGAGGTCTTTGAATCATTTGCAAAACACACTTGACACATTCATAAAATAATTCTCTGAAACTGTCTTTCTCTTTAGCAATTACAAATACTCAAAGATCTTTCTTCCAAAGCAAACACTTGAGTTTTTGCTCATTTATTTGATTGCTTGTTTTATCTTGAGAGATAAGTTGTCATTACAACCGTTGAAAGGATATACGGGGCAATATTATCTTAAGGATAGATTGTTCATCCAATCAACTCAGCAAGACCTTTTTTTTTTGTTTAATTTTCAGATTTTCTGTTACTTGTTGTTGTTGTTATAATTTTCATTTCCTTGTAATTTTATACACTTGATCCAACATAAAATTCTCTTCAAATAAACTACATTAAATTTTAAGAGAAAATATTTTTTTGCTTAATAAATGGGTAAATTTAGATTAAAAAGAATCTAGTAGATGACAAAATGAACAATTTTGAGTAATAGAAGGACAAATAATTAAACTATTTTCCCAATTTTATATAATTATATATGATCAAATATTGAATTGATGGTTAGAAAGTTATTGCACTTAAATTATATGTCTGACATTTGTCAAGAGTTTTTAATCTTAAGACTTAAATAGAGACTTTATATCATACTATATATGTTAGTGGAAGGACAGTTGAAATGAAGGAATACGATATGAGTGTGATGCCAATAAGAAGGTACTAGTCCGAATAAAATATGCAAAGTTCTATAGAATGATTGGGGGAAGGCCAATCTTATTATATAATATGAGTTCTGGGACTCTTAGTGCTAATATTTACAAGATAAGAGCGGTTCACCTGCGGATTTTTTAATTTACAAAAAAAAAGATAAATATTGAAGATATGTATTATTGAATAGTAGTATAATATTCATGATATATTTTATAATTATTAGTGATGTATAATTATGGTAGTTATATTGTACACAATATATATATATATATATATATATATATATATATATATATATATATATATATATATATATATATATATATATATATATATATTATATTAATGAGAAAGACTCCCTAATGGAGATTAATACAATTTTACATGATATCAATAGTCAAACCCTAAACCCTATTTACTACTCTACAACCGGCCGCCTCTTCCTCCAGATTCTCGGCCGACGACTCTCCTCTTTCTTCTCTTTTTCGAAAATATTTTGTCCACCCAGAGGCCCCTCATTATGTATGTTGTCTCCGTAAGTCTCTTTATGATTTGAAACATGCCCCTAGAGCGTGGTATGGACGTTTTGCTAATTGCATTATGCAGATTAGGTTTGTATGCAACAAGTGTGATAATTCTCTCTTTATTTTTCATTGGGGTAGTAACATTGTTTATTCATTATTGTATGTGGATGATATTGTTCTCACTGGCTCATCCGATGTATTGAAAAATGAGATCATTGCACTGCTTAAAACCGAATTTGTTATGATTGAGTTGGAAAAGTTGAGTTACTTTTTGAGGATATCAGTGACTAGATCTGCAGATAATATGTTTCTGTGTCAGCGTAAATATGCATAGGAGATTGTGTATATGGCTAAAATGGCAAATTGCAAGATCATGTCTACTCCGATTAACTCTAAATCAAAGTTTAGTGTTGTTGATGGTGATCTAGTGTCTGATCCCACTCTCTATAGGGTCTTGCAGGTGCTTTACAATATCATACATTTACCAGGTCTGATATTGCTTATGTTGTTCAGCAGGTGTGCTTATTTATGCATGTCTCCAAGGAGCCTCATTTTACTACTCTTAAACGTATCATATGATACGTTAAGGACACACTCAATTATGGATTGCATCTATACCCCTCTGCACCGATCAGGTATTTATGATATACGGATGCAGATTGGGCAGATTGTTCGGACACGTGACGCTCCACCTCCGGCTACTGTGTGTTTTTAGGGGATAATCTCATTTCTTGGTCTGCCAAGAAGCAAGCCACCCTATCCCATTTGAGTGCAGAAACGGAGTATAGAGGCGTTGCAAATGTTGTTGCTGAGATTTGCTGGTTCCGAAACCTTCTTTGGAGCTTTAGTGTCCCTTGCGTAAGACGTCTTTGGTGTACTGTGATAAAATATCCTCAATATACTTTTCTCATAATCCGGTTCAGCATCAGCGAAACAAACACATTGAGATAGATATACATTTTGTTCGTGAGAAAATTGTTATAGGACATGTTAAGGTGTTGCATGTGCCTTCTTCGTTATAATATGCAAATATCTTTACGAAAGGACTACCTAGACAACTATTAGTTGACTTCAGATCCAAAATCTAAGCGTCTGATCTCCTCCCGCTCCGACTGAGGGAATGTATTAGTAAATATTAGTATAATTCATGATATATTTTGTAATTATTAGTGATATATAATTATAATAGATATAGGATCCTTATGTATTCGGACACCAAATTGTACACACTGTATATATTTTGTATTAATAAAAAAGACTTGATAAGGGATATTAATCTTATCATATGAAGTGATAAGAGGGATAAGGGGTCACATTACATTAGATAAGATAAAAGTTGGTTACATCTGATAGTGGTACAAGTATGGCTGGCCAACGGGAAGGGGTGGGGCGGGGTCGGGTAGGGGCTGGCGGGGTCGGGGGCTGGGGTTAAGGCGGGGTCGGGGCTGGCGGGATCGGGGGCAGGGGTTAAGGCGGGGTCGGGGCTGGTGGGGTCGGGGCTGACGGGGTCTGTCGCCACCCCATCCAGATCCAGAGTAACGTTTTTGAGGTTGTGTTGAAGAAGAAAAAGATGGCATGGAAACCGGTTGGTTGCTATATCAGATGTGATAGATACTTTTCCAGGATAATGATATAAATAATAACGTAAATATTGTTGATATTCGTGTGCAAATTTAAAAGCATCTCTCCTAACAGTTGATCTAGGAAAACCGTTATAAGCAGGATTGTACATTGATCTTATAAAATGAATAAAACCAGGAGATTCAGGAAATGAAAAAAGTAAACCCTCCACTGCAACTAATTTTGATAATTCTTCCCTATCTTTCATTTTATCATATTTAGAGCCTACAATTGCCCCCGTCATAGGGTCAATTTGACCCTGTACCTGGTGCGGGATAATATGTGAAGCTTGTCCCGACCGAGAGGGCATTGACTCAGCCTTCCTTTTAGCCTTATATTCCTCCCACGTAGCACTGTGAAAATTATTCAAATGCGTAGTTAAACCTCCCGTCCCGCTCTGACCTTTTCCTACTTTAAATTTATAATATTTTTTACAAATTATGCATCTAGCTTGTTGATTTACTACGTCCCTTTCAAAAAAAGCTCATACAAGTGATGTTAATTTTTGTTCTATTGGGCCTCGTCTCATACTAGGGGGAATAGGAGGCGGTTCATTTTGAGGTGCATTAATGGACGTGTCATCTAGATTAGTTGGTGTGTCATCTAGATTATCTTCTAAATTAAACTCTTGTTGATTTCCTGAAAATAGCTCATCGTCTAAATCTAATGGTACTTCATAAAATAATTCAGTATCAATAAAATCATCATGTCTAGGAGGAATAGGATGACTAGAAAAAGTACAATTGCTCTTGTTACCCCTACTAGTAGAACCAGACATACCTAACATACCTCTTAATCCTTTCATTTTAATTTATGCTAATAAAAGTTAAAGATAATGAAATTAAGTGCGCTAATTAAAATAAAGAAACAATAATAATTTAATAAAGAAATGAATGTACCAAACGTCGACGTAACGTCGACGTGTAATCATGTTGAAAATTGAAACTTTGCTCAACGGATGATCCTCAAGCTAGTTGTCAACTTCACTCCCAATTCTCAAATGAATAAATAAAATTGAATATTTAGAAGACAATGTAGAGAGAATGAGAGATAGATTGAGAGATTATTAGAGAATAGAGAGATTGTAGAAAGATTTGTGAGAAAGAATGAAGAGAAAATGAGATATTTATAGTTGAAAAAATTGGGTTAAAGTGTAAATATAATAACTTAAGGGTTAAAAATAAATATTAAGGGGTGGGGGATTGCGGTAGGGGGGAGGGGTATTTGGCCTTTGCACAACGGCCAAATTGGACAAACCCGTTGTGCAACGGCTAGTAGGGGCTGAGGAAGTGTCAGGGAGGGGTCGGAGTTGGGGCGGGGTTGGGTAGGTGTTGGGGTCGAATTTTTCGCGACTCGTCAGAGTATCGATCCGAGTACCGATTCACGATCTGAAACTGAGTATCGATCTGGTACAATGTCAAGTGGGGTCGTGGCGGGGTCAGGATCGGTTAACCCCACCCCGTTGGCCAGCCTTAGGTACAAGTAATGCACATAGAGGCTAAAATTAAATTAAATACTTGAGCTGGTATAATCATGTCCAACATACTTTCAAATGTATCCATCCTTGATGGTATAATAATGTCTTGACATATTTTCAAATGTATCCATCCTTAAGTGTCAAAGATCTAGTTGAAGATACTAAAAATAAATAACGCGGACCCCAATAATCATAATGAAAAAGTCATAATTATCGAAGTATGAAATGACATGTATTCATTTTTTCCAAAAGGTGGATCTCCCACCCCAGGAGCCCCACACCCCGGTCCGACAGGATTGTGAAGGAGTTAATCATGGTAACTCAACTGATTTCAAAGGTTAGACCACTACCACGCTGCGCACAAGGGGCCCTCCTTTATTTCAAGAAGTAACCCCCACTCTGCCGCTGACGGGATTCGATCTTGGCTATTTTTCCAATTATCCCCCTTGAGAATCAGTTGAGCTGCCCATGCGGACTAAATGACATGTATTCATGTATAGAGATATGGAAGTAAAAACTCCTATTCTAGCAACCTCAACTAGTATAGAACTGAATCACAAATGTTAGATTGTTATCATTTTCGAAGGAACAACACCAACAATAGCATCCAGTGGCTAGGTGAGGATTGAATGTACGCAGACTTTATCCTTATCTTGAAAGGTAGGAAGACTATCTCCGATAAACTCTCAGCATAAGAACAAACAATTCAAAATAGTATGAAAAAGGAAATAACGAAAGCGAATAAGTAATGATAAAACAATTTGAAAAAACAGCAATAGCTACTACAAATAAAATAAGATAGTCGAAGTACAAGATAAAAGAAATAAAAAACAAACATATATACTAACAAAAATCAAATTATTGAGCCAATAAACCAATATCCAATCAAACTCAAAGCATAATCTAACACTTAAAAAATGAAATCTTTGTAAATATGTCCCAAAACTAAACTTACCCAAGAAACCAAAACCAAATCAAAATCAATCTATAAATCAATCAATACCTAAAAGACACTCTATATAGCTTGAGCCAACTGTATAGCCATATAGGATACAAACCTTATAAAAGAACCCTTAATTGAAGGCAAAAATTAAATTGTTAATTGTAAGTAACGGTTGTTTCTGTAGAAGGAAACAAGAACCACCTCCCAACTGCAAATTCCTCAACTTACAAGACAGTTCATTGAAATGGGTCGATATTTTTCCTTGTATACACTATACACAGTTTTCTTTTTAACAAAAGTGGTCCCTTATCATTTGATAATATGTTAAAAATAGTGCTCAAAGTATTACTTAAGCAGTTTTGCTCTTTTAAGTTTGTCGAAAATGAGCATATTTGATCTCCGATAATATTTACCTAAATTCTTATTGTAAAGTTTATATGTTACTATGAAAATATAAAATATTTAACAGGAATACATTTGGAAGTATAATTTTTGCAGTTTATGTATTTAAGAGTCTGGTGCAATTTTGAGCTGTAATTATTGGTCTATTTTTTTATGTCTGATATGATTTAAATATTTTTTTCTGATCTGCTTTAAAATGTTTTTTCTTGAGCCGAAAGTCCATCGTAAATAATCTTTTCACCTTTCAAGACATGAGTAAGGTTTGCGTATACTCTACTCTCCTCAGACCTCATTTGTGTTATTACATTGGATATATTGTTATATTTTTTTTGATGTTTCGCAATCTGAGAGTGTGATAGAAATTTCTAATGTTTTTGCTTAATTATTATTTTTCAACAGATCCGGATAAATGTAATAATTAGAATTTGATAAATATGTGATGGAGACTAAAAATGTTCACTCAAACCAAACGTAAGAAATTAAAATTGCTCAAATAATACTTAAAGAGATTATTTTAAATTTCCTATAAAAAATAAGAGATCATTTTTATCATTTTAGTCTTTCTTTCTCCTATATGGTTTACTTTGCTTCGAAGAAATTAGGAGTATATTTAAAATGGTAAAAGAATAAATATCCATTCAGATTGTGAGAAAAAAGATTCTCTCTTGATCTACAAAGGGAATCGAATTTCCCAGTGAAAAGATACTCATAAAAAAGTAAATCTAGTCCGCATGGGCTGCTTAATTGGTTCTCAAGGGGGATAATTAGAAAAAATAAAAAAGTAAATCTGTGAAAGCTGACGTGGTGACTTGTACTGTCCACGTTGGCATGTCGGTACCTTATTTAGCACGTTTTACAATCTTAAATGTAGGACGAGTACGACCCTCGGTAGAACGACTTGAACGAATAGAATCGTATTACCGATGCCGAGCTGCTTACCTTTTTTATTTTCATTTTTTTTGGTTTCCCATATCCGATATTCGATATCCGTAATAAAGCTTCGACTAATTCGCGCAGTATAAAATTTATTTAAGAAGAAAACGCTCCCTAATATATTTGATAAAATATAAAATTTAGTGTTACACCAAATAAATGAAACTTAAGATATGACTTTTATTAAGGGTCGAAATAAAATGTTACCATGGAGGTTTCATTTCCTTAATTAAGAAGTTTTGTTCACATATTTAATGAGTTTAAATGTCTAATGTAAGCATTGTTTATGCAATATTAATAGTGTTAGAATTGAAAAATAAATTAATTTGATTCAAAGTACCCATATGATTGGTTCTATCTAGTAGGGTGGGTGAGGGGGACAAATAGTTGTCAACTTGCAAACTGCAAATGAAGAGAGAATTCTAAATGTGTGGCTGAAAAACTGACGGCAGAAACTGTGACGGCTGGTAATAAGAGTAGTTTTTTTACACATCGTAGGAATTTAGGGCTCGTTTAGTACGTCGCACTACAATACATATTTTTATATTTAATTGTACTGTATTATAATAGACTGAACTAGAATATTAGAATGTTAATATATAATAGATTGTATTTTATTTTTATTTTTAGTACAATCCAGAAAATGAGTCTAAAAAATGACAGTTATAGTATATATTTTTAGAAATAGTACAGTCCAGTTCGACTAAAAACGTATACCATACACTGTATTATTTTTTTATTCAGTGCAATTCAATATAATACAGCGTACCAAACGTGACTTTATGATCATCCACCGCCAATGTGGAGATGAGGTGGGGTGGGGGTGAGGTCAAATTTTACGATTAAGGTTTTGGTGGGGCAATGAAAAGTAAAAAAGAAATATTTCGCCAACTAATTTATCAATATGACTGAAGTATATATATTCTATATATTTTGATTGTATATATTGTGTATATTTAATAAGTATATATAATATGCGTTTGTGTATATATTTTGTAAATTAGATGGCCGAGTCATATTTTCTCTAATCTTCCTAATAAAAAGTTCAGCCACACGGTAATGGCCACTCCAAATTTTGTTGTTCACTATTTTGTCATTTTATATATTTTACAAGTTTTTTCGAATAAGATAAAGTTTTGAATAACTAATTAAATATAAAAAATAAAGTGAACTTTTTGTAAATACTTAATATGAATCGTCTTAATGACTTGTTTCTTATAAATTCATGATAGTTGTATTGTTAGTACTGTAAGTCTGATTAACCTATCACATTTATAGACACATTATTGTTTTATAATTTATTATAGTTTGATTTCTGATGTTATATATTTTTAGTGTATTTTGTTTAGCTTATTTAGTTGTGTTAACTACTGTTCCTTTTGTTCAAATGCACTTTACACGATTTTAATTACTTATCTGAGTCTGACCGTTTTTCTTGCTTTACTCTTTATTTTTTATTCTTCCTCTTTTTATTGTCTTGCTTGTGATTATGCTTTGTCTTGAGCCGAGTGTCTCCTGAAAACAGACGTTTTACCTACTAAGGTAGATGTAAGGTCTGTGTACACTCTACCCTCCTCAGACTTCCACGATGTGAGATTTCACTGAATATGTTATTGTTGATAATGACTTGTTTATCAACATCAAGATGTTGGTGTATTATCTTAACCTACAAAGACGACCAAATTAAATTTATTTAGATATCTGTGATTCTTGTTAGATACATGTAATATTTACTTATAAATTTTATGAGGTACACATATATCTGTAAAAAAAATCACATTGTGGAAATTTAGGTCACTCACCGCCCAACCATTGGGGGGGGGGGGGTGTTAGTGGTGTCAAAATCGATTTTAACGCGGCTAACCAGTTAGACCATCTCCAGCAGGAGATAATTGAAATTACCTTTATCTCCTGCCACATCATCAAATATCTCAATTTATCACATACACTCCATAACAGGAGATATTTTATAAAATAATTCATTTTCTCTTTCCTCCACATCAATACATATACCCCACCATATATATTCATTCTACCTCATTTTCTATTTTGTATATGATATTATTCTTGTAATTCATATTATTACACATATAATAATAAAATTATAAATTACTTATATTCATTTAATTTTGATACTTATCAAATTTATTATAATATTAAAACACAACAATACATGATTTTATTAATGAAGATAAATTAATCGTACAATTTATCAAAAACACACTAAAATATTGATAATATTAAAATCACAAATTAAAAATTAATTTTCAGTTGTTCCAAACTTTTGCCAAATTCCAAAATTTTCGATTATACGGATATTGCATACTAAAATTAGTTGGCATCATATATGACATTTGAAAATTGTATGACATATTTTGAGAATTTTGTGGACATTGAATATTGAAATTTTGTAGTTGGTTAGAAAATATAAAATTTGGAGGAAGATTAAAATTTTGATTAGGATCCATATTAAAAAAATAGCAAATAATTTGAAAGAAGATAGAAATTTTATAGAAAATAGCCAAAATATTTCGGTATCCAAATGAAACTTAGTCTCTTTTTGTAGATCTTAAAAAATAAAAAAAATTGATATTTTTTTAGTTCGGTCAAATTATTGGTAAAAATAGCAATTAAAATAGCGGTGGAAAATGATTTTCTGGCAGCCAATCGCAAACTGCCACATGGCATTGCAGGAGACATTGTCTCCTCCTCCTTCTCCAGCAGGAAACATTGTCTTCACATGGCAAAATTAGCTCCTATATATTTAATAATTTTCAATTATTTTTACATCAACATGTCATTCAAATCGTCTCCTTCTATAAACTCATGATGATTGATGTTTTTGGTGGGGGCAATAAAAAGTTCAGCCACACGGTAATGACCACCCAAATTTGGTTGTTCATTCTTTTGTCCTTTTATATATTTTAAAAGTTTTTCGGATAATATAAATTTGGGTAAATTTTATAAAAATGATAAAATTTGCTTAAATTTTACTCTCGCAGACCTTATTTGTAAGATTACGCTAAATATGTTATTATTGGTTAAAATAAATTGTTACAGTGACTTGTTTGTCAGTGTCAAAATGGTAGGATATCATATGAACATATAGAAATAAATAATTAAAATTTAATATATATAATTTTCTTACTTATTTAAGTTTTATGAAGTACACATATATAATGAAGTATATCTCACTTAATATTTTTTTATGCACGATAGTTGTTATGTATAATTCTTTCATTGTTTCAATTATTTTATTATGAGCGAGATCCTTAATATTGATATTACTGTATTGGGTAAAAACGCTCCCAAGATAGTTGATGCATTCGGAGTTCCAACGGTTCCGAATCTCTACACATATGTCTCACTCCCAACAACTCTCATCACATAAGCTCTTCTAGATCAAAGCGCCGCGACGCGCGTGCATTTAATGACATCATCATGATCCTTAGACACACGGTAATGACCGGCTAAATTTGGTTGTTCAAATTTGTCCTTTTATATATTAATATTACTAACTCGTTTATTTGTTACCTTCTTTTAATACGCCACTTGTCTAATTTATATAACTTCATTTTTGTTTATTCGATTTTTTTCTAATTTTATTGTTTACGTTTTTTATTTAATATTTTTATATTCGTCTATGTTATTAACAAAGCTCCAAGGTGAAATGATCTCAATATTTTAATTTTTTTAATTTAAAAAAGGTCAAATTCCCCTTCAAATTTTAATCATAATTTATTTTTACCTTCGTGGAGCTCCTCATTAAGGATCGATCAAGGAAAAAAATTAAAAATATCTTTAAAGTGATCAGAAGAGTGATAATTTTATAGAATTACTTTCCTCGCAGATGCAATGGAATATGAAAATAGCTATCGAGAATGGGTATATATATATTTGTATTTATACTCACTATTTTCTTTATTATGATTAAAATTCCCTTCAAAGTTCAAATAGACTACATTAAATTTTAAGAGAAAAACGATTTTTTTCTTAATAAATGGGTAAATTTAGATTAAAAAGAATCTAATAGATGACAAAATGAACAATTTTGAGTAATAGAAGGACAAATAGTAGACTCTTTTACCAGTTTTATATAATTATATTTGATCAAGTATTGAATTAATATCCGCTTGGGTGTAACTCAATTGGTTCCAGGGTGACAGATTGCTTGGGATTGATGGTTAGAAAGTTATTGCACCTAAATTATATGTCCGACATTTGTCAAGAGTTTTTAATCTTCAAAAAAAAAAGGAAGGACGGTTGAAATGAAAGAATACGATATGAGTGTTATGCCAATAAGAAGCAATTAGTCCAAATAAAATATGCAAAGTTCTATAGAATGATTGGGGGAAGGACAATGTTATTATATAATATGAGTTTTGGGACTCTTAGTGCTAATATTTACAAGATAAGAGCGGTTTATCGAGAGGGCACCAAAGGGTAGCCAATTATTGTGTCTGAATCATGTTGGTTGCGTAATCTTCTGTTATAACTTCACTTTTCTGGCCATTCAGAAAGTTACATTGGTTTATTGTGATAATGTTAGTGCAGTGACTGCAGTCTATCTTTCTGGTAATCCGGTCCAATATCAGCGCACTAAACATATCGAGATGGATATCCACTTTGTTCGCAAAAAGGTAGCTCGTGGACAAGTACGCGTCTTGCATGTCCCTTACAAGTATCAAATTGCAGACATCTTTACTAAGGGACTTCCCTCGATTTTATTTGAAGATTTTAGGGACAGTCTCAGCGTACGACAACCACCGCTATAACTGCGGGGGTGTGACAAATATACCGTGATTAAAAACTTATTAAAAACTAATAATTAGACCGTGACAAATATACCGTGATTTTAGGGACAGTCCATTTGATAAGATATGAACTAGTACTAACCTAACAACTAAAGTATGGAATGATTAAAAACTTATTAAAACCTCAAACTGAACTTAGGAAAAAGTTAAATTAATTAGACTTGTGATGTGGTGTAGCATTTCTTTTTCCTACCCTCAAGGTTGTGCAGATAAGTATTCTTTTCTTCCTAATCAGAAGTTTTAAGTTCAAATTCCGAAAATAAAGTCATTTTTTAATAGGTAACATTTTATCTTCAAGATAAGACTTTCTAAGACGAATCCAGATTAATTGGGTCCAGAGCCAATATCAAATACGAAACTAAAAATCAACAAAATTACTTTAGGAGATAATTTATGAGGGCTAATAATAAGTTACTTTTCATTAGTTATGGGTAAAACTACAGTAGTTGTGGTGTGAAATATTATTACTTTTCTTGCCACAAACTTACATAATCGTATCTATAAAAAAATTCAATCTGGTGTTGGAATGTGTTCCCAAAAGTCATCACTGTTCATATATAATCCATGAACCTAGACTCTTTGATCTGCAAATTCTCTCCCAAGAAACTAGATGAACCTTCCTTGTCTCCTCAGTGTTTCCCCATAGGAATCCTATACATATTCTATCAACTTCCTTCAACACACTCTAGGGTAATATGAAAACAGCTCCCAAAAAAATTATGAACTGAAAACAACACTGATTGTATAACTTGTAGTCTCCTCCTAGAAGATGTTTTTGTGGAGCTTTCCTGTATTTTCTCCTATAGTGTTTGCATCCATAGCCCATTTTGCGCAAGAATCTTTCAACGATCAACACGCAACACAGACTCAACTCAAGAAAAAAACACAGCAGCTGCAATGTTCCCCTGCAGCTGCTACATATAATGTGTCAGCAGTGAAGGTTAGGATAAGTGAGGAGCCTACATCTTCACCTCATCTGAATAACTTCAGTAGCAACATTAGCTGCAAACAAACATCTGCATATTAATTCCAGCACCTGCATATTAATTCCAGCAGGTTTTAACAATCCCAGTAGCACGATCCATAACTGTTACACCCTGTATTTTACAAGACATGTTTTAAGAACGTACGTAAGAACTCATAAGTGTCAAGATTTGAGACTTGTAAAAATTTATCGGAATTATGGAATTGTCGGAAAACAAATTATTGTGACGAATGGGAGGGCGACACGTGTCACCCCCCTTAAGTGAGCTTGGACGATTTCAACATGGACACTGGTCATTTGACCGCTTGTTGGAAGACAAGTCTTGCAATGTAGTGAGCTTGACATAATTGACTTGGTCAATGGACCCACAAAGTCTTGATATTTAGTAAGACTTCATCCTAACCACCCAATTGTGCACACCTTGACCCTCCATTACACTATATAATACTAGTAGTGCAAGACAAGCTTAACACTTAGCCATAACTTCACACTATTTGAAGAACATCAAGAGCTTTGCTCTCGAGTTCACATAGGGGAAGAAGGAAAATTTTTGTTTCGTTTCTTTAAGCTCCACACTTTAAACCAAGGTTCCTAAGTGTATTGTAAGCATATCTCAATAAACAAATCTCGGAAAAAGATAGTTTTCGGATTAGTCGCAAAGCGAAAACCTAGTTGCTTTTCTAGGTTTTGGATTGGAAGTTGAAGGAAAGTTGTTGGTATGGTTCTAAGGGTCTCAAGTAGCGGATTGAAGTGTCTTGAAGAGTCTCAAGTTGCTAAGGAGCGACTTCGGTTGGAATCGATTGAGATTCGTTGAGGTATAATCTTGTCTCTTAATTAGTGTTACAAGATTATATATACGTTGTTGTTAGCTTTACGTGTTGCTAGCATGAAGTTGATATGTTGAAGTTCATAAGTATTATGGATTGCTTGTAGCTTAAATCCGAAATGTTATATTAGCCACTTGAAGTCGATTACTAATTGGTCGTTTATTAGAAATCGTCGCATGTTGTTTACTTGAGGATTATAGTGGTTATAATCAATTGCGACTTGATATCATGTTAGGCTAATAACTTGGATTGAAATGGAAATTGGATAAGAATTGATGTTGTAGTACTTCAAGTTGGCCGAAAATGGGCTAGTAGTTGTTGTAGTTTGTTATCTATTGTGGGGCGGAATTTTACACGTCTAGTAGGCGTGTAATCCCCTTTTGTTGATTGCATTGTTTGGGCCTTAAATGTGGCGTGTTTGGTTATTGTATTCGGCCTTGAAAAAGGTGGCATAGTAGTAGAAACAAAGGAGGTGCTGTCCGATTTTCCGTAGAATTTGGCGACTTAGCACTTAGAATATTCTACGTTTGAAGTAAGAGGTTAATGGACGTATTGTGACCATGATAGGTTGAAGAACTAAGTATAGCGTATCCTACTTGAAGAATGGAATAGCTCAAGGTTGAAGTACTTTGGAGCATTTTGCTACTTGTCGACAATCGTCGCGAGGTATGTGAACCTCTTCCTTCCTTTGGCATGATTCTAAGTATGGAATATACCGTGGTATCATTTCATGTTTCCTTACACTCTTAGAAGTTAAGAGGTAGTTGTGTGATTTACTCTATGTAGAACTTTTCCTATCTTTTGAGCATGACTAGTTGCATTATGTAGTACGGTGAGCGTCAACACCTTGATATCCTTTACTAGTTTTATGAATAGCCAAGTCGGGTGAGTTAGGAGATTAACTCACTTCTTTGAAGGTATTAAGGATGTCTAACGTTTTATTAAAGTTAAGGGACTTGAAGAGTTTTGAAATATGTGATACTTGTTCCGTTTTAAACGTATAAGTCTCTTGGATAGGAAATTGTATTTGGCTAAGGCATAAAGTGAATATAACGACTTTATGGGGAGTTGGTTATATTTGCTTTATGGGAAGATAAATGACTTGATTTTTTGTGAAAAAGGCAACTTGATTTTAAGGCATCAATTGCCTAAAGTTTTATAATAAAAGGAGTCACTTGAGTTCTAAAGGTTAAGAGACTAATTGTATTTTTGAAAGTTAAGAGAATTGATTTGAAAGTATATAATACTTGGTTTCAAAAAGTAGAAGTCTCTTGTTTATAAAAAGAATGAATTAGTTTAAGGCATAAAGTTAGTATGACGGCTTTATGGGAAGTTGGTTATAATAACTTTATGGGAGGTTAAGAGAATGGTTTTCTTCAGTAACATAAACAAGAATTGATTTGAAATAAAGAAGGGCAAATTGTTTTAAAGGTACCAATTGCTTAAGGTTTTTAAGAAAGAAGTCACTTGATTTAGAAGCCGGTAATTGTATTTCTAAAAAGGTATTGTGACTTGTCCTGAAAGGTAGAGATGACTTGATACTACGGTTGTTAGTATCAGGAAGTTTATTGGAAAAAGAGTCTTTCTAAAGGAGTAGAGATCGTAGTACGTTGGGTTAAATTCGGGTTTTATATGACAAAGATGTCGACCGAGAGATGGTGGCGGCATATACCTACGCGCGGCTATATGACATTATCGACCGAGAGACGGGCGGCAAGATACCTTACACGCGGTATATGACGATGATCGACCCGAAGACGGGCGGCGAGATACCTTTACGCGCACTATATGACATTATCGACCCGAGAGATGGGCAGCGAGATACCTACGCGCACTATATGACATTATCGACCCGCAGATGGCGGGCGGTATACCTACGCGCACTATATGACATTATCGACCGAGAGATGGCGGGCGGATACCTTTATGGGCGCACTATAGGACATTATCGCGTCGAGAGATGGCGGACGAGATACCTTTGTGGCGCACTATGTGACTTTATCGCGTCGGGTTGGCAGGCAAGATAGTGTCCTCGTAAAGGGCCTGACTAGGTTGTAAGGTAAGTAGGTTATATGGTAGTGAACTTGATGATTTTCCGAGTAAATGCGTAAAGTGACTATAACCTTTATTGAGAAATGGGAAAAGATAATAAGGTACGATTAAGTTCACGAGGGGGTAATGACATGGTAGGCTCAGGTATTTACTTCTTTTACACTTACCCCTGTCATGCTTTTATACAAATATGTTTTAATTGTTGTACCTTATTTTCCGTTCCATATTAACTTTTGTTATCTTGACCCGCCCGCGTTCATGCCCGCAGTTTTAGGTACCTGGTTGGTGATCCTTGCTCTTAGGATCTCGGTTGATTTTGGAGAAAGCTCCATTTGCTCGGAGGCTTATCTCTTGCACGGTTTCCCTGAGATTGTAGATTCGTATATTCGTGGTATGGCGGGGCCCGTCCCACACGCTTGTTATGATAAAACTCTTGAGTGCAGAGTTACACATTGTGGGTCGATTTGTAAAGGAAAGGCAATCGCTTGGTTATATATTATATGTCGGGAAGGTAGCCCTATCGGCTAACCTGTTGTTTTACTTGTATTAATTTATAAGTTTCATGTATGTTCATTGATTATCTCGATGTTTCTGGTAAGGGTGCCTGTGTAGGGCACCGATGCGAGCTTGGTCGGTCGTGACAAAAGTGGTATCGAAGCGATTAGTCCTCGGAAAGTGTCTACAGGCAGTGTCTAGTAGAGTCTTGATTATCGGTGTGTTGTGCACCACATCTATAATCGTGAGGCTACAGGACATTTAGATTGGTTTCCATTCTTCTCTTCGAGATCGTGCGATGAGTCGCCATAGTAGGTTGAATCCTCTCGACCCCTTCTTATGTAATTATGCCTCACGGCGCGACCGAGGACCGAAGGGTAAAGCGGCGGCGAGAGCTGCTAAGCGGTACTCAGAGGGTTACTCGGACTCAGGCACGGACTATGCCTGAGGTAGTGGGCGGGTCGGCTAGGTCAGCCACGCCAGCAGTATTAGAGGAGCCAAGAGCGGCAGTAGCTCCAGAGGTTCGGCACGAGCCTCGATCCACGGCCGGGGCGAGTATAGAGACTACGGGAGCAGATCCGGTTATTGACGATATAGTAGCGAGCGGCCGGCAGGAGCGACTAACCTAGAAGTGACAATTTGCGGATCGTAGATTTTTCCGGGTTGTCATCCGCCGAGTTTTATGGTTCGAGGTCCGGCGAGGATCGCAGGAGTTCATTCGGCACTGACGGACTATGCAGTTCTTAGGGCTTGAGATCGAGTTCACATGCTAGCCTCTCTTCTGGGTTACGCGATATTGCGTTGAACTGGTTTGAGTCATGGGTGTTGACGAGAGGATGATGCTCTTCCGGTGTTTGGGAGGAGTTTACAGAGGCCTTTACGGATCACTTTTTGCCTCACGAGATGAGGAGGGCCAGCGTAGATAGATTTTTGACCTCGAGGCGTAATGGGAGGACTATCGTGAGTATAGCACGGAGTTTGACTCCTTGGCGACACACCATTGTAGGCGACATGGCGGATAGAGTTCATCGTTATGTGATGGGGCTAGACAGTCATATGATTCTGCGTGCTTGGGGTGGCTCTTCACCGGTATGGACATTGCTAGGATGCAGCCTATGCGCGAGGATAGAGGATAGAGAGGAGGATCGATTGACTCGAGCCACCGGCAGGCGGGACAACGGTCTCGAGCGGTTCTCGAGGCGGACAACCTCAAGGCAGACTAGGTCTACACATTGCGGCCGGCAAGAGTGCTCCTCCACGCTTTATGGCGGAGGTTTTACAACCCGGAATGCAGGGCGGTCAGTCTCTAGAGCTTCAGAGCCTCGAGCGGATGGGGTTCCGGTCGATCGAGGCCACTGTGCCTCAACGCCCGATGTGGTAGGTTACATTCGGGGTATGTCGCGCAGACGGTGCTTGTTTTTCTTGTGGTCGTCTAGGCCATATGTTAAGAGAGTGTCCTTATAGAGGGGGTCTTGGTGGGACAACACCGTCTCTTGGATCGATTCTGCGAGTTCTTCGCCTTCAAAAGCTAGGCAGGAGATTCATACACCGACAGGCCGTGGCAGAGGTCGTGGTGGGAGTTCCCAGTTTTAGCGGTCCTTGAACCGCCTATATGATTTCAGGTATGTCTTTGGCCTTTAGAAACTTGTATACATGATAAAGTTGTGGTATGTTTAAGTTTTATGAACAGATTATATTGAGACTATGTATATGTTAGAAGGAGTTGGAAGTACGAAAAGATAATCTCTTTTGGGCTTATGGTGGACAGATATGCGTGTGCGAGGTATTAGGGCCATGTGTGGCATTGTTGGTATGTCGGGGTTGTGAAAGGGAACTATGTCGCTAATTATAAGTATGACTCCAAAAGAACATTCGGGGACGAATGTTTCTAAGGGGGGAAGAATGTTACACCCCGTATTTTACAGGACATGTTTTAAGAACGTACGTAAGAACTCATAAGTGTCAAGATTTGAGACTTGTAAAAATTTATCGGAATTATGGAATTGTCGGAAAACAAATTATTGTGACGAATGGGAGGGCGACACGTGTCACCCCCCTTAAGTGAGCTTGGACGATTTCAACATGGACACAAGGGTCATTTGACCCTTGTTAGGAAGACAAGTCTTGCAATGTAGTGAGCTTGACATAATTGACTTGGTCAATGGACCCACAAAGTCTTGATATTTAGTAAGACTTCATCCTAACCACCCAATTGTGCACACCTTGACCCTCCATTACACTATATAATACTAGTAGTGCAAGACAAGCTTAACACTTAGCCATAATTTCACACTATTTGAAGAACATCAAGAGCTTTGCTCTCGAGTTCACATAGGGGAAGAAGGAAAATTTTTTGTTTCTTGTTCTTTAAGCTCCACACTTTAAACCAAGGTTCCTAAGTGTATTGTAAGCATATCTCAATAAACAAATCTCGGAAAAAGATAGTTTTCGGATTAGTCGCAAAGCGAAAACCTAGTTGCTTTTCTAGGTTTTGGATTGGAAGTTGAAGGAAAGTTGTTGGTATGGTTCTAAGGGTCTCAAGTAGCGGATTGAAGTGTCTTGAAGAGTCTCTAAGTTGCTAAGGAGCGACTTGGTTGGAATCGATTGAGATTCGTTGAGGTATAATCTTGTCTCTTAATTAGTGTTACAAGATTATATATATGTTGTTGTTGTTAGCTTTACGTGTTGCTAGCATGAAGTTGATATGTTGAAGTTCATAAGTATTATGGATTGCTTGTAGCTTAAATCCGAAATGTTATATTAGCCACTTGAAGTCGATTACTAATTGGTCGTTTATTAGAAATCGTCGCATGTTGTTTACTTGAGGATTATAGTGGTTATAATCAATTGCGACTTGATATCATGTTAGGCTAATAACTTGGATTGAAATGGAAATTGGATAAGAATTGATGTTGTAGTACTTCAAGTTGGCCGAAAATGGGCTAGTAGTTGTTGTAGTTTGTTATCTATCGTGGGGAATTTTACACGCCTAGTAGGCGTGTAATCCCCTTTGTTGATTGCATTGTTTGGGCCTTAAATGTGGCGTGTTTGGTTATTGTATTCGCCTTGAAAAAGGTGGCATAGTAGAAACAAAGGAGGTCTTTGTCCGATTTTCCGTAGAATTTGGCGACTTAGCACTTAGAATATTCTACGTTGAAGTAAGAGGTTAATGGACGATTGTGACCATGATAGGTTGAAGAACTAAGTATAGCGTATCCTACTTGAAGAATGGAATAGCTCGAGGTTGAAGTACTTTGGAGCATTTTGCTACTTGTCGACAATCGTCGCGAGGTATGTGAACCTCTTCCTTCCTTCGCATGATTCTACGTATGGAATATACCGTGGTATCATTTCATGTTTCCTTCTACTCTGAAGTTAAGAGGTAGTTGTGTGATTTACTCTATGTAGAACTTTTCCTATCTTTTTGAGCATGACTAGTTGCACGATGTAGTACGCAGAGACGTACAACACCTTGATATCCTTTACTAGTTTTATGAATAGCCAAGTCGGGTGAGTTAGGAGATTAACTCACTTCTTTGAAGGTATTAAGGATGTCTAACGTTTTATTAAAGTTAAGGGACTTGAAGAGTTTTGAAATATGTGATACTTGTTCCGTTTTAAACGTATAAGTCCCTTGGATAGGAAATTGTATTTGGCTAAGGCATAAAGTGAATATAACGACTTTATGGGGAGTTGGTTATATTTGCTTTATGGGAAGATAAATGACTTGATTTTTTGTGAAAAAGGCAACTTGATTTTAAGGCATCAATTGCCTAAAGTTTTATAATAAAAGGAGTCACTTGAGTTCTAAAGGTTAAGAGACTAATTGTATTTTTGAAAGTTAAGAGAATTGATTTGAAAGTATATAATACTTGGTTTCAAAAAGTAGAAGTCTCTTGTTTATAAAAAGAATGAATTAGTTTAAGGCATAAAGTTAGTATGACTTTATGGAAGTTATAATAACTTTATGGGAGGTTAAGAGAATGGTTTTCTTCAGTAACATAAACAAGAATTGATTTGAAATAAAGAAGGGCAAATTGTTTTAAAGGTACCAATTGCTTAAGGTTTTTAAGAAAGAAGTCACTTGATTTGAAGTTCTGAATTATTTCTAAAAGGTATTGTGACTTGTCTGAAGGTAGAGATGACTTGATACCGTTGTTTTACGGTTGCGGAAAAAGAGTCTTTCTAAAGGAGTAGAGATCGTAGTACGTTGGGTTAAATTCCGGGTTTTATATGACGATGTCGACCGAGATGGGCGGGCGATACCTTACGCGCACTATATGACATTATCGACCCAGAGACGGGCCGCAAAGATACCTTACGCGCACTATATGACGATCGACCCGTAGACGGGCCGCAAGATACCTTACGCGCATTATATGACATTATCGACCGAGAGATGGGCCGGCGGCAAAGATACCTTTACGCGCACTATAGGACATTATCGCCCCGTCGACGAAAGATACCTTTAGGCGCATCTATGTGACTTTATCGCGTCGGGCCGGCAAGATAGTGTCCTCCGTAAAGCGCCTGACTAGTCAGGTGTGGTAAGTAGGTTATATGGTAGTGAACTTGATGATTTTCCGAAGTAAATGCGTAAGGAAGTGACTATAACCTTTATTGAGAAACGGGAAAAGATAATAAGGTACGATTAAGTTCACGGCGGGTAATGACATGGTAGGCTCAGTATTTACTTCTTTACACTTACCCCCGCATGCTTTTATACAAATATGTTTTAATTGTTAGACTATTTTCCGCTCCATATTCTGACTGTAATCGACTTCTTCTGGGCCGCTCATGCCCGCAGTTTTAGGTACCAGTGTCGTGATCCTTGCTCTTAGGATCTCGGTTCAGCTGGGAGAAAGCTCCATTTGCTCCGAGGCTTATCTCTTGCACTGCCTTCGAGATTGTAGATTCATGTATATTCGAGGTATGGCGGGCCCCGTCCCGCCACAAGTTATGATAAAACTCTTAGAGGTCCAGAGTTACACATCATGGGTCGCTTTGTAAAGGAAAGAGGCAATCGCTTGCTATATATTATATGTCTGAAGGTAGCCTATCGGCTAACTCCGTTGTTTTACTGTTGTATTAATTTATAAGTTTCATGTATGTTCACTGATTATCTCTCGATGTTTACGGTAAGGTGCCTGTGTAGGGCACCGCCATGCTTGGTCGGGTCGTGACAATAACAGTCGCATCTGGAGAAGGACCAGCAGAGACAACAACATAGTAGCAACACCAGTCGCAACAACGAAAACATCAGGTGCCACAGTAATAATGAAGAACCTCTCGTAATAGCTGCAGTCACAACAGTGTACTCTGCAGTCCTAGCACAAACATTAGGTGCTTCTGCATTTCAACCTCATCAGCAGCAGTACACCAGTAACATCACCAAAATTCTAGCAATATCAGCAGACAGAAATCAGTCCTCATAAGAACCCAAGCAACAATAACAGTAGGTAAAAGCAGCAACACAGCTGCAGCAAGCAGGAGCTTCAACTTCCACAACAATAATGAAGAACCCCTCGTTCTCTAGTCTTACTCGGACTAGAGACTCTTTCGATTCTCCTTACGTAAAATGACGACAAGAACCCCTCGTTCTCTAGTCTCGCTTGGACTAGAGAATCCCTCGATTCTCATCACGCAAGCTATTTCAATAAGCGGCAAGAATCCCTCGCTCTCTAGTCTCGCTTGTACTAGAGAATCCCTCGATTCTCATCACGCAAACTATCATAATAAGCTCAGATATGCAGCGGAGTCTCCCTCAATTTCTAGTGCAATTCCGATTAGAAATCCTTCGATTCTACTATCCTGAGCTACACATATAAAAACAGGCAATCTAATATTTGATCGACCTGTGAATAACTCTTTGAATTGAGCTTCAACTCAATCCATATTGTCTCCGACGAAGTACCCCTCAATTCTTAGTCAATTTGTCGCTAAGAACTCCTCGATCCTCCTATCGATAGACATTTTATACTCAACATAACCAACAGCCTCAACAGTCAACTTGTTGAAACTTGATTTTGTTCTTTTCTCTCCAAGTGATATCTACAATCATAGCAAATGCACAACTGGAAATCTCACCTAGACCTACTTTCTTTTTCTTTTCTTTTTTAGCTAAATTGCAGGCCTATTTTACCTCTGTGTTCCAGTCCTGAATAGTTCTCTGATATCATAACCAGACACACAACATGTTCCAAAGATCTTTAGTCAGCCGACACTAAAAAAATAAGTGTGTGAATGTCTCCCGGTTCTGTCACAGAAAGCACAATCAGGTGGAACTTGTATACCAAATTTCATCATCTTATCTACAATTGTCATCCTTTGATGCAAAGCTAGCCATAGAACCACACCTGTCAACTACATCAGCATTTTTCACAGCTGAAACACAGTGTCCAACAACAATAATACCAACACAAAACGACGAACGACACTTTTCTCCAATTCGTCAACACAAAATCAATAGCAGTTGCTGCTTTATGAACAACATTAGTATCCACAGTGAAACATCAACAACAATCCAATACGGTGCAAATTTACCAACACGAATTCTATTTTAACAATACAAAATCGATTCACCAACACATAACCAATACGAAAATAAAGTTGAATTTCCATCAACTCGATTGACATACCTCAGAAGTATACACATTCTCGGCGATATTCGACGTCGCAACGATAGCCAAAGACGGAGTGTATCCGCAGAAAACGACAGCATCTCCATCGCGGAACAAATAAGATGAATCGATCTTCGATTCTCTGATTTTCAAAAGAAAATCGCGATTCTGATTTTCAGTTCGTCGATTCTCTGCTCCTCGATATTCAGTTCCTTTGCAATCGATTCTTAAATTTCGGATCGATTCGGAGTAACAACCGTGGCTTCATCGACGTTACTCAGTTGCAAGGTTGATTTTTTCAACTACGGCATCAACGAGTAGTTGACGAAGCTTCTCGAGCTCGTCAATTGCTCGATTTCGATTTTCAATTCCTTGAATCGATTTGAATATTTTCAGAAAATCGCACGCAATTCTGATATATCGCACGCAATTATGATATTTTCAGTTTCTTCAATTTCGTGTCGTTGAATGCACGAAATCAGATCTCAAGATCTTCAATCAATAGCAATTCCTTCTCCAATCAAAGCACTTACTCATTCATTATACTAAAACATACTCCAATTTGAATCGATCTTAATCTCGATCAATTTCCTACGATTTTAGTTTCTTCAAGCTTCTCCAAACTTTTCTCAAAGTTTCGTCTCAATCGTCGCGCCCTCGGATCTGTTAATCCAACTCTGATACCGTGTTAGAACTTGTAATCCGAGTGTACATGCTTGTTCTGGACAAGTGTATTGATCGAAGAAGAAGGAAAATTTATGAAGCAGAGGAGAAGATATTTTCGGGAGCAAAAACCCTGTGATTCTATATTATTTTTGCTCAAAATGATATTACAATTATTGCAACTACTTATAATAACTAATTTGCAGAAATGACTATTAGCGAAATAACCACTACTAGACTAACATTGTATATGTATACTACTAAGTAAAAAATGTATGTATAATGTATGTATACTAATTATACTAATGAATATCTCAACAACTATTTAGTGTAAGGATAAAAATAGGACCCGATTATGACCATCTATATCCTGCATGTTGTATTTAATTGTTTTTTGTCTATAATTTTTTTTAAAATTTAATTTTCTTTTTTCACTTCGACCTTTTGGTTTTTTCAAATATAGTATATTTTGCAAATATGATAAAAATAACTTTTTTATTATATATAAACTGTCGAATTCTCTTGACATATGAAAAGATTCCGGTAAGTAGCAAGGGAATTCACAACTATATTGCTATTGCTTGTTTATGAGGATATTATATACCTTGATTTTGGTTAATTACTTCTTAGTATGTTATTTCATGATCTTAAACTTAGGTTGACTTTGATATTCAAGTGCTATAAATTGATTTTTCTAAAAAAGAAGAAGCTAAATATGATATGCTAATTGTATAGTTATTATAAACGAAATAAGATGCGAAAATATAAGTGATTAGGTCAAGCAAGGTATACATATAGGTCAGATGTTACTCATTAGTTTAATTGTTAGATATCTTAATAATGATGGGAACACCAGTCCAAATTGACCGGACAAATGTAGGGAACTGAAGGGCTTAACTTATTGCTATTTTGGAGTTTGATTAATTCAGATACGCGCTAAAATTTGGGGTAGAATGATCTATACCAAAGCAAATTTTATTTCCACGACTCGAAACTGAATCCTATGATTAAAAGCAGGTTCATTTCAAATATTTTAGGGGTCTTGTTCTAATTCATCAAAGTGGATCCTTAATATAAGTAAATATATGATTTCAATAATTAAAAATTATTTTAAATTATAAATAACAACCCAATACAACTTCAAGTTAATCAACTCCTACTTTGATTGAGCTAAGACCTACGAATTATGGGTCTTACAGTAAATTCTGGCTAATACTACTTAATAAAAAAATAAAAAAATAAGCCCCTAATTTTTTTTTGTTTTTTGGAGGCTTGTACGATATCACAGATCACACGAATCCATAGACGACCCTGATTTAAAGTAAAAGGATACTCACTACTCCACCATAACCTCTCGTGGTTTAAGCGGTGGCGTGGTTTGCGCGTATTGCGTCGATCAGGGGTTCTGCCTTCACAAAAAAAAAAAAAAAAAGATAAGTCCAATATATAGATGTTTCAGATTTGATTGCTGTCCAATATTTTCTCCCCTCTACAAATTTCAAAATTCTCTAAAATTTCACCAATCTCAAGATGGTAAGTTTATTTGAGGGTGAATAGTATTTATGGTCCCTGAATTATTAGTAAACTTTAATTTTAGTTCTTGTGATGTGGACTACGACTACACACATTTTAACCTTCAATTACTTATGCACTTCCGGTCCCTTTACTCATAAATATTTATAAATTTTCTGAATTGTTAACTGTTCCATCATTTAACTACCCATGTGATATGTCAAGCTTGTAATCTTACTCTATATTTGAGGGTAATATACTTCTAAAAATAGTCCAAATATAACACATTTCCTATATAAAGTCACCTAAAAACACACACTTTAATTAACTGAATGTTAAATGTACTGAATTATATATCACAATGACCAAAATCATAATTTACGAATAACCAATAACCGAGGGACTAAAAATGCATTTATCTCTCATGTTGAAGTCCAACCATAAATCAGAATCGAAGTTGAAGTCTACTAAATGTATCTCCATTCTGCACCTAAGTGGTAAATTGAAGTTGTTTGATTTTAACACCGGGAGCGAATAAGTTTTTTTTTACCGTTCAGAAATGTAGATATGACAGTTTCAATTTATACATTTACACGTGCTTCGGTCTTTCCATCGATAGAAGTAGTAGGATAAGGGGCGAAGGATATTCATGATATTCGGAAAAATTTATGTTCATTCGCTCTGCGAGCGGAGCGGTATACCAAAGAAAAAAGAAGCGACTACTTTACTAAAGCAATTCTTATTCTTTCTTAGTTGAATATTTGCAGATTCTAAATAAATTGAAAAAGGCACAATTACTCGAGTAGTTGTTTATCGTCTTGACAACATTTCATGCGTTAACGATGAGAAATCATAATGGTATCCTGATTGCATTGGAACAACTGAAACGGCTGGATAACTTGGCAAAGACCTAATAGCTCCTGTTGGTGCTATTTCATTCATTGGTGCTACTGGCATTGCAGAAAACATGCTGCAAAATGAACAAAGCTATTACCTTATCGCATAGCTAGCCAAGGTTAATTAACGGTCCATATTCATGTTTTATGCAACTTCTGGTTAGGGGCGAAGCTAGAGTATAACTTTTTAGCATTCTCTAACGAGCCCTATATTTCTTTCTTTTTTCTATCGACCAAATGATTTATAACATGTTTGACGAAAATTCCGGAATCGGCTTATTTTAAAAATGCTTTTTATATGAAGCGCTTTTCGAAAAAAGATACTTTTGGAGAAAAAAATACTTTTTACCACTTATGAAAAATAATGTTGCTACTCAATAGTTTAAAAGTTTGACCAAACACCCAAACTCTCTAAAATAATCATTTTTTAAAAACCAATAAGCACTTTTGGCTTCTTCGAAGCTTGGCCGAACAGACTATTAGCCTAAAGAAGGGAAAATACGCATGGTCTCAACAAGGAGGCGAATGCAGAATGCCTCAAGTACCTGGGATTCGGAGCATAGGCTGGTGACATAGACGTGTGTATATATTGATTGCTTCCCATCTGGATTAAAATTTGAGGATAAGTACGAGAGAATGCTTGATTTTTTATTTTAAAAAAAGCTCGTTAGATTCGATAGGCCGACCTGCTTTGTCCCAGGGACCTGACTGCCAATGCTTCCCCAGTTCTGATAAAATAACTGGTTACCGTTTGAATTTTGATAGGTGGCTTGAGAACAGCCAAACTGCCTCATCGTAGCAGGCACGAGGGGAGGCTGATGTGGAGCTGGCGACTTTTGTTGCTGCTGATGGATAGAAGTAGGACACTCCATGCGGGACTACAATGAATAAGACGGATAAAGAAATAAAATTATGCAGAAAAAGGAAAAAAGTACATTAGACCGTAGCATTTGCACGTTTTAACACTGACATCATTTTATTATCTAACTAGAGGTTCAACGTCTACTGCTTCTCTTAGGTACTAGTAGTCAGTTGCGGAATCAGGATTTTCACTAAAAGAAAACACACGAAGAAGTAGAGGAGATTTTCCAGTAGTGATTGCTATAACCGATGGATTTTGCAATTATAACTAGAAATGATAAACGAACCACCTCGTCGATGAGATCCATTACCTCATTCTTTACATTGTTCACGTGGTTTTCTGAGACGGGTTGCGTATTCCATTGAAAATCCTTAATCAGTTCCTCAATTCCAGCATCAAATTTGCTCTTGTTTCCGATAGTGGCAGAATGGGAATTCTGCTGGATTACTGCTTTTGGTTCCACTGCTGAAAATATCGGAGACAAAGTCAGTGGTAAAATAATTCAAGCATCTTACATGAAAATTTTATAGTCAAGTTATTTAATAGATACAAGTTCTGAGGAATAAGCAGTAGAGCATAATCAGTGGCGGATCCACAGTGTAACCTATAGATTCACGGGAACCCAATAGGTTTTTTCCCAAACCTTAATTAATCCACTCAATAACTTTAAATCTCTATGAACCTATAAACTTCTTACTTCTATTTTACTCCACGTAAATCTGGTAGATAGAGGAACATACGCTGGGGGCCGCTAATAGAATGTGTCTCGGAAACAGATCCATTTTCTTTCGTGGCCTCCGCGTAAATTTTAGCAGCATGGGTGAGGGTAGCGGTTGATACAGTTGGGGAGAAATTTGCTTCTGGCTTTGCTTTTGAGACTTGAGGGATTGAGGATTCGACATTTTGAAGAACTTTTTGTTGGGAACCAGGAGAAACCTATTCACCATATGTCTAAACATCAAATTCCTTATCAATCTTAAAGTATGAAGAGAAAGTAAAAATAGCTTTAGTTATCAGACAACGGTGGATTACATTAGCTTTTCGCTTTGGTTCTTCCAATGAGGCTACCGGTTTTACATTCTGGACAACTTCTGGCTTGGGATCAGGGGCAGCCTGTTTGGAACATTGAACACCAAAATCTTATCAATTCATACAAGATATAACAATCCAAAAAGATTAACTAAACATGAAGATGGAGGAGATTTAAAAAAGCAGAGAAAAACATCACATCCAAGTTAAAGGGTTTGCAAATGATGGAAGTCCCATGTCGGTGTAGGGATGGTGCAATTGGACTCTTTAAATGGTCCTGGACAATCCTCGTCGCATGAGTTAGCTTTTGAGGTTAATCTAGGCCAAGGTCCATTTTCTTATCATGGTATGAGAGTCAGGCATATCCCGTTTCTTGGTTTTACCCCATATTATTTTCTCCACGCGTGCAGAGGTGTTGGAAGTCCCAAATTGGTGTGAGATGGTGCAATTGAACTCTATATGATTTTGCACAATCCTCACCTCATGAACTAACTTCTGGAGTTGGATTAGGCACAAGGTCCATTTTCTTATCATGATATCAGAGTCAAGCCTATCTCGTTTCTTGGTTTACCCGATGACCCCCATATTATGTTGTCCATGCTCCAGTTGGCAGGCCTGGGCGTCCGGGGGGTGTTGGAAGTCCTAAATCGGTGTGGGATGGTGCAATTGGACTCTTTTTATAGTCTTGGACAATCCTTACCTCATGAGCTATGTCCATTTTCTTATCATCAAATTCTGTAAAGGGCATTCATTTATACAACCTGTCCTAAATTGACATTACTAATGCAAAATTAAGTTCTTATTTTAGTTGGTAAAGGTTGTATACCATAATCATTCAGATGCACCAACAGTATGTACTTATTTTAATCATATCTACGTAGCCAACCTGAACATGCACTGGAACAAAATGCATCGAACTACTTCCGGATAATAGACCAATCCAGCAAAACAACAGAAAAGGTGTATTTACCTGCTTAGGTAATTCGGGAGGTGCATGCTGGACTCTATTTCTCAAAGCAAGCGTTGTTCTATCTGCATCCAGGAGCTGAGAAGATTTCCTCTCTTGAGATAACTGCATCCGCTTGATGAACTCTGCATCCCTCTCAGTCCCAGGTTTACTTGCCAAAGTACGTTCTCCTCTCGCACCTGGAGATGATTTCACATTCCCATTTCGTGGTATCCATTTTTTCTCCACATATCTAGCAGATTCGAAGTAGTTAGTAACGTTGAACTTGAAGTGTAACATTTCCAAATTCAAGTGAAGAAACTTATGACTTCAGCACAATAATAATTAACCATGATGTCATACTTTGCTCGGATAAAATTTTCAATACCAACTCTGTCGAATTTGGGAGGCAGTTCAGCTTCCCAGTAACTATTTGATTTCTGATTTCCCATTGCTAAAAGCAAGAAGATATCAAGTTATTCAAGGAGAAGAAAAAGACAGCTGAAAACAATAAGAACAAGAGGGAAACATGGGTGGCTCACTTTGAATAAACGCAACCTGATCCGGAAGCCAGGTGTCCAATGTGGCAGATCTTACCTGCATACGGATAACGTATAAGTTCCATTGACAGGTTATGAGAAAAACATCTAGAATACTGGGTATCAAAAATGACATTTAAATTGGACTTCAGTGTGCAAATGAACAGACGTGGGAAAAGTACATATAAATTGTCCGTAATGGTTGTGATCAGTTGTAATGAGATAACACAATTCTAACACACATATAGATAAAAGCAGTGGCGAGGGCAGGATTTTCACCAAGAGGGTTCATCATCTACTATATGTACGTAACAAAAATTGACCTTGTATATACAATATACTTTCTGGCGAAGGGGGTTCAGATCGCCCCTCTAGATCTGCCCTTGGATGAAACCATGATGGAGAAAATTATATGTAAAAGATAAAGAAAGAAAAATGAAGTGGAATTGTGAAACCGAACCTTTGATATATGTACTCCGAGACTCCTATGAACGCCCGAACAATGCAAGCATATGAAGATTCCCAGGTTCACACTAGCCCATCTTGGACCTCTGCATAAAATAAGTAATCAATGGAATGGAAGCAACCTAAAGGATGTTTATGTGCGTCTTTACATTTTTCTCTTTCAATTTTTAATGAAAAGAGGAAGCGCATTTCTTTCTGTTTCATTTCTAGTCCACATTAGAGACAGGAGCAGAGGGTCGGTTATGGGTTCACGTCAATCTAGTAGCTTTTGCCCAGACCCGGTATCTATACTAAGAAATTCACTAAGTGAACCAAATTATTATTGTAGTATTAACTTGAAGTCGCTACAGGAACCCCTAAACTTTAAATCCTGGAACTGCCAATGATTATAGATAGTGACACTCATATACATACCTGTTTTTGCAGTCGGCGCATTCTCGATTCTGTGGCAATTTGAGTAGTCCCTCAAGTATCTGCAAGAAGGATACAAGAGAAAAAAAATCATTTCTTGTAGGAGGAGAGAAGGATCAACAAGTATTTCATACCCTATGCTAGTTCTTTTTCTCTCTCCTCCAGATATGCCTTCAATAAGTCCTCCACTTATTCTCGTGTGATGACATCTATGATTGTGAAATTCAGGAATCTAGTAAAACTTAAGAGAAAATGTACTAGTTCGTTAAGCTTCATTGATTTTTTTTAAAAAACTGCTAGCTTCTCAGAGGGGAAAATGGGATACTTCATACTTCTAACCTGAGAATAAGTTATGTACATGTTTTCTCTGCAATCCAACAATAATATCAACTACCATGCCAGTCCCGAACTAACTGGAGTCGACTTTGATTATGCTTCCTCTGCGGTACCTTATGGAAAATATACCTTCGAAGTCGTCTATTTTGAGGATAAAGATATCTCTTAGTTGTATGGAGTGCTATTAGAGGAACTGAGATATTATCAAATACAACCATATTGAAAATTACAGGAGTATGTCTGACTACTATTAAAATCGGCTCAACAACTCAATCAATGTTGCCTCAAAATTCTGTCCCAATGCTGTTACAAAGAACTAACCTAGTTTAGTGGCTAAAAGAGACTACATTTTCCCAAAGCAACAACCGTTTTGAAAGAAACTAAGAGTGTACCAAACAGAGTAGTAGAGAACCAGGTTTTCGATATTTCCCTTAAGTAAAGACAGAAAGTAAATAACTACGTGGAAAACTCCTTGCTAAAGAGATAAAAAACCACGACCTACCAGAGTAGGATTTCCCAAACTTCACTGTAACGAGCAACTTTAGAAGAATTAAACTCTTAATTCCTCACCACTTACAACAACTCTATTGTAAGATCTTTACCCTCACTCAATTGCAAAGAACATCCTTGACTAACTCTAGCCAAGTAAACAACCGAGAAAGGTTGAAAATCTATCCTACAATGACACTTTTTGAAAGCCCCGTCAGCATCCAAACGATTCAACATCCATTTGCACCTAACAATTGCTATTGTTAAACAAGTGAAGAGAATCCTCAACGACCTTCTCAACATATAAAGCTGTGTACAGCCACAACATACTAATTTTACACAGCATTTTTGGTGATAGCACCAAATCAACATGAATAACAACTCAGAAATTATCAATTCACTAATCACCAAGAATGATATATACACGAAACTCAGACTTATTTACTATGTTGTTCGGACTTTTCAAAAATGTTGATGGGTGCGTTTCGGATCATCCAAAATACATTTTTGAAGGATCCGAGCAACATATCTTATTTAAGTATTGATTATTTTAGTTCTTTCAATTGCTAAGGCCAAAAAGGAAAACGAACCCAACACTCTATATGTTTTTTTGTTTGTTTTTTGGACAGAGAGGTTAGGCTATCATGCTTAACCAACCTCAGACATGTCAAATAAATAAGACCTGTATTAATCAATATCCATTGAAATACAGGTAGACATATATTTGGCACTCTGTCAATTAAGAATTTGTCCAAATACCAACCACCAACTTGTCAAGGAAAGTCAAATAGTATTAAAAATTAAATTTTCTTGCACAAAAAGTGAAATTCTCCTAATAAAACAGTCAATATGAATAATCATAAACAAACATTCAATAAAAAAGCTCATATATTTTTTTTTTTACTTCTTCAATTATTCATAAAAAAACTGTTTAATTGAAACCCCATCAAAATTTAAACAAGAATGTGGATTTTGGTACATAATCAAAGAATCAATCAACCCCAGATAAAGGAAACACCAAGAACAATGATGAGTCATGAGCATATATGCTCTATCAAATTTGTTTACTTGACAAAAGCAAGCAAGGGCAAATTCTGTAGCTAAACAGAAAAATTCATAGCTAATCCTATTTAAGGATGTATCAACAACTAATTACTCCTATCGAAAAGGAGCTAACAGTTCTATCAGCTACGAGTTATTTAATAATTAATTAACGACAAAGTTCATAGCTATTTCCAGTATTTCTGGAGTCAGAACAAAGATAACAAGTAATCTTACAACATATGAACAAAACAAAAAAGACCAAATTCAAAGTACCTTTATATGTTTAGCATTAAGCTCCTTTGAAACTCTTGATTTCTCATTCATGGTGGAATTAATCACAAAAGCTATAAAACTCCCTCTTTTTTATATTTTTTGCTCTTTTTATTTCTAATAATATTGGACGAGGAGATGGTGGTGGTGGCGGCGGCGGTGATGATTTGAAAATTATTTCTAATCATAATTTGCGGCTTTTGTTTGGAATCTTGCGCGTGGAAGAGGACGTCTTTGGTAGTTATTCTTAGTTGGAATTTCCATGCATAAGCAACCATAATTTATATATTATTTTCCCTTTTTTTCTTATATTATTGGAGGTGGGACCAATATAATGTATATACATTTTTTTATTTAAAGACAAAAACTATTACTCCATGAAAGAAATACCTTTTGTATTCTTCTAAATTAAAATATTGTAATTATTAAAAAATCTTTATTTTGTCGTTGAAAAATGTTCAGTGACTATTTCCCACTGAATGACAAGAGAAAAATCTAAATAGTAGTATTTTCACATGAAAAAAACTAAAAAGTTTTTTAGTGTTTCAATGGGAATCGTTTCCCACCATGCGTTTTTTCAGTGAGTTGGTTCAGTGGTAATGAGGTGGAAAAATCATGTTTCATGGCACAAATTTCCTATTGAATATCGATAGGAAAAACCTCTATTTAGTAGTGTGTGTACTTAGATGTCAATTTTTTTTTAGTTGAGTGACTTTTTTGGTACAAAACATAAAATTATTGACTTTTTAAAGATAACTGCTTTTAAATTGAGTATGAGAAATCAACTCCCATTAATATGTAAAAAGAAAACAAGTTGATTAATGATTCATTAAAGTTTGTATAAAGAAGTTAAGAACAACTTACACCCTCTATTAGAAGTAAACTGTCACCTAATATTGGAAAAATTGAAGACTATTTAACTGATTTTAAAAGGAAGTAACTATGAGAAAAATGAAGATAGAATAATTAATTAATTGAATTTATAAAGACTTGTTACACACTATTTGAAGGAAGTTATGATGGTATCAACTCTTCAAATCAATGCAAAGAATTAAGCTTTTCAAGATTATGAAAAGGTATCAAGTTCCTTGTAGCCCCTCCTTTTTATCTCCTTTTTAATGTAAGAGATATGTTATAAGGACACGTTTGGTTCGGAATGCACTGGACAAAAATATATATAGTATTTGGTGAACGTTTTCAGCCAGACTGGACTGTATTATTTCTAAAAATAGTACACTCCAACTGCCATATTTTAGATCCTGGACTGTACTAAAAATAAAAAATATAATTCATTATATATTAATACGATCACCCATTATAATACAAGATAATCTACGAAAATTATACAATTCGGTCTGACGCATCAAACGTGCCCTAACACACTCGTATGCTCACTGACGGGGCAAATGCTTTACACTTCAGACCATGAAGAGTGGAGAAGAGATTATTGGATGTGATGGGAAATCTTCTCATGATGTAGGATAAGTGCATCAAATATTATTTTTTTAATATTTTTTTTCTCAAATTGTGCTTAAAAGGCTAAGAAAAATATTTAATGGAATTATAATACAATGTGCTATGACTACCATAGGAAGAAATTAAAGGAAAACAATTTGTGATAGGCCAAGATGGGTCAAGCAGGACCGACAGATTTCTAAATTGACAAACTCTGAGATGAGGTGCACATCACACATTGAAATGAGAGAGGAAGGTGAAGAATTTTATAAGGCATCACCCTAGTTCCCACTGAATTTTTCACTGAAAAATGTTTAATAATAATTCAAACTGAATGTCGGTGAAAAAACTTAAATAGTAGTGTGAACACACAAAAATATTAGAAAGTTTGCAGTGTTTCAATGGAAATCTATTTATGGAAAGGGTCCAACTCTTCCTGAAATTGAAGGGCGTTTTCTCAGTGAGCTGGTTCGTTGGAAATGAGGTAGGAAAATTATGTTTTATAGCACAAATTTTCTACTGAATATCGATGGATAAATCCTTTATTTCTAATAGTGACGTGCGCTTTTGGCTTTAATATGGCGTAACCCGAAAGATAAATATGTGCGACGGGCAATACTTGACATGAACTTGAACTGAGTCAATATCAATCAAAGCAAATTCTAGCAAAGGGATTAGGTTGATTTCTTAGTTTAGGCTCCATAATTAGGGAGTGAACAAATGCATGATGACACAATTATAATATATCAGTGTGTATGAGTTCTAGAGGAGCGGTTTCCCTTTCGACGAATCTAAAAGGATTCTTGGAAAGTTTTGTCTCTACACACACCTCACACTTACGTTGAGAGTTTATGTTTATAGACGACAATAATTTTAACTTTACCAATCCTTGAATAGATTGATAGTTAACATGTCATAATCTATGATGTCATAAATTAGATGACTCAATCAAGAAGGCTCAATTTTATTGATAGTTGAAACAGAAGACATTACAGGTGCAACATTAACCTTAAAGAGGCATTCACAGACGAAGCATCTTCCTACAAATGGTCTATTTTTAGTGATTACAAATATATTAGCTTCTAACACTAGCCTAAAACCAGCGTTTACTAACACAGGTCTACAAATTAAATTTTTTTGAATTTCTGGGACATGCATCACTTCCTTCAGAGTCAGTTCATTCTCGGACGTCATCTTCAGGATCACATTTCCTACCCTCAGCACCTCTGAAGAAGAATTATTTTCCATAAACAACTTCTTGTCTGTGACAGGTGTATAAGTGGAGAAGGCTTATTTATTGGAACATATGTGACGGGTGGCACCTGTGTCCAACCACCACTGCATCGGATTCTCAATGAGGTTTGCTTCAAGAACCACTACTGAGAACTCCTCGATCATATCGTCTACTAGCGTGTCTTCGACGATGTTAGCCTTGTCCTTGCCTTTGGCCTTCTCTTTATTCTCACGTTTGAGCTTGCGACAGTCTTTGGCCATGTGACCAACTATACCACAGTGGTTACAATTTCCCTTGAACTTTTCAGTTGTTTGGGTCTTGCCTGCCTTCTGGAACTTTCGCTTTTTGCTTGAGTTCCCTTTGACTTCCGTCAGGTTCGCCTTAGCCTCAGCAGGTTGTTTCTCCTTTGGCATGGCCTTCTTATTGTCCTCTTGAATCTGGAATTTGACAATAAGTTCGTCTAAGGTCATCTCCTTCGTTTTGAGTTTCAAATAGTTCATAAACCCAGTCCACGAGGGAGGCAGCTTCTCGATCAATGCCCCAATCAAGAATTGCTCGTTGGGCTTTAATCCTTCCAAATCCAGGTGATGTAGAATCATTTGAAATTTCTGGACTTGGGATGACACACTTTTGTTGTCCACCATTTGAAATTTCAGGAACTTCCCAATGATGAACTTCTTACTACTCGCATCTTGGTTGTTGTATTTCTTCTGAAGTTTGTCCCATAACCGCCGCGCTTCAACTGCAATATACCGCAGTAGAGGATCGCATAAACCGCTTAGAATATAATTTCTACACATGAATTCACTATTTTCCATGCTTCACGAACCATCCTCATGTCGTCAGCGACATGGTTACCTTGGCACCCTCCCGCCAAATCATTTGGCTGAGGGTCCACGTCTTCCCCAACTAGTGGAGGGTCTTCGGTTAGAAAACGTGACATTCCCATAATCGTCAGGAAAAACAACATCTTTTGCTGCCACCGCTTAAAGTGAGAACCCATGAACTTTTCAGGACGCTCATGATGAAAACCAGCGGGTGTAGGGGAAGTGACGCCCCCTTAAGCAGTTGCAAAGGCGTTGGGAACACCTCTAACAGGAGCATAGGCGTTCTGGACGCCTTGGGCAGTAGTATTGGCATTATAAGTGCCCGGAACAGCAGTGGAGGCATTGGTTGTGCCAAAAACAGTGTTGACACTAATTGTACCAAAGCCAACAGTTTGGAAGGCATTTGGAATGCCATGATCAGTGGTGTTGAAGGCAGTGGTGTCGCCTTCAATAGTCGTGGTAAAGACATTGGGATTGCCTTGAACAATATGGGATTTTCAGCGTTGAATTGATCTTGTCCAGTCATATTGTTGTTGAAACAGTAAGTATTATCTTAAGCTTGTGAGATACAAAAGTGTAATAACAGGGAAATGAGAAATATATCAACAACAACAAGTATGTAAGAAATCTGGAAATAAACAAGTAATTGGTTTGCTGAGTCGATTGATTTTTCAATCTATCCTTAAGATAATATTGCCACGTATATTCCTTTCAATGGTGTAATGACAACTTATCTCTCAAGATAAAACAACAATCAAACAAATGAGCAAAGGAGACTCAAGTGTTCGCTTAGGAAGAAAGATCTTTGAGTGTCTGAAGATTGCAAGAGAGGAACACAATTTCTGAAATTGTTTTTGTGTAGTGTGTTTTGCAAATGATCCCAAGGCTCCATTTTATAGTGTGGAGAAGCTCACCTTCCACATAACCAAGTAATGGTCAATAAAGATCATATAATAGCCTTGAATGTGGAGTTATAATTCAGCCAAATAATGGCTGAATTCATGAGCCAAATAATGGAAAATTAATGCTCCAAAGTCAACCCAAAAATTAGCTTTCGTTCTTCTTCAACTGCTCGAACGCTCGCAGCGCCACCCTGCAGGTCGCTGCCGCCAAACTTCAGAGTTTCGCGCGCCGCCATTGCGACATTTTCTTCCCTTCATTTACCAACGTGAAACCATTGTCATTTGGCCAATAACCATCTATTATCTTACGTCTCGAACAATTCGTATAGGTACCAATATCTCTTTCATTAAGGAAATTGCGATCCTTGACACTTTATGTGCACGTGTGTGGAAACCATGTTTCCGACGTGCGGGGCCTCAATTGTTCAAGTCATAATTAATATGATAAATTTTATTTCACGTTTAGTAAATTTCCAACACTTCATTCATGAATTACATTCTTTTTCTTTCCATTTTATTTAACATTCCATCTTTTTTTATGTGTTCAAAATTTTCACTTTTTTAAAGAAGAATGAATCTCTTTTATATATAAAAAAATTTAACTTAAGTTTTATTCTATATTTAATTGCATGCTCGTATAGCTATATAAATCACCTGACACGTTTAAGATCATAAATTTTAATGATACTTTTGATATATGTTCTAAAATTATATTTCCCTTAAACTCGTACACTATCAAACAATATTATATAAAATTAAACAAATAAAGTATTTATGTACCATCTAGTTAACCAAAATTGCTAAATTGTTATCTTATAGACTCACTCAATTTGACTCTCGTTATTAAGCTGGTTTGTTATCTTGTAACTTGTAAGAGCAAATTATAGGGGAATGAAAAATGCATGTGAGATTATAGGGAATGGAACAAGAAGTTGTAAACAGACAACGTTTGTGCACAACTTTGACCAATATTAAATACATGTGACTTGTCACTGTGTCCCAACTCAAGTTTTAGATTGGGTAGATATCGACGATACAAACGTATTGTATTCATCTCTTTTGTTTTTGGTAACATATTGTATTGGTTTCAAGTATCCTCAAATCTTCCCAACTTCATAGCTAGCAACCAAAAATGACCAACGGGGTAACAAAGTAGGGGTTTGCATACTTTGGTAAATATCAAATTACAGAATTGAAATAAAAAAATTCAAAATTTTAATTTCAGTATTACGGCATGTGGTGTGCATTTTCGACAAATTTTGTATTCAGTAAAATACGGGTAATATCTCTTTAAAGAAAAAGGTAGTTCACGCCCCCAAAGCCTTTCGCAATATGTCTCAATTCTATGTTTCAAACATGGAGTCTGCTCAATCTTCTTAGTCCACACAAGATTATGCCAAATACAAAATTATAGTCCTACAACTTTTTCCTTTTAAAAGAATCAATGCCAAATGATGGTGTTAATTCTGGAAAATCGGGAATATTATGATAATAAAATTAAGCACAAGCTAAAATTTCTCTTGCTATTTCCTTCCCAAAGTTTCCGACTTACTCTATTAACGTAATATTCATTGATAATGGCGAGGCAGACCATTCTGAAGATAGAGGCCACCAGCTGATCAGCTAGGAATTCAATGTCCAAATGATATGTACATAATTTAAGGAGCCAAGGGAGGGACAAAAAAGCCACCTGGTGATCTCTAAATTTTGTGCTAGCTCCATCAGTTTGGTATTTTCACTGTTTGTTTCCTTCAGATGAGCTAGGACTATGCATTTGAGTTCGAGTTCCAGAAACCAGGTAAGGAATGTTGTTGATGGAGAGGCTATGGATCGCGTTCGGGAGGGCAGGGTACAGGAGCAGGATTAGCGATAAAAGTAGGGACGTCTTCTCCTGGAATCAACACTGAAACTTCTCGGGCCTTCGTTGACACCTGAAGCAATAGCCAATGAGTAACATGTTAACCGGTTACATAAACTAATTTGCACATTGCATAAAATGTAAGTGCAAATGCAAACTGAAACATGCAGTACAGAATGTTATCTAATGCAAGATTTTATGTCGTCAAACCAATGATCAAGACAACAGACTCAATCGTCTCCACACGGCGACAATGGTAATCCCCTTTGCCAGAAAATTATACGGTGCATATAAGTTTAAAAAAATGTAATGCATAAATATATATAAATCATTGAATCCTAGACACAAGGGAAAAAAAACAAGACACTATCCCTTTTCCGCAAAATCACTTCATCAGCAAAAACACATTGTTAATAAATCTTTCAAGAAACTAATTACAAGGACAAACCAAAATACAGAACAAATCATGTCATGTAACAAATTAATTATACAGAACAGATGGCCATTAATTCACGTCAATTGATTATTCATACAGAATATGTCGAAACAACAAATCATAGCTGGCTAAAATTAGATATTATCTTGATTTATTGGGCACTCAAATACATAACAAAAACAAGAGTAGGTATGGATCAAGACATCTGAGAGAAAGATCTAAGTAAAGAAGAAAGAAAAGTGAAGGTTTCTGTTAAATCAGATGAATTTGTGGAAGGCCTAATCTGATAGGAGTGCCTATGGGATAAAGTAAGTGCCTATGTAATATTGCATACTATGATCTATTTTAAGGCAGTTTACATCTTCCATTGGGAAAAGAGTTCATGTTCTGAATGGTCATTTAGGCCATTATGCTGGGTGCTCAAAGGATAACTGGAATAAGGTGGGGTGGACACTTTAGACTGGTATAGCGCCACCTGATGTATTCCTGCATGAGGATGGGTACTATGTGATCAAATTCATGTACATGGAAGATCTAAAGAAGGTTTTCTTTACAGCATAAAAAACAGACCAGTAATTCTTAAGCAATGGTCTCCTAGTTTTGATTTTAATGCTGAATTTCTAATTAAGAATAGCATTGTGGGCGAGATTTCCTAAATTGTCAATGACATGTTGGGGTAACATTATGGCTGAGATACCATTGTGAGGCAAGTTCAGATTTATTCTGGCCCCGATACGGATACCGAGTTGGAAACAAAAAAAAAAGGTGACTTACCTAGAGTTCCATGGAAATGTTTGCTATTCCAAAATCAAGCTAGACATACAGCTATTTTCACCTTGCGGTTGCAAATTCAAGGGGGCCTAACGACTACAGACAGATTGATTAAATGGGGAGTAGATATTGATCCTATATGTGCGGTGTAAAACAATAATTGAAACAAGAGATTGTCGATCACATCGCATGGGGCCATTTTCCCAGAGCAAATCTTAAAGCAAGGGTCAGAATATCAGGCAGGGGTCTCTGTCGATAGAGCTAAAATAGTCATTCATTAACATACTAAGAAAAGCACTCCCGAATAAAAGAAAGACTACTGACTTGGCTGATTCAACAAAGGAAAAAAGGAATCCATTCAAGCTGACTCAGGGGCGGAGCTAGAGCAGAACTCACTAGATTTAGCTCACCCTGTAATTGTGCTTAAAAATTGATTTAATGTACAAATGATTGTCAAGACCCCAATAAGCTACAGTTCCACTCATAAACTCAAAATCATAGCTCCACTTTTATGGTGAGACTGTGTTAGTGCAACTATGCTTATAATTATTTACTTGGTGATTAATAAATTTTAGTAACCAAAAAAGTAAAGAGGGAGGAAATAAAAAACACATAATATTAATGAATTACAAGGACACAGATACAACATAGGTATATTAATTTACCCTCATAAACATTGGTCAGAAGAATAAATTTAAGGGATCTTTACACAAATAGTCAGGCATTGTTTACTTTTTCTAGTAAGTATACAAAGTTTATACACTAATTATACACATATCATACATAAATTTTATATATATATATATATATAACATCCGCCACTACTTGCAATTTAAACGGTTAAATGAGCGGCTATTTAGGTTGATTCTTCTATTTTTAATGATAATTCCAAGAAGTTTCATTGAAAAAAAAACAATTTTCAGCAGCTACAATACAATTGGAATAAAACAACCGACAAAGTTAAGACACTTACTTTGGGTGTTGGATAACCAAGTTTCCCATTGAAGCCCATCTGAGACTCAATGTCACCAAGATTACGGCCACCAGACGACAAGGCCGACGAATTGGGTCTAAGAAACCTCTCAAAAATGGCCATAACAAGGAACATAGAGATAAGAATGGCAGTGGCAACAAAACCAAAAGAAACAGCATTAACAGATTGTCAAAATGAGTCCAATGATCATCTTTTGTTATGTACATTGGTGATCCAGTTGGTGATGGTGCCCAACCCCACCCCTCTTCTTCTCCCATTTTTTTTTTTACCAAATGCAGAAAAAGAAAAATGTCAAGAACCAACCAAAAGTATATAGTTCTAAACTCTTCCTTTTTCAAGAATTGACCAAGAACTAAAAATGTCAAAAACCAACCAAGATCATGCCTCCCTACCTTGGGAGGTAAAGGTAAGGTTTGCTACACTCTACACTCCCTGGACTCCACTCGTAGAATTATACTGGGTATGTTTGTTTTTACAGGATATCAGTAAATTGGGAAGACAGTTATATGGTATTATAACTACCAAACCAAGAAATAAAAATGTCAAAAACCAACCAAAATCATGTCTTTTTAACTCAACTTTTTTTTCTCAAGAAATTGGAATGACAGTTATGGTATTGTAATTACCAAACCAAGAACTAAAAATGTTCAAAAACCAATCAAGATCATGTCTTTTTAACTCTTCTTTTTTTAAGAAATCAAGAAATTTGGAAGAAGTTATGGTAGTTTTATGAGCTTTTTAACTTATCCACATTTGCCCTTAAACCAGTAACACTACTAAAATGTTCCAACGCTTCCATCACTCTTTCCACAAACCTAACATCATCTTTGTAGAAGATCATTAGATCATCTGCAAATATCAGGTGGGTGAGCTTAAGATCTTTGCACATTTGGTGGAATTATTCAGGTAACTCACTCATCTTTTTTAGGATCCTTCTGAGGTACTCCATGACAAGTACAAACAACAATGGAGACATTGGATCTCCCTGTCTCAGCCCTCTCCTTTCTTCAAAATACCCATAGTTCTCACCATTAACCTTGACTGAGAACTTCATAGAGGAAATGCATGTCATGATCATCTGAGTCTGAGTGCATGATTCAGGGAAGCCATATCCATGTAATGCTTCTTCAATGAACTCCCAACTAACCATGTCATATGCTTTTCACAAGTCAATCTTCATGAGACACCTAGGTGATGTCTTCCTATTATAGTGTCTCAAGAGGTCATGATATATCAACACATTATGCACAAGTGATCGTTCAACAAAGGCGGCTTGAGTATTAGAGATCAGGTAAGATAAAGATTTTCGTAATCTCAAACAAATGACCTTAGAGATGCATTTATACAACACATTACAACAGGAGATGGGTCTGAATTGCCTTGTCTCCATTGGTTGGTGCACTTTGGGAATGAGGGATATTAAGGTAGAATTCAACTGCTTTAGGAGTTGCCCGTTCCGAAGAAACTGTAACACTGCTGCAGTGACATCCACCCCTATAACACTCCATGTTTTCTTAAGAAGTCACTTCCATAACCATCAGGACCTGAGCTCTTATTACAATCAATGCTAAACATGGCTGATTTGACCTCTTTTTCACTGTAATCCCTGATTAGGTCCAGTTGCTGATCAATTGTCAAAGTATGGCCATACCTGAGAAAGCTTCTGAAAGCTCTAATTCTACTCTTTTCCTTCTTCCCTAGCAAGTTTTGATAGAATTCCACAAAAATATTTGCAATAGCTTCTGGATCTATTTGAATCTCTCTTACATGATCCTTTAGCTGCACAATATCCTGATGTAGCTTCTTATGTTTAATGACTGAGTAGAAATATCTACTATTGTCATCCTCCAATTTAATCCAATTTGCCTTGCTCCGTTGTTGCAGGAAGACTTCTGCAAGATATGAGGATCTCCTGAATCTCTGATACTATACTAATTCTTGATTTTGTAAAACTGAGTCCAATGGACAATTTTGCAATGCCATCTGAGCTTGTTTCAAAGCTTCTCTATCATTCTCTACCTCAGTCAAGATATTCCTGAAATGTTGTTTATGCAACTCCTTCAAACTTTTCTTCAATGCTTTGAGTTTCTGAACTACCTGTAGCATAATGCAACCTTCCCTAGGTGTTTGCCACACTTCTGTCACCTTCCCCATGAAACCAGGGTGACAAGACCAAACATTGCAATACTTGAAAGGTTTTTGTGGCTTCCTAACAACTTGTAGTTGCTCTATCTTTACTGGACTATTGTCACTTATCCCCTCATTCTGATATATGGCATTATAATCAGGCATTGTGGACAGCCAAGTGGAATTCACAAACACCCAATCTATTTTCGAATACACCCTATCTCCTTAATGCTTATCACCCTATGTATACATAACTTTGGGAGGAAGCTCTATTAAACCACATTGTATTCACACAATCTTGAAATTCTAGAACTTCTGGCATGGTCACTGGGTTTCCACCAATCTTATCATCCATATTCAAAATGGAGTTAAAATCTCCCATAAAGATTCATGGTTCTTGACACCCCATATAAACAGTGCCTATATAATTCCACAAATCCTTTTTCATCTCTAGAATTGTAAGCATATACTACAATTAGTAGTGTTAAGTGTCCACATCGGAAATGGAATGGACATGAACTCCTTATATGGACTTGGACAATCCCCACCCTACAAGCTAGCTTTTGGGGTTGAGTTAGGCCCAAGATCCATTCTTTAAATGGTATAGAGTCAGACGCATTCCAATTCTTTGTTCACTGATGTTGGGCCCCCAAATTATATTGTCCACGCTCCAGTTAACGAGGTCTGGGCGTGTGGGGAGTGTTAAGAGTCACACATAGAAAATAGAATGAGAACATGGACTCCTTATATGGATTTGGACAATCCTCACCATACAAGCTATCTTTTGGGGTAGTTAGGCTCAAGATTCATTATTTACAAGTAAGAAGGACAAATTAAGAGTATAATTCACCTCCCTACATGTGACTACTTGTGCATTACTACTTACATAATCCACCTTATAATAGTCAGGCCTCCATGTTAAAAGAATCCTTCCATTATAGTGATGTTCTAAATTAGTGACATAGTTCC
This sequence comes from Przewalskia tangutica, assembly GCA_029844215.1. Classification (NCBI taxonomy): domain Eukaryota; kingdom Viridiplantae; phylum Streptophyta; class Magnoliopsida; order Solanales; family Solanaceae; genus Przewalskia; species Przewalskia tangutica. The sequence goes on from CM056719.1 coordinate 1,502,422, forward strand.
ACCCTCCAAATTATCTTCCAGCAACTTTCTCCATTTTATACAAATAAAATAAATTTATAAGATAAATATAAGAGTTGAATTGAAATTATTAGGTTCTGCCAGATCCATAACTATCATTGTGGCTTCGCCCCCGAGAAATGGACACATTTGTATCTCTGTTGCTTTGTATATAAACGAATCATTAGTAATCACTATAGTGGGATAAATATAATTTCTCCATTCTTAGTGTATGAGGTTTCAGCTTCAATTCGTGGAAATAAAAAAATTGATAGGAAATGTTCTCGGTTAATGAGCTATACGATGTGAATCCGAATTAGTTCGGGTTCTAAAAGGCATATTAATATTGGGTGAGAAACCAAAAAAGGAAGAATAGTTCGTTTAGAAGAAATAATTTAAAAGAGAAACTAAAAGGAACATTTCTTTAATGCTACCTTTGGAGGTACAAGTACAACACTTGCTTGTTTATAATGCCTCTTAAAGTTTGTTTTTAATAGCAAGTTAATACCTAATGAGGGATATATTAATCAAGTGACAATATCAAAATATATATATCTTTGTCAAGCGGATAATTTTTGTGTCTGGAAAAACTGTTAGCAATAAACATGTGTTGCGTTTGAGTTATTAAATATTTGCTAACTACATAGTCATAGAGTATAAAATATTCTCTGTTTGGTTATCACCGGGGGCGGACTAACGAAATAATCATAGGATGAACTGACTAAAATAAAATAAATAATACATTTAGTGCTCAAATAACTATATTACAATAGAAATTTACGTTCTTTCGAATCATGAAAGTCATTGATAATAACATCTATGTCAAAGTACCAGAAGTTTGTTAAAACGCTATCTCGACCTTCTTGTCATAAGAAACCAAAATTTCAACCAATTCAAGAAAATTTCCCCGATTCAAAGAGTCATGTTTTTCATTATGCCCCCTGAATGTCAATCCTTGAAGTGTCAAATATTTTGTCGCATCAATCGAGATTTTCAACCGCAACCTATTATCTTCTCTTTGTTGTGTACTTTGTTTCTCAAATGAGTGAACTATATGTCGAGGTTGATTTAGTAAATCCAACCTAGATTACACAGCTTTGTCATGGGTTGAATTCACATCTCCCATATGAGTCAAGAAAGCACGATCTTTTCCACCTACCCTTTTCCAATTCTGAAATTCATCAACTGTGAACACTTTTACACTACAACAAATCGGTTCAAAGAGGGTGTTGGGTGGAATATCGCCCCCTTATATCAAAGGGTGCGATTTTTAGTCGCCTTATTACGTCCGTTGTCATAGATCAAGAAGGACGATTTTTCAAGTCGCTCCTTTTGGTAAGGACCAAATAGGGCGACTACACTCGCCCTTTTATAGATCAATCAAAAAGGGCGACTGTAGTCGCCTTATTTGAACCACACCAATAGGGAGACTACAGTCGCCCTATTTGGTCCTCACCAAATAAGATGATTTTCCTTGTCGAGCGTGATACTGTGGGTTGCCTTTTAGAAGACCAGGAGACCAAATTATCTCTGAGAAAGACACGAATCGTCAGGTGGGCGTCAAGTGTCCTGGACAATTGTCCGATGCGTTGTGTAAGTGACAAGTTTGATGATGGAAGATGGGTAAAGGTGTAATCCGTACTCCAGAGTGCCCAGAATATACCGCACAATGCGTTTGAGGGCATGCATATGTTCTTCCATCGGATTATGCATGAATAGACACACTTGTTGTACTGCGTAATTAATATCTGGCGTGTTGAAAGTGAGGTACTGCAAAGCTCCAGCCAGGCTACAGTATAATGTAGGATCAACAAAGGATTTACTAGAGATAGCACTCAACTTTGACATGGTGTCCACCTGCCGAAGGTTTGCATAAGGACATACCAGGCCGTTCCACAATTTCAGATGCATACTTCTTTTGGGAGAGAAATAATCCACTTGCATGCCGTGTCACAGCAATACCTAGAAAATAGTACAATGAACCAAGATTCTTCATAGTAAATTCGGAACCAAGCTGAGATATGATACTCTTGCGGAGAGAGTTTGAAGATGATGTAAGAATGATATCATCCACATATAAAAGAAGATAAGCAGTATGATTATCCTGACGATAAATAAACAGATAATTGTCAGAACGGCTGTGAGTAAAACCCATTTGCGACATAAAATCTGCAAACCGCTTGTACCAAGCCCTGGGAGCCTGTTTGAGGCCATACAATGATTTGTTTAGCAAGCACACGTGGTTGGGAAACTTAGAATCTCTGTATCCCAGAGGTTGGTGCATGTAAACTAACTCATTCAGGTGACCATGAAGAAAGACATTTTTGACATCGAGTTGATGAAGTGACCATCCTTTTGAGAGTGACAGACTTAGAACTGTTCGGATGGTAGCTGGTTTGACCACTGGACTAAACGTCTCCCCACAATCGATGTCAACCTGCTAGGTCTTTCCATCACCTAAGACGGATCTTATGCCGCTCAAAAGAACCATCAGAATTTTTTTTATGACTAAAAATCTACATAGACCGAATAATATTAGCATTAGATGAATGATGTACTAAATCTCATGTCCTATTTTTAATAAGAGCATGATATTCATCCTCCATAGCCATTTTCCAATTCGGATCTTTGAGAGCACGCATTGGGTTACGAGGTAAAGGTGATTTGAAAACCTGTGTGTGGAGGTTGTATTTGGTATTGCGTTTGACAATACCATGTTGATTGCGGGTGACCGGACGAAGCTTTGCCGATGGGTGGGCCATCGCCGAGATAGGCGGTGGATCGACGCCACCGCCATTCCGCCACCGAAATTGAGGAGGTGTGGATCGGTAATAGGCTAGAGGTTGTATCATGAGGCAGGAAATTAGGATGTTGCCTACTGGAAAACAAAGAAGGTGCATTGGGCCTTGGTTACGTGGTGAAATTGCTGGGCGGAGACGTTCGATGGTGGTCCAACATACCGAGGTCCAGTTGGCCCAACTGCCGCCTGGTAGTGGGTTCCGGACTGTGAAAAAATTGAGTGAGGTACGGAAGTCTATAATCATCCAAAAAATCATAGGAGTGAGTCCCGATTTCATGTATTTTAGCAAATGGAAAACTTATTTCATCAAAGATCACATGACGATTTATAATAATTCTTTGAGAAGAAATATCATAGCACTTGTAGCCACGGTGATTGGTAGGATATCCCAAGAAGACACATGGAGTAGACCGGGGTTGAAGTTTTGTGATTGTAGTGGATGAAAACAAAGGGTAGCAAAGACAACCAAAAACTCTTAAATGGAGATATGAGGGCTCTCTCAAATAAAACATCTTTAGTGGAGCTTGGTAAGACATGTTTTTATGAGGGAGGATATTCAATAGATAAGTAGTCATTTGGAGTGTGTGATGCCAAAATATGGGGGGAGTGAAGCATGAGCAAGGGATGACTAACAATATTGTTTATGGTTCTAATTTTGCGTTCAGTCTTCCCATTTTGTGATGATGTGTGAGGACAGGATAGACGAAAGTTTAGACCATTATTTTTGAAGAACTCCCAAAATTGAGTGTTGTCAAATTCCCTCCCATTATCACATTGTATATTTTGATATCCCGTTCAAACTGAGTTCGAATGAATGCCCTAAAAGTAAGAAATGTGGAAAACACTTGTGATTTTTTAGATAAAGAAAATGTCCACAAATAATTAGAGTAGTCATCTAATATCAGTAAATAATATCTATGACCAGACGAACTCAAAACGGGTGATGTACAAATATCACAATGTAAAATATCAAAAGGCATAAGAGTGCATGAATTAGAAGCAACAAATGACAGTTTCACATGTTTACCTAGTGCACAAGAATGGCACTTATTGAGAGTACTAATTTGGGTACAAGAAATAAATTTATTTTGTTTGAGAGAGATCAAAACAGCCTCCCCGGATGTCCCAAACGTTGATGCCATAAAGATGGTGCCAAAGCTGCGAAAGTATAGTGAACTTTGGACTGTTGGCTAGTTAACCTAATTGGATAGAGCTCCCCCTTGCTATCACATCTCATGATAAGCTTTCTCGTCTGAAAATCATTCACAGAAAAACCAAACGGGTCAAAACAGACATATACCCAATTATCAGTTATAAACTTCCTAACAGATACCAAATTTTTGATTAATTTTGGAGCATGAATGACATTCTTTAAAACCAGTGGTGGGTTTGGTGGTGTCAATTTAGTGGAACCATACCCTTTTATTGGAATTGAATGGTCATTTCTGACAACTATACCATTATCATTGCTCAAATTAAAATAGGAGTTGAGATAACCTTGGGAAGACGTCATGTGCGACGTTGCCCCGGAGTCCATGTACAATTTGAATCTGGTGGGTTGAGTTCGAGTGTGTGCATGACGGACTCAATATCTGTGGGTTGAGTCATTGTGAAGTGGGCCTCACGCCACTGGGTCGGCTGAGGCCCAACTTGACACCGATCGTTGTCGAGACGCACCCCAAGAAATGAGCTCTTGGGCCTGTCGAACCGCTGTGGTTGCCGAAAAATGGAGAGGTCAGGTCGTCCAGGTGGGCCGGAACCGCCGCCCATTGCCCTATTGGGACTGGGTTGGGCGGTATGGCCCATGGCCACTGCCAGCCTGCATCGGCCGACCTCCCGCTGGTGCCGTGACCACCGCCTCACCGCTTCTTGCCGCTGTCACGCTTTGCCACTATCCGCCGCCGGTGTTAGTGTTGCTGCCATTTCCACCACCACCGAAATTCCGGTGACCTCTACCTTTGTTATTCCCGCGATTTCCACCCTTCTTATTATTACTACGTCATTTCTTTCCATTATTTTGTTGAGAAGAATTAAAATAATTACCATCATTAGAAGGAGTGGCAATCATGGCGGAGTTTGAAGTAGTAGATGCCCTCTTCACGAAGCCCGACTCTTCAAGAACAATCATGGACCTTGCTTGATAGAATTTCGGTAGAGGTTTACTTTGACGGATTAACGTCCTAACGCCGCTATATGCATCGGTCAGACCGATGACTAATTGCAAGACCAACTGATTATCAGTAACGGTGAACCAACGCTTCTTAACTGATCTGCCAACACTTTGAGGCGTTGACAATAGGTAGAAACATTCGGAAAATCCGCCATGTCAATGGTGGAGAATTCCTGCTCCAACGTAACAGCGCGAGAATTTTGGTTGTCTTGAAAAATATCTCGCAGACGTTCCCATGCCGCCTTCGCTGTGGAGTCTGATTCCATTATTGTATGCAACAAATCTGTAGATATTGTTGCATAAATCCAACCAAGGACTGTGACACCAAGAGTATCCCACAGTTCTTTATCCGTATCGGTTGTGACCTCTTTCCCTTTCCCATTCTTTGTGGAATTATATGGTGAAGAACCTTGTAAGCACGACAACAAATTTTAAATAATTCCGCCCACGTTGCATAATGCACGATTTCCATTTCAAGTTTGACAGAATCATGTATTTTGATATTCGAGATTGTTAGGGCAGGGTGAAGGTTGATTTTGATTTAGACATTATTGGTTGAGATGAAATGTGTTCACCAATGGAGAAGTGAACAATTGAAGAAGACAATACAAAAAAGGAAATAGGATTTCGGTCACTTGGAGGAGAAAACCGAAAAATGGGAAAAAAATACTAAGTTTGGATCTTTCCTTAGACTTGTGATACCATATAAGAATATTTTCCTCAACTTACCTTGTTCCATTAGGTAAGAATATATACAATATTACAATAACTAGGAAGAATAAGTCTTGCCTAGTATAAATCTAAAAATATTCCTATACAATAATTACCTACCATATAAGATGAAATATTACATTAATACAATATATTACACAATAATATTATTCTAGAATATTCTAACACTAATATTCTATCAATAATGCCTCTTAAAGTTTGTTTTTAATAGCAAGTTAATACCTAATGAGGGATATATTAATCTAAGTGACAATATCAAAATATATATCTTTGTCAAGTGGATAATTTTTGTGTCAGGAAAAACTGTTAGCAATAAACATGTGTTTCGTTTGAGTTATTAAATATTTGCTAACTACATAGTTGACGGACTAACGAAATAATTATAGGGTGGACCGATAAAATAAAATAAAAAATATATTTAGCACTCAAATGACTATATTACAATAGCAATTTACGTTCTTTCGAATCATGAAAGTCATTGATAATAGTATTTATGTCAAAGTACCAGAAGTTTGTTTAAACGTTATCTCGGCCTTCTTGTCATAAGAAACCAAAAGTTCAACCAATTCAAGAAAATTTCCCCGATTCAAAGAGTCATGTTTTTCATTATGCCTCCTAAATGCCAATTCTTGAAGTGTCAAATATTTTATCGCATCAATCGAGATTTTCAACCGCAACCTATTATCTTCTCTTTGTTGTGTACTTTGTTTCTCAAGTGAGTGAACTATATGTCGAGGTTGGTTTAGTAAATTCAACCTAGATTGCACATCTTTGTCATGGGTTGAATTCACATCTCCCATATGAGTCAAGAAAGCACAATCTTTTCCACCTACCCTTTTCCAATTCTGAAATTCATCAACTGTGAACACTTTTACACTACAACAAATCGGTTCAAAGAGGGCGCTGGGTGGAATATCGTCCTCTTAGATCAAAGGGGACGATTTTTAGTCGTCTTATTACGTTCGTTGTCGTAGATCAAGAAGAGCGATTTTTCAAGTCGCCCTTTTTTGTAAGGACCAAATAGGGCGACTACACTCGCCCGCCTTTTTGAGATCAATCAAAAAGGGCGACTAACCACACCAAATAGGGCGACTGTATTTGGTCCTCACCAAATAAGGCGATTTTCCTTGTCGCCCTATTTGGTCCTCACCAAATGAGGCTACTTGAAAATCGCCCTATTTGGTGTGGTTCAAATAGGGCGACTACAATCGCCCTTTTTGATATAGTTCAAAAAAGAGAAAACATTAAATGCATCAACTGGGATTCGAACTCTGGTCTGAACTGTGACACTGTACTAGTCGACCACCACACCACTAGTTATGCAATATTAATTGCCATAAATACACCCCTGCCATGAATTGAACCCGGATCTCACATACCTATGTGAAACTGTGTCATTCTACCACTAAACCAGCCATCAATACTTGTTATATTTATGCTCCTCATAATCATAAATCCTTTGGTCGGTTCTAACAAAATGCCTATTTTTTTACACTTATGATTTATAATTTCGGATCCAAATATTTCGGATATCCAAAAAATTGGATATCCGCAATTTTCAGATAATTTCAGATCGGATTCAGATCCTAATATTTCGGATATCCAAAAAATCGGATATTCGTAATTTTAGGATAATTTCGGATCGGATTCGGATCCGAATATTTCGGATATCCAAAAAATCAGATATTCGTAATTTTAGGATAATTTCGGATCGGACTCGGATCCGAATATTTTTCGAATATCCAAAAATTCAGATATACGTAATTTTCGAATAATTTCGGATCGGATCCGAATATTTTGGATATTCATAAAATCGGATATCCGCAATTTTCGAATAATTTCGGATCAGATTCGGATCCGAATATTCCGGATATCCAAAAAATCGGATATTATTAATTTTCGGATAATTTCGGATCGGATTCGGATCTAAATATTTCGGATATACGTAATTTTTGGATAATTTCGGATCGGATTCGGATCCGAATATTTCGAATATCCGCAATTTTTGTATAATTTCGGAGATTCACAAAATATTATTGATATTTTTAATCTTTAATTTTTTTCATCTAAGAATTTAATTTTTGTTCAATTTATTTTTTTAATTAGTAACTCCACCCTTTTATACAATCATCTATAATCATTATTTAATTATGATAAGTTAATACTCTATTATTTGATTTAATATTGAGAATGTTTATTATTTAAAGTTGAAATAAGTATTTTACTTTTAAATCAAAATTAAAGGAGAAATGACGTTCACCCTATCTTAAATACATCCATGAACGGCTCGCCGCATCCCTATTCATATTTTGGTAAAAAGTTACTGGTACTCTTCTTTATTATGAAAGTAATCCTTCTCAGAGAAATCTTCATCAAGTCCAAAGTTCAGAACGATTTGAAAATTTACTACTCCCTCTGTTAAGGCTTCAGTTGGAACACATCAAACAAACTAATATTTGGTGTAAATTGCAATATAGTTAATACATCAAAATATTATGAAACTATTTGAAAAATTATTATCGACGAAAATATTCCATCCGACTCTAATTATGTCATAAATACTAAAAATAGTCGTCTCAAATTATTTATTATTTTAAAAGTTCAAGACACGATTAATTAATTTTTCTCATTTCACCTTTAGTAGAATTTTATCATTAATGAAGATGACACATAAATAGAGTAAATATTTAATGAAAAAAATTATAACTTAGATCAAAGGAGACGACTTGAAAAGTCGCCCTTTTTGGTCTTCTGTAACGACTGGGAGGTCAGTGAGATCGACAGAGAAGAGAAAGAGAATGGAGAAAGGAGAAGGGAAAGAGAGAATTAGGTTTGATATATTTCTGAATATCCTCAATTGATCGTTACATTGGTATTTAAAAGCAAAGGACTAAAGTGCAAATACTAAAGAGTATAAAAATAAACTTAGGGGCTAAAGTGGATAATTTCTAATACTAGTCACAAAATACAATTGTGACATTCTATCCTCCTTAAGAATCAGCTCTTCTTCAGAATTATGCTATCTCTGAAAATTGTGACTTCACGAATTGATAATCTTCCCCAAGTTGCCTCTGGTAAAGAGCATCAGCTATCACTTGGACCAAGAGGTACTTCAGATATGATTTCTTCGATAGACGGAGATGTTCAATTATGATTCTGATATACGACTCAGCAGATACATCAAAAAACGGCCATATACTTCCAACAAGCAAGATGTTGAGCCAGATCGGTTGTTGTTATCATCACTCCAGGATCCGCTATGACATAAGCATTTCCAATCGCATATATACTTGAGATAGAGCATACCAACACCAAAAACAACGCCAGAAGAAACCAGTTCATGACTGGGATATAGATATGTCCCATGAACTTCCGAGATGTATGAATGATCTTAAGGCGGGGAAAGCAGCCTAAAACTGTGGATTGTTTAATGCAAGAAAAAGTTGTTGTGGTCAACACCCTACTGGCAATCAAAGCAGCTATATTAGCAATCAAGAAAACAGGCCAGAAAGCTCCACTTGGCACAGAAGAGAAAAAAGCTTGGGTTGTGTCGGTATGGTTCTCCATCAGGTACGCAGCTTGACCAAGATATCCCAATAGAAGGCATGGCAGCACAAGAAACATAAATGTAAGCTGAACTGACCTCACGGAAAAATAGCAAAGATCTGCAAACATTGCCTCAGAACCTGTTGCACACCAAAGACATCCCCCGAAAGAGTACCAGGCCTTTCTTGAGTTGCGCTTGAAATAATAGTATATGTGAACAGGATTAAATGTCGTCCAAACACGAGGATCATACTTAATTAGATTGTAGACACCAATACCACCGAAGGAACAAAACCATATAAACAAGGTAGGACCAACTACAAGACCCACTTTACTTGTCCCATACTTCTGTACGCTGAAGAGAATTACAATAAATGCCACCGAGATCATCACTACTTGATCTTGCTTAACCCCAGAAACTCCAACTTTTAAGCCACCAACAACAAACATTACTGACATAGCAGGTGTAACGACACCATCAACAATCACCATTGAAGTGTCATCAAGAACTAGCATCAGAAGAAGTTTTTTCAATGTCAATGAAGTTTCTAGTCTTTCTTTTATTTTTAAAGACCTCTCAAGTTCTGGAGATGGCACCTTCAGTCTAAAGCTTGATATGCGAGCATCTGATCGAAGTTGATTGGGAAGAAGATTAATATTTGCATGCCTATAAAGCAATGAGTACAAAGCAAAGGTACCACCTTCACCGTCATCATTGGCCCACAGAACAATAAGGACATATTTGACCAAGGTAATAAGGATTAAGGTATATAAAACTAGGGATAATGCACCAAAAACATCTTCATTACCATTGGCTAGGTCCTTACTAAACATCACACTAAAGGTGTACAAGAGACTCGTTCCCACATCGCCAAAAACAACTCCAAGAGTCTGAAAGGCCAACATGATTGTCCTGCCCACTGAGACATCCTCAAAGTCATTTTTTTGAGCACCTGAAACTTCAAGAGCTTCCACATCAAACGAATCAATACGAGAGACAGTACGGATCAACTTCTGCTCTGCATTATCCTCATCATCAGAATCCAATTCCATGCCATTTAACGGCGTCAAATCGCCATCTCCATCCACTGTATCGCGATCAGCACTATCGATCTCTGAGTCATCTTCGTCCTGGAATACCCATCGTGATTTAATCGAGTCCATAGATGTTAATCCGCCATTTTCCCTGTCTAATCCCTCGTCCATCATCTCAAAACAACTATGTATTCGTATACGTATGCATTTATGTCAATATAATAGTATAGCAGATGTAGCTTTGCACTGGATAATTAACTGAACATCGTCAATATCCAGTCTGTGGACTGCCACATTTGTTGCCACTAATGACATGAATTTGACTGATCTGAATCCTTTAAGTGTAGCCTCACGCTGGTTCTGTTGTATCTCTCCATGTAAAGCACTTGCCCCAGGTAATGTCAGTTAGCTCTGAAGCTAGGGGCCTTGTCTCGGTAAAATTAATGGTGCGGTTTCCACTGTTGTAGCACCGAATGATATCAAGAATCAGTTGAGGTTTTGCACCACTAGAGAATGGAATAATAATATGCCTCACATTTTTACTCGCCTTCTTTTTCTCATTACCAACAAGGTCAACCGTTTTCTTATCAGGTTTCAGAAACTTCGATACAATATGCTTCCCCTGGCAATATGGCACTGAAAAGAACTGTTTGAACTTGGCTTGCATTTTCGACCTTGCCTAAAATAAGTTCGACATCATCTACAAAATCAATTTTTAACATTTCATCGACTTCATCAAGAACACGGAACTTTAAAAACCTGAAATCAATATTTCCCCTTTCCATGTGGTCCTTAACTCTTCCGGGAGTACCTACTACAATATCAACTCCTCTTTTTAGTTGAGTCGTTTGTGCTCTTGATCGGTGTATTTTATATACACTTTTTGAGTCATTTTTAGTTAGTCTTTTGTCCATTTTTGTACAAATACGTGTCGTCTTAGGATATATTTTCTTTCTTTTGAGTCATATAGGTTAAAGTGGCTCATTGGTGGAAAAGGAGCAAAAAGAGGACAAAAACGGAGGTTCCAGAGCTCGAAATGCGAGAAAGTGGCGAACCAGGCACAGGCAGCCATGCGCCTCTAGACAAGCGAGTTGTAGCCGCGGCTGATTCTGCGAACAGCGCGGCCGCGAAAAGTCAGATTTTCGAATGAATGATGGGCCAGGCCTGAAGGAGAACCCTGCACTCGTTTTTTAAACTATAAAAGGAGAACCCTAGAGCAGTTTTAAGAGTTCATTTTCTTGCCAATTCACATCACTTCTTGGAGTTCAAGATTGGAGACCATTCTTTAGTAATTTCTTGTCTTTTTTTTACTTTATTTTTCAGTTTATGTTGGATATTGAATTCGTTCTTGTCATGTCTATGGCTAGGAACTAATTCTAATATAGGGCTTTCCATGTCAATTCACTTGAACCTTATATTTATGAATTAATGCATGTTTGTGGTTTTTCTTCTTATTGTTGAGATTTATTCAATATATGTTTTGATTGCTTGGTAATTACCTGATCATTAATTATCATAATTCTTATGATTTCTAACCGAAATCCGAAAGGGGAGGTTGTGAATATGCTGTAGTTGGATAGACATAGGTTGAATCGTGGATGAAAATACCCCGATTACTTGTGTAGCATTAATAAGGAGTTTTGTTCTTAATCCTCCTCTATAGTCAACCTTATCACCGAAAGGTAGAAAGGTGTTGTACTGGGGTTGAGTGTTTATATAACCTTAACAGGAGTATAAAACGGATTAGTAAACCTGCTATCTCAAATAGAAGAAGAACCATAGTCAATTGCATTAATAAGTAATTTAAGCGGATAGTTGAGGAGATTTGGAAGCCCTATTTCCACATTACTGAAGTAAACAACATAGTTTAATTAGTTTTCATAATTAGAGTCATAAACAACAAATCAATTATCGGTCACCAAATAGATAACAAGGAATAGAAGTTGGTACTTGAGCACTAATCCCTGAGGACGATAACTCGGTCTTCCAAGACTATATTACTTGACACGACACGTGCACTTGCGTTTAAGTGTGTGCATAAATCGCGCATCAGCTCTCATGGGAGAATTGTCATACAAACAGCATTAGATGAGCCTAACAGCCCGACCATAAACTTCAAACTCAGCGAACACCTGAAGTGTCAATCCCCTAGTAGGTAAAAACACCAGAACACTAGGAGTCTTCCCATATCATTTTTTTCGCAAATCTTTAGTAGGACCATTTGTTAGGGACTCCAATATGGGCAAAACAAAGGCTAACGTTTTACCCTGACCAGTACGAGCACGACCAACCAAATCAGAACCATCAAGAATATCCTTAAAAGTCATAGCTTGAATAGGAAAAGGTGCTTGTATTCCTTTAGCATTCAAAATATCTCTTAATGACTTAGATATCTTAAAATTAGACAACACATTAGGATCCTCCTTAACAACAACCACTTGTTCTTCTTCCTCCATTAATTTAACCTTTTTATTCTTCTTCTTTGTATCTATTGACTCACATATCCCTGAGGAGCTAGTAGTATCACTCTTATCTTCATTCACAGCTACATTTTTAACTTCCGTTAGCTCCTCCTCACCCTTATCAACTGATTTTGAGTTCATTTGGTCTTGAATAGTCAATTCGGGAATATGTTGGGAGAAAAATTGCATCACAGGACCTACATTGCAGGTTGTGATTCGATTGGGATAAATTTCTCTAGTCTCATGAGAACTTTCATCAGACACCTGTTTCACAGTATGAAAAACAACTTTTGCGCCATATTTTTCATTTCTTCTGTGACTACATGTTACACCCCGTACTTACAGGACATGTTTTAAGAACGTACGTAAGAACTCGCAAGTGTTAAATTTGAGACTTGTAAAAATTTATCGGAAATATGAAATTGTCGGAAATCGCATTATTTTGACGAATGGGAGGGCGGCACGTGTCACCCCCCTTAGATGATGCCTTGGACGAAATTTAGCAAGGGCTAAAGGGTCATTGGACCTTTGTTGCAAGACAAGTCTTGCAAGTGTGAGCTTGAGAAAATTGACCAAAGTCAAAGGTCCCACAAGTCTTGATTTTTATTAAGAGATCATCCTAGCCACCCAATTGTTCACATCTTAACCCTCCATGTCCCTTTATTATACTAGTAGTAGCAAGACTTTGTCTAACACTTAGAAATTTTCAAGAAAAATTGGAAGAACAAGCTAGCTAGCTCACGGGTTCATGTCCAACAAGAAGGAAAAAAATTTGTTTCTTGTCCAATAATCTCCCCACTTTAAACCAAGGTTCTTGAGGGTAGTGTAAGCATATCTCAATAGAAAAATCCCGGAAAAAGAGAGTTTTCGTATTAGTCGCAAAGTGAAAATCTAGTGGCTTTCTAGGTTTTGGATTAGAAGTTTGAAGGAAAATTGTTGGTGTTGTTCTAAGGGTCTCAACAAGTGGATTGAAGTGTCTTGGAGAGGCTCTAAACTACTAGGAGCGACTTCGGATTTGGAATTGGATTAAAAATCGTTAAGGTATAATCTTGTCTTTTAAAGGTGTTACAAGATTATATATTTATATTGTTGTTGTTAGCTTTACTTGTTGCTAGCATGAGGTTGATATGTAGAAGTTATAAGTATTATGGATTGCTTGTAGCTAAATCCGAAATGTTATGCAAGCCACTTGAAAATTGGATTACTAATTGGTCGTTTTTAGAAATCGTCGCATGTTACTTACTTAAAGATTATGGTTATTATAATCAAATGCGACTTGATATCATGTTATGCTACCAATTTGGATTGAATTGGAAATTGGATAAGAATTGGTATGGTTGAACTCAAGGTGGCCGAATTTGGACTTGTAGTTTGTATTAGTTTGTTATTCATTTGTATTGGACTACCTTCTATATTGTTGTGAGCCAATTGGGGCTGTTTGGTTATTGTATTTCGGCCTTGAAAAAGGTGGCAAAGTAAGTAGAAACAAAGGAGGTGTTGTCCGATTTTCCGTAGAATTTAGTGACTTAGCACTTAGAATATTCTACGTTTGAAATAAGAGGTTAATGGACGTATGGTGACCATTATAGGTTGAATTACTAAGTATAGTGTATCCTACTTGAAGAATGGAATAGCTCAAGGTTGAAGTACTTTGGAGCATTTTGCTACTTGTCGACAATCGTCGCGAGGTATGTGAACCTCTTCCTTCCTTTGGCATGATTCTATGTATGGAATATACCTGTGGTATCATTTCATGTTTCCTGTTACTCTTAGAAGTTAAGAGGTAGTTGTGTGATCTACTCTATGTAGAACTTTTCCTATCTTTGAGCATGACTAGTTGCACGTATGTAGTACGGTAGACGTACAACACCTTGATATCCTTTACTAGTAGTGTGAATAGCCAAGTCGGGTGAGTTGGGAGATTTACTCACTTCTTTGAAAGTATAAAGGGTGTTTTAAGTTTTATTTAAGTTAAGGGACTTGAAGAGTTTTAAAGTATGTGATACTTGTTCCGTTTTAAACGTATAAGTCCCTTGGATAGGAAATTATTTTTGGCTAAGGTATGAAGTGAATATAACGGCTTTATGGGAAGTTAGTTATATTTGCTTTATGGAAAGATAAATGACTTGATTTTAGTGGAGAGGCAACTTGTTTTTAAGGCATCAATTGCCTAAGGTTTTATAATAAAAGGAGTCACTTGTTTTCTAAAGGTTAAGAGAATGGTTTTCTCTAATGAAGTAATCAAAGAAATAACTTGTATTAAGGAAGGGCAAATTGTTTTAAAGGTACCAATTGCTTAAGGTTTTTAATAAAGAAGTCACTTGATTTAGAAGCCGGTAATTGTAGTTCTAAAAAGGTATTGTGACTTGTCTTGAAAGGTGAATAGGACTTGATACTACGGTTGTTAGTATCGGGGAAGTTTTATTTGGAAAGGAGTCTTTTGAAAAGAATGTACGTACGTAGTACTTTGGCTTGTTAAATGAGAATTATTCTATGTGATGCCTTGATTAGTACTTTGGCTTGATTAATTGAGAATTAGTCTAAGTATGCCTTGATAAGTACTTTGGCTTGTTAAATGAGAATTATTCTATGTGATGCCTTGATTAGTACTTTGGCTTGATTAATTGAGAATTAGTCTAAGTATGCCTTGATAAGTACTTGGGCTTGTTAAATGAGAATTATTCTATGTGATGCATTGATTAGTACTTTGGCTTGATTAATTGAGAATTAGTCTAAGTGTGCCTTGATAAGTACTTTGGCTTGTTAATTGAGAATTAGCCTATGTGTGCTGGTGATAGCCTTTGAGTGCAAGTATTATGTTTTATTACGCTGCGACTCGATTGGAGTGGTCTACCGTCTTGTAAGTACTGGACATACCGATGGTGATGTGGGATCCCACGTATGCTTCCGTTAATTGTAGTACTGGGTTAAATTCGGATTTTTATGTAGACATGGTAGTGCTTGCTTTGTATAATGGTCGGTTGAGATAGGGTAAGAGTATAAATGAGGGGCAAGCCCTAAGACGTTATACCACCTTCTCCAGGGTAAGAGTATAAGTGAGGGGTAAACCCCAATACATTATACCCCCTGCTTGCTTTGTATAATGGTCGGTTGAGATAGGGTGAGAGTATAAATGAGGCAAGCCCCAAGACGTTATACCACCTTCTCCAGGGTAAGAGTATAAGTGAGGTAGACCCCAAGATGCTATACCACCGCTTTACCAACTTCTCCGGGTAAGAGTATAAGTGAGGTAGACCTCAAGACGCTATACCACCGGTGGGACTTGGTGTTCATGTATGCCTATTGGTGTATTATTATATCCTGGGATCGACGGTGATGCTGGATTCCACGCGCGAGATATATATATGTGTTGTGAATGTACGACAGCTGAGGTGGGATGCCACGCGCGACACGTGATTATATTTTACACTTGTAGGCTTCGGCGGTGATGGGGATTCCACGGACACGCTTGATATTAGTGTGACTTGATCGCGTCCCGATTGGGCGGGTAGTAAATGTGCCCTCCTTTAAGCGGCGGATTATACTTATGAAAGATAAGTAGGTTATATAGAAATGAACTTAATGATTTTTCCTAATCATGTGCGTAAGAATGTGGCTATAACCTTTATTGAAAATGGGAAAAGATATTGATGTGAAATTAAGTTCATAAGTGGTAATGACACGGCAGGATCCGTATGTACTTTTATACTTGTCTGTCATTCTTTTGTACGATTATGATCACATTTCTTAGACGTTATTTCGCTCCATATTCGATACTGTTGTATCGACTTCTGGGCCGCTCATGCCCGCAGTTTTAGGTACCTGTGTCGTGATCCTGCTCTTAGGATCTCGGTCCAGTTTTTGAGAGAAAGCTCCATTTGCTCCGGAGGCTTATCTCTTGGTACGGTTTCCCTGAGGTAGTAGATTCATGTATATTCAGGGGTATGGCGGGGCCCTGTCCCGCCACAGTTGTTCAGTTGTTATTCCTAGAGGTCTGTATTCACATATGGGGTTGGGCTGTAAGAACTGAGTTGTACTTTTGATTATGTTATATTATAGAAGGCGGTCTGATCGGCTAGCCTGTGACGTTTTTATTTTACACATGTGTTTATGTTGTGTATGTTCCGCTGCTATTCTCTGATGTATACCTGAACGGGGTGCCCAGGTAGGGCACCAGTCGCGGCCCGGGGTCGGGTCGTGACACTACACTTTAATCACGATCATCAGTATCAACACACCTCATACCCACTTTCCCAAAATAACCTCGATGGTATATATTAAAGAGGATTCTGCGATGGTACCTTCTATCGACGTTTCCTTTACCTCGAGGATGTTTTCCGATTCGGTCCTGGCAAGCATTGACGTACCCTTTCTTCTTTTTGTTCTTCTTAAATCTTGCCGTCACTGTATGCTCATCTCTTTGTGCAGGAGCAGGAGCAAAGACGTAGTAATACCTCGAATCATACGGATTTGGACTCAAATTGGGATCAACACTATGAAATTGATAGGCGTAATAATGATGATAAACATATTGCTGCTCACCGTACCCTCCTTGTGCTTCATACGAACCAAGCGGCTGCTGGACATCCAGCGGAGTGAACAAATGCTCCATTCCCGATGATACGTTGAACATGGCAGCAGATTTAGGGATTTTGCTACCTGAAACTTGGTCGACGTCGTAGCTTGGTTGTAGAACTGGCCCGTGAGTTGGAATAGAACCGAGTGTGATGTTCTCCTGTGTCACCGGAAAACTAGAGTTCGAGTTCGTCGTCGCTGCTGCTGGAGTCGACGGTGCTGGCCCCCTCGCCTGAATGATGTTCAAGCTTGCCATAATGAGCTCGAATTTTTGATTTATTTCACGATTGAGCATCTGATTCTCGTCTTGGATTTTTTGCATCTCCGGTGAGATGTCTCGGATGATTTACATCTCCGGTGAGATGTACACTCCCGTCGTCGGACTGAGCTTTGATACCATTTGTAACAGACTGGGAGGTCTGTTACAGTGAGATCGGCATAGAAGAGAAAGAGAAGGGAGAAAGGAGAAGAGAAAGAGAGAATTAGGTTTGATATATTTTCTGAATATCCTCAATTGATCGTTACATTGGTATTTAAAAGCAAAGGACTAAAGTGCAAATACTAAAGAGTGTAAAAATAAACTTAGGGGCTAAAGTGGATAATTTCTAATACTAATCACAAAATACAATTGTGACATCTTCATCAAAAAAGGCGACTTTTCAAGTCGCCTCCTTTGGTCCTCACGAAAAAGGGCAACTTTTGAAGTCGCCCCCTTTGATGAGGAACAAAAACGGCGACTTCAAAAGTCGTCCTTCTTGGTCCTCACCAAAGGGGACGACTTTTCAAGTCTCCCCCTTTGATCTAAGTATTTAATTTTTGTATAAATCTTGAAAAAAGTTTATTAATTGATGTATTTAATCCTTAAAAGTAAATTTCAAATTAAATTCTTGGCTAAAAAAGGGCGACTTTAAAATCACCCTATTTGGTGCGGCTCAAAGAGGGCGATTTTTAAAGTCGTCCTATTTGAGTCACACCAATTAGGGCGATTTTTAAAGTCGTCCTATTTGAGCCAAACTAAATATGGTGATTTTTAAAGTCTCCCTATTTGAGTATATTTTAAAATTAAGCAATTGACTCTCTTACATTACGAATATATGATGTTATAATGTAAAAAGTAAATAATTAACTCTCTTAATACATACATACATACATACATACATATATATACATACATACATATATATATATATATATATTCAAATTGACTTATTCTTAACCTTATATTACGTCTATGGTTGGTTTTAATTTTTCTTTTTATTCTACTTATTTTTTTCTATCTTTAATAGTCCAATAAACTGATATATACAATTGTATTAGTATATTCTTTTATGCTACCAAACTTATTATTACATTATTCTTCTAATTAAATTAATTAAAAAATACAATCTTTGTGGGATTTTTATAAACTATTATATTTTGAATGCTTGAATTAGTCATTCACGGACCTTTGAGACAAAATATTAATTGATGAATTTAATCTTTAGAAGTAGATTTCAAATTAAATTCTTAGATAAAAAAGGACGACTTTTCAAGTCGCCCCCTTTGGTGAGGACCAAAAAAGACAATTTTTAAAGTCGTCCCCTTTACAAATTAGATAAATAAGCAGAGGAGAAACCCAATAGCTTTGACAAGTTCTATAAATGTACTAAAAAAATCATTGAATATATATAAATATATCTATGTGAGGTCAGATATTATTGTATATTTATTTAATATCATTACAGAAATTCATGAATTTCAAATTTTAAATTCACCTCTATAAATTAATAACTTATGAGGTAAACGATAAAGATGGAGTAAGTTTTTACCCAAATAATGCAGGAAGTACATACACACTTCAAGTTTAGACCCATTGAATAAGCAACATTGCATTTTCTTTTTCTTTTATCTTTGCAAATGATAGGAACACTAGTGATGGCATGGGGCCAATGGGCCCTGGCCCATTGGTTTGCTTTTTCAAATCAAAGTTCATCACACAGGGCCCAGACCAATAACTTATTATAGAGAGAGTTTGAGCGAGGGCAGGTCTTCATTGTTGGTGACTGATACAAAGGTTTACCCATTATCTTTGTTCAAACTTTATTATAAACAAATCAATAATTCAAAAAACTCCTTTTTGACGAAGTCTATATGTATCATCATATAAAAAAGAGATTCACACTCCCAATTTGGATAAAAGTGAAGCTACTTGTGTTCAGTATCAACATATCACATATATGAAGGTGTTTTTTTAAAACAAAAAATCATCACCATAGTGAATCGCCAAAGGGATAACAAAAAGGGAACAATGAGAATTATACTCACACTTATTATAAGTAGTGGTGGATCTAAAAGCTCTTCAACCCTGATGAAAACAGTTCCAGCTTGTTAGTAGAGAGAGGTTCGATCTAATTGAAATGTGAATTCAGTAACATGTTTTTACACCTTATATATTCATGTAAAAACGATTAGTGTTCTAATTTTTATAATATTACACACGAAATATATTTATTAATTTGATGTAAGTATCCAATTTACATGAGTGAGCTGTTTTTTTTCCTTCTTTTCATTATCTGTACACATTATTTAGGGAAGACATGTTAGTGATTCCCACGTTGTGCAAACAAAAAGCTCAACTTTGGTCCCCTTTCGTACATTTTTCATAAAATACTTGCTTAGAAATCAACTGTTGGAACAAAAATAGGCAGTAGCTTATGAGTTTGCAAGAAAAGAAAAATCATCTACAGCTCCTCTAATGAATGCAGTCCATAATACATCATCACAAAAAGTCTCATGTCTATAGGTTCTTGAAGAAATCCAGTCTCGAGACTATTCAGACGACATGCAGACTCAATTAGAGGAAGTTTGAGAGTCGTGAAGAAGATGAATGCAAGGTAGACGTGAAGAAGATGAATGCAAGTAGAGAGAGAGAGAGAACGAGATAGAGAGAGAAAGAGTAACCAAACGTCTGATTCTCATTAATGAATATACATGTTATGTCCATACACTTATACCCAGAATGTTAAGGCTGGGCTTACATAAACAATAATAAGGGTTTCATAAAATAATATTGGACTGTCCCATTAACATTTGGGCCACTGTTTCCTTTCTTAATATTCTTAACATTCCCCCTCAAGCTGACTACTGGAAGACATTCAGGAGTCCAAGCTTGGAGCAAAGATGTTGATGCTGTAGTCTGTTCAGTCCTTTTGTGAGCAAATCAGATGGCTGATTTGTTGTATGTATATATTCTGTCCTTATCATACCTTTCTGAATTTTGTCCCTGATGAAGTGTAAATCAATCTCTATGTGCTTAGTCCTCTCATGGAAGACTGGATTTGCTGCAATTTGTATTGCTGATTTACTGTCAGTGAAAACTGTGACAGGATGGTCAAACTGAATACCTATATCTTTTAATAGACTAAGTATCCAGGTTAATTCTGCCACTGTGCTTGCTAAGCTTCTGTATTCTGACTCTGCTGAACTTCTGGAGATTGTACTCTGTTTTTTCGACTTCCAGGATATAAGGGAATCACCAAATTTTATTGCATAACCTGTTACTGATTTTCTTGTATGTGGACAGCAATGACCGCATCACGAAGGTTGTCGATGTCTTTTGTTTCTTGCTTGACATCGTAATGCCCCATCCTGTGTTGGCTCTTGATGTACCTTACTATCCTTAGTGCTGCATTGAGGTGAGACTTCTTTGGTTGTTGTAGAAATTGACTGAGCATCTGCACACTATAAGAAATATATGGTCTAGTAGTGGT
The DNA here is from genome assembly GCA_029844215.1 of Przewalskia tangutica. NCBI lineage: Eukaryota > Viridiplantae > Streptophyta > Magnoliopsida > Solanales > Solanaceae > Przewalskia > Przewalskia tangutica. The sequence goes on from CM056719.1 coordinate 1,523,488, forward strand.
TAAGTATAACAATTTTCCTATTAGTCTTTGGTATATACTAATATCTTCTATGAGTTCATCCTCTATTACTACTTTACTGTTGTCTGTAGCTTGTTTAGTCTCAGATATAGGTCATACTCTCTTGTTGTCAATTTGTGTCATAGGTGTGTTAAAAGGTTTGGCAGCAGAAAGTCCTAATTCAGCTATAAGTTCTAAAGCATACTTTCTTTGATGCATAAGAATCCCTTTATTGGACCTCACAAACTCTACTCCTAGAAAATACCTTATTTCCCCTAGATCTTTCATTTTAAAGACTTGTTGTAGAGATTTTTTGGTCCCTGTTATCAGTTCCAAGTTGTCACCAGTAATGAGAATATCTTCTACATATACTAAGACTAAAATCATTCATGTATTAGTATGCTTTAAAAACAGAGAGTGATCATATTCAGACTGTCTAAACTTCATATGTCTTAGGGCTTCTGTGAGTTTAAAATTCCATTGTCTAGGAGCCTGTTTTAGACCATATAGAGATTTGATTAGCCTACATACCTGATTGCCTCCCTGGCTAGAGAATCCTTGTGGTAGTTCCATGTATATCTCATCATGTAGATCACCTTGTAGGAAGACATTGTAGACATCCATTTGATGTATTTGCCAATTGTTAGAGGCTGCCAGAGAGATTATTGATCTGACAGTTACTATTTTAACTACAGGGGAAAAAGTCTCATGATAGTCAATCCCCTCTGTCTGGCTATACCCTTTAGCAACAAGTTTTGCCTTAAGTCTTTCAATCTCACTTGTCTCTTTATATTTTATCTTATATACCCATTTACACCCTATGGGGCTTTTACCTTTAGGTAAGACAACAATTTCCCATGTATGGTTATCTTGTAGAGCTTGTATCTCAGATTGCATTGCCTCTACCCACTTAGGATTTTTAGAAGCTTCCCTATAAGTTTTGGGTTCTGTCAAGTCTGAAAAAGTACTAAGAAAACCTTTGTATTTAGCAGTTAAATTATCATAAGAGATATAGTTGGCTATAGAGTATGGAGTGATGGTGTTGCTAGCTCCTTTTGTTACAAAATCTTTCATCCATATTGGAGGTTGTTTTTCCCTGGTAGACCTCCTTACATCTGTCATACTCCTAGATTCAGTTGAGGTCTGATTCTGAGTTAGTTCTATCTCTGAAGCAGTTTCTTCTGAGTCAGTTCTTTTCATAGCCTCTATGTTGTCATTACTGTTATTATTTTGAGATATATGTGTGTCTGTAGTAGGTATATAGTGATTAGTATTGTAAGAAGTTGTGTCTGCTGGATTAGTAACAGAAGAGATGTCACTTTGAAACAGTGGTTTCTCAGGAGTATTGGTCTTAAAAGGAAATTCATTTTCTCTGAAACTTACATCTCTATTTACTAAGAACACCTTAGTTTCTAAGTCATATAGAATATACCCCTTTTGTGTTTCTGAATATCCCATAAGAACACAACATCTGGTTCTAGGTAGTAGCTTATCATTTATGGACAGAATATTAGCAAAACATAGACACCCTAAAACTCTTAAGTGATGGATAGAAGGTTTTTTGTTGTATAACATTTCATAAGGAGTTTTCCCAGTGACTGAGGATGGTAATCTATTTATTATATAAACTGCTGCCTGAATGCACATTCCCCAGAATTTCAGAGGAATATGCCCCTGAAATCTTATGGCTCTAGTTAATTCAAGAATGTGTCTATGCTTTCTTTCAGCCACACCATTTTGTCAGGTGTATAGGCACAAGATTTACGATGTATTATACCTAGTTTCAGAATGTAGCAAGACATACTTCATTTACAAATTCGCCCATTATCGCCTTACCATTCTCACTGTTTTGTTGAATTGAGTTTGTACAAAAATCAGAAACTGTTGTAAAACAGTACATACATCAGATTTAAGGTTAAGTAAGTATACCCAAGTCATTCTAGTAAAATCATCTACTATTGTAAGGAAATACCTCTTTCCATTATGAGTTTGAACTTTGTAGGGGCCCCATACATCCATGTGAATCAAGTCAAAGGTCAGACTCCTATTGTTGCTCAATGGAAAAGGTAACCTACATTGCTTTGCACAAGGACAGATATTACAATTTTTTATTATTCTGGATATAGTTCCAGAGTTAGCTTTAAGCAATTTACTCAATACAATGCTAGAAGTGTGCCCAAATCTTTTGTGCCAAATATCTATTTCTTCCTCAGTAAGTGTGTCATTAGTAGCTCTATTTACACTCAAATTTACTCCCTCTTGACTTCCTAACAGTTGTGAGGAAGCCTGGTTTACTAGTATGTAGAGTCCATCTTGAGACCTACCAATCTCCTTCACCTTCCCATTGTAAAGATCCTGAAACACACAAAAGTCAGGATAGAAAATAAAGAAGACACCGCAATTCCTTTGTTAGTTGAGAAACAGATATCAAGTTAAATTTAAATTGTGGTATGAAGAAAACATTTTGTAAAGTGCACCTGTCTGATATATTACTGGAGCCAATGTGTGTTACATTTACTAATTCTCCATTTGGTAGGTGTACTTTCTTAGAATCAATATGGTTTTCTAATATAGTTTCCTTATTAAGTAGATTTATATCAGATACCATATGATTGGTTGCCCCAGTGTCTATTATCCACTGCCTTGTTATCCCTTTTCCTAGCAAGGATTTGTGTTTAGAAATACCTGAAGTTGCTGCATTTGAGACATGGTGTGAGCTACTGTTTTGTGTGGTTTCTGCCTGGTCCATCTTGAGATTGAGAAGCTTTACAGTCTGCTTCATCTCGACTCTTGAGAACACAACTTCTTCAAATAGATCGAAGCAGCATATGCAGTTGCTTTACCTTTTTTTGATTCAAAAGCTCCATATGCAGCATGTTCCTTTCTTTTGGACTTAAATCCAGGTTGATAGCCAACCACTTTGTAACAAAATTCCTTAGTATGCCCTCTCATTTTACATACATCACAGAAAAGATTATAAGTGAATTTTTTTGTTTTCCCTTCTTTAGAAAAGAGAACAGTAGGATCATAGCCCAAATTTTGTTTAACTCCACTAGGTCCAGCACCTAACAGACCAGCAGATCTTGCAACTACAGATTTTTGGCTCTCATCACTTGTAATCATAGAATATGCCCTGTTGACAGTAGGTAGAGATGGCATGAGAAGTATTTGGCTTCTAGCTTGCATATAACTCTCATTTAACCCCATTAGGAACTGGTACAATTTCTGCCTTTCAAGGTATTCAGCAAACTCTCTAGACTTAGGGCATCCACAAAGGTGGGGCTAAATCATCGAGACTCAACCCATAGGCCTTTTAATTTGGAAAATATTCGTAAATGTAAGAAAATTCCGAGAAATGGTGGCAATCTCTCTGTGTAGATCATAGGTTCTAGACCCATCTACTTTATCAAACCTCTCTCTTAAGTCCTCCCATACCTCCAGAGCAGATTCAGCATACAGTAGTCCACTTAATAGATCTTTGGAAACTGAATTCATAAGCCATGCTTGTACTACAGCATTAACTCTATCCCATTGATCTCCTAAGTCTTCTCCAAATTGATCCTTTTGATACTTTCCATTGACAAACCCCATTTTATTTCTTCCAAGTAGTGCTATTCTCATTGATTTACTCCATATAGTGTAGTTTTCAGATCCCAAGAGGGGAAAGGAGATCAAGGAGGCACTACCTACGTCTGAGGGTTGAAGAAATAGGGGATGGTTGTGATCTATTACGGTTGTGACTGTGAAATTAGCCCTTTCTCCAGAGGTTCTTGAGGTACCAGTTTCAATAGTCTCTTGAATCTGGTCAGTCCCCATTTTCTTTAAAAAAAGAAAAACGATTCTTCTAGAATAGGGGTTTTGCCCTAATTTTCAAGAAGGTCAAAATTATAGAATGCAGATCAATTTAGGGTTTTACCCCAGTGTTTATTGATCGATTTAGGGGATTAATTGCATGCAGACCTAGTTCATAATCTTGCCCTAGTTTGGTCAAGAATCATACCAAGGGCAGAGACAAAGTAGGAATCAAGTAAAACACACTGGAATCGAACAAGAAACCAGAAATCACAAAGTACTGAAATCGAACAAAGATCATAAATCACCAGGATGGCTAGAATCCAATCGACTGCTTGCGGAAGAACGGTCGTGGCTCTGATACCATGAAGAAATCCAGTCTCGAGACTATCCAGACGACATGCAGACTCAATTAGAGGAAGTCTGAGAGTCGTGAAGAAGATGAATGCAAGGTAGACGTGAAGAAGATGAATGCAAGTAGAGAGAGAGAGAGAACGAGATAGAGAGAGAAAGAGTAACCAAACGTCTGATTCTCATTAATGAATATACATGTTATGTCCATACACTTATACCCAGAATGTTAAGGCTGGGCTTACATAAACAATAATAAGGGTTTCATAAAATAATATTGGGTTGGCCCATTAACATTTGGGCCAATGTTTCCTTTCTTAATATTCTTAACAGTTCTTGTAGGTGATATCAGTTGATATGTTCTTAAATTTTGGTCATTCAGGCACATTCCGTGATTTACTGATAGTAGTGTTGAGGGACCGATACTACTATCTTCAGGAATATTCTTGAGAAGTCAGGAAGCTGACACCATTGTTACCTACAATACCTAAAACTATGTATGTGTCTTATTAATTACTCTCTCGTCCCATATTAGTTGGTCACTTTCTCCTTTACACGTTCTTTAAGAATTCATAAATAAAAATGTATTTTTACTACATTATCCTTCTATCTCTCCAATCAATTGTATTCTAATCAATATTGATTATTTTAAAAATAATTAATGTTAAGGGTAAATTAAAAAAGAAAACTTAGTTAATTTTATCTTGATTTTGTAAATAAACAAGTATTTCGGGATGGATATTTATGCTAATGTGGCCAACTAATATGGAACGGATATTTATGTTACGCTGGAAAATTAGATGACGACCAAGCATGATCAGGATCATGATCACCTATATTAATATTGTAATCTTTGATGAGGGAAAGTGTCGAAAGCGAAACCCAGGTTTCTTGGTCAAGTGGGATGTAAATCGAGGGATATGTGTGAGTGGCAGCCCTGCAAGGCTTGCAGAGAATCAACGGGATACGAACCCAACAACAACTCTTGCAATATTTTAGCAAAAATTGTCACCATACGGATTCGAGTTCGCAACGTCGGGATGGTTGTACCTCAATCAACTTGTCACTTACCAATTCGCCTATATCCCTGGGGTTATATTAATATTGTAATCTTTTAGTAAAGAAGTGTCGATTAATATTCTTTTGATGAAAATTATTTAGCAATTGATGAATAAAATCATTTTATTCTTAATTAAAGGTTTTTTATTAGAGTCTAGTAATCGACAAATTTCTTGATATGGAGTACCACTGATAGATAAAATCATTTTACTCTTAATCAGATATCTCATGTCTAAATTCTAAAAATGAATATATATCTAGTAGAGATATTTTCTCTTTAATGAGTTGTACACTACGCGAATCAAAATTAATCGGATCAATATATACCTAATAACTAATAGTTAAAAAGATAAAAGGTAAAGGAGCAAATCCAAATGAGATACTCTAAAATCAGCTACTATGAGTCTGAGGTGCAAATTACATGTGGGAATCTCACAACATTACATGTGCAATTATCAAGAAAGAACTGCTTTCTTAATAAATTAATTAAAGTACCCATAATTAAGATCTTCTTTTATTTTCTTTTGTCCGAGCCTCACTTCCTATCAAATCCATCCATAATTTTACTTATTAATTACTATCCGTCTAATAATAAGTATTATCTTAGCAAAAAAAAAATACGCATATTAAGAAATCAATTATGCAATGTGAAATTTACCAAATTATCCATATTTAATAAAATAAATTACTTTGTCCTCTTGATAAGAGCATGCATGAGTAGTAATCATTTATGTCTTGAATAGAGACAATTAATATTTTTTTAATAGAGAACTTGTCATTTTTTGTCTAAGGGTATAGTTGGAAAAAGTAATCAATTTATGTCTTAAATTCCTTAGACGACACTTATTTTAAAGTATTTTTTTTATTAAGGTGACACTTATCATTAAATAGAGGAAGTACTATTTATCTGTCCGTCTGAACTAATACATTATAGACTCAAAAGCAAAGACATAATAAAAGTTTAATCCTTAAAACCTATAAGTTGACCATCTCTTAAACTTGAGTAGCTTCTACCTCTTTAATATATTTTTGAGCAGTTTTTGACTCTTTAGATTTGGCAAAAATGAACAAGTTTGGTTGTCGAATCAGGGGAACAATGATAAAATGAAAATAATGTAAAAACTTATTTGAATGCAGCAGTTTCCGGGGAAGATAAAGAATCAGGGGATGAAGTCGCAGAAGCGAATTACAAGTTAAATGAAAAAAAAAACGGAATGAGAGAAATGGGTCTTGAAGATGATGAAGAAAAAACGAAATGGGGGAATGGGTCTTGAAAGTATGAAGTCGCTCGGAGAGATGAAGTCGCGTGCTGAAGTTCTTGAAGAGGAATATAAGAGAATGTTGGTATTTGAAATTAAAGGAATAGAAGGGATATTTCTGGAATTTCAAATAAGGGGTGTTAGTTTTTAACAGAAAATTTTATTTTCCGTTATAAGATTGTATTTCGCAATTTTTTTTTAAGGTCTGACATCGCAAAAAAAAATAATTAAAAGGTTGTGTCTCGCAAAATGTGCTATATAAAAAGTTGTCTCTGACAAATTTGCCTAAATTTTATCTATTAGATTTGAGAAAAATAGTGAAACAAAAAAATTGACGAAATACATTGACCAACTCTTTAAATTTGTCAGTACATTTCACTTAGACACTTAGTTAGAATATGTTTCAATTAATCACCTAAACATATGATAAAGTGTTTCTATTAGACATATCAAATTTAAATTTTGAAAAAAACTTTTGCACGTGTTCTCTAACGTCATTAGGTCGATAAGTTGATCATATAAAATATGTGTCACCTCTTTTAATTATAACATGAGCCTCAATTGGAACAAGCCTTAGATTGTACGGCTTATTGAGGCTAATGTGTATAATTAAAGTATGTAACATGTTTTAAATCATTAACTTATCTACGTAATGTTACTTGAGTCCGCACACATAAACTTTTTTTAAAATTTGAGTTGCGTGTTTAGTAGGAACATGTTATCATGTGTTTCCATTAAAACAGGTTGTAATTTGAGTGTCTAATAGCTTGTTTGGCCAAACTTCTAAAATCTGCTTATTTTGAAAAATGTTTTTTCAAATGACTCTAATCAACACCTCTAGGCAACAAGTGGGAAGGTGCCTTGACTTGATCATTGTGCTTTTCAAAAAAGTATTTTTGACGAGAAATAATTTGTGATTGGCCAATTAATTTAAAAAATACTTTTGAGAAACAATTAGTGAAGCGTTTAAAAAGTGATTTTAAGTGTATTTTTCTAAGTGATTTTAAAAAAAGTGCTTAGGGGTAAAAGCAGTATTTTTAACTTCTAAAAAACGGCTTCTTCTACTCCTAAAATATACTTATTTTCTCTCAAAAATTTGGCCAAACACCTCAATTTTTTCATATAAACACTTTTTTTTTAAAATAAGCTTGACCAAACAGACTATAAATGAAGTATACTGATAAATTATTGAGTTTACGTGAATGGATAATTAATAAGCAGTACACTATAAATCCTTCTCTGCAGTTTTCAAGAGCGGAGCTACCATATAGTTACGAATTTTACAAAACTCAATATTTTTTTGTCAAAGTCTATATTTGTTTAAGAAATTCATTAGTATAATTTAAAACTCATCAAGTAAAGAATTTGGATTAGCCTCTAACAGTTCTATCACCTTTAGTCCTTACTCAATCATAAAAGAAAACAGAATAATTCTCAAATTGATATAAACCAATCACAACTCACAGTACTATGTTATCCGTAAAGAATGGATCTTTGGGCTAACTCAACTCCAAAAGATAGCTTATAGGATGAGTATTGTCAAATTTCATATAAGGAGTTTATGTTTCCATTACATATCCGATATGTGACTCTTAACACTCTCCCGCACTCTCAGATCTTGTTAACTGGAGCGTGAATAATATAATTTAGGGATTCAACATCGGTGAACAAAGAATTGGAATAGGTCTGGCTCTGATACCATGTAAAGAATGGATTTTGGATCTAACTCAACCCCAAAAGCTAGCTTGTAGGGTGAGAATTAATGTCAACTTCCATACATATTCCATTCCATTTCCGATGTGGGACTCTTTAACATTATTCATTCCTCCAAAATTTTCAACAGTACTAAAAGAATCTGAAATCACGAGAAAAGTATATTACTGCTACATAGGAAAACAACAGGAAGATATATCCAATACTGATAGAAAATAATTCTTAGTGGGCTGAAAATTGTGCTATTGAACCTATAAGCCTTTTTATCTCTTCAAAAGTGGGCTAGTTTTTAAATACTATCAAAAAGTTTGCAGTGATGAAATTGCCAAAGTAGGCAAAGAGTCTGACCAATCTCAATCCAGTGGCCAATTAGCAGTAAGCAGCACACATCCAAATGGAATCTAGAATTAAGGTAGGGGCCTTTATAAGATACAAATAGGTAGAATGAAACCGCAAGAGTGACTATTTTCAGTCATAAAATTAAAAATTTACTCCATCAGTCATAATTTATGTTTCATCATTTTCTTAAACTACGTGTCCCATAAAATAGTGTCACATAAATTGCGACGAATGGAATATTATTTATGAATTTTACCCCCTAAAGTTGTTGATAAAGTTGTTGTCATGTGACCAGGAGGTCATGAGTTCAAGCCGTGAAAACAACCTCTTGTAGAAATATGAGGTAATTACAATAGACCCTTATGGTCTGGTCCTTCTCCGAACTCCGCGCATAGTATCAAAGACAAAAAGAAGTGGACTAATCTACACAGGCCCATGAGATAGGATGGGCCAAGAAGAAAAGGGACAAAAAGGAATTTTGGTGAGAATGTAGAAAAAACCAAGAGCAGCTTTGTTTGTGGAGACAAAAAGCAAAGATAGTAATAGTAACCCAACAAATCCATACCATCTGCAAGATTGCCTTTTGGTGGAGACAAATGGAGTTTCAACAAAAATAGGACTTGTTTGATTTGACTGATCAAAGAGGGCCTTATCCTCCACTTATTCGTTAGCAGGCTAATTTCCAAGAATTAAATCACGGACCTTAGGTCAAAAATCAAACTTAAATGGTTGTTCACACAATCGCTCAAACTAAAAACAGTAGGTGAATATACAATATAAGTATAATTCATATATAATATATGCATAATCGTATATAATTAGAGCATAGTTATACGTATACTGATTAGGGAAATTATATAGTAAATCGGTCGACTATTTGTGTAAAGATCCATTTTTTAGCTTTTAAAGCCGGGTAAATTTCTCAAATTCGTTTCTTTGTTTCTATAATTGAAAAATTAGTCATTGTTATGAAATTTCACATGCAATCAGACTTTTCTATAACAAACGTCTTTTATAATAACATTTCACTATAATAATTATGTTATCGGTGAAACTTGGTCTTCATATTATGTTATATTATATGTTATCTATAACAACATTTCGTTATAACAGCAAAAAAATATTCAGACAAATAACATTGTCATGGAGGTTTGATTGTATGAGTTTCACTTGTGAAATTTGAAATTCTGATAGTGGCAATTTTTCAAAGACACTACTGAAAGGGGACAACGAGCGCTATATAAAATCCAAAGATTGGAATCACAAATAAGATTAGTGATATAAAGCTAAATTGGATGGGAAGTATACGAAATTATCCCTATAATTTAAGCATAAAACTACAAGTTAACATGAAAATACATACTCCTTATGTCCTAAATTACTTGTCATGTTTCTAATCTCGAGAATCAAACTACATTAAAATTGACCCATATCTTAGGCTGTATTTTTCACCATATAGATATGAGAAAAATTACCTATAGTATTTTTGTATAATTTTATAATATCAAGATTTTAATTTAAAAATATTATAAAGTTAAAAATACTGAATTCAATTGAACTCGTTGAATATATATTATATTCGCCTCTATTAACTATGTTTACCTAATAAAAAATTATATGCAAGACATATGTCTTACTTTCATTTGTAACTAAGGGTGTGTTTGGTAAAAGAAAAAATAATTTTTCAATTTTCTTATGTTTTATTGGCCACATTATAAAATATTACATATGAAAAAAAAATCTTAAAAAAATAGGAAAATGAATTTTTCCTGTGATTCTAAAAATAACAAGTTTCTATTTTTCAGGTTGATTGCTTCCTCCTCATTCCCCAATATCCCACCCATGGGCGGATTTAAATGTCGGCAAAAAATTACAGTGAATTTATAGTAGATTTTATGTGTTTATGTACATATATTAATTTTTGAACGCCTTGAACAAATATAAAATATTAGCTCAAATGGTCTAAGATGTTTAAAATTATCTCCAACATTCTAAGTTTGATTCTTATGGACAACATTATTTTTATATTTAGCTTTTATTATTTTATTCGAACACTCTCGGTGAAAATTCTGAATCCGCCATTGATCCCACCTCACCCCGATCCACCCCACACCACCCATGACTTAACCCCAACCCACTCTATCCAACCTCAACATCGACCTCCAACTCCATCACATACAATTTCATATTATTTGCTAGATTATATATAAATATTTTTGAGATAGCAATATTTTATGTTTACTTATCAAACATTACAAATTAAATAAATAACCTCTTTTACGTCTCCATGGTGCAATAGGTACGTGGATTTGGTTTAGAAGTGCCGAGGAATTGAGTAAATTTATGCTCATTTTCACCATGCACCCTTTGTTTTTGTCACCTTTACAACTAATTTGATAGTGATACTACCATGTAGTGGGCTCTCTTACCTACAGGACCCCCCCCCCCATATAAAAAAAAAAAATCTCTTTTCTTCTCTCTATTGGATCATGGAATTTAAGAGTCCCAATGCAAGAAAAAGTGTTACAGAAAGATTGTATTAATCTCTCTTGAAGAGTCTTTTTCATTAATACAAATATATATAGTGTGTATAATGTGAAATCATAATACAATAAGGATCTTATATCTACCATAATTATACAACACTAATAAGTACAAAATATATGATGAATATATTATAATATTCACTAATACATCCCCTCAGTCGGAGCGGGATGAGGCCGAACGCTGAAACTGAATCTGAAGTCGAGAAATAGCTGTCTAGAAAGTCCTTTGGTGAAGATATCGGCATACTTATACGAAGAAGACACATGCAACACCTGAACATGACATATAACAACCTTCCATCTCAATGTGCTTGGTTCGCTGATGCTGAACCGGATTATGAGATAAGTATATCACGGATATGTTATCACAGTACACCATATACGCCTTACGCAAGGGACACTGAAGCTCCAAAAGAAGGTTTCGGAGCCAGCAGATCTCAACAACAATATTTTCAACGTCTCTATACTCTGCTTCTGCACTCGAACGGGATAGGGTGACTTGTCTCTTGGCAGACCACGAAATGAGATTATTCCCTAAGAACACACATTAGCCGGAGGTGGAGCGTCGCGTGTCTGGACAGCCTGCCCAATCTGTATCTGTATATGATAACAACCTAGTCGGTGCAGAGGGGTAGAGATGCAATCCGTAATCAAGTGTGTCCTTAACGTATCGAATGATACGTTTAAGAGCAGTAAAATGAGGTTCCCTGGGGGCATGCATAAACAAACACACCTGCTGAACAATATAAGAAAGATCAGGTCTGGTGAAAGTAAGATACTGAAGTGCACCTGCAAGACTCCTATAAAGAGTGGGATCGGACACTGGATCACTATCAACAGCAGTGCGCTTCGATTTAGAGTCAACCAGAGTAGGAATGATCTTGCAGTTCATAATTTTAGCCATGTAGACAATTTCCTCTGCATACTTACGCTGACATAGGAAACATAGTATCTGCAGATCTAGTCACTGATATCCCCAAGAAATAACTCAACTTTTCCAAGTTAGTCATAGCAAATTCAGATTTAAGTAGAGCAATGATCTCATTTTTCAACACATCAGATGAGGCAGTAGGAACAATATCATCCACGTATAACAACAAATAGACAATGTTACTATAGCGATGAAAAATAAAGAGAGAATTATCACACTTGTTGCATACAAACACAATATGTATACTGTAATTAGTAAAGCATTCATATCACGCTCTGGGGTATGTTTCAAACCATATAGTGACTTATGAAGACGACAAACATAATGAGGGGCCTCCGTATGGACAAAGTCTGGCGGTTGGTGCATATAAATAGTTTCTTTCAAGTTCCCATGTAAGAATGCATTTTTCACATCTAGCTGATGAATCAGTCAATGCTTACCCATAGCTATGCTCAGAATCGTGTGAATAGTAGTCATTTTAATCACCGGACTAAACGTCTCACCACAATCAATACTCTCTTGATGATTAGTACCATTAACCACAAGTCTCATCTTATATCGCTCAAGGTCACCACTGTCTATGAATTTGTGATAAAATAGCCACATGCATTGAATCACATTCAACCTATCCGGTCTAGGAACCAAATCCCAAGTGTTTTATTTCATTAAAGCGTTAAATTCCTCACACATAATCGCAATCCAATTCAGGTCAAGTTTGGCTAATTTTGGGTTTTTGGAAATTGGAGATATGGTTTGTGTGGATAGATTAAACTGGACTTTGAGTTTGAAATCTCGTGTTAAGCACAGATTTCCATACGGTGCGTGGGGGTAGAGGCAGTGTAGGTATTTTGGTGGGGTGTCGGGTCAGGGGTATTTGTGGCAGTGGCGGTGTTAGGTGGTTTTTGGGGTTGGTCGACGAAGTTATGTATAGGGTGGGTGGTTTCTATTGACCAAGTTGAGTTAGGTGAGAGTGGATATCTTGTCAGATAGAGTGGGTATTGGTGACCCAAAGACGGGACCGGCGACGGTGATTGGTTTGGAATAGTTTGATGGGGTTGCAATGGTATGGTCTGTGTCTTTGACATGCGTATGCGGGTTTGGGTGGCATTGTGATGTGGTCGTGTAGGCGATGCGTGTCTTTGGTATAGTGATGGTTTCTGGGTGGTACAGTGACAGGGCTGGTATATGTGACTGGAGCAACGACGGCAGGTGGCGGTGATACAGAGATTATTGGTTGGGTTTGTCGGCGGGTGGGGGAGACAACGACGGGTGGTGGCAGTGGCAATTGGCGGCGACTGAGAATGGTCCGACCGATTTTCGGTGGTGCCAGTGACTGAGATGCGGGGGTGGTGACGGTTGCACGACTTAGTTCGGTGAGTATGACGGGAGAGGTGTCAGACTCGTTTAGAAAGTTATAGTCAGTGTTTCGGAATTTTTGGATCTTTGTAAAAGGAAAGATTGTTTCGTCAAACGTAATGTGACGAGATACGTGGATTTGACGAGTGGAAAAGTCATAGCACAAATAGCCCCTTTGATTTGACGGAAAACCTACAAAGACACACGGAGTGGTACGAGGTACTAATTTATGAGGGGCATTGGAGGCAAGATTTGGATAGCAAAGTCAACCGAAGATCTGAAGGTGGTCATAGGAGGGGATCTGACGGTATAGAATTTTAGTGTGGTCATGTTATTAAGAGTAATGGTAGGTAAAATATTAAGGATGTATTCTACTATTTTGACTGCATATACTCAAAAGGAGGGAGAGAGGTATGAAAAAAGAATACGAACCATGTTATTAATGGTGCAGATGATTCGTTCGGCTTTTCCATTCTTAGGGGAGGTGTAGGGACACGAAAACCGAAAAACCATACCATTATTTTTGCAAAATTTGTGAAACGTGAAATTATTAAACTCACGACCATTATCACACTGAAAAGATTTGATGGCTTTTTCAAATCGTGTTTTGATAAAAATACGAAATTCAAGAAACTTGACAAAAACTTCAGACTTGAATTGTAGTGGGTAAATACAAATAAAATGAGAAAATCATCTAATAAGACTAGATAATATTTATGACCCAGTGAGCTAGTAATGAGAGATGTCCATAAATCAGCATGAACAATATCAAATGGAGAAAATGTAATACTTAAAGATGACTTAAAATGAAGGCGAACATGTTTGCCTAAAAGGCAAGAAAAATAATGTTGGGCAAGTTTCTCATTATTACATCGAATAAAATTATTGCTTCTAAGGAAATTAAAAACATGAGCTCCTGGGTTTCCAAGTCTTTTATGCCAAGTTGACAGAGAGATGTCAGCAAGAGAGGTGTGTGAGCGGGATCTGACAGCGGAAGTGGATGAGAATTAATAGAGGTCCCCTGTACAATTGCAACTCGTAAGGGGTGTCTCCGTAAGAAGATCCTTCACAAAAAAACCAAAGGGGTCAAACTCGACAGACACAGAATTGTTACGAGTGAATTTTCTAACAAATATTATAATTTTAATGATATTGGGAGCATAAATGTCACGACACGAATCGACGGGCCGTGACTGGTGCCTTACCTGGGCACCCTTATACCATACATCACATATAACCAGCGAAAGCTTAAGAACAACTCATAACCTCATAACGAAGGGATCCTGTCCCCTGAACTGTAATAGTAAACTCATTTTATAAAAATAGGCAAGCCGATAAGGCTGCCACTATCCACAGAATATGTCCAAAACGAACAACAACATATACACGTCCAAATATATTTACCACTCACACCTGTCTACAGACCTCTAAGAGTTTGATAATGAACTATGACGGGCAAAGACCCCGCCGTACTCCTAAATATACACAAGTCTATAACGACATATCTGTACCAAATGACAAGCTTTGGAACAATGGAGCTATCCCAAAAGCTGAGCAAAGATCCTAAGCTCGAGGATCGCTGGCGAGTACTATACACGCGGGCATGAGCAGCGGCCCAGAAGAAGTCGGTCTGACAAGGTACAGTATGTAAACATAAAGTCTGATAAATCGATCATGGCGCCAAAAATGACAGGGACAAGTATGAAAATCAAATACAAGATCCAACCGTGTCATATAAAATAGAGCCAATTGTACCTTCCAAAGATGAGAATCAACTCTGCCTTTTTTTTAAAAAGTGAGAGTCATATACTGTCATGAGTATCTATACCAGCATCATGGAAGTGTGCCCATGAAATCATATACTGTCATGAGTATCTATACTCGCATCTTGGATACATGCTCATGGAATCATATACTGTCATGAGTATCTATACTCGCATCATGGAATCATGTCCATGGAATCATATAATGTCATGAGTATCTATACTCGCATCATGGAATTATGTCCATGGAATCATAATACATATAACATTGGCGGTCCTTTAGTGAGGGACTCGGTGAACAACTTGCAAAGATCTGCGCACGACTGTCATGAATATCTATACTCGCATCATGGAATCATGCCCATGGAATCATAATACATATAACATTGACGGCCCTTTAGTGAGGGACTCGGTGAACATTGTCGGCCCATTATGGGACTCGGTAGATGGAATAATAACCCTTGCACGAATAGCTATCATTAGCAACCTTGTGCAATTTAAATCATCTTTTGACTCTCAATAAAATGATATGCTGTCTGGCCCTTTCTGGGACACGGTAAATTGTCTTTGACTCTCAATGAAATAAATGGAATAACTTTCATTTTAGAAAACTCAAGGCATTATCATGTCATGTATCCTTTAAAATCATCATTTGGAAAATCAAGGCATTATACCTCATGTATCATTAAGGATTAAGATCCAATAGAACTACGTACGTCCGCCGTACACTCACTTCATATAAATCATGCCAAAAGAAAGAAGGAAGAGTTTCACATACCGTTTGTCGTCTGTTCCAACTCGATAATCTAAATTCGTCCCGCTCCGCTGGCTAACATTATGGAAACATCTGAATGGCGATAACAGATACGAATTTGCCTAATTAATTCTTATATTAATTTTTTTTTATAAAGATCTTATCTAATCAGCTGTGAACTAGCAAATGTAAAATAAATTGATTATATCTTAGTTTCTATGCAGATGACATTCTAATCATTTTAATATAATACTTTGTTTGTCGATATCTTTTTCACTTAACGCAACAATGACTTATTTTAACACGTCTACTGATAACATACTTACTTATTTATTAAACCAGTTTCAGCACTTAATACTTAACAATTCCTTTAAATAAGCAGAGTCAATTCGGCTCCCATGCTTACTAAAAACTCTTATCAACATCTGTCGCATATGCCTTAATAAGGACTTAGGAACAATTTAGACATGCTTTTAGCATAGAATCAATAACATGAATATTCCTTAACCTCTAAGAGTAGAGTAAACTCTGGAGCAATACCACAGTTATAGTTCACACGTAGAACACGCCAAAAGAAGAAAGGATAGTTCACATACATTATCGCTATACCAACACGATAGTAGAATACGTCTCAAATAGGTACTTCAATTTATAACAACAATAGCACTTCTATCAACTTCATGAATACTAGTATAAGTCATATACCACATAATGACTCTCCTTTCATACAAAAATTTGGGCGGCACTTCCCCTATGTATACTCACATCCACAACTTCCAAACAAGACCCATAACATCAATAATCAAGTACCAATTAAGGGTAGTTCAAAACAACAACCAATGTGATGCACACACCTACTTCTTATGTTAATCCGACCTCTTAATCCATATTAAAACAGTCTACTAAAATAGTCCATATTCCTATCAACAACGAGGGTAGAATGTGAAGCATTTCTACACCCTTATTCCTTTAGGACTTATATTAGCAATTACCACATTAAACATGCATAATTGTAACTGAATTTTCAGCATTATAACTTCACAACACAGTCCCTAAAACAACACAACAATATCCAACAGTTTCATGCAGTTTCAGCCAACAACCAAAACCAAAACCCTTTCCAAAACACCTTAAAATTCAATTCATATTTCAACACTTTTATATAAACCATATCAACTTTTAATAACAAGATTCCTTCATTTTAACATGCAATAAGTGATGATAACAACAACAATAACCAACGAATCCAATATTATAAAAACTGTCCAAAATCGGCTAACATGCCAAAACTGTCTCATACACTTCTTATTCTCCATTTTACTTAGCACAAGTTCATCTCTTAACTATAACGTCATGTAACTTCCATTAATCTTAATGAGGAACAAGAAATCTTACCTTATCTTTTAGCCAAAACAGTCCCTATGTTTCTCGGCCACTGCTTCACTTTTCTTCATTTCTTCAAGTCACAACAACATGCATGGATCCTTTACAAGCTTGTAACCATCTTACTTTCTTGTTTTTCTTCCAAAAGTTCATCTCCAAGCTTAGGGTTTCAAGACAGTTTTTTTAAGCCAAAATCGTGACCCACTGTTTTGGAGTAATAACTTTGCTTAGAACTTAATCAATGAGCTTAATCTTGGAAAATAAGTTAACTTTGTCCTTCACTTGGCTATGATTCGAATTTTTGGAGGAGAAGGAAGAGAGAAGAGAGTTTGGATGATGAAGATATTTGTGAAAATAAGTCTTGCTACACTTGTATCATAAGGTGTATGTAGCACAAATGAAGGGGGACCCATAAACCCCACTTGTCCACTTATCTTTCCCTTCACAAAAATATCTGATTTGGAAATTCTGCGTCGGCGTGATCGCAGAATGGCATCGATTCCGAATTCTGCGGCTCTGAAGTTTCAAGATCGGTGCTCTGCCTGAAATTCACAGCACACATTTTTTCTCACTTATATGCCCTGGAATTACGGGGTGTAACAATAAATGAAGTTATTTATGGAGAAGGATGGGTGAGGTGGTTGGGTGTAGGTTGTACCATAACCATGAATATGAATGTGATGGATGTTACCAACCGTAATAAATTGAGGATACTTTAAACGAAACAGAGATTACCTGAGGAGCGGGTGAGATGAGAAGTGGCTCCCGTATCCATGTACCAATTTTCGTCGGGTTATTGCATATTTAAAGAGCTGAAGGTCTGGCCCAAATCGGTAGGGGTCAAGACGTGAACATATTGGTGTTGTTGGGTCTGCTGTGGCAGATGGGTCGTTGGTCTGGGGCCTGGTCTAGAGCCCAATATGCCCTGCCGAACTATTAAAGCAGGCGATGGGCATGGCCCAACATATTGTGAGGCCCGGTTCTTTGGGTTGGAACGAGGCTGGGCCAGCCCATTTGGTTGAGATTGGTGGGTATTGGCCGGAATTCGCCTAGTTCGGCCTCACTTCGCGGCCTTTGCGCCCTTGGTTATTGCGGCTCTGTCGCCCGCCGTCGTGATTGTTCTGCGGTTGGTGGTTTTCCGGCGGTGGAGATTGGCCAGCGGCGGCGTTATTTGTCGCTGGTGTTTCAACTGCTAACGCATTTTAATTGTGTTCATCTTGCTTGACACGTCGGGTTTCTTTCAACAATAATTATGAATGAGCCTTGTTGAAGCTGAGTAATGGATCGGCTTGTTGTATCATGGTGGCTAAAGTATCGTATTCACCCTTCGGCAGACCAGCAACTAGTTGGAGAACCATCTTTATTTCGGAGACAGGAGTCCCCACATTAGATAAATGGTTCGCAACTAATTTCAATTATTTACAATACTCGGACATGTTAGCAAAATTTTCAAGACGTGTATTATTGAATTTTTCCTCTAGATATACGTCACGGGTGTGCTTATTGTCCTGAAAAATCTCCTCCAACCGTATCTATAACTCATGAGCCGAGACATCAGTTTTCATTATCGTATCAAGCAAATCCTTAGAGAGTGTGCCATAAATCCAATGTTTGACGATGGCGTCAAGACGGCGCCATGTGGGCGCCATGTCGGGTCATCAACCTCAATAGGCCGAGGGGAGGAGTTATCAATATGATCAAGCACGTTATACGCACATGCATAAATGTGGAAAAGTTCAACCCATGAAGAAAATTAACCATCTTCTTGATCAAGAACCACAGAGATGAAGTTCTTGATGTTGGTTACGGCGAATGCCGGATGGAAATAGGAGGATGGGGAGGATGTGGGGGTAGGGATGGCAGTGGAGGTTGAGTTGTTGTGGAAGATGTGGGAGAAGTCATTATAGTGGCTGAATTTTGGTGTTGAAAAGAAGCGCAGAATCGAAAGAAAAAAATTACTTTTCTCGGAAAATAGGGTTGGCCGTCGACCGGGAAAAAAATTGAGGGGGACTAGAAAAGAGAAAAGAAAGGGTTTATGTGTTTTTAGGGTTTGACTCTTGATGTCATGTAAGATTGTATTAATCTCTCTTGGGAGTCTTTCTCATTAATACAAATATATATAGTATGTACAATGTGGAATCCTACTATAATAAGTATCATATAACTACCATAATTATACAACACTAATATGTACAAAATATATGGTGAATATATTCTAATATTCACATAGTTACACTAAGAAGATACTGCAACTGGTAAGGGCACAGCTTCTTTAAAAGACCCAAAAGATTTGCATTTTTGTGTTTCTTTCCTGTTGCCATTTGCTTTCTATTCAATACAACCAAACCCCCACAAAAAGAAAAGAAAAAAGATTGCATTTTTCTTAAGGTTCTTTTATGATATAAAGGTCCTCCGTATACCATTCATCACACAAGCCAAATTTTGCTTTCCTCACTCCCTTTTCATGTCCAAGTATGCCATATTCAAACACCCTTTTGGCCTTTTTTTTTGTTCTTGATAAATATTTTGCTATATACAAATGTGAGAACTTGAACTAAAACACAAAAAAGATCAACTCTTGCAAGCTAATTTTGGCTATAGAACTCAGGTTATTGCAGAGGTTTGCTCTCTTCAGTCTCTTTTCATTTCCAAGATTGCCATATTGCCATTTTCAAACACCCTTTTAGCCCTTTTCTTTATTCTTGATTGATATTGCTACTATGCATATTTGAGAACTTGAACTAAACACAAAAAAATCTTGCAAGCTAATCTTGGGTATCATTAGAGGGTTTGCTTTCCTTTAGTCCTTTTTCTTGTCCAAGATTGCCATTTTCAAACACCCTTTTGGCCTTTATATTTGTTTTTTTTTATAGATATTTCTACATACAAATGTGAGAACTTGAACTACACACAGAAAGATCAAATCTTGCAAGAATTTTGGCTATAGAGGCTAAGTTATTAGAGGGGTTTGCTTTCTCAGTGCCTTTTCATGTCCAAGATTGCCATTTTCAAACACACCCTTTTGGCTCTTTTCTTTGTTCTTGATAGATTACAAATGTGAGAACTTGAACTAAACACAAAAAAGATCAAATCTTGCAAGTTAATTTTGGCTATAGAGGCTTAGTTTATTGCAGGGGTGTTCTTGATTTTATAATGGGTGGATTTATGAGAAGCTTTTTATGGGTAAACAACTATAGCAAGAAGCAATGCAGGTGTTTATTTGGAAGAATGAGAGCAGTAGTGAAGAACATAGCAGTGAAGAACAAAAGACAAGTTAAATTCCAGTATGATCCTTCAAGCTATGCTCTTAACTTTGATGATGGAAACTTTGATTTGGGAGACAGAGACAGGGCATTTAGGACATTTCATCAGCAAGCTACTAAACTTCAGAGTTGTTGTAAAACTAGTACTACTACTACTACTACATTGGTTTATGTACTATGGGTGGAGACTTAGAAATTCTTACCAATTCATAATATGATCAATTTCTGCTTCACTTGTTACCTCGTTTCATTTGAATAGTTTGAGTTTTTATTAAGATACATTGTTGCAGTCATTGTAAAATAGACTCTTGTGATCCGACTATTTTCCGGACTCCGCGCATAACGGGAGCTTAGTGCACCTAGCTGCCCTTTTTATTGTTGCAGTCATTCTTTTTTCTTTTTTTATAACGGCAGTTTCGGGTCAGCTTGTGCATGCCTCGGCTATTCTGCCGGGCAGGCTACTTCCCAAGGCAGCTGTGGCGGCGGAACAAGATGGAGGGAAGGGATTCATCTGAATCTCTTCGGAAAATTATAGCCCGTGAATAGCACAAAAATGATGTCTATATAAATATATTTTACGAACTTTTTGGTTATATATAAACGGTTGAATACCCTACATATCAGGAAAGATTCAAGATTCCAGTGTAGTGGTAAATGGGTTCAAATTTTGTTTATGTCACAGGTTCAATTTCTAATTGTGACATTTCTAAGATTCTTTAGGATTCCTTTTCTAGCTCAGTTACTCTTAGGCAGATGAGAGAACATTCTTGCAGTCATGCTCAATTATAAGTTTTGATTTATTGAGTTCCTATTACTGTAGGGGTGTAGAAATTTAAACCAATATGGCATTCAGGCAATTAAAAAAGATAAAGCTTGATTATCTGTTACGGCAATAATATATGATTTGGAAAAGGCTCAAATGTGTCATTGAACTATCGGAAATGACTCATTTATGTCACTCGTTAATAATTTGACTCGTTTATGCCATCACAGTCATGCCCTTTTTTCGTCGATTTTACAATATCAGATATGACACGTGACCTCAAACTAGATTATGATTGTGGGTAGGTCGGGTGTATGAGTCAGATTTTTTATTAATTTTAGATTTAAAATTGGATTGGTTTAACTAAACGACATGGACCTCTAATTGGAGGTCACGTATCACATCTGATATTGTAAAATCAGCGTTAATAAAAAATGGCATGAATGAACCATTTTATAAGGGTGATGACATAAATGAGTCAAACTATTGATAAGTGGTTCGATGACACATTTGAGCCTTTTCCGTATATGATTTCAGTACATTGTCAAACTTGTGTGGTGAACAAATGAAACATCATAACAATTTAGAGAAACCAAAAAGGGAAGAAAATGAAGAGCAAGACTTGGTCCTAAAATTCTGAAGTCTAATGTATCAGTCTCTTTATTTAAATAGATTAAGATTAACAACTAATTGTCTGTACATGTTCTCCACAAATTTCAAACACAATGGTTATGATATGAAATGCAGAAATCAATTTTATGAAACCTTGATACGATACGAAAGTACAAACTACGTTCATGTACATCGATCGATAAACAGACACATCAATCTACCAGGCTATCATCAATTTAAGAAAATTAATCTCCTAGTAACAAGCAGCTATAGTTCTTGAAAGAAGAAATATATAACATCTTCAAGAAGTTTTCAGTGAAAGTGCGATACAGCCAAGTCGTGAATCATGCATTAGGGCATATAATCATCCTTCAAACAGTAGGATCTTCCAGTGCAGCAGTCAATAGATCATTTATGCGTGGATAAAAGGCTTTTTCACCAAGCTGATTTTGTGCCCATATTAACATCTTCAATAGGCTTGGAAGCTTTGGATCTGTTAAATCAAAGATTAATCATGAAAAAGAGCATCTCATACCATGAACTTCTAAACACAAATATTCCCAATTAGGTTATTCTTTTCTTTGATTGGGTGTCCTAAAGTACAATCAACAAAAGCTTTTTCAAACACACTAGACTTTGAAATCTTTGCTCCACCACCCCCCCCCCCCCCCCGAGAAATGTGAGGACGATCATCAACGGCGATATTTAATGGAAAGGAGACTAACCCTTTTCATGGCTTTGGCTGGTGAGGATTGCAGCATTGACCTCGCTTGCAGTCTTTAGCCGCTGTGATACATCTAGAAGTTCTCCAATAGGACAGTTGGATACATCTTCAAAGGCCAATAATGCAACAGTCTTCTCCAATTCTTCTAAGAAGCTTTGCTGCAGAAAAGCAATTAATTCCATCATGTACTAGAGAAGGGTGGGTTACACATACAATTGTGCCAACAAAAGCTTTTTTCTGAGAGTGAAAGTTGGTATCAATCTCAAGCTAAGTCATCAGATAACAAAAGTAGAGTTTGCCCCACACATCATAACCCTCGGCAGCTCCCCACCCCCCAGGGAAGCCAACCAAGAGCAGAGACCCTTGGCGCCAGTGGCTTAGGCATGGTCGCATGAACACGGGGAAAGATTACTTAAGAATTCAACATTCATTTTCATCTTTAACAGACAATAGGTTTTTTAGCATCCACAAATATGAAATTCCTCGGGACATTTCCAAAAATATGTAGTCCACGAAATTAAACATTGATTTAGATTCAAGGCTTGTATTTCCCTTATAAGAGGCATCCCCATGCATGAAGTACTCCATAGCTAGTGAAGGATTAGGGGAATAGACGGCATACGCCGATGAGTCAATCACAGCCTTTCCCATGCATTTCTGCAAAGGTGATCACGCCTCAAACTCGTGAACTACATATTACTAAAGGAGAAACTCTGTAGTTGGCTCCAAAAATAAGGAAATCCAGAGAACAGAGACATAAATTTATAATTACATTTTCCTCTCCCCTTGGAGCGAGCTCCTCTTGCGCAAACTCCAAAGCCTCCTCAACCTTTCCATTCCTTATCAACTCTATCAGCCTTTGTTGCTGGAGGTGGAAAAAGAGCTGGGGGTTTGTATCCAGTATCTGCATCCAAGAAGGTAAAACTATGTTAAGATCAACCAAAAACATTAAGAGTGTCTGACATCAACCTAATTAAGTTGCAATTCACATAAGCAAGCTTTCATTTTTTTCAACTACCAAATCTGAAGAATCTCTTAATCAGTAAGCTTTTAAACTACTAAAAGACAGTTATCAGCACTTCATTTCTAGATGCACTATTTCCTTGAAAGATTATAGACTCACAGTTCAGTTCACATTTCAATTAACAAAATCCCATTACTTATTAAAAATTTTACTTATCTTCCAGTAAAAAGCACAGAACACAATAAGAAACAACAATTAGAAACTTATGCATATGCTGTCATCAAAAAGGAAATTGAGGGACAAGAATTTCGACCAAATAGGGGCCATTTTTTGTTCAAATTCGTTGAAAACAACACTTTTCTTTTGTTCATAAATTGCGTAAATTCATTGCAAACAAAACTTTTGTTCTGTGCATAGAAGGACAGTTCGTCCTCAACTTTTTGTTCCTTTTTCATTTCTATCCATAGAATTCTCCTTTAATCCCACAAAACTAGAACAAAAAAGAAAAGATATCACATAGAACTCTTCCATTTCAATTATCATATTTGATTCTATATGGTCCATTTCAATAGTCAATCTCACTGGATATCTGGCTCTTTTTTTTTGTGAAGGAGAAATCAGCATTCAATGAGATGTAACATTTATAAACTGCAATCCCATTAAGTCTCACCTCAATGTCATTATATTTTTGATAATGATGGTGTCCGGGCTAGCTTGCGCACAACTCGACTATTCAACCAGACACCTGATATCTCCCACCAACACGTGTATCAATAATTCCGCCAACCAAGGCTTAGAAGAAATCACCTAGTATTTTTTTTGCCTTTGCTTGGATTTGAACGTCAATGTCATTCTTTTTGTATTGGATAAACTTGAAGAGTAAGCCAATTTGAGCGCAGCTCGACTAATTCATACCTACCACCTACCACCAGCAACACCAGGTACCCCCTCAGACTAGAACAGATGGGAAGAATCACATAGTGTTTTATCTCGGTTGGGAATTGAACCTGAGAGACCTCATGGTTCCCCTCATGCTAATTTCATCAACTAACATCGAATCATCCATGAATAGCATACACCATCCCTCTTGTGTATACTATTACTTAAATCATCCATAAACTAACGTAAGCAATTAGATCCCGATGTAAACCCACTGCCTAAAATATGGAAACTCCTCTTTGTCCCTCCAACTTTTCTCAAACTTATGACGGCTCCTTTATACATATTTTTTGTGGCATTAATGTATTCGATAGGGATTCCTTTCTTTTCTCGATTTGTGTATGGCTTTATATTAGTTTTCTCTATATTTTGTAACATCTCCGGAACACTTTAAACCTCTATCAGGATGCCATTTGGACAAGTATAAGTTTGTTCTAATCAAACTAACAAGATATGAAATAAGGATAAAATCTTCAAATTTCCTAAATATTTTTTAACCATAATAAGAAAAGTTTAATACATACAGCCACACTCGTATCTTTTGGATGTTGATGCAAATTTCAAGAACGTTCAAGGAAAAGCACCTTGTCCAAGATGGACACAGATATAAAGGTGATATATTAAAACTTTTAAAAAAAGGTCAGCAGGCGCAGTAACTCCTCCACGCCAAGTATTTATGTACTCTAAGCTGGCCCAGTTCATTTTCACCTCTATTTTCATGAAAGCATACCTCGTTTGTCCATAGAACTTGTTTCAAATTTTTGAAAGAATATTTGGAAATTATTTCAAAGCGTTTGTTTATCAAACTAGCCCATTATTTCAACTCCAAACTTGGAATATGGAAATTGATGTTCGAAAACATGTTTTAGGAGTTCTTCAAGTTTTTCTAAAAAAAATCACTCACATAACTTCTACTGTGTTTTCATGTCCAAGCACAATTCAACTTCCAAACCTAACTTAAACTTCAACTACTATTTTTTTCAAATATCAACCAATTCTTGTCCAAACGCCTAGAAACTTATATGTTTAGCTCAGTGTAAATCAAATATGTAGTATTCATTCTATAATATCTACTTTTATGAAATTAAAATAAAATTATAACTATATAAAATGGGAAACCTAAAAGTACAAATTCATGAATTAGCAGTGTGGTAGCGGATTAATAATGTAATGACAATACCTAAAAGGCTGAAACTATGAGTTTCACCGAACCTAAAACTAAGTGTAAATTCACGAAAGTTCAGTAGCAAATTAATAACACCACTAGTCGTTGCTTCAATCTCAATATAACACTGGCACAAAATATATCATCAAAGAGCTTCCAACTTCAAATCTAATCTCATGTTTAAATGTTTAAATGATGTCTGCTTTCATTACGTAATGCATGCATGTCTCTCTTCAATCATTTTATTAGCAGTGACAAATAAGGGATAATTTAATGTTAATAGCTGTCATGTGACCACGAGGTCATAGGTTCAAGCCGTGGCAACAACCTCATGCATTTCTGCAAGGTAAGACTGCGTACAATAGACCCTTGTGGTCCGGATAACCGCGCATAGCGGGATCTTAGTGCACCGGGCTGCCCTTTTTTAGTTGTCCGCCTCCAACCATGAGTTCAGGGTTCGACTCAACAAGGGAATAAATGTAGGGAAGTTTGCAATAAAAACAGTTATAGTAATTTTATGAACTGAAATTGACTGTATATGTGACTCGTCTAGACTGCCCTTAGATTTCAGTGTTTTCTATTCAAAATTTTATCGTGCAACTCCTGAACAATCCTTCAAACTGCAATTCGAGAGAAGATCTTCCCTGCTTTTGGAACAAAATACACCGAGTCACAATAAAATGGTTTCTTCTTATCCTAAATTTAAGACACGATATTAAAACAGACAGCCAAAAGTACCTTAGCACTGATTTGATCCATTACAATAAATAAGCATTTCAATATGATTAGGGCATAAATTCAATATGATTTCCTCTCTTCTCGAAGGATAAAAGACACAACTAGTTCATTCAAAACATAATTTTTATTGTGAAAAGTCTAAAAAACATATTTTTTTATTGTGAATTTAAGTCCTAACGTGACTTCACCATTATGAAGTGTGTTAGGAATCAACTTAGAGAAACTTGCTCCACCCAAATATGATTGAAAGATGAAGATGAATTTGGTTCTGAATGATAAGTACAAAAGGCATTCAAAACAGAAAACAGAGCAGTCATACCTCAGGATTCAAATCATTAACCTTCTCAATTGCATCCTCTACATTACCAGCCTGTACTGCCTTTTTAACCGCCATTCGATCAGTGATAGTAGCAAGATCTATATCAGCTATTCATTCATAAGGAGAAGCATCTAGATGTACATATGCAACTACACAAGTTCGTGTAATAATAATAATAATGAAATGAGCAACCAAAAAAATAAATCCTAGAAGGATACGATCTGTTCCAGATTCCTTTCTGAACTTTTCTGCTGCTTCTACATAACCCTCTGTGACTAAAAAGTTCATCACTAATCTATTCATATCTTCTTTTCTAATCTTTACATCATTGAGCTTTTTCTCCCACTCTTCTCTTGTGATTACTTTCTTTGATGTTGCCTGCAAAGGGGGAAAGCGGAAAAAATAAAATAAATGTATCGCTGCACCATCTAAAACCTGGTGGTAGCAAAATTTTAGATGGACAATGAATGAAACAGTAATTAACAAGCCATTCAAAAGTAAGTATCTGACTCATTCACAATTGGACCAGAACTCAACTTAATTGCACTTATCACTACCATATCCAATAGCATCAAGTACATTCCACATCTCACCGATCCGTTTAACATTGCGGACTAGGCATCCTAGTTTTAAAACTTTTAAGATAGGCTTGATATTCCAGAAGAATGGTATGGATACATATCACTAAAATAGGTTAGTTGAAATGGAGAAGTGTTACTAAAATGTTTTGCCATAGGAAGAGTTCTATAAAGAAAATGTAAGACCAACAATATTATAAGAGAGTGAATATTGGACTTTTAAGGTCCAACACATCCACAAGATGAATGTTGCATAAGTGTGGATGTCAAAAAGAATGTGATGTCATATAAAATGATCACATCCAGTGGAAGGTACAAGTAGCACACATGGAGGATAGAATGAAAACAAGGTCGCTTGAGATAGATTCCTCATGTACCATGTCAACCTTCGAATGCATCGATACATAAGTGTGAAATCATGGTGATTGAAGGGGTTAAAAGGGGACAAAGTAATACTAAATTCACATGGAAGAATTGTTGTTTTGCAAGACGAATAATTTCTTAAAATACATGCATACTTAGTGAAAAAAGAGCATAATGGAAGAGAAAGATCTATATAGTTGATACTAACCAATTGGAGCTAAGGTTTAGTCATGTTGCTATGCTTTACTTTTAGGAGTTTGGGGCTAGAAGTAAATAAAGAGTGATAGAAAATAACCAAATGTTATGACCTTTCTATTCTTTCATAGCTGGAGCAAATAGAAGGAGACGTCAATTAAAGAATATGAAATAGATACGGGTCTAACGGTCTCTAGGAGTCTCGTAATCTAGAAAGTTGTACACCAATAAAAATAGAGAAATTTCTAGTGTTAGAGAACCTAAGTTATAGAATACTAGATTGAGATGGGTCTACATAAAGTGACATAAATAGTGAGAATTCATTTAGCTGATCCAACTAGCTTGGGAGACTAGGAGTGAGGCATAATAGCATAACGGTGTCATTTGTCCAGATAATTTCCGGATGCTATAGTGAAATGCTATTATAGAGAAATAATATAACATGAAAAATCGGTTCCAAAGAAACCTTGGTCGTTATAGTGAATATTGTTATAGAGGATGACTTTCATTAAAAGGTCTTACTGTAGTTGTTGTTGTTGTGTCAGTAGTAGTATCATGAATTTTCTATATATCCCAGAAACTTTTATATGCGCATGCTAATATCTAAGGAGTTGATTTTGTCTGGTCGCTCAACTAATAGTTATTATCCCAGAAAGTGCTTTGATTCCAATTTTCTTCAACAAAAAAGTGAGTGACCATCTGAGAAATCAACTCAATATCCAAGTACAGTACAACTTAAATATGAAACCTCTACAAATCATAAAACCCTGAAATGGGCATTAACATAATTTCAGATCCATATCCTTGATCATAGACCTACTCTCCTATTACACACAAATCAATCAATCAATCAACTATGTCCCAATCCTAAATTAGTCGGAGCCAGCTATATGAATGAAGCTTAAACTATTTTTATGTCAAGGTAAACCTAATGCAACCTTCTCCTCCTCGTGTTTGAGACCAGCAATTGGTTTGCTTAACTAACATAATTGACACAGTGAAAAAAGAATTGCAAAAACCAAAAGACCTAATTGAGAGGAAAATTGAATCATGAAAGAGCAGTATCTTATTATGAGAAAATTGCAACTTATAGTACTTATCGTATAGTTTTTCAATATGTAAATTTCACTTTTAAAACAATAAGTTGATCTAATCCAATTTAGCTTCATAGATTAGTCAAATTGACACTCGAAAAGTAAAAGGTGCCACATAAATTGGGACAAATAGAATATATGAATGAAGCTTAGACTAATTTTATGTCAAAGTAAACCTAATGCAACTTATAGTACTTTTAATATGTTTTTGAATATCTAAATTTTAATTTTAAAATAATAAGTTGATCTAAACGAATTTAACTTCAAAGATGAGTCAAAAATGACAAGCGAAAGGTGCCTCATAAATTGGACAAATGGAATATATGAAAGAAGCTTAGACTAATTTTATCTCAAAAGTAAACCTAATATTTTGCTAAACTAACATAATTGACACAGTTTAAGCAAATAATTGTGAAAAAAACAAAAGACCTAATTGAAAGGAAAACTGAATTGCAAAAACTTATAGTACTTTTCGTATAGTTTATCAATATCTAAATTTAAATTTTAAAACAATAAGTTGATCTAATCCAATTTAGCTTTAAAGATTAATCAAATTGATTCTCGAAAAGCGAAAGGTGTCACATAAATTGGGACAGATAAAATATATGAATGAAGCTTAAACGAATTTTATGTCAAAAGTAAACCTAATGCAATCCTTACTGTTTCCACATGTCTGAGATCAACAATGTTTTGATGAACTAAGATAATTGACACAGTAAACAAATAATTCGAAAAAACAAGAGACCTAATTGAGAGGAAAACTGAATTGCAACTTATAGTACTTTTCGTATAGTTTTTGAATATCTAAATTTTAATTTAAAAACATTAAGTTGATCTAATCCAAGTTCGCATCAAAGATTAGTCAAATTGACACCCGAAAAGCAAAATGTGTCACATAAATTGGGATAGATGGAATATATGAATGAAGCTTAGACTAATTTTATGTCAAAGTAAACCTAAACCTAATGCAATCCTTATTGTTTCCTCGTATCTGAGGCTTTCAATGTTTTGCTTAACTAACATTATTGAAACAGTGAACAAATAATCCTGAAAATCAAAAGACCTAATTGAGAGGAA
Source organism: Przewalskia tangutica (assembly GCA_029844215.1). Classification (NCBI taxonomy): domain Eukaryota; kingdom Viridiplantae; phylum Streptophyta; class Magnoliopsida; order Solanales; family Solanaceae; genus Przewalskia; species Przewalskia tangutica. Next base: position 1,553,525 of record CM056719.1, read on the forward strand.
AATTGAATCATAAAAGAGCAGTTGCAATTTTCATGTCAATAGACTCAATACGATGAAGAATGCATTTTATAAAATATAGGTCAAAGTTTACATAGTTTGAATCTCGAAAAATGAAAAGTGTCACATAAATTGGAACGGGCAGAATATATGAATGAAACAGACTAATTTTATGTCAAAAGTAAACCTAATGCTAAATCTAAACTAACATAATTGACACAGTTTAAGCAAATAATTGCGAAAAAACTAAAAAGACGTAATTGAGAGGAAAATAGAATACCATGGTTTCGATATGAGCTAATTCACAAATAACAGTCCAGAACAATGACATCAGTATTCACAACTACACATTAAACCGATCGGAGCACTCGCCGGAGTTATTTTTCCGGTTCCAATTTCGCCGGAGTTGAATTAATTAACCGGGAGGAATTGAGTATAGAATGTTCTAGTGTTTTCTTCTTAACAATGTAAATATGTTTTTTTTTGTGGAATATAGGTTTGGGTGAAAAACTGAAAATCATTTTCATCCCCAAGTTTAGCTTAAAAATCAAACACATCCCTCAGGCTTAAACAATTGACATTTTCATCCCTATCTCAACTTCCAGCCACTGATTGGTAAGTTGACCGATAATTGACCGGTCATTGATAAATATAATTTACTAATATTTTAATTTAATAAATGTCCTTAATTAATCATATACATTTTTTATAATTATCATTTCTAGTTCATGAGCTCACGTCGTGTACTCATGTTTAAAGAAAAATAGAGATCAGGTTGAATATTGTTATTTGTAGGTTTTGGCCATAATAATATTTAATATTTTTCCGCAATACTTTTTTTAAAAAAAATTAAAAATTAATGTTTGGTTATAAAATAATCCATTTTTGCCTAATCCAATTTGAAGTTGGATTCTAAATTTGAAAAAATGTTCCAACCCAAACCAGTATTTTGAGAATCAAACGACTTTTTGTTTCCATTTATTTGATATTTTATTATTTGGAGAGTCAAACGATCTTTTGTTTGACCATGCTTTTCTTGAATCGAGTTTTACTTCTATAATATGGTAATTTTATTTATGGTACCTTAAAATAATGGGGTAATTAATTTCAAATTCAAAATGTACAAAAAAAATATAATGGAGTAATTTCATGGATGGTACCCGAGAATAATATGTTAATTTTATTTATTTATTTTTTATTTTATTTTATTTTTCGACGGCGATCCGCAATCGCTACTCTTTTTCGAAGTCATGTAAAGTCGTAATGACGCAATAGCCGCAAACCACGCCAATCGATTAATCACACTTGAAGTCGCGATGCGCTCAACCAAGAAGATTTATGCAGTGATCGAACTCGCGATTCATGGCCCCTTCTTATACCAACTTGATTATCCTTGCGGGTAATTTTATAGGTGATAGTACTTATATAAAAGTGAAACTGCATGATATTATGGGTGATAGTACTTATATAAAATGAAACTACACGATATTATCATAAAGTTCAAACTTATAAAGATAAAACTCTAGAACATATCTTGAACTTATACAATTCATGCTCCATTCTAACACACTAGAAGTTCGAACTCCATTATTGTGATGGAGCACATGAGTTTCAAGTTCCAGTACAGTATACTAGAATTTCACATTTAAAATTTTCAAACTCGATGTCAAATATTAATTGCCCACTTTCCCTGCCATGGTGCCGGCCCGCGTAGCTAAGCCAAATATTCTCTGTCTTAATTTATGTGATATAGTATGGATTTCGAGATTCAATTTTTTTTATTTTGATCATGATTTCGGATTGTTCTGAGTCGAGGGTCTCTCGAAAACATCTGTTCTACCTATCAAGGTAGAGGTAAGGTTTGTGACATTCTACTCTTCTCATACATCACGTTGTGGGATGACATTGAGTATGTTGTTGTTCTTGTTGTTGACCATGATTTCGGACATACAATTTTTAAGTATTTTGAAAAATAATTTACATATTTATAAATTAAACAAAAATCACTATTAATTAACATTTTAAATTTCTAAAGGACATACGAATAAATCACGATAAAAAAAATTCTTGTTTTGACTCTCAAACTTCAAACTGCAACACATAAATCAAGGTTGATTGGATTAATCAATTATGTCTAATCACATGGCTAATGGAGTAGTTAAATAAGGTTGATTTTTGTAACCATTAATTTACAACAACAACAACAATAACATATTTAGTGAAATCTCACAGTGTGGGGTTTGGGAAGGGTAGAGTGTACACAAACCTTACTTCTACCTTGGTTGGTAGGTAGAGCGGTTGTTTCCGTGAGACTCAGCTCAAAACAAAGACAAAGCACAAGCCCAAGCAAAGTAATACACAAAATGCGTAAGTCATACAACACATTTTGAAAAATGAAGAAGCAAAAAGAAGCAATAGCTAGTGCAAGTAAATAAGACAAACAAAATACACACAGCAGACAATAAACATGCTAAATGACAACATGTGCTTAGTCAACATAAGACCATAGTAATAATTAATATATAAAATAATTATCAAAAGTTTGTGGTAGAGTGATGAGTACTTTTTTTCATTTTTAGCAAGATGTATCGGATTTGAGTACTGAATATATCATCTACCACCCCAAAAATGGAAATTGCCGACGTAAATCCGGATTAGTTGGAGTCTTACGCCAATACCTGACAACATATGTAAATAAAATAAAAAATATATAAAATAATATTATGTAATCAAGTATATTGTAAAACATATATGATTGTATTACAATAATGATTTTGTGGGTTTTTGCATCAGAATAAGTTTATGTGATTGTATACGGTGAAAATCGGCTCGATACGTGGTAAAGTTTGAGTTTGGAGTTCGAAGTGGGCGATAGAGTTCTAAATCGGATACGAGTAACATCGGGGTAAATCAGAAGTTGGGACAAGACCGGATAGCGATCGAGTCATTGACACCGGATGAAGAACCGGTGGCGTCCAATATATATATATTTCGGATATGATGTCAGTTGTTACTCCTCTATCATTAAAGAGGCTTTATTAGCTTTACATGTATTTAATTTGAGAGAGAATATCAGATATTAATCTCTTATTTCATATCTATAAAAGAAACACAACCTTCATATTGTAAGGGCACCCAATTCTCATTACTCACACTTGTACGCTTAATCTAGTAGAAAATACACTCATTAGCTCTCATGTTTGGCTCGTAACCGAAGCAATCTAGCTAAGACACGGGTCATCTTGCTGAGAAGATTCATTCAAATTTACAGTATTTCAGGCTAATTTACTTACTTGTTTATTTTATTTGCTTACGTACTATTAACTGATTATCGTCATATATTGCAAATCAATTCATGTATTCTTAAAACCACATATACATTCAACTATATCTTTTGGGGGGTAAACAGTGATTGTACTCCATTACTCTTTGTTTTATTGCACCAAAAGAAAAATGGTTAAAGAATCACGTATTCCCTTACTACAATTTTAACTTAAGAAAAAAAAATTGTCGATTTCTTTAAATTTAATTCTTATCATTACATAGTTAGACAAAATTTGGTACTTTTATACACATAAGATAAGTAATTTATATTGCCGGGGGACACGAATCTAATATGTCTTTAAATAAATTAGGTAAAATATTTATATTGATCAATGATAAAAAAAATTAATAAAGGGAGGGATTAAAAAAATGATTTACTTTTTTAGGTTGATCATTGAAGATTTGTTTGTATAAAAGATATGTATACATTAAACACAAATGAATGACAACAAATGGTATCATTCCCTTAAATTTTAATCAATACAAAATAAGAAAAGTAATTAATTACTCACTTATTATTATGTTGGCTAGAGCCATCTTTTGTCTTTTATGAGGAATTGTTTTTCGTTGAATTTAATAATGATGAGATTACTTAGTATGATATTATTTAGTAGTAGCTAATTGGTTAGTTAGTATTACTTAGTAGCTAATTGGTTAGTTAGTTAATAAATCTCTTTTTACTAGTTTACACCATATGTTACCTTTGTTACAGTTCAGTCCAAGTCTCTCACTATATAATGTGAGCACTATATTCATTTTGTGTTAGAGAAATATACAGAAAGGTTCCACAACTCTTCTTCCTCCCTTCTTCCCTTGATTGCTGCAGATCACGCATGTCGACTGTGTGATATTATAACATGGTATCAAAGCCGACGTCGGTGTAGAGGATTCGTAGTGCATGTATTTGCAGAATACTCTGAAATCACGCATAGTATAATCAAGGTGATAAGCTCGTCAATTTGTTGTTTTTTTCGGATCAGTTGTGGACTGCGAGCAATTTTTTTTTTGAATTTCTAATCGATTGCGAACAATTTGTTTTGAATTTCTGAATTTGTGATGCATGCAATTGATTTGGTGGTTGATTCGCTGTGAATGAACATCGCGAGGTTGCGATTATGTGATCTACTTTGCTAGTATATTGGATCGATTAATTTGGATCAATTTTGAGTGTCGAGTAATTTTGGATCGATTAACTGGTTAACTGAAAGAGATGGAAAGTGCAGTACCATATACTGAAATTTTTATATACATAAATCACAGTACCAGTTTCAGTCATTAGAGAAATTTGCGATGAAGAGATGGTATCAGATGGAAAGAGATGGTACTTTGGCTGTTGTAACCAGATTTGTTAGATATCTTAAGATGTCTCCAGGACTGGAGATTTTTATGCCCACAGGTGAATGATCTAGTGTGTCGGGCTATTGTGATGATGACTGGGGATCGTGTCTTAACACAAGGAGATTTGTGTCTGGATATGTGGTATTCTTTGGCAATGCTTTGATTTCCTGGAAGTCGAAGAAATAACCTACTGTATCCAGAAGTTCAGCTGAGGCTGAGTATCGGAGTTTGGCTTCAGTAGTGGCAGAAGTTGTGTGGCTTACTGGTTTGTTTTCTGAGCTTGGAATTTGCTTATCTTTACATGTTCCAGTGCAATGGAGATAGCTTCCAATCCAGTCTTCCATGAACGCACCAAACACATCGATATCGACTGTCATTTCATTCGGGAGAAAGTGCAACAGGGACTGGTTTCTCCCCTCTACTTTGCCACTGCTGAGCAACCTGCTGATTTGCTTACTAAGGCCCTCACGCAGAAGCAACATTTTCATTTTTTATCCAAGCTAGGCCCGAAAAATCTTTTTTCTACACCTAGCTTGAGGGGGTGATGAGATTACTTAGTATGATATTACTTAGTAGTAGCTAATTGGTTAGTTAGTATTACTTAGTAGCTAATTGGTTAGTTAGTTAATAAATTTCTCTTTTTATTAGTTTACACCATATGTTATCTTTGTTGCACTTCAGTCCAAGTCTCTCACTATATAATGTGAGCACTGTATTCATTTTGTGGGTTAGAGAAAGATACAGAAAGGTTCCACAACTCTTCTTCCTCCTTTCTTCCCTTGATTGTTGCAGATCACGCATGTCGATTGTGTGGTATTATAACGTATAAAGCTATATTTTATTTGGTAACTAACTGATTTCATTACCAAAGAAGCCTTTGTACACACAAACTATGCTTAGACCATCGGACAAATTGCCCTCATATTTATGTCAAAATCAAATTTCTAACATCATTGCTAAAAGATATGAACTATTTTGGGTAAAAATTGTAGTTCCCCAATCATTTTATAATTTGTGTTTCTTTATAGCTTTGATATGGACTTTTTGAATTACCTGCTTGATTATAAAGTTTGATATCTTTTATTTTATTTTATTCGTATTATTATTATTATTATTATTATTATTATTATTATTATTATTATTATTATTATTATTATTATTATTATTATTATTATATAGGGGTAGGGGAATGGAAAATGGGAGAGGAGATTACAATGTGGGGATTCGAACACTCGCTAACAAGGTAAAAATGCAGGTAGTCAACCAAATGAGCTACTAGATAAGACAAAATTAGTTATTTTTTCCTCATTTTATCCTTAATAGTAATTATTTTTGCAGATTACAAACATCTCAATAGAATAAATATTTAATGATGAAAAATTATATCTTAAAACATAAATGAGGGTAAAATAGTCATAAAATCCTCCTAATTTAGGGGCGTACGACAAATAATTTGAGAAAAGCGGATGGAGTAATTTAAAACTTGCCATTTTATCTTCAACGAGATGATTTGTAGTCACACAAATATTTATGACTTATTTTCAATGACAAATTTAAAAAATCTTTCTTTCATTCTTAAATTTCGTATGTTGTCAAACACCATCACATACATTGAAATAAAACAAACACTAATAACTTACCTAAAGAAGATATAAGAATAATAAACATGTCACAACTTTAAAGGACATATAAAAATAATCTAGGGATACTAATTAGAATGAATATCGCGTTATTTTATTGTAATTCAGCTCGAACGAAGTGAGAGAATTCGACAAATTTGTCTACTTCAACCGTGGCCTGCTTTGTACGAGGTGGTATTTTGTGTATACTAGCCCTGCTCAACACCCACACACCCTTATCTTGAGCACTTAATTGAGCATTTCTCGTTATTGATTCTTTTTTAATTGTTATGTGTAGCTTTTCATATCGCATTTATTTGACGTTATTATGTCCTTTTCCATATTTCATTTTAAACTACTTTGAATATTTTATTCGAATCGAGAGACTATTGAAAACAGTGTCGGCTCGATGGGGTTGTCTTAGGCCTTCAAAATTAAAGGCCCCTAAAATTTATTATTTAATATATTATTTATATATCATAAAGTTGCTAGTACAATTATTGTCATGTGACATGAAGGTCACAAATCCAAATCGTGGAAACAACCTCTTGCAGAAATACAAGGTAAGACAATGTACAATAGACCTTTGTGTTCCGACCCTTCCCCGGATCCGCACATAGGGGTAGCTTAATACACCAGACTCCCCATTTTTATATATCATAAAGATATTATTAATAAAAAGATATTAGTTTGATAGAGGTTTTCAGATTAATAACTCAAATTTCATAACAAATATGCATATAAGTGAATGAATATTTGACGACGATATTGATAATTTAGAATATAAGTCCTTTGTACTAGTATATGTTTCGAACATATTATTTTCTTATAAAAAGTGGATCAAGTCATTGTTCACTTCAAATTAAATGAACAACTACTATAAACATATAAAATTATGTTGTTATACTTAACGATAAATGAATTGATATTATCAGAGTATGTGAATTATAAAAAAATAAATATAATAATGAGTGTTTTTCTTCAAAATATTACACAATCCTTTATGAATAGAGTTATCGGATATTCTCAATGGTGAGAGCTTGTAGATAACTGAGTGAACGATCACACTTACAAGATGACTCGTTATTGTTTCTTTTCTAAATGCTATGTATAACTTTCCATATCACATTTATTTATTGTTGTTATTACGTTCTTTTTCGTATTCTTTTATTAAATTGCTTTGAAATACTTTACTCGAATCAATAATCTATTAGAAAAAACCTCTTTACAGTGCCGACTGGACTTTCAATGGTGGAAGCTAGCAGATAAGCGAGTGAATGATCAAGATACATACAAGACAAGACGATTCTTACAACATCATTAACGAAACAAAAATATATAAATTTAAAATATCTTATAATTTAACTTTAGACCACCAACTTAATTGAGCCGCCCATATATTGTTATTGTAACATCCATAAGAGTTGCTAGTTCCAAATTGGACTATAAACTACCTTAAAAGAACAACACAACATAACGCGTCCCTTAGTTATTAACAGACATTTTCTTCGTTCACATTTGGATTATATTCCTCCTTCTATAGTAGTTAAAAATTAAATTAAAATAATAAAAACTCTCATAAACCTATATTCAAAACTTTCCCTTATCAATATCAAAAACCCAAAAATAAAATAAAATCCAATTACAGATTAATTCACAATTTTTGATCCTTTTAGTTTATACAATTGGTTGTGATTTTGGTGTTTGATGAAACGGTGTCGTTTTGGAGAGGAACTCGTGAATTTCTAGGGGTTTTTTTGTTTGCGATGATGATGGCGGACCAATCGTCGGAGTATTGGTCATTAACAGATGATCCATTTGATCTGAATTTAGATGGGCCAAGTATGGATCTTGATGATTTATTGAGTATTATTGACGAGAAATCTGATCCACCACCTATTGCTGACCAGGTAATATTTTTTTACTCATAACTGTGAATTTTGAGTATAGTAATCTATAGTTATGATTTTGTTAGGGTTTTCCAATTATGTGTTTGATCTGTAAAGGTAGTGGTCCTCTCCCCAGACCACACTTGTGGGATTACACTGCATATGTTGTTGTAATAGAATTAAAGTGTAGAGGTAATGTCTGCGTAAATTCTACCCTTGACTTACCCACTGGTGGGATTACATTGGGTATGTTGTTGTTGTAGTAGTAGTTGAATTAAAGTTTAAGCTTTTAGATGAGACAACAATTATGCAATTCAGCATAACTGCATGTTGTGGGATCAAAGTAGTTTTCTCCATCCATTTTTACTTGTCCATGTTTTGATAAAGAAATGAAATGAATCTTGGGCCAAACTCAAATCCAGGATTGTCCAAGACCATATAAGGAGACCAAGGACCCTTTCACCCACCGATATGGGACTCCAATAGATTTGGCACCGCGTAAGAAGTAACTAATTAATAAAAAGATAAGTTTACAATATCACCAAGGGCGGATTTAGAGGGGTGTTCGGGTGAACACCTTCGGCAAAAAATTATACTGTATATATAGGGTACATATATATGTTTTGAATATCCGACCAAATGCAAAAGGTTAGCTCAAGCGGTACAGGGTGTTCAAAATTCTCTCCAGTGTGTCCGGGGTTCGATTTCAGGGACAACATTATTTTTTATGTTTAGTTTTTCGAACCTCCTAAGTGGAATCCTGGATTTGCCCTTGTATATCACCTTTGAATATAATAAATTCAATGCTTTGGGAAATGCATTAGGAAATGATTATTATAGTTAATAATAAGGGTAAATTAGGAACTAAGTGATAAATTTTGTCATGATTTTCCAAATTGGACAAATAAAAGTGGACTATTTTTAGTATAATGGACAAGTAAAATTGGATGGAGGGAGTATTGCTTATTGTGAAAGCAGAGTAACTAAGAACTTAGAGATTTGACATTTAAGCTCGATACATTTTGTTGATTTTTATTTATTGCTCCCTTTGTCTCATTTTGTGGGACACACTTTCCTAATTAGTTTGTCCTAAAATGAATCACAACAACATACACAATATGATATGGGGAGGGGAGGGTGCACACAGATCTTGCCCCCTAAAAGAATCACATTTTTCTCTATTTGGAAACTATTTAGAATTAGCATATCCATTTACGCTTAATGGCATGCTTGTTTGGATTCACTTTATATAAGAGTTCATTCATTTATTAAGAGAGAGAAAATGTAAAACCCTGTGGAAATCACCATCACTCATTTAATGCGGGTAGTAAGGGCAATTCTGGTACTTCACATTTTTTACCTTGTCGTGTTGCATTAGGTTCCGGTATAGAGGTCTTCATAAACTTGGCTATACTACCAAGCAGGGGCGATTTCACATGAGATTTTTGGAGAATATGAACCCATCGTCTTTCCGCAAAACTAGATATTTTATGTGATATATTTTCTAGAACTGATCTTATACTATCTATTGGCCCTCATGCTAGAAAAAAGCTTAGTGATGCACTTGGTTAAAGGCTTAGTTATTTACCAAGTGGAACAAGGATCGATTCCCACTTAATGCATTTTTTCTCCTCTTTTAGTAGTGCACGCATGTTCTAGACATCCTAGATTCGCCTCTGTTGCCAAGTGAAATGGAAAAGATGTGATTTCGGTGTTTGATGAAACAACGTCATTTTGGAGAGGGACTCGTGAATTTTTAGGCTTTGGGAGGTTGGATTTTAGGGACTAGGGTTTTTGGTTGAGTGATCGATTGGATTTGGTGAGAAATTTAGTTATATTTTGCGATGATGATGGCGACCAGGCGTCAGAGTATTGGTTCAATTGACCCCCCTTGCACCCCTCTGGGTCCGCCCCGTTGGAATCAAAGAATTACTGATTGTGAAAACAAAGGAACTAAGAACTTAGAGATTTATCTTTTAAGCTAAATACATTTTGCTGATTTTTATTTACTACTCCCTTTGTCTCATTTTGTGTAACACGCTTTCCTAATTAGGAAAAAAAGCCCAGTGCACAAAACATCTCGTGTTAGCAGGGCCTGGGAAGGGCAGGCCGTATTCTAAGGGGTGTGATGTAGACAGTCTTAATGCAAGCACTAGTGGCTGCTTCCACGGCTCGACCCTGTGACCTATAAGTCACACTGAAACAACTTTACTTTGATCCAGGGCTCCCCTTCACACACTTTCCTAATTAGGTTGTCTTAAAAAGAATGACACTTTTCTCTATTTGGAAACTATTTAAAGTTAGCTCTCCATTTACGCGTAATGACATGACTTTTGTTTAGGCTTACTTGATTTAAGAGTTCATTCATTTATTAAGAGAGAGAAATGGTAAAAACATGTGGAACTCACCACCACTGATTTAAATATGGATAGTAAGGGCAATTTTGGTACTTGTTTTTACCTTGTCGTATTGCAATGATATATAATCATTGAAGTGATTATTTTATATGTTTGAACTGGAATACAATATACCTGCCACACGTTATAAGATAAGTCTAGAAGAAATAAAAAATTCAGCATCTCGAAGAAAGAATAGTCTCGCGAAAAGACCTTCAAATAAAAGAACTTGGCACTTTAGATGTGAGCAGTGAAATGTCAGTTTAATCATGCAAATTTCAACAAGTGTCATCTTGAAAGAATCTAAGTGCACCTTTTTTTAGACAGAGAATCTAAGTGCACCTTATCTTCATTATTTTGCTGCGTAGGATCATGACTGACTCATGAGCTTGCTAATAATTAGTTAGAGTCGATAGTTACTGGAGATGTATGGCTATGGAGGTTACGCGTGTTCTTTTGTTGTGCAGTGCAAGGTAGCATGGTGGTAACATGAAAATTTTAGATGTCAAAATGCTATGACTATGCTAGTTGATTGTCCTTAACTATAAAATGTATCAAGACCACATGTATTATAAAATTGCGTATTCGCACACTTCTGGTAATGCTCGACTGAATAGCATCTTTTACTAATGACCCTTTTAGCTAAGCTGTCAGTGTAAAGAGAAAGGAAGAGAGAGACTCTTATTGGAAGAAAAACTTTCCCCTTTATCTTTCTCACGGAAGATGATGCTCTCATCTTACTTTTGTTTCTTTCTTCTCTTGCGAAAAAACAGCGAAAGTGAATGTCATGAAATACCACCAGATGACATTTTACAAACTGGAGCAAAGCAGAAAAAAAGAACATAAACAGTGGATAAATTAGAGTGTAATGTAAGATGTAATTGTAACTAAATGAATAAGCTAATTGATGAAGTTTTTTTTGAAAGTCTTATCTGTTATGTCTAAAGTGCAAAACAAATCACCCCACACATTGTTGCCTAATGATACCGAACTGTTAAAGCACATACTATACGTGAAGTCTTGGGTCTTTGAATGCCCAGATTTTAGGTACATAATAGAGACTCATTTCTTTCATTCTTGGTCTGAAGTTCTGGAAAGAGATCTCAGTGTTGGTTAATTTTGGCTTTCCCATTGGGATGTGAAAGAGAAGAATTATTTTCACATTCGAAGTTTGATTGATATCCACAGTGAGATAAAATGGAACAAGAGAAGACTAAGTGACATGTTGATAGAACAATCTATAGCTGTCTTTGCGTAAATTGAACAAATGGAAATACTTAATACAGTTGAACTTCAGTGAGTATTTAGTAATAGAAGATAGAGATATGTGGTACTATGCTTTAGGAATGGGTTTGTCAAGATGATCAAATTTACTCATAGGATTACTAAAACTTGTAGACATCACACCCTGTAAATTCCAATGGCCTGTTGAATAAGTACTGGGCAACTGGTTTCATTGTTGTGTCCGAGAGGTGTTGGACCTCGGCCAAACACAATTAGAATTGATGTGAGGTGTCAGATAGATTCCATTATTACTATGTTGCTGTAGAAAAAAGTTTACAAAAGCTTAATGAATGAAATCGGGCCATCAGGGTCACAAAGTCAAAAATTAAAAAATGAGATAGGTTATGTAAAAACATATACTGCTAAGTTCTTCTTTGCTTTCTATCTCCGGGCTGGGGATACATATTGTAGGCAGTCTTGTCATTGGATCATGTGAATAGTTTGGTCTTACAATTCTTACCCCAGGTTGTCAATTATTTTAATATTTGAGTATCAATTTGCAGAGTATGCCGGAGGATTTATTGCCAAATGACGTGGGACAAGGTTAGTTGGTAACCCTGCTTGGATACTTATGGAATTTGTTGTTGTTATTAATTTGGTATGAGATTATGTTGCTTGTTACTTATCATGATATTTTATTCTTGATCTTTATGCTATTTTTAAGTAGGTTATTCTAATCTGGAGAGATCTTCAGCTTCAAGGGCTCAATTTCTTGGACACATTGGAGTTTCCCCTTCGTCCAACTCAGAAGCTTCAGATACAAGGACTGGTGTTTCAGATGGCTCATCTGATTCCGCAGGGAATTCAATTGTTGATGGCAGAAAGCTTGAATTTCAGTTAGAGACAGGCTCTACAGTACATAGTTTCTATGGAGGTCCGACTGATTGGACACCTGGTCAAGACAATGAATGGTTCAGTGATAGGGATAATATCTCTCGGAGTACTTCATCTAATGTCCAGCAAGAAAGTAAGGAAACTCAATCTTTAGATGTACACTAGTTGTGGCTGTTTTAGCTTTGCTGTTAATACTTAATACTGATCATATCAATGATAGTAAATAGAATACGGATGCCAGCTATTGTCAGGCGATTTCCACGCGCTTAACGCAAGTGTACGTATCGTCTCAAGTAGTATAGTCTAAGACCAAATATCGTCCTCAGAGACTAGTTTCTAATTACCGTTCATCTATTTTTTGGTATCTATTTGGCGATCGATAATTGAGTTTGATTTTTGGTTAACTACTAGAATAATTGCAAGAATTAAATAAACTATTTAAGTCATAATCAGATTATGAAGGAATTAGGGCTTCCAATTTCCTCGACTATCCACTCTATTCAATCCTTAATGCGACTAGAATGATTCTTCTTCTTCGTAAAGATAGCGGTTAACTAGACTGTCTTATATTCCGGTTAGGATATATAATCACTCAACCCCAGTGCAGAACCCTTCTATATTTCTATGATAGGATTTACTGCATAGGAGAAGTAAGAACAGTAACATATTATGCTATACAAGTATCGGGGTATTTTCGTCCACGATTTTAAGTCTATTCAATTACAGCATATCCAAATCTCTCCTCTCGGTTCTTGATTCGAAATCATATGAGTTATGATTTTTAGTGATCAATTAACTATCACGCATTCAAACCAATTATTGAATAGATCTTAATCTGAGTGAAGAAGAAATCAACTAATGCATTAATTCATGAATAAGAGTTTCAAGTGATTTCAAATTGAGATTTTTTCAATAGAAAGAGCAGATCCGAGTTCTTCCCGGTGGGAGTCAGGGCTAAGCCTCGTTTATGCACCGAGAAAGATCGTCGGTAGGAAAGCTCTGTTATGCACCAACGACGGCCCCTTCTCTTTACCTTTCCCGTGCCCTACCTCATTCCTTTGCTGGCTTGAATTCCATCTCTTTTCTTCTTTGTTTGCGAGAGTTACTCATAGGACGACCCCCCGGTAGACCAAGACTTGAACGGATAGAATCGTAACCCGGTCTAGTTTTCATTGTATGAAATCCGTGATATAGCCGCTGATGCTAGTAAAAAAAATAAAGTGTTTAGCTCCTAGCCATAGACATGCTAAGAACTAATACAATTACCAACATAAACTGAATTAAAAAGAAAGAAAGAAAAATACTCTAAGCTAAAGTCTCCAATTGCAGCTCTCAATCTTGCCCTGTGTTCTGTTCTCCCTTAGAATGATGGCCTCCTCTAAAAGAATAATCCCTAGGGCTTTTGTATCTATCAAATTTCGTGCCCTATGGACCAATTTGTCCTTTGCCAATTAAAACTCGGAACTGGATTTTCCGTCTCACGGAGCAGCGACCTGTTGTGGCGCCACAGCGCCCAATCTTCATGGGTATACTGCGATTCAGCGTCGTGGCCTGTGTTGCGCCTTGTACTGCCTGACTTTTGTCCGGGTCTTCATTTTTTGTCCTTTCCTGCCTCGGATTCCTCCTTTTTTGCCCCTTTTTCATTCCTTTTTGCCATTTTGTGACTCAAAAGAAAGAAAAACAAGCCTAATTCTATACTAAACACAACGAAAACGAGTAAAATACTAATTAAAAATGACTCAAAAAGGGTATATAAAATATGCCTAACAGCTATACAATATGTGAAACTCATTGCCAACACTGGTTCTCCAGAGCAAGAATATTGCTTTGGATGTATGTTGACCTTCTCTATATTTGTCGTTTCTGTTATTCTCATCTTTGTTCTGAGGTTCTTTTCTGTTGGAATTTTTTTATTTCTTCATTTTTGTTTCTAATCTCTTAGAGAACCTAATTGACATTTTAGGGTTGCTGCTGAGCCAATCAACTGCAGCGAACAAGTTGAAAACCTCAGGAACATTAGCTGCAGAGGAAACATCAAGCATGGAAGTGGCTGTATCTTCAAATGGTGAACACTATGCCAGGCTTAGTTTATGTCAGAGTTCTGATACTTTGCCTGGAAATTGGGATAATTATGCACAAACTCCCCATACATATTCTTTCTTGAAGCAGGATGCACCAAGTAACCTTGATTTTGAAATGCTGTCTCACAATGATAAGATGCAAAATGCAATGGATGAACAATTGGACCATGCAACTGGGATTGCTGACTCAGATATCGGTATAGCATGTGGGAATTGGACAACAAGAGAAGGTGAAGGAATTCATCAGGCTCCTGAGTGTCATACGACTTCAAATTTTGGTGTTGGGGAGTTCAGTGCCTATTATAGTGGTGGTAACCAAACATTATTAAATAGTGGCAGTTTGTTCTCCACATCAGCAGGCAGCAATACGATGGGAAAGATATCTCCTCAGCGTTTGCCTTGCAATCAGTCAAGTTTATTTTTTCAAAATCAGCAGTTTCATAGAAGGAATGACAAAAATGAACTGATAGGTGCTGCTGATATGCCTACAGTTTCTGAGCTCTCAAATTCATTTTGTCCTGCTCCTGTAACTTCCCTTTCAAGTAATAATCAGTTGGTTTATCCAAAGGATGAAAATGATGTACTTCAATATAATAGGCCTTCTAAGTTACCTTTTTCACAGAAAAATTATAGGTCTTCTTATCATTTTGACAATATTGAAGAAACTTCTTCAGAAAAACCCATTCTGGTTCCTCATGATCAGCAGGTGGGTATGAAGGTTAGAGAACAATCTGTCTCATTGTCATCAACTTCAGTGAAGCAACAGTTCGGTTGTGCAAAATTAGAAAAGGGGGAAAAGCGCGTCTTCTTAAAAGTTAATGGTTCTCGTCTATCTACAATCACTCATCAAGGAATTAAGAGAAGTTCGTTGAATCAAATAAGCCATAGTGAGGATGATGATGATCTATGCATTCTTGAGGATATAAGTGCACCTGCAAAGACAAATCCATGTGATAATGGCAAGTCTCTTGTTGCTCTACAGCGTACTACAATTACCGACTCTTTTGCTCCAGCTGAAGTGGGACAAATGAGGCCTGAAGTGGGACAAATGAGGCCGAAGTCAAATGATGAGCTTGTCATTTATCGGGCTGCCTTGCAGGTGAGGACTAATAGCTGTCACTATCTCAATGCACACATGCTGCAAGAACTGTGCTCTGAAATGTTGTCATATTAGTAACCCTGCTTTAAAATTATTATCTATTTAACTATTTTCTCTGGTAATTATTCGCACCCGTTTGAATGTTTTGAATCTCGTGTATCGCTGTTGGTAATAGTTTTGTTAGTAGCAAAGGTAGGAGTTAAAATCCTTTAGGCATGTTTAATTCAAGGGATCTGCACTTTTTGTGCTGTTCAATTTACGGTTTGCTGTGTATGAACAATACAGAACAATCTTTCTCCTGACTTTTGAAAGTTGTTTGTGTTTATAGTTCTTTTTGACTCTGCATGGGTGTTTTATGCACCTGTGGGAAAACTTGACTTGTTTTCACCTTAAGAATAAATTGTGATTGGACTAAGGCTGTGGTACCTGTTGCAGGATCTTACTCAGCCGAGGTCAGAAGAAAGTCCTCCTGATGGTCTTTTGGCCGTTCCTCTATTGAGACACCAGGTTGAGTACTGTTTCATGATTTATCTTTATAGGATTTATAACATTCAATTTTCCAGACCCCACGTTGTGGATTTCACTGGGTATGTTGTAATTTTCTAAGTGCATCTTGTACCTGAATTTATCCATCAAGATTGGAGATCATCAATTTTTGTACTAAGTGGTTCAACTTGAATTTTTGGTGCAATTGCCAGGGGATTGAGGAAATTAATTTTACTAAAATAGTTTCATTACAACAACAACATACCCACTAATATCCCACCAGGTGGGGTCTGGGGAGGGTATTAAAATAGTTTCATTAACTAAAACACAAGGAACTTAACTGCTGACAAATCCATGAATGATATGTGATTTCTCTGAACTATTATTTCGGTTGAATATATTGTGTATTTTCTGAAATTTACAACTTTTTGTTTGTGAAATAGTAAGTACGGACACTATTAAGATGAAACAGCAAAGCATTGAAATTGTCTTATTAGATATCAAAGTCAGGGTAATCCCTATGCAAAAACACAATGAGAGATTCCTATCTATACATAGATGTATTTCTCTAGTGAGTTTATAAAATCTAACATGTTTTCATCTTTTACAACCTGTATATTGCCCCAAAAAGCCAAAAAAGCAAAGACATCTGAAATTTAACATTTGTACAGAAACAGTTTTCGCTTCAAACCTCCTGGCATTTTTTCGTCCCGCAAAACCCAACAGACACAAGCTGGCACTTTGTGCCTTAATCTGCTTGCTGATTTTCTGATCTCACATCTGCCCCAAGAAGCCCATAGGTCTTTCACAGTGAGAGGCATGACAAAAGACAAGTTAAAAAGGTTGAAAAACAGATACCGTAGTTGCTTGTGCAGTGAAGGAAAAGATGGCTGCTCTACTCTTCCTCCTTTTAATAAGTAGCATCTGCTGCAGATATTCATTCCCTGTTTTTGTATAATTTCCTTGCGGCAGACATGCATAATAAGCTAGCAGCCACTTATAGCAGGCTGTTTAGTTTCTCTAGTGCTTCTTACTCCATCTGAAGGAGAATTTGCAATGGGAAAAAAACAAGAAATAAAATGTTCTATATATTGAATTTATGTGAGGAGTTATCTAATTACATTCATACAATTTCTGCACAGCGCATTGCTTTATCATGGATGGTTAAGAAGGAAAAAGCTGGTGTACCTTGTTGTGGTGGGATTCTTGCGGATGATCAGGTTTTTTTTACGTTTTTAATTTGCCAAATTTTGATTTGTCTACATGTGAGGTAAGGCTGCTTACAATAGACCCTTGTGGTCCGGCCCTTCCCCGTACTCCGCACATAGCGGGAGCTTAGTGCACCGGGCTGCCTTTATTTTACATGATGAACAATGCCTTCCGACTGGTCGCCCTTCTCTTAGTGATTGTTTTTTATTTTTATATTATTTAGGGACTTGGTAAAACTGTTTCGACAATTGCACTTATACTTAAAGAAAGGTCTCCATCTTCAAGACTTTCTACAGCCCTCACCAGACAAACTAAAACGGAGACATTGAATTTGGACGATGATGATGTTTTATGTGACTTTGACAAGTCAAAGCAAGGTGCCGATTCTTCTCAAGTTGATGAAAGTTCTAGCATGGGCTGTAAAACTTCTATGCATGCAAAAGGGAGGCCAGCTGCTGGTACCCTTGTCGTTTGTCCTACCAGTGTCCTCCGTCAGTGGTTTGAGGAGTTGCACAATAAGGTAACAAACAAAGCAAATCTCTCTGTTCTACTATACCATGGTAGCAGTAGAACAAAGGACCCTATGGAACTAGCAAAGTATGATGTGGTGGTCACAACATATTCAATTGTAAGCATGGAGGTCCCTAAGCAGCCTCTTGCAGAAGATGATGATGAGGCAGGAAAAACAACTCATGAATCATCTTCTATTAAAAAGAGAAAAACTCCTTCGAGCTCAAAGAGAAGTTCATCAAAGGCGAAAAAAGATGCGGAGAAGGAATTGCTTGAAGCCACTGCGCGCCCTCTTGCCAGGGTGGGATGGTATAGGGTCGTGCTGGATGAGGCTCAAAGCATCAAGAATTACAGAACCCAAGTAGCTAGGGCTTGTTGGGGTCTCCGAGCTAAACGTAGATGGTGTTTGTCAGGGACACCTATCCAAAACGCAGTTGATGACCTTTACAGTTACTTCCGATTTCTCAAATATGACCCATATGCAGTGTATAAGCAATTCTGCTCCACAATCAAGGTTCCAATCCAAAGACACCCAACAACCGGGTACAGAAAGCTTCAGGCCGTGCTTAAGACTGTTATGCTTCGTCGCACTAAAGGTGAAAATAATAACTTCTGCATGTACTTACCCCTATAAGCTATATACCATTCAGACAGGCTTTCTTCTAATATGATATAGTATGATTTACTTCTGTTTGGATCTTTGTTTGACGCAAAACCATTCATGTGTTTCTATTTCAATACTGATTAAGGGTAGAGGGTCTGCAGGCACTCTTCTAGCTCCTCACTGCCACAACCTTTCTTTTACACTACCGACATCAGTATATTGCATGATTCAAAGTATAGTGCTATATGGTGCCCAACTTATATTCTAAGTTGCAACTTATCAAAAAAAAAATTATAATAAGCACCTGTGGCCTAGGTTACAGTACAATTTCCTCTTCATCTTTCACTTTATTCTTAGTGCATCCTCAACTTATTACTTCTATTTTCAAGTCTTCTTTAGTCCTTCCAATTTGCTTGCCGGAGGTTCTTGTAAAAATTTAAAGTAGTAGTCCTAAAAATCGTTTGCCTGTCAGTGTTTGTACTCAGGAGGTGCTTGTAGTTGTAAATAAGGAGCACGACAAACTCGACTTGTTTTTTCTGGGTCATTTTCCACTTTGGTGGTTGTACTGTTTGCATGTTGGGCTTATCATTGAAGCACATGACTCTTCAATTTCTACATTGAGAATTAACTGATTCATTATCTGATCTAGGTACATTTATTGATGGAGAACCCATTATCAACCTTCCAACGAAAACAATTGTACTAAGAAAAGTTGATTTTACGGATGAGGAACGAGATTTCTACTGCAGACTTGAAGCTGAATCACGTGCTCAGTTTGCTGTATGTTTAGATGATTCTTTATATTGGACTTCAAGAACTTTGGCTTTGAATTCTTCTCTTCTTTTGACATTTCAACTTCTGGACTATTCAGGAATATGCTGCTGCTGGGACAGTCAAACAAAATTATGTTAACATACTGTTGATGCTTTTACGACTGAGACAAGCTTGTGATCACCCTCTTCTTGTTGGAGGGTCCAACTCTGGTTCTGTTTGGAGATCATCTATTGAGGAGGCCAAGAAATTATCACGAGAGAAACTAACTAATCTTTTGAATTGCTTGGAAGGTTCTTTAGCAATTTGTGGCATATGCAGTGTATGTTATCATTTGAGTGCTCTTCAATATATGTTTATATCAATCTTATTAGTCCTTTCTTGTTGCTGCTCCTTATTTTGCAAGTTTATAGTTTAGATGGCCTTTATAAATGTTCACCTCTAGCCTTTTTCTCTCTGTGGTGAACTGTTATTTTTCTCAACTTTTCTCTTAAAAGAAACAACCCCATTGAACTTCAATGTTTTTACCTAGTCTCTACTTTTTGATGATATATCCTCTTCTAATTTGAAGGAAGAGTGATCTAAAAAAATGGATTTTTAACTTCAATATTCAGATATTTTAAGCATTGCCTGGTCTAGGGTTCATCTATGAGGATTTTGTGCACAAGCACTCTGATGCCTGTTATATGCATGCATGGTTAAGTTTAGCATTGAAACTGATCCCCACTCAGAAAAGAGGTTTTTTACGACTGAACTTCCATTTGGAAACCTTTTATCTATTAGGACACTCAAATCGATTAGGCTTTTACTGCATTTAAGCGGAGAAGGGTAGAGGAGATGGCATTTAAGTGGAGAAGGGTAGAGAGGCGGGCTCATTTTTCCCCGAGTTTCGAACTGTGCATCATTGGCCAGGGATTTATCGATTAAAAAAAGAGAAACACTTTGTAAACATCAGCACCGAAAGTATCAGTATTTGTGTGCGCTGGGTTTCTATCCTTGTAATTGTTGCATTTTTAATATCTTTGTTTGTATTCTATGCTTGTGTTTTCTCCAATTTCTATCTTCCGTATGGCTGGTCAGTCTATTAAGAATTTACGGCTTTTGAGGTTAATGGTGTAATACGACCCTCGCTTAGCACCGCCCTGTGGTTTAGGATGGATCAAGATGGTGATGCTGCCTTTGCTAAACTAATATAACTCTCTTATTGCCATATCTTGTTACAACACCTTCCTTCGATAACACTCAAGTGATTTGCTCTGTTCAAGGCAAAGTAGAAATAGGTTATGTTTGGGAAATAGTGCTTACAGTTTGGTTGATTACTTGCCACAGGTTATCAGAGAAATATTCCATCATCAATTGCTTTTGATATGTGACACCATTTTTAAAATGATAAATTCGGCCTATAAGTTTTCTAGTTGTCAGCAACTATACTTATTTGATCCGTCTCTTACATTATATTTCTCGTCTTGGATTTTTCTGTTATGGATCTCCTTGTTTCTTCCTTACCTATTCACTTTTGTAACAATCTTGTAGGACCCCCCTGAAGATGCTGTTGTAACAGTTTGTGGACATGTCTTTTGCAATCAGTGTATTTGTGAGCATCTAACCGGTGATGACACTCAGTGTCCTGTATCAGCTTGCAAAGCTCATCTGAGTGGTTCTTCAGTTTTCACCAAAGCAATGTTAAGTGGTTCTCTCTCTGATCAACCCAGTCTGCAAAAGAACCCTGATTGTGCGGGCTCTGAAGTGGCTGAAAGTTCAATTTGTAGCCCATATGATTCATCCAAGATTAAAGCTGCTCTTCAGGTGCTGCAATCTCTGTCCAAACCTAAGGCCTGCACTCTTGAAGGAGCTTCCCCTTCAGAAAGTACATGTGATAGAAGTTCCAAAGACGCAACCACAACAGTTGGAGAGAAAGCAATTGTCTTTTCTCAGTGGACGGGGATGTTGGATTTACTTGAAGCTTGTCTAAAAAGTTCCTCAATTCAGTACCGTAGACTTGATGGAACAATGTCTGTTCTTGCCAGAGACAAGGCTGTGAAAGATTTCAACACACTTCCTGAGGTTACATATCCATCTTCTTGGTACTGAGTAATTGTTTTTCTTTTTAAATCCCAAATACTAAATTTTGAAGCTTTATGCCAGGTATCAGTCATGATTATGTCTCTGAAAGCTGCAAGTCTTGGACTTAACATGGTTGCAGCTTGTCACGTTCTTCTCTTGGACCTTTGGTGGAACCCTACGACTGAGGATCAAGCAATCGACAGGGCTCATCGAATTGGTCAAACCCGTCCTGTTACAGTTTTGCGGTTGACTGTAAAAGATACAGTTGAAGATCGTATTTTGGCTCTTCAGGTATTGCATTATTTGTCTTTTTCACTTTTTATTCTCAAGTGAGCAACATACTTCAAGTGTTCCTATCAAGATAATGATAAACATAGATAGTCATGACAATGGGTTTCATTATTTCTCCAAATCCTAATATAATCCAGTTTGCGGTTTCCTTTTTCTGCATCTTTGCTGGATTCTTACTTCCTCTATGTTCGAGATTTCTAACATGTGATAACACTGGTTTTCACAGCAAAAGAAAAGAGAAATGGTTGCCTCTGCGTTTGGAGAGGATGAGACCGGTAGCCGACAGACTCGTCTCACTGTAGAGGACTTGGAGTACCTTTTCAAGATTTAATCGGCATCTCATTTTTGCAGTAAGCTGATGTTTAATTGCGGCTTGGGCTATCTTAATTTTTTTTAATTTGAAAACCGGTTTAGCGGCATATATACAATTGAGGCATTGGTTCTTAGGTTCCATAATATTGACAGAAAAAGTGACCTGACTAAAAGATGATTTTGAGAATATCTTCAAAGATTCATATGATCCAATTTTTTTTATAGCAATTGATTACCTTGTGCAGGGGTTGGATATTAGTGGGTAATGAGGATGAGACTTAGATCAGTCTCTGTAGATTCTTTGCTTAGAAAAATGTAAATGATAGTTCCTTGGCTTCTGCCGTTGTTTCTTTTTCGTGGGATAGGACATAGGATATATTGCTAGTAGTTCAAGTTGTAGACAGTACTATATTTGTTTCTAGCTTTTCGGATTGTAAATTTTACCTTCAACTTAATACAGAACCATGACATCATGGCAATTCTTTTTCATATGAAGTTACTATAAACTTTTTTGAGTTATTGGTGGTTTATACTTACATTGGATGCAATATAAAGTTCTTGGATCTTGCCAATTATATTCTATAACATTGTGGTTCCCCTTCTGCTTACTACTTAAATGATGGTGATTGGCAATCAAGTCGAGGTTGGCTCCAGGGGACACAACAAAAGTGTTTTTTACATCAAGGGGTGGTTCGGTTCACATGTTAGTTATGCAGAGATTATAATGCACGGATTGTTTATGCGGCAAGTTGTTAGCCATTACAAGTTAAATGATTGACGGTGATTGGCAATCAAGTCAAGGTTCTCTCGGGGAACAACAAATATTGTTTGTACATTTAAGGTCGTCTGATTCACATGTTAATTATTTGGAGATCCAATACATGGATTGATTATGCGGTAAGTAGTGAGAAAGGAATTGTTTATGTGATGAATGGTAATGAATTGATTGTTATTATGCTAAGTAATAATGTTACTGAATTGTTATGCAAGGAATAATTAAACATAGAAATATTACGCAAGAGAATATTTACTCTTTAAGGATAATTTTTGTATTTAAATACATGAATCTGTATAAATACACGTATTTTTATTCTATATGTTATCAACATTAAGTAATACAGTATATAGATTTTCACATTACTTAATGTTTTATTTTATACGGTTAATCATACATAGAGCTACGGCACACACAAAGCTTTTGACTGTCACACACAATTGATTCAAGTGAGGCTTGTTTATGTTTTGACAATGGGTGGACCAAACATGATGTACCCCATCTCTACTTTAAGCACCGCATCTAACCATGATTCAAAACACATGCTACAAAAAAGTAAGGCATACCACATAATTAGACATCTTAAGTTGACCTCAACCGGCAACTAACACTAACTTTGAGAATGCACATTTAGACACCTCAACTCGTCTGCACTGTATCTAGTGTCCACATGACGTTGACATAGCAAGACGTGACACAAACTTTGGAGGTGTCTAGATGATCATTTTGTAAGTTGAATTGTTCAACTGATACAGTGGAGACGAGTTGAGGTGTCTAGAAGTGCATTCTTAAAGTCAATGTTTAATTGTCAGTAGAGGCCAAGTTTAAGTGTATCTATGATTATGTCAAAAAGTAATTAACATTTAGTAGATGTCGACTCAAAATAATTGTATACTCAACGTGAAAATCTAAAGACATTTAGATATTTAAAGTCAATGTTTAATTGTCTAGATGATCATTTTGTAAGTTGAATTGTTCAACTGATACAGTGAAGACGAGTTGAGGTGTCTAGAAGTGCATTCTTAAAGTCAATGTTTAATTGTCAGTAGAGGTCAAGTTCAAGTGTATCTATGATTATGCCAAAAAGTAATAAACATTTAGTAGATGTCGACTCAAAATAATTGTATACTCAACGTGAAAATCTAAATACATTTAGATATTTACAAGAAATACATTACAAAAACGAAAACTACGGGGATTAATTGTACTAATAACCAATTTGACATAAAAGAATCACAAATTTTATATTTTATGACATTGTTGTACCTAACGACGAAATAAGAGTTCTCAAACATGGTCCCATGGTCTAGTGGTCAGGACATTGGACTCTGAATCCAGTAACCCGAGTTCAAATCTCGGTGGGACCTTTACTTCTCTTTTTTGGCCAAAATTCCAATTTTTCCAGTGCTTTTCCATGAATACTTTCTGGTTTTATGACTATAACTGAAATAGTATTTGATCTCGAGCACAAATAGTTTTATGCATAATGACATAATAGCCAAAAGAAAAAAAATGCACTAAACTCCGGCAAGTGCAGGGTTAGGAGAATGTCCCCTCCCCCCCCCCCCCCACCCCACACACACACCAAAAATGGTTGTTGTTTGAAGAAACCCTCCACTTTCAATTGATATTTTTTCACGAAAAGCAGATATGAGATAAGAAATCCAGTGTTTCACTAAGATCACAACCCATAATTAATACGTACGTTTTCCAGCATCATTCAGGATGATTCAACAAATTTGTAAAACATTTCCTTCATAATCAAATCAAAATGCTTCATATACCGAGCTGTCCTTTCTTTATAAGCAAATGTGCATCTTGATTCTGCTGGAAAAGAATGTAATTTTGATATCTGGTCTATATAAAAAGCTTTGCCAAGAAAGTTTGAAAAATACTGACGATCCAATCTACACCATTCTTGAAGAAAAAGTTATAAAGTTTGTATCTTTTTAACAAATGTGGCACACACTAGTGAATAGAAATGGGATTATTATGAACTAGATATGAATGATGGAATCCAAGTAGAAACTTTAAGCTCGAGTGATGGAAACGTGATTTTCACTGAAAAAGTTTATCATCTACTATACATACCTAAATAAACTTTTAACCTTATATATATAACATGATTTTCTGGGCGAAAGGTTCGGATGAACCCGTTCGCCTCTCTAGCTCGGCCCCTGCTCAAAATCTATCATTCAACCATGCAATATGTCACCACAATCTCAACATTTTCATCAGTCTCTCCAAATAACAATATGATTCAACAAAGTTGTAAGACATCTACTATATATATATACCTAAAAAAACTTTTAACTTTGTATATATAGTGTAATTACCCGTTCCGTCCCTTTAGTTCCGCCCCTGCTCAGCACCTATCCTTCAACCACTCCAATATGTCACTACGAACAACCTCAACATTTTCATCAGTTTCTTCCAAACAACAAAGCATCATGCCATCATAAATCTTTAATGTCTTGTCTGTGCTTTTGGCCAATTTATACACCATCAGCACTGCCATGTAAGACCAAGAATGGCAGGCTGCGCCCGCATGTTGACCATCCTCTCGAATATATGTTATATTCCACCAACACAAATATTGGATAACTTTGAACCAAAACTTAGGAAAATAGAAAGAAATCACTATTCCCTTGAATGCATGCAATCACCATCACAACTACCGAATAACTTTGCCCCCTAAAACTTAGACAAATAAAAAGAAATCACCAAAAGAGTAAACAACATGCTTTCCATAATCATGCAGCAACATGATTCATCCAAGTAATTCATTCATAAGAAAATGTGCAATCTTGATTAGTCTAAATGTAAGGCTTTGCCAAGAAATTCTGGAAAATACTGATAATTCAACCTATACCATTCTTAGAGAAAAACTTCTAAAGTTTGCATCTTTAATAAATATGGAACACCCTAAGTTACTAGAAATGGGATTAATATGAATATAATCCAAGTACATACTTCTCAGCACAAGTAACAGAAACAGGATTTTCACCAAAGGGATTCGTCATCTAGTATATATATTTTAAAAGAACTTTGGACCTCGTATATATAGTATGATTTTCCAGCAATGAGCTTGTATAGACCCATTCCGGGGTTCATATAAAGCCCCCTTCTGCCCCTGCTCAGCCCCTGATCAGCATCTATCATTCAACCAAGCCAATATGTCACTACGAACTGTAAACATGTATATTATAGAAACAATTGTATCCCTACCCATAATTAGAATATTTCCATATATTGTGTAAATATAATTATGGTAAGACTAGGATTCCTATTGTATAAAGGATGAACATTGTACTCTATATATACTTTGATATTAATGAAAGACTCCCCAAGAGAGATTAATATCATCTTGGTATCAAGAACCTAAAACAAAAACTCTAGAATTTTCTCTCAAAGCAGCCGCCAAAATCCTCCCCTCTCCCTCGGGATTCTCGCCGCGGTGCTACCCCTCCCCTACCCAAAATTCTTGGTTTTTCTCTCCTTTCCTCTCTTCTCTAAATGGCTATTGATGATTCTTCCAATACTTCTGATGCTTCAACCTCCACCAATCCCACCACCATGTTATCATCCTCTTTTCATCCCGCTCTAACTGTTACCAATATCAAGAACTCTATTCTCATTCTTCTTGATCAAGAAAAGCGATCGAGATTCTCCTTGGGTTGAACTGTTTCGTAATCATGCATATCTCTATAACGTGCTTGATCATATCGATGACACTATTCTGCGCCCTCCGGAGGTTGATGAGTCTACTTGTCTTCGTCTAGACGCCGGCGTCAAACAGTGGATTTATGGTAGTATTTCTCAGGATCTTCTTCTTACTATCATGAAATCTGGCGCCACAGCCCTTGAGTTATGGAACCGCTTGGAGGAAATCTTTCAAGATAACAAACACACTCGTGAAGTGTATTTGGAGGAACAGTTTAACAATACACGCCTTGAAATTTTCTCCAACATGACTGAGTACTGCAGACAGTTGAAACTCCTAGCAGATCAACTCTCCAACGTTGACACGCCTGTCTCGGACACTAAATTGGTGTTGTAATTGATTACAGGTCTCCCCAAAGGTGACTATGATACGTTAGCCGTCATAATTCAATAGGCAGATCCGCTTCCCAGTTTTAACAAAGCTCGCTCGCAGTTATTTCTCGAAGAAACTCGACGTGCTAAGCAAAGCACAATCAGAAGGCGTTAGCTGTCGAAACGCGCCCTCACGATCCAACGTCGCCAGAAAACTCTCAACCGCAGCAGGGACGCAGTGGCAAGGGTGGCGGTAGAGGAGGTCAGGGTCGTGGCAGGGGTCGCGGACAACAGAATCAACAGCAGCAACACCTAAATCCGCAGAATCAGTTCAGCGTCGCGGCGCCCCAGCAGTATCCATACAGCGCCGCGGCCGTTTCAGTACCAACATTCCTTTCACCAGTTCTCCCATCACGGTGTGTTGGGCCCTGCTCAACCGCCCAGCCCTTCTGGGCATGCCGCGCAGCCCACGTGCGACGATTCGGCCAGATTCTCATCTAGCATGACACTCACTGAGTTAGGTCAGGCCTTCAGCAGTCTCAACATGCAACAGCCTGACAAAACTGGTAAATAGACTCCGGAGCCACATCTCACCTCACCCGGACTGTAGGTAATATTCTCAAACTGTTTGGTTTAAAGCATCCTCAATTTGTGATAGTTGGTAGTGGTCACCACATTCCAGTAAAGGGTTTTGGTACATCCTACACACCACCTCCTCATCCATTCCTCCTTAAAAATACCCTATATGCCCCATATATGATTAAGAATCTAATCTCTATCCGCAAATTTACTCATAATAACTCTGTCTCTGTTGATTTTGACCCTTTTGGTTTCACTGTGAAGGATCTTCATACGGGGACACCTCTTACGAGATGCAATAGCACGGGAGATCTATATCCATTCACTCCCACCTCTGCTGCCAGATCTAGCTCTCCCGTCTCTCTAGCGGTCATTTTTTCTTCAACATGGCATAATAGGTTTGGTCATCCAGGAGCTCCAGTTTTTAGTTTTCTTAGAGGCAATAATTTCATTACTTGTAATGGGAAGCTTGCCCAAAACTGCGTTTCTTGTTCTTTAGACAAACATACTTGTCTTCCATTGAGAGGATACAACCAAACAAAGTGAGAAAAATCATCTAGCACCCATTAGGGCGATAGTGGTCGTGAATTCAATAACTCTATGTTTCACCGGTTTTGTACCAATAATGGCATGATCTTTCGCTTCTCATGCCCCCACACCTCCTCACAAAACGGTAAAGCTGGAAGAATCATCCGCACCATTAACAATATGATTCACACTCTTTTGATTCATGCCTCCCTACCTCCATCTTTCTGGGTCTATGCTGCTAAAATGTTAGAATACGTTCTAAATATTCTCCCAACTAGCACCCTTCACAATATGACCCTACCGAAATTCTCTATCATAGAGTCCCCTCTTATGATCATCTCCGAATATTTGGTTGACTATGCTATCCTAACCTTGCCTCTAATGTCCCTCACAAACTAGCCCCCATGTCCACTCCTTGTGTTTACCTAGGCTTCCCGCCGAACCATAGGGGCTATCTATGTTATGACTTGTCCACTTGTCAGATCCACATATATCGTCACGTCACATTCAACGAGACCACATTCCTGTTTTTGAATCTTAAAAAGTTCCAAAACCCGGATTACTCTTTTCTTGACGAGCCTGACATCTCTCCCAACTTCTTGGTGAAATTTCATTGAGCATTGCAAGAAATGAACCTGAATTGCCAATATTTTCATTTTCACCATTGATTTCTTTGCTTGAAGCTGAATTATTCATAGATATATTATTGATATCCATAAAATTATCAACTTGTGAACCTGATGAAGCTCCATTATTTCCAAAATAATTATCATTATCATATTCAAGAAGTTGATCAAAATTGGAACCTCTCAAAGCTTCTTCAATATTTGGATTATTTTGCTCGAAAATATTCATTGGTGAGGCTGGCAATATTGAAGAAGTTGAACTTGTTGTTGTTGGTGTGTACTCCTCCATAGAGTCCTCCTTGTCCATTTCCATTATTGTACTTGAATTGTTTTTCTTGTAAATCCGACATAATACCCAATCATCAAGCTACACAACAACAAAAAATCAAAATTAAGGGAAAGCAGGACACCTGGTGCGCAAAGCATTCGCATTAGCAGAGTCCGACCGGCGAAGGGACGCATCCCAAAAGATGTTATATAGACAGCCTAACTTAATGCAAGCATTAGTGACTATATCAAGAAAAAAAAAATATTCACTACTTGCATTCACCCTGATAGGTTAATAAGCTTGCCTTCGATCTTACTGCCCGAACAGGCAAGATTAATGTCTACTTATAACCTTGAAATCCACTTATATTATCGATAAGTTTCTAAATTAATAAGGCGCGGGTTGTTATATTATATTTAATTCAATCTAACCTGTGTACTATCTTTGGCTACTATAAAATCTTTATAAACCAAGCTTAATTAAGACACTACAAGAAATTAAAACCAAAATTTCTGATAGGATTTTCAACGGAAAGTACTTCAGAAACAGTTGTGACGGTTACAATTTCGATTGATACAATGAAAAGTTTGTCGGAAATTTGAGTTTTCTAGTAGTGAAAAAAAATAGTATATTATTGAAGTGCGTGAGAATAGAGAACCATTCAATACTAGACATGTCAAAAGTTCGGATTGGGCCGGGTCAAATGATTTTTTCTCCTGCTTGTCCGATCCTGACCTTATTTTAA
Organism: Przewalskia tangutica; assembly: GCA_029844215.1. Lineage (NCBI taxonomy): Eukaryota > Viridiplantae > Streptophyta > Magnoliopsida > Solanales > Solanaceae > Przewalskia > Przewalskia tangutica. Next base: position 1,583,189 of record CM056719.1, read on the forward strand.
AAAAAAGCCTATTTACCTATTTTATTGGGCTTTCTCTTAGCTTCCCTTCACTTGTCCCATATACTTAGAGCAAGAGGAATCGGGTTCGAAATCCCGACCCTGACCCTTCGGGGACCTACGGGTCACGGGTCAGCCCTGACCCGGTCTACAAAATAACGGGGGATTTGGAGATGAAATACAGTGACCATTTTCGCTAGTTTCTTTAAAAAATAATCACTATCATGTATTTTAAATTTCACAAGTAAAATTTCATGACGATCTCTTGAAGTTTCACTTGTACAATTTACAACTCTATAATAATAATTATTTTTCAATACAAAGATTGAAAAATAACTTTGTGAATTTTATCCAATTCTGAATTAGTAGGATTAGTGAATTTTAGATATAAAGTTAAATAAATAAATGAGAAGGCTATCTATCTTTTTATTTTGGTTATGAATTAATGAGAAGTGTTACCTTACGCGGAGCAACTCGATAGACTAAAAGAGAGGAGTGGAAAGCAACTCGAATGAAGAATCTTTCCGAGGAGCTTTAGCCACTCGACTATAAGGAGAGGAGTGAAAATCACTTTCCCATAAAGAGCATTTCTTGATTAATGAAGAATTGTTATCAACAAGGCGATATTCATGCATCACCCAATTTGTTTTGATCCCTTTAAGTGGCTTTCCCTTATAGAATACAAGTGCCTTTTTAACCCCAATTTTTTTAGTGTTATTGCATGTAAATATTGGCTTGTCTGTTCCAGTAGCCTTCCAATATCCTGAAGTAGCTACTCGATTCGGCCGAACCCCTTTCGGATACTTCCTTTCTCTCGGACCGAAAAAACATCATTCTCGTTCTCCAAAATTCGCCTTACCTACAAAAAAGTTACAAGAAAATATTAGAAAAATATGCCGACTAGGAAAAAAAAATTACCCGCATGATTCAGAGGCGGAGCCAAGACGTGAACTTTAATTTATAGTTGTTATGAGCTTTGTTGGGTTGCTGAGTAGTGTAAATTTACCCATTATTTATAAATCTAGCTCTAGAAACAAAATCTCAAGGGGAAACAAATGTATGAATTCTACATATTTCCTATGTTTTAATTCATATGATCCGTGTTTGATTGATACGGTGTATAAGAAAATATTTAAAAAAATATTATAACTTATGATCTTAAATATGTCATCAAAGATAAAGCGAAAATTTTAAAATTAAATTATTTTTAAATATAAAAATATATCATTTTATTTAAATATTACTTGGTATTCCCATGTATCGAATTTGTAGAGATCAACTTCGGCTATTATTTTGATGGGCAAGAGAGCGGAAGCTACTTTTTTCTTGAGGTAGTGAACCACAAGCTCCTCGTCGGTCGGGTGGAACCGAAAACCGGGTGGAAGTTGAAGGTGGCAGTTTGAACCGGACATCAAACCGGTGCTTTCCATTGATTACTGCCTTTCATACAATATATCTTCCAAATTCTTGAGATATATATGTTGATGAATGTAACATAGAGAAATGATCAATGAAGAAAATTAACATTAGTATCGTGAACTATATGGCATAGGAATATACTATTGGGATATTGGCAAAGACAAACTGCCACCAATCATCATGTGACACATAGGGTCAATTTAGAGGCCTAATCGCGGGTTTACGCGAATTCAGTAATTTTTCTTCGGATTTTGTAAATATAGAAAAAAAATATTAAATATCTATAAATATTTGGTGGAACTCAGTCAAAGACGGAGTTATGATTAATTTGAGTTTATGCAAACGGATTCAGAGCTCTATTTATGGGTTCACAGACACAGTAATCCAATAGCTTTTATTCAAATATTGTATGTATATATTAAAAATTTACTAAAGATTTATATATATTTATTGGAGGTCGTTGTAGGAATCCATAAACTTCAAATCGTAGATTCACCTTTGAGTTTATGGGTTCTGAATTCTAGAAACGACAGCTAACTAGGTTCTTAATAAATTATGTATACTACCCATCCCTACCGCATTTTTTTGTAAAGGATATAAAAAATAAAATAAGAAAGACGATCCCTTGATTTAATGGAGAGAAAAAAAGTGTGGAGTGTAATAAAATATTGTTGGAAGTTCTATTGGGGAAGGTCACTATATGGAATAATTTCGTCTGTTACATTAAAAAAAGCATAACATAGAAGCGTGTTGTTGTTAGTTCCATTTTTATGCTCACAATTGCCGTATATTAGGTCCCTACAAACCTCACTTCTGGTGGCCTACTCCAATAGTTCAATATAATATTTGAGTTCAGGACGACTTTAGTTTACGTGTTTGGCAGAACTTAATAACTTTTACCTAGACTTTGTATTTGTGCTTAATAATTCTTCTTTCCTATATGCAATCTGTTTGCACTATGGCTTCCGGCTGGTCAGTGAACCGGGACGATCCGATCCCGCCCCGACCCCGTTATAAAAAAAAAATTATGGTATCGGGACTCGAACCGGGACAGGACATGGCCTCGTCCCTCTCGGTTCCGGCCCGTCCCAATCCGCCAGTCCGATCCCTCCCGAAACCTCCCTTTGCACAAAATAACCGTTCCACCAATGGCCATTTTACATTTTGGCCGTTGTGCAACGGTCATTTTTAGCCTCCCCCTACCCCCGTAATATTTATTTTTAACCCCTAAGTTACTATATTTATACTTTAACCCAATTTTTTAACTATAAATACTTCATTTTCTCTTCATATTTCTCACAAATCTTCCTACAATCTCTCTAATCTCTCAATCAATCTCTCTACAAGTCTATATTGTCTACTAAATATTCAATTTTATTTATTCATTTGGGAGTAAAGTTGGCAACTAGCTTGAGGATCATCCATCAAGCAAAGTTTCAATTTTCAACATCTCGATTACACGTCGATGTTTGGTACATTCGTTCCTTCATTAAATTATTACTGTTTCTTTATTTTATTTAGCGCACTTAATTTCATTATCTTTAACTAATTATTAGCATAATTAAAATGAAATCAATAAGAGGTATGCTTAAGGGTAAGGGTAAAACTTCTATTTAGGGGTAACAAGGGTCGGAGTACTTCTTCTAGTCATCATATTCCTAGACAGGATGATTTTGTTGATACTGAAGATTTTTCTGAAATACCATATGATTTAGACGATGAGATATTTTTTGGAACTCAACAAGACTTTAATTTAGAAGATGATCTAGATGACACACTCACTAATGTAGATGACACACCCACTAGTGCGCCTTCAACTGAAATGCCTCCTATTCCCCTAGTATGAGACGAGGTCCAGCAAAACGACCATTAAAATTAGATGCATGACACTTTTTTATTAGGGACGTAGAGAATCAAGTAGCTATATGTAAAATTTGTAAACAATGTTTTAAATTTAAAACTGGAAAAGGTAGCGGTGGGCCGGGGGGTTTAATGAGACATATAGCACAAAAACACTCATCTAGGTGTGCCTAGTACGAGGCTCAAAAATCGGATGCGCAAGCGCCCTCTCCATCGGGACAAGGTTCACATCTTGTCCCGGACCCAAGTACAGGGTCAAATTAACCCTATGACGGGGGGAATTGTAGGCCCTAAATACAATAAACATAGAAATAGGGAAGCAGTACCAAAATTAGTTGTTGTGGAGGGTTTGCCTTTTTCATTTCTTGAATCTCCTGGTTTTATTCATTACATTAGAGAAATGTATAATCTTGCTTTTAAAAGTTTTCCTAGATCAACTGTTAAGAGAAATGTATTTAAATTTGCACATGAATATCAACAGTATTTACGTTACTCATTATATCATTTTAATGGCAAAGTAGCTATCACTTCTGATATAGGCCGTAGCACTAACGATCATGATTATTTAACGGTATCCTGTCATTGGATAGATTATAAATGGTCTATGCAAAAACGTATTTTAGCGTATAGATATATAGATGATAGGCACACTAGTAATTTATTCTGTTTCTCATTATTATGGCATAACTGATAAAATTATGACTATTACATTAGATAACGCTTCTTCTAATAATTATGCTATTACAATTTTAAAAAATAATTTAACTCCGTCTTTTCCAGATCATTTTCATATAAGATGTGCGTATCATTTATATAACTTAGTTGTAAAGGATGGTCTATCACTTTTTGCATACATTCTTGATAAAATACAATTTGTTGTAAATTATATTTTTAAAAATAATAGAATACAAAGAAAAAAAGAATATAAAAAAACTTGTCACAATTGTCAACTACCTTATAGAAAAATTTCCGAAGAAGTACCCACTAGGTGCAATTCTTTGTACCAGCAACTACTTGTTGCTTATGACTATATCAGACTTATAACTTTATTTTTTAACGCTCATAATCAAAATCCAACGTATATGGTTGTAGATAGCGATTGGGACAAAATTGTCGAACTTATTATATTTTTAGAGAATTTTTTCAAGCAACAAAGAATTTTCTGGTATATATTATTCTACTATTACAACTATGTTGTTTTATATAGCTCTCGTATTTTTATTACTTAATGAATATATGACTAAACCATCTTATAAGACAACTATTAAAATCATTTACCAAAATATAAAATATTTTATTCTTATTCCCACTATTTATATTATTGGTGCTTTATTAAATCCGACTATTAAAATAGACGTATGTAAATCACTTATTGAAACTATTTATGATTGTATAGCAGTACTACCACCTCCAAGTCCCAAAAATCTAAATGACCCACCACCTATTGAACAAACTAAAGAAGAAGTGTTGTCTAGCATAGAAAACGAATGCAAAAAAGTTTATAGGTATTATCACCAAGAAAGTGCTAACAACCAACCGACTTCCATACAATGATCTTCTTCTTCAACACAACCTCAAAAAAGTATGATTTTTCTGCGACTAGTATTGAAAGCCTCGAAAATAGAATGTGTGGTGCTAACACTACTAACCAAATTAGTGAGTTTGATGTTTTTGTTTTGCAGAGTGTTTTACCGTACCAAACAGTTATCAATGAAGAAGGAGATGAAGACTTGCTGAAATACTGGAGGGGGAATGAGTAGACCTTTCCGACACTTTCAATGATGGTTCGGGATATTTGAACATTCAAACGTCATCAACGCATCTGAAAGCGTTTTTTCTGCCGACAGATTTCAAATAGGATAGCACACGGACACTGATTAGCCAGAGACAGTTTGAAGATTACAGTATTATTCAGAGATTGGATATGAGCGGAGCGGAGAAGGTGCGATTAACCGGAGATGAACGAAGGAGAAGAAAATTACAACGACATCTTATTCGAAGGTGGTGGAAGCGACGTGGAGCAATTTGATCAACAAATACCAATTTCAACCGAAAAACCACATGAAATTATAAGGAAAATAAAACAATTTTTTTTAAATGTAATTTCTTTAATTCCAATTTTACTATGTCATTTGCAACTTTTGAACGACATTACAAAGTTGTAATTTTGACAATTGTAAATGTATACACTATTAGAAAAAAAATCATATTTCTATTAAATAATATAAGAGGCACAAAAACAGTCTTGAGATGTTTTTATTAAACTCTCTTATTCAATTATTGAGTTGTTTATATATATGTTATTTTTTTAATTAAGTGCAAAAAAAATGTCCCGTCCCGCCCCAGCCCGATCCCCTATCCAACGGGACCGGAACGGGACTTGGTCTCATCCCGCTCGGATCCGGCCCGCCATGACCCGTCCCGCCCCAGTCCGATCCCGTCAAATCCGCCCCGACCCACTAGCCACCCCTATTGCACTATGCTTGGACCTAACCTAGGGGGAGGGAAATGGTCTTTTGCTAATATATTTTCAAGTTGCACATAATTTTAAATTTAATTTTCATATGGAAGAGGGTGGGCCAATGCAATGGGCCTTGTAGTTTTCAAGTGGCTTATAATGAACTCCTCCAATTTGGACCTCATCCTAGTACGTTATCCTTTGGGAAACATAATGTTGAAGCATAGAATATGTAATTCACAATCCTTGCCTTATCTTTTACCATACCATTTTCCCATTCATAATTACAACTCAATTCAAACTATTATCAGCTTTCCGTACCCCTCCTTTATCACGACTCATAAATCGGACGCCAGACAGTCTCTGGTGCCCGAACTTTGTCGTGCAAGGAGAAGAGTTATATACGATGATGATGATGATGAAGAAGAAGATGCACACAATAATAATAATGCGGAATTAGCATTGCTAGAGTTTTATAGTCAATCTGTCAGAAATGAAGCCCTTCTTGTGAAAGCTCTCGTAGATGAGGAAGAAGTGGAAGTTCTAATCTTCAAGGTATATTAATTTGACTTCAATGGCTAAAATAATAGTAGATACTTTGTGCGTTAATTAATTAGTTCCAAAATTGAAAGATATGAACGTTAAGCATTTGTCTTTTTATCATAGGGATAATAACAATTTTAGTGTTATTGTCAAACTATTATTTTAGTTTTTGTGATAGTCGACTAAATATATTGACTTCTAATTAATTGAAATATGTAATTTTAGTCTCTTTATGTAGAAAATATATTATATTTGGACTATTTTAATAATTATATTACCGTTAAATATGAAGTAACAAGACAAGTTTATCGTAATATATGTGTAATATAATAGTGAAACAGTTAATAATCATAGTAAATTTATGAATATTTAAGAGTAAAGAGATTAAAATGCACATTTCATACCATGGATAATGAAAGATTAGGTAGGTCTTCCTCTCTCTCCCTTTCTTGAGTATGACAACATCAATAGAACAACTACCACACACAACATTTAATGAAATAACTATGACAATGTGTTTACATAAGGGCTAATTAATGAAACTCTAATGTAGGGATGGGGGTCGAGTTTGGGGCGGATTTTGGGATTCCTGTACCCTATCCACCCTTCTAAATGTGCAACTCATACCTTACCTATTACCCACTGAGTATATAATTTGCATACCCTTATTTGCCCCTTTCGGGTATTGGGTACCCACGGGTTATACATTTCCTCAAATAAAAGACAAAATTCTACAAATTTCATAAAATATATTACCAAATAAGTTTCATAATTACCAAATACAATCAAAGCTCATGAAAAATATTGTCCAAACACTAATGTCATCTCAAAAATAAAATGCAACTACATCAAACATGTCTTCAAGGTTTTCAAACTTTTAGTGTCATAAAAAAAAGATTATATAGAAAAAATTACATCTTAATATAAAAGAAGAAAAAATACAACAATAAAGTCATACCTTTGGAACAACAAATCACTACATTGACCATTGAAAAATCTTCAAAGTATTATCAAAGGATCTACAACATTGATAAAAAATTAATTGAATTAACCAAATAGAAAAAAATTACACATTCATTTATTAATAAGTAATATATGTAAGATTACATACCTTCATCATCCATATCTTCATCAACACAAATGGTTGGACATTCAACTAAGTTTCATGTAGTACTTGGAACTTCATCTACAAATAAAATCACAATTAAAAAAATAGGAATCATGAATATAAAATTTCAAATTGAACGAATAATGGATAGTGGGTAGGGTACATCCATATTCTTACCCGTCCCTAACCCACCCTCAGACAGTCAGGTTAATACCCTACTCGATCCATGAGTCGGTCAAAGAGGGTAATTACCCGCGTTGACCGAGTAGGATACGGTGGGTCGGATCAATTTTATCATCCCTACTCTAATCTGTCTTTTTATTATGGGTCTCGTCTCATCGAGTTAAGTCTATTCTTATCGGTATACTAAATTCTCCAAGCTCATAAAATGAGCGGCCCAATATAAAATTATCACGCTTATATCTAGGCTCACATTTATGGACTATCATCAAACCCGAATATTTAAGATTTAAATAAATTATTGTTTAATAACATAAATCTGTTTTTCTTACATATATGACTAGTATTTTGTAGCTATTAGTACATGGATATTTGATTAATTCTGCTATATATTATTTCAGGGGTTTTCATCATGCTTGAGTTACAGGACTAGTCCAGATCCATCAAAAAGTGTGCTTCCAGCAAGGGCAGTGATCAAATGCATAGACAGAATAAAAGGACCTTTTGAACCCTCTAACATTGTTTATTTGGAGAAAGGATTGACTGTGGAGGCCTTCAAGGACATGATTATCTCATAGGAAAAATAGATATATCTGAAAAATTCCATGATAAGCAGGGATGGCGGGGCAGGACAAATTAAAATCTTTGCGGGTTAAGATTGAACCCGTACGCAACCGCGCCTAGCCCACTCCACTGCAATCTCTATGTAAACGTGCAAATTCAGCTTGCAGCTTTTTTTATTGTATATGGTCGAAACTTTTATATAGTCAGAACTTTTTAAAAGAGTTATTCTAAAACATTTCATTATAACGAATAAATTTTGTTTGAAATCGATATTTCATGTTATGTTATATTATATATTTTTTATAATAATATTTGACTATAGTTGTTAAAATAATATTCTAATAAACGACATCGTTATAGAGAAATTTGACTATACATACTCGAAATTTCTTATCAATGATATCAATCAACATATGTTCCAAAACAACCATTGTTGAGAGACTACCGACCTCAGAGACCGACAACCGACCTCGGACACGGACAAGGTTTGTAGTCTAATAAGTTTATTTTAGATAGAATTTTATTCTAAGTCTAATTGTAATTATGGTAGTTTTATTAGAATAGAGTTTTCTTGTTAGACTAGGGAAATGAATACTTTACCTCTATATATGAAAGCAAGAAAGAATTCTCCCATTATTTTTCTTCTCTCTAAAATTTTATCTCCTCCTGATTTTAACATGGTATTAGAGTCATGTTGAAAGAACATAAAACCCTAAATAATGGCGGGTGACAGAGAAATCGGTGATAAAAATAAAGGAATCGCCGGTGAATAACATAAAATTCAAAGAAAAATAATCTCCTTGTATGACATTACGTGAAATGATAATCATAGAATTGTGGTTGCACAAGTATAATTGAAGGGAGATAATTATGAAGGATGGACTCGATCCATGAGGACGACCCTAAGAGAAAGGAAGAAATTCGGCTTCGTTGATGGTACTATCAATAAGCCGGATGAAGAGTCACTGGACTTAAAAGACTGGTGGACTATAAACTCTTTGTTGGTGTCGTGGATTCGCAACACCATCGAACCAACGCTTCGCTCAACGATCTCGCATATAGAGGAGGGGGAAGAATTATGGACGAGCATCCGGGAGCGGTTCATTGTTATCAACTGACCTCGGATGTAACAACAGAAAGCAGAACTTGCGGAGCGCAAGCAGAAGGGAAGGACCATAGTGGATTACTATGGAAAACTAACCAAATTATGAGAAAATTTGGCAAACTAAGAACAAATTCCAATTTGCAAGTGTAGAAAGTGCACATACAATCTGGGGATGATCTTGAAAACCAAAAGAGAAGAAGAAAAAATGCATCTTTTCCTCATGGGATTAGATGAGACAATGGAACGGTGAGATCAAACATACTGGTCCAGGAACTGTTTCCATCATTAAACAAAATCTATTTGAAGCTAGTGCAGGAAAAGCGTGTGAGAGGACTCACACGAAAAAACTGAGAAATGGAGTGAAACCATGGTCTTTGTCGTACAAGAAAGAAATTCATACGGTGAGCAAGGTGAATGGAAGAACGATGGTGCATTCTGCACCCATTGCAAGAGATCCGGACACGTTGTGAAAGAATATTTTCAACTTATTGGGTATCCGGAATGGTTGTTGGGAAATAAAAAAAGAGACAAAAAATTCAGAGGAAGAGGACGAGGACAACCACAACAATAGAGGGGAGGCCTAAAATTCGATCGTGAATGAGGCAACTATCAGGATAATATCGATATTGTAAAGGATACATAGGTGGCGATAGAATGGATGAACACAAACGGGATAGGATCTCGCAATCTGAGCGAGGAGATTCGAAAATGGTGATTCACAAGAAATAAATCTGAATGGTAAGATGGAAAGTAAGACCGAAAACTCATCCTGAATTATCGACTCTGGAGCTACCAATCACGTGACAAGTAATTATGAGAAATAGAGAGATCAACGGGTCATTTTTTAGTATCCGATGGGGAGTAGCTCAGTGGCCATGAAAGAAGGAACGACTAGGCTAAATAATAAGATTTGGTTGAATGAGGTCCTCTATGTTCCGAAAATAACCTGCAATTTAATTTTTGTATCGCAACTTATCGATCATTTAGATTGTGATATAAATATTAACCAAACTATGTATGCTATACAGGACCCCACCATGAGGAAGATTCTTGGAATGGGTGAGCGATGAAGTGGACTTTACTATTTTCGGAATGTGCCGTGAATACGAGCTATGAAGTCGGAGGCAGTTTATTGGTTCGATCTTTGGCACAAATGGTTAGGTCATCCTTCTACACAAGTAACAAAGTCTATTAAGGTGGTAGGTTTAAAAAAAAGTAGTGTTAGTTTAGATAAAGAATGTGATGTATGTCTGAGGGCGAAACAAACAAGAAATGTTTTTCCTTCAAGTGATAATATAGCTTTCGATATTTTTGATATGATTTATTGTGATTTATGGGGGCCATATAGAACACATTCTTTTTGTGGTGCTTCGTATTTTTTACTGTTGAGAATGATCTGTCGCGGGCCGTATAGATTTTTCTTTTAGTTGATAAGAAAGACGTATCCCAAACCTTGAAAATTTTATTCGCACTAGTTGATAGGCAGTTTGGTAAGAAGGTAAAAATTGTTAGAAGTGATAACGACACTAAGTTCATATGTATGAAGAATTACTTCTTTGAATATGGAATTATTTTCCAAACTTCTTGCACAGGAACGCGCAGCAGAACGGAAGAGTTGAAAGAAAACATTGTCTCATTCTTAATGTGGTGCGAGCATTGAGATTTCAGGGTCATTTTCCGATCATATTCTATGGAGAATGTGCTTTGACTACGAGATACTTGATCAATGAAACACCATCTTCGGTTTTGAATGGGAAAACCCTATGAAATTTTATATGGAGATAATCCTTATTATGATTACTTAAGGGTGCTAGGGTCATTGTGCTATGCACACACGAATGTGAGAATAAGAGACAAGTTTGAGAGTCAGAGTTGTAGGTGTGTCTTTCTTTGGATACCCCTACAGACAGAAAGGTTGGAGATTATGACTTAAAAATGATGAATATTTAGTCTCAAGAGAAGAGAACTTCTACGAGACTAAGTTCCCTTATGTCGTAGAAATAACTAACTTGGTTGACAACATAGAAGTGATCCCGGATGAAATAAAACAAGAAAGGAATCAACACGATTTTGAAGAAGAACAAACATATAATGTAAGTATGAACAAAGCTCGAATAGAAGGAATCCGGACACCGAATACCAAACCTATGGATCAGTCAGAATTAGACCGGACAGATGCTAGTACGAATAATGAAAACATAGAATAAATACAAACCAAAGGTACCCGGGTCAATAAAAAGCCACCAGAGGAACAATGGAGTCGGGGTAAACGTCAGAAGCATGACTCGATTCAATTGCATGACTACATTACTAAAATATTTCGGAAAGAAAGTCTATCGATGAGTTCGCTCGATCCTCAGCAACCCTCAGGTGCGCCTTATCCTTTAACTAACTATATATCCTGTAATATTTTTTCCTCGCAAGATCAAAGCTTTCTTGCAGTAATTACCACAGGAATTGAGCTAAAATCATTCCTAAAGGCCATGAAAAAGAATGTTGGAGAATATTCACGCAATAAGAAATTCAAGCATTGGAAGACAATGACATATGAACATTAGAAACATTACCGTTGGATAAGAAAGCACTCGGATGTATATGGGTGTACAAGATCAAATACAACTCGAACGACATAATTGAATGATATAAAGCTCGGTCGATCATCTTTGATAATAAGTAGGAGGAAGGTATTGACTATAATGAAATATTGACTCCGGTTGCGAAGGTAGTGACCATTCGAAACTTCTTAGGGGTAGCGATCACTCAAAATTGAGAGCTGAATCAGATGGATGTCATAATACCTTCTTGCATGGCGAACTAGCGGAAGAAGTTTATATGAAATTACCATCGAAATTCCTTGTGTCTGGTCCGGGGTAAGTATGTTGACTCCCAAAATCTTTGTATGGGCTGAAACAAGTCTCACGGTGCTGATTTGCCAAATTATCAAGTGTCTTAATGAAATATGGGTTAAGACAGTCATACTCCGATTATTCTCTCTTCACAATTATCGGAGAAGTATACAACTTAACGTCTTAGTTTATGTAAATGGCTTGATTATCTCTGGAAATGACTATAGTGTAATTTCATGGTTCAAAGACTATCTCCGGGCCTATTTTCACATGAAGGATTTGGGGCCCTAAAGTATTTTCTGGGGGTTAAAATTGCGCTGGGACCAACCAGATTATTTCTTTGCCAGTGGAAATATGCCTTGAATATAATGTCTGAGTCTGGGCTACTTGAAGCAAAATCGATTAATACTCCTATAGAACAAAATCACAATTTGGCATTGGCCAAAGATACTAATTTGGAAGATCTGGAATCATACCGACGTTTGGTCGATAGATTGATATACCTTAGTTTTATGCAACCGAAATTATCCTATTGTGTGCATGTTCTGTCCCAATTCATGCACCAACCGAAAGAAGCACACTAGAGAGCCACTCTCTGGGTGGTGACATACCTAAAGAAGAACCCTGGATAAGGAATTGTGTTAAAGAAGGATTGTGATCTCCGATTGTATAGGTAGTGTGATGCGGACTGTGTTGGATGTCTATTAACCCAAAATTCGCTCACCGAATAGTTTATCTCCCTCTGCAATTCATTAGTATCATGAAAAAAATAAGAAGCAACACATTATCTCTCGCTCGTCAGTAGAGACGGAATACTGTTCAATGGCAATAATTGTTTGTAAATTGAAATGGTTGAACGAAATCCTACATGGCTTAGGAGTCGAACATAAAAATCTGATAAACATGTATCGTGATAGTCAAGTTGTATTGTATATTGCACAAAATCTGGTGTTTCACGAACGGACTAAACATATTGAAGTTATATGTCATTATGTCTTGGACGCACTCCAATCTAGTATAATACTTCCGAGTTATGTGTCGACTAACGGAAAATTGGTCGATGTTTTTACGGAGGGCTGGACAAATCACAACATGAATATATGCTTGACAAGTTAGGCATTCGAATCCTCATGCTCCAACTTGAGGGGGGAGACCGACCTCGAACACGGACAAGACTTGTAGTCTAATAAATTTATTTTTGATAGAACCCAGTTCTAAGTCTAATTATAATTATAGTAGTTTTATTAGAATATGATTTTCTTATTAGACTAGAAAAAATAAGACTTTACCTCTATATAAGGAAATATTATGATAAATGAAAGTAAAATAAAATTATTCCATTATTTTTCTTCTCTCTAAAATTTTGCCCCCTCTTGATTTTAACAACCAAGGATTTTCCTTTTCTTGTTGCACTATGTTGTCTACGCTTTTTGAAACTCAATAATTTTTATTAATTTAAAATTTAATAATTTGAAAAGGCAAAAACTTCAAAAATACAATATAATGTAAAAGATTGAGCTCATCAAATTTAAAACGAATAATGCAAATGATCCATCCAAGACAAACCTTAAAGAAAAATAATTATGATAATATCCATTTATTATTAATTACATAAAAGCACTAAACCCCCGGACAAAATTAATGGTTGTTTTTGCCTCCAAGAAAAATAGTTTACCATAATCAACCTTTTTACTTTCTTAATTCCTTTCTTTTAATCTCTCTTTTGGAAACGAAGGAGAGAAAGAAAGAAGTGTTTGTTCCCATGACGACGATTTCCCACATATATTTTCTTCTTTAATTAAAATTTCTTTTACCAAAACATAAATTTTGGTTATCTTTTTAACTTATGTTCTTCTTCCTTTTCATTTGGAGCCTCTTTTCCTAAGAAAAAGTAACTTGTTGAAAATGGCGATCGGGGTATTATGTGGTGTTGTTCCTTTCATATTCCGCAAGAAGCCTTCTACTTTAAAGGTATTATCTTCTACTTTTTGTATCCATATATTTTCTGCATGAGACACTTAATCATAGCAAGAAAAAACCATAATGCTGCATTTTTCATTATGCCATGCAAACATCAATTATCCTTAAAGGACCTCTCTGGAAATCTTTTGTTTAAACCATGTTGATCGGGAAAACGTTTTTTTGTTAAAGAATCTTAGTGCAATGATAAGAGTTGGTGCCATTGACGAAGAAGTCACGTGTTCAAGCAACCTCTTATAGAAATATAACGTAAACCTGGACAAAATAGACATAATGTGTTCCTCACACGACCGAGCTTTCATTAATATAAATTGATGGATGACAAACCTTGAAAAATACGTACAATAAACCCAATGTGGTCAGGCTCTTCCTCGCGCATAGCCCAACCTTTTGCACCGAACTTCCCTTAACATGTAAAAATTGATGGATGACAAACATTGAAGTATAAATACAATAGACCAAATGTGGCTAGACTCTTCCTCGTGCATAGCGAGAGGTATATGCACCTACCTTCCCTTAACATATATATTGATGGATGACAAACCTTTACAAATATGTACAACATACCAATGTGGTCGGGCTCTTCCTCAGCGCATAAGGGGAGCTTTGTGCACCAAACTTCCCTTAACGTATAAATTGATGGATGACAAACCTTGAAATATACGTACAATAGACCCAATGTGTCTAGACTCTTCCTCGCGCATAGCGGGAGCTTTGTGCACCAAACTTCCCTTAACTCGCCCACCTTGAATTTTTGACATATCAATTATCTTCCTGTTATAATAGCATGCTAACAGTAGCTCAAAATATCATTTTCAGGAAGAAGATACACGTAAGACTAGGAGATTACATACTAGAGTAATAAGGAAATTACCTTCTATGTTGGTACCAAAAAGATCAAAAGCAGCCAAAGGTTCCAAAGCGCGCAATTCATGTGGAGTGAAAACACCAAGCAGTCCCAAAGTGCAGAATTTAAATGGAGGAGTGAAAGCAACAAAAAGCCCCACTTTTGACAATTCATTGGGTGTGGCCAGCAACTTCAGAATAATGACAGGTATACAAAACAAGATCCTCACGTTGAGAGATTTGCTTGATCTTTCGCCTTGTGATGGCTCTGAATCTGCAAATGAGGTACATATACATATTCTTCTGTTACTTTGTCTTCAATACTTGTTAAATCACTCAATTATGTTGCTCGGACTCTTCAAAACTGTTGTCGCAGGAACAATGACCTAGTTAGATAACGTGAAGGGTGGTCAGTTGAACATCCTTCATCATATTGCATATATAAAAATTATACTGCGCATATAGGTAAAAAAGATCACTTTTTATAGACATGTATAATAAATCTTGAACAACCTTAATGAAATTCCTTGTTTTGTCACCTGTGTTGGATCATCCAAACCTGCACTACTTTTGGAGGATCCAACACACACCCTTCTGCATCTTTGAAGAGTGCGAGCAACATACCGTCACTTTACTCACTTAAATGTCAATGCCATTTTCAGAAGAGAATACCAAGAAGAGTTTCTTTAATTAACTTTGTTTATTTTTTGTGTTATGGTCATGTTTTCAACAGCTGCTGATATCAACTTTGAGAGATCTACATAAACTGTTTCCTTCGATCAATCCAAATTTTTCATTGTCGAAAATAGATGGAACAACAATACATGAGGTAATTTCTTCCCTAAGTTGAGCACTTTTAGTATATGCGGTACTGTTGTTTTTCAGCAAAATCACAACTTTTTGAGCTCACCAATGTTTCCCTATTTTTCAGAAAGTGCGATGCTTTTGTGATATATTGAGATCAATCGGGCAAATGTGGACAGGAAATGATGAGGGGATGATCACATGCAAAGAGAACTCACACAACAAACTAAATGATTTTGAATACGGTATATGATCATCTCTGTAGTGTTCCACATTATATAGTGATGTATTTTTCTTTTACGGTCACACTTCTCTATAACAATCATTCTCTATAACAACCAAGTTTTCTTTGGAATAGATTTTCCTGTTATGTTATATTATATGTTTTATATACAACATTTCGCTATAATTATAACAACAAAAATTATTGGGACATATGCCGTGGTTATACCGTTATAGAGAGGTTTGACTGTATTTATATTTTTTCTCTTCGATAAGCAGTCATAATGGTTTTCTTATATTACCTATGTAGTATTGGCATTGCTTGATGACATTATTAAGTTAGCTAGTGAAAGGATGTTAGAGATGACCGATGCAGATGAGGATGAGAAAGAGCATGAGCATGAGGACGAGTCTGAGGACGATGATGATCGGACGAGAGATATAAGTCCAAGTCCTTCACCTGACGCATTTGAGAAGAATTTTTCTGAGACTTACTCGAGCAATAATTCCTCCCTTTCTAGCTCTCCAACTTCGGTCCTCCCTGAGATTATAACCAATGCCTCAAAGAAGAACGCAAAGGCTTCTATCACTTCCCCTCTTCTCCTATCATTCATGGTTCAAGCTGTTGGAAACCAGAACCCGATTGAGGTAAAGCACCTCTCGCTCCACATGTTCCCCAATGCAAATAAAGATTCAAATACAGAAGCAAAGCAAGATTGTGAAATAGTGGACTTACCAGAGATTCTAATGACTAGCCTGGAGAAAGCATCGGAAAATGGTGGAATATTTTGGACCGGTGCATCAAATGGTCAAGCTGTCCCAGCTCGTGTTACATTTGATGTGCTTTTACCGCCATCTTCAATTTCTAGGTTGCAATCAAATGTAACAGGACAGGCATCAGTGCCACCTTCTCCACGCATTTTATCACCAAAAATCATAGAATCAGAAATACCAACACCACCTCAGCCAGATTCCTCGAATGAGAGTGAGGAACCAGCACCATCGCCACCACCAGCCAATATTACATCAGAAAACAGCGTAACACCTCCACCTCCACCTCCGGCACCTCCCGTTACATCAAAAAATAGAGCAGTGCCTTGTCCTCCGCCGCCACCTCCCAGGAAATCAGAAAATGTACATTTACCCCCACCCCCACCTCCACCTCCACGTTCACCTCACAAAGTATTAAAGGGTATGGTGACCCCACACCCACTTCCACCAAAGGCATCAAACGGAGCAGTGCCAGCACCACCTCCACTGACGCCAGTGGGAAAGGTAGTTGCACCTCCACCACCACCAATGCCAATGGGAAAGACAAAGGGAGGCGCACCTCCACCACCATCATCACCCTTGCAAACGAAAAAGGAAGGCGCACCACCACCTTCACCCAGGCAAACGAAAAAGGGAGGCGCACCACCTTCACCCAGGCAAACGAAAAAGGGAGGTGCACCACCTCCACCACCACCAGCTTTTGCAGGTGCCAAAGATCCACTACTTAAGAAAGCAGCCACTAAACTGAAAAGATCATCCCAAATGGGAAATCTTTATCGATCTCTTAAGGGAAAAGTTGAAGGATCTACTTCAGATGGTAAACAAAAGGGGGGCAAGGGAAAATTTAATGCATCAAAAGGAGGTAAACCAGGAATGGCTGATGCATTAGCTGAGATAACAAAGAGGTATTCTTCTTGAAATCTCAAATCATTCCTTATTTGTCTTACTTTCCTGGTTAGTCTGTTTAAAAAATCTCTCTTTCCTAATCTGGCACTCTGTACATGTTTAAAATCACAAGATTAAAAGATATTTTGGTACATTACATATATCTTTAATTTAATAACCCACAAGATTCAAAAGTCTTTCTTAAACACGGTGCCAAATCAAATTAACACATTTGAAACAGTAGGAGTATTTGGTAGGAGGCAACTTTTTCTATGATGTTTATATTTTATAATATGAATTATTTCTCATAGGTCAGCATATTTCCAACAAATTGAAGAGGATGTTAAAAATCATGCAAAAACAATCATGGAGATGAAAAAGGCCATTGCTTCTTTCCATACATCAGATATGTCTGAGCTCATTAGATTCCACAATTATGTAGAATCCCACCTTGAGAAACTAACAGACGAATCTCAGGTTCATCTATATTTCTTATTTCTGCCATATATAATTACCATTTCAAGGATGTTGGCTATAAAGATTTTCTTGGTACAGGTCCTAGCAAGATTTGAGGATTTTCCTTGTAAGAAATTGGAAGCGCTGAGGACGGCAGCAACTCTCTATTCCAAATTAGATTCAATAGTCTCTACTTTAGAGAATTGGCAACCGGCCTCACCTGTTGGCCAACATCTTTCCAGAGCTGAGAAGTACTTCAACAAGGTAGAAACTAAGTCCCCTGGACCTCAAACTTCTGCAATCTTAGTTTTGCATTAGCAGTTCTAACAAATAGTTGTCTCATATAGATAAAAGGAGACGTGGACACTCTAGAAAGGACAAAAGACGAAGAATCCAAGAAATTAAAAAACCATAAAATCCAGTTTGATTTCAGCGCCCTTGTGCGTATCAAGGAATTGATGGTGGATGTTTCCTCAAGCTGTATGGAACTTGCACTGAAGGTTAGTACAATCAAAACCACTGCAATACACTAAATATTGTGAATAGCTGATATAATTATTTGAATTTGAAATGTATTTTAAACATAATATTTAATGTATGTATTTAGACAGAGTAGATTTGTTTAGGGATAAGGTTTGAGAATCTTCACGATCATCTCTAAACTAGTATAAATACATTGATATGGAATGCATACTTTTGATAGCCTGTTTGACCAAGCTTTCAAAATCTAGTTATTTTGAGAAATGCTTTTTTGAAAAGTATTTCTGTTGAGCAGTAGTTTGTGTTTGGTTAATTAATTTGAAAAACATTTTTGTCAATATTAGAGCAGTACCTTGTGCTTTGTCAATGTTCCAAAGTGTTTTTGGGGAAAAACCATTTACTTTTAAGCTTCTAAAAAAATCTGTTGCTACTCAAGAACACTTATTTTTTATCTAAGAGCTTTGGCCAAACACCTGAACTTTCTAAAGATAAGCACTTTTCGCTTCTCAAAAGCTTGGCCAAACAGGCTATAAATCAGTTTACATGGTATTCACATTAACCACCTTGGTAATGGATTTGGTTAACTATACTTTGAAATAATGTTGCAATGTCGAATCAGGAAAAGAGAGAAGCAATGAAAAGAGAAAAAGGAGCCGGACAAACAAATGACGGGAGCAAAAAGGAATCACCTCAACAGCTTTGGAAGGCCTTCCAATTTGCATTCAGAGTCTATACCTTTGCTGGTGGGCAAGATGAGAGAGCAGAAAAGTTGACAAAAGAATTGGCTGAAGAAATCGAGACAGACCTTCATCATTAGACAACTATAGTAGGTGCCCATTTTTCCCAAACAGAAAAAGAAAGTCACTACAGGCTGCAATATATTGGCATTGCAGTTGAAAAGGTTGGAGCAATCAGCACGTTGATGCTATTCCTGGCCAGGGCCTTGTACATACTTATACCAGGAGAGAATTGCTAGACAAAACAACATTATTTGTATAGACTGAGGGGAGAATTGAGCTAAATTCTAGCTTTGCCCTACCACTGTTGATACATACAATATATATCACACCTTAGTGACTGGTTTTGTAGCCTGTGTATAGAAGCAGACTGACTATTTTTTCCTAAAAAGAATACACGTGTTACAACTATATAGATTGACTCAACTTTAACTTCTAAACGATGACAGAGTGAGCCTGAGTAAGGCTTCCTGCAGCTCATTTCGATCTTCCTGTGGAACCTCTAGGTTAAATTGTTGTTGATGTCTAGTGACATTCGATCACAGAATCCATTGACAGCTGCATAAATGACTAGAATGCTCCTCGAGAAGAAGGAAAATCCTGAATTCTATTGAAATAAAAGAACTTTTTCTCCCGATCTTATTAGCTTAGTAGCATGGAAGTGAAACCACCCAATAAAGTCAGAGATGCCCATTCATCAACCAACATTCAAAAATTTCGCACTATCTGGTCACTGGTTTGAAGTTAGTGATTCTCAAAAAAGAAAGAAAGGAAAACAGGCAGGGAGGTGTAAACAGCAACACTTAGAGCACAGCGTGTTCGCCACCACACTGACTTTTTTTCCTCCCGAACAAATCTGTCATGATTCTTCAGAGTGTCGTGTTTTCTACGGGTTTAGTCGACGGGTTTCCGCACAGCTGCCTAATCTCCCTTTCTCTCACTCAATAGATGCATTCAGTTCGAAAATGTGTACGTAGCTTCGATCTAGCCATGAGCAGGTTGAAGAGAGCTCTAACAGGCCTAGAGTGTGTGAAACTCATCACTACCTCGTAAGGGCCCCTGATAGTAGTAGTAGTCCATTTTTTCTTCAACTTTACCTACAAAATAAGAAAAACAACAAAAAGTGATAAAAAGATGCTCGTAGAACAAGTTAGAAACTTGTTCCTGGAGCAACCAAATTAGAAAAAAGGCCGCAATGATCGCTCACATAAGTCAAGCGGCGTAAATCCGACCGAAGGGGTCATGGTGCCCGCTAAAAAAGTTAGAGTGATGTAAAACCGGCCAGAAGGTCGCAGTGATCGCTCACAAAAGTCAAGCAGCGTAAATCCGACCGAAGGGATCGCAGTGTCCGCTAAAGAAGTTAGAGTGACATAAAATCGGCAGAGGGTCACATTGATCGCTCACAAAAGTCAAATGGTGTAAATCCTATTAAAGGGGGAGTTGTAGTGATCACTTAAAAGAGTCCGAGTGGCGTAAATCCGACCCAAAGGGGTCGCAGTGTCCGCTAAACAGAGTTAGGCAACGTAAAACCGATCGAGAGGCTGCAGTGATCGCCAAAAAATATCAAGACAACCAACAAGGATGTCGAGAAGTTTGTTCATCTATAACAAATAAGAAAAAAATAAAAAATACTCCACGATGTTGCCAAGCAAAAGGAAACAAGTTCGGAGCTGCTCAAAGTACTAGCCAGTCAAGCCAAATCCATATGCATGCGGAGCAACATGAAAATCTTTCTTGCACAGCCGGTCAAGACAGGGTTCCATGAGAGTCAAACTCTTTGGACAGGAATCGGAAACCACTCCAATGGCATGATCATCCACACATTTGTTTTCTTTTATTTTTAGAGGAACTCCGGCATAAGGGATAACCTCTTCGTCCGATTGAGTCGAACTACAAGTGACCTGATTCCCGAACCGGGGATATGTAGGCGGACTCAATACTAGAGAGCTGGTCATATTCTGATGAAAGTCATTTTTAAGTTCTGCTTTATTTTAGTCCTCTTTGGGTCAAACTATATGTGGCCTGAATTCTCGTATAGCCCGAGATATGTAGGAAACTCAGAAATCGGAGTCCGGCCACAATTCTAGAAAATTGCGCAAAAAACGAGAAGAATTTTGATTTGGTCGGTAAAAATCAGGTTTGTCAAATTTCGCTGCTCATGGATGGACCTGGCATCACCGAACAACGAAGGGGTAGTTGTTGAAACCTAATTTTTACCTCTAATACCACATTTAATTATTCAGAGTTCCTAAGTTATGAACGGAGTAGAATATACATTTTACGAACCAAAAAATGATTTTACGAAATTATTTCAGTAATATTGTTTCCATGTTATTTGAAAATATTATCGAATATATTAATTTATATTATTAGCATATGTTTTACATATTTTTAAGAAATATATATCAATTTATGTGATTTAAAGAGGACGATTATTCAATTAATTGTCTAAATTAATTATATTAAAATTGGTAATTATTTTACTCCGTTGAGTTAAGAAAATTTGATTAATTAACTACAGTGTCAAATAGTATCTCACTTTTATTATCCCTTAAATGGATTTCTAATTAAGTTTCTATTTTAATTTCAGCCTTATTTTATTTTAATTGAAATAAAAGTGGACACATTATAAATTATTTTGTGGCCTAAGTTACAAAATCAGCCCTCAGTATCCCATCCCCTTTTATTTAATCAATTTTGGGCCATTTCTGTTTTAATCACGCCGAGCCCAGTCAATAACGGACCAGACCCGAATCAATCAGTCATTTTCCACACAAACTCTCGGTCCTCTCTATTTTGAGCAATCGGAAACCCTAGATATTTCTAAGATTTTCATAATCTCGAACACGACTGCACATCAAAGAGGTAATTATGATTTAACTTTTGCATTCTTTAATTGCTCTTTGTTAAATGTGTTTAATTTAGTTAAATATATGTTTAATTTAGTCTCTCATGTTTGATTAGCTTGTTTAAATTAACTATGTGATAATCTCAAGTGCATAGGTTAAATGATAGGATCTAACACCTGTGCTAAGAAGCTGATGAGAGTCCTTTAAGATACTTGTTAGCCTTTATCACACTCAATATCTCGCTGAAATGTATGTGATATATCTGATTATCCAACTGTTCATTTGAATATCAGTGACCTTTTTTGTTTTGGTTTTTGAAGGTCCTATAACAAGTTGAAAAAAATGTAATTTATATTTATCAGATTTTGGTCTATAGGGAAGTAATTTGGTATTGATACATGTGGTTGAATTTCACCGATAGATTAAGGGTGTGTTTGGTATGACGGAATATGTTTTTCAAGAAAATATTTTCCTACTCATTTTCTTGTGTTTGATATGCAAGTTGGAAAGTGTCATTTTAAGAGCACTTGCATATATCCAAAGCAAAACACTATGAGATTTTTGAATTCAAAGTGTACCTTCTGGTGGTGGGAGGGTAGGAAAAGAGGACGGGGGGGGGGGGGGATAGGTGGAGTGGTAGGGTAGGCAGGTAGGGGTGGGTTCGGGATGCATTGATGTGTTTTTATTGATCCGGAAAATGTTTTCCGTCAAATTTTTAAGGAAAACATTTTCTCCTATTTTCTGGAAAACATTTTCCGTCATACCAAACACCCTCTAAAAGTGTTTCTAGCTGTTTTAGATGGAGCATTTTTGTCATGATTCATGAACTAATGGAATCCCTAGTTGTTTTCGTAATTGAAAATTCGAGGTTGAAATGTATGTGATATTGCCATAAAGCACATTTTATCTAGTGGTACTTATTAATTAACAAAGAAAATAGGAATTTTAACGGATGGTATCAATTTAGAAGCACTTATTTATTAGTTTAGAATTAGATATAGAAAACAGATACATTTTTATTATTGAACTGTTCATTTGAATATCGGCGACCTTTTTTTTTGATTTATTGATGGTCTTGTAACAATTGAAAATGGTAATTCATATTTATCAGATTTTAGTTTATAGGGAAGTAACTTGGTACTGATACATGTGGTTGAATTGTTGATACATTAAATTCTAGCTGTTTTAGAGAGAACACTTTTGTTATGATTCATGAACTAATGGAATCCCTGGTTGTTTTAGTAATTGTAAATTCGAGGTTGAAATGTATGTGATATTGCTGTAACGTGCATTTTATGTAATGAAAAGGTTATTAATCAACAAAGAAAAATGAAAATTCTCCAAAGAGGAGATCAATTGAGAAGGGCTTACTTATTAGTTTCAAAATATAGCAGACATAATTCCATTAGTCTAATTCGGGACCATAGGATACATTTTGACTCTCAAACATATCAAGATAAAGAACAAGAAAGGGCCCTTAGATTTGTTTGTGACATCTGAGAGCCATATCAGTTGAAAATATCACGTATTTTTCTAAATAGCGACGGGCACAAAGATGCTATGATTGTGTATTATTATGCAACAGTTTGAATACAGTTGGAGATAGTGGGCGTGCATTCAATATTTGGTTTTTGGGGGGTGGAATTTGTTGCATTAACCCATTTGGTTTCCTGATCTTTGTTGGATAATGTGCCCACTAAGTATCTTTGTTCAAATGTCTATTTAGTGAACTTAAATTCACTCTATTTGCTTGAATAATCTTGATACATAAATTCTCTAGTTTCAATGCTTAGTCAAACACTTGAAACTCATTTATGATAATGCAGATTACAAGTTATATGTAATTGATTTTTGCTGTCATGTTATTACTTAAGAATGCGTATTAAATATAGAATGATAATGTATTCGACTAAGATTACCTTATCACCAGATGAGCTGGAGAAAGAGTTTTCATTGTTTAGCAAAGCAATACAAGTACAGATCATCAGAAAGTTCGGTAACAAATGAGCACTGGAATGGGATTTTTGGTGTTAAAAGCAGTTCTTCTGTCCAATCACAATCACAAAGAAGATACCTATCGTCTTCGCTTAATCAAACTGGAAATCTTTCTAAAGCATTGACCCTTGAAGGAAATATGGAAGGAAGGACTAAGCTTCCTGGATTTGTTACTGGCATTGCCCAAGGGGCAGGACCAGGTGCAATTGTTGTATCTCGCCAATATGGGCAGAGGTCGGGAGATGGTCCTGATTTGAGCAGGGAATTTTTTGTGCAGCTTTGGCTTGCTGATAAAAGGAAACAAAGATCTGCAAGAAAACAAAAAAGAAAATTGAGAAATATTGCAGACCAGACATCTTTCCAAGCTCCTTTTGGAAAATTGTTCTCCTCCATTCCAGAAGAGACATCTTACAGTGAAGTCAAGCCAGTTACCAAGCAGCCACCTACAAGCCAATCTGTGACAGGTATTTTGGAGCCAACATCACTTGAGGAGGTAGAGTTGTCAAATCCTTCTAGCATTTATAACAAAAGAAATGTACTCCAGTTTTATGCTCAAACATATATGCCTCCAGATGAAGGGGAGCCTTGGAGTAACGGGTAAAGTTGCTGCCATGTGACCAGGAGGTCATGGGTTCAAGTCGTGGAAACAGCCTCTTGCAGAAATGTGAGGTAAGACTGCTTACAATAGACTAGACCCTTGTGGTCCGGCTCTTCCCCGGACCCCGCGCATAGTGGGAGCTTTGTGCAACGAGCTGCCCTTTTTTATATATGCCTCCAGATACGAAACTGCATTTCCAAGTTATTACTTTGATGGTCTCCTAATGGCCAATCGCTTATGTCTTTGTAGCTTCTTTTAATTTGAACATGTATGCAGTTTAGTATGTGCTCTAGGAACTGACTAGGTTTGTTTACTTCCTAATTGATGGCTCTAATGAATAATGTGTCTATTACTGCTCAATGCTCATGCATTATAAAAAGTGTTTGTACCGCAATGGTTTTGATTTACTTTATGGTATTGCTCAAGTTCTTGTGGGGAATTGGAGTAATTGGTAAAGTTGTTGTTATGTGACCGGTTACGGGTTCAAGCCGTGGAAACCGCCTCTTGCAGAAATGTTGCGTACAATAGATCCTTGTGGTCCGGTCCTTCCCCGAACCCCGTGCATAGCGGGAGCTTAGTGCACCGGGCTGCCCTTTTATTGCTCAAGTTTTCATCTCAAATATTGGCATCCATGGCTGTTAAGTGAGCAGTAGAGGCTTTGCTGAGCCAAAGTCGCACTTCCATTAACTACCCTGGGCACATTTTAAGTTGATTTGGCTAGGGTGCGAATGCGCGATACAGACGGATGGAACGTCTCTTTTGTAGTTTATGAGCTCTTTATTTTAGGTTGAAAATTTTCATTGCAATTTGTTACCTTTTCTGCTTAAACATGTACATGTATGTTGCTATTGTTGTCAATCTGAAAATGTATAATTGCTGCCTTCGTATCTGTTTATAGTTGGAATTCACAAAAAGCACCGAATGTCCCAACATATTTCTTCTTTCAGGCCAAAGTTGCACCTCTTCTTGCAAGATCTAACTTGCTTATAACACGAGATATAGAGTGGGCTAATCTTATGCTTGGTTTTGAGCAAGTAAGTTTGTGGTCTTTACTAATTAATTCTATTAACATTATAATTACTATTGTAATTATTATTTTCATTATTGTAATTGTTTTCCTTCTGTTGAGCATTTCAAGAAGAAAGTGTTGTTGGATGTCCTTCCCCACTTTGTGGACATGTTTATTTATTACAAGAATACTAGGTCGTTGCTTTTAATGCAATGTGTTCATCATTTACACGTCACATGTAAATCATGTTGTGGTTTGGAGAGCAAAGAAGTTGTGAGTTGGAATGAGGGGGAGGGTGGATATGCATCTGTATATGAAGGGAAGAAGAATAGTTATGACAGGGGTTACGACATGAAGCTTTTTGTCTATTCTTCAACTTTATGTTTTCTTTATGTTAAACACAAGGACTCTACCCTTCTAGATGTTTGCAATATTATTTGGACAAGTGGGTTCTACTTTCAAGTCATTGGTATTTAGCTGGAGTAGCTTTTAAGCATTATCCATCTGACTCAGACATCATATTTTAGAACATCCGATCTTGGATAATTGGTTTAAGAAGGAAGAAAAAAGTGCTAAATATAGATGTACTAGTTGACCCTGTCAAACAGAAAAATGAAAGAGTGATGTTTTCCAGAATGTGAAGATGGTAGATGAAGTATTGCATCTTTGGGTTGGGAAGGTAAAGGAAAACATTTTATCTTTGGGTTGGAAGCAAGGTTAAAGGGAGACACTCAGGTGCTGGGAGATTTTTGAGCACTGTATTACTTAATGTATATTGACTCTAATAGTAAAACAGATTGAAGGAGAAGAACCATGCTGAAGAAAGGCCCGTTTTCCTTTTAGAATAATCGATGACATTCCTTTTGGTTTTCATGGTCTGTGTAGGCACTGATCTGGAAAGACTCCAATTTTAACATATTGTACAGGGACTAGCTGTTCTCTTTTTGAAACTGGTAACTATCTTGTATTTCATATGAGCAAAACAGTACATAGGTTCTACTGAAATCATATTTACAAAAGTACTCCAAGACTCTACTGTTTTATACCTATATTGAATCTAAAACACCAATAATGGTAACAGTATCATCTGAGTAAACCTGATTACACCAAAAACAAAGCAGTAAAATACAATTCAACTTGACCTTCTGCACTCCATTCTCTATGCTCTCAAAACATCTACAATTTCTCTCCTTCCATATTGTCCACCATATGCTGGCAGGGACAATTCTCCATCTGTTTTTGTCCTTTGCACGTATCTGCCTCGTCGCAACTCTTTAGGGCATCTGAAACCTTGTCAGGCATGGACCAAGATATGCATTTTAAGGTTCAAAACAATTCTCCAGAGTTGTGTAAACTGACAATGTAGGAACAAATGGTTGACTGTGTCTGCTGTTTCTTCACATAGGAAACATCTAGAGCACAAGTGTATCCCCCTCTTCATCAGGACTAGCTGTTCTCTAGTTATGTACTTGATAGAAATACACAACGTCCTATTGGTAGTGTAAGAGTTCCTCATTGAAATGGTTCGAGGCAGCTATTTTATCTTGTGTATTCGCTCACTCTGGGATTCTCTGTCAACTCAACTATTAGAGCAGTATTTTTCTTCCAACTCAATTCTCTTCCTGTTAAACCTATTCTGCTCGCTCTGGCCCATTATTTTTGAGTTCCTCTGAACTCCTCAATAATCAACCTGATTGAGTACACCAAAAAGCTTGAAGGGAGAAAGAACAACAAAATACTCAGTGTAATCCCACTAGTGGGGTCTGGAGAGGGTAGTGTGTATGCGGACCTTACCCCCCTACCTTGGGAGGTAGAGAGACAATCCTTGGGAGGTAGAGAGACAATATTTACTTCAATTGTGAATCCTAAAATTTAATCATGTTTCCTCTATCTCAATTTATGTGACACTTTCCTTTATAGTCATCTTTCTATATTTAAACCCTAAAAGCTTGAAGGGCGAAAGAATGTCATCTTTCTCTATTTCGAAACATTTTAACTTTAAAATCTCAATGTTACCTTTAATGAGATGATTTACCGCCACACACGTCTAAGATTTGTTTTTGACCATAAGTCTCAAAAGTCAATCTTTTGTTTCTTCCTATGTTGCTCGGACTCATAAAAAATATCGACGGGTGCGTGTTGGACACTCCAAAAGTAGTGCATTTTTGGAGTTTCCGACACGGGTGAGGCAATGAAAGTGAAGAGTCCGCGCAACTTAGGTTTCTTCAACTCCGTGCAATGTCAAACAGTCCCACAAAAATTGGGACAGAGGGACTCTTCTAGGGTTTAATTGTGGTGTTGAGACTATTTGTATAGAGCTACAAAGCACGGACACCGTTTCGGACACGTGTCCGGGACGTTTCCGAGTCGGCCCAGCAAAAAAAAAAATCGGACACGGCAGGGACACGCGGGGGACACAGGACAATTTTTTTTTATGTTTTTAGAAAAAATTTAGTTTTAATTTTATTTGATTTATTTTAAGTAAATTTATATTTATTTGAATTTGGGTCTTGGGACATACTTATGTATTAGTTTATGGACTATGGTCTTATGAATTATGTATTGAATATTTGATTGATTGTCAATTTGTTATGAATGTTTCTTTTTAATTTGGTACATATTTAATTTGGTATTTTGGTTATTTGGTATATAACAAATTTGAATTAAATTTATAATTTATTTATGAATGTGAAGCTTTAATAATATTAATTTAGTATTTTATATATTATATTATATATATAAAAAAATATTTTTTAATTTATTTTTACAGCCGTGTCCCTGCCGTGTCGTGTCCCTGCCGTGTCGTGTCCCCTATTTTTCAAAATTGCCGTTTTGTCCGTGTCCTATCGGACACCTCTCCCGTGTCCGTGTCCGTGTCCGTGTCCTATCGGACACCTCTCCCGTGTCCGTGTCCGTGTCCTATCGGACACCTCTCCCGTGTCCGTGTCCGTTCGGACACCTCTCCCGTGTCCGTGTCCTATCGGACACCTCTCCCGTGTCCGTGTCCGTGTCCTATCGGACACCTCTCACGTGTCCGTGTCCTATCGGACACCTCTCACGTGTCCGTGCTACATAGGTATAGAGCATTGGATCTCTTTTGTTGAGAACCATATTTTGTTGTAGGTTCTCGTCTTTTGGTATATGGTTTGTATATGGGGTTCCCCCAATTGTTAATAAAATTATTAACCTTATAAAAAAAGTGGTGTGGAGACAAGTTTTGGGTTTGTATGTCTCTAAAAGTGTTTACTCTTTTTGATCTACTTTGTCTTTTTCTTTGATCTACTTCGCTTTGCTGTAAATATACTTTGATTACACAGCTTTGTGATTGATTTTCTGTATAATTTATAGGAAAACAGATATGCAGTTATGGATGTCTGCTTCCCACAATCAGTAAGTAACCTCTGATGCCTTCTAGTTCTAACGCTGCAGTTCACTGCTTGCATAAACAATTTGATCTAACAAAATTCCTCTCATTGATCAACTTGTTCTTACTTGTATATTGTCTTTCTAGCCTGTAGGTTTTATTCGTGAAAAAAGTAATCTCCTTGCAAGACAGGTACTTCTGATTCTTCATTTTGCTATCTACTCATTTTTTTGGTCATGTTTAACCTTTGTGCTCAATAAATAGCTTTTATTTCTATTCTCGTTTGGGTTCCTGATGAGGCTGTGAAAGAATGTTCTTAGCTTAATGATCAGGAAGTACTATAGAGTAATGCAAAGGACAGGCTAATTACATATCTTTATGAACATATATCATGCACGTGTTTTTCACATGGCTTTACATCACTGACATGGTCAATCAATATCTTTATTGTAATTTCTAGCTGATGAATATGCATGCAATGCATCCTTAATCAACTATGCACTTTTTGAATATCCCATAACATGCCTCGATGTTGGTTAAATGAGATTGAGTCATTGAGAAGTCTAAGCAGGATTGGATTAGCTAAGTAGAAGTTTATAGGGAGTAACACTATAGGGTTACTCATGACTGCATGAATTTGGAGGACAAAAGAGTTGGTGTCATCAATTTAATTTCCTCTTAATGGCCAAAGATTGTAGAGGTAGAGTGATTCTTTTTAGATGATTGGCATGGTTCAGTGCGCTAGCTGTAATTTCTGTCTGGCTGATTGAATTTGCATTGGATGCATCTGTAGCTATATGAACCTATTCCAGATATCCCTTGGTAAGAGGAGAGTAGCATGCATTAAGAGCCACAATATGATATCTTTCCAGTTCATTTTCTTCACTCCTGTTTGAATATTCACACAGAATTTGTAAGGCAAAAATAGAAACACACTTGGGGTGTGTTTGGTATGAAGGAAAATGTTTTCTTGTTTTAGGGTTTCTTACTTATTTTCTAGTGTTTGGTAAGGAAGAAAAGAAATATGATCCCACGGGCATTTGTATGTAATCTAGCAAAATACTATGAGGGTGAAATGGAGTGGAGAGTGGGGGTTTGTGGGTGGGATGATCAAAGGGTGGGGGTTGGGGACGTTGGGTGGGTGGAGAGGAGACAATGAACTTGGAATGTCACTAATGTAACTTGTTTTCCCTACTTCTATCAAGGAAGTCATTTTCCTCATTTTTGAGGAACTTGTTTTCCAACAATTTTGGCCAACCAAACATGAGAAAATGTTTTCCTCCATACCAAACACACCCTTAGTCTTAAACAAAAGTTGCATTTCTCTTTTAGCTTTCTGGTGCAACTTGACCATTGTTCATGATGTAGATGCAATGATTGATCTGATAGGGGAATCACACTCTCTGTAATTATCTTTTGAAGCACTGGCTCAGTGCAGGTTACATTTGTAAAAGATTTCTTTTTTACTTATCAAAAAAAAGAAAAAAAGCATCAATAGATGAAAGAGAGCTTCGGAACCTTGCATTTGCGATAGGTTTCGCAAGTGAAGCTGCATCTTGTTGCATTAATTGTGTGCTTAACTAATATCATAAATTGGCAGGAAGCTCATGTTTTCTTTTTCTTTTATTAGAGTCGCAAGAAATTTTATAATTTTATTATCTCTTCACCTCGAACTGCTTTGAAATATTATTTCTTGAGCCGAGGGTCTATCGGAAACAACCTCTCTACCTCCGAAGGTAGGGGTAAGGTCTGCGTAGACCCTACCCTCCTTAGACCCCACTTGTGGGATTTTACTGGATATGTTGTTATTGTTGTTATATTATCTCTTCATCTAAATGTGTTGTTTTTCTTTGTTGTAGTTTCTTCGTACAAGGCGGCCATTTGTTGCTTCTGTAACTGACGGCCTGGGAAATGAGCTCTTTAGGGTATGAAAATCAAAACAGCATTTTGTATTGTTCATTGAGGTATTCAATTAGTTCTAGTTTCAGAATATATGTATACTCAGAATTTATAATTTAGCTATCTGTACTGGTCAAATAAGGTTCGGAGACCCTTTTGGTGGATCAACAGCTCAATTTACGCCGAGATAAATGGAAAAGTATGCATTTATGCAAGCCATTCCCGTGAATTGTCAATTTTTAGTTTATATGTTCCAGTAGTTTTAAGGTATTCTTGTAAATGTTTCCAGGAGGTAGGTGTTGTCCACAGAAGATGGCATCTCTGGAGGAGAATTTATGATTTGTACTTGGGGTAATCTTCTTTTCCATTATTTTCACATATTCATGCCAGTCACAAATTTATCTCTTTATCACTCAAATCTCTTGTTTCGAGGGGTTGTGTGACACCTTAGCTTAGGAGAAGTGTCCCACATCGAAAAACACAGGAGAGATGTGGGGTATATAAGTAAGCAGGCCTTAGACCCTAGTGACACGCTTTAAAGCTGTGCAGACCTAGGCCCAAAAAGGATAATATCACTAGTGAGATGTGCTGTTATAGATAGTATTAAAACCACTCCTATGCCAGCCTTGTCTATGTGGGTTCAGAGTTCAATCGAGTTCTGGCGAATCACAGATAGGCGGGGCAAACCTCAGTACTGAGTCTAGGCAAATCCCATGCGGTGGGGCAAACCTCAGTGCTGAGTCTAGGCAAATCCCATGCGGTGGGGCAAACCTCAGCGAGGACACCAAGTCCATTAGAGGGGGTGTATGTGACACCCTAGCTTAGGAGAAGTGTCCCACCTCGGCAAAACACATGAGAGATACGGCATATAAGTAAACAGACCTTAGTGACGCGTTTTAAAGCTGTGTGGGCCTAGGTCCAAAGCGGACAATATCACTAGTGGGTTGGGCTGTTACATGTTGCATGGGTTGAAAATCCGATTAGGTGGAGACAGTAACATGGATTTTATTAAGGAATTGTGTATTGGTTGAATAACTTGCATGGTTCATTGGATTAGAACGAATTTAAGTTGGATTTAGGTTTTTAACATGTAATTTGAAGTTAATTGCGTTCGTAAGACCTATTTTAATCTCACTATCTATAATGTGAAAGAGGAAACATTAAGTTTAGTGGGTGTGGGTGGTATAATAATACCAAGTTCTTGAAATTTATCACACCACCTGGATTTTCTATAAAATTGAGAGATGGTCGACAAGATGGGAACACACTTTAGGCTTTACTTGTTACTGGGTAACATTTTCTTTTAGAATTTTTCAAACCATACTAGGTAATAGACATTTTAGATTAATTAGACACCTGTTTCAAATAAATATATAGGACCATTGCAAATCGATGTTCTTTTTGCTAATATGAAATAAATTGTTAGCTGTTTCCATTTCATCTTTTGCACTTCCTTCTAAATCAACCAAATTTAATCCTTTGCAGCCATTCATTCTTGCTTTGCTCATGCTTTGCTTTTGCTTTGCTTGTGCTTTGTCTTGAGCCGAAGGTCTCTCGGAAATAACCACTCTACCTACCAAGGTAGAGGTAAGGTCTGCGTACACTCTACCCTCCCCAGACCCCACGTTGTGGGATTTCACTGGGTATGTTGTTGTAGCCATTCATCGAAAAATAGTGCAACGTAAGAAAAAGAGGATGGCGAAGTGGAGTCAAGAATGTAGCGTAGATCAGAGCTGGACATAAAGGAATTATATGGAGTAGTGAAAAATTAATTAGTATTGTTTAATACAGCAGATAGTACAATTTTTTAGCAGTGTTCATACACCCCATGTCATTTATATATAGTAGTAATATCCCTTCTTTACTTTGTTTCAGTGATTTTTGTGAAGTGGCAATTTTTTAGCAGTGTTCATACACCCCATACTATTTATATATAGTAGTAAAGTAATATCCATTCTTTACTTTGTTTCAGATATATTTGTAAAGTGACAAGTCTAAGCTTACATTAAATCCAATGTTAGGAGTTCTTTTTAGAGATTTGTGTGTCAGTATAAAATATAGATAACTCTTTACTGTTGGAGAACCTAAAGTATTGACTAATGGAAAGGAGTTATAATGAAGCGAAATGGATAATGAAGTTCTTGAATAAATAAATCTAAGTTTCCCTGATTTTACTTCATCACTCTTTTTGAAGTCCCCGATGTTCAATTTATAATTGAATTCTGAGTGTTAGTCTATTGATTGATTTAATCATGTAACATGGGAGGAGGAATTGACTAGTTGGTGGAACCCCCTCTTTCATCAACGAACTCTGACAACATCATCATCTCAATTGATCTAATAAAACTTTCAGGCAAGGATGTCTCACATGTTTCATCTATTGATGCACCTTATAGACTTGGTGTAAGAGTGAGCCATAGACACTTAATCCGTCAATACTCTCTGCAGAAATGTGATGAGTCATAGTTGCTATAGCATCTAAATATTTCCAAGTTTAGCTGCTGGAAACACTTCTGACTCTTGAATGTGACTACCATCCATCCACTTTGATCCGTTGTGTATCAGATAACTAATGTCGTTCAATGGATGCTTTAGCTTATTTTATGACTAAGAACATGTCCATCACATGTTGTAGGAATAAGCAGTTTGCTGTTGTTGAAAATCCTGGCTTTTGGAATTGGACATTTACTTTGAAGGACAT
This sequence comes from Przewalskia tangutica, assembly GCA_029844215.1. Classification (NCBI taxonomy): domain Eukaryota; kingdom Viridiplantae; phylum Streptophyta; class Magnoliopsida; order Solanales; family Solanaceae; genus Przewalskia; species Przewalskia tangutica. Next base: position 1,616,865 of record CM056719.1, read on the forward strand.
CGATGGGAAGGTGCTGGCTCAGATAGATCGTGATTGGAGGGGTTTTGGTTTTGAGGTGATTTTTTTTGGTTGAGTTTTACTGCTATTTACCGCAGGATACATGAATCAGAATGGTTCTACTGTAAATGGGAGAAATACCTTATTCTTTGTCATGAAATTGATTGTTTCTAGTTTCTAGGCTAAACTTTTATTGCCTTCTTTGGTCGGAGTTACTTTTTGGTCAAAATTCTGCATTTCTAGATTTTTCTTATCTCTCATCGCATTGTGGTATAACATACCCAGTGGATTCCACAACGTGGGGTCTGGAGAGGGTATAGTGTACGTAGACTTTACCCCTACCAAGGTAGGAAAGTTGTTTCCGAAATACCCTCGGCTCAAGAGAAAACATAAAAAGAGGTCAAATAAGGACGAGAAATTCAAAGCAGTATGAAAATAATAACGAAAGTAACTAAGCCATGATAAAGCCGTTTGAAAAAGGGACAGTAGCTAGCACATGTAAATTACAATAATCAATGTACAAGAAATACCAAATAGTAGCAGAAATCAAAGCACACTAAACTATAGAGCAATACTGTGACTACTAATATGAAAGGATAAACGCGACTGCCTACTAACCTTCTACCCTAATCTGAGTCCTCCATAACCTCCTATCTAAGGTCATGTCCTCCGTAAGTTGTAACTGCGCCATATCCTGTCTAATTACCTCTCCCCAATACTTCTTTGGTCTACCCCTACCTCTTCTGAAGCCGTCCATAGCCAACCTTTCACACCTCCGCACTGGGGCATCTGTGTCTCTCCTCTTCACATGTTCAAACTATCTCAGTCTCGCTTTCCGCATCTTGTACTCCACTGAGACCACTCCCACGTTATAGCCTCATTCCTAAACCATTTCATCTTTTGAACGTGAGAGATTCTAACTGGCCATCACTCTGCCTCATACAACATAGTTGGTCTAACCACCACTTTGTAGAACTTGCCCTTAAATTTTGGTGGCACCTTCTTATCACATAGCACTCTGAAAGCGAGCCTCCATTTCATCCACCATGCGTTAATACGATGTGTGACATCATCGTCAATCTCCCAATTTTCTTGTATAATAGACCGAGGTACTTGAAACTACTTTTCTTCTGGATGGCCTGGGTACCGAGCCTCACTTTCATGTCAGCCTTATGCGGTACGTCACTGAACTTGCACTTCAAGTACTCTGTCTTGGTCCTACTCAACTTGAACCCTTTGGACTTGAGAGTTTGTCTCCAACCCTCCAGCTTAGCGTTAACTCCGCTACGACGACTCTCATCGATCAGGACTATGTCATCCTCAAAAAGCATACACCATGGCACCTCACCTTTAATTTGTCGCGTCTATCCATCCATCACTAAGGCAAATAAAAACGGGCTAAGAACTGATCCCTGGTGTAACCCCATCACAATTGAAAAGTGCTCCGAGTCTCCTCCCACTGTCCTTACCCTGGTCTTGGCTCCATTATACATGTCCTTTATCGCCCTAATGTACGCCACATGTACACCTCTAGCCTCCAAGCATCTCCATAGAACCTCCCTTGGCACTTTATCGTAAGCCTTTTCTAGGTCGATGAATACCATGTGTAGGTCCCTTTTTCTATCCCTATACTGCTCCACCAGTTTCCTTACAAGATGAATGACTTCTGTAGTTGAGCGCCCCATCATGAATTCAAACTGGCTCTCCGAAATAGACACGCCTCTCCTTACCCTCATCTCTACCACTTTTTCCCACACTTTCATAGTGTGGCTTAGCTTGATACCTCCCATCGCATTGTGGTATGACAATAATAAATGTTATGCATCTCTTCTGCTGCATTATCATATTTCAGTTGATAACTGAAAAAATATTTGAAAAAATGGGCTTCTATAGATTTGAAATGACATGTAAGCTCATGATGGACTGGAACCCATTTTTATGAACTTTTATTGGTTCTGTTGAAATAATACCTCAGTTTCCAGCTTTTTTAATGACAAAGAACTAATGTTTGTTGTTTGTGTGACAGATTTTCACTGATGCTGGCCAGTATGTGATTCGGTTCGGTAATGCAGATTCTAGTATTTGTCCTATTACAGGGGTAAAACACCTCTACTTAATCTAAACCTTCACCTATTTTTCCTGATTACTCGTAAGCGGGGAAATCACCTGTACTAACATCTTAAACCTTCACTTCGTTTTTCCATGCTTTCATAAGTGCTCCCCACCCCCTGACCCAACCAAAAAGAAAAAGAAAGATTAAAAAAACTCCCCTATTTTGGTGATGTCGATTGTGCCAAGTGCTAACAAGTATATTGGCATTTTATACTGTAGTAAGTCTGTAAATGTTGGTGTCTTAATGTAACTATCAGACAACCTTCAGTATTTACCCAAAATAAATAGTCAATGGTGAAACTGCCGTGGGAATACTCAAAATTGTTTATTGAAATTATCTTGAATAGTTTATTGGTTGTTGTTACATGTGAAAGTGTGTTGAGAACATTTTTAGACGAGCTAGAAATGCAAGATGACATATATTGTGACAAGTGGCAGATGTTTATCAATTGTTCTGAAATAATTCCCTTTTCTTTTTCAATTTAGATTGAAGAGTTGGATGTAGCTCGCCCATTAAGCCTATCAGAAAGAGCAGTAGCTGTTGCACTTGCTATATCTCTTGATAATGATTATTTCTCAAGACATGGAGGCTGGTGAGTTATTTGGTAATCGATGAATCCTGCGTGTGCATAACAAAATGAACTGTTTTACCACGTGTATCTTTTAAAGATCTGACTGCTAATTTCAAGTCAAATTTGATTTATGCTCAGGGGAATACCATTTTTTGTAGTCGGTGAATGATATTAAATGTATACTTCACTAGAAGATGTATAGAGCACAAAAGGGAGCAATCAAGATCCAGTTTTCTCAAGATCTCAACAGAATTCTTCATTATGTTTTAGATCATCCTACTGTAAAAACAATTACTGTTTGGTTAGGTATTCACTGGTTCCTCTTTCAAGAATTTGTAGCTGCAGTTTGTTGGCGTTATAGGCTTTGTTACACAGCTTATGATGATGACGATGTTAGGAGAAGTCTTCACACTTGATGTATTTTGGGGCTCGTTATGTCATATCAAGGCATTTTAGCTAAAAACTTTGACTTGCTGTTTATATGCCCTTGAACTTTTAGTGCTCTCTACTGAGAATTGACACAAAAATCAGTCTGTTTGAAATGTATACCGGCTGAAAATTGTAGCGTTCCTGGACAAGCTGGAATGACACACTTAAAAGTGTTATCATAGGTCCAGTCCAATTTATCTTTAAAAAAGTAGGCCCAGTCCAATTATGTGCTTTACTGGAACAGTGAAAATTAACAAGGCACAATTGTGTACCAGATATGTTAACTTTTGATTTGTTTGATAATGAACCAGCTTGAAAGCATCTACAATTGGAAAACATGATGGTAGTTGTGTATACTTGTTTTTGCAGCAATGACTACTAGATCTGAGTTGTTGGCCTCACATATTCATCACTCATCAGTTATTTTGTTTGTCCCATTTGTGCCATTTCGGCTATTTTTGAAAAAGTTCTTTCTTCTGACTGGGGGGATACACGAATGCCAACTCAAAATGTTACATATCCATTGCTTGCCTATACTTTAGGTTGCACCAACAAGATCCAGCTAAGATAAGGAATCTCGTGTAGCAGCATGTTGCACTTCTCATGAACTGAACTTTGTTACCTTTTCCCTCGGTGATAATTTGGCATGTGAATTAATGCCCCAATTTGCGAAAGAACCGTAGTATGCTCAGAAGATAGGTGAACAACCAATAAAGAGTATCTACTAAAGCCAGTGTAGTTTACAGAGGATGGCCGAAGTATGCTCAGAAGATAGGTTGTTATTAAGCTACACTTAGTATTCAAGTATATACTTCTCAAGAAAAATGCTTATAACTAATAGAATTTGAAATTCAGCCATCCTCTGTAAACTACACTGGCTTTAGTAGATACTCTTTATTGGTTGTTCTCTACTTTGCCTGATAAACTTTCACATTTTCACAAAGTTGCATTCTGGTTCAAATCCCAGCTGAAGCAAAAAGTACTAGATAGATAGAATTACCGGGTAGTCCGGTACTTGTGTTGTTCTCAGTCGAAAGAAGCATAACTAGTTGAGTGTCCACTTTGGAGAAAGGAGAGACCTTTGAAAAGTTATTCTCTATATTCTCTCTTTTCTTCGGTATGAATCGATATTGTTCTATTTCAACGAAATAGTGTCAAACAAAGTGAAGCTGAGGGAGTGATCGATACCAGATACCTTACTCAGTACTGTTAGACAAGCATATAATTAGCAGATATGCTTTACATTTAATCAACTACATAACTGATTTACATCTCAATTTCAAATAAGTTGGTTCACTAAAGATGATTTTCCAATTAGGCAAAAACAAACTGATGGTGCCAATTTGGCAAGTATCAGACAGGAATATCGGAATCTATTGACATATAGCAATCTCAAGTGTAAATATTTTCTTTATGTCCTATAGATATGGGTGTGCGTGTTACATCGCCGTGACTCGATCCAACTAAGAAAGTCATAATTAATGGTAGAGTCAAAAATTTTATTAGGAGGATTCAAAATATACCGAAGTAAATAAATCATAGAAAACTAACACCAACTATATATATATATATATATATATATATATAAATATAATTTATCCTTGTGACAATCATGTCACCTTGCTCGAACTGATCAAGCTCTCACCATAGCACATTGATTAAATTCTTATAAATGAGGAAATGAATACAGAAAGCCTATAATTCTCCTCAGCTGCCTAACCTATCTAGGATAATGATGCATACTAAGACAGCATTTTCATCTTCCTTGAATGTATTTCAATTCTTCATTAATTTTGACGGATGTCCTAAAGGGACGCGTTTCGTCATTTTGATAATTGAATAATGCATTTAAATACTTTCATTTTTTTAAAACTAAGATAAAAAAAAAAGATAAAAAATTAAAAAAAGGAGAAAACTGACACTCCTTTCGTTCTAATTAACGTGAAAGTGTTTAACTAGGTGCGAAGTTTTAAAATATAAGGAGTAATTAAGACTTGTAATCTAAAATACGACATAAATTAAAAACGAACGAATGTCACATAAATTAGGGAATGAGGGAGTAAATGATTTTCTTAGCCAACAAGAGGTGCCACATCACCTTATCTGTTCTTAACTTTATACATTTTTTATTTCATTTTAACTGTCGCTTAAGCTTTTTTCACGACCATTAAGAAAATAGTATATGCAAGTTATAGTTTACTAAGGTACCCCTTTTTAATATAAGTTGACTGATTTTTTCTCCTAAATACTGTGCATACTTCTTTAATATTGAGGGTATAGTTAAAAATAATTGTCTAACTTTTGTCTTGAATTCTTAAAGTGACAACTATTTTTTGGACGAATTATCTAAGCTAAAACAACAATAACGTACCCAGTGTAATCTTATAAGTGGTGTCTGAGTAAGACAGAGTGTACAAAGACCTTATCCGTACCTCGTAGAGATAGAGAGAATGTTTTTGATAGGCACCCACCATCCATCCACCTACCCCACCCCTATCTACTCCTCACCCCACACCCTTCCATCACAACCACCATCAATGTCAACCACCACTACCCTCCAACACCCTCACCCTCCCCACTCCACCACCAAACCTCACCCATCCATTTGCCTACCCCCTAGGCCCTACCCACCCCACTTACCCTTACTCCATCATCACTAACCACATCTGTCATCATAACTACCACCATCACCATTATCAATCATCATCAGCATTGCCAATCACCAACCACCACCATCAACCACACCTGCCATCACAATCACTCCTGTCAATCGCTACCACACCTACCACCTCCATCTTTATAATTATATCAACAATTGCTGGCATTATCACCATCACCACCGTCGTCGTCGTCGCCCCCACTACCACCAACACCATTAATTACTAAAATAAACTAACTCCCCCATCGCAATCACCACCATCACTACTAACGTCAGCGTCGTGTCAGTCATTACTACACCAACCACCTCCACCATCACAACTATCACCATCACAATCACTACAAATCATCTCCACTATGACTAGCGAACATAAATATTTCATTTTTAGATTCATATTTATTTTATAATATTTAATTATTTTTATTTAAATTACATATTTATTATATTCAAATAAATACATTATGCATATTAAGATGTTGAAAAATAAAATGTCTTAATTATTCTGTGTTCAAATCTAAAGACAATATCTTAAAAGTTCACATGTACATTTAGATTTACAAGTTAATTTTAATGACAACAAATGAGAACTAAATCTAAAACAAACCGCTAATTTAGCTATTGAAGTTTACTACTAGAACAAAATCAAGAAAATCTAACAAGGGACATCCAAACAGAGTGATAGATTATGGAAATAATCTTTGATTATGTCCGTAATTTTTGTGAATATTTTTTATTTAGAATATAAATATTCTGATTTAGAATACCATAATTGTAGCCTCAACTTTAGTCTTGTAATATGTATATATTATTACATTTAAGGAATGAAAAGATCAAAGAAAATATTTCCTTCATAGTATCAAGAGCAAAAAATTAACCCTAGCCGCCCTAAGCCCTAACCCTACCATCGGCCACCACCCCATTCTCGAAAAACCCTACCTCCTCTTCTTTTCTTGTTTCTCTTTGGGAACAATGACCGACCAAAACAAATTACATCCCGCTCTTGCCGTAAATAAAGTCAAGAACTTCATTCCGGTGATTCTTAAGATGGAAAAAGGGAAATATTCATCTTGGGCAGAGTTATTCAAAATTTATTGTCGTGCATACCAAGTCATTGACCATATTTTTCCTCCAAAGCCTCAATCGGGTGTCATGGAAAAAGACAAGTCCACCGACATTGATATGGATCTATGGTCTCGTTTGGATGTTATAGTCCTTCAATGGATTTATGATACCATATCAATAAATCTTTTGCACACCATATTGGAATCGAATTCGACTACTCAACAAGTATGAGAGTGTATGCAAAATATATTTCAAGATAACAAGAATTCTCGTGCGATTTATCTAGAAAACCAATTTATCAATGTGAAGATGGATGATTTTCCAAACGTCTCTGCCTATTGTCAAGAGTTAAAAAATGCTTGCTGATCAACTATCCAATGTTGGTGCACCGGTATCGAATCAAATGTTACTCCTTCAATTAATTACGGGTGTTAATGAACAATATGATGGTGTTGCTACGTTCATTCAACAAAGTAATCAATTCTCACCATTTTATAAGGCTCATTCCAGATTGATTCTCGAAGAAACTCGAAAACTAAAACAGGCGACGACGATGGCCAAAAATGCCGACACCACCCTCATTTCCACCAACACGTATACCGATGATTTTGGCCTTCAAAATTCTAGTTCAGGCAGTGCAACAAATCGCAACAACTATGGACAAAAACGGGGGTCAAAATCACAACAATAACGGAGGAAAAAAATAATGGTGGAAGGGGACGAGGCCGTAGTGGCAAAAATTAGTCTGTGGTGGTAGCAGCCGCGGGCAGCAGGGACAGAACAAGCCCTCTTAGTAGCCGCATCATCACAAAAGCAGCGGGGGGCAGTACCCGCCGTAGGGTTGGACACCACAATAGTGGGCAAACCGCCTTGCCCGTACCCCACGACTTCGTGGGCCAGACAACCACCACCCACCTGACAGCACGGAGTACTTGGCAACTGTACACAGTAAGCATATGCACCCCATGGACCATCTTCTTTGAGTTATGTTCCAACATACATCGAGCAAGCCGTGCACCCTATGATTCTCAATGTTCCCGACGACACATGGTACATGGACACGGGTTCTACCTCTTACATGACAACATCTCAAGGTACTCTCTCGTCTTATTTTAATATGAGCTGTAATAAAATAATATGGTTGGCAGTGGACAAGAAATTCTAATTCATGCTATTGGGCAATCAAACCTCACCCTTACCCATCTTTTACATTTAAATAATATTTTACATGCACCCAAACTTATTAAAAACTTGATATATGTGCGTCATTTCACCACTGACAATAATGTTTATGTTGAGTTTGATTTGTTTGAGTTTTCTGTGAAGGACATTCGGACGGGGATGCCACTAATGAGATGTGATAGCACTGAAGATTTGTATCCCATCACCACCACCACCAACAACCGAGCCACATCTCCATCAACTTTTGTTGCTCTTTCTTCTACTTTATGACATAATCGTTTGAGACACCCGGGAGCACATGTGTTAAATTCCCTTAGAAAAAATAAGTTTATTGATTGTAAACAATGTTTGTGTTCTCCTGTTTGTCAGTCTTGCATTTTTGGAAACACATGTTAAATTACCTTTCTCTTTATCTACTTCGAACACTATTATGTCATTTGATATCATACATAGTGACTTATAGCGATCTCCGGTTTTAAGTTATTTTGGATGATTACTCTAATTTTCTATGGACATTTCCATTGGGGAAAATGCAGGTTCACACTATTTTCATGCAATTTAGTGCTTTCATCCAAACCCAATTTGAGAAGTCTATTAAGTGCTTCCAATGTGACAATGAGAGGAAATTCATAAATGACAAATTTAAGGATTTTTATCACAAAAATGGTATGGTATTTCATTTCTCTTGTCCACACACTTCTTCTCAAAATGGGAAAGCCGAACGAAAAATACGAGCAATAAATAATTTAATTCACACACTTCTTGCTCATTCGTCCATACCACCATCATTTTGGCATCATGCTCTTCAAATGACCACATACCTCTTAAACATTCTCCATAGCAAGTTACTTTCAAACTTCTCACTCACACAAATTCTTTATCATCGGGTTCCTTCCTACACATATTTGAGGATTTTCGGGTGTTTATGTTATCCTCTTTTTCCTTTCACAACAATAAACAAACTTCAAGCCCGTTCCACTCCTTGTGTATTTTTGGGATACCCATAAAATCATTGGAGCTATAAGTGTTATGATATGTCTAGTGGGAAAATTTTCATCTCTCATCATGTTATTTTCGATGAGTCTCAATTTCCTTTTGCCAACATACACACGTCTTCTCCACCCTCGTATGACTTTTTGGACACTAAGCTACATCCCCTCTTGCAATATCATTTAAACAGTCCAGATTCTCAAGCCCAAATGAGGGAGCCCACTGCTCCTTCTCCATCGGTCCAGTTAAACAACCCAACTGTTCAAGCCCAACCGAGGGATCCCACTGCTCCCTCTCCCACAGTCTAGTGGAATTCACACCCTTGCCCGCGGCCCAACCCATAAATTCCCGAAATCTTTTCAGCTGGGCCGAACTCTTCTCTGACAGAGACTAGGCCCCATAATCACTAGGACACAAACTCAACCCACACCAACCCGACAGTCCCACTGACACAACAACCCCTTTCTGGTCAGGCTCCAACTGGTCCATCGAAACCCGTAGTATGCATGAGATTTTTCGGCCTAAGCGTCATTTTAGTTTGACATCCTTTATCCAACCATCCCCGATTCCCCATATCCCAAAAGCTTCCTTATCGAACTCGAATTGGAAGGTCGCCTTGTTATATGAAAAATTGACGCTCTTATTAAAAATAAGATGTGGGAGTTTGTGCCCCGTCCTTCTAATGTAAACATAATTCATTCCATGTGGATTTTTATCATAAAAAGAAATCTGATGGTTCATTTGAGAGGCACAAAGCTCGTCTTGTTGGTGATGACAGGTCTCAATAGGTTAGTGTGGATTGTGATGAAACATTTAGCCAGTTGTTAAATCGACGACTATCCTGACAGTTCTCAGTTTGTCTGTCAAATTCATGGTCCATTCATCAGTTGGATGTAAAGAATGCGTTTCTCCATGGTCACCTACATGAAACAGTTTATATGCACCAACTTTTGGGATTCCCAATCCTATTCATTCACATTATGTTTGCTTATTGAATAAGTCTTTATCTGGTCTGAAACAGCCCCCCCGAGCATGGCATAACAGGTTTGCTGGGTTTGTTTCCACACTGGGCTTCTCACATAGCAAATCTGATCAGTCTTTGTTTATTTATCAGAAAAGAAATGACATGGAATACATTATTCTCTATGTTGATGACATCATCCTCACAACATCATCTGATTCTCTTCGCCAGTCTATTATGTCTCTCATTGCATCTGAATTTTCTATGAAGGATTTGAGTTCCTTGAACTATTTTTGGGCATTCGGTAACTCAACATGCAGATGGTCTATTTCTTTGTCAAAGAAAATATGTTGAGGAGATAACTGATAGAGCCGACATGTCTTTATGTAAGCTGTCACCTACACTGGTGGATACAAAGACTAAGTTGAGTAACTCTTCGGGGTCACTTTATGATGTCTTAATGTTAAATAAGGTTAATATACCGTGATATACAATTAATGTATATCACGGCTTGGTCACGGTGTGGTCCCGAGATTGGGAAGTTTTGTATAATCATGTAATGTAATATTAGTGTAATTAGTTTTGTACACTTACCATAATTGTATAGTTAGTCTCCAAATAAAATAAGGTTTTAGGAGTAAAATAGGAATAAGATTTTTCTATTATGTAACTTGTATATATACCACTTTCATTAATGAAAATAATTAAGAGATTATTTTTTTCATGGTATCAGAAGTCTACGTTAATTTTCTCCCAATTTTTTCCGTCCAAACAGCCGGTCCGAGCTCCCTTCCTCGGTTTTCGTGCTCGGAAATTATTGTTTCTTCACCACATTTTTTCATTATGTCTACCTCCAAGAACATGTTTCATCTTGCCCTAGTTGTTTCTAACATCAAGAATCACATCTCTCTTATTCTTGAAATAGAAAACATCCAATATGCGACGTGGGCCGAACTGTTCAAGATTCACGTACGTTCGTATCAAGTCATCCATCACATAATCTCACCGGCTGAGGACACAGAAGTTCCTAAACACGAGGATGATCCTAAGTTATAAATTAAACCATGTATTTATAGCTGCATTTTAAACCTAAAACGCAACTAAGGTTACACGTGGCCAGACCCAGAAAATGAGACGCAGTGGGTCAGTCAAACTTGCCCACTGCCTTGGCGGCGCCGCGACTCAAAATAGGAGCGCCGCGACCCTTATGTACCATGCGCCACGGCCCTAGTCCAGTGTGGGACATCGTCTCATTTTCATTTTAATTAAATCTGAAATCCTATCTCGACTTAATTAAATAATTATTATTCATTCAAATGTCTCGATCATAAATCAAACATTTATATTCTCTCATTACATACCTGCGCCGTCAGCAGCATAAAAGAGAGGCCTACAAGTGACTGATAACTCAATTGGTCCTTAGATCGAAGGAACAATTGACTTAGTGTTACCCTACAAGCCTTCACATATCAACAATAATCATATTAGGGTCTACACGGAACTCCTAGACGACGAACTTAATATGTAAAATATATTTACACGAACTTGGTAAACCGAACTTTTATGTGGGAAGATAAAATCCTTTCATTCACGACACACTCGATCAAGCTTAGGATTTACCAAGAGTCTATCCAAATGACTTGATCATTATATCTCATCTATATTGGTTGACAACAAGACCATATCCTAGATATGTCTATTACGTTGGCCAACGACTTAGTCAATCTAATATCACATGAGAATCTGAGTGTTCTCATGTGATATACATTCGAGGAATGAATCCTAATCTCCGCTCAACTACCACATTTAATCCACATCATACCCAATACAAGTCGTATCTCAACCTATAAGACATTTGAGCTTAGGACATGATCAAAGTATATTACTCTGTAGATAAGATGCGTATCGACCTCAAGTCTAAGGACTTATATCTCCCACACGCTGATATATTTTAGACATTGTATAACAAACAATATATCAGCAGGGTATACCAATACTTCCAAATTATTCATGTGTCCATCACGAGTAACCATTACTCGTAGCAGGTGAGACATACTACATCCTCCAAGGATGTGATGCAGGTCACATGTCGGCTTATCACATATCATCGATATCCCATTCTTGATGATTATTAGTCGAGACTTATTTAAGAGTTACATTATAATATTAATATCTCACACTATTAATAACGACATAATCTCTAGGGATGCATATTATAGAATATTACAAACAATCAATTAATAATTCAATAATTGCAAATGCCAAAATATTAATTTTCATTAATAATAATACGAATGTGTATAAAGTACATTTGTCCTAATAAAAATTGTCTCTAAGACATAAATATACTTTCACAAATAACAATTTATTTTGAGAATGTGATGGTAATCTAAAATGGTGTGGATTACCTAGCCTATTAAATATTATTTACATAGTTAATGTACAAAATTATCACATTAATATGATCACCGGCAAAAGAAATTAGAGTTCAATTTTTATATATTGATAATGTAAAAACATTTTACACTATCAATTTACTATATATAAAAATTTAATTGTAGATAACTTTTAATTAAACATAAATTGACAAATCAGGGAAAGAAATAAATGACATGCTAAGATTGACTATATGCACAGATGCACTGATGTTATTAGTTACTTCCGTTCCATAATAAGCGGTTGTTTAGGCCTTTCATTTTTTTCTAAAATAAGTGGTTCTTTAGAATTTCAAAAATACTTTGAACAGGTTCTTTCAAAATTATTATTATTTAAATAATCAATATTCATTAATTATATTTTCTTTTTCTAGACATCGATTAGGAGTAAATTAGTAAAAACACTTCTAATTTTCTAGAAACGACTTATTATGGAACGGAGAGAGTAACATTATTCCATTTTTAGAAGCTTTAAATACATCACCTAAACAGTGATCAACCCCCTAGCAAAACATGTAAAATCATCATTATCATTATCACCATCATCATATAATTATCTCCGCCATTCATTTTTATTTGTCCACTTATCAATTTAAGCTCTTTAATTTAAGAAATACATTAATTAAATATTTATTTTGCTAATTTTTTTTTATCAATAATACCTTAAAATTTATCATCATCATCATATATCATCAATCTAGTTCCTTATTTACATAATCTGATCTCTTGAAAAGTAGAAAACAATCCAAAACAATAAACAAACCTCTATATAAATTCATTAATCAGGTTCCAATCATCAACATCATTTCAACAACTCAAAAAAAAAAATGGATCCATCAAAAACATTTGAACCAAAGAATGAGATTTTAGATGCTCTACTTCATCAAATTGGATTTGAAATCTCAGAAATCTCCCCTCAGAAAATCACCGGCCACTTTTCAGTGACCGAAAAATGTTGCAACCCTTTTAAGGTGTTGCATGGCGGAGTCTCGGCTTTAATAGCCGAGTCTCTGGGTAGCATGGGCGCCCACGTGGCGTCCGGATTTGAGAGGGTGGCTGGAGTCCACCTTAGCATTCACCACCTCAAGAGTGCAAATCTTGGTGAAATTGTTCATGCTGAGGCTAAACCTCTCAATGTTGGGAAATCAATTCATGTTTGGGAAGTGAATTTGTGGAAGAGTGATAATTCTTCAAAAATGGGGAATAGAATTTTGATTTCATCATCAAGACTTACTGTCAAGACTATTATGGTTGTACCTCAAAAGGTCAAAGATGCTGCTGCGAATCTCATCAAGAAGTATGCTAAGTTATGATTAGGTCTAGATGTCGAGTCGAGTTCAATCGAGCTTGTAACAGAGTTGAGTCGAGTCGAGTTCAATCAAGCTTGTAACAGAGTTGGGTCTAGTCGGCTCTACTCATGAATTCAATAGACTTTTAGGGCTCGTTTGGTTAATGGATTATGAAAATTATTTTGATATAAAATTCAATATTATTTTATATTTGATTGTTTGTTTTTATTTTCCGTATGGGTACCCGTACAATTTAATACCGAAATCTTGGGATACTTTCATGCTAAATTCAACAATTTGAATATTCTCCCATCAAAATGTTGACAAGAATCATCGCTTATGATTCAAGCAATAAAATAAATTTTACGCTATCACATCACATAAAATAATTATAGGTAATCATCTATGAGAAGCTAGACTAAGGTATATAAGTTAAAATTAAATACACAGACAATGATTTAGAGTGTATATATTATGTTTGTTCGACTCAAACCATATATAACTTTCGACTCTAGGAATGTATATCTATGCAATAATAAGATCACACTTATTTTGAACTTACTGATCGACTCTAAATTTTGAATTCGACTTGTTTTTTAAAGGAATGTTGTCTAGAGTGGAAAGCTAGAAGGCTAAAGAAGAAAAAAAGAACTGCAAGTAAAGTTAAAATCTTATTCAACATTCATATGCTATAATCTATGTTGTAGAGCTCAAATATGTTACAGATTCCACATTCTAAAATGTTGTCGATACGTACAAAGGGAACTTACCACAAAGCTGGTAAAGGCGAATCAGTAGTACCAAACAAGTCGTCGAAAAAGAGCAAATGTTTGGATGTATATTCCCATTTATAGCATGAGTCAAACAAATCATCAGTGTTTTACATGTTACAAAGCGTGAAAATAAAGGAAATGAAAATATAACAATAATAACAAATTGTAATAAAGCTGGAAATGATCAAATAGAAGGCCTTGCTGAGTCGATCAAATTCTTGATCTATCATTAAGATAATATTGCCCCGTATATCCTTTCAACAGTTGTAATGACAACTTATCTTTCAAGATAAAACAACAATCAAACAAATGAGCAAAGGGAACTCAAGTGTTTTCTTTAAAAGAAAGATCTTTGAGTATTTGTGATTGCAAAAGAGGAAGACAATTTCAGAGAATTGTTGAGTGTAAGATGTGTTCTAGCAAATGTGTCCAAGGCCCTATTTTATAGTATGAAGAAGATGGGCTTCCACATAGTCAAGTAATGGTCAATAAAGGCCATATAATGCCTTGAATGTGGAGTAATAATTCAGCCAAATAATGGCTGAATTCATGAGTCCTATAATAGAGAATTAATGCTCCAAAGTCAGCCCAAAAAACAATTTTCGTCCATCTTCCAACGGTCTGAAACGTCTGTAGCGCCGTGACCCTGCAGACTGGCGTCGCGGCGCCGAAACTTGCGTCGCCGGCGCCCTGCAGGCAGGCGCAGCGGTGCTGTGGCGCCGCGGTATTTTCAGACTCATTTCATCTTTCACACATTGTATACGTCTTCCTTGCATTTACCAACGTGAAACCATTGTTATTTGGCCAATAACCATCTATTATCTTACGTCTTAAACAATTCGTATACGTACAAATATCTCTTCCACTTAAGAAAATTACGATCCTTGGCACTTTATGTGCACGTGTGTGGAAACCGTGTTTCCGACGTGCGGGGCTCCAATTGTCCGAGTCATAATTAATATGATTAATTTTATTTCACATTTAGTAAATTTCCAACAATCCCCTCTTGGAAGATATTTTGGCCCACGCACATGGTGCCTTTCGAGCAATCACTCGGCGGATCGATGTCGCATCTAGAGAGGTAGACGGAGCTTTGAACCTTCCATTGTAGAATACCATCGGACATATTTACTGCATGGTGAACGTGATGTCTTGAACCATTAAAACTTTTCCCAACCTAACCTCAATTATTGAGGATCATTAAAGGTTTGGAAATTTATCCTTTACCCCTCTTACAGGTAGCACTTTTTTTCTATCACGGGAACGACCTTGGATTATGTTTCTTAAGAAAGACACATTATCCGAAGTGCTCTTGCTTCCACAGAAGCGCTCATGGAACCTTTACAGTTTAGTTTTCCCATTGAATCTTATTCCTGGGATCTTCAGTTTGTAAGGTTGGGTGTCCACTATATCGGTTCTTATTATTTGGGTTTTAAGCTCATTCCCCTAGACAGGCAGAACAACTGATCTTTGGGTATTCCATTCGTCAAGAAATCTACGATATTTTCCTTAGATTTTATGTAATAAATGGAAATAATACCCGAGGTGATCAACTGCCTAACTGACTCATGTCTCCGTCGAATATGACGAGACTTACCGTTTTAATTAAACTTCGTGCCCTCCCTAAAGCCGATTGACTATCGCAGTGGATTGTTAGGAGTATTTTGTATACGCCTTTTGAGTCATTTTAGTTGGTATTTTGCTCGTTTTTGTTGTATTTAGTATAGTAGTAGGTTTGTTTTTCTTTTTTTTGAGTCACAGCGGTGCCAAAAGGCAAAATGGCGAAAAGGAACGAGAAATGGGCAGAAAAGGTGCTCCCGAGGCGAAAATGATGAAAATTGGCAACTCAGAGTGAAATAAGGCAGCACCGCGGGGCCACTATACAGAACCGCGGTGCCATATTTACTGAGGTGCCACAGGACTTTCAAAGACCGCGATTCCATCGAAATCCGCGGTGCCATTTATCTTGAAAGTCGTAGGAGTTTCGATCGCGCGCGATGCGTAATCAGCGCCGACACGTGAAATTTCAGTTCCGAAGTCAAATTGGCTAAGGGCATATTGGTCCATAGGGCACGAAAATTAGAGGATATTTAAGCCCTAGAGATTAATGTTATGAGGGCGGTTGGTCATTCTACAACACAACACAAGGCGGATTTAGAGCTACAATTGGAGACTTTGTTCTACATAATTTTCTTTCTTTCGTTTTTAATTCAGTTTATGTATGAATATTGTGTTAGTTCCTAGCGTGACTATGACTAGGAGATAAACACTCTATTAGGGCTTTCCTTATGAATCGCTTGAAACTTTTATTCATGAATTAATGCAGTAGTTTGATTTCTTCTTCACTTGATTAAGATTTAGTCAATATTTGGTATGAATTCTTGATAATTAATTGATCAATAATTATCATAACATATATGATTTCGAATCAAAAGCCGAAATGAGAGATTTGGATATGTTGTAATTGACTAGACATAGGTTAAAATCGCGGACGAAAGTACCCTGATACTTGTGTAACATTATAGGTTACTGTTCTTAATCCTCCTATGTGGTAAATCCTATCATAGAAATATAGAAGAGTTCTGCACTGGGGTTGAGTGATTATATTGCCCTAACCGGAATATAAGACAGTCTAGTTAACCGTTATCTTAACATAGAAGAAGAAGTCATTCTAATCGCATTAAGGATTGAATAAAGTGGATAGTCGAGGATTTTGGAAGCCCTAATTCATTCATAACTGATTACAACTTTATTAGTTTAACTCTTGCAATTATTCTAGTAGTTAAATAAAAACCCCAATCAAATATCGATTGCCAAATAGATAACATAAAATAGATGAACGGTACTTAGAAACCTGTCTCTGTGGACGATATTCGGTCTTACCAGACTATATTACTTGTGAACGATGTGTACACTTGCGTGAGCAGTCGAAATATCGCTAACAAGTTTTTGGCGCCGTTGTCGGGGACTGGCGTACATCTAATATCAAATCATCTATTTTTAATTTCTAATTTGGTCGCTCCCAGAACAAGTTTCTAACTCGTTCTGAGAGCAAAAACTTTTGTTATCACTTTTTGTTGTTTGTGTAACCTTGCAGGCAAGGGCAAGTATAGGTACATGTACTATCAATATCAGAGGATGCTGGACTATGACCTGTGTCCACCGCAACAACTTAGCCCACAGGCTCCGCAAGAGAAACGAAATGAGCTGCAGGAAGCCTTATTTAGGCTCACCGAGTGCCAGAATCCTCAAGGACTAACTTATCCACAACAGAATCAGGCTCCATCAGGAAGGCTAGATGCCATGAGAGCAACTCTCCGGGCACTCTCAAACGCCCATAATCAGTTCATGGAGGAAACAAGATTATCCACCAGGAATCTAAAGATGCAACTGGGACAGCTAGCTAGCAAGCTGAGAAATGGTATACAAGGGAACCGTCCTAGCAATACTGGTACAAACCCACAAGAGCAGTGCCAAGCAGTTGATGTGACGAGTGACAAATAAATGGAGACAAATTCATCACCAATATGTCCAGAAAAAAAGGGTGAACCCAGTGAGGTGAGGGAGCCAGCAGTCATTGACACACCGCAGGTAAAGATACCATATCCTTAAAAACTTAGAAAGAATTCTCTTGACAAGCAGTTTTCTAAGTTTCTGGAGGTCTTTAAAAAACTGCACATCAACATCCCATTTGCTGAAGCCTTAGAACAAATGTCGAGTTATGTAAAGTTCATGAATGAGATCATCTATAAAAAAAAGGAGGTTGGAGGAGTATCAAACTGTGGTGTTGACTGAAGAATGCAGTGTCATCCTACAGAGAAAGTTACCTCAGAAGATGAAAGATCCGAGAAGCTTCGCCATCCCTTGCACTATAGGGAAGTTAGAATGTCAGAAGGCCCTGTGTGATTTGGGGGCAAGTATAAATTTGATGCCCTATTCTGTGTTCTGCAAACTTGGAGTGGGGGAAGCAAGACCTACAACCATCACCTTACAGCTAGCCGATCGCTCCATCGTCCACCTTAAAGGAATCATCGAGGATGTGTTGGTTAAAGTGGGCAAGTTCATCTTCCCCGCTAATTTCATCATCCTAGACATGAAAGAAGATGAAGAGATGCCCATCATCCTTGGCAGGCCATTCTTAGCCACATGCCAGACGCTCATTGATGTTCAAAAAGGTGAGCTGAGACTTCGTGTTCAGGGAGAAAAAGTGATTTTCAATGTATTCAGGGCAGCAACCTACCCAAGGGAAAGTGATAACCGCTATTCTATTGATGTGGTTGATAAGGCAGTGTCTGAAAACGGGTTCAGGAGTGATCGGTGTATTTTATATACACTTTTTGAGTCAGTTTTAGTTAGTCTTTTTTCCCATTTTGCACATATAAGTGTCGTATTAGGATAGTTTTTCTTTCTTTTGAGTCAAAGTGATTAAAATGGCCAAATGGCGGAAAAAGAGCAAAAAGAGGGCAAAAGAGGAGATGCCAGAGCTGGAATCAGAGAAAGTGGCGAACGAGGGAAAAATCAAGACCAGCGCCACGGAGCCTCCCTGCGATCAGCGGTCGCGGCGCCCACTATCCGTAGAGGTCGAAGACTGCACACATGGCGCTCGAGACAAGAAAAGCCGCGCCGCTAAACATCCGGAGAGCTACTGAAGATACAGGCCGCGCGCCTCGAACAGCGAGATATCGGGGCGCCGCGCAAAACACCCGACGGATTCGGGAACTTCCGCTGGCGCCACCATGGCCGCGGGCGCCGACGCGGAAAAATTAGGTCTTTTGACGAAAATGCGGCCAACTGAAGGAAAAGAGGAGGCGGTTTGCGGCTATAAAAGGAGAACTCTAGGCGCTTTAAGGGTTCCCTTCTTGCACAACACAAGACTTTGACTTGGAGATCGGATACCATTAGTTTAGTAATTTCTTTTCCTTTCCTTTACTTTATTTCGCTTTTATGATGAACTTTGAATTAGTTCTTGTCATATTTATGGCTAGGAACTAATTCTCTTATAGGCTTTCCATGTTGAATTGCTAGAAACTTATGTTATAAATTAATGCACGCTTATGGTTATTTTTCTTATTGTGAGATCTATCCAATAATTGAGTTGAATTCTTGGTAATTAATTGACAACTAATTATCACTATATGATTTCTAATCGATTCTCGAGAAGGGGATTGTGAATATCTTTGTAAGTTGGGTAGACATTCTTGGATTGGGGATGAAAATACCTCAATTATTTATGTAGTGTTGATGAGGCTTAACAACCCTAATTTTGCGCATTGTGCGTGACGGTCAACTAGGTTTTTGTTCTTAATCCTCCTATAAAGTTATCCTTATCACCGAGAGGTAGGTAAGGTGCGATACTGGGGTTGAGTGTTTATATAACCCTAGCGGGAGTATAAAACGATTTCAGAACCCGCTTTCTCCTAAAGAAGAATACCATAAGTTAATGCAGTAAGTAGCATAAGCGGATAGTAAGGATACATGGAAGCCCTATTCTCATCATCACTGAAGTAAATCTTTATAGTTAAAATAGCTTTTATAATTCTTAGTTATAAACAACAAATCAATCATAAATTCACCAAATAGATACTAGAAAATAGATAGTTGGTAATTGAACCCTAATCCTTGTGGACGATATTCGGTCTTACTAAGACTATATTACTTGTCACGATAACGTGCACTTGCGTTTAAAGTGTGTGCATCTTACCGCGCATCAAGTTTTTGGCGCCGTTGCCGGGGATTAGGCATTAGTTCAATATCAAATTTGTCTATTTTTAATTTCTAATTTGGTTTTTATTTTAATTTTTAATTTTTACGTTTTTTTTTTTTGAGAATTCGAGGTGCCGTGATTTGTTGTCTGTTTTTGATCTATTTCAGGAAGTCAGTTTATGCGAAGGAGAAGAGGAGCAGACACTCTTGTTCCCTTCAATCCAGAAATTGAGAAAACTCAGAAACGTAAGCAGAAAGAATCAGCAGATTGCAACCTTATTAGAGATGAACGGCGTTCAGAACAACAACGGGATGGGAGAAGGGTTAGGAGAGAATCAACCCCATCCAGGAATACCTAGGCAAGCGCCAATAGACGTGGAAGAAAGAGTCCAAGTCCAGAGCAACGGTTTGGGAGACTATGTCTTGCCAAGAGTGAATGGAGCACAAACACGACAGATCCCCGCACAGAGCCAACAACTTCGAGATAAACCGCGATTCTCGAGCACGGTAAAGACACAAAGTGCAATTCGGAGGACTGCCATCGGAGGATCCACATATGCACATAGCTAATTTCTTGGAGCTATGTGCAACTTTTAGATATAACGACATTACTGATGATGCCGTCAGATTGAGGTTCTTTCCCTTCTCACTCAGGGATAGAGCAAAAGTATGGTTGAATTCCCTGCCGGCCGACTCGATTTTCACATGGCACGAGCTGGCACAGAAATTCTTAGCCAAATTCTTTCCTCCGTGTAAAGCAGCAAAACTAAGAGGGGAGTTGAACAACTTTTACCAAGCAGATGGAGAGTCCTTATATGAAGCTTGGGAAAGGTTCAAAGATCTACAGAGAAAGTGTCCACACCACTGCATTGAGTTGTGGAACTTGGTCCACATCTTCTACAACGGCCGAGCAAGATAACCGTAACTATCATAGATGCAGCAGCAGGTGGAGCATTCATGAGGAAAACAGCCCACGACGCTCATGAGTTATTAGAAGACATGACCACTAACAACCATGTCACGGAAGAGAGGTCGACAAATGGGCGAAGAACAGTGGGAGTCCATGTAATAGATGCCATTGCTGCCTTGAATGCCCAAGTGGCCCTCCTAGCGAAACAGTTGCAAGAACATACAAATGTCGATGAATGCGTGCAGATGCCTAAAGTCGCGAGATATGTGGTGGCCCACATACATTTGACAGTGTGTCCTTCACGGATCCCAATAATATACCAATGGAGCAGCAGAGTGTCAAGCCATAGGTAATTATCGAGGCAATGCAACAACCCCTACTCCAACACTTATAATCCGGTGGAGGAACCACCCAAATTTCTCATGGAGAGAGACTGCGGGCGTGAATCGCACCGAACCAGCAGAACCAATACCAACACGAGCATGAATCGGCGAAAGCGATCGTGGCAGCGAGAATCGATGAGGCGAGGCGATGCGAATCGTGAGCGAGAGCTGCAACCCTTCATTCAAGCCCACGGCTCAGCGATTCAATGCACGGTTGAAGAAAAGCGGATGAGCTGGCAGTAGCGACTTGCCAACGCCTGCACGCATTCATAGCGAAGCTAGATCCTCGTTTAGAAACTTGAGACACAGTGGGTCGGTAGCAAACAGCAATGAAGAGCCACGAGGACATTGCCAAGCAATACAGAGGTAAATCAGGAAGCGATGTCGAGCGGTGCGGTTGAGAAGTGGAAAGCAGTTGAGCGGCGATCCTCGGCCCGATGGTTGAGAGGGAAGCAGAGTTAGAAAAAGAGAAGGTGATTGAGCCTAGCCCAACAGTAGAGAAAACTCCAGAGAATGAGTATACAGAGAAGATCCCTTTCCCCCAGAGACTACAGCGAAAGGCTGTTGATAAACAATTCTCCAAATTTTTGGATACATTCAGAAAGCTGCATATCAACATACCTTTCATAGAAGCATTAGAGCAGATGCCCTCCTATTTCAAGTTTATGAAAGAGATTTTGGGGAAGAAGAAAAAGCTGGCAGAGTATGAAATAGTAGCACTAACAGAAGAGTGTAGTGCTATCTTACAGAAAAAGTTGCCACCAAAGCTAAAGGATCCTGGAAGCTTTACACTACCTTGCACAGTAGGCAGGGTGACTTGCAACAGAGCCTTGTGTGATTTAGGGGCGAGTATAAATCTGATGCCCCTATCAGTTTTTAAAAGATTAGAGTTGGGTGAGGTCAAACCAACCACAGTAAGCCTACAGCTGGCCGACAGGACAGTGGTTCATCCACGAGGCAAGATTGAAGACGTGATTGTGAAAGTAGGAAAATTCTTCTTTCCTGCAGATTTCCTCATTCTTGATATGGAAGAAGATGCGGAAATACCTATCATATTGGGGAGGCCATTCCTAGCAACGGAGAGAGCTTTGATTGATGTTGAAAGATGAGAATTAACACTAAGGGTGCAGTCTGAAGAAATGGTGTTTAAAGTTTTTAAACACGTTATTGAACCACCAAAAAGGAGTGGGTGCTTTGCAATCAGCACCATCAAACCTCCATGCGAGCCAATACAAGTCAACCAAAGAGCGATGAGCCCAAGAAAGCATGCATGGTTTGCTGAAATGCCACTAAAGGAGGTAAGTATTCCTGAACTCCCCCTTACTGATAATGCTAAGAAGAAAAAAGAAAAAGAAAACGCCAAATGTGGAGGAAATTGATAGGTTGGGGGCTTAATCCACCCAGGGTTGTTAAGGCTAAGGAACCTGCGTCCGGCTAAAAGACGTTAAAGACAGCGCTACTTGGGAGGCAACCCAACGTTTTCAATTATGTTATTTTAATTTCTGTCTTTAGTTTATTTTATTTTTTCTAGAACAATCTCACGGTCTTGGGTTCTTGTAATTGTGCTGTGATTGATAGGTACAGGGAAATAAACTGAAGGCGAAAAACTGAAGAAAAGCCAAAATTTCCAGAAAAGCGGGTAAGCGTCGCGGCGCCAGAGCAGTGGTCGCGCGCCAAAAGAATCGAACAGCGCAGTTTAGCGCCGCGCGCCAGAGCAGGCGCGCGCCAAAATCCTGAAATTTGCCAAGTTTAGGCGCCGCGGCGCAGAAAATCCCGAAGGGGCGCAGAAGTTTGGGCGCCGCGGCGCCAAAAACAGGGCCGCGGCGCCGAAGCGGGAATCCAGAAACTTAAAAACGCCCAAAAATCAGATTTTCCCCAATTCCAACTTCAAAAACCTAACCTTCCCTCTCCAAAAACCCACGAAATTCCAGAAATTTGCCCACAAATCCTCCACAAATCCAAACCAACCACAACCTAAGCTCTTAAATTCCCAAAAACCCTTAGCCTTCTCAACCAACAAAGCTCCATTCCATAGCCTCAAACCACCAATTGAAACAAGAACAAGCTCGAATCTTCTCCTAAAAAGGTAATCCTTTTCTGTTCTTGAATCCTTTTATTGAAGTCATAGGAGGTAGTAGTTTGGAGGAGTATTGTAGTTGGAGTAGTTTGGGTGCTGAAAAGTGATTGTGAAGTTTGGAGAAAAGAGTAGAAAAGGAGGTTGTGGGTAGTGAGTAGAAAGGTTGAAGTTTGGGGGTGTTGTATTCGCTGCTAGTGTTGAGTGTGTAGGAGACAGTTGTGCCACTAAAGTATAAGCTGCAGATTTTGTTTTAAACCATGGCCACCAGGAAGAGAAGAGGCTCTACATCCACCCCAACCCCACAATACGATGAAAATAGGTTTGTGAGCTACGAAGCCTCCCAAAGATACAAAAAGCTTGATACCAGACCCAAGCCCCCCAGCAGCCAGACGGAGAGTACAACCACCAGCAGCAGCAGCAGCAGAGGCCATCATGGACGAAGATGAGCCTGAAATAGGGGCTCAATATGAGGCAGGACCTAGACACAGGCCAACCACAGGAGCATAACCTCCAACGCCCACAATGGAGCAATTGTATCAGAATCAGATGAGGATGATGCAGACCTTGGACACAGTAGTACAAGGACAGCAAGAAACAAGGCAACAAATCAACGAGCTGAGTTCCTTGTTCAACCAATGGTCGATACATTATCCACCACCACCACCACCATTTTAGCCAAAGTTTGTAAGTGTCTTATTTCTTTTACTGTCTTTGAGTCTACACACATTGGGGACAATGTGTGTTTTAAGTTTGGGGGTGTTTATTTGTGTTTTGTTTTATTTGTGTCATGTTATGTTTTATTTAAGTCTTTTTGATTGTTTTATGTTTATTTTGAGTATGTTTATTTGTGTTTTGTTTTATTTGTGTCATGTTATGTTTTATTTAAGTCTTTTTGATTGTTTTATGTTTATTTTGAGTCACCAAATTTTTCTTTTCTTTTTTGAGTCATAATTGTCTGTCAAAGATCATGTATGCTGTAGTTGCTAGAAACACCTAGTGAAGTAAGGTGAAATAATGTAACGGAATTGAAGCAACTATCTAAACACTTAAGTTAGATATGCCAAAAACTCATGTAACTGTCTATTTGGAGTTTCTTGCTTGAATTACGCATACTAAATGATAAATGCTTATGTGTTATGATTGCTTGCTATTTGAGGCGAAATAGTTAGGATATGCATGTTAGGGAGATGACTCAGGCATTTCTTTGATAGCCAATTCTTACCATTCTTTTCTATCCCGTACTTTAAAAATATCCCTAGTCAGCCCATTGAGCCTAAAGTGAAACTTCTTCTTTGACACCCTATATTCCCACAAATTGTACCATAAGTGAAAATATGAAATAGTGGAATACATTGTGTTAAAAAAAGAGACAAAAAGAGTGAATAAGTCTGTTGCACCCCAATACAAAAGTAATAAGAAATAGGCAAAAGCCTAAGTTTGGGGGTGCTTGTCATTATTATATACTTCACTCTCCCAAAACAAAAGAGGGGAAAGATAGAATCGAAATGAAGAAAAGAATAAAAAGAAAAAAAGGGAATACTGAAAAGCTGAAGAGCTTATGGTACACGAAATGAGCCTAAATGCCTATTTTTACCAACCCCTACCTAAGTCTACATTACAACCCTTAAAGTCCTGAAGATCTCTTTTATGCATATCCAGAATTAGTGGAGAATAGCAAGTAAGCATGCCATAGGAATTCTTGAATTTACATGCATGATTTAGTATATTGACTTCCATTAAGCATGATGAATATGAGTGTGCGAAATATCTAGCTTCATGTGCTTAGTGTGTTGAAATTTCATGCTATATGTTCCTGCATATTATTTTGCTAACCTTCATGTTTTTCTAGTTAACACTAATGCAGCAAAAGTGATCAATGGCAGTGAGTCTTTTTATTTTTTTTTGTTCTTTGAGTCTGTTATTTTTATTTCTTTCTATCTTTGCTCGAGGGCGAGCAAAGGTTAAGTTTGGGGGTATTTGATCGGTGTATTTTATATACACTTTTTGAGTCAGTTTTAGTTAGTCTTTTGTCCCATTTTGCACATATAAGTGTCGTATTAGGATAGTTTTTCTTTCTTTTGAGTCAAAGTGGTTAAAATGGCCAAATGGCGGAAAAAGAGCAAAAAGAGGGCAAAAGAGGAGATGCCAGAGCTGGAATCAGAGAAAGTGGCGAACGAGGGAAAAATCAAGACCAGCGCCGCGGCGCCTCCTGCAGTCAAAAGCAGGGCCGCGGCGCCCACTATCCAGAGAGGTCAGAAGACTCGGTCGCGCGCGCCTCGACAGCAAAAGCGGCGCGGCGCTAAACATCCGAGGAGCTACAGAAGATACAGTACGCGCTCGCAACCAGAGATATCGGGCGGCGCCAAAACACCCGACGGATTGCAGAACTTCCGGCGCCGCGGCGCCTGTCTGCAGGGCCGCGGCGCCGACGCGGAAAAATTAGGTCTTTTGACAAAAATCTGGGCCAGGCCTGAAGGAAAAGAGGGAGGCGGTTTGCAGCCTATAAAAGGAGAACCCTAGGCAGTTTTTAAGGGTTCCCCTTCTTGCACAACACAAGACTTTGGCTTGGAGATTGGATACCATTAGTTTAGTAATTTCTTTTCCTTTCCTTTACTTTATTTCAGTTTTTATGATGAACTTTGAATTAGTTCTTGTCATATTTATGGCTAGGAACTAATTCTCTTATAGGGCTTTCCATGTTGAATTGCTAGAAACTTATGTTATAAATTAATGCATGCTTATGGTTATTTTTCTTATTGTGAGATCTATCCAATAATTGAGTTGAATTCTTGGTAATTAATTGACAACTAATTATCACTATATGATTTCTAATCAGATTCTGAGAAGGGGGGATTGTGAATATGCTGTAAGTTGGGTAGACATTCTTGGATTGAGGATGAAAATACCTCAATTATTTATGTAGCGTTGATGAGAGGCTTAACAACCCTAATTTTGCGCATTGTGCGTGACAGTCAACTAGGTTTTTGTTCTTAATCCTCCTATAAAGTTATCCTTATCACCGAGAGGTAGGTAAGGTGCGATACTGGGGTTGAGTGTTTATATAACCCTAGCGGGAGTATAAAACGATTTCGTAAACCTGCTTTCTCCTAAAGAAGAATACCATAAGTTAATGCATTAGTAAGTAGCATAAGCGGATAGTAAGGATACATGGAAGCCCTATTCTCATCATCACTGAAGTAAATCTTTATAGTTAAAATAGCTTTTATAATTCTTAGTTATAAACAACAAATCAATCATAAATTCACCAAATAGATACTAGAAAATAGATAGTTGGTAATTGAACCCTAATCTTTGTGGACGATATTCGGTCTTACTAAGACTATATTACTTGTCATGATAACGTGCACTTGCGTTTAAAGTGTGTGCATCTTACCGCGCATCAAGGAGTGCAGATGCTCTTGCAGTGGTGATGACACAAGGGGACGAAGATAGTGGTAATGACACAGAATTGATAGAGTATGTGAATTGATTGGATTCCCATGATCCGTGCTATAAAAGAAAATACGAGGAGCTAGGAACCATTCCAGAGAGACCAGTGTCATCCACAGAACAAGCTCCAGAACTAGAGTTGAAGACTCTGCCAGATCATTTGCACTATCAATATCTAGGTGAGAACCACTCCTTACCAGTGATCGTATCATGTCATCTATCCAAAGTGGAGGTTGAAAAACTATTGAGAATATTGAGGGCTCACAAGCTTGCGATTGGGTGAACACTAGCAGACATTAGAGGGATAAGTCATTCTACAGTAATGCACAAAATTCGTCTAGAATATGAGAGCAGACCCTCCATTGAGGCATAGAGGAGACTAAATCCAACCATGAAAGAGGTGGTGAGAAAAGAAATCCTGAAATGGCTCGATGCTGGGGTGATTTATCCTATCTCTGACAGTGCATGGGTAAGCCCTGTGCAGATGGTACCCAAGAAATGTGGCATGACGGTGGTGACTAACAAAAAGAATGAGCTGATTCCATCCAGAATAACTACAGGGTGGAGAATGTGTATTGACTACCGCAAGTTGAATAAAGCAATCAGGAAGGATCATTTTCCCTTGCCTTTTCTTGACCAAATACTTGATAGGCTTGCAGGACACAACTACTATTGCTTCTTGGATGGTTATTCAAGGTATCATCAGATTGCCATATCTCCAGAAGATCAGGAGAAGACAACCTTCACATGCCCCTTTGGCACGTTTGCTTTCAGGAGAATGCCATTTGGGCTTTGCAATGCACCATCCACTTTTCAGCGTTGTATGATGGCTATCTTTTCTGACATGGTGGAGCAGACCATAGAGATCTTCATGGATGATTTTTCCGTTTTTGGGTCCTCCTTTGATGAATGCTTGAGGCATTTAGAAGCAGTGCTACATCGGTTCAAAGACTCAAATCTGGTAGTGAACTGGGAGAAGTGCCACTTTATGGTGCATGAAGGTATTGTTCTGGGATACAAGATCTCTAGTAAAGCCATTGAGGTAGACATGACTAAGGTTGCAGTGATTGAAAATCTACCACCTCCAGTATCGGTAAAAGGGATCAGAAGTTTCCCCGGACACGCTGGGTTTTATAGAAGGTTCATCAAAGACTTCTCAAAGGTCTCGAAACATATATCCACCTTGTTGATGAATGGGGTTGCATTTGAATTCAATGAAGAATGTCTGACTGCCTTTCAGACACTTAAGGAGAGATTAACCTCAACACATATAGTCATTGCACCTGACTGGACACTCTCATTTGAATTAATGTGCGATGCAAGTGACTATGCAGTGGGAGCAGTTCTTGGACAGATAATTGACAAGGTATTCAGGTCACTTTACTATGCTAGCAAAACCCTCAATGATGCTCAGCTGAATTATGCGACGACAGAGAAAGAGTTGCTAACCATAGTGTACGCGTTTGAGAAATTCAGGCCATACCTCATTGGGAATAAGGTGATAGTGTACACCGACCACTCAGCCATCAAATACTTGATGACTAAAAAGGATGCAAAACCTCGGCTTATACGATGGGTGCTGCTACTGCAAGAGTTTGGCATAGAGATTCGCGATAAAAAGGGGGCTGAGAACGTGGTGGCAGACCACTTGTCAAGGCTTGAAGTGGAAGAGAGACAGAACACCAAGGATGTGCAAATAAGTGACTACTTCCCAGACGAGCAACTGTTTCAGACATGTACCAGTGTAAATTTACCTTGGTTCGCTGACTTTGTTAATTTTCTCGCAGCAAAAGTATTGCCCTCAGGACTGACAAGACAGCAAGTGAAAAAGTTCTATTCAGAGGTAAAACACTACTACTGGGAGGAACCAATTCTCTACAAGCACTGTGCTGATCAAGTCATAAGGAGGTGTGTACCCGAGGATGAAATGCACAAAATCCTCACTCATTGTCACACCTTGCAATGTGGTAGGCATTTTGGAGCATCACGGACAGCAGCCAAGGTATTACAGAGTGGATTCTATTGGTCAACCCTATTCAAAGATGCCAACACCTTCGTGAGGGGCTGTGATCGTTGCTAAAGAACTGGGAACATGACAAGGCGAAACGAAATGCCCCTGACTGGGATCTTAGAAGTTGAGCTGTTTGATGTATGGGGAATTGATTTCATGGGCCCATTCCCAACGTCCTTTGGGAACCAATACATTCTCCTTGTAGTGGATTACGTCTCCAAATGGGTCGAGGCAGTGGCTACTAAAGAGAATTGATAGCAAAACTGTCTTGAAATTCCTGCAGAAAAACATATTCACAAGGTTTGGCACCCCAAGAGGACGCATCAACGATTAAGGGAGTCATTTTTGCAACAAGCAGCTTGATACCTTGCTGGCACGTTATGAAGTCTACCACATGACTGTCTTGCCATACCACCCTTAAGCCAACGGGCAGGCTGAAATTTCAAACAGGGCAGTGAAAATCATACTGGAAAAGACAGTGGATGGCTCAAGGAAGAATTGGTCTACAAAGCTGGATGATGCACTATGGTCCTATAGGACAGCTTTCAAGACTCCCATTGGGATATCACCATACATGATGGTCTATGGGAAGGCATGTCATCTACCGGTGGATTTGGAACACAGGGCATACTGGGCAACGAGAAAGCTGAACATGGATGCCAAAGCAACAGGGCAGAAGAGGCTGTTACAACTGAATGAGTTAGATGAATTTCGGAACAACGCTTATGAGAACGCAAAAATCTACAAGGAGAGGGTCAAGGCATGGCATGACAAGAACTTGATCCTTAAAGAGCTACAACTTGGGCAACAAGTACTCCTATTCAATTCAAGGTTGAGATTGTTCCCAAGCAAGTTAAAGTCCAGATGGTCAGGGCCATATGTTGTGGAAAAAGTATTCTCTTATGGTGCAGTCGAGTTGAGAGGAAAAGAGGGCGCACTATTCAAAGTGAACGGGCAGAGAGTGAAGCCATACCTGTTGAATGACATAGAATAAATCAACTCTGTGGTCTATTTCGAGTCACAATGATAAGGAACCTGCATCCGGCTACAAGACGTTAAAGACAACGCTACTTGGGAGGCAACTCAATTTTTTTAAATTATGCAATTTAGTTCAAAGTAGAACAGTCTCACTTTTGGTATTTTGTTGTGTTGTGATGCCATGTGAAGAAGTCGGAGACTAAGCACACAAATGATGATGGAGAACACGGAATCGGGAAAGCACCGCGGTGCCATAATGCAATACCACGGTGCTGAATTATCAGAGAGGCCCCAGTACTTTAGGCACCGCGGTGCCACTACGCAGAACCACGGTGCCGATTAACGATTTCCGAAAAATAAAAAGGCCATGAATCGCCAAATCTCCTCCCACAGATACCGTCTCAGTGCAATATCAGCCGCCACCACCACTATTTTGAGCTGATGTATGTCTGTAAGTCGTCCCATTTTAATTTTTTGAGTCTTTTACACATTTGGGACAATGTGTAATTTAAGTTTGGGGGGGGGGGGGAGTTCTTATTTTATTTTATTAATTTTGAGGCTTTTGTTTGTTTTTGTATTTTATATGAGTCAAAAAAATATTTTTATTTTTTATGATCATGCATGTTGTGCTTATTTGGAACGCCTAGTGAATTAAGTAGGATAATGTAATGAAACTAGAAGCAAAAATATGTGTGCTTAAGTTAGATATGCCAAAAATTCATGAAAATCTGATTATTTGAAATATTTGGTGCTTAGCTTATGTGTTGTCAATTGAAAAATGTCTATGAAGTCTGTTTGCTTGTTATTTGAGGCGAAATAGTTAAGATGTACATGTTTAGGGAGATGATTCAGACATTTATTTGTTAGCCCTTCTTACCATTTATTACCTACCCTGACATAAATTGTACCCCTAGTCAGCCCCGTTGAGCCTAAAATAAGTTATTTCTTTGACACCGTATGATTCATTTGTTGTGTCATAAGTGATAATGAAAAAGAATTGGAAATGAAAAAGAGATAAAAAGTGAGTGAAAAATTTGATGCATCCCACTGAAAAATATGCAAAAGCCTAAGTTTGGGGGTGCCTGTTATTTATAATGTATCTCATTCTCTCAAAAGAGAAAAGGAGAATGATAGGTATGAACTGAAAAGAATACCAAACAGAAGGACGAAATGGTTGAATGAAAAAAAAACGCTTATGGTACGTAGATTGAGCCTAAATGCCTACTTTTGCCTACCCATGCCTAAGCCTACATTACAACTCTGAGAAGTCCTGAAGATCTCTAGTATGTATGTCTATGATTAGTGGAGAATAGCAAGTACACAAGCCCGTACAACTAAATGAAATTGACATACAGAAGTTAGGTATTCAGGCTTCCATTACTTGTGATTGAAATGAATTTGCGAAATATCTGACTTGAAATTCTAGATTGCTGAATTCGTGTTATATCTGTCCCTGCATATTATCCCAACTGACGTTCATGTGTTTCTAAGCCCTTGTGCAGCTGCTTGATTTGAGTCTTTGAGTCTTTTATTTTTATATCTTTGTTTTTATTTTGATTTTTGCTCGAGGGCGAGCAAAGGTTAAGTTTGGGGGTGTTTGTTAGGCGTATTTTGTATACGCCTTTTGAGTCATTTTTAGTTGGTATTTTGCTCGTTTTTGTTGTGTTTAGTATAGTAGTAGGTTTGTTTTTCTTTATTTTGAGTCACAGCGGTGCCAAAAGGCAAAATGGTGAAAAGGAACGAGAAATGGGCAGAAAAGGTGCTCCCGAAGCGAAAAGGACGAAAGCTGGCAACTAAAAGTGAAAGAAGGCAGCACCGCGGTGCCACTATGCAGAACCACGGTTCCATATTTATCGAGGTGCCACAGGACTTTCAGCACCGTGGTTCCATCAGAAATCTGCGGTGCCATTTGTCCGAAGTCGCAGAGTTTCGACCGCGCGTACATGCAGAATCGCGCCGACGCGCGTGAAATTTCAGTTCCGAAGTCAAATTGGCTGAGGGCAGATTGGTCCATAGGGCACGAAAATTAGAGGATATTTAAGCCCTAGGGATTAATGCTATGAGGGATGTTGGTCATTCTACAACACAACACAACACAACACAAAGAGGATTTAGAACTACAATTGGAGACTTTGTTCTACGTAATTTTATTTCTTTCATTTTTAATTCAGTTTATATATGAATATTGTGTTAGTTCCTAGCGTGACTATAGCTAGGAGCTAAACACTCAATTAGGGTTTTCTTTATGAATCGCTTGAAACTTTTATTCATGAATTAATGCAGTAATTTGATTTCTTCTTCACTTGATTAAGATTTAGTCAATATTTGGTATGAATGTTTGATAATTAATTGATCACTAATTATCATAACATATATGATTTCGAATCAAAAGCCGAAATGAGAGATTTAGATATGTTGTAATTGACTAGACATAAGTTAAAATCGCGGACGAAAGTACCCTGATACTTGTGTAGCATTATAGGTTACTGTTCTTAATCCTCCTATGTGGTAAATCCTATCATAGAAATATAGAAGGGTTCTGCACTGGGGTTGAGTGATTATATTGCCCTAACCGGAATATAAGACAGTCTAGTTAACCGCTATCTTAACGTAGAAGAAGAAGTCATTCTAATCGCATTAAGGATTGAATAAAGTGGATAGTCGAGGATTTTGGAAGCCCTAATTCATTCATAACTGATTACAACTTTATTAGTTTAAATCTTGCAATTATTCTAGTAGTTAAACAAAAACCCCAATCAAATATCGATTGCCAAATAGATAACATAAAATAGATGAACGGTACTTAGAAACCAGTGTCTGTGGACGATATTCGGTCTTATCAGATTATATTACTTGTGAACGATGCGTACACTTGCTTGAGCAGTCGAAATATCACTAACATGGATCATTACAGAAGACACGAGTTTATCCCAAAGTGGGACATCCTCTAGAAAACCATGAAACCACTCAGCTTCATCTCCCGCTTTATCTAAAGCGATAAATTTTGACTCCATCGTGGATCGGGCAATAAAAGTTTGTCTAGAGGATTTCCAAGACACAACTCCACCACCGATTGTAAAAATATATCCGCTGGTGGACTTGATGTCGTCACTATCAGATATCCAGTTGCCAGATTTGCACTTCTAAATCGCTAGATACCTCGAATAGTGTAACCCGAAATTTATCGTGAATTTTAGGAACCGTAGTACCCTGTTCAACGCTTTCCAGTGATCCTCACTTGGATTTCGAGTGAACCTAGCTAATTTATTGACTGCATGAGCGATATCAGGTCGAGTGCAATTCGTGATATACATCAAACTACCAATCACCTGCGCATATCGCTCCTGACGTACGGGCTTACCAAGATGTTTGTCAATCTTTTGACTTATATCCAATAGTGTCGATACCGGTGAACTGTCGAACATCCCAAATTTCTTCAGTACATCCTCGATGTAGTGAGATTGAGACAAGACCAGTCCATTAGATGTCTTAGAGATCTTGATCCCTAAGATGACATCTGCAATATCCATATCTTTCATGTCAAAACACTGTTTTAACATATTTTTAGTTTCTAGGATTATCCCAGAACTGCTTCCAGTGATCAACAAGTCATCTACATAAAGGCATATCATGACGAATGATTCAACATTTCCTTTCATGTAGACACATTTGTCACCTCCATTAATGGCGAACCCTTTTGATAGTAGAGTACTATCAAATTTCTCGTGCCATTGTTTAGGGGCCTGTTTCAGCCCGTACAATGATTTAACAAGCCGACATAGTTTTGTCTCTTATCCTGGAACCACATACCCCTCAGGTTGGTCCATATATATTTCTTTTTCCAAATCACCATTTAGGAAGACAATCTTAACATTCATTTGATGTATTTCAAGATCCCGCAAGGCGGTGATAGCTATGAACATACGTATGAATGTCATTCTTGACATCGGAGCGTAGGTGTCGAAGTAATCAAGGCCCTCTTTTTGGTGATATCCCTTGACTACTAACCTAGCTTTGTACTTCTCGATAGATTCATCTGCCTTTAACTTCCGTTTAAGGATCCACTTACAACCCAACGGTTTGTGTCCCGGGGGAAGTTCAGCCAACTCCCAGGTGTGGTTATGCAGGATGGTTTCTATCTCACTTTCTAAAGCTTTCTTCCAGAGCGGTGCTTCTGGAGTTGACAATGCTTCGACTACTGTTCGTGATTCAATCTGAACCAAATAAGCTTCAAAATCTGTCCCGAAGGACTTGTCCTTCCGGGCCCTTTTGCCTCTCCTTGGTTCCATTCCTGAATTTTATATGTCCTGAGAATCTGGAATACTGGATTCCGGATAATCAGCTACTTCAGAATTCACTAGATCTGAACCGTTCGGATATAGGTAGTCATCTACCCCTTGATCATCAGAGATTTGATTATAACTTCGTTTGCGAGAGGTTATGTTGATTTCCTTGTATGGAAAAGTGTCTTCAAATAACCATGCGTTCCTTGATTCCATGATCTTACCTTTGGATGATCCGACTTATGCACTATGAAGCGATAAGCACTACTGTTATTGGCATATCTGATGAATACGCAATCCACAGTCTTAGATCCAATTTTGACCTGCTTTGGCATAGGTACTTTTACCTTGGTCAGACAACCCCATACCTTCAAATACTTATAGGTAGGTTTCTTTCATTTCCATAACTCGTATAGAGTCTTGTCCTTACCTTTGTGTGGGACTCTATTAAGAATCTTATTTGCGTTAAGGACAACTTTTCCCCACATGTGTTGAGGAAGACCTGAATTGATGAGTAAAACATTCATCATTTCCTTTAGTGTTCTGTTCTTGCGTTCAGCCACACCGTTTGATTGAGGTGAGTAAGGAGCCATTGTTTGATGAACTATACCCGACTGGGTACAGAATTCTTCAAATGGTGCTACATATTCTCCCCCTATATCGCTACGGATTATTTTAATCCGTCCGCTTAGTGGTTCTCAACTTCTGCTTTGTAGCGTTTGAACGCTCAAACGGCTTCATCTTTACTTTTTAGTAAGCAAAGGTAACAAAACCTTGTGCCATCGTCTATGAAAGTCACAAAGTACTTGTTCCCCCCTCTAGTTTGAGCGAACTTCAAATCACATATATCAGTGTGTATAAGTTCTAGAGGAGCGGTTCCCTTTCGACGGATCTAAATGGACTCTTGGAAAGTTTTGTCTCTACGCACACCTCATACTTACGTTGAGGGTTTATGTCGATAGACGACAATAATTACAACTTTACCAATCTTTGGATATATTGATAGTTAACATGCCCTAATCTATGATGCCATAAATTAGATGACTCAATCAAGTAAGTAGAAGGTGCAATTTTATTGATAGTTGAGACAGAAGGCATTACAGGTACAACATTGAACTTAAAGAGGCCTTCTTCACAGATGAAGCCCTTTCCTACAAAAGTTTCATTCTTAGTGATTACAAACTTGTTAGCCTCTTATACTAGCCTAAAATCAACATTTACCAACAAAGGTCCAGAAATTAAATTTCTGGGACATGCATCACTTCCTTCAGAATTAACTCTTTTCCGGACGACATCTTTAGAGTCA
Organism: Przewalskia tangutica; assembly: GCA_029844215.1. NCBI lineage: Eukaryota > Viridiplantae > Streptophyta > Magnoliopsida > Solanales > Solanaceae > Przewalskia > Przewalskia tangutica. Next base: position 1,652,427 of record CM056719.1, read on the forward strand.
CCTTTCCTACCCCCAGCACCTCTGAAGAAGAATTGTTGCCCATGAACAACTTCTTATCTGTGACTATGTGGAGAAGACATCTTTATTGGAACAAATGTGACGGGTAGCACCCGTGTCTAGCCACCATTGCACCGGATTCTCAACTAGGTTAGCTTCAAGAACCACCGTTGAGAACTCCTCGATCATATCGTTGACGAGCGTGTCTTCAACGATGTTAGCCTTGGCTTTGCCTTTGGCCTTCTCTTTATTCTCTCGTTTGAGCCTGCGGCAGTCTTTGGCCATGTGACCAACTATACCACAATGATTATAGTTTCCCTTGAACTTTTCAGTTGTTGGGACTTTGCCTTCCTTCTGGAACTTTTGCTTCTTGCTTGAGTTCCCTTTGACTTCCGTCAGGTTCGCCGTAGCCTCAGCAGGTTGTTTCCCCTTTGGCATGGCCTTCTTATTGTCCTCCTGAATCTGGAGTTTGACAATAAGTTCATCTAAGGTCATCTCCTTCGTTTTGAGTTTTAGATAGTTCATAAACTCAGTCCATGAGGGAGGCAGCTTCTCGATCAACGCCCCAACCAAGAATTGTTCGTTGGGCTTCAATCCTTCCAAATCCAGGTGATGTAGATCATTTGAAATTCCTGGACTTGAGATGACACGCTTTTGTTATCCACTATTTGAAATTTCAGGAATTTCCCAATGATGAACTTCTTGCTACCCGCATCTTGGGTGTTGTACTTCTTCTGAAGTTTGTCCCGTAACTGCTTGGTAGTTTCAACGGTGCAATACACCGTGTAGAGAGGATCGGACAAACAGTTTAGAATATAGTTCTTATATATAAAATCACTATGTTTCCATGTTTCGCGAATAATCCTCATGTCGTCAGTGACATGGTAACCTTGGCCCCCTCCCGCCAAATCATTTGGTTGAGGGTCCACATCTTCCCCAACTAGTGGAGGGTCTTCGGTTAGGAAACGTGACATTCCCATAACCGTCAGGAAAAACAACATCTTTTGTTGCCATATTTTAAAGTGAGCACCTATGAATTTTTCAGGACGTTCATGGTGAAAACAAGCAGGTGTAGGGGCAGTAACGGCCCCCTGAGCAGTTGTAAAGACATTGGTAACTCCTCTAACAGGAACATAGGCGTTGTTGATGCCTTGGACAGGAGCATAGGCACTGTAAGTCCCCGGAGCAGCAGTGGAGGCATTAGTTGAACCAAAACCAGTGTTGACACTCGTTGTGCCAAAAATAGTAGAGGCACTTGAAGTGCCAAAAACAGTGGTTTGGAAGGCATTAGGAATGCCAGGATTAGTTGGAGTGTAGACAATGTCATTGCCTTGAGTGGTGGGATTGAAGGCAGCGGGATTTCCTTGAGCATTGGCGTTGTTCAAAGCGTTGAATTGGTCTTCAGCAGACATGTTGTTGTTGTTGAAATAACGGATATTATCTTAAGTTTGTGGGACAAAGTGTGGAAATAAAGGAAATGAGAATATAACAACAACAACAACAAATTGTAATAAAGCTGGAAATGATCAAATAGAAGGACTTGCTGAGTCGACCAAATTCTTGATATATCCTTAAGATAATATTGCCCCGTATATCCTTTCAACGGTTGTAACGACAACTTATCTCCCAAGATAAAACAACAATCAAACAAATGAGCAAAGGGAACTCAAGTGTTTGCTTTGGAAGAAAGATCATTGAGTGTTTGTGATTGCAAGAGAGGAAGACAATTTCAGAGAATTGTTGAGTGTAAGATATGTTCTAGCAAATGTGTCCAAAACCCCATTTTATAGTATGAAGAAGATGGTCCTCCACATAGTCAAGTAATGGTCAATAAAGGCCATATAATGCCTTGAATGTGGAGTAATAATTCAGTCAAATAATGGCTGAATTCATGAGCCCTATAATGGAGAATTAATGCTGCAAAGTCAGCCCCAAAAACAGTTTTCGTCCATCTTCCAACGGTTTGAAACGTCCGCAGCGTCGTGGCCCTGTAGACTGGCGCCGCGCCGCCAAAACTCCTGAGAGTTGGCGCCGTGGCGCCGAAACTTCAGAGAGTTTCGGGCGTCGCCGACGCCGGGGCCCTGCAGGCAGGCGTCGCGGCGCTGTGGCGCCGCGGTATTTTCAGACTCGTTTCATCTTTCACACATTGTATACGTCTTCCTTTCATTTACTAACGTGAAACCATTGTTATTTGACCAATAACCATCTATTATCTTACGTCTCAAATAATTCGTATACATACTAATATCTCTTCCACTTAAGGAAATTAGGATCTTTGACACTTTATGTGCACGTGTGTGGAAACTGTGTTTACGATGTGCAGGACCCCAATTGTTCGAGTCATAATTAATATGATTAATTTTATTTCACATTTAGTAAATTTTCAACATTTTAAAAGGCCGACGTGAGGCGAGACGTTTTACTTAACACGGGGCAAGGCATAAGCCCCGAGACATGCGGCGTAGGCCCCATGGATCTTCAATTTTTTTTATTTATAGTGTAGTAAAATATTATGATAACACAAAAATTATAAAAAAGAAATTAATAATTTAAAAATGAATACATGATTAAAGAAACTCATGAAAAAGAAAACTTCTAATATGATTTTACAAGTGTAAATAATGCAATGATATAAAAGTTATTAAGAGATGCAATCAACTCTAATATCTTACATGTCAAACAATAAAAGAATTACAATTTCATAAAATATATTACTACGATACTATGTTTACATCCCTAGAAGAAAATAATCAATAAAGTTTATAAGAAATATTATCTGATATTCACTTTCACGGTGTTCTCAAATACTCCAGAAAATATACAATACTACTACTTGTTATTTGAGTTACTTTCAATCTTCTTATTTCTATAAATGAAAAAAAAAACTATTAATCATCATTCATTTTTAAAGAATTATGAGGGTCAATAGTGTTAATTAAGAAATTTTACACATAATTTGTGCAAGTACTTTAAGGCGAGCCCCGAACGTAGGGCGTTAGACGTGCTTAGGGCGTACAATCAGATACTTAGAGCGTAAACCTCACAAAACTAAGTTCCACATATAAGCCCGAGGAGTTTTGCTAGTGCCCCGCTCCGGGGCAAACCCGAGACGAATTCAAAACTTCCTTTTAAAACACTGCAAATCATAAGTACTAAATAATCCACAAAATCATTAATAAATAATTAATCAAACTGGATCAGGCTTTAGATTCTATTAATCAAAATGAATAAATAGAATTTTGAATTACCAATATCAAACATGTCACAAGATACATTTTCTTTATTAATAGCATTCTATCATTTTCATGCATATTTAAATTGTCTTATAGCCTGTTTGACCAATCTTAAAAATCTACTTATTTTAAAAAGTGTTTTTTTCAAAAGTAATTTTCAAATAAGTATTTTTGGTGAGAAATTATTTGTGTTTGATCAATTAATTTAAAAAATACTTTTGAGAAGCAATTAGTGTTTGGTCAAGTGTTTAAAGTGTAATTTTCTCAAAAGTACCTTTCAAAAAAATGCTTCTAGGCAAAACTACTTTTTTAGTTTCTGAAAAACTTTTTCCGCTACTCATCAAAAGTATTTATTTTCTCTCAAAAACTTAGCCAAACACCTTAATTTTTTTTAAATAAGCACTTTTTGAAAAAAATAAGTAAAAAAATAAGCTTGGCCAAACATGCTATTAGTTTGACTTGACACGAAGTTTAAGAAATAAAAGGATAATTTCGAAATGTGTGGTCCGAGACAACTCTTAAATATTTATATGGCTGTAAATTATCTCATAAAACTAAATTATTTTCAAATATATAAATATGCTAATATTTTTAAAATAAACTAATAAAAAAAGTAAGAAATTGATTGATCAGATTACATATGATAAAATACAATTGTAGCCATTCATTCAAGAAAAGTGAGATTAGTAGCCTGAAAAATAAGGCAAATTATTTACTCAAATAATTTATTACTATAATATTCTGACGATGTAAAAATTGTTTTACACTGTCAATATTTATAAGCTAATTCATTTTCACATCTAAAAAAGCCTTCTAACTTTATTTTGTTGATTGGCCACATACTGAGAAAGGCATTGCATTAACTTTGTTTCCAAAGTTTTGAAATGAGCAATTTGCATTTGCAATTCTAACCTTTCTTTTCTTAAATTCTGATTCTCCTCCATAAGCAGTTGCTGATTAACACTCTCTTCTTTTGTGGCCATATTTGTAATTTCTTGAAAAGGCTTTAAGTATGAAGGAAATACACTAGGGTCACTTTTCTTTCTTGAGATTTTTGCAAGCAAATGCTTACTTCCTCTCTTGAACTTCTCATGGGAGAATTCCCACCTTTTGGATGCTACTTTCTTGAATCCCTAATTATTTAAAAATTTCATGATTAATTAACCAAAAAAAAAAAAACAATGTGAAACTATGTAACAAAATCAACGGATTAGGAAGCAGACATCAGTATTAAGAAAATGTGAATTTCCGAAGAAATGGTCGGAAATTGACTTGTTGGAAACATTTGCAACAAGAAGTGTGTCGGAATTTCATCAACTCAAGTCATAGATTTTGGCTCGAACAATGTATACATATGCAAAAAGATTTTGAAGTGTATATATCCGATCATGCTCATTTTGAATCCACTAATCGACTCTAGATCAATCTTCCATTCGTCTTTTTTTAAAAGGAAAGTTGTCTAGAGTGGAATTAAGGCTAGAAGGCTAAGGGTTTGTTTGGACAAGCTTCTGGAAAAGTGTTTTTATTTTTTAAAAGTAGTTCTGCAGAAACTGTTAATTTAAATATTTAAAACAGTTTTTTTTAATAAATTTAAAACTATTTAAAATATTTTTTAATAAATTTACTAGAATATTTCTGCTTCTCTTCCCATTTAGAAACACTTTTTGGCTTCTGAAAAAAGTGTTTATACTTCTGAAAAGTATCTATTTGGCCAAAAATATATTTCTCCACCGGAGAAACACTTCAGAAGTTTGGCCAAACAGGTACTAAAGAAGAAAATAAGAACTGCAAGTATAGTTAATTTTTTATCAACATTCATATATGTTAGTCTATGTTGTACTGCTCTAATTTATGTTAGAAGTCATACATTCCACATTCAAAAAAGTTGTCTAGTTTAAGTCAAAATAAAACTGGTTTCCACAATTTTAAGCCAACAAGTGTGTGATTAAATTGACTTTAATTTATTTTGTACTAGGATGGTTCCAATTCTTGGATCAGATTTAGCTTGGCAGCCATTTGACTACAGATAAAAAGCTGCAAATAATACAGTAACAAAGAAATACATGCATACGTTCAATATTTTCCAACCCTTATGAAGCCAAATTATTAGCTTATGAAGTGAGATACTACCAGGGCAACTCAATATCTTGAACATTCTAACAAATACATGTTGAGACTTGAGACGACATAACAAAATATATAAAGGTCATGTACTTTTTTTAATAATTTAATCTTTTAGATTTAAGATGATTACGAACTTTAATATGATATCAGAGTAAACAAATGTCCTGAATTTAAATCTCACTGCTACTCAAAAAACAAAAAAACGATTTCAAGTATTTGGCCAATGAACTAAGTAAAGGGGCGAGTGGAGACATAATAAAATAAAAATGTGTTCTTTCTAATATCCTAAGCTCTTAAATGAGATAGTCACGCCAATATATATGATATGAGAATAAAAAGAAGTCATGAGTTCAAATTTCACTATCACCCAAAAAGCCAAAAAATATTTCACATACTGAGTCATTGAAAAAGAATCACTCCCATACGTAAAGAGGCTTGTTGAGACATAACAAATAAAAACAAACTCTCTCCAAACTTATGTCCTTTAATTTAATTTGATTAATTATATGATTATACATCTCAACAATACACACGTAAACACATATATGTATTGGACAAAGAGAGATAAGAGAGAAACTTGGGGGCAAAAAAGGTGAAATTCCTCGTTCACGGACCCCACCCCCGGCCCGACAGAGATTGATGGAGAATGTAAATCATGGTGACTCAACGATCCACTAAGTAGGAGACATAGTGTCTGGTGTCCACAAGGAGATATCCTCCACAAAGGAGGAATGAAACTCTCATCTGCATTCTTAGAACTCAAATTTGCTCTTGAGCGTCTATCACCTTGGCAAATTTATTCTGGCACCAGGCGAGATAAGAGAGAAACTTACATAGGTGTTAAGTTGTCGAATGAAACTCGAGAAATTATTGTGCTTGAAATATCTAGGCAACATAAGCTCAGAAAATTCATCAGGACACCACACAACAAATCCAGTGCCCTCTTCATTCCATGAAACAACCTTATTATTTTTTCCACCATTATTGTTATTACTATTATTCTCTTCTTCCAAAAGCTCGTAAGTCTTCAGCAGAAATGGCGCCGGGCACTTCGTTCTCGTTGGCAGCTGCCCGATTTTCCGGCTGATCATCCGGTCTTCCGGCCTTCCAACGGCTGCTGTTGCCATGGACTATAGAGGATATTCTTGTTTTTGTTTTCTTGATAGATATAAAGTACATAAACAACACTTTTGTTGGAAATTTTTCTACTACTTATACTAGTCCTTTTCGTATTAATTTATTATTATGTGACGGTGTTTGATTGTACACTAATAGCGGAGTTATCCTTATTTAAAATATAAGGAGTCAATTGACACCTTTTTGTTGGAAAATTGCTAACGTAAATAGGTGAATTTTTAATGTATATATACATAGGCGGCTCTAATGTTGTGACACTAAATTCATCTGAAATTTGTATTTTTGAAACGCCCATAACATAAATTGATGTATAAAATTCACTAAAATTTTAGCAAATTAAATAGTAAATTTAAATTCATAGTTTTTAAAATACAACAGATTCAATGCTAATTAAGAACCTTAAAACTTGAACCTATAGAACTTAAATCTTGAATCGATCTTTGTATATATACGATATGTTGAATTTTCTTAGCTTCTTCGTATGTTAAGTACTTTTTTATATTGTGATTCTTCTTAGTGAAAATTATGAACTTGCCAGTGTTGAACACGAAGTTAAAAAGAAAAAAAAGATGGCTGGATTTGTGTGGCTATAAATCATTTTTATTTAAGAGTAAATGAGAAGTTTAGAGTTAAATTACTTTTAGACATAAAAATATGCATTTTTTAACAGGTTAACAAGGAATGTAGAAGCAGATTCAAAATTTAATTATAAGGATATAAATCATTTTTATTTAAGAGTAAATGAGAAGTTTAAAGTTAAATTACTTTTAGATATAAAAATATGTATTTTTTAACAGGTTAACAAGGAATGTAGAAGCGGATTCAAAATTTAATTATACGGATTCAATCCTTAAATTCTTAACATTGAACTCATTATATACTAAAGTTATGAATTCATATACACTCATTAATTAATAGTATATATTAGTCTTTTTTTTATTTTTACCTTATATACACTCACAACTTTAATATATATATCTCTCCTTTTCTTTTGCCTTATATACACTCAGAACTAGACCTGTTCAAAGCTTGGGTCGGATGTCTTTTATTCTTTCTATTTTCCTGATTCTGACTCTATTTTTTTTTTAAAAATCCGACCCTGACTCTGACCCTTCGGGGACCCTACGGGTCATGGGTCGGTCCTGACCCGCTCTATAAAACAAAAAAAATGTGGTAATTTGGCCTGGTCGGGTCGGGACCCGACTATTATTTTTTTGTTATTTCTAAAATTGAATTTTCAAAACTGAAATTGACATTCACACCTACATTACAGTGAAATCTGTACATCAAAATCTATTGTATATCGCGAAATATGTAATGAAGAAAAGATAAAATTAGAAACCGATTTGGGGTAATATAGGTGAGTTCTTTGACTCTCTGTTTCTATATTATTATTTTAAATTTTCAGAACATTTAAAATATTATATTGTTATACTTTATATATGATTGTGATCTTTTTGCAGTTTGGAAATAGGTGAGTAGTATATGTGGATGTAATATTCCACCCTTTTGTTTTTGAAGATTTTATGATACTATTATTTTTGACTGATTATTATGATTTTTATTGTGTTATTTTTTTTAAATCTCTAATGAGTATGAACTTTGTTGAACCGAAAGCGGAGTTTTCAAGATACTAAAGTTTTTGATACCAATTATTTTCTATTTCTTCTTAAATAATTTTGTTCTCGCCCCAAATTCTATCTTCTGCGGTTGTATCAACTGATCGAATTGGGAGATAAATTGATTCCTTAATTTAAACGATTCGAGTTGGAAATGGAACTCTAATTTCCAGCAATGGATTCCCCAACTACTCCATAAAGTGTTAGGACGGTGTTACTAGTGAACTAAGAAGTAAGAAAACACGAATATAGCTGAGTACACTAAAGATAAAGGGATAAAGTAAAGATAAAAGATAAAGATAGATAAATTTTGATTTGTTTGATTGATTGTGTCTGTAATATGTACAAAGAATGAGTATTTATAGTACAAAAAAAGAAGAAAAACTGTAAAAACGTGCCCCCTCCCCATGTCAGCCATCAAGTAACCCACTAAGTTCAATGGTTGACCATGGGGGAGGTGGTGCTGATTTTCTCGCTCTCTACTCCTCTTGCTCGGGTAATGACCTTTGTTTTCAGTTGTTGTTGGTTGTTACCGCTTTTAGGGGTCTAGAAACTCTTTTGACTTGGTTGTTGAGTCATCTGTATCTGAGTGGGTCCCAGTCGTACCTCTAACTAACGAATTCGGCTAACATGCGTTAGTAGCCGATAAAGTTCTTGTAGTCACTAGGAGTAAATTCGGCTCCAGAGTAGTTCGGATGTCACTGAATTTCGGCTAAACACTTAAATTATTTTTTAGTGTTAACAATTGCCCCTACATTAACTCGAGTGTGATTGTTGAGCTAATGTATCCAAAAATAGTCGTCGTTTCAGTCTGACAATTGCGCATGTCACTTCGATCGTGATGGTCTTTTTGGTTGACCCGACGTTTCTCTTCAGGTGTAATTGTCCCTGAAGCAACTGAGCCGAATGCCCGCTCGATAGCCTCGGCTACGACAAACTCAGTAATCTCCTAATTTTTGGCTACCTTGATGTTGGAAATTAGATGCAATGTCTGTTGCATCTACAAGGCCTTGACACATTGCATAATTCTTTTCTTAGTTCTGAATGCGACTCTCGGTGGTGCCTCTTTCTTTCCGGGAGCCTGATTGACAAACCATTTCTCATCTCATGTGGTGGCGGTTGGTTTAATCATTTTCTAGGGTCTCGCCTGGTTCTCATTTCTCGATGTGATGCCTAAGGACGAAACACCCTCATTTACATTAAACTCGACCACCATTTGTTTGATTTTAGAGAGTGTTATTCATCTATTCGAGGCATGCTCGTCTGCCAGTTGGTTGGCATCCGTATTTACTCTCCAGGCCTACGCATGGCGTCAATATGGACCTTTATGAACCTCATGGTCTATTCCTGAAGTTCTCGTTCGAAGTCCCTCGGGTATTTTGGGCGGCCATGAAAATTACTCTTAGCTGGCTGCCTGTTATCATGAACGTCATATAGACTGCCTAACCGGGTGAACACAGATGTCTTTGTGGCCTTCTCCCCTTTGATAGGTTTCTTTGAAACCCATATATTTCTCATCGGTTGTTTCCCTTTAGTGTCCCTTGACTCATCGAACTTAGCGAAAGATACCATAGATATTTGGTACCGCGTGAAAGAGGTCGATATCAATAGATATTTCAGCCAGACTCTTGTAGGCTAGTTTGAACTTTCCCTCACTGATACCCTTTTGGATCGCCTTTCTGAAGACCACATAATTAGAAGTAGAGTGACTGTATGAATTATGCCACTTACAATACTTCTTATCTTTGAGTTCCTCAGAAGGCGGAATCATGTGACCATCAAGAAGCTGAATCTGCTTGTCTTTGAGCAGATGATCAAAGGTCTGATCTGCCTTCATGATGTCAAACGACTAACCGATCTTGTCATTGACTGAACTCATTTATTTTCCTTTTACGGCTTTCAGGGCTTGGGCAAGAGTAAACCTTACCCTTAACAATCTCGGCCACCATTGTGTCTGCCGTGCAGTCATCTGACTTTGAATCAGACTCATCCGCTTCAATGATGGATCCCAAGTGGGAGCCTCAATTTTGGTTGGCTCTTCTACGCTCCTTCTCCTAGACGTACTGCTCTATTTGGCTAGCCTTTTCGGCTAACTGGCTAAGGTCAGAGCAGAATTGTCCCACCAATTTCTCCTTTAAATGAGGATGCGTGTTGTTGATTATCATGTGGGCATACTCAGATTCAGGGAAGTGTACAGTGCATTTCTCAACCTTCTTTCTGAACCTTTCGATAAAATTGGCAGCCGATTTATCGGCCTGCTGCTTGAGATTCATCAGATCAGTTACAGTAACCTGAGATTAGGGCCAATAGAACCTATCATGGAAGCAATCCTCCATGTCAGCTCTGCACGGAATCAGGAGCCAAAGAAGAGTACCATGCAAAGGTTGTTCCCGTTAGAGAGAGAGACGGCAATCCGAAGTGAGCCTGAACTGGTCTCCAGGCCGTATTAATCTTCCCATACTGCAGACTCGCTTGATCAGGTGGCAAATTTTGCCCCCCAAGATTCAGTGACGACCATACAGTGTGTTGGTTGCCAAGCGATTGGGCTTGTGTTCCTAGGTATGCTATTGGCTGCACCTGAGTAGGCACTAACTGATGTACATGCGGCTGAGGAACAATAACGGGAGTCACAGTCTCATGCTGAACAACACCGCTCATCAGAGGGATGACACAACTAGCCGAACATTCTCCTGGGTGCATTCGGTTGGTTTCCATCTCCCTCACTTGCTGAACCTCATTATGTACCATTGACTTTACAATGTCAGCCAATTTTTTAGAAAGTTGGTACATAATGTCATTGATCCCCAAGTCAATCTGTTGTCTAATGAAAGACATGGTCATTATGGTTGGACCTTCAGATAGACCAGAGTCTTCCACCGCTTGGGTTGATAGATGAAGTAAAGGTGTATCAACCGATGTAAGCATACCTGATGAGGATGTTGGTTCATTGTTCCTTCTGGGAGGATTTTGTTTAGGATGTGGATTGGACTCGAGGTTCATTTTCTTACCAGACCTTAGGCGCATACGTCAAGAATGATCCTGACCTGGAGAATCAAACTCCGCTACTAATTCACCTATGGTCCCACTGGGCGTGCCAAATTTGTTCTCGTCCTGAATTCTACCTTCTGTCGTTGTATCGACTGATCGAATCGGGAGACAAATTAATTCCTTAACTCAAGCGATTCGGGATGGAAACATAACTCTAATTTCCAGCAATGGGTTCCCCAACTACTCCAGAGAGTGTTAGGATGGTGTTACTAGTGAACTAAGAGGTAAGAAAACATGAATACAGTAAATATAAAGGGATAAAGTAAGAATAAAAGATAGATAAATTTTGATTTGTTTGATTGATTGTGTCTGTAATATGTACAAAAAATGAGTATTTATAGTACAAAAAAGAAGAAAAATTGTACAAACGTGCCCCCTCCCCATGTCAGCCATCAAGTAACCCACTAAGTTCAATGGCTGACCATTGGGGAGGTGGTGCCAATTTTCTCGCCCTCTACTCCTCTTGCTCGGGTAATGACCCTTGTTTTCAGATGTTGTTGGCCGTTACTGCTTTTAGGGGTATAGAAACTCTTTTGACTTGGTCGTTGAGGCGTCTGCATCTGTGTGAGTCCCAATCGTACCTCTAACTAACGACTTCAGCTAAGATGTCTTAGTAGCCGATGAAGTTCTCGTAGTCGAGGGCTAGGAGTAAATTCGGCTCCAGAATAGTTCGGTTATCACTGAATTTCAGCTAAACACTTAAATTATTTTTTAGTATTAACAAATTTATATTTATCATTCCTCTATCCTGTATTTTTATATATAGTATAAGCATGTTTTTGTTTCTTAGCTATTAACTGCTAATGTTGAAAAATATCAACGGTAGTAAGTAAAGATGTTATTTACAATCAGCTTTATATATAATTTTAAGCTGAGTTTTCCATGTACTAAAGTTTTTGGTACCAATTATTTTTTATTTCTTTTTAATAATTTGTACCTCTGATTCCGCTATCCTATTGTTTTTTTTATAGATTGTATAAGCATGCTTTGTTGCTTAGCTTTTAACGGCTAAGGTTGAAAAATATATCAATAATAATAAGTAAAGATGTTATTTTACGACTAGCTTTATATATAGTTTTACATCAATAAAAACAACAATAACAACATATCCAATGAAATTTCACGATGTGCGTCTGAATCTTTTAAATGAAAAGGAATGAGTAAATTATTACATTTCAAAAGCATTATTCTTATGAAATTGAAGTTTGAAAATTCCGTTCTATTTGGCTTCTCTCTCTTTTTTTTGACGATACGGTGTGTTAAATTCATAAGAAAATGTTTTAAACAAAATGAGCAATTTTGATGAAAAAAGAAAAGAAAAAGAAGGTAAATATTGATTAAGTGAGGAAGCTAAAAGGAAAGAATAAGAGAAAATGAATAAAGTAAACGATGTTCCACCCATATTATTATATAAACTCAAACATTTTTGGAGAATAAAAATTGTAATTGTTAAAAAATATTAAAGAAAAAAATAAAACTAAGTGACAATAATCTAATCTATGCCAATTTGAAGACCAAATTAAGATTTAAATATTTTAAATATTCAAATATTAATATTATACTCCATAATTTCAATAAATATTTAATAATCATGTGAAGCACGAACTAATTAACTAATAATAGAGAAGGATGGTCCTCCGGGGCATAGTCCAGTGGTAAAGTCTGGCCGCTATAAGACGCTCTGGCATGGACATCATGAATTCGATTCCCCGCAGACGCGAAGAAATTCTACATGTTGAAGGACCGGTGTCATCACTTCGAGGACGTCTGAGTAATACCAGTGAAGTAGTCAGACGCAAACCTGAAAACCTCGATTATAAAAAATAAAAAAAATAAAAAAAATAATAATAGAGAAGGATGGAAATCTAAGGATGAGCCGCAAATGCTGACTCACTTCAGAAGTGTCTGGCAAAAGCTATTTCACTTTTCAATAAAATTCATCAAATTCTAAAATCAATTACTAGAATTAAGTCAAAAGTGTCAAATTACAACTCAAACTAGTTCATGTCCCTATCCGTAGCGTTGTCAGAATTTTTATTAAAAGAATTAAAAAATATAAAGAACTAAACAAAGAAATCTAGAAAATTCAACATATTATATATATATTTAAAAATATTATAAACCTTATATACAATATAAATTTTCGCGGGAGGGGGCTCAACCTTACCTCAACCTGGCTCCGCCCCTCACTACTAGAAAACAAGGAATTAGGTAATTAGCGACGAATAAAATTGTACATAAACAGAAAAAATCTCATGCTAATTTGGAGGAGGCCTATTCCGAAATTTGGAAGTTTAATATATTCGCTGTTACAGAGCAACAAAAGGTGAGTTTTCTCACTCACATTCTTAGTAACATCCTTTGTTTTGAATTACAAATTTACAATGCATGTTAAAACATAGTACGCATGTTAGAATAATATTGGTGGTTGAAAACATAAGTTGTGATGAATCAAATTGATATAAGTATTGTCTTGTAACAAGTTTGAGCCTTGTATTTGCGGTCTGTTATTACTGTGCTATACTTGTTAGAATTGGATGAAAATTTACAAGGTTATAGATCTCTCACTCACGGTCAGATTGAACCCAAGCGGGGCTAAATACGACTTACGGTTTGAAAGTTATGACTGTTTAAAGTTTCTGCCTTATTTTACAAAAATTCTGGTGACACAGATTTCATAGGGTTGCTTCCTTCGTAAATTTTTACTAGCTACACCGAGAAATTTCATATGGAATTCGGTATAATAAGATATCATAATTTCCCTCCGATGTGGTACAATAAACACCTTAATTGGGATTACGGATTTAATGTTATAACCTTTTCAAGCGGGAGATACGAGAAAGTTGAAGGAAAGAAATATTATTTGAACTTCCTGAAGTTATGTCAATATCCTTATATGTGTATGAGTTTAGTCATACGATTGAATTGGTAAAAAAAATCTTGTTAATATAAATACTCTGCCTTTGGGGCTATTAAAGGGGTCTTCGGGCTATTCAAGGAGTCTTCGAGCTATTCAGGGAGCCTTCGGGCTATTCAAGGTCACCTGTTTGAATCTATATGTTAATTGTTTTAAATCAAGATGCATATTCTAAATAAATATATAATATACTATATGGAAAAAAAAAAAAGGGATGTTGGTTAAGCTGAATATTCCCTGAAACGAGTTGAAAGAAAATAATATTATGTGAATATTGAATTGGGGAACATTGAAAGTGGTGGAGTTCATTTCATAACCTGTTTATTTTGTTATAACATGATTGTATTTGAAATATTGTGAGGTTATTTTGGATTATAAGGCGAGATTCTCACTCAGCCCCGGATGATAGGGCTGACTCTTTTATTTAACATATTTCAGGAAAGGGCGATAGGGAAAAAGCTCCGCAACAGGGCTAGCGACCGTTCCGCAGCCTCATTGTTCCACCAATCCATTGCTTCAGACTTGGTGACTTTCATTATTTTATAAGTAGGTTTTAAGAACTACGTGGTGTTTCTTGAGGGAATGTCATGTCTCTCTTTTAGATTCTAAATTTCTTATTCCATATCTAAACTTTAATTGCGCTTAGTTTAGAACAATGTAGTTGTCCGAGTATGAACTCGTGTTATTCCAAAGAAAGTTTTATGTTTTATTAACCATGAATTGTCTATCATATATATTATTTCCGCACTTAAGTTTATGTTTAATTTAAGAAGAAAAGAAGTTAATGATTCGCTTAGAAAATGGATAGTTGTTCAGGTGTCATCACGCCCTAAGGAAAGACTTAAGAAAAATCGGGTGTGACACTCTCCCTTTTTCTTCTTGTGTTGCAAAGGAATTTACCTGACCGGTGGTATTGATTCTGTAGATTTCTAGGATTAAATTCTCATTGCATAGTTATTTTTCCTTAGGATGGAAGCACTTGTATATTGATTTGACAGATAATCCACATAACTATCACAATCAGGAAATCACAAATTGTTTTTTGGACAAGCCTCTGGCTAGCTTCGAAAGGGCAGAACAATCAGCGATATAAAGAGTGGATTCAAAAGCGACCTTTCTCTCCCTGTTTTCTTTGAAGTTTGAGTGACTGTGTTGCTGGCATGGTCTTACTAGAAAAAGGATTTGATGACTCCATACCTTTAGTGTTGTGCTCTACGTTTCCTGTTTCCTTTGAAGTTTGAGACCACTCATTCCAACTTTTTAAACCCTCTATATGTCACTGATAGTCCTCCCTTTCTAATGTGAGCCAGGGACTTGTTCAAGAATCAATTTGTGATTTTCCTGATTGTGATAGTTCTGTGAATTATCTCTCAAATCATTATACAAGATCTTCCATCCTGTGGATAAATAACTATACAATGTGGATTCCTTTGCAACACAAGAAGAAGAAAGAGAGAGAGAGAGAGAGCAATTTTAAATGAACTGATCTGCTAGTACCTGTCATAAATGAAAAGAAGCACATTAAAATTCTCAGTATAAAGGATTGATATTGAGAAATACAGATTTAGCATGGAAAAGATAAATGTCATCTATGTGAAGGATATCGAGATAGCTTCTTCCTTCTCTGTGCGTTAGCCCTTGATCGGATAATTATTCTAATTTAAAAGTAAAAAAATAGAGCTCTTTTGACTTTAAAAATTGTGTTTTATTAACAACTATTCCCCCTACTATCTCTTTACTGAGTACCAAGAAGGTACCAAAAAGAAACACGAGACTGCTGGGAATATCCAAACAGTCAATTACAGCATATGCGCTAGCCAGTGCCACAAAACGTAATTACAAGTTGAGCAAATCCTCTATTGTATCTATGATTGCAACTTCATCATGTACAAATACAATAACCAGGTTGCACCAAAAAGCTAGCAATAATATACATCTTTGTTTAAGGCTATGTATGTTCCTTCTGCTGCCTTCAGAAGTTCTGCTATCAACAGAAACAACCTAAAATGCATTAAACAAATCAGATAAACAAATCAGTGGTTAACAAAGCTCGCGATACTTGCATCAAATTCAACTTTTATGAGCGTGAACAAGTATGATGTTTTTGTTAACCACTTATCTGAAGTATAAGCATACTCCTTATTTTCCCCTTTTTGAGTTAATAAACTTGTGTTAGCCACTTGTTTTTTTACCAAATCAGATATCACCTCCTTGAGGCAAGTAGTTTGAAAATTCTTTTTCCGGTATCATCTAGCTTTCGGCAAGTCAGCCTCTTTCACAATCTACTACTCAAGAATGGTTTAAGAATAAGTTGCAGCACTATGTAGTCTTTCCATACTCATTTGTCAAAGTCATTATACTGGTGAGAGGGAAAAAAAAGCATTTAAACTAAGCAGCATCAGTCCAGCATCTTGTAACTGCTAAATAGATAGAACATAAAATTAGCCAAAAAGTAGAGAAATATGAAATGTGCCCTGTTACTTGGAGTTGCAAAATCTGCACATGTGCATTTTATTTTTTGATTAGTAATCAAGGATTTTATAAATATGTGCACTAGCCAGTGCCACAAAACGTAATTACAAATTGAGCAAATCCTCTATTGTATCTATGATTGCACCTTCATCATGTACAATAAACAGGTTGCACCAAAAAGCTAGCAATAATATACATCTTTGTTTAAGGCTATGTATGTTCCTTCTGTTGCCTTCAGTAGTTCTGCTATCAACAGAAACAACCGAAAATGCATACGCAATATGCGCATAGGCATATGATACTAAACCATCGTCTAGCCCCTCACTTTAAGCAGCCGATGGAGAAAACACTTTTAATACTCACAAGACAAGAAAATACTTGATGCATTTCGAATTTTTTTCCAACTCCGATAACACTAACATATTATTCCTTTTTTGTGTTTTTTCTTTAAAATGAACAAAGGAAAACATGCTGTGAATCAGACGATAAAAGAGCACATGGCAAATTGAAAAAGATGCAGATGCTCCGAGAATATCTACATTGCCTAAAGAGTATGCAGTTAATAGAATAAGCATGACAAAGAATTACCTAAATGATGCTACAGCTACCGATATGTCATCTTTCTCCAGGATCATAGTGTAGAATCCATGATAATTTAATCGTGAAAATTGTGATCTGTAAAGATATTAAGGATCAGTCAGACAGCACCGCTTAACTGTCATTGTATTTTGTAGTGTTGATACGAACATAGTCAAACAACACCATGGATGCAGAACAAAGGCACCATTTTGGCTCATTGAATCGATGAAACTTCATCCATATATTTGCATATTATCATATATCCCTTAGAACATAATGCTGCAGATAAACTTGTTCTTTTAAAGTTCTTCTGTGATTTCAAAAATATATTATTCATAAATTTATAGTTAAACCTGCCGTTCAACCCCTCCATTCAATTATTTTGAATGAGAACTGAATAAACAGTAGTATACCAAGATAGAAAAGAGTTGATGGCAAACAGAAATACTCACCCCCAGCAGTATATTACATGGAGTATCATATCTATGGTAGAAAGCACTCCTCCATAACAGTAAGGGCAACTACTAACTTTGCCTTCAAAGCAATAAACCGATGAACAGAGTGAACTCTGTCGTCACCATGAATGCACCTTAGAAGAGTCCACGAAAAGCCATCTGTCAGAAGATTAATGAGCCCAATGCGAGAGTGAAGACCTTCATAAACAAAAGAAAAGATTAGCAGATGAACTTAATCCAAGGCCAAGCCATACAGTCCACACGTCTATTTATAATGGCTAGTGAAAGGCATAATTCTCAGAAAAATAGATTAGTAAGAGGAAGTCAAACTTGTAGAACATTAGCAACTACAGAAAATGCCCAGTTGGAAGACTACAAAGATGAAAACACAACCTGGCTATGGGTGCATTTGGTACAGACGAAAATATTTTCAATGGACAATGTATTACCTTGGAAAAACATTTCCTGGATCATTTTCTGGTATTTAGTAGGGTATGTAAATGGCACATGTTAAACGTACAGAGTGTAAGATAGGTTTTGATGATAGTGTTTTGGTGATAGAACCAGACAAGAAGAGTGAATAGTTCCACCAAGTAGAAAAGATAAATGAATAGGTCAAGATTCTATAACATTTAACCAATCTGCAATAAGTAGACTGCAAATAGTCGATAAAATCTAGCCCATTACAGTTATATAAATGGAGGCAATAAAGTTACTTTAGCATCAGTCAGTTAATGTTCAAGGCAACATAAAAATCACTAACAAAAGAGAATATACATGGTGAACATTACCTGAGAACAAGCTTCTTGATGCCTGCCAACAGCACAAAGAAGATGAGCTCCAGACGAGGACCGGTCTGTTCTCACCATATTGGCAGCAACAACTTACACAAGTAGTGATTTAACAAAGACACCAACACAAAGAAAGAATAAGGAATTTATCTGAAAAAGATAAAATGAAACATTGAAACGAAGAAGCACCTTCACGGCCAGCTCAAGTAAAGACGTGGATACAGCTGAAGAAAGGGCAACAACACGCAACGCATTTGCATAGAAATACACGCTCTCTGGCGGCCTGGAGAGGAAGTAAGCTAACTGCATATTCTAGTTTCCAATCTTGTAATCAGAAACAAAATCATCAAGCCAAACAGTTTCTTATACAACAATTCAATATGAGTATTAAAAAATCCACTAAATATTTATTTATGGACTAATTATTACTACTGTATTGTATAACTGTAGGAACTTATAAACTTCAAATATTGCGGCTGAACTATTAGTCAGGGGGTTAAGCACCGGATGCAGAGATTTATTGACCGATTCCTCGTGCTATATATCAGCTTTCAGGGAACAGATCGATGAACCGCTGCCTCCAGTGCTCAACCAACTACACCAACATGAAATCCAAACAGGGGATGATGATGATGAAAACAAGGCAATATATACATACAATGCAAAATGATGCGTCATATACTCGACCAATATCTAGAGGAAGATGCAGCCTCATAAATGAAAAAGAAGCAAATTAAAATTCTCAGTATAAAGGATTTTTTATTTAGAATTACACATCTAGCATGGAAACAGTTCATTCGAGATGTTATATGTAATATAAATTTAACTAACAAATATGGAAGAATTTGATTTTTCCCTAGTATGCAATAATACCTTTTATTCAATCCACCTTGTGTTGGAGAATAAATTGCTCAAAGTTGAAGCATTTGCCAATTTAAAATTGCTCGCTCTCGCTTTTTCGTCTTGTGTTGCAAAGGAATTTACCGATTTCCAGGATGAAATTCACATTGCATAGTTATTTTTCCTTAGGATGGAAGCACTTGTATATTGATTTGACAGATAATCCACATAACTATCACAATCAGGAAATCACAAATTGTTTTTTGGACAAGCCTCTGGCTAACTTCGAAAGGGAAGAACAATTAGTGATATAAAGAGTGGATTCAAAAGCGACCTTTCTCTCCCTGTTTTCTTTGAAGTTTGAGTGACTGTGTTGCTGGCATGGTCTTACTAGAAAAAGGATTTGATGACTCCATACCTTTAGTGTTGTGCTCTACGTTTCCTGTTTCCTTTGAAGTTTGAGACCACTCATTCCAACTTTTTAAATCCCTCTATATGTCACTGATAGTCCTCCCTTTCTAATGTGAGCCAGGGACTTGTTCAAGAATCAATTTGTGATTTTCCTGATTGTGATAGTTCTGTGAATTATCTTTCAAATCATTATACAAGTGCTTCCATCCTGTGGATAAATAACTATACAATGTGGATTTTATCCTAGAAATCCACGGAATCTATACCACCGGTCAGGTAAATTCCTTTGCAACACACGAAGAAGAAAGAGAGATAGAGAGCAATTTTAAATGAACTGATCAGCTAGTACCTGTCATAAATGAAAAGAGTTGATGGCAAACATAATACTCACCCACAACTGTATATTACATGGGGTATCATATCTATGGGAAGAAAGCACTCCATAACAGTAAGGGCAACTGCTAACTTTGCCTTAAAAGCAATAAACCGCTGAACAGAATGAACTCTGTCGTCACCATGAATGCACCTTAGAAGAGTCCACGAAAAGCCATCAGTCAGAAGATTAATGAGCCCGATGCGAGAGTGAAGATCTTCATAAACAAAAGAAAAGATTAGCAGGTGAACTGTGTTGAGTGACTGTGTTGCTGGCATCGTCTTACTAGAAAAAGGATTTAATAACTCCATACCTTTAGTGTTGTGCTCTACGTTTCCGGTTTCCTTTGACGTTTGAGACCACTCATTCCAACTTTTTAAATCCCTCTATATGTCACTGATTGTCCTCCCTTTCTAAATATGAGCCAGTGACTTGTTCAAGAATCAATTTGTGATTTTCCTGATTGTGATAGTTCTGTGAATTATCTTTCAAATCATTATACAAGTGCTTCCATCCTGTGGATAAATAACTATACAATGTGGATTTTATCCTAGAAATCCACGGAATCTATACCACCGGTCAGGTAAATTCCTTTGCAACACAAGAAGAAGAAAGAGAGAGAGAGAGAGAGAGCAATTTTAAATGAACTGATCTGCTAGTACCTGTCATAAATGAAAAGAGTTGATGGCAAACAGAAATACTCACCCCAGCTGTATATTACATGGGGTATCATATCTATGGGAAGAAAGCACTCCTCCATAACAGTAAGGGCAACTGCTAACTTTGCCTTCAAAGCAATAAACCGCTGAACAGAATGAACTCTGTCGTCACCATGAATGCACCTTAGAAGAGTCCACGAAAAGCCATCTGTCAGAAGATTAATGAGCCCGATGCGATAGTGAAGACCTTCATAAACAAAAGAAAAGATTAGCAGGTGAACTTAATCCAAGGCCAAGCCATACAGTCCACGCGTCTATTTATAATGGCTAGTGAAAGGCATAATTCTCATCAAAATAGATTAGTAAGAGGAAGTCAAACTTGTAGAACGTTAGCAACTACAAAAGATGCCCAGTTGGAAGACTACAAAGATGAAAACACAACCTGGCTATGGGTGCATTTGGTACAGACGAAAATATTTTCAATGGACAATGTATTACCTTGGAAAAACATTTCCTGGATCATTTTCTGGTATTTAGTAGGGTATGTAAATGGCACATGTTAAACGTACAGAGTGTAAGATAGGTATTGATGATAGTGTTTTGGTGATAGAACCAGACAAGAAGAGTGAATAGTTCCACCAAGTAGAAAAGATAAATGAATAGGTCAAGATTCTATAACATTTAACCAATCTGCAATAAGTAGACTGCAAATAGTCCATAAAATCTAGCCCATTACAGTTATATAAATGGAGGCAATAAAGTTACTTTAGCATCAGTCAGTTAATGTTCAAGGCAACATAAAAATCACTAACAAAAGAGAATATACATGGTGAACAATACCTGAGAACATGCTTCTTTTTTCCTGCCAACGGCACAAATAAGATGTGTTCCAGACGAGGACCGGTCTGTTCTCACCATATTGGCAGCAACAACTTACACAAGTAGTGATTTAACAAAGAGACCAACACAAAGAAAGAATAAGGAATTTATCTGGAAAAGATAAAATGAAACATTGAAAGGAAGAAGCACCTTCACGGCCAGCTCAAGTAAAGACGTGGATACAGCTGAAGAAAGGGCAACAGCACGCAATGCATTTGCATAGAAATACACGCTCTCTGGCGGCCTGGAGAGGAAGTAAGCTAACTGCATATTCTAGGTTTCCAATCTGGTAATCAGAAACAAATCATCAAGCCAAACAGTTGCTTATTCAACAATTCAATATGAGTATTAAAAATTCACTAAATATTTATTTATGGACTAATTATTACTACTGTATTGTATAACAGTAGGAACTTATAAACTTCAAATATTGCGGCTGGCCTATTAGTCAGGGGTTAAGCACTGGATGCAGAGATTTATTGACCGATTCCTCGTGCTATATATCAGCGTTCAGGGAACAGATCTATGAAGCGCTGCCTCCAGTGCTCAACCAACTACAACAACATAAAAGCCAAACAGGCGTTGATGATGATGAAAACAAGGCAATATATACATACAATGCAAAATGTTGCGTCAAATACTCGACCAATATCTAGAGGAAGATGCAGCCTCGCAAATGAAAAAGAAGCACATTAAAATTCTCAGTATAAAGGATTTTTTATTTAGAATTACACATCTAGCATGGAAACAGTTCATTCGAGATGTTATACGTAATATAAATTTAACTAACAAATATGGAAGAATTTGATTCCCTAGTAGGATGCAATAGTACATTTTATTCAATCCACCTTGTGTTGGCAACTCCAGACAAGCATTTACTTCCTTTTCTGAAGGCTCCAGATAAGCATTACTTTACCTCAGTTTTTTTCGGGTTTTCGATTTTTTTTCCAGTAAAGTCTTCATACAAAACTTACACCTTATGCTTGAAATATTTCTTTAGGATAGAATACGCAAGCTGCTTCCTTCCCCAACAGGTTTATACATTTCAATCTTTGCTGATTTTTTTTATTTTTAACCTGGGGAAACAGATAGTGAAACAGAACAGTAAGCTTGTCTGGACATACATATTGACTTCAACAAGGCAAAAGCTTCTATCAGCTCCAGCAATACATAACAGATTACACCAGTGGATCATTCTTATCTGATCGCAAAGGCAACCAATCGAGCTCCAACCTAAGAGTTCCAGGAAACTGAGGTGGTAAAAGCGAATTGGCTAACGGATCAGGTGAGTCCTGCAAATGAGGAACGTGATGTAGTTTAGAAGCAATTAGAACTGTGTGCCAGACTTTTAGATAACCTTTGAACAGCCAATTGTTGAGACTTTTGCCGAAATCCATGCAAAGAACTTTAAGGAAGGCTAATATCAAAGTTCAGTTATTCAAGTTTTATGGCAATTCGTCCACGGCTACGATCTCCAGGTACAACTGGTGAGAACTTGATTCAACGGATCCCTTCCCTATGGGTATTAAATGAGGACGACTGTCCAATAGTAACATCCCACCAACGTATGTTTCCTGATTTGTCCCCGATAACCTGCAGAACGGATGCATTACTGCCAAACTTGTTAACAAATAAGCAACCAAACAGCAAATGACACTTTTAATGTAAAAAAGAACACACGACATACCTCATGAGGCAGCTGATAGGCCACCAATCCCTCAGATGAAACTAATGAAGATGAAGGCCACCTTGGTCTGGAAAAATGACGATAATGTTATGTTAGGTACAATAGCACATCTGATAGTAAAACAAAGACATTGAAAGAGGTAAGCAGATTCAAAGGTAAGGTAATTTCTCTCTCTCTCTCTCACCCAAGCTACACTTTTGTTACTTTTTGATGAAGAAAGGTAAAAGCAAAAGTGGCCTACACTTCTCTTTTAGATTGTCACAGAAACTTGCATCTTTACTTATCATTGAACCTAACACAAATCAACAATACAGTTTTTTCTTTTCATATTAATAAATTTTCTTTCTTGTTAGATGATAAATAAAGACTCATAAACAGAGACCACGGATAATTTAATATCTTGCACTCTCTGCAACAGACAGGATAGTCCAACTCCAAAAGAGATTATATGTTAACGGCAGCATTAACAGAATTTTCTTGACGGAAAGAACCATAAGAAGTAGATACAGAAAAAATCAATAGCATCAACTATGCCGCAACCAGTGTTATCAAAAGCGAAAAGCGCAAAAATGCTCTAAGATCAACTGGGGCTTTAAGCGCAAATAGCAAATAAAGCGTGAGCTTTAATGAAAAAAGGAACAATGGTGCAAAAATACAAATATACATATTGTTAGTCCAAGACTAATAATAATAAGCACGAATAACAAATATATGGACAAAGAAATCGTAAATACATTACGATAAAGTGAAATATCAATTATCTAGTGTCACCTCTTAAAGAGAGGCCCATTGGCAAGAAAGTATGTCTTAGAGCCTTGTTGATGACACTGAAGCGCACATAAAGCTAGGTGAAGCACTCAACATGTTTTGAGTCTCGCTTTAGGGCTTAAGCGCACCTTTGACAACACTAGCCGCAACCCAAACTGGCACGGGTTGATTATATGAGTCTTTTATATAGATTCCTCTCTATTCATCCCATTTCATTTTAATAATAAATGATTCGCCTTGTAAGGAATTAACTTCCAATCCATTTTTGGAAATTCATGAAGCAATTGTGATATTCTTTTATTGGAAACTAGAATCAAATACTAATTCATGAACTTGCATTATAAGAATTGAAAAAACCCAACTATAGGAGAAAATTTTTTCTTTAAAAAAAGGAGATTGTGAGACGTGAATGAAAATCCCAATCAGATTAGTGTCTTAAAGCGGAAATCTTTATTTTCTCTTTCGGTCTGCCAATCACTTGGGGTGTTTAAAGTAGTTTAAGCTGAAATCACATGTAAGTCTTTGCCTTGATTAATTTCACTTTTTCCCTGCATAAGGCTCTCTCAATTTAGATTAAAATTTCTACACCTAATTTCTTACTTAAGTAACAATAATCCAAACAAAAACTTGCAGAAAGATCTCAAAGACCAGAAATTCAAAATAAGTTCTTTTTTCCTATGATCACCAAGAACAAAATGATTACTTATGAGTATTCAAGTTACTCCTGCGTTATTTCCACTTAAGTCGGAACGAGTAAGCATATCATTGTTAAAATCACCAAACTTGGAGGGCAGAAACAATGAGCTTATCAATAAAGCCTAGATTATTTCATAATGATTCAGTTTTTGACAGTTGCTCTTTTGATTTGACACATGAAAACAGAATGACACAAATCCAAGAAGTTTGATTAAATCATGTCAACTGAAAAGTTTTAAGTCACTCGAGATTCATGGATTTACAAGGTAAACTCTTATCCATGCTAAGCTCATTACTTGGATCTGCAAAAAAAACTTGTCCCTCATGGGCAAATCTATCTGAAAAATAATTTCTAGTTCTACTTTTGCTTCTTAATTCAAAAAGGAATTTGTAACCACCAGGTCCTGGTTGTTGTCGACCCATTTCAGGTCACACAAGTGATTAAGCACTTTCTTAGAGAACCAAAGGGAACATCATGCTAATTGTTTAGGGCCTACCAACTATGTCCACAACTGTTTAAGAAATTCAATTTAGCAACTTAGTAAGGTCTTAGAACCAATGGTGAATGAATAAGATTTTATCATACTTAAGACACATATATCACGGTGGAATGACTAATCAAATTATTCAGATAAAACTATAACATAACACTTCATATACCTATTAGTGTTGTTAAAGGCTCGGCTCACTTAAAGCGCGCTTAAGCCCTGAAGCTCGGTGAAACCCAGCTTGTGCGATTCATATCACTTAATTGAGGCTTTAGTATAGGTGTCAAGGTGTTAAGGCGTTTGTATTTTCACTAATGGGCATTGCCTTAAAGGGCACAACATCATATGTATAGCTTAATTATAGTTTTTCTGTTTTGTCCTAAGAATTATTGTTTGTATTTATAGTTTCATTATCTCGCATTACTTTTCTATTTTTTATTTATTCTCCCTTGGCAGTTTTCTTCGCTAAATCTGACGCTTTAATTGCGCTTTGCGTTTAAAGCTACAACAAGTTTTGGAGCTTTTTTGCGCTTTTCACTATGACTATGCACGCCTAGACTATTTCGCTATGTACTCACTACCTCCAGCCAACATAGATACTATGGTAACTATATTCACCAAGACTCAGTCAAATGGGAAGAAATTACCTAGCATTTTTTATCTTTGCTTGAACTCTAATCATGGTCTTCCATGTTTTTATCCCACTTTGTTAACCGCTAGGATACACCCTTTGAGTGAAAGCGTAACATTTCTTGATTTTCATATTATAGATCTAAACGCGACTATTTAATATAATGTTTTCTTGCAAATATTATAATGTAGTAGCTCCATACTTCATGTTTTTTACCCTTAAGGAGATTATGTCACTTAGTATCAATAGACACGCTAAGTCAAAGCACTTGAATAATGAAAAAAAATCTTTTACTCCAATATTTCTACCGTTGTGGTCTCAATCGCACTAGTCACAGCTACCGTCCTTATAAAAAACTAATCAAAACTAGTGTCATGTGAATACCTTCCAAACTAATACTAACGTTAATGTTTGAGATTTGAGCCTTATTGGTTAAGAATTTATGATGACTTGTGGAATTGAGAAAAACATTCTACTTCATTATGTATCTATTTACTTTTATGCTCTATCTTATGACGATAATTAGGGGAAGTGAAAGGAAGTCACAAATGGAATATTTCTATTTCCGTTTATAGCATCCTCCAACACTACGTGTACCAGTTGGATCCCCTCTAGTAATAACTTGATGAAATTGGAATGACCTAGTAGAAGGGTTTTAGACTACTTGCAACGAGAAAGAGTAGTTTAAAATAAGTTTGCTTTATAGGAAGCTACTTAAAGAATTTAAAACTCGATCAAATAAAGATAAACAACTTCCACACATGTTATGATGGCGAGATCCACCGAGTCTTAGTGTTAATTGATGTCATTGCTTCACCGCTTAAAGCGATAAAGCAATCCAAGCGAGTTAACACTTAATAAGCAAAACCATGCGCTTCAAATGATGACGCGCAAAATAATACTAACCATAAGCGGTCAATTTTTGGCTCAACTATGAGGAGTTGGAATTAATACCAACTTTACTATAGCATTCAATTCAAACATGTTTGGTATTTTTTAGTTTTTCATAACTTGTGCGCTTTACTTCATTATGTATCCCTTTACTTTTATGTTCTACCTTATGAGTTATGACTATTATTAGGGAAAGAGAAAGGAAGTCACAAATGGAATATTTCTATTTAGTTGATAACATCCTCTAACACTACTTGTACCAAATCGGAACCCTCTACTAATAACTTGCTGAAATTGGAATGACCTGGCTAGAACAGTTTAGACTACTTGCAAAGATAAAGAGTAGTTTAAAATATATTTGCTTCATACGAAGCTACTTGAAGTATATAGAAGGGAATCAAACTAAAGAAAACCAGCTTTCAGACATGTTATATGGCAAGATCAGTTAAGTCTCATAGTATTATTAATGGCCACTGATTTTCCACTTAAAGCGATTAAGCAAGCCGATTGAGGAGTTATCACTTCATGAGTGAAGCCATGCGCTTCAGAGAAGTGTGTGCTTCAAATGATGACGCGCAAAATAATCTCAATGATAAGCGGTAAATTCTTGGCTTAACTTTGAGGAGTTGGATTAATATTAGCTTTATTATAGTATTAAATTCATACTTGTTTGGTACTTTTTAGTTTTCCATAACTTTTGAGCTTTACTTCAAAGAAGTGTGCGCTTCAGTTCTCGCTTTTTGCTTCAAGCAGATCTTTTTGCTTTTTTGTGCTTTCTGCGCTTCAGTTCTCGCTCTTTGCTTCAAGCCCATAGATCTTGTTGCTTTTTTGTGCTTTTCACTTTTGAAAAGATTGGATCCTCATGGTCTAAGCTTGATGGACAATGTATCATTACATCAAAAATGATGAAAGTGGGCCAATTTTCATATGGAAGACTTCGTGCTCAAAGAATCAAGGTTTAAGTGGAGAAATAATTCCTGGTCTTATCCAATGAGGAAAGGCGGTGAGGTATATTTCTAATGCTTAACAACACAAATTTTAAGTGTTTGGTCTTTGTTTTCGGAGCTTAAATAGGGATGTGCTAGTAGGTGTTAAGAAACTCACAAAGTAATTGAACTAACATTATTTTCCCCTTTACCAACTCAGGGATCCCCTTCCTCTTTTATACTCCCTCCTTTCATATCCACGTCCACCAACTAATGCACAGTGAGGATGCATTCCCCTTCATTATGTGAATTAAATATCACAATGCAGAAATTTTCCCGAATCTATGCACTCCACTACTCTTAAGGTAGTCTCAACAGACCAAACAGAAACAAATCACTTGTTAGAGAAAAAATTTACCAGAAAAGCCGACCCAATTCTATTCCGTTTTTATCATTTTGACAATAAGAAGGGGATCCTTGGAGCAACAGTAAAGTTGCCTCTGTATGACCTATAAGCCACGGGTTCAAGATTCCACTGACGCTTGCATCAAGGTCGGTTGTATACATTACAGCACTTGAATAAACGTAGAATGCTTCAAGCACCAAGTTACCCTTACCATCGGCCTTATCATTTTGACACTAAATCTATAGATCTGATTGACTAGACTTCTCGCTAACCTAAGAACTACTTATTCACGACCAAGGAAGAAAACTATCATTTATATAGGCCTAATAATTGACTTGAGTTCAAGTACCATCAATATAATGTTTCTTCAAACACCCACGATCAATTTCTCTAATATTATTTGGAGTCTAATTCTCAAAAGCTTAACTACCATTAGTATAATGTTACTTCAACCATCAACAACAAATTAGGCTGCTAATATGAATACCAAATGTAATCCTCAAAAGCTTAACTAAGTCATTGACCATGCATTTAACCAACTTAGATGCTTCTTGAGGAACTATTTCTCCCAAATCTCTATGTTGATTAACAATTATGTAACAGCCATTTAATAATTGGATAAAGCAACATCTAATGTTATTCCACTCATGATCGAGTATTCATGAGTAAAGCGTGGATTACAAAAAATAAAGAAGTAACAAAATTCATCTGTTTTTTACTTTTTTTCTCATGGCTAGCCTACTTGTACTGTATAACAACTAATGAATTATAAGCTTTCTCAAGTTATAACCTTCTTAACTCCATACCAAGAGGAAGATCCGGAAATCGCAAAATCTTGATCTGATTAGGGAGTTTGCTGCATCCTGGAGCAGGAGCCGGTGGAAGAGCCTGATAGGAAGATCAGCAGAGAATCTGATATGAGTTTCCGCTATAATAGAGAACTATTTAATTGTCCTTGAAGGGCTAATAACAGACAATTAGTTCATCCAAACATCCTTAACATATTCATACGCTAGCAAAAGTTGACATACGTATTCTGGTTCAAAATGCATTCTTTGATAAGCAATTCTTTTAGGGGTATGTTTGGTATGACAGGAAAATTCTTTCCTTAAAGATTTGAGGGAGACATTTTCCGGATCAATTAAAACACACCAATGCATCTCCAACCCACCACTATCCACACACCCTTCCTAAACACACACACACCTGCCTAAACCACACCCTTACCTACCCCTCTCCTCCTCCCCCACCTATCCTCTTCCTCCTTACCCCCTCCCCCCACCCCACCACCCCACCACCACGACCACATGAAGTTGCACTCCGAATTCAAAAACCTCATAGTGTTTCGCTTTGAATACATGCAAATGCTCTTAAAATGACATTTTCCAACTTGCGTACCAAACACAAGAAAATGAGTAGCAAAGCCACTTATTTTTCCGAAAAATATTTTGTTGGGTTCTGTGGAAAATATTTTCTGTCATACAAAATAGACCCTTATTCACTTCTGCAATGACCAAATAATCTAGGCTGTAGATACATTCGATTATGTATCGAGAGATCTTGTATACTCCTAACGAAACCCCATCTTGCACAAATATTTGATGGGGCATGAATGAGGCTGAAACTTAATCAACATAAATACTTGATGTTCATGATTGAACATACAATGCAAATACAACAATGAGCTCATTTTGCACAAAGCAGTTAAAGAGTTCTGGAAAGTATGCAACTGATTCTCCAATGAAGAAGTTTTTCTTGCAGAATGTACTATCTTAATGCATGTTAAGTCGACATATAAGAGTAGAAACTACTTAGGTGAGCTCACATGTGTTATCAAGACAAAAGATATAAAATCTAAATGCAAAATATTTGAAACCAATACAAACGAACCTGCTTCAGAAGGTTCTGGCACTGAAAGCATATCATTTATAAAGGCATCGAGATTTGGTTCCATCTGCATATTTCGTTCTCCCTCTCCCTCATCCTGGAAGGAATAAAACCTTGTCGGTTATGTTACAACTTTTAAAAAAGAATTCAATGTTGTCTCGGAAATGTAAACATACTCTGGACTCCCTCTGTTGAGGCATATCTGGAATCTGCTCCATCAGGCAGCTGTTTGACACATAAACATCAAAAAAAGTTAGAAATCTTCTGATTCACAAACTTCGACAACCAAATTGATGCTTTCACTATGCAATATCTTAGCAATAACTAGTTATCCAGAGAAGATTAACACAGAGAATTGGATAAATTCAATTTTAACGGTCATGATTGTGTTGCACAAAACCCAATGGAAACGTGATTTTGTTTAAGAAAAAAGCAGAACAGATATAACATGAAGTTAAGTGAATAAAGAAAGCACTATAAAATAAATCAAGTGCAGAAACATTGGTCCGTATTAGCAGCAACAACAACAACATACCCAGTGAAATCCCACAATGTGGGGTCTGGATTGGCCCGTATTAGCAATAAACATAAAATGTTGTTACCTAGAATCGGTTACAAATGGCACGCGCTGAATCAGACGAACCATCTTAGATGTCACTTCGTCCTCAGGTGTCATAAGATAACATTTCTCCTGCATTCTCTCAGGACTAAACACCGCCGCCAGAAGAGATATATTATGTGCCTATAGTTGAAACAAAAGAATGGCATCACAAGGGAGACATTATAATCTATAAAATTAGGACAAAACGATTGCATAGTAGGAGAACTAACTTGTCTAGCAGAATGAGGATAAGATGCTGGCACAACAGAAGGGGTATGAGGTACCACATTGTCCATAATCCGTGTAGCCTGCGATTTTTTTAAAACAAATAATGCATTTACATTATAGTAGTCACAAAAAGAAGATGAATTTAACTTTGACAAGTTTAGGTAACACCTCAGCATATGATCCTTGGGTATGCTCGGCCTGATTAGAGGTATGTGCATCATAAATTACATGCCACCATTCCGCTAGAAATCCCTCTGGAGATTTGATAGCTGAAACAAATTGCAGAATTAAATAATTATACAGTAGCATAGCACCACAATTAAAATGATCAGTCACTATGTTGTGCAAAATAAAGAAATGCAGTTAATACCATTTTAGAAACAATTGAACTTAGATAAGTGCACCACAATATTCAAAAACTGGCATTATCTATCATTCCCTCCATTCTATTTTATATGTGTAGTCTCTTCTTTTTGGACCATTTTAAAAAAATTGACAAAGTTCTATATCTAATTTCTTTTAATAATATTTTCCTGTTAATGATATGCTATTAAAAGAATTGACATGGCATGTTGAAACCCATTATATATCAAGGGTACTTTTGGTATGTTACACTTCATTTATCTCAGTTTATGTGACGCACTTTTCATTTAAAATTGTCCCGAAGAAGGTCACCTTTATACATTAAAAATAGGGATAAAGCACTATTACCACCCTAAATTATACCCGAAGTTGCTACGAAACACCTTATCATTGCACTTTTTTAAAGTGTAATTCTTTGCACTTTTATTGCTGACGTGGCATAAAGTACAGTGAAATACACGCGCTGCCACGTGTTTTGTATTTTTTTTAATTCTATTTCATTTTCTTTTCTTTTTAATTCCGAAATGTGATGGAAATATTATTTTGTATTTAGAAAAAATGAAAAGAAAAATTATTTTTGTATGAACTTGAAAAATTATTAGAGGTGTTGAGCATAGTAGAAGGTTGCTGAAGTTTTAAAGTTAAGATTCAAGTACTAAATTCATTCTAAATTCGTAGTTGTTGATGAGATTCGAAAATGAAAAAAGAATTTTGAATCCACCATTGCTGAACCTTGAAAAAGCTTGAAGAACAAAAAAATGGATTTGTCGAAATTCTTGATTGTTGGTCAAAATACTTCGGGTATAGTTCAGGGGTAATAGTGTCTTATCCCTATAAAATAACTTTCTCATTTTACTATGATAGTTTACCGTCACACATGGCTAAAGCTTATTTTAGATCACATATTTCAAAAATATTCTTTTTTTTTCTTAAATTTCACGCCTCGATGACACATAAATTCGAACGGAGTATACATTTAATTTGTGTCAAAAGACATATATTTTTTCTAAAACTTTGTGTATAGTCAAACACCGTATAAAAATTACTAAATTGGATCGAAGGAATAACAAAGTTCTTAAGAATAACATGACCGAAAAAGTCAAGGTAGGGTCCGGAAAAGGCCCAGTCCAAAGGGTGTGATGTAGGTATTTTACCCATTGTTAAGTCACACGGAGATAACTTTTAATTAAAAGAAAAGACTTACCAACATCTGAGGAATTTAAAACATTAGCTTCGCTTGCCAATGTCTCAGCAGTATTAAGCATCCCCTTCTTAACCAAATAATCATGGATGTATTTGTCAAGCCTGAAATTTGCCAATAGAGTCTCATAAATATTTTCTTGATCAAGTTGTGTTTCAATATTTATTAGAAGTTCTAAATTGGTCCATTTTATCCTTTATTCGTATTCTTCATTAATTGAGAAAAGGGTTAGTATTTATTCTTCAACTTTTAACTAAAATTTAATATTACCTTAAGTTGGGTCGCGGCGCCGGAAGATCCGAGGGTTCGCAGGAGTTCTTGCCATGTGCGGGAAGGCCGAGGCGGGAAATCAGGCGGAAAAACTTAGGAAAAGTCAGATTTTTATTTTGAAAGGGCACAGTGGGGACAAGTGTCCCCATCCGATTTTTACATGCGATATATTGACCAAGTCTTAAAGACTTGGTCATTTGTCATCTCTCTCTTTGAAAAACCTCTTCCTTCTCTCTAAACATTTCAAGCTCCTCCTTCTCTCTAAAAATCCAAGAGGATTCTAGCCTTAAGAAAAATCTGAAAAATTAAAAGACAAGAAGGAAGCTTGTGGCTAGCTTGTGAAGGTGGTGATGGTGGTATTCTTGGTAGAAAGGCTAGCAAATTGTTGGATAAAATTTGGCTAAAGCTCTAAGGTAATGATTCTTCCTCTATTATTAGTTTATAGAGTTGCATGTTAAGAAGAAAATACTTATGGTGGTAAATAATGCTCTTAGAGTCATTGCATGCTAGAAATGTGGGTTGGATATGAAGGATTTGGTTAAAGAAATATTATGAGCATGTTGTAGCCTAAAAACCACTTTAGAATTGTTAAGTGTGCTATTATAACTTATGGGGCAGAATTTTACACACCCAAGATTAGATGTGTAATCCCCTTTGTGTTGGTTTTGATGTTGGGCCTTAATGAGGCGTTTGAGTGTTGAAAATCGGCCTTTGAAAAGGTGGCAAAGTGAGTAGAAACAAAGGAAATCTTGCCAATTTTCCTTAGGAATTGATAACTTGAATTTGGAATTTCTACATTGAAATTAGAGGTTAATAAACACATTATGGTTATTATAGGTTGACATATTACTTGCGGTAGTTGGACTTAGCAAGCGGATTGACCAAGGAGGTATGTAGAGTTTTCCTATCTCTTGAGCATGAATAGTTGTATCTATGTAGTACGGTATACGTACAAGATTTGATAATCTACACTTGTTCTAAAGTATATGATACTTGTTTCATTTCAAAAGTATAAGTCCTTTGGATTGAGGGAAAATGTTTTGACAAAGGGATAACACTAATATAATGACTTTATGGGGAGTTGGTTATATTAGTTTACTTGAAAGGTTCACAAAGAAAGGTTTACTCTAATTAAAACAAGTACGGGTAAAGGATTTGAAACTAAGAAAGGTGAATTGATTTTTAGGCATTGGTTGCCTAAGGTTTTAAAGGAAATGGAGTCACTTGATTTAGAAGCCTATTATATTTCTAAAAAGGAAATGTGACTTGTCTTGAAAAGAAATCGTAACTTGACACTATGGTGATTAATATCTTGGAATCTTTGTATAAAAAGAGTTTTTCTTAAAAAGCTAGAAGTACATGGTACTTGGGTTGAATTCCCGAATTTTCTATTAAAAGACATGTTAGTGCCTTAGGATACTAAAATGAGAGGATATATTAATAATGTTAATAAGAAGTTAGGGGATTTCTTAACTTGCTTATGTTATGATAAGCCGGTAGTGCTTATGTTATGATAAGCCGGTAATGCTTAGGTATGATATGATAGGCCGGTAGTGCTTATGTTGTGATATGATAGGCCGGTAGTGCTTATGTATAATATGATAGGCCGGTAGTGCTTATGTTATGTATGATAGCCGGATGAGCTATGTTATATATTTGTATTATTACTGGTAAACCCGGTTATTATCTATGCCATGGATTTGCTACCCATGACGCGAGTCGCGGCTTGCACTCATGCGGATCCGACCACGTGATCCATGCGGGTGAAATAGTCTCACGCGAGTACGGCGATGGTACTCATGCGGATCCACGGGATCCATGCGGGTGAAATAGTCCCGTGCGGGTGAAATAGTCCCGTACGAGGCGGATGACCTCACGCGGGTCCACGGGACCCGTGCGGGTGAAATAGTCCCGCGAGTAGGATTGCTTGCGATACTACAGGCGAGGTACCTGTTTTGATCGTGAGCCTCCTATTTTTATGCTATAAGTTTTATACTCGTTACTCTCATTGTTAGTAAGGCACGGTCTGAGAAATTGATTTTTATCTATGACTCGAATTATCTTTGACTTGTGATATTACTACGATATTTTCGGTTTACATACTTGCACGTTGTGTATCGACCCGCTTCCTGGGCCGCGTTCAATCTGCGAGTAAGGGAAGCGGTGGTAGATCCTCATTCCTAGGATCTCTTACTCAGTGTCGTGAGCTCCATTCTCCGGGCTCGACTTTTGGTATGGTTCTCCGGTGTTGTGATATTTTGTACATTCAGGGCATGACGGGGCCTGTCACATAGTGTTACTTATTCTTAGAGGCCTGTAGTCTTGTCATAACTTGGGTTGTTTAAGGATATAGGCGTTCGATTTGATGTACTTTTGGGGTAGCCATTTTGTCTTGGCTGTTTATACTATTATGGTTGTTTTACCTTGAGTTTATTTCCATTGGTTTTCTCGATGTTGTGTCACGAGGTGCGGGTCAAGGCAGATCGCGGACCCGTGGTCGGGTCGTGACAAAAGTGGTATCAGCGCAGTTAATGCTCGAAAGGGGTCTACAGGCCGTATCTAGTAGAGCCGTGATTATCGGTGTGTTGTGCACCACATCTATACTCAGGAGGCTACAGGCGATTTAGGATTGGTTTCCTTTTCTTTCACTCTAAGATCGTGCAATAGAGCTGTGTTATAGGTTGAATTTCCTCCGACGTAAACTTTGTGTGTATCGCTTATGCCTCCACGCAGCACCGCGCCCGGCGGCAAGCGCAGTGGAGGAACTACTAATAGGGCAACCGAGGGTTACGTGGCACGTGCCCACCCCTTACGGATGTGGTGTTTGGACGGCGAAGTTCTACCACGCCGCCAACCCCAAGAGAGTCCGAGGCAAAGAAGAATGGCCATCGAGACCGCAGCCCGAGCCTCCAGCCCAGAAATGGCGCAGGATATGGGCTACGCGAGACGGCCCGCCATTAGCCGTGATCAGGCGCATACGGAGAT
This sequence comes from Przewalskia tangutica, assembly GCA_029844215.1. Lineage (NCBI taxonomy): Eukaryota > Viridiplantae > Streptophyta > Magnoliopsida > Solanales > Solanaceae > Przewalskia > Przewalskia tangutica. The sequence goes on from CM056719.1 coordinate 1,687,989, forward strand.
AGCCGAGACAAGCAGCTCAGCCGCACCGTAGTTCAAAGACAGAGCTAGCTCGAGGCGAGGACTTTTTGAGTTGCAGCCCACCTGAGTTTTATGGGTCGAGGCCTGAGGATGATCCTCAGGAGTTCATCCGACAGTTGCAGCGGATCATGAGGGTGATCGGGGCTTCGGAGACCGAGTCGGTGGTACTAGGTTCACATCGGCTGCGGGACACTGCAGTTGACTGGTATGATTCATGGGAACTGTCCCGGGGGGAGCATGCGCTCACTGCTTGGGACGAAGTTCTCGAGGCGCATTTGGCCATTTCTTGCCTCCGCAGATGAGGAGGGCTCGGGCCGATAGATTTTTGACGCTGAGACAGAATGGGCGGACGGTCCGGGAATACAACATGGAGTTTGATTCATTGGCTAGGTATGTGCCCGCTTTGGTAGCAGACATGGAGGACAGGGTGCACCGCTATGTCACAGGACTCGATGATCACTGTCGCGCCCTTTTCCGGCCGCGGCATTTATTTTCTAAACTCCTGCTCAAATAAAAAGGTTAGAAAATAAAAATAAAAGCTAAAATGTTTAAAAGAATGCTAAAATCGCAAAAAGGATGCTAAAGTTTAAAAGGGTGCTAAAAAGGCTAATGGGTTGCTAGAATGCTAAGGGTTCGCGGAGTCGCCACCTAATTAATTTGGGTGAATTAGGACACCTAAATGTTTAACTAGTTTAAAGTAAAACATTAACTCCATTTTAATGGTCTGCTAAACTTAATGAGATTCTGGGTAAGGGTTCTTTATTAATCTAGAGGGAAGGGGTTAGGCACCCTCTAAGATCCGCTAACTTGCGGTTGTCCTGCCAAACCTAGGGTAATTATTATGTTTTAAAAATGCAAAGTAAAAGCTCTTCCTGTTTAATAAAATGCTAAAAATGTTAAAATGTTTAAAAGGTGCTTAAAAAGGGCAAAAGTTTGCTAAAGGTATTAAATGCTAGAAGGGCTCCTACTTAGAAAAGTGTTAGAAAATGATAAAAAGTGCTAAAATGTTTAAAAGACTTAAAGATGCCAAGGGGTGCTAAATAGAAAAGCTGTGCTAAATAGAAAAGATGCTAAGGTGCTAGAGGTATTTATATTATTTATAAGAGATGGTGTAAAATTGATTTATCATAGATGCATGCATTTTATAAAAGACTTGTGCTACATGTAGAGTTTAGAAGTGTTCATTTACTTTTATTTATAAATAAGTGACGCGAAACTAATTTATAAGTTAAATGTATGCACTTACTTGAAAAATTTAATTTATGTGGCCTAGTGCAAGAGACGGCTATCATTTGGCAAAGTTTTGATCGTGGCAAGCCTGCAAGAATTAAATTAAAGGGAATACATTTCTAATGTCCAACTACTTACTAATCTATTGGTTCAAGATTTAATTATTCCAACTATTCTACTAATTAGTGTAATGTTAAACAATTAATTTACAATAAATAAATGAATGGGGGCGGGGTAGAAAATAATATAAAGGACTCGAAGGATGGCGATGTCTTTCGCTGCGCTTTGGAATTCCGATGCGGATAGAGAGATGCACATAGATGCGGGTACTAATTTGCCACGATGAGTCTCGCCATGAGACTCTTTGTTGCTCCGGTGCGTGCCATGTAAAAGAAATAAGAAAAGATAATGATTAGTACATGTCCAAATCTCTTGTAATAATAAATAAGCATTTAGCATGAGATGTAACACATATAATTTTATGTTTAAGCATATATACCCGTATGGGTTAGTAGATAACAAAACAAATGAGAAGTGACCCGATGGGCTTAGCCCATGTATGCACGTGGGCTGGACAGACAACACAGAGGCAAAAATGGAGATTTATGGGCCTGAGACAGCCTCTTGCATGTTCATTTTCAACCATTAGCCAGGGATAAACCAACAGTCATACCTCCAGGCTCCCAATTTAGGATACAAGATCAGGAAGGCATGCTTAGACAATGCCAACTTACATTTAAAACAGAGAAGGGCCACTGTAATATAGGTTTATTCGGCACAGGCACAGGGAAGCAATCAATTGGGAAATAGATCAATTTACAAAGCTTTGAATGCCAATTTAGACATATATGATCATGTTTAAACTGTTTTATTAACACCAATACATCAATTTCAGGCTCCTTACTAACATGGGTATTATGTAGACCAATTTAACAGATTAGCATAGTACAATAGGAGACATTATATGCTGTCATGGACCTATTTTAAGATTCAACAAAGTAGAGCTAAATATGCAGTCATGTTAACAGACATGCAGATCAGAAAGTAAATAAACAAACATCCCGAGATGACATACACACAATATTTAAAGTATATGTGATATACTTAGATGTATGCAAAGATATACAACCTTGATATGCACCTTGTATATATCTAAACTCCTACATTTTATGTATCTTTGAAACATATCATTGTAAGTTTAGTAAATCCGAGGGAAACAGGCCAGCACAAGCAGGTTAAACATTAATTAATATAATGGAAGATGGATGGATATCCCACATGATTCAAGGCAAACAATATTTAATCAACTATGCATAACAAGCAAAACCTGCAACAAACAGGTAGCGAAACAGATTTCTTGGCGTGATCCAAGTAAAACAAAATCGAAACCTAAATAGACTCCCTCAACATATCGAGACTTGAAATTAAATGGGACATAACTCAATAGGTTTCCAACTAAGCCTGCTAGAAAATATACTCACAAAAGACCATTGCTTGACTGATTACATCTAAGTCTAAATCCTAGCACTATCTGACTCAAACCAGTAGCCAAACCAGTGATCATACTGGTATAAAACGAATAGCTATCATTCATATATTGTTGGACAGATTATGAACTTTATTATCCAGAAATGATAAGTTTAAAACATCTCTTAACTAAACAGTCGACCAAACAATACTTATAACCAGTTTCGACATACTAAACTAACTCGTAGAGAACTTAATCACCAGTACCATAATATATTTAATAAACGACGAAACAAATAAACAGGAAAACAATGTCAACTAACTGGCCAAATCAGGTATACAAATATATAACCCATATCAAACACACAATAATAACAAAACGAAAGGATAATGTGTTTACCTTCTCCGGACAGCGACCCGGGGCAGCGTATCAAGTCGTCGGAGCCACTCGACGGGTTTTGGGCTTTGCGATGCGAAACAGAGGGGAAGGTTTTGCTTGATGATTCCTTGGTTGTATTTACTACTGTGCTCTGCCCTATGTTCGACTGCCCTAATGGTTCTTAACTGCAGCTAAGGGTTCGATGCTATCCCCCCTAAGATGAACTCTACTGTGCTATCGGTTTCGATGCTATCTATGCTCTGACTAAGTTCTGAATTCGATCGATGCTATGGGTCTCCTCCCTAACTGAGTCTCGTATTGTGGTTCTGACTCTCACCTATGTTCGGCACTGCTGCTACCGGGTCCCCCTTGATTGGTCTATTGCATGTGCTTATATAGCCATGGTTTGGGTTCTAAGTTTGGTAAGTATTTAAGGCTGAGATTAGTGCGATTTCGTACTGATTCTTGACGAAATTTGTGCTGATTTGGGCGATTTTTGTGTATGATTCTGTGTTCGATAAGGTAACGATTTGAAAAGATTCGTTTGGTTATGGAAAGAAGGGGTATCGATATGGGAGGTGATTCGCCGGATTCTCCGGCGAGAATCCCGGCATGGCGAGGTGCGGCGATCTGCTTTTAGGTTTAGGTTTTGCTGGTTCGTTCTTTTTGTTTTTAGGGTTGAATGCTGGGGGAGGGGAATAAGCTCGATAAGGTAAAGGGCTGAGGGACTTCGGGGCTTTGGGCGATATAAGGCTGTGAGGCGTGGGCCGGGGCGAAGGGTTTGGGCTGGGCGAATTTTTTAAGGGGTGTTGGGCTAGGTAGAATCAATTAGGGGTTTAATTAGTTTTTAGGCTAGTTAATTAATTAGCTAATTAATTCTAGGCAAGTGTATTAATTAATTAGTGATAACTTAAATTAACAAATGTGATTAAAATAATTAGGTGCTTCATTAATCTAATTGTTATAATAAATAAATGCGGGCGTGCTATTTAATTAATGCTCAATACTTTAGACCGCGGCGCTATTATTTAAAATCTTATTGTTATGCATTATTGCGAAGTTAGATTAAAATTGCATTGAGTTTATATTAAATTACTTAAATGCTAAATGCAAGTATGATATTTAAGAATTGTTTAAAGCTTTTACAAATGCGGTGCTATTAAATGCGTATATCAGATTAAAATTGATTTTAAATTACAAATGATTACTAATAAATGCGGCTATGCTACCTGACACGACGTTATCGCTAAATTATTTATTTTATGCATTTATTAATTATTTAAGAATTACGACAAAGCTTAAAGTTAATAAGTGCGGGCGCGGGACTCTAAATGCTTAAGACTTTACGTAAGACGCGATGCCATTATTAAATTAATTATTTATGCCTGTATTTAATGTTTTATTCGCTGCATTTTATTATAAAAATCCTAAAAACTATTTTACAAAATTAGTGTGATTTTATAGTTAATGGCTGGACGGGAGGGTCAAAATTGGGTGTCAACAATCACTTGGCCGAGAGTTGCACGGGGGTGGCTCTTCAGCCGGGCATGGACATTGCCCGCATGCAGGCACATGCACTTGGGTGTGAGGAACGCAGGGCCGGATCGATGTGTATCGCCAGAAGAGGCCGGGACAGCAGGTCCTCTGGTAGTTTTAGGGTAGACAACCCCAAAGAAGAGACTGATTTGCACCACACCGGCCCAGAGCGCCTCCACCATCTTCGGACGCACGAGTATTCAGGAGCGGACAGGTTCCGTGGCTTCGTTTCCGGAGGACCGAGTTCCAGCCGATGAGGCCCTCTATGCCTCGGTGGTCGATGTGGTGATTGCCATTATGTGGTGTCGTATTCTCCGTGAGCTTGTTACTCTTGTGGCGCAGGCCATTTGAAGAGAGATTGTCCGCCCGTAGGCGGCGGAGTGTCATGGCTCGGTACCGATGTTCGCTTGCCGGTCTTCATCTTCAGTGGTTGGGCGCCCCGGAGGGCAGGGTGTTCACGGGCCAACAGGCCGCGGCAGGGGTCGTGGCAGGGGTTCCAGTTCCAGCGGTCCTCAGAACCGCATTTATGTTATGTCCAGCCGCCAGGACCAGGAGGCGTCACCTGATGTCGTCACAGGTACATTATTGGTCTCTTGCTGTGATGTTTATGCTTTGATAGATCCAGGTTCTACCTTGTCCTATATATCTCCTCATATTGCTGGTAGAATAGGGATAGAGCCCGAGTCCATAGAATCCTTTGAGGTGGCTACGCCGGTAGGTGCTTCGGTGGTAGCTGAGCGGGTATATAAGGCTTGCCCAGTGACTATAGATGGTCGCCGACTTAGCCGACTTGATAGAGTTGGATATGACGACTTCGATGTGATTATGGGTATGGATTGGCTAGCGTCTTGCTATGCCAATGTGGACCGCAGAGAGGTTAGTTCGGTTCCGCTTCTGGTGAGCCGTTATCGAGTGGAAGGGAATACCGCATCGCCGGGGTAGGTTTATTTCTTACCTCAAGGCTAGGAAGATGGTACGGCGGGTATATCTACCATTTAGTTCGTATTCGACATCGAGGTCGAGATACCGACCTTGATCGCCCGGTTGTTAGAGAGTTTCGGACGTATTCCCGCACGAAGCTTCCGTATCCTCCCGAGAGGAGATTGAGTTTTGCATCGATTTGGCACCAAACACTCGACCGATATCTATTCCGCCATACGACGGCACCGCCGAGTTGAAGGAATCAAGGATCAATCAAAGATTTCTGGAGAAAGGCTTTATTAGGCCAAGTGTTTCTCCTCGGGCGCCAGTGTTGTTTGTAAAGAAGAAGGATGGGACATCGCAGATGTATTGATTACATGTGAACAAGGTTACTATCAAGAACAGGTATCCCCTCCCCAGGATTGACGATTTTTTTGACCAGTTGCAGGGTGCAAAGTGTTTTTCCAAGATAGATCTGCGGTCTGGTTATCATCAGGTGCGAGTTAGAGAGATAGATATCCCAAAGACTGCATTCAGACCGGTATGGGCACTATGAGTTCTGGTGATGTCTTTCGGTTGACCAACGCCCCAAAGCAGATTCATGGATTTGATGAATAGGGTGTTCGTGCCATTCTTGGATATGTTCGTTATAGTGTTTATTGATGATATCTTGGTGTATTCGCGCACGTGAGCAGAGCATACAGATCATTTGAGGCGGTATCGAGTCCTCCGAGACCGATAACAGTATGCCAAGTTCTCGAAACGCGAGTTCGTTAGCTTCAGTGGCTTTCTTGGGGCATGTTATCTGGGCCGATGGTATTCGTTGATACAAACTAAGATTGAGGCATCAAGACTTGCCTGCACTCCACTACACCGACGGAGTGCGCGCTTTGGGCCTTGCGTGCTATTATCTGAGGTTTGTGGAAAAGTTTGCTTCTATTTCAAAGACTTTGACTAAGTCGACTCGTAAGCGTATGTTCCGCCGACGGATATTTGTGAGGAAAGCTTCCATTGCTAAAGGAGAAGTTGACGATCGCCAGCTTCTTACTCTTCCGGAGGTTTAGATGGATATGTGGTTTATTGACGCCGTCAGTGTCGGGCTTAGTGCGTCACGCAAAGACGGCAAGGTTATAACATGATCTCGGCCTTAGGAAGCATGAAAGAACTATCCCACACATGACTGGAGTCGGTACCGTGATTCATGCCTCAAGATCCGAGACATTATTTATATGGAGTTCACGTGGACATTTACACGCACCACAAGAGTCTCCGACATCTTCGGCGTAGGAGCCGAACTTGCGCAGAGACGGTGGTTGGAGCTACTTAAGGATTACGATGTTGATATTCGTACCACCCGCGGAAGGCCAATGTAGTGCAGATGCCCTTAGTCGCAGATCGATGGGTAGTCCGTCTGTTGTTCACCAGAAAAGGGATATGGTCCGAGAGTTACATCGCCAGCGAGCCTTGGGGTTCGCTTTGGTTGATTATGTTAGTGACGGAATTCGGGTTCGAGAGGTTGCCGAGTCTTCCATCGTCGGCGAGGTGAAGAGGCGGCGATGAGGATCCGATTTTGGTACGCATGCAGATGCCGCTGCTCGTAAAGAGAGGAGTTCTGCTTGAGGTAGCGCCTAATGAGGTGCTAAGATTCGAGGCCGGTTGTGTTCCCGATGTGACAGACTTCGCCACAGATTCTCGGCGAGGCACACGCTTCGTTATTCTATTCATCCGGATCGACTAAAATGTATCGTGACCTCGATGCGTGTATTGGTGGGATGGCCTAAAGAGGACGCCATGAGTTCGTGGCACGCGCCCGAATTGTCGCCAGGTTAAGATTGAGCACCGAAGCCCTGGGTCGTTGCAGGATATTGATATTCGACTTGGAAGGGAGGTGATAAATATGGATTTTATTACAGACTACCTACCACTCGTAGGAAGCATGATTCCATTTGGGTGATTGTCGACAGTCGAAATCAGCCCATTTTCTTCCTCGAACGACGTTCACCGAGGACTATGCCGATTATATTAGAGAGATTGTGAGACCGCACGAGTCCCTGTCGATTATATCGATAGAGGAGCCCGGTTCGCTAACTTCCGAGGTCCTTTCGTGGCGGATTAGGGACAGGTGAGTCTCGAGACGACGCTTCATCCTCGCATCGACGGACAGCCGAGCGCACTATCCGCATACACTCGAGGATATGCCGCGGCTTGTGTTATTGATTTCGTGGTATCTAGGAAGATCATTTGCCTCTTGGAGTTTGCTTACAACAACTACCATTCCGGATTCGGATGGCGCCTTACGAAGCCTTATACGGGAGGAAGTGCAGTCACCTATAGCTGGTTCGAGGTGGGAGAAGTTCATTGGTCGGGCGGACTTAGTTCAGTGAGCGATGGATAAGGTGAAGCTTATCCAGAGCGGTTGTTGCGGCTCGAGTCGGCAAGTCGACGCAGATCATCGGCGTCGACACTTGGAATTTGAGTTAGGTGATTGGGTTTTTCTAAAGGTATCGCCACGGCGGCGTGATGAGATTTGGAAAGAGGAAACTTAGCCCAGTACATTGGGTCGTATCGGATTGTCGCGAGGTAGGCGGGGTTGCTATGAATTAGAGTTGCCGTCCGATTTGGGCGGTACATCCAGATTCCATGTGTCCATGTTGCGGAAATTTATCGAGATCCATCTAGAGTGCACCGATTCGTAATGTCCAAGTGATGAGGAGTTATCGTATGAGAGAGTCCCATAGCGATACTCGATCGTCGAGTTAGACGACTTCGGACGAAAGACGTGGCTTCGTCAGCGTCCTATGGCGGAATGTGAACAGGAGGAAATGACGTGGGAAGCGGAGGATGAGATGAAGAAGAAATATCCTCACTTATTCCCTATACCTCCGTAACCCACGCTCTAAAATTGTTGGTCTTTAAATTTAGTATTTATGCTTGAGTTTTGTGGCGCGTGACGCGTCTTTATTCGAGTCTACGCCGATATTGTAATTTGAGTAGAGTAAGTTAGAGGAACATTCGACGAATGTTTCTAAGGGAGAATGTTATACCCGTGATTCGCCCGGACCGCGATCGGGATCTCAGGCCGCGCCCGGAGGCGGCCGCGGCGCGCGGTGATTGAAGGGCGCGCGGAGTATCGAGGGTCGAAGTTTCAGCGCGCCATGGCCGGAAGCAGGCGGCCGGAAGATCCGAGGTTCGCAGAGTTCTGGCGCGCAAGGCCGAGGCCGAGGCGGAAATCGTGCGGAAAAACTTAGGAAAAGTCGATTTTTATTTTGAAAGGGCACTGAGTGGGGACAAGTGTCCCCATCTGATTTTTACATGCAATATATTGACCAAGTCTTAAAGACTTGGTCATTTGTCATCTCTCTCTTTGAAAAACCTCTTCCTTCTCTCTAAACATTTCAAGCTCCTCCTTCTCTCTAAAAATCCAAGAGGATTCTAGCCTTAAGAAAAATCTGAAAAATTAAAAGACAAGAAGGAAGCTTGTGGCTAGCTTGTGAAGGTGGTGATGGTGGTATTCTTGGTAGAAAGGCTAGCAAATTGTTGGATAAAATTTGGCTAAAGCTCTAAGGTAATGATTCTTCCTCTATTATTAGTTTATAGAGTTGCATGTTAAGAAGAAAATACTTATGGTGGTAAATAATGCTCTTAGAGTCATTGCATGCTAGAAATGTGGGTTGGATATGAAGGATTTGGTTAAAGAAATATTATGAGCATGTTGTAGCCTAAAAACCACTTTAGAATTGTTAAGTGTGCTATTATAACTTATGGGGCAGAATTTTACACACCCAAGATTAGATGTGTAATCCCCTTTGTGTTGGTTTGGATGTTGGGCCTTAATGAGGCGTTTGAGTGTTGAAAATCGGCCTTTGAAAAGGTGGCAAAGTGAGTAGAAACAAAGGAAATGCTGCCCAATTTTCCTTAGGAATTGATAACTTGAATTTGGAATTTCTACATTGAAATTAGAGGTTAATAAACACACTATGGTTATTATAGGTTGACATATTACTTGCGGTAGTTGGACTTAGCAAGCGGATTGATCAAGGAGGTATGTAGAGCTTTCCTATCTCTTGAGCATGAATAGTTGTATCTATGTAGTACGGTATAATGTCAAGATTTGATAATCTACACTTGTTCTAAAGTATATGATACTTGTTTCATTTCAAAAGTATAAGTCCTTTGGATTGAGGGAAAATGTTTTGACAAAGGGATAACACTAATATAATGACTTTATGGGGAGTTTGTTATATTAGTTTACTTGAAAGGTTCACAAAGAAAGGTTTACTCTAATTAAAACAAGTACGGGTAAAGGATTTGAAACTAAGAAAGGTGAATTGATTTTTAGGCATTGGTTGCCTAAGGTTTTAAAGGAAATGGAGTCACTTGATTTAGAAGCCTATTATATTTCTAAAAAGGAAATGTGACTTGTCTTGAAAAGAAATCGTAACTTGACACTATGGTGATTAGTATCTTGGAATCTTTGTATAAAAAGAGTTTTTCTTAAAAGCTAGAAGTATACGGTACTTGGATTGAATTCTAATTTTCTATTAAAAGACATGTTAGTGCCTTAGGATACTAAAATGAGAGGATATATTAATAATGTTAATAAGAAGTTAGGGATTTCTTAACTTGCTTATGTTATGATAAGTTCTAGTGCTTATGTTATGATAAGTTTCAAGTGCTTATGTTGTGATATGATAGCGGTAGTGCTTATGTATGATATGATAGCGGTAGTGCTTATGTTATGTATGATAGCCGGATGAGCTATGTTATATATTTGTATTATTACTGTAAACCCGGGTTATTATCTATGCCATGGATTTGCTACCCATGACGCGAAAGCGCGCGCTTGCACTCACGCGATCCGGACCACGGGATCCACGGGTGAAATAGTCCCACGCGAGTACGGCGATGGTACTCATGCGGGTCCACAGATCCATGCGGTGAAATAGTCCCACGCGGGTGAAATAGTCCCACGACGAGGCGGATGACCTCATGCGGGTCCACAGACCCACGGGTGAAATAGTCCCGCGAGTAGGATTGCTTAACGATACTACAGGCGAGGTACCTGCTTTGATCGCGAGCCTCCTATTTTTATGCTATAAGTTTTATACTGTTACTCTCATTGTTAGTAAGGCACAGTGCAAGGAAATTGATTTTTATCTATGACTCCAGCTTATCTTTGACTTGTGATATTACTACAGTATTTTCGGTTTACATACTTGTACGTTGTGTCGACCCCTTCGCCGGGCTGCGTTCATGCCGCAGGTAAGGGAAAGCAGGTGGTAGATCCTCATTCCTAGGATCTCTTACTCAGGTGTCAGGAGCTCCATTCCTTCGGAAGCTCGACTTTTGGTATGGTTCTCCCCGGTGTTGTGATATTTTGTACATTCAGGGGCATGACGGGGCCCTGTCCCGTCATAGTGTTACTTATTCTTAGAGGCCTGTAGTCTTGTCATAACTTGGGTTGTTTAGAAGATCTTTCAACCGCCTCTCTAGATAGGCTTTTTGTTAGAGGATCCGATACGTTATCTTTTGACTTTACGTAGTCAATTGTGATAACACCACTAGAGAGTAGTTGTCTAACGGTATTGTGTCGTCGTCGAATGTGACGCGATTTTCCGTTATACATAACGCTCCGTGCCCTACCTATTGCCGCTTGGCTATCACAATATATACATATAGGTGCCAAAGGATTGGGTCAAAATGGAATATCATCCAAGAAATTTCGTAGCCATTCAGCTTCTTCACCGGCCTTGTCTAAAGCTATAAACTCAGATTCCATCGTAGAACGAGCGATGCACGTCTGTTTGGATGATTTCCAAGACACTGATCCACCCCCAATTGTGAAAACATATCCACTCACGGATTTAATTTCAGATGATTCGGTGATCCAATTTGCATCACTATATCCTTCGATCACGGCGTGATATTTGTTATAATGCAAAGCATAGTCTTGGGTATGTTTCAGATACCCAAAAACTCGTTTCATTGTCATCCAGTGAGTTTGATTGGGATTACTTGTAAACTGACTCAATTTACTAATAGCACATGCTATATCTGGTCGCGTACAATTCATGATATACATCAAACTTTCCAACACTCTTGCATAATCCAATTGTGAGTCACTTTCACCTTTATTCTTCTGAAATGTATAGATCACGTCAATTGGAGTCTTGACAACATTGAAATTCAAATACTTAAACTTGTCAAGTACTCTTTCAATATAATGAGACTGCGATAATGCTAGACCTTGTGGAGTTTTATGAATTCTGATGCCTAAGATCAAATCAGCAACTCCTAAGTCCTTCATATCAAATTTGCTAGCCAACATGCGCTTAGTAGCATTTATATCGACAATATCTTTACTCATTATCAACATGTCATCAACATATAAACAAACAATGACTTCATGATTTGGAGTATTTTTAATGCAAACACTTTTGTCACACTCGTTGATTTTAAACTCATTTGTCAACATTGTTTGATCAAATTTAGCATGTTATTGTTTGGGTGCTTGTTTTAGTCTATAAAGTGACCTAAAAAGTTTGCACACTTTCCCTTCTTTACCAGGAACCACAAATACCTCAGGTTGTTTCATGTAAATTTTTTCCTCGAACTCTCCATTTACGAAAGTTGTCTTAACATTCATTTAATGGATTTCAAGATCATGTACGGCCACCAGCGCCACTAACAACCGAATAGATGTTATCCCTGTTACCGGCGAGTATGTGTCAAAGTAATCAAGACCTTCTTTTTGTCTATAACATTTTATCACAAGTCTTGTCTTATATTTGTCAATAGTGCCATCAGCATTCATTTTCCTTTTGAAAATCCATTTTGATCCTAAAGGTTTATTTCCAGGAGGAAGATCAGTCAATTCCCATGTATGATTGTTAAAAATTGATTCAATCTCACTATTGACTACATCTTTCCAAAATGTTGAATCAGAAGAAGACATCGCTGCTTTAAATGTTTAAGGCTCATTTTCAAGCAAGAATGTCACAAAATCTGATCCAAATGAAGTAGATGTCCTTTGACGTTTGCTACGCCTTGGATCCTCTTCACTTGGTGTACTTTTCTTTGTTTCTTCCCGCGGTCGTTTAGATCTTTCACTTGAAGACTCACATTCAATTTTATACGGATAAATATTTTCAAAGAATTCAGCATTATCTGATTCAATTACCATATTAACATGAATTTCGGGATTGTCGGATTTGTGAACCAAAAACCGACAAACTTTGTTATTCGTATCATATCCAATTAAAACACAATCCACAGTTTTTGGTTCGATTTTTACCCTTTCGGGTAAAGAAACTTGTACCTTTGCTAAACACCTCCACACTTTGAAATATTTCAAGTTGAATTTTCTTCCTTTCCATAGTTCATATGGAATGGATTGTGTTTTGCTGTGGGCACCCTGTTGAGTATTCGGTTAGCTGTAAGGATAGCTTAGCCCCCACAAACTCTGCAGGAAAACCGAGGTGATGTTTGTTTGATGCTTATTACTCTCCGTCTCAATCTATATAGCGATATTTGACTGATATTATATTTGTTACAATTTAAATTTATTACACGTATTATTTATTTTGATCAACAGAAAGTGCGCGTACCATATCAACTTGCAATATATTTATAAAGTTCTTCACTTTTCTCTCTCGTTTCGATATGAAATTCATCTAAAGAATCATGTTACCCCTCCTCAAGAAGCTTCCAACCTAAAAGTATATTAGTCCTTCTCTATGACCCACCCTCATCGACTCGTCCTCTGTTATGGACGTCATAAATTGACACATAATTTAAGAAAAAAATAAAGGTAGACTTCAACATTTATAGTCTGAAATAGTTATAGACGTTAATGTGGCTATATAAAAATTATACTTACTAGTTTTTTACTAGGAAAAAAAGAAAAGATGAATATTCTCTGCTCCTACGACTGTCGGTGAACGATTATATAAAGACAGCTTCATATGACCAAACATGATAAGTAGGGATGTCAATGGGTAGGGGCGGGAGCTGGGGAAGGGGTACCCCATACTCGTACCCGCCATCTAAAACCCACCCCATTCCCGTCCCACCACCCATCACGGATAGTAATTCCTCCACCTACCCTCGTCCCACTTGCCTCGGACGGGTACCCACCTAAACAGCTCCCACAAATTACAACATTATAATATATTGTATTTTGTGTTGTGGGGCTTTATGCATTTTTCTTTCATTTTGCTCTGTTTTTTATTTTCAAGATTCGATGGACACGTTAATGACTAACATTTGATTGTTGTTTAAGTAGGAAAAAATAAAGATTTTTTCTTGTACTTATTGTGTCATGACCGATACTCTGTTTCTCTGTTTCCAAGTTTATATTTTTCTTGATATGTTGTTCGTTAACAATATTAATTAGGTAATTTTTTTTAAGAAAATGAAAAGAGCGGGGCTTTGAGGATATTGTAAACCTGATTCCCATGAAGAATTGTAGATTTTTAGGTTAAAGTAGTAAAAGAGAAATGAGGAGGTTACTCAATTTCGAGAATTTTTACAAGTCAGACAGAATATTTTAGACAAGAATAGAATATGAAAAGCAAAAGTTACTATATTCTATTAGTGTACTTTAATTTAGTGATGCATTTATATGATTAGAATAAAAGATGGTGAAGTCACATTTTAAATCAAGAAATGGTCAAATAAATTAGTAAATAGCCTAATTAAATTAATAGGCGGTGCGGGTATTGACGGAGCGTGTATGGAAGGTGCGGGTACGGTTTGAGTAGCGGGGCGGGCGGATACGGTGCGGGTCTTATATGAAATCTACCCCGCCCCACTACCCATGACGGGTAGCACTTTTGATACTCATACCCGCCTCACCACCCACCAAACCATCCACATGCCCGCCCCAATTAGAGCGGGTGCGGGACGGTACCCACATTTACCCGCCCCACTAACATCCCTAATGATAAGTGAGAGAGATTTTCTATTTTTTGACAATTGAAAGATATATTGTAACTACATTTTTTATTTTTTGGCATAATAATACGTAAGAATTTGTAATAAATCTTTTTCACGTTTTACGGTTTGAAAAGAATGTTTCATCGTTGATTTAAAAGAAAACAAACTTAATGATTAACACTTCATAAGTATTTTAGTTCTTCTTAAGTATTCTTTAACTAAATAAATTACATAATTATATGCTAAACAATTAGTGGAAAGAGTTGTAGCTAGGATGTTCCTGATTAAGTAAATATCTCATGTGAAAATTTAAGTTGATTGAAAAAATATTTTTATTTACTTAATCATGTAGTAAACACTCCCCCATTCTTGCAAATATTGAAGAGGCAATTAGTAAATTACACTTTATTTTTTGTTTTCTACCTGGTGTTCAATTTCTTCCTCGGACCCCGCGTATAAAGGGAGCTTAGTACATCGGACTGCCATTTTTTGCCTTTTGTTCAGTATCTTTGATGATGTCTCGATTCTCGACTAATTTGGATTTGCGTCGTCTAATGTTCATTAAATAAGGAACGAACTCAATACCTCAATATCTTCATACATAATTTTTTACATTCCTAAGCCTCGAACTCAATACCTCTAATTAAGAGCGAAGGGTTTCTATTTATTCCGAGACAAGCCTTGGTGATAGTAATTAACTACACTTCTATCCTTGCCACCTATTTTCCTTTGACCTCTGGTAAAGAGAAACTTCTCTTCCTTTTTTGAAGTAAATATTTTTAAAATAAGTTCTTTTATTTTTTGGGAAGAGGCTTTTCCTGACTGTTTTTCACAAGGCCCAACAGCTCAACCCAAAGAACGCACTAGTTCTACAAGCCCAAGTAGAATTGAAGAGTCCATCATTGGGCTGGATTATCCGGTGGTCTATAGTTGTGTCTGGTCAAATAGCTCTAGAATGAAAGGGTTCATGAATGCCCAGACTAAATGATTAGATATATTTTGGGACAGGATTATCAAAATTTGTTTAACTATAAATCTTTCTATAACAACATTGTTTGTCTAGATATATTTTGATGTTGTAGTGAATGTTGTTAGAGATATACTATAGTACTCCCTTTGTCCCAAAAAAATTGTTCTCCTTTCCTTATTAGTTTGTTCCAAAAAAATTGACATCTTTCTATATTTAGAAATAATTTAACTTTATGAGATGATTTAAAGTTACACAAATATCTAAAGTTTATTTTGGACCACACATTTCAAAAGTTTTACTTTATTTCTTAAACTTCGTGCTATGAAAAATCAGTTCCATAGAAACTTGATTGTTATAGTAAAATGTTGTTATAAAAGATCGTTGTTATAAAGATGTCTGACTATAGTACTCCTACTTAACATAGAACAAACAAACAATCAAATAGCATTGATGATTTTCGCCAAAATAACTTCTTTCTTTTAGGTATAATATGAATCTTCAATAATATAGTCTTGATTGCTAGTAAAACCATGTTGAGTTGGAAGTAAGCACTTTCTTGAAGACCAATGTTCTAGTTAAATGATTGTGGAACAATAAATGTTGTACTTCAATTTAGTGATCCCAATGAGAGTCGGCCTTGGCATTTCCACTCTAAAGGATCTCATTGAACCAAATTTACTTTATATCAGTTCACTAATAATGTCCAATATGCTAGTGGTTTCCTCGTAAAAATTTGGAGACTACTAAAGCTCTGATTATGTTGTATGAGGCGAAGTGTTGGCCAGTCAAGACTTCGGATATTCAAAATATGAAAATTGAGGAGATAAAGATGTTGAGATAGATGTGCGGGCATACAAGAAGGGATAAGATTAGAAATGATGATATCCGGGATAGAGTGAGAGTGACCTCGGTGGAGGATAAGAAGCGAAAAGCGAGGTTGAGATGGTTTGGGCATGTGCAAATGAGAGACACAAATGCCCCAGTACGGAGGTATGAGAGGTTGGCTATGAACGTGTTCAGGAGGGGTAAAGGTATGTCGAGAAAGTATTGGGGAGAGGTGATTAGACGGAATATGTCGCATGTGCAACTTACGGAGGACATGACCTTAGATAGGGTTTGTGGAGTGTAACACCCCTTTTTTAACCGAAGTCGAAACGGGAATGCCACGTATGGTTGATTCCTAAATGTATTTAAGGAGTCGCCACCTAATTATTTTGGGTGAATTAGGACACCTAAATGTTAACTAGTTTAAAGTAAACATTAACTTCATTTGATGGTCTGCTAAACTTAATGAGATTCTGGGTAAGGATTCTTTATTATCCTAAAGGGAAGGGGTTAGGCACCCTAAAGGATCCGCTAACTTGCGGTTGTCCGTTCAAACCTAGGTTAATTATTTGGCTAAGAGATGTACGTTTTAGCAAAAGATTATTTAAGTAAAGGATGTGGCAAGTATCTAAAAAAATATATTTTTTTTGACTAAAAAGGATTTTTCTAATACTTCACCAAAATATGTAAAGCTAATTATACATTTATAAGACATGAATTTATTTTATTTGACAAAAAGCAAAATGATAAATTACTCCTATAAGTATATGCAAGGTTAAGACTATTATATATAAAGTTAATTATGAAATAACTTTTATTTGTGTATGCAAAACGTTTAGAGATACTAAGAAACATGGTAAATTAGTAAATTACTCCTATGATGCTTATGGAGAGTTTATGAGAAAAAATCATTTTTTTTATTTCTTAAGAGTAGATAAGAAGGAGTATATTAACTAAAGCATAGCTAAGATTAATTGAATCATTTGGATTTAGATATATGACGAATCTAGGATAAATAAGAGATGAATTTTCCTTAACACTACCCTTTCAATGTATTTAGAGTTAATTATCCTATTAATTACAAGGTTAATGAATATGGCAATAATAAATAAACAAATAAATAAATGCGTAAATAAACAAAGAGAGGAATGAGACTGGAGTAGTTGTAGCGTCTAGGGCGGATGGCGACAACATCTATTTTTGTAGTTGTTTGGAAGCCCTGCGGCGGAAATGCGGTTGGTGATATGGGGACCGTTCTGAGTCTCGTCGAGACTCTTAATTATTCTCCGTCGCATGTCATGTAAAAATAAGAAAGAAAAGGATTAGTATATGTTTTATATCTTTATCAAGCAATCATTGACACAATATCTAAACACATATGAATCACTTCATTTTAATAATAAGCGGACTAAATGCAAGAAACAGTCGGGTTGGTAATCACTTAGGAAAATAATAAATGGCGGGACCAATAATTTTTAAGTTTACTGTCTTCTTTAAGGCAACAAATCACGCAGAAGAACACCAAAGCAATAGCGAGAAAATAACGTCATTAGATTTAAATTTACAGTGGCAAAATACTACTAGCAACAACAAAGAATGCCAAAGCAAAGAAGAAGAAAAACACCAAAAACAATAGTAATGCAAAACAAAGCGATGAGAAACCGATAGCAACCAGTTATTTCTATTGCTTAGGAGGCTTTCTAGATGTACTAATTTAGAGATCTAAATAAGACAAACATATACATCTTAGTAGGCAGTTCAGGTAATCAAGATAAGCTAAGCATGAACTGAGGCAGATAAACACATACTCATTTAGCCGCTATCATTCTCACTATATCTATGTCTACTTCCAGATGTTTTGAACTTGCAGACAGAATGTAAACAGGTACGACGCTAAACTAACATGTCATAACCGATTCAAGGAGCAAAAAAGATTTTCTCATCAGATCACGAAGGCGATTAGCAGAAAACAAATTTAAACAAGCGCATGACACACATGGAAACAAGATAGAAAAGCCCGAGAAAACCTGGCAGTTAGGAGCAAATTCAGATCACAAGCAAAGGAGAATAATACTTCAAGGCTAAGAGAAGACATCAATCATGTTTAGAAGACATTACTCAGACACAGATTATGCAATTTTAAGGAGCTTCATATATTTATACTATCTTAGACTAACATAATGAATATTCAATCTAACTAAGCAGCTTAATAAACATTAGGCAAACAGTAGCCGAATAAGCTTATTAGTTATAATCGAAAATCAGATAAGTTTTCACTTAATCTAATAATCACAATCAGTTAATACTACTACTTGATTTTTATAATTTAGTTAAGCTCGGTTCTTGTTAAGACTAGTAGCAAGCAGGCAACTAAACAATCAGGTTAACTACTTTCAGTTTCCAATTTTATTCAGATGACTATTTGGACATAGATGTCAATATGCCCCATTAACGGGTTCCTGAAATAACCTAAGGAGCACATGTACACTTTATGGTTAACTTAGACATGCTAGCATTCACATAGACAAAACCAATACAGATTATATGTAAGATCTATGATGTAAATTGGACTGTTAGTGCATTGGTGGGAAGGCTGGTAGTATTTCAGATTCTCAACTATAAAGGGGAGATCCATATACCACAATATATAATCATATAAGGATTAACTTAGATATGCAAGACCATCTAAGCGTAATTTCAACGGTGATCTCATTCACTGGTTATTACCCGACAAATGCCATTATAATGTAAACAAACAAATGCAACATACCCATGATTCAAACTCATTTCGAATTTTCTCATCCTCAACACCATAGCAAACCACACAACAGATACTTATCTACCTCGCATCTCCCAACATTATCTTCAAATATCTAACACATTATTTAAATACGCACTTCACACGTAAATACGAAATGAACTGAAATCGAGAGAGTTGATTTTACCTTCTCCGACGACAGGCGGCGTATCAAGTCGTCGGTCATTTCGGCGGGCTTTGAGTTTGCGTCTGAATAAAAAGGGACTGATGTTTGTGATTTTCTTTTGAGGATTGATTCCTAGCCTACTTGATTTGTTCGAAGCGTCTTGTGATAAAAAGGGCTCGGTATTCTTGGATGTTGATGCCGATTGTTGTTCCTAGGCTGCTAAATCTCGGATCGTGAAGAAAGGTATCCCTGAAGGTAAAAGAAAGGGTGTTCGACCTCTGTTCTGCCTATGTGGGAGAAAGGTTCTCGGACTGTTCCTTACCCTCGCCGATGCCTTTGCATGTGCGGATTGTTGGTTTTTTATAGCCTCGGTTTAGGCTCTAAATTAGGTAAAGTTTAAGACCATTTAAGGCTGAGATTTGTGCTTGATTTTGTGTGATTCGGGGTGTGATTTCGAACTGATTTGTTAAGATTTGTGGTCTATTTTGGGTTATGACTTGTTGTTATGGTAAGTTTGAAAACGATTTTGGGAGATTTGAGGACGATTTTGGTTATGATCTGGCGGGATTTAGGGCGTGTGGGTAAGGGAGGCGACGGGAAAGGCTTAGGTTTAGGGTTCTTCTTTCTTTTCGTAGGGTTGAGGGACGAAGGGCGCAGGGCTGAGGTTTTTCTGTGGGCTGCTGGTGATGAAGGAAGTGATAGGGCTTGCGGGGAAATGGGCTTCTGAAGGGGTGTGTTTGGAGAGAAGGTGTATAAGAAATAGTAGGGTTGGGCCGCGGGTTATATCATATTTGGGCCCAGGGGCTATCCGAAAATGGGATAAGGGATTAGGCTAGTTTTAATTAGGTGGGCTGGGTTAGTTATTAGTTAAGGGGTAGAGTTTTAAGTGTATTAGTTTAGGTGTATTATTAATAAAAATTATTTAAATTGTAATTAGATTATTTAGGTGCTTTATTAGTCTGAGTTTTAAAATTATTACAATAATAAATGCGGGTGTGCTATTTAATTAGTGTTTAGCGTTTATAATGCGATGCCGTTATTGAAACTTATTAAATAAAAAATTGAGTTATTTAAATGCTACATGCAGATAGGACTTCTTAATTCTTTTATGAATGCTATTATTAAAACGCATGTGTTAGATTATTATTTTACGTATTTATTATTTATTATTAAATTGTTTATTTATGCCTGTATTAATGTTTTATTGCTGCATTTTATTATTTTAAAATTATTATAATTATTGTGGAAAATTAGTGTAATTTTATGGTTAATGACTGGACGGGAGGGTCAAAATTGGGTGTCAACATGGAGGACACATATTAGGGTAGAAGGGTAGTAGGTAGTCGAGCGTAGTTCTACCTACGCTTGCAAACTGATAGTTGTTGTGTTGTTATTGTAGGTCCACTTAGCTTATCACAGGCGCAGTATTGTTTTATAGTTCCATATAGTTTGTTTTCAGATGCTATGTGCCATTAGCGTACTTTGTTTAGCTTATTTACATGCGCTAGTTACTGCTTACATTTTCGGAATGTGCTATCATGACTTATTCGCTTTTGATACCAGCATTTTTATGTTGTTTTAATTTTTTTCTGACTGGGTCTGGCCGTTTCTCTTGCTTTGCTTTTTATTATTGCTTTGCTTGTGCTTATGTTTTGTCTTGAGCCGAGGGTCTCTCAGAAACAACTGTTCTACCTACCAAGGTAGATGTAAGGTCTGCGTACACTCTACCCTCTTCAGACCCCACCTTGTAGGATTTCACTAAATTTGTTGTTGTAAGTTATTCTAAGGCTAAAACTTAAAAAATTCTCATTTCGATAATAAATAAAAGGATTACAATTATTTATAGCTGAGAAGTATTGTCTCTTGTATTTTTCCCCATAAAAAGTAGTTGTAGTTTTACTCTTGTAGTTCATTGTAATTCGATTTCAGTTACTATTTATTATTTTTTGTACCTCGATTATTATCTTACTTTGTTGTAGTTATTTTTTTTTAAATGCTTTGATATACTTTTTCTTGAGTCGATAGTCTATCAAAAACAGTCTCTCTACCTCCTAAGATAGGTGTAAGGTTTTCGTACATTTTACCTTTTCCAGATCACACTCGTGGAATTACGTTGGGTATGTTGCTGTTACTCGTGGAATTACCCAAGTGATAAAATCCGTTAACAAACTTGGCTGGGACCAAAAGTGTCTACTATAAGAAACTAACTGAACCAAAATGCTATTCCACAAACTCTAAATCTAAACTAAGGACTTAAGTAACGGTCACGAACAACCCCGTAAACTCAAAGTACTACTCCTAATACTTAGTCACCATTCTTCCACCCTCTTCTTCTTCCCCTCAAAAGAGACAAAATAATCCAAGAAACACAAAGCCCATTAAAGTAACAGTATAAAGGTATGTACTTTCCATTGTCCTCATATTTATAATAGCTTTAATCTTAGTGAAATAAACAACAACATATCGAGTGAAATCTCACCAAGTGTGGTTTGGAGAGTGTACAGTGCACACAGTTTTTATCCCTACCTTTAGAGTTAGAGAGACTGTTTCCGGTAGACCTCGGCACCGAGGACGAACAAATCTTTGTGAAATCAAGAATTCAATTTTTACTCAAATTTGTCAATGGATTTTAGTGAAAGCACTACACCAATGAAGAAATCCAAACAAACCCTTAACACAACTCCCATTAAGGAGCAATACCCTTTTCCAATTTCCAATTTAGATGTTATTTTCCCTCAAACCCCACAAACCCTAGCCGCCACCAATCGCCGCCGTTCCCTCCGCCTTAGCTCCACGCCACCACCAACACCAACCCACCAACCCCAAGAAGGTAAAGTTTTGAACTTTACAAAAAATGTCACTAATTCAGCAAAATCAAGAAAATCTAAGGTTACTGATTTGACCCCAGGACCCACTGAATCGAAGAGGAAAAACAGGAAATGTATAGAGAAAACAAATGTGGGTGTCGAAAAAAGAATCGTTTCTAGGAGTGTTAAGAAGAGGGTGTATTATAAAGAAGTGATCTATGATGGGGGACAGTTTGGTGTGGGGGATGGTTCAAACCCCATTTTGACGGTGGGACCCACTGAATCAAAAGGGAAAAGGAAATGTATAGAAAAAAACAATGTGGGTGTCGAAAAAAGAAGCGATTTGAGTAGTTGTAAGAAGAGGGTATACTATAAAAAAGTGATCTTTGATGGGGGAGAGTTTGCTGTGGGGGATGATTCAATCCTCGTTTCGACACCGGGACCTACTGAATCAAAGAGGAAAAGAAAAAATAATGTGGGTGTTGAAAAGAGAAGCGTTTCGAGGAGTTGTAAGAAGAGGGTGTATTATAAAAAAGTGGTTTTTGATGGGGGAGAGTTCGCTGTAGGGGATGATGTGTATGTGAAGAGAAGAGAAGATGCTAGTTCAGACGATGAGGATCCGGAAATCGAGGAATGTAGGGTTTGTTACAAGCCAGCAGGGAGAGTGATTATGATTGAATGTGATGAATGTTTAGGAGGGTTTCATTTGAAGTGTTTGAAGCCACCTTTAAAGGAGGTTCCTGAAGGGGATTGGATTTGTTTGTATTGTGAGGCGAAAAAGTTAGGGAAAATGGCGGAAATGCCGCCACCACCTAAGGGGAAGAAAATGGTAAGAACTGCTAAGGAGAAGCTACTCGACAGTGATCTGTGGGCGGCTCATATTGAGAGGTATCCGAACTTTCTATTCTGTAAGTTAATCATAATCAAACCTCTCTATAACAACGTCATTTGTTTTGATACTTTTCTTGGCTGCTATAGTGAAATGTTGTTATAGAGAACATGTTCATCAAAACTAAATGTTGTTGTAGAGAAAATATAACATAACATAACATGAATGATCGGTTCCGCAGAAAACATGGTTGTTATAGTGAAATGTTGGTTTAGAGGATGACTGTTATATAGAGGTTTGACTGTATTGTTTGTGGTTTCTTTAATATTTTGCTTTTTCAATGGATGTGACGTTTGGTTAATTGTGATATCAATGTTATAGTATATGGAAAGAAGTGGATGGCACCTATTGGTTCCGGGCACATTGGTATATTATTCCCGAGGAAACAGTTGCAGGAAGACAGCCACATAACTTAAGGAGAGAACTTTATCGAACTAACGATTTTGCCGATGTTGAGGTAATATTATTGTGGTATTCTCTTTTCTGTCTTACAATGTAATGATTTTCACTGTCAAAGTTATATACTACCTATTTTGCTGCTTGCGGATTGTAAGTTTTGTTATACAAGAATAATATCCTTTACTTGTTGATCAGTTCAATTGATTGATAAAGGCTTACGACTCTATCTACAGATGGAATCTGTCATCAGGCATTGCTATGTTATGTATCCAAAAGAATTTGAGAAGGCAAGAAATGAAGGAGATGATGTTTTCTTTTGTGAATATGAATATGACATTCAATGGCATAGTTTCAAGCGCATTTCTGAGATTGAAGATAATGTTGTGGTATGTTTTAGAACAATATTTTGATGATATTTGTGGAACCTTTTGTTCATATGAGATGAAATATTTGGAATTAATTAGTTGTCTTCTCATTTGGTAGGATGATGATGCAGCTGAGAAAGACGGGGATTGGAACTCTTGTGAAGATCCCGACTCTGACGTGGAAGATGACGTGGAATATGAACGGGAAAACCAAAGTAATCCATTAACCAGACCATCTCCAGCTCATCCATTAGCTGCGGTATACAACTTGTCCTTTGATAGATTCGTAGTTGACTTATTCATGTTGCCTAAAGCAGAAAGCTAAGTAATTTGTTTAAGAATGCAGAACTCAAGAAAGGGACGCATTGTTGGACTACAAAAGATAGGTGCAAAGAAGATACCAGAACACGTGAGATCTCACAAGCTTACTGAAATTGAGAAAGCAAAAGCAACCCTTTTGCTGGCAACTTTGCCCAAATCTCTACCTTGTAGGACTAAGTATGTCTTTCATGAGGTTCAATCTCTTATGCAATTTACTCGAGAAAATGACAAAAATCGTCCCTTATCTTTGGTAGTAGGTTCAAAATAGTCCCTTAAGTATTACTTGAACATTTTTGGTCCTTTATGTTTGCCAAAAGTGAGTAGTTTTGTTCTCCGTCACATATTTACCAAACCCTGAGTGTTAAATTTAATCGGAACTGTGAAAATAGAAAGTATTTAAAGGGAACTCACATTTGGAAGTACAAATATTGTAGTTTATGTTATTTTTGGTCTCTTTCAAGAGTCTGGTGCAACTTTTTGAGGTACAATTTCTGTTATTTTGGTCTATTTTTTGTGTCTGCTGTAGTTTTTTATGTTGCGATTTGGTGTTTTCAGTTTTTTCCCATAGTTCCAGTTAACAATCAGAGTTTGGTAAATATTTGACGGAGACCAAAAGCATTCAATTTTGGTAAACTTGAAGGACCAAAACTACTCAAGTGATACTTAAGGGACTACTTAAACCTACTACCAAAGATATTTAAACCTACTACCAAAGATAAGGGACTATTTTAGTCATTTTCTCCAATTTGCTCGATATTTATATGACAAGCAAGTGCTCTCTTTTGCAGAGAAATGGAAGAGATAACTACATTTATAAAAGGTGCCATATGTGAAGATCAATGCCTGGGTAGATACCTTTACATTCATGGTGTTCCTGGAACAGGAAAGGTACCTATTGTCTTAAGAGAATACACTTGAATCGTCTCTATGTTTAGGCTGGTCAGACATTACTGATTTGTTCCTTTATCTTCAATGTGCTGCAGACAATGAGTGTATTAGCAGTAATGAGGAGTTTAAGGTGTGAAGTTGATGCAGGGAGCATTAAACCTTATTGTTTTGTGGAGATTAATGGCCTAAAATTGGCTTCACCCGAGAATATTTACAGTGTAAGTACGTAGTTCAATCTCTGGTGATGCAGACGATATCTTTATTTATTCTCTGAAATGTTTCTCTCAACTGTTTCAGGTTATTTATGAAGCACTTAATGGACACAGGGTCGGTTGGAAAAAGGCTCTTCAGTCCTTGAATGAGCGGTTTTCAAATGTCACTGAACGTAGCAAAGAGGACGACCGGCCATGTGTTCTACTTATAGATGAACTTGATCTTCTAGTTACCAGAAATCAAGCGGTAAATGATGCATTCTTTTATCCACCCTGGGAAATATCAAAAACAGAAATTTGCATATGTATGACTTTTTTTCTTTTAATTTCAGGTTTTATATAACATTCTTGATTGGCCTACAAAGCCAAATTCCAAACTGATTGTTATAGGTGCGTGCACAATTTGCTATCATTGTTTCCTTCTTTCTGTATTACTCCAGTTATTACATGTGACGATAAAATGGTATCTTCTCTCACCAACAGGTATTGCAAATACTATGGATCTTCCAGAGAAGTTGCTTCCGAGGATTTCAAGTCGTATGGGCATACAAAGACTTTGCTTTGGTCCCTATAACTATCAGCAGCTTCAAGAAATTATCTTAACTCGCCTCAATGGAGTTGATGCCTTCGAAAAACCTGCAATTGAATTTGCTTCAAGGAAGGTTGGTCCTCCGGTTGTGGTTCATCTGTACAAGGAGTTTATCTTTATTAGCTGAATTCTAATCATCTTAATCACATACTTAAGCTTGTGTCCTCTTTACACGTAAATCCAGGTGGCAGCCGTGTCAGGTGATGCACGCCGTGCACTAGAAATATGTAGGCGAGCTGCGGAACTTGCAGATTATCGGATTAAGAAATTGTTATCAATTCCCAATTCTGCTGCAGCAGGTGAGCTAAATCTCAAACTATGTAGACATTAATGGCAAGAAAGAAATATTTGGAATTCCATTAGAAGGAAATACACGTTCGTTCTGGCTTTATACAGATTACTTATCAATGCTTGCTGTATGTTTCAGGTAAAATGCTTGTGAGAATGGCAGATGTTGAAGCAGCCATTCAGGAAATGTTCCAGGCTCCTCATATCCAAGTGAGTCCAAACGGAACACCCTCTGGTGTAATTTCAATATACATTTTAGTTAACAGGGACACATGTTGTCGATAACAAACGAGAGTCCACTTTCTCTTTTTTCTTTCTTTTTTGTCTTGCCACTATTCTCAATTCCAAACTAGTTTCCGCTTGCCGGCAGTGTCAAAAATAGTTTAACTTTTCCCCTCTGTTTTTTTTTTTTTTTTAAAACACCAAACCACCACGTGTTGGTGAGCAAAATTACAAGAAGGTGGATTTGTCCGGTCCAAGCTTCCAATGCAACATGATAAATGATCAAAGTCACTTCCATAGAACATGTACACAGCCTAGGCTATGTAATTAAAGGATGAGGAGAACCCTCCTTTACATATGAGCTTGGGAAGCTTCAGGGATGAGAGAAGAAGCATTTTGGGTTTCCACAGTATCGGGTGCCAATGAATGAACAGAGCCGCTAGTGGGTAAATCAATGATTCGGTGGGATTGGACAGTCAAAGTTTGTTGAAACTTTGGGCAAGAATGTAACTTGAGCTGGCGAAGAGGTTTAATGATTTAGAATTGACTCATGTTGGCCGAGAAAATCAGTTCCCAGGATGTCAACTTGCCGAATGGATAATTTATTTAGCTGATCCGTGGAGCTGTGGTTTTAAGCTGGCTTTTAAGAGATGGCATAGAGAGTTCCGACGAGAGAGGTTAAAGAAAGTTACTATAGCTATTTTCCACCATCTGCTTCACCAAAAGTTTTTTTTTTAGCGTCCAAATGGATGAGAGTATCCTTGTTACATACATTTAAGCATTAAAATGAAGTTTACCAACCAAGGTAACTGGGAACTCCAATGATTTTTTTGTGTAATCATGTTGGGACTAGCTCTCTTTTTTTTTCCATAGTTGATTCATAACGGTGTAGCGGCTACGTGCTAGCTGATGTTTCACTGGCTATACAGGGGAGAACATCAGGATTTTGTTATCTTTTATACACTGTATCATAGTGCTTGCAATATGTCTAATTATTTTTTTCCTGCAGGTGATGAGAAGCAGCTCCACGCTGAGTAAAATCTTCTTGGCAGCTATGGTCTATGAGGGTCATAGGACAGGGATGAGTGAGACTACCTTCGACAAGGTAGTTTTACCCGTCTGTTTCCTTTTGAAGTTTCGCCTGCCTCTTGTGGCATATATGATTTATAGCCTGTTTGGCCAAGCTTCTGGAAAACCAAAAGTGCTTATTTTAGAGAATTGATGTGTTTGGCCAAGCTTTTAGAGAAAAATAAGTGTTTTCCGAGTGGTCCCACTAGCTGTTTTTTCAAAAGTTTAAAAAATAGTTTTTCTCTAAAAGAACTTTTGGAACCTTAGTCAAGCACAAGTTCCTGCTATAATATTGGTAAAAAGTTCTATTTTTCTAATTGATATTAGCCTACCACAAACGACTCTCCAAAATTACTTTTTTGAAAAGTACTTATGACAAAAAGGATTTTTCAAAATAAGCAGATTCGGGAAGTTTGGCCGATATTAGCGATGGATCATTTGTCTCTTGTAGTGAAAAAATCGGATTAATTGATTATTTTTGTTCAATTTAAAGTCTTTCCTCTTTGATTAAACTTTTTCTTCTGGTTTGTTTTTTACGCACTTATTTTATAATCTTCTGGCCTATATACTAGCAAACTTATTTTGTTGTTTAAGTTTGCTCCCTAACATAATTTTCTGAATGCAGTTGGCAATAACTGTTTGTTGTCTCTGTACAAGCAATGGTGAAAAATTTCCAGGATGGGATATGCTTCTAAAAGTCGGGTAAGCCACAATATTCTTTCGCTTCCTGAAATTATCAAACTATAAATTCATAACCTTGAATTAATGAAGTTCCGAATTCACGAGTGGTGACTGGAAATCTGTGTTGCTCAGACTCTTCAAAGATTCCCCCAGGTGCGCATCGTATCCTCCAAAAGTGATGTATTTTCGGAGGATCCGACAGGGGTGTGGCAGCCAGCCTTTTTGGAGAGTACGAGCAACATAGTTGGAAATGTTGGAAATTTACCTAGTGAGATTGAGTTTATTCCGTCCTTAATGACTTGAACACATGGAGCCCCGCATGTCGGAAATGTTATTTCCACACACATGCATACGTCATAGTCGCTAAATTTCATGTAGTGAAAGAGATGTTGGTACACATGTTAAGTGTTCTTAAGTTATGTAAGGATGGACGATTAATTGGCTAAATTGATGAGTCTCCCACGACGATATGAAGAATGTGCAAAATACGAAAATTGGGGAAGAGTCGCGGCGCCGTGACAGGTAGGGGTGTTATCTGTCCGGACAGAGAACCAGACAGATAAGGTTTAGGTCCTGAGTCCAGATTATCCGGACCGAAATCTTATCGGTCCGGTTCTCCGGGTCGGGTTTCGGGGCCTGGATTTAAAAAAAAAATTGAATTCTCAATATTGAAATTGACATTCTCGGACATATTACCACGAAGTTTGGACGTTGAAATCTATTGTATATCGCGAGATATTTAGCTTTGAAAAGGAAAAAAACGTAACGATTTGGGGAAAAAGTGAAATTGATTGGCAAGACGTACGTTTTTTGAGAAATCGGCTGCTCCAAACCTCTTTGGCAATTTGTCCGGCCCTGTCTCGAAAAAACACGCAAAATCAAAAAAAATTAGCTGAAATGGACGTCCGAGTGCAGAGTTATGACCATTTAAAGTTTCGTCAATTTAGAACTAACTAGGGCTGGCTGGGGGGCTGGCAGGAGGGGGACTGGCTGGGGGGTGGGTGTTACCGGGTTACCGGTCCGGGTAATTCTTTGGTACTCGTATCCGGACAGTTAAATTTTCGGTCCGAGTATCGGTCCGGGTTTACCGGTCCGGTTCTCGGAAAATTACCGGGAGTATCCGGACCGCTCCGAGCCACGACGGGCCAGCGCCGCGGCGCTACCTGGCCAAGGGCCGCGACGCTTGTCGTCCAATAGCTCGAAGTTTTGGTTCTGCCTACGCGTGCAGTGAACCGAAAATCAAAGGATTCTGAACTCTTTCAAGGCCATGAATCATCCAACTCTTGGCATAACCAAGACAAACTTTGAAGAGTTTAATGAGACCCCAATTAGTGCATTCACATGGCATCAACTTTTGAATCAAAGCGCTTTTCCCTTGGTTCTATTAGTTCAAACTGCCTTGGGCTATGTAAACCCAGGTTAACTAAAATGAATGGCCACTCTTGCACCTATATAAATAGAGGTCTCAAATTTCATTTGAAATCATCCAAAAACTGATCCAAAATCGGGAAATTATTTGAGAATCTCTCCTTCTTCTTCTAGCAATTTTGAGTTCTTAATTCTTCTAGAGGTTCACAAGTATTTGGCGTGTACTTGTGAAAGTTATTGTTTTATCTTGGGAGGCTATTACCCGCTATCCGTAAGCCATTATATACGGGGGTTATTTTGCCTTAAAGAGAGAGTGTCATCACTCGACTCAGCAAACGTTGCTACCACGGTTTCTTGTCTAACCTTTAAGTCATCCCTGTTCACACACATAAATTCCAACAGGAAATTCTCTTTCATATTTCATTAATTATCCTACTTATGTCATTTATTTTGTTTGGTGGCAGATGCAAGCTTGGTGAATGCAGAATACTTCTATGTGAACCTGGAGTGAAGCATAAATTGCAAAAGTTACAGCTCAACTTCCCAAGGTCAGTTTCTTTATGAGTCCTCAGTTGTGTCATTATGTGAATCAACCCTTATACCTGACTTTTCTCGTTGAACTAAAATGTCGTTATATAAGGTAATCCTGAATAATCAAAATGCATAATCATATGGGTGCCCAAAGTCCTAACATTAACAACTTTGTTATGATAAAAACAAGAACTACAACTACACCTCAGTCCCGTATAAGTTGGGTTAATCTTTTTTACGATACTTTCAAAGAATCCATTTAGCAAGATATTTGAGAAAGAAACTCACCATTTGAGTAATAACTTGTTGCTTTTTCTAGAGATCATAATGTTAAGTAAAACACTGTCATTCTACTAATGATCCTGTGTATGTTTTTTAAGTGTCAGTGGTTTTAAGTCCATAAAATAACCTATTGAATTGTTGGCTCTTTGAAGAGATTAGTGTAAAGTGAAGTTCTTTCATCCTACTACTAATCCTACATATTGTTGTAAATCACTGTCTTTTAGTTTTTTTTAATTCATCAATGCCTCTACATACTCTTAATTAAGTACTTCAGCCTTCTCAGGATGAAACCTTTGCTTAGAGCATCTAAAATCTATGTCGTCGGACTCTTCAAAAAATACCATTAGGTGTATGTTGGATCCTCAAAAAGCTATGTATTTTTTGAGGATTCGATTACAGGTGCTGCGATATTTTTGGAGGGTTCGGGCAACATAGGTTAAAATGAAGAGAAGATTCTCTCCCTCAACAACCCAACCCCCTCCAAAAAAAAGAGCTCAAACAATCAAAGATATGGAGTTGCAATGGTTGTTGTGGTCCTGATTCGTTGCCTTTTTGTTGCAGTGATGATGTTTCTTTTGCACTTAAAGACAGCAAGGAGTTACCATGGTTGGCTAAGTATCTCTGACTTGTGGAACACTCGACGGCGTGGCCTTGGCCTGGTGGTCAATGAAGCGGGTTGAGAATCATTAAGTCTCAGGTTCAAATCACAATGAAGGCAAAAACACTAGGTGATTTCTTCTCATATGTCCAAGCTTTGGTGGACAGAGTTACATTTGAGGTAGCAGATACCCCGTGGAATTAGTCGAGGGGCACGCAAGACGACACTGATACCACGATTGTAAAAAAGAAGTATCTCTGACTTGTGGATATTTGAGTTTATTGCAATTCTTTTTTCGTTCGTGGATACTCATTGGTTTCATATTCGTGTTCTCAATCGTTCAATTTCCACAAGAACATTCATGTTTTGTTATCTATGAGCTTGTTAACATAATTTATTTTAAGGAGACATCGCCATTGTAATTCTCTTGGCAAGTATTGAGAAGCAAACCATTCTTTTTTTCACTTTCCATTCTTGTTAAACTGTAGATATTTTGTCGGTTGTCCCTATTTGGGACAATTGTCAGTAAATGACCTTTTTATTTCTCTCGCAACTTATGGACCGTTTCGACCACAGTCTAAAGATCCATACCTTTGATACTTTTTTCCTCCTCGTGATGCTTCCTTGTTTGGTAAGGTTTTTTATTGAGCTTTCGTGTTGCAGATGACCTTATTGAAACTTTCTTTTTTCGCTTGAAGAACAATGATCTCATGTAATTTTACGAGTTGCATGATGAGCATGAATAGATCTGTATGATATTTGAACAAAAAATAGTATTTGGATCGATTGAACTAAAAAATAGCATTTGAAATATGACGTTGTCTTTGGATATGAATGCTACTTGAAAAAGGTTGAAGTTATTACTTGAATTAGATTATTTTTTGGAGTTTTCAAACTTCAAACAAATTTTTCTAGTCTAAACATAACATAAGTTGATATACAAATAGTAGTTTGAAATTTTCAATATTTGAAGTTTAATAATAATTACAACCTGAAGTTATTAAATGGAAGACTCCAAAATAATTTTCATGTTCCTAGTGAATTTGGGATAATAATCCCACTATAATAAGGAATTGGCAATATAACTAACTCGGCCCATTTAATTTTTGTGTTCCTAATGAATTTGTGATAAGAATCCTGTTACTATAGTCTGCGTATAGTCTATCCTCCTTAGACCTCACTTATTCATCTAACAAGAGTCAAAAAATACTTGCAGCTTTGACAAAAGGAGCAATAATAACAAAATAGAAATGTTGTGTTAAATAGAAAGCATTACCAAAATGTAAACAATTGCGGGGATAGCTCAGTTGGGAGAGCGTCAGACTGAAGATCTGAAGGTCACGTGTTCGATCCACGTTCACCGCATTTTTTTATTGTCCAACCTATAATTTATGGGGTATATATATATATATAAATAATCTGGTATTTGACCTGACTAATTCAAATATGCGTTAAGTGAGAACTTTTTTGTCCACCCTATTTTTTATTTTATTTTTCTGGGTATAACATCTACAATCCAAAAATCACTGACCCAACTAATCTAGCATATCATTCAATTTGATGATTGCTTGTTAGCACGGAAAAGCAAGATACATATGAATTCAGGTTGACCCACATAGGTGGCCTATATTCAATTTTCTTCATCGCTCACTCATATAGAGGGTTAATTATCATTTATATTATGTAATTTTCATATATATAAGGATTAAATCGTATGGTCGGTGTATTATTATATATTTGCTAGGAATTTATAACTTCTCGACTAGTGAATCATTTGTTTTTGGCAAATAGTTTAGTTTGCTTAAAATGATGTGTTTGATGTACATATATATGTGTAATCAAAATGAGTACTATTAGTTTTCGTTTATCATATTCAACCAAAAAACCTATCCCCTCTATCTCAATTTATGTGACAACATTTTTTTTTTGGTTTGTCCCAAAAAGAATGTCACATTTCTATATTTGGAAATAATTTAATTTTCTGAGATGATTTATAGCCACACATTTATAGAAGACTTATTTTTAAACTCCGTGTCAAGTCAAATGGTATCGAATAAATTGAGACAGTTGGGAGTACAACTTTAACGAAAGAGCAATGGTAACAAAGGGTTAAATAAATACATTACCAGGAAGAGAACACTTGCGGGGATAGCTTAGTTGGGAGAGCATCAGACTGAAGATCTGAAGGTCACGTTTTCGATCCACGTTCACCGCATTTTTTTATTGTCCAATCTATAATTTATGGGGTATATATATATATATATAAATAATCTGGTATTTGACCTGACTAATTCAAATATGCGTTAAGTGAGAACTTTTTTGTCCACCCTATTTTTTATTTTATTTTTCTGGGTATAACATCTACAATCCAAAAATCACTGACCCAACTAATCTAGCATATCATTCAATTTGATGATTGCTTGTTAGCACGGAAAAGCAAGATACATATGAATTCAGGTTGACCCACATAGGTGGCCTATATTCAATTTTCTTCATCGCTCACTCATATAGAGGGTTAATTATCATTTATATTATGTAATTTTCATATATATAAGGATTAAATCGTATGGTCGGTGTATTATTATATATTTGCTAGGAATTTATAACTTCTCGACTAGTGAATCATTTGTTTTTGGCAAATAGTTTAGTTTGCTTAAAATGATGTGTTTGATGTACATATATATGTGTAATCAAAATGAGTACTATTAGTTTTTGTTTATCATATTCAACCAGAAAATCTACCCCCTCTATCTCAATTTATGTGACTCAATTTTCTTTTTGGTTTGTCCCAAAAAGAATGTCACATTTCTATATTTGAAAATAATTTAATTTTTTGAGATGATTTATAGCCACACATTTATATAAGACTTATTTTTAAACTCCGTGTCAAGTCATATGGTATCAAATAAATTGAGACAGTGGGAGTACAACTTTAACGAAAAGAGCAATGGTAACAAAAGGATAAATAAATACATTACCAGGAAGAGAACACTTGCGGGGATAGCTCAGTTGTGAGAGCGTCTGAAGATCTGAAGGTCACGTGTTCAATCCACGTTCTCCGCATTTTGCTTGTCCAGTTTTTTTATTTTTTTATTTTTTTATTTTTTTATTTATTTTTTTATTTTTTTATTTTTTTATTTTTTTGTATAATAACTCAATATTCAACAATCTATTGATCCGACTAATTCTGATCTATGTTTGTTCAGGACCTATTATATAGGAAAGTGCTTCCTACCTGTGGTTTTTTTCTAATCTCATAGCTCAAACTCTAGACTTCTCGTTAAGGTGGACGAATCTCATTCATTTCACCATTTGTCCATTTTTTTATAACAATCTGGTATTTGAAATTCACTTACCCGACTAGTCTAGACTTTAGATTGGCGTTGTGTAAGGCTAGCTCATTAGATGGAAAAATGCTCCCTACTCGAGGTTTCTCCAATCCTATGACTCAAACCGGAAACCTCTCTAATTAAGGACAAAGAAATCTCATCCATCTTGATTTCTCCACATCTAGGCGGTTGTACAGTCACACACTTCAACAAGATACCATACTTCTGAATTATAATAAACTTAAATTAGAAAAAATACCTCTTAAAACGTGTAAGATTTCCACTTCTGATGTATATTGAACTGATCCTAACTAACTTTTGATTGAGATGTTAGTTGATCTCGATTAACTGGTGAAAAAATCACTTTTAGATGTTAAAAAAACTCAAACTTAGTAAAAAGTTTATCAAACTTGACACATTGATCTTGGTGTTTCAAAAGCTAAGTTTGAGAACTTACACTTACCAACCAGTTCTATTAATTATCGTAGTGAAAGGTTAGCATGATTTATCTACATATATACCATCACTATATCCTATTTGTAAACAAGTAATCTAACTTCTCTCTCTGTCTTCTTCTGTTTTCTCTATGATATCCAAGTTAAGGGGGTTCAAATTTGCCTGAAGGTCTCTGATCCAAAATTCCAAACTTCGCGCACTATAATATTTTTCTTGCTAACACGGAATGTTTTGTATGTGGTGCTTGCCCCTTTTATCTGCTATTTAATATGGATACGTATTTTGTAATGCTTTTTAAAGAGATAAAAGCTACTTGCTGGGATTTTTTCATATTCGGAGCTTGAACGTGAGACTCTAGTTAATGGTGGAGTCATATGAAATTAAACTTCTGTCAAATTCCTAAGAACAAGCACTAGTGGTCTAGTTGTAGAATAGTACCCTGCCACGGTACAGACCCGGTTTGATTCCCGGCTGGTGCATACCTTTTTTTCCATATTTTTAAGTTTTGTCAAGTATTGAGCATCAATAATGGGTTCAATATTAATAATTAACATATACAAAACCAAATTTGATCATGTTGCAAACTTGCAATCACTTTTCATGGGTTATAACTTATAACTGTTTGAAAATCAAATACAAAACATAGTCATATCCCACAGAAAACAATAAACGATTAGAAATATACATCCATTCGTTATTGTTCAAGTGCGTAGAAAATTATCTTTGATTTCAGAATTATAATTTTTGGATTATAATCATAATCAGTGCAGTTTTTGGACCCGTGCGAGATACCGCACAGAGGAAAAACGAAAAAATTTAGGGGTTCCTTTTTTCATTTTTTTATTAACTAGTATTAGCCAAAATTTACTGTAAATGTCCATAATTCGCAG
This sequence comes from Przewalskia tangutica, assembly GCA_029844215.1. Classification (NCBI taxonomy): domain Eukaryota; kingdom Viridiplantae; phylum Streptophyta; class Magnoliopsida; order Solanales; family Solanaceae; genus Przewalskia; species Przewalskia tangutica. The sequence goes on from CM056719.1 coordinate 1,723,379, forward strand.
GTCTTAGCCTAATTAAGGATTCACTATTACAACAGGGCCCCCAAAATATTTGAGATGGTCCTGATCATAATAAATAATCTTGCTTTCTATATGAGATGGATAATTCCATGAATTTGGTATAAATTTTATTATTTTGCTAATATTCACAATCGAAAACTAGACAAATTTAATCTCAAATTATATACTAGGATAATCCCCTAATCCTCGTAAGCAAATGACCCTTTAGAGAATTGATAAAAATCTATGAACCTTTGAGTATACGTCAATCACAAAAGATGTCTGACCTATGAATGTTACCGGCGTTTATATAGGTCTGCTAAGAACTCAAAGTACGTAGAAACCTTAACTTCATTACTTCTCAATTAAAAATGGCTACCTTATGATTTCTTAATAATAGGATTGATGTTGCCTGCAGTGTTGTAACAACACGAGTAACCAGTTAGGATAACATCGCTTATGAACATAAGGATGTTGCCTGCAGTGTTGTGACAACATCACATACAACATCTCTATAAACGATTTTATCTATTCTTCCGGTCAAAACAGTGAGTGTTACTGTTAGGTAAAAATGACCTAGGCAAGCTAATCAGGAAGCTGTGTTTAAAACGTGAGAAAGAAGAAGTCAAGCTTGGAAGGAAAGCGACGTGAATACCAAGTCAATATAGTTGAGAATTTCATGGAGGCTGAATCTGTCCAAGCTCCTACTTATTTTCTCTCAACTTCCGCAACCAATCAGTGAGAATTTCAAGAAAGTTTCACACTATAAATAGAGGAGGAACTTCAGAGCATCGGTATCCAAATTACAAAAAAAAAAAGAATCACCAACAGAACTCTCGGGAATTCACTCCAGAAACTGAATCAAACACCACTGCCTAAAGTAGTATAACAACATATAGTCTCACATTACGATTGTTGCTCATATTCTAAATTAAGCTCATTGTTGAAGCAATTGTAATGAAGATGTTGTATGTTTCTTTATAGATGTTTTATCTTTAGACTGAAGTCATCTGCAACTTCGTTTTCTTGTAATATCTTTTTATTTTATTTCTACATATTACAAAAGAAATTCAATTGTAATTGTATATAATATACATTACTTCGGTCACTGACCATCAAGGGATATATTAATATATAACCTTGAAAATATAATCCTTGTATCTTTTACTTTTTCCGCTGCATTTACTTTTTAAGATTTATTATTGTTTTATCTTGTGTTGCCTCAAGTGTTGACACAACAATAAAGACAACATAAAGAAACTGTTTAACTTTTTAGCTTTCGAATCTTTATTTTTCCTTTGTTTATCCATAGCCTAGGACCTAACAAGTAGGATTAATATATTTGCAAACCATATAATAATATCTGATTTATTCCATAATTGAGAAATAAGGTAACTATTTAAATATCTCATATGAGGGCTGGCAACATTAAAAATCCCTTTAGCCATGCGTAAAAATTCTAACAATATCCTCTATTCTCCAACCCCAAAGCCTAAACTAAGACAACAAAATACAATATATTAATTTTTTTCCAATTGTATACATCAATTAACATAACTTATACTAGTAATGCCTCTCTTCACGATTCACACTACTTCAACTGCCGTGATGAGATGTAAACTTGGCAAATTTTCCAACAAATCGACCGTGAGCATTGACGCCCTCGGCCGTGCAGGCGGCCGACTAGAATACTCGTCTATAGCGGACGAGTGTGGTAGCTTGGCCGCCACCACACGTTCCCGTATTTTGAGCCATTTCGCTTGCATGTATTTTTGTTTACGCCACGGCCCAATGTGCATTTTCTTCTCCTTCATACATTTCTTGGCTGCCCCACACAAAATCTTGATCAACGATAGTAATCTCTCGATTTTTCCGACGAATACTTCCGGTAAATTTTTTACTAATTGGTTGTATTCTTCGCATGCTTTTGCCATCTCAAACTCAGCTCGAAAATTTAACTCAATGATAACTCGTACTTCTCCCTTTTTAGGATTTGAAGAGTCGATCACATCTATGAATGTATGTTCACCTGTATGATATGATTAGTAAGAGCGTAATTCAAGGTTATACTAGTTAAGAATTGAAAACAAAAGTTAATGGTAGCCGCATCGAGAATTGATCTTGTGTCTAACTCAACCATAAAAGCTAGTTTATATATATATATATATTGTAAAGAAGTCCATGTTGTTGAGTCTAACTCAATGTTCTGAAAAGCATGATTTCATTTAGGATATGCACGGATAGAAGTAGCTGCTTAACTTCACTTGCAGATCTACAACAAATCTTTACTTAACTATGACTCCCATCCTCCTTTTTTTCCAGTCTTCCTCTAATCTCGTCTTGCGAAAAAAGGGCACTCATCTTTCCAGGCTTTTCTTTCTTAGGCTTAAGTTCTGGAAGGAGAAATACAAAAGTATGGACAGCCTAACCAGCTTGATCAGGAATATTGGGTGGTTCGCCGCCGCTAGGGGTATACCTGTTTATTATGATTTCATATCTGATGTGAGACTTTTAACCTATACTACCTGTGATTTTGTTTGATTTAATTGAATAAGAAAATGTTTCTGAAAAGGTCTTGTCAAACATTTGTCCTAAGTGGATTGCCACAAATTAAAAAGTTATTTTCTAGCTGTATTGGAAAAATATCAAAATTATGTCATTGGTTCATTGCCATACACTAGAGATCTTTAGATGGATTGTCGTTCACAGAGATAAAACTATTTATTCTGATATAATAATAAGTTAAACAGGAGTAGTAGTCAGTGCTAAAGCTCTAGATGTAGATATAAAGTTGTCATTTTATACACTATTATAATCTAAAACCTTATTAAAAAGAATTTGTCATTACCTGATGGAATATCTGGAGAGCTCCTCCACTTGGACTTGCAAATTGCAGAGTTGAAACCTGCAATTTGCAAACGGCTACACACCTCCTTCATGAGGCAACTCCGGCAACCGTCATCCGCCGTTCTCCGGCAACTGCAGATATTGCCATTTGCTACTGTCTCTTTTGTAATGCTTCGTATTTGTGATTCCATTGAAGTGGTCCGGTATAATACACCCTGACGGAATTAAAAAATATTTACATAATCAGATCACTAAAAAATTACAGATAACTCTATTTAATAATATAAATTAGTAATAATTAGAATAAACGGTAACTTAAATTACACTAATCATGTAAGAAATTTATTACACTATCGATGTATATAACTTAAATTCAATTATTTATGCGTGACTTCAAAAATCATCTCATAATAAAATAGAGATGAGATTATATGTCCTGCCAATATAAATAATCTTTATACACTGATAATTACCTAAGAAGATAATGAATGTTGTGGTCGTTAAGTGATTGGAATTAATTAACGGATAGGAGAAATTAAAGGAAATGAAGACGTTAAGAATTTTTTTAATCAAAGAGAGGTATAAACTAGGAAACAAAAATATTTCCAAAACAGACCCTTTATTATTTTTAATTTAACTTCTTTTGTTTTGTTTGTGTTAATACAATCTTGAATTCGAGTTCTGACAGCCGCAGTGTGGAGTTTATTCATCCTTTGTGGAGATGACTCATTGTGGCACCAGACGCTGTGCCGACGCTGAGTCACCATGATTTACTTTCTCCACCAATCTCGAGCCGGGATGGAGGCCCTGTGGGAGAGAAATTTTGCCTTTTGCCCCCAAATAAAAAACAAAAAGGTTCAAAATCCTTTGATGCATTTTATAAGTTAATGTGAGAAATAAAGAAATTAAAAAATGAGTATTTGAAACTTACTTGTAAAAGTAATTGCTGAGTTTCCCAAAATTGATTATCTTCAATATTTTCAGACCCTTCTAATTTCTCTTCATCATCAACATCTTCTTTTATATTTTCGACAAAAAAATTGGCATCGAAATCGAGTGACTCATCGTCGAGAAACCCGAAAATGGTATCGGAAATATCTATCGACACGGGGTTGTCGGAAAACGCCATTAATTCCGGCTTATCGCACGTTAAAATCCGATGACCCATCGGTTTCCTAGCCATAACTCTAACCATAGTACCTCCTAATTCATTAAATGAAGCTATAATAAGAAGAAGAATAAAAAGCTTATAAATTTGTAATGTGACTCAACTTTAATTTTGGAACTGGCTTTATATAGTAACAAGATTTTGGGGGAAAAAATAAGTGGACAAATAATAAGGGAGCCTACCATTACAAGTTAAAAGTGAATCGAGATAGTCATAATTGGTATACGAAAACAGCAAGGATCCACGTCAGTCCATGTCTATTATAATCTAACTTTTTTCCTAAAAACATTTCACCTAGTTTCATGGATATACTCGCATATTCTAGTATTGTCCTTCGGGTTTTAAAATTGTACAATGTAATGTTTGGACGAACGAGATTCAATTGAATTCAATGTCGGAGTCATATAGTTCGAAGGGTGGTCAATCAGACATACTTCGTCAAAATATTATAAAAGAACTGCACTAAATTCCTTTTTTACGCATTGTCCAAGAATTTATCAGATACGCCTTACCTTACATTTCGCAAAAGATCGTTCACGATCAACCTACGACTTTCGACGACGCAAGAATCCTACCAGTTATTCCAAGATCATTTAAACATTATAGTGTGTATAAAAAAATATTATTGCATATAGTAAATCTTGAACACTCTTGATGAAATTCATAGTTTCGCCGTTGATTAAATCCTTCAACAATTATAGATTAATTGATTCTAATAAAGTATTTTCTAGGGCTGCGATACTTTTTTCAACTTCAATATGTCAAATACTCTTTTTTCTCAACTTCGTCAAATTTTTATTCAAATGCCTAGCTACCCAAATCATCCATTTAATTTATTGTAATTAAATGCAGAAATAATAAATAAGTCAAAGCAACTAAATGATAGTGTAAAAGAGATAACGCGCGCGATTAAATTGCCGGTGTTCTATGCTTAACTAATGGGGTGGTGACTGGTGACACACACTGAGATGGTGTTACTAGGTCGATCTGGTCGGCCGCCCCGTCCGATCCCATCTCTACCACATTTAAATTGCAAAGTCGCCTAACTTCGATATAGATCGTGATCTAACTACCACGATTATTTAACGAATCATTCATTGGATAGATTATAAATAGTCTATGCAAAAACGTATTTTAGCATATAGATATATAGATAAGAGGCAATAATCGTGAGTTTATTTCACAAAATATTTATTTAATCTGCGATTATTACGGAATAACTGATAAAGTTATGAGTATTACATTAAATAATACAGCTTCTAACAATTCTACTATTTATGTTTTAAAAGAAGTTTTAACTCCGTCTTTTTCAAAACATTTTCATATTAAATGTGCGTGTCATATTTATAACTTAGTTGTAAAGGATGGTCTTTCACTTTTTCAAGATATTCTTGAAAAAATACAATTTGCTATAAACTTTATTTTAAAAAATAATAGAATTCAACAGAGAAAAGAATATAAAAAAACTTGTCACGATTGTGGACTATCTTACAGAAAAATTTTCGAAAAAATACCAACTAGGTGAAATTATTTATATGACCAACGAAGAGAGATTAGGTTTTTAGTAAGGTTTTGATAATTGATGTGGATTTGCCAATGGTTTTTTGCTTTTAAATATGTTGATGAAATTGTCTATCGATAAAATAGAAATCTAGAAGAGTAAGGTAGGGGCATTTTTGGAATTTTGAGTGTACAATTATTTGTTCCCAGTCACTCAAGAATCAAGATTAGATTGATGAATATATAAAGATAAAATTAGGTACAAGTATAACAAAGATGCCAAGATCTATCATTTTCATAATTCATTGTCCTGTCTTTTCCTTGTCTAATTCGTCTTTAACGAATTGATTAGGAGAAATAGGCTTAATGATGTGATTAAGGTAGCTTTTCATTATCTTCTTACAAATAATTTATCAAATTATGAGTAATTATTCGACAAAAAAATAATTGTATAAATATTTGCGCCACCATGGTTTAAGCGTTAGTTTATGTTTATAAGAATCCGATAATTTTTTCACAGATATTATATATCTTAAATATTTATAAATATTACATTGTAACCTCAATTTTTGGTCAAGGAAGAGGTCATCGGAGTTAATTAGTAAAGCCAAAAAGTAAAAATAATTAGAATTCTCTTGCCAGCTTATTATACACATGTGAAATGGAAATGTAACCAATTTTATACACACGTTTAATTCTTGGTAATTAGCATGTCTTTGGTTCTCCTGTTCTACTTCTTTGTTCAATGACTATTCTCACTAAATATCGGTAGAAAAAAACTTAAATAGTATGTGAACACATAAAAAAATTAGAAAGTTTTCCGGTGTTTCAATGGAAACATGTTTCTCACCATGCATTTGTCCAGTGATTTCCCAGTGAGCTGGCTCGGTGGGAATGAGGTGTAAACCTCAAATTTTATAGTACAAATTTTGCATTGAATTTCGGTGAAAAAAACATTTATTTCTAGTAGTGAAACTCTCGTTCTTATTGGTATGTGAATAAATCCCATATTAATAATTAAAAAGAAAAAAGTTACATATACTCTTAATATATAATGTGAAGCCAATGGCGGGGGGGGGGGGGGAGTTATACGAATGTCGGATAAGTCTAAATCGAATAATGATAAGAGTATCTATAAGAATGTGGAATAATTTCCCTTAGGGATTTCTTTCATTAATCACAATATATATAGTTGTACAAAGGTGATTCCTAATACAGTAAGAATCCTAAGTTACCTTAAATACATGATACTAATAAATACAATATATACTGTGAATATTTGAAGAATATTCGCTAATACTCCCCCTCAGACGGAGCGGGATGAGGTCGAATGCTCAGGCTGGATCTGAAGTCTGTGAACAGTTGTTTGGGTAGTCCCTTTGTGAAGATGTCTGCATACTGATAGGAGGAAGGTACATGTAGAATTTTGACTAGACCACGTGCGACATTCTCACGGACAAAATGAATATCCATCTCAATATGTTTGGTCCGATGATGCTGGACCGGATTATGAGATATATAAATAGGGTTGTTAGTGGTTCGGATATACTCGAGAACCGGATCGAAACCGGACCGAAATCTTAACGGTCCGGATGCGAGTATAAAAATACCGGGCCGCAGAACTTGAAATACCCTAAACCTTACGCGATTTATCGGCCCGGACCGATAAGCTTATCGAACCGGTCCCGGTAAGCTGATACCCGGACCGGACCGGTCCGATAACAACACTATATATAAATAGCATATATGTTATCACAATAGACTATAAATGCCTTACGCAATGGACAACTGAGCTCCAAGAGAAGATTCCAGAGCCAACAGATCCCAGTAACTACATTAGCAACACCCCTATACTCTGCTTCAGCACTGGAGTGGGATAACGCGGCTTGTCGCTTGGCAAACCAAGAAATAAGATTATCCCCTAAAAACACACAATAGCATGAAGTAGAGCGTTGTGTGTCCGGGCACCCTGTCCGATCAGCATCTGTGTAAGAGAGCAACCTGTTCGGAGCGGATGGGTAGAGATGCAACTCATAGTCAGGAGTGCCCTTAATGTATATGATAATACACTTAAGAGCAGCAAAATGGGGTTCCCTCGGGGCATGCATGAACAGACACACCTGTTGAATGGCATATGCAATATCGGTCCTGGTAAATGTGAGGTACTGAAGATCACCTGCAAGACTTCTATAGAGAGTAGGATCAGACACTGGATCACCCTCAGAAGCACTGAGCTTGGATTTCGAATCAACAGGAGTAGGCACAGCCTTGCAATTCGACATCTTAGCTCTGAACACAATTTCCTCTGCATACTTACGCTGACTCAGGAACATATTATCTGCAGATCTAGTAACTGATAGTAACTCAGCTTGCCCAAATCAGTCATAGAAATTCAGTTTTAAGAAGAGCAATAATGTTACACCCCGTAGTTCCAGGGTATGTATGTGGGGACGTACGTACGAGATTACGATATTTAAATTAAAAAGAAGAAAGATGTGATTTTTCGACGAAAAAGTTTCCGAATTTTGTGAAGGAAAAATGTTCGTTAAAGGGAATTGGATTCCCAGATTTGGTATTCGGACTTTTTGAAATATTTGAGAATTATGGAATTTTATTTCCGGAATTGGTCACGTGGGGCCCACAGGAGAAATTTACGGTTTGTGGGGCCCACTTTATTTTCGGATTTTTGGCATTACGGATATTTTTGGAAGATGAAATATTTTGGACGAGTAGGAGGGCGTCACATGGCACCCCCATGTGGCCTTATGGCCGAAATTAGGGCGTTTTTGTGGTGGACAAGTGGCAAGCCACTTGTCCCCTTTTTGTGGTAGACATATGGTTGGTTAAATTCATACACACATGTCCCAAGATCTCACCACACACTTGCCTTGATCTTGGCCATTTATTTCTCTATAAATAGACCCTTAAGCTTGCAAGACTTCATTCATTCCACACTTAGATATTTCAAGTCTTGAAAATTCCCTCCCTTCCCTCATGTGAGCTCTCGGTTTTGAGCCTCCCCCTTGACCTAAAGTTGTCCAAAAATTCTTAAACCTTTAAGTGTTCTTCCTTAGGGTGTTAGGAAGATTGTAAACCAAGAGTTGGAAAAGATTTCACACCCCTAGCCTTAGATACACACCTTGGCCGAAACTTGCCATAGTTTGAGCCTAAGTGTTCTTCACTTTTGGAGTCGATCTTGAAGAAGTTGTTTAAAAACTTCTGGCGGTTGCTGGAGCGGTTGAGCGTAAGGAATCGAGCTAAACGTTGCTCGTGATCGACTTATAATCTTGGATAATTTTGGGCTTATCGAGGTAATGATCTACGCCCTCTATTGTAATTGGATATTACATATTGTAGTAGTTTAGAATTGAATATAAGATTTATTGGAAGGATGATTATAAAGAATTGAATCGTATTTACATTGACCGTATTTACCGTAGACTTGTAATATTATCATGGCAACACAGACACTTGGTTAGACGCAGTAACCCTCGAGTTGTTGGCTCGTAGCGCCTTGTTAGAGAGGAGATTTATGTGGTCATGCGGGAGAGTCCGAATTTTCCGTAGAATAAGGAACCTTGTACTTAGAATTATTCTACGAAGAGATCGAGAAGTTGATAGACGCTTGTGGCCTTTTTAGGTGGAAGATCGCGAGTAGCGTATTCTACTTGGCGGTGGAAAAGGCTAGCGGTTACGATTGGAGCTTTTGCTTTTGTCGATAATCGTCGCGAGGTATGTGAACCTCTTCCTATCTTTTCTAGCCCGATGTTGTGAACTATGTAGTACGGTGAGACGACGTGTGCTAAGCAATTTTGGTTGAGTTTTTAAAAGATAAGAGACTTGACTTATATTTGACTTGATATGAAATGTGAAGAACTTGAATTGTGTTAAAGTGGTGAAACCTCATTCGTGAGTAATGAGTACTTGGTCTAGAAAAAGGAATAAGTTATATTAATTTCTAAATGGAATAACTATCGAACAAGCCATCAGCGTTAATAAAGGAAAATGTAATGATAATTAATTATATTAAAACCAGAGAAACCTCCATCCGCATGAAGCTAAGATAAGACAAAATTGTATTACATTTCCTAGATCATGGCTGCTCTAATAAGAATTATTATAATCAAGTTTTGATTTTCTTAAAATTCCAAAGTAAGGAACTTGATTTCTAAAAGAAAAGAGACTTAAGAATTTGAAGTGTTTTTGTTTAAAAGAAAGGCATGGTTTTGTCTTAAATTGGTTTAAAACATAAAGTGTTATAATAGCTTTATGAGAAGTTAGTTATAACGACTTTATGGAAACAAAAGAATGGTTTTATTATTGGATTTAAAATGGTAACTTGATTTTGGGAAAAGAGAAGTAACTTGAGTTTAAAAGTATAAGTAACTTATTTTCAAATATCGAACTTTTCTTGATGAGAAAAATATAAGTGGCTTGGTTTTAAAAGGTATGAGTACCTTGATCTTAAAAGAGTTGGTTACCTGGGTTTTAAATGTATACTTGACGTTGTTTTAAAAGTGTAAGCCACTTGGTTTAAAAAAGTGTAAAGTACTTGATTTAAACATGAACGTGTTTGTACTACTGATAATAGTATCGAGTTGTTTTTACGTAAAGAGATCTTTTGAAAGGATTATCAGATGTAGTACTTTGGGGGTTAAAACCCGGATTTGTTGTCATAAAATGGAAGTCTAAGAGTATGTTAGATTTGCCTATGCTAGTCGTGATAGCCTTGGTGGTATTACTATGTTACCGCGTCTCTCGGTTGGCCACTGACTTGTTGTGAATCATTGGGACGCATCTGGTGATGGAGGATTCCACGTATGTTTCCATTTTGTTTGATCTTGGTCACGCAGATACCGATGAGGATGCGGACGCGGCACGCGACCAGACGCGTTAGACGCCCGACGTTTATCGGATGTACGGCGAAGGACGAGGATTCCACGTATGCTTCCATCGATATTATCACACGGACATGTCTACACCGGATGAGGATTCCGGCACGCGCCACGCAATGCGTTAAACTCCCGGATATTATTATTGTCACACGGGCATGTACACCACGATGAGGATTCCGGGGGCATGTGACCATTACTATTATTCCATGGGCTAGCTCCCCATGAAGACATGTCTACACCGATGAGGGATTCCGGGGGCATGGTATATGCGATCATTATTCCATGGGCTAGCTCTCCATGAAGACCTGCACCTGCGATGAGGGATGCCGAGGGCACGTTATGGCCATGTTACACCGATGAGGGATTCCGGGACATGTGGTCGCGTATTATATATATGTGTTATATATGTGTACGCCGACAGTGAGGTAGGATGCCACTGGCGGGTCACATGGTTATATGTTACACCTACGCCGCAGATGGAGGATTCCACGCGAGGTATATATATATGTATTGTATATGTACGCCGACAATGAGGTAGGATGCCACGCGTCACGAGTATGATTTATGTCATAGGCTGGCGATGAGGAAGAATTCCACGGGCATGAGTGATGACTTGAGGCGTGAGTCCCGACTAGACTGGCTTATATGTTGTGTCTTGTAGTTTGGTTATCATACATGTCTCCGCTTTATATAGACTATTATGATTTCATTTACGATATTTTGATTTCACATACTTGGTACTGTTATCGACCTCGCCCGAGGCTGCGTTAAATGCGCGTGTAAGTCACCGGTTGTTGATCCTCGCCATAGGATCACGGTTAAATCGTTTTGGGAAGCTTCGTTTCTCCGAGGCTTATCTTTCGTATAGTCCTGTCATAGTAGGTACTTGTACATTCGTGGTATGGCGGCCCTATCCGTCATAGTTGTGGTTACATTCTTAGAGGTATGTAGTCTTGTTGTGGCGGGTTTGTAAGGGATTTAACTGTTCGTGTTGGTATTTATATATACGAAGGTAACCGCTTTGTTAGCTTGCTTATTTTATGTATTGTTTCATGCTTAAGGTTTTTATTTCCGCAGATTTTCTCTGATGTTTGTATCACTAGGGTGCCCGGGGTAAGGCACCAGTCACGGGCCCGAGGTCGGGTCGTGACAAATAATGTCATTTTTCAGTTTGTCAGATGAGGCAGTGACAACAATGTCTTCCACATATAATAACAAGTAAGCAATATCACTACCATGATGAAAAATGAACAAATAGATGTCTCACCTGCTGCAAATAAACCCAATCTGCATAATATACCTGGAAAACGGTCAAACCAAGCACAAGGTGTCTGTTTTAGACCATAGAGTGACTTCCTGAGACGACATACATACTGGGGAACGTCTGGATGAACAAAACCAGGTGGTTGATGCATGTACACAGTTTCTTTCAAATCCCCATGAAGAAATAAGTTCTTGACATCCAGCTGATGAATCAGCCACTTTTTACCCATAGCAATACTAAGAACAGTACGATTCGTAGCCGGTTTAACAACCGGGCTAAAAGTATCAACACAGTCAATGCTTTCCTGCTGATTATTACCATTTGCCACAAGTCTAGCCTTGTAGCGTTCCAAAACACCACTATCTCTGAATTTGTGACGAAAAAGCCACAAACATCTGATCACATTCACCCCCTCTGATCTAGGTACTAGATCCCAAGTATGCTGCTTAGTTAAAGCATTATATTCCTCAGACATGGCCGCATTCCAATTAGGGTCAAGTTTAGCCAATTTGGGGTTCTTTGGAAGTGAAGAAATGGTTTGGGCAGACAGGTTAAACTGGACTTTGGATTTGAAAATCCCGTGTTTGGACGAATTTCCATTTGGTGACTGGGTACAATGAGTAGCTGCATTGGTTGAGTAGTAGGTCCGATACAGAGGGAGATGGAGAAGATGAATGGTTTTCCGTCAGAGGACTAGAGGGGATTGGTGACGGTGAAAGATCAAGTTGCTCATTTGGAAGATCGGCGCTTACGGTGCATCCCACTGCGGCCGCGGTGCGGAGGAGGATATGAGTGGTGACCTGCATGCTAGGAGATATGACTGGTTCGTCAAGAAATGAGTAGTCATGTTTTTCGGTATTTCCGAGGGTCCGAAAATGGAAATATCGTCTCGTTGAACGTGACGAGAAATGTGAATCTGAAGAGTGGACAAGTCATAGCATAGATAACCCCTATGGTTGGGTAGGAAACCGAGAAATACACATGGTGTAGTTCTAGGAGCCAACTTATGAGGGGTGGTGGAGGTAAGATTGGGATAGCACAGACAACCGAAGATTCGTAGGTGGTCATAAGATGGAGTCCTACAATATAGAATGTATGTGGGTGTCTTGTTTTGTAAGGTGTTAGTAGGTAAAATATTTAGGAGGTATTCTACCATTTTAAAAACATAGACCCAGAAAGATGATGGCAGACATGCATGAAAGAGGAAAGTACGGACCATGTTATTAACAGTGCGAATAATTCGTTCAGCTTTACCATTTTGAGGGGAGGTGTGAGGACAAGAGAATCGGAACACCATGCCTTGTTGGGAGCAAAAATTATGGAAAGCCGAATTATTAAATTCACGTCTGTTATCACATTGAAAGGATTTTATTGATTTTTCAAACTGGGTTTTAATAAATTTGTGAAACTCAAGAAATTTTGCAAAAATCTCATATTTGAATTTGAGTGGATAAATCCATATAAAATGTGAAAAATCATCTAATAAAACAAGATAGAATTTGTGACCTAGAAAGCTAACAACATGAGAGGTCCACAAGTCAGCATGAACTATGTCAAATGGTGAAACTGTAATACTCATTGAAGACAGAAAAGGAAGACGAGTATGCTTGCCAAGCGGGCAAGAAAAACAGTTTTGGGCTAGTTTCCAATTATTACATTTAATACACTGATTACTTCTAAGAAAAGAAAAAACATGATCTCCTCGATGTCCGAGCCTATTATGCCAGGTGGATGGAGACAATGCAGCAAGAGAGACTGATTGTTGAGTTCTGACAGCGGAAGAGTTTGTGAAAGGGTAGAGGTCTCCCACACTATTGCATCGCGTAAGAATTCTCCCCGTATTGAGATCCTTCACAGAGAAACCAAAAGGGTCAAAATCTACAGACATCCAATTATTACGAGTGAATTTCCTAACAGATATCAATTTTTTAATAATTTGAGGGGCGTAAAGGACATGATTAAGTGAGAAGGGTGGATGAGGATTTTTAATGTGTGTATTGCCATAACCTGCAATTGGAATGCGGTGACCATTGCCAACAGTAATGTATTGATGATACTTTAACCGAAGCAGTTGGAAAAAATTACATGAAGAATTAGTCAGGTGTGATGTGGCTCCGGAGTCCATATACCAATTATTGTCGGGAGGTTGTAGAGTGAGAGTGTTGAAAGCTTGACCCAAATCAGGGGTTGCATCTGCTAAGCCGATATCAGATGGACCTGTTGAGGAGATGGACCGAGAATACTAGGCGCGCTGCTGCTGGCGGTGATCGCGACGCGCTGGAACTCTTATTCTTCTGCCTTGATCGACCGATGGTTCTGCCCGAGGCGATGGCGCTGCCGCTCTTCTTTGCTGCGGTGCGATCGGCCACAGTCTTCTTGAAGCGATGGTCTTTGCTATTCTTTCTTCTTGTGCCTTGCACGCTCTGCGACCCTTCCCCTTATTTTCTTGCCCTCGTCCTCTATTGCCTCTGCCTCCACCGCGGCTCTGCTGTTGTTGGTTGTCCAGTGGTGGTGGTGGAGCAGTGGTGATGGTCGGCGACTGCAAGTTTTCAACGGCTAATGATTTTTGGTTATGCTCATCATGTTTAGCACGTCGTGTTTCTTCCAACAACTGTGAACGCACTTTGTTGAAGGTTGGAAGTGGATCAGCCTGTTGAATCATTGTTGCAAGAGTATCATATTCTCCTTTTGGTAATCCTGCAACGAGTTGTAATATCATTTTAGTCTCAGACACCGTTGTCCCAACATGAGAGAGTTGGTCGGCGACAAGTTTCAATTGTTTGCAATAGTCAGACATGTTGTTAAAATTCTCAAGACGAGTGTTGAATCGCCTCTAAATACACCGCCCGAGTATTTTTATTATCCTGAAATATGTCTTCCAAGCGTACCCAAAGTTCGCATGCCGAAGCACCAGTTTTCAGGATAGTACACAACAAGTCTTTTGATATGGTACCATAGATCAATTGTTTAACAATGGCGTCAAGACGACGCCATGTCGAGTCATCAATCTCAGAGGAGCGAGGGATTGAATCATCAATGTGGTCAAACACGTTATACGCGCATGCATGTATATAAAATAGTTCTACCCACGTAAAATATTGACATTCTTCTTGATCAAGAATAATAGGGACAAATTTTTTGATGTTTGTGACAGCAAATGCCGGATGAAAAGAAGAATTTGAGGAAGGAAGGGTGTCAATTAATCTGGAGGTAGAACCGGTGGATTTAGGAGAGGTATGAGGAGACATGATAGCCACAGGGTTAGAAATTCAAGAGGGGAAATTTGCCACTGTCAAGAAATATGAAGATGGTTGAGTGATGGCATGAGGCCCGACTTAGTGTCTTTGCACTTTTATAGGCAGATTTAATACCTTAGAATCGAAACTTTGGATGCACATACACAAAAATAGAAGCCAATGCGTTTTGGTAATCATAATTATTCAAGGTTGATGTGAGTGATGCTTATTCAACTTCGACTTACATATACTCATATAATAAAGAATTATGACGCCGACTTTTCAAGAAACATCTCAATTATAGCATACTAACACCTTACATAAGTAGAAATATTCAAAAAGAAAGTACAAGCAATTCCCATTCGCTCACTATAAGAAAGTATAGAATTGACAACAAAACTTTAGCAACAATAAATACATTATATTGTTGCTGAAAAACGTAAATGACAACAAAAATTTAATATATTGTTGCTAAAAAATATAAATGACAACAAATTTAATATATTATTGTTGTGAATTTTTTTTGCATCGGAGGTTATTACAACGACATGCAATAATTTTTATTGTTGCCAAAAGTATTTTTGACAACATTTAACATATGACAACAAAAATGTTACTGACAAATGACTTTCTTCTTGTAATGGTTAATCAACTATACAACAAAGACATTTCAATTAAGATAGGGTAATTAAAGTTCTAAAGTCTAAATAACATTAGCCAAAATTAAACACAGTCCTACAATACATTCTTACACCAAATATGGTGTGACATGTAGACGGTGCTTGGAAGACAATGTTCTGTTAGATATAAAGTGGTATTAAATGAGATGTAATATGAAGTTTTGTATATACCGCAATATCAATACCGTGGAATCGAAATATTTGATTTTAATATGTAATTCAATATTTATCAAAGTATGCACACCTCTACTTTTATTTGAGTTTCTGCCTCCATCATTGACTCTGCTAAAAAATATAATTTTAAAGATTAATTAATCTAAATTTTGGGGCAATCTATCACTCTAAAACCAACTGAGTTACGTCCATGCGGGCTAGTCTAAACTTTTAAACATGTGGATCTGCGTGAATGACATGTTCGGATGAGTTGTGGGTACTATTTATAAAATTAGATGAGTTTTCATGTGAATGACTTAATAGGAAATTGGGACAGCAGAATAGAATATGACAAATCTTCATCTAAGAGCTGGCAGATTAGGGAGCCCATTTGCGTTTGCTACTCGCCGCAGCTTCCAGCTAAAAAAGTACAATAATTTAGGAGTTGACGGGTGAATGTAGAGTGTTAGCTATGCCTATATGTATTAAAATATTATGAAAAGTATGAATAGTTAACATCAAATTCACTAATCAAAGAGATAAATGGTAAACCCGCGCAGAAATTTAATGCACAGAAGAGAAATACGAATCGCAAAGCCACGTAGCTCGATCTCGCATAAATCTTTCTTGGTTGAGTGCATTACATCTGGCTGCCGTTAATCTACGACGTGGTTTGCGCTTATCATAAGCAAATGCCATTCTCGCGCACTGAAAGAGTAAGCGCGCCATGCCTTCACAACAAAAAAAAAAAGAGATAAATGGTAAAAACAAATACACCTAATTATCACTTTATCGTGAGTTTCACACCCAATTATCAATCGTTCTCTTTTTCTACATGAACTATCATCATTTATCATCATATGTGTATTAAAACTCACCTAGTTGAGTAGATAGTGATAGTTCATGTAGAAAAATGAAATAACTAATAATTGGTCTAATCAACTTCGAAGTATTTAATACATAGATAATGATAGTTCATGTTGGAAGAATGTACAACTTATAGTTGGGATATATGAAATTTGCAAAAAAAATGATAGTTCAAATGTACAAGTTACTCATTTCTTTCTGAAATAAAATATATTACTCAATAATTGGTCTTAATCTTCATATACCAAACATCATTATTGTTTGCGACTAACAGGAAATTGCGTTGTAGGTTTCAAGTCTCCGCGGTCCTAGTCCAATCCGATATTTTCCATGTGAAATAACAATTTTAGTATAAAACTTTATTTAAATTACAATAAATTATTAATCTAAACCCTTTAAAGAAAGAGCTCAATGCTAAGAACCTTGAAGACAATGCGTGAGTCAAATTTTTCATCAAAGGGTATTATAAAAATAAATTTAGAATAAACATACAAAGAAGTCAAAATAATTCAACATCTACTATATATATATACATATAACTTAACATATATAACCTTATATATACAATATAGTTTTCTAACAAAAAAAAGATTTGGATCGTTGAATCACCTTGTGTCCCTAATACCTAAATGGATCTTGGGCCTAACTCAACTCCAAAAGCTAGCTTGTAGGGTGAGGATTTTCCAAGTCCATATAAAAAATCAATGTTTTCATTCCATTAGCGATGTGAGACTCTTAACACTCCCCGCACGTCCAGACCTCGTTAATTGGAGTGTGGACAATATAATTTGGGGCCCCAACATCGGTGAACAAATAATTGGAGTGAGTCTGACTCTGATACCATGTAAGAATGGATCTTGGACCTAACTCAACCCCAAAAACTAGCTTGTAGGGTGAGGATTGTTATAAAGAATCAATTTTTCATTTCATTAGACTCTTAATAGTTACATGTATTATAATTTATATTGTATTGTAATATATTATTTTATGAATATAATGTTTGGATAAATTATATTATTTTTATCATTTCATAATGTCATGACCTAGCAATATGAAGAATAAGGTTATATATAATAAAGAAAAATAAAATACAATAATTTATTTGTACTACAACTCTACTTAAGGCTCAATCACTTGTTAATATTTTTTGCATCCCTAGCAAATTAAGGTTGATTTCCCATTTTTCTTATTTTCCTTTTGGGTTTTCAAAATCTTTTTGTTGTTGGGTGCCAAGGAGTGTTTCTTTTGAGTTCCTGCGTTGCCCACAAGCAACATCAGACTGAGCCAGAAAGAAGTATATAATTAAGTTAGAAGTTTAACATCAAGTAAATTCAGTCGTTATATGACACGAACTCCATGCAAAATTAATGGCTGAAATTTATATATATATATATATATATATATATATATATATATATCGTGAACTTCATATAAAAAATGGTTAAAATTGTTTGGTTTCAAATTATCTGAAGTTCGACTTTGACAAGCCAAACTTTATACATGCATTTCTGATCAACTCCAAATCTCCTGCCTAAAATTGATATAAAAGCGGTCAAGCTCTCAAAGATTTAGTAACTCCGGGCTTCGGCTATGGCCTAAATGGGGTGTTGAAATCGACCATCTATGTACTTCGCCCGTCTTAAATTTGTCGTCGAACCAATAACTCACTATAACTACATATTGATTTGCAAAAATCTAGATCTGTGTTCGAACTCGTATATGATATTATTGTCAATTAAGGTTACTCTCCCGTTTCCCTTGTTTTCTTTTTGGTATTTTTAAATCTTTTTGTTGTAATGTGCCCAGGTGTATTTCTTTTAGTATTGTGTTGCCCACAAACAATATCACATTGAGAGAGAAAGATATACATCTATTTAAAAGGAGTTTGTCCTGGTGTGCTGTTTCCTTTCCTGCCACTACTTTTTGAGTCTTTTGCAAAGTTCACCTTCCCGCGGTCAAAACAAGGCTTACGGATAACAATCAGACCTTATCAGGGACAGGGACCAGACTATAGAGCCTAATTAAAAAGAATTCGGGCTTGGACTTTAGCCACATCAACACCCGAATGAGGCGATCAAGAAAGTCGTGGGCCTCGTAGTACCCGCATACGACAGCTCTGTGGAGCTTTTCGGGTATTGAACTCTCTGTCGAACGGATACCTAGTACATGGGTACCAAAGACACCCTTGAGAGAACTGCTCTCCTCTTGAATGTGTAAACACAAGCAAGAATTGGAAAGCAGAACTCAATTATATATGACTCGAACATCATGCAAAAATGTGAAATTTAATCATAAATGACATGAATTTCATGTAAAATGAATGAAGTTACTTGGTTTCAAATTATCTGAAGTTCAGCTTTGGCGAGCCAAAATTCATACACATACTTTTGAACTTCAGATTAATTCGTGTGTCTGAACTTGATATAAAAGCGGTTAGGCTCGCCAAAATTTCGAAACTCTGGTTATGGCCTAAATAAGGGTCTTGAAATCGGCTATCTATGTACTTTACTTGTTCTGAATTTGTCATCGAACCCACAACTCGTTATAATTATTAGTTTCATAATTAGATATTTATACGTATTTAATAATTTTTTAATACAAATACATGATCTAAGCAAAAATAACAAACTTATTAGAATTTGTATCTAATATATTAGTACTCCGTCCCTGAATAAGATCGATCGGAAAGCAGGCTGATTCATATGTATGTATAAGTTATGCACAAATTTAAAAATCATTTATTTATTTGAATAATTCATTGCTAATTTATGTGTTATTAATTCTAGCATTACAATTCATTGCTAAATTATGTATTTCAGACTTCTCTTCTGAAACTCTTGCTGGGCCATTTTCTCTTTTAGGCCTGTTAGCAGATCTATGAATGATGGAACTTCAAAAGAGGCCTTTGGTAATATGGTCAAAGCCCAATATTGATTTTCTAATTCAACCAAGACACTCGTGATTAGAGGCAGATCTAGTCTTAATGCATTCGTTATTTTCTAATTGTATCATTGTTGTATAAAATATGTATCTCTACTATATGTGTATAGAAAATGTATCATTATTGTATAATTTGAGTATAGTCAATGCATAATCAACACACACTCACTAATTATATACATATTATACAATTATTATACACAAAATTTACATGTTTTTGAAATATTTTTTGAAGGCAAAGATCGGATACCGAATAATCCACCATGAAACACATATATACAGTTTAATGAAATGAATCAGAAGCGAAACACACGAAACAAGTGCAGCTCGCCGGAGCCAACATATCTGATCCAGCAATTTCAGATAGGAATGCCGGCGAAACTCTATGAATTTTCAAGCAAGGAGCACACACAAAATGATTATGAACCGGCAACTGAGTAGCATATACATGGACCAATGTTTCCAGCCTGATTCAAATCTGTTATCGATGGTGACGGAGAAAACGACGACATATTTACAATGTAACTTAAGCTCATTGGAGAATTGTTATCTTGTGCGCACCCGAAGGATAGCTGATGTGGTTCCCTTGTCAACAACAAAAACAGAGAATTGTTGCCCTTTGTGTTTCACCGTCAAAACTGGCAACATTTTGTAATCTATAACTCGTTGACATATTTACAATGTAAATGGTTAGTCTTTTAAAATAGGTTGATTCAGATACAAATTATGCACAAAGTTGTAATACGGAAAAAATAGTAACACGTACGTGAATTATTTTCTGTTAGATATTAGGTTTGAGAGTAAAAATTAGTACATAACATAAAATATGTTCACTTTTTAAATAAAACAAAAGTTTGTTTACCGTTGCGAGTGTTAATTGTAAACGTGTATAGTGCTTATACAAAATCTCTACCCATAATTAGAATATATTTCATATATTGTGTAAATATAATTATAGTAAGACTAGAATTCCTTTTGTAATTAGGACTAGGATTCCTATTGTATAAGGGATGAATATTGTACACTATATATATTGATATTAATAAAAAAGACTCCTAAAAGGAGATTAATATCATCTTATGGTATCAAGAGACAAACCCTACAAATCTAGTATTTTTTTCTTTCTCCCCCCCCCCGGGGGTTACCGCCGCGGCGCCGACACACAAAAAGTTTTTGGTTTCTCTTCTTCTCCATTCCTCTCCTATCTAAATGGATCATCTTGCCTCTCCCACACTTTCTGATGTTTCCACACCTCCCACCACCAACTCATCACCATCTTTCCATACGGCTCTCGCTGTTACAAACATCAAGAATTGCATCCCTCTCATTCTTGATCATGAAGATGGTCAATACTGATCGTGGGTCGAACTATTCAAAATTCATGCATGTGTTTACCACGTGCTAGATCACATCGACGATTATGTTCCTCGCCCCCAAGAGATCGATGACACAACATGTGTCGTCTTGATGTCGTAGTTAAATAGTGGATATATGACACTATATCTAAAGATCTCCTTCTCACTATCATGAAAATCGACGCCTCAGCCCGCGATCAACTCTCCAACTGAGTAATGCAAACAGTTAAAACTTGTGGCGGATCAACTCTCCAACGTCGACATGTCTGTCTCGAAAACTAAAATGGTGTTACAATTAATTGCAGGCCTTCCGAAAGGCGAATATGATACTTTGGCCACCATGATTCAACAGGTGGATCTATTACCCAGTTTTAACAAAGCTCGCTCGCAGTTGTTGCTAGAAGAAACCCGTCGTACTAAACATGATGAATATAATTAAAAGGTGTTAGCCGTCAAAACGCCTCCCCAAAATCAGCTTCCTGCAGGCCAAACACCGCCGGAAAATTCCCAACAGCGATAGGGCCGCGGCGGCAGAGGTGGCAAGGACCGCGACGACAGAAGAGGCCGTGGTCGTGGCGTGGTCGCGCCACAGAATCCAAAGAATGCAGCCATCGCCACCCCCAGTATGGTTGGGCCGCGGTGCCTCAATAGTACTAGCAGTAGTGGCTCTACCCGTATGCCCAACCAGGGTTGATGGGCCCTCGCCACCCAAGACAAAGAAGTCCACTTTACGCAAGGCCGCCCAGCACTCGCACTCCAAAGATGGACAACACTTGGTACATGAACTCAGGAACCACATCTCACCTCACCCGGTCTGCAGGTAATATTTCCAAAATGTTTAGTTTGAAGCATCCTCAATTTATTACAGTTGGCAATGGTCGCTGCATTCCAATACAGGGCTATGGTACATCCTACACACAACCACCTCATCCACCCTTCTCGCTAAAAAATATCCTATATTCCCCACACATCATTTACGGATATTCGGTTGTCTATGTTATCCTAACCTTGCCTCTACTACCCCTCACAAACTAGCTCCCCGG
Organism: Przewalskia tangutica; assembly: GCA_029844215.1. Lineage (NCBI taxonomy): Eukaryota > Viridiplantae > Streptophyta > Magnoliopsida > Solanales > Solanaceae > Przewalskia > Przewalskia tangutica. Next base: position 1,745,324 of record CM056719.1, read on the forward strand.
ATCACTCCATGTGTCTACCTAGGCTTTCCTCCGAACCATAGGGGCTATTCTGATATGACTTGTCCACTCGTCAAATCCATATTTCACGTCATGTCACATTCGACGAGATCATATTCCAGTTTTTGAATCCTCAGAAATTCCAAAAATAGGATTACTCCTTTCTTGACGAGTCTGCCATCTCTCCCATCATTCTCAGTCAACTACAGTTATCACCGTCGTCAGCGTCGCGGCCCAGGAGGCGCCGCGACGCCACCCTTCCAGCGACCAAAGTTCTGTCATACCGTCGTCTGTGTCGCGGCCCAACGATGAGGCGCCGCGGCGCCTAAGCTCAAGTGAACAAATTTCATCCACACCATCGTCAGAGTCGCGGCCCATCGACGAGGCACCGCGGCACCTCAGCTCCAATACTCACTGGACCTCGAGCGCCGCGGCCCTTGATCTCGGCACCGCGGCGCCCTCGACGGAAACTCCTCCACCCTCCCCATTTCCGACCCTACTATCAGTCTCAGATCCCACCACTCAGCCGCCGGAGCCACCCACTCACCTAATGAAAACTCGTTCCAAACACGGGATTTTCAAACCCAACGTCCAATTTAACTTGTATGCCCAAATCATCTCTCCAATTCCTAAGAACCCCAAATTGGCCAAACAAGACCCTAATTGGAATGCGACTATGTATGAGAAATTCAATGCTTTGACTAAACAGCACACGTGAGATCTAGTACCTAGACCGGAGGGGGTGAATGCGATCCGTTGTATGTGGTTATTTCGTCACAAATTCTGAGACAATGGAGATCTTGAGAGGTATAAGGGACGACTTATGACTAATGACACAAATCAGCAGGAGGGCATTGATTGTGGTGAGACTTTCAGCCCGGTTGTCAAATCGTCTACCATTCGCACAGTAATGTGCATAACCATGGGCAAACACTGGTTGATCCATCAACTTGACGTGAAAAATGCATTTCTACATGGGGACTTGAAAGAAACAGTTTACATGCATCAGCCTCCTGGGTTCGTCCATCATGTTGTCTCTCACTATGTGTGTCGTCTTCGTAAGTCATTGTATGACCTGAAACAGGTACTCCGTGCGTGGTATGATCGCTTTGCCAGGTATATTATGCATATTGGGTTTGTATGCAGCATAAGTGATAATTCCCCTTTCATTTTTCATCGAGGTAGCAGCATTGCTTACTTACCACTGTATGTGGATGACATTGTTCTTACTGCCTCATCCGATGGGTTGAAAAATGAGATTATTATTTTGCTTAAGACCGAATTTGCAATGACTGATTTGGGCAAGCTATGTTACTTTTTTGGGGATATCAGTGACCAGGTCTGTCAACCACATGTTCTTGAGTCGGCGTAAGTATACAGAGGAGATTGTGTACAGGGCTAAGATGACGAATTGCAAAATCATATCTACTCCAGTTGATTCAAAATCCAAGCTCAATGCTATGGATGGTGCTCCAGTCTCCGATCCTACTCTTTATAGGATTCTTGCAGGTGCACTTCATTATCACACATTTACATGGCCAGATAATGCTTCTGTTGTTCAGCCGGTATGCCTATTTATGCATGCCCCCATGAAGTCTCATTTTACTGCCCTTAAGCGTATAATCCGATACATTAAGGCACATTTGATCATGGATTGCACCTATACCCCTCTGCGCCAAACATGTTGCTCTCTTATACGGATTTCAGATTTGGCAGGGTGTTCGGACACGCGATTCTCCACCTCCGACTTTTGTGTTTTTTAGGGGATAATCTGGTTTCATGATCTGTCAAGCGATATGCCACCCTATCTCGTTCCAGTGCCGATGCTGAGTATAGAGGCGTTGCAAATGTGGTAGCTGAGATTTGTTGGCTCAAAAATTTACTGTTAGAGCTTCAGTGTCTTTTGTGGTAGACATCTATTGTGTACTGTGATAACATCTTTGCGATCTATCTTTCTCACAACCCGGTTCAACATCAGCGAACCAAGCACATTGAGATGAACATACATTTCGTTCGTGAGAAGGTTGCGCTAGGACATGTCAGAGTGTTACATGTTCCCTCATCATATCAGTACTCAAATATATTCACCAAAGGACTTCCCCGACTGTTATTTCTTGACTTCAGATCCAGTCTCAGCGTCCGACCTCCTTCCGCTCCGACTGAGGGGGTGTGTAAACGTGTATAGTGCTTATATAAAATCTCTACCCATAATTAGAATATATTTCATATATTATTTAAATATAATTATGGTAAGATTAGGATTCCTCTTGTAATTAGGACTAGGATTCCTATTGTATAAGGGATGAATATTATACAATATATATATTGATATTAATGAGAAAGACTCCTCAGGAGAGATTAATATCATCTTATATTAATTTTGTCAACTTAGTTATTTCATCCATGAATTACATGGTCTTATTTCACACTTAATCTCACATAAAAGAGTACTTGATTTTTGTATAACTTATGCTGATATTACCATATTTGGATCTTATGTTGATATTAAACTTTGTTTCAATTATCTTCATATTTATATGTTTACTTTCTATTGTAGGGCCTTCCAAGGACCAAATATGAGTTGAATGGTAACACAAAGTCCCATTAAGCAACAAGTTAATGCTAGCTGCAACTATATGAATGGCATTTAATTATGAAGAAGAATATATATGGAGAAAATGCAGCAACAATAGCAGGGCTTGGTTATAGGAACATCTTGTACTATGACAGTGAAGATGATTCATATTGCATACTACTTATCCAAGGGTGTGGCGAAATAATTCAAATTCTTCCATGCTTAATCAGAAGTCTTCAATCCGAGCCTTCTGAATGAAGAGTTTTTTTTTATAATGGATCTCAATTTGTCCATTAGTAGAATTATCTATCCATTGTGAATTTGAATTAGCGGGGATCGTTGGACTTTGAATGCCGAGTACTTAAATAAAAAATAATTACAGCAAAGGTGTGCTAGGATGATTGAGTTTTCTCCATTCTTAACAAAAATCTGGAGTTCGGGTCATTTGAGTAGAGAATTTTTGGGTAAGGAACTTTATAGCTTAGCAGACATATGATCTAATCCAATGTGAATCTAAATTAATTGGGATCGTCGAATTTTGAATGTCTGATAGTTAAATAAAAAAAGATTCACTAAGGAGTGTGATGGAATGATTGAGATTCCTTTACACTTAACTAAAATTTCGTGTTTGAACCTTCTTAATGAGATTTTTTTTGTGATAAGGAGCTTTACCCTTTAGTGTAATATCCCTACCAATTCCATTTGCACATATTTTAACTAGAATTCTTTAGTTTTCTTCTCCAACTATATGGGAAGATAGGTGATTGACAAGTTCTTTCATCAAGAACAAAAGATTAATAGAGAGATCAAGACTTATAATTAAGTGATACTAAAACTTTCACATATAATAAATGTGAATTCGATTTTTTGCTATCACTATTTTCCTTTCCTTTCTTGCTTCAAGAAGGTGGAATCTCCCACTCCAGAAGTCCCACATCCTAGTACGACGGGTCTGTGAAGGAGGTAAAATTTTTCCTTCACTTTCTTTATCAACTTACACAATGATTTTTTTAAATAAAATGATTAGTGATATAATTTATTATGTTTTTAGTCTTATGACATAATTTCTTTAGGATTTATAAAGTCAATGACATTCAAGTCAACAAAAACTTAAATTTGCAAAGAACACGTTTTGAGTTTTGTTTTGGAGTATAATATTTTAGATAACTTGTTAAGACATATTTATTTAAGACAGACTTGACTTCTCTCCCATCTTTGACCATATAATGATATAATATATAGAGTCAAACATTACTTTTCCTACAAAATTTCTACCAATCATTTTATTGCTAGTTGTACAAGAATTGTCTAAAAACACTTTTTCTTTTGTATTTTACGATAAGGAATGACTTGACCTCTTTTTTCTCCATTTACTTTTTCCAATCACTAACTAATAATATTACTACTCCGTCTGTCCACTTTTACTTGTCACATTTTTACTTAACACACCTATTAAAGAGTAAAAAATAGAATGATAATTTCGCTATATCACCCATAATTATTGCTAAGTAATCTAATGATTGAAATAAATAAAACATACTTTAGAAGTTGTGCAACCACTAGAATTTTTCGTGAACTTGTCAACCCAATAATAAACAATAAGGGTAAAATAGGTATGAAGTGGTAAATTATCTCTTGATTTACTAAAATGGACAAATAATGTTGGACACTTATTTTTAATATAGTGGACAAGTAAAACTGAACGAAGTGAGTAACATTCAATAAACTCCTAGTTTACCGTTTTAAAAAATTAATAAAGAATAATGGTGAATAATGTAGCATAAGTTCTCCATTATTTGTGATAAGATAAGTATTCATTTATCTTTAATTAAAGAATTCGAGTTTGAGCTTTGGATATAAAATCATTTTTAATAGGGAACATTTTACATTTAAGATGGAATTTTCAGGCACAAATACAAATTAATTGAGTTCAGAAGTAAATGTCAAATATCGGGTGGAAAAAGAAAAAAAAGATATAGTTCTCCATTATTCTAGTTCCAACCACCATATCATCCCATTCTATTCTTGGTGGCAAAAGGCGAAATTCATCGCCCACAGGGCCCCCACCCCCTCGGTCCGACAAAGATTGGTGGATGAGGTAAATCACATGACTCAATTCACTGGGTGGGAGACACAACGTGCGCTGCCACAAGGAGTCACTCATGAATGAGGAATGAAACTCTCACACACGATTGTCAAGACTGAACTCTTACTGAATCTATCACCCCGAAACCAACTGAGTTATGCTGCGGGCCCATTCTATTCTTGGTACTATATGATCTACTCCACTTTTCCAATTTCAATCAAGCATTTTTTTTTACAAGAGAGATTTAAAACTTTTATTCAAAATTATTAAATTATATTTGAGATGAGAATTGTGCAACATGCATGACTATAAAGGCTAATCTACTATTTGAAGTTTATGTGTTTCTCCAATTGTTTTAAGTTAATATATTATAATTAATAACTCTGTCACAATCAAATAGTACTATATCTTTAGTGAATTTATAATACAAAAATGGAATTTTGCAAAATATTAGACTCACGTGAGCTCACACATTTAATAATTTGGGAATACATATATACGTATCATGTGGGTGAATAAGCCACAGATAGGCAGAAAAATAAAATAAAAATAAAAATTGAAGTAAATCCTTTTGAAATTTAAAAGGATATATCATATATATGTTCTTAAAAAATAATAAATTCATGTGACTTTTAAAGAAAACATCATTTAAATATGATAACAAGTTGAGAAAGAATAATTATTTTAATAAATATTGGTATTAACAATAACAGACAAATGCGGTTTTGAACATCGAATTATCAAGGTGGATGTGATGTCTGTGTACATTCTACCATCTCCAGACCCCACATTGTGAGATTTCACTAGATATGTTGTTGTATTATTATTATTATTATTATTATTATTATTATTATTATTATTATTATTATTATTATTATTATTATTATTATTATTATTATTATTATTATTATACAATGAATAAAACAGAACTCTAAATAAATATTTTTAGTTTCTTTTTGTGAAATGCTTAGTTAAAATTGTAAACGTGTAACTATAGGAAACAATATATTCCCTACCCATAATTAAAATATTTTCATATATTGTGTAAATATAATTATGGTAAGACTAGGATTCCTCTATTGTATAGGTTTAGGATTCCTATTGTATAAGAGATGAATATTGTACTCTATATATACTTTGATATTAATGAAAGACTCCTCAAGGAAGATTAATATCATCTAACATAGTATCAAGAGCCAAATAAACAAAATCCCAAAAATCTTTCTCTTCCACAGCCGCCGGCTGCCTCTCCTACGCCGCGGTCCTCCCGGATTTTTTTCTGTTTTTTCGAGTTTTGTTCTTCCTTTCTTCTCTTCTCTAAATGACTATCCCCGATTCTTCCACACTTTCTGACGCCTATACCTCCACAAATCCCACCACAAAGTCATCACCCCCGTTTCATCCCGCCCTTACTGTTTCCAACATCAAGAACCATATTCCCATTATTCTTGATCAAGAAAACAGTCAGTATTCTCTCTGGGTTGAACTGTTTCGTAATCAAGCATGTCTCTATAACGTGCTTGATCACATCGATGACACCATTCCGCGCCCTTCAGAGGTTGATGAGTCTACTTAGCGCCGTCTAGACGCCGACGTCAAACAGTGGATTTATGGTAGTATTTCTCAGGACCTTCTTCTTACTATCATGAAATCTGGCGCCACAACCCTTGAGTTATGGAATCGATTGGAGGAAATTTTTCAGGACAATAAGCACACTCGTGCTGTGTATTTAGATGAACAATTTAACAATACACGTCTTGAAAACTTTTTCCAATGTGATCGGCATCGCAAACGATTAAAGCTACCGACGATCAACTTGCGATGTCGGCGAGCTCGCATCGACACCAAACTGGTGTTACAATTGATTGCTGACATTCCTAAATGCGAATATGATACTTTGGCCACCATGATTCAACTGGCAGATCCGTTACCCATCTTAAACAAAGCTCGATCGCAGTTGTTGCTCGAAGAGACTCGACGTGCTAAGCAGGATGAGCACAATCAGAAGGCATTATCGGTCGAAATACGCCCTCAGGATCCAACGCCGCCAAAAAACTCTCAACCGCAGCAGGAACGCGGTGGAAAGTGTGGCAGGGGCCGCGGCAGAGGAGGCCGTGGTCGCGGGGTGCGCGGTCGTGCGTAACGAGCAAAGACAACAGTGGATCGCAGAACAACCGGGCCGCGGCTCGCCGACCAGTCGCGCGCGGCGCAAGACTGGTCGCGACACCCTAGATGCAGTCGCGGCGCCACTAGTGCAGTCGCGGCGCCCTACAATCCATATTTTTACCCTGGTTTGTTGGGCCCCGCTCCAGCCTCGCAGCAGGTCCACTTCATGCAAGGTTAGGTTTTGCAGCCCTCATCCGGCATGACACCCACTGAGTTGGGACAGGCATTCATCGCCCTCTCCATGCAACATTCTGACAATACTTGGTACATGGACTCAGGCGCCACATCTCACGTCACCCAATCTGCAGGTACTATCCCTAAACTGTTTAGTTTAAAGCATCATCAATATGTTACAGTTGGTAGTGGACAACGCATTCCAGTTAAAGGGTATAGTACCTCATACACACAACCTCCTCATCCACCATTCTCCCTTAAAAACACCCTATATTCCCCCCACATGATTAAGAACCTCATATATGTCCGTCAATTTACTCGTAATAATTATGTCTCCGTGGATTTTGATCCTTTTGGTTTTACTGTGAAGGATCTTCATACGGGGACACCTCTTACGAGATGCAATAGCACGGGGGATCTCTATCCATTCACTTCCACCTCCACTGCCAGATCTTGCTCTCCCGTCACTCTAGCGACTGTTTCTTCTTCAACTTGGCATAATAGACTTGGTCATCCAGGAGTCTCAGTTTTTAATTTTCTTAAAGGCAACAATTTCATTGCTTGTAATGGGAAACTTGCCCAAAATTGTATTTCTTGCTCTTTAGGCAAACATATTCGTCTTCCGTTTAAATCATCTACTAGTGTTACACTTGCTCCTTTTGATATTATATATGCCGATTTATGGACATCTCCTATCTCTAGTTTTCTCGGTCATAAATACTATCTTGTGTTGCTTGATGATTTTTCACACTATGTTTGGTTATATCCTCTTAAATTTAAATCGGAAGTGTTTGCCAAATTTCTTGAGTTTCACAATTTTATCCACACATAATTTGGAAAAAGTATAAAATCATTTCAGTGCGATAAAGGTCGTGAATTAAATAACTCTATGTTTCACCGGTTTTATACAAATAATGGCATGGTTTTTCGCTTCTCCTGCCCTCACACCTCACCACAAAACGGTAAAGCTGAAAGAATCATACGTACCATTAACAATATGATTCACACCCTATTGATTCATGTCTCCTTCCCTCCTTCCTTCTGGGTATATGCTGCTAAAATATCAGAATACATTCTAAATATTCTTCCTACTAGCACTCTTCACAATATGGCCCCTACCAAAATCCTCTACCATAGAGTCCCCTCCTATGATCATCTACGAATTTTCGGTTGTCTGTGCTATCCCAACCTCAGTTCTACCGCCTCTCACAAGCTTGCTCCTAGGTCTACTCCCTGTGTCTTCCTAGGTTTCCCGTCAAACCATAGGGGTTATCTATACTATGACTTGTCGACTCGTCAAATCCACATATCTCGTCACATTCGACGAGACCACATTCTCGTTTTCGAATCTTCCAAAATTCCAACAACCGGACTACTCATTTCTTGACGAGTGTCACGACCCAACCCCGGGGCCGCGACGGGTACCCTACCGGGGTACTCTGTCAGGTATATGTCAGAGAATAGCAGCGGAACATACATAACACATAACTTAGAGAAAAAGGTAAACATCATCGCCACCGAGCAAGGTCGCCCATAAAACATACTTAAACAAAAGTATAGTAATACAATCGGTTCTTATAGCCCAAAACATATATGTGACCACGCACTTAAAGATAAACCGTGGCGGACGGGGCCCCGCCATACCCCTGAATGTGCAAAATACCTATAGCATCAGGGAATATCCATACCAATAGACAAGCTTCCGGAGGAATGGAGCTTCTGACACCGGAATAGTGATCCTAAGAACGAGGATCCACAATCTGCTTACCCTTACCTGCGGCATGAACGCAGCCCCCGAGGAAGGGGGTCAGTACACAATATGTACCAAGTATGTAAAGCTGGAAAAAATATTGTAATAGTGATATCATAAGTCTAAAAGTAAGCTGGAGTCATGGAAGACAATAAAATAGCTTTTACTGTGCCTTACTAACAATGAGAGTGACAAGTATATATATATATATACAATACTGCATAAAATAGGGGCCTTAGGATCAAAACAGGGTACCTCGCCCGTAGTATCAATAAGCACCCCTACTCCTGGGACTATTTCACCCGCATAGGTCCTGTGGACCCGCATGAGGTATTCCTCGCATAGGCTGTACCCGCCCGCATGGGACTATTTCACCCGCATAAGCCCATAAGGACTCGCATGAGGTATTCCTCGCATCGTGGGTAGCAAGTCCACGGAACAGGTGATATAACGATCTTGGGGTTGTACTCCTCAGATATACTCTTACACTGGAGCAGATGGTATAACGATCTTGGGGCTTGCCCCTCAGATATACTCTTATACTGGTGCAGATGGTATAACGATCTTGGGCCTGCCCCTCAGATATACTCTTACACTGGAGAAGGTGGTATGACGATCTTGGGGCTTGCCCCTCAGACATACTCTTACCCTGGAGTAGGTGGTATAACGATCTTGGGGCTTGCCCCTCAGATATACTCTTACCCTAGCAAAAACTGTCATCATATCATAATCATAAATAAGTTAAGAAAACTTATAACTTCTTACTAGTCTTGTTCATATACCCTCTCATTTTAGTTCACTTAAGGCACTTAATCATATCTTTAATAAAAGAAAACCGAGAATTTAACCCAAGTACTACATACTTCAACTCTTTTAAAAATGACTCTTCTTTATACATAAAGCTCTTGGGCAATTGATGCCTTAAAACCAATTTGCCTCACCATATACTTATCTTACTTAGAGTAAATCTCTTCTCATTAACCTTTTATGAAGCTAATAAACCAACTTCCCATAAAGTTGTTATATTAACTCTACACTTAGTAAAATCATACCTTTCCCCTAACTAAGGGACTTATACATTCTTAAAACAAAACAAGTCATTATATACTTAAAGCAAGTAAGAATACCAAATCTTGTACGTCTACCGTACTACATAGTTTCATCTATTCATGCTCAAGAGATAGGAAGGCTTCACATACCTTGTTGATCAATCCACTTGCTAAGTCCAAACTACCGCAAGTAATATGTCAACCTAAAATAACCATGGTACGTTTATTAACCTCTAATTTCAATGTAGAATAATCTAAACTTAAAGCCACTAACTTCTATGGAAAATTGGGCAGCATTTCCTTTGTTTCTACATACTTTGCCACCTTTCACAAGGCCAAATTTATCATCCAAACGCCACATTTAAGGCTCAACAATCCAACATTTCAAAAGGGGATTACACACCAAAACTCAACAATTTACTTAACAATTCTAAGGTAGTTTTTAGGCTATAACATGCTCATAATATCTTCTTAACCAATTCCTTCACATACAAACCATAGTTCTTACATGCAATGAGTCTAAGAGCATTATTTACTACCACAAGTTCTTCCTTCTTAACATGCAACACTATAAACTAAATCTAAAGGAAGAATCATTACCTTAGAGTTTTAGCCAAACTTATTCCAAATATATTTGCTAGCTTCCTGCCACTTAACACCACCACAAGCTAGCCACAAGCTTCCTTCTTCTTATACTTTTCGATTTTTCTTTAGGCTTGAATTTCTCTTGGAAATTTAGAGAGAAGTGGGAGCTTAAGCTTTAGAGAGAGAGAGAAATTGGAAGATGACCAAGTCTTGAAGACTTGGTCAATATATTGCATGCAAGAAATCAGATGGGAGGGACACTTGTCACCCTCCCAAGGTCTTTTAAAAGAAAAATCTGACTTTTCTAAGTTTTTCCGCCCAAAAATCCCGCCTCGGCGTCGCGGCGCTGATACCCCCGCAACCTCTCTGAACTTTCGGCGCCGCGGTCTGGCCTGGCGCCAGAACTTCAGCGACCTCTTCGTACTGCGCCGCTCTGCCGCCGTTCAAACTCATTGTCCGATTGCGCTGAACTTGTAATTTCATAACTTTTACTCGGCGTCCTTTGACGAGCGGTTGGTTGCGTTGGAATCTAGATTTCGACGAACTCGCCTAGGCCTTTGAAACACTTAGTAACTCTCGATATGGGTCATAACCCGCTTAAAGTTGACTAAAACCCGTCCGAATAATCACAACCTATCCTTTGAAATTTTAAGTCTTACATGCTGCCAGACGCTCATACGTAGGGTCAGAACTACGGTGTTATACCCGTAGTTCTGACCCTACGTATGGAAACGCATTTAAAGTATGTAAGACTTAAAATTTCCGGCGACAGTTGACGGTCGTTCGGACGGTTTTAATCAACTTTGAGGCGGGTTATGACCCGATTCGTTGAGAGTTCCTGGCATTTTAAAGGCCTAGGACGAGTTCGTTGAGTCTTGATTCCAACGCAACCAACCGCTCGCCGATAGGGCGTCGAGTAGAAAGTTATGAGAGTTACAAGTTCGGCCGCAATGCGCGTAAATGCTGCGTGCAAAGCGCGGCGCGCGGCCAGATGCAGGTCGCGCGCCTAAAGTACCGAGAGGTCGCAGAAGTTGGCCGCGCGCCATGATGCAGGCCGCGCGCCAAAGTTCGTGAGAGCTGCGAGTTTGCACACGCACGGAAGTGCGCCGAAGTGAAATTTGGGCGAAAAACTTAGAAAATCTGATTTTTGTTTTAAAAGAGACCATGGGAGGTGACAAGTGTCCCCATCTGATTTTCTGCTACATGCAATATATTGACCAAGACTTGGTCATTCTTCCCATCTTTCATCTTCACACTCTCCTCTCTCTAAAATCTGCTCCTTCTCTCTAAGAAAACCCAAGAAAATCTGAAAGTTAAGAGCAAGAAAAGGAAGCGTGTGGTTCGCGGGTTGACCTTGTTGTGGTGGTGTTCTTGGCAAGGAAGCTAGCAAGAGTTGGAGTAAGTTTTGGCTAAAACTTTAAGGTAACATTTCTTCCTTTAGAATTAGTTCTAAGTGTTGCATGTTTGTTTAGAAGAAAGAACTTGTGGTAGTAAATAATGCTTCTAGAATCTTTGCATGTTAGAAATGTGGTTTGGGTATGAAAGAAATGGCTAAGAAGTGATTATGAGCATGTTGTAGCCTAAAACTACCTTGTAGTGATAAGTAAATTGTTGTAACTAGTGGGGCAGAATTTTACACACCCAAGTTGGATGTGTAATCCCCTTTAAAATGTTGGATTGTTGAGCCTTAATTGTGGTGTTTGGATGATAAATTCGCCTTGAGAAAAGGTGGCAAAGTGAGTAAAACAAGGGAAATCCCAATTTTCCATAGAATTTAGTGACTTAGAACTGGATTGTTCTACTGAGATTAGAGGTTAACAGCGTATCATGACTATTATAGTTGAAATATTATCATGTAGTTTGACTTCGCAAGTGGATTGACCAAAGAGGTATGTGAAGCTTTCCTATCTCTTGAGCATGAATAGATGAAACTATGTAGTACGATGACGCATTACTGATTAGTGTTCTTACTTGTTTTGAGTATAAAATGACTTTTCGCTTTAAGAACGTATAAGTCCTCGTTAAGGGAAAATTATGATTTTTACTAAAGTATAGAGTTAATATAACAACTTTATGGGAAGTTGGTCTATTAGCTTCATAAAAGGTTAATGAGAAGGATTTACTCTAAGTAAGATAATTATATGAAGAGGCAAATTGATTTAAAGGCATCAATTGCCCAAAGGCTTTTATGTATAAAGAAGAGTCACTTTTGAAAGAGTCAAGATGTAGTACTTGGGTTAAATTCGGTGTTCTTTATTAAAGATATGGTTAAGTGCCTTAAGTAAACTAAAATGAGAGAGTATGTGAACAAGACTAAAAAGAAGTTATAAGTTTTCTTAACTTATTATTATTATGATACGATTTGTGATAGTGGTAAGAGTATGTCCGGCGGGCAAGCCCCAAGATCGCCATACCACCTCCTTCAAAGGTAAGAGTATGTCCGGCGGGCCACCCCCAAGATCGCCATACCATCCGCCTTGAGGCAAGAGTATATCCGAGGCGATCCAAGATCGTTATACCATCTGCACCAAGATAAGAGATATCCGGCGGGCAAGCCCCAAGATCGCTATACCATCCGCCCAGCAAGAAAGTATATCCGAGGTACAAATTTCAAGATCGCTATACCATCTGCTTCGGTAAGAGTATATCCGGAGGAAAGTCCCCAAGATCGTTATACCACCTGCTCCGTGGATTTGCTACCCACGATGCGGCGAATACCTCACGCGAGTCCCATGGGCTTACGCGGTGAAATAGTCCCACGCCAGTGACACGATGCGGTGAGTACTCATGCGGTCCACAGACCCACGCGGTGAAATAGTCCCGTGAGTAGGATGGTTTCTTTTTGATACTACACGCAGGCACTGCTTTGATCACGAGCCTCCTATTTTATGCGATTATATATGTATATATATACTTGTCACTCTCATTGTTAGTAAGGCACAAGAAAAGGTATTTTATTGTCTTCCATGACTCGACTTGCTTTTAGACTTATGATATCATATCACGATTTTCCCAAATTTGCATATTTGGTACATATCACAGATCGACCCCCTTCCTGGCCGCTCACGCCGCAGTAGTGGTAAGCATCGAGGATCCTCGCTTAGGATCACTATTCCTGTCGAAGCTCCATTCCTCCTAAGCTTATTTATTGGTATGGATATTCCCACGCTATAGGTATTTTGTACATTCGTGGTATGGCGGCCCGTCCCGCCACTGTTATCTTTAGAGGTCCGTGGTCACCTATGTATTTTGGGCTATAAGAACCATTTGACTACTATACTTTTGTTTAAGTATGTTTTATGGAAGGCAGCCTTATCGGTTGGCCAGTGATGTTTACTTTTTATAAGTTATGTGTTATGTATGATCCGCTGCTATTCTCCTCGACGATATACGATGGTACCTTAGGGTACTAGTCGCGTCCCCGGGGTCGGGTCGTGACAAAAGTGGTATCAAAGCGGTTAGTCCTCGGAAAGTGTCCACAGACCGTGTCTAGTAGAGTCTTGATTATCGGTGTCGTGCACCACATCTATAATCGTGAGGTCGCAGGATATTTAGGATTGGTTTCCATTCTTTCACCCTAAGATCGTGCAATGAATTTGAGTTATAGGTTGAATCTCCCCTGATGTTTTCCTTTATGTATCAGTTATGCCTCCACGCAAGGCAACCGCGGCCCAGAAGGGCAAGGCAGCTGAGGGTGCTGCTAGTGGGACGCGGAGAATCACGAGGGCACAGCCCAATCCTTACCAGAGATGATGTTTAGGCGGCGAAGTTCCACGTCGTCGCCAAATTTCAGCAGTTCGAGGCGGACGCGCCATCGAGATCATGCAGACGAGCCTCCACTCCACGATGGGCCCGAGTACGTAGATTACGGGAATGATTCGTTCTCGACCAAAGATAAGGTGGCAAGCGACAGAGCGGCGCCAACCCTAAAGCCGATTTACTGATTCGGATTTCTGGTTGTCACCCACCCGAAGTTCTATGGTTCGAGATTCGATGAGGATCCGCAGGAGTTTGTCCGAGCGATTCTGACCATGCAGTTCTTAGGGCATCGAATCGAAGTCTGTTACACTAGCTTTCTACCGTTACGCGATATTGCGTTGAACTGGTTTGAGTCATAGGTATTGTCGAGGTGATGATGCTCTTCCAGTGATTGGGAGGAGTTCACGAGGCGTCCTAGACCACTTCTTGCCTCACGAGGTGAGGAGAGCCCGCGTAGATAGGTTCTTGACCTCGAGACAGACGGAGGACTATCGTGAGTACACTGAGTTTGACTCCTGGCGGATATGCACACACCATTGTACCGATATGGCGCATGGGGTTCATAGATACGTGATGGGCTAGACCGTCACACGACATCGCTTTAGGAGTGGCACTTCACCGAGGATGGATATTGCCGGGATGCAGCATACGCGCGGATCGAGGACGAGAGAGGCAGATCGCCTAGATTGGGCCACCAAGAGGCCGTGACATCGGGTTCTCGAGCGCTGAGGCGGCACTCGCAGCAGACTAGTCCACCTTCCACCGGCTCGAGTGCTCCTTCACGCTTTTCGCGCGAGGTCCGACGCCAGGTTATTCGAGCAGTCGTGGCCCGGGCGTCGTGTTTTCGCGAGGCGAGACCGGCTAATCGAGACCACCTACCTCTGTGCGTTCGACGCGGTAGGTCTCATCCGGCGAGTGCCGTATGGGTTCGAGATCATGTTACTCTTGTGGCGCAGGCCATCCGAAGAAGGATTGTCCGCCCCAGGCGGGAGCATTACGGTTCAGCCGACGGGGTCTGTTGCTGGATCTTCATCTTCGATGGTTAGACGCCCCGGAGGGCAGGGTGCTTATGGGCCAGCAGGCCGCGGCAGAGGTCGTGGTAGGGGTTCCAGTTCTAGCGGTCCTCAGAACCGCATCTATGCTATGTCCAGTCGACAGGACCAGGAGGCGTCGCCAGATGTCGTCACAGGTACATTATTGGTTTCTTCCGTGATGTATATGCTTTGATAGATCCAGTTCTACCTTGTCCTACATATCTCCTCATATTGCGGTAGAATAGGGATAGAGCCCGAGTCCATAAGACCTTTGAGGCTACGCCGAGAGTGATTCATGGTAGCCGAGCGAGTGTATAAGGCTTGTCTGTGACCGTAGATAGCCGCCGACTCTGGCCGACTTGATAGAGTTGGATATGACAGACTTTGATGTGATTATGGGTATGGATTGGCTAGCATCTTGCTATGCCAACGTGGACTGTAGGGAGAGATTAGTTCGGTTCGCTTTCCTGGCCGATTATCGAGTGGAAGGGAATCTCGTCGCCGGCGGTAAGTTTATTTCTTACCTCAAGGCTGGAAGATGGTGCGGAAAGGGTATATCTACCATATGGTTCGTATTCGACATCGAGGTCGAGGTACCGCACCTTCACCGCCCGGCCGTTAGAGAGTTTCCAGACGTATTCCCAGATGAGCTTCCGGGTATCCCTCCCGAAAGGGAGATTGAGTTTTGCATTGATTTGGCGCCAGATACTCGGCCGATATCTATTCCGCCATACAGGATGGCACCTGCCGAGCTGAAGGAATTGAAGGACCAGCTGAAAGATTTGCTGGAGAAAGGCTTTATTAGGCCAAGTGTTTCTCCTGGGAGCACCGATGTTATTTGTAAAGAAGAAGGATGGGACGCCACAGATGTATTGATTACGGTGAACAAGGTAACTATCAAGAATAGATATCCTCCCCGTGATTGACGATTTGTTTGACCAGTGGCAGGGTGCAAAGTGTTTTTCCAAGATAGACCTACGGTCTGGTTATCATCAGGTACGAGTTAGAGAGGTAGATATCCCAAAGACTGCATTCAGGACCCGGTATGGGCACTATGAGTTCAGGGTGATGTCTTTCGTTGACCAACGCCCAAAGAAGATTCATGGATTTGATGAATAGGGTGTTCGTGCCATTCTGGATATGTTCGTTATAGTGTTTATTGATGATATCTTGGTGTATTCGCGCACGAGCGGGAGCATACTGATCATTCGGCGACGGTATCGAGTCCTCCGAGACCGGCATTGTATGCCAAGTTCTCGGCACGAGTTCTGGCCGTCGCCGGCTTTCTTAGGGCATGTTATCGGGCCGATGGTATTCGTTGATACAAAGAAAGATTGAAGCCAAGACTTGGCCTAGACCCACTACACCGGCAGAGGTGCGTAGCTTTTGGGCCTTGCAGTTATTATCTGAGGTTCAGGAGAAGTTTGCTTCTATTTCAAAGACTTTGACTAAGCCGACTCGTAAGGCCTATGTTCCGCCGACTGATACTTGTGAGGAAAGTTTTCGGGCTAAAGGAGAAGTTGACAACCTCCTGGGCTTCTTACTCTTCCGCAGGCTTAGATGGATACGTGGTTTTATTGCGACGCCAGTGTCGGGTGAGTGCGTCTTTGACGCAAAGACGGCAAGGTTATAGCCATGATCCCGACAAACTAGGAAACATGAGAAGAACTATCCCACACATGACTGAGCCGGGCAGCGATGATTCATGCCTTAAAGATCTGAGACATTATTTATATGGAGTTCATGGACATTTACACGCACCACAAGAGTCTCCGACATCTTCACCGGAGGAGCCGAACTTGCGCAGACGCGGTGGAGCTACTTAAGGATTATGACGTTGATATTCGTACCACCCGCGAAGGCCAACGTGGCGTATGCCCTTAGTCGCAGATCGATGGGTAGTCCGTGCGATGTTCACCGCAGAAGAGGGATATGGTCCGAGAGTTACATCAGCTAGCAAGCCTTGGGGTCCGTTTGGTTGATTCTGTTAGTAACGGAATTCGGGTTCGAGAGGTTGCCGAGTCTTCCATCGTCGAGGAGGTGAAGAGGCGACAGTATGAGGATCCGATTTTGGTACGGTACCGAGATGCAGCTCTCCAGAAGGAGAATAGTCTATTTGCGGTAGCGCCTGATGGGGTGCTAAGATTCGAGGGCCGGTTGTGTGTTCCCGATGTGACAGGACTTCGGCAGCAGATTCTGGGGGAGGCACACAGTGCTCGTTATTCTATTCATCCGGGGTCGACTAAGATGTACCATGACCTCAGATGCGTGTATTGGTGGGATGGCCTAAAGAGGGACGTTGCGGAGTTCGTGGCACAGTGCCCGAATTGTCAGCAGGTTAAGATTGAGCACCAGAAGCCCGGAGGGCTGTTGCAGGCCATTGATATTCCGACTTGGAAGTGGGAGGTGATAAATATGGATTTTATTACAGGGCTACCTACCACTCAGAGGAAGCATGATTCCATTTGGGCGATTGTCGACAGGCTGACGAAATCAGCCCATTTTCTTCCTATTAACGACAGCGTTTACCGAGGACTATGCCCGATTATATATTAGAGAGATTGTGAGATCGCACGAGTCCCTGTCGATTATATCAGATAGAGGAGCCCAGTTCTCGGCTAACTTCTGGAGGTCCTTTCAGAAGGGATTAGGGACACAGGTGAGTCTCAGTACGGCGTTTCACCCTCAGACGGACGGACAGGCCGAGCGCACTATCCAGACACTCGAGGATATGCTGCGGGCTTGTGTTATTGATTTCAGGGGTAGCTGGGAGGATCATTTGCCTCTCGTGGAGTTTGCTTATAACAATAGCTACCATTCCAGATTCGGATGGCGCCTTATGAGGCCTTATACGGGAGGAAGTGCAGGTCACCGATAGGCTGGTTCGAGGTGGGAGAAGTTCAGTTAGTCGGGCCAGATTTAGTTCAGCAGGCAGTGGATAAGGTGAAGCTTATCCAGGAGCGTTTGTTGGCAGCTCAGAGTCGGCAAAAGTCGTATGCAGATCATCGGCGTCGACACTTGGAATTTGAGATAGATGATTGGGTTTTCCTAAAGGTATCGCCCATGAAGGGCGTGATGAGATTTGGAAAGAAAGGGAAGCTTAGCCCAAGGTACATTGGGCCGTATCAGATTGTCCGTAGGGTAGGCAAGGTTGCCGAGGAGTTAGATCTTCCGTCCGATTTGGGCGGTGCATCCAGCTTTTCATGTGTCCATGTTGCGGAAATGTATTGGAGATCCATCTAGAGTGCACCCGGTTTGGGATGTCCAAGTAACAGAGGAGTTATCGTATGAGGAGAGTCCCATAGCGATACTCGATCGTCAGGTTAGACGACTTCGGACGAAAGACGTGGCTTCCGTCAAGGTCCTATGGCGGAACGAAAACAGGGAGGAAATGACGTGGGAAGCAGAGGATGACATGATGAAGAAGTATCCTCACTTATTCCCTATACCTCCAGGTAACCTACTTTCCTGCTTGTTAGTTTTGATTTAGCATTTACGCTTCTGTATGTTGTGGCTCGTGGAGCTTTATTACGAATGAATAGTTAAGAGGGTCTATGTCGATGTTGTGATTTGAGTAAGCCTAGAAGGAACATTCGACGAATGTTTCTAAGGGGGAGAATGTTATACCCGTAGTTCGACCTACGTATGGAAACGCATTTAAAGTATGTAAGACTTAAAATTTCCGGCGAGTTGTCGACGTCGTTCGACGGTTTTTAGTCAACTTTGAGGCGGGTTATGACCCGATTCGTTGAGAGTTCCTAAGTATTTTAAAGGCCTAGGACGTAGTTCGTTGAGTCTTGATTCCAACGCAACCAACCGCTCGCCGATAGGGCGTCGAGTAAAGTTATGAGTTACAAGTTCAGTGCGGCAAGCGAAATGCGTTCGCAGCGCGAGGGCGGCGGCCAGATGCAGGCGCGCCTAAAGTACGAGAGGTCGCAGAGCAGCAGCGCCGGGCGCCATGATGTTAGGGGCGCCGAAAGTTCGAGAGCTCGGAGCTCAGCGCCGCACGGGAAGCAGTGCGCGCCGAGGCGGAAATTTGGGCGAAAAACTTAGAAAATCTGATTTTTGTTTTAAAGAGACCATGGGAGGGTGACAAGTGTCCCCATCTGATTTTCTGCTACATGCAATATATTGACCAAGACTTGGTCATTCTTCCCATCTTTCATCTTCACACTCTCTCTCTCTAAAATCGCTCCTTCTCTCTAAGAAAACCCAAGAAAAATCTGAAAGTTAAGAGCAAGAAAAGGAAGCTTGTGGTTAGCTTGTTGACATTGTTGTGGTGGTGTTCTTGGCAAGGAAGCTAGCAATAGTTGGAGTAAGTTTTGGCTAAAACTTTAAGGTAACATTTCTTCCTTTAGAATTAGTTCTAAGTGTTGCATGTTTAGAAGAAAGAACTTGTGGTAGTAAATAATGCTTCTAGAATCTTTGCATGTTAGAAATGTGGTTTGGGTATGAAAGAAATGGCTAAGAAGTGATTATGAGCATGTTGTAGCCTAAAAACTACCTTAGAAGTGATAAGTAAATTGTTGTAACTAGTGGGCAGAATTTTACACACCCAAGTTTGGGTGTGAAATCCCCTTTAAAATGTTGGATTGTTGAGCCTTAATTGTGGTGTTTGGATGATAAATTCGGCCTTGAGAAAAGGTGGCAAAGTGAGTAGAAACAAGGGAAATCTTGCCAATTTTCCATAGAATTTAGTGACTTAGAACTTGGATTGTTCTACTTGAGATTAGAGGTTAACAGCGATCATGACTATTATAGGTTGAAATATTACTTGCGGTAGTTTGGACTTGGCAAGTGGATTGACCAAAGAGGTATGTGAAGCTTTCCTATCTCTTGAGCATGAATAGATGAAACTATGTAGTACGGTGACGCATACCGATTTGGTGTTCTTACTTGTTTTGAGTATAAAATGACTTTTCGCTTTAAGAACGTATAAGTCCTCGTTAAGGAAAAGTATGATTTTTACTAAAGTATAGAGTTAATATAACAACTTTATGGGAAGTTGGTCTATTAGCTTCATAAAAGGTTAATGAAGGGATTTACTCTAAGTAAGATAATTATATGAAGAGGCAAATTGATTTAAAGGCATCAATTGCCCAAAGGCTTTTATGTATAAAGAAGAGTCACTTTTGAAAGAGTCAAGTATGTAGTACTTGGGTTAAATTCGGGTGTTCTTTATTAAAGATATGGTTAAGTGCCTTAAGTAAACTAAAATGAGAGTATGTGAACAAGACTAAAAAGAAGTTATAAGTTTTCTTAACTTATTATTATTATGATATGATGATTTGTGATAGGGTAAGAGTATGTCCGGCGGGCAAGCCCCAAGATCGTCATACCACCTCCTTCAAATGTAAGAGTATCCGGCGAGGCCACCAAGATCGCCATACCATCCGCCTGTAAGAGTATATCCGGGCGATCCAAGATCGTTATACCATCTGCACTAGATAAGAGTATATCCGGCGGGCAAGCCCCAAGATCGTTATACCATCCGCTCAGCAAAGAGTATATCCGAGTACAGCCCAAGATCGTTATACCATCCGCTTGTGGTAAGAGTATATCCGAGGAAAGTCCCCAAGATCGTTATACCACCTGCGTGGATTTGCTACCCACGATGCGAGGAATACCTCATGCGAGTCCTTATGGGCTTACGCGGTGAAATAGTCCCACGCCGGCAGTACAGCGATGCGGAGTACCTCACGCGGGTCCACAGACCCGTGCGGGTGAAATAGTCCCGAGAGTAGGATGGTTTCTTTTTGATACTACGCGAGGTACCTGTTTTGATCATGAGCCTCATATTTTAAGCAGTATTATATATGTATATATATACTTGTCACTCTCATTGTTAGTAAGGCACAGTAAAAGGTATTTTATTGTCTTCCATGACTCCAGCTTGCTTTTAGACTTATGATATCATATCACAGTATTTTCCCAGCCTTGCATATTTGGTACATATCACAGACGACCCCTTCCTGGGCCGCTCACGCCTGCAGTGGTAAGCAGATTGAGGATCCTCGTTCTTAGGATCACTATTCCGGTGTCAGAAGCTCCATTCCTCCGGAAGCTTATGTATTGGTATGGATATTCCCTGATGCTATAGGTATTTTGTACATTCAGGGGGTATGGCGGGGCCCGTCCGCCACGGTTATTATCTTTAAGTGCATGGTCACCTATGTATTTTGGGCTATAAGAACCAGTTGTACTACTATACTTTTGTTTAAGTATGTTTTATGGAAGGCAGCCTTATCGGTTGGCCAGTGATGTTTACTTTTTTATAAGTTATGTGTTATGTATGATCCGCTGCTATTCTCTGATGTATACCTGACAGGGTACCCCGGTAGGGTACTAGTCGCGTCCCCGGGGTCGGGTCGTGACAACGGGGTATAACAACGAGACTGCCATCTCTCCCCTCATCCTCGAATAGCTCACGTCCTCTGTTTCATCGTCAGAGTCATGGCCCCAAGGGGAGGCGCCGCGACGTCTGATTTCCAGTGAGCAATCTTCAGGAATACCGCCGATAGCGCCGCGGCCTTGTGTCCGCAGCGCCTAAACTTCAGAGAAGCCTTTCAACCTTCTAGCGCTGCGGCGCTCGATCCAGGAGCCGCGGCTCCTCCGACGGCTTCGCCCCCACCTTATCCTTATCCAACTTTACCCACCGTCTCAGACACCACTCCGCCACCCACTGTCCCTACTCATCCAATAGAAAATCGTTCAAAGCATGGAATCTTCAAACCCAAAGTCCATTTCAACTTTTCTGCCCAAACCATTTCTCCACTTTCAAAGAACCCAAAATTGGCCAAACAAGACCCTAATTGAAATGCGGCTTTGTATGAGGAATTCAATGCTTTAACTAAACAGCACACGTGAGATCTAGTACCTAGACCTGAGGGGGTTAATGTAATTCGATGTATGTGGTTTTTTCGTCACAAGTTCAGAGACAATAGGGATCTTGAGATGTATAAGGCCCGTCTTGTGGCTAATGACACGAATCAGCAGGAGGGCATTGATTGTGGAGAGACCTTCAGCCCGATTGTCAAACCGGCTATTATTCGCACAGTTTTGAGCATTGCCTTGGGCAAACACGGGCCGATCCATCAACTTGATATAAAGAATGCATTCTTACACGGGACTCGAGAGAAACAGCAGCATCGATCACCGTCTGGTTCACCCATCCAAAGCCCCTCACTATCTCGCCATCTCCGTAAGTCACTATATGACCAAACAAAGCTCCCGTGCGTGGTATGATCGCTTTGTCAGGTATATCTTGCAGATTGAGTTTGTATGCAGTAAGAGTGATACATCACTCTTCATTTTTCATCGAGGTAGTAGCACTGCTTACTTATTACTGTATGTGGATGATATTGTTCGGACTGCCTCCTCAGATAGATTGAAAAATGAGATTATTATCTTGCTTAAGTCCGAATTTGCAATGACTGATTTGAGAAAGCTGAGTTATTTCTTGGGGATATCAGTGACCAGGTCTGTCAATCACATGTTCTTGTGTCAGCGTAATTATGCAGAGGAGATAGTATACATGGCTAAGATGGCGAATTGCAAAGTTATGCCTACTCCAGGGGATTCGAAATCTAAGCTCAGTGCTATGGATGGTGCTCCAGTCTATGATCCTACTCTGTATAGGAGCCTTGCATGTACACTTCAGTATCTCACATTTACCAGGCCAGACATAACTTATGTTATTCAAATTGTGCTTATTCACGCACGCCTGCAGAGTCTCATTTCACTGCTCTTAAGCGTATCATTCGATACATTAAGGATACTCTTGATTATGGTTTGCACCTATACCCCTCTGCGCCAAACAGGTTGCTCTCATATACGAATGCAGATTGGGCAGGGTGTCTGGACACGCGACGCTCCACCTCTGGCTTTTGTGTTTTCTTAGGGGATAATCTGATTTCTTGGTCTGCCAATCGACATGATACCCTATCTAGATCCAGTGTCGGGGCTAAGTACAGAGGCGTTGCAAATGTAGTAGCTGAGATTTGTTGGCTCAGAAACTTACTGTTAGAACTTCAGTGTCCTTCGCGCGTGCATCTATGTGTATCAGGATAACATCTCTGCCATCTATTTGTCTCATAATCCGGTTCAACATCAGCAGACCAAGCACATTGAGATAGACCTACACTTTGTTCTTGAGAAAGTTGATGTAGGACATGTCAGAGTGTTAAATGTTCCATCATCCTATCAGTATGGAGACATATTTACCAAAGGACTTCCCAGACAGTTGTTTCTTGACTTCAGATCCAGTCTCAGCGTCCGACCTCCTCACGCTCCGACTGAGGGGGTGTGTAAACGTGTAAATATAGGAAACAATATATTTCCTACCCATAATTAGAATATTTTCATATATTGTGTAAATATAATTATGGTAAGACTAAGATTCCTCTTTTGTATAGGCTTAAGATTTTTATTATATAAGGGATGAATATTGTACTCTATATATACCTTGATATTAATGAAAGACTCTCCAAAGAAGATTAATATCATCTAACAAAAATAATTAGTGGAGGGAGATGAGTTACTTAACACTACGAATAGCTTATCGGGTTAGGTTACAGATTATAAATTTACCCTTTATTTAATATTTATTTCTGAAGCTAAAACTAATGTCCCATAACTTCAACGAACAGAGTAATGATTTTGGCATTTGATTATATCAATATTTTATTTGACAAAGAGGAAAATCTATTTGAATTATTTTAAGTGGCGGATACGGGTACGAGATATTCTTTCCCTGTCCCGCCCATTGATATCCCTAGTCATTGCACTTTCACTTTGACACATGTCGTAATAATAAATGATCCTCTCATAGTGATCTTCTCTTGAATTCTCAAGAAAGAAATTGTTACTACATTCTTGCAAGCAGGACCCGTCGCTAGTCTCAATTGTGCTACCGAAAGCTTTAGGAAAATCGAAATAGGAGAGCACCCGTTTTTGGGTGAACTTACTACTTAAATGCTTTCAGCAGTCATCTCTTCCGTACTTGGCAACCCAACGTTCACTATAAATACGATAATTGATACACAAGAGGTGCCTTATAATTAAATAAAAAAAGAGAGAGATACCATAACACAAAAAGGAAATTAAGTAAGCAATAAAAGTAGAAGAAACTCTTCGCATAAGTTGAATCGAGAAGTTATGAATTTAAATTTCATTCATTGATATTCAATTCCAATACATATATTATTTATAGATCATATTCAGTATTATTTTTATATATAATAAATTATGACATTAGAAATATCAATACTAGTAATATTCTAATATAATCGATAAAAAATAATATCAATATAACTAAGTCCAACATTACTAATATATTTTATTCGATACTATTCTTATACACCTACCAAACGACTCCTTGAAATATTACTTAATTCTAGGCAACTAATATGTCTTTTAATTTTAATTTTATCTATTTATCCCTTAAGTCATGCAACAAAACCAGGTCCATATGAAGACTTCAAATTCAAAGGTATCATCATCATCTAAGGGCCCACCTCATTAACGTACCTAAAAACGTACTTGTTTTATGCGTGTAAAAACAGAAACAAACATAGAGACCTATTAGTACAATATACGGAGTTTAATCTTTAAATGGATTTTGCTTTAATATTTTTCCTCTCTCTTTCAAATATGGAATATTAAATTAGAGAGAGAAGGATAAAGGAATTACAATTTATATCAAAGATGGAATCTTTATATATAATTCTTTTTATTTTGTGACAGATTTATTCTTTTGGCTGATTTTAAGAAAAAGGGTATGTTTATTTTTCAATTTAATGGTGTTTTTAAAATAATAATAATTTATGATTGACATGTATTTGGGGGTTTAATGGGGTTTGTTATGTTGGTTTATCCTTAATTTTTAAGCCAAATTAGTTTAAAATTTGTATCAAAGATGGAATCTTTATATATAATTCTTTTTAACTTGTGAAAGATTTATTCTTTTGGCTGATTTTGAGAAAAGGGTATGTTTATTTTTTCAATTATAATTTTCTTTTTTAGATTTATGATTTGTATGCATTTGGGGGTTTAATGGGGTTTGTTATGTTGGTTTATCCTTAATTTTTAAGCCAATTTAGTGTGCTTTAATCCCTTTGTTTGTTTATGTTATTGTTTAGCTTTTGTTATATTATTAACTTTGTTTTTTGTTTTGATTTTGTAGCTGAAGAGGGTTTCTTTTGCTATTTAAGCCTTAAGGTAAGAGTTTTTTTCCATGTGATTTCAATGTATGGTGTGAAAAGGGCTAATATTAGCTGAAAGTTAATATTAATTCCCATAAGTATATAAAGATTTGATTTTTTTTCCTACACTGCTTAGTTTTTGAAGAAGAAGAAAAAATGATAAACATTTGAATGGGAGCCTTGGTGTAACTAGTAAAGTTGCTGCCATGTGACCAGGATTCGAGCCGTGGAAATAGCCTCTTGCAGTAATGCCGGGTAAGGTGACCCTTGTGGTCCGGCCCTTCCCCGGACCCGCGCATAGCGGGAGCCCTTTACTGCTTACTTTTTGAAGAAGAAGAAAAAAATGATAAAGATTTGATTTTTTTCTGCTTTAATTTGGTCTTGAAGGAGGGCATTTTGAAGGGATCATTTATGGTGTGTTGATTCTTGATTGATGGGTTTGAAGAAAATATCTGTCGAAAACTTGGCATATTTGATAGGACAATTTGAGGGGATTGTTGAATTGGAACCTCCTCCTGAACTGAAGAAGAAAAAAGAGAAGAAATTTGGTACTTGTTACCAGGTTTTTTAGCCTCGAGTTCGAAAAACAAAATGGATGAGGACGCTAATTCTTGGATTAGGCGAACAAAATTTTCTCGTACCATTTATCATAGGTTGGATGCAACAAGATTGTCCTCTAGTCCTGTAATTTTTCATCAGCCTAGAAGTCTTGCAAGTGCCAAAACTAGACCCTGTCCAACAACCGTTAAGCAAATTCAGCAAAACCCGAGTACAAATAAGCTGAGGGCGAGGGCTTTATCCCCTCTTCCGAAAACAAAACTTTCCGATACCTTTAAGGAAGCTCGATCTAGTCAGAAGAGATTTTCGACTCCACATCCAAAAAGGAAGGAACGTGAGAAGGGCATTGTGGGTAAATTGTTCCTCAAAGATTCCTGCGAAAAGAAATCAAAGAGCCTGAACCGGAAAGATTCAGCCAAGGTTACGGCGGTAGAAACAGCGGATGAGTATACGGTTGATCTTTCTAAGCTATTTCTTGGGCTAAGATTTGCTCATGGAGCACATAGTCAGCTTTACCATGGAATATACAGGGATGAACCTGTTGCAGTGAAAATGATAAAACTACCCGATGATAATGACGAAAATAATGGAGATTTCGCGACTCAGTTGGAGAATCAGTTTAGCAGAGAAGTGACTCTCTTGTCACAACTCCACCATCAAAATGTTGTAAAGGTTAGCTAACGAGAATTTTTCTTGTTTGATGCATTCAAATTTGAGCATATGGTCATTTTAATGGAAGTTCTTCCATGGACTCTGTTTGTTGTGTGTTTTATTTTTTTTAATCTCTGCAGCTGCATTTTTCTGTTGTAAATTGGTGAAACACAAGTTCGGGAACTTGTTTTTGGTTTCAAAATCATCTCTGATCTGGTTTGTAATGGCCTGTTAATGCAGTTTGTAGGAGCATGCAGAAAGCCACCAGTTTTTTGTGTTGTCACTGAGTATCTATCCGAGGGTTCTTTGAGAGCGTATCTTCACAAGCTCGAGGATAAATCCCTAACTTTACAAAAAATGACTGCACTGGCCTTGAATATTGCGCATGGAATGCAATATATTCACTCACAAGGCATTATTCATAGGGATCTTAAACCTGAAAATATACTTATCGATGATAAGTTCGGGCTGAAAATTGCAGATTTCGGAATTGCTTGTGAGGAAGCATTTTGTGATCCTTTGGCTGATGATCCAGGTACGTACCGATGGATGGCACCTGAGATGATTAAAAGAAAATCGTACGGCCGGAAAGTGGATGTTTATGGTTTTGGACTCATTTTATGGGAGATGGTAGCTGGAACTATTCCTTATGAAGATATGACACCAGTACAAGCTGCTTTTGCTGTTGTGAACAAGGTATTGAATTTCTCATGTTCATCTATTCTAGGGATTCCTTCCTTCAAAAAAGATTGTTTCTGTTATTAGTTTCATCTAGGGGCAGTAGCGGAGCCATGATATTTACTTAGGGGGTTCAAAAATATAAAGAAGTATACACATGAATAAGTCAAAGGGGTTCAACATCTATTATATATACATAAATTATAACTTTAACCTTGTATAAACAGTGGAAGGGGGTTCTGAACCCCCTCGGCGCTTACTAGCTTCGCCCCTATCTAGGGGTGTCACCGGTTGGGCTGAACTTGGGCGGGTCAAAATGGGCTGAGTTAATATTTGACCCACCCAAAAGTTACTTGGGCTGAAATGGATTGGGCTAAATGGGCTAAATAGCGGGTCATAACCCAACTCGCTCAATTTTAATTTCTTTATTTTTTCTTTTATAATTTTTTTAAGTACCTAATAAAACTATTTTTTTCTTTATTATGGCTATATATAACATATCAAAAAGAAAAAATCTTTTTGAAAATATAGTAACAAAGTTTTTACGGATCAATTTGGGCTACATATCAGCCCAACTTTAAATGGGTCAAAATGGGTTGGGCTAAAATGGGTTGAGCTAATAAATGGGCTGGTCAATAACTGCCCAAATTTGAGTGGGTTGGGCAGGTCATGATTTCATGGGCTAATTTTGCCACTCCTAGTTCATCATATTCTGCAAAAGAGGATTTTTTTTCTTCTAGGAAGTATGCTATTTAGGAAGATTATGTGTAATTCTGAAAAAAATCGTCTCTGGACTTTTTCAGAATATGAGACCACCTATACCTGGGGATTGCCCTCCCGCCATGAAAACTTTGATCGAACAGTGTTGGTGTTTGCAACCAGAAAAGAGGCCCGAGTTTTGGCAGATTGTAAAGGTACTGGAGCAGTTTGAATCTTCGGTTGCACACGACGGGACTCTGAATCTAGTACACAATTCAATGTTTCATCACAAGAAGGGGTTTCTTCATTGGATCCAAAAGCTCGGATCCGCACATCAAAATGCTTCATCAAAGCCTAAGCCTTTCTAGCTTTGATAGTTTTACACTTTTACCAAGTCCCGCTGTAATTAAAGAGGTTTCTGTTCCGTCCTGCTATATGTTTTCTGTCTCACCATTATACTAAATGCGAGATTACGTTTTTAGGTGTGCATTGAGGTGAAATGCTTCTGTAATTTTTTACATGATAGATAACATGGAACATGATCACCAGATTTTGAGTGTGATTGCAAATTTGCGTGTCTATGGCTAGGAGTAACTTGACTGAAATAAAGTTCTCTTTACCCTTTTCAAATATTGTGTTTTCTTATGTATCATTTCAATGCTTTCTTTTCTTGGAAAAGATTAGCTTTTGAGTTCTGATGGGATCAGTACATTAGTGTTAGTACAGTAACATCCTATTTCAATGATGCCATTGCAATAAGACATGAGAAATTGACAACAAATGTATGTTTTTTTATACATTTTTGATACATAATAGTGTACTGTATTTTTGCATATTTGGCTAGCGAATGTAATTATTTTTGGCCGACCGGCCAAATGTGTAACTTGCCCATAAGACATAGGCAGTACACATCTGATTAGATACACTCTCATACTGATAAAGATAGAGTGGTACTTTGTATTAATAACTTCTTTTGTGGTACTTTCGAGCTATTTTTGAACCTCAGAAATGTGACGAGTTGACATCGAGACGGCGAACGGATTGGTCAAGAAGGGCTTTTGGGAATCATCCAGACTGTTATCCCTGACGTACTTTTGCTAAGCGAGAACCCTTCCACGCTGGTTTGTTCTCTTTCTTCTTCCTGTCTTAGTTTTTTCTTCTCTAAAAGTAGGTTGCATTCCTAATTATGTAAATACTAAAGTAAATTACTCTAAACATACACTCCATGTATTACTTAAACGCCCTACATAACTGAAGTCCCCCCTATATATCAAAATCCAACATTTAAAGTCCTCTATAATGGAAATCCTACACATTACTTTGTATAGGGTATCCATTATATATGAGGTTTAAGTGTTTTATTTTGAATTATAAGTGGTAGACATACATTTAACTGAATCAACTTAAAACAATTTGAGGTACGATGAAAAAGTCCAAACTAAAATAAAAAATGAGAAATTCGTATATGTTAAATGTTATATTGTTTAAAAAATAAAAATAACTTACATGTCCAAATTGCAACTATACTTATTATTGATATATCTTGTTAAAGGATTGTACTCATTTCCTTTTATAGATTTTTGAATGATACATGTTTGGATAGCCTTGGCGTAACTGGTAAAGTTGCGTCTATGTGATCAGGAGGTCACAGGTTCGAGCCTTGCCATCCCGCAATTCCCTGGACCCCGCGCATAGAGGGAGCTTAGTGCACCGGGCTGCCCTTTTTAGGAATTCCTATTTTTAGCTTTAGTTTGTCTTTTAGTTAATATTTCATTTTGCTTATTACTTAGTTCATACCCCCTGGTTTTAAAATTAAATACTTAATAGCTTATGTAATGTATATATATTAAACAAACTAATATTTTGTATAACATATAAGTGTATGATTTTGAAATACATGGGTATATTCGCAACTAAGTCATTACCGGGGTGTTTAGTGTAATTCAAACATAATGTCGTAACTTGTTTGATTGGCACCTGAAACATGTGCTCTATGCTGCATCTTGCTTATGTTGATATCAGTCAATATTTGTTAACATTGATAAATTTCTATGCTTTTGTTAAAGTTACCCCCGAAAGCAGGAATAGAGGACGCACTAGGTATGTTGTCGTTTTGTTAAAGTTAGGCTCCACACATTTCCCTTCCGCAGAATGTTATTTACTCCAACTCCGCAAGTCTGTCTATGATAGAAGTGCATGTGTTTGTACACTCTTGTACTAATTTGGCGGAGCTAGTAAAGGTAAAAACAGTTACCTCATTTACCCGTCTAATAGATTTTGACAGTCTTCGAGTAGCTGATTATCAGAATTTCCAGTAATAAAGTTTGGAATTGATAAATATCATAGTTTACCCAAATGATTTTGAGATGAGAGGATTCATATAATAGACCTCAACTAGTTTGAGTTTCTTCGTTGATTGATCAAATTAAACAATTTTGATATGGCTGTTACTAAGCATAAGAATAGGAGCCAAGAATTTTGATGCTGTTCCTCTGGTTTCAACGTAGGAAAACCTTAGTCAAACTAAGAATTGTAGTCGACGTTTGCTGTAGTCTGCCATTTTGTTGTTTTCTTTAAATGTATAGACGATTTTGAAATGACCAGCCGAGAATTCAGATGTTTCACGTATATGTCTTGACGAAGCGCCCATCCATTCGGATAGAAAGTGAATCCGCTGATCTGATGTCTCTTTGCAAGAACAGAATCACAAGAATAGCCATCGTCTACAAGTGCAACTTTGAAATGTTTTTCAATTTGTACTTCAGCATGAACAGAAGATTCTAAAATTCGGTTTGTATGGGCATGCTCTTTGACCAGTTACAGTAGTTTGAAGTTATGTTGCTTGGACACTCCAAAAATACTGCCGCACCCATGTTGGATCCCAAAATAGTGAAAATAATACACTATTATTGGAGGATCCGACTTGTATCCGGCGTGGGTTTCTGTTTTCCCCCTTTTTTTGTCCTTGAACTTGCATGAAAAAAAACTCTGTATGATTGGTTGATGAGTGCTTCATTATCCTTTATCGGTTTTCATCTAACTCTTTTTTCCAACTGTACTGAAGTGCATAAACTGCAGGTGTTTAACTCGCTCTTCGATGCTTCATGAATCATTTGCTGCCCGAAATTTCTTACTGTTAGGTGCAGATCAGGGAATTAAGCTTAGCGGAGAGGAAGCTTAACAAATGGTTTACATACAATTTTGAAGGTAAAAAAGATTATGTGATTAGGTATCTAATGCTCATTTACTCCAAATTTTGGCTGGAAATAAAATATCTTTTTGTTTATCACACCTATTTGATGTTGAGAATGAATTTATTGATTCAGAGTCCAGTTATGTCAGAATTATAATGCAAGTATTGTTATGCGATGAATAATTATGTAGGTATACTGTGTACGTATAGGGTATTTTTAAGTAAGGATGGCTTACTTTAAGGACATTTTGTCTAGATGCTCTTATTCACGTATTGCTAATACAGATTTTCAGATTCAAGTATAAGTTATGCTAGTATCAGCAATACAATATTAATGGAAGATAGTTGATAGTATGGTTGAAGGGGAGCCTTGGAGCAACGGTAAAGTTGTCAACGTGTGACCTATAGGTCACGGGTTTGAGCGGTGGAAGCAACCACTAATCTTGCATTAGGTTAGGTTGTCTACATCACATCCTAAGGGTGAGGTTCTTCCCTGGGCTCTACTAAAGCGGGATGCCTTGTGCACCGGGATGACCTCTCTTTTTTTTTAGTTGATATATAGTATGTTTCCACTTTCCACAACATGATTTTGTACTGTGACTTGTGCAATATACTCCTAATAGAATACTCTGATTTCTTCACCAAAAAATAAAAGAATAATAACATGAAGTAGAATTTTGCTAGCCTGTTTCCTTGAAGCTTTGATAGGTCTTGAAAGGCTTATTGAGCTTGTGTACTAACTAAAGATTCTTACCATAGACATTTTTAAATAAATTATTTTGGTAGCTTCCGTTTTATAGCATTAAAATTCTATACATAATCTTTTTGGAAACTGAAACGTTTTTGACATGTAATAACCTTTAGAAAGCTCAACATTTAATAATGTTACACAAACTGTTCAAAGATATAAAAAATATCCAGTTCCGTCCTGTTGTGGTTGGTCTATAGAATCTCCCTTCTCGGACATGATTTTTTTTCTTGATACTGGTGGTTCAGGGTTAGCTTCTGCACACTTTAATTATTTCATCGGTTATCTGCTACCTTCTATTGACACAAGTATCCAGAACTGTGTTCATCAAGTGTTAGGTTAATGGAAAGAAATGATCTTGCGTCTTTTGTCCCTGCTAGTTTATTACTTTGTCTTTTCTGATCATCGCTCACCTACAACAAATTGAAACTAATAAATCAGCTTTACCCGATTCACATCAATCACTAGAATACCCTAGGGATAAGGCCAAAAGGCGGAGCTAAGCTATTTTCTCTAGAAAGTTTGTAATCCAAGGTTATATTATATATTCGAATAAATCTTGTAATCGTAAGAAAGTGGAGTTTTTAGTTTAAGGTCAACTGTTACTATAAGGCTTGTCGATTTTGTCACTGATGCTATTTAGTAAGTAAGCTATTTAGGAAGATTATGTGTAATTCTGAAAGAATTCGTCTCTGGAACCTTTCAGAATATGAGACCATCTATTCCTGGGGATTGCCCTCCCGTCATGAGAACTTTGATCGAACAGTGTTGGTCTTTGCAACCAGAAAAGAGGCCCGAGTTTTAGCAGATTGTAAAGGTACTGGAGCAGTTTGAATCTTCGGTTGCACATGACGGGACTCTGAATCTAGTACAAAATTCAATGTTTCGTCACAAGAAGGGGTTTCTTCACTGGATCCAAAAACTCGGATCTGCACATCAAAATGCTTCATCAAAGCCTAAGCCTTTCTAGCTTTGATAGTTTTACCAAGTCCCGCTGTAATTAAAGAGGTTTCTGTTCCGTGCTGCTATGTTTCTTCTGCCTCACCATTATACTAAATGCGAGATTAGGTTTTTAGGTGTGCATTGAGGTGAAATGTTTCTGTAATTTCTTACATGATAGATAACATGGAACATGATCACCAGGTTTTGAGTGTGATTGCAGATTTGCCTGTCTATGGCTAGGAGTAACTTGACTGAAATAAATTTCTCTTTACCCTTTTCAAATATTGTGTTTTCTTATGTATCATTTCAATGTTTTCTTATGTATCATTTCGATGGGATCAGTACATTAGTGTTAGTACAGTAACGTCCTATTTCAATGATGCCATTGCAATAAGACATGAGAAATTGACAACAAATGTATGTTTTTTATACATTTTTGATACATAATAGTGTACTATATTTTTGCATATTTGGCTAGCGAATGTAATTATTTTTGGCCGACCGGCCAAATGTGTAACTTGCCCTTAAGACATAGGCAGTACACATCTGATTAGATACACTCTCTTACTGATAAAGATAGATTGGTTTACTTTGTATTAATAACTTCTCTTGTGGTACTTTCGAGCTATTTTTGAACCGCAGAATGTGACGAGTTGACATTGAGATGGCGAATGGATTGGTCTTTGGGAATCATCCGGACTGCTATCATAGATTGGTTTACTTTGTATTAATAACTTCTCTTGTGGTACTTTCGAGCTATTTTTGAACCGCAGAATGTGACGAGTTGACATCGAGATGGCGAATGGATTGGTCTTTGGGAATCATCCGGACTGTTATCCCTGACGTACTTTTGCTAAGCGAGAACCCTTCCACGCTGGTTTGTTCTCTTTCTTCTTCCCGTCTTAGTTTTTCCTTCTCTAAAAGTAGGTTGCATTCCTAATTATGTAAATACTAGAGTAAATTACTCTAAACATGCACTCCATATATTATTACTTAAACACCCTATATAACTGATATCCCCCTATATAAAAATCCAACATTTAAAGTCCTCTATATAATGGAATCCTACACATTACTTTGTATAGGATATCCATTATATACAAGGTTTAAGTGTTTTATTTTGAATTATAAGCGGTAGACATACATCTAACTGAATGAACTTAAAACAATTTGAGGTACGACCAAAAGGTCCAATTAAAATAAAAAATGAGAAATTCGTATATGTTAAATGTTATATTGGTTAAAAAATAAGAATAACTTACATGTCCAAATTGCAACTATACTATTATTGATATATCTTGTTAAAGGATTGTACTCATTTCCTATTATAGATTTTTGAATGATACATGTTTGGGTAGCCTTGGCGTAACCGGTAAAGTTGTGTCTATGTGATCAGGATGTCACGGGTTTGAGCCTTGCCATCCGGCCATTCCATGGACCCCACCGCGCATAAAGGAAACTTAGTGCACCGGGCTGCCCTTTTTGGACTTCCTATTTTTAGCTTTACTTTGTCTTTTAGTTGGTATTTCATTTTGCTTATTACTTGATTATCTCTGAAAATGACCATGGTGCCATTACATGGTTCAAAGACTATCCTCGGACATGATCATCTCTTATGACTTGATTATCTCTGAAAATAACCATGGTGCCATTACATGGTTCAAAGACTATCCCCAGACATGTTTTCACATGAAGAATTTGAGTACCCTGAAGTATTTTCTAGGGGTTGAAGTTGCACGTGGATCAACTAAATTATTCCTTTGTCAACTGAAGTATGTCTTGGATATAGTCTCTGAGTTTGGGCTACTGAAAGCAAAATCGATTAAAACTCCCATGGAATAGAATCACAATCCGGCGTTGGCCAAAAGGGCTAATTTGGAAGATCCAGAATCATACTGACGTTTAGTCGGCATATTGATATACCTCAGTTTTATGCGATCGAAGTTGTCCTATTGTGTACATGTTTTGTCCCAATTCACGCACCAACCGAATGAAGTGGTAAGGTACTTGAAAAAGAACCCTGAGCAAAGAATTATGTTAAGTAAAGATTGTGATCTCCAGTTGTATGGGTGGTATGATGCGGATTGGGCTGGATGTCCGTTGACCCGAAGATTGCTCACTTGATGGTTTATCTTCCTAGCGAATTCACTAGTATCATGGAAAACCAAGAAGCAACATATTGTCTCTGGCTCGTCAGCAGAGGCGTAATACCGTTCAATGGCAATGATGGTTTGTGAATTGAAATGGTTGAAGAGAATCCTACATAAACTGGGTGTCGAACATAAATCTCTGATTAAAATGTATTGTGATAGTTAAGTAGCATTATATATTGCACGAAATCTGATATTTCACGAACGGATTAAACATATTAAAGTTGACTGTCATTATGTCTGAGACTCACTCCAATAGGATACATTCTGGGAAAATCAAACTTCCATTGAAGAGAAGCAAATGAAAGGCTTTCATAAAAATTCTCATAGAACCGAGAATGAAGTTTTCATTCTGTACATGCCAGATCATGAATTAGTAACTGCTTTCAATTTACAAAAAAAAACTTTGGATATAATTCTTCCGAGTTATGTGTCAACCAACGAATAATTGGCCAATGTGTTTACAAAGGCTTTGGGCAAATCACAACATGAATATCTGCTTGGCAAGTTGGCATTCGAGACCCCATACTTCAATTTGAGGGGGTATTGAGATGTTTAACTCTATTAGTTTTATGGTAAAATTCGAATCTAAGTATATTTAGTAAATTATAATTACAATAGTTTATTAGAATAGGATTTCATTGTTAGACTGGGAAATGAGAACTTTTATCTCTATATAAAGAGATAATGAATGAAACCACGAAAAAAATCTCTCAATATTTTTCTCCTTTCTAAATTTTTTGTTGCCTCTCAAATTTAACAGCATACTTACCCTTATCTTGGAAGGTGGATGGATTATTTTCGATAGATCATCGGCTCAAAGATAAACATACAAAAGCAATACAAAAAAATAATAGAAGTAATGAAACAACGGATAGTAACAGAAATCAGACTACATAAATTTAAGGGATAAGACATCAATAACCCCTGAACTATACACACTTTTCCTTTTCGGGGCTCCTATTACCCCTCTATACTTTTTAAAAACATAATAAACATCACCCATGTGGTCAGATTAACCTATACACATGTCATTTTTAATTAGGTATTTCACATTTAATTACACTTAATTAATTATCATTAAAGATTAATTCCCCCCCCCCCCCCCCTTTTAATTTCGTTTTTCAAAAGTTCTTGTTAACGCCGAAGAATCTCCATCCATTATTTCCGACCCGGAAAATATGAGATTGAGAATAGATTTTCTCGCTAGAATTTGAAGCTCGCCGGAATTCCAAATTTCGTCCATGTGTTTGTAATCTCGCCGGAAAAATTGAGAACAATATTTTACAAATTTACGAAATTGGGGCTTCAAAACACATGGACTTTCATCAATGTTTCCATGGATGATCATGATGAAGAAGAAAAATAAAAGAAAAGAGAAAACAATGTACGAAAAGGGGTAGCCATGATTGGCTTGCACGTGAAAGAGAAGAAAGGAAAATAAATAAAAAGAAAAAACAGAAAAATAGTAAAAGAATTTTAAAAAAAGAAAAAAAATTAAATATACATGTGGTAGAGAGTGAAATACACTATCCTTGCCACTGTAGTCTGTAATGATCCGTCCGATCTTTTTTGGCTAAAGACCCTTATTTAACTATATTACCCTTTCTGTAAATTTTATGCGGGGTTTATTATGCGTGGGAATGGGTGGAACGGATCTCGAGTTTCATTTATGTAAGTTTTGAAAGAAAATCCCAAAATAAGAAACTTAGAGTTAGATAGTATGACTCAAGGTTGACTTTTGAGTATATGAGTTAGTTCCGAGTTCCGTCATTTTTGGTAGTTTTGGAGAATCATTTATGACTTAGTCGAGTCAGTTCGCTTCCTGAGATCATCAGATGAATTTTGTGACCTTATTTATAAATTTTGGATATTTAATTATTTTGGACGGTTTTTAAAAAAAGTATTTTTTAGCTCGATTAAATGTAAAATTTGAGTGCACGAATGAGTTCATATCATTGTTTACCTTAAGGGAGCATGTTTGGTTTGTGTCCGAAGGATCTCGGGAGTATTTCAGGTGTTTGTTGGAAATTTGGGGTTAAAATTTATTTTGTTGGTGTCTGGTGCCCGCCTCTGCGGATGTCGGTTCGTAGAGGTGGGTTTTGAGGTTCTGTGAGAGTTTCTCCTTAGGGAGGTTTTTCACGCAATGTGCATGCGCCTCTGCGGGGTCATGGTTCGCTGCTGCGTTATGGTACGCTCCAACGAGGTATTTTATGCGAGGGCGAGACCTCGCCTGCGAAGTTAGGTCTGCGGGGGCGAAATCGTTGGGCCTAGTAACCTAATAAATTCCCTAGATCAAATCACTTTTCCAAAATAACATTTTCTTGATTCTAGAGCT
The DNA here is from genome assembly GCA_029844215.1 of Przewalskia tangutica. Classification (NCBI taxonomy): domain Eukaryota; kingdom Viridiplantae; phylum Streptophyta; class Magnoliopsida; order Solanales; family Solanaceae; genus Przewalskia; species Przewalskia tangutica. The sequence continues at coordinate 1,782,658 of CM056719.1, forward strand.
GCTAAGAGGGGAACCTTGCCGATTGTGGTCAAATTCTTTATTTGAGGTAAGGTTCTTCACCCTTGTGATTATATTTCATGTTTTTAAGACTCTAATGGTGGTATAGAGTGTCTGTGAATTGGGGAAGATAAAATCTAGTTTTCCTATGAGAATAAGAGATGTTAAATCTTTGATTTAAGGTGTAAAAGGAATTAGTTTACTTTAATAGTGTGAATTAGTAATGGAATATGATAGAAGATTATGTTGTAGCCTTTAAATTTGATTATAGAGGCCCTTTTTTATTTGAGGGAAATTCTAGGGTTTATGAACTGGGATTTTCTTAAATTGTTCAATTGAAGGTTCAAATGAACTTAGGTTTCTAATTAACTTAAGTATATGATCACTTAGTATGTGTTTATGCTTTGTGGGCCTGGATAGTATTCGACTCAGCTAAAAGTGTGAAATCTGCGTCAGTTCCTTTTTGTGTAATTTTTAATGATTTTATGCTTCTGTTTGTTGTAACATTTAATTGGTGATAAATTATATCGGATAACTGATTGGATAGAATTGCAGTGTTTGCTTACTATTTTATTTTATTTTGTAAAGTGGATCAGGGCCGACCCGTGACCCGTAGGATCCCCGAAGGGTCAGGGCCATGGTCTGAAAATTAAAAAATAAAACAGAGTCAGAGTCGGACAAGCAGAAAAAAAATCACTTGACCCGGCCCGAGCTTTGGACAGATCTAATTTAAAGGGACGAATAAGCGTGAAATCACCTGAAATGAAGTCTTTAAAGAGCTACAATCCCTTGATATTAATGTCGACCTAACAAAAAGCAGGATACGATTAACTTAAGCTTTAGGTCCATTATTTACTATGAGTCTTTGGTCTTATAAAAAAAGTACTCCCTCCGTCCTAATTTATATAATGTAGTTTGACTGGAGATAAAGTTTAAAAAATATAGGAAAGACTAAAATAAGCCAAAGATATTGTGTAATATATAGATCCTCTTGTTAAGCGTAAAAGCTAAAATTTAAAGTAAAATTATTGTCAAATAAAAAATCGTGTCATTCTTTTTTGAACTAACTAAAAAGAAAAGTGTGTCCTACGGGACAGAGGGAGTAGAAATGACCATTTAGGAAAATGTGGAGAATTTCTAATGTTAAAAAAAATCAATAATGGAAAGAGACAAATAATTGGAGCGACAACACATATAAATGGTAAAAAATTATATAACTGATCTCAATATTACAAACTATAGCTCTAAATAGCAATAGACAACTTATGTCAAAATAACAAAAAATTGATCGCTAATTTTATTTAATAATGGAGGAGCGACTATCATATTAGTTATATTCTATTTAACGGAAAATCATAGTCGAGTTTCATACCTAACTCTTATTTTTCTAGTGTAACTTTTGCTTAAGATTGATGTGAAATGATTTTGTTTTTGAGAGCATAGTCAAACTGTTGGAAATTTGCCTTTGGCGAGAGTTGCGACCGATCAACTTTAATGGCTTAAACACTAGTGTTACGTATGTTGGAGAATCCGGTTCTTAACACATGCATGTTCTACTAAGTACGTAGATAACCGTAGGGCCAAAAATCGTCAAATTTCGTTGAAAATGAAAGAGATATTGGTCCACGAAATGAGGTGTTTGAAGCATGGAAAAGTGTGGTTTGAGATCAATTCTCCCTCATCGGTGGAGGAAGAAAGAACTGTTGTGTTTATAAGACTCAAAATTGGTTTGGGGTTTGGGACCCCAAGGGGTATCCCATGTGTTTAAAGGAGGGAAGACCTAGATATGCTTCGGTTCGAGGAAAGCCCACACGCCCGCCCGTCCGGTTCGAGTCACGAGATATTATCTTTTTGGACAAGAATTCTTTCATATGTACAGCTTGGTCCCTGAAGTTTCCATAAAGTCAGAATTGGGCAGAGAGATCAGAAACGCCACAACACTCAATTCATCCATTTATTTTGGCTGAATAACTCCTCCTATAATGGCCAATTCGTTGCTCTTTCTCACCATTTATTTTGGTGGTATTACTACCTCCATAATGGTCATTACTTGGCCAGTAATGGCACTTATGGAGGCAGTTCAACAGCCCCTCCCTTACCTATATAAACAACCCCTTTGCACCATTGTTGATAACACCTTACAATAGACGAAAAACACAAAACTGAATTCTTCTTCCTACAATCTTCCAAGCATCATTTCGTTACTCAAAATTCTTCACGGTAGTACTTGAGTTTGCTTTGCTCAATTGTTCCATTGTTGTTTTATCTTGGGAGACAATTGTCCAGGACGTATAAAGGATACATACGGGGCATTATTGTCTTAAAGACAGAGTGTCACACTCGACTTAACATTCACAAAACAATTTCCATTTTTCTTGTTCAACATCTTTGTAATTTCAATTTTGTTGTTGAATTATATTTTCAGTTCTTGTAAGTTTTAGTAGTTATTTGTAATTCCCGTTTCCCGCACCTTTGTAACCAACAAGTTTAAGACAATATTCACTTACTGTAACTGCTGCAACATGGCTGAAAATATGACCGATGCTGCTGCTACTGCCTCTCGAAGCAACGTTGTTGCCTTCCCCACTACTGTCGCTACTGTTCAAAGCAGCAACTTCGCTGCCTTCCCGACTTTTGGTGCTCCACCTTCTGCTTCACACCATCATGATCGCCCTGAAAAATTCATGGGATCAGAATTTAAGAGATGACAGCAAAATATGTTGTTTTACTTAACTGTAATGGGCGTGGCTTGGTTCCTAACGGAAGATCCTCCACAAGTTGGAGATGAAATGGACTCTTCGCCTGCTGAAACGGGTGAAGGGGGCCTTGGTATCCATGTCGTTAACGGCATGAAGATGGTTCGTGATGCGTGGAATCATAGCGATTTCATGTGTAAGAACTTCATCTTGGCTATCACACTGTAGGAAACCCGTCATAGGATCGAGGAATGTCATGGCTCAAGACCGAGCAACAAAGCGAGTTGAAAGGCAAGGCGCAAGCAAACATCGTCAAGGACACGCTCCTGGATGACATGATTAAGGAATTCTCGGCAGTGGTGCTAGAAGCCAACTTGGTTGAGAATCCGATGCAGTGGTGGGTGGACACAGGTGTTACCAGACACATCTGTTCTAACATAGATGCCTTCTCGCGTGCGCTCACAGTCACGACGAAGCTATTCATGGGCAACAACTTATACGGCGTCTTTGGGGATAGGAAAGGTGATCCTGAAGATGACTTTCGGCAAGGAACTCACTCTGAAGAGGAAGTGATGCACGTCCCAGAGATTTGAAGAAATTTAATTTCTGGACCTTTAATGGTTAATGCTAGTTTTAGGCTAGTGTTTGAATCCAATAAGTTTGTACTTACTAAGAATGGCACATTTGTGGGGAGAGGCTTTGTCTGTGAAGGCCTCTTCAAAGTGAATGACATGTCTGTATTGCGTCCAAGTAATAAAGTTGAACCTTCTTCTTATTTGCTTGAGTCTTCTAATTTATGGCATCATAGATTAGGACACGTTAACTACAAGTCTATTCAAAGACTGGTAAAGATGGAGTTGTTGCCATCTATCGACATAAACCCTCAACATAAGTGTGAGGTGTGCGTAGAGGCAAAACTCACCAAACTTCCTTTTCGATCCGTCGAAAGGAATACCGCTCATCTAGAACTTATTCACACAGATATATGTGATTTGAAGTTCGCACAATCTAGAGGGGTGAACAAGTACTTTGTGACATTCATTGATGATAGCACAAGGTATTGTTACCTTTACTTGTTGAAAAGTAAGGATGAAGCCTTTGAAGCGTTCCGACGTTACAAAGCAGAAGTTGAGAACCAACTGAGCCTACGGATTAAATCCATTCGTAGCGATATAGGGGGAGAATATGTAGCGCCATTTGAGGAATACTGTGCCCAAGAAGGCATTATCCATCAAACGACGGCTCCATACTCACCTCAATCAAACGGTGTGGCTGAATGTAAGAACCGCACATTGAAGAAAATGATGAATGTCTTGCTTATCAATTTCGGTCTTCCCCAAAATATGTGGGGAGAAGTTGTCCTTACCTCTAATACGAGTCTTAACAGAGTCCAACATAAGGGTAAGGACAAAACTCCATATGAATCATGGAAGGGAAAGAAATCCACCTACAAATAATTTAAGGTGTGGGGTTGTTTGGCAAAGGTTGAAGTACCCAAGCCAAAACAGGTCAAGATTGGGCCTAGGACTGTAGATTGCGTATTCATCGGATATGCAAAGAACAGTAGTGCTTATCGCTTCTAAGTGCATAAGTCATTTATTCTAGATATCCACCAGGGTACAATAATGGAATCAAGGAATGCTCTATTCTTTGAAGGTACCTTTCCTAGAAAGGGAAAAGACATAACCTCTCGCAAACGAAGTTATGCATATAGCTCTCAAGAACCGGGAGTCGTCGACGGCCCAGATCTAGATGATCCAGATCTAGCGGATCTCGAGGTGGTTGAACATCCGGAATCTAGTGTTCCAGATTCTCAGAACTTGGAGACTCTAAAGATGGATCTAAGGTGAAGTAAAAGGGTCAGGAAGGATAAATCATACAGTTCTGACTTTGTAGCTTATATGGTTAATGATGAACCAAGGACAATTGCTAAGACATTGTCAACTCCAGAAGCACCGCTCTGGAAAGAAGCTATTGAGAGTGAAATAGGCTCCATTCTGCATAATCATACGTGGGAGTTGGTTGATCTTCCTCCGAGAAATAAACTGGTGGGTTGTAAATGGATACTCAAACGGAAATACAAAGTAGATAGGTCTATAGACAAGTACAAGGCCAGGTTGGTATTCAAGGGCTATCGGCAGATAGAACGCTTTGACTACTTTGAAACATACTCCCCGGTATCCCGGATGACATCCATACGGGTATTTATTACGATCGCAGCTTTGCGTGATCTTGAAATACATCAAATGGATGTCAAGACAGCCTTCCTGAATGGTTATTTGGAAGAATAAATATACATGGATCAACCCGAGGGGTATGTGGTTCCAGGACAAGAGACAAAAGTGTGTCGGCTTGTCAAATCTCTGTACGGGCTGAAATAAGCCCCGAAGCAATGACACGAAAAATTTGATAGTACCCTACTATCGAAGGGTTTCACCATTATTGAGTGTGATAAATGTGTCTACACTAAAGGTAACTCTGACTCGTTTGTTATGATATGCCTGTATGTAGACGACGTGTTAATCACATGAAGAAATCCTAGGGTAATCCTAGAGACTAAGAACATGTTGAAACAATGCTTCGACATGAAGGATATGGGTATCGCAGATGTCATCTTAGGGATTAAAATCTCTAAGACGTCTGACGGACTGGTCTTATCTCAGTCTCACTACATCGAGGATGTTTTGAGAAAGTTCGAGATGTTAGACAGTTCACCGATAAAGTCACCAATGATACAAATCAAAAGCTTGATAAAAATCTTGGTGCACCTGTATACCAGGAGCGATATGCACAGGTGATCGGTAGTTTGATGTATATAACAAACTGCACCCGACCTGATATTGCTTATGCAGTCAATAAGTTGGCTAGGTTTACCCGTAATCCGAGTGATAATCACTGGAAGGCGTTGAATCGGGTATTACAATGCCTGAAATACACGTTAACTTACGAGTTACACTATTCGAGATATCCAGCTGTACTAGAGGGGTACAGTGATGCAAAATGAATATCTGATATAGAGAACACCAAGTCCACCAGTAGGTATGTATTTACAATTGGTGGTGAGGCTGTGTCTTGAAAATTCTCTAAGCAAACTTGCATCGTCCGATCCACAATGAAATCAGAGTTTATCGCTTTAGACAAAGCAAGAGAAGAAGCTGAGTGGCTTTATGACTTCTTAGAGGATGTCCCGTGTTGGAACAAACCCGTACCTTCGGTAATGATCCACTACGACAGTCAGCCGGCTCTAAGAAGGGCACAGAATGCTATGTACAATGGCAAGTCTCGTCATATTCGACGGAGGCATAAGACCGTTAGACAACTGATCACCACGGGTATAATATCCATTGATTACATTACGTCTAAGGATAATATAGCAGACCCATTGACAAAGGGCTTACCCAAGGATCAGATGACTTGCTTGTCTAGGGGAATGGGCTTAAAACCCAAAATATAAGGATCAATACAGTGGTAACCCAACCTTACTAATTGGAGATCCTAGTAATTCGGTTCAATGGGAAAACTAAGCTGTAAAGGTTCAGTTGATCGCCTCAGTGGAAGCATGAGCACTTCAGATATTGATTTTTGTAAAGAAACACCAACTCCAAAGTCGTTCCCGCGATAGACGTTAAGTGTTATCTGCAATATGGGTAAAGGTTAAGTCTTCAAAAACCTTTAATGATCCTCAACAATTGAGGTTAGGTTTTGGGAAACTTTTAATGGTTTCCTAACACTTGTGAAGTGGGGTATATCAGGATACCTTGTAGGAGACCACCTATTTTAGTGTGAGGACGGACCGTCTCAAATGAACGCACTTAAGAATCCAAGAAGTTGTCCATGGCCAAAACGGCCAAAACATTACGAAGAAGAGAGTAAGGGAATTTGTTGTGTTGGTACTATTGACTTGGCTTACACATATTCAATTATGGAAGGTTTAAAGCTGAAGCTACCTCTCCTTATGCAACATCGGTTCGCTGAAATATTGCTGGAAATGGAAAAGACACCCTGTGAGTGCGCCAAAATATCTTTCAAGAGGGGATTGTTTGAAATTTGCCTTTGGCGGGAGTTGCGACCGACCAAATTTAACGGCTTAAACACTAGTGTTACGTATGTTGGAGAATCTGGTTCTTTACACATGCATGATCTACTAAGTACGTAGATAACCGTAGTGCCAAGAATCGTCAAATTTCGTTGAGAATGAAAGAGATATTGGTCCACGAAGTGAGGTGTTTGAAGCATGGAAAAATGTGGTTTGGGATCAATTCTCCCTCATCGGTGGAGGAAGAAAGAACAGTTGTGTTTATAAGACTCAAAATTGGTTTGGGGTTTGGGACCCCAAGGGGTATCCCATGTATTTAAAGTATGGAGGACCTAGATATGCTTCGGTTCGAGGAAAGCCCACACGCGATATTATCTTTTTGGACCAGAATTCTTTCATATGTACAGTTTGGTCCCTGAAGTTTTCAGAAAGTCAGAATTGGGCAGAGAGATCAGAAACGTCACAGTACTCAATTCAGCCATTTATTTTGGCTGAATTACTCCTCCTATAATGGTCAATCTGTTGCTCTTTATCACCATTTATTTTGGTGGTATTACTACCTCCATAATGAGCATTACTTGGCCAGTAATGACACTTATGGAGGCAGTTCAACAGCCCATCCCTCACCTATATGAACAACCCTTTGCACCATTGTTGATAACACCTTACAATAGACGAAAAACATAAAACAAAATTCTTCTTCCTACAATCTTCCAAGCATCATTTCGTTACTCAAAATTCTCCACGGTAGCACTTGAGTTTCCTTTGCTCAATTGTTCCATTGCTGTTTTATCTTGGGAGACAATTGTCCAGGACGTATAATGGATACATACGGGACAATATTGTCTTAAAGACAGTGTGACACTCAGCATTCACAAAACAGTTTCCATTTTTCTTGTTCAACACCTTTATAATTTCAATTTTGTTGTTGAATTATATTTCCAGTTCTTGTAAGTCTTAGCAGTTATTTGTAATTTCCGTTTTCTGCACCTTTATAACCAACGCAAACAATAGAAGAGAAACCAATTTTTATAAGTAAAGGGAACAAGGCAGTGCATGAATTCTTGTCCAAGCATAAATTTTAGTAGACAAAAGATAACAAATTTGCATTGAAAGACCTCACTCAAGCCAAAAAAGCAAGTGAAGTTTACTGTAGTCTTTGGTCAAGTGCAGTGTCTTCTGCAGAGTACCAAATCCAAAAAAATTTAGGGCTTTTTTTTTCATTTTTTATTAAGTAGTATTAGTCATAATTAACTGTAAAGACTCATATTTCGCAGGTCTTAGCCCAATTAAGGGTCAACTTTTACGAATTAGAACAGGGCCCCAAAATGTTTGAGACGGCCCTGAAGTTTACTAAGTAGATGACTTTTGCACAATTGGATAATTACCTAATTAATTTGTACAAATCCCTTCTCAGTTACTAATAAATTGCACCATTTATTTTTTTCAACTGCATTCCATGCTAATTAAGACACCAACAATAAGTCACCACTTATTAAATCTTCTGGATTGTAAATATAAATTCATCATAAAGAAAAGCTCTTTTTTACTCCCTCCATCCCCTTTTACTTATGAAATTACAAAAGTATTTTTATTTTTTACTTATCTACTTTAGCAAGTCGAGAGAGAATTATCTCCTTAACTATACCCTCAATATTAAGTAGTAATTATTTTTCAAATCAATTGAAGTAGTATTAGTCAAATACGAATTTTTAAAGTACGACAACTTATTTGAATACGTGTTACATAACGTTTTATAACATATTGTATCGCATTGTACTGTATTATTTTGATGAATCTAACATTTGGATGGATTATATTGTCATTTGTCTTTTCATAATGTTATGCACGGGCAATATACGAATAAGCTTACAATATTACAATGAAAAAGTAGGATAAGTACGTAAAGTTATTACAAAAAAAAAGGGGTAAGATAAATGGTAAAATAAGAGTATTAAATAATAAAGGCAAGGTGAGAAAAAAAGTACTCCCTCCGTCCCAATTTATCTGATATAGATTGACTCGGCATAAATTTTAAGAGATAAACGAAGACTTTTAAATTTTATGGTTTAAAACAAATCAATGATATTTGTGTGATTATGGATCATCTCGTTAAGCGTAAAATATAAAAGTTAAAGTTAAATTATTACAAAATAAGAAAATGTATCATTCTTTTTTGGACGAAATAAAAAATAAAGTGTATCACATAAATTGGAACAGAGAGAGTAACAGTGTGATCGATCACACCCAATCGATCGTTATACAAAATGACACTTTTCATTATTACATAACAACTAATTTGACAATATTGATAAATAAATATTATATTTAAAGTAATAATACACTACAATGTGTGAGTTACAATTGTGGTTACAAGGAAATAGGAAAGTAATCAACAACAACTTTGATTACAAATCTGGAAATAAGAACAAAGAAAATGATTTGCTGAGTCGATTGATATTCAATATGTCCTTAAGATAATATTGCCCCGTATGAATCCTTTAACGACTATTGACAACTTGTCTCCCAAGATAAAACAACAACAAACAATTGAGCAAAGGAAAACTCAAGAGTTTATTAAAAAGAACCTTTGAGTGTATGAAAGAAAGCAAGAGAGGAAGAAGAATTCTGAAATCTGATTTTTAAGTGTGTTCTTCAAATGAGCTTTGAGTCTCAATTTATAGTGTGTAGAAGATGACTTCCCAACTAGCCAAGTAATGGCTTTCTATAGCCATGTAATGGCACTAATTGAGGGGGTGTAATTCAGCCAAATAATGGTTGAATTCAAGTGCCAAATTGTGGAGAAGTAATGCTCCAAGACCAGCCCAAAAGTAAGAAATTCTTGGTCTTCCGTCGAGGCATTCTACCATCGAAGCGTCGCGGTGCCTGACAACCAGCATCTATTCTAGCCATCGCCACAGGCGCGCGGCTCAAGCGGTGGTTGCGCGACCGCCACGGCTCATGGCGATTTCCGACTCGTTTTATCTTTTTACACATCGTACACTTCTTCCTTGATTTACCAACGTGAAACCCTTGTCACTGGGCTAATAACCGTCTATCATTTCATGTCTCAAACATTTCGTATACGTACCAATATCTCTTTCACCAAGGAAATTTACGATCATTGGTACAACGTGTGCACGTGTGTGAAAACGACGTTTCCGACGTGCGGGGCCCCAATTGTTCGAGTCATAAATAATAGGATTAACTTTATTTAACGTTAATAAATTTCCAACAATCCCCTCTTGAAAGAGATTTTGGCGCACTCACATGATGTCTTTCTAGCAATCTTTCGGCGAATCAATGTTGTATCTGGATAGGTAGCCGTAGCTTTGAACCTTCCATAGTAGAATGTCATCGGACTTACTTACGGCGCGGTGAACGCGATGTCTTGAACCATCAGTGTTTAGTGTAAGCCAAGACAATGTTACCAACACAACACCTTTCCTTACTCTGTTCTTTTTAAAGGTTTTGTCCGTTGTGGTCGTGGACACGTCTTGGATTCTTAAGTGCGTTCATTTGAGGCGGTCAGTCCTCTCACTTAAATAGGTGGTCTCCTACAAGGTATTCTGCTATACCTCACTCCACGAGTGTTAGGCATCATTAAAAAAATTCCCAAACCTAACTTCAAACGTTGAGGATCATAAAAGGTTTTGGAAACTTAATCTTTACCCACTCTGCATATAACACTTAATGTCTATCACGGGAACGACCTTGGATTCATGTTTCTATGTAGAAATCATTATCCGAAGTGCTCTTGCTTCCACCGAAGCGCTCTACTGAACTTCTACGACTTAATTTTCCCATTGAACCTAATTCCTGGGATCTCCAGTCAATAAGTTTGGGTATCTGCGATATCAGTTCTTAGTGATTGGGTTTTAGGCCCATTTCCCTAGATATTCAGAACATCTGATCTCTGGGTATGCCCTTCGTCAAGGGATCTGCTATATTTTTCTTTGATTATATGTAATCAATAGAAATAATACCCGTAGTGATTAGCTGTCTAACGATCCTATGTCTCCGTCTGATATGATGAGATTTGCCGTTGTACATAGAAATTTGTGCCATTCCTAGAGCCGACTGGCGGTCGCAGTGGATCATTACAGAAGGTACGGGTTTATCCCAACATGGGACATCCTCTAAGAAGTCATGAATCCACTCAGCTTCTTCTCCTGCTTTGTCTAAAGTGGTAAACTTTGAGTCCATCGTGGATCGAGTGATGCAAGTTTGCTTAGAGGATTTTCAAAGTCACAGCCCCACCACCAATTGTAAATATATACCCACTGGTGGACTTGGTGTTCTCTATATCAGATATTCAGTTTGCATCACTGTACCCCTCTAGTACAGCTGAATATCTCGAATAGTGCAACCCGTAGTTTTGCGTTAGGTATCATAATACCGATTTAATGTCTTCTAGTGGTCATCCGGATTATGGGTGAACCTAACCAACTTCTTGAATGCAAAAGCGATATCAGGTCGAGTGCAGTTTGTGATGTACATCAAACTGCCAATCACCTGCGCATACCACTCCTGGCGTATGTGCGCACCATGATTTTTATCAATCTTTTGATTTATATCCAGTGGTGTCGTTACCGACGAACTGTTAACATCTCAAACTTCTTCAACACATCCTCGATGTAGTGAGATTGAGATAAGACCAGTCAGTCATATGTCTTAGAGATCTTGATCCCTAAGATGACATCTGCAATACCCATATCTTTCATGTCAAAACATTATTTCAATATGTTCTTAGTCTCTAAGATTATCCTAGGACTGCTCCCTGTGATCAACATGTCGTCTACGTAAAGACATATCATGACGAACGAGTCAACATTCCTTTCGTGTAAACACATTTACCACACTCATTAATGGCGAACCCTTTCGATAGTAAGGTACTATCAAACTTCTTGTGTCATTGCTTTGGGGCCTGTTTCATCTCGTACATAGATTTTGACAAGCCGACAGACTTTCTTCTCTTGTTATGGAACCACATACCCCTCGGGTTGGTCCATATAGATTTCATCTTTCAAAACAACATTTAGGAAGACTGTCTTGACATCCATTTGATGTATTTCAAGATCCCGCAAAGCAGCGATAGCTATGAACATATGTATGGATGCATCCTAGATACCAGAGAATATGTGTCAAAGTAATCAAGACATTCCTTTTGTCGATAGCCGTTGACTACCAACATGGTCTTGTACTTATCTATAGATCCATCTTCTCTCAACTTCCGTTTGAGTATCCATTTTCAACCGAACGGTTTGTTTCCCGGAGGAAGATCAACAAACTCTCAGGTATGATTGTGCTGGATGAAATCTCTCTCTCTCTATAGCTCTTTTCCAAAGTGGTGCTTCTGGAGTTGACAACGCTTCAGCAATTGTTAGTGGTTCGTCATGAACCATATAAGCTACAAATTCTAGAGCAAAGGACTTCTCTACTCTGGCCCTTTTTCTTCGTCTCGGTTCCATCTATGGAATCTCCAAGTCATGAGAATCTAGAACACTAGATTCCGGATAATCAGCTACTTCAGAGTTCTCTAGATCTGTACCGGCTAGATATGGGCCATCAATAACTCCCGAATCCTTAGAGTTTTGTTCATAACTTCGTTTGTGAGAGGTTATGTCTCTTTCCTTTATAGGAAATGAGTCTTCAAAAAACTTGGCGTTCCATGATTGTACCCACATGAACGTCTGGTACACCTGACTTATGCACTAAGAAGCGATAAACACTACTATTACTTGCATATCCGATGAATATACAATCTACAGTCTTAGGTCCAATCTTGACCTGCTTTGGCTTAGGTACTTCAACCTTTACCAGATAACCCCACACCTTAAAGTATTTGTAGTTGGGTTTCCTTCCTTTCCATAACTCGTATGGAGTCTTGTCCTTACTCTCTGTTAAGAATCTTACAAGCGGTAAGGACAGCTTTTCCCCACATGTTTTGGGAAAGGCCTGAATCGATGAATAATGCATTCATCATTTCTTTTAACGTACGATTATTGCGTTCAACAACACCATTTGATTGAGGTGAGTAAGGAGCCGTCGTTTGATGAACAATGCCCGATTGGGCACAATATTCTTCAAAAGGCGCTACATATTCTCCCCCTTTATCGCTACAGATTGATTTAATCTGTCCGCTTAGTTGGTTCTCAACTTCTTCTTTGTAGCGTTTGAATGCTTCAAAGACTTCATCTTTACGTTTTAGTAGGTAAAGGTAACAATACCCTGTGCTATCTTCTATGAAAGTCACAAAGTACTTGTTTCCCCCTCTAGTTTGTGCGAACTTCAAGTCACATGTGTCGGTGTGTATGCGTTCTAGAGGAGTGGTTTCCCTTTCGACGGATCTAAATGGACTCTTTGAAAGTTTTGCCTCTATGCACACCTCACACTTACGTTGAGGGTTTACGTCGATAGATGGCAACAACTCAAACTTTACCAATCTTTGGATAGATTGATAGTTTACATGTCCTAATCTATGATGCCATAAATTAGAAGACTCAAACAAATAAGTAAAAGACTCAATTATTAATAGTAGAAACAGGCATTATAGATACACCATTAACTTTGTAGAGGCCATCACAGACGAAGCCTCTTTCTACAAATGTTCCATTTTTAGTGATTACAAATTTGTTGGCCTCAAACATTAGCCTAAAACTAGCATTCACCAACAGAGGTCCAGAAGTTAAATTCCTTCAAATTTTCAGGACATGCATCACCTTCTTCAGAGTCAGCTCCTTTCCGGACGTCATCTTCCAGATCACTTTTCCTTCTCCTAGCACCTCTGAAGAAACATTGTTGCCCATGAACAACTTCTTATCCGTGACTGATGTATAAGTGGAGAAGGCATCTTTATTGGAATAGATGTGTGTCGCGCCCTTTTTCGACCGCGACATTTATTTTAAATAACTCATGCTGCTTAAAATAACAAAGTTAGAAAAATAAATAAAGTGTTAATATGCTAAAAAGGTAAAAGGTGCTAAAAGATTAATTTTAAAAGTAAAGGGTGCTAAAAGTGCAAAGAGGTTGCTAGGGTTCGCGGAGTCGCCACCTAATTAGTTTGGGTGAATTAGGACACCTAAATGTCAACTTAGGTTAAAGTCAACACTAACTCCATTCTTTATGGTCTGCTAAACTTAGTGAGATTCTGGGTAAGGGTTCTTTATTAATCTAGAGGGAAGGGGTTAGACACCCTCTAAGATCCGCTAACTCATTTGTCCCACAAACCTAGGGTAATTGTTATATTTAAAAAATGCAAAAATAAAAGCTCCTCCTGCTTAATAAAAATGTTAGGAAATAAAATAAATGCTAAAATGTTAAAATGTTTAAAAGGTGCTTAAAGTCTAAAAAGGGAAAAATGTGCTATATGCTAAAGTATAAAAGAATGCTAGAAGGTGCTAAAATGTTAAGGACAAAATGTGCTAAAGGTGCTAAATGCCAAGGGGTGATTAAAGTGCTAAAAGGGCTAGAAATGCTAAAGAATGCTAAGAGGGTGCTTTATGGACTAATTATGTGTTCATGCAAAGATTATTTATGAACTAGTTAGGTATACTGCTAGCTAAATTAATCTTGCTTAACATGCGTATAATATTATATAAGAGGTACTTTAAGATGATTCTCGAGAGTTTAGGAAGAAATCTGTTATGGATTTTAATAAGAAACAAAATGTTGGTTTTATGATGCAAGTTAAATCATTTAGATCATTTTTTTGCAGAATTTAGGCATGCCTAACAGTCCTAAAAGATAAATAAAGAAGAAGTGCGTTTCTGAGTTTAAATTACCTTCCCATCTCATATGTTCAAAGGCTAATTGCTAGAAGTTCTCCTATTAATTACAAAATTAAATAATAAAATTACAATAAACAGATAAAGGCATAAAATGAGATAAAGAGGTTAAGAGAGTGAAGGGATTGGAGCGGATGACTCCATCCTATTTGTTTTTCTAGGAATTTTTGAAGCAGGAACGCGAATGCGGATGCACATAGACGCGGGTTGCCATTTGAAGTAGCTCGTGATGAGTCTCGCCGGGAGACTCTTCGTTTTTGCTCCGGTGCATTTCATGTAAAATAACGAAAGATAAGGATTAGTACGAGCCCAAATAATAATTGATACAAATAATTAGGACGAACACATATGTTTGCTGCATAAACATATCACAATGATTCAAAAAGGCTAAAAGGAAAAAAGCGCCCAAAGACAATTGGGCCCCGATGCAGTTAGGCAGAAATGCAACACTGTCTTATATGCAGCACTGTATGCACAAGAATAATAACCATGTCAAGGCTATGAGTATTTTCCTTTTCTCACCTCTATATGCACTACTTAGACTGATACAATTCAATCACACCAGCCAGTATGCAAACTAAGATGCATAATTCCAGCAAAGAGAGGAAGTCATCAGGCTTAGATTTCAAAGCAATACGCAAATGCACCATCGTGAGAGCAACGGGCTTCCTTTAAGTAGATATTAAACTAGGTGTTGGGAGGTCAGGCTAATGCTTTCATATAGATACAGGCAAGGCATTAACACCACCCAGCGAGTCAAATACATGCATGGTGTCATATGGAGAAAAACTCAGGAAGACATAACATCTTGATACTTAGGCAAACAGGATAAACACACATAATCAAAAGCAGTTTATATGCTGACATTCATTCTAGCAATTAGTTTTACATGCGGATGTATCTTAACTTGATTGGTTTACGAGTCTTTATATCAAACATGGATCCTTTAGAGGGGTGCGGGGCTATCAATTAGACTAAACATATAGGACCTCCTTCATGCTAACTGGTTCAATAATACGCCACTTAGATTAATTGAGAACAGATGATGTGGCCCAAACTGGAAAACCTACGAACTCAATATGGCCAAAATTTAGATTGTATCTGCAAATATGTGACTATTTTAAACTGAACAAAATACACATGCTTCATGGCCAGCTTTACAAGGAAAGAATAGGCCCCCAAAACAGTAAAATTTACTTGAATTTTGTTTTGAGGGATGGTATGAACATATAAGACAGAGTCGCAACAAGGGTATGTCAATGGCCGTTAAACATCAAATTACCCAACAAGATCCTAACATACAAACGCAATTAAGCCATGAATGATCTGAACAAATGAAGACATGTACCTATACACCTCATTGTGGTTATAAACAGTGGACAACCTTGTACTTATGCAAAGAACCAATTCATGCAGCAATTTATACATCACAGATGTGTTAACTCAACAGACCCCCTTTTATATTTATATGAGCATGATGAAATGTGATTCACAACGAAACTTAATACCTCAATAAGTTACTGGACAAGCTTTTCAGACGGTTTACGACTAGATAAGACACGTGAGGGCTTAAGTTGAATGCGACACGATCTTATAAGTGATTTAGCCTACTAGTTCTGTGTCATTTATACTTAAACAACACACCATCGTATAAGAGAGAATCTGACTCTCGACAATAACATATTGAACAGATCACAATGATGCCGAAAATACATGCCCAAACCTTATTGCATATCTAATCATACTGACTGGGAACCCATATTCATTATTCTGATTTTAATTAACAACCAATCACTGCAACCAAACACTCGACCATAAATACTCAATTTTTCAGTAAACAGAACACAGTAATTAGAAGGGGTTGAGAGAAATCGTAGTTTTACCTTCTCCAGACAGCGAACCGAGGCAGCGTATCAAGTCGTCGGTCCACTCGGAGGGATTGCTAATGCAGTGGATAGAACAAGTTTTTGCTCTGAATATGAAGCTTGGATTGATAACGGAGGGGTTCTTGAGAGTGAAAGCTTTTGTGGGTTCGATCTTTATGCATGCACTGGTTTGCCCTAACCGATCGATTGGACTGCTGTCTGTCCTCTAAGCCCTCGATCGGACTGCCTTTGCATGTGCTTATATAGCCATGGTTTGGGTTCCCTATTGGGTAAACCTTAGGGCTGATTTTGGACGAGATTTGAAGGATATTTTGCTGATTTTGAAGTGATTCGATAAGGTAAACGATTTGAAGGATTTGGGTGATGGATATGGTAAGGAAAAGCTGGCTGGGGTGCGTGGGTAAGGAAGGCTCCCGGATTCTCCGGCGAGAATCTCGGGGTGTGCTGGTGTTGGTGCGGCGGATCTGCTAGGTTTAGGGTTCGTTAGGTTTTTTGTGTGAGGGAGAGGATGATGCGTGGGAGGGAAATGAAGTGGCGTCCAAGTGGCCGAGGAGATAAGGGGAAATAAGGGGTTTGGGCCAATCGGCCTCATGGTCGCGATGGGGCGGGCGACATGTGGTGTGGGGTTAATTAATTTAGGTGTTAAGTATTAGGTATTTAATTAGGGGTAAATTATTTAAATAGGTATTAGTTTTAGGTATTTAATTAGTTAATTAAATTAATAAATTGTGCTTAAATTATTTAGGTGCTTTATTAATCTAATTGTTATAAATGCGGGCGTGCTATTTAATTAGTGCTTAATATTTTAGAACGCGGCGCTATTAAAATCTTATTTATTGTGCATTATTATTTAAAAGTAGTTATGAAATTGCTTTGCGTATTAATAAATGCGACTATGCTACCTGACGCGACGTTATTGCTAAATTATTTATTTTATGTATTTATTATTAATTATTAAGAATTGTTTGACATGACTTAAAATTAATTAATGCGGGCGCGGGACTCTAAGTGCTTAATACTCTACGTAAGACGCGGTGCCATTATTAAATTGCTTATTTATGCCTGTATTAATATTTTATCGCTGCATTTTATTATAAACAATCATAAAAAATTATTTTACAAAATTAGTCTAATTTTATAGCTAATGACTGGACGGGAGGGTCAAAATTGGGTGTCAACAATGTGACGGGTAGCACCTGTGTCCATCCACCACTGCATCAGATTCTCAACGAGGTTGGCTTCAAGTACCACCGCCGAGAACTCCTCAATCATATCGTCTAGAAGTGTATCTTCGACGATATTAGTCTTAGCCTTGCCCTTGACCTTCTCTTTATTCTCATTCTTGAGTTTGCGGCAATCATTGACCATATGACCAAGTTTACCACAGTGATGGAAATTTCCCATAAACTTATCAGTTGTTTGGGCCTTACCATCTTTCTGCAACTTTCACTTCTTACTTGAGTTTCCTTTTGACTTCTGTCAGGTTTGCCTTATTCCGCTGGTTGTTTTCCCTTTGGCATTACTTTCTTATTATCCTCCTAAATCTGAAGTTTGATAATAAGTTCGTCTAAGGTCATTTCTTTTGTTCTGAGTCTTAAGTAACTCATAAACTCATTTTACGAGGGATGTAACTTCTCAATTAACAACGCAACCATAAATTGCTCGTTAGGCTTCAATCCTTCCAAATCTAGGTGATGTAAAATAATTTGTAATTCCTGGACTTGGGATGACACACTTTTGTTGTCCAGCATGTGAAATTTCCCAACGATGAACTTTTTAGCACCCGCATCTTGGGTGTTGTACTTCTTCTGTAGTTTATCCCACGACTCTTTGGCAGTGTCAACAGTGCCATAGACCGTGTAAAGAGGATCAAACAAACAATTCAGAATATAATTCCGACAAAGAAAATCACTGACTTCAAACATCCAGAGTCATCTTCATGCCATTAGTGACATAGATATCTTGGCCCCCTCCCGCCGATTCATTCGGCTGAGGGTCTATTTCATCTCCAGCTTGTGGAGGATTTTCGATTAGGAAACGAAACATTTCCATAACCGTCAGAAAGAATATCATCTTGCGTGGAAAGCCATTTTCACTTGCTTGACTATAAAATTTGGATTTGCTGCCATCTTTTGAAATTTGTGCCCATGAATTTCTCTGGGTGCTCATAGTGGAAACCGACGGGTGGTGGAACAGTAGCGTTCCCATGAGTAGTGGCAAAGGCGTTGTGAACGCCTTGAGCAACAGTGGGGTTGGAATTAATTGTGTCTTGAGCAGTGGTGTAAAAAACATTGGGGTTGCCTTGAGCAGTGGTAGAAAAAACATTGGGGTTGCCTTGAGCAGTGGCAGATGTTTCAGTGTTGAATTGATTTCCTCCAGTCATCTTGTTGTTGCTAAAAATGATTATTGTCTTAAGATTGTGAGTTACAATTGTGGTTACAAGGAAATGGGAAAGTAAGCAACACCAACTTTGATTACAAATTTGGAAATAAGAACAAAGAAAATGGTTTGCTGAGTCAATTGATATTCAATCCGTCCTTAAGACAGTATTGTCCCGTATAAATCATTTAACGGCTATTGACAACTTATCTCCCAAGATAAAATAACAACAAATAATTTAGCAAAGGAAAACTCAAGAGTTTACTAAAAAGAAGAACCTTCGAGTGTATGAAAGAAAACAAGAGAGGAATAAGAATTCTGAAAATCTGATTTTCAAGTGTGTTCTTCAAATGAGCTTTGAGTCTCAATTTATAGTGTGTAGAAGATGACTTCCCAACTAGCCAAGTAATGTCCTTCAATAGCCATGTAATGACACTAATTGAGGGGGTGTAATTCAGCCAAATAATGATTGAATTCAAGTGTCAAATCATGGAGAAGTAATGCTCCAAGACCAGCCCAAAAGTCAGAAATTCTTGGTCTTCCGTCGAAGCATTCTGCCATCGAAGTGTCGCGGTGCTGCCTGGGAGGCGTCGCGACGTCTGACAACCAGTAGCTACTTCTAGCCACTGCCACCAAGGCGCTGCGGCCCTTCACGACTTAGTGACGATTTCCGACTCGTTTCATCTTTTTACATTTCATACACTTATTCCTTCATTTACCCCTCGTCATTTGGTCAGTAGCCGTCTATCATTTCATGTCTCAAACATTTCGTATACGTATCAATATCTCTTTCACTAAGGAAATTTACGATTCTTGGTACAATGTGTGCACGTGTGTGAAAACGACGTTTCCGACGTGCGGGGCCTCAATTGTTCGAGTCATAAATAATAGGATTTACTTTATTTCACGTTAATAAATTTCCAACACAATGCAATAGATAACAACCATCCAAATAAACTTTTGGTATAAAATAAACACTTAATTAGTGTTTTTTTCGGGAGAGTGCAAAATGCAAATTAGAGAAGTAAAAATGAACATAAGAAGAAATCATAATGTATAATGTAATTTAGATATGATTTTTTTTCCATCTAGAAGAATTTGAAACCATTAGAGCTTTTGTGACTATTCAACAAAGAACAAATCATAAATATATGATCTAATTTAGATAATGATTTTCAATTTTTCCATTTACTACATCAATTTCCTAAAGTTAATGAATTAATATTTAAGTTCGAGATTATATATTGTCATTAATCATTATAAACTATAGACAACAGAAGCTTGATGCAATGATCATATATAGGCAAGAATTTAAATTATAACTACATTAATTTTGTTTCTAAAATTACTAGATTGTCTTTTTACATTGGCACAATTAATGTTTTATGATTGTAAACAAAATGAAATGTTTTTTACAGTTTTTAAAAGAACAGTCGTTCCAATATAAATATTTTTAGTAATAAATTTGGTGAGCTTAGATAAAATTGGTATATTAGCAAGAATTTCTATAATTAATGTAAGATTAACACAATATTTATGTTTTAGGTTCACATAACTTTTAAGAACTTGACCATAATGATTGAATGAATATTTCTCTATTTAAATTTAGGGACAGGGCATCAATACCCCTTAACTAGAGGTGGCAAATGGGTGATCCGGGTCGAATATAGGCGGGTCAAAATGGGTTAATAAAAAATGGAATAATTATCTGATCCGCTCATATTTAACACTGATAAAAATGGGTTAACCCGACGGATAATATATATATATATATATATA
Source organism: Przewalskia tangutica (assembly GCA_029844215.1). Taxonomy (NCBI): domain Eukaryota; kingdom Viridiplantae; phylum Streptophyta; class Magnoliopsida; order Solanales; family Solanaceae; genus Przewalskia; species Przewalskia tangutica. Next base: position 1,803,218 of record CM056719.1, read on the forward strand.
TATATATATATAAAATGTTGACTTCATGGGTCTAATATAGAGAAAATTAATTTACCTTCTTGTTCACAAATCTAATCCCTAGTACATAGTTGCACCTCAACTTCGAAGTTTTTCAATGACACGATATGCTTGAACATTTTTTGAAAAATATCCACCCAAGCCCCACCATTCCCACCTCATTGCACCCACCATCCATCACCCACTCCATCCAAATCCCACCCCCACCCAAACACCACCATCGAATGCACATCATCTTCACTCATTCCTATTCCACACCACCACCCACCCCACCCCCACATTACCGCCCCACTGGATCCCTATCCCCCCCCCCCCCTCCCAATTTATACTTCATATATTTTATTTTACTTTCATACAAAATGAAAATTATTTCTTACCCTCACCCCGCCTCCTTGCTTCTCCTCCCCTAAACAAACCACAACTCACCACCAATCTCACTCCAAATTTAACCACATAATTTTTTTATTCTTTATAAAATTTTATAAAAGTAAAATAAAATATATGAATTAAAAAAAATCGAGAGGGGTAGGAATGCGGGGTGAGGATACGGAGGGGGTGGGTGCATGGTGTAGCTGTAGTAAAACAAAATAATTTTTTTTAAGAAATATTAGATTTTTTGGATTAATGGTGGGGTTTTTGGTCGGGGTATGGGTGGGGACAAGGGAGGTGTAAAAATTAAAAAATTTAAAGAAAAAATAATTTTTTTGGAGGGTGGTGGAGTGTGGGTGGGAGTGAGTGGTGTAGAAAACAAAAATAATATTAAAAACTTTTAAAAAAACTCTTTTTGGCGAGGATGGAGGCTGAGTTGGGTGGAGGTGGGGGTGTGGGGTGCTATGGTTGGGGTGGGTTGAGTGGTGGTAGGATGGTTGGTGAAATGACACTTGTGTGACTTGTTCTAAAATTACAGGTTTTATCCATTATTCCATTAATCTACCATGTTTAAGTGGATAATATGAGTTGACTCATATTAGACCAATTTTAAATGGGTTGGATATCCAATCCACTTTAAATGGGTTGGGTCGGGCGAATATCCGTATTTTTATTCATTTTGCCGCCCCTACCTTGAACTACACCCAAAGTTTCAGTGACACACTTTTACTTTTCGGGGGTCCTATTACCTATCCTAAACTTTTTTTAAACATACAAATACCACCCTAAGCGTTGACATGGTTGTCACGACCCTTTTTAAAATCGTGGCGGCACCTACACTTTTCCACTAATAGGCGAACCACTCCCAACTCTTAGCATAATATAATAAAGAAATGTGGAAACATAACAGAATAAAGAAATGTGGAAATATAACAGAATACTTATATAAGTTGTCGGTCATAATAAAAGCGGAATGAAATATCAAACACACCCCAAAGATCTAGTCAATAATACAAGTTATGTAACTGTCAATACATAAGTCAAAGTGAGAAAGAACATAGTATAAGAGTCTGAATATGTCTCTCGAATGAAAATAAACGACAAGGAAAGATAGAAGCATCCCATGCATGCCGGAAGCATCCTCACCCTAAATACTGAAAATCAACCGATTCGGACGCAAATTCGAGGTCCCGAACTGGTATAAGGAGTTGTATATGCATCCAAAAAAATGCAGTAAGTGTAGTATGAGTTCACAACGTACCTTCGTAGGCATTATAGGCCGACAACGACGAAAGATACGCAGATACAGATAAATATCAAGTTGACACCAAATAATCATATACTAGACAATTCAATAATCCAAGTCACATAAAGTTTACAGAGTCAACAAGTTACCTTATTCACGTAAGAGTTCAACTATAGTCAAACACAATTCAGTTCATATTGCATGCAAAAACCTCACACTCATTACCCACCAATCAGTAAATTAAACTCTGTATAAAACATATTCATGTTGTCACCACCTACTCAAGCTATCAAATTATCAAATAGGATAGGTTAACTCTACTACGCAACAACTTATCATGATCCTTTTCACGTGGTATCACAATTAGTCTATCATAACACATTAGCTTTTTATTCCTCTAACACATATGAGTTGACTACAATTCTATACAAGTAAGGGCAGGAACATATTACTTATTTAACGTCCTAACTATACTCTAATTGGAAGTCTACACCATTTATCCTTGATTAGGGAGGAGATCTACACATGCATAATATACGAGTCATTTAACTACCACAACTACATTCCGATCAGTTCTTTATAAGACTCTCTATCAAACAATGTTACCAATTATCAGGCAATACAGACTTATCCAGTTCTCTAATAGCCAACATAATAGTCCTACCAATAAGAATCACTGATCACAACATAGTTCAACAATGAGTACTCAGACTCATAAGTATTCTTACCTTCCCGACCCCTTAGACAAACATTGTTATACCACACCAATATCAATATCATCAGAACCATTAGCGTATGAATGCAGATGATAATTTCAAGCAAGAAATCAATATGTAATGAGATGCAACCAACTATAGAGATGAATATCACATGTCTTCAAGAATTCAATAAACATAATTCAAGTACAATCGAGGTGTGATGAATAAGAAAAACAATAACAAGTATGGTGACGAGCCCATATAATGGCGATAAGACCAATCAACAACAGTCAACCTCAACTTAAGGCTGATTTCTCAAATCATCCATCATCACTGTTCAACACCGGTACCCACTCAAACGTTTATCACAACCGTTTGAGTGGGACCCCCAAACACGCCTCATACCTTTCAATATTTATAAATAATTACATACTTCTATCGGAGTCTAGTGAAAGTAAATCGTAGCCTACCTTTGGATCGAAATGGTCAACCCTTCACGCAAGTCTTGTCCTTCCGGAGTGCCTCGTGGTAATCAAAGTCTAACACGCACATACTATTCGTTAATATAAAGCTTACACATAATACAAGGACTTTAGAAACATACCAAGACTTCCAAAATCAACCTCGGGCCTACGTTATCAAAATCCAAATTTTATCACCCACAATTCCAGGACGTATTTTCCACACTTTTAGGCTTTTAGCTATAAATCCATAAACAAACAAGAGACAAGTACAAACCAACATCACGATAATTCATCAATATCATCATCATCATCATCATCATCATCATTAGGGCTGCACAAAATCCTCGGATCGGACCGGGCCGAGGATCAAAAATTCAGAAAGGTCGGACCGAAGACCGGACTGAAAAATCTGGTCCGGTCCAAGTTAGGTCCGGTCCGATTCAATATAGACTAAAAACAGAAAAAAAAAACCTGATCGGACCGGACCGAGGACCGAATTTTCAAAAACGTAGGACCGAAGACCGTACCGAAAAATTCGGTCCGTCCGGTCCGATTCGGTCCAGAGGTTATTTTCGATCCGGTCCAATTTTTGTGCAGCCCTAATCATCATCACTAGATTCTTCTTCGTTTGTCCCTTCACCTACCCAGCCCGCTGAGGAGCTATTTTCAAAGTATTTGGGGTCAGCTATTTTGAAGATTCGTGGCACCGCATTCTTCTTCCTTATTCTCGTTCTTTCATTTTCAGACAACTATGTATTTAAGGATGTATTTCCAGACTTTTATTTCTTAGTTAGTTCTTGTACTAGTGACACCATATTTTGGAAAATTATTGTACTCTTCGTATTTTTCTATATTATGATTTTATTAAAGTTCTAAAAAATGTTTTATTTCATTATTATACAATTGATTACCTTTATAACCCGGGTTTAATGGTTGTGATTGGCTTACTGACTCTTGGAGTTAGTACCATCACGACTTGGTAAATAGAATCATGATAAATTTTTGTCTAATCCATTTTTTTTTAAAAGTATTAATTTGCCACTTCCAACTTAATAAATGAAGGAAATTTCTAGGAATAAATTTGAAGTGTTTGGACATGCAAGGTCCTTTAATTACCTTCACAAACTTCTTTAGAAATGTTTGTTTGAAAACACTTTTAAAAGGAATAAGAAGCAAATAAACTATTTCTGAACTGTACAAAAAATATAAAAGGAAAATTCTTAAAAGGGAAAAGAAGTGTAATTTAAATTAATTGATTAAAAGGAAAGTTCTTTAAAATTTACAGAAAATCTTATTTGTGAAAAACAAAACAAAAATATTTTTCTTATTTTGTTTGCTTTGACCAAGTAGTGCATATGGTTTTTATTTTATTAACTAGCCAAATGAGCTACAAATTATCACCCATAATTAATTTATTGCATACTTTACATGCCATATTTTTTTTATTTCTCACACTTTATAATGAATATTCCCCCCATTTTAATAATGAAAATATATATATATATATATATATATATATATATATCTCATTGTTTTCTTTTCTCTTTTTGCATTCTTTTTCTCCTCACACACACACACACTCACTATTTTTAAGTCAATATAATATTTTGTTTTTTTGTGTGTCTTGTCTTCCATTGGGCCTTGGCATGCAAATCTCAATTAATAACTTCTCTACAAATTAATATATCCCCACTATCATTTTCTCCTCTATTCTATATTTTTTTTTCTTTGTTGAAGTGAGGCTTAATTTTGGGATCATGGACTCATGGGATGCTCAGATGATGTGAGTTTACGAGTTTATAATTTTTATGATATGGTTTTTTTTCCTTCTATGTTCTCGTTATTTTAGGCTTGAATGTTTTTTTATCAAAGGAATTTATGTAAACATGCTTTATCTTGGGAAATGATTTAATGAAGAAATTTTTCGTTAGTGACTTGATGACATTTTTAAGATTTAAAGGTTAGAAAAAAATATAAATGTTGGTTGAAGCAAGTGATTTAAGATGAGCGTAGAATAAAAGAAAATGATATTCACACGGGGTAATAAGGGGATAAATTGGGCTATATATGAGCGAATTAAAACGGGTCGAACTAAAGAATGAGTTAGGATTAAAACCGGTTTGATTTTTGCTTGGGATCAATACTTGGTAGATTTAGGGGGGGAGGGGGATTTTGGTGTATCAAATTAGGTAATATTAGGTCGTACTCGACCATCAAACTCAAAATTATTTTTTGTCACTTTTTATTTTTGTAGTTTATTTATTAAATTGTAAAATTAAGCTTTAAAATATTTTTCTTTCATTTATTAAGACTAATAAAATAAATAAAATCATAAAAAATACTATTTAATAAAAGTAATTTTATGTTTAAATATATTTTTTTGTGAATTAATTTGGGCTACAGAACTAATTCAAATTGGTCCAAACTTTTAAATAAGACAATTTGGATCATGCCCAAGATGGTCTATCGACGAGTATAAGTTAGAAAAAGAACATGGTGTGATTGTCAACTATTTAAATGATCCGAAGCCCTATATCAGTTGGTCTTGAAGGCAGATGACTCATTGGGTGGTGTGGGAGAAACTCATCAGTGAAACTCCGCGTAATATCCGACTGCGCCGCTTTGGGAGCATGCTTGGCCACACCGTGTGATTTAAGCCAGCGTGGTTTTGAATCGATCGACGCGTCGCTTATCAGGGATTTACCCTGCGCACTGTAGAAAGAAAGCGTGATCGCCTTCACAACAAAAAAAAAAAAATTAAATGACCCTAACTCTAGACTATATAATTTAAAGTACACTTTAGGCTCAAATAAAAACAAGTTATAGCCAAACTTTAAAAATTTAATTCATTTTTAACACCCTTTCCCTAATTTTCAGATTCAGAATCCCTGAAACACTTTATCTATTTTTATTTACCTTGAGAACATCTGACTCAACCTTCTTCTCTAGCAAAGCAATGCCGAACTAGAGTAACCAACAACGACACACAAATCACTGCTCGTCCCCCCTCCTCTACCTCTCTCTTCTTTGTTTGCTCGATTCTCCGATGATATTTGAAGAAAATTTTAAATCTGATCGGTATTTGCTGAAATCCGATTACGCACCACCACTGCTCCACGTTTCACCACTATTTTCCCCTTGCTCCGTATTTTTGGCTGGAGTTTTTATGTTGTAATTTTGTCAGATGTATCGTTCTTTGTTTGTTGGCCATAACTGTTTTTCATATCTGAAAACGACCCCTGTCCATCCTTATATTACGGCCAAGAGAGCTGCGAGGGAGACATATTTGGTAGCGGAGCTTTAAAGATCGCTGCCGATATGAAAACGTAAAACAAATCGGAATCTCTACTCACATCCTCTTTTTTATCTCCTTCGTCCCTCACATCATCACACCTCCGTGACTCTCACCAGAAACACACTTAAAATTTGGAGTTTTTTGTTGGAATTTTATTAGTCGTGTCGTTCTTTGTTTGTTGGCCATAATAGTTTTCCATATCTAAAAACGACCCTTCCCCGCCATCATTTTTCGGCCAAGAAAGCTGCGAGGAGACATCTGGTAGGTGATCTTTAAAGCTCGTTGCCGAAGACCGCCGATTTGCAAATGCAAAACAGATCAAAATCTCTGTTCACATCCTCTTTTCTTTATCTCTTCCGTCCCATACATCGTCACATCGTCATGAATCTCACCAGAAGCACACTTAAAACTTTCATGAAAATTAAATGCATATGAAAGTCACAGATGAAGAATATATTTTTCCGGCCAAGTTTGTCATTATTTATACATTTTATAAAGTGTATTATAACTATATAATATGTGCATACATTATAAACTGAGTCTCTTTCTTTTCTTTCGAACCGAGGGTCTATAAAAAAAAATCTCTCCATCCCATAAAGGTAGGGTAAGATCTATGTACATCTTAACCTCCCCAGACCCATTTTGTGGGATTATAATGATTATGTTGTTGTTGTTTTCGTAATAGTATTATACACAAAATATACATTGAATATACATTTATCATACACAAATTATACCGAAATATATATATAATGTGTACATATATTGTATGAGAAGTGTATATATGAAGTGTTTAATAAACGTGTATCTAGTGTATAATATACATTTTGGCTATAATAAGCCTTTTGATTTTATGTGACTATCTGGTTGTCCGTCTTTGAGTAGAGATCTAGTAACTCAGTTGGTTGTCAACATGAAATTTCACCTAGTTAGTGAGGGCTCAATTCCACGTTTTAATCCATCCCTCATTTCCTTACCCCTATCCTTATGTAATATTTTTTTTTAAAAATATTTTTGACGGATGGCTACTTATGTCTTTGCCTAATATAAATTCAATCCAACCCCTCAAACTTGGACATGTTAGATGGATTTATATTTTTAATAAAAGGGGAAAAAGTAATTTATCCTATTTATCCCAAATTGAGGAACTTTGTCTCTTTTAATTTTTGATTTAATCTTACATGTCTTTAGGATAAAGTTTTACTTTTATTTTTTACCTTAAATGAAGCTCCTAAGATAATAGAGTATTAAATTTTAGTCAAATATTAACCTTTTTTTTCTCAACTAATCTGGAACTCAATTAATGAGGGATACAAATAGACAAAAGGTTACGAGTTCGATTCCTCCTTCCAGTACATTCTTGGTTGAGTCTGTCACGCATGACTTGCCAAGTGTGGTTTACGTGATTTGCAGGCTATTGCGTCAGTCCGAAGGTTTACCCAGTGCGCACTTGTAAAAAGTAGCGGATGCGGGTTTTCCGTCATTAAAGAAAGAAAAGGAAAACAGTTTACATCAAATTTATTTGCAAAATTTCAGGCTTGACAAGTACATACATGATTACTTGGTTAAAAAGGGGATGCATAATACTGCTGAGACATTCGCCAACGAAGCTAATGTTATAAATCCCATGAATGTTGGTAAGTTTTTTTAATTATAAAGTTTATGGCAGATTTGAACTGAATACTCTGCTTTAATAGTGATTATCATCAATTAAAAGTTGTATTTGATGTGAGCCCCTTGCCTCCCCAGACCCGGGGTGAATGTGGGGATGCGTCGTGTTAATTTTAAGAACTTTGTTATTCCTTGATTTCATTTTAATTTTTATATAATATTTGACTGAACACAAATTAAGTTTATGCTCTCTCAGGTCGAAGTTATGTGTCATCAAAATTTAAGATAGAAAGTAAAAATTCTAAAATTAAATTATTTATAAATATATCCGTAGGTGTGGTCTAATGACAAATAGTAGGAGGAGAACATAAGGTCTCAAGTTCAAATTTCACCGGAGACAAAAACACCTTCCTATATGTCTAAATTTGAGATGAACAAAGTTACCTATTGATGGTGAAGGTAACATCTATCCCGTGAAATTAGTCAAGGTGCGCGTAAGCCTGTCTGGACACCATGATTATAAAAAAAGGAAAAGAGTCATATTTGTCATCGAACTTTAAAAAATAGTCATATTTGTCATTCGTTAAAGTCTGAGATCAAATATGCCCTCTTCGTTTAGCAAAATTATCACATTTGCTCTCCATTAAAGAAAATACCACGTGAACGGTACGTGTACACCACATGAGATCCATGTGGAATACATAGCTCCCCTTCTCCGTCTCCGGCGAGGAGCTGCAGCGCCGGTGAACTGGAGCAGCCAACCACCACCACCCCTCAACCAAACTCCTCACACAAACCATGCAACTAAACTCCAACCAAACCCGGTCAAGATTAAATAAAATCCCAAAGAGTAAATCCGAGAGACAGTAATCACACTCCCTGTTTCCTCAGCCACTGACCCATTATCCTCTACCTTTTTCACTTTAATTTCAACTTGATCCTCTTGTTTCAATCTCGCCAACCCGAAATCCCCGATCTTGGCGTTGAAATTATCGTCCAATAGAATATTACTAGGCTTGATATCGCCGTGAATCGTTGGTGGGTCACATAAATGGTGCAAATACTCTAACCCTTTAGCTATATCAAGAGCAATTGACAACCTCTTTTTCCAATCCTTCAATTCACTACACCTGCGATGCAATAGACAGTCCTGTAAGCTTCCGTTAGCCAAAAGCTCGTAAACTAACAACATACGACGACCTCTTTTGTCGGAGGAGAAACCGATAGTGGCAACAATGTCATTACACTCAATTTTCCGGCAAAAAGAGCTCGTTTTGGAACTCACGTTCGCCTTGTAAGGACCCGGAGTCCATTAGTTTAACGGCGATTGAGATATTAGAGTTGGAGATTGGCCTTTTGAGAGTTCCACTGTAGACTGACCCGAACCCACCTTGGCCCAGTCGGAGAGATGGAGAGAAATTACTCGTGGCGCGACGGAGAGAGGTGTATGAGAACCGGTGAGGTGGTTTTGACTCGGTGTCGGAAGACGGAACGGTTCTTTTCAGGTTGATTTTCCGGAAGCAGAAAGTGAAGAGAATAAGGAGGGATGCGGCGGTGGCTATTCCACCGACGAGTGGTGGAAGTAGATGGTGGCTTTGACGTTGAACCGGCGGCGATAGCAGCGGCGGCGGTAGTGAACGGAGTTCACGAGATGGCATGATGAATAGAGAAGAAAAAAATTACAGAATTAAAGAATTGTGCAGTGAAAAAACTACATAAGTGAGTTGTGAATTGGATCGGAGATATTTTCTACTTCTTGTTGTTCAATATTTGAGGTTATTGAAGTGGGATTGCTTTTTAGTTGAGTTGTGCATGTGGAGTTTGGTTGGAGGGACTTTCGTCGGAGTTTGGTTGAAGGGTGGTGATTGGCTGCTCCGGTTCACCGGAGCCGCAGTTTCCTCGCCGGAGCAGCGGCAGATGGAGAAGGAGAGTAGAAGCCTTGGGGGCGATGATGTGGTCCACCTGCCATGGGTCTTCCGCATGGATCCAAAGTGGTGTTCATGTGACGTCCACGTGAAATTTCTTTCTGTGGAGGGCAAATGCGATAACTTTACTGACAGAAAGGTCATATTTGACCCATACTTTAACGAATGACAAATATGATCCTTCTAAAGTTCGATCACAAATATGATCATTTTTCCTAAAAAAATAATAATATAAAAAAACATTTTTGTGGGGAGGAAGTGTGTCACACAAATTGAGATAAAAGGCGTGTAACATACCAAAACTATCCTTGATATATACTCCCCGTCCCAAACAACTTATCATCTTATGTAGTTTTTTTCCATTTTATTTTGTATTAATTAGTAATATTTAAGAGGTTTTCGTCATTAGTGGAGTAGATATTAGATAAAATATGTTAAAGGGTTAAAATAGTCAAAATGTTATCCTTATATCAATTCTTATAATAACATATCATTAAAAAGAAAGTATTATTAATAAGATTAGATATAGAACTTTGTCAATTTTTTTCAAATGGTCCAAACAGAAAAGACTACTTATAAAATAGAATAGAGGGAATGATGTCTGCATATACATAACTCAGTTGGTTATAGGGTGGTAAATTGTCCACAGAATAGATGGAATGATAGATAATGCCATTCTTTGAATTTTGTGGTGCACTTATCTTAGTTCACCTTATAAAATAGTTAATTGCTCTTGTTTATTTTGGGGGATGTGTACAACACAGTGACTGACTGTTCATTTTATTTGTGGTGATGTGCTAATTATGTACCATTATTTAATTCTGCAATTTGTTTCAGCTATCAAATCTCCAGAGGGACTTTTATTTGAATGGTGGGATGTGTTCTACGATAAATTCAGCTCTAATAAGGCTGAGCATGTCCAAGAATCCTATGCTGAGGTGTTACCTAAAATTTTCTACTTTAAATTCATCTTTCTTTTACTTATATAATGTAAACGCTCTCGGGTAGAGATAAGTTCTGCGTATACTCTAAAATTCACGTTGTGAGATTTTACTGAATATGTTGTTATTGTTGTAATGTAAACGCATGATTTTTTTAATTTTCAGGCTGCACGAACTGTGGACAATATGGTACCTCATATCCCTTCTGTTGTGCCAACATCTTCTCTTCCTTCTGTTAGACCAGTTAGCTCTCCTACCATGCAATCACTTGGTCCTAATTTTATAGATTATAAATATGCGGGTCGGACTATATTTGAACCGGTCAAAATGGACCGAGTTAATAAAAAGTTACTTGGATTGAAATGGATAGGACTAAAATGAATTAAAATGCGGGTCATAACCCAACCCGCCTAATTCTCACTAAGTTTTAATTTCTTTGGTTGTTCTTTTATAAATTTTTAAGTACCTAATAAAATTATTATTTTTCTTTATTATAACTATATATAACATATCAAATAAAAAAAAATTGATTTTTGAAATATTTTGACAAGGTTTTCATAGGTCAATTTGGGCTATATATCAGCTGAATTTTAGATGGACTGAAATGAGTTGGTCTAAAATGGGCTAAGCTAAGACCCGCCCAAACTTGAATGAGTTAAACGGGTCATATTTTTATGGGCTAGTTTTGCTATCCTCAATTATAATGTCTCCCTTGTGATGCCAATCTTTTGTTCCAACTATAGGCACATAATATATCTCCTGTGGTGCTGGCCTTTAGTCCTGAGCAATGCCAACGTATGACACCTGAGGATGATGTGACATCTAATTTAAAGTTACATGTGATGGATTGTCCGAGTCAGAAGGTGCCATTTGTAACCGATTATAGGTAACAACACGTTATGTTTATGACCAACATTTCTGCACTTGATATAGTTTATAGTGTTTGCCTTGTTCACTTAATTTCATGTAACAAAATCATGTTTGGATTTTGTGCAACACAATTATGACCATGAAATTGAATTTATCCAATTCTCTGTGTTATACTTTCTGGATAACGAGTTATTGCTAGGATATTGCATAGTGAAAGCATCAATTTGCTTGTTGAAGTTCGCGAATCGGAAGATTTATAACTCTTTTTGATGTTCATGTGTCATACAGCCGCCCGATGGAGCAGATTCCATATATGCCTCAACAGTTGGAGGCAAAAGTATGTTTACATTTCCGAGACAACAGCGGATTCTTTTTTTAAAATTGTGACATAACTAACAAGGTTTTATTCCTTCCAGGATGAGGGAGAGGGAGAACAAACTATGCAGATGGAACCAAATCTCGATGCCTTTATAAATGCTATGCTTTCAGTGCCAGAACTTTCTGAAGCAGGTTCGTTTGTATTGGTTTCAAATATTTTGCATTTATATTTTATAATCTTTTGACTACGGTCTTGATAACATATGTGAGCTCACCTAAGTAATTTCCACTCTTATATGTCGACTTAACATGCTACTAAATATAGAAAGATGTCATTCTTTTGGGATGGAGGGAGTACAATGTATCTATAGTCAAGATTATTTTGTCATTGCAGAAGTGAATAAAATAAATGCTTATTAGAGAATGCATTTTGAACCAGAATAAGTATATGAATTTTTGTTAGTGTATGAAAATACTAAAGTTGTTTGGATGATCTAATTGTCTATTATTAGCCCTTCAAGGACAATTAAATAGTTCTCCGTTATAGCGGAAACTCATATCAAATTCTCTGCTGATTTTGCTGTCAGGCTCTTCCGCTGGCTCCTGCTCTATGACGCAGCAAACTCCCTAATCTCTCGCGATTTCTGGATCTTCCTCTTGGCATGGAATTAAGAAGGTGATTAACTTGAGAAAACTTATATTTCATTACATGTAGGCTATAGCCATGAGAAAAGACAGATGAATTTTGTTATTTCTTGACCATTTTAAGCATTTGACTTTTTTGTAATCCAAGCTTTACTCATGAATACTTGATCATGAGTGGAAGAACATTAGATGTTGTTGCTTTCTCCCAATTATTAAATGGCTGTTGCATATCTGTTAATCAGTACAGAGATTTGGGAGAAATAGTTCTTCAAGAATCATCTTGTTACTTTTCCTACTAGTGGGAAAAATGGCAATATCATTAAATTGCACAAGTTAAATTGCAGTGTCTCGATGGTAAAAGTTAAGCTGCTAATACATTTTAGATGTGGCATAGAGGGTTTAGGTTCAAGTTTCAACAGTGAAGAAAACATAATGTCGACAGCTTCAAGCATGAGTGATTCAGGTTAAGGTAACAGGCAACATTTGGTAATTCATATCAGCAGCCTTGATCGTCAATGCTTGAAGTTACATTATATTGATGGTACTTTAACTTTTGAGAAATAGATTCTAAATAGTATAAGTGAATTTGATCATTGATGTTTGAAGACCATTTTAGGCTTATGTAAAAGATAGCATTCCTCCTTGGTAGTGAATAAGCATTTCTCAAATTAGCAACAAATCTAGTCGGTCAGATCTACAGATTTAGTGTCAAAAGAGAAGGGCAGCCGGGTGCGTGAAGCATCCCGCGTCAGGGGAAGGGCCTCACCCAAGAGGATGTAATGTAGGAAGCCTACCCTGATACAAGCATAAGTGGCTGATTTCGCGACTCAAATCCGTGACCTATAGGTCATATAGAGACAACCTTATTGTTTCTCCGAGGATCCCCTTCTTACTGTCGATCTTTCTGTTAAAGATTTTCTCCAATAAGTGATTTGTTTCTGTTTGGTCTCTTGAGACTACCTCAAGAGTAGAGTGCTTAGATTAAAAAAACATCTGTCTTGCGATATTCAATTCACATAAGGCGGAATGAAGGGGAAAATGATAGACTATTTCCCAAGTAGGGGAAACTACATCATCATTGTGCATCATCTGGTGGATAGGAGGGAGAGAGTCAAAGAGGACGGGAATCCCTGAGGTGGTAAAGAGGAAAAGAATCTTAGTTCAATTACTTCTGAATTCCTCAACGCCTACTGGTCCATCCCTATTTAAGCCCATAAAACAAAGACAAAACACTTAAGATTGGTGTTGCTAAGTATTAGAAATTTACCTCACCACCTTTCCTCATTGGAGATGATCAGAAATTCTTTCTCGCAAAGAGAAAAGGATGAACTCGACTTAGAGAGGAAAATCTTGATTGTTACCTAGCTTCATTCGCTTTGAGCACGAAGCCTTCCATACGAAAACACCAGTTTAATTGGCACACTTTCATCATTGTTGATGTAGTGATCACACTGTCAAGCAAGCGTACACCATGAGGCTCCAATGTTTTCAAAATAGAAAAGCACAAAAAGCAACAAGATCTACGGGATTCAAGCAAAAAGCGAGGACTGAAGCGCACAAGTTATGGATAACAAAAAAATACCCAACATGTATGAATTTAATGTTATAATAAAGTTGCTATTGATCCAACTCCTCATTAGTTAAGCCAAAATTTGACCGCTTATTGTTGGGATTATTTTGCGCGTCATTATTTGAAGCACACACTTCTCTAAAGCACATGACTTAGCTCATGAAGCGATAACACCTCACTGGGCTTGCTTTACGACTTTAGGCGGCTAAGCAATAAGCCTTAGTAACACTATGAGACTCCGCTGATCTTGCCATCATATCATGTCTAAAAGTCGTTTCTCTTTACCTTGATCGACTTCTATATTCTTCAAGTAGCTTCCTATAAGCGAACATATTTTAAACTACTCCCTGTCTTTGCAAGTAATCTAAAACCCTTCTACCTAGGTTATTCCAATTTCAACAAGTTATTACTAGAGGGATCCGATTTGGTACAAGTAGTATTAGAGGATGTTATAAACTAAATAGAAATATTCCACATATGACTTCCTCTCTTTCCCTAATAATTGTCATAAGATCGAGCATAAAAGTAAAGAGATACATAATGAAGTAAAGCGCACAAGTTCTGAAAAATTAAAAAGTACCAAACATGTATGAATTTTATACTATAATAAAGTTGGTATTTGTCCAACTCCTTATAGTTGAGACAAAAATTGTCCACTTAAGGTTATCATTGTTTTGTGCGCCATCATTTGAAGCACATGGTTTCACTCATGAAGCAATAACTCCTCACTTGGATTGCTTTATCGCTTTAAGCGGCGAAACAATGGCCCTTAATAACACAATGAGACACAACTGATCTTGCCATCATAACATGTCTGAAATTGACTTCTATATTCTTCAAGTAGCTTCCTATAAAGCGTATTTATTTTAAACTACTCTTTGTCTTTCCAAGTAGTCTAAACCCCTTCTACCTAGGTCATTCCAATTTCAACAATTTATTACTAGAGGGATCCGACTTGATACAAATAGTGTTCGAAGATGTATAAACTAAACAAAAATATTCCATTTGTGACTTTCTTCCTCTTTCCCTAATAATGTTCATAAGATAGAGCATAAAAGTAAAGAGATACATAATGAAGTAGAAACCTTTTCTCCATTCCACAAGTGTCACAAATGCTTAACCAATAAAGGTTCAAATCTCATTCTATTTTCTAATGAATGGGTGGTTGTTGCACAAAGTTATTTGAAGACTTGGTGTCAAGTGTGACTTTCCATACGAGGCGGCTACAGTATCGCGACATTGGGTTCATTTGCACCTAGTACTTCTGATGCAAAATGTGTAAAATCTATTAAAATTGCGACGAATAATATGTCTGAGTCCATAATTTCAAAGAGACAATGGTTCAACACTACGAACCTTAAGTCTTTTAACCACGTGGCCGTGGGTTCGATCCCCATAGATGGCGTGAAGTGTTTCTTTATTGGTCAAAATCTATTTGCTTCTACTAGTATTTTCATTGTCAAAAAAATACTATGAAACTTAAAGATTGAGCCTATGGAGTTTCATTTCTGAATTCGCCTCATAAACGTCTCATAGTTTCCTAATCACGCTTTCTTGATTATTTTTCACCAAATCCTATAAGAAATAATATACATTCAAACATCCACACTTTAATTAGTTTGGAGTAAAAAAACGAAAGGTGTTTAGATGACATTAGTTGTGAGTGCGATTGAGACCACAATGGTAGAAATTTGGGAGTAGAAGAATATTTTTAGTCAAGTGCTCTTACTAAGCGTGTCTATTGATACTTTATGACATCTAAAAGAAATAAATCTTCTACTGCTCCTTAAGGGTAAAAAGCATGAAGTTCTGAGTTACTACATTTTAATATTTGCAAGAACAAAGGATATTAAATAGTGGAGTTTAGATCTATAATATGAAAATCAAGCAATGTTACACTTTCATAATTTCTACACCCAAGGGTGTAGCCTAGCAGTCAATAAAGTGAGTGAAAAACATGGATGGATTAGGATTCTAGTTCACGTAGAGACAAAAAATGCTAGGTAATTTCTTCCCATTTGACCAAATCATGGTGAAGAGCGTTACGTAGTACCTATGTTGGCGGGAGGTAGTAGGTACTCACTGAAATAGTCGAGGTGTATGTAAGCTTTATCCAAATACCAGTGTGAAAATAAGATAATAATCTCATAACAGTTACTAGAGTAGTCAGTGAAAAGCACAAAAAAGCTCCAAACCTTGTTGGAGCTTTAAACGCAAAGCACAATTAAAGTGTGGGATTTAGCAAAGAAAAACGTGAAGGGAGAGAAAATAAAAAATAGGAAAGTTATACAATAAAAATTATAAATACAAACAATAATTATTTGGGCAAAAGAATGGAAAAACTATAATTAAGCTATACAGGTGACGTTGTTCCCTTTAAGGCAGAGCCTATTATGGAAGGTGCACATGCCTTAACACCTTGACGTCCACACTAAAGCGCCAATTAAGCAAAACAAAGACCACAAGCCGGGTTTCACCGAGCTTCAGGGCTTAAGCGCACTTTAAGTGAGCCTTTAACAACACTAATAGGTATATGAAGTTTTATGTTGTAGTTTTATCTGATAACTGGTTAGTCATTCCACCGTTATATATGTGTTAAGTCTGGTAAAAGCTTATTCATTCACCGTTGGTTCTAAGACCTTCCTAAGTTGCTATATTTAATTTCTTAAACAGTTGTGAACATAGTTGGTAGAGACTATAGGCAAGGGCGGAGCCACATGGGTGCAAGGGGGTCCAATTGAACCCCCTTGGTTGAAAAATTATAAGAGTACTATGTAGATAGACAAAAATGAACTTTTTCACATATATTAGTTGTTAAATCTCCTTGGCATAAGAACTTTTTTTGAATCCATTGACTGTAGGCCCTAAACGACTAGCATGATGTTCCCTATATATCACTTGTGTGACCTGAAATTGGTCGACGACAACCAGGATCCGGTGGGCACAAATTCCTATTTAAAATAAGAAGCAAAAGTAGAAACAGAAACTATCTTTCGAATAGATTTGTCCATGAGGGAAGAGAATTTATTGCAGATTTAAGGAATGAGGTTAGCATTGAATAAAACATACTATTGCATCCTACTAGGGAAATATCAAATTCTTCCATTTTTGGTTAGTTAAATTTATATTACGTATACCATCTTGAATGAACTGGAAATGAACTATTTCTATGCTGGATGTGTAATTCTTCAAAAAATAATGTCGGGATTTGTATTTTCAGGAGGGGTAGAGGTAGGCTGATGAAGTATTGGGGAGAGATAATTAGATGGGATATGACGCTTGTGAAACTTACTGAGGACATGACCATAGATAGGGGGTTGTGGAGGACACAAATTAGGGTAGAAGGGTAGTAGGTAGTCGAGCGTAGTCCTACTTACGCTTGTAAACTGATAGTTGTAGTGTTATTATTGTAGGTCCGCTCAGCCTATCATACTAATAGGCGCAGTATTGCTTTATAGTCCCCTGTAGTTTGTAGTTTCATTTTGCTGCTTTGTGCCCTTTAGTGTACTTTGTTTAGCTTATTTTACTTGCGCTAGTTACCGTTTACTTTTTCAGAATGCGCTATTATGACTTATTCACTTTTGATATCAGAATTTTCATACTGCTTTACATTTTTTTGACCGGGTCTGACCGTTCCTCTTACTTTGATTTTGCTTGTGTTTATGCTTTGTCTTGAGCCGAGAGTCTCTCGGAAACAACCGATCTACCTACCAAGGTAGAGGTATCCGATCTACCTACTAAGGTAGAGGTAAGGTCTGCGTACGCTCTACCCTTTCCAGACCCACGTTGGTGGGATTTCACTGGGTATGTTGTTGTTGTATTTCCAGGGGAAATAAAGCTGTGCAACAAGTATCTAATCAATCAAGCATGGCTGTCAGCTGGAAGTTACATGAATTTTTCACATCAACAGAAAGATTCAAGTATTCCTAAAATTTATGTATATTTAGGTTCAGTTCTTTGTAGTTCATTCTGTTTTTTCCTTCAAAATAACAACTGTCAATAACTGAATCATTATCAAATAATTTAGGCTCTATTTGATAAGCTCATGGTTGCTGCTCCTACAAGTTTGGTGATTTTAACAATGATATGCTTACTCGTTCCGACTGAAAGTGGAAATAATGCAGAAGTAACTTGAATACACATAGTTTTGATATTGAGCATGAATTCATTTTCAGGAATTTCTGGTCTTTGAGATCTTTCTGCAACTTTGTGTGGATTATCTTTATTTAAGTAAGAAACTAAGATTA
This sequence comes from Przewalskia tangutica, assembly GCA_029844215.1. Taxonomy (NCBI): domain Eukaryota; kingdom Viridiplantae; phylum Streptophyta; class Magnoliopsida; order Solanales; family Solanaceae; genus Przewalskia; species Przewalskia tangutica. The sequence goes on from CM056719.1 coordinate 1,821,435, forward strand.
AAACTTTTGGTCTTACCTTTCTTCAAAAAAGACTAACAAATCTGTAACTTGAGTGTGAGAGAGAGAATCAAATTACCTTACCTTTGAATCTGCTTTCCTCTTTCAATGTCTTTGTTTTACTATCAGCTGTACTATTGTACCTCAGATAACGTCATCGTCAATTTTCCAGACCAAAGTGGCCTTAATCTTCATTTGTTTCATCTGAGGGATCGGTGACGGAAATGGCCTATCGGCTGCCTCATGTTGTATGTCGTATGTTATTTTTACATTAAAGTGTCATTTGCTGTCTGCTTGCTTCTTTGTTAACAAGGTTGGCAGTAATGAATCCGTTCTGCAGGTTATGGGGGACAGATCAGGAAACATACGTTGGTAGGATGTTACTATTGGACAGTGGTCCTCATTTAATACCCATAGGGAAGGGTTCCGTTGAATTAAGTTCTCACCAGTTGTACCTGGAGACATTGTCGTGGGTGAATTGCCGTTTTGTTTTATGATAACACATTCTTGGTGTTTGATCTGGTAAGCGAGAAATTTCCCTTGTTGATTTCTTTGCATGTGTCTCAATATTCTGAGTGCTCGTGTCCTACTATTCTATGGAAGTCGAGACACTTGAATTTGTATAGTTTTCTCTATCTTAGAAATACAAATCTCTATGGTTTTGCTTTGCTGATTAAGAGTATATATTTCCAGTAGTATTATACATCCCATTGCTGCTTCATTTCGTGGAGTGATTCATATCTGTAAACAACAACAACAACATACCCAGTGTAATCCCACAAGGTGGGGTTTGAGGAGGGTAGAGTGTCTGTGAGACCTTACCCCTACCACATGGTTGCTGCTCCAACCTTGGGAGGTAGGGAGGCCGTTTCCGAAAGACCCTCGGCTCAAGAAAAAACATGACGAAAAGGTCAGTAGGTTTGAAGAAAGTAAAGTAAAGAGACCATAACAAAATACTATGGATAAGCAATAAAATTTGAATAATTTAACTTTCCCATTACCCTTCCTTCAAGTTCATTGCATGGGTTTCGCCAAAACTCTCAGCAATTGGCTGTTCAAAGGTTATCTAAAAGTCCGGCACACAGTTCTAATTGCTTCTAAACTATATCCTGTTCCTCATTAGCAGGACTCACCTGATCCATTAGCCAATTCACTTTTACAACCTCAGTTTCCTGGAATAACAGATGACACGAACTACCAAGTTCCTGGAACTCCAACATCTGGAGATCTTCGTAATCACATTATTGAATCACCCCGTATTGGTGACTCTGTTGTTCCTGAGATGCTTCTCAAACTACTGGAGCCTTATCGTAGAGAAGGTATTATTTTTGTGTAATCTCATATTATGTTATAGGATATATTATTTATCAACACTACACTGAACCTTGCTTAGAAGACAATACACTTGTGAAGTATTTGACATGTCTGTTATTGAAGGTTAGACTCTATGCAGATATGGTGAAGACTCTATGCTGATCTAGTTGATAAAGGCTCTGCAGTAAGGTTTGCCGTTGTTGCTGCTATATCAGATTCGACGTCAGAACTTGATGAAGTATCTATGTTAAATAGGATATCATCAAAAGGAAAGTCAGGGACCGGGACAGGAAAAAATAATGCTTTGGTTAGTTGTATCAGATAATACTGCTGAATATTCATGAAACAGATAATCTGCTCGTAGTTTGACCGTTTAACTGTGTGTTGTGATAGATAGACTTGCCTTGAGGAGATTGGTCTATTTATATCTTTTTGCGTCGGCACACCAAGATTGTTAGTCAATGAGGTTAACAGGGTTGGCCTAGTTTAGTTTGAACTCATATATATTCAAATCTATAAGGTGAGGAACTTGTCGAAGAACAATGCAGTGAACATCAGAATATATAGGTTGAGTATATTACTTCTATACTATATTACATATCCACAAACTTCTATTCTATGAGTATCGCGAGATCTGTGTAAATTATATGATTTATGTGCAATGTCCGGCAGATTGTATTTTTTTGAATATGTGGAAATCTGATCTGTGATGACACACCGCAGTTGAGAACTTTGATTACTCGGACAAGTTTCTCGTGGATATTATATAAGGCGGATTCAGGATTTAAATCATATGATTTCGGATGAATCCAGCGCTATGAGGTTGTATCTTCCTCTAGATATTGTTCAAGTATTTGACGCATCATTTTGCATTGTATGTATATATTGCCTTCTTTTTATCATCATCATCCCCAGTTGGTTTTTATGTTGGTGTAGTTGGTTGAGCACTGGAGGCAGTGGTTCATCGATCTGTTCCCTGAACGCTGATATATAGCACGAGGAATCGGTCGATAAACCTCTGCATCCAGCGCTTAACCCCCTGACTAATAGGTTGGCCGCAATATTTGAAGTTTATAAGTTCCTACAGTTTTACAATACAGTAGTAATAATTAGTCCATAGATAAATATTTAGTGGATTTCTTTAATACTCATTTTGAATTGTTGAATAAGCAACCGTTTGGCTTGATGATTTTGTTTCTGATTACCAGATTAGCATCGATTGGAAACCTAGAATATGGAGTAAGCTTACTGCTCTCCATGCCGCCAGAGAGCTCGTATTTCTATGCAAATGCATTGCGGCACATTGCCTTTTCTTCAGCTGTATCCACGTCTTTACTTGAGCTGGCCGTGAAGGTGCTTCTTCCTTTCAATGTTTCATTTTATCTTTTCAGATAAATTCCTAATTCTTTCCTTCTGTTGGTGTCTTTGTTAAGTCACTACTTGTGATGCTTGTGTAAGTTGTTGCTGCCAATATGGTGAGAACAGACCGGTCCTTCTCTGAACACATCTTCTTTGTGCTGTTGGCTGGCATCAAGAAGCTTGTTCCCAGGTAATGTTCACCATATATATTCTCTTTTGTTAGTGATTTTTATGTTGCCTTGAAATTAACGGACTGATGCTAAAGTTATAGCCTTCATTTTATTGAACTGTAATGGGCTATATTTATCGACTATCTGCAGACTGCAGTGTACTTATTGTGAATTGATTAAATCTTATAGAATCTTGACCTATTCATTTATCTTTCCTAGTTGGTGGAACTATTCACTCTTCTTGTCTGGTTTTATCACCAAAACACTATCATCAAAACCTATCTTACACTGTGCGTTTTAACATGTGCCAGTTACATTACTTACATACCCTACTAAACACCAAAAAATGACCCAGGAAATGTTTTTCCAAGGTAAAACATTCTCCATTGAAAATATTTCCGTCTGTACCAAATGCACCCATAGCCGGGTTGTGTTTTCATCTTTGTAGTCTTCCAACTGGGGCATCTTCTATAGTTGCTAACGTTCTACAAGTTTGACTTCCTCTTACTAATCTATTTTTCTGAGAATCATGCCTTTCACTAGCTATTTTAAATAGACATGTGTGGACTGAATGGCTTGAAAGAAATAGCAGATTTTTTTCAGGCAACAGAAGGAACATACAATAGCCTTAAACAAAGATACAATAGAGGACATGTATTGTGCTATTATGTTATTCACTAGCCATTATAAATGGACATGTATATTATTGCTAGCTTTTTGGTGCAACCTGGTTGTTGTGCATGATGAAGTTGTAATCATAGATACAATAGAGGATTTGCACAATCTTTAGTTACGTTTTGTGGCACTGGCTTAGTGCAAGTATTTATAAAATCCTTGATTACTTGTCAAACAAAAAAAGCACATGTGCAGATTTTGCAACTCCAAGTAACAGGGCACATTTCATTTTTATCTATTTGGCAGTTACAAGATGCTGGATGCTGGACTGATGCAAATCAATTCAACTCAAGGTTTTACACTAATAGAAGTTCCTTACTTTCCTATTAGCGAAGGAAAATGACCGGGTACATCTCACAATCTCTTTCTGTTTTTTCTTCCTTGGTGATTGAGCAGCAGCTTGGTGATACTTGCAACAAAATTCAAAAGAAACAGCTGTTCGGCCAAAGAAATCTCCAAAAAAACGTCTTGTCTTCAAATAAGGTGGTCCAAGATCAGACAAGCTATAAAGCAAGTAAATTATTCTAATTGAACATTTTTACTTTGATTTCCTTCCATGCAGTAAAAAGATTGAAGGTCAATGCACTTTTTGTCGATTCCTTTGGTTACCATTTTCTGATGCATGTCGTTTGAATAAGAGTGGCACAAAGAGAGACTTCAAGAAGTTGTTGGTTTTCAAGTAGGCGATATCAATATGTTGTTGTTACACTTAATCTGGCTCCAAAGTAAACCCAGTACTTGCTGGTTATATGAGCATTAAAAATTATAGGAGTGAAATGTCACAATTAGAGGTTTCTTTTTAATCTAACCAACGTAAATGTCCAGGAGTAGAAGTGGTAACGTCTCCAGGAGTAGAAGTGGTAACGTCTCCAGGAGTAGAAGTGGTAACGTCTAGAAAATGCATATATAGAAGAATGTCTAGAAAATACATAATTCATCCTGAACTAAGGGATATAAGGTTAGCACATTCTCTATAGATTGTGTAGCCTGAATATTTTAAACTCAAACAATCACGTTATAACTGTTTTAAAGAAGGTGATATTTAACTGAGAAAAGTTTAGGTGAAACCTCAGCATAGGATTCTTGGCCTTGCTTGGAGTAATTACAACTGAATATATTGTAGAACACATCCCACCATTCTGCTACAGATCCCCTGGAGAATTGATTGCTGAAACAAATTCCAAAAGTAACTTCGAATATTTTGGGCATTCTCGGATTTTTTAGCTATCAGTTCTTGAGAGGGATGTATGGAATTGGAGGATGTATTCTAGATATATTCATCTCTAATCTCCCAAGCATATTCAAGAATCCTATGCTAAGGTATCACCTAAACTTTTCTCAGTTAAACTTTAAACTCTTAGGCTACACAGTCTATGGAGATTCTTCTATCTTATATGTCTTCTGTAATCTAGGTTCCATCCTTCCCTTATTTAGGTTCCATAATCTGTTTAAAGAAATTGTTGTAACATGAGTATTTGCCGTTGCACTGTCACGACCCAAAATCACAGAGTTGTGATGGCAGTAACCCCAAGGATCAGTAAGCCAACCACAACCTTTTGACTCAAATTAAGTATAGAAACACCGTGCAGAATTTGTTAAGTAAATCAGTTTAAGTCTTAAAAGTCTCATAGTAGAAATAATACGAAAATAATACAAATTCCCAAGACTGGTGTCACTTGTACAAGAATTATCTGTGGAATACAGGTTGGGAATATATCCCAAAATACATAATTGTCCAGAAATGAGAAGAAGCATCCGGTGCCACAGATCTGCTGCCATGTTGCTCACCCAGAATCCTTCGAAATAGCTCCACAACGGCTGGATAGTCGCAACTCCACTAGAAGTAGGAACATAACCTGCACATGAATAGGTGCAACAAGTGTAGCGTGAGTACAAAAAAAATGAGTACTTAGCAGCATTGTCGACCGACACTATCTTAAACAGAGACGAGGGCTGACTTACCGATTACTACTCCCGCACTAACTGTTAGGCATATTTTATGTACACTTTTTGAGTCCTTTTTAGTTAGTATTTTACTCATTTAGTTTGTGTTTAGTATATTATTAGGTTTGTTTTTCTTTCTTTCGAGTCACAGCGATCATAAAGGAGGAAATACATAATTGAGGATGAAATGAGCTTAATTGAGATGGAATTGCACACTAAAAAGGCGAAGAAATGAAGTCTAAGAAGTCCCGGGAAGTATAGAAGAAATCAGACGATGTCCGGACGAGAAAATGATGAAAAATCGGAAAACTGGAAAAATCACGCCACAGGCGCCGCGACGCTAAATGTCCTGCGAGTTCTGATTTGGCTTCAGTAATTTTGGCGTCGTGGCGTCAGCCTGCAGGGCCACGGCGCCGACGCGGGATTTCTGATTTTTGGACCGAATTTCAGAGGGTTAAAAAGGTCCGAAGCGCAAGTTTTCTCAAGTATAAAACCCTAAAACCCTGCTCATTATGTGATATCTTGTACATAATTCTAGAATATACTTTGGGGAGGCAAGAAAGGAGGCAAGACACAATTGGAGACTCTTGTTCAAGTTCTTTTTCTCTTTCCTTTATTTTAATTTCAGTTTAGGTTGGATTGTAAATTAGTTCTTGACATGACAATGTTTAGGAGCTAATTACTTTATTAGGGTTTTCCGTCGAATCGCTTGAAATTCTTTCATATAGTTAATGCATAGTTATTGATTTCTTCTTCAGCAATATTAAGATCTATTCAATAATGTTTTGATTGCTTGATAATTAACTGATCACTAATTGTCATCACTTATATGATTTCGAATCGAGATCCGAGAGGGGAGATTTGAATATGCTATAATTGAATAGACATAGGTTAAAATCGTGGACGAAAGTACCCCGATACTTGTGTAGTGTTTAGGGTTATTGTTCTTAATCCTCCTGTGTGGTAAAATCTATCATAGAAATATAGAATGTTTCTGCACATGGTTGAGATTTTGTATGTCCTAACCGGAAAATAATGACAGATTAGTTAACCTGCTATCTTAATACGAAGAAGAATCATTAGTATTGCATTAACACGTGAAAGAGTGAATAGTTGAGGAGATTGGAAGCCCTATTTCCCTCATAACTGTTTTTAAACCCTAAGTATCATCACTTTAGTTTAACTTCTGCAATTTACTTTAGTTTAGTTCTTAGATAAAAATTCAAACAAATTAACGATCACCAAATAGATACCATAGATTAGATAACCGATACTTGATAACCAGTCTCTGTGGACGATATTCGGTCTTACGCACTTGAAGCGATACGTACACTTGCGTGAGCATAAGTAAAATCGCTAACACTAACCGCCATCAGTTTACTATAATGACGCAATATCCGAATCCACTCAAATCAAGAGTCCAAGCCTAGGTTATAACATCTAGTTCCCAGCCTAAATAAGATATTCACGAGTGTAAGAACCTCTAACTGCTCAAGAACACTCAAATAGTCAAGTAGCATGATAAACCGACAATTACACAGTTTAGGCAAACAAGCAACAAGAAAGGAATGAGTAACTGATATGAAATGTAGATGCTATGCAATGCAAGGCCTTTGTTTCTCATCACCGGTATACACACATTCGAATGTCAACGAATCATGACCCAAGGAAGACTCGCGAGGTCCATATACCACTTAGGCTTATACACAATACCTAAGTATAATCACACAGTACCTAGTATAGTCACACAACATGCTCACACAATACCTATTCTAATCAAACTACTCTTATACTCTTCTATTGCCACACATGTTATACATTATGAAGCAACATACGTATAGTATGCACAACAACAAGAAGCAAATACAAGCTACGCAAGTTAATACGTTATGAAGCATAATTATGATATGCACGACATCAAGAAGCGACTATAGACCACACATGTTAATACATTATGATTTATGAAGCGTAAATATAGTATGCACAACAACAAGAAGCAATTATAGGCCACACGGGTTCTAACTCAGTCATTTATACAATAAAGAATCGATCTTTAGATTCTTTCATTTTAAACGAGTATGATGGGATGAAAGAGGATACATAGCACACATGCAGATAATAGTACCGCGGAAAGTACGGGCTTCATACCCCAATCACGGATCCAAAGGATCGTACTATACTATCAGCTAGTGTTCAAAGCTTGGCATTCTTCTAAGTAATTTAAAGAACAAATATCCATAACATGGCACCGATACTCTATACAAGTGCTCATCACATCACAAGTATCGGGACCCCCCTTATAATCACTATTACGCCCATCTTTAGTTAATTCATTTAAACCAACCATGACTCTTAAATAAGGTACACGATCTCACTTATAATCCCCATTACTCCCATATTTAGTTAATTCATTTAAACCAACCATAACGCTTAAGTAAGGTACACGATCTCAAATTGCCTGAAAATAGGAGTCCGATAGCCTCAAGGAAGTTTGTCTTTTTGTAACTCCTCCGGAAGGTCCAATCTAATCAAATACGGAAAGCACATCAATACACAAGTCCATCGATACCCATATTGCTATATAAAACTTTTGGACCCAAAAAGTCACCCAAAAATAGGACCCCGAGCCTTGAAGGGCAAAATCAAAAATTTATTTTAAAATCAGTTTACCCATCATTTATGGGGTCTAGATACCAAATATCTTCTAAAACTAACGTCAATTTCATAGTCAAGTGAAGAACTTCCCTTTTTCCCAACCTAGGGCTTTTTTTCCCCAATTTTCTCATCCCAAATCATTATATCTAGCATGAAATTCTTTAATAATCGAGGATATAATCATAAGAGAGTGGTTAGGAACTTACTGTCACAAATAAGTATTGTGACCACTTATTTAGTAATTTAGTTTTAGTCCCTAAAGTTTAGTTATTTACTTTGTAGTAATTGCAAATTGGTCCTTGCCTATTATAAGGATCTGTAATGACATTATATTGGGTATTCAATTAAAACCTAAATTCTCTATTCTCTCTCTTTCCCTTCCCTTCCGACATCGATTCTGATGGCAGAGACTTCATCTGATACAAATGGTATCAGAAGCCTTGCCGACGACGGGAGGCGAGATCTCGCCGGAAATGCAAACCATCCGCGATGAACTCAGAATGCTCAAGACGCAACTCTCGGTGATAGCGGAAGATAACAGTAAGAGGTTTGAAACCTTCGAATCGACTACATGCAAAAGACTAGAAAGCATAGAACGTGAAACAGACCGAAAGTTCGAGCTCATTATGGCTAGCTTGAACATCCGCGATCGGGAGAGTCGACGGCGACCCAAGAAGAAACCCTGCTACAACGCATGCAAACATCACGATTGGATCAGTTCCAACAAACTTGCAACTTGTTCCTCCAACAACCGAAATGGAACAGCATTCAGGTAGCAAAAATCCTATATATTATGCTAATCAGTATGCCTCATCGAGTCATAGTGTGGGTAGAGGGTTTACCTTCCCGCCAGCACCACTGTTAGAGAGTCCCCCAATTTTTAGAAGAAACCCTAACTTTACAAATGTACCACCTACCCTAACCAGTGAAATAACACATACCCCTGAGACCCCAAACAACACACGAACCCTAAAACCAAAAGTTAATTTCCCTGAGTTTGATGGTAATAACCCGAGGAGTTGGTTGAGGAAATGTGAAAAGTTTTTCGAAGTATACAACATACCAAACCGTGAGAAATTAAACTATGCTGCTGTACACATTGGGGACAGGGTTGACATCTGGTTAGATGGGTATATGATGCATCAAAAATGTGAAATGACTTGGGAAAGATTTTGTGTGGAAGTATGTAGAAGATTTGGAAATCTAAGGGCTCATGATGTGGTGGAGGAATTTAACAAACTCACACAGCATAGTACTGTAGAACAATATCAGAATAGTTTTGATGAATTGCTAAGCCACATGGCTATCATAAACCCTTTACTCAATGAAGCTCATTATGTGGCTAGCTTTATTGGTGGTCTCAAACTCAAATTAAGCCTTTGGTTAAACCGCAAATCCTCAATACTAGATGCCATGAGATAGCCAAACTATATGAAGAATCCTTTAAAGCTCTTACCCCATTCATTACCCCAAAATACACCTATCAAACTAAAAAACCTATATCCACTATCTATCAAAGGAACCAACCAAACACCACCAACAAACTGCCACAACAGTATATCCTCCCTACACCTCATAAACTTACCTCTCCCACTCAGCAATGATTCCCCCGAAATCCATACACACCTAACACCCTACCCCCACACTTGGAAACTCTAAAGGAGCAAGGACTGTGTTATAAGTGTAAAGAGAAATATACCCCAGGACATCAATGCAGAATAAGGGGTATCCATGTCATGGAAGGACAGGAAGTAGAAGGGGAGGAAGACCACACTGAGGTCTTTGTAGATGTGGCAGAGACATTGGAGGAAAGTAATGAACAGGCTGAGGTGTCCCTGAATGCAGTGCTGGGTTTGAGTTCATCTAAAAACCAAGCCTCTACTATCAAAATCAAGGGGTATGCAGGAAAGGTGCCTATGATAATACTGATTGACAGTGGATCCACTCATTCTTTCATGGATCCATTTATTGTTAAAAGAATGAAGAAGACCATTCAATTATTGAGTAAACCTATGAAGGTCAAGGTAGCTAATAATCAAATGATGATATCTTCTGAAAGAAAGTCCTGCCTTTGAATGGAAAATGCAAGGAGAACAATTTACTTTTAGAATGAGGCTAATGAAGGTGGGAGGTTGTGACATGATTCTGGGGATGGACTGGATTGATCAGGTTGCTCCAGTGATATTACACACAAGACCACCTAGTATCAGTTTTATGATCAAAGGGAGGATGGTTACATTACAAGGAGAAAGAAATAACTCTAAATTAGACATCATAGGGTCTGAAGGGTTGAGGAGGATGTTGGACTGTGGAACCTGTGAAATAATAACTGAACTGAATATAATACAAGTAGAAGGAAGCAGAAAAGAACCACCCACAGTACACCCAAATATCAAACAGTTACTACAGAAATATCACCCCATTTTCCAAGAACCCACTAAATTACCACCCAAGAGAAACTGTGACCACATGATAACCTTGATCCCTGGAGCCCAGCCTTTCAATATAAGACCCTATAGATACTCCTATGACCAAAAGAACACCATAGAATCCATTGTAGCTGAAATGCTGAAGGCTGCCACTGTCATACCTAGCCAATCCCCTTATGCTTCTCCTGCCCTGTTAGTCAAAAAGAAAGATTCAACTTGGAGGTTGTGTGTGGATTATAGGAAACTGAACAGTCTCACTATAAAGAATAAGTACCCCATACCTATGATTGATGACCTGTTAGATGAACTCTTTGGAGCAAAGGTATTTTCAAAGATTGATTTGAGAGCTGGATACCACCAAGTGAGGATGAAAGAAGGGGAGGAACACAAGACAGCCTTCAGAACACATCATGGATTATGGGAATTTAGAGTCATGCCCTTTGGGTTAACCAATGCTCCAGCTACCTTCCAATCACTCATGAATCATGTCTTCAGGGAACAACTAAGGAAATTTATCCTAGTCTTCTTTGATGACATCTTGATCTACAGCAAAACCATGACAGAACATGTGATACATCTGGATATGGTATTCAGAGTACTACAAGAGAACCAGTTATATGCAAAAATGAGTAAATGTGACTTTGGGAAATCTCAAGTGGAATATTTGGGGCACATAATCTCTAGCAGAGGGGTAAGCCACCACTAATAAGGTAGTGGCTATGGTAGAGTGGCCAACCCACAAGGCAGTGAAGAGGCGAGGGATTCTTGGGATTGAGGTATTCTGAGAAAGTTTGTCAAGGATTATGCACACGTGAGCAAACCATGACAAACTGCTAGAAAGGGTGAGTTTATGTGGAATAAGGAAGCTGAAGTGTCTTTTATACAGCTTAAGGAAGCTATGTCCAGCACCCCAGTGTTGGCTCTGCCAGATTTTTCCAAGCCCTTTATTGTGGAAGTGGATGCCTCTAACCACAGAATTGGAGCTGTGCTAATGCAGGAGAAAAGACCACCGCCTATTTGAGTCAAGTTCGAGTTTGAGACACGAGGACTATCAACATATGAGAAAGAGTTGATAGCCCTACTACGTCGTAGATAAATGGAGGCACTATCTGCGCACCTCATCATTTTTTCATCAAAAGCAGACCATTTTAGCACGAAATTTCTACAAGACCGAGAAAATTACTACTTCCTACAACACAAAGGTCTCACCAAACTTATGGGTCTAAGCTATGAGATCTGATGCTGAAGGGTGTGGAAAATGTAGTGGTGATGCCTTTCCGAATACCGAAGACTGCACACATTGCACCATTATTACCCAGTCTGACCTAAATGGATTGAGGAGATTGTAGAAAGCTATAAGGGGATCGAGTGTATTGCAAGCCTTCACGTGATAGGAGCAATTGAAATTGATGAGACCTTATCACTACTGACAAGGAGTGCTAAGGTATAAGAGGCGAGCATGGGTAGGACAATATGGAGATCTCGAGAATGTTGATAAAAAGGTACACCGCTCGAGTTTGAGGGACACTCGGGAGCTTGGGCTACTTATCAAAGGCTAAAAATAGTGTTCTATTGGCACGGAATGATAGAACAAATTAAGGAAGTGGTTAAGGCTTGTGAAGTCATCAAAGGTGTAAAGTAGAGCAGTAGCCTACCTGATTTGCTGCGACCATTACCATACCTTCGAGAGCACAGGAACACATTTCCATGGACTTCGTTGAAGGCTACCCAAATCGAAAACAAGGATACCATACTAGTTATAGTAGGCATGTATAGCAAGTATGCTCGTTTTTGGCTCTCTCTCCCTTCACCGGGCCAGTAGCAAGAACATTCATGGATAATGTTTACAAGTTACATGGGTTGCCTAAAAGCATAGTGTCTGATAGAGACAAGATTTTTGTAAGCAGTTTTTGGAGAGAAACCTTTAGGCTGCTGAAAGTCCAACTCTGTTTCAGTTCAGCCTATCATCCACAAACAGATGGCCAGACTGAGAGACTAAATAGATGTTTAGAGGACTATCTAAGATGTATGACAAGCCACAAACCACAGCAGTGGCATAAATGGTTAGCACAAGCAGAGTTTTGGTATAATAGCAACTACCATACCTCCCTGAAGATGACCCCTTTTAAGGTGCTATATGGCTATGACCCACCCCAACTAACTTTTGAGCTCATAGCTCAAGCCAAGGTGGACACTGTCGACCAGATGTTGCAGGAAAGGCAGCTGTTGTCAAAAGTACTGAAAGAAAATTTGACAAGGGCACAAAACAGAATGAGAACTAATGCAGACAAGAAGAGGACAGAAAGGGAGTTTGCAGTGGGAGATTGGGTGTTCCTTGCTCTGACCTTATAGGCAAACTTATTGCTATAAGGAGAAGTATTAAATTGGCCTCCGGATATTATGGGCCCTATCGGATCATTCGAAGGTGGGAAATGTGGCATATAAGTTAGCTCTGCGACACATCCGAATTCATCCATCTTTCATATCTCTCAGCTTAAGAAGAAGATTGGGGAACACAACATACCCTCAATTGATCCACCCTGCTTTCTTGAAGAGGCGACCATTAGTAGAACTCGTGGCTATCTTTGGGCGGAGAAATTTGGTTAAAAGGGCAACCAGCTACTCAAATTCTAGTACAATGGGCAAATTTGATGCCGGAAGAAGCAACGTGGGAGGATTATAATTTTATAAAATCTCGGTTTAGGGGATCTTGAGTTCGAGAGTTCGAAGTCGATGCAAATGAAGATGAAGCACAATTTCAAGAAGGATGGAATGTCACAAATAAGTATTGTGACCACTTATTTAGTAATTTAGTTTTAGTCCCTGAAGTTTAGTTATTTACTTTGTAGTAATTGCAAATTGGTCCTTGCCTATTATAAGGATCTGTAATGACATTATATTGGGTATTCAATTAAAACCTAAATTCTCTATTCTCTCTCTTCTCTTTCCCTTCCCTTCCACCGATTCTGATGAGCAGAGACTTCATCTGTTACACTTACCCACTTGAAAAATCTCTCAAAAGCTCTCCAAACCGAGAACCCAAGCTCAAAAGATGAGAAATAAATGAAACGGTCGTTTTGGGCTTTTTCGGTGTCCGAATCAGCGGTCCTCACGATTGCGGGACCACGGACCTAACACTACGCGATCACGGCCCAAAGCATCGCGACCGCGATGACCATCGCTTCCTCGCGATCGCGGCCTACACGAATCGCACACCGCACTTACGGTGTGCTCCATACTTTGATCCGCCCCTCAGATTCATCCGGATCCCGAACACAAACCAAATATGGAAACCACGCCATACGAGGTCATCTTGACCAAATGTTGTCCCAAGTCGACTCTAAATCTTTCAAAATTCAAGAATTTCTACCAAACGCCCAAAAGACACCAGAGTGCCTCGGGAACCAAACCAACAACTTGACTATACCATATTCGACATTTCAGACCTGATGGAATCTACGAATCTTCGAAAAAGACTCAAATTCCCTTAATATTGACTTTAGTTAACTTAAGCTTATTTCATAACTTTTCAATTTCCACAAACTTACCCGAAATTCTTTCAAACACTCGGAACCCGTTCCAACAGTCCGCCTAAGTCATAAATCACGTCCGGGTGATGGAACCATCGAACTCAATTCGACGCATTTACTCAAAATCACCTCCTAGTCAAACTTCCAAAACTCAGAACTTCAATTTTCTCTCGTTATTCTCATTTGATTGCATCGGGCATCGCGCCACCACCCCGCACATCAAAATTACCATAACAAGGCTTGGAAAAAAAGGTGTTTTCGGGAAAATACACAAAATAGCCAAAACGACCGAACGGGTCGTTACATCATCCACCACTTAAACACATGTTCGCCCTCGAGCATGAAGAGAAAAAATACTTGAAACTCAAAAGCTTACGATATCTAACACATCTGTCCAACGCAGTCTCCTAGGTAGTCTCCTCGACCGAACGTTGCCTCCACCAATCCTTTACTGAAGTACTTTCTTTAGGCCTCACTCCTGAATCTATCTACCGAGAATAGCTACCGGCTTTTCGTTATGAGTCAATTCTTGATCAAGCAATATTGAAACCTATCGAATCGCATGTGAACCACCCGAGCGGTACCTTTTAAGCATGAAATACCAAAACACATGATGAACACTTGACAACCCAAGAGGCAACGCCAACTCATAAGCTACCCAACTAATACGCTGAACAACCTCGAATGGTCACAATATCTAGGGCTTAAACCACCCCTCTTTCAGAATTCCTCCCTTCATGGCAAAACTCCCAACAGAAACCGCTCACCAACATGAACTCTAAGTCACGAACACTCCAATTTGCATAACCTCATTTGCCTACTCTGAGTCGTAACAGTCCCTCATGGAATAACTTGACCTCGTCCAAAGAATTACACACAAGTTTGTACTCCAAGGCCTAACCTCAAATGAATTGAGCCATCCAATGGATAGACGTTATCTCCTACCATATAATGTCTCAAACAGTGCTATCACGATGCTTGAATGATAATTGTTATTATTGTAAGCAACTCAACCAAAGGCAAGAACTGATCCC
The DNA here is from genome assembly GCA_029844215.1 of Przewalskia tangutica. Taxonomy (NCBI): domain Eukaryota; kingdom Viridiplantae; phylum Streptophyta; class Magnoliopsida; order Solanales; family Solanaceae; genus Przewalskia; species Przewalskia tangutica. Next base: position 1,836,542 of record CM056719.1, read on the forward strand.
ATAGGCCACCAAAGTAAATCACACAGGCCCACAACATATCCTCAATGACCTAAATAGTCCGCTCGGATTGACCAACAGTCTGAGAGTGAAATGTTGTGCTAAGCTATACCCGAGTGCCCAACTCTTTCTGCAAAGATCCCCATAAATGAAACATATACTGCGTGCCTCTATTCGAAATGATGGAAATGGGCACTCCATGAAATCAACTATCTTTCAAATGACCAACTCCTCTAAATTGCATTTTGTCCAAACAGGTACAGAATGAGCGACTTTATCAAACAATCTACACTTAGCCAAATAGCACTAGGATTATTCCCAAATCTATGGGAATCCTACCATGAGGTTCGTAGCATTCTGCTTTTTCACTTAATCCGTCTAAGTCTCGTCAAACCTCCTTTTCATTTCGCACCAATAGTTTGGAGTAAAAAAACGAAAGGTGTTTAGATGACATTAGTTGTGAGTGCGATTGAGACCACAATGGTAGAAATTTGGGAGTAGAAGAATATTTTTAGTCAAGTGCTCTTACTAAGCGTGTCTATTGATACTTTATGACATCTAAAAGAAATAAATCTTCTACTGCTCCTTAAGGGTAAAAAGCATGAAGTTCTGAGTTACTACATTTTAATATTTGCAAGAACAAAGGATATTAAATAGTGGAGTTTAGATCTATAATATGAAAATCAAGCAATGTTACACTTTCATAATTTCTACACCCAAGGGTGTAGCCTAGCAGTCAATAAAGTGAGTGAAAAACATGGATGGATTAGGATTCTAGTTCACGTAGAGACAAAAAATGCTAGGTAATTTCTTCCCATTTGACCAAATCATGGTGAAGAGCGTTACGTAGTACCTATGTTGGCGGGAGGTAGTAGGTACTCACTGAAATAGTCGAGGTGTATGTAAGCTTTATCCAAATACCAGTGTGAAAATAAGATAATAATCTCATAACAGTTACTAGAGTAGTCAGTGAAAAGCACAAAAAAGCTCCAAACCTTGTTGGAGCTTTAAACGCAAAGCACAATTAAAGTGTGGGATTTAGCAAAGAAAAACGTGAAGGGAGAGAAAATAAAAAATAGGAAAGTTATACAATAAAAATTATAAATACAAACAATAATTATTTGGGCAAAAGAATGGAAAAACTATAATTAAGCTATACAGGTGACGTTGTTCCCTTTAAGGCAGAGCCTATTATGGAAGGTGCACATGCCTTAACACCTTGACGTCCACACTAAAGCGCCAATTAAGCAAAACAAAGACCACAAGCCGGGTTTCACCGAGCTTCAGGGCTTAAGCGCACTTTAAGTGAGCCTTTAACAACACTAATAGGTATATGAAGTTTTATGTTGTAGTTTTATCTGATAACTGGTTAGTCATTCCACCGTTATATATGTGTTAAGTCTGGTAAAAGCTTATTCATTCACCGTTGGTTCTAAGACCTTCCTAAGTTGCTATATTTAATTTCTTAAACAGTTGTGAACATAGTTGGTAGAGACTATAGGCAAGGCGGAGCCACATGGGTGCAAGGGGTCCAATTGAACCCCTTGGTTGAAAAATTATAAGAGTACTATGTAGATAGACAAAATGAACTTTTTCACATATATTAGTTGTTAAATCTCCTTGGCATAAGAACTTTTTGAATCCATTGACTGTAGGCCCTAAACGACTAGCATGATGTTCCCTATATATCACTTGTGTGACCTGAAATTGGTCGACGACAACCAGGATCCGGTGGGCACAAATTCCTATTTAAAATAAGAAGCAAAAGTAGAAACAGAAACTATCTTTCGAATAGATTTGTCCATGAGGAAGAGAATTTATTGCAGATTTAAGGAATGAGGTTAGCATTGAATAAAACATACTATTGCATCCTACTAGGGAAATATCAAATTCTTCCATTTTTGGTTAGTTAAATTTATATTACGTATACCATCTTGAATGAACTGGAAATGAACTATTTCTATGCTGGATGTGTAATTCTTCAAAAAATAATGTCGGGATTTGTATTTTCAGGAGGGGTAGAGGTAGGCTGATGAAGTATTGGGAGAGATAATTAGATGGGATATGACGCTTGTGAAACTTCGAGGACATGACCATAGATAGGGGGTTGTGGAGGACACAAATTAGGGTAGAAGGGTAGTAGGTAGTCGAGCGTAGTCCTACTTACGCTTGTAAACTGATAGTTGTAGTGTTATTATTGTAGGTCCGCTCAGCCTATCATACTAATAGGCGCAGTATTGCTTTATAGTCCCCTGTAGTTTGTAGTTTCATTTTGCTGCTTTGTGCCCTTTAGTGTACTTTGTTTAGCTTATTTTACTTGCGCTAGTTACCGTTTACTTTTTCAGAATGCGCTATTATGACTTATTCACTTTTGATATCAGAATTTTCATACTGCTTTACATTTTTTTGACCGGGTCTGACCGTTCCTCTTACTTTGATTTTGCTTGTGTTTATGCTTTGTCTTGAGCCGAGAGTCTCTCGGAAACAACCGATCTACCTACCAAGGTAGAGGTATCCGATCTACCTACTAAGGTAGAGGTAAGGTCTGCGTACGCTCTACCCTTTCCAGACCCACGTTGGTGGGATTTCACTGGGTATGTTGTTGTTGTATTTCCAGGGGAAATAAAGCTGTGCAACAAGTATCTAATCAATCAAGCATGGCTGTCAGCTGGAAGTTACATGAATTTTTCACATCAACAGAAAGATTCAAGTATTCCTAAAATTTATGTATATTTAGGTTCAGTTCTTTGTAGTTCATTCTGTTTTTTCCTTCAAAATAACAACTGTCAATAACTGAATCATTATCAAATAATTTAGGCTCTATTTGATAAGCTCATGGTTGCTGCTCCTACAAGTTTGGTGATTTTAACAATGATATGCTTACTCGTTCCGACTGAAAGTGGAAATAATGCAGAAGTAACTTGAATACACATAGTTTTGATATTGAGCATGAATTCATTTTCAGGAATTTCTGGTCTTTGAGATCTTTCTGCAACTTTGTGTGGATTATCTTTATTTAAGTAAGAAACTAAGATTAAAACTTTTGGTCTTACCTTTCTTCAAAAAAGACTAACAAATCTGTAACTTGAGTGTGAGAGAGAGAATCAAATTACCTTACCTTTGAATCTGCTTTCCTCTTTCAATGTCTTTGTTTTACTATCAGCTGTACTATTGTACCTCAGATAACGTCATCGTCAATTTTCCAGACCAAAGTGGCCTTAATCTTCATTTGTTTCATCTGAGGGATCGGTGACGGAAATGGCCTATCGGCTGCCTCATGTTGTATGTCGTATGTTATTTTTACATTAAAGTGTCATTTGCTGTCTGCTTGCTTCTTTGTTAACAAGGTTGGCAGTAATGAATCCGTTCTGCAGGTTATGGGGGACAGATCAGGAAACATACGTTGGTAGGATGTTACTATTGGACAGTGGTCCTCATTTAATACCCATAGGGAAGGGTTCCGTTGAATTAAGTTCTCACCAGTTGTACCTGGAGACATTGTCGTGGGTGAATTGCCGTTTTGTTTTATGATAACACATTCTTGGTGTTTGATCTGGTAAGCGAGAAATTTCCCTTGTTGATTTCTTTGCATGTGTCTCAATATTCTGAGTGCTCGTGTCCTACTATTCTATGGAAGTCGAGACACTTGAATTTGTATAGTTTTCTCTATCTTAGAAATACAAATCTCTATGGTTTTGCTTTGCTGATTAAGAGTATATATTTCCAGTAGTATTATACATCCCATTGCTGCTTCATTTCGTGGAGTGATTCATATCTGTAAACAACAACAACAACATACCCAGTGTAATCCCACAAGGTGGGGTTTGAGGAGGGTAGAGTGTACGCAGACCTTACCCCTACCAGTGGCGAAGCTGCTCCAACCTTGGGAGGTAGGGAGGCCGTTTCCGAAAGACCCTCGGCTCAAGAAAAAACATGACGAAAAGGTCAGTAGGTTTGAAGAAAGTAAAGTAAAGAGACCATAACAAAATACTATGGATAAGCAATAAAATTTGAATAATTTAACTTTCCCATTACCCTTCCTTCAAGTTCATTGCATGGGTTTCGCCAAAACTCTCAGCAATTGGCTGTTCAAAGGTTATCTAAAAGTCCGGCACACAGTTCTAATTGCTTCTAAACTATATCCTGTTCCTCATTAGCAGGACTCACCTGATCCATTAGCCAATTCACTTTTACAACCTCAGTTTCCTGGAATAACAGATGACACGAACTACCAAGTTCCTGGAACTCCAACATCTGGAGATCTTCGTAATCACATTATTGAATCACCCCGTATTGGTGACTCTGTTGTTCCTGAGATGCTTCTCAAACTACTGGAGCCTTATCGTAGAGAAGGTATTATTTTTGTGTAATCTCATATTATGTTATAGGATATATTATTTATCAACACTACACTGAACCTTGCTTAGAAGACAATACACTTGTGAAGTATTTGACATGTCTGTTATTGAAGGTTAGACTCTATGCAGATATGGTGAAGACTCTATGCTGATCTAGTTGATAAAGGCTCTGCAGTAAGGTTTGCCGTTGTTGCTGCTATATCAGATTCGACGTCAGAACTTGATGAAGTATCTATGTTAAATAGGATATCATCAAAAGGAAAGTCGAGGACCGGGACAGGAAAAAATAATGCTTTGGTTAGTTGTATCAGATAATACTGCTGAATATTCATGAAACAGATAATCTGCTCGTAGTTTGACCGTTTAACTGTGTGTTGTGATAGATAGACTTGCCTTGAGGAGATTGGTCTATTTATATCTTTTTGCGTCGGCACACCAAGATTGTTAGTCAATGAGGTTAACAGGGTTGGCCTAGTTTAGTTTGAACTCATATATATTCAAATCTATAAGGTGAGGAACTTGTCGAAGAACAATGCAGTGAACATCAGAATATATAGGTTGAGTATATTACTTCTATACTATATTACATATCCACAAACTTCTATTCTATGAGTATCGCGAGATCTGTGTAAATTATATGATTTATGTGCAATGTCCGGCAGATTGTATTTTTTTGAATATGTGGAAATCTGATCTGTGATGACACACCGCAGTTGAGAACTTTGATTACTCGGACAAGTTTCTCGTGGATATTATATAAGGCGGATTCAGGATTTAAATCATATGATTTCGGATGAATCCAGCGCTATGAGGTTGTATCTTCCTCTAGATATTGTTCAAGTATTTGACGCATCATTTTGCATTGTATGTATATATTGCCTTCTTTTTATCATCATCATCCCCAGTTGGTTTTTATGTTGGTGTAGTTGGTTGAGCACTGGAGGCAGTGGTTCATCGATCTGTTCCCTGAACGCTGATATATAGCACGAGGAATCGGTCGATAAACCTCTGCATCCAGCGCTTAACCCCCTGACTAATAGGTTGGCCGCAATATTTGAAGTTTATAAGTTCCTACAGTTTTACAATACAGTAGTAATAATTAGTCCATAGATAAATATTTAGTGGATTTCTTTAATACTCATTTTGAATTGTTGAATAAGCAACCGTTTGGCTTGATGATTTTGTTTCTGATTACCAGATTAGCATCGATTGGAAACCTAGAATATGGAGTAAGCTTACTGCTCTCCATGCCGCCAGAGCTCGTATTTCTATGCAAATGCATTGCGGCACATTGCCTTTTCTTCAGCTGTATCCACGTCTTTACTTGAGCTGGCCGTGAAGGTGCTTCTTCCTTTCAATGTTTCATTTTATCTTTTCAGATAAATTCCTAATTCTTTCCTTCTGTTGGTGTCTTTGTTAAGTCACTACTTGTGATGCTTGTGTAAGTTGTTGCTGCCAATATGGTGAGAACAGACCGGTCCTTCTCTGAACACATCTTCTTTGTGCTGTTGGCTGGCATCAAGAAGCTTGTTCCCAGGTAATGTTCACCATATATATTCTCTTTTGTTAGTGATTTTTATGTTGCCTTGAAATTAACGGACTGATGCTAAAGTTATAGCCTTCATTTTATTGAACTGTAATGGGCTATATTTATCGACTATCTGCAGACTGCAGTGTACTTATTGTGAATTGATTAAATCTTATAGAATCTTGACCTATTCATTTATCTTTCCTAGTTGGTGGAACTATTCACTCTTCTTGTCTGGTTTTATCACCAAAACACTATCATCAAAACCTATCTTACACTGTACGTTTTAACATGTGCCAGTTACATTACTTACATACCCTACTAAACACCAAAAAATGACCCAGGAAATGTTTTTCCAAGGTAAAACATTCTCCATTGAAAATATTTCCGTCTGTACCAAATGCACCCATAGCCGGGTTGTGTTTTCATCTTTGTAGTCTTCCAACTGGGGCATCTTCTATAGTTGCTAACGTTCTACAAGTTTGACTTCCTCTTACTAATCTATTTTTCTGAGAATCATGCCTTTCACTAGCTATTTTAAATAGACATGTGTGGACTGAATGGCTTGAAAGAAATAGCAGATTTTTTTCAGGCAACAGAAGGAACATACAATAGCCTTAAACAAAGATACAATAGAGGACATGTATTGTGCTATTATGTTATTCACTAGCCATTATAAATGGACATGTATATTATTGCTAGCTTTTTGGTGCAACCTGGTTGTTGTGCATGATGAAGTTGTAATCATAGATACAATAGAGGATTTGCACAATCTTTAGTTACGTTTTGTGGCACTGGCTTAGTGCAAGTATTTATAAAATCCTTGATTACTTGTCAAACAAAAAAAGCACATGTGCAGATTTTGCAACTCCAAGTAACAGGGCACATTTCATTTTTATCTATTTGGCAGTTACAAGATGCTGGATGCTGGACTGATGCAAATCAATTCAACTCAAGGTTTTACACTAATAGAAGTTCCTTACTTTCCTATTAGCGAAGGAAAATGACCGGGTACATCTCACAATCTCTTTCTGTTTTTTCTTCCTTGGTGATTGAGCAGCAGCTTGGTGATACTTGCAACAAAATTCAAAAGAAACAGCTGTTCGGCCAAAGAAATCTCCAAAAAAACGTCTTGTCTTCAAATAAGGTGGTCCAAGATCAGACAAGCTATAAAGCAAGTAAATTATTCTAATTGAACATTTTTACTTTGATTTCCTTCCATGCAGTAAAAAGATTGAAGGTCAATGCACTTTTTGTCGATTCCTTTGGTTACCATTTTCTGATGCATGTCGTTTGAATAAGAGTGGCACAAAGAGAGACTTCAAGAAGTTGTTGGTTTTCAAGTAGGCGATATCAATATGTTGTTGTTACACTTAATCTGGCTCCAAAGTAAACCCAGTACTTGCTGGTTATATGAGCATTAAAAATTATAGGAGTGAAATGTCACAATTAGAGGTTTCTTTTTAATCTAACCAACGTAAATGTCCAGGAGTAGAAGTGGTAACGTCTCCAGGAGTAGAAGTGGTAACGTCTCCAGGAGTAGAAGTGGTAACGTCTAGAAAATGCATATATAGAAGAATGTCTAGAAAATACATAATTCATCCTGAACTAAGGGATATAAGGTTAGCACATTCTCTATAGATTGTGTAGCCTGAATATTTTAAACTCAAACAATCACGTTATAACTGTTTTAAAGAAGGTGATATTTAACTGAGAAAAGTTTAGGTGAAACCTCAGCATAGGATTCTTGGCCTTGCTTGGAGTAATTACAACTGAATATATTGTAGAACACATCCCACCATTCTGCTACAGATCCCCTGGAGAATTGATTGCTGAAACAAATTCCAAAAGTAACTTCGAATATTTTGGGCATTCTCGGGATTTTTTTAGCTATCAGTTCTTGAGAGGGATGTATGGCGGAATTGGAGGATGTATTCTAGATATATTCATCTCTAATCTCCCAAGCATATTCAAGAATCCTATGCTAAGGTATCACCTAAACTTTTCTCAGTTAAACTTTAAACTCTTAGGCTACACAGTCTATGGAGATTCTTCTATCTTATATGTCTTCTGTAATCTAGGTTCCATCCTTCCCTTATTTAGGTTCCATAATCTGTTTAAAGAAATTGTTGTAACATGAGTATTTGCCGTTGCACTGTCACGACCCAAAATCACAGAGTTGTGATGGCAGTAACCCCAAGGATCAGTAAGCCAACCACAACCTTTTGACTCAAATTAAGTATAGAAACACCGTGCAGAATTTGTTAAGTAAATCAGTTTAAGTCTTAAAAGTCTCATAGTAGAAATAATACGAAAATAATACAAATTCCCAAGACTGGTGTCACTTGTACAAGAATTATCTGTGGAATACAGGTTGGGAATATATCCCAAAATACATAATTGTCCAGAAATGAGAAGAAGCATCCGGTGCCACAGATCTGCTGCCATGTTGCTCACCCAGAATCCTTCGAAATAGCTCCACAACGGCTGGATAGTCGCAACTCCACTAGAAGTAGGAACATAACCTGCACATGAATAGGTGCAACAAGTGTAGCGTGAGTACAAAAAAAATGAGTACTTAGCAGCATTGTCGACCGACACTATCTTAAACAGAGACGAGGGCTGACTTACCGATTACTACTCCCGCACTAACTGTTAGGCATATTTTATGTACACTTTTTGAGTCCTTTTTAGTTAGTATTTTACTCATTTAGTTTGTGTTTAGTATATTATTAGGTTTGTTTTTCTTTCTTTCGAGTCACAGCGATCATAAAGGAGGAAATACATAATTGAGGATGAAATGAGCTTAATTGAGATGGAATTGCACACTAAAAAGGCGAAGAAATGAAGTCTAAGAAGTCCCGGGAAGTATAGAAGAAATCAGACGATGTCCGGACGAGAAAATGATGAAAAATCGGAAAACTGGAAAAATCACGCCACAGGCGCCGCGACGCTAAATGTCTGCGAGTTCGATTTGGCTTGATAATTTTACGTCGTGGCGTCGACTGCAGAACCACGCGCCCGACGGGATTTCGATTTTGGACCGAATTTCAGAGGGTTAAAAAGGTCCGAAGCGCAAGTTTTCTCAAGTATAAAACCCTAAAACCCTGCTCATTATGTGATATCTTGTACATAATTCTAGAATATACTTTGGGGAGGCAAGAAAGGAGGCAAGACACAATTGGAGACTCTTGTTCAAGTTCTTTTTCTCTTTCCTTTATTTTAATTTCAGTTTAGGTTGGATTGTAAATTAGTTCTTGACATGACAATGTTTAGGAGCTAATTACTTTATTAGGGTTTTCCGTCGAATCGCTTGAAATTCTTTCATATAGTTAATGCATAGTTATTGATTTCTTCTTCAGCAATATTAAGATCTATTCAATAATGTTTTGATTGCTTGATAATTAACTGATCACTAATTGTCATCACTTATATGATTTCGAATCGAGATCCGAGAGGGGAGATTTGAATATGCTATAATTGAATAGACATAGGTTAAAATCGTGGACGAAAGTACCCCGATACTTGTGTAGTGTTTAGGGTTATTGTTCTTAATCCTCCTGTGTGGTAAAATCTATCATAGAAATATAGAATGTTTCTGCACATGGTTGAGATTTTGTATGTCCTAACCGGAAAATAATGACAGATTAGTTAACCTGCTATCTTAATACGAAGAAGAATCATTAGTATTGCATTAACACGTGAAAGAGTGAATAGTTGAGGAGATTGGAAGCCCTATTTCCCTCATAACTGTTTTTAAACCCTAAGTATCATCACTTTAGTTTAACTTCTGCAATTTACTTTAGTTTAGTTCTTAGATAAAAATTCAAACAAATTAACGATCACCAAATAGATACCATAGATTAGATAACCGATACTTGATAACCAGTCTCTGTGGACGATATTCGGTCTTACAGACTTGAAGCGATACGTACACTTGCGTGAGCATAAGTAAAATCGCTAACACTAACCGCCATCAGTTTACTATAATGACGCAATATCCGAATCCACTCAAATCAAGAGTCCAAGCCTAGGTTATAACATCTAGTTCCCAGCCTAAATAAGATATTCACGAGTGTAAGAACCTCTAACTGCTCAAGAACACTCAAATAGTCAAGTAGCATGATAAACCGACAATTACACAGTTTAGGCAAACAAGCAACAAGAAAGGAATGAGTAACTGATATGAAATGTAGATGCTATGCAATGCAAGGCCTTTGTTTCTCATCACCGGTATACACACATTCGAATGTCAACGAATCATGACCCAAGGAAGACTCGCGAGGTCCATATACCACTTAGGCTTATACACAATACCTAAGTATAATCACACAGTACCTAGTATAGTCACACAACATGCTCACACAATACCTATTCTAATCAAACTACTCTTATACTCTTCTATTGCCACACATGTTATACATTATGAAGCAACATACGTATAGTATGCACAACAACAAGAAGCAAATACAAGCTACGCAAGTTAATACGTTATGAAGCATAATTATGATATGCACGACATCAAGAAGCGACTATAGACCACACATGTTAATACATTATGATTTATGAAGCGTAAATATAGTATGCACAACAACAAGAAGCAATTATAGGCCACACGGGTTCTAACTCAGTCATTTATACAATAAAGAATCGATCTTTAGATTCTTTCATTTTAAACGAGTATGATGGGATGAAAGAGGATACATAGCACACATGCAGATAATAGTACCGCGGAAAGTACGGGCTTCATACCCCAATCACGGATCCAAAGGATCGTACTATACTATCAGCTAGTGTTCAAAGCTTGGCATTCTTCTAAGTAATTTAAAGAACAAATATCCATAACATGGCACCGATACTCTATACAAGTGCTCATCACATCACAAGTATCGGGACCCCCCTTATAATCACTATTACGCCCATCTTTAGTTAATTCATTTAAACCAACCATGACTCTTAAATAAGGTACACGATCTCACTTATAATCCCCATTACTCCCATATTTAGTTAATTCATTTAAACCAACCATAACGCTTAAGTAAGGTACACGATCTCAAATTGCCTGAAAATAGGAGTCCGATAGCCTCAAGGAAGTTTGTCTTTTTGTAACTCCTCCGGAAGGTCCAATCTAATCAAATACGGAAAGCACATCAATACACAAGTCCATCGATACCCATATTGCTATATAAAACTTTTGGACCCAAAAAGTCACCCAAAAATAGGACCCCGAGCCTTGAAGGGCAAAATCAAAAATTTATTTTAAAATCAGTTTACCCATCATTTATGGGGTCTAGATACCAAATATCTTCTAAAACTAACGTCAATTTCATAGTCAAGTGAAGAACTTCCCTTTTTCCCAACCTAGGGCTTTTTTTCCCCAATTTTCTCATCCCAAATCATTATATCTAGCATGAAATTCTTTAATAATCGAGGATATAATCATAAGAGAGTGGTTAGGAACTTACTGTCACAAATAAGTATTGTGACCACTTATTTAGTAATTTAGTTTTAGTCCCTAAAGTTTAGTTATTTACTTTGTAGTAATTGCAAATTGGTCCTTGCCTATTATAAGGATCTGTAATGACATTATATTGGGTATTCAATTAAAACCTAAATTCTCTATTCTCTCTCTTCTCTTTCCCTTCCCTTCCCTGTCGATTACAGTAGCAGAGACTTCATCTGTTACAAATGGTATCAGAAGCCTTGCCGACGACGGGAGGCGAGATCTCGCCGGAAATGCAAACCATCCGCGATGAACTCAGAATGCTCAAGACGCAACTCTCGGTGATAGCGGAAGATAACAGTAAGAGGTTTGAAACGCCGAATCGACTACGCAAAAGACTAAGCATAGAGCGTGAAAGCGGGCCAGAAAGTTCGAGCTCATTATGGCTAGCTTGAACATCCGTCGATCGGGAGGTCAAGACCGCGACCCAAGAAGAAACCACCTCTGGCGCACGCAAACATCACGATTGGATCGGTTCGACAAACTTGCAACTTGTTCCTCCAACAACCAAAATGGAACAAAGTTCGGTAGCAAAATCCTATATATTATGCTAATCGGTATGCCTCATCGAGTCATAGTGTGGGTAGAGGTTTACCTTCCGCCACCTTGTTAGAGAGTCCCCAATTTTTAGAAGAAACCCTAACTTTACAAATGTACCACCTACCCTAACCAGTGAAATAACACATACCCCTGAGACCCCAAACAACACACGAACCCTAAAACCAAAAGTTAATTTCCCTGAGTTTGATGGTAATAACCCGAGGAGTTGGTTGAGGAAATGTGAAAAGTTTTTCGAAGTATACAACATACCAAACCGTGAGAAATTAAACTATGCTGCTGTACACATTGGGGACAGGGTTGACATCTGGTTAGATGGGTATATGATGCATCAAAAATGTGAAATGACTTGGGAAAGATTTTGTGTGGAAGTATGTAGAAGATTTGGAAATCTAAGGGCTCATGATGTGGTGGAGGAATTTAACAAACTCACACAGCATAGTACTGTAGAACAATATCAGAATAGTTTTGATGAATTGCTAAGCCACATGGCTATCATAAACCCTTTACTCAATGAAGCTCATTATGTGGCTAGCTTTATTGGTGGTCTCAAACCTGAAATTAAGCCTTTGGTTAAACTGGCAAATCCCTCAACAATACTAGATGCCTATGAGATAGCCAAACTATATGAAGAATCCTTTAAAGCTCTTACCCCATTCATTACCCCAAAATACACCTATCAAACTCAAAAACCTATATCCACTATCTATCAAAGGAACCAACCAAACACCACCAACAAACTGCCACCACAGTATATCCTCCCTACACCTCATAAACTTACCTATCCCAATCAGAAATTATTACCCAGAAATCCATACAAACCTAACACCCTACCACCACACTTGGAAACTCTAAAGGAGCAAGGACTGTGTTATAAGTGTAAAGAGAAATATACCCCAGGACATCAATGCAGAATAAGGGGTATCCATGTCATGGAAGGACAGGAAGTAGAAGGGGAGGAAGACCACACTGAGGTCTTTGTAGATGTGGCAGAGACATTGGAGGAAAGTAATGAAGAACAGGCTGAGGTGTCCCTGAATGCAGTGCTGGGTTTGAGTTCATCTAAAAACCAAGCCTCTACTATCAAAATCAAGGGGTATGCAGGAAAGGTGCCTATGATAATACTGATTGACAGTGGATCCACTCATTCTTTCATGGATCCATTTATTGTTAAAAGAATGAAGAAGACCATTCAATTATTGAGTAAACCTATGAAGGTCAAGGTAGCTAATAATCAAATGATGATATGCTACAAAGAAAGTCCTGCCTTTGAATGGAAAATGCAAGGAGAACAATTTACTTTTAGAATGAGGCTAATGAAGGTGGGAGGTTGTGACATGATTCTGGGGATGGACTGGATTGATCAGGTTGCTCCAGTGATATTACACAAGACCACCTAGTATCAGTTTTATGATCAAAGGGAGGATGGTTACATTACAAGGAGAAAGAAATAACTCTAAATTAGACATCATAGGGTCTGAAGGGTTGAGGAGGATGTTGGACTGTGGAACCTGTGAAATAATAACTGAACTGAATATAATACAAGTAGAAGGAAGCAGAAAAGAACCACCACAAGACACCCAAATATCAAGCGATTACTACGTAAATATCACCCCATTTTCCAAGAACCACTAAATTACCACCCGAGAAAGCGTGACTACATGATAACCTTGATCCCTGAGCCCACCTTTCAATATAAGACCACATAGATACTCCTATGACAAAAGAACACCATAGAATCCATTGTATTTGAAATCTTTGAAATTCGCCATGTCATACCTAGCCAATCCCTTATGCTTCTCCGCTCGTTAGTCAAAAGAAAGATTCAACTTGGAGGTTGTGTGTGGATTATAGGAACCGAGCAGTCTCACTATAAAGAATAAGTACCCCATACCTATGATTGATGACCTGTTAGATGAACTCTTTGGAGCAAAGGTATTTTCAAAGATTGATTTGAGAGCTGGATACCACCAAGTGAGGATGAAAGAAGGGGAGGAACACAAGACAGCCTTCAGAACACATCATGGATTATGGGAATTTAGAGTCATGCCCTTTGGGTTAACCAATGCTCCAGCTACCTTCCAATCACTCATGAATCATGTCTTCAGGGAACAACTAAGGAAATTTATCCTAGTCTTCTTTGATGACATCTTGATCTACAGCAAAACCATGACAGAACATGTGATACATCTGGATATGGTATTCAGAGTACTCTGAGAACCGCTTATATGCAAAAATGAGTAAATGTGACTTTGGGAAATCTCAAGTGGAATATTTGGGGCACATAATCTCTAGCATAGGGGTAAGCACTGACCCTAATAAGGTAGTGGCTATGGTAGAGTGGCCAACCCCAAGGCGATGAAGAGGCGAGGGATTCTTGGGATTGACAGTATTCTGAAAGTTTGTCAAGGATTATGCACACACGAGCAAACCTTGACAAACTCCTTAGAAAGGGTGAGTTTATGTGGAATAAGGAAGGTGAAGTGTCTTTTATCGACTTAAGGAAGCTATGTCCGACACCAGGTGTTGGCTCTGCCAGATTTTTCCAAGCCCTTTATTGTGGAAGTGGATGCCTCTAACCACAGAATTGGAGCTGTGCTAATGCAGGAGAAAAGACCACTGGCCTATTTGAGTCAAGTTCTGAGTTTGAGACACCAAGGACTATCAACATATGAGAAAGAGTTGATAGCCCTACTACATGCTGTAGATAAATGGAGGCACTATCTGCACCCTCATCATTTTTTCATCAAAACAGACCATTTTAGCCTGAAATTTCTACAAGACCAGAAAATTACTACTTCCCTACAACACAAAGGTCTCACCAAACTTATGGGTCTAAGCTATGAGATACAGTACAAGAAGGGTGTGGAAAATGTAGTGGCTGATGCACTTTCCAGAATACCAGAAGACCAGACACATTGCACCATTATTACCCGTCTGACCTAAATGGATTGAGGAGATTGTAGAAAGCTATAAGGGGATCGAGTGTATTGCAAGCCTTCACCATGATAGGAGCAATTGAAATTGATGAGACCTTATCACTACTGACAAAGGAGTGCTAAGGTATAAGGGCAGAGCATGGGTAGGACAATATGGAGATCTCAGAGAACAGTTGATAAAAAAGGTACACTGCTCAGGTTTAGGGGGACACTCAGGAGCTTGGGCTACTTATCAAAGGCTAAAAATAGTGTTCTATTGGCCTGGAATGATAGAACAAATTAAGGAAGTGGTTAAGGCTTGTGAAGTCTGTCAAAGGTGTAAAGTAGAACAGGTAGCCTACCCTGGACTGCTGCAGCCATTACCCATACCTTCAGGAGCCTGGGAACACATTTCCATGGACTTCATTGAAGGGCTACCCAAATCAGAAAACAAGGATACCATACTAGTTATAGTAGACAGGTATAGCAAGTATGCTCATTTTTTGGCTCTCTCTCACCCCTTCACTGCTGGACAGGTAGCAAGAACATTCATGGATAATGTTTACAAGTTACATGGGTTGCCTAAAAGCATAGTGTCTGATAGAGACAAGATTTTTGTAAGCAGTTTTTGGAGAGAAACCTTTAGGCTGCTGAAAGTCCAACTCATTTGATTGACCTATCATCCACAAAACAGATGGCGGTGAGAGACTAAATAGATGTTTAGAGGACTATCTAAGATGTATGACAAGCCACAAACCACAGCAGTGGCATAAATGGTTAGCACAAGCAGAGTTTTGGTATAATAGCAACTACCATACCTCCCTGAAGATGACCCCTTTTAAGGTGCTATATGGCTATGACCCACCCCAACTAACTTTTGAGCTCATAGCTCAAGCCAAGGTGGACACTGTCGACCAGATGTTGCGAGAAGCGGTTTGTTGTCAAAAATCGAAAGAAAATTTGACAAGGGCACAAAACAGAATGAGAACTAATGCAGACAAGAAGAGGACAGAAAGGGAGTTTGCAGTGGGAGATTGGGTGTTCCTTAAGCTACAACCTTATAGGCAAACTTCTATTGCTATAAGGAGAAGTATTAAATTGGCCTCCAGATATTATGGGCCCTATCAGATCATTCAGAAGGTGGGAAATGTGGCATATAAGTTAGCTCTACCTGACACATCCAGAATTCATCCTGTCTTTCATATCTCTCAGCTTAAGAAGAAGATTGGGGAACACAACATACCCTCAATTGATCCACCCTACTGCACTGCTGAAGGGCAGCCATTGGTAGAACCTGTGGCTATACTGGACAGGAGGCTGGTTAAAAGGGGCAACAGACCAGCTACTCAAATTCTAGTACAATGGGCAAATTTGATGCCTGAAGAAGCAACGTGGGAGGATTATAATTTTATAAAATCTCAGTTTCCGGGGACTGCTGAGTTCTGAGAGTTCTGAAGTCAGATGCAAATGAAGATGAAGCACAATTTCAAGAAGGATGGAATGTCACAAATAAGTATTGTGACCACTTATTTAGTAATTTAGTTTTAGTCCCTAAAGTTTAGTTATTTACTTTGTAGTAATTGCAAATTGGTCCTTGCCTATTATAAGGATCTGTAATGACATTATATTGGGTATTCAATTAAAACCTAAATTCTCTATTCTCTCTCTTCTCTTTCCCTTCCCTTCCCTGTCGATTACAGTAGCAGAGACTTCATCTGTTACACTTACCCACTTGAAAAATCTCCTCAAAAAGCTCTCCAAACCGAGAACCCAAGCTCAAAAGATGAGAAATAAATGAAACGGGTCGTTTTTGGGCTTTTTCAGTGTCTGAATCAGCAGTCCCCTCACGATTGCGGGACCCCTGGACCTAACACTACGCGATCACGGCCCAAAGCATCGCGACCGCGATGACCACTGCTCAGTTCCTCGCGATCGCGAAGCCCTACACCAGAACTGCACACCAGTAATTTCTGGTGTGCTCCATACTTTGATCCGCCCCTCAGGATTCATCCGGGATCCCCCGAACACAAACCAAATATGGAAACCACGTCATACGAGGTCATCTTGACCAAATGTTGTCCCAAGTCGACTCTAAATCTTTCAAAATTCAAGAATTTCTACCAAACGCCCAAAAGACACCAGAGTGCCTCGGGAACCAAACCAACAACTTGACTATACCATATTCGACATTTCAGACCTGATGGAATCTACGAATCTTCGAAAAAGACTCAAATTCCCTTAATATTGACTTTAGTTAACTTAAGCTTATTTCATAACTTTTCAATTTCCACAAACTTACCCGAAATTCTTTCAAACACTCGGAACCCGTTCCAACAGTCCGCCTAAGTCATAAATCACGTCCCGGAGCTGATGGAACCATCAGAACTCAATTCCGAACGCATTTACTCAAAATCACCTCCTAGTCAAACTTCCAAAACTCAGAACTTCAATTTTCTCTCGTTATTCTCATTTGATTGCATCGGGCATCGCGCCACCACCCCGCACATCAAAATTACCATAACAAGGCTTGGAAAAAAAGGTGTTTTCGGGAAAATACACAAAATAGCCAAAACGACCGAACGGGTCGTTACATCATCCACCACTTAAACACATGTTCGTCCTCGAGCATGAAAGAGAAAAAATACTTGAAACTCTGAAAAGCTTACGATATCTAACCTGTCTGTCCAACGCAGTCTCCTAGGTAGTCTCCTCGACCGAACGTTGCCTCCACCAATCCTTTACTGAAGTACTTTCTTTAGGCCTCACTCCTGAATCTATCTACCGAGAATAGCTACCGGCTTTTCGTTATGAGTCAATTCTTGATCAAGCAATATTGAAACCTATCGAATCGCATGTGAACCACCCGAGCGGTACCTTTTAAGCATGAAATACCAAAACACATGATGAACACTTGACAACCCAAGAGGCAACGCCAACTCATAAGCTACCCAACTAATACGCTGAACAACCTCGAATGGTCACAATATCTAGGGCTTAAACCACCCCTCTTTCAGAATTCCTCCCTTCATGGCAAAACTCCCAACAGAAACCGCTCACCAACATGAACTCTAAGTCACGAACACTCCAATTTGCATAACCTCATTTGCCTACTCTGAGTCGTAACAGTCCCTCATGGAATAACTTGACCTCGTCCAAAGAATTACACACAAGTTTGTACTCCAAGGCCTAACCTCAAATGAATTGAGCCATCCAATGGATAGACGTTATCTCCTACCATATAATGTCTCAAGCGATTGCTATCACGATGCTTGAATGATAATTGTTATTATTGTAAGCAACTCAACCAAAGGCAAGAACTGATCCCATAGGCCACCAAAGTAAATCACACAGGCCCACAACATATCCTCAATGACCTAAATAGTCCGCTCGGATTGACCAACAGTCTGAGAGTGAAATGTTGTGCTAAGCTATACCCGAGTGCCCAACTCTTTCTGCAAAGATCCCCATAAATGAAACATATACTGCGTGCCTCTATTCGAAATGATGGAAATGGGCACTCCATGAAATCAACTATCTTTCAAATGACCAACTCCTCTAAATTGCATTTTGTCCAAACAGGTACAGAATGAGCGACTTTATCAAACAATCTACACTTAGCCAAATAGCACTAGGATTATTCCCAAATCTATGGGAATCCTACCATGAGGTTCGTAGCATTCTGCTTTTTCACTTAATCCGTCTAAGTCTCGTCAAACCTCCTTTTCATTTCGCACCAATAGTCTGATCCCCAACCATTTTATCCGGCTCCACTTAAACTACCTAATTTGGATATAATCATAACTCTGAGCGAAAATTTGCTGATCACATCCAAGGTCGATTGTGCAAATTTTAAATCTATTAACTTCGTATCGACGAGCTGAAACTCATGAGTCACCACTCATCGTTCAAATCCCCTTGACCCTTGATCCTTCCATGATGTACCGCGCGCATCATCCTAGTAACTATCGCATCATGCCAGACTTGTAAGAATCAATCAATCACCCCAAGTACTACCATATCCGTTTATATCTCTTCCCAAAACATCGCCAAGTAACCATGTTGACCAATAGAACATTCTGTATACCTTCCATCGATGAAAATAGTATCAAATCTCCCTGTAATATGAGATAAAATACTCGAAGAAGTGGGTAACTAGAATAGTCGTACATCTTTGCGAGAACATAACCATAAGCCATCCGACTTAAATTGAACGGACCTGACACAGTTAGAATACACCATTCCCCGAACATCATCGACAATCACCTGAACTGTTTCCGAATCTTGATAAAATAGAAAGTAAGCCTTTCATAAATCTGCGGTGACCTATTCTGACCTGTTGTTCCTGAATACACAACCTCGTGTTGTCGTTCCCAACCTCTAAAGCTAGGATTTGACCAAGTAGTCAACCACGTACCGATGAACTATACTTTATGACCTTAAATCTTTATGGAATCTAGTTACATCGAAGTCTCTTCCTTGTACTTTCGCTAAACTAGTTCATCATCTCGACACTCCAACATAAGGTCTATGGCCCCATACTTCACCATTCACAATTATAAAATCTTTGAGTGCAATACCTTATAACACATTTAGCAAATGAACGAGTATCAAATCTTACAATCTACGTGCTTACCAAGCACAAATACTCTCCAGTCATTTGTATCTAAAATACTCAACCATATTAACTATCCGTCGTCGCTTCAACACATTCTACTACCACATACAAGGTCTTACCTCAAATTTATAACTTCACCCTTTAATTGTAGAGATTTCTCCTGATCAATCAGTTGTAGCTCACCCATTCAGGGATGCCATGAATTTACCCATTTTGGTACTGCACAAATTACCTCCTTGTCAATCTATAATCACAAAGTCTCATTGGCATTTGCCATACAACATATCGGATTTTTCCATAGACTTCATTCCTCAATCATACTTATCACTTTTACGCCCAATCTGAATGAGATAATATAATGACACCATAACCCGTACCCGATTCAAGTAGTTACACTGCTTCAATTCCAAGTCTTACAAAAATTTATCCTTTGAAACAACTAGTGAGATGCCTTTTCCTTGATTCCTCACCTACCATATTCCATTAAAATCACTCCTATCAATTATCATCATTACACGAAACCACTCAAACCCACTCGTGGGGTGAGTCAAAATACCGTACATCTTTTAAAGTAGCTAAGTCAATCAGATAGTAGTAAACCATACTCTAGAGCGTCTAAAAGTTTCCCTTGCCTCAGTCGAATCCTTAATGGAGCGCTCCTCTAAAACATCCAAACTCATACATACCATTTTTCACGAAGCTTTTCTACCTGAAGTGCTGATCAAACCTGATCATATCAACAAAGTTGATTATTGCCGCCGTAATACTTCGAACCACCACCGAACCAGTCCATAAACTGTATGGCGGTCCTCAACTCCTACACATAAAATCCTACTGATGTCCTCATATAGCTCATAACAGTTTCCTTGAAAATTCCTTAACAGATGATCGCCCTTTCACCTTGGTTCATGAGTCTACCAACTTAATATAGCACCTGAAAGTCCCTTAGTGAATTCACCATGTCTAAATTAATCCTCAATTAGTCGCCTAAAGTATGCTTCGCAACTTGAATTGGTCACCATCCATCATTACTCGTATAAACCTATCGAGCCTAATCAACACATACAAGTCCCATATTTATGTAAGTAGCTAAATCTGCATAGCCGTCTATCGCTAAAGTATTTTCCATTAGGCAGTTACTGCTTCCCACCAAAAGCTTGCGATGCAATACATCTTACTGATCAAATCATGCTCCTGAAGCGTCCCTTTCATAAATAGAGTAGTGTCGCACGGAATAAGCAAGCTCATAATCTAACAACGGTTTCTTAGCACCATATATCAAAATATCAAGCAACCTAAAACCACAGACTCACTAAAATGTTACACCCGATTACTTTTGCAAGATTCAATCTTCCATAGAAACTTTTACCGTACGAGCCAATCCACCACTTGAACTCGTCATATAACTGACATTGATCCATTCAAATTTCTCTCATTACCTTTGTGTTCTGTCAAGTAGCTGAAGAACGGTCACACACAATCTAATACGAAGTCCTACTCCCTCATAACTTATCATAAAGTCATCTCCCATGCTAATATGCCTTTCCAAAATCTCTTTCATAGCCTCATTATCTATTTCTCCTGCTCGATCAAAGATTCATCCTGGTTTTTCCTTCGCCTTCAAGATATTGGTATATGTCACATCTCATTGCATTCAAGAATTTCTTATGTCCTGTCGGAATCGTTCGATCGTAACCTTCAAAAACGCAAGGTTCGTTGCATGGTTAATCCACTAACCGTAGCCTTTAGAATCGTCAAATCTCATCTCATCACTCGCTATACCATAAATATACTTCCTCGAATTCTGAGCTACTAACAGCTGAATTCGGCTAGCCTGTAGTCGCTTGCACTATCACTCCCAAATCCATAGGGTCATTACCCAACTAGAAGGCCTGAATCATAACTTCCCCTAATCGAAATTTGAATAATAGTTATAACCTGAACATGGTCACACATCTTCATCACAGTGACACATCTGTTACCATACCACGCGATATCACATCAGTCGCTCATGCGCGAACCGGAGAACGTATCCTCACCATCAGTGAGATATCAAAACAAAGAAGTTTAGACCTTAAGCTGAATCACATACGCACGATGACGATTGAAAGAATGGAATTTTCCGAAGTGTCTCGTAGCCTCTCGAAGATAAGTACAAACGTATCCGTACCGATCCACAAGACTCTACTAGACATTATTATTGTACTTGTGTGACCGGTGAACCTAACGCTCTGATACCAATTTTTCACGATCCAAAATCACAGAGTCGTGATGGCATTAACCCTAACCCCAAGGAACAGTAAGCCAACCACAACCTTTTGACTCAAATTAACTAATTAAGTAGAGAAACACTGTGCGGAATTTGTTAAGTAAATCAATTTAGGTTTCAACAGTAAAGAAAACATAATGTCGACGGCTTCAGGTATGCGGGGTTCAAGTAAGATCACAAGAAATATTTGGTATTCATATTAGTGGTCTTGATCATCAATGCTTGAAGTAACATTATACTGATGGTAGTTAAGCATTAGCAAATTAGACTCCAAACAGTATTAGAGGAATTGATCATCGGTGTTTGAAGAAACATTATATTAATGGTACTTGTATTCAAGTCCATTAGTAGGCTTATAAAAAAGATAGCATTCTTCCTTGGTCGTGAATAAGCAGTTCTTAGATTAGCGACAAGTTTAGTCAGATGTATAGATTTAGTGTCAAATGATAAGGGCAGCCTAGTGCATGAAGCATTCTGCATTTACGCAAGGTCCGGGGAACGGCCATTCTTCAAAGGGTGTAACTTAGGCAGCCTGCCCTGAACGACCGATTTCAAGGGTCGAACCTGTGACCTATACGTGACGCAGAGACAACTTTATGGTTGCTTCAAGACTCCTCTTCTTACCATCAAAATGATAAGAACGGAAAAGGGGTGTGTCTGATTTTCCAGGAAATATTTTCTCTAACAAGTGATTTGTTTATGTGGTCCTCAAGAAGAGAGTGCACAGATTGAGGAAAGTTTATGAATTGCGATATTCAATTAACATAATGAAGGGGAAATACATCCTCACTGTGCATCATTTGGTAGATAAGATAGGAGGGAGAGTAAAAGAAGAAGGTTATCCCTAAGTTGGTAAAGAGGAAAATAATGCTAGTTTAATTACTTTTGAGTTCCTTAACACCTACTAGTCCATTCCTATTTAAGCTAGGGAAACAAAGACCAAACACTTAAGATTGTGTTGTTAAGTATTAGACATTTACCTCATCGGAGAAGATCAGTAATTCTTTCTCGAAAAGAGAAAAGGATGACCTCCAGTTATAGAGGAAAACCTTGATTAATACCTAGCTCCATGTGCTTTGAACACGAAGCCTTTCATATGAAAACACCAATCTGATTGGCCCACTTTCGTCATTGTTGATGTAGTGATCTCACTGTCAAACAAGCTTAGACCATGAGGCTCCATTGTTTTCAAAAGTGAAAAGCACAAAAAGCAATAAGATCTATGGGCTTGAAGCAAAAAAAAAAAAAAAGAGAACTGAAGCGCACACTTCCTTGAAGTAAAGTGCACCAGTTACGGAAAACAAAAAAAATACCAAACATGTATGAATTTAATGCTATAATAAAGCTGATATTGATCCAAATCCTCGTAGTTAAGCCAAAAATGGACCGCTTATCGTTGGGATTGTTTTGCGCATCATTCTTTGAAGGGCACACTTCTTTCTGAAGTGCATGGCTTAGTTCATGAAGCGATAACTCCTCGCTGGGCTTGCTTTATTGCTTTAAGCGGCAAAGCAGTGGCCCTGAATAACACTATGAGACTCAGCTGATTTTATCATCATATCATGCCTGAAAGTTGTCTCTTTTCCTTTCGAACATATTGCTTCAAGTAGCTTCCTATTAGCGACCATATTTAAAACTACTCTCTGTCTTGACAAGTAATTTAAACCTTCTACCTAGGTCCTCCCAATTTCAACAAGTATTACTAGAGGGGTTCGACTTAGCACAAGTAGTATTAGAGGATGTTATAAACTAAATAGAAATATTCCATTTATGACTTCCTTTCTCTTTCCCTAACAATCATCATAAGATAGAGCATAAAAGTAAAGATATACATAATGAAACAAGTTATGGAACACTGAAAAGTACCAAACATGTATGAATTTAATGCTATAATAAAGTTGGTATTAGTCCAACTCCTCAGCCAAAAATTGTCCACTCAAGGTTAGGATTATTTTGTGTGTCATCATTTGAAGTGCAAGGTTTCACTCATGAAACAATAACTCCTCGCTTGGATTGCTTTATCTCTTTAAGTGGCGAAGCAATGACCTTCAATAACACTATGACACTCAGCTGATCTTCCCAGCATAACATGTAGGAAAGTCGTTTCTCTTTACCTTGATCGACTTCTATATTCTTCAAGTAGCTTCCTATAATGGGGACATATTTTAAACTACTCTATGTTTTTGCAAGTATCTAAAACCCTTCTAGGTCATTCCAATTTTAACAAGTTATTACTAGAGGGGTCCGACTTGGTACAAGTAGTGTTAGAGGATGTTATAAACTAAATAATAGTCATTCTACCGTGATAAATGTCTGGTAAAACTCATTCATTTATCGTTGGTTATAGACCTTCGTACGTTGACAAATTGAATTTCTTCAACGGTTGTCAACATAGATTGTAGAGACTGTAGGTCCTAAACGGCTAGCATGATGTTGCCTTTAGTTCTCTAAGAAATTGCTTATATATCACTTGTGTACCATGTACTTCCTCTAATGATGCACAATTTTATAATCATTCTTCAAACAAGTGAAGTCCTTAATAGCGATTTGTCAACTGTTACTATTTAGGATCACATAGGACCGCTATGGCTCTCTTTGCATACTTGTAAATGTATCACTTAGCTGCTGCATTTATGAATGGCTTCTGTGTTACAATGGGTTTTGTACGTAAGTTATGAAATAAAGTTGTAATATCGTACGTCAACATACAAAATGGTTCTTGAAGAACTATTTCTCCCAAATCTCTTTGTGTTGATTAACAAATATGCAGCAGCCCTTTAATAATTGGGTGAAAGCAACAGCATCTAATGTTATTCCACTCATGATCGAGTAATCATGAGTAAAGCTTGGATTACAAAAAAGTCAAATGCTTAAAATGATCAAGAAATAATAAAATTCATCTGTCTTTTCTCATGGCTATAGCCTACATGTACGGTATAATAGCTAATGAATTGTAAGCTTTCTCAAGTTATCACCTTCTTAATTCCTTGCCAAGAGGAGGATCCAAAAAATCGTGAGAGATTTGATTAGGGAGTTTGCTGCATCCTGGAGCAAGAATGACTATTCTTTCAGATAGATTTGCCCATGAGGGACAAGAATTTGTTGCAGATTTAAGTAATAAGCTTAGCATGAACAAACGTTTACTATGTAAGTCCACGAATCTCGAGTGACTTAAAACTTTTCAGTTGACATGATTCAATCAAACTTATGCAATTGAAGGTTCTTGGAATTGTGTCATACTATTTTCACGTGTATCTCATGGTCTACCTCACCCCTCGACAACACAAGGTGAATTTAATTAAAAATAGTATTGCATCCTACTCGGGGGAAATTAAGTTCTTCCATATTTGTTGTTAATTTAATTTGTATTACATATAACATCTTGAATGAACTGGAAATGAACCTGCTGGAGCAAATGGAGCAGTTGAATAATCGGTCTTCAAATAAGGTAGGTCCCAGATCAGACAAGTTAAAGCAAGTAATTTATTCTAACTGAACATCTTTAGTTCCAATTCTTTTCCATATAGTATAAGTATTGAAGATGAATAAATTTTTTGCCGATTCTTTTGGCTATCATTTCCGGATGCATATCCTTTGAATAAGAGTGCCACAAAGAGACTTCACTAGTTTTTTTTGCAGCTGTGCCATCTGGTAGGTTCTCTGATTTGATTGGTTTTCATATAGGCGATATCAACCAGTTAGCTAGGATTAAGGATTAGTTGTTGATGTTACACTTAAGAGAGACAAGAGAAAATATTTAATATTGAAACGAGATGGACCGAATAGAAAGGATATACATTGAAGGCAAATATTTGACTATGTTTTATTCTGTTTCTTCTTCTTCAGGGATTGATCAGCTGTTTGGTGATACTTGCAACAAAATTCAAGAGAAACTAATGCTTAAGCAGAATATGTAGCTCTTACACGAATAGTTCAGCAAATGAAATCAGCCAAAAAAGTAAACTCATGTGCAGGAGAAAATGGAGTAGCTGAAGCGTCAGTCTTCAATAAGGTAGGTCCCAGATCAAACAAGCTGTAACAAGTTATTTCATATTTCAACTTTTTCCTGTTCAGTATTAGGACTGAAAATGAATGCATTTTTTCCCAATTCTTTTGGCTACTATTTTTCTGATGCATGTCGTTTGAACATGTGACTGAAAGTGAGACTTCATTAAGTTCTCTTGCATCTGATTCTGAGAAGTTGTGTTTTTCATATAGGAGATATCGACCGGTCGAAGTTAAGCATCACTTCTTTATTACGTTGTCACGCTTATATTAGGTATGGCATTAGTCGAGATTTTTTTTAAGTTTGGTTAGAGACTTGTATATTTAATATAGGTATATGTTGGAGATCTAGAGAACTTCCATTTTAAGAGAACCCCTAACTTTCCTTACAAGACAAGTCATTTAATATTGAAATGAAATGGAATGAATAGATAGGAACATAGAGGACTCATATAATCAACCCAAGGTAGTTTTGGGATTGGGGAATAGTTGATGCTATTAGCTTTTTCTATATTACTTCTTATGATAAAAAAATCTGTTAACATTGTTGCTGACATATCATCTGTCTGGGAATTAGACTATCTTGTTCTTAGTCTAGTCTCTTTATTTTCTCTCACCTGTATAATCACTTCGGCGAATGAGTATAGGACGGCTATATAGTGCTGCAACTTACTCTTAAGACATTTCTGAATTGTAGATTGAGAAAAATGCTGACTTGCAGAAAGCTACAGTGGATGATACTGAAAATAAAATTTGCAAGCTACTTGTCTCAAGGAGATGAAATCCGTTAGTCCTGACTTGATGCTATATGAGAAGGGGTATAAGGTAGCACATTCTCTATATGTTGTGTAACCTGAAATTTTAAATACTCACGCGGTCAAGGTATAACTTCTTTAGAAAAGATGAATTTAACTTAGAAAAGTTTAGGTGAAACCTCAGTGTAGGATTCTTCAGCATGCTCGTGGTGATTCGAGGTGAATATGCCATAGAATATATTCCCCCGCACTGCTAAAAATCCGCTTCAGAATTGATTGCTGAAATAAATTCCAAGAATAACTTAGAACTCTTAGGCATTCTTGGGATTGTTAGTTATCAGTTCGTCAGAGGGGTTTATTGCGGAATTTTGGGATGTGTTCTAGATATATTCATCTTTAATCTCCCAAGAATGCTCAAGAATCCTATGCAAAGGTGTCACCTAAACTTTTCTAAGTTAAATTCATTCCCGCATCACCAATTCCACATAGAGTCTACGGAAGGGTAAAAGGTCAAATAAGAGTTTTTAGCTAAAAAACAACCGGATGGGTCGTTACAGAAGCTTCCAAAATATGTACAGTGTATTGGGCCATTCCCGATTTGCACTCATCTTGGGCCAAGTGGCCCAAATCTGTTATTATATATCGGTTTGGCCCAAAATGCACACAATAAGAGAGTTTGATATGTGCGATGTCAACTTTATCTTAACTTTAAACTTCTTCCTTTTATCTTGTTGTTGATTTCATCGACCTCTTCTGAACTTGATGAAATTGGTGATGAATTTTCTTGTATTCCAAGTTCCAACAATGTCTTTTCTTTTTAAAAGTAAATATTTTTTAAAATAATAAGCACTTTTGACTTTCTAGAAACTTAGCAAGAAGGTCGTAAAAAGAGAAATTGGATTAAAATAAAATGGAAATAAGAGGAGTAATATCATTTCGATTTGAAATGGCACAAGATAAAACTAAGCAGAAAATGCAGGATGCATGGGAGAAATCGAAAGAGAAGATAAAAGAAAGTGTTGTTGGGAAATGGAATAATGAAAAAGAATCTATTGAAGATCATACTGGCAGGAAGAAGGAAGAAAATGTGGAGCGGTCGGGGTGGGGTGGCGTGGCGGTACTCATCATAACTTTGATTCAAATTTTATATTTATGTTTAGAAATTTACTTAATATCTCTAAATAATTTATCTAAAAACATAAGGATAAACTAATAAACAAACACTTTTTATTTACGATTTTCTAAAGAATGTGATAACTAATATAATACGGAAAGAGTATATGATCAAACACCATTACATTGAAATGGTTAGATACATAATACTTAAGATAATGCATTTCCATTTTCTACTCACACCATTTATTGGTTAGTAATCTTGACAATTATATGAGACGAGGGAAATAGTTCATAAGCGAGAGCCCAATCACGTAGCTAATATACAAGTCAATAAGTGAGTCTAGTCTGACCATAGACGAAGGTTATATGATATCCGTAATAAAAGGGTCCATTATGTGTAGCAGTAGCAGTACAATGGTCATTAGAACTTAAAAGTCGAACAAACGTGACAACAACATGCCTTTAAACTGCTATTGGATAGAAAAAAACTAAGTTGTTGAGGAAGAATGTACGTACATAATTTTCTGAAGCACCATGCTTCCCAATTATTCATTCTTCATATATAGATACCTGAGCTCAAGAATCTCTCTCTTGGAAAAAATATGTTAGAAGAGATACAGTATCGAGCATCTTTTGCGCTAGATAAAGTCTAATTTGTGACCTAGGCAATACAAGAAAGACGGCATATTCCAGTTCAGAGTTTAAGTTCCATGAATGAGATCCTTTAAAAGGTACAACAACAACAACATACCCAGTGCAATCTTATAATATGGGGTCTGGGGAGGATATTATGTACACATACCTCACTTTCACCTTGGTAGGTAGAGCGGCTGTTTCCGGGAGACCATCGGCTCAAGACAAAGAAGCATAATCAGGCAAATCAAGCAAAGCAAAACAAAGTATGAGAAACGGTCAGATTCAGACGAGAAATTAAAACATTGTGGACATGCAGATAGTAAAAATCAAATATGCAATGGTAGCACATTCTAACAACAGGAAGCAGTAGCTAACACAACTAAATAAGATAAATAAATTACACTAAAGAACACATAGAAGAAGGAATCAAACTACAGAGTACTATAGAGCAATAACACTATATTATCATTTTGTAAGCGTAAAGAGGACTACGTTCGACTACCTACTACCCTAATTCGTGTCCTCCACAACCCCCTATCTAAGGTCATGTCCTCAGAAAGTTGCATCTGCGCCATATCCCGTCTAATCACCTCTTCCCAATACTTCTTTGGCCTACCTCTACCCCTCCTGAACTCGTCCATAGCCAATCTCTCACACCTCCGCACTGGGCAGCGTGTATCTGCACATGCCCGAACCATCTCAACCTCGCTTCCCGCATCTTATCCTCCACCGAGGCCACTCCCACTTTATCCCAGACATCATCATTCCTAATCCTATCTCTCCTTATATGCCCACATATCCATCTTAGCATCATCATCTCCGCAACTCTCATCTTTTGTATGTGTGAAGTCCTGACTGACCAACACTCTGCCCCATACAACATAGTTTGTCTAACCACCATCCTATAGAACATGCCTTTAAGTTTAGTTGGAACCTTTTTATCGCACAAGACTCCATATGCGAGCCTCCATTTCATCCACTCTGCCCCAATACGATGTGTGACATCGTTATCTATCTTTTCATTCCCTTGGATAATATACCATATGTATTTGAAGCTTCCTTTCTTCGGAATGACCTGAGTACCAAGTCTCACCTCCACGCCTGTCTCAAGATCACTCATGTTGCTGAACTTGCACTGCAAATATTCTGTCTTGGTCCTACTCAACTTGAACCCTTTAGACTCCAAAGTCCGTCTCCAGACCTCCAACTTGGTGTTCACTCCGTTGCGAGTCTTATCAATCAGGACTATATCATCTGCGAATAATAAATACCATGGTACCTGCCCTTGGATTTATCGCGTCAGTCCGTCCATGACCAAGACAAATAGAAATGGGCTAAGAGTTGATCCCTAGTACAACCCTATCGTCACTGGGAAGTGCTCCGAGTCTCCTTCTACTGACCGTACCCTAGTCTTGGCTCCATCATACATATCCTTGATAGCCCTAGTGTACGCCACAGGTACACCTCTAACCTCCAGACATCTCCATAGAACCTCCCTATGGACTTTGTTATATGCCTTCTCGAGGTTGATGAAAACCATATGTAAATCTTTCTTCCTCTCCCTATACTGCTTCACCAACCTCCTAATAAGATAAATGACTTCGGTAGTCGAACGTCCCGACATGAATCCAAACTGGTTCTCGGAAATAGACATGTATTTCCTCACCATCATCTCCACGACCCTTTTTCAAACTTTCATAATGTGGTTCAGCAGCTTGATACCCCTATAGTTGTTGCAACTCTGGATATCACCTTTGTTTTTGTACAAGGAAATCATTATACTTCAACTCCATTCTTCAGGCATTCTTGTCGTCTTAAAAATGACATTAAATAACTCAGTCAGCCACTTCAAACCTGCACTGCCTGCGCTCTTCCAAATTTCAACTGGGATCTCATCAGGCACGGTCGCTCGTCCCCTGCGCATTCTACGAATAACACCCTTAACTTCCTCAACCTTAATGTTTTTACAATACCCAAAATCTCGGTACCTACCAGAATGCTCCAGATCTCCCAGCACAATGTCTCCATCTCCTTTTTCGTTCAAGAGTTTATGGAAGTAAGACTGCCACCTCCGCCTAATATGCACTTCCTCCACCAGTACTTTTTCATCCTCGTCCTTGATGCACCTCACGTGATCCAAGTCACGAGCCCTTCTTTCTCATACCTTGGCTAGTCTGTACAACTTCTTATCCCCGTCTTTCTCCTCTAATTCCACATACATGCGTTCAAAAGTCGTCGTTCTCGCCGCCATAACCGCTTGTTTTGCCTCATTCCTCGCTATCTTATACAGTTCCCTATTCGTCCACTTCTCCACCTCATCCTTGCTTTCTATCAATCTCACATACGCCAATTTCTTCGCTTCCACCTTCTCTTGGACTTTACCATCCCACCACCAGTCCCCTCGACGCCCACCACTGTTACCCCGCGAGACCCCTAACACTTCTCTAGCTACCTCCCGAATGCAACTGACCGTCTTGTACCACATACCTG
Source organism: Przewalskia tangutica (assembly GCA_029844215.1). NCBI lineage: Eukaryota > Viridiplantae > Streptophyta > Magnoliopsida > Solanales > Solanaceae > Przewalskia > Przewalskia tangutica. The sequence continues at coordinate 1,867,290 of CM056719.1, forward strand.
TCGCATCTCCACTACTCTCCCAAGCCCCACTGGCCATCAACCTCTCCCCTATCTCCTTTTACTAGCCATGGTCAAACTCCCTCATTTGATTCTTAATCTGTCATCCATCACCCTCTTCTTCTTCTCCAACTTGATCTCCAAATCCATCACCAAAAGCTTATGTCGGGTTGATTGATATATAACCTAGAATAAATAGTAAAAATCTATTATCACATGTTAAATTACATTGAAAAGGTAAGAAATTCATTATATTGTGAATATATATTCGTTTATTAAGCCTAAGGAAAGCACTACCATGAGATGACATATTTTAGTTAAATCCCCTAATTTGGTCGCAATATTTTTGTTTCCAAAAAAAAAGGGCAAGCTTAAGAGGATCAAAAGGTTAATTTTTTTAGTATGACATGATACATATATATATAATACGCATTGCTTCCAGCTGCATCATATATATATAATCTTAGGATCAATTGATGTTATACTTCCAGCTGCATCAAGCTAATATCTTCTCGTCTAATTGCCATAGATAATTTCTCGGCCATGTTCACTGCTAGTTTATTGTTTAACCAGTGGATATATAGTTCATTGACTCCATTAATTTATATATGCTTTGCTTAAAATCCATTTCAAGAGAAGCGCTCCATAACATGAAGTTTTGTATTCTTAGAGCTTGAACTCGAGACTGCTAAGATATCCATACTTTAACAAGTTTTTTTAACATAAGAAATGTTCTTGTTGAATCCTTCATAAGTTTTTAAAAAATCCATGTATACATCACAGTTTGCATTGCAATCGAGACAGAAATGAGAAATATTAACTTAAAACTCTTATATATTTATTGAAAATCACCGCTCCACCACCGTTTAAGAAATGTTAACTTAAAACTCTTATTTATTTACAGTCTAAAATTAAAGGTTTATGATGTGATGACTAATTGGTGTCATGTTAGCATGGAATTCTGTGCAAAAATAAATGGTGAATTTGTGAGTAAGTCAAAGGATTTGTACAAAATTAATTAGGTTCTTGTGGGATTATATTAGGTATGTTGTGGAATTATATTGGGTACAAAATTAATTAGGTTCTTGCCTCCCCAAAGTAGAGGTATAGTCTGCGTGCGCTCTACCCTTATCAGACCCACTTATGAGATTATACTGGGTATATTATTATTGTTGTCCAATTGTGCAAAAGACACACACTTTTGGATTACCACGTGTATACTTGTAGACTTCACTTGCTTCTTTAAATGAAAATATTGTCATTTCTTAATGTCACGATCATTTTCATGAATCGCGGTTGTACCTACATAATCCCACCACGTAGGCGAACCATTTTCAAATTATTAAACATGATAAGATATAAGTAAAAGCGGAAGAAATATAATACTACAAAAGCCATCAATGCAGAAGAAAGTGATAAGTGTGATACATCCAAAATAACTCCAAGTGATCTAGTAGTGAGTACAAGAGCTCTAATACAACAATATAAGTCTGAAAATCAATGGCATCCAGTGCCAAAATGAATACATAAGATGAAAGTCTGAAGACATGTCTCTAGGTCAAAAGTAAAGACAGTAAAGAAGATAGAGCAATCCAGGGCATGCTAGAGATAACATCCTCACCCTGATAGCTGGGGATCAACTGCTTGAACTCAGCCACACGATCTCGAGCTGGTCGTCGGGTCTGTATCTGCATCAAGAAAATATACAATAAGTGTAGCATGAGTACATATCATACTCCGTAGACATAATAGGCCGATAACAACGAAACTACAAAATCAGAGATAAAAATCAAGTAATCATATACTACGCGATCCAATAATCTAGGCAAAATCACATAATTCACATATGAATCCACATGATTCCTTATTTTAATAAGAGTTCGTATCAACTCACGTTATTCAGTTTTTAAGAGCTCTACAATAACTCAAGTATCAAAACAAGTATAATCCTTTCATGTCCAAAACTTAGTCAAGTCATCAACAATCACTTCAAATACACGTCCATTCATAAGTAATCAATGATATAGCATATATATATATATATATATATATATATATATATATATATATATATGTATATATATATGATATAAATGCAATACATATATCAGGTACCTTTCTATCAACCAGTATACACACTTTACAAGAATTTGTCATATAAAGTGACTCACGGGGACCCATGAAGTCCATATACCCCGCTTTAGAATAACTCATCGAATCATGAAGCTCATCTCTTGCCTAAAATAATATCATATTGCAGGCGTACAACTCTGATCCCCGCATATCAATATCTTCTCAGTGTTGCCATAATCTCAACAGTATTCTTACCTTTTCCGGTCTCTTGGACCTACATTATAATCATACCACTATAATATCAATCACATCATAACCATGAGTGTATGAATGCAAATGAGATGACATCAGAACCATGAGTACACATCGTACTCCCGTAGACATCATAGGCAGATAACAATGAAAGTACATAATCAGATATAAATATCAAGTAATCATATACAACACAGTCCAATAATCCAGGTAAAGTCACATAATCCACATAACGATTCACATAGTTCACATGATTCCTTATTACCATAAGAGTCCATACCTACTCACGTTATTCAGTTTCCAAGAGTTCTACAATAGCTCTAAGTATCAAAACAAGTATAATTCTTTCATGTCCACAACTTAGTCAAGTCATCAACAATAACTTTAAATACACGTCCATCAATCGGTATATACACTATTCAAGGGTATGCCATATAAAAGTGACTCATGGGGGGCCCGCGAAGTTCATATACCTTTCCGCTCCAGAATGACTCATCGGATCATAGAGTCCAACTCTTGGCTGTAATAATATTATGTTACAGGCATGCAACTCTGATCTCCGCATATCAATATCATCTCAGTGTTGTCATAATCTCAACAGTGTTCTTATCTTTTCCGGTCTCTTAGACCCACATCATAATTTACCTCTAATATCAATCTCATAAGAACCATGAGTGTATGTGTATGTATGCAAATGACTTATATAAGGCAACCAAATTCATACTTATAACATGATAATCTAACATAATTCAATGTTATTTCATGATATTAACACAATTTGATCCATAAAACTCTATTAAAATCAATAGTATAACTCTCTTATTCTCAAAGAAACTTACAATCATTTTTCCATGTTAATAACACACCACATCACCATTAGTGAACTTAGAATCATAAATTAAGTCAATAAATGAAAGAAAATCTTACCCAAAGGTTGAAATTGCTCCTAGAATTCTGAAAATGCTTCAAGGCGGAGTAGGTTTCGAGGTTTGCTATTTGGGGAAAAATAATTCTGATCTAAAGAATATATAGGACACCTGAACAATGTTTTCGCCCTAGGGGATTTAGTTCTACTAGAGCGGATCCGCTGCGGTGGACAAAACCCCCGCTGAGGTGGTGACACTTCACACCTCGCCTCAGCGCCACAGCGAGCTCGACTCCGCAGGAGCGGACTCGCCCCTGCGGACAAACTTTCTGCCAAGGTGGAACTCTACAATTCCCAAACCCTAGATTCGGCGAGCCAACCTCCCGCCGAGGTGGACACTTCAGAGTGGAAACCGGTTCCACCGTAGCGGACACATACATTAGAATAGGAAAAACAATTCAAACTTCCATAGACCCCCCGAGCACAAACCAACACATGCTCGTTTAGGGTAAACAGTGCTACAAACTCGCTCGTACCCTCATATTTCACAAATAACTGAGCTAAGACATATTTTTCTAAAGAATCATTCGAGAAAACTAAATATCCAAATTTCACAAATAAAGCCACAAAACACATTCGATTGCCTCGAGAAGCAAACCAATGAATAGACTAAGTCATAAATGACCCTTCGAAACTATCAGAAACGACGGAACTCGGAATGAACTCATCGAGCCAAAAGTCAATTTTGAGTCAAATTAACAAATTCTAAGTTCTAGTTTTGGGGTTTTCATCCGAAACTCATATAAATAGACCTTGAGATCTATGTCACTCATTCCCGTGCACCACAAACGCCACATAGAGAACACAAAAAGAATAAAATAGACAAATAAGTGTCCTTAGCTAAAAACGACCTGACGGGTCATACACTCAACTAAATTTTATGTTTGGACAAGAATCCATGCGTTGTCTTGTTCCACTTAGCTTGTAAGAATTAACTTTTCTCATATTTGACTTTGTTCTACAACAACAAAATCATTTTGTATAAATCCCAAGAAAAACGTTACACTAAAAAAAGAATCACCTATGAATTCTTTCGTTAATCTTTAATTAAATAGCATATAACTAACATGATTGTCGCTAATCCGTCATTGATTTGAAATAATGGAATAATTCCTTTATTTTTATAGAGATAGGGGACATAATTCATATGGATATAGTAAATCTTGCTTGGGCTTATTTTGACATAAATTGTGTATTATCAATTCCGATTATAGTTTATATTATATAAATTTGTATTATTTATATATGTAGTCGCTCCATTTGAGTTTGTCTTTTTTCAATATTTTTAAATTATTAGATTTTTAACGATAGAAACCTTCAACATTTTCTAAATGATTATATAGTTTCTGAGTAGATCTAAAACTAGTAGCGGATAATGCACCTAAAGTAAATATATCAACATAACTAAAGCATATCACAACTAAATGGTATCACCTACATATTTTTTTTATTCATTGTATCCCATTTTTAGTTAGGTTTACATGAATTTTAAGAGATTATAGTTCTTTCAAAACAACTATATTTTATGCAATTTTATGTTTACCTCGTTCTTTTGAAAACATTCAAATTGCCCTAACCCACTTTTAAAATATAATTGTTCTAATTCGGTGATTAATTTACGTGACCAACTAGGTATTTTTTTACCTATTTCTTTTATTCCAATCGATTTTTTTCCAGATTTTGTACCATTAGGATCAATTGCTTAGTTCTCCACTTCTGAGTTAATAAATGAAGGAAATTTCTAGGAATAAATTTGAAGTGTCTGGCCATGCAAGGTCCTTTAATTACCTTCACAAACTTCTTTGAAAATGTTGTCTGAAAACACTTTTAAAAAACTTATGAAATTGTTAATATTTGTTTTGAGATATAAGTTAATATTTCTAAAAAAATGAAATTACCTAACACTTTAAAGTTTTTCTATTTATGAAACTTCTCTCAACACTTTAGGAGTCAAAGGCATAAGAAGCAAATAATTTATTTTTTTGTTTTTTTTATTAGGGAACCCGCAGCCGCTACTCTTTTGAGTGCGCACAGGGTAAACCCCGGACTAACGCAATAGTCTGCAAATAAATTATTTCTGCACAGTACAATAGGTATAAAAGGAAAACAATTTAAAGAGAAAAAATGCAATGTGAATTAATTGATTAAATAAGAAAATTCTATAACTTTTAAAGAAAATTATTAGTTGTGAATTAATTTATTATTTTGTATGTTTTGACCATGTAGTGCATATAGTTTATACTTTATTTACTAGCCAAATAAAGTAAATTATCATCTATCATTCATTTTGTTGAATGTTTTACATGCCATATTTTTTATTACACATACTTTATAATGATTTTTTTTCCATTTTAGCAATGAAATTTCTCTTATAAATTTCTCTTCAAACTAATATATCTTCAATCTCATTTTCTCCAATGTTATCTCAATTTTCTCCATTGTTATCTCAATGTCCTTCTCTTTTTCTTTGTTGAAGTGAAGCTGAATTTTTGGGATCATGGGATGCTCAAAAGATGTAAGTTTGTAAGTAAAAATTGTTTTCGATATCACATGCATAGTTGAATCTTGTTTTTGTAAAAGAAATGTCTATAACACATGCTTTGTCTTGCAAAATAATTCTTTGAGGAATTTTTATAGGTTTTTCATGACTCTTTTAAAGAAATTTACAAGGAGTGTTAACATATCGGATTATGTTTAAGCTGATTAAAATGGATCGATGTTAAAACATGTTCAATTTTTGCTAGGGCAAAAACTTGATATGTCAATGAGGTACAAACAATGGGTCATGACCTAACAAATTGATTTCAAAATTACTCTCAATTTATTTATTTATTTTTTCTTTTATAATTTTTATAGTTAAGAAATCAAGCAACTTATACCATTTATTTTATTTATCATTAAATAATTAAAATAGACCATACCAAAAAAAGATTTTTAATGTTTTGATATCTTTTCTTGTGAGTTAATTTGGACTAAAGACCAAATTGGCTCAAACATTGATAGGTTATTTGGATCATGTCCAAATGACACGTCAATGAATATAAATTTAATTCAAATCGCATAAATTTGTATAGATGAGATAGATCTATATTTTAATAAAGGGAAAAGAGTGATTTATCCTTAAAATATCCAAAAGTGAGGAACTTTACATTGTTAAACTTTCAGTCTAATTTTACTTCGCAAAAATGAATTCTTATTTTTGCCTTTGTTATTTAACAGAATTATAACTTAAGGATATTTTCAACTTTTGTCAAAAGTTGAAGAGTAATGTTAATTTATTTTCTCAAATAATTGGGACATGTAAAGTCCACTCATTAATACTAGGGATCAATCAATGGCAAGAGAAAATATAAGAAGATTTGCTAATTGTAATGCCATGAATAGATCAAAAGTCTAGTGAAGGATAAAATTCACAAATTTAAATAGTGGGGTTTATATAGGTTTCAATAGAGTCTTCTAGACTCACGTCTGTTAAATACTTTCACACACATATTTGAACCAAACCACATCGATAACATAAAAATCATATAGATAATACAAAATATTATGCATCTAGGATAACTAAAAGATATATGAATTTAGACATCTAAACATTTAAGTTTACTATTTTCAACATCCTCTCTTAAACTTAAATGTCTTTTTCATATTCTTCAAATAATCTTGAAAATTTCATCTTTCATTTTTGAACATCTTTGATTACACTCATGTCAAGAGAGAATACACTTTCGAGCATTTTGAAGAGGAACTCCTCTACACTGGTGGCAGGGTTTCACTCGTAGCTGCATCTCCTAAAGGAGAATTCTCATCCCTTAGCTCTGGGGTAAAAAGATCAGTTGTACTTAACTTCAATGGCTTGATTCTTGTAGAAGTTTCTGTAATTAATGGCATATTCATCACATAGTCTCTTGGGATCATGCTTGAGACAGTCCCCATAGACACTGATAACTTTTTTTGCTTTGATGAACCGGGACCAGCTCTCTTGATATCCATCTCTGATACAGATTCAGAAATCAATATTACAGAATCCCCTACTTCCTCAAATCAAATTTAAAATTCAATGTCAAAGGATCCTATGTTTTTTCTTCTGACGCAGAGATAATAGTTTCAAAGGTTCCAACTTGCATCTCTAATAGTATATCACCAACAATAGTTGGATTCTGATTTTCTTTTTTCATAAGTTATAGCAATGTCATCGAGAGAGACAACAGACTCAAAGACATTAAGCAACCGCTCTGAGTTCTTTATATCATCATCAGTAAACAAAACTATTGAAGGAGGTACTTCCATTTTCATTCTTCTAGCCGAGGGATGAGAAGTGGTTTTTGTTTCATTTTATGCTAGAATGATGAAGATGGAAGTACAGTCTTCAATAGTTTTGTTTACTGATGATGATATAAAGAACTCAGAGCGGTTGCTTAATGTCTTTAGGTATGTTGTCGCTCTCGATGACATTGATGCAACTTATGATAAAACAAATCGAAATCCAACTATTGTTGGTGATGTACTATTAGAGATGCAAGATGTCACCTTTGGAATTACCAGCTCTGCGTCAGAAGAAAAAACATATGATCCTTTGACATTGAATTCTAAATTTGATTTAAGGAAGTAAGGGATTCTGTAATATTGATTTTTGAATCTGTATCAGAGATTGATGCTAAGAGAGCTGGTCCCGGTTCATCAAAGCAAAAAAAAGTTATCAGTGTCTATGGGGACTGTCTCAAGCATGATCCCAAGAGACTATGTGATGAATATGCCATTAATTACAGAAACTTCTACGAAAATCAAGCCATTGAAGTTTAGTACATAGGATCTTTTTACCCTAGAGCTAAGGGATGGGATTTCTCCATTAGGAGATGCAGCTACGAGTGAAACCCTGCCCACCAGTGTAGATGAGTTCCTCTTCAAAATGCTCTAAAGTGAATTCTCTCTTGACATGAGTGTAATCAAAGAAGTTAAAAAATGAAAGATGAAATTTTCAAGATTATTTGAAGAATATGTAAAAGACATTTAAGTTTAAGAGGGGATGTTGAAAATAGTAAACTTAAATGTTTAGATGTCTAAATTCATATATCTTTTAGTTATCCTAGATGCATAATATTTTGTATTATCTATATGATTTTTGTGTTATCGATGTGGTTTAGTTCAAATATGTGTGTGAAAATATTTAACATACGTGAGTCTAGAAGACTCTATTGCAACCTATATAAACCCCACTATTTAAATTTGTGAATTTTATCCTTCACTAGACTTTTGGTCTATTAATGGCATTACAATTAGCAAATCTTCTTATATTTGCTCTTGCCATCGATTGATCCCTAGTATTAATGAGTGGACTTTACACGTCCCAAGTATTTGAGAAAATAAATTAACATTTAATCTTCAACTTTTGACAAAAGTTGAAAATTATCCTTAAGTTATAATTCCGTTAAATGACAAAGGTAAAAATAAGAATTCAGTTTTGCGAAGTAAAAGTAGACTGAAAGTTTAACAATGTAAAGTTCCTCACTTTTGGATATTTTAAGGACAAATCACTCTTTTCCCTTTATTAAAATATAGATCTATCTCACCTGTCCAAATTTATGCGGTTTGAATTAAATTTATATTCATTGAAGTGTCATTTTGGGCATGATCCAAATAACCTATCAATGTTTGAGCCAATTTGGTCTTTAATCCAAATTAACTCACAAGAAAAGATATCAAAATATTAAAAAATTTCTTTTTTGGTATGGTCTATTTTAATTATTTAATGATAAATAAAATAAATGGTATAAGTTGCTTGATTTCTTAACTACAAAAATTATAAAAGAAAAAATAAATAAATAAATTGAGAGTAATTTTGAATTCAATTGGTTAGGTCATGACCCATTGTTTGTACCTCATTGACCTATCAAGTTTTTGCCCTAGCAAAAATTGAACAGGTTTTAACATCAATTCGTTTTAATCAACTTAAAGATAACCCCATATGTTAACACCCCTTATAAATTTCTTTAAAAGAGTCATGAAAACACTATAAAAATCCTCAAAGAATTATTTTGCAAGACAAAGCATGTGTTATAGAATTTTTTTTTACAAAAACAAGATTCAACTATGCACGTGATATAGAAAGCAATTTTTTCATACAAACTTACCTCTTTTGAGCATCCCAAGAATCCATGATCCCAAAAAGTGATAGTATAACCTAACACATGAGTAATTATATTATCTTTTTTCTTATCTTGGAAAGTCTTTCAAGACTTACACCTTCTTGACTAGTTCTTCTCTTTAAAAATCCTGATAATTCACTTTTTTTTTTTTGTAAATAGCCGACCTCTCAATACGTTCTCAAATCTTGAGACATGTAACGCCTCGAATCATAGCCTGGGTGAAACACGACACTCGATGTCTGACTTCAGGTGAGCGAGCAAATCACATTGCTTGCAGATCGACATGGGCATCAAAACACACATTAATAATGATAAGTAAACATGTAGAACTATATACTAAAAATAGTCTGAAAACATAATAGCATAAATAGTCTGATAATTTGATAAAAACATAATAAGTCTGAAAGTAATACTGACATAACATGATAACTAGTCTAGTCTATGAAACCTCTAGACATGAGTCTAACTGCAAAATTGTTTACCAGGACAAGGTTCTGGCATACCTCTATCATAAAATATAATCATGAAATAAATAGACTAACACCCCGAATGAGATGAGGCTCACCAAATAACTGATAGGGGTGAAGTTCTAGCATGTAGCTCCGTCTTCCTAAAACTCAGCACCTAAACCATGAAGTGTAGGCCCCGAGCAAAGGGACGTTAGTACATTTGAATTGTACATTATGTAAAGCAACTGAAAGAATAAGCAAGCACATAAAATTATAGGAACATGAAACTAAAACATGAGCATGAACATTAATATATTAAAATGTGTAAAATCAGAAAAATTATATATCTGTATATCTGTGAGAGACCAATAGTATAACCGATAACATGAAATCACCATGTGGGTACGTACAACCTGGTACCTGGTCAGACCAGCAGAGCGCTCTCATACCTTGTCGGGGTATGAGACATGAACATGACATGAAATTATCCAATCAATAATATGAAGATATCATTCTCTAGGCGGAGCGACCCTTATCATATACTGGCATACGTAGTTTTAGTCTAGTTGAGCCTTCTCGATAATCTATACAACACTCAAAGCATGAACTTGAAAATAGTTGGCTTGTAAACCCATGAATTTCATATATATAACTAGTAAACATATTTTGTGATAATTTAACATGAACATAGATACATAATATATCTTGTGAGAAAATATGTATAATTTCATAGGTTAAGTAATAATGATTCACAACTTGATAATTAAGAACTCATGTAATTCTAACATGCGTTCATGGATTACTGACATGTTCATGACAATTATAATGACCAATCATGAATACAATTGACGAATTATAATAGATACATGACATAATATTACATATAGTTAGGCTTATCATGATATTATAATAAAACCCTAAGTTATGGAATTTCATTGAATAACGTGGCGTGGGAAAGAACATGGATATTCCCACACGTGGATAAAAGCTCTACATACCTTGTTCGCTCATAGTCTGTCTTAAAAATCTGAACTTTAGAGTAGAAACCCAAAGCTTGAACCTTGAAACCTTAGTATGAGTTTATCTTGAAAACCCTAGGTTAGAAATAATGAATTTCGCTTAGGAATTGATTATATTTGATTAGAATCACATGAAAATACATGGAAAGAATTACATTGAGTTATGAGGATTATGTGAGGAGAGAACTTAGGTTCTTTCTAGGGCATGGAGAAATAAGAAAACTAACTTTGGAACAAAATTTGCGTATTTATACTATTCAGTCCGTCGGGACTTTTAAGGTCGAAATCGACGACCGTCGAATTTTCTACGATTTGGGTCTGGACCGTAGAATTTTATGCGGTCCGTATAATTGAACCATCTCATGATTGTAACTTTTCAATGACTTTTAAATTTTAAGAGGCTGGGACGGTCCAAAAGGACAAATCGTATAATCTTGTACGGTCCGTAAAATTTATAGAGGCTCTGTCAATCTCAAAAACAAATTGATGGTCTGCAATATATTTCACGGTCTATATAAATTGGCATAAAATTTGATCCACATAACTGAAGCTGATTTTTCAAGTTAAACTCCATTTTTGTTTCATAAACCCTGAATCATAAACATGTCTAAGTTTGAAGGTACAAGGTGTTACTAGACACATCTTCAATGAAGATTGTCAAAGTTTTTACATTTACACCTTTCAGGATCGAACCAATGCTCTGATAACACTTGTTGAAAATATAATGTGTGCCCTTGATAATACCATAGGGCACAAAGAGGACGGAAGAAGGAGAGATATTAAACTCAATCAAAATATATTAAAACTCCACTCTTATATAATAACATTACTAGGGGTTTATATAGGTTCCAATATAGTCTTCAAGATTCACACCTATTAAATACTTTCATGCACATATTTAAACCTAACTATATTGACAGTGGTGAAGCCACGTGAAGCAGTTGCACCACCAGTTTTTTGGAAATTTTCATCCAAAACGATGTCTTTTTGGATAAAACGGTGCGTTTTAATTTTCATCGATCAAATTTTTTTTTTTGCTGCACAAAAACATCTCTGCACCACTAGAATTTGCTTGGTGGCTCTGCCACTGCATATTGATAACATAAACGTCACCTAGATAATACAAAAGATCATGCACCTGGGATAATCGAAAGATATATGAATCTAGATATTTAAACATTTAAGTTTACTATTTTCAATGCAATCTAATATCTTATATCCTTCAGTAATGCCATCCTTCCTTTTTGATTTTGTAAGACCAAATACCTCTTCTGTGATGCAATCGTTTGGTCCTAATCCTAATTTTGTAGAGTTTAATAACTACCCTTCAGATGCTATTTTTTTTGTAACTCTGTGACACCTAATACCCTATGATGCTATCCTTTAGTCTGGACTCGATACCAATAGGGTAAACATCCGACAGAATATTTGTCTTATCATGCCGAAGCATGAGATATTAAACCTTTATTTACTCAATTTCCTTTTATATTAAATGCTCAAATGATGTAAGGGCACCCTAAATCAAATATTTTTGGCGGAGTTCTGCAAGAGCAAAGCTTCCTCATGATACGTTATGAAGAAGTAACATCAAATTCACTATTTCTTGAGATGGATAAGACGAGTAACATGTTGCCATCAACTGATAAACTTCCTTTCTATCCAAAATATATATAATTCATAGTACGTTTGAGTTTTGGGGCATTGAAAAATACCACAAAATAGGGGGTTGAGTAACTCAATGAGGGATGTGCTTTGGAACTCTATGACAGTGGAGGCCTTTGGGAAGAATATGATTTTCGAATGACTTAATGACTTAATGTGTTTATTGGAGAGGTTTCAGAGTTAAAGATCTCGGGTCTTCTTTTGCCATTTAAATCAATAATCATGTGATCGATAGTTGGCAGAGTCGTCTCAAACATTTTGGGGGCGCTATTCTTTCGTAAAAGTGGACATTTAATTGGGCTAAGACCTGTTAATTATGGGTCTTTATAGTAAATACTGGTTAATAGTACTTAATAAAAAATGAAAAAAAGGCCCTAAAATTTTTCATTTTCCGGGGACCCTGTGCGGTAGCACACCTCGCACGGGTCCAAAGACGGCCCCGATAGTTGGGGTCAATAATTAGTGACTATCAAATCAATAATCATGTGACTAGAGGGGATCAATAATTAGTTATAATGTTCACGAGGAATCGGTTATTCTGGTTAGAGAATTGTATGTTGTGTATGGCCTTCAATGAGGAAACATTTGAAGTTTGGATTTTCACTATTCTCTCAGGATATGTTACTAAAACCGGACTAGGATTTAAAGATGCTTCTTCTTTTCAACTTCATATTTATATAGGGAGTGTGGTAGCCTTGGATGAAAACCATTACTTGCAAGAACTTGATGACAAAGAAGGTAAGAGACAATATATGTTGCAATAAGGACAGGGCTTCGTTGGGTTCCATAATCTGTTCAAAGAAATTGTTACGACCATGAATAATTATTGTTGAGAGAACGTTCAAATATTTTGCACGGCTTAGGTCCTTTATAGATCAATTTGATGTATGCAATTATTAGTATCAGCTTTAAAAGAAGATCTATATTGTGGCCATAGTCTTCAAGCTGTTAGAAATGTCATGATTTTGCAAGTAATGTCTGCATGGAATTTGATTTATCGTGAATGGCATAAATTTTGAAGAACAGAAAAATAGAGAATAAAGTCAATGAATTGCAGAGGCAAAACCTCCCTATCTTATTGTTGCCTATGTAACAACAACATATACTAAATCTCATCTGGGGAAAGTAGAATATACACAGACCTATGTAAACTAAATGAATATCTGATATGGTCATGCAAAATATCATATTACATATCGGTAACTTATTACATAATATTTGTGTGTTGGGGGATCTAAAGTATAAGGTATGAGTTTATTCGATCCTAGCTAGCTTCGACTCAAAACACTGTTAGTCAATAGCCCTGTTTTTTTTTGTTGACGGCGAACCGCACCCGCTTCTTCATACAAGACAGCAGAACCTGATCGATTTAATAATTTCAAACCACGCCAAGATCAAGTTAGTATGTTAGTGAAGGGATTTGAATAGTGTAAAATCAAATGATTTGTAGTATGTAAACGTGTATATAAGAATTATAATATTTCCTACCCATAATTCGAATATTTTCATATATTGTGTAAATATAATTACGGTAAGACTAGGATTCCTCTTCTGTATAAGCTTAGGATTCCTATTGTATAATGGATGAATATTGTACTCTATATATACTTTGATATTAATGAAAAGACTCCTCAAGAGAGATTAATATCATCTTACATGGTATATATGTAAAATTTCAAGCTTGAACTTACAAAGTTACTCTGTTAGTATGTGTGTGTAAAAGATTTGAATCCTGTAAAATCAAATGATTTGTGGTACGTAAAATTTCAAGCTTGAACTTATAAAGTTACCCTTTTAGTATGTGTGTGTAAAAGATTTGAATCGTGTAAAATCAAATGATTTGTAGTACGTAAATTTCAAGCTTGAACTTACAAAGTTATCTGCTCGTATTTGTGTGCCATCAAAAGTTTTTGAAGCTTGGGCACTTAAACATACCATAATATCTTTGGCTATTAAAATTTAGGGGTAAAAAAGAAAACTTACTTTTATTGTTCAATTTACATATCGCAATTCCATGTCAGGAACATAAATCTCGAGATTACCACAAGATGATACTTTTGGAGATATTTTTACCTGAATGGCTCGTCGTAGTGGCCTAACTGGCCCTTTTGCGGTATGTGCACCAAGCCAAAGATGTTTTCTTTTTTTTCGTTTTTTTTTTAATTTATAGATCTATTTATTTGGGACTTGGGAGTCTACGTTGGTTTTAATGGACTCAGTTACTCAGTCAATTATTTTTTAAATTTTGGATTGAGTTTTTTTGGTATGAGCTTGTTCATCCATCTTTCATGGTCCAATAATATTTTTTCTTAAAAGCAAAAAGATGATAAATGAAGAAAAGAATGTCTTTGTTGAGAATCGAACCGGACTTCATTGAGGTAAAAATTCAAATTTCTACCATCTCAACTACACATTTATTATGTTGTGGGAGCTTCACATGAATACCTTAAAGCCCCCTGGATCTGCCCCTGATGCGGGCAGCTAAGGAGACCACACGTAAGATTAAAGAAAGTGATGTTGGTAAATGGGATGATGACAAAAAATCTATTGAGGATTATATTAAAGATCATACTGGCAGAAAAAAGGAGCCAATGAACAATGTCCTCGACTCAGAGAAAGGGAATAAGAACGATATTCATACTAGCAAAAAGAATGATGAAAGATGAGCTAGCTAGCTATAATGTTCATAGTGTTGCGACATAGAATCATGCATGGACGTGGACTCTTTCATGCATGAAGGTTCACTATTATAGATTTCAGCTTGCGTAACGCAATTTAAATATCGCTTTTACAAAGCGCTATCTAAGTAACAGCTTGCATAGCGCTTTTTCAAATTTTCAAATTAAAAAAAAAAATCTAACAAAAAATACTTGCATAGCGCTTTTCGAAAATTTTAATCGAAGTGTTATGCAAGTTACTCCTTGCATAACGCTTATTTAAAGCGCTATTATAAATTGCGTTACCTAAGTAATTTATTAATATAATAATATTAATATTCCCACTTAGATAGCGCTTGTGGAAGCGCTATCT
The DNA here is from genome assembly GCA_029844215.1 of Przewalskia tangutica. Classification (NCBI taxonomy): domain Eukaryota; kingdom Viridiplantae; phylum Streptophyta; class Magnoliopsida; order Solanales; family Solanaceae; genus Przewalskia; species Przewalskia tangutica. The sequence goes on from CM056719.1 coordinate 1,882,840, forward strand.
AAGTTAAGTTGTAAAGACATTACAAAATAATGAAGGACTTAGCCAAAATTAGTGCAAATCCTCTCAAATTATAGGCGATTTGCGACTGCACAGTAACGCCGCCGGAGATTCAACTTTTTCGGCCAACTCCGGTAGGCCCAGGAGATGAGACTAGTCCCATTCTCTTCGTCTCACCCTCCTCTTCAATTTACCAATTTCACCCGTCGATTCACAGTGTTTTTGTGGTCGATTTGGAGATCGAATTTTCGAACATTTTTACCCCTGATCGCGATTTGCATCGCAGACAACCACTGAGCCTCCGATGGCCGTCGTGGCCTCTGGCCGACCTCCACCTGAGGTCGGTGTGCCTCCAGCGATACCCTTCTACCTCTCAAATAACACCACCGAATTCCCTAACCTCCCAAATCTCCTCTCTGGCGTTTCTTCATGATAAACAGTGAAGGGTCAGCAATTATTCTAAAAGCAAAGCTTCATCCCCTTTAATCGCATAGCATAAATCTCCGAGTGGCTTCGACAACTTGATACGCTGCCTCGGTTTGTCCGGAGAAGGTAAAATTATCACTCTTTCGCCTTATATTTTATTTTTGTTACTTGTATATGTAATATGTGTTTGTATGACTGCTTGAGCGTGTATCGATGACTGTTATACTTATTAAATTATTGCCAAGGCTGTTTAAGTTAATGCTAATTGCCATCAGTAGTCGCGATTGTAATTGTTATCGTGTTTAAGCCAAGGCATCGCTTTTATGATGTGTTTGTATACATGGCTGAATAGAGTAATTATTTAAAGTTCATAGGACAGTTGAATATGGCAAGATTGAATATAGTAAATGTCAGTCGAGCATATGTGATGCTGTGTGTCAAAAGTATTACTCGAAACCGGTTGCATCGTTTGATTTGTCGGTATATATTCGTCCTGTCTAAACATGGAAGAGTACCAATTTCTATGCCTATGGAGGAGTTTCAATCTCTGTGCCTAACTCTGTGTGTATCTTGGCCCAAATGACCTTATTTACTAATATGCTTATTTGGTCATTATATAATCTTTGTTTGGCTCACATATGTTGGATCATCTATCTATTTGCTCTTCCTGCTCTGAAGATCCATCCTACTTACCGTGCAATATAGTGCGAGTCTGTGACAACTTGTAAAGATATAAATGAGGAGCTTGTTGCCATGAGTTACTGAACAAGTCACTGTTGCCCTTTGAAGAAAACAATTGCTAGACTTGAGACATTTTGGTGAGTATGCTGTCATATTTCAAGACAAAACAATGGTGGCACTTGAGTAAGCTGCTGCTAGTTGTTGCTATTTGCTACTGTTCTGGTACCATCTGATGGCTGATCTTGAAGTAATTCTTTGCGGTTGAAACTGTTATACTTGATGTTACTTTTTGGAGAATTGCCACATCTTGAGTTAAATTCTTGTTGCTGCATTTGAGGGATGAATTGTTGATATTGATAGCTGTTGAGGAGTAGATGATTCCCTAAGGTTCCAGTAGTTGTTAGCTGCTAAGCGTTTCTTTGAGATTAAGTCGGGCGATTCGATTTATGAGATTCTAAAATCTGATTTCTGCCTTCAGATATCCCTTGATAAATTCGCTCATTAAAAAACAGATGTTACACCCGATTAGTTTGATGCACGTGGAGTTGAATCTGATGCTATATTTTGAGCTAAAACATGTGTAACGTTCTGGTCAAAGTATCATTGTATTACTGGACTTGTTTAATGTCAGTCACTACCGTATCTTTTAGCATAGTTCTTTGGTTTCTTGGTGAAAAATCCGTCGATTCTTCTTGGTTTTCTTGGCCGAAAACTGTTATTTAAAATTGTTCTAGACAGCTATAATATCCCCTATATTCACTGATTCGAATGTGAGGCTACACTTAGGCCAATGAAATTGAAATTGAGGTTGCGTCCCTTCAGTTTTGATATAATACTGATTTGAACATGATACTACATGACCCTTCCAGAAAGGTTGTCCCTCGGTTTGCTTTCCTTCGGAAAAGGTGATGATGACACTTATGGATTTATTACATATATACTGGATACCAAGATGCTTGGGGGCGACTAGATTGACTGACAAGTCACTAGAACACACCCATGACTTGTTTGAGATGTCCCTTTACAAAATATAGATCTGAGCCTTCCGTAATTATAACTCCTATTGTTTTATTACGGATCCGAAGGTTTTACTCGTATTTATTCATTTTACTAACTCTTTTACTAAGTGTCTTTTGCAGATACCCGGAGGCGCATCCTAAAGTTAAAACCCAAGCAGAAAAGGAAAATACCGTAAGTTCTCTTCACTCCCTCTTTATATGATTTTAACTTTCTTGTTAAATGCATACCCTACTGTGTTGTGATTATATTGTTGTTGACTTATTTGGTTTTCTGTTTTGGTATCTCGCCGGAATTTTTAAAAATCCGGCGACCTTGGTTTGGTTTCATTTTCGGATTTGATGCCCGCTTTGAGGGATGAACTGATTTTTTTTATTTGTTGGTATCTGGCGACCTTCTGGAATTTTCTGATGATCGTTGGTTATTATTGCCACCGTTTTTGGGACTGTCTTGACATTTTTGCCCTTTAACTGTTTTTGTACTATTTTCTTGGACTGTCTCCGGTGATTCTTGGGCTTTCCAGTGAGATGCTGTTGTTTACTTGCCTCTCGGATTGATTTTCTTTTGATTTTGGGCGGTTTGACCCTTTTATTATTTTATTAAACTGATTCAAAACAATTACTACACTTTTGGTACACTGATTTTGAACAGATACTACGTTGGCCGATGAAGGAATCTCCATCTGATTTTCAAGGTCTCTCATGTATAAAAGACGAGTTTTATTTTTAGTTTACTTATTAATTCTTGTCGCTATTTCAGATACTACACTTTATATTTGCTGTTTTATTGAGGATATTTTGAGTTCGGGTGATACAAGTATTCCTCTTTATGTAAGTATATCGATCTTCATTTTATACTTGACAGTATGATAATATTTTGGGTTATCAACGGGTTTACTCCTAGATCAATAAAATCATGCACATATCATATAGTAGGTATTTCTTAAAAAGTAAATGATCTGGGTCATTGTTCATACTCAACCATATTTGTATGAGGTTATTTGTGTAAGTATGTTTATTTGTTGGACGCTTCTATTCTAACTATGTTTTTGTAACATCTATGTTTTGCAGTTTGTTCATAGTTCACCACTCGAAGTTTATCCTACAAGAAAAATGAAGAATTTTTTAATTAATTGGGCAGACTACTTGTACAATCGATTCCTCAAAGAAAAAATGAAAGGTTGAAGCTATATTAGTTAGTATTTTGATGTAATTGTTGACTATGTCGTATTGTTATTAGCTAATGATTGTAAGCTACTAATGATTGAGATACTATTTTAAATATATTATAATGTTTTATGCGAATGATTATATTATATTATATTTTGAATGAGTATTCTTTTTGTTATCTTTTTGATATTTTATTTATTAGGTGAAAAAACAGAGGGGGGGGGGGGGGAATAGGTACCAAAACAATAAATAAAAAGTAAAAAAATCTAGATAAAACACTTGGATAACGCTATGCAAGCTAGTATCTTCAAAATAGAAGTATAACTTGCATAGCGCTTTTTTTGCGCTATCTAAGAAAAGTGTTGTGGTAGTAGCTTGCATAGCGTTTTTTTAAGCTCTATCTAAGCTACCATAGCGGTAGCTTAGATAGCGCTATGCAAGCCTTAAAAAAAGCGCTATGCAAGCGCTTTTCTATAGTAGTGGTTCCTTAGTCTAGTTACAATAAAATACCTAAGTGTTGTGTATATACAACTGTATACATAGTATATAAAGTGTATTAGAAGTCCACTAGTTAGTTGTATTATACTTAGAACTCTACTAGTCTTGTGTGTATAAATAGAGGAAATGGTGTACATATTTTTCACTAAATATACTCGATTTTTTCCTCATCTCTGGCGGTATATTTGTACATGGTATTAGAGCATATACACACATAAATTACGCTGCAAAATGTGTTCTCAGAAAACACAACAATGGCCTCAACTTCTGTCTTAACCTCATTGTCTATTTCTGCTTCCTCACTGCATCACTTTATGTTTGCTTGTCCTATCAAGCTCAAGCCTACCAACTATCTTATTTGAAGGACTCAAATCATGCAGTTAATGCAAGTCATGAAAGTGACAAAACTGATCTAACAAACTAAGCTTGAGACATGTTCATCTGAAGGCAAAGATGACACTTGGAAGGCTGCTAATGGAAAGGAAAATGAGAAGGTTTCTGAGAGTAATTGAGATGAACAAGATGTTCTTGTGAGGACTTGGATATCAGAAACTATGACTGAAGAGAGCATGTACCTCATTGTGGCTCTACAGCCAAAGAGATGTGGGAGTGTTTGAAGGAAGCTTATCTCCAAGCAACAAAGGATAAAGAGTCCCAACTTAAGCAACAACTGCAGAACATTAAGTTGGGAATAAAGAAACTTAATGAGTATTTTAAGGAGCTCAAAAGCATATGTGATGGACTTGCTGTCATACACAAGCCAGTTGATGAAGATAGCAAAGTTATTAACTTTGCTAGAGAGCTAGGTTCTAAATACAAAACTTTTAGAATTGTTATGTTGGGCAAAGATCCATATCATACCTTGAATCAATTTATCAATTTTCTTAGAGGTTTTTACATGAGGGAAGAAGAGGAGGAGGTGTCACAAAAGAACTACAACATGGCTTTCACTACACAAATAGGTAGAGGAAGAGGAAACTACAACCAGAGAAGAGGAAACTCCAACTACAATTCAAGAGAAAGGGATTTCAGGCCTGCAGGATAGGCAAACACAAATCAGAATACTCAAAACAATCAAGTATGCATGCTTCAAATAATTACAAGGGAAGAACTAGCACTTAGGCATGTCAAATATTTGGAAGGAACAACCATTCTTCTCTAAAGTACTTCTACAGGTGAGATTACTCTTACCATGATAAATAAGATCTCCCTCAGGATTTAGTTGTTGTTAACCTACCAAACTCCACATGTGAAGATGATGCCATGTATATGGACTTAGGTGCAACCACACACATGACAAACCCAACAGATAATTTGTCTGATCTGTACACTTATAAAGAAACTGACAAAATAATTGTTGGGAATGGATTACAGTTAGAACTTAGAAATAACACATGTTGGAAACACAAAACAAATCAGGCTTGAATATTAAGGATATACTAGTACTTTTTACCACAGTTAGTAAAATTACAAAGGATAGTTTTGCAAAACTTGAGTTTGGTTTTCTTGTTAAGGACAAAAGGTCAGAGACTCTACTGGCCAAGGGATCTAACACAAGATGACTATATCAACCGAAGACAACAACATATATGTCGTAATAGCAACACAAGATTGGAAGAGCAAAAAGAGTATTTGACACTCTAGATTAGGTCATTTAGTTTGAAGTCTTTAATTTTTTTTAGTAGTAATAAGAATATTGATGTTAGGAGTTGGAATAAGGTGTCTGTTATATGTACTAGTTTTCAGTTAGGGAAAAGTTGTAAGTTTTATTTTGATTCAAAAAATAAAATTGAGAAGTTTCCTTTACATAAGATACACTATGATATCTGGGGTCCAGCACCAGTTGAGTCTTCCCAACATATGAAGTATTATGTGATCTTTGTGGATGATCATACAAGATATACATGGCTTTATCCCTTAAGGAAGAAATCTAAATTTTGTGAAGTGTTTATTAAATTTTAGAAAATGGTGGACAAACAGTTTTCTAGTACTATCAAAATATTCCAATGTGATGGAGGTGGTGAATTTATCCAAACTGAATTTGTCAAACACTTGGAAAATTGTGGTATTATCATACATATATCTTGTCCACAAACTCCATAACAAAATGGCATATCTGAAAGGAAACATAGATATATATTGGAGACTGGATTGGCACTATTGTTTCATACTGAATTACCTCAGTTTTTATAAATTGAAGCCTTCTTAACAACTGTATTCCTGATAAACATGATGCCTTCCTCAATTCTAAAGAATGAAATTCCTTTTATGAAACTACATGGTGGTGCTCCTGACTATAATAACTTGAAAGTTTTTGGTTGCGGGTGTTATCTCTATATAAAGGGACATAACAAATTTTCTCCAAAGACATATCCTTGTGTATTTATTGGCTATAATAGTCTACACAAAGTATATATGTGCTATTGTCCTCAGACTAGTAGAGTTTATGTGTTTAGGCATGTCATTTTTTATGAGCTTACTCTGACCTATGTTCAAGCAGATCCACCAAACAACACCCTATCATCACCTCATCTAGCTACCTTCCTTGAAATCTTTTCTAATGTGCAGGGACAAGCTGCTACTTCAAATGGCAATAACATATCAGGAGAAGTGTTGGATAATGCTTAGCCTATGCATGATTTTGAGACCGTGGACGTGTATAACGTGCATGAGCATGTGCATGATGTTGAGACTATGAATGTGCATAATGTGCATGAGCTTGATCAAACTACTTAAATTGTGCATGTGAATGGTCATGATAATGGTCACCATATGGATAAAACTTCTGATCATGACAGTGGAGAGTATACTCACAGTAACACAAGTGATGATGTTCATATAATAGAAGATGGAGAGAGTAATGATCAGACTACAGACACAGGTGAAGCTAAAGAGCTTAACAACTTTGTAGTCTATGATCTAGAGGGCATACAATTGGAAATTGATTTATCAAAATGGTTTAATAATACTGGAAGTAGTGATAATGTACCTGTGCAAACTTTCTCATATGAGATGAAGGAGAAGCAGTAGAGGGCATCACATGGTGACTAGACATAAGGCAAAAAAGATGCCTATAACTCACACCTCACTGGCTACTGAGAGATCAGATATGAAACAAAAAATGTGAGTCCATCACTTGTTATTCCCTATTGGTATGCAGCAATGCAGGAAGAAATTGATGTATCACACAAAAATCAGACATGGACTCTTGTATCCAGGACATCAGACATGAACGTTATTATTTCAAGATGGGTGTTTAGGACCAAACTAAAGTCTGATGGCACTATTGATATATATAAAGCCAGATTTGGTTGCAAAGGTATACTCACAACTTGAGGGCATTGACTTTGAAGAAATATTTAGTCTAGTAGTCAAGGCTACTACTATAAGAGTAGTTCTGTCAGTTTCTGTAAGCTTGCACTAGTCTATCAGGCAATTGGATGTTAAAAATGTTTTTTCTGCATGGATATCTTCAAGAAAAAAAAAATATCAGTCAACCTTCAGGCTTCATTGACTCAAAGTATCCAAAACATGTGTACCTCCTTAGGCACTTAGGGCCTGATTTGACAGGTTTAGTATCTATTTGCTACATATTGGCTTTCAATGCAGTAAAGTATGCTCATCCTTGTTTATTCTTAACAACAGAAGATGGACTATCTTACTTTTTCTACATGTGGATGATATTATAATTACTGGAAGCTTAGATGAATTTATTAATGACATAATGTCTGGCCTAGCAAACGAGTTTTCCATGAAAGATCTTGGACCATTGCATTTCTTCATAGGAATTGAAGTACAATACTTCAATGGAGGGATCCACTTGAGTCGGGGAGTATGCTGCAGAGTTGCTCAAGAAGATTGATATGACACTTGCAAAGCCAGTTTGCACATCTTTAGCTCAGAAGCATGGTCTATAGCTAACAATATGCAACACAGTTGATGCATCATCATACAAAAACATTGTAGGAAGCCTCAGATATCTTTACTTAACTAGGCTTGATATATCACATACAGTCAACCTAGTCATCCAGTTCATGCAAGCCCCAAATAGTGAACATTTTAAGCTGTAAAGAGAATCCTTAGATATGTGAGAGGGACATCAGACTATGGTCTAAGGTTACTAGCTAGATCACCACTCAGGTTGTATGGGTTCTCAGACTAGGAGGATGTGCAACAACAAGGAGGTCAACCACAGGTTACTCAATATATCTAGGTGCAAATTGCATCTCTTGTGCTTCTAAAAAACAACATACATTGTCTAGATCCAGTGTTGAAGCAGAGTATAGAAAACTTGCTTCAACTACAAGTGAAATGACCTGGATAATATACAATCTAAGAGATATAGGAGTTTATTTGAAGTAAGCACCAACATTATTTTGTGACAACATCAGTGCATTGTACATTAAAATCCAATTTTGTATGCTAGAACTAAGCACGTGGAGATGGATTACCACTTTGTAAGGAAAAATATAGGCGGAGGATAACTTATGACACACTTTGTAAGATCAAGAGATCAACTAGCAGATATACACACTAAGGCATTGACAAAGCAGGAGTTCACAAGATTCATAAGCAAGCTAGGAGTATGCATACCACCACCTCACTAGCTTGAGGGAAAGTGTTGCGACATGGAATCATGGACATGGAGTCTTGCATGCATGAAGGTTCCTTAGTCTAGTTACAATAGGATACCTAAGTGTTGTGTATATACAATTGTATACATAGTATACAAATTGTATTAGAAGTCCACTAGTTAGTTGTATTATACTTAGAACTCTACTAGTCTTGTGTTTATAAGTAGAGGCAATGATGTACATGTTTTTCATTCAATATACTCGATTCTTCCCTCATCTCTTGTTATGTATTTCTACACATATGAGCAAGGAGAAATGCTTTGTTTATAATGTACTAACATTCCTTAAACCTATGTATAATAACATTAAATAAACTACATGAGATGTCTAGTCGCTTTAATATCTGTAAATAGAATTTTCATAAATAAATAGCTTAGAAAAAATGGAGATGCATTATTTTGAGTAAAATTCATTTATGTATCTCGAATTTGTAGGTAGTACATAAGCGAGAGCCCAACCATGTGTCTTGTATATGGTAATTGGCAACGTTCCTTGCTACGTGAGCCTAAGTAGTGAGCCTAGCGAGGGGATAAGTGAGCATAATGTTGCATTTTTCAGTTACTCTATCACGAAATGACATCTTTTTATATTTGTAACAATAAAATGATTTATAATTCAGATAGAAAACTCGAAAAAATGATATTTTATATGTGTTTTTGATTATTATCTTTTTAAAATTTCGTGTGGAGTGCTTTTGGCTCCATTTTTAAACAAAAATAAAGTGTACACCATAGATCAACATATACTCGTCGAGACGTATTTTGATAAATTAATTAGTGATAGTCGTAGAGAAAAGTGACACTTTATACATGCTTTGATTATTATCTAAAAAAATTGTGACTTATCTCAAATCATAAATTTTAAATTTTATTTATTTCTCTTAATTTTACATACGAGGGAGTGGATGTATCTGTATTCAGTAGTAGTAAAATATAGCCATCAAAAGTCGAACAAACGTGACAATAACAGGCCTTAAAATTCTATTGGATGGAAAAAAAGCCAAGTGTCAGTTGAAGAAGAATGTGCATAACCTTTTGAAGAAGCACCATGCTCCCCAATAATTCATTATTCAAGTATCTATGTGATTATTCATTCAGTCACTATGATGTACCTTCTTTATAAACCTGTCGGATTGGAACGTGGGATTCGTGGAATGGAAGATTCCACCTTTTGGAGCAAAGAATCTTTATGGTAAAAGCACTTTTAGTTGTTGTCTCTAACATCAGCATCAGTCATTGATATATTCCATGACCTAATAGTTAGATTCCTTTCCACCATACCCAACATGGTTCTTTTTATCAAGAAATTCAGTAAAATTAAAGTACTACTGTAATTCATAGTGTACTAAAATAAACGTGATCATATAAATTGAAACGGAAAAATTATGGTAGAAGAGATAGATATCAAGCATTTTGTTTGCTTCATAAAGTCTAATTTACGACCTAAGCTAAAGAATAAAGATGACATATTCCAATTCAGAGCTTAAGTTCCATGAATCGGATTCTTTAAAAGGTAATTGCAGATAATTTTATTTAATGTTATTGATTGATAATCTAGAATAAATACTAAATAACCTATTACGGGTATAACATGTTAAGTTACATTGACAGTGTAAATTTTTATTATATTGTGAATATATATATTCGTTAATTAACCCTAAGGAATGAAAAGCACTACCATGAGATGAAATATTTTAATTAAATCCCCTAATTTGGTCTCAATCTTTTAATATCCCAAAAAAAATGGAGAAGCTTAAGATGTTCAAAAAGTTTAAAAAAAAAATAGTATGACATGTTACATATAATTATGTAAATTAAATATTAGGATCAATTGATGTTATCCTTCCAGCTGCCTCAAGCTAATTTCTTCTCGTCTAATTGCCATAGATAATTCTCGGCCATGATCATTAATCTGATCTACTGTTTAACCATTGGATATATAGTTCATTGACTCAACTAATTCAGATACGCATTGATTAAAGACCTATTTTGAAAGAAGCGTTCCATACCATGAATGTTTGTATTCTTAAGACTCGAATTCGAGACTTATATCTATACTTTAACAAAGGTAAAATAGCTAAGAAAAACATGAATGCTAAGGAAGATAAGTACATCAATTTAATCCAGTAAAATAGCTAAGGGAATATATATATTAACATGAATGCTCTTTGAAAGTCATAAAACTGCATAAACAATGAACAAAGTAAACAAGAAATAAGCATGTCCAACTTAATAATCAACTTGATAGTCAATTTGCAAAACAAAGTCTCCCTCTCTTGTATACCAAACCCTTTTCTCCTATACTAGAAAATGAAGTTGAAAGAAAAAGCTCACAAAAAAATGGTAATTCATCTTATATGAGGATTCCAACAATATTGTAACTCCAACCCCAAATCTATACACATCCTAAAAAGAAATTAACATAAAAAACTCAGTTTCATGAACTTATGATTCTATATACAATATAATAAAAGAGTAAACTAACACTAACTCATGACTCAAACTATGAAAATGTACCCGAGTTCTCCTTCAAATCAGCTTCAAATGAGAGTATTTTTCTACCTTTTGTCAGTATAAATATGAGGCTGAATTCCTTTTGTTGCTGCACGAACACTCCGATCCTAGAGTGCACCTTGAGAGATCAGAATTCAAATTTCATATGATATGATATCTTCTCATCCTTTTAAGTTTAGGTGGATATAATTTATCGATGTTGTACCGGTAGAAACTAACACGTATCCGGTAAAATACTCTTAACTGCCCCAAGTTGACCCAGAGACCACTCATGCATGCATGTTAAGTCATGTTGTTTCTCCTCTTACTTTGGGTAAATCTGTTTCATTAGCCTTGTTATTTGTAAGAAGCGATGAAAGAAAAAAGGTAGCTCGGTACATAAAGCATTTTGCGCTCACATAGGATTAAAAACAAAAGGTCGCACCCCAAGGAAATGTAATGTAGGAAGCTTATCTGAGGCCAGATCTACGATCTGAACCCACTAATCACACGAAGATAACTTGATCGTAGCTCAAAGGGTCCAAAGAAGGGAGGAATGAAAACCAAACAAAAAATATCTACCTAGAATAGACCAAAGTTACTTAGTACTACTAAAATGGAGGAAGATTGTTAAAATAATGTTGACCTTAGATCAGAGAAGGGAGTGAAGACCCTATATTCCAAGGATCAACATAATCACCAGCCCAAGAAAGAGAAGGATCAATACAATTCATCTCTTCAATCTGATTGATCTCATGGTTAGAATATTGAAACTTGGCATTGTTGGTAATGAAGTTTTGTTGATGAAGGCTAGGAGCTATAAGGGATGCCAAATTTGATTTTGAACTAGATATTAATGAAGATCCAAAGATAGGGTAATTTGAAAGAAGTGAAGTACTAGAGTAATTACTAGTCACAACATCTTGGATCTTCTTGAATCCATTAGAAAACCCTAATCCAAGATTTTCATTGGAAACCTTAGAAATATTGAACAATCTTGGAAATTGAATGTTGAGATCAAAAGGGTTTGTGGGTAATCCATAATTAAACAGAGGATTAATATGATCAACAACTTGGGGTCCATGAAGATGTTGACCAAGATTTGTACTAGTAGTTGAAACAATATTTGGAATTGGTGAATATGTAGTACTAGTAGCAAGATTTGGTTTCTTGATTTTCTTGTTTTTCCTAGAGGCACCACCCAAAGGGACATTCCTTAGGGTTCCACCTCTAGTCCAATACCTTTTACAAGATTTGCAAAAGTGTCTTGGCTGAGACAAACTATAATTGTTGTAGTAACAAAACTTGGTATTTGATGAATCACAACGAGGGCATTTTAGGGCTTGTTGTTGTTGTTGGTCTTGGTTAGTTTGTTTCTCCATTTTTTTCTCATTATTCTGCAAAAGAGAGGGGAAAAAACAAGAAAGAAAAAGGTGTTGAATGAATGAATATTCTCTTACAAAAGCTAAGAAACAAAAATGGGGTCAAGAAAGAATGTGTACCATATTCTTCTCATCACAATCTCCTAGCATTTTCTTCTTGATTCTCTCTCTAGAAGGAATTTGTGAGAGACAAAGAGTAAGCAGACAAAGAGCTGAAGAATATTTAGAGAGGGGGAGATGGAGAGAGATATATTAAACTAACAAATTTTATATTAGTCTGAGTTTAAGTTCTATGCATAGACGGTTATTTACACAATCAAGATGCTTATAAGTTCATGATTCTTTATACTACTTTAAATTGGTTGTTTTTGTGCCGAGACTCTACCGAAAACATCCTCTCTATCTTTCAAGATCTGCGTACACTCTACTCTTTCTAGATCCCACTTTTTAAGAGTTTACTGGGTATGTTATTATTGTTATTGCAAGATGCTTATAAGTTAACAATATCTATATTTCTGAAATATATATATATTACTCCCCCTATTTCATTTATATTGCCATGTTTAACTTTACCTCAGCTCTAAGTAAGAGATAAATATTTTAAAAATTTATGATATTAAACATTAAATGAAAAGTTTATAATTTTAAGAATTTCAAACATAAAAATATGTCATTCTTTTTAAAATAAACTAAAATGAAAGAGTTTCGGAAATGAAACAAGAGATCAATCAGTAACAATTGAAAAAAATCACTACTTCATAACGAGTTATACTCTATATATGATGTATTAAACCTTTATATATATGGTTAGTATACTTAACTCCTATCACTGTTAGGAGTTAACTTGTACATACGATTAGTATAAATAATTTTAACTATTAATACACTTTAACATATTTAACAGATAATCTATCATATTTTCACGTTATTATGACGCTCATGAAGGGGGGCATGCCTATGAAGATATGGTTCACATTATAGTTTAAACGAATCTCACATCGGAATGAGAGAAGAAGTTAGGAACCTTATAAGAATGAGTGCAGAATCAATTATTGAGGTGTCTTTTTGGGTTAAAACCTAAGGAACAAATTTGTGCGGGCCTAGATCCAAAGCGGATAATATCTTAACAGTTGGACCAAGATCGTTACAGATGATATCAGAGCAGAACTCTACCTCAATATACGTTGGTGAAGCAAACCTCACATTACACCTTAGGCGAATCCACATCGAAATGCAGAATTAAGAACGTTAGGGGCCTTATAAGAGACACATTCTTAGTTAAAACCTAAAGGACAAGCCCGTGTAAGCCTAGAACTAAAACGAATGATACTTTACTAGGGCCGTTACACTATTATTTTCACATTTTATGAATCATTATTCTTTATATAATTTGTTAATAAAAAACTACACTATCAATATATATTAGTTAAATTCTACCATTATTTATTTCCTAATTTCACGTGAAGGGTTCGGTTCGGTCTAAGAAGAAAGGTAGGTCGATATTAAATAATGTGGCAAAAGAATATTATGGAAAGTATACCAGTCTAAGGGGTCGGGTTGACCCGGAACCGGACCGGTCGACCCGGTATAAAATTCGGTCCGGACCGGTAAGGCTTACCGGGTTGGGTTTGGTTTGGCCCCAACCCAACCCGCACGGGTTACAGAGAAATCCGATAAGGATCCGGACCGGTTGAACCGGTAACCTTACCGGTTAACCGGTCCGAACCGGTAAGGAAAAAAATAAAAATAAAATTAAAAATAAAATAAAAGGGATGTTGGTGCCCAACGGTAACATTACCGTTGGGACGGGGGAGGGGGGGTAGAGGGGCTGGGGGGAGGGGCCAACGGTCAGTGGACCGTTTGGCTTTTTTTGTTTTTTTGTTTTTTAATTTTTTGTTGATTACATTTTTATCCTTTAAAAAATCTATAAATACTCTACATTTTTATCACACAATTATTTCTACAATTCTCTCAATTCTCATACTCTCTTAATTCTCTATATTATCAATTCTCAAGTTATTATTATTATTATTATTAATTTTCAAAGTAGCAAGACTTGAGCTTGACGCGAGTTTGATTGAATTCAATCCAAAGTTTGGTACACTCGTTTCATTCTCTAATTATTTTATTAAATTGTCATATTTATTTGTTGATTATTTAAATATTTTATAATGTCTTTGCTAAGGGGAATCGGGTCGGGATTGCGCCGTAAATCTAGTTCAAGGGGTAAAAAATCTATAGGTTATTCATCATCTAATCAAAATATAGACTATGACCAAATGCAAGAAGATTTTGGAATAGAAGATAATGAATATGATAACGTTCAATTAGATAATATTGTTGAACTTGAAGAAACTGAATCTCCTACACCTACTAGTGTTCCTTCTGTCAATGTTGGTACGGCTAGTGGTAGTCGTAGACCCCCTTTACGTGATTCTGAGACCGAGTAAGGAGAAAAATGAGTAAAGTGTGGCTCTTTTATGATAGAGTTGGGGACACTGATAGAGTTAGATGTAATATTTGTGGAAAAACTTACAACCATAAGAGAGGGGGTGGTGACGGGGACTGCACTATGTAGGCATTTATTGAAAGATCATCCGATACTGATAGGGTGTTGCCACCGATTTAGAACCCGATCAACAACAACTTAATCCATTAAGGGGTTGGCTAAATGCGATCCAAAAGGATCGCGTTGAATTAGCAAAAATTATTGTGAGGTTGTTTACCTTTTATTTTGCTTCTTCATATTTAATTACATATATTCAAAGAGTATATAATCCTTGTTTTACAGATGTTCCTCGTAGTACTTGTAGAGCCGATGTTTTTAGACTTTATAATGATTATGTTATTTTTTTGCAATATTTGTTCACTAATCTTCCATGTCTATTTAGTTTTACTGCAGACATTGGACATACTTTAAACGGTTATGATTAATTAACAATTACTTGTCATTGGATTGATGAAAATTTTAAAATGGAAAAACGTATTATTGCTTTTGCGTATGACGAGGATCAAAGTCATACTGGAAAATATATAAGCGAAACTATTTGTGCTTATGCCAAAAATTATAATCTTTATAAAAAAATACTTTGTATAGCATTCGGTAATGCATCTAATAATATTGCTGATGTAGATCTTTTAAAAGTGGAATTAGAACTGTCACTTCCTGATATATTTCATGTTCGTTGTGCTTGTCATATTTATAATTTAATTGTTAAAAGTGGTCTTGAGTTATTTGCAACTGAAATACAAATTGTCAAAAGAGCTGTTGGAGTTATTCAAGGTAATAATAGAAAAAATAGACTTATAGAATTTAAAGAAAAATGTAAATAATTTGATTTGAGACCTAAATTCATGCCACAAGATATTATTACACGGTGGAATTATACTTATTTGTTTTTAAAAGAATGTTATAAGTATAAAGACCTCATAACACATGTTTCAAATACTCATTGTAAGAATGTGATTTATATGTTAACCGACGATGTTTGGAAATCAATTGCTGAACTTTTAAAAAAATTACATAAATTTTACACTGCTACTGTTGAATTTTCGGGATCTTATTACCCAACAATTTGTAATGCTTTAGCTCATATAGCTGAAATTTCATATTTACTTTATTATTTAAAATAAAATATAAAATATAAAGCTACAGTTACAGTTATGTTTGAAAAGTTTAATTTTTTTTTCCTATTCCTGATATTTATTGTATTGGTGCAGTCTTAAATCCTTCTGTTAAAAAAGTAGATTGTCATAATTTAATATTTAGTTTATATACTTATATGGAAGTAGGTGAAACAGAAACTCCATCTTCATTTGATTGCATATGTAAATTTGATACTAATTTAGCTAAATTATATGATTATTATGTTACATTACATGACAACAATAACTCTGCTACTAATATTTCTTCTAGTTCTGCTTCTGCTTCTGTGTCTACATCTGCAGGATTCGATGAAGACCAAGAAAATGAATTTTTATCTATATGGAGCACTTTTGCAACAACACAAGCAAGCACAACTCGAAATTGTGATGATATGCAGTTTTATTTGCAAAAGTCAACATAGCCGAAGAAGAACTTTCAACCTTTACAATGGTGGCATGATAACAAAAGACAATTTCGGTACTAGCAGCTATGGCACGAGATGTTCTTAATGTGTCTCTCAACAGTGGCTTCTGAAAGTGAATTCAGTCAAGCACAAGATCAAATAGGAGACACACGTCACTCATTGGGCGGAAACACATTAGAAGTGTTAGTATGCTTAAGGGATTTGATCAGATTAGAGAGAAGAAATCAAGGATATGAAGACGTTGACTCTCCGGAAGATGAAGAAATCGACAATATTATGGAAACTGGGAGCGCAATCGGGACTGAAATTAATACTCCAGATTTAGAGGTTATGGAGCAACCTATAAATTACGAAGAACTTGCAAGAAGGATGCATAATATGTAAATAACAATTATTATTACTTCATTATGTACTCTTATTAACAATTAACATTATGAATAATGAAAGTTCGAAAGTTTACATCTTATCATTAGTTTTTATTTTATTATCTCTTTAGTTGTTATTTGTTAACTTATCTTATGTCTACTAATATAATAAATTAATAAATTTTTGGAATAAAAAAAAATTAAAAAAACTAATATAGTTTATATAACTACAATATAACTATAAAGTATAAAGTTATAAAATATATTATATTATTATATTACATACTTAATTTGAATTTAGTTAGATTTTCGAAATTTACAAAAAAAAAAAAAAAAAAAAAAAACCCGGACCGATAGACCAGGTTCAACCCGGACCCGCACGGACCGATCAGAAATCCGGTAATGAACCGGACCGGTAGGCCCGGTAAGCCAATGAACCGGAACCGGTTCAACCCAGTAACGGACTACCGATCCGATCCGGATCGATCCGTTAGACATGTATAATGGAAAGACATCCTTTTTAGTCTAAGAAGAGAACAGAAAAGTAAAGTAAGCAGCACATGACAAATGAATCTCGAGATTTCCAAGAAAAAGAGAAATATTCTTGTAGTTTAACATTAAAGCAGAAATTTGTTTAGATTTAGAGAGAGCCGTCTTTGGGCCCGTGCGAACTGTGCTACTGCACAGGGTTCGAAAATCGAAAATTTTTAGGGGTCCCATTTTTTCATTTTTTATTAAGTATACTAGCCAGAATTTACTGTAAAAGCTCATAATTCGCATGTCTTAGCTCAATCAAAGTAGGGGTTGATTAACTTGAAGTTGTATTGAGTTGTTATTTACAATTTAAAATAATTTCTAATTACTGAAATCTTATATTTACTTATATTAAGTGCCCACTTTTACGAATTAGAACAGGGCCTCATGTAATCGTAAAGAAGAACTGCGTAGCAACTCTCCTTAGAACTATATAGAAGAAAGAAGAACAACTACTAATAGTTCTTTAATTAGAACTGCTACTCTTATAATAGAATAGTTCAATTCGAATAGGCCAGGTGTTTACGTCGGGTTCGTACACGCAACAGAATTTGAAAATTTATGTTTCAAACCCGACGACGGTCGAACTGCAGTATGATAAGTAATGAAAATACAGACACAAAGTAGTAATGTAAAACTTCGACAGAAGACTTACATTTTGTAGCAATCAGCCAAGCAGTTGAATCTTTGTGTTCTGTGTAGTCCGAGGGTGCACACGCAAACGTCCCTCGATTTGTAAGTTCAGAGAACTGTGATGTAATTTGCTAAGTCAGGAATGCTAGAGATTCTGACATAGCTTTAGAAAAGATTTACCTCTCTTAGGTTTAGTATATTTAGGAATGGGAGGTAAGCCCTCTATTTATAATTGCAAAATAGAGTCTTAGGGTTTCCGTGGGCTGCGCCCAGCAGAAAATCAGACTGGCAAAATTCGGACTGCCATAATCCATACAGGCACCGCGGTCCCACTAAAGAGGCACTGCGGTGCTGCCCAGTGTTCTTGGAACTGCGGTCCCAAAACAGGGCACCACGGTCCTGTCCTATTTTTCAGTCTTTTCCCATTTTAATGTCCCGGTCATCGATCAAACATATAGGTATAATCTCCTTCTAATTACATCCTTCAATCGACAGAACATTTGATTTAGTGTTACCCTTCAGGCCTTTACATATCGTCACTAATAACATTAGGATCTTCACGGAACTCCTAAACTGCGCCGGAAGACGAACCCAATATGTAAAGTTTAGCAACACAAAATATGTGAACTGAACCTATATGTGAGAAGATAAAATCCCTTCATTCATGACACACTCAACCAAGCTTAGGATTTGTCAAGTGTCTATCCAAATGACTTGATTATAATAACTCATCTATATTAGTAGACAACAGGACCATGTCACAGACATGTCCAATGCATTGGCCAATGACTTAGTCAACCTAATACCATATGAGTACCTGAGTGCTCACTCGAATATAAATTCAAGGAATGAATCATTTCTTGGCTCACATACCACCTTTAATCTACTTCGTAATGCACCCAAAACAAGCTGCGTCTCAATCTATAAGGCATTTGAGCTTAGGACAGGATCAAAGTACATTACTCCGTAAACAAGATGATATTGACCTCAAGTCTAAGGACTTTTATCTTCTACACGTCGATAACATTATATATATATATAACAAAACAGTACATCAGCAAGGCATACTAATACTTCAACAAGTATCCATGTGTCCATCACGAGTTGTCATAACTCGTAGCATGTGAGACATACTACATCCCCTAAGGATATGATGTAGACCACACGTCGACATATCGCATATCATCGATATTCCAATTTCGATGATCATTAGTCGAGGTAATTTAAGAGTTATATTAAAATATTAATTCTCACTCCATTAATAAACACGTAAACTCTAGGGATGCATCTATAGAATATTATAAACAATCAACTAATAATTCAACAAAAGCAAATGTCATAATATTAATCATCATTAATATAAATATGAATGTGTATAAAGTACATTGTGTCCTAATACAGATTGTCTCTAGGGCATACATATACTTTCAATCTCCCACTTGGCCTAGAGCCAATCACCAAAATATCTAATACCCATGTTCTCAAAATGACTGTTGACAGTCAATTTTGACCCGTTTTTCGTATATTTGTTGCAATTTTATGTGTTTTTGGACACCGCATTTTAATCATCATTTTTTGCATTTTTATCTTTTTATTTTAAATTAAGCATTGTGTCTTTGTTAATATTATGTTTTTATTATTATTACACCGTCGTTTATTTTAATAATATTTGCATCTCTTTAAATAATTAATTGACATCCCGTTTTAATTTTTAATTAGACATTAAACATTTGCTAAATATTGTATTTTATTATTATTGCATCGGCATTTGCATTTTAATAATTTTACATCTTTTAAATAATTTTTCTTTTAAATAATTAACCTGTTTTGTATTTCATCAAATCAGTCTCAATTCGAGGCTTAATTCGGATCAGTCCAATCCAACACCCTTTTTATTTTTTATTTTAATCCAACACCCTTTTATTATCCCATATAAAAATCAAATACCACTTTCCATTTTCCCCCCAAAACCAAACCCAAACCCTAAACCTAAATACTCATATAAATAAAACATACCCCTCTCTTTCATTCCCAACAACAACATCATCATCAGCCGCCCATCTCAATATACTCTCCTCCATTTCATTTTCAAATCCCTAACTCCTCTCATCCTCTTCACCCATACCCTCAACTCCAGTCGCCGTCGACCCCCCATCCGGCGAACCCACTGTCAAATCACCACCACAACATCGTTGACCTCACCTTCTCACCCTCGTCGACCTCTCTTTCTCACTATCTCTCAGCCGCACCCCACTGCTCTTTTTGCTCTTGTCACTGCCACTACCTTGGCGGCGTCGCTCCGGTGTTATACCGTTGAAGTGACACCACCGCTCTTCTATCTCGCTTTTGTTGTTGTTGTCGAATCTGGCCGAAGTATGAACTCCGGCGATGACATGAACTGTGTTTCCGTTTTCTCTGTTGGTTATTTTTGCCACCATTACCGCGGTGTTTTTCTGGAGACATTACTGTTATTCTCCATTTTGTTGCTATTATATGTTGTTAGCGTTTGGACTTATTTGATTTGTTGTTTTCTAGCCGGAGTTTCGAAAACTCTGGCGAACGTTTTGCTTTATTTTGGTATCTGTTATTTGCTTGTACTGTTGGACTGGATATGTGGTCACTCCGGTGACTCTCTGGATATTTCGGTAATAATAGGTGTTTTTCGGCAACCGTTGGTCACTGCTGCTGCTGTTTACTGTTTGATGGACTTATTTTCTGATATTTGGTTAGCTGGCCAGAATTTTGAAAACTCCGGCGATGTTATGATTTTCGGTAGCCTTTTCGCAACCGCCATCGCTTTGTCTTCTTGGGCTGATTTTGATATTTTTTGCCCTTTTATTTATTTATTAAACTGGCCGAACAGATACTACACTCTTGGGGTATTTACTGATTTTGAACATATATTATACTGGTCGATGAAGGAATCTCCGTCTGATTTCCAAGGTCTCCCCTGTATAAAAGACGGATTTATTTTTGGCTTTACTTATTAATTCTTGTCATTGCTTTAAAATTATTTATTCTATTACTAACACTTTTACTAAGTGTTTATGCAGTCACCCGGAGATCATCTTATGCAGAAGGCCTAAAAAGGGCTAAAAGATGTTCCGGAGTTTTATTCGATTTTAGCTTTATTATTCTGTATTGCATTCCATTGTAATTGTAAATTATGAAAACTGCTTAGAATATGTAGAATAAAAATGCAATAAATAATTAACCTAGGTTTGGACGGATAACCGCAAGTTAGCGGATCTTAAAGGATGCCTAACCCCTTCCCTTTAGGATAATAAAGAACACTGATCCAGAATCTCATTAATTTCGCAGATCATTAAATGGAGATTAATTGCAGTATTTTTTATTGCAATAAATCAAGTGTCCTAATTCACTTAACTAATTAGGTGGTGACTCCTCAAAATCAGCATTATTGCTCCATCCAGGGAACCGCGCCAAAGAGCAACGTTGCGGATACCGTTCAGACCCCGAGGTCAAAAACGGGCGCGACAATGACCATTATGCTTCTCTAAGCTTAATGGTTTAGTAAACGAATCTGCTAGATTATTGTCTGTGGGAATAAAGTCAATCTAGATATCTTCAGCTTCCACCATCTCTCTCAGGATGTGGTATTTCCTCGGTACATGTTTGTTTCTGTTTGTTGATCTTGGTTCCTTTGCCTGTGCAAAAGCACTAGTGTTTTCACAATAAATGGTTATTAGACAACTAGCACTCGGAACAACCCCCAGTTCCTTCAGGAACTCAGAAATCGCGACAGCTTCTTTAGCAGCTTTCGATCCAGCAATGTACTCCGCTTCAGTAGTCGAGTCTGCATTAGTAACCTGTTTGGAACTCTTCTAGCTCACTGCTCCTCCGTTGAAAATGAACGTGTAACCAAACTGAGATTTAAAATCATCAACATCTGTCTGGAAACTAGCATCGGTATACCTAGTGCCAACCAGCTCATCAACTCCACCATAGACTAAGAAGTAATCTTTAGTACGCCTGAGGTTCTTGAGAATACTCTTTACTGCTTTTCAGTGTTCCTCGCCAGGATTCTGCTGGAACTTGTAAGTCATACTAAGT
Organism: Przewalskia tangutica; assembly: GCA_029844215.1. NCBI lineage: Eukaryota > Viridiplantae > Streptophyta > Magnoliopsida > Solanales > Solanaceae > Przewalskia > Przewalskia tangutica. The sequence goes on from CM056719.1 coordinate 1,904,812, forward strand.
GCAAAGGACACATCTGTCCTAGTACAGGTCATGACATACATGATCGATCCTATAGCCGAAGCATATGGGATCATCTTCATGTGCTCAAGTTCAATAGCATTAGAAGGGTTGCCCTTCTTTGATAACTTGATGCCTTGACCCATCGGAAGACCGCCTTTCTTGGAATTCTCCATTGAAAAGCGTCTTAGAACTTTGTCTATGTAGACAGACTATGATAGCCCAAACAATCTATTAGGTTTATCTCTATCGGGCCGCGGCGCCAATCTGCAGGGCTGCGGCGCCAACTCTCTGAAGTTGTGGCGCCGCGACGCCTCCCTACAGGGCCGCGACGCCGACTCTCTGAAGTTGTAGCGCCTGGCACCTCCCTGCAGGGCCGCGGCGATGGTTGTCCAGACGTTGCGATGGGAGACAAAAAGACATGACTCTTGGGCTGGCTTTTGAGGCATTAAACCTCTATTACATCCCAAATGAATTCAGCCATTATTTGGCTGAATTAATACTCCATAATCAAGGTCATTACATGGTCATTCAAGACCATTACATGGGCAATTGGAAAGTCATTTTCTCAACACTATAAAATGAGGCCTTTGGCTCATTTGCAAAAACACACTTGACATTCACTAAACAATTCTGAAATTGTCTTCCTCTCTTGCAATCACAAACACTCAAAGATTTTTCTTCCAAAGCAAACACTTGAGTTCCCTTTGCTCATTTTTTTAATTGTTGTTTTATCTTGGTAGATAAGTTGTCATTACAACCGTTGAAAGGATATACGGGGCAATATTATCTTAAGGGATAGATCAAGAATTTGGTCAACTCAGCAAACCCTCATATTTGATCATTTTCAGATTTCTTACTCACTTGTTGTTGTTGTTGCATTCTCATTTCCTTGTCTCTACACATATTTCCCACAAGCTTAAGATAATATTCGCTGCTTTCAACAACAACATGCCTGTTGAAGATCAAGTCAACGCCATGGACAACACCGATGCTCAAGACAATCCTATTGCCTTCAATCCAACTGCTCAAGGCACTAACGCTGCCTTCAACTCCACTATTTTTGGCACTTCTAGTGTCACCACTGATCATGTCATTCCCAATGCCTTCCAAACTACTTATTTTGGCACTTCTAGTGCTACCGCTTCTTTTGGCACTACGAGTGCCACCACTGCTTTGGCACAACTAGTGTCAACACTGGTTTTGGCACAATCAATGCTTCAGTACTGCTCCGGGGACTTATAGTGCCCATGCTCCTGCCCAAGGCGTCAACAATATTTATGATCCTGTTGGAAGCATTCCCAATGCCTTTTCAACTGCTCAAGGGGGCGTCACTGCCCCTACACCTGCTGGTTTTCACCATGAGCGTCCTGAAAAGTTCATGGGTGCTCACTTTAAGCGATGACAGCAAAAGATGTTGTTTTTCCTGACGGTTATGGGAATGTCACGTTTCCTAACCGAAGACCCTCCACTAGTTGGGGAAGATGTGGACCCTCAACCAAATGATTTGGCGGGAGGGGGCCAAAGTAACCATGTTGCTGACGACATGAGGATGGTTCGCAAAGCATGAAAACATAGTGATTTCATGTGTAGGAACTATATTCTAAACAGTTTGTCTGATCCACTATACACGGTATATTGCACCGTTGAAACTGCCAAGCAGTTATGGGACAAACTCCAGAAGAAATACAACACCCAAGATGCGGGTAGTAAGAAGTTCATCATTGGGAAGTTCCTGAAATTTCAAATGATGGTTAACAAAAATGTGACATCCCAAGTCCAGGAATTTCAAATGATTCTACATCACCTGGATTTGGAAGGATTAAAGCCTAACGAACAATTCTTGGTTGGGGCATTGATCGAGAAGCTGCCTCCTTTGTGGACTGAGTTTATGAATTATCTAAAACTCAAAACAAAGGAGATGATCTTAGACAAACTTATTGTCAAATTCCAGATTCAGAAAGACAATAAGAAGGCCATAACAAAGGGAAAATAACCCGCTGAGGCTAAGGCAAACCTTACGGAAGTCAAAGGGAACTCAAGCAAGAAGCGGAAGTTCCAGAAGGAAGTCAAGCCCCCAACAACTGAAAAGTTCAAAGAAAATTGTAACCACTGTGGTATAGTTGGTCACATGGCCAAAGACTGTCGCAAGCTCAAACGTGAGAATAAAGCCAAAGGCAAGGCCAAGGCTAACATCATTGAAGACAAGCTCGTAGGCGATATGATTCAGGAGTTCTCAGCGGTGGTTCTTGAAGCTAACCTCGTTGAGAATCTGGTGCAATGGTGGCTAGATACGGGTGTCACCCATCATATATGTTCCAATAAAGAAGTCTTCTCCACCTATACACCAGTCTCAGACAAGAAGTTGTTCATGGGAAACAATTCTACTTCAGAGGTACTGGGGGTAGGAAAGGTGATCCTATAGATGACGTCCGTAAAGGAGCTGACTCTGAAGGAAGTGATGCATGTCCCAGAAATTCGAAGAAATTTAATTTCTGGACCTTTGTTAGTAAATGCTGGTTTTAGGCTAGTATTAGAGGCTAACAAATTTGTGATCACTAAAAATTGAACTTTTGTAGGAAGGGGCTTCATCTGTGAAGGCCTCTTTAAGCTTAATGTTGCACCTGTAATGCCTTCTGCTTCAACTATCAATAAAATTGCACCTTCTACTTACTTGATTAAGTCATCTAATTTATGGCATTATAGATTAGGACATGTTAACTATCAATTTATCCAAAGATTGGTAAAGATGAAATTATTGCCTTCTATCGACATAAACCCTCAACATAAGTGTGAGGTGTGCGTAGAGGCTAAACTTTCCAAGAGTCCATTTAGATCCGTCGAAAGGGATACCGCTCCTCTAGAACTTATACATACAGATATATGTGATTTGAAGTTCGCTCAAACTAGAGGGGGGAATAAGTACTTTGTGACTTTCATAGATGATGGCACAAGGTTTTGTTACCTTTACTTACTAAAAAGTAAAAATGAAGTCTTTGAAGCATTCAAACGCTACAAAGCAGAAGTTGAGAATCAACTAGGCGGACGGATTAAAACAATTTGTAGCGATAGAGGAGGAGAATATGTAGCGTCTTTTGAAGAACTTTGTATCCAATCAGGTATAGTTCATCAAACAACGGCTCCTTACTCACCTCAATCAAACGGGGTTGATGAACGCAAGAACTGAACACTAAAGGAAATGATGAATGCTCTATTCATCAATTCAGGCCTCCATCAAACCATGTGGGGAGAATCTGTTCTTACCGGGAATAGGATTCTTAACAGAGTCCCACACAAGGGTAAATACAAGACTACATACGAGCTATGGAAAGAAAAGAAATTTACCTACAAGTATTTGAAGGTATGGGGTTGTCTGGCCAAGGTAAAAGTACCTATGCCAAAGAAGGCCAAGATTGGACCTAAGACTATGGATTGCATATTCATCGGATATGTCAATAACAGTAGTGCTTATTGATGCGCGTAATATGCACACACTTTTAAACGCAAGTGCACGTTATCGTATCAAGTAGTATAGTCTTAGATAAGACCGAATATCGTCCTCTAGGATTAGGGTTCAAGTACCAACTATCTATTTTATAGTATCTATTTGGCGAATTAATACTTGATTGGTTGTTTATAACTAAGAATTTCAAAAGCTATTTAAATGTAAAGAATTACTTCAGATGTGATGAGAATAGGGCTTCTATGTATCCTTACTATCCGCTTATGTTACTTGTTAATGCATTACTTATGGTGTTCTTCTTTTGGAGAAAGCAGGTTTACGAAATCGTTTTATACTCGCTAGGTTATATAAACACTCAACCCCGATTATTCCTTACCTAACTTTCACGATAAGGGTAACTCTAGGAGGATTAAGCACAAAACCTAGTTGGACCGTCACGCACAATGCGCAAAATTAGGGTTGTTAAGCCTCTCATCAACGCTTACAAATCTAATTGAGGTATTTTCATCCCCAATTCAAGACCGTCTACCCAACTTACAAGATATTCACAATCCTCCTTTTCGTAATCGATTAGAAATTATATAGTGATAACTAGTTGTCAATTAGCTACCAAGAATTCAACTCAATTATTGGATAGATCTCTCAATAAGAATAATAACCATAAGCATGCATTACTTTATAACATAAGGTTCAAGAATTCAACATAGAAAGCCTATAAGAGAATTAGTTCCTAGCCATGAATATGACAAGAACTAATTCAAAGTTCATCATGCAAAACCGAAATAAATAAAGGAAAGGAAAAGAAATTACTAAGCTAATGGTATCCAAACTCCAAGTCAAGAATCTTGAGTTGTGCAAGAAAGGGACCCTCAAAACCGCCTGGGTTCTCCTTATATAGTTTTAAAACGCCCCTTCTTTTCCTTCCAGTTCGCCCAAAAATCCGTCAAAAGACCTAATTTTTCGCCGCGCCATGCGTTCGCCAGCTGGGCGCGCTAAAGTTCTGCAATACTGGTGTTTTGGCGCCGCGCCCGATATTCGCTGTTCGGTAGCCGCGCGCTGCAACTCGTGGGCTTTCGGATGTTTAGGCGCCGCCCTGCTTTCGTCTTCGAGCGCCAGCGCTGGATCTTCGCAGCCTTCAATATTAGCGCCGCGCCCGCTGTCGCCGCAGGAGGCCGCGCGCAGTCCGGATTTCACTGCTTTGCCACTTTCTCCGCTACTCTGTACTCTTTTTCCCTCTTTTCGCTCCTTTTCCGCCATTTGGCCACTTTAACCATTTTGACTCAAAAGAAAGAAAAACTATCCTAATACGACACTTTGTATGTACAAAACGGGACAAAAGACTAACTAGACTGACTCAAAAGGTGTATATAAAATACACCGATCACTTATCGCTTCATAGTGCACAAGTCGGATCATCCGGACATCTATGAAGATACGATCATGGAATCAAGGAACGCATGGTTCTTTGAAGACACATTTCCATATAAGGAAAACAACATAACCTCTCGCAAATGTAGTTATGAGCAAACCTATGATGAACTAGGAGTCACTGACTACCTATATCAAAACGGTTCAGATCTAGTAAATTCTGAAGTAGTTGACGATCCGGAATTTAGTATTCTAGATTCTCATGACTTGGAAGATTCAGAGATGGAACCAAGGCAAAGCAAAATGGCACGGAAGGACAAGTCCTTCGGTCCAGACTTTGTAGCTTATTTGGTTCAGGATGAACCACGGACAATCGTCGAAGCATTGTCAACTCCTGAAGCACCGCTCTGAAAGGAAGATTTAGAAAGTGAGATAGAATCCATTCTGCATAACCATACCTGGGGGTTGGCTGAACTTCCCCCGGGACACAATGTCATTACTCGAACCCCGGGCCCACGACTGGTGCCCTACCTGGGCACCCTTCTACCCTATACGACCCAAGTTACCCGTGAAAGTTAAATAACACTCTTTTTTTTATAAACATGCAAAGGCAAAGCCGATAAGGCTTCCATATAAAGAAACTACACTGTACACGAGTTCAATCCCACATATGAATACAGACCTCTAAGAGTTTTACAGAACTTTGACGGGACAAGGCCCCGCCGTACCCATAATTGTACAAAAGCCTGTAATGAAAGATCTATACTAAAATGATATGCCCCGGAACAATGGAGCTATCCCAAAAACTCTGAGCAAGGATCCTACACTTGCAGATCACCAAATTACGTACCTAAACCTGCGGCATGAACGCAACCCCCCGGAGAAAGGGGGTCAGTACGGAAAATGTACCAAGTATGTGAAACAATAAGTACTGTAAATGAGATCATACAGTCCAAATATAACAGGAGGCAAGTATGATAATTCAAAATAACAGTACACTGTGCCTTACAAATATGAGAGTAATGAGAGTCAACTTTACCTTTTAAGTTATGTCTTTTAAGAGTTATATCAACCGCAAAGAGTATGTGTACTCGCATCATGGATCTTGTCCATGGGTTTATTGTTTATATAATGTTCAAGTCCTAATCATGGACGTACTCACATAATCCAACTATACAATTTGCACAACAAGATTTATGTCGTAATCATGGACGTACTCACATGATCCAACTATACAATTTTCACAATAAGATTTATGTCGTAATCATGGACGTACTCACATGATCCAACTATACAATTTGCACAACAAGATTTATGTCGTAATCATGGACGTACTCACATGATTCAACTATACAATTTTCACAATAAGATTTATGTCGTAATCATGGACATACTCACATGATCCAACTATACAATTTTAAATCATCTCCGACTCTCATTAGCACAAATAGAATGAACTATCATTTTAAGAGAACTCAAGGCAATATCACATCTAGTAATAATAGGGAAATTGAACCCGAAATACTATGTACGTCCGCCGTACATCTTCTCATTTATAAACCTCCAAACACTAACACTCATAGTATCAAGACACTTCCACTTTTAAAATCAAGTTACTACACTTTTAAACTCAAGTAAGTTATACTTTTCAAACCAAGTCAAGTATACTTTTAACACCAAGTAATTTATACCTTTCAATCATGTAACTTCTTTCATATACTACAATGAACTAAAATGAAATACTTTCATTTAGACAACCCAAAGTACTATCAAGAGAATAGATATAACAATCTTTCATTTTAGAAACCCCAAGTACTATCAAAAGAATGGATAAAACCACTTCCATTTTATAAAATCAAAGTACTATTTAGAAAGTATATAGAGCAACTTCTATTTTAGGAAATCCAAAGTACTATCAAGAATTACATCACTAAGGAGTAGGATACACTCACTTTAAAACAATGAATCATGCTAGAAGAAGAAATGATAGTTCACATACCTTTTTGCGACTAACCAACTCTACAATCTAGAATACGTCTAAAAGTACTTCAACCTATAACAACAATAACACGAGTATCAATTCCAAGCTTTCTAACGTAGATTAATACCAACTAAGGGTCTCTTATTCTACGGAAAATTGGGCAGCACTTGCTTTGTTTCTACGTACTTTTCCACCTTTTCCAAGGCCCAAATTCAACAACCAACAAACCACACTTAAGGGCATAACCAACAGTTAACCAAAGGGGATTACACGCCTACTAGACGTGTAAAATTCTGCCCCACAATCACATAAAATAGTCCATACAAATCAGCCCAATATCTCACAACAACAAGGGTAAAATGTGAAGTCTTTCAATACCTTTCTACACCCTTAATCCTTAGGACTTTCATTAGCAACTACTACATTTAAACATGCATTAAGGTGGCTGATTTTCCAGCAGCCTAACACCACAAAACAGTCCATAAAAACTGCATAATAACGTCCAACAGTTTTATAGATTCCACGACCAACAACTACAATCCGACAACTCTTTCCTTAATCCTTTTTATTCCAATTCGAGTTCCAAAACTTCTATATAAGTTATATCAACTTATTAACAACGACATTACTCCATTATAACATGCAATAGGTGAAGATAACAACAACAATAACCAACGAAACTCAATGACACCAAAACTGTCCCATTCTCGGCCAAGACACCAAAATTGGTCCAAACACTTTTTAATCTTCATTCTTTTTAGCACAAGCTCATCTATACATTATAACAATAATTAATATCCAATTACTTCAAGAGGATGAGGAATTTTTACCTTTAAAATTCCCAAAAACGCCCCTAGGCAGTCCGCTCCACTTTGGCCCGTAGTTTTCGTTTTGCTCCATTTCTTCAAGATCCAATCACTTCCATGTATCCAATAAAACATTAGAACCAACTTCCCTTCACATTTTACCTCCAAAAAGTCGACGAACAAGCTAGGGTTTTCAACCCCATTTTCGGCCCAACATGGATTTTGGAGATTATTGGAGAGTTAACTTGTCTTAGAACTTGATTAGTGTTCTTAATATAGGAAAATAACTTGTCTTTGATCTTCTCTTTATCCATGAATTTCAAAATATAAGGCTAAGGAAGAGAGAAGATAATGTTTAGGAAGATAAAATATTATGAAAATGTCTCTAAGTCTTGCAAGCTTATCTTCTATATAGATATTTCCCTTAGAAAGACAAGTGGAGAGGGACACATGTCGCCCTCTCATTAGTCAATAATTTCCTCTTCAAAATATCTAGATATTGTTCAAAATATCTTAAAATCGAAGGGCCCCGCGAAATTGTGAAATTCTCGGCGGGCCCCATATTATCAATTTCAATTCTTCGTAATTCAATACTAATCCCATAAATTCAATTGGAAGTATTAAACTCCAAGTTAATAATTTTTCCGTCGTCACATTTTTTCAAAAAAAAAATCCGGAGGAAAATATAAATATTTTTTCCTTTCAACCTTCAAATCTTGATTCCTTAATCACATTCTCAATTAGTAGCCATGGTATCACGGGGTGTAACACACAAACTGTTGGGTTGTAAGTGGATCCTTAAACAGAAGTTAAAGGCAGATGGTTCTATCGACAATTACAAAGCTAGGTTAGTAGTCAAGGGCTATCGCCAAAAGGAGGGCCTTGATTACTTCGATACTTACGCTCCAGTGTCTAGAATAGCATCCATACGTATGTTCATAGCTATCTCCGTCTTGCGGGATCTTAAAATACATCAAATAGATGTCAAGACTGTCTTCCTAAATGGTGATTTGGAAGAAGAGAGATATATGGATCAACCCGAGAGGTATGTGGTTCCAGGACAAGAGACAAAAGTGTGTCGGCTTGTTAAATCGATGTACGGACTGAAGCAGGCCCCTAAACAATGACACGAGAAATTTGATAGTACCTTACCATCAAAAGGGTTCGTCATTAATGGAGGTGACAAATGTGTGTGCATGAAAGGAAATGTTGAATCCTTCGTCATGATATGCCTATATGTAGATGACTTGTTGATCACTGGAAGTAGTCCTGGAATAATCCTAGAGACTAAGAACATGTTAAAACAGTGTTTGACATGAAATATATGGGCATTGCAGATGTCATCTTAGGGATCAAGATATCTAAGACATCTAATGGACTGGTCTTAACTCAATATCACTACATCGAGGATGTACTGAAGAAATTTGGGATGTTCGACAGTTCACCGGTATCAACACCATTGGATATAAGTCAAAAGTTTGACAAACATCTTGGTAAGCCCGTACGCCAGGAGTGATATACACAGGTGATTGATAGTCTGATGTATATCACAAACTGCACTCGACTTGACATTGCTCATACAGTCAATAAATTGGCTAGGTTCACTCGAAATTCAAGTGAGGATCACTGGAAAGCGTTGAACAAGATACTACGGTTCCTAAAGTTCACGATACATTTTGGGTTACACTATTCAAGATATTCAGCGGTACTAGAGGGGTACAACGATGCAAACTTGATATCTGATAGCGACGACATCAAGTCCACCAACGTATATATTTTTACAATCGGTGGTGGAGTTGTGTCTTGCAAAATCCTCTAGACAAACTCTTATTTCCCGATCCACGATGGAGTCGGAATTTATCGCTTTAGATAAAGCGGGAGAAGAAGCTGAGTGGTTTCATGCTTTTCTAGAGGATCTCCTATGTTGGGATAAACCTGTGTCTTCTGTAATGATCCATTGCGACAGTCAGTCGGATCTAGGAAGGGCACGAAGTTCAATATACAATGGTAAGTCTCGTCATATTCGACAGAGACATGAGTCTGTTAGGCAGTTGATCACCTCGGGTATTATTTCTATTGATTACATAAAATCTAAGGAAAATATCGCAGATCCCTTGACGAAGGGAATGCCCAAATATCAGTTGTTCTGCCTGTTTAGGGGAATGAGCTTAAAACCCAAACAATAAGAACCGATATAGTGGACACCCAACCTTACAGACTGGAGATCCCAGGAATAGGGTTCAATGGGAAAACTAAACTGTAAAGGTTCCGTGAGTGCTTCGGTGGAAGCAAGAACACTTCGGATAATGCATCTTTCTTAAGAAACATAATCCAAGGACGTTCCCGTGATAGACAAAAAATGCTACCTGTAAGAGGGGTAAAGGATAAATTTCCAAACCTTTAATGATCTTCAACATTTGAGGATAGGTTGGGGAAATTTTTAATGATTCATAATGTTTGTATAGCAGGGTATTACATGATACCTTGTAGGAGACCACCTATTTAAGTGCGAGGACGGGCCGCCTCAAATGAACGCACTTAAGAATCCAAGGGTGTCCACGGCCCACGACGGACAAAACACTAGAAAGATTGAGTAGTAAAGGTATTGTGTTGGTACTATTGTCTTGGCATATACTAAACACTAACGGTTCAAGACATCACGTTCACCGTACGGTAAATATGTCTGATGGTATTCAACTACAGAAGGTTCAAAGCTACAACTACCTATCCAGATGCAACATCGATCCGTCGGATGATTGCTAGAAAGGAACCATGTGCGTGCATCAAAATCTCTTCCAAGAGGGGATTGTTGGAAATTTATTAGACGTGAAATAAGTTAATCCTATTAATTATGACTCGAACAATTGGGTCCCCGCACGTAGGAAACATGATTTTCACACACGTGCACAAGTTGTGTCAAGGATCGTAAATTTCCTAAGTGGAATAGATATTGGTACGTATACAAAATGTTTGAGACTTAAGTTGATGGACGGTTATTGGCCAAATGACAATTGGTTTCACGTTGGTAAATGAAGGAAGAAGTGTTTAATGTGTTAAAGATGAAACGAGTCATGAATCGCCGCGACTCGATAAACTGCAGGGCCGCGGCGCTAACTCTCAAGTGGCCGCGCCACCGACTGAAATTGAGCGCCGCGCGCGCCGCAGGCCGCTGCACCGTAGTCCAGAGGTTGCGACGGAAGACGAAAAGACATGACTCTTGGGCTGGTTTTGAGGCATTAAACCTCCATTACATCCCAAATGAATTCAGTCATTATTTGGTTGAATTAACACTCAATAATCAAGGTCATTACATGGTCATTCAAGGCCATTACATGAGCAATTGGAAAGTCATATTTTCAACACTATAAAATGAGGCCTTTGGCTTATTTGCAAAAACACACTTGACATTCACTAAACAATTCAGAAATTGTCTTTCTCTCTTGCAATCACAAACACTCAAAGATCTTTCTTCTAAAGTAAACACTTGAGTTCTCTTTGCTCATTTGTTTGATTGTTGTTTTATCTTGGGAGATAAGTTGTCATTACAACCGTTGAAAGGATATACGGGGCAATATTATCTTAAGGATAGATCAAGAATTTGGTCGACTCAGCAAGTCCTCATATTTGATCATTTCCAGATTTCTTACTCACTTATTGTTGTTGTTGCATTCTCATTTCCTTGTCTCTACACATATTTCTCACATCTTGTATCGCAAGATTTTCGTTTATCCACCACGTTTGAGAAAGACCAACTTTTTATATACCGTATTTTTTTTTGTACCTCAAAAGGGTAACATACAAATAGAGAGAATATGTGACATAGTTAGAATTTTAATTAAAAAAACTTATTTAAAATATAAAAAAAATACATATATTAAAGATAAGGTATTCAACATTTATTATATATACATAAAAATAATTTTAATTTTATATATTCAATGTAATTTTTTGATAATAAGGAACTGAAGAAACAACTCCACTCGCAGTTTATGCATGTCAAACCTCTGGACTTTGATATAGACGAGGCAAAGCCAGAGAACCAGATATACACATAGACCAGAGAAGAACAAGAAAAGATAGACAGAGAAGAGAGAAGAAGAATGATGAAGAAAAGAGATCGCAAAGTTTTTTATTATTGTATCTGCTATTACATCAGAGAATAGAAGAGGGTATTTATAAAATAAATGAGGCTCCTCAGCAGGCTCCCTTTTACATACTAATTAACTGCCTACTAATTAACCCTATTTTACGTCTTCCCTTTTTAACCTTCTTAACAGGAACTACTAATTCTTGTATTATGATTGATCGCTTAAATCACACATTTTAGAGTGCGGTTCTTTCCTAAACTCTGCTAAACTGGGACAGTGCTTTATACACCGAACTTTTTTTTTTAATATAATTTTATGATAAAGGAATTTAAAGAGACCCCTCGCGTCTGTAACTACATATCCAGAGGGAATCCCTAGAGCTCTATATCCGAGGCATAACCAGAATATATCAAATCCCACTTACACTTAAATGACCCACAAAAAGCGACAATGAATAAAAAAATACCCCATTAAAAATATAGTAACCAAAATATCTTTTGTCCCAAAAAATTATTGCGCAATAGGACTTAATTGTAACGGTACGGTGAAGTTCTATTGCGCAGTAAGGTATATTGGTTTTTTTTTGCTTAACTTTTTATTTTTCAACACTTAGTCATTTTTTTCATATTTTAACCAAACATTAATCTTGTGTCAAGGCTCCGAAACGTCAATATTTTATATAGAACCTGATATTTTTTCTGCGAACAATAATGTAGGCTCGATACATCAAGGATATCTAAACATTCGGATCGTCATTTTATGTGTTGTAAAGTGTCTGAAGTAAGTTTTGTTTGGAAACTTGTTATAATTAGGTTTAAGTGTTTTTTTAAGGTTTTGATTTAAACATGTTATTTTTTAAACAAACATAACTTTATTTCGAATATATCAAATTTGTTTTTCCTAATTAATTTAGAATGTCACACGAGTTAGTAATAAATGATAATAAAGACTATGATAACTAATATTCATTAAGAAAATAATACGCAAAAATATTATACTAACTTAAATTGTAGCTCAGACCTATGATTATCCCGTAGATTAATTTCTGATCTATCGATGGGCCCGAGGTGAACGTTGGGATCCATGTAGGTGTTGTATTTGTACAAATAATGTTAAAATTATTCATTATCCTATAATATTAATGATCTAATCCTTTATTGATAAACTATTGTGATGTTTAATGGTACATTTTTCTTTGAATGCCAGATTGAAGTAAATTAATTTATGAAGCTTTGATTTAAATAACGTTGGATAAAAATTAGTTGATATATAAGAAAAGCTTTGACATAAGTACGTATATAAATCTGATTCAATTAGATAAAAACGGAAATAAAAAATGAGGAGTATGGGGAGAAAAACTAGTTGGAATTGATGAAACTTTAAAGGCAAAAATACATAGATTGCATCCTAAATTATATTCGAAAAGTCGAATTTACATTTCAACTAACCGACCTATTACCCCTTACCCATTTAAAGAGTGAATTTAAATTATAAACTTCGGCGGCTGAAATTGACACCGGAAACACCTGTGTATGCCCCCTTTTAAAAAATAAAAATTGATTTTCATTTAAATAAATAAGAGATTGAGGGGGGAGGGAATGAGAAAGTTTGCCGGAGCTTGATTTCCGGCGAGAAATTCGGTGACCCAAATTAATCATTGTTAATTTTATGTAGTTTCTTTCTCCAATTTCAATGTGATTGACGAGGTGAGAAAATGAAGGAATATATAGAAATTATTATCGTTAACTGTCACCCCTAACTAATCGAAATTTACACCTACAAGGGTTAGAGAAATTATTATTGTTCAATTTAAAGATGGTCTAGTGTTCTTTGTGGTGGGGATGATTGTTCTTTTGAATAATTCTTTTTCTTATTTAAAAAAATGGAAATAATCAGTTTGTTTAGAGATAAAAAAAATATGTGAAAAAATATGCAATTGACATGTGTCCACGTGTGTATACATTCAAAATAAAATTTGTTTGTGACGTTTGAGAGTGCTAATAAATTCACCTTTTAAATGTGCAGGGGTAATAAGTCGCTCGATTAGTTGGAGTGTGAACTCGACTTTACAGATATAGTTTAGGGTGCAATCTATGTATTTTGTCAACTTTAAATTGTCATAATTTTGCGCTCAAATGTCCGTTTTACACTATTGTTTTCTTAATTTTGTGTATTTTTTTTAGATCTAGCCGGGCAAACTGACGCAAGACGATTTGACATCGCTAATTTTAGAAAAATGCATGTTATCCCATTCAATTTAAAAATTTCTCCCAAATTGTGCGCAATTTTCAGATTTTTTTAGTAAAATATGCAATAGATTTCAAGGTCAATTTCTCGTGGTAATGTAAGTTGAGTGTCAATTTCAATGTCTGGAATTCAATTTTTGAAGACGAAGGTAGCTAATTTTCTCGACATATTCGGTGACTAAAAATAACACGCTTAGCTTAAAAAATAAAATATTTAAACCTAATGATAATAAGTTTCCAAAAACCACTTACTTCGGACACTTTACAACCCCTAAAACGACGATTCGAACGTTTAGGTATCATTGATGTATTGAGCTTACATTATTGTTCGCAGAAAAAAAAAGTATGTTCTATATAAAATATTGACGTTTCGGAGTCTTGACACATGCCTAATTGTTAGTCAAAGTATGAAAAAAAACATGACTAAGTGTTGGGAAAAAAAATAGTTAACAAAAAAAATATTGTACCCCTATTGCGCAATAATTTACTACTCAAAAGATACTTTGATTACTATTTTTTTAGTAGGATATTTTTATTCTTTCTGTTTTTATGAGTTTTATCAAATACATCACTATCAATTGACTATAAAGTAATGTCGGATTAATGTACCTATAGTTTAATTACAATATAGTAATGAAATATAATAAGATAAATTTCTTTGTGATTTTTAATTAAGCAAAAGAAGGGCAAAAATAAGATTCGAACCATGCATGATTGTTGCCTAGTAGACTTGTCCAAAGCTCGGGATGGGCCGGGTCAGGATCAGGTCGGGTGACTTTTTTCTCTATTTGCCCGATTCTGATCCTATTTTTTTTTAAATTTCCCGACCCTAACCCTGAGTCGGCCCTGACCCGCCCTACAAAACAAAACAAAAATGGGAGAATTTTGGACGAGTCGGGTCGGGGACCCGACAATTTTATTTTTAAAAAAATTGAATTTCCAATACTTAAATTGACATTTTCAGAAACATTACCACAAAATTCGTACGATAAAATCTATTGTATATCGCGAGATATGTAGGGAAGAAAATGGAAAATTAGAAACTGATTTAGGGAAAACGTCAAATCGATTGAGAAGATGAACGTTTTTCGAGAAATCAGTTGCGCCAAAGACTGGCCCCGTCTCGAAAAAATATGCGAAATAAAAAATTAGGTGAAACGGACGTCTGAGTGCAGCGTTATGATCATTTAAAGTTTCACAAATTTACAACTATGTTCTTCTCTCCCTATATATGCTTCACATTAAAAGATAAAGTCTACATTACATATATTCTTAAACACATGTAAATATTAATAAAGGAAAAATAATATAAATTATATTAAATAGATTAAGTGGCGGGTCGACGTCGGGCCGGAGGTCGGGTCAAGCCAGGGTCGGGAGGGTAAAAAATTATGACTCTGGCCCGACCCTATGTATGCTCGGATCCCTGCTTTTTCGGGTCGAGTGGCTCTCGGGTCAGAAAATAGCTGACCCTGACCCTGGTTTTTCGGGTTGGGTTCTCGACCGGATGGACAGGTCTATTGACTAGTATTCCTCTAGCTCGATCGCTATTTTCCTTTTTTTTTCTTTCACTATTCTGTCGACTAAATCTCGAGCTAATTTGGTGGCCTGGTTAAGATAGAACCAAAATCTAGTAAGCGGATGTCTCTTTGCATATGTTGAAACCTTATTTTTATGTATAAAATTGAGAATTTTTTTTCCAACTTGTTGATTAGAAGTGATCATAGCTTGTTAAATTTAACTTTCAAAATGCATGTGATAATATAAGAAAGTCCTGGAGTGTAAAAATTAATGACTAGGTGGCATGTTAAGAAATGAAGTTTAACTCCTACAATTGTGAATTACTCAAAACCATATAAAAATATCAATCCCACATTGTACAATCGATATGGGACAACATTTTTTTACTTCTAACTTGGAATGGCAAAATTGACCTGACCCAATCTACTCTATCCGTACCCTATTTGGTCAACGCGGGTAATTACTCGCTGACCGATCCACGGCTCGCAGGTATTAATATGATCGCTTGAGCGGGTTAGGGCGGTAAGAATATGGATGTTGTCACGACTCGCCCGGCCCGTGGATCGTGCCTTCCGTACCCAAGTAGTCATACATCAGAGTAATCAGCGGATGTAACGCCCCATTTTAAACCGGAGTCGGAAACGGGATTACCGCTACGCATGGTTGGATTCCTGAAATGCATTTTTAAGGAGTCCCCACCTAATTATTATAGTGAATTAGGACACTAAAAATGTAGCATAAAATACTACGAATGATCTCCATTTTTTAAGGTCTGCGAAACTATGTGAGGTTCTAGGTAAGAGTTCTTTATTATCCTAGCGGAAGGGTTAGGCACTTAAAGGATCCGCTAACTTGCGGTTGTCCGTTCAAACTTAGGTTTTAAAATTATTGTGCTAACATGCAATTTACAATTCTAAAAGTGTTCTAATTATTAAACTAATCAAAAGATATTTAAACTAGGCATGCAAATATTTAAAATAAATATATGTTTAACAAGATAGTAATAAAAGCAAATAATCATAAAAAATGTAATGAAGGGAAATTAGCAACTTTTCGCTTTTATTTCATTTTATGCGAATGATTTAACTTTGGGGTGCGCCTCCGGGTACCTGCAAAAGACACTTAGTAGAAGAGTTAGTAAATAATAAATAAATTACAAAACAAACACAATGTATGCATATATATATAGATATATATATATAAGATATTGTGAAAGATATATTTTTATATAGTGTGGCTCACTAGTGTTATGTCAATGATACTAAGACATGAGAAGCGATATCGCTACGGCATGGCCGACTCGCCGTGAACGATACTATGCATTCTCGTCTAATCTTTTCACTTTCCTCCTCGCCCACATATTCCGCCTCGCTACCACTGGCCTCCAGATCGACTGATAAATCCTTCTTCGTCAAGAGTATCAAGTTCAAATCAAAGATAATAAATAGATAAGTGGGGAGTCACAAACATTAGTCCGACAACAACCAAAACGGGAGAAATAGTAATAAATGACACAGCCCAAACTCGCCGGAAACTTCGTAATGACGCCGAGTTTTTCACTCGCAGATGCCAAAAAGAATCGTAAAATCAGCTCGATAAATACCAACAAGAGCAAGAATAGGCTAAAAATGCAGCAAAGAATGAGCTGAAAATGCAAAGAAGAATGAGCTGAAAATGCAAAGACAAACAGCCCCAAAATCAAGAATAAACATGGCCAAGATCCGTAGCCAAATAGCCAAAAATCAGCCCAGCAACATGGCTAAAATCAGTCCCGAATTTAGGCCAAAACAGCCCCAAATACAATGCCAAAATAGTCCCATATTTAATGCCAAAACAGTATCCAAAAGATGATCGAAATCAGCCCAACACAGAGCCAAACCCAGCAGCTAAATCCGTCTGAAAATGGTTAAAACCAGTAGCCAAAAAGGCTGAAAATGCAGCAGCAGGCGGCATGAGAACAAAGAAGAATGACTCAAATTTGGCCAAAGAACCAAAGAAGAAATTTGAAGAGCATATGTGGAAGAAATCTTAATGAATTATCGCCAAAGGCAAGAATTAATTCAGAGCAGACCAACCGCCCAAACAACTTCAAAGTAATGTGTTTTTAGCGAAGCCACCAAATGTTAGGCTCAAAATACAATGCGATGGATATCGATATGCTCAAAAGTGTAGCAAGAAATGTTCCCAATGTATGTAAATGGCCAAAATCAGCAGCCTTGCTCATTATAGAGTAAGATTTATGACATCAAAGTGTTAATGATTGGTGCTTTGCTCCCATTGTGCTCGGACCGCGCAAAAAGGAGAAGGAAAAGAATGAGTATCCAACAACCAAAGTTTGTCAAAAGCAATGATAAATCGCATATGTGGGCATTTCAAGAGACGACATTCTAGATACACATGATTATCTAAACGGTATTAAGCAGTTCACCATAATTCAGTAAAATGAATATGCTACAATAGGACTCAAGGGTGACCTTGCATGCTGACCTGGGACAGTTTTATATCTAGGCATGTGACGGAAGATTTATGGTAAATTCAACAAATATGGAAGACAAGTAGAGTGAACATATGACTATCTTAAGGACATGATTCTAAGTATTCAGAGCTGGTGATGCCAGATTTAGACAAGCTTATGTCATATTACACATATTGGTATTTTAAGATCAGAGATGACACAATTTACATGGTTGCTAAACAAGTTTTAAGTCAACAAATTACCAAAGCCTCAATCAAGATACATTTAAGACCTAGTAGGGACATACTATACATATTAGGATCGAAATGCGAGCAACCTGTGTTAAATGTATCAAACATGACTTCTAAAATAAACCAGAACATCATGTTAACCCTTCAAGCTTCAATCACATAAAATCAATGTTGGACCATGTCATCACATTTGATCTAAACTAAGCAAACCAAACAAGTCAGACATTCTATAGTGTATCACTAAAACACATTATAATCCTCTTAAGAATAGAGTATACCTAAACCTAGGCTAGATAAGTTTAAATCAGATATTGCTACACTTGTATGCACATTATAAGAAATTTAAGCGAAGATTATATCTCATGCTCAGATACAGTACTAGACCAACACATTTTAACTAATCACTTGGACATAAACATCTAACATACTATATCGCATGTATGATCCGATAATATGTTCAAATTAAGTCCCGAGATGTCCATTACCGCTACACTGAACCATACAATGCTATACACATCAAACCAAAAACGTAGTATCACCGATATAAACTACATAAGCTAGCAGAGGTACCACACTCTAAATTAACAGAGCGAATCGACAAGCACACACAACACATAAACAATGCGTAAAATAAACGCGAGAGGAATTTTGGGTTCATTGACCTTCTTCAGCAATAACCGAAGCGCCGCCTCGATTCGTCGAATCCGCCAGAGAGTGTTGTTGTTTATGCGATTAAGAGATGAATGTTTTTATGGCTATGTTCACGGAATCGATCCAAAGTGAGAAATGCGAATTCTATTCTTGGCCTTTTCTAACCCGTAATCCTATGCTCTTTTAAATAACGAACCAAGAGATGATTTTTCAAGACTAATTCTCCATTCCGACCCCTTCAACGAAGAATGAAGCGGGTTTTTATAGGCAAAACCGAGTTTGAATTCAAAAATACCGTTAGAGGTCTGTTTTTGGAAGATTTGTTGGTTCAAATCGCGATTTTTGCGATCGCAGGTACGGGCGAGACGAGGGTGGTTCGTGGTAGATGAGAGTTGATGGGGGTTCAGATTTCGCAGGTTTAGGTATGGATGTTGTCGGTGATGGGAGTTGATGCGCAGGTTGAGTTTTAGGTTATAGGGAGATGGGTGTTCGCTCGACGAAGATGGGAAAAAGGTCAGAAATGGGTCGGGTAAGGTATAGTTATTTAGGTGGGCTGATTAGTTTAAATTGGGTATTAGTTTTAGAAGTTAGTTTTAGGCAAAATTAATTAGTGGTAAATTATAAATTCAAAATTGTGATTAAATTAATTAGGTGCTTTATTAATCTAAATTATTACAAAAATAAAGACGGGCGTGCTATTTAATTAGTGCTTAATATTTTAGAATGCGGCGCTATTATTAAATTGCTTATTTGTGCCTGCATTAATATATTATTGTTGCATTTTATTATAGAAAATTATTTTGCAAAATTAGTGTAATTTTATAGTTAAGAACTGAACGAGAGGGTCAAAATTGGGTGTCAACAACTTGTCCCTCTTTGTATGGAGATGATGGAAGAGTCTTCAGACAAAGACGTTGACTTAAAGCCAATTTTGTCTCGATCCTCAGAATTTAAAAATGCTGGGCGATTAAGACGAGGCTGACGCAAAATTCAAAATTTTGTCCCAAAGGTCGAGTTATGACGACGCTGGCTACCATGGTAAAACACCGCGCGGGCCGACGCGATTCAAATTTGTCCCAAAGGTCGAATTATGATGACACCGGTTTTGTGACGCTAGAAAACCAAAGCGAAGCAGATTTAAAATTTGTCCCAAAGGTCGAATTATGATGACACCGGTTCTCGTGATAATAGAAAAATTAAACCAAGGATAACGCGATTTAAAATTCATTCCAGGTTGAATTATGACACCGGGTCATTGGTGTTGCAGATGCTTTGGGAGAGCGGATCGACGCTCGAGGTACAAATTGCCTCGTCACGTGAAGAGGTAGTTCCACGCCAGGCTCTGCCTCGATGCTAAGACTTAAACAAACGGTTAGTGCATAAATCATAAGGCAAAATGATAACGCATGAATTTATAAGCAATGTAATCGCGCGAGTAGAAAATGCTATCTCGCGAAATGCGACGCTCACAAAATGTTGTGATTTCGCCATGATACGGATATGTTGTCCTTATCAGAATCGCTCAGTAGACTAAAGCTCAAGAAAGAGTTAGTGCATAAATCATAAGACAGGTAATAAAGCATGAATAAGAAATGCAATTTTTGAGTAGATGGGTAGATGTGATACGCCACGACGCTGCCTTCGGGGGTGTCGCCGGACTTGGCGCCGTTTGACTTGTCGCTGTTTTCGACGGCGCCGCTTTCGGACGTGGCGCCGCTTTCGACGTGGCCGCTTTCGACTGGCCGCTTTCGGACGTGGCGCCGCTTTGGACTCTGAGTCGCTTTCGACCGACGCCATTTTCTGACGTGGCGCCGCTTTCTGACTTAGTGTCGCTTTCGACTTGGCGTCGCCTTCTGACTTGGCCGCTTTCTGACGCGGCGCCGCTTTCTGACTTAGTGTCGCTTTCGACTTAGTGTCGCTTTCGACTGAGTCGCTTTCGCACTCGGCCGCTTTCGGACGTGGCGCCGCTTTCTGACTTGGCCGCTTTCTGACTTGGCGCCGCTTTCGGACGCGGCGCCGCTTTCGGACGCCGCTTTTGACTCCTGAGTCGCCGACCGACGTCGCTTTCGGACGCGCCGCTTTCTGACTTAGTGTCGCTTTCGACTTACGCCGCTTTCTGACTTGGCGCCGCTTTCTGACGCGCCGCTTTCTGACTTAGTGTCGCTTTCTGACTCGCCGCTTTCTGACTTAGTGTCGCTTTCTGACGCGGCGCCGCTTTCTGACTTAGCGCCGCTTTCGACGCGGGCGCCGCTTTCTGACTTGGCGCCGCTTTCTGACTTACGCCGCTTTCTGACGTGGCGCCGCTTTCTGACTTAGTGTCGCTTTCGACGCGGGCGCCGCTTTCTGACTGAGTCATTTTCGCACTGAGTCGCTTTCGACTCCGCCGCTTTCGACGTGGCGCCGCTTTCTGACGTGGCATCGCTTTCGACCGACAGTGATAAAGATGACACCGCGCTCGTGCATGACGTAGATGATGCTTGCGCTCGTATTGACGCAGATAACGCCGTGCTCGCGTTGATGCAGATGACGCCAAAGCTCAGCGTAATAAGACGACGCGCGTGCGGACGAGATATGCGGTCGCCGCCAGATGCATTTAAATGTAGATAAGGTCATTGCATAGGCCTAATAAGATGGCGCCGCTGGAGCGGACGCGATACACGGGTCGCCGTTGTAAGACGAAATATAGATAAGCGTCGTGGCATAGCGTAATAAGACGGGCGCCGCTGATAGACGTAATCGAGCTAACGCCGCCAGTACCATAAGAAGACGCCTTTGATAGACGGAATAAGATGACGCCATTAGCGGACGCAATAAGATGAACGCCGTTGAATAGACGTAATAAGAGAAACGCCGCCAGATGGACGCACAAGATGAACATCGCTGAATAGATGTAATGAGACGCCATCGATAGCCGTAATGCGAGGACGCCGTTGTGTGGACGTAATAAGATGAACGCCTTTGAATAGACGTAATAAAGCGATGTCATTGATACCGTAATAGGAGGACGCCGTTGTGTGGACGTAAATAAGAAAGAACGCCGCCGATAGACGTAATAGACGCCATTGATAGCCGTAATAGGACGCCATCGCTGGACGTAATAAGATGAACGTCGTTGAATAGATGTAATAAAGGATATCATTGATAGCCGTAATAGGAGAACGTCATTGTGTGGACGTAATAAGATGATTTCAACCCGGTGGGCCAGGCCACTATGATGAAATTACCTGCAGAATATAAACCGAATAAAATTGTCACGACCCGAAACCGGGCCCGCGACTGGTGCCTTACCCGGGCACCCAAGTAGTCAAACAACATCAGAGAAAATCAGCGGAAATTAAAACTCATACATGATAACCAATGAAAAGAGAAAACAAAGCAACCAAACGGTTACCTTTTCTCAAAATAACTAACACCGAATAGCCATAATCCCCGCCCACATCGCATTTCATGCACTTAAGAATTTTTATAACATCTCCGACGACAGGCTCCCGCCATACCCCGAATGTACAAAAGTTCTACAACTTCGTGGAACCGCATCGTGACAAAGTCTCCGGCGAATGGAGCTTTCGAGAACCGAACAATGATCCAAAGGCGCGGATCAACAAGCGATGTATCTCAACTCGCAGATGAACGCAGCCTCGGGCGGGCCGCATAACAGTAATTTAGTATGCGAAATGTAAAAATACAGAATGAAATCATAATAGTCTATAAGGAAAACAGAGACATGTATGATAACCAAACTACAAGACACCACGTATATACGCCTACCAAATCAAATCACATCAAGTCGTGACTCACGCCCAAAGATCATTACTCAAAGTGGACGATACTCGGGCTACCCAACGTGTCGCGATGTCCCAACCAATAACAAGATAATACTCATCGTGGACGATACTCGGGCTACCCAACGTGTCAAGATGTCCAAACAAATACTCACCGTGGACGATACTCGCTGGCTACCCAACGTGTCGGTATGTCCAAACAAATACCCGGATAATACTCACCGTGGACGATACTGGCTACCCAACGGGTCAAGATGTCCCAACAAATACCCATATAATACTCACCGGACGATACTGCGGCTACCCAACGCGGTCGATGTCCCAACCGCTTACAAGATAACACTCCTAATAAGCATACCCGCGGCTACCCAACGTGTCGATATGTCCCAAAGGATCAATATAGTGGAAGCATACCCGCTGGCTACCCAACGTGTCGATATGTCCATCATACCACCCGATATCCGCCTCCGTCGAGAGACTCGGTAGCACAAAGTCAAACACTTGCACAACAACAAAACTATCACCACAAGCACGTGCAAGTTACACACAACTCAAAGTACCTTCGCTTAAGTCGACAAACCGGTTCCAACCCCAAAATACTACATTCTTTCCTACCTTCAAAGACCTCTCTTTACGTAGAAACCATACGATACTATCACACGTAGTATCACACACATTCATGTTTAAAACACGACTTCAAACACAATTAACATAACGTCAAGTATACCTTTTAAAAGTCCAAGTAATTAACTCCTTTAAGGTCAAGTATTCCTACCTTTTAAAACTAAGTCATTTACTTTTCCCTTAAGAAAAGTTCGATATTTGAAAACAAGTGATTTATACTTTCAAACTCAAGTTACTTCTCTTTCCAAAATCCAAGACATTATCCTTTGCAATCCATTAAGTTCATTCTTTGGAATTTTAAGAAAAGTCGAACTTGTTATCAATGATTCTCATTTAAGCACCATGATCTAGGAAATGTAATATCATTTTGTCTTATCTTAGTTTCTATGCAGATGGAGGTTTCTACCGGTTTTAATATAATCAATTAGTCGAAACCATTTCCTTTATTAGCGCTATGGTGTGTTCGATACTTGTTCCCACTTTCAAATCCATTTCACATTCTTATGCCGTTATACCTAACTTCCCATAAAGCTAGTATAACTCTTAAGTTTTCAAAACTAAGTATTACTCATTACTCACGAATGAGGTTTTACAACTTTTGAATACATTACAAAACTTTCACAATTCTAAGTTAAGTCTCTTATCTTACAAGATCAAGTCTCTTAACTTCTACCAATCAAAACCGCTTTTACTCACATAAAGTTGTTATAATCGACTTCCCATAAAGCCGTTATAACCCCTTTATGTTTTAAACCAACCAATTACCACATAGACATTTATGAGACCAAGAGGCTCATTCTTTAAGCACCGAGTGCCCATTACTAACGGATAAGACTTACTACTCTTACACCTAACGGCCCTTTACACTTCATAACAAGTCAAGACACAATTTGGAAAATCAATTTCTTAACACACGCAAGGCCAACCGCACTATATATTTCACAAATAGTCATGTCAAGAGGATAGGAAGAATCACATACCTCGCGACGATTGTCGACACTAAGCAAAATGCTCCACAAGACTATCTCCTTAAGAAGAATATGCTACACGTAGTACTTCAATCCTATAAGGGCCATGAAACGCCTATCAAACTCTAGTTTCGAACGTAGAGTAAACTAAGTACAAGGCCCCTACATTCTACTGAAATCGACGTAACTTCCTTTGTTTCTATAAACTTGCCACCTTCACAAGGTAAATCAACAAGGCTACAAGATCCAAATCTAAGCCAACATAACTATAATGTTCAGCTCACAAATCTATACAAAGTTAACTATAATGCCTCAGCTCACAAATCTATTTTCCAACAATAATATAACAAATTGGGCTCACCTCTAAACTACTATCATAAGTAAAAACTCAAATCCAAGATAAGGAAACTTTTACCTTTTGGAAAAGCCCACAAGCCCTTTTCTTCCACTTTCTTCCACAAACTCGCCCACCAAAGGCTTCCCACAAGTTTACCAACACCTTTTTCCTCCTTGCCGCCTCCAACAGCTTCCTAAGGCCAGTTTCTCAAAACCTAGAGAGAGGAGAGGGTTTTCTCGGGAGGGTTTGAATGAAAATGGCCAAGTCTTCCAAGACTTGGCCCTAAAATAGGCTTCTATCTGGTCAAAGGATGGGAGGGACACTTGTCACCCTCCCATAGGCTCCTTATAAAATATCCCCGATTTTTCTCCTTTACCCGCAGAAATCCCGCCGCGCCATGCCGCGCCAGCCGCGCTAACACTTCGTAAAAATAATTGCACGCTGCACGCGCCGCGCCGCATTCCGGCCACGCGCTTCAACACCCGCAGACCAAGATAATCGGCGCCGCTTCGCTCTCCGGCCGCCACACAACCCCGAATCAAGTCATCGCTTTACTTGATCGCGCCAAACTTGAAACTTCCATAACTTTTGACTCGTTGTCCAATCGACGAACAGCTTGGTCACGCTGGGACCTAGATTCAACGGACTACACACTAGGCCTTTTAAACACCTTACAATCCTTAACAACTGGGGTCCAACACTCAAAGGTAACTCAAAGTCCTTCCAACACATGTTTGCCAACTTATCTATCTTCTAGAATTTACTGGTGTAACATTCTTCCTCTTAGAAACATTCGTCCCGAATGTTCCTTCTAAGTCTTCAGAACACATGCGCAGATAGTCTTCACTACTATACCTACCAAAACTCATTTATGCCTCTCATGGCCATAATATAGAAATCACGCATCTCCAAATTCCACTAATCTGAAATCACCTCTAACGTGCAAACATCACTATTTTCTCCTCCCTCGTCTAAAGGATATTCTCCTTACTCCTACGCACTTCCTTGTACACTCACACCCCTCTCTAGCACACGCCCACAATTCACCATCGCCTGCTTTCTACCACCTTCGAGTCACTACCTCCAACTCGTCCATCTTACTAATCCATGTCATGGAAGCTACCACTCCCATCACAAACTACTCATGGAATCATCACACAAACTCCATGTATACCATACACTCCGACAAGGATTAACAGTAAAGGCTTCTACCCAAGACGGCCTTACATCTAAGGTCTCAAAATTTTTCTCATTCCCAAACTTACCCTCTTTAATAACCATGCTTCCAAAACACATTATATACACAAAGCTACCCGAACATAGCACTCAACACATCACCACAACATCAAAGCATACAATACTCTGTAGGTTAAGAACATACCAGAACTATTGCTTCACTTCCTTCTTGTCGCTTCTACTCATGTTCTTTCCAAGACGACGCACAAAGGAGGAGGTGAATCGCCCATCGATCCCGGGTCGAATCTCAACCTCCGCGCTATCTCTGGTAGGACAATTCCTGCAAATGGCTACCGGGCCGCATGTAAACAGATTCCCTATTAGCACGACACTCCCATCGCGAGCCTACCACAATGGTCACAACGAGGTAAGGGTGGTCCCATCCGACTAACATCCCCGATCCCCAAAACTCAAACTCGAGCCCCGACTTCCTCGATTTCTCGAACGCCCCGACGATCGAGGTGGAGCACTGCGTCGGAGGAGGCGATAACTAACTCGCCACGAGGCCGCCGCCTGGCGTCACCAAAGGACCCCGCCGCTTGGCCCTACTCGCCGATTCGTCATTCCGCCGACTCACGCGCTCTCACATCCAAGTGCATGAGCTCGCACGCGCAATGTCCATGCCCAACAAGAGCTACCCCGAGCAACCTCTCGCCAAATAGTCATCAAGCCCTCGTGACATACGGTGCACTCGCCCTCCATGTCGCTACTAACGCGGACGCATCGAGCCAGTGAGTTAAACTCCACGCTGTACTCAACCGCACGCCCGCTCGCCTCAACATCAAAAACTGCTTACCGAGTCCTCCTCATCCGCGAGGCAAGAAATGTGCAAGAAATGCCTCCGAGAACTCGCCCCATCTCGCCGGAAGGCATGCCTCCCGACAGCCCCACGATCAAACCACGATCGCGTATCACGCAGCCGATGCGAACCTAGACCACCGACTCGGTCTCCGATGCCTCGATCACTCATGATCCGTCAGAATCGCTTGATGAACTCCTGCGATCATCCTCGTGCCTCGACCGTAGAACTCGCGCGCCACAACTCGTAAAGTCCCGCAGCCTCAAACTATCCGATCTCGTGAACCATCGTGCATCGGAACTGCGGCCCACTTATCCTCGTGTCCGCCACAACCCCGCCAATAATCGCCAACTCTTGTAACCCATCTTCTCCGCCTGCATCGGGACCGAGGCTCGTGCATCGTGGTCTCGTAGAGACTGCCGCCGCTTCTACTCGCAGCCTCCTCGCCGCTTTGCCTCTTCGCCTCGCCGCCTTTCGCAGGCATAATCGGTAAAACGAAACACGCCGTAGGGTCCAACTTACAACATGCCTCTAAGGCACGATCTCGTAATGAGAAGAATAGAAACTAATCCTAAATGTCTCGCAGCCTCCCGATTATAGATGTGGTGCACAACACATCGATAATCAAGACTCTACTTGACACGTCAGACACTTTCCGAGGACTAATCGCTTCGATACCACTTCGCCACGACCAAACCGCTCGCGATCGTGCCTTACCCGCACCCAAGTAGTCAAACAACATCGAGAAAATCAGGAAATTAAAACTCATACATGATAACCAATGAAAAGAGAAAACAAAGCAACCAAACGGTTACCTTTTCTCAAAATAACTAACACCGAACAGCTATAATCCCCGCCTACATCGCATTTACATGCACTTCTAAGAATTTTTATAACATCTCTCGACGGACAGGCTCGCCATACCCTCGAATGTACAAAAAGTTCTACAACTTCGCGGAACCGCATCAAGTGACAAAGTCTCCGGCGAATGGAGCTTCGAGAATCGAACAATGATCCAAAGGGCGCGGATCAACAAGCGATGTATCTCAACTCGCAGATGAACGCAGCCTCGGCGGGGTCAAGACAACAGTACCGAGTATGCGAACGTAAAAATATCAGAAATGAAATCATAATAGTCTATAAGGAAAACAGAGATACGTATGATAACCAAACTACAGACACCACGTATATACGCCTACCAAATCAAATCACATCAAGTCGTGACTCACGCCCAAAGATCATTACTCAAAGTGGACGATACCGCGGCTACCCAACGTGTCGATGTCCCAACCAATAACAAGATAATACTCACCGGACGACGATACTGCGGCTACCCAACGTGTCAAGATGTCCAAACAAATACTCACCGGACGATACTCGGCTACCCAACGTGTCGCATGTCCAAACAAATACCCAGATAATACTCACCGGACGATACTGGCTACCCAACGCCGTCAAGATGTCCCAACAAATACCCATATAATACTCATCGGACGATACCTGGGCTACCCAACGTGTCGATGTCCCAAACCGCTTTACAAGATAACACTCCTAATAAGCATACCCGTGGCTACCCAACGTGTCGATATGTCCCAAAGGATCAATATAGTGAAGCATACCCGCTGGCTACCCAACGTGTCGATATGTCCATCATACCACCCGATATCCGCCCTCCGTCGAGAGACTCCTGTAGCACAAAGTCAAACACTTGCACAACAACAAAACTATCACCACAAGCACAGCAAGTTACACACAACTCAAAGTACCTTCGCTTAAGTCGACAAACCGGTTCCAACCCCAAAATACTACATTCTTTCCTACCTTCAAAGACCTCTCTTTACGTAGAAACAATACGATACTATCACACGTAGTATCACACACATTCATGTTTAAAACACGACTTCAAACACAATTAACATAACGTCAAGTATACCTTTTAAAAGTCCAAGTAATTAACTCCTTTAAGGTCAAGTATTCCTACCTTTTAAAACTAAGTCATTTACTTTTCCTTAAGAAAAGTTCGATATTTGAAAACAAGTGAT
Organism: Przewalskia tangutica; assembly: GCA_029844215.1. Classification (NCBI taxonomy): domain Eukaryota; kingdom Viridiplantae; phylum Streptophyta; class Magnoliopsida; order Solanales; family Solanaceae; genus Przewalskia; species Przewalskia tangutica. The sequence goes on from CM056719.1 coordinate 1,933,427, forward strand.
TTATACTTTCAAACTCAAGTTACTTCTCTTTTCCAAAATCCAAGACATTATCCTTGCAATCCATTAAGTTCATTCTTTGGAATTTTAAGAAAAGTCGAACTTGTTATCAATGATTCTCATTTAAGCACATGATCTAGGAAATGTAATATCATTTTGTCTTATCTTAGTTTCTATGCAGATGGAGGTTTCTACCGGTTTTAATATAATCAATTAGTCGAAACCATTTCCTTTATTAATAAGCGCTGGTGTGTTCGATACTTGTTCCCACTTTCAAATCCATTTCACATTCTTATGCCGTTATACCTAACTTCCCATAAAGCTAGTATAACTCTTAAGTTTTCAAAACCAAGTATTACTCATTACTCACGAATGAGGTTTTACAACTTTTGAATACATTACAAAACTTTCACAATTCTAAGTTAAGTCTCTTATCTTACAAGATCAAGTCTCTTAACTTCTACCAATCAAAACCGCTTCTTACTCACATAAAGTTGTTATAATCGACTTCCCATAAAGCCGTTATAACCCCTTTATGTTTTAAACCAACCAATTACCACATAGACATTTATGAGACCAAGAGGGCTCATTCTTTAAGACCGAGTGCCCATTACTAACTGATAAGACTTACTACTCTTACACCTAATGAAGCCCTTTACACTTCATAACAAGTCAAGACACAATTTGGAAAATCAATTTCTTTAACACACGCAACAACCGCACTATATATTTCACAAATAGTCATGTCAAGAGGATAGGAAGAATCACATACCTCGCGACGATTGTCGACACTAAGCAAAATGCTCCACAAGACTATCTCCTTAAGAAGAATATGCTACACGTAGTACTTCAATCCTATAAGTGGCCATGAAACGCCTATCAAACTCTAGTTTCGAACGTAGAGTAAACTAAGTACAAGGCCCCTACATTCTACGGAAATCGACGTAACTTCCTTTGTTTCTATAAACTTGCCACCTTCACAAGTGCCAAATCAACAAGGCTACAAGATCCAAATCTAAGCCAACATAACTATAATGTACCTCAGCTCACAAATCTATACAAAGTTAACTATAACAGCCTCAGGCTCACAAATCTATTTTCCAACAATAATATAACAGCCTTGGGCTCACCTCTAAACTACTATCATAAGTAAAAACTCAAATCCAAGAGGAAGGGAAACTTTTACCTTTTGGAAAAGCCCACAAGCCCTTTTCTTCCACTTTCTTTCAAACTCGCCCACCAGTGCTTCCCACAAGTTTACTAACACCTTTTTCCTCCTCGCCGCCTCCAACAGCTTCCCTAAGGCCAGTTTCTCAAAACCTGCAGAGAGGGAGAGGGTTTTCTCGGGAGGGTTTGAATGAAAATGGCCAAGTCTTCCAAGACTTGGCCCTAAAATAGGCTTCTATCGCTGGTCAAAGGACGGGAGGACACTTGTCACCCTCCCATAGGCTCCTTATAAAAATATCCCCGATTTTTCTCCTTACCCGCAGAAAATCCCGCCTGGCTGCTGCCGCCAGCCACGGCCGCTAACACTTCGTAAAAATAATTGCACGCTGCACGCGCCATGCCCTCAGATTCCGGCCGCGGCGCTTCAACACCCGGGCAGACCTCAAGATAATCGCGCCATGCTTCTCCCGGCCGCACTGAACTCCCCGAATCAAGTCATCGCTTACTGATCGCGCCAAACTTGAAACTTCCATAACTTTTGACTCCGTTGTCCAATCGACGAACAGTTGGTTGCGTTGGGACCTAGATTCAACGGACTACACACTAGGCCTTTTAAACACCTTACAATCCTTAACAACTGGGGTCCAACACTCAAAGGTAACTCAAAGTCCTTCCAACACATGTTTGCCAACTTATCTATCTTCTAGAATTTACGGGGTGTAACAAAAATAATTAGAGTTGTAAAATGATTGAGAAATAAGGATGAGAATGGCCCTGTGAGCCAAATGATGCCTTGATAGACGCGTGCGATTATGGCTTTGCGGGCTGAGCTGCTATGTGAAACTTCCCACAAAAATCAAAAGATAGATGCAATAATTAGTGTTATAGATATGCAAAAAACGAATGAATGAGGATAAGAATGTGGCCCTGTGAGCCGAGCCGCAATGCGAAAATCCCCTTCAACGTCGTCAAATTTCCAGCCCCTGTTATATGTACTCAAGAGAAAATTTGTGAGATTTGAAAGGGGCTGTTGATTTGTGCGGACTTTGTAGCTTTAACTCTTGATGCTCGGACGTCTGCCTTGTTTGGGACTCGTAACCCCTGCCTGGTTTCCTACCTTGTCCCAGTTCTGAATATGCAAAGGGCGTTTGACCTAAAGTGGGTCTCCATGGGGTTGATTGTGTGTTTTCGTTATTTTCAAAAATAAGGGAAGGTTTCCTAATGGTGTGACCGAAGCCGATTTAGGCCGCCTACGTATCCTCATGAGGGAATCAGGTCATGACGTAGTTCATTACAAACGGAAAGAGGCGAAATATGTTAAACTATGTAGTTTTAGATTCTCAGAGGCCAAGACAGGGGTACACGTCCACTTGTTCAAAATGTCGCATTGCTCGCACGGTAGGTCTTCATGCTCGCTATTGCTTAGTCAAATACAAATCGACTTTGGGAAGGTGATAAATCCTTTTAGACAAGATGTAGCAAATCGCGTAGTGTAAAACACGTGATTCAAAGAAAAGTGTAAAAACATTTAGCAAGTACATGTTGCACATAAATTGTCACATCGCGTCGAGTCCTAACACGCACGGGACCCTTTACGCCGCAGGTAGGTCTAAACATCACATACGCGATGCTGATAGATTTATCCAAGTCGCCCAATTGTAATGCTTTTGTTGGAAGTGGCGACCAAACGACGGCAGCACTTCTTCCAATTTCAGATGACGTGATTAGGCCCGAATTTGTCTATCATTGTCACGCCACACATAATATGCCGTTGGTCGTTGGGTTGAGAAACACGCCGACAAGTTTGGTGTTTTTCCCGATCAGGCGCCGATACCAGGGATCAACCCACCTAAGATAAATGCATGCATGCCTTAAAATAAAGGACGATATAGCTCTATTCTGAGTTTCTAAGATTTGGCTTTACTAGACGCAAGGTTCCCGAGCGGACAACTCGAGTGAGAAGGCTACGCGGCCACCGGTTAGACCGGACACTCCACGTATATTACCAACTCTCCTAAATTTGGGTTTTGTAGAAAGAATTTTGCTGATGCACCAAGCGCACCTCGCATGTAGTGTGTGATTGTGTGAATTTTCCAGAGTGGAAGAAATATGAGCGGAATGTCAGTTTAAGGAAAGCGGTAACAAATAGCAGTTAATGCAAATATTTATATGTAAAGTAGAATAATTTAGACAAAACATAAAAGCAAATGAATGTAAAACACAGAAGAAGCAATTTTAAGCAGATATAAAAAAAAAAAAAAAACACACAGTAAATAACCTATGTTTGTTATGGTTAAGAACCTAAATATCCCCAGTGAAGTCGCCATGCTGTAACGCCCCATTTTAAACCGGAGTCGGAAACGGGATTACCGCTACGCATGGTTGGATTCCTGAAATGCATTTTTAAGGAGTCGCCACCTAATTATTATAGTGAATTAGGACACTAAAAATGTAGCATAAAATACTACGAATGATCTCCATTTTTAAGGTCCATAAACTATGTGAGGTTCTAGGTAAGTGGTTCTTTATTATCCTAAAGGGAAGGGTTAGGCACCCTAAAGGATCCGCTTAATCATATTGTCCGTTCAAACTTAGGTTTTAAAATTATTGTGCTAACATGCAATTTACAATTCTAAAAGTGTTCTAATTATTAAACTAATCAAAAGATATTTAAACTAGGCATGCAAATATTTAAAATAAATATATGTTTAACAAGATAGTAATAAAAGCAAATAATCATAAAAATGTAATGAAGGAAATTAGCAACTTTTCGCTTTATTTCATTTTACGAATGATTTAACTTCAAAGCGCCCGCACTGCAAAAGACACTTAGTAGAAGAGTTAGTAAATAATAAATAAATTACAAAACAAACACAATGTATGCATATATATAGATATATATATATAGAAGATATTGTGAAAGATATATTTTTATATAGTGGGCTCAAATAGTGTTATGTCAATGATACTAAGACATGAGAAGCTCGATATCGCTACGGCATGGCCGACTCATCCGGTGAAAGATACTATGCATTCTCGTCTAATCTTTTTCACTTTCCTCCTCGCCCACATATTCCGTCTCGCTTACCACGGGGCCTCCAGATCGACGGATAAATCCTTCTTTGGTCAGTGTAGTATCAAGTTCAAATCAGCATAATAAATAGATAAGGGGGGGGGGGGGGGAGTCGTCAAACATTAGTCCGACAACAACTGAAAACGGTAGAAATAGTAATAAATGACACACCCAAACTCACTGGAAACTTCGTAATGACGCCGAGTTTTTCACTCGCAGATGCCAAAAAGAATCGTAAAATCAGCTCGATAAACAAAGAGCAAAGAATAGGCTAAAAATGCAGCAAAGAAATGAGCTGAAAATGCAGCAGCAAATGAGCTGAAAATGCAGCAGCAAACAGCCCCAAAAATCAGTAACAAACATGGCCAAGATCCGTAGCCAAATAGCCAAAAATCAGCCCAGCAACATGGCTAAAATCAGTCCCGAATTTAGGCCAAAACAGCCCCAAATACAATGCCAAAATAGTCCCATATTTAATGCCAAAACAGTATCCAAAAGATGATCGAAATCAGCCCAACACAAAGCCAAAACCAGCAGCTAAACTGCTCAAAATGGTTAAAACCAGAGCTGTAAGGCTGAAAATGCAGCAGCAGAAGGGCATGAGAACAAAGCAGCAGCGACTCAAATTTGGCCAAGGAACCAGCAGCAAATTTGAAGAGCATATGTGGAAGAAATCTTAATGAATTATCGCCAAAGGCAGCAACTAATTCGTAGCAGCACCAACTGTCCAAACAACTTCAAAGTAATGTGTTTTAGCGTTAAGCCACCAATGTTAGGCTCAAAATATACGCGATGGATATCGATATGCTCAAAGTGTAGCAAGAAATGTTCCCAATGTATGTAAATGGCCAAAATCGCAGCAGCCTTGCTCATTATAGAGTAAGATTTATGACATCAAAGTGTTAATGATTCGTGCTTTGCTCCCATTGTGCTCGGACCGTGCCAAAAAGGAGAAGGAAAAGAATGAGTATCCAACAACCAAAGTTTGTCAAAAGCAATGATAAATCGCATATGTGGGCATTTCAAGAGACGACATTCTAGATACACATGATTATCTAAACGGTATTAAGCAGTTCACCATAATTCAGTAAAATGAATATGCTACAATAGGACTCGCGGTGACTCGCATGACACGACTGGGAGCTTTTATATCTAGGCACGTGACTAAGATTTATGGTAAATTCAACAAATATGGAAGACAAGTAGAGTGAACATATGACTATCTTAAGGACATGATTCTAAGTATTCAGAGCTGGTGATGCCAGATTTAGACAAGCTTATGTCATATTACACATATTGGTATTTTAAGATCAGAGATGACACAATTTACATGGTTGCTAAACAAGTTTTAAGTCAACAAATTACCAAAGCCTCAATCAAGATACATTTAAGACCTAGTAGGGACATACTATACATATTAGGATCGAAATGCGAGCAACCTGTGTTAAATGTATCAAACATGACTTCTAAAATAAACCAGAACATCATGTTAACCCTTCAAGCTTCAATCACATAAAATCAATGTTGGACCATGTCATCACATTTGATCTAAACTAAGAAAACCAAACAAGTCAGACATTCTATAGTGTATCACTAAAACACATTATAATCCTCTTAAGAATAGAGTATACCTAAACCTAGGCTAGATAAGTTTAAATCAGATATTGCTACACTTATATGCACATTATAAGAAATTTAAGCGAAGATTATATCTCATGCTCGATACAAGATTGCATCAACACATTTTAACTAATCACTGACATAAACATCTAACATACTATATCGATGTATGATCCGATAATATGTTCAAATTAAGTCCCGAGATGTCCATTACCGCTCACACTTGAACCATACAATGCTATACACATCAAACCAAAAACGTAGTATCACTGATATAAACTACATAAGCTAGGCAGAGGTACCACACTCTAAATTAACAGTAGCGAATTGACAGTACCACACAACACATAAACAATGCAGAAAATAAATGCGAGAGGAATTTTGGGTTTGACCTTCTTCAGCAAATAACCGAGGCGCCGCCTCGATTCGCCGAATCCGCCGCAGAGTGTCATGTTTATGCGACAAGAGATGAATGTTTTTATGGCTATGTTCACTGAATCGATCCAAAGTGAGAAATGCGAATTCTATTCTCGCCTTTTCTAACCCGTAATCCTATGCTCTTTTAAATAACGAACCAAGAGATGATTTTTCAAGACTAATTCTCCAATTCACCCCTTCAATGAAGAATGGCGGGTTTTTATAGGCAAAACCGAGTTTGAATTCAAAAATACCGTTAGAGGTCCTGCTTTTTTGGAAGATTTGTTGGTTCAAATCGCGATTTTTGCGACCGCAGGTACGGGCATGGGCGAGACGAGGGTGGTTCGTGGTAGATGAGAGTTGATGGGGATTCAGATTTCGCAGGTTTAGGTATGGATGTTGTCGGTGATGGGAGTTTATGCGCAGGGGTTGAGTTTTAGGTTATAGGGAGATGGGTGTTCTGGTTTGGACGAAGATGGGAAAAAGGCTGGGGGAAATGGGCTGGGTCGGGTAAGGTATAGTTATTTAGGTGGGCTGATTAGTTTAAATTGGGTATTAGTTTTAGAAGTTAGTTTTAGGCAAAATTAATTAGTGGTAAATTAGAAATTCAAAATTGTGATTAAATTAATTAGGTGCTTTATTAATCTAAATTATTACAAAAATAAAGACGGACGTGCTATTTAATTAGTGCTTAATATTTTAGAATGCGGCGCTATTATTAAATTGCTTATTTGTGCCTGCATTAATATATTATTGTTGCATTTTATTATAGAAAATTATTTTGCAAAATTAGTGTAATTTTATAGTTAAGAACTGAACGAGATGGTCAAAATTGGGTGTCAACAGCGGAATATAAAAACAAGACAGGAATCAATATGAAAAGAAAACAGTTTATCTGAGAAAACGTCGCCTTTCGGCATATATATATATATCAAAGTTTGGCAAGACTGCATAATAGACTACGCACTTCTAGGAAGTAGATAACTATGGCGACAGGCCCCGCCATACCCTCGAAAGTACATATATCTACAACACAGGAGAACCATACCAAAAGTCGAGCCTCCTAGAAGATGGAGCTCCCGACACCAAAGTAGAGATCCTAAGATGTGGATCTAGCACCGCTTCCTTACTCGCGCATTTAACGCAGCCCTCAAGGAGGTCGCATAACAGTACTAAGTATGTGAAATCAGAAGCATCAAATGAAATCAAGTGTCTAAAACCATTTGTAAATACAATTAGTTAAACTGCACATAGTGCCACCACATAAACAAGAGCAAAATAAATATATTGTAACTGGTCTTTTCTAGGCCGCTAATGATCGAAGCAAGGCCAATCTCCCATAGTATCATTATGCGTGCCTAATCCTGGACTTCCCGCAACCCGCATAGGTCACACATAGACCGCGATAAAGCCGATAGACCGTGACGGGGTAGCTAGCCCCTGCACTCTCTCGACTCCCGCACCACATAGACCGCATAGTCACACGCATCGCATAAGGCACTCGTGACGGGATAATACACCCGAATGATCAATCACGGAACTCCCGCAGCCGCATAGCCGTATAGACCGCATCGCGTGGCAAGCCCTCGGTATAACAAGTCAAGGGGGTATGTGATATAATAACAGTACAACGGTCTTAACATTTAACAACGTAAGCACAACAAGAATAACCCCCTTACACAACAACACAAGACACTAACATACGTAGCATCATATCATGGTTACTTATCAAAGCATCTTACTATACTTTTCAGAAATCAATTCAAGACTTTCATAAACAAATAAGTAAACTGTTCTTTTTATCATTCTTAAGTCGTTATACGACTTATACCTAACTCCCCATAAAGCTGGTATAACTCTTAAGCTTTTAAAACCAAGTATTACTCTTCTTTCAAAAACGATTCTTAATTCTTTTGACATACTTCAAGATTCTTATTATTAGACTCAAGTAAAACCATGTTCAGTTAACACACGTACGTCTACCGTACTATATATATACTTTAAAATATCATGCTCAGGGGTATAGGAAGAATCACATACCTTCTCGGCGAAATCCACCTGCCAAGTCGAATATGTCGCGCGCAGAGTATCAACCTATAATAGTCAAATACGTCTATCAACGTCTAGACTACTCTGTAGGATAATCTAAGCAGGGTTCTCTATTCTACGGAAAATCGGGCAGACTTCCCTACCCGTTAAGCTACTCAAGTTCATCAGAAATACACCCCATGTAAGTACGCTTTAATCTTCTTTATTATTCTTCCGATGTGATTTCAGTTCAATTCTCTTCTCAGAATATCCTTCACCGTGATTACAGTTCAATTCTATTCTTTAATATCCTTCTATATCTTATACTCAAGTCTTAACTATTCTTATGTGTAATATCCAATTACAATAGAAGGACAAGAGTATTTACCTTGATAAGCCCAAAATTATCCAAGTATAAATGTCGATCCTGAGCAAGGTTTAGCTCCTAATCTAAACGCTCCAATCCGCTCCAAGAAACCCTTAGAAGTTTCTACACAACTTCTACTTACAACTTCAACCAACAATGAAGTTTCTCCTAGGGTTTCGTTTAGTGACTAATGGAAGTATAGTAGTATTTCTGGGCTTTTTGTATAAGGGTGACTTTGGAAATACTACATGCGGATCACTAAGGTATTTAGGGATAGTAACAATACTGAGAGTATTTTCTACCAAGGGAGGCCTTAGCCGAGACTACTAGGAGGGGAGGAGAGGGGTGTTTCGCTAAGCTCACTCAAGAGTGGGGAGAAGATGGCTTGACGAAACTATAACTAGGGGAGGATTTTAAGACTTGGAAAGTTGATTTGTGGATGAAGAATTCATCAACTCGCGGGTATTTATAGGGCTTTCAAGGCCAAGACGAAGCCAAGTGGTAGGCAAGTGTATGGTGGAGATTTGCACAAGTGCACCCTATCCTACTCCACAAATCCTCACAAACATTGACCCAAGTTTTAGGCCACAAACAAGCCACAAAACCATGCCCATCGCCCAAGGTTCCGCCTTTGGCGTCCACTGAGGTGACAAGTGTCACCCTCTCGTTGGTCCAAAATGTTCCATCTCTCGAAAAATCCGCAAAAATTATAAATGACATAGCCGTAATTTACCCTACGCAAAGTTTGGAAAACGCTTCGCCTAAACAAATTCGCTTCGTGGTCAGGCACCAATTTCGTCCATAAGTGCCTATCTTAAGGCTAAACTTCAGACGCACGCCTCACGTACATACTCAGGAAATACGGGGTATAACATTCTCCCCTCCTTAGAAACATTCGTCCCGAATGTTCCTTCCCAAGACAGATATCGATAAGGTTTCTCATAACATAAACAGTTTGCAAATGCCTCACATGGCCATAATACAACACTTAAGCAAATATGTCAATGAAAAATTTACAAGTAGGAAAGTGAGTTACCTGGAGGTGTGGGGAATAGGTGAGGATACTTTTGCCTCATGTCCTCCTCAGCTTCCCACGTCATCTCCTCCCTGAGCTCGTTCCGCCACAAGACTTTGACGGAAGCCACGTCCTTGGTCCGCAGACGCCTAACTCCGACGATCGATTATCGCTATGGAATCTCTCATACGATAACCCTGGCCACCGACATCGCCAATCGGATGCACTCTAGATGGATCCCCGATACATCTCCTCAAAGATAGAAACATGAAAATCGATGCACCGCCTCCGTGCCGGACGGCAGATCCAAATCATAGGCAACCTTGCCTACCTCGCGACAACTGATACGCCCAATGTACTGGGCCGAAGTTTCCTTTCTTCCCGAATCTCATCACACCCTTCATGGGTGACACCTTCAGAAAACCCAATCATCAACCTCGAACTCCGATGCCGACGACGATGATCTCAGATATGACTTCGCCGACTCGAGCCGCCAAGAATCGCCTCCCGGATAAGCTTCACCTTATCCATCGCCGCCGCACCAAATCTGGTCCCACTAATCGTACTCGCCATTATCAAACCAGCCTTATCGGCGATCCGCACTTCCTCCCATACAAGGCCTCATAAGGCGCCATCCGAATACCGGAGTGGTAGCTATTATACGCAAACTCAACTAGAGGCAAATGATCCTCCCACTACCTCAAGTCGATAACACATGCTCGCAGATATCCTCAAGAGTCCGGATAAGGCTCGCTCGTCCGTCGTCTGCTCGAGGATGGAATACGCAGACTGTGCTCACCAAGGCCCCTAGACCCTTATGGAAAGACCTCCGTAAGTTAGTCAGAATCGGGATCCTCTGCGATATGATAGAAATAGGGACTCCATGCATCGACGATCTCTCTGATGTAAAGTCCGCATAATTCTCACCGAAAGTCGCCCCGACGGAAGAAAGTGGGCTGATTTCGTCAGCCTGTCGACGATAACCCATATAGAATCATGTCTCCTCTGAGTGCGAGGTAATCCTGTGATAAATTCCATGTTGATCACCTCCCACTTCTAGATCGGGATCTCTATCGTCTGCAACAAACCACCAGGCCGCTGGTGCTCTACCTTCACCTGCTGACAACACGGGCACTGAGCTACAAACTCTGCAACGTCCCTCTTCAAGCCATCCCACCAATACACAGATCTAAGGTCGTGGTACATCTTGGTCGACCCGATAGATAGAGTAACGCTACGCGCGTGCTTCCCTGAACTCGCCGCCAAGTCCCGCAATATCCGAACACACAACTCGCCTCAAACCTTAGCACCCCATCGTGCTACCTCAAAAGGACCTTCCCATCACGAAGAGCCGATCACGGCATCGCATCAAAACCGGATCCTCAAACCGTTGCCTCTTCACCTCCTCGACGATGGAAGACTCGCAACCTCTCGAACTCGAACCCCATCGCTATCGTAATCAATCAATCGACTCAAGGCACGCTTAGCCGATGCAACTCGCGGACCATGCTCCTCCTCTCGCTGCACCTCCGATAGACTCCCATCGACTCACGACTTAGAGCATCCGCCACAACATCGCCTTCCCGTGGTACCGATGTCGACATCGTAATCCTCGAGTAACTCTAACCACCGCCTCGCCGTAATTTCAGCTCCTCTCGCCGAAGATATACCGAGGCTCTTGTGGTCAGATAAATATCCACATGAACCCCATACAAATAAGGCTCCGCATCTTCAAGGCGTGAATCACCGCCGCTAACTCCAAATCACGCGGGTAGTTCCTCTCATGCCTCTTAAGTTGTCGACGCGTGACGCTATAACCTTACCTACCGCATCAACACACATCCGAGCCCGACGCCGACGATCACAATACACTACATAACCGTCTGACCTCCGAAGAGTAAGAACGGGCGCTCGCCGGGCCTCCTTCAAGAATCGAAACCCCGCCACAAGCATCACCCATCAAACTTAGTTGCCTTCGAGTCACTTAGTCAATGGTGCAGATAAGCAAACTTCTCCACGAACCGCCGAGCAGTAACTCGCAAGGCCCGTAAAATTGCGCACTCACGGAGTAGTAGGTCTAGGCCAACTCGATCGCTTCGATTCGCCAGATCCACCCGAATGCCATCACCATAATATGCCAAAGAAAAGCCACCGGTTAACCAAAACTCACATTTGGAAAACTTGGCGCATAAATCACTGGTCCCGAGAACTCTCAAAGATAGCCTCAAATGTTGCGCATGCTCCCGCTTCCGAGCGAGAATAAACCAAGATGTCATCAATGAACACTATCACAAACGTGTCCAAAATGGCTTGAACACTCGGTTCATCAAATCCATGAATACCGCCGAGCATTCGTCAACCCGAAAGACATAACTCGAACTCATAGTGCTGCATCGGTCCGAATGCACCCTGTGGATATCCGCCTCTAACACGCACTGATGATAGCCCGATCGCAGATCAATCTTGAGAAACATCTCGCACTTCGCAACCGTCGAACAAATCATCAATCCCGGGAAGGGGTATTCGTTTAATGGTCACCTTGTTCACCGTCAGAATCAACACACGCGCAGCGCCCCGCCCTTCTTCTTCACGAACACACGCTTCCTCGCGAGAAACACTAGGCCCGGATGAAGCCTTTCTCCAAAGAAATCTCTCACCGTCCTTCAACTCTCTCAACTCGGCAGTGCCATTCTCAGATGGCGTAATGGAAATAAAGCCGAGTGTCCGCAAAGACATCGATACAAAACTCTATCTCCTCTCGTGAGGATACCCGAGGTCATCCGAAACACATCCGGGAACTCTCTCGACTATCGAATCGATCAAAATCGTACCGCACCTCGTGATCAAACACCCGAACGATGGTAGATATACCCTTCTCGCACCATCTTCCTAGCCTCGAGGTAAGAAATAAACTTACCCTACGATACGCCTTCCTCCCACTCAACAACCGGCCTCAGAAACCGAACCGCACTCACTTTCTCTCGCAGCTACATTGGCGTAGCAAGACGCTAGCCAATCCATACCCACGATCACATCGAAATCATCATATCCAACTCTACCAAGTCGGCGGTCCGACGATCGTGATACGGTCATCGGACAAGCCCTATATACCCGCCGAGCTACCATCAATCACCATCGCGTAGCTACCTCGAAGGGTTCATGGACTCGTGCTCTATCCCTATCCTACTAGCAATAAGGGAGATATATAGATGCAGTAGAACCCGATCTATCAAGGCATACACGCCACAACATGAAATCGAGCAGTACCGTGATTTACATCAGCGAGGCCTCCCGGTCCCGCCGCCGGACAGGAATAAATGCGCTCGAGGACCGCTAGAATCGACCCGCGCCACGACTCTACCGCGACCGCTGGTCCACGAGTACCCCGCCCGGGCGAGTAATCGGGCGATGAAGACCGGAATGCACTCGTAGCCGACTCCTACCACCAGCGCGCTTGGCCTGACAGTTCTCGCATAATGACCTGGCCACAAGTGTAGCAAACTCCGGCAGTACTACAACTCCCCGAATGGAATCTACCACATCGGACACACCGAGCGACTCGATCGGTTAGCACCTCGCCACTCCGGAAGTCCAAGTCCCGGGCCCCGACTACTCAATACTCTGGCTGCACCAAAACGATGTAGAGTGCTCGAAATGCCGTGGTGCAAATCCCAGACGTCACGAGGCCGCCCACCCCGAGAGCTACCAAAAGATCCGCCGCCTCGCCTTCTTACGCCGCTGATATCTGCCGACCCGGTCTCTACGCCTCGCATCCAAGTGTACGAGCTCGCATACGTAATGTTCATGCTCGTCAAGAGCCACACCCGCACAAGACTCGGCCATATAATCATCTAGCCCGCGACGTAGCGGTGTACCGCCCTCCATATCGCTACCAACGCAGTGGACATATCGAGCCAAAGAATCGAACTTGATGTCAGACTCCTAATCGGCGCCTCTCGCTCTCAAAGAATAAAACTTGTCGGCCCGCCTCTCATCCGCGAGGCAAGTTGAGTGAGAAAAGCCTCCGAGAACTCGTCCCAAGTACTGGGACGCGTGCTCTCCCGGATAACTCCCACGAATCAAACCAATCGATCGTGGTATCACGCAATTTACGCGAACCAAGATCACGACTCGGTCTCAAGCCTCGATCACTCGTGACGATCCTTCAGAATCGGCGGATGAACTCGCGGATCATCCTCGTGCCTCGACCAGTAACTCCGCTGGCTACAACTCGTAAAATTCTCGTAGCCTCAAATCGTCCGATTCGTGAACCACGACATCAGCTGAATCGAATCGCCGTGATCCATTTATCTCATGTTCGCCACGATCTCGCCAAGAATCGCCATCTCTTCAGAACCCATCTCATCTCGCTTCCAGCCGCGGATCGAGGCGCAGTATCGTGTCTCATCGGCCACGCCGCGCCCTAAACTCGCCGCTGGCGGGCGTGGAACTCGCCGCCTCGCATAGATCGGGCTCGAGCCCTCGTGACTTTGTCCTACTAGCAGCTCCTCGCCGCTTTGCCTTCTCGCCCGGTTGCCTTACGCGAGGCATAATCATAAAGAAAGGAAATACGTTAGAGGGTCCAACTTATAACACCTTCAAGGCACGATCTCAAAGTGAGAAGAATGGAAACCAATCCTAAATATCCTATAGCCTCGATTATTGTGTGTGCACAACACACCGATAATCAAGACTTACTAGATACGGCTCAGACACTTTCCGAGGATTAATCGCTCGATACCACTTTTGTCACGACTGCCCGGTTCGTGGATCGTGCCTTTCCCGCACCCAAGTAGTCATACATCGTAGTAATCGGAATATAAAAACAAGACAGAATCAATATGAAAAGAAAACAGCTTTATCTCGAGAAAACGTCGCTTTCTAAATATATATATCAAAGTTTGCGCTACATCCCAACTGCATAATAGACTACGCACTTCAAGAAAGTAGACAACTATGGCGACAGGCCCCGCCATACCCTCGAAAGTACATATATCTACAACACGTGAGAACCATACCAAAAGTCGAGCCTCCTATAAGATGGAGCTCCCGACACCAAAGTAGATCCTAAGGATGTGGATCTAGCACCGCTTCCTTACCGCGGCATTTAACGCAGCCCGGGCGAGGTCGACAACAGTACTAAGTATGTGAAATCAGAAGCATCGAAATGAAATCAAGTGTCTAAAACCATTTGTAAATACAATCAGTTAAACTGCACATAGTGCCATCACATAAACAAGAGCAAAATAGATATATTGTAACTGGTCTTTTCTAGGCCGCTAATGATCGGCAAGGCCAATCGCCCATAAGATCATTATGCGCCTAATCTCAGATTTCCCGCACTCGCATAGTCACACATAGACCCAAGATAGCCGTATAGACCAGACGGGGTAGCTAGCCCCGACTCTCCCGACTCCCGCAAGACGCATAGTCACATAGACCGCATAGTCACAGCATCGCATAAGGCACTCCTCGTGACGGATAATACACCGAATGATCAATCCTCGAACTCCCGCACTCGCATAGTCACACGCATCGCATAAGCCGATAGACCAAGATCGCGTGGCAAGCCCTGTGATAACAAGTCGCGGTATGTGATATAATAGCAGTACAACGGTCTTAACGTTTAACAACGTAAGCACAACAAGAATAACCCTCTTACACAACAACACAAGACACTAACACACGTAGCATCATATCATGGTTACTTATCAAAGCATCTTACTATACTTTTCAGAAATCAATACAAGACTTTCATAAACAAATAAGTAAATCGTTCCTTTTATCATTCTTAAGTCGTTATACGACTTATACCTAACTCCTCATAAAGCTGGTATAACTCTTAAGCTTTTAAAACCAAGTATTACTCTTCTTTCAAAAACGATTCTTAATTCTTTTGACATACTTCAAGATTCTTATTATTAGACTCAAGTAAAACCATGTTCAGTTAACACACGTACGTCTACCGTACTATATATACTTTAAAATATCATGCTCAGGGGTATAGGAAGAATCACATACCTTCTCGGCGAAATCCACCTACCAAGTCGAATATGTCGCGCGCAGAGTATCAACCTATAATAGTCAAATACGTCTATCAACGTCTAGACTACTCTGTAGGATAATCTAAGCAGAGGGTTCTCTATTCTACGGAAAATCGGGCAGCACTTCCCTACCCGTTAAGCTACTCAAGTTCATCAGAATACAAACCCATGTAAGTACAGTTTAATCTTCTTTATTATTCTTCTGATGTGATTTCAGTTCAATTCTCTTCTGTAATATCCTTCTACTGTGATTACAGTTCAATTCTATTCTTTAATATCCTTCTATATCTTATACTCAAGTCTTAACTATTCTTATGTGTAATATCCAATTACAATAGAAGGACAAGAGTATTTACCTTGATAAGCCCAAAATTATCCAAGTATAAATGTAGATCCTGAGCAAGGTTTAGCTCCTAATCTAAACGCTCCAATCCGCTCCAAGAAACCCTTAGAAGTTTCTACACAACTTCTACTTACAACTTCAACCAACAATGAAGTTTCTCCTAGGGTTTCGTTTAGTGACTAATGGAAGTATAGTAGTATTTCTGG
This sequence comes from Przewalskia tangutica, assembly GCA_029844215.1. Taxonomy (NCBI): domain Eukaryota; kingdom Viridiplantae; phylum Streptophyta; class Magnoliopsida; order Solanales; family Solanaceae; genus Przewalskia; species Przewalskia tangutica. The sequence goes on from CM056719.1 coordinate 1,949,704, forward strand.
GCTTTTTGTATAAGGGTGACTTTGGAAATACTACATGCGGATGGCTAAGGTATTTGGGGATAGTAACAATACTGGAGAGTATTTTCTACCATGGAGGGCCTTAGCCGAGACTACTAGGAAGGTGGGAGAGGGTGTTTCGGCTAAGCTCACTCAAGAGGGGAGAAGATGGCTCGACGAAACTACAACTAGGGGAGGATTTTAAGACTTGAAAGTTGATTTGTGGATGAAGAATTCATCAACTCAAGCGGTATTTATAGGGCTTTCTGGGCCAAGACGGCCAAGCTAGGCAAGTGTATGGTGGAGATTTGCACAAGTGCACCCTATCCTACTCCACAAATCCTCACAAACATCGACCCAAGTTTTAGGCCACAAACAAGCCACAAAACCATGCCCATCGTCCAATGTTCGCCTCATGCGTCCACTGGCGGTGACAAGTGTCACCCTCTCGTTGGTCCAAAATGTTCCATCTCTCGAAAAATCCGCAAAAATTATAAATGACATAGCCGTAATTTACCCTACGCAAAGTTTGGAAAACGCTTCGCCTAAAACAAATTCGTTTCGGTCAGGCACCAATTTCGTCCATAAGGCCTATCTTAAGGCTAAACTTTCAGACAGACGCTCACGCATACATACTCAGAAATACTGGTATACAGATGTATCTACCCGTATCTTACCATTCTCTAGTACTTTTCTATTATCCTTGTTATATGAAGTGTATAGAGAGTACTCACTCGATATTCATTCGATTTTGCGATGTGAAATTGATTCTCAGATATATCGCTAGTACTCACTATATCGTTTTCCCCAACTACTCATGTTTGATGTAGTTGTATTTTGTTTTTGAGATGACTTTAGTGTTTGGACAATTTTTTCATGAAACTTTGATTGTATTTGGTAATTATGAAATTTATTTGGTAATATATTTTATGAAATTTGTAGAATTTCTATCTTTTATTTGAGAAGTGTATAATTCGTGGGTATCCGCGGGTATCCAATACCCGAAAGGGGCAAATAAGGATATGAAAATTATATATTCAGTGGGTAATGAATAGCACATTTGAGAAGGTGGGTAGGATACGAGAATCTCAAAACCCGCTCCAAACCCGACCCACTGTCATCCTACTTCTAACTTGTACCAAGATCGAAGAAGTATATACTATTTAAAATCAAGTAGCTATCCTTTTTAAGTGCATGTAATAAGAAGTATATAAGGAGTATTTATTTAAAATCAAGTGGCTTTCCTTTTTAAGTGCATAATTATTACAACATGATCTACTAACAAGGAGCCTTATTTGGATAATTATGTAAAAAAAAAAAGACTGATCACACATCAATGTCAGGTCACATAACAAACGAATATTGCTAGATTAAGCAAGAGAGACAAATAAGAGCATAATAAATATGGATTTTTATAGCTGTATTAACAAGATTAAAGCATAGCATATTCGGAAAAAAATAAGTAATTACTCCCTCTGTCCAAATTTATATGATACTCTTTTTATTTTATTCAATTTTAAAAGAGAATGATATATTTTCTTATTTTGATAATAAATTAACTTTAAACTTCACATTTTACGCTTAACGATATGATTTATAACCCCATAAATATCTTAATGAAATTTTGTAATTCAAAATATGTTATTACATTTCTGTGGAATACAATAATTCACTATAGGGTAAAAATAAATAATCTAAGATTAGTTTACTTTTAAAAATAAATATTTTTCTTTTTAGGACTTTTTAAAAAATAGTATCAGAAATAATGAGATGAAGGGGAGTATATATTTTTTATGATATATATTTAGATTTGTTTTTTTACAAATAAAGGCCTCCATTAAATAAATAAAGTATATATATATTATATTCTTTATGCACTAAAATACAAGTGTTGTCCAAGGGAATGTAGGTTTCAATTCCTACAAATCACCATACAAATTTGTTTGGTATTATCCACAAGGTACCTGATAAAATATGACTGAAAAAGGATAATATTAAATAATTGTAACTGAAGAATGTTTTAGAGAGATGCTAGGAACCAAGCACATATTGACAAAACAAAAAAAGAATTCATAATGCTTGATTTCTTTTTCTTATCCAGCTTATTGACTTACATCAGATTATTTCCGAAGATAATATTACCGATCTTTCAATATTACTATCAGTAAATTACGGAATATGTCTGAATGATCATAGTTAATTTCAGAGGTATCTTTTAACTCATATCACCATAAGTTCCAGATTCGAATAACTCTATACACCAAAACTTGCTGAACAAATTGGAAATTTTAATTTTGGTTTTTCTTAGTCCAAGTCATTCCTTTTATGTCACATACAAATTAGTTACTTGTCTAATTCATTTTCCTTTTTTGCCTTGAGTTGCTAAAATTTATCTAGTTTAGAGTAGCTCATTTAATTAGTGATTGTCATGAATTAGTTTTTGCTCCAATTTTAAGCATATATACTTTACACTTCATGACTGAGAAAGTGAGAAAGCAAACGAATTTGATGCTGACCTACTTTATTCAATGTTCTACCCAAATCTGCAAACTTAGGGTGTGTTTGGTACGAAGTAAAATGTTTTTCATTAAAAATATTTTCTTGAAAAATAAGTAATTTCTTACTTATTTTTTAGTGTTTAGTAAATAAGCAAAGATATATTGTCCCAAGAGTATTTATATGTAATTTAGTAAAACACTATGGGGTGGGATGGGGTGAGGAGTGGGGGTTGGGGATGTCAGGGAGGTGGGGAGGAGACAATAACTTTAGTATGTCATTTGTGGAACTTGTTTTCCCTACTTCTATTAGAAAAGTCATCTCTCATTTTTAAGCAACTTGTTTTCCTGGAGAAAATATTTTCCAAAATTTTTGATCAACCAAATATAAAATAATTGGAACACATTTTTCGAAAAATATTTTTCTCCATACCAAACACACCCTTAATGTCTATTTTGCTTAGTATCGAAATTGATCCTCATTTAGAATATCAATGTCTTAATTTTTTTCACAGCGCTTTACCGCAATGAGATTCACTTTATTTAGAATTTATAAAGTTGAAATTGAAGATGAAATTGTGTTTGATTATACTTTTGTAAAGGAGACAACGTTATTTATGATGATAGAGATCACTTTTTCAAATTTGGAATCCAACTCTAAATTATAATTAAAAACCAAACAATTATTTTGAAACAAAGTGAAATTATTCAAAAAATAAAGTAAATAATTCTCATGGCCAAACGGCTTAAAGTTGCATGGGAGGGACTAAAATAAAACTACTTCCAAACTTAATGAATTATGGACAATTCTCAAATGCCCCTATTTTGGGGTGGTCTTTAATATTTACTGTAGGTCTTAATTTTTGCCCTTCGATATTTTAAGTAACAAAATAATGGCGAAAAATATCTCTGACATTGAAAAATACCTATTCGCGAAAAGGTACATATGAAGACTTACCTTGCGAATTAGTACTACATAACTATGTCGGACAAGGCATAGTTTCTATGTACTTTTTTTGTGAATAGGCATAGTTTTTATTAACATGATAGCTCATATCGATAGTAAGATCATTAACATGCTTATGTTGCGATATTGTCTCATTAAAAACCTTATTGAAAAAAATCAATTGAAACAAAAATCGATTGAAGGAAAAAATAATGCAGGGCATGCTTCGTCCTACTAAACATAATATTTCTTTAAATGACTTACATTCCAATTATTTGGAAGTGTGTTTCCTTGTTGGTCAGTTAGTTGATAAGCTCATTTCCCGATAATATCGATGACCATATGGTCCTTCCCATTTGCTCGTAACTTTCCAGCATACACTCTCGAGTAATCTGAGTGACTCTCCGGAGCACCAAGTCCCCGAGTTTGAAGTGTCAGATATTTGTGCGTTGGTTGTAGTAACGCTCAATTCTTTGCTTTTTGGCTACCATCCAAACGTATGCTAAATTTTGACGTTCCTCGAGAAAATGCAGATGCACGAACATTGATTTTATATTTGATTCTTTCTTAGCCCGGAGGTATCTCGGGCTGGGAGTTCCTACTTCTACCGGGATCAAGGTCTCTGCACCGTAGACAAGAAAAAAAAGTTTATCCCGTACCAGCACTATACTTATCGGTACCTCTGAAACTCTCAAGTATATGAGTAGTTGTTCTCCGTCATTTGACATAAGCGAAGTACTAGATAGAAAGTTTTCAGGTCCCGTAAGGCTTGCTGGTATTCGGGTGTCCAAACACACGTTAAGATTAGATGTTGCGACTGCTTTCTACTATTTCTGTCATCTGTCTGATCTGAACAAAGAATAAGACTTAAAAGAAAAATTAGATTAGTATAGGGATCACTTGTGACACCACAATTGCTCAGGCTCCACGGTGGGCGCCAAATTATTTACCCATAAAATGATACAATTGAATTTGTATACGTGGTCAAGGACACACGTTAGATAAAGAACGAAATAAATTAAACTGAAAATAATAATAATCAGATGAAGTAAAAAAGATTAGTCTGAGTCTTGTGACAGCTTCTGGGCAGAGCTTTGATAATTTGTATGAAAACACATAAATCGAGAGAATATAAGCAAGTATCTTGTAATAACTAGAATGTGACAGGTTACAATGAAATAACATGTCCTATTTATACATGAGCTACACGGTATACATCCCACGAAATATGATCTCATTAATACAGGAGAATGAATGTGGTAATAATTAAATAATCAATATCTCAATAAATATCATTAAAGCTCCATTGAAAGACGTGTGACCGGTTTGATAACGATTGTCTGTTACAATTCAAACGGCTTTCAGCCTTCCTTCCGTATTACTAATACCGATTATGCTTGTGTCGCTTTCCGATACCACTTGAATGCTACCGGTAATGCACAAGCTAACTTGAACTCGCCTCAACATCAACTACCACATATCACATCATAATTCGTACAGTTGTTATACACAAATTTTACCCTATACAGTTTTGAATTAGATCATTTTCTTTTTACCACCTAGAAATGAATTTAAATACTCTTTCCGTTTCATTTTGTATAATATTATCTTGTATTAATACATTTTCAAAAAGAATAATACAGTTCTATGTTTTCGTAATAAGAACCTATAGTTACACAAATGTTATGGCCAAATGCAACTACAAATCGAACTCTATGAAGGACAAAACTTTAATATTTATTTGATCGAAGATCATCAAACCCATCGGGTTTCAAATACGGCCCTCGATCAAGATTTCTCGAATATAGAAAAGAAACATAATGGCTTGACCATGAAAATAACAAATTAAAAACACATCAAACTTCTTATTATCATTCCAAAATACACAGCAAAACAAACATTATACTACTAGTAGTAGCAGTAGCTGGAAAGCCACTAAAGCTCAAGTTAACTTTCAAGACCTTATTACACATATATTAGTACTAGTTAATACTTAATTAATGCATTAATAGAGAACATAGGATTATAGTTCACTAATCTCCATGTTCCTATAGCATAGCAACTCGTACAACGGTACAAGGAAAAGGGAAATACGTTATTTACATGTAACATTCAACTGCTTGTCACTCAAAATTTCTCTTCCACTTCTCACTGATGCTTGGATCTAGTATCCCCACTGTAGAGCCTGCCATTAGAATTAGAATTAAAATTAAATTAAATTAAATCACACTTAAATAACGCCAAAAATCGCGTAGTAGTATGATGAAATAGGAGAAAATATATATTTTTGAATGTTTTTTTTTTCTATAACATAGAAGATTATGGGGAAAGAACAGTGAAAATTGGATTCACATCTAATTGTACATTTTTTTACTATATTACAGTGTGAAAGATTCCCAATCAGCACAATATGATTGGATATTATAACATGTTATGTTATTATTCTATTTTTCAACTCAGCTGAGTCAATTAATTTTATAGTCCATTATTTATCTCCTAAAATTTTATATTAAATCTTTTGAGAAATCTTTATTTTTATAAATTAAAAATCTAGAGTAATAAAATAGAATAATTTTTAATTTTTAGTATTTTTTGGAGGTGGAGTGGAACTTGAAGATAGTGAGGAGTTATAAAGGGTATGTACCAGTGGAAGCACTGGAGTATTTCTTTTAGTATGTGTTTTTTAACCTGAAAGGTTATGATGAGTTGGTAAATACTGCTCGATTCTTGGGAGCAAAAAGGCGAAATTCCTCGCCCACAGGGCCCCCATCCCTCCGACCCGATAGAGATTGGTGGAGGAAGGTAAATCACAGTCTTTCACTAGGTGGAGACATGTCTGGTGCGCACAAGAGTCATTTCTCACAAAGAAAAATGAACTCCCACATCGCACGCTGCGCCGACCGCTTTCTTGAAAGAATCACACCCTGCTCAATTCTTATATTAGATTGTCGTGTTTGAACGGAGGGAATGAAATTACCTATAGTAGGGACCTTTTAGTCCGGCAAATAAAACTTTTCGAAGCAAATTTGAAATAATAGAGTCCTAAAGCGGATACAGAACACAGGATGAAAAAACTCAAATATATATATATGCATTTCCATTTTTCTTTTCTATTTTATTTTATTTTATTTTTGGGGTGAGGATGGAACTTTGAAATAAAGGGAGAAGAGTAATGTTTTACCAGTCATAAACAGTGGGAGCATTGGGATGAGAAGGCTTGTCAAACACATCAGCACCAATTCTCTTGGTGGCAATGTTGCTCCCTGGGTGGAACACACTCCTCCACACATTCTCCTTACGCGCCGCCGTTGGCGAGTGAGTATTTGGTGTCACCGGGCTCCCCGGCATCGATAGAGACCTTTGATAGTTCCTGCTTGATCCTTCTCCTCCTTCCCCAGCTGAAACCAAAACCAAAAGAAAATAAAGAACAAAAGTTAATTAAGAAAAACAACATAAGTGTGTGCCCTGAATACAAACACATTTGAATCCATTAATATAAGATCATGTTAGAATATTAGTTAGAATATTCTAGAATAGTGTCATTAATAGAATATTGTGTGTATATATTATATTAATGTAGTATCTCTTTATATATGATAGGTAATGATTGTATAGGAAATATTCCTAGCATTATATTAAGGAAGACTTATTCTTCCTAGTCATTGTAATTAGTGTATATATTTTTACCTAAGGGAAGAAGAACACTTGAGAAAAATAATCTCAAAGTCTTACATGGTATCAAGAGTTTAAGGAAAAGATCCAATTTTCTCTCCAAAAATTTTCGACCAACTCTACTCATTGGCCGAAATTTGTCCTTCAATTTTTTAGTTTCTTTTGCTTTATCCCTCCATTGTTGAACAACCTTCATCTCAACCAAAATATGTCTTAATCAAAATCCTCTTTTCATCCTTCTTTAGTCATTTCAAACATTAAGACACATATTTCTGTTAAACTGGAGATAGAAATCGTGCACTATGCTTCATGGGCAGAATTGTTTAAAATATGTTGTAGGGCTTACAAAGTCCTTCATCATATCATTCTACCAAAAGATGGGAAGGGAAAGGAACCCACAGATGCAGACAAGGACTTGTGGGATACGTTTGATGCCACAATCCTCGGTTGGATTTATGCAACAATTTCCACGGACTTGTTGCACACTATAATGGAGCCGGATTCAACAGTCATGGCGGTGTGGGACCGCTTGAGAGATATCTTTCAAGATAATCAAAACTCTCGCGCTGTTACACTGGAACATGAATTCTTCACCGTTGACATGGCGGATTTTCCCAATGTTTCGGCATATTGTCAACGCCTCAAAGTGTTGGCAGAACAGTTAAGGAACGTCGGTTCACCGGTTACTAATAGCCAGCTAGTGTTGCAATTGGTTGTTGGTTTCACAGAAGCGTATAGCGGAGTGGTAACTCTCATCCGTCAGAGTAATCTTTTACCACAGTTCTATCAAGCAAGATTCATGCTTGTACTTGAAGAAGCGGGCTTGATGAAAAAGGCCTCAACTACGTCAAATTCCGCCTTCCTTGCCATCCCTTCGAATGATGGTAATTTTTTTGACCCTCCCATCAAAATAAGGGACAAAAAGGACGTAATAATAACAAAAAAAAGGTAGAAATCGTGGAAATAACAAAGGAAGAGGACATCGAAATTCCGGTGGCGGCGAAAATGGCGGCACCACTAACTCCGGTGGTGGACAGTGGCATAATGGTGGCATAACTGACGGCGGAGGGGGTGGCGATGGCAATGAAAGCCACCGTCAGCCCAGGCACAGAAGTGGCGGCGATGGCGGACAGCGATGGCAACGATAACGCCCAAATGGGCCTCGGCGATAGCGGCGATCGCCAGCGATGGCGGCAGAATGGGCCTCATTTGGCGAGCCCAACAGTGTATTTTACTTGCCAGCCGATCAGCGGTGGGCGTGAGCCTCGGCCAAACCGGTGGCGTAGAGGCCCACTCAACCGTGGCCCATCCAACAGATATTGAGTCTGTCATGCACATTCTTGGACTCAATCCACCGGATTCAAATTGGTATATGGACTCCGGGGCAACGTCACACATGACGTCCTCCCAAGGTAATCTCACGTCCTATTTTAATTTGAGTAATGATAGTGGTATAATTATCGAAAATGGTCATTCAATTCTAATCAAAAGGTATGGTTCTACTACATTGTCACCACTTAACCTACCACTGTCCCTAAATAATGTCCTACATGTTCCGAAACTAATCAAAAACTTGGTATCTGTTAGGAAGTTTACAACTGATAATTGGGTATCTATTAATTTTGACCCCTTTGGATTTTTCGTGCGTGATTTTCAGACGGGGAGGTTTCTCATGAGATGTGATAGAAAAGGGGAGCTCTATCCAATAAACTTACCTAGTCATCAATCCAAATTTTATTCTACTTTTGCAGTTTTGGCACCATCTTTATGGCACCAACGTTTGGGACATCCGGGGGAGGCTGTTTTAGCTTCTCTTAAACAACATAATCCTATTTCTTGTAACCAGACTCGGAGTTTGAATAAGTGTCATTCTTGTGCACTTGGTAAACACGTGAAATCCATTTATTGCTTCTAATTCTTGCACTCTTATGCCTTTCGATATTATGCATTGTGATATTTGGACTTCTCCCGTTTTGAGTTCTTCTGATCATAGATATTATTTGATTATCCTTGATGATTATTCTAATTATCTGTGGACATTTCCTCTAGCAAAGAAATCACAAGTGTTTTTCACATTTCTCACTTTTAGGGCATTCATCAAAACTCAATTTGAACGAGAGATTAAAAGTATTCAATGTGACAATGGGGGAATTTGATAATAATCAGTTTTGGGATTTTTTTCAAAATAAATGGTTTAAATTTTCGTCTATCTTGTCCTCATACCTCTTCACAGAATGGGAAGACAGAACGCAAAATTAGAACCATCAATAATATTGTTAGAACATCCCTTGCTCATGCATCCATACCCCCAATATTTTGACATTATGCACTTTAAATGGCTACATATATGTTGAATATTATTCCTCATAAACACATGTCTTACCAAGCTCCACTAAAGATGTTTTACTTACGAGAGCATTCATATCATCATCTAAGAGTGTTTGGTTGTCTTTGCTACCCATTTTTTCCATCCACCACAATACAAAACTACAAGCCCGGTCCACTCCATGTGTTTTCTTGAGATACCCTACTAATCATCGTGGTTACCTATGTTATGATATTTCTTCAAAGAGAGTGTTTGTAAGTCGCCACGTTATTTTTTATGAAACAGTTTTTCCCTTTGCTAAAATATATGAAACTGGGACCCATACCTATGATTTTTTAGATGATGATAAGCTCTCGTATTTAACACATTTTATTCACGACCGGGACATGAGTACACAGCGATGGCCCACTAGACCGCGAACAAGCAGCCCAGCCACTGGATCAAACTCCCAGCGTAGTGGGCTTGCTAGCTCTCGGTCGGTGGCAATGCTCCAAAGATATAAGCGACCTCCGCCTTCTCCAGTCGGCTGCCCGGTCAGTCGCTTCTCTCGGCCCAATCACGCTGGACGTAACGAAGGCGTCGATCCACCGATTCTATCTCGGCGAAGGCGTCGATCCCAGTCGTACCTCATCCGGTCACCCGTAGTCAACATGGTATTGTTAAACCAAATACCAAATACAGCCTCCAGCTTCGACTGCGGGGGAGTGTTAAAATATTAGTTAGAATATTCTAGAATAGTGTCATTAATAGAATATTGTGTGTGTATCTTATATTATTGTAGTATCTCTTCATATATGCTAGATAATTATTGTATAGGGAATATTCCTAGCATTATACTAAGGAAGACTTATTCTTTCTAGTCATTGTAATTAGTGTATATATTATTATCTAATGGAAGAAGAACACTTGAGGAAAATAATCTCAAAGTCTTACCGATCCATCTGTCTCTGCCTCTTCCACGCACTTTATAATCAAAATCGGGAGTAGATTCACAATTTAAAGTTTATGAATTTCTATAAATATCTCAAGTTAATAGATATTTGTAGATCTTTTATAGGATATGAACAAAAGGTATTGATTCACGTAAACTGGTATCAAGTTTCTAGATCCGCTCCTACAACTGTACATACATATATCAAAAAGAAAATGTACACGGATAATAATAAGAACACATTAATCCTGAAGTGGGTAATTCTAGATCTTGAAGTTTAATTTCATAGGTCAATAAATAACTTAAAGAAGAGTTTAAGGCAGAGGATATATAAAGAAACAGTGTGTTTTGATTTAGTGCATGAATATAAATAACAAAACGTGCACGTTATATAAGTATATTCATGTTATTTCAAAGTGGTAAATGTGCCGATGAAATATACTACTCCTGTGTACTTAGTAAAATTAGTATAAGATATACAAAAATTATCCCTAACACCAATACCCATAAAATTAATAAAGGTATGCATAGACTAGCCAGAACATCAGAGCATGTACCCTATAAAATTATTGAGCATACCTAAACTAACCCAAACACCATAGCATTTATCTCGTAAAATTAGTCGAAATATACTCAAACTAGCCCGAACACCCTAGCACATGTATCCAATAAATTTAATCGAGATATACACAAACTAACTAAACACCCTGATTATCACAAAAAAAACACATCTCATCGTGAAATTAACTAGATCTTGAATTCTATTATGCATAAAAATTATAAATAACTTCAAGAAGAGTTTAAGATAGATGAGTTATAAAGAAACTAATTAAGTGTTCTAATTTAGACATTTAGTGCGTGAATATAACAAACAAACAAAAAGGTTCATATATTATATGCTATTTAATTCAAAAGGGTATATACCAGGATTATGAATTAGAGTAATGGACTTTGGGACTTTGCCAAGGCCTTTATCAGGCTGAGGTCTAGCCATAACATCATCCCACAGCTTTTCTATCAACACCATCTTTACTATTTTTCTCTCTTTGAATGTGTATATTCTTTTAAGTGTAATGGAAAATGACTGCTTGCTTAGAATAAATAGAGAAGTGTTTGGTGTACTGTGTAAATATCTAGGAGCAGGGCCGTTTTTTTATCCGTGCGAGGTGTGCTACCATACAGGGCTTCGAAAAACGAAAAAATTTAGGGTCCTTTTTTTTATTAGTATTAACCAGAATTTACTGTAAAGACTCATAATTCGCATGTCTTAACCCAATTAAGGATCAACTTTTACGAATTAGAACAGGAGACGGCTTTGTCTAGAAGTATTCTATTTTAATAGATTTTTCTAGATGAATTATTGCTATTTCCAATATGGACGTGTCTCTTTCTTGGATGAAGTGAAATTTTATGGACGGATCTAACTTACTGATATACATGTATTCATCACTAACTTTGTTATGACCGTAGTGGTCAAGCCACGCATTTAACGATATTTTGTAGTTATTTCTACCTTCTACCAATATAAATATTCTTAATAAAGTTTAAAGATTAAAAAAGGACCTAATATTTATGTATTTGTTGAATTTAACGAGAGACCTTAGATGTTATGATACAACAATAATTAAAGTAATGGTAATGAAAAAATATATATAATTATAATATGGAAACAATCAAGAGGAAGAAAATCACGGTAGTCATCAACTCTTATTATTTCTCAATTTTTATGACATTTTTTAAGTATATTTCAGAAAAAATACATCTCTGTATTCACATATAATTTAATTTTACAATACTCGATTTTATGTTTAACGAGAAGATTCATAGCTAAAAAAATATTCTAAGATTTATTATACATTACAAGTCTTTCTTTTTAAATTTTCATGCTTACAGTATCATATAAATTTAAATAGATGAAATATAATAAAACTACAAGCATTTTACGGTCCATCTGTGGTGAAAAGATTGATGATAAAAAAACATATTTTGATCTAACAAGAGTACATTCTTGTTATCGAGACAATTTAGATCTCACAAAAATTTACTATGAATAAAAAGTATTCTGATCTTGATAAATTATTTATACATATTAAGTGATTATTTAAACGCAACTCATAAGTAAAATGCTAGTTCCGTCCCTATCTAACCTCAAACACAATGGCAGATCCAACCATCACAGATTTGATCAAATATAGTGTGTTTCAACCGTCCCTATATAAACCATTTTCATATTCAGAACTCGAACATAAAATTTTTAATAAACAATAATATTTTTAGTGAAATCTCACAATATGAGGTCTGAAGAGGGTATAATGTACATAAACGTTATTTCCACCTTAGTATGTAGAGCGACTATTTACGAATACCCTCGACTGAAAACTAAATATATAATCAAATGCATGAACATTATGGAGGTAAAAGGGAAAATGGGATACCAGAAGTGTTGATAGAGAGGCTCCTTATGATTTCAGTAGTAGGGTGGGGGCCAGCCATAACATCATCCCATCCATCTAGTACCATCTTTCTTCTTATTTTCCTTCAATATTTAACTCTTAATTATTTATTAACAAGACAAGATATGAAAAAATAATTGCCTTTTGACATATTTATAGAGCTTTAGTGCTTATATATCGCCTAATCTTTAGTTGTTTTTGCCTTTTTCAGTTAAAATAATTGCCTTTTCAGTTATATTTGTTTGTTAGAATAAATGTGTGATTACCACTCGAGGGATAGCAGGTGGATAAAATTTCTTTATTTTTAATCAGAGTTTTCATTTTGAGAGTCTGAAAGCGCTTCCAGACTTATGTGGTGTGAATCTTGGAGTGTTCGGTCAGTAGATATGATTATATTAAATGTATAAAAGTATTATTATATTTTTTTCTTGAGTCGATGGTCTATCGGAAACAACATATCTATCTGCTAAGGTGTAGATAAGGTCTTGTCGTATACTATATTATTCCTAGACTTTACTTGTTGATTACACTGAGTATGATATTAATTACATCGATTAACTTAAATTTATAATCATTTAATAAAATAAAAGTCATTGTCTAAAATTTACATGAGTAACTTTAACGGAATAGGAACAAAGGTAAAGAAATCTTTTTTTTTTAACAAAAAGATATAAAAAGAAGGGTTTGGAGAGAGTACTTTTGGAAAGCAGAGTGGATAAAGATGAATGTATGACCCACAAAGGATGAGTAAGTTGTGGGTTACTAAACAAGTGTCAGTTGTCAGATTAAAATATTGTCCTATTCTTTAGTTTTAAAATTCTTTAAGGTCCATTTCAGCTTTATTATCATTTGATTTTTATTCATATTGATAGATTTGATTTTTCCTAAATTTGTAAATTAAAATGTTGTCTCTTTCAAGTTTCAAGTAACAAAGTTCTAGTTGTGCAGTCCCTCAAGGCACAGTTCAATGGCAAAGGAGGAGACTTAAGACGCTTTGGACATTTACAGCGTAGAATCGATTTTCAGTGAGAGCATTCTGCTTTCTTTTGGGGTTGATCATTGTAGGTGCTATCAGTTATCTGTTCTCAAACCCTGGTTATTGGAGCACATCCCGCAATTTACTAGTAGTAATGTTGAGGGACCAGTACTACTACCTCCAGAACTAGTCTGGCGCAAGCCGGAAACCTGGATATAAAAAAAAGTTCTAGTTGTGCTGGAATATATGGATTAAGCTACACCAAGATCTTATTCCTAATTTTATATACTCCATCCGTCCCATTTTAAGTGTCGTAGTTTGACTTGACACGAAATTTAAAAAATAAATGAAGACTTTTATATCTTGTGATCTTATATTAAAGATATGTGTAGTCTTTTAAATCTTGTGATCTTAAACTTGTCATGTAGGATGTTGTATATTGAAAAATTTATTAAATATGGAAATATGCACTATTTTTTAGACAAACCAAAAAAGAAAGTAAAACACTTAAATTGAGACGGAGAAAATACTTGTTAATTTATAGTATAAATTTGAATTTATGCATCGAGCTGAGCAAGTCAAGCTCAAATGAGTTTATGATAGTTGTAAACGTGTATAGTGATTAATATAAAATCTCTACCCATAATGTTATACCCCGTAGTTCTGACCCTACGTACGAGAGCGTACGAAAGTATGTAAGACTTAAAATTTTAAGGATAGGTTGACGAATTGTTCCGGACGGGTTTTAGTCAACTTTGAGGCGGGTTATGACCCGGAATATTGAGAGTTCCTAAGTGTTTCAAAGGCCTAGGGCGTAGTTCGTTGAGTCTAGATTCCAACGCAACCAACCGTTCGTCGATAGGACGTCGGAGTAGGAAGTTATGAGAGTTACAAGTTCGGTCTGTGATCGGACGAACGTGTTTGGACTAAAGCGGCAGCGCGGCGCGGATCTGAGGCGGCGCTAAATCCGCAGGTCGCAGCGATTCTGCAGCGCCCGAGCGTGGCGCGCGCCGGAAGTTCGAGAGTAGCGGAGGTTTTGCATGGCCGCGTGGCCGCAGGCGGGTTTTTAAGCGGAAAAACTTAGAAATCGATTTTTGTTTTAAAAGAGACCATAGGAGGGACAAGTGTCCCCCATCTGATTTTCTCGCTACATGCAATATATTGACAAGACTTGGTCATTCTTCCCATCTTTCATCTTCACACTCTCTCTCTCTCTCTAAAATCTGCTCCTCCTCTCTAAGAAAACCCAAGAAAAATCAAAATTAAGAGCGAAGAGGAAGCTTGTAGCTAGCTTGTTGGTGGTGTTCTTGGCAGGAAACTAGCAAAACATTTGGAATAGTTTTGGCTAAAGCTCAAGGTAATGGTTCTTCCCATAATTAGTTACTAGCATCGCATGTTAGGAAGAAAGTACTTGTGGTAGTAGATAATGCTCTTGGAGCCATCAAATGCAAGAAATGTGAGTTAGTTATGAAGGTTTTGGCTAAGGAAGTTATGTGAGCATGTTGTAGCCTAAAAATCACCTTAAGCTTGTTAAAGTTCGTTGTTATAACTTGTGGGTGAATTTTACACACCCAAGTTTAGGTGTGTAATCCCTTTGTGTTGGTTGGTTGTTAGGCCTTAAATGTGGCATTTGAGTGTTAAAAATCGGCCTTTAAGAAGGTGGCAAAGTGAGTAGAAACAAAGGAAATCTTGCCCAATTTTCCATAGGAATTAACTTGGAAATATTCTACCTTGAAACTAGAAGTTAACGAACGTGTCATGGTTATTTTAGGTTGACATATCACTTGCGGTAGTTTGGACTTAGCAAGCGGATTGACCGAAGAGGTATGTGAAGTTTTCCTATCTCTTGAGCATGAATAGATGAAACTATGTAGTACGGTAGACGTACAAAGATTCGGGATTCTTACTTGTTTTAAATATATAATGACTTGTTTCGTTTTAAGAATGTATAAGTCCCTTGGCTAAGGGAAAAGTATGATTTTTACCAAAGTGTAGAGTTAATCGAACAACTTTATGGGAAGTTGGTTTATTAACTTGATAAAAGGCTAATGAAAAGAGATTTACTCTAAGCAAGATATGAAAATGCGAATTGGTTTTAAGGCACCAATCGCCCAAAGGCTATTATATATATATATAAAAAGGGGGTCACTTTTAAAAGAGATGACGTGTATAGTACTTGGGTTAAATTCCCGGTTTTCTTTTTATTAAAGATATGATTAAGTGCCTTAAGTAAACTAAAATGAGAGGGTATATGAACAAGACTAATAAGAAGTTATGAGTTTTCTTAACTTAACTATGACTATGATATGATGATTATTTGAGCTAGGGTAAGAGTATAAATGAGGGGCAAGCCCCAAGACGTTATACCACCTTCTCCAGGGTAAGAGTATGAATGAGGGCAAGTCCCAAGACGTCATACCACCTTCTTCAGTGTAAGAGTATAAATGAGGGGAGAAACCCCAAGACGTTATACCAACTGCTTCAGTGTAAGAGTATAAATGAGGGGCAAGCCCCAAGACGTTATACCATCTGCTTCAGGGTAAGAGTATAAATGAGGAGAAACCCCAAGACGTTATACCACATTGCTGTGGATTTGCTACCCACGATGCGAGGAATACCTCATGCGAGTCCTTGCGTGGCTTATGCGGGTGAAATAGTCCCAGGAGTAGGAGTGCTTATTGATACCACGGGCGAGGTATCCTGGTGTGATCATGAGACCCCTATTTTATGCAGTATTTTATATCTATACTTGTCACTCTCATTGTTAGTAAGGCACAGTAAAAAGGTATTTTATTGTCTTCCATGACTCCACACTTTTAGACATATGATATCCTCATTCTGATATTTTCCACTTTACATACTTGGTACATATTGTGTAATCGACCCGCCTGGGCTGCGTTAATCTGCGCGGTAAGGGTAAAGATTGTGGATCCTCGTTCTTAGGATCATTGTTCCGTTGTCGAAGCTCCATCCTCCGAAGCTTATTTTGTTGATGCAGTTTTTCCCGATGTTATAGACATTGTGTATATTCGAAGTGCAGCGGGCCCGTCACGCCATTGTTATCTCTGAGTGCGTGGTCACGTACTTGTTTTGGGCTCTGAACCGGTTGTATTATAAATACTTGTTTAAGTATGTTTTATGGAAAGCGACCTTATCGGTGGCGGTGATGTTACCTTTTTACGTATACATTATGTATGTTCATTGCTATTCTCGACTTATACGAAAGGGTACCGGTAGGTACTAGTCGCGGCCCGGGGTGGTCGTGACAAAAGTGGTATCGAGCGATTAGTCCTCGGAAAGTGTCCTGACGCAGTGTCTAGTAAGTCTTGATTATCGGTGTGTGCGTGCGCGCATCTATAATCGGAGGCTGCGGATATTTAGGATTGGTTCCCATTCTTTCACTCTGAGATCGTGCAATAGAAGTGAGTTATAGGTTGAATCTCCCCGATGTTTTCCTTTATGTATCGATTATGCCTCACGCAAGCAACCGCGCGGCCCGAAAAGAAAGCGGTGAGAGTCTTGCTAGTGGGGGCGGAGAATCACGAGGCCTGAGCCCGATCCTACGAAGATGATGTTTAGGCGGCGAGTTCCACGTCGTCGCCCGGCCTCAGCGAGTTCGGCGTGAGCCAGCGGCTCACGAGACCGATGCGGAGCCAGTCCACGATCGTGGCACAGTCACGAGATTATGGGAACGGTTCGATTCTTGCCAGCGTAGTGGCGGCGGCCAAGCGAGGAAGCGGCGGCGGCCACAGCCGAGCGATTCTGGATTCGGGATTTCTTGGGTTGTCACCACCCGAGTTCTATGGTTCGAGATTTGATGAGGATCGCAGGAGTTTGTCCGGCGATTCTGACGGACCATGCGAGTTCTTAGGGCATCGGTGATGCATTATACTAGTTTCTTCTGGGATTCTGCGATATCGCGTTGGCTAGTTTGAGTCATGGGTATTGTCGAGGGTGATGATGCTCTTCCGGTGATTGGGAGGAGTTCACGAGGCGTTCTAGACCACTTCTTGCCTCGGAGGTGAGGAGAGCCGTGTAGATAGGTTCTTGACCTTGAGGCGGGGCGGGAGGACTATCGTGAGTCTGACACAGGTTTGACTCCTTGGCGGATATCGCACACCATTGTAGGCGATATGGCGAGCGGGGGTTCATAGATACGTGATGGGACTGGGCGTCACGCGACTCTGCGTGCTTGGGGTGGCTCTTGGCGGGGATGGATATTTCGGAGATGCGGCGTCTGCGAGATTGAGGATAGAGAGAGCGGGATCGGCTAGATATGGGCGGCCAGAGGGCGGGCAGCAGGTCTCGAGGCGGTTCTGGCGAGCGGCCTCGGCAGCGAAATAGGTCCACATTCCGGCCCGGCCGCGAGTGCTCCTTCTCGATTTCCGGCGGGAGATCGTCAGCGAGGTTATTCGAGGCGGTCGGGCTCGAGGACTTGAGTTTCGGGAGGCGAGGCAACACCAATCGAGACCACCTACCTCAGAGTGCGTTCGATGCGGTGGAGTCCCATTTGGGCGAAATCTGCGTAGGGTTGAGAGCTTGTTATTCTTGTGGCGGCGGGGCCATCTGAAGATTGTCCGTCGCTTGGCGGCGGTAACGTCACAGTTCGGCCGAAGTGCATTCTTTGGATCTTCATCTTATGGTTAGACGCCCGAGGCGAGTGCTTATGGGCGGCGGGCGCGGCGAGGTCGTGGTAGGGGTTCGATTCTAGCGGTCCTCGAACCGCATCTATGCTATGTCGGTAAGCGGGACCGAGGCGTCACGGATGTCGTCACGAGTACATTATTGGTTTCTTCTTTGTGATGTATATGCTTTGATAGATCGAGGTTCTACCTTGTCCTACATATCTCCTCATATGCCGGTAGAATAGGGATGAGCCCGAGTCCATAGAACGCTTTTGAGGTGGCTACGCCGGTGGGTGCTTCGGTGGTAGGCGAGTGGGTATATAAGGCTTGCCCGATGACTATAGAGAGTCGTCGGACTCTGGCGACTTGATAGAGTTGGATATGGCGGACTTCGGCGTGATTATGGGTATGGATTGGCTAGCATCTTGCTATGCCAATGTAGGCTATGAGAGATTAGTTCGGTTCGATTTCTGGTGAGCGATTATCGAGTGGAAGGGAATCTTTGCGTCGTAGGGTAGGTTTATTTCTTACCTCGAGGCTAGGAAGATGGTGCGGAAAGGGTATGTTTACCATTTGGTTGGGTATTCGACACCGAGGTGTGATCTGGACCTTGATCGATTCGGTCGTTAGAGAGTTTTGGACGTATTCCCGCGAGCAGCTCGTATCCTCCCGATAGGAGATTGAGTTTGCATTGATTTGGCGCGGATACTCGGCCGGTATCTATTCCGCCATCTGAGGATGGCACTGCCGAGTTGAAAGAATTGAAAGACCGGTGAAGGACTTTGCTGGAGAAAGGCTTTATCGGGCAAGTGTTTCTCCTGGAGCGCCGGTGTTATTTGTAAAGAAAGAAGGATGGGGCCAGCTGCGTATGTGTATTGATTCTGACGGTGAACAAGGTAACTATCAAGAATAGATATCCCTCCCGTGATTGACGATTTGTTTGACCGATTGCGAGTGCAAAGTGTTTTCAAGATAGACTGCGATGCAGTTACCATCAGTGCGAGTTAGAAGCGGATATCCGAAGATGCATTCGGGACCGGTATGGGCACTATGAGTTCGGTGATGTCTTTCGGTTTGACAGCGCCCCGATATTCATGGATTTGATGAATAGGGTGTTCGAGCCATTCTTGGACATGTTCGTTATAGTGTTCATCGATGATATCTTGGTGTATTCGCGCAGCGAGCGAGCATCTGGTCATTTGAGGCGGTATTGGGAGTCCTCCGAGACCGGCGATTGTATGCCAAGTTCTCAAAGTCACGAGTTAGTTAGCTTGGTGGCATTCTTAGGGCATGTTATCGGGGCCGGTATTCGGGTTGATCTGACTAAGATTGAGGCGATCGAAGACTTGGCGGACCAGCTACCTGCCGGAGTGCGCAGCTTTGGGCTGGCGAGTTATTACCGAGGTTTGTGGAGAAATTTGCTTCTATTTCAAGACTTTGACTAAGTGACTCGAAAGCGGCTATGTTCGATGACGATACTTGTGAGAAAGTTTCCGATTACTAAAGGAGAAGTTGGCGACCTTGATTCTTACCGCTTCCAGAGGGCTTAGATGGATATGTGGTTTATTGCGGCCAGCGTCGGTGTCGGGCTTGGAGTGCGTCTTTGATGCGGCCGCAGCGAGTTATAGCTTATGCGTCTCGGCTTAGGAAGCATGAGAAGAACTATCGCGCGTGACTTGGAGTTAGCGGATGATTCATGCCTTGAAGATTTGGAGACATTATTTATATGGGGTTCGTGTGGACATTTATACGCACCACAAGAGTCTCGGTATATCTTGATCGAGGAGTGAACTTGCGGCGAGCGGTGGTTGGAACTACTTAAAATTACGACGTTGATATTCTATACCACCGGGGAAGGCGATGTGGTTGCGGATGCCGCCAGTCGCAGATCTATGGGTAGTCTGCGAGTCGGCCAGAGAAGAGGATATGGTCCGAGAGTTACATCGCAGCGAGCCTTGGGGTTCGTTTGGTTGGATTCGATAGTGATGGAGTTCGGGTTCGAGAGGTTGCGAGTCTTCTATCGTCGAGGAGGTGAAGCGGCGGTTTGAGGATCCGATTCGTTCTGCAGAGATCTGACTCTCCGGAAGGAGAAGAGTTTATTTGAGGTAGCGCTGATGGGGTGCTAAGATTCGGCGGTTGTGTGTTCCGATGTGGCGGGACTTCGTCGGCCGGTGCAGGGAGGCACACGGTGCTCGTTATTCTATTCATCCGGTCAACTAAGATGTATCATGACCTCGGATCGTGTATTGGTGGGATGGCTTAGCGGGGCGTTGCGGAGTTCGTGGCGCGATGCGAAGTGCGGCGAGTTAAGGTTGAGCACGAAGCGGTGGGGTCATTGCGGCTATTGATATTCCGACTTGGAAGTGGGAGGTGATAAATATGGATTTTATTACGGGGCTACCTACCACTCGGAAGCGTGATTCCATTTGGGTGATTGTCGGCGATTGTGAAATCACCACTTTCTTCCGGTCGAGCAGCGTTCTCGGTGAGGACTATGCGGATTATATATTAGAGAGGTTGTGAGACCGCACGGTCCCGATGC
Source organism: Przewalskia tangutica (assembly GCA_029844215.1). NCBI lineage: Eukaryota > Viridiplantae > Streptophyta > Magnoliopsida > Solanales > Solanaceae > Przewalskia > Przewalskia tangutica. The sequence goes on from CM056719.1 coordinate 1,970,667, forward strand.
CGATTATATCGAGATAGAGAGCCCGGTTCTCGGCTAACTCGAGGTCTTTTCGGAAGGGTTAGGGACACGGTGAGTCTCGATGCGGCGTTTCATCCTCGAGACAGACGGACGGTAGAGCCGCACTATCCGAACACTCGAGGATATCTGCGGGCTTGTGTTATTGACTTCGAGGTAGCGGGAGGATCACTTGCCTCTCGTGGAGTTTGCGTATAATAATAGCTACCATTCCAAAGATTCGGATGGCGCGCATGAGGCCTTATACGGGAGGAAGTGCAGTCGCGATAAGGCTGGTTCGAGTGGGAGAAGTTCGATTAGTCGGGCGGACTTAGTTCAGGCGATGGATAAGGTGAAGCTTATCCAGAGCGGTTGTTGGCGGCTCAGTCGGCGAAGTCGTATGCGGATCATCGGCGTCGACACTTGGTCGAGATAGATGATTGGGTTTTCCTAAAGGTATCGCCCATGAAGGCGTGATGAGATTTGGAAAGAAAGGAAGCTTAGCCCAAGGTACATTGGGCGTATCGGATGTCCGTAGGGTAGGCAAGGTTGCCTATGAGTTAGATCTTCCGTCCGATTTGGAGGCGGTGCACCCGATTTTCATGTCTATGTTGCGGAAATGTATTGGAGATCCAGGTAAGTGCACGATTCATGATGTCCGGTGTGAGAGGAGTTATCGTATGAGGAGAGTCCCATAGCGATACTCGATCAGCAGAGTTAGGCGGCCGGACGAAGACGTGGCTTAGTCGAGTCTATGGCGGAGCAACGAGGAGGAAATGGCGTGGGAAGCGGAGGATGACATGATGAAGAAGTATCCTCACTTATTCCCTATACCTCCGGGTAACCTACTTTCCTTGTTAGTTGTGATTTAGCATTTACGCTTCAGTATGTTGTGGCTCGTGGAGCTTCTTACTTGCAAAAGAATAGTTAAGAGGGTCTTTGTCGATGTTGTGATTTGAGTAAGCCTAGAAGGAACATTCGGGACGAATGTTTCTAAGGGGGGGAGAATGTTATACCCCGTAGTTCTGACCCTACGTACGAGAGCGTACGAAAGTATGTAAGACTTAAAATTTTTAAGGATAGGTTGACGAATTGTTCCGGACGGGTTTTAGTCAACTTTGAGGCGGGTTATGACCCGGAATATTGAGAGTTCCTAAGTGTTTCAAAGGCCTAGGGCGTAGTTCGTTGAGTCTAGATTCCAACGCAACCAACCGTTCGTCGATAGGACGTCGGAGTAGGAAGTTATGAGAGTTACAAGTTCAGTGCGCAGTCGGACAGAAACGTGTTTCGGACTAAGGCGACAGGGCCGCGGCGCCGGATGCAGGGCCGCGGCGCCTAAAGTACCGCAGGGTCGCAGCAGTTGCAGCGCCGTAGCTGAGCAGCGGCGCGCGCGGAAGTTGAGGAGTAGCGGAGGTTTGGCCATGCGCCGTGGCCGCGCCGGCGGGTTTTTAGGCGGAAAAACTTAGGAAATCTGATTTTTGTTTTAAAAGAGACCATAGGAGGGGGACAAGTGTCCCCCCCCCATCTGATTTTCTGCTACATGCAATATATTGACCAAGACTTGGTCATTCTTCCCATCTTTCATCTTCACACTCTCTCTCCCTCTCTCTAAAATCTGCTCCTCCTTCTCTCTAAGAAAACCCAAGAAAAATCTGAAAATTAAGAGCAAGAAGAGGAAGCTTGTAGCTAGCTTGTTGGTGGTGTTCTTGGCAAGGAAACTAGCAAAAACATTTGGAATAGTTTTGGCTAAAGCTCTAAGGTAATGGTTCTTCCCCTATAATTAGTTACTAGCATTGCATGTTAGGAAGAAAGTACTTGTGGTAGTAGATAATGCTCTTGGAGCCATTGCATGCAAGAAATGTGAGTTGGTTATGAAGGTTTTGGCTAAGGAAGTTATGTGAGCATGTTGTAGCCTAAAAATCACCTTAAGCTTGTTAAAGTTCGTTGTTATAACTTGTGGGGCGGAATTTTACACACCCAAGTTTAGGTGTGTAATCCCCTTTGTGTTGGTTGGTTGTTAGGCCTTAAATGTGGCATTTGAGTGTTAAAAATCGGCCTTTAAGAAGGTGGCAAAGTGAGTAGAAACAAAGGAAATGCTGCCCAATTTTCCATAGGAATTAACTTGGAAATATTCTACCTTGAAACTAGAAGTTAACGAACGTGTCATGGTTATTTTAGGTTGACATATCACTTGCGGTAGTTTGGACTTAGCAAGCGGATTGACCGAAGAGGTATGTGAAGTTTTCCTATCTCTTGAGCATGAATAGATGAAACTATGTAGTACGGTAGACGTACAAAGATTCGGGATTCTTACTTGTTTTAAATATATAATGACTTGTTTCGTTTTAAGAATGTATAAGTCTCTTGGCTAAGGGAAAAGTATGATTTTTACCAAAGTGTAGAGTTAATCGAACAACTTTATTGGAAGTTGGTTTATTAACTTGATAAAAGGCTAATGAAAAGAGATTTACTCTAAGCAAGATATGAAAAGGCGAATTGGTTTTAAGGCACCAATCGCCCAAAGGCTATTATATATATATATAAAAAGGGGGTCACTTTTAAAAGAGATGACGTGTATAGTACTTGGGTTAAATTCCCGGTTTTCTTTTTATTAAAGATATGATTAAGTGCCTTAAGTAAACTAAAATGAGAGGGTATATGAACAAGACTAATAAGAAGTTATGAGTTTTCTTAACTTAACTATGACTATGATATGATGATTATTTGAGCTAGGGTAAGAGTATAAATGAGGGGCAAGCCCCAAGACGTTATACCACCTTCTCCGAGGTAAGAGTATGAATGAGGCAAGTCCCAAGGCGCCATACCACCTTCTTCTGTAAGAGTATAAATGAGGAGAAACCCCGAGGCGTTATACCAGTGCTTGGTGTAAGAGTATAAATGAGGCGAGCCCAAGGCGTTATACCATCCGCGGGGTAAGAGTATAAATGAGGAGAAACCCCAAGACGTTATACCACCATTAGTGGATTTGCTACCCACGATGCGAGGAATACCTCATGCGAGTCCTTGCGTGGCTCATGCGGGTGAAATAGTCCCAGGAGTAGGAGTGCTTATTGATACCACAGGCGAGGTATCCTGGTGTGATCATGAGACCCCTATTTTATGCAGTATTTTATATCTATACTTGTCACTCTCAGTGTTAGTAAGGCACGATAAAAGGTATTTTATTGTCTTCCATGACTCACACTTTTAGACATATGATATCCTCATTCTGAGATTTTCGACTTTACATACTTGGTACATATTGTGTCGACCCCCTTCTCCGGCTGCGTTAAATCTGCGAGTAAGGGTAAGAAGATTGTGGATCCTCGTTCTTAGGATCATTGTTCGTTGTCGAAGCTCCATCCCTCGGAAGCTTATTTTGTTGAGTACGGTTTTCCACGATGTTATAGACATTGTGTATATTCGAGTGCGGCGGGAGCCCCGTCCACGATTATTATCTCAGAAGTGCGTGGTCACGTACTTGTTTTGGGCTACAAGAACCAGTTGTATTATAAATACTTGTTTAAGTATGTTTTATGGAAGGCAGCCTTATCGGCTGGCCAGTGATGTTACCTTTTTACGATTCATTATGTATGTTCATTTGCTATTCTCGACTTATACTGACGAGTACCGTGAGGTACTAGTCGCGGCCCCGGGGTCGGGTCGTGACACATAATTAGAATATATTTCATATATTGTGTAAATATAATTATGGTAAGACTAGGATTCTTATTGTATAAGGGATGAATATTGTACACTATATATATATATTGATATTAATGAGAAAGAGTGAGATTAATATCATCTTACATGGTATCAAGAGCCAAAACACTAGAACCCTAGAATTTTTTTTCTCAAGCCGACAACCCCACTTCCGGGATCCGTGTCGCACTATACCAAAAATTCTTGGTTTCTCTTATTCTCCACTCTTCTCTTATCTAAATGGGTACTCTTGAATCTTCCACACTTTCTGACGCTTCCGCTTCCACACCTCCCACTACCAATTCATCACCATCTTTTCATCCGGCTCTCACTGTTACAAACATCAAGAATTTCATCTCTCTCATTCTTGATCAGGAAGATGGTCAATACTGGTCGTGGGTCGAACTCTTTAAAATTCATGCATGTGTTTACCACGTGCTTGATCACATCGATGATTCTATTTCTCGCCCCCAGGAGATCGATGACACAACATGGCGTCGTCTCAATGTCGTGGTTAAACAGTGGATATATGGCACTATATCCAAAGATCTCCTTCTCACTATCATGAAAATCGGCGTCTCAGCCCGCGACTTGTGGATTCGCTTGGAGGAAATATTTCAAGACAACAAACACACACGCGTTGTATATTTGGAGGAGCAATTTAACAACACACGTCTTAATAATTTCTCCAACATGACTGAGTACTGCAAACAGTTAAAACTTGTGGTGGATCAACTCTCCCACGTCGGCACGCCCGTCTCGGAAACTAAAATAGTGTTACAATTGATTGCAGGTCTTCCGAAAGACGAATATGATACTTTGGCCACCATGATTCAACAGGCGGATCCGTTACCCAGTTTTAACAAAGCTCGTTCGCAGTTGTTGCTCGAAGAAACCCTTCATGCTAAGCAGGATGAGCACAGTCAGAAGGCGTTAGCTGTCGAAACGCAACCCAAAATTAAATTTCTGACGGCCAAACACCGCCGAAAAATTCTCAACCGCAGCGGCAGGGGTGGCAAGGGCCACGGCGGCAGAGGAGGACGTGATCGTGGAAAGGGTCGCGGTCAGCAGCCATAGCACGGTTCGTAGAACAGTTGGGTCGCGGCGCCTCAACAATACCAGCAGGGCGCCGCAACGCCCCCACAATTTCAGTACCAGTAGTCCTTCAATCAGTATGCTCAACACGGGTTGTTGGGCCCAGCTCCAGCCCCTCGGCTAGCCTAGTACCCGCAGCAAGACCACTTCATGCAAGGCCAGTTCCAGTAGCCCGCATCCAGCATGACCCCCCACTGATTTTTGGTCAGGCTTTCTGCAGCCTAAATTTGCAACAACCGGACAACAATTGGTACATGGACTCCGGCGCCACATCTCACCTCACCCGGTCTGCAGGTAATATTCCCAAATTATTCAGTTTAAAGCATCCTCAATATATTACAGTTGGCAATAGTCATCGCATTCCAATAAAGGGTTATGGTACATCCTACACACAACTTCTTCATCCACCCTTCTCCCTTAAGAATGTCCTATATGCCTCAACATCATTAAAAACCTAATTTCTATCCACAAATTTACTCGTAATAATTTTTTCTCTGTTGATTTTGACTCTTCTGGTTTCACTGTGAAGTATCTTCATACGGGGACATCTCTTACGAGATGCAATAGCACGGGGGATCTCTATCCATTCTCATCCACCTCCGCTGCCAGATCTTGTTCTCCCGTCTCTAGTGGCTATTTCTCCATCCACATGGCATAACAGGCTCGGTCATCCCGGAGCCCCAGTCTTTAATTTTCTTAGAGAAAATAATCTTATTCCATGTAATAATGGGAAACTAGCTCTATTTCTTGTTCTTTAGGAAAACATACTCGTCTTCCGTTTAAATCATCTACTAGCGTCACTTTTGCATCATTTGATATTATACATGCCGATTTATGGACATCTTTTATCCCTAGTTCCCTCGGTCATAAATATTATCTTGTGTTGCTAGATGATTTTTCTCACAACATTTGGGTATATCCTCTAAAATACAAATCGGAAGTGTTTGCCAAATTTCTTGAGTTTCACACTTTTATCCAAACACAGATTGAAAAAGGTATAAAATCTTTTCAGTGCGATAATGGTCGTGAATTCAATAACTCCAACTTTCACCGGTTTTGTACAAATAATGGCATGGCTTTTCGATTCTCCTGTCCTCACACCTCCCCACAAAATGGTAAAGCTGAACGTATCATTCACACCATTAACAATATGATTCGCACTCTATTAATTCATGTCTCCATCCCTCCGTCCTTCTGGGTATATGCTGCTAAGATGTCAGAATACATTCTAAATTTTCTCCCGACTAGCACCCTTCACAATACGACCCCTACCAAAATCCTCTATCGCAGAGTCCCCTCTTACGATCATTTACGGATATTCGGTTGTCTATGTTATCCTAACCTTGCCTCTACCGCCCCTCACAAACTAGCTCTCCGGACAACTTCATGTGTCTACCTAGGCTTCCCGTCGAACCATAGGGGTTATCTCTGCTATAACTTGTCCACTCGTCAAATCCATATTTCATGTCACGTCACATTCGACGAGACCACATTCCCATTTTCGAATCTTCAGAAATACCAAAAACTGAATTACTCCTTTCTTGACGAGCCTGTCATATTTCCCATCATTCTCAGTCAACTACAGTCATCACCATCGTCAACGCTGCGACCCATCATGGAGGCGGCGCGGCGCGTACCTTCCAGTGACCAAAGTGTTTCCATACATTCATCAGTGTCGCGTCCCATTGATGTGGCGTCGCGGCGCCTAAGCTCTAGTGAACAAATTTCCTCTACACCATCGTCGGTACGCGTCCCATCAACAAGCGGCGCCACTCCGTGCGGCACGGACCTCGGCCCGCGCCCTAGATCGCGGCGCCCTCGACGGAAACTTCCCCACCTTCCCCTTATCTGACCATACCATCAGTCTCGGATCCCACCACTCAGCCACCGCAGCCACCCACTATTCCCACTCACCAAATGGATACTCGTGCCAAATACGGGATTTTCAAATCCAAAGTCCAATTTAACTTGTCTGCCCAAACTATCTCTCCAATTCCCAAGAACCTCAAATTGGCCAAACAAGACCCTAATTGGAATGCGACTATGTTTGAGGAATTCAATGTTTTGACTAAACAGCATACGTGGGATCTAGTACCTAGACCGGAGGTATAAATTCAGCACATATGGGATTTAGTACCTAGATCTGAAGACTCTAATTGTATGTGGTTATTTCGTCACAAATTCAGAGACAGTGGAGATCTTGAGATGTATAAGGCATGACTTGTGGCTAATGACACAAATCAGCAGGAGGGCATTGATTGTGGTGAGACTTTCAGCCCGGTTGTCAAACCGGCTACTATTCGCACAGTTCTGAGCATAGTCATAGGCAAACACTGTCCAATCCATCAACTTGATGTGAAAAATGCATTTTTACATGGAGACACGAAAAGCGATCTACGTCGTGATCGTCTGGGTTCTCCATCATGTTGTCCCTCACTATGTGTGTCGCCTTCGTAAGTCACTGTATGGCCTGAAACAGGCCATCCGTGCGTGGTATGATCGCTTTGTCAGGTATATTATGCAGATTGAGTTTGTATGCAACAGAAGTGATAATTCCCTTTTCATTTTTCATCGAGGTAATAGCATTGCTTACTTACTACTATATGTGGATGATATTGTTCTTACTGCCTCATCCGATGGGTTGAAAAATGAGATTATTGCTTTACTTAAGATCGAATTTGCAATGACTGATTTGGGAAAGCTGAGTTACTTCTTGGGGATATCAGTGACTAGGTCTGCCAACCACATGTTCTTGAGTCAGCGTAAGTATGTTAGGCGTATTTTGTATACGTCTTTTGAGTCATTTTTAGTTGGTATTTTACTCGTTTTTGTTGTGTTTAGTATAGTATGTTTGTTTTTCTTTCTTTTGAGTCACAGCGGTGTAAAAAGGTAAAATGACAAAAAGAAACGAGAAAAGGGCTAAAAATATGCTCCCGAGGCGAAAAAGACGAAAGTTGGCTACTCAGAGCGAAAGAAGGCAGCACCGCGGTGTCACTATGCAGAACCGCGGTGCCATATTTATCGAGGAGCCACAGGACTTTCAGCATTGCGGTGCCATCAGGCAGTACCGCGGTGCCATTTGTGCTGAGAAGCTGCATGAGTTTCGACACCGCGGTGCAGGTATGCAGAACCACCGAAGGCAAATTGGCTAACGGCGGATTGACCCATAGGGCACGAAAATTAGAGGATATTTAAGCCCTATGGATTAATGCTATGGAAAAAGGTTGGTCATTCTACAACACAACACAACACAAGCGGATTTGGAGCTACAATTGGAGACTTTGTTCTACGTAATTTTCTTTCTTTCGTTTTTAATTCATTTTATGTATGGATATTGTGTTAGTTCTTAGCGTGACTATGGCTAGGAGCTAAACACTCTATTAGGGCTTTCCTTATGAATCGCTTGAAAATGTTATTCATGAATTAATGCAGTAGTTTGATTTCTTCTTCGCTTGATTAAGATTTAGTCAATATTTGGTATGAATGTTTGATAATTAATTGATTACTAGTTATCATAACCTATATGATTTCGAATCAAAAATCGAAAGGAGAGATTTGGATATGCTGTAATTGACTAGACATAGGTTAAAATCGCGGATAAAAATACCCCGATACTTGTGTAGCATTATAGGTTACTGTTCTTAATCCTCCTATGTGGTAAATCCTATCATAGAAATATAGAATGGTTCTGCACTGGGGTTGAGTGATTATATGTTCTAACCGGAATATAAGACAGTCTAGTTAACATTTATCTTAACGAAGAAGAAGAATCATTTTAGTTGCATTAAGGATTGAAGAAATTGGATAGTCGAGGATTTTAGAAGCCCTAATTCATTCATAACTGATTACAACTTTATTAGTTTAAATCTTGCAATTATTCTAGTAGTTAAATAAATACCCCAATCAAATATCGATTGCCAAATAGATAACATAAAATAGATGAACGGTACTTAGAAATCAGTCTCTGTGGACGATATTCATTCAGAAATGGAACAGGAGCTATTTTCTCGATGGCCCGGTTTTTCCCATCTTTTTATGGATAAAAATAGGATTCTTTCAATCCTGCCCCCAGAGAAGCGGCAACTAGCGATGCCGGCCCTTCGAGACGAGCCCTCGATCTCAACTGTCAGTCCTCCCGTTCAGGGAAGAGGAAGGGGGGAGTCCTTGGCCGTAGATTGCTCGCGGCTAGGCTAAATATGAATTGAGACGAAAGCTTTATAAAGGTCCTTTCAATGCTCTAACGCCCACACCGGATATGGATCGAACTGTCTCACGACATTCTGAACCCAGACTATATTACTTGTGAACGATGCGTACGCTTGCGTGAGCAGTCGAAATATCGCTAACAAAGTATGCAGAGGAGATTGTGTACATGACTAAGATGGCGAATTGCACAATCATGCCTACTCCAGTTGATTCAAAATCCAAGCTCATTGCTATGGATAGTGCTCCAGTCTCCGATCCTACTCTTTAGGAGCCTTGCAGGTGCACTTCAGTATCTCACATTTACAAGGCCAGATAATGTGTATGATGTTCGGCAGGTAGGGGTGTACAAAATAGGACCGGACCGGAAAACCGGACCGGAACCGGACCGGAATGGACCGGACCGGTCCGGACCGGTTGATTCCGGTCCGGTCCTCGGTCCGTCAAAATCAAGGATTCCGGTTTTCCGGTCCGGTCCGGGTAAAAACCGGAATTTTCCGGTCCGGACCGGAATGGACCGGAATAATTTTTTTTTTTTTTTTAAAATTGAATTTCCAATAATGAAATTGACATTATCGGACGCGGTGCCACGAAATTTTTACGTTAAAATCTATTGTACATCGCGAGATATTAAATTTGAAAATGGGAAAAACATAACGATTTGGGGGAAAAGAGAAATTGAGGGGCAAGATGGACGTTTTTGGAGAAATCGGACAAATCAAACCGCTTATGCAGTTTGGCCACCCCCGTATCGAAAAAATACGCGAAATCAAAAAAAAATTAGGTAAAGCGGACGTCAGCGCAAAGTTATGGCCAGTATAAAGTTTGATCAATTCTGACCTATATTTCATATGTCAATACGTCAGGAAATTTGGTGGGGCTGGGTGGGGGCTGCTGGGGATGGGGCTGCTGAGGGTGAAGTGGTGGGGGCACAGCGGGTGGGGTGGTGGGTGGGGGAGGCAAATCATTGGTCCGAGTAATCTGTAATTTCGGTCTTGATCGGTCCGGTCGATTTTAACCTTTTGTGCACCTAGTTTCGGGAATGTCCAAATTTCAAATAGAAAATAAAAAATATAAATGTGGTGTGTAACTTTAATTAATGAGTAGTTCAATAGTTAGTATACGAACCAAGTACATTGGTGATTTTCTTTAAGTTAGTCATATTAATGAAATAAAGTTTATTGAAGGATAAGGAAAAAAAACAAACATATTTAATGAGATTGATAAACGAACACATTCTTAAAAATTTATAATTTATAAATTGCATTTAACAAAAAAAAAAAAAAAAAAAAAAACCGGTCCTCGGTCCAGAAAAATTCTGGATTCCGGTTCCGGTCCATTCCGGTCCGGTCCGGTTCTGGACCGGTGAACACCCCTATCGGCAGGTATGCCTATTTATGCATGCCCCAGGGAGTCTCACTTTACTGCCCTTAAGTGTATCATCTGATACATTAAGGACACGCTTGATCATGATTTGCACCTATACCCCTCTGCGTCAAACGGGGTTGCTCTCTTATACGGATGCAGACTGGGCAGGGTGTTCGGACATGCGACGCTCCACCTCCGGCTTTTGTGTTTTTTAGGGGATAATCTGGTTTCATGATCTACCAAGCGACAGGACACTCTATCGCGTTTCAGTGCCGAGGCTGAGTACAGAGGCGTTGCAAATATGGTAACTGAGATTTATTGGCTCAAAAATTTACTGTTAAGAGCTTCAGTGTCCTTTGCGCCAGGCATCTATTGTGTACTGTGATAACATCTCTGCGATCTATCTTTCTCACAATCCGGTTCAACATCAGCGAACCAAACACATTGAGATGGACATACATTTCGTTCGTGAGAAGGTTGCGCTAGGACATGTCAGAGTGTTACATGTCCCCTCATCATATCAGTGTTGACAGTCAATTTTGACCCGTTTTTTGTATATTTCGTGCAATTTTAAGTATTTTAGCACACCGCATTTTAATAGTTATTTTGCATATTTTTACATAATATTCTATGTTTATTTCTTCAAAAAATGACATCGCATCGTTTATTTTTAAATTAAGTATTATGTCGTTGTTAATATTATGTTTTTATTATTGTTACACCGTCGTTTTATTCTAATAATATTTGCATCTCTTTAAATAATTAATTGGCATCCCGCATTTTTACTTTTAATCAGGCATTAAACTTGTCTTAAATATTGCATTTTTAGTATTACTGCGTCGACATTTGCATTTTAATAATTTTGTATTTTTTTAAATAATTTTTCTTTAAATAGTTAACCAGTCTTGCATTTTTGTCAAATCAGTCCAATCCAAAACACAATCCGGATCAGTCCAATCCAATATTTTTTTAATTTCATCCAAACACCCCCCTCTTATTTTCTCCTAAAAATCAAACCCTACTTTTTATTTTCCCTCCAAAACCAAACTAAACCCTAAACCTAAAAACACTCTATAAAAAAAACAAAACATTTTCCTTTCATCCAAAAAAACCCCACTCCAGCCTATATCTACCCTTCAGCCCCCCCACAGAAAAAGACTTCCAGCCGCACATTCTCACCCTCTCTCACCACAAGCGCCGCACCTCACCCAACTCCCATATCTCATCTTCTTCAACAAAGACAACACACATACACCTTCAGCAGCTTCACACCAAAACCCTCCAATCCCTCTCAACCCAACTCATCAACCACCGCACCACCACCACCGTTCCCCATTGCTGCCTTCTCCGCCACTGCTCCGGTGAACCGGAGCAACTAACCAAACCAACGTACAGCCACAGACCCGCAATCGCACATGCTCATTGTCAAGAGTTCAAACAGTTCATCCCTCCCGTCTCTTTTCTATTATCTCTACTCATTTTATTTTATTGTTTCTTAGGGTTATTTTGCTTGTTTAAATTTGTTAACAACTAGTGTTCTTATCGATCTGGACGAAGTTTAGCTTTTGCAATAAGTTATGATTTTTTGCTTCCAAGTCAAATTCAAATTAATTGGTTCTTACATAGTTTTCTCCATGTTTTTGCACAACTGCTTGGCTCCAACATCATTTTTAAAATATTATATACAATAATGAGTTTATTGATTTTTCATTTATAATTTTCTTTAAAATATGTTTTCTTTCGCCTATTAAGTTTTCATTGTTTAGTTACTGGATTGTTTTGAGGTGGGTAGGGCACCTGTGTTGTTTGATGATATGCTTGGATCATCTTATTTGATGTAGTACTTATTTTGGGGTTATATTAGTAGTTAAAATATTATATTTTAGATAGATAGGAACTGAACTATTATGGTTTGGACTAATTTTGTTCTTTTGTTGGTTAGTTTTGCTACTGTTATCTTAGATGTTTTCCGGCGAGCTATTTGATGTTTGTTTCCACTGTCCGCAGGCCATTTTTGGTCAGTGTCTTGCTTTTGCCATTCACCGTTCATTGGTGACTGATTTTGGCAACTTCGCTTTTATTTTTAAACTGAAAAAACAGATTTCTACACTTGAATATGGGTATATGCTGGTTTGAACATGATACTACTGTACTTGGCCGATGAAAAAGTTATCCGTCGATTTTTGAGGCCTCCACAGTTGCAAAGACGGAAAATAAAATAAATGAAGCTTTCTGGGCAAGGATGATTTCTTCCACTTACATCGGATAACCAACATGTGCTTGGCAAGGCGAATTCTCGCAGCCGCACTTGTTTAGGCTGTCCTACTTTATATTTTTACATATCTGAGCCCTCCGTGTTTAAAACTATTATTGTTTTGGCGCGGATCCGAAGGTTTTATTTACTTTATTATTTTTAGCAATATTGGCCAATGAAGGAATCCCCGTCTGATTTCCAAGGCCTCCCCTGTACAAAAGACGGATTTATTTGCTTTGTTTATTAATTTTTGCTATTATTTTAAAAATTTATGTATTCTATTACTAATACTTTTACTAAGTGTTTATGCAGGTATCCGGAGATGCATTTCAAAAAGAATGCCCCGGAGTTTATTTTATGTCGTATTTAATTTCATGTTTTATTATTTTACATTGTATTTTATTTTAATTGTAAATTATGTAAAATGCTTAGAATAGGTAGAATAAAAAGAGCAATAAATAATTAACCTAGGTTTGAACGAACAACCGCAAGTTAGCGGATCTTAAAGGATGCCTAACCCCTTCCCTTTAGGATAATAAAGAACCCTGATCCAGAATCTCACTAATTTCGCAGACCATTAAATGGAAGTCAATTGCAGTGTTTTTATTGCAATAAACTAAGTGTCCTAATTCACTATAATAATTAGGTGGCGACTCCTTAAAATACATTTAGGAATCAACCATATGTAGCAGTAATCCCGTTTCGACTCCGGTTAAAATGGGGCGTTACAATCAGTACGCATATATATTCACCAAAGGACTTCCACGATAGTTATTTCTTGACTTCAGATCCAGTCTCAGTGTCCGACCTCCTCCCGCTCCGACTGAGGGGGTGTGTAAACGTGTATAGTGATTAATATAAAATTCCTACCCATAATTAGAATATATTTCATATATTATATTGTGTAAATATAATTATGATAAGACTAGGATTCCTCTTGTAATTAGAACTAGGATTCCTATTGTATAAAGGATGAATATTGTACACTATATATATTGATATTAATGAGAAAGACTCCTTAAGGGAGATTAATATCATCTTACAATAGTATTAGATTGAGTCCAGATCAAACTGAACTTAACCAAAATTTGTTACAAATATATATATATTTTTTGTTCCATCTTAATTGAGCATAATTTTAATAACATTTCATATTTCTTAAAATATTAAACTAAAGGTTTTGTAGGTGTACCGTTTTGTTCAGGTAAAATTTAATTATTTTAAATTCATATATTTAAGAAAATTACACACTATTTTAAAAAAAGGACAGTCCGATGCACAAAAGGGCAGTCCGATGCATTAAGCTCCCGCTAAAAAATACACCTATATTTGAAAAAAATTACTTTAAATTTCATCATTTGCCTCTAATGACTATATCACACAAGTGTCATGACATATTAAAATCGCAAGTTTCCAAGAAAATTTTGTTTTTTTCTTAATTCTATTATCCAGTTAAACATGGTCTTGTAAAGTACAATAAATGGAGTTACTACTATTGGCCCAAGCAGATTTCTGGCGTCTCTGAATTTTTTAAACAGCTAAAAACTCAACTTGAGCACCTACAAGACTTCGAGCTTTAAAGTACAGCACGGTGCAGTAAGTTATTGCTATGTGCAGAATCCGGAAAAAGACTGGACCACAAAGATATATTGTACGTAGTCCTACCCTATATTTCTTCGAGAAGACTTCTAGCTTTACTGATTTTAATAAGATACATCAAGTGGCTAATGTACCATACGAGCAACGAATGTAGCTCACCCACAAACTTCAATTCACTCACTATATATTTGAAATTAAAAAATATAGATATTTATATACAAAAGTCCACACCAATTGTTACAACGGATTATACATGTCGTGATACTCCACATCCAGACTTAAAATTTTGGATCCCAATTCGCATTACTATCCACATGCCTCGGCCTGAGAATGGGAGCAACCAGGAAAAGAACTAAAAGATCAACACAATGACTATACACTGCGACTATCTTGCTCGGATCCTTCAAAAATGTTATCGAACTTGCCAAAAATGGTGTCGGTTGTGTAACTCGGATCCTCCAAAAATATTGCAAGTTGTGTGTCGAATTTGCCAAAAATGCCACTGGTTGTTTTCCGGGCCCTCAAAACTCCTCCAAAAGTTAGCATTGTTCGAGGGTCCGACAAGGATGCAGCCGCATTTGGAGGATCCGAGCAACATAACTCAGTGATACCATCACGTACAGAAGGCCTGAGTCCACGACTATGGAACTTGTTTTAATTCCAAATTTGGTGCAGCAAAAAAAAAGTAAGATGATGAATAATAGTAACAAAGGACAGCAAAATGAGTAGATCTTTCGAAGACAAATCAAAAAGTTCGTCCTCTCTCAAAATATAAGATAGCAACTCAAGAGACAGTTGGAACCTTAACACACTAGAACACCTTTTGTTAGAACAACCTTCAAAAGCTCACAAAAATCTAGACATAAATTCCTAATAAGCTGTACCTCTTAGAACCAACAGAACTGTTGCATGTCATTCAAGTTGCGGCAAATGACAGAATCAATGAATTAATAACAGAACTAAAGACGATGTAATTAATCCGCGCATATGTAGCAACTCAGATTCAGGAAACTAACATTTCTTAGGGACGCGACGTTCTGGCATCAGAGAGGATCATGGGGTTTGATCCAAGAGGGTGAAGCTACACTGGATGTGTATTGAAGGTAGCACTATATGCTCAATAAAAAACACTATGTTGGCTAATAATAGAATAACATGACCTCCAAAACCATCCACACAGATATCAAACCCCACAAAGTAGTACCAAACACCACAAGCATTACTCACAAGTTCTTTGCAGTGCAACGCAGGCTACAAGAATTTGTAAAGATGACAGTATAATTGTAAATTTTACACAGAATCTTCAAGGTAATGAGATGGAAAATCAGAAAGGATCTTTAAGACGAACAAAATCATGGGGGCAAATTTATATCTGTCTGTACAACGCAAATTTATAATTGTCTATAATTTTTGCTTATTGGGTTCTTGAATCAGGTTTGCACTGTTCCATATGTTACCCATTTATAATTTAGACCCCTACATATTTTAATATAAAGTAAATATCTAAAAATTACACCTCAAAATAAGATGGTTTGACTACATGCTTCAATCTAATTGTAGCAACTTACAGAAAGCCACCATCTTTCAAGGTACAAATGCCGTTCAACACACTGCTTTCAGTGCTTTGCATCTAAGAGTCACTACAAGACTCCGAGAAAAGAAGCTATTTTCGCTCAGGATACAAACATTAAATCCAAATTATGATTGCTTTAGATAGCCACAAAAGTAGTACCAAGCCATTGTTGCCTCGTGAACACGGAGGCTTAGACAAAGTCATATGCTCTTGCAACTCATCTGTGAGATTTCCTATTAACAGCCACATAGCTCAACCCAAAGGGAACCTATGAACTCTTTCTACATAAACAGCTCCACTCATTTGCTATTAAGGACAGCGGTTTGGCTCAAGGCCGCTATCTTTTTTCTTTGATACGTTTAGCTCAACTCCAGTTTAGAAAAATGCAACTTGGTTTTTGCTTTGCTTTAGTAAAATATTGAGAGGAGTTTTTAGCTTTGGCCTTTAGACAAGAGTCTTACAAAATAAGACACATATTCAGGATCAAACAATAAGTTTTTTATTTTAGGACTTTTGACATTTTCAGTCCCACCAACAATTATCAGAAGCTAAAAGTACAAACAGAAACACAAACAATTAGCTTCCTCAGGCTCTAAGTGCAACCAAGAAGCGAATTGCACAGTTTACCAAAGTGAAAACTCACCGTCAACAGCATACTTACTCTAAAACATACGGAAAAAAATTCAGCTTCCATTTTCAATTCTAGCACTTCACTCATTCTACCTTTTGTAGCATCCGGAAAACTTCGAAGCTTAAATCATGCTTAAGTTACGCGCTAAACGAATAGTTCAGGGTAT
Organism: Przewalskia tangutica; assembly: GCA_029844215.1. NCBI lineage: Eukaryota > Viridiplantae > Streptophyta > Magnoliopsida > Solanales > Solanaceae > Przewalskia > Przewalskia tangutica. The sequence goes on from CM056719.1 coordinate 1,987,252, forward strand.
CGAATGATGAAAGTATGATTGGTAGGTTATTGGCATGAAATGTAAGTGATTTGGAGACTAAGGGAAGCCTAAGGAACAATGAAAGTTTAAAACTATGGAAGGGGCCAAAATCCAAACAAAATAACACAAGGCCTAACTTCAAATTTTCACCTCTCCCAACTTATAATGAATTAGGCTTTGGATAAGGTATTTCAAATTAAAGCACTTCATTCCTACTAAAGGTTATCAGCATTTACTAAAGGTTGTCTGTCAGAGTCTTCCATGTGTGCGGGCAGAGCAAGGCATGCACCCAGAAACAGCACAGTGGGATTTAGTGCGTGTGGGTAAGCCCAGGCTCTGCCAGCACGCTTGCCCGTCAGCTCCAGGTCTATAAAACAGCCTAGGGTTGAGGAGAGAGGGTTTGGAACACATTTTTATAGATATGGTTTCTCTCCCACCCCACTCGACCAAGGCATCACTTCCATTCATCTAAGGTGAGTTTTGGGGTACTTTTGAGTTAATTACAACTCACTAACACAAGTATTAACATGATCCAACCTTGGAATCCGTAGATTTTCTTTCAACAAGTGGCTCTACACACTACAAACGAATATACCACAAGATTGAACTGCACTCATGCCTCTCCCGCATCAAGTTGACCCCCCCACCCCACATAGTGATTCTATCAATCATGTACGTAGTTAGGACCCCATAAGTTCTGATTAATCTTCAAAGAGATCAAGAACACCCCAATTCAAATAACCTTTCCATTGGCCCAAGTTCCATTAGAGAACTATTTGAAAATTAATTAGCGCCATAGGCAAAAGGTTAAAAGGTAACCTTTTTTTACATATTTTAGTCTATTTTCTTAGGTTTAAACCATCTCGAAGTAAAAGTCATATGCCAATGGAATAGACCATGATACCTTTGTGTGACAGAAGAATGAAAAATTAGTTATCGAAACCTACGTGATCAGAGAATAAGAGAAAAGGAGAAGATATACTGATGACTTGATAATTCGATCAATAAATGACACCCCTATTTATAGGTGTGGAACGCATAAAAATATAATATTTGTCCAATGCGGGACAACATCTAGCTTAAAACCTAAACAATTTTAAAATTCTAAGCTAGCACTCAACGCTCTAACACCTATTTAAGAACTGCCATTGCTGTAAGCTCAATGAGAAGTTACAATATAATAGTTGACTTCAGTTAAGAACACAAGTGCACATACTTGCAAATTCTGCTGAAGCTATAACTCAGTAAACACAAGGGCAAAATTCTTTCAACCCATAAAGGTAGCAGAAAAGTTCCTATCTAAATAGACGAAATACATACACAAAATTAATGTTTTCCCAAGTCTTCATTCTAACCCCTAGAAGTAGCAAATTAGGCTCACAAAAATGTGTTTCACCAATTCGCTATTGTTGGGAATATGTGAGCGTAACTCATTTAATAATTTCAAGCTTTTCCATATATATCCACGTACCCCTTATGCTGACAAAACTCATTTAATATTATCAGGATTTTCCATATTTTTCCACGTACGCCTGCAAACACAAATTACTTGTCAAATTAGGGACGAACAGACTTCGCATGGACTGTTCTCTTTAAACATAGGTATTATTTCGAAGCATGACTCACCTCAATGAGCTTAACAAGTTTTGGCTGACATATATCAAGATACTCTCTGATTGTTTCAGCCGTACCAGGAATCTGATTGGGATGCAAAGAGTTGATAACTTTATCAACGGTCTTCTTAACTATCATCTTGTAAGCATCCTTACTCATGAGACCTTCACTCCAAGTTGGCTTTAGTAGTTCTTTAACAAATTCCACAAGACCAGCATGAAAATGCTTCAAAACTCTAGACTCTTTGTTTACAGATCTGTCTGTCTTGCAGTCAATATCAATTTCATTTCCATGTCTGAGCCTCTCAGACTCTGATTGTGTCTTTTTTCGGGGCCAGCTGCGCTGTACTCCAGTAGATAAATTTGGTTTATCTGCTTTAGCAGATCTTGAATACTTCTCTTCTTTTGAAGAGGTTTTCATGTTTTCCTGATGAGCAACTGCTGTATCTGCAGTATCTGTTTCATTAGTAGACATATCTTTCTCGGACTGGTTGTCAGGCAATATATCCCTATGGTAGATATGACCAGAAATTGGAACCTTATTGGAGCTCTGTTCTGGACCCAAGGTTCCTGTTGAAACTGGATCAGCATTTGCCTGCATATGCTTGGTTAATACAGGCCCTCCTTTTCCAGAGAAAGAGAATTTTGAGGGCCCATCTCCTACATTACTTTGACCCATACTATCACGAAGAGGATCATATAGACTTTCAGGACATCCGATCATTTGACTAAGCAAGAATGATGGTCGAAAAGGAACAGATGGCTCCCAATCGCCAAAAGACGCCACAGATCTATAATCAGATGAGCGCAGTGTGTCCCGTGATAAATCAATCCGAGAAAGTTCAGTTCTGGAACTAGGAAATGCTGAAGACTTGTGCTGTAAAGAGGTGGATTTAGAAGAAGAATATTCTTGGCTACTGTCCAAAAGCTTCTGATCATCAAGGGCATCTATGTTCCGCGAAGAAGAACAATGATGAGACAACCTATCTACGGATTCATTAAAAACTCGCGAATCATGATTCTCGAACACAGACCGGTTCCTCTTATAATTCATATAGTCGAAACCTGAGGCGTAAGGGGAAACTACATCATGGAGGCTATTCTTATGTAAAGAGCCATCTTTGAGTAATGGTGAAGAAGAGGTGCTATAACCAGCCATATATGGTTTACATCCAAGACTCTCTCTTCCTACGTCTGGGGTGGACGAAGGTCCATCCTTATGCATATGTAATGCCACATCACCTCTCAGTTTTAGATTTTCTCCAGATTGAACTGCTGATTGTACTGAATCAGAAGATGATCTCTTGCCATTCTCTTCCAAACCTACAGAGAATAAGGTACCTCGTCCCAATTAGTTAAGCAAGGCATCGCAATATCAAAGTAAAGCACGTTAACAAATTCCTAAAGGACTACGGTTCAGGATTACCTTTGTCATCTGCAAGTTTGCTTTTTATCATTGTCTCATCTAGACCACCATCCTTATCATGGCTAGTCACATGATCCTTTATGTGAAGAAATCTACAAGAGTTCCCTTTGATGCACCAACCCCTGGCAAAAAACTCACATCTCATTGCTAATCTTTTGCTTCCACCCACAGAATCAGCAGCAGGGGACGGACTTCTTTCCCTTGTCTTGAGAACATTCGACCTGAAAAGACTAGATACTATCAAAATTGGTCCTACTTGAACTATATGCAAAAGAACTTCCAGTAAGAGACATTCAAAACCAGCATAAAACCCCAACTTCCAACTACAACAAAAAATACCAAACAAGGCATCAGCTGTATAACTAAAACCTTGGTGATGCTTGCTTTAAATCGTCCACAGCTTCTTGATCACCTCCTTCAGTAAACTGATCACCAATAGCCACCTTGCCAGAAACATCAGTCAATATTTCAGCATCCAGTTCCTGACCAAAAGGCTGGATTTTCTCTGTATTTGTTTTACCATCCTCAAATCCAGAAGCTTGGACGTCAGAATCTATGTGGGTTCTTTTTCCTGCAAGAGCTCCAAATGAATCTCTGTGAGTCTACAGATACCAAATACAAGAATCTTTCCTTCAAAGCTAACCAGTGTTACCATATGATATAATAAGAGTTCTCACCATACATCCTCTCTTCTGTTTCATCTGAATTAGAAATTCCGCAACTGTTATTAGCACCTTCAATCAAAGGGGTATGTGGTGGTAAATTTGCTACAGGTTCTTGTTGAGTAGAAAAGCCTGATCTTAAGTGCTGTTCAAACCCCAAAGGCTCCAGAACTTGGCTACCATCTACAAGGAAAACATATAACAATAAAGACTCCTGCCAATGTAAATGTCTCCACCATAAAACACAAGCAAGCTCTTTGTGGCAGAACCTCTATGATGATTTACCTAATAGTCAGTCTAAACAGAAAAAGAGGTGTAATCTAAAAAGATCGACTAAAGACACAAGAAACTTAGTGCACTCCAAAACGAGAACATCAGCACATAACACAAAAGAAGGCACTTTAAAGAAGATTTTAGACTCCTTTTACTGTGTTCAATACACACGTAAAGTTGAAACGAATTTCTACTAGACTCTGCAGGCGAGTGATATTAATACCAAGTTAAAAACAATGGATGACCTTTTACATGAAAAGACACCAAATATATTGTATGGCCTAAACACCAATACAAATATCACATATGAGGGCACACGTCAGACACCATCATGTACCTTTTTTATTTTTTGATGAAGATCCCGTTTTCTCCTCAGACTTGTATCCTCGAATTACACACCAGTCTTCCTGAATTCATACAAAATGTGCAGATTGTTTCCTATATTAGATTTTTTGGTAGCCCCTAAGTTTTTATGAAAAGTACACCATCTTATGACATTGCTATGAAATATGCTTTTCATGATTTGTTATTTTATAAATATCAATTTCAAGCTATATATAAATTTAAAAAAATAATAAAAATGCAGTACTAATGGTGTTATGTTCCCTAATTTAAAATTTGTGTATGTATCCCCAATTCCATCACATTTTCTGAGTGCCTTGTTCCAACTGTGTGAGCTTTGTTTTTTTAAAAAGTATCATCAAGTTTGGAATTTATCTCTCCCAATCTTGTGGATTTTTTCTGGACTTCAAATTCCAATGAATATGTCATCTTGTGTCCTGTCCTGCAAACCTGATGAGTCGTCATATCCTTTTGGCCAAAATGTTGTTGGTAGTCGAAAAGGAAATTCTTAAAATATCATCACACCACCTATCCTTCACAAATCTGTACTATTGCATTGCCAACTTTAAAAGTGATGTCGTAGCTAAACGTCATCTCTCTTCATTATATATCCCCTTAGTCCACATCCATAGGGTAATAAAATGTTTCTAGTCCCCCGTCCCCATTCTTGCTGTCTCTTGTTACCACTGCCCTCAACTGAGCCTATATCCAATAGATGAACCTCCAAAGCCACTTTCCCACAGATCTATCACTCGAGCACACCGTACCTTTTTAGAGATGTGATACCACCTTCTATTTGCTTTTTGTTTTATTTGCTTATTTGGGCCAAAAACGTTTTGTTTTGGCTTTTATTTGGGCCTAGTTTTGTTGAACCTTGTTGCTTTACTTAATAAATAAAAATCCCACATGGGCGAAATTTATCCAAAAAAAATGTGATACCACCTCCCAACTCATCATATGTAACTTATTTTTTGCATCTTTTGTGTCGTCCGCCAGAAGGTGTAATACTTATTTTTGCTTTACAAGATTGATATATAGAAAATTCAGATGTAGGAGGAAAAAGTATTTGCCTTATTTGAATGATGCCATCTTAATCATCAAAGCTGAATAAAGTTAAAATAGAGTTATATTTTACTCGCGCTACTTGAAGGATTGAGAGTAAAAGTTTGAAACTGAAAAAACATTAGCCTCCAATAGTCCAAGTTTAGAAGTTGGGAGACTGCAATCTCAGTCCTCCAGCACGAATAACCTTTGATGTACCTACTGCAATAAGCTTCGTCGTACCTAGGAGCAGTGTTGGAAGCTCCATGGCAAAAACCAAACAGTAGAATAGAGGACTTTAAAGTAAGATAAAACGAAGTTCTGTGCATATGATCCGTCCCATTGTCAAGAGCAGAATGAATTCAAAGAAAACCATCAGACGGTTGAGATCGCTCCTTAATTCATTAGATAGGTCTAGAGGTTCTTCCACCTAATCAAATAAAAGAGCATTCTGAAAACCGACAATGGATGTGGTATATAGATTAAGAAACTTGAGACTTCGGAACGAAAGATTGACTATGAAGGTATAGCCAAGAAGATATACTTTAGAGAAGGGTAATAACTGGGCACGTATGGAGAACACGATTGCTGGTAAATGAAATACTAAAAACAAAACAGATTATTCCCAAACTGGAGATGTATAAGAAGCTTGTAACAGATTTTTAAGCATAGAATTGACTTGATGGTCGGAGATGAACAAAGATTCTACAAGAATGTTTTTATTGGATCAAAGCTCTCGAGAAGATGAGTGGTTCTGATTAAGCAGCCAATCGAATACAGTTGGATTATCATCTTCTCGTATTGGATCAAAGCTCTCGAGAAGATGAGTGGTTCTGATTAAGCAGCCAATCGAATATAGTTGGATTAAAAAAAATGATAATAAGCATAAATCGAGAAGATGATAATCCAACTATATTCGATTGGCAGCTAAATCAGAACCACTACAACTCAATATAGGTCTCCGCAGAAGGCCTGATTTATGCTTATTATCATTTTTTTTGTGGGAGCTTACCCCTATGGCACAATAGTTGAAGAAAATTCTCAGAAGGAATTGTTAATACTAGGGGTTAGACAGAATTGTTAAGACTAGGGGTTAGACGGTCTTTACAAACAATGAGTTGACCGAAAGTATTAACATCGGTACTAAAAGAAAATACCCTTTGAGATGGTCTTATGATAGCAGGAGCTGAATACCGTAAAAACACAAGACTTCACAAAATGGTGATGGGTGTATGTACTACTATAAAGCTCTCTATACCAGTATATTGAGTGAAATCGAAAAATGGTTTCCAAAACAAAAGCACCCCTGTTTGATTTGATTGCAAGAGGAAGCAATGCTAACGTAATCTTATGAGAAGAGGGCTAATAACATGATATAGCTGTTGCGGAAAAACCTGAGCATACAGCCCAAAACCTTAAGGCAGTGAGTGGAGCGGTCCAAGACAATATAAACCCCTTTGGAGACCCTTGCACAACCGATGAGGGACAAGTGTATTTCAGTAAAACCCTCCCGTACGTGTAACCCAATTCTTGGGTTTACACTTATACTTAGTGCTGTTACCGGTCCGGTCCGGTCCGGGTATCAGCTTACCGGGACCGGACCGATAAGCTTACCGGTCCGGACCGGGACCGGACCGGGACCGGACCGGTAAGGTTTCGGTCCTGGGACGAGATCCGGTCCCGGACCGAAACCTTATCGGTCCGGTTCTCGGTCCGGACCGGTAAGAATTTCCGGGTCGGGCCATTTTTTTAAATTGAATTTTCAATACTGAAATTGACATTCTCGGACGCGGTGCCACGCAATTTTTACGTTGAAATCAATTGTACATCGCGAGATATTTAGATTTGAAAATGGGAAAAACGTAACGATTTGGGGGAAAAGAGAAATTGAGGGGCAATATGGACGGTTTTGGAGAAATCCGGTGAAGCAAACAGACTTTAGTCAGTTTGGGATTATTCGTCTCGAAAAATACGAAATCAAAAAAATTAGGTAAAACGGACGTCCGAGCGCAAAGTAATGACCATATAAAGTTTTATCAATTTACGACTAATTGTGAGCCGAGTGAGAGTGGGCTTCTTTGGTGGCCGTGGGTGGTGGAGGCCGGAGGGGTGAGGGGGCTGGCTGGAGGGGGACTGGGGACCGTTCTGGGTATTTTACTGGGTTCCCGGTCCGTTTCCTTTAACGGTCCGGTATTTTTAGATACTCAGATCCGACCGTTAAGGTTTCGTCCGGTTTCTGGTCCGGGTTATCGGTCCGGCTGGTCCTGATTCGAGTATATCCGAACCACTAACAGCCCTACTTATACTGCATATATTCTTTTTTGTCATTATTTTATTTTATTTGAGAAGATTGAAGATTGAAGAGATAACGTGCTCAACTGGCTGAAGAGTGGGCCTACAGCTGAGAAGATAGTCGGCTGGAGTGGATTTGGAGCAAAGCTTGTGAATTGGTAGGCTAAATTGAGAGAGAGGAAACCCAGAGTTGCTCGACGGGCTTAGTTGACAGAGAGAAGCCCGGACGATAGATCACGACGAGAAAAAGTGGTTGTGCAAACGGACTTACCAACGTTTGGCTTTGATACCATGTGGAAGAATCTGAGCATCCAACCCAAAACCTTAAAGCAACGGATGGAATACCCCATCACATTATAAACAATTTTGGAGATCCTTACACGACTAATGAGGACAATTGTGTATTTCAATAATAACTGAGACTGCATTTCATGATCATTCTCCCAAGCTATTGGGTGTTTATATAATGGGTACACATATTTTAATGTGGGGCCCAACATCGGGGAAACCAAGAATTGGAATGAGTTTGGCTCTAATACCATGATAAGAAAGACCTTGGGTCTAACTCAACCCCAAAAAGCGAGCTCGTGAGGTGAGGGTTGTCAAAAACCATATAAAGAGACCAGATTTTCCCTCCACGACCTAAATGGAAAATCTTACCCCCCCCCCCCCCCTCAGGCCTGCCAACTGAAGCGTAGACGACATATGATAGAGCCCAACATCGATAAACCAAGAACTGGGATGGTTATGGCTCGGATACCATGATAAGAAATGGAGCTTGGGCCTAACTCAACAGCAAAGCTAGCTCATGAGGTAAGGATTTAACATCATATAAAGTGATCAAATTCCCATCCGCAATCGATGTGAGAAATTTGACAGCTACTTCATGTGAAAAAGAATCGAAGAATATCAACTTGTTTCATTGAGAAATTGCCGTTGACGTTTTGAACATATTCTTGAGTATGTTTAGAGTCAAGCAAGTGATGCGCAAGACCATATTATAAAATATTTGTAGCTGAAAAAGAAATGAGAATGAAATAAGAAGTCAAATACATGGAATTCCACTTATGTATATATCGTAAGGGTTATTTAAAGAGGAGCAGTGTACTACTTAAATTCTCTTTCCTTCACTTTTTTTACTTTTGGTGTCAACTGAATAATGCTCAAGACCACATTCCAGAAGTTCTGGAGCTAGAAATGAATGAGGAGAAATAGGATGTCAGATTATATGAAAACTATTCATGTATACATCAACAACAACATACCCAATGAAGTCCCACAACGTGGGGTCTGGGGAGGGTAGAGTGTACACAGACCTTATCTCTACCTTGAGAGGTAGAGCGGATGTTTCCGAGAGACTCTCGGCTCAGGACAAGCAAAGCAAAAAAAAAGTCAGACCCGGTAAAAAATTTAGAGCAGTAAGAAAATGTTGATAGCAAACGCGAATACGTCATGATAGCGCATCCTGAAAAGAAGCAGTAACTACGCAGATAAATGAGATAAATCAAGTGCAGAAGAAATGAAACTACAGAAGACTATCGAGCGATACTACGCCTATTTGTATGATATGCTAAGCATGCCTACAGTAATAACACTACTACCAATTTGTAAGCGTAAGTAGGACTACGCTCGACTAACTACTACCCTAATCTGTGACCTCCACAACCCCCTATATAAGGTCATGTCCTCAGTAAGTCTCGTCTGCTCCATATCCCGTCTAATCACCTCGCCTCAATTCATGTATACATCACAAGGATTATTTATATGGAGAGGAGCAATTTAATTGTATTATCTTTGCTTATCTTCACTTTTGTTCCCAACTCTTCTCACCTCCTCTCACCTCCCGGAAGAGAATCTATAGGGCAGGAGAATGTATCTCAAGTTTTTCCATTAGAGAACTAAACCATGATTAGGTTAGGGGTCTTGAAAAAGGGAATCCCCTCATATCTTCCCCTTGTAAAAGAAGGGTAAAAGAAGGGTAGATGGTTCGGCACGCTTAGCTTTCGATCGAGGAAGATGGGAATTTCTTAAAGTGGGCTTATTACCCCATATCTTACCTATTTAAAAGGGAAGGAACTTATTAACACAGATGACTTACTTGCATACCTTCCCCGGGATACGAAAAGAGGGTTCAGACACAGGCTGGCATTAAACGAAGTGCTTTCATAACACGATAGTCTTCATTAGCTCCCTTCACAGCCAAAATGGATGCTTCTTATGTAATTTGGCAAAGCTTGTAAAAGATTTGCATGTAAGGATGAGTGTGGATGAGTGTAACGAGGTGTGTAGATTTAGAGAATTCTAAATCTCTAATAAGGAAACCCTAATTTTTCTTGCAATGACAAAAAAGACAAATAATGCACTGTTAAAACATAGTGCAACCAAATAAAACAGAATGATACTCAAATTTCATATAGACAACTGACAACTCTAACAAGTTTGGAATTGAGGCATAATTGTTGTTTTTTGTCCTCTCAAAAATAAATTGATGTTTGTAAAGGCAGCAATCTATTGATGCTTTAGTTTAAAAATGGATTTTTCTCAGAAAAAATCTACAGTTACCTGTTCCTCGACAAAATCAGTAAGATACATTCTTATTATGCTTCAAGTGCCTCTAATTATTGCACAGGAGTTGGGTTTACCCTGTGCGCACCCAAAAGGGTAGCGGCGGCGGGTTCCCATATCATAAAAAAAAGTGCCTCTAATTAAAGAAAATCAAATCTAAGGCTATTTGATTGCACTGGACGATCTCACGATCTATCTCTCAAATTCTAGGACTATTGACTCCATAGTAAATGAGCATGTAACCACTATTCAAATAGGTAATCACGTATCATCACTATTCTACAACTATGCCTAGATTTTTCATAACAATTGAGGTTGGAATCTTGTTACTATTGTAGACAAGAAACATTTGTTCTAAGTCCATCCATGAGCTACAAAATGCAACATATGTACATTTTTCATTTTTGATAACCGACAAATCCTCGAGGGCCAATGACGCACAGTTCGAAACTCGATGGATAATGGACCAGCCCCTCTACCCTTCTCCAAACATATGTACCTATATTATCTTGAAACCTTGGATTATTCATCAACTCACAAAAGATCTAGATTGTTGTGTATTTCACATATTTCTTACGTATTTAAGATGTTACAAATGAGAAATTTGACATTCTGAGGTAAGGCATGATTCTTTCTTTTGAAAGGTTAATTGATCTTTGTTATCTTGAGTTACACAGTGACCAAGTTGAACAATGGGGAGAAGAGTCCAAGGGCATGGAGAGTAGCCCCTTTAGCAATTATGTAGGTTCTTTAGAAACAGAGAAACAGGAGGGCATTTGAAAGGGTGGAATAAGATTTTGTAAAATTGCAAAGTAGTCTATTGTGTCTAGTTTATTTTTGGTGTACTTATGAGGTTCCTATTTGTACAAAGGATTGGATCTCTTTTGTTGAGAACCATATTTTGGTGTAGGTTCTCTTCTTTTGGGTATAGTGCTTGTATATGGGGTTTCCCCAATTGTTAATGATATATTTTACCTTATCCAAAAAAAATTATGGAACCGTGTGGTTTAAAAAATTGCTCGGAAACTGTCAACTTGAAAAAGTCATTAATTGTGCCTGGTTTAGCCCTTGGTAACAGAGAACGAATCAATTAAAACTTAGGATCTAATACCATGCCGATGAGATTTGATAATTAGGTGCATTGGTAATTAAAGTTGTAATTGGATAAGTTATCACGAATATGACAGAGGAAACGAAGTAGACAACGAGAATAGATTGAAGCTTTGTAGACAAGGAGGCGGAGAAATATGTGACAGGGGTAATGGCATTGAATAAAATGACGATAATAGATCAGAGACTAATCGCAAGAAAGGCAAGTTTTAAATGTATATTGATATGTTCCATAAAAAAGGAAAATAATGCATACACTTATTGCACGTTGTTTTTTCACAATATGTCATTGGGTCTCTAAGTCTCTTCACACACACACACACCAAAAAAACACAAACCAAAAAGGAAAAGGCATGAAAAATAATAAGCTTGAATGAGAGCTTAAATATCAATCCCATTAAGACTTAATGAAGCAGAAGCACTTTTCTCCCTAAGGCAATGAATGTTCCTTTTTCTTCTCACAAAATTACAATGATTTGGCATGAAAAACAACCAAACAGACAATGAAAGTTAGACACTCAACAAAATAGCAGACAAGCAGCAACGGAACATACAGACAATTAAAAATAGCAAGAAAGTAGATACCCAAGTATTATTTCAAAAAAGAAATTCACATAATAATGATTAACAACTTAAATATCAGCACATTGGAGTTAATAACACAAAGAACTGACCTTTTTGATGATCTATATTGAGCGGACTTGATCCTTGACCTTTTTGATGATCTACATCAAGCGGATTTGTTCCTTGACCTTTTTCTTCTTCAACTTGGACTTCTTCTTCCTCTTCCTCCTCTTCTACAAGAAAGTAGCAAAGCAAAGATACATACAGACAATTAAAAATAGCAAGAAAGTTGATACCTAAATATCATCTCAAAAAAGAGATTCACATAAAAATGATTAACAACTTAAATATCAGCATACTGGAGTTGATAATAATGATTAAAAACTTAGATAGCAGCATACTGAGTTGATAACAAAAGAAGTAACCCTTTTTGTTGAGATGGACACAAAGAACTAACCTTGTTGATCATCTACATTGAGTGGACTTGATCCTTGACCTTTTCCTTGTTCACCTTGTATTTCTTCTTCCTCCTCCTCTTCTACCTCTTCTAATGAAATAGCAGGCAAGCAAAGCAAAGAGACATAAAGACAATTAAAAATTGCAAGAAAGTAGATACCCAAGTAGTATTTCAAAAAAGGAAATTCGCATAATAATGATTAACAACTTAAATATCAGCATGCTAGAGTTGATAACGCAAAAAACTAACCTTTTTGATCATCTACATTCATTGGAATAGATCCTTGATCTTTTTCTTCATCTCGGGCTTCTTCTTCTTCCTCCTCTTCCACCTCCTCTTCCTCCTCCACCTCCTCTTCCTCCTCCTCCTCTTCCTCCTCCTCCTCCTCTTCCACTTCCTCTTCCTCTTCCACTTCCACTTCCACTTCTACAAAAAGTAGCACAGCAAAGAGATATACAGACAATTAAACCTAAGTTTTATTCCAAAAAAAAGAATTCACATAATCAGAAGACTGGAGTTGATAACACAGATAAGAAACCTAGTATATTATGAATTGATAATAATGATTAAAAATTTAGATAGCAGCATACTGAGTTGATAACAGAAGAAGTAACCCTTTTTGTTGAGATGGACACAAAGAACTAACCTTGTTGATCATCTACATTGAGTGGACTTGATCCTTGACCTTTTCCTTGTTCACCTTGTATTTCTTCTTCCTCCTCCTCCTCTTCTACCTCTTCTTCTAACTCTTCTTCTAACTCTTCTTCTACCTCTTCTAATGAAATAGCAGGCAAGCAAAGGAAAGAGACATAAAGACAATTAAAAATTGCAAGAAAGTAGATATCCAAGTAGTATTTCAAAAAAGGAAATTCGCATAATAATGATTAACAACTTAAATATCAGCATACTAGAGTTGATAACGCAATAAACTAACCTTTTTGATCATCTACATTCATTGGAATAGATCCTTGATCTTTTTCTTCATCTTGGGCTTCTTCTTCCTCCTCCTCTTCCTCTTCCACTTCCTCTTCCTCCTCCTCTTCCTCCTCCTCCTCCTCCTCCTCCTCTTCCACTTCCACTTCCACTTCCACTTCCACTTCCTCCTCCTCCTCCTCCTCCTCCTCCACCTCCTCCTCCTCCTCCTCCTCCTCCTCCTCCTTCTCCTCCTCCTCCTCCTCCTCCTCCTCTTCCTCTTCCTCTTCCTCTTCCTCTTCCTCTTCCTCTTCTACAAAAAGTAGCAAAGCAAAGAGATATACAGACAATTAAACCTAAATTTTATTCCAAAAAAAATTCACATAATCAGAATACTGGAGTTGATAACACAGATAAGAAACCTAGTATATTATGAATAAAACCGTGGTGAACCAACAATTCTCAGCTCAATCTAAGAAATTGACTAGGATCAACGTTATAGCACTCTATCCTAGAACGGATACACGACGCATAGTCACTAGGTTCTGAAATCTAACTAGATCGAGACATGGACGTAGATAGCAAGAGGGGCTATATCACCTTTTTCAAAAAAAATTATAACGGTAAACATGGGCAGAGCTTGGGTACCACAAGGGGGTTCATCAAAAAATTACCCTATATATACAAGGTCAAAATTTTCATTTACGTTTATATAGTAGAAGATGTTGAATCATCTTGGCTTCTACGTATGTTTACTTCTATATATTTTGAATCCCCTTAGCGAAAATCCTTGCTTAGCCACTGATAGCAACCAGGATAAAAATTTAGAACTTTTCAATCATATACGAATGGTGAATCCGGGAAATTCTAGTGCAGTGATATAGACATTCAAAGTTGCTTTAGGTCACAAGTTCGAATTCCAACTATGTCATTCTAGTATATATATTTTTTTAAGATGATGTTCAAAAACACGAACTATCACTTTTCCTATCATGTGCAAGTTTCCTACTTGAACTATCACCAACTATTTATCAAAACACACCTTAATCAACTATTAGTTATTCACTTTTTTGATCCTCTAATATAAATTTATAGTTTTGCTACTCTATCGGAAACAACTTCTAAGTTAGGGGTAAGGTCTGAGTACATAGTGAGCCCTCCCCACTCGTGTGATTACACTGGGTGTATTGTTGTTGTTGGTTTGGCTACTCTCTTGAAGCAACTATTTCTAATGATTTTTTCTCACACAAACACACAAGGTCATAAGCAAAATACTTAAAACACAATAATAATTAACAACTTAAAATATCAGCAATTCAGCATACTAGAGTTGATAACCCACAAAAAAAAACTAACCTTTTCGATCATCTACATACAGTATAATTGATTATTAACTAATAAGGATTATGAGTATTGATACAACTACAACAAACCCAGTGTAATCCCACAAGTAGAGTCTGAAGAGGGTAGAGTGTATGCAGACCTTAACCCTACCTCGTGGAGGTAGAGAGGCTATTTCAAAAGGACCCTAGGCACAAGTAACACATATCAAAGTAGTTTTTACATAAATAACACAGACATACCATATAATATAGAAATCATCACATAGCATTTACAAAATTGAACAGTAACAACTCAAATAACAATGATTAACAACTTAATATCAGCAAAGAATATCTTATATCCTATCAGACTAAGCATAGAAATCCAATCACTAGTGGTTTGGCCCTTCCCCGAACCTGTGCATCGGTCTGCCTTTTTTAAGGATTGTGAGTATTGATACTACAACAACAACAACAACAGACACAGTATAATCACACAAGTACAGTCTGGGGAGGATAGGCAGAACTTAACCCTATCTCATAGAGATAGAGAATAAAAAACCATCTGCTCAAGTAACACATATCAAAGTAGTTATAGCATTCACAAAAATGGAGCAGTAACAACTTAAAATATTAGCAATTAAGTATACTAAAGTTAATAATAACACAAAAAATAAATTAAACCTTTTTGATGATCTACATTCAGTCCAATTGATTCTTCGCCTTCTTCCTCGTCTTCTTCTATATCCTCTTCAACCTCAATTTCTTCGTATTCTGCTTCTTCAACCTCGATTTCTTCGTACTCATCTTCTTCCTCCTCCACATCCACCTTAGATATCGCCGATGACCTATTTTTCGATGGATCAACCGTCGCACCGGAAGACGGCATTGCTGCGGTGGTGGTTCGCGGTGGTGGATGACAGCTGTACAATGACTCGCCGAGTGATTAAAAATGGTTATATCACTTGGCAAAATTTGTTGTTTTGTTTTTCTCTTATAAATTGGTGTGTTTTCTGTTTGTTATGGAATGGATTTAGGGATTGTGAAGATCACGAAATAGATTTTTATAAATAGATAAGATAATTATTTTTTTACTATAAAATTAAATTTTGTTTGCCATAAACAAAAAAGGAAAAAGTTTTAAAGCTAAAACCAACACAAGGGTTTTATTAGTAAATCCAAATAACTAGTACTACTAACAGTTTTAGGACTCGTCCCGAAGCGGAGCACTGACAAAACGACTCGGGCACACGTAAGCGTCCGATTTTACGCCTTAAACAAGTCTAATGCTCGGGGCTCGCTTAACAGTTCTTACACAAATTATATGTTAAATTTCTTAATTAAAATCATTACTTCATAATTCTTTAACAAATTAATGATAATTAATAGTTTTTCATGTATAGAAATCAGAAGATTGGGTGTAACTCAAATAACAAGTCTTAGTATTGCATATTTATTATTTGAGAACATCGTGAGAGTGAATATCACTTAATATTTCTTTTAAAATACATAGTTGAATTGTACATTAATTTTCACTTGTCATTGGTCTTTTGTCCTAGGTATCAAAATTCTCATATTTTATTATTTCGCTATTGAAAGTAATTTTATTTTTATTCAGGATTTACGTTTTTATTATAATACTGATAAAATTTATTGATTATTTGCTTATAGGGAGATGAATGAATAGTATGATAGTAATATTGTTTTAAGAAATTGTGATTTTTTCATTGTTTGAAAGTTAATATGTTAGAGTTAATTTGCATTTCATAATAGCTTTTGTTTTATTGTATTGTTTATACTTGTAAAATTATGTTATATATAATTACAAGTTGTAAGTGACGTATAATGGATTTTTTTATTAGTTTTTGTGAGGATCAAGCATATATATATATATATATAGTGTGTGTGTATTTCATTTATTTACATTTTTTTATGTAATTTTATCTATTTAAAAATATTTATTAGAATTATTTTATTTTATAAAATACTAAAAATTAAATATACATGGGGCTTATGCCCCGTGCCTCGAAGCTTACGTTTCGTCGAGGCATATGTAGAACGCCCCGCCTTTTAAAACGCTAGTACTACTTTTCTTTATTGAATTGTATAGTAATATCTTGTGATTTTGTTATTGAATTAATGGTTAAAAAGATATCTGACTTATTATTTTTTCGCAAATTTCATAACCTAATTATCAGTTGTTCCTTTTTCTACCGGAACTATCACCATCTACTCGCGAAATAGTGGTCAACAAAAAATGATTTTGTGATTTTTGTTGTTTGAATTATAATATATTGTGATTTGTTGTTTGAGTTAATAGTCAAAAATACATCTTGATTATTACTATTTCCCGAGTTTCAAACTCCAAATATTAGTTATTCCCGTTTCGATCTGGACTATTATTATTTATGTATTGAAACACACCTAGTTGAAATAGATGATGATAATTCATGTAGGAAAAGAAAATAACTGATAGTTAACCTAGTTAGTTTCGAGGTGTGTTTTAATATATATATATATATATATATATATATATATATATATATATAGTCCAGATAAAGAAAAGATAGATGATGAATAATTCAGATAGAAAAATGGAACAACTAATAGTTGAAATGTGAAACTCGTGAAATAGTAATAATTCATGTGTGTATTTTATCATTAACTCTGGTCGTTTCTATCATATTTTTTCCTCCTACTTTTCTACTTCTTTCTTTTCCCTTTAAAATATAATATAATACAAAAGTTGTTAGATTGATATTGGAGAGCGTTAATTTTATACGTTCTCCAAATTATGTAAGTAATAAATGGGAAAAAAATTCATGATAAAGAGTACATGATGCTACATCATAACAAAAACTAGCATATTTGGCTAAGGCATCACGAAGCTCGTCCTTTTTTTAAGAGAGTAGGTAAGTAAGTCCTGGAGGGCTCGGCTCAGTCAATAATAACTTGTAATTAGCAAAGATATGAATACATCAACAATATTATATTACGTAACACCTCGTATCTTCAAACTAAGCCTTATTCTTGATTTAGAGGTTTGGAAAACCAAAATGGAAAGTTTAAAGTTGAAAATACATGTCAATTCTGTTGACCCAATTTTACGCAGGATTATACGAACTGTAGAATTTGTTACGGTCCGTCAAAATGAACAGTAGATCCTATTTTGGAAATTGACCGAACTTTGTAGATTTTAAGGATCGTAGAATATTATACGGTCTGTCCTTTTTTACCGTCTCAGTCCCTCAAGATTTCTAAGTCTTTGGAAAGTTGCATTTTTTGTTGACGATCCATTTATACAGACCGTAAAAAAAATTGATGGTCCAGAATCATACCGTAAAAAGTTTGATGGACCGTCAATTTCTGTCGTAAAACCTCCGATGACTCGAATAGTATAAATACGCAGACTTCGTTCCAAAAAAATCAATTTTCTTATTTCTCCAAGTCCTACAACGAAGTTCTCTTCTCCCATCATCCTCATAACTCAAGGTAAGTCCTTTCCATGTATTTTCACGCGATTCTAATCAAGTATAATCAATTCCTAAGTATAATTCATTGTTTCTAACCTAGGGTTTTCAATAAAAACCAACTCAGGGAATGAAGGTGCAAGTTTTGGATTCCTTCTTCCAAGATCAGACCTTTTCTATAAGACTAGGAGCGATCAAGGTATGTTGAGCTTCTATCCACATGTGGGAATATCCACGTTCTTCCCATGCCACGTTATTCCATGAAACCATGAAATTTCATAACTTAGGGTTTTATTCTAATATCATGATAACCCTAACTATATGTAATATTATGTCATATCTCTATTATAATTCATAAATTGTATTCATGATCGGTCATTATGATTCTCATAAACCAGTTCGTAATTCATGAACGCGTGTTTGAATTCCACGAGTTCTTAATTATCGAGCCAACTACTTTTAACTACATATTTTGGGAGTTGCATATATTATGGAGAAGGCTTTAACATCCTGAAACTACGTATGTCGACATAGGATAAGGGTCGCTCCGTCCAGAAGATGATACATTCGGATTACTGATTGGATCATTTCATGTCATGTTCATGTTTCATACCCCGACAAGACGTGGAAGCGATCTGCTGGTCGGGCCAGGAACTAGACTCCACGTACCCATGCGTTGATTTCATATTGTCGGTTATACTACTGCTTTCCCCACATATGTAACGATATATAATTTTATAGATTTTATACATGTTATTATTTCTATGTCAGATCATGTTCATGTTCAGTTTCATGTTCATATTGTATCATGTGTCTGCTTATTCTTCTGGTTGCTTTACACACAGTACAATTCAAATGTACTAACGTCTATTTGTATGGGGCGTGCACGTCATGGTACATGTACTGAATTTCAGGATGATTGATCTGCTCGCTAGGATTTGCCTCTGTATCAGCTTTTGGTGAACCTATCGCATTCGGAATGCCAGCTTTATTTATTTACATGTCATGATTATTAGCAAATGTATGTCGGGGCCTTATCAGTTTCAGTTTGACTTATATTTTAGAGGTTCCATAGACTAGACTAGTTAGCATGTCATGTCAGTCAGGTAAGTATTATCTTTCATACATATTATGTTTTATTCAGTTATTTTCGCAATCATATTTTCAGACTATATTTTTTGTATAATGTTTTACATATTTTAAATCATTATTATTACATATTTTTATGTCAATGATGACTAGCAAGTCATGTGGTTCGCTCGGTCACATTCAGTTAGACACCAAATATCATGTTTCGTTCAGGCCATGGTTCGGGGCGTTTAGTGAATCTTCTTTAGTAGCCAATGTGAAGGAGAAGCAGTTTAGTGATCCCTATTTGTTGCAGCTAAAAGAGGGGATTCACAAGCATAAGACTACAACTTTTGAATAAGGGAGAGATGACAATACTTTGAGGTACCGAGGCAGATTATGTGTTCCAGATGTGGACAAACTCAAAGAGTGAATCATGGCAGAAGTGCATAATTATAGGTATTCTGTTCACCATGTTCTACAAAGATGTATCACGCTCTTAAGGAGATTTATTAGTGGAACAATATGAAGAGAAACACGAAAAATTTTGTAGCCAAGTGTCCGAATTGTCAGCAGGCGAAATCCGAGCACCAAAGGCCTAGTGGTTGACTCAGAATAGTGATATTCATATTTGGAAATGGGAGATGATAAATATAGACTTCATAACTAGTCTACTTCGCTCAGCCCGAAGGCATGATTCAATTTGGGTGATTGTGCACCGACTTTCTAAATCAGCCAACTTCTTGCCAGTTAAGACCATAGATTTAGCAAAGAATTATGCTAAGTCATATATCTGAGAAATTATCAGGCTTCATGGGACCTCAGTGTCCATTATTTCAAATTGTGGCGCTCAGTTCACAACGCATTTTAGAAGTCTTTTCAGAAAGAATTGGGTACTAAGATAAATCTCAACACAACTTTTCATCCTAAGACATATGGTAAGGCATAGGGTACTATCCAGACTCTTATGAATATGTTGAGTACATGTTTTCTTGATTTTAAAGGTAATTGGGATGATCATTTGCCCCTCATTGAGTTTGCGTATGATAACAGTTATCATACTAGCATCCAGATGACACATTTTTAAGTTCTGTACGGGCGAAGGTGTAGATCACTAATTGGTTGGTTCGAAGTTGGTGAAGTAGAGTTGTTAGGACCAGACTTGGTCCATCAGGCTATGGAGAAAGTCAAGCTAATTCAGAAGCGCTTGAAAATAGCTCAGAGTCGTCAAAAGTCCTATTCAGATTGAGGCGTAGACACTTGGAGTTTCAAGTTGATGATTGGGCATTTTTGAAAGTTGCACCTATGAAATGTGTCATGAGGTTTGGAAAGAAAGGGAAGCATAATCCCAGATATATCGGACTATACAGGATTTTGAGGCGAGTTGGCCAAGTGGCTTATGAACTTGAATTGCCACAAGATTTAGTTGTTGTACATCTAGTGTTTCATGTATCCATGTTGATGAAGTGTGGGAGACCCCCTACTAAATCCATTACAGTTAAGGATGGTTTGACCTATGAGGAGATCCATGTGGCTATTTTGGATCGTCAGATTCATAAGTTGAGAACTAAGGAAGTTGCCTCAGCGAAACTGTTGTGGAGAAGTCAAATTATTGACGAGACTACATGGGAAGCCGAAGAAGACATGAAGTCCAAATATATGCACTTATTCGAGGAGCAAGCAAAAAATGATCAAGGTAAATACCTTCAGTATTCATGTCATGTCTCTTACGTATCCATGTCTTATGTTTCACGTTTATGTATTCAGTACTCATGTTCCATGTCCCCATGTTCATATTTTCATGTAATCATGTCATTCAGTCTCATGTTTCTTCACGTTTATGTACTCAAACTATGTTTATGTCTTATTCTTAACCATGACCCATAATTCGAGGATGAATGATCCCAAAGGGGAGATATTATAACACCTCGTACTTTCAAACTAAGTCTTGTTCATGATCCATAGATTTAGGAAACCAAAATGGAGATTTTAAATTTGAAAATCAGTTCTACAAACCCAATTTTACGCCGGATTATACGGATCGTGGAAATAATATGGTCCATCAAAATGAATCGTAGATCCTGTTTTTGGAAATTAACGGAACTTTATAGATTTTACGGACCATTGAATATTATACGGTCCATCATTTTTACCGTCTCAGTCCCTCAATATTTCTAAGTCTCTGGAAAGTTGTATTTTTTTGTTAATGGTCCATTTATATGGATCGTAAAAAATTTGATGGTCCAGACTCAGACCGTAAAAAGTTTGATGGACCGTCAATTTCGGTCATACAACCTCCGACGACTGGAACAGTATAAATACACAGACTTCATTCCAAAAAAATCAGTTTTCTTATTTCTCCAAGTCCTAGAACGAAGTTCTCCCCCCCCCCCCCATCATCCTCATAACTCAATGTAAGTCTTTTCCATGTATTTCCACGCGATTCTAATCAACTATAATCAATTCATAAGTAGAATTCATTATTTCGAACCTAGGATTTTCAAGAAAACTCAACTCTAGGAATGAAGGTGCAAGTTTTGGATCCTTCTTCCAAGATCAGACCTTTAGTACAATACTAGGAGCGACCAAGATATGTAGAGCTTCTATCCAGATATGAAAATATCCAAGTTCTTTCCACACCACGTTATTCCATGAAATCATGAAATTCCATAACTTAGGATTTTATTTTAATATCATGATAACCCTTATATCTAATATTATGTCATGTCTCTATTATAATTTATAAATTATATTCATGATCGGTCATTATGATTCTCATAAACCTATCTGTAATCCCTGAACGCATGTTTGAATTCTATGAGTTCTTAATTATCAAGTTATGAATCATTATTACTTAACCTATGAACGCATGTTTGAATTCTATGAGTTCTTAATTATCAAGTTATGAAACATTATTACTTAACCTATGAAATTATACATATTTTCTCACAAGTTATATTATGTATATAAGTTCATGTTAAATTATCACAGATTATGTTTACAAGTTATATTTATGAAATTCATGGGCTTACGAGCCAACTATTTTCAAGTACATATTTTGAGAGTTTCATATATTACCGAGAAGGCTTTTATGAAACTACGTATGCCGGCGTATGATAAGGGTAGCTCCATCTAGAGGATGATACCTTCAGATTACTAATTGGATCCTTTCATGTCATGTTCATGTTTTATACCCCGACAAGGTGTGGAAGTGTTCTGCTGGTCAGGTCAGGTACTAGACTCCACATACCCACATGGTGATTTCATATTGTCGGTTATCTACTGCTTTCCCCACAAATATACAGATATACAATTTTATAGATTTTATACATGTTATTATATCCATGCCCGATGATGTTCATGTTCCGTTTCAGTTTCATGTTCCTATTGTATCATGTGTTTGCTTATTTTTTCCGTTGCTTTACACACATGATAATTCAAATGTACTAACGTCCCTTTGCATGGTGCCTGCACTTCATGCTGCAGGTACTAAGTTTCATGAAGACAAATCTGCTCGCTAGGAATTGTCTCTGTATCAGCTTTTGGTGTGCTCTATCTCATTCGGAGTGACAACTTTTTTATTTATATGTCATGATTATTAGCAAAGATATGTTGGGGCCTTGTCCTAATAAACAGTTGTAGTTTGACTCATATTTCAGAAGTTTCATAGAGACTCTTTAAAAGTCGAGATAGTATCCACGTGAAGTTATATGGTGTTATGGTAAGCGATTATATGTGTATACTAAGTATCCCATATTATCTTCCAAATTAAAGTTCATTTTGACTATAGTAATGATTATTAATGAGAAACTAAACTAAGACAATTAGTCAAATACTTGAAATAACGTCTTAATTAATAGTTATACTTATAAATATGGTAAACGTATAGGGATGTATTCCTTATATAGGTGTAAGACAACCGGGTAACGTCTACCAAAATTGTTTAAACGTTTCAAATTACTATGACGATCATTTCTAAATTACAAATTAAATATTTTTCAATATTGAGTGACCTAACTCAAATTACTCACTCAAGTTTATAGGATCGCATTAGGGTTAAGAGATTCAATTTCCCAAGTAGGGAGATTCTTATCTCTCGTTCACTCCCTTTAATCAAGCATAATCAACTTAGCTAATTATGCAATCTTAATTCGATTTCTCAAGCTAGAGTCAAGAATAGGGCAAGAATCAATGTTTACAATCGCCAATTAACAATTAAAGTGAAAATTAGCTTAAAAAATTAACTCAATCATAACAAGCTTAATATTAAAACCCCATAAAATGTTACAAACCATAGTTCGAATATGATCAAAGTAAAGAAAATACAAAATATTAAAGAACAAAGTATAATTAAATAACTAATTAAAAGATTGAAGCAAACTCTACAAAGACGTCTCTAGGTTTTCCAACTTCAGGTTCCGTTAAGAGTCCCACATCGGATATGAAATGAAAACATGGACTCATTATATGGATTTGGACAATCCTCACCTTAAAAGCTAGCTTTTGGGGTTGAGTTAGATCCAATATCCATTCTTACATGGTATCAAGAGTCAAACCCTAAAAACAATTTTCCTTCCTCTCGTGCAAGCAGACGCCGCCGCCCCCCTCCCTACCCTACGGCCGATGGCTTGCACACACCAAACCCTTATATTTTTTTCCCGATTCCTTGCTCTCATGTCACCAAAATTCAGCAATTACAATGAATCCTGACGTCTCCTCATCCTCCCCAGTCGTCATACAAACCCCACTCATCACCGCTTCCGCTCCGTCCTTCCATCCGACTTTCGCTATCACAAACGTCAAAAACTTCATCCCTTTGGTTCTTGATCAAGAAGATGACCAATATTTTCTGTGCGTGAAACTTTTTCGCATTCATGCATGTGCCTATAACATGCTTGATCATATAGACGACTCCTTCACTCACCCCCTTGAGGTTGATGACACGACATGACGTCGTCTTGACGCTATTGTCAAACAATGGATTTATGTCACCATTTGTACCGATCTGCTTCACACGATTATGAAAACCAATTGCTTGACACGTGAGTTATGGACCAAGTTGGAGGAGATTTTTCAGGACAACAAGCACACCCGTGCATTGTACTTGGAATAACAATTCAATTAATGCACATCTTGATTTTTTTCCAATATGTCGGAATATTACAAACAATTGAAGCTTGTCGCCGATCAATTATCCAATGTAGGGACACCAATTTCTGAAACGAATATGGTTCTCCAACTTGTTGTCGGTTTACCGAAAGGTGAATACGACACTCTCGCAACCATGATCCAACAAGCCGATCCTCTACCCAGTTTCAATACGGCTCGTTCCCAATTATTGTTGGAAGAAACCTGACGTGCCAAACATGATGAACACAATCAAAAAATATTAGTTGTTGAAAATATGGCGTCTACCGCCTTCCCCACCACCCCACAACCACCGTTAGACTACAACAACCGCGGTGGTGGTAGGGGAGACAAAGGTCGCGGTAACGAAAATGGTGGTAAATGCCATGGACGTGGAGGCCAATCGCCGCAGCCCAACAACTGTACTGGACAAGGCCAGTGGCCCAACCGTTTCGGCTGGGCCAATTTTCCATCCTAGCAGCCGACAACCCACTTCCCATTCCAGCAGCAGGGAATTCTCGGCCCAATGCCTGTAACTTGTCCAATGCATGTACAACCTCACCAAGCCCATCTCGTGCAGGCCCGGCAGCAGATTCCTTTCAACGGTCTAACCCCCACTAATTTGGGTCAGTCCTTCAACCGTACGAACTTGCAACAACCCAATAAAAATTAGTACATGAATATGAGAGCCACATCTCACCTCACCCGCTCCTCAGGTAATCTCTCGCAACTATTTCATTTAAAGTATCCTCAATTTATTACTATTGACAATGGTCATCGCATTCCGATTCAGGGTTATGGTACCACTTACACCCAACCAACTCACCAACCCTTCTCCCTATATAACATCATCTATGCTCCCAACATCATTAAAAAATTAATCTCAGTTAGGAAATTTACTCGTAAGTCGTAACAATTCTGTGTCTGTTGAGTTTGACCCCTTTGGGTTTTCTATAAAGAATCTGCTTAAGGGGATACCCCTTACGAGATGCAATAGTATAGGAGACATATATCCCTTCTCATCCACTTCCGCTGCCAGATCCCACTCACACACATCTCTCGCTGATATCTCTCCATCAACTTGGCATAATAGACTTGGACACCCAGGATCTCCTCTTTTAATTTTCTTAGAAGCAATAATTTCATTCGATGTAAAGGGAAACTTGCTTGACGTTGTTTTTCTTGCCCTTTAGGCAAACATGTCGCCTTTCTTTTAAGTCATCTTTAAGTGTTACGTTTTCTCCTTTTGATATTGTTCATGCTGACTTATGGACATCTCTCATTACTAGCTCACTGAGTCATAAATATTATCTAGTCTTATTAGATGATTTCTCTAATTTTATTTGGATTTACCCACTAAAATTCAAGTCGGAGGTTTTTTCAAAGTTTATTAAATTTCGTATTTTTATCAAAACACAATTTGAAAAAGTCATAAAATATTTACATTGTGATAATAGTTGTGAATTTAATAATTTCACGTTTCATAAATTTTGCATAAATAATGGCACGATTTTTCAGTTTTCGTGTCCCCACACCACCCCTCAGAATGGCAAAGCAGAACAAATCATCCGCACCATAAATAACATGATTCGTACTCTCCTTTTTCATGCATCTCTCCCTCCATCCATTTGGGTCTATGCAGTCAAAATGGTAGAATACATCCTTAATATTTTACATACTAGTACTCTTCATAACATGACCCCAACTGAAATTTTATATCGTCGGATCCCCTCCTATGATCACCTTTGGATCTTTGGTTGCCTTTTTTATCCAAATATTGTCTCCACTGCCCCTCACAAATTAGCACCCCGAATCACTCTGTGTGTCTTCGTAGGTTTCCCGTCTAATCATAAGGCTATTTGTGCTATGACTTGTAAACTCGTCAAATTCACGTCTCTCGTCACGTCACGTTTGACGAGATAATTTTCCCTTTTTAAAACCTCCAAAAATTCTGAAACATAGACTATACCTTTCTAGACGAGTCTGACACCTCCCCAGTCATACTCACTGAACTCTGTCGTACTACCACCCCATCTCCGCCACAACTGCCTTCCACTACCACCACCGGTAGTCTGTCAGACAACCCCCTTGCCCGTATCGTCGATATCTTAGCCACCACCCCTAGTCTGTCGGACACCTCTCGGCTCCGACCCACCGTCGCATCTCACACTCACCGACAACATCGATCGACAAATCCAGTGTCACCACCCACCAATATCTCTCCTTCTGTCGCCCCCACCATCAACTATTCAACCCTAATGCACACCAATTACGACACCAACCCCCAGACCACCCCACCGCCTCACCGAAACCAATTTTCCACCAAATCACCGTCAGCTGAATCGAGTCGCACCTATCTCCTCAATCTGACCCAATATTCGACATCACCCGAACCTACTAGGTCTTCCGACACTACCCACCCAAACCCCTACCTCGTCGACCTACCCCGACAACACCTTTCCACCATCATTGCAACCCCAATTTCAACTCAACACCTCATCCAGTCACTGCCTCACAATTTTCGACCCTACTAACTGATCCAGACTCGACACCTCATCAAAATACCCAACCTGCCCCTGCCCTCACGCACCGTATGGAAACCCGTGCTCAACACGGGACTTTCAAACCCAAAGTCCAATTTAACATATCCACACAAACCATATCCTCAATTCCCAAAAATCCAAAATTAGTCAAACTGGACCTTAATTGGAATGCGGACATACGTGAGGAATTTAATGCTTTAACAAAATAGCACACTTGAAATTTGGTTCCTAGACCAGAGGGGTGAATGTGATCCGGTGCATGTGGCTATTTCGTCACAAATTCAGGGATAATGGTGACCTAGAGAGATATAA
Organism: Przewalskia tangutica; assembly: GCA_029844215.1. Taxonomy (NCBI): domain Eukaryota; kingdom Viridiplantae; phylum Streptophyta; class Magnoliopsida; order Solanales; family Solanaceae; genus Przewalskia; species Przewalskia tangutica. The sequence continues at coordinate 2,014,351 of CM056719.1, forward strand.
GACGAGACTTGTGGCTAATTGTACTACTCAGCAGGAGGGTATTGATTGTGGTGAGACGTTCAGTCCTGTTGTTAAACCGGCTACCATTATCAAAGTTCTGAGTATTGTCATGGGTAAGCATTGACCGATTCATCAGCTAGAGGTAAAGAATGCATTCTTACATGACTTGAAAGAAACTGTTTACATGCACCAGCCGTCAGGCTTTGTCCATCCGGCAACCCCTCATTATGTATGTCGTCTTCGTAAGTCACTTCATGGTATAAGAGCCAAACCCATTTCAATTATTTGTTCACCGATATTGGGGCCCCAAATTATATTATTCACGCTCCAGCTAACAAGGTCTGGGCGTGCGAAGGATTGTTAAGAATCCCGCATCAGATATAGAATGAGAACATGAACTCCTTATATGGACTTGGACAATTCTCACCCTACAAGCTAGCTTTTGGGGTTAAGTTAGGCCCAACATCAATTCTCACAACTTCATTTCTTCTCCATTGCGTTTATTAGAGTGTTTATCAGTGCAGTCTGCAGGTGTTGCTAACACTTGGTCTAATGTGGCCATCTCTTATCCCATATTCTTTAGCTTCAGTTAGTTGGTTTCAAACTTGGTATTTTCATCTCTTTTACAATTCAATCGACTTAAGAACTTCAAAACCTGAAATCAAGTATTGTCATTAGAGTTCAGCATTAAATTATTATTTTTGGACTAAAAATAATAGTTGACCGCATTATCATAAAATAATTCTGTGAATACATATATTTCACTCATTGTATTTAAAAAATAATTCTTTAGATAAATCTATTTCACTCGTGGTATATGGGAAAATAATTCTATAAAAAAATATATGTCCCACATAGTAGAAAATAATTCATTAGATAAATCTATTTTGCTTGTGGTATCCGAGAAAATAATCCAATAGATAAATCTATTTCATTTATGATACATGAGAAAATAATTGTTTTATTTCACCCATGATACTTGGAAATAGTTTTATAGTATTATTTCATTCCAGTCTTAATAAGACAGCTAGATTGAATATATAACATGAAATTATATCGGCCTTACATGACTTGCACCCCACATTAATTTACAAATATAATTTTTTCTCTTCCTTGTTTGTAGCTTTGTAATCATAACGATCCGATATGATTTATGAGTAAACTAATAGGAAGTTACATTAAATATAACATGAAGTTATCTGGTCTTTCATAAGTTGCATGCCACAATTCTGAATAATATATTTTTGAGAAAAGGCACAAATACCCCCAAAATTATAGCTGAACTATAAAATATACACTTATTCTTTACCGGGGTCTATTACCATCGGAATAAATTTGAAGTGAAATTAATTCCACCTTAAATGCCATGCAAAGTTTGATATAAGAGGTAAAATACACACACCTAGTGTGGGATATTTATGCATTTTCCTTTTTTCTTCTAGCGTGGCCTTGAAATTATGATGATATGATATTATTTGTGAGTAATGAAACACGATATTTAAGTTTAATAATACATGACGTCATACCATCTACATGACTTGCATGCCACAATTTTGAGTTGTGTATTTTCTCTCTTTTTTGTTTGTAACTTTGAAATTATGATGGTCCAACATAATATCTGAGTAATCCAACAGTTTCAAAAAAAGAAGTAATCTAACATGACAGGTAGGTTAAATATATCATGGAGTGATATACAAGTCTGTCATGAGTTGCATGTAGGGATGTCAGTGGGATAGATAAATACGGGTATCGCCCCGTATTCGTTCTAGTTGGGACAGGTATGGGGATGGTTTGGTGGGTGGTGGGGGGTATGAGTATTAAAAGTGCTACCCGCTATGGATAGTGGGGCGGGGGTGGATTTCATATAAGACTCGCCCCGTACCCGCACCACCTATTAATTTAATTAGGCTATTTACTAATTTATTTGGCCATTTCTTGATTTAAAATGTGACTTCACTAACTTGGGTCATTCCCTTTTTATTAAATCAGCCGAGTGAGCCCAGGCCCAACTCAACTCACCAAAAGGGAAAAGAACCCTACATCTCATTTCACTTCGCAGAATCGCAGAGAACCAGTGAACCCAAAGTCTGTCAAACCACAATTGTCTAAGCAGTTCTGAAAATTCAAACTTTTGGACATTCTATGAGGTTTCCCCCTAGGTTCTCAGAAGGTTCCAGTATCACATTGAAATCACCTCCAATGCACCAAGGACCGGTAATCTTCAGGTTATCTTCTTCAAGAATTTTTGAGCGATATCTTCTTTCAGCTATAGTACATTTAGCATAGATAGCAGAGATAAATATGTCCTGATTCTCAATATCATTTTTCATGTTGAAAGTAATTTGTTGCTTATCCTCAGAAATGAGGTCAACTTGAGTGATGTTGCTCTAAAAATATCAAATTTGTCCATTAGAGTCGGCAAGGCAATTCTGGTATCCGAGGAACTTTCTATAGTCATCTATTTTATCTCTTGTTGTATGATCATTGTGGAACTTGGAGTAATCAATGGGTCACTCGAGGGAAAATGTACATTGATAAGGTTAATGTTGTAATTTGTGGGAGCTGTTTAGGTGGGTACCCGTCGGGTAAGTGGGTACCTGCCAGGAGTAAGTGGGGCGGGGGCAGATGGAGAGTTTTCTACCCGTGATGGATGGTGGGGCGGGTATGAGATGAGTTTTAGGTTGCGGGTACGTGTATGGGGTACCCTTCCCCCTCCCCGTCCCGCCCCATTAACATCCCTAGTTGCATGCCACCATTATTAAATGTATTTTTTCTCTTTCTTTGTTTGTACGTAACTTTAAAGTCATGATGCTGCGACATTATTTGTGACTAATCTAACGAGACATATATGTAGAATATAATATAACATAAAGTCATGGTCTGTCATGACTACATGCCACATTTCTATACTTCTATCCTCTTTTTTATTTATAACTTTAAAATCATAACGATCTCACATGAATTATGAATAGTCTTACAGAACATCGGGTTGAATATAATTTAAAGTCATATTAACCAACTATGACTTACATGCCACATTTATAAGTGTATTTTTTTCGTTATTATTGTTAATAGCTTTGAATCATGATTATCCGACATGATTTATAAATATATTCATTAGACAAATATATTAAATATATGAATCATATTGGTCTGCTAAGACTTGCATGTCATAGTTCACCGATTTTCATTCAGTTTGTCCGCGTCTTTTTACCATCTCTATCACTTAACTTGTAAATATTTTAATTCATTTTTTTTTATTAAACTCAGAACGACAAGTTCCACACGAATATTAAAAGCGGGGACAAAATTTAAACCGACCGGAAAGTATCCTTATTGTACAAATCACCCCATAACTTCTACTAGACCAAACCTAAGCATTATATTTCGATGGAACATGCTAAAATGTGGATAAGTGGACACACAGCCATGGACGAGCCCCTACCTTCTTGACATCCGTTAATGGCGCAATGATTAATGGCAGCTTGGCCATTTGATTCCAATTTATTGTGCAAAAAGTCAACGAAGTATGAACAAACTTGAACTTTTTCCCACTAATTTGAGGGTACTATTGTAAATTTAGAAAGATAAGGGACCCAATTCACTTTCTTTTTCTTTTAATTGGAGGAAAATATTAGTATCACCAACTCACTATGTTGCATGCATGTACATGCTCTTAGCATGCACTCGCATTTTGTAACTTCGCCGGTTATTATTGTGATTCCCTATTTATCTTGTATACTTGCATTTGCAATAAATTACACAATTTTTTGGGGAAATAGAACACCAATAAATTGTTAATTATTTCAAGTTACTATAGGTCACAATCTTAAAATAGTGCGCCAGTGTATATTTATATAATCTACTAACATTTTATAGTTTTTATAAGTTGTTATTCTATTGATTTTATTTGGCCGAACATAATTTATAATAAACTAATTTTTTTTGAAGTTATGAAAATTATTCAGTATAGACTTATCATGAACATAGCATTAGACTTGGTTATAGTTAGTGGTGACAAATGGACGAGTTTGATTGGATTTGAGCTGATTGAAAATGGGTTGAACAACGAGTTGGGTTTCACCCGGTCCGTATTTATATGGGTAAAATTAGATATGTTCATAATAATCCGATCGATTTTATCCGCGATCCGGTCGATCCGATCCGAAAAATCGTATATCCGATCCATTTTTGAGTTTCAGATAATTCGGATCAGATATCTGTAAAAAATCGGATCGGATACGAATCACAATTTCTTTACTTTCGGATATCTGAAATATCCGATTTTTTTCTTTTGATTTTCCCTAATAGTTAGGCTGCGTTTGTGAACTTTATTTGTATTGGTGTATTAATTTGAATGTTGGACATTGGATGTTTTAGCTAGTAGTTAATGTATTAGACATTACACCTATAAAGTTCTACTTTCCATATTAGAGTTTTACTATTTGTTAGGAATTACATGTTCATATCCTTGAAGAATGAAGACTATATTGTTGTGTATTGATTGGTCACATGCTGGGTTGAAGTTATTTTAGTATTTAAGGTTTCTTTAAGTGGTATGTGAGATTTCTGTTCAACAAATTTGCTGAAGAGAGCAAGATATTTATGTGGCAGTTGCTAGAATGATGAATGAATGATAAATTTCGGGTATTCGATTTTTTACGGATTGAATTCAGATCATAATTTTACCGATCCAAAATTTTTGGATATCCAAAATTTCAGATTGAATCGGATAATCCGAAATGAACAACCCTAGGTAAAATATAATTTGGGTGATTAATTGGTGAGTTAGTTATTTGTTAGCTCATATTATATAAGTGTAACATTGTGTCAAGTGTAATATTTATAAAGTTGTCTTACTAGCTGAAAAAAGTAAAAATTTAATGTTAATCATCTAGTATATACATATTTATGATGTAATCAAATTAAGTGATATACATCAATTTCTGCATAATCCACGTGGCAGTTGATTAGGCAAGGGTTTAGGGTAAGCAATAGGCTTGACAAGCACACGAACACTATATAGCACGTGTACATTATTACCATCTATGTATAGCACGTCCCATCAATTACTCTTACACATTCCTTTAATATCTCTTAATATTAGGAGTTATCAGTCACCCTGAAACCAACTGAGCTATATTCGTGCGGTAATATCTCTCTTAATATTAATATTATTACAATATGGTCGTAGTAGGTGTTGGTGCCCACAATGCCAAAAGGAAATGTGTTTAAACCAAATTTAAGAAAACACATAGCACCAAATTGGACTCAAAATGCTCAAACTATACTTTTTGTTCTTCTTCTTTAACTTCTATTTGGCTCCAACTGTTGCAATTTCTCGTCCTGGTTAGTTCCTTTTATGGTTTTTTTCCTCCTTTTTATATAGTGTTAATTTGACGAAAGACTTTAAATAGAGGCGAATCGATGATTTAAACTCTTTTTAAGTGTTCAACTTAAATTAGCATGTAATACATTGTATTTTTCAAATTATGAATTCATATTTACTATTTATGCCGAGGTCTATCGGAAATGATCTTTCTAGAGGTAAGGCTCCGACCCTATTTTGTAGGATTTGACCGGGTATGTTGTAGTATATTTATTATTTGTTGCAATTTTAAGGAATATTTATATACTCTCTCGTACAATTTATGTATCACTTTTTGCTTTTAGTCAATTTGACTAAACTTTAAAACTAAATTGGATTAAATTAACTCAATATTTTAACATTAAAATTTATATATTTGACAAATACCTAACGTACGGTAAGTTGCAACTTTTCTCATATTAATTTGATGAAAAAATACATTTTAAAATGTTGGTCAAAGTTGACGAAGTTTGAATGTGGTGAAGCAAAAGTGCCACATAAATTGGGACAGAGGGAGTATAAATTTATGCTCCGAGTAGCACAAGGCTACATCCGTCTCTGGATTTAAAGGTTGTCCAAATTATGTAGTTGTAATTGTGTTTGGATATTCAATTTTGTTTTAGTTTGATTGACTAATGTTAACTTGCAAGTACATTGTTGTTTGTGGTTAGTTTTATGATTATGCTGTTGGATTTAGTCATGGATCTTGTGGTGGCTAAATTTTTGATTTTGGAATTAAAGCAAATTGAAGAAAACTCAAACTCCAACTTTTGCTGTTCTTCTTTAACTTCTACTTGGCTCTCAATATTGTTATTTCTTGCCCTGGCTCTCAATTTGATGAAGGGATTTAAATGGTGGCTAAATTATGTAGTTGTTATTGTGTTTGGATATTTAATTTGTTTTAGTTTGATTGACTAATGTTAACTTGTACAAGTACTTAGTTTGATTGGCTAATGTTAAATTACAAGTATTTAGCTGTTTGTGGTTCTATGCATATGTTGTTGAATGTAGTAATGGACCTTCTTTTCTTTTCATAACCGCGGTGTTTGGGCTAATACACCTCGATTAATTTCACTGGATATCTGCTACCTCCACCAGCACGTGTATCGGGTAACTTTGTCCACAAAAGTTGGACAAATGGAAAGAAATCAGCTTGGGTTTTTGCCCCCGTTGGGTGTTGAACCTGAGATTTTCAACTCACTTCATTAACCACTTTGAATGTCCTGACTATAGCTAGTGGTGCTGTATTTTTTTCTTTTCCAGTTTTTATTGGAGGATATTTTGGTTCCATATATACTTTGCACCAGATCATTGACTCAATCATAATCATCACAATCATAGGGATTGTTGGGATTATTGACAAGCTGTAATTGATTGTAATAGCTTACATTTAGAAGCAATTTTAGGTGTTTTAGTTGTATATAAACTTGAATACTAGTTGCAGACTTGCAGTGAAACAACACAAAAGAAACATTCTGTTTCATTACTTTCTTTCAGATTTATAGTTTTAAACTTTTAATACCTGGTCTTTTGGATCATTGAATGATTCCTGAGCTGTTTTCCTATTAAAGTTATATTGATACTTGTAAGAAGCTACAGTAAAGCATAAAATGCAAGAAATAGAAAGGGGTAAATTTTTTGAATCTTTTGAACTGGTGAAAGGATTTTTATATTTTTTAGGCTGTCTTTTCCTGGTGATTTCTCAGTCGAGGGGAGGCTATAGTGTGAGAGAGTCTCGATATTTTGCAGAATAAAATAAGTTCTTGTGAAAAAGCCCGTGCTTCTATTTTAAGATAAGGAGAAAATGGTTTGATTCGACATTTCCTAAGAATCCACTTCCATTCCCTGGCCGAAAAGATATATAACCAGAAAGAAGTGTTTAAGTGGGAAGGAAATTAACTCAGCGGCAGTTTCATGATGATGAAAAAATTATATTATCTAGGTCCCGGAGGGAATGTATGACCAAGCATGTTGCCACCAGAAGCAGAACCCCATATTTCTTCTAACGAACCTCCTAATTATTCCAAAGCTACTAGAAAGAGTAAAAAGTTTTTCTGTATGTTTTTCCGGTAGAAAGACAGAAAGGATTCCTAATAACTCAGACTAACATCAGTATAATCTCATATGTTCTGATCTCTTAATTTCATGATCGACGAAGTATCTTGAATCCTGTTAAAGAGGGAAGAAATAAGTGAGGCGTCTTCACAAACATATTGGACAGCTCTAGGTCTTGTTTTTTCTCATAAGAATAATCTTTTTTAATTGATGGTTCATTAGTGAATAACTTTATTCTACCTCTTTTGCTAAAGGTTATGGCTTCCCTTAACTGTACTTGTTCTGCCGTTCTTTGTTTTATTAAAATAAAAAGACTGATTCTTTATTATTGATTAGGCTCTTTTAAGTTTCTCTTTTGCTTACTATCTATCCTGTTTATTCACTGCAGCACCATATGTAACGCGAATAAGCTGTGGAGCTCAAAATGATGTTCGTACTGCCCTTACAAGTACTCTCTGGCATAAAGATTTCGGATATACAGGAGGCATAACTAAGAACGCAAACCGGCCAAGTTTCATAACGCCTCCACTCGGCACGTTACGGTATTTCCCGCTATCAGAAGGTCCTGAAAACTGTTACAATATCAATAAAGTGCCACGTGGCCACTATTCAGTGAGGATCTATTTCGGATTGGTTGATGAACCGAGTTTCGATAACGAACCTCTATTTGATGTTTCTGTTGAAGGGACCTTGGTTTATTCTTTACCGTCCGGTTGGAGTAATCATGACGATGAACGAGCATTTGTTGAAACTCTCATATTTCTCGAGAATGGGACGGCCTCACTTTGCTTACACAGCACCGGTCATGGAGATCCGGCTATACTTGCAATCGAGATTCTCCAACTAGACGACAAAGCATACTTTTTTTCCAGTTCTGGATTTGGTCAAGGGACGATCTTTAGAACTAGCGAAAGACTGAGCTGTGGAGATCAGAATTCAAAATTTGACATCGACTATGACGGGGATAGTTGGGGTGGGGATCGGTTTTGGAGTTCGATTATGACCTTTGGTCAGAATTCTGATAAGCCGATAACTACTAAAAGCATCATAAAGTCGGCTTCTGTTGAACCAAACTTCTATCCACAAGCTCTTTACCAAACTGCTCTTGTTAGTACCGACAATGATCCGGATTTAACGTACACGATTGACGTCGATCCCAACAAAAATTACTCTGTCTGGTTACACTTTGCAGAAATTGATCCTTCAGTTACAGGTAGGGATGTCAAATGCTCTTATTAAGTTTTAATTCCTTTCTTTGTTCTTTTGTAATTTCTTAGTACCTAATAAAAAAAATTCTTTATTATGGCTATATATAACATATAAAAAAAATGTCTTTTTGAAAATATTTTGACAAGATCTCTCATGGATCAATTTGAGCTACATATCAGCCCAATTATTTTGGGCTAAAATGAGTTGGACTGAGCTAATAAATGGGCGGGTCAATGACCAGCCCAAACTTGGACGAGTTGGGAGGGCTATGTTTTCTTGAGTTAATTTTGTCATCCCTACTTACAGGTGTGGGACAGAGGGTTATGGACATATTGATAAATGGTGACACAGTATTTCAAGATGTTGACATTGTGAGAATAGCTGGGGGTGTTAACAACGCTCTTGTATTGAACAAAACCGTTGCAGTCAGTGGTAGGATTTTGACAATCACATTACATCCAACAACGGGGACTCATGCTATCATAAATGCTATTGAGATTTTTGAGGTTATAACAGCTGAATCTAAAACATTACCGGAGGAAGGTAAGTTAGCTGTTTCACTTATACATGTTTTTTGAGGAAATGATAAAAATGGTTCCTTATCTTTGGTAGTAGGTTCGAAATAGTTCTCAAGTATCACTTGAGCAGTTTTGGTCCTTGAAGTTTGCCAAATTGAGCACTTTTGGTTTCCTTAGGATATTTACCAAACTCTGATTGTTAAATTTAATGGAACCGCGGAAATAGGAATTATTTAAGGGGAACTCACATTTAGAAGTATAGTTTTTGTAGTTTATGTTATTTTTTATCTATTCCAAGAGTATGGTACAAGGTGCAATTTTCATTATTTTTATCTTTTGTATCTAGTGTATTTTTTATGTTGTGGTTTCTTAGAATTTGATGGATATTTTTTGGTGTTTCTGGTAAAGTTTCCCCCCCTATAGTTCTGGTTAAATTTAACAATCAGAGTTTGGTAAATATCTGACGAAGACCAAAAATGTTCACTTTTGACAATTTTAAAAGATTAAAACTGCTCGAGTAATACTTAAAAGGGACTATTTTGAACCTACTACAAAAGATAAGTGACCATTTTTGTCATTTTCTCAATGTTTTTTCATCATGATACACTTTATAGCTTCCTGTATACACTTGAAAGGTGCCAAAAGTAACATGTTCTGATCTTTTTTTCTTGGTCCAGCATGTGACTTTCTCATTTTACTTCTGTTTTATAGAGGTTACATCTACTCTTATAAATACTCTTTTCTTCTTTCCTTTTCAGTTAAGGCTTTGCAGTCACTAAAACTTGCACTGGGACTTCCCCGTCGTTTTGGGTGGAATGGCGATCCATGTTTTCCACAACAACATCCATGGAGTGGAGTAGATTGTCAGTTTGATAAAACCAGCAATAATTGGGTCATCGATGGGCTGTACGTTCTTGACCTTGAGATTAGATAGAAAAATTTCTCCCATTCCAAAGACGCGCACAAGCACACACGTAAATATAAGTAGGCGTTTGGCCATAGATTTCAAATATTTTTCACTTTATTTGGAATTTATGAAGTTGGAGTTCAAGATGAAGTTGTGTTTGATTATTCTTTTTATAAAGGAGAGAAAATATCACTTTATTTGGAATTTATGAAGATGGAAAACAGGTTTGGAGTACTTTTTCCAAATTTGGAATCCAACTCCAAGTTGGATTTGGAAATTTTATAACCACACACTAATTTTGAAATAAAGTGAATAATTATTCCCGAAAAAGTGGATATTTCTCATGGCCAAACGTCTCCTAAGACTCTCATTGACATATCTTCCTTCTATTGATGTTCCGTACCCCAATTTAATAGTTTTGCTGGACAAGTTTCTGGATTATTATACTTGGCTTTTTTTTCTATTTTATGAGATTCTATTCTTAACACAATCAAGCAAAGTTGAATAATCACTTCCCATACCCTTCTCCTCCTCCAAAGAAAAAGAGAAAAATGCAAGGCGAACTTAAATTTACTTGTTAGAGAACGTCAAAAGAAAAGGAAAAAAAAGTTGCAGATAGAGAAGTGTTTTCCTCTATGATTGTATGTATTTGTTTGTGTGTTTGTCTGGGAATAAAACGCAACATGTGCTCTTTGTAGTTCACTTGAAGTTGCCCCCAGCCCCCCAATCTACAAGTTTCTGGATAACTTGGCTCTCTCTACTTTGTGTGTGGCTCAATAATCCCACCACTACCAAAGCAAAGGAAACCTGAATTTATTTGCTTGCATCTGTGCTAGTAGCTTGGTCATACAGAGCCATATTGACTCATACCATCAGGTCTTTCTATCATTTCATGGCACCTACCGAAGAAGAAGAAAACTTTCTGGTTTTGTTTTGATTTAGGTGATCTAGTAATTACCATATATAGTACTTTATCAGAAAAAGTAGTTACGATGTATAGTATAAAATACTCTTCTTTCCCCTAGATTAACCATCCTCAATGGACTTTGATGGTAATTATTTTTAATCTATTAGGTCTTAACTTTGATCAACTGAAGGGCCGGACACCACTGTCATAAAAAACATGATAAGTTGGAACTGATTAAATTTAATTCACTTTGTTTACTTTCTGAATATAAAGATTGTCATATAAAGTAACTGTAAAAATTTGCTTATTGACCACTAAAGTCATTTTGATGCACCTAAAGTGGACAAAGACAAACCGAGTAGTCCTCAAATCTAAAAAATCTCGAAATTGATAACAAAAATCTTTTAAGGCGCACATTTCTTGATCTTTGTTGGTCCCAGATATTACCACATTATTATGTTTTATCAGGAATCCTTTGTATTGTGTATCTTTATGTCCTAGTTTTCAAAATTTGCAGGAACAGCTTGTCTGTGCCTGCTTTCGTGTGCATATGTTTCTGTACTTTTGGGCATTTTTTTTAAGAATGTGTTTGGAGGAGCTGCATGCGTGTTGCACTCAAATAATAACGTTGCTAAGCTGTGAAACATCATGTCTCTACTTCCCATGCTATTACATATTTGTATGAGCTTGATTAGCTCATTTCAGCTTGTTGTAAAAAAATGTGCATTATGATCGTAACTTTTTTTGTTGGAGAAGACATTTTCCTGTCCATGTAAATACCTTTTATCTTAATATTTGTCCTCCTCACTTTATGTTTCTCAAATATTGGCTTTCTGTTTTTCCTGTAAGCACAGTGGCCTGGGCAACCAAGGTTTACGGGGTTTCTTACCAGATGATGTTTCTCGATTGCATCATCTCCAGAGCATGTAAGTTTAAATAAGAGTTTCTTTTTTGGGACTATACTATTTGAAAGAAAGATCTATAGCTGCCAAAGATCTTTGTACTACCTAAAATGGAGTTGATGATCAATGAGTTTTAGCCATACACGACACTTCTTAAGAAATTATTTTGACACAATTTTTCTGAAGGAATTTACTAAGAGGTTAAAGAACTTTTTTATTCAGTGTAAGAGGTTTCCACTATTTGTCTCGTTCATGTATATTGCAGTGTGGGCCCCGCTTCTCAAATATGATCTTCTCTGACTTATGCTTTGCTTGTGCATTTTACAGAAATCTGAGTGGAAACAGCATTCACGGGCCTATTCCCTCAGTACTTGGAACAATAACTAGTCTCGAGAAATTGTGAGTAAAGCTTGTAGAGAGTCATGTGATTTTCAGTGCTCGACTTTGCATTTCTTAGCTGCCAGAGTGACAGATTTTGAAATATGGAAACTTAATAGTTTTGCAATCTACTTTGTGAGTATGTCAGTCATTCAATATATACTTGCTACGATCCTCTCTTAGTAATTTTACAGCCCATTCTCCTTGAAAAGAGTCCTAGGTTATTCGTTGAACATATGATATAGTATATGAAAGAGCTTGAAAGATAATAATCCTTGTTTGACTAAAAGGGAATGAAGAATCTGGTAGAATCGAAATTATCAGGTGTGATTAGTGAAGGTTTTTGGGGCATTCAATGAAATATTGATGCTTGCCATGGTTGAAAAATAAGGTTAAAAATAGGTATAAGTTTAAAAATTAGTTTAGAATTGTTGAAAATAGTTTTTTTGGTGAACTCACAGATACATTAAAGATTAATGGGGGGCTCTTATACCACCATATAGAAAAATTAGAGAATAAGACAGGGAATGAATGATATCTCATTGCATTGAATTAAAATAGAAATGTACATCACTATTTAAAGGTAAACTAAAGGAAATATGTTATTTTCTTTATAGATTCTAAACTTAAAAGTAAAATAAATATAATACAATTAATGTTAGATTCTAAACTAAAAGTAAAATAAATATTATACAATTAATGTTAGATCCTAAACTAGATGAAAAGTAATTAATATAGAATATATCAATATATTTTAACAAAATCATTGATGCTATAGCATGTCTTCTTTGTTTATTAAATACGAAAATGGACGGCTCATGATTTCTATAATTGTGTCGATTACCAAGATTTTTAACTCTTATTACTCTTTATCATCTATACACGGGATTAGTGAATGTGCATACTGTTCCTTACCTGTTTTTTTTATTAAATCCTCACTTGATGATGACCTAACAAAAGTTGCACAATAGGGATCTTTCATACAATTCCATCAACGGGTCGATTCCAGAGAGCCTTGGGCAGTTGACCTCATTACTGACACTGTAAGATGCTTCAACGAGTTTAGTTAAGGATATGAGATGAATCAATAAAGACCTCTTATTTACTACTTTATTTATTACAGGAATCTCAATGGCAACTTGCTCTCTGGAAAAATTCCTGCAGCATTAGGTGGAAGGCTCTTGCACAGAGCTAGCTTCAAGTATGTTCTCCTAATTGCACATTCTTGGCACAAGGCTTGTTCTTAGTAAAGCATCCTTCAGAAATTGCATCATAACTATATTATATGAAGTTGCTCACCGTTATCTTACCTGTTAAAAAAAACCGTTCACCGTTATTAATTTCATGTAGTTTTTCTTTTGTCCAACTTTGTGTCAAAATACATATTGCTTATGGTCGTCATTCAATTTCTAGATGCCTCAACTAAGGTATACTCGTCACCATTTTGTGTGGGTGGTAACATTTCACATTTTTTCTTAACAGACACATACAGTTAGTCGAGAAAGTGTAAGACGGAGAAAGTTGTGATGCTCTTTGATTGCATCCGCTTGCTTGATCTTTGATCGTCTAGCCGTCCCCTAAGCCCCTTTCTTTAGCCTATGTTGTCTCGGTCTTGGATATAGTCCATTACCTATCTTTCTTTGTTTGAATGAGACTATAGGATGTTTCATCTCAAACTGAATGTAATAAGAGTCCAAAATTAAGAAAATTCATACGAAAGGAGGCTATTGAGTATGTCTCTAGGCCGAGACACTAGCTAAACCTTATCATTCATGTGCTGAAACTAATATGATATTCATGGGTATATTAACTTGAGGATCAGATAAAGAAACTGTGAAATTTTTGTTCACTGGTGCTTATGCAAGATACTTATTGGATGCTTTCAGTTTTACTGATAATGCAGGCCTTTGTGGTATTCCTGGATTACCAACATGCGGACCACATCTTACTGTTGGCGCCAAAATCGGCATTGGCTTAGGGGCGTGTGTGGCTGTTGTAGTTATCGCCACCTGCATAACATGTTGGTGGAAAAGGCGTCAAAATATCCTCCGTGCTAAAAGAATTGCTGGTAAGAGTTTTTCAACATAACATGCTCTAAATCCATATTCAAATTTACCTCCCATCTCTTGCCTGGATCTTTTTCTCTGGATTGTGCTTTCTCATAGATGAATCAATGTGTTTTTTTCTTTAATTTTTATACAGCGAGAGACGCTCCTTATGCAAAGAAAAGGACACATTTTAACCATATTCAAATGACAAGACACCATCACCATGGTCATCATCACGAACATACTCGGACAGCTTCTGAGAATGGACCTCCTTTGCTTACCTGAGTTCGAACCTGCTATCTAAAGCAATTTTTGAGATACCCTTGCTGTTACACCAAATATTTCCCTTATGTCACTTTAATTCAACAACTTATACACATACCAAAAGAAAACTAGTTATACCCTATTTGCACATATTATTTTCCAATGAAGGAAGATCAGTTGAACTCGCTCCGAACTACGTAACTCTGCCGCTGGTGCTTAGTGAGAAGATTGCCACATACAATACTACAAGAAGTCTGTTTTGTGGCTAGAAAATGTGTATAGTGGTTAATACAGGGGAAGTAAGTTCAAATGGCTATAGATATAATTCAGTGTAAAATGTTTGCAGATAACTTTGAGGAATAGACATGATGGTGTATACTAATAACATGTATTCTTCTCATCAATTTTGGACCTTTTGGTTAAAGAAACAAATGTAAACTGCGTAATGGTGAAATATAATCGAGATGTTATTCTTCTCCGACTTTTTATTTACAAGGATATTATTTCAATAGGTGTGTGCTATCTCTCAGTAGCTCATATGTTACTCTCAAAACCTTAACAAAAAGAAATTACATTTTGCGTTTCTCTTATCTTACTGGTTTTAGCCAAAAAATTGCTAAAATTGAACTAATATTTGGTATGAAATATGCTTAATACTTTTGAAATTTATAGTGTTAAACATATCATAATATTTTGTGGTTATAAAAGCTCTATTTAAGGATAAAATGAGAAAATTATGGTAAATATTTTCCAAATTTAGAAAGAGATTATTTGTTTTCGACATATTAAAATGAAAAATAAATTCACATAAACTAGTTGGAATGAAGTAGTACTTATATTTTCTAGATTGATTGACGGTACCTACTTACAGAGGCGGATCCAGGATTTGATGACTACGGGTGTCACTTCCATTACAAAAAAATCGCGTTGTTCCGAGAAACTAAATTTGATGGACGCTTTTGGTCTACTATTATGTTAAGGTAACTAACTAACGGACGCTATTGAAAAACCAATGAAGTATTTTTTTTTTGTTTTTCTTAATGAAACCCACGAAACTGACGAACATCTGTCGGTTATTTTTGCGCAAAATAAGTGAAAATTATCATTTTCTCTATATCATCTTCTTTTTTAATATACTTTGGTTTATAAAAAAATTAGTGCATAAATAATAAATTTGCCTATTCAAATTCTACTGAAGTATGTGACTAAAAACATAAAATAAGACAATTTTCAACACTCTTAAGTGATTTTGAAAATTAAAAAAAGAGTAACATTAGATGGATAAGAAGAGAAAATGATTAAAATTATATTTAAATAAGAATTTCAACATCCAGAAAAAGAAAAATATAGAAAATACATAATTTAAATGAAATAATAAAATAGGGTTGTCAAAGAGAAAAGAAAACCAAAAAACCATTATGAAAAAGAGCAGAAAGAAAAGAGAAAAAAAGGTAATGTGAAAAAAACAAGCCTCGGTGATCATCAAGCCGAGTCTCGAACCTGGGATCGAAGACTACAAATTGCGCACATTCACCAACAACAACAATAATATATCCAGTGAAATTTCACACCGTGAGATCGGGGAAGGATAGAGTGTACACAGACCTTACAGGTAGAACAACTGTTTTCGGAAGACATTTGGCTCAAAATTAGGCACATTCACCATGGCAACAAAAGTCAGTTTAAGACTTTAGATGTCACTCCCTCTTTATATCAGTATTCTGTCTAAATACCAGTACATATATCAAATTTTTATCCGAGCGTCCGGGGTGTCCCCTATAGATCCGCCCCTGCTTACTGATGATCACTTAGAATTGGAACAAGAAAAGTGTAATTAATATCAAAGAAGTGGTACACTTTTATATATTTCAACCTATTTTTTCTATAACCGCACAAATATTATGATATATTTAAGATAAAAATTTCAAAAAATTTATCGTCACACAAATATTACTTTATATTTAAGATAATAAATCTTAAATCAAATTATGTCAAAACAAAGTGAAACGGATAAAGAATTTCAACAATAACTCTTAAATTGTGACATGCAGTACGACGACAATGATAATTATGCCTCAACGAGCTATATAAATTTTCACTTTCTTTTGAGTTCTTGTGACGAGAGGTATATCTGAAACAACATTTCTATTCTAAAATACATTATTAGAAATATAGGGTTTTTTTATCGACATTCAGTGGAAAATTTGTACTATAAAACTTGATTTTCTCACTTCATTTTCACTGAACCAGCTCACTGGGAAAACGTATAATGAGGAAAAAAAAATCATTGAAGCGCCAGAAAACTTCCTCATTTTTTCATATGAAAACACTACTCTCTCTGTCTCAATTTAAGTATCTTACTTTTCTTTTTGATTTATTCTAGAAAGAGTGTCTCTTTTTATATTTAGTAAGTTTTGACAAGTTCGAGACCATAAGATTTAAATGACTCAACACATCTTTAATTAAAGACCACAAGATTCAAAAGTCTTCCTTTATTTTTTAAACTTCGTGCCTAGTCAAACTAAGCCGATGGTTTCTCGGAAACAGTCGTTCTACCTACCAAGGTAGAGGTAAGGTCTGCGTATACTATACCCTCCTCAGACCCCACGTTGTGAGATTTCACTAGATATGTTATTGTTGTTGCATAGTCAAACTAAGACACTGAAATTGGGACGGATGTAGTATTATTTAGTTTTTCCCCACTGAATATCGATGTAGTATTATTTAGTTTTTCCCCACTGACATTCAATGGGTAATAACCATTGAAATTATTTTAATGGAAAATCAGTGGAAAATATAAATCTTTTTATAGTGATAGTGATAAAATCTGATTATAATCTACCCTCCTTAAATCTGTTTATAATCTACCCTCCCTAAATCTCACTTATTCAATTACATTGTTACTTTCTTTTGAGTTCATTTCATATCAAATAGCCAAGAAAAGTCACACTAAAACACAGGAAAAG
Source organism: Przewalskia tangutica (assembly GCA_029844215.1). NCBI lineage: Eukaryota > Viridiplantae > Streptophyta > Magnoliopsida > Solanales > Solanaceae > Przewalskia > Przewalskia tangutica. The sequence continues at coordinate 2,031,873 of CM056719.1, forward strand.
AAATCAGAACAGTGAGCTCATCACTCGTGTCCTGATTCTCTTTGCCGTCTTAGAACTGGTCCATCATTACGAAAATGTGCCTCACGCATCCACGTGAGGATCTGATATACTACCCTATTTTTACACATCTTCACCACTTAGTAGTTACTACTCAAAAGGGAATATATACTGTTACCCAATCATGAGTCGACACCACACCTATTGTGAACCATGCTAACTCTTTTTTTATTTATCGAGGTTCTGATTCGGGTCAGACTAATTCTGGAGGTAATAGTATCGGTCCTTCAATACTATTATCAGTAAATCGCGGAATGTGCTCCAATAATTACCGTGGTTTGAGAACGGACAACTGATAACACCTACAAGGATCAACCCAGAAGAGAGTAGAATGCTCTCACTGAAAATCGATCTCACGCTGCAAGTGTCCAGAGCGCCTTAAGCCTTACTTCTTTATTATTGGACTGTGCCCCATGGAACTAAAGAGTTAATGGGCTAGAACTGATAAATAAAAATGATTCAATTGAGATTATTAGGCCGGGTAAAATATTAAAGGATTTTATTTGAGATCCAAATCCAATTAGCAATTATTAAAAGAGACAATGGATTAGACATAACCAGAGCCGTCTCAAATATTTTGGGGGTCCTGTTTTAATTCGTAAAAGTGAGCTCTTAATTGGACTAAGACCTGTGAATTATGAGTTTTTACAGTAAATTCTACCTAATACTACTTATTGAAAAAATGAGCCCTAAAATTTTTTATTTTTCGAGGGGCCTTATGCGGTAGCACACCTCGCACGGATCCAAATACGGCCCTGGACATACCGGATTGCAAATTGTATGAAGTATTTGTGTTATCTCATCCCTTTCTACGGGTCTGTCTTATCATTACCTTCTGATTATTATTCTATTTCTTCAGTTGATTACTAGTTTCATTTACATTTTATAGTTATAATCTTCCCGTTATTGTGATCAATATAGTATATAAATCCTTAGTGTTTGTGTCTAGAAATTCGGGTTGTTACAACACCATTTCACCCGCCCAAGCCTAACACCTCCATATTACTACCTCTATTATTTAACCTCTCTTTTGATATCCTTCTATAGAGCTCTCTCTGGTCTAGATCAGGGTCGTTTCAAACATTTTGAGGGCTCTGTTCTAATTCGTAAAAGTGGACCCTTTATACAAGTAAATATACTATTTCAATAATTAGAAATTATTTTAAATTGTAAATAACAACTCAATACAACTTCAAGTTAATCAACCCCTACTTTGATTGAGCTAAGACCTGCGAATTATGAGTCTTTACAGTAAATTTTGGCTAATACTACTTAATAAAAAATAAAAAAGAAGTCCTAAAATTTTTCATTTTTTGGAGGTCCTGTGCGGTAGCATAGCTCGCACGGATCAAAAGACGACCGTGGTCTAGATACTACTTCGTAATGTGTTACCTTTGTAGTCAATTTTCTCACTCCCTCCCTCCCTCCCAAAGTACTTGTTGTGTTTCATTTTTTAGGAGTTAAACAATATTAACTTTAATTTAACATTTTAAGATATATTTTTTCATTATAAAAAAAAAAAAAGTGCACTAAGCTCCCGCTATGCGCAGGATCCGGCGCATAGCGAGAGCTTAGTGCACCGAAATATCCTTTTTATGATATAAAAAGAATTGTACTAATTTATAATAGTACTTTTCATATAGTTTTTGAATATTAAAATTATAATTTTAAAATATTAAATTAATCTAAATCAATTAAATTCCAAAAATCAATCAAATTAACTCTCAAAAAACGAAATATAACAACTAATATGAGAGAGAAAATAGTTTAGATAATGCAAAACATAATATAAAATGCAAAAGAAGACGAAGTGCCTCTATTTATATGAAATGGTGGAATCGGGAATGGAAAGGAGTTATGAATAGTTAAGAGCGATTTGGGTACAATAGGTGAAAGAAAGGGCGCTTTTAATTCATAAATTAATGTTAAAAGTAATTGGGGTGTAATAGGGAGAAGAATGATAAATCTAAATCGTTTTTAATATGTTGGAGATATTTTTGAACTTTTTATATCTAATGTTGGATAAAGAAAGGAGTATCAAAATACTATTAAATAAAATAATCCTATACTAGTACTATGATTAAAATCCTAAATTAGTAATCCCGGGGCACAGTCCAATGACAAAGGAGAGGACTTAAAGCGCTGTGGACACTTAAAGCGTGGGATCGATTTCCAGTGAGAGCATTCGGCTCTCTTCTGGGTTGATCATTGTAGGTGCTATCAGTTGTCCGTTCTCAAACCCTGGTTATTGGAGCACATCCCACAATTTTACTGATAATAGTATTGAGAGACCGGTACTGTGATTGGTAATGTGTAAAACAGGAAAATAACAACAACTATTTGTTAGAAATCCGGAAATGATCAAATATGAGGGCTTGCTGAGTCGACCAAATTTTTGATCTATCCTTAAGATAATATTGCACTGTATATCCTTTCAATAGTTGTAATGACAACTTATCTCTCAAGATAAAACATCAATCAAACAAATGAGCAAAGGGGACTCAAGTGTTTGCTTTAGAAGAAAGATCTTTGAGTGTTTGTGATTGCAAGAGAGGAAGACAATTTCAGAAAATTGTTTTTGTGAATGTCAAGTGTGTTTTGCAAATGAGTCAAAGGCCTCATTTTATAGTGTTGAGAAGAAGACCCTCAAACTAGACAATTTATGGTTTTGAATGACCAAGTAATGGACATTAATATGGAGTTACAATTCAGCCAAGTAATAGCTGAATTCAAGAGCAGAATAATGAAGAGTTAATCCTCCAAAGTCAGCTCAAACGTCAGTTTTTATTCTTCTCCAACGGACTAAAAACGGTCATAGTGTCGCGGTCCTGCATACTGGCGCCGCAGCGCCGAAACACCTGAGAGTGGCACCGCGGCACCGAAACTCCCACGACATTTTTCAGACTCGTTTCATCTTTTACACTTTATACACGTCTTCCTTTCATTTACCAATGTCAAACCATTTGTCATTTGGCCAATAACCATTTATTATCTTACGTCTCAAACAATTTGTATGCGTACCAACATCTCTTCCACTTAAGGAAATTTTGATCTTTGGCACTTTATGTGCACGTGTGTGGAAACCAAATTTCCGACGTGCGGGACCTCAATTGTTCGAGTCATAATTTAATAGGAATTTATTTCACATTTAGTAAATTTCCAACAATCCCCTCTTGGAAGAGATTTTGGCGCACGCAATTGGTGCATTTCGAGCAATCACTCGGCGGATCGATGTTGCATCTGGAGAGGTAGCCAGAGCTTTGAACCTTCCATAGTAGACTACCATCAGACATATTTACTGCGCGGTGAACGTGATGTCTTGAACCGTCAGTGTTTAGTATATGCCAAGACAATGGTACCAACACAATACCTTTCCTACTCAATCTTTCTAGTGTTTTGTCCGTCGTGGGCCGTGGACACCCTTGGATTCTTAAGTGCGTTCATTTGGTAGCGTGTCCTCGCACTTAAATAAGTGGTCTCTACAAGGTATCTTGTAATACCATTACCTGGCGTTAGGAACCATTAAAAATTTCTCCAACCTAACCTCAATTATTGAGGATCACTAAAGGTTTGAAAATTTATCATTTACCCCTCTTACAGGTAGCACTTTTGTCTATCACAGGAACGACCTTGGATTATGTTTCTTAAGAAAGACACATTATCCAAAGTGCTCTTGCTTCCGCCGAAGTGCTCACAGAACCTTTACAGTTTAGTTTTCCCATTGAACCTTATTCCTGGGATCTCCAGTCTTTAAGGTTGGGTGTCCACTATATCAGTTCTTATTGTTTGCGTTTTAAGTCCATTCCCCTAGACAGACAGAACAACTGATCTTTGGGTATTCCCTTCGTCAAGGGATCTGCAATATTTTCCTTAGATTTTATGTAATCAATGGAAATAATGCACGAGGTGATGAACTGCCTAACAGACTCATGTCTCCGTCGAATATGACGAGACTTACCGTTGTATATTGAACTTCGTGACCTTCCTAGAGCCTACTGACTATCGCAGTGGATCATTACAGAAGACACGAGTTTATCCCAACATGGGACATCCTCTAGAAAACCATGAAGCCACTTAGCTTCATCTCCCGTTTTATCTAAAGCGATAAATTCCGACTCCATCGTGGATCGGGCAATAAGAGTTTGTCTAGAGGGTTTCCACGACACAGCTCCACCACCGATTATAAAATATATCCGTTGGTGGACTTGATGTCGTCGCTATCAGATATCTAGTTTGCATCGCTTTACCCCTCTAGCACCGCTGGATATCTGGAATAGTGTAACCCGAAATGCATTGTGAACTTTAGGAACCGTAGTACCCTATTCAATATTTTTCAGTGATCCTCACTTGGATTTCGAGTGAACCTAGCCAATTTATTGACTCATGAGCGATATCAGGTCGAGTGCAGTTTGTGATATCGTGGACTACGATCACTGCGCGTATATCGCTCTGGCGTCTGAGCTTACCAAGATGTTTGTCAATCTTTTGACTTATATCGATGGTGTTGATCTGGTGGAATCGAACATCCCAATTTCTTGATGCATCGTCGATGTAGTGAGATTGAGATAAGACCAGTCCATTAAAAGTCTTAGAGATCTTGATCTCTACGATGACATCTGCAATGCCCATATCTTTCATGTCAAAACACTGTTTTAACATGTTCTTAATTTCTAGGATTATCCCAGAACTGCTACCAGTGATCAACAAGTTGTCTACATATAGGCATATCATGACGAAAGATTCGACATTTCCTTTCATGTAGACACATTTTGTCACCTCCATTAATGGTGAATCCTTTTGATAGTAGAGTACTATCAAATTTTTCGTGCCATTGTCCTGGAACCACATACCCCTCGGGTTGGTCCATATATATATTTCTTATTTCAAATCACCATTTAGGAAGGCAGTCTTAACATCCATTTGATGTATTTCAAGATCCCGCAAGGCGACGATAGCTATGAACATACGTATGGATGCCATTCTTGACACCGGAGCGTAGTTGTCAAAGTAATCAAGGCCATCCTTTTGGCGATAGCCCTTGACTACTAACCTAGCTTTGTACTTGTCAATAGATCCATCTGCCTTTACCTTCCGTTTAAGGATCCACTTACAACCCAAAAATTTGTGTCCTGGGGGAAGTTCAGCCAATTCTCAAGTGTGGTTATGTAGGATGGATTCTATCTCACTTTCTAAAGCTTCCTTCCAGAGTGGTGCTTCTAGAGTTGACAATGCTTCGGCGATTGTTCGTGGTTCATTCTGAACCAAATAAGCTTCAAAGTCTGGACCGAAGGACTTTTCCTTCCGGGACATTTTGCTTCTCCTTGGTTCTATCTCTGAATCTTCCAAGTCCTGAGAATATGGATTACTGAAATTCGGATAATCAGCTACTTCAGAATTCACTAGATCTGAACCGTTCAGATTTATGTAGTCATCTACCTCTTCTTATTGTTTGCGTTTTAAGTCCATTCCCCTAGACAGACAGAACAACTGATCTTTGGGTATTCCCTTCGTCAAGGGATCTGCAATATTTTCCTTAGATTTTATGTAATCAATGGAAATAATGCACGAGGTGATGAAGCGCTAACAGACTCATGTCTCCGTCGAATATGACGAGACTTACCGTTGTATATTGAACTTCGTGACCTTCCTAGAGCCTACTGACTATCGCAGTGGATCATTACAGAAGACACGAGTTTATCCCAACATGGGACATCCTCTAGAAAACCATGAAGCCACTTAGCTTCATCTCCCGTTTTATCTAAAGCGATAAATTCCGACTCCATCGTGGATCGGGCAATAAGAGTTTGTCTAGAGGGTTTCCACGACACAGCTCCACCACCGATTATAAAATATATCCGTTGGTGGACTTGATGTCGTCGCTATCAGATATCTAGTTTGCATCGCTTTACCCCTCTAGCACCGCTGGATATCTGGAATAGTGTAACCCGAAATGCATTGTGAACTTTAGGAACCGTAGTACCCTATTCAATATTTTTCAGTGATCCTCACTTGGATTTCGAGTGAACCTAGCCAATTTATTGACTCATGAGCGATATCAGGTCGAGTGCAGTTTGTGATATACATCAGACTACCAATCACCTGCGCATATCGCTCCTGGCGTACGGGCTTACCAAGATGTTTGTCAATCTTTTGACTTATATCCAATGGTGTTGATACCGGTGAACTGTCAAACATCCCAAATTTCTTCAGTACATCCTCGATGTAGTGAGATTGAGATAAGACCAGTCCATTAAAAGTCTTAGAGATCTTGATCTCTACGATGACATCTGCAATGCCCATATCTTTCATGTCAAAACACTGTTTTAACATGTTCTTAATTTCTAGGATTATCCCAGAACTGCTACCAGTGATCAACAAGTTGTCTACATATAGGCATATCATGACGAAAGATTCGACATTTCCTTTCATGTAGACACATTTTGTCACCTCCATTAATGGTGAATCCTTTTGATAGTAGAGTACTATCAAATTTTTCGTGCCATTGTCCTGGAACCACATACCCCTCGGGTTGGTCCATATATATATTTCTTATTTCAAATCACCATTTAGGAAGGCAGTCTTAACATCCATTTGATGTATTTCAAGATCCCGCAAGGCGACGATAGCTATGAACATACGTATGGATGCCATTCTTGACACCGGAGCGTAGTTGTCAAAGTAATCAAGGCCATCCTTTTGGCGATAGCCCTTGACTACTAACCTAGCTTTGTACTTGTCAATAGATCCATCTGCCTTTACCTTCCGTTTAAGGATCCACTTACAACCCAAAAATTTGTGTCCTGGGGGAAGTTCAGCCAATTCTCAAGTGTGGTTATGTAGGATGGATTCTATCTCACTTTCTAAAGCTTCCTTCCAGAGTGGTGCTTCTAGAGTTGACAATGCTTCGGCGATTGTTCGTGGTTCATTCTGAACCAAATAAGCTTCAAAGTCTGGACCGAAGGACTTTTCCTTCCGGGACATTTTGCTTCTCCTTGGTTCTATCTCTGAATCTTCCAAGTCCTGAGAATATGGATTACTGAAATTCGGATAATCAGCTACTTCAGAATTCACTAGATCTGAACCGTTCAGATTTATGTAGTCATCTACCTCTTGATCCTCAGAGGATTGATCATAACTTCATTTGTGAGAGGTTATGTTGTTTACCTTGTATGGAAATGTGTCTTCAAAGAACCATGCGTTCCTTGATTCTATGATCGTATCTTCATAAATGTTCGGATGATCCGACTTATGCACTATGAAGCGATAAGCACTACTGTTATTGGCATATCCAATGAATATGCAATCCGCAGTCTTAGGTCCAATCATGACCTGCTTTGGCATATGTACTTTTACCTTGGCCAGACAACCTCATACCTTTAAATACTTGTAGGTAGATTTCTTTCCTTTTCATAGCTCGTATGGAGTCTTGTATTTACCCTTGTGTGGGACTCTGTTAAGAATTCTATTCGCGATAAGGACAACTTCTCTCCACATGGTTTGAGGGAGGCCCGAATCGATGAGTAGAGCATTCATCATTTCCTTTAGTGTTCGGTTCTTGCGTTCAACAATCCCGTTTGATTGAGGTGAGTAAGGAGCAATTGTTTGATGAACTATACCCGATTGGATATAAAGTTCTTCAAAAGGCGCTACATATTCTCCCCCTCTATCGCTACTGATCGTTTTAATCCGTCCGCCTAGTTGATTCTCAACTTCTGCTTTGTAGCGTTTGAATGCTTCAAAGGCTTCATCTTTACTTTTTAGTAAGTAAAGGTAACAAAACTTTGTGTCATCATCTATGAAAGTCACAAAGTACTTGTTCCCCCCTCTAGTTTGAGCGAACTTCAAATCACATATATATGTGTGTATAAATTCTAGAGGAGCGGTATCCCTTTCGACGGATCTAAAGGGACTCTTGGAAAGTTTAGCCTCTACGCACACCTCACACTTACGTTGATGGTTTATGTCGATAGATGGCAATAATTCCAGCTTTACCATTCTTTGGATAAATTGTTAGTTAACATGTCCTAATCTATAATGCCGTAAATTAGATGACTCAATCAAGTAAGTAGAAGGTGCAATTTTATTGATAGTTGAAGCAGATGGCATTACAGGTGCATCATTAAACTTAAAGAGGTCTTCACAGACGAAGCCCCTTCCTACAAAAGTTCAATTCTTAGTGATTACAAATTTGTTAGCCTCTAATACTAGCCTAAAACCATCATTTACTAACAAAGGTCCAGAAATCAGATTTCTACTAATTTCTGGGATATGCATCACTTCTTTCAGAGTCAGATCCTTCCCGGATGTCATCTTTAGGATCACCTTTCCTACACCCAGTACCTCTGAAGAAGAATTGTTTCCCATGAACAACTTCTTGTGTGATACTGGTGTATAAGTGGAGAAGTCTTCTTTATTGGAACATATGTGATCGGTGTCACCTGTGTCCAACCACCATTGCACCGGATTATCAACGAGGTTTGCTTCAAGAACCACCGATGAGAACTCCTGAATCATATCGTCTACGAACGTGTCTTCGACGATGTTATCCTTGGCCTTGACTTTGGCCTTATTCTCACGTTTGAGCTTGCGGTAGTTTTTGACTATGTGACCAACTATACCACAATGATTAGACTTGCCCTTGAACTTTTCAGTTGTTTGGGGATTGCCTTCCTTTTGGAACTTTCGCTTCTTGCTTAAGTTCCCTTTGACTTCCGTCAGATTTGCCTTAGCCTCAGCGGGTTGTTTCCCCTTTGACATGGACTTTTTATTGTCCTCCTGAATCTGGAGTTTGACAACAAGTTCATCTAAAGTCATCTCCTTCGTTTTAAGTTTTAGATAGTTCATAAACTCAGTCCATGAGGGAGGCAGCTTCTCGATCAATTCCTCAACCAAGAATTGTTCGTTGGGCTTTAATCCTTCCAAATCCATGTGATGTAGAATCATTTGAAATTCCTGGACTTGGGATGTCACACTTTTGTTGTCCACCATTTGAAATTTCAGGAACTTCCCAATGATGAACTTCGTACTACCCGCATTTTGGGTGTTGTATTTCTTCTGTGTCCATAACTGCTTGGTAGTTTCAACGGTGCAATATACCATGTATAGTGGATCAGACAAACTATTAAAAATATAGTTCCTACACATGAAATCAAATATTTCCATGCTTCACGAACCATCCCCGCCGTATCGATGGCGACATGGTTACCACAGCCCCACTCGCGAATCATTTTCTTTGAGGGTCCACGTCTTCCCCAACTAGTGGAGGGTCTTCGGTTAGGAAACGTGACATTCTCATAACCGTCAGAAAAACAGCATCTTTTGCTGTCATCTCTTAAAGTGAGTGCCCATGAACTTTTCAGGACGTTCATGGTGAAAGCTTGCATGTGTAGGGACAGTAACGCCCCCTTGAGTAGTTGCAAAGGCGTTGGTAATGCCTCCAACAAGAGCATAGATGTTGTTGACGCCTTGGACATGAGCATAGGCACTCTAAGTCCTTGGAGAAGCAGTGGAGGTATTGGTTGTACCGAAACTAGTGTAGACACTAGTTGTGCCAAAAGCAGTGATATCACTTGAAGTGCCAAAAATAGTGTTCGCACTAGAAGTGCCAAAAGTAGTGGTTTGAAAGACATTAGGAATGCATTGATCAGTGGTGACACTAGAAGTTCCAAGAACAGTGGAGTTGAAGACAACGTTAGTGCCTTGAGTAGTGAGATTGAAGGCAATGACATTGCCTTGAGCATTGGTGGAATCTTTAGTGTTGAACTGGTTGAATTGATCTGGTCCAGTCATGTTGTTGTTGAAATAGCAAATATATTATCTTAAGTTTGTGATTGGTAATGTGTAGAACGGGAAAATAACAACAACAACTATTTGTTAGAAATCTGGAAATGATCAAATATGAGGGCTTGTTGAGTCGACCAAATTCTTGATCTATCCTTAAGATAATATTGCCTCGTATATCCTTACAACGGTTGTAATGGAAACTTATCTCCCAAGATAAAATAACAATCAAACAAATGAGCAAAGGGAACTCAAGTGTTTGCTTTGGAAGAAATATCTTTGAGTGTTTGTGATTGCAAGAGAGAAAGCCAATTTCAGAGAATTGTTTTTGTGAATGTCAAGTGTGTTTTGAAAATGAGTCAAATGCCTCATTTTATAGTTTTGAGAAGAAGACCCTCCAACTAGCCAATTTATGGCTTTGAATGACCAAGTAATGACCATTAGTATGGAGTTACAATTCAGCCAAGTAATAGCTGAATTCAAGAGCAGAATAATGAAGAGTTAATCCTCCAAAGTCAGCTCAAACGTCAGTTTTTATTCTTCTCCAACGGACAGCGCCGCGGCCCTGTAGGAAGGCGCCGTGGCGCCGAAACTCCTAAGAATGGCGTCGCGGTCCTGCATACTGGCGCCTCAGCGCCGAAACACCTTAGAGTGGCGCCGTGGTCCTGCAGACTGGAGCCGCGGCACCGAGACTCCCACGACATTTTTCAGATTTGTTTCATCTTTTACACTTTATACACGTCTTCCTTTCATTTACCAACGTCAAACCATTTGTCATTTGGCCAAATTGTCCGAGTCATAATTTAATAAGAATTTGTTTCACATTTAGTAAATTTCCAACATATATTACTATTTCCAGATCTAGTCTGATGCAAGTCGAGAACCTCGATATAAAAAAAAATCCTAAATTAGTAAGGAAACTTTCACATTGATGACAGCCGCCCATACCAAACACACTTTTTTTTTCTCCTTAAATGTGATTGCTTTTGTCTGAATTGTTTTATCCGTAGGCAGCCGACTAATCTATAATATACTGTCTGTCTTATACCGACACGTCACCTCTCTTTACGCCCATTTGCTTTTTATTCCATCCCTCTTATTTTATGTGATATTATAAAGACATGATTTGAAATCACCGCATTCAATTTAAGTTTTTTAAATTGTATCTTTTTTAATTGACATAAAATTTCACAAATTGTGAATATCATCAAAACTTTATTAATTCTGATGCAATCTTATTAAATGAACAAGTCATAATTTATAATAAAATTAATACACAATTAGAATATCTTTTTAAAAATACAAATCAATTGATTAACTTTTGTTCAATAGAAAGGAAAATTGAATATGAATAGTGTTAGGCGTATTTTGTATACGCTTTTTGAGTCATTTTTAGTTAGTATTTTTATTCATTTTGTTGATGTTTAGTATAGTATTATGGTCGTTTTCCTTTCTTTTGTGTCACATCGGTCAGAAATGGAGAAATGATGAAAAGGAGAGGAAATGAGCTTATTTGAGATGAAATTGCACACAAAAGAGTCAATAACTGAAGTCTAAGAAGTGCCGGGAAGTATAGAAGAGATCAGACGAAGTCCGGACGAAAAAAGTGACAAGAAACGAAAAATCGAAAAAAAGTAAATCACCGTGACGCGGCCGCGCAGCGGCCGACCCTTGAAATTTCCGGAAACTTGCAGATTTTTCGGCGCCGTGGCGCCCAATCTCAGGGCCACGACGCCGACGCGGGATTTTTGACGTTTGGGCCGAATTTGACACGTTTTCAGAGTCCAAAAGGGATAACTTTTCCTACATACAAAACATATATAATCCCTAAAACCCTGCTCATTAATCTATCATCCTTCAGACCTCCTCATACCACCATTCTACATTCATCCACCTTGTAAATATCCCACAACACAACTCTTGGATGTTAGAAGGCTTGGAGACTTGTTCTTAAGTATTTTCTTTCTCTTTTGCTTTGTTTATTTCCGTTCATGTATGGAGATTGTATTAGTTCTTAGTGTGACTATGGCTAGGAGCTAATTACTTATTAGGGATTTTCTTGTGATTCGCTTGAAACTCTTATTCATGAATTAATGCATTAGTTTGTTTTCTTCTTTATATAGTTGAGATTTATTCAATAATTGCTTTGATTGCTTGGTAATTAATTGATCACTAATTATCATCACATATATGATTTCTAATCGAGATCTGAAAGGAGAGATTGTGAATATGCTATAGTTGAATAAACATAGGTTAAAATCGTGGACGAAAGTACCCCGATACTTGTGTAGTTTAATAGGTTATTGTTCTTAATCCTCCTTTGTGGTAAATCCTATCATCGAAAGATAGAAGGGTTCTGCATCGGGGTTGAGTGTTTATATATTCTAACCGGAATATAAAACGGCTTAGTTAACCTGCTATCTTAACATAGAAGAAGAACTTTTATTGCTGCATTAAGGATTGAATAGAGTGGATAGTTGATGATCTTGGAAGTCCTAATTCTCCATTATAACTGATTTAAATCAAAATCTTTTTATAATTAGTTATTTCCTGCATTATTAGTCTAAAATTCTAAACCAATTAACGTTAACTAAATAGATACTATAGAATAGATAATCGGTACTTGAAAACCAGTCCCTGAGGACGATATTCGGTCTTACCTAGACTATATTACTTGTAACGATACGTGCAATTGCGTTTTAAGCGTGTGGATAAATCACTAACAAATAGTAGTGTAATTATTTTTTAATATATTTTTCTCACATGGTATGGACACACTTTTAAGTCATATATATAGTTGGAAATTTACTAAATATGAAATAAAATTAATCCTATTAATTATGACTCGAACAATTGGGGTCCCGCACGTCGGAAACATGATTTCCACACACGTGCACATAAAGTGCCAAAGATCGTAATTTCCTTAAATGGAAGAGATATTGGTATGTATTCGAATTGTTTGAGACGTAAGAGAATAAACAGTTATTGGCCAAATGACAAATGGTTTCACGTTGGTAAATGAAATGAAGAAATGTGTAAAAGATGAAACGAATCAGAAATCGCCGCGGAGCCGAGAAGGGTCGCGGGCGCAACAAAGTCAGGGCCGCGGTGCTTGGAGCGCCGTGGTGCCTCCTCCTAGAGCCCCGACTCTAAATGCCATTTCAATTCCAGTGGCTCACTGGAATTGAAGCGTCGTAGTGCCTTCCCGAAGGGCCGCGACTCTAATTGGTATTCGGTTCGATGGAGTTCTTGGACATGCAAGACCGCGCGACTCCATACTGCAGAAGCGCTGACATTTTTTTTTCAGTTGAGGCGAATTAAAATTGATTCTTGGGCTGACTTTGGAGCATTTAATCTCCATTACTTGGCTATTGATTTCAGCAATTACTAGGCTGAATTAACCTCAATATCAATGATCATTATTTGACATTGATGGTCATTCATTTGGTTAATTGAGAAGACATAATCATCTACCTATAAATTGATGCCTTTGGCACAATTGCAAAACACATCACACTTAACAATTCTTTGAAATTGTCTTCCTCTCTTGCAATCACAAAACACTCAAAGATCTTTCTTCCAAAGCGAACACTTGAGTTCCCTTAGCTCATTTGTTTGATTGATGTTTTATCTTGGGAGATATGTTGATATACGGAGCAATATTATCTTAAGGATAGATTGAGAATTCAGTCGACTCAGCAAGCCAATTATTTGTTTATTTCACCTTTGTTTCCTACAAACACATATATATATAAATAAATAAATTATGTATTGGACAATTATATCCAATAAAATATAAATTCGATCAATTGATATATATCTACTAATTTATGGATCTTTTTTTTTTATAAAATATAAACATATGTTCCAAGTTTTATATTTAAAAATTGAAATCATGAGTTGGAATTCCAAATCACACGTTTTTGGATTATTTGGGATTTCAAACCATGACATGACATGACATGACATGAAGTTGAAGTTATGACCAAATTGCATAAACAAACGTGATTTGAAATCAAATTATGAAACCATGATTTGAAAATGCATAGCCATCGCCTACTAAGAAATAAAATTTATAATTTAAAATAATATATAAATATAGTCAAATCTTTCCAGCAATCTCGATTTTTGCCTATTATATCAAAATGTTGTTATTAAGAACATATAATATAACATAAAATGAAAGATCGATTCCACAATATGACTATTATAGTAAAATATTGTTATGAAAGATGATTATTATAAATAGGTTAATTGTGCCACTATATTTTATCTTTTTTATAATAAAATAAATAAAAAAATTAAAAAGATATTAGTTTTTAGAAAAAATATTTTCTATTGTAAAAGCATCGTGGAAATTAATGAGAATTTTCAAAAAACAAAAGAAAAAGTTTTCCTTCTCTTCTTACTTTGTCTCATTTTATACGGATGTATTTAATTGAGCATATTATTAAAATTGTTTTTAAAAAAAAATATAAGTTAAACATATATGTTGTTGGAAATTTACTAAATGTGAAATAAATTTCTATTAAATTATGACTCGAACAATTGGAGCCCCGCACGTCGGAAACTTGGTTTCCACACACCTGCACATAAAGTGTCAAAGATCGAAATTTCCTTAAGTGGGAGAGATGTTGGTACGCATACGAATTATTTGAGACGTAAGATGATAGATGGTTATTGACCAAATGACAAATGGTTTCACGTTGGTAAATGAAAGGAAGACGTGTATAAAGTGTAAAAGATGAAACGAGCCTGAAAAATGTCGTGGGAGTCTCGGTGCCGCGACTCCAGTCTGCAGGACCGCGACGCCACTCTCAGGTGTTTCGGCGCCAGTATGCAGGGCCGCGGCGCCACTCTCAGGAGTTTCGGCGCCACGACGTCTTCCTACAGGGCCGCGGCGCTGTGACCGTTTTCAGTCCGTTGGAGAAGAATAAAAACTGACGTTTGAGCTGACTTTGGAGGATTAACTCTTCATTATTCTGCTCTTGAATTCAGCTATTACTTGACTGAATTGTAACTCCATACTAATGACCATTACTTGGTCATTCAAAGCCATAAATTGGCTAGTTGGAGGGTCTTCTTCTCAACACTATAAAATGAGGCCTTTGGCACTTTTGCAAAACACACTTGACATTCACAAAAATAATTTTCTGAAATTATCTCTCTCTTGTAATCACAAACACTCAAAGATCTTTCTTTCAAAACAAACACTTGAATTCCCTTTGCTCATTTGTTTGATTGTTGTTTTATCTTGGGAGATAAGTTGTCATTACAACCGTTGGAAGGATATACGGAGCAATATTATCTTAAGGATAGATCAAGAATTTGGTCGACTCAACAAGTCCTCATATTTGATCATTTCCAGATTTCTAACAAAGAGTTGTTGTTGTTATTTTCCCGTTCTACACATTACCAGACTTTGAAGCTTATTTGGTTAAGAATGAACCACGAATAATCGTCGAAGCATTGTCAACTCCAGAAGCACCGCTGTGGAAAGAAGCTTTAGAAAGTCAGATAAAATCCATTCTGTATAATCACACCTGGGAGTTGGCAGAACTTCCCCCAGGACACAAACCGTTGGGTTGTAAGTGGATCATTAAACGGAAGTTAAAAGCAGATGGTTATATTGACAAGTACAAAGTTAGGTTAGTAGTCAAGAGCTATCCCTAAAAGGAAGGCTTTGATTACTTCGACACCTACGCTCCAGTGTCAAGAATGACATCCATACGTATGTTCATAGTTATCGTCGCCTTGCGGGATCTTGAAATACATCAAATGGATGTTAATACTGCCTTCATAAATGGTGATTTGGAAAAAGAAATATATATGGACCAACCCGAGGGGTATGTGGTTCCAGGACAAGAGACAAAAGTATGTCGGCTTGTTAAATCGTTGTACGGGCTGAAACAAGCCATTAAAAAATGGCACGAGAAATTTAATAGTACTCTACTATCAAAAGGGTTCGTCATTAATGGATGTGACAAATGTGTCTACATGAAAGGAAATGTCGAATCCTTCGTCATGATATGCCTATATGTAGACGACTTGTTGATCACTGGGAGCAGTTCTGGGATAATCCTATAAACTAAGAACATGTTAAAACAATGTTTTGACATGAAAGATATGAGCATTGCAGATGTCATCTTAGGGATCTATATCTCTAAGACATCTAATGGACTGGTCTTATCTCAATCTCACTACATCGAGGATGTACTGAAGAAATTTGGGATGTTTGACAGTTCACCGGTATCAACACCATTGGATATAAGTCAAAAGATTGACAAACATCTTGGTAAGCCCGTACGCCAGGAGCGATATGCGCAGGTGATTGGTAGTCTGATGTATATCACAAACTGCACTCGATCTTATATCGTTCATGCAGTCAATAAATTGGCTAGGTTCACTCAAAATCCAAGTGAGGATCACTGGAAAGCGTTGAACAAGGTACTACGGTTCTTAAAGTTCACAATGCATTTCGGGTTACACTATTCTAGATATCCAGCGGTACTAGAAGAGTACAGCGATGCAAACTGGATATATGATAGCGATGACATCAAGTCCACCAACATATATATTTTTACAATCGGTGGTGGAGATGTGTCTTGAAAATCCTCTGGACAAACTCTTATTGCGCGATCCACGATGGAGTCGGAATTTATCGCTTTAGATAAAACGGAAGAGGAAGCTGAGTGGCTTCTTGGTTTTCTAGAGGATGTCCCATGTTGGGATAAACCTGTGTCTTCTGTAATAATTCACTGCGACAGTCAGTCGACTCTAGGATGGGCACGAAGTTCAATATACAACGGTAAGTCTCGTCATATTCGACGGAGACATGAGTCCGTTAGGCAGTTGATCACCTCGGAAATTATTTCCATTGATTACATAAAATCTAAGGAAAATATCGCATCCTCGACGAAGGAATACCCGAAGATCGGTTGTTCTGCGTATGCAGGAAATGGGCTAAAAACCCAAACAATAAGAACCGATATATTGGACACTGACCTTAAAGGCGGAGATCCGGGAATAAGGTTGATAGGAAAACTAAAGCGTAAAGGTTAAAGTGGCGCCGGTGGAAGCAAGAGCACTTTGGATAATGTGTCTTTCTTAAGAAACATAATTCAAGGTTGTTCCCATGATAGAACAAAGTGCTACCTGTAAGAGGGGTAAAGGAAAATTTCCAAACCTTTAGTGATCCTCAATAATTGAGGTTAGGTTGGAAAAATTTTAATGGTTCCTAACGCTTGTGTAGTGGGGTATTACAGGATACCTTGTAGGATACCACCTATTTAAGTGCGAGGACAAGCCGCCTCAAATGAATGCACTTAAGAATTCAAGGGTGTCCACGGCCCACGACGGACAAAACACTAGAAAGATTGAGTAGGAAAGGTGTTGTGTTGGTACCATTGTCTTGACATATACTAAACACTGACGGTTCAAGACATCACGTTCACCGCGCAGTAAATATGTCCGATGGTAGTCTACTATGGAAGGTTCAAAGCTCCGGCTACCTCTCCAGATGCAACATCGATCCGCCGAGTGATTGCTCGAAAGTCACCATGTGCGTGCGCCAAAATCTCTTCCAAGAGGAGATTGTTGGAAATTTACTAAATGTGAAATAAATTCTTATAAATTATGACTCGAACAATTGGGGCCCCGCACGTCGAAAACTTGGTTTCCACACACGTGCACATAAAGTGCCAAAGATCGAAATTTCCTTAAGTAGAAGAAATGTTGGTACGCATACGAATTGTTTGAGACGTAAGATAATTGATGGTTATTGGCCAAATGACAAATGGTTTCACGTTGGTAAATGAAAGGAAGACGTGTATAAAGTGTAAAAGATGAAACGAGTCTGAAAAATGTCGTGGGAGTCTCGGTGCCGCGGCTCTAGTCTGCAGGATCGCGGCGCGATCTCGGATGTTTGTGATTGCGGCTGCTAGTATCTTGAGACGCGGCGCCACTCGGGAGTTTTGGCGCCACGACGTCTTCTCTGAGGCGCGATGCTATGGTATTGATCAGTTGGAAAAGAATAAAAACTGATGTTTGAGCTGACTGTGGAGGATTAACTCTTCATTATTCTGCTCTTGAATTCAGCTATTACTTGGCTGCATTGTAACTCCATACTAATGTCCATTACTTGGTCATTCAAAACCATAAATTGGCTAGTTGGAGGGTCTTCTTCTCAACACTATAAAATGAGGCCTTTGACTCGTTTGCAAAACACACTTGACATTCACAAAAACAATTTTATGAAATTTTCTTCCTCTCTTGCAATCACAAACACTCAAAGATCTTTCTTTCAAAGCCTGTTTATCGCTAATCCGTCCCTGGTCCCGATAATTTCTAAAATTCATTCAATTTTTCCCCGAGTCATAGACCAGTCATTGATAGTCAATGGATATTTTTAAACTAAAAAGATATTTTAGTTTTAATTTAAATTTTAATGTGCTTAAATCTCCTCTACCCCATAACCTTGTGTCTGTGTTAAATGACCCGAATTGGAAAATTGCTATGACCGAAGAATATAATGATCTTATTGATAATAAGACGTGGAATTTGGTGTCTCGTCTATCTGGTGTTACTATTATTCGGTCAATGTAGATTTTAGGTCATAAGGACAATTCAGATGGTTCTTTTGTGAGACATAATGTTCGTCTTGTATGCGATGGTAAGACTCAGCAGATGGGTGGATTGTGGTGAGACATTTAGCCTGGCGGTCAAGTCGACTACTATTCGCACTGTGCTCAGCTTGACTCTTCCGAAAGCATGGCCCATTCATCAGTTAGATATGAAGAATGTTTTCTGACATGATGATCCAATGAGACTGTCTATATGCATCAGCCCTTGAGGTTTAGGGATCCCAAATATTCTCATCGTGTCTGTTTGTTAAAGAAGTCCTTGTATGGGCTTAATCAGTCCCCACGGGCTTGGTATAAGAGGTTTGCAGACTATGTATCAACTATTGAGTTTTCTCACTGATAATTCATTGTTCATATATCTTCGTGGTTCTTTCTTGGCTTATATACTATTATATGTGGATTATATTATCTTGATTGTCTCTTCTGATGCATTACGTCAGTCTATAATGACAATGTTCAGTTCTGAGTTTGCTATGAAAGACTTGGGGCCTCCTTGAGTTACTTTTTGGAGATTGATGTCACTCGTCATGCAAATGGGTTGTTCTTATCACAAATGAAGTATGCAGCTGAGCTCATTGAGGGGGTTGGGATGTCAACCTGTAAGTTCACTTTCACTCTAATTGATATTAAACCCAAATTGGAGTCTTTGGTAGCTCACCAGGAGGATCCGACCCATTATCGCGATCTGCGAGGGCTCTTCAAGATCTTTACGTTCACGAGACCAGACATTATGTATGTCGTACAACAGATGTGTTTATTTATGCATGATCCCAGGGTTGAGCACATGAATGTGCTCAAACGTATTATTCGGTATATCAAGGGGACACTTGACTTTGGCTTACATTTATATCATTTATCGACGTCTACACTTGTCTCGTATACAGATGTTGATTGGGATGGTTGTCCGGACACCAGACGCTCTACGTCTTGGCTATTGTATGTTTTTTTTGGTAATAACACGGTCTCATGATCTGCGAAACATCAGACGACTTTGTCCCGCTCCAGTGCAGAGGCCGAGTATCGAGGGGTAGCCAATGTGGTCTCTCAATCATGTTGGTTACGTAATCTGCTTTTAGAGCTTCATTGTCCTATTCAGAAAGCTACATTGGTTTATTGTGATAATGTTAGTGTCATCTATCTTTCTGGTAATCCGGTTCAGCAACAGCGCACTAAACATATTGAGATGGACATTCACTTTGTTCGCGAAAAGGTAGCTCGTGGACAAGTACGCGTCTGCCATGTCCCTTTCGGGTATCAAATTGCAGATATCTTTACAAAGGGTCTTCGCTCAGTCCTTTTTGAAGATTTTAGGGATAATCTCAGCGTATGAAGACCGTTCGCTATGACTGCGGATGTGTGTTAAATATACATATATTCTCGTGATATACACTTCCATAAATAAGTGTATATCACGGGGTTGGCCATATTAATTAGTGTAATATAATTGTAATATTTTGTATTGTATACTTATCTTAATTATAAAATTCTTATATTACTAGAATATAATTTTTGAATTAGAATAGAAATAAAATTTTCCTATTATGAAAATTATAAATTTATATATATATTCTCTTTCATTAATGAATTATTTCTTTCATATTCGAACGACCATACCTAATACCTTTATAATGAAGTTTGATAGTATCTCCTCTTAATTCAAACTGTAACTGATAAGAATACGTCATTTCCTCCTAAAAAATTGATTCAAACACACGCCTTTGGTGTATAATACTATAATGTAATGAAAAAAAATAAATGCAGATAAATGGATATAATTTCTTCATTCTTAAATAAAAATTTAAATTTAAATTTTGAGAATGAAAGAATTTTTGTTAGAGACTTTCTCCTTAAATAAGTGTCAAATATCGGAACGATAATGACAAGGGAGAAATTATATTCCTTTCGTCTCAAAAAGATTGATTTAGTTTGATTTGATATAAAATTTAATAAATAAATAAAAACTTTTAAAATATGTGATTTAAAATAAATCTTAAATATTTATGTGATTATAAATGATAAAAAATTAATTTTTAAAGATAAATTAATTTTAAAATGTAGGTTAATCAAGGTGGTAGTCGGTAGATCATGTATAGTGTATACTTCTCCTTGAAATTGGACGACCAAAAATATCGGGACCCACAGAAAGCGGCAGCCGCGTTTGGCTAATAGTCCACGTGGGTCCTTTCCTTGTCTGCTACACGTACGACGAGCTTGATTCTCCAGTCAACACTTCACTTAATACCTTCGGTCTATTCATACTGTAGTAACTAATATTACTACTAACCACCACTCTCATCATTGTTCACTCGATTCGTCGGGTGAACGATATATCGGAGTCTTGAAATAACAATAACATTATTATTATATAATTTATAGATTACGGATTCATACCGTATAGACATATATTAATATTTATATTTGGTGTACCGTCTACTTCACACTCCTTTGAATAGTATTTGTCCTTCTCCGAACTCTGCTAATTCGGAAAATTTTGTGCACTGGGACACACTTCTTTTATAAATATTAAAAGATGTGATTCGAAGATTTTTTTTTTTGTTGTGAAGGAACGCGGCCATTGCTCTTTCGAAGTGCCGCAGGTAAACCGACGTATGATAGCCGCAAATCACGATCGGTTAAACCACACTTGATAGTCAGTGTGCGCTCCCAAGGCGAAAGCGGTAGGACGTTCTGCGGGTTTCAACTTGTGATCAGCTCTCTGCACCGTGAGGATCATACTGCTTGAGCACTAACCTGGTCTAGGGCTTTGGATGAAGAAAAAATATTTGATTTCTGGAATAGTTGATCTTTTATAGTGTACTTCTTGGTGGATGCTTTTACTTAAAACGTACTAGACAAAAATTGGGTTAAGATATTTATTATTTATTTAATAGGCGTTAGGACGTAAGAGTATAATCTCTAAGAAAAAAATAGGATTTGAAGTTAAGTTAAAAAAATGTACTCCATGTTAAGTTAAAAAAATGTACTCCATTTGAAAATTAAATTTAGTTTAGACATAAATTTAACCTATAAAAAAATCAAAACTTTATGAGTATAAAATATTTTTCACTTCAAAAACAAGTTTTAAAATTTTCAAACTCATCTCCAAAAAGAATCTAAAAAAATCAGACCAGTGTATTATCATCCATTACTTTGATTTTTTTTCTAAAAAACGGCTTAAGTTAAGCAGGGCCGTCTCAAATATTTTTGGGGTCCTTTCTAATTCGTAAAAGTGAGCTCTTAATTGGGTTAAGACCTGCGAATTATGAGTCTTTACAGTAAATTTTGGCTAATAATAATACTTAATAAAAATGAAAAAAGAAGCCCTAAAAATTTTCATTTTTCGGGGGTCCTGTGCGGTACACACCTCGCACGGGTCCAAAAATGACCCTGAATTTAAGCTTGCATTAACGTTGTTTTGTGGTAAAATAGGTATGTAATGTGTTGCTTTCTTAACAGTCGTACGTCTACATAGGACCACAATGAATATTTGGCTTAATGTTAGTGTTTGTTTGGTTACAAAAGAATATTGCGTTATTAGGGTTAATATTTGACTTTATATTAGTTATAGTAATCTTTATTTATGTTTCTTCATTCTGGTGGATTGTCCAAATCAAATGTGATAACTACATTTAGCCAGCTCCCTCACAACAGAAACATAAGTGGAGTCAAATTTTAAATTTTATAAGTTTTTCTAAAAATGAAAAATACGAATTGTTAAATGAGGCTCACAAGCCCAAGCGCCGCGGCCCAGTCCCAAAACTATTCTGTGACAGTGATTTAATTGTATATATTATATTAGTTTTATACCTTAATTAGACTTGTATTATTATTATAAGTGTATAATTATTCTTTATATAGAATAGGAATTTAAATGTAAAGTAGCAATAAGATTCTCCTATTGTAACTTGTATATATGTCTTTTATTAATAAGAATAATCCAGAGATTATTTTTTTCATGGTACCAAGAGTCTAGGTTCTCTTTACTTTGCTTCCGCTTCTCAAATTTCTCTTTCTTTTATCGATTTTCTTGACCAAGTGTCGCGGTCCTCCATCGTCGCGGCCCTTCTCCTCCAGAAAATCCTTTCTCACAAATTCTCTTCTCCGAATCTTCGTGTTTTATTCACCATGACTGATAAAAACACTTTTCATCCTGCTCTCATAGTCTCTAACATCTAGAGTGTTATTCCTATTGTTCTTGATCTGGAGAACGTCCAATATGGGATATGGACGGAATTGTTTAAGATTCATGCTTTGGCACATAAAGTTCTTCACCACATCATTCCCCATGCTCCTCCAAAGGAGGGTG
This sequence comes from Przewalskia tangutica, assembly GCA_029844215.1. Classification (NCBI taxonomy): domain Eukaryota; kingdom Viridiplantae; phylum Streptophyta; class Magnoliopsida; order Solanales; family Solanaceae; genus Przewalskia; species Przewalskia tangutica. Next base: position 2,054,658 of record CM056719.1, read on the forward strand.
ATATGGCGTCTTCATCTACAATGGTTGTGCCCACTAAAGCAGCAGATCCAGACCTATGGGTCATGCTTGATGCCAAGGTTCTTCAGTGGATTTATGTCACTATCTCCTTGGATCTTTTACAGACGATTATGGAACCCAACTCCACAGCTATGGCGGCATGGGATGGATTGCGGGACATCTTCCAAGATAACAGTCATTCTCGAATTGTTATCCTTGAGCAGGAATTTTCACAGGTTGCTATGACAACTTTTCCAAACGTTTCTTCTTATTGCAAATCGTGAGACTTGGCGCACCAACTTCGCGTGGGTTCTCGCTTACGATAGTCGTCTAGTTCTTGGATGGTTGCGGGGTATCGAGGCTATAACGGTGTTGCTTCGGTTATTCGTTAGAGTAACCCCTGCCAGGATTTTATCAAGCTCGTTCTATGCTTACTTTGGAAGAAGTCGGATTAGCTAAGAAAGTGGCGATTGGAGCCAGTCCTGTCGTCATGGTGACTGAGTCCGATTTTCTCCTTTCGATTCCACCAACTCTAACCAAAATCGCAACAACGGGGGTGATAAAAAGGGCCAAAATAGGAAACATAATGGAAAAAATCATGGAGGCAACCATCAGCAACATCAACAGTTTTGGGGCCCACAGTGGGCCACAGCGATGGCGATGGGTTCAGGCCTTGGCGGCTCATTCTGGCCGCGCATTGCCGCCATCTCGAGCAGTTCGGCGCAGCGGCCCGGTCCTTCGGGCCGATTCTCGTCGACTCGAGTTTCGGACCGAACTTTTGGGCCGCCCGTGATCCAGGCATGGGCCTCGCCACTCAGTCTATCGCGATGGGACCCACGCAGACTAACATTGAGGCAGCGATGCACGGCAGGATGACTCGCGGAATCTGAATTGGTACATGGACACCGGCGCCACTACCCACATGACATCCGATCAAGGTACTCTCTCGTCTTATTCCAATTTGAGCACTAATCGTGGTATAATTGTTGGTAATGGTAATTCAATTCCAATTCAGGATTATAGTCATAAAACTTTATCTCCTCCTCAACCATCACTTGTCCTGAAAAATACCCTTCATTCCCCAAAATTGGTTAAAAATTTGGTGTATGTCCGTAAGTTCACTTCTGATATGTGGGTTTCTATTGATTTTGATCCTTTTAGGTTTTCTGTAAAGGATTTCAAGATGGGGAGTCATCTCATGAGGTATGACAGTAGAGGAGATGTTTATCCGATCACACACAGTCTTAGTGTCTCGCGTCAAGCATTGCAATCCACCTTTGCCGCTTGTTAGGCGTATTTTGTATACATTTTTTGAGCCATTTTAGTTAGTATTTTACTTGTTTCTGTTGTGTTTAGTATAGTATTAGGTACGTTTTTCTTTCTTTTGAGTCACGGCGGTTCAAAAAGGCAAAATAACGAAAATGAGCGAAAAATGGGCAGAAAATTGTTACACCCCGTAGTTCTGGCCATGCGTATGAGAGCGTACGAAAGGGATTAAGACTTAAAATTTTAGAAGGATAGGTTGACGGATTGTTCGGACGTGTTTTTTAGTCAACTTTGAGGCGGTTTTTGTCCAGTTGCATTATGAGTTCCTAGGTGTTTCAAAGTCCTAGTACGTAGTTCGTTGAGTCTAGTTCCCAACGCAACCAACCGTTCGTCGATAGGATATCGGAGTAGAAAGTTATGGGAGTTACAAGTTCGGTCTTGTGATCGGGCGAGAAAATATTCGGTCGAGAGCCATAGGGCGCGGCGTCGGAAGCGGCGCGGCGGAAGATCGAGGTTGGCGAGAGGTTTCAGCGCATGGCCGATCATGGCGCCGCGCTGCGAACGGCAGCGGCGAGGTTCTGCGAGGTGAGTGGAAAATCTGAGCTTTGTTTTAAAAAGGTCATGGGAGGGTGACAAGTGTCCCCATCTGATTTTTGCATGTACTATTTATTGACCAAGTCTTGAAGACTTGGTCATTCTTCAAGCTCTTCTCTCTCTCTAAATTAGAAGTTCTTCCTTCTCTCTAGAAAATCAAGAGGAAATCAAAGATTGAGAAAAATCTAAAAAGTGTGGCAAGAAGGAAACTTATTTGCAAGCTTGTGGGAGTTATTGTGGTGGTGTTTTTGGAAAGGAGGCTAGCAAATTTGTTGGATTAATTTGGCTAAAGCTCTAAGGTAACAATTCTTTCTCTTGTTGCTAGTTTTTGGTGTTGCATGTGAAGAAGAAAGAACTTGTAGTTGAAAATATTGCTCTTAGATAAATTGCATGTAAGAAATATGGTTTGGATATGAAAGGATTGGATAAGATGGTCATGTAAGCATGTTGTAGCCAAAATACTACCTTAAACTTGTTAAGTTAGTTGTTATACATTGTGGGGCAGAATTTTACACATCCAAGTTTAGGTGTGTAATCCCCGTTGAATTGATTGGATTGTTGGGCCTTAAAAGTGGCGTTTGGATGTTGAATTCAGTCTTGAAAAAGGTGGCAAAGTATGTAGAAACAAAGGAAATGCTGCCCGATTTTCCATAGAATTTAGTGACTTTGCACTTGGAATATTCTACGTTGAAACTAGAGGTTAATAAACGTATTATGGTCATTATAGGTTGACATACTACGTGCGGTATTTTGGACTTAGCAAGTGGATTGACCGAAGAGGTATGTGGAACTTTCCTATCTCTTGAGCATGAATAGCTTTACCTATATAGTACGATAGACGTACAAGGTTTTGATATCCCTTATTTGTTTTAAGGATGGTCAAGTTTTGCGAGTAAGGGGGATTAACTCATTTATGTAAAAAAGTATTAAGGATGTCTTGAGTTTTCAAAGTTAAGGGACTTGATGTGTTTAAGTATATGATTCTTGTTTCCTTTTAAAAAAAAGTGTAAGTCCCTTGGGTTTAGGAAAATGTATTTGACTAAGGTATAACGTTAATATAATGACTTTATGGGAAGTTGGTTATATTAGCTTTATGGAAAGTTAACAAAGGAAGATTTACTCTAAGTAAAACGAGTACGGATAAATGATTTGAGGTTGTGAAAGGCAAATTGATTTTAAGGCATTAATTGCCTAAGGTTTTAAAAGAGTAGAAGTACGTAGTACTTTGGATTAAATTTCCGGATTTTATAAAGGCATGTTGGTGCCTTAAGTAAACTAAAATGAGAATGTATATGAACAAGATTAGTAAGAAGTTAAGGAGTTTCTTAACTTGCTTGTATTATGTATGATAGTCGGTTTGTGCTAGTGATATATTATTATTTATTACGGGGTCATTCCCCGGGTTGTGGCATTTGCATATTCCGTGGATTTGCTACCCACGATGCGAAGAATACCTTATGTGAGTCCGTAGGGCTCATGCGGGTGAAACAGTCTCATGCGGGTGAGTACAGCCTATGCGAGGAATACCTCATGCGGGTCCACATGACCCATGCAGGTGAAATAGTCCCAAGAGTAGGAGTGCTTAATGATACTGCGAGGAGGATGACCTTGCTTTGATTATGAGCTTCCTATTTTCATGCAGTATAGTATATGCTTGATATTCTCATTGTTAGTAAGGCACAGTGTTCTGTAAACTGATTATCTTACATGTCTCCAGTTATTTTAGACTTATGAGGTATTTTCAGTATTTTCCAGTTTCGCATACTTAGTACATATCGTATCGACCCCTTCCTCGGGACTGCGTTAAACGCCACGGTAGGTAGCGGTGGTGGATCCTCACTCTTAGGATCACCGCTCGTGTCGAAGCTCCATTCCTCGGAGGCTTGTGTTGTTAGTGCGGTTTTTTCCACGATGCTATAGGTATTATGTACATTCGGGGTATGGCGGGCCCCGTCCCGCCACGATTGTTATTCTGCAGTGCAGTAGTCACGTTTATGGTTTGGGCTGTAAGAACAAAGTTGTATTGCTATACTTTTGATTAAGTATATTTTTATGGAAGGCAGCCTTGTCGGCTTGTCAGTGATGTTTACTTTATACAGGTTTATGTGTTATGTATGTTCCGCTGCTATTCTCTGATGTATACCTAACGGGGTGCCCCGGTAGGGTACCAGTCGCGGCCCCGGGATCGGGTCGTGACAAAAATGAGGGTCCCGAGGCAAAAAGGTTGAAACTGGAAATTTGGACGAAGGCAAAGCAGCACCGCGGTGCCAGAATTACTGAGAGGTTGCAGGACTTTCGACACCGCGATGCGATTCTGCAGAACTGCGGTGCCGATGCGGAATTTTCCACATCCGAGGCGAATTTGTCCAAGGGCAGAAGGGTCCATAGGGCAGGAAATTTGCAACATACTTAAGCCCTAGGGATTAGTCTAGTTTGGGGGAGTTCATTTTATCGCATAACACAACTCAGGGCAAGGATTAAGGCTACAATTGGAGACTTAGTGTCACGACCGAACCTCAAGCTGGATCGTGCCCTACCCGCACCTTCTACCTTAACAACTAAGTAAACTGCGGAAATTAAATAACACCTTTTTTTTTTCTTTTCTTATAAAACCAATCGACGCGTGCGGCAAAGCCGACCAGTCGCCATATAATATACATAACGAAATACACTACACCGCATACGCAGTCCGATCCCACACACGAATACGCACTCTAAGAGTTATATCAACTATGACGGACAAGGCCCCGCCGCATCTAATGATACAAAAGCCACATCGAAAGAACTCATACCAAAAGATAAACTCCCGAATGTAGGAGCTATCCAAAACTCGAAAGGTGGTCCTACACTGCCGATCACCAAATCAAGCACCTAAACTGCGGATTTAACGCAGCCCGGGCGAGGTCAAGACGAAGAATGTACAAGTATGTGAAATGATGAAATCAGTAATGAAATCATAATAGTCTAAACAAAGCAGAGACATGTATGATAGCCAACCTACAAGGCACAACACATAAGCAAATATAACAAGTCGTGGACGACGCCTCAAGTCATTTCTAAAATATAACCATGGGTCTCACGCCCATAATATCAATCATGCCCGTGGAATCCTTCCTCACTGCCGGCAGTCCGTGATATAATATAACACCAATAGGCATACATGAACACCAAGTCTCACCGGTGGTATAGCGTCTTGGGGGTTTACCCCTCACTTATACTCTTACCCTGGAGAAGGAGGTAAAGCAGGTGGTATAGAATCTTGGGGGTTTACCCCTCACTTATACTCTTACCCTGGAGAAGGTGGTAAAGCATCTTGGGGGTTTACCCCTCACTTATACTCTTACCCTATCTCGACCGACCATCAAACAAAACAAGCAGGGGGTATAATGTCTTGGGGGTTTACCCCTCACTTATACTCTTACCCCGAGAAGGTTGTATAGCGATCTTGGGTTTACCCTCACTTATACTCTTACTGGAGAAGGTGGTAAAGCATCTGGGGTTTACCCTCACTTATACTCTTACCCTATCTCGACCGTCAAACAAAAATGTAAGCACTACCATGTCTTCTATAAAAATCCTGAATTTAACCCAAGTACTACAAATAACTAAGCATACCCTGAACCCCACATCACCGCTTGTGCGTCCAAGTAACTTATAACAAGACACCGACCCTCCAACCGGAGTCGCAAGAACTTAATAAAACATAATCCTTGCACTCAAAGGCTATCGCCAGCACACATAGGAAATTCTCAATTAATCAAGCCAAGGTACTTATCAAGGCACACATAGAATAATTCTCATTTAACAAGCCAAAGTACTTACCAAGGCACAAATGGACAAATTCTCAATTTATCAAGCCAAAGTACTAATCAAGGCATCACATAGAATTATTCTCATTTAACAAGCCAAAGTACTTATCAATGCACAATTAGAATAATTCTCATTTAACAAGCCAAAGTACTTATCAAGGCACAATTAGAATAATTCTCATTTAACAAGTCAAAGTACTTATCAAGGCACAATTAGACAAATTCTCAATTTATCAAGCCAAAGTACTAATCAAGGCACACTTAGACAAATTCTCAATTTATCAAGCCAAAGTACTAATCAAGGCATCACATAGAATTATTCTCAATTAAACAGGCCAAAGTACTACGTACGTACATTCTTTTCAAGAGACTCCTTTTTGTGTAATACCCCAAGATACTAACACCCGTAGTATCAAGGTGTGTCTATTTTTCAAAGTAAGTTACTATACTTTTAGAAACTCATTTCAAAGCTTGAAACCAAGTAACTTCAAATTTTTACAATCTAGGAAACTTATGCACATTAATCAAAATAGACAACTTTCTAAACCTTCCATAAAGCCGTTATAACCAACTTCCCATAAAGCCGTTATAACCCTTTATGGTTTTTAGACAATTTCATTCTTTTTATAACTAAGAGACTTATACTTAAAACCAAGTATCACAAACTTTCAAATCGAGTCTCTTAACTTTCAAAATACTTCGAGTCTCTTAATATTTAGAAAACAAGTTTCTTCTACTTTTAAACCTCAAGTAACTCACACCTTTAAAACAAGTTACTTCTCTTAAATCATGTCATTTCTCCTCTCTTAAAACAATTAAGTAAATCACTCCTTTAACTCCCCTAAAGTCATTACAACAACCCTTAGGTTTTGGAACTAAGGCACTAGCCAAAAGGTTTGGGAACCACTTCCTTTTCAAGACTACATGCACTTTAAGTAAAATACTTTCACTTTTAAGAATCCAAACTTCACTAAGGAAATGGATTATACAACTTACAATTTAAACATCAAAGTACAATCAAGGAGTACATAGAGCGAATTCTATTTTAGGCAATCCAAATACAACCAAGGAATGGATCATTTAAGAGTAGAACTTACTTTCTTTATCTTAAGGAATCATGCTGAAGAGGATATAATTCACATACCTTTTCGCTAAATCCACAAGCTGTCGAATACGCTGCACGAAGTGTCAACCTATAATGTTCACAACAAGACTATCAACTTCTAGTCTCTAACGTAGAATAATACTAAGTATACGGTCTCTAATTCTACGGAAAATCGGGCAGCACCTCCTTTGTTTCTACTCACTTTGCCACCTTTTCAAGGTCGAATACAATAACCAACACGCCACCTTTAAGGCTCCAAAAAAAACAACCAAACAAAGGGGATTACACGCCTTACAATACGTGTAAAATTCCGCCCCATAATTCATACGAAATAGCCCCATAAGCTAGCCATTCTCGGCCAACATGAATAATAACACTAAGTCCTTTACAATCCTTTTCCAAATCCAAGTTCTAAGGTCTAACATGTTATATAGTTATAAACCACTTCAACAACTACAATTTCCTTCTTTTTTTACAACATGCGACGACTTTACTAATAATCGACTTGAATTGAAATCTTAGGGCTAACATGCTAGTTTTCGGATTTAGGGTTCCAATAGCCAAAACACAAATCCAACTACATAATATATAACTCATGCTTGCTAATAACCATAGCTACAATCAATAAGTAAACTTAATTGCTAAAACGACAAAATTTATACCTTTCCAAGCCTTTAAAATTTCCAAGATTCAAAGTCGCGCCTTAGCAATTCTTAGCTCCTTTCCTTAGGTTCCAATCCGCTCCAAGCACTCCTTAGAGGCCTATGAAGAACCCACCTTCAAGTTTCAACTTCAAAGTTGAAGAACTCCTTCGGTTTCCGCCTTGCGACTAACGTGAAAATGCGTTTTTTCCGAAATCTTTCTATTGAGATATCCTTACAACACTCTTAGGAACCTTGGTTTAAAGTCTTGTGGACAAAGGAACAAAACTACAAATTTTTTTGTGTGCAAAGTGCTTGAACCCGAGAGCACACTTGAAGAACAAAGTGGTGTGAAATTTTTCTAAGTGTTTAAGACTAGTCTTGCACTAGTGTAGTGAATATATAACACATTGGATGACTTAGATAATAACACTTGTTAAAATTGGAGGGAAGAGATCAAGCCAAGTGTCCCTTGGACTTAGTCAACAATATCAAGCTCTATTATTAGCAAGACTTGGTCATCCTAACATTGGCCAAATGACCATAATACCCCTTACTAATTTCGTCCAACACCACATGTGGGAGTGCCACGTGTCGCCCTCTCATTCGTCCACAAAATTCCGTAACCCTCGTGGGCCCCGCAAAACGTAAAATTCCTCGGGTGGGCCCCACGTGACCAAATCCGTAAAAAATAGATTTCCATAATATTAATAAGTTCCATATTCTTCAAATAATACATTTTGAGAATCCAATTCTCAACAACGAACATTTTTCCTTTCCGACGTTCGGAAGATTTTCCGTCGGAAAAACAATTCTTCCTTTCGGACTAATTCCAAGTCTTGATTCCTTACGTACATTATCTTATACATGTCCTGGACATACGGGGTGTAACACTTAGTTCTACGTATTTTTTCTTTCTTTCGTTTTCAATTCAGTCTATGTTTGGAATTGTATTAGTTCTTAGCATGGCTAGGAGCTAAACACTTTATTAGGGCTTTCCTTTTGAATCGATTGAAACTCTATTTCATGACTTAATGCATTAGTTGATTTCATCTTCACTTGTTAAGATTTATTCAATAATTTGCATGAATGCTTGATAGTTAATTGATCACTAATTATCATAATCTATATGATTTCGAATCAAGAACCGAGAGGAGGAATTTGGATATGTTGTAATTGAATAGACATAGGTTAAAATCGCAGACGAAAGTATTCAAATACTTGTGTAGCATTATAGGTTACTGTTCTTAATCCTCCTATGTAATAAATCCTATCATAGAAATATAGAGGGGTTCTACACTGGGGTTGAGCGATTATATATCCTAACCGGAATATAAGACAGTCTAGTTAACCGCTATCTTAACGTAGAAGAAGAAGTCATTCTAGTTGCATTAATGATTGAATAGAGTGGATAGTCGAGGATTTTGGAAGCCCTAATTCCTTCATAACTTATTACAACTTAACTAGTTTAGTCAATTCTTGCAATTATTCTAGTAGTTAAACAAAACCCAACTCAATTATCGACTTCCAAATAGATAACATAAAATAGATGAACAGTAATTAGAAACCAGTCTCTGAGGACGATATTCGGTCTTATCAGACTATATTACTTGTGAACGATACGTACACTTGCGTGAGCAATTGGAAACGGTTCACTAACAAGTTTTTGACGCTGTTGCTGGGGACTGGCGTACTTCTAATATCAAACCATCTATTTTTATTTCTACTTTGGTTTTATTTTTATTTTTATTTTTTTACTGTTAGAACCCTGTTGCCTTGATTTGTTTATTGATTTTGGTCGATTTCGGGAATTTAGTGTATGCGAATAAGATGAAGAGCAGACACACTTGTTCCTTTTAACCCTGAGATTGAGAAAGCTTGCAAGCAGAACAGGTGAAACAAGAAGATATCTGATTCAGTGACCATGGAAAACCAACCGAATTAGAATGTGGCGAACAATGAGGGTCCTGAAAATGCAGGTGAGCCAGTCCAGGTTCCAGCAGAAAGAAGCTTGGGAGATTATGTTCTGCCCACGGTTACTGGTGCACAGACATACATCAAGCTCCCAGCAATAGGAGCAAACAACTTTGAGATCAAGCCAGCCATCCTGAGCATGGTCCAGAACACAGTACAGTTTGGGGGATTGTCATCTGAAGACCCCCACATGCACATTGCCAACTTACTGGAGTTGTGTGCCACTTTCAAGTATAGTGGCGTTACTGATGATTCCATTAGACTGAGGCTCTTCCAATTTTCACTTAGGGACAGAGCCACGAGCTGGTTGAACTCACTGACTGCCAACTCCGTCACCACCTGGCAGGACCTAGCCCAAAAGTTTCTTACAAACTTCTTCCCTCCTTTAAAAGTGGCAAAGTTAAGGGGTGAATTGAACAATTATTACCGGGTGGATGGTGAGTTACTCTATGATGTGTGGGAGAGATTTAAGGATCTGCAAAGGAAATGTCAACATCATGGCATAGAGAAGTGGATGTTAGTCCACATTTTTTATAATGGGCTGAGTGGTACTACTCGTACCATCATTGATGCTGCAGCAGGGGGAGCCTTTATGAGAAAGAGTGCCAATGAGGCACATGAGTTACTGGAAGACATGGCTGCCAACAATCATCAAGGGGCAGATGACAGGTCAGTGAATAGCAGGAATGCTATGGACATACATGAATTAGATGCGATCACTGCCCTGAATGCACAGGTGGCTCTTCTGACGAAACAACTGCAGCAGAACACTATGACTGTGAATGCAATCCATATGTCGGTAAATTGTGAGATTTGTGGTAGACCGCATTCCTTGGCAGATGCACAACGTTGGACCCTAACAATGTGACAATGTAGTAGGTTCAGGCAGTTGGGAACTTTCAGCGGCCTTATAATTTCAACACATACAATCCAGGGTGGAAAAGTCGAGAAGAAGAAGAAAGAGAGAAAGTAAAAATAGAAGAGGAGTCTTTTGCGCAAGCTTTTCGGTGTATTGAATCTGTAACCATACAAGAGTATTTATAGAGATGTGTTTGCACTACATAGCACTACTTGAGCACACAACCCTTATTACAGAAATGACCACAAACTACCACTACCGAAGTGTATTACTAAATACTGAAACTGAATATAACACTTGTATATTAATGTATATCGAGATCCTCAACACGCCTCCTCAAGCTAGGAACTAAAAACAATTTTTTTAGTCCTAGCTTGGATAATAAATAGTCATGTCGACCTTGTGTCAATCCCTTTGTAAGAATATCTGTCGGCTGCTCCTCAGTGGGAATATAAGCTGTGTGAATCAGGCCTTGTATTATCTTCTCCCTAACAAAGTGGCAATCAATGTCGATATGTTTGGTCCTCTCATGAAAGACAAGATTGGCTTCTATTTGCAGTGCAGACTTGTTGTCACTATGCACAGGAACTGAAAGAGTAATAGGAACATGCAACTCAGCAAATAACTCACAAAGCCATACCACATCTGCGAATGCAGAAGCCAAACTCCTATATTCAGCCTCTGCTGAACTTCTGGAGATTGTGGGTTGTTTTTTAGATTTACACGAGATAAGAGAGGACCCAAAGAATACTAAATAACCAGTAATAGATCTCCTTGTGTTGAGACAGGAACCCCAATCAGCATCACAGTAAGTGGTGAGGTTGTTAGTGTCTCCTGTTGGCATAAAAAGACCCAAGCCTGGTGCCTGTTTGAGATATCGTACCACTCGATGTGCAGCCACGAGATGTGATGTTTTTGGACACTGCATAAACTGACTCAGGCACTGGACAACAAAGGATATATCAGGTCTTGAATTTATCAAGTACAATAACCTGCCTATCAACGTTTGACAGCTTGTTGGATCTTCCAGTAGTGGATCATCACTCCTTGATGCATCTTCCTGAGTATGCTTATCATACACAACAGCGGTCAACTTACCATTAAGTTCCATATCTGATCGAGCTGTCTTTCCACCAGATAAACCAAGATCAGAAATTAGCTCCAAAGTATATTTTATCTAATGCATTACTATCCCACTGTTGTTCCTTGCAAATTCAAATCTCAAAAAATACCTTAAAGTACCCAAGTCTTTAATCTTAAAATTCTGCTGCAAAACTACTTTTGTCTCCTGAATAAGTTTCTCATCATTGCCAGTGATGAGAAGATCATCTACATAGATAAGTACCACCACTATCTTTTCACCAGCTCTCTTTGTAAGAAGAGAATAATCTAAGTGGCTTTGAACTTTTCGTGGAGGAACGACCAGGCCCAGCAGCAACCATATCAGGGTAATTACCAGAACCAGCAAGCACAGGATCAGGCTACTTCATTCCAGCAGTTTAGACCACCTACACAACAGGAGAAACCTGATGAGCTGAGGACTGCATTGCTTACACTCACAAATTCACAGAATCAGTTCATATGCGAAACAGTCATCTCTCGGGAACACAGAAACGCGAGTTGGGAAACTAGCAAAGATGGTAACCAGCGGGCGCGGTACTCTCCCAGCAATACAGAGGTCAATCGAGAAGCGATGTCGAGCGGTGTTGTTAAGTGAAGCGGTTGGGCGAGTTGCTCCTGACCATGATGGTTCATGAGAAATAGGGTGAGAAAGTAGTTGAGGAAGAAAATGAGGGGGTCACTGAGGACCACTCCACAGTTGAGAAAGCTCCTCCAGCACCTTTGAGAGAATACACTGACAGAATCCCTTACCCTCAGAGGCTCCAAAAAAGCCATAGACAAGTAGTTCTCCAAGTTCTTGGAGGTATTTAAGAAGTTTCACATCAATATACCCTTCATTGAGGTGTTAGAACAGATGCCCGCATACTGCAAATTCATGAAAGAGATACTTGGAAAGAAGAGAAGGTTGGAGGATTATGAGACAGTAACGCTGACAGAGGAGTGCAGCGCCATCCTACAAAAGAAACTGCCTCCTAAGTTGAAAGATCCAGGAAGTTTCACCCTGCCCTGCACTATTGGCAAAGTAACATGCAACAGGGCATTATGTGACTTAGGGGCAAGTATCAATCTCATGCCTATGTCTGTGTTCAAAAGATTGGGTTTGGGAGAAGCCAAACCAACCACAGTTAATCTGCAGCTGGCTGACCGAACTGTAGTGCACCCCATGGGCATAGTGGAAGATGTGCTTGTCAAGGTGAGAAAGTTCTTCTTTCCAGCAGACTTCCTCATTCTTGACATGGAGGAAGATGACGAAATACCCATCATTTTGGGGAGACAATTCCTCGCAATGGGTAGAGCCCTAATCGATGTGGAAAATGAGGAATTGAGACTACGGGTTCAGGAAGAAAAGATGGTATTCAGGGTGTTCAAATCCACCATTGAGTCCCAGGCCAACAACAAGTGCTTCGCAGTAAGCAAAACTGATACAACAGTTCAGCAAGCACATATAAACACTAGGGAGATCATTCCTACAGCTGTGAACCTACAGGCTAGTTTGAAAGCTAAAACAAAAGTGGATGAAATGGAAGCTGTCAAACAGGTAAATCCTACTGAACCCAATACTGTGAAAAAGAAAAATAGAGTGAGGAAGAGGAAAATGATTTTGAAGTGGATAGGATGTGAGGTTAATTTACCTCAATGATTTAAATGATGAACCTGCGTCCGGCTAAAAGGCGTTAAAGACAACGCTACTTGGGAGGGAACTCAATGTTTAAATTCTGTATTTAGTTTAAATAGAACAGTCTCACTTTTGATATTTTTGATGTGTTGTGATGCCAGGTGAAGAAAGCGGAGACTAAGCACGAAGAAAATGATGGAAAATACGAAATCAGGTCAACACTGCGGTGCCATTGTGAAGGACAGCGGTGCCGAATTTTCAGAGAAGTCACGATGCTTTAAACGCGCGGTGATGCGATCTGCGGGCAAGTGGTGCTCGGCGCGATTTCGAAACACCCGACCTCCATATCCTTGGGACCGTCGATGCAAAGATGGAGCAACTGCTCTTAAACCAACAACATATGTTGCGAAACCATGAACGGATGCTCTTAAATCAGCAACAGATGATGCAAGGACATCCGGATCTGAGCCAGCGCGTCGATAATTTGAGCACCAAGTTCGAGCAGTGGTCAATGCAGTATCCGTCTGTTGCGCCCGTTTTTGCCCTCGGGGTCTGAACGGTATCCGCAACGTTGCTCTTTGGCGCGGTTTCCTGAATGGAGCAAAATGCTTATTTTGAGGAGTCGTCACCTAATTATTAAAGTGAATTAGGACACTTGAACTATTTCAATAAAAATATTGCAATTGATCTCCATTTAAAGGTCTGCGAATGAGATTCTGGATCAGGGTTCTTTATTATCCTAAAGGAAAGGGGTTAGACATCATTTAAGATCCGCTAACTTGCGGCTATCCGATCAAACCAAGGTTAATTATATATTGGCTTTTTATTCTACATATTCTAAGCATTTTCCCTAATTTACAATAAAATGTAATACAGAATAATAAAACTAAAATCAAATGCAACGACATAAAAAAGACTCCGGGCCATCTTTTTAGGCATTCTGCATAAGATGCATCTCCGGGTACCTGTATAAACACTTAGTAAAAGAGTTAATAATATAATGAATAATTCTAAATCAATGACAAGAATTAATAAGTAAAGCTAAAAATAAACTCATCTTTTGTACAGGGGAGGCCTTGGAAATCAGACGGAGATTCCTTCATCGATCATGTATAGTATCATGTTCAAATCAGTTTAATAAAAAATGAAGGGGGGCAAAATTATCAAAATTAGTCCCAAACACAGCAAGCAATCGTGTTTCTTGTTTTTTCTTTTCTGGAAACAACAAATCACGTATTTCTTCAAGACCAACAATATGAACCAAAAAATGGCTTAAAGTAATTAGCAAAATGGCCACAAACATACGTTCAAGATCAGTCCGACACAATTAAAATCAGTCCGGCATCAGTATAACAAAACCCAAAACAGCAAAGACAGTAGCCAACAACATTACCGGAAATGTCAATTCGAAGGTCGCCGGAGTTTTAAACTCCGGTAGGTACCAAAATCGGAAAAAAACAGTCCAACAACCGACAACAGCTACCAACAAACCCCCCCAGCAGTAAAGCCGGCAAAGTCGCCGGAGTTTTGAAAACACCGACAGGTTACAAAAATCGAGAAATCGGTCCAATAAACAGTACATAATAGATCAAAATGAAGCCGAACCAAGGTCAAAATTCAGTCCAACACACATAAACATACAATAACAAAGTAGAGCCAAGAACACACTAAAATAGGAAAGAGGCGACGTCACCTCGTTGGCGAAAGGCCGGAGCGACGGAGAAGGGGTGACGGGTTCGCTAGTTCAGGGCAATAATGTTCGCCGTGAGGGAGTTTGACGGAACAACGGTGGTGGTTCAGCGACGGGAATAGTGGTTCGACGGTGGGGTTTGCTGGAGGGTATGGGGTCAACGAAGGAGCAGTGTGTGTGTGTGTAGAGGTGTGAGATGGAAAGAGGAAAAGTGGAAGGGACGAAGAGGATGAGTGAAAAAAATGGGTTAAAAGAAAATGAAGATGTGAGATATCTGGGCGTGTTACGGCTGTTGATTTTTTTTAAATTTGGGAGGGGTAATGTTTTATTTATAGGGGGATTCTTAGGTTAGGGTTTTGGGGTTTGGGGGAAAAAAGATGAAAGGTGTATTGGGCGTCATTTTTTGGGCCTCGGTTTGGGCTTCGGTTTTTGGCGGATTGGACTGATCCGGATTGTGCTTCGGACTGGACTGGTTTGACAAAAATGCAAAATGGGTTAATTATTTAAAAGAAAAATTATTTAAAAAGATACTAAATTATCAAAATGAAAATGCCGATGCAATAATAATAAAATACAATATTTAAAAAATGTTTAATGCCTAATTAAAAGAAAAACGGGATGTCAATTAATTATTTAAAGAGATGCAAACATTATTAATGTAATAATAATAGAAACATAATATTAATAAAGACATAATGCTTAATTTAAAATAAAAAGATTCAATGTCATTTTGTGAAAAAATAAACATAGAATATTATGTAAAAATGCAAAAAATGATGATTAAAATGCGGTGTCTTAAAATGCATAAAATTGCAAGAAATGACTAAAAGATAGGTCAAAATTGGGTGTCAACAATTTGTCCGTCTTTGACCGAAGACGATGAAAGAATTTTCGGACAAAGACGATGACGTGTAGCCAATTTTATCTCCATCTTCAGAATCAGAACAAAGATGAGGAAATGAATGAACAAAGCTGATGCAGATTCAAAATTGTCCCATTGTCGAATTATGATGACACTGGGTCGTTGTGATGCCAAAATAAAAAGCAAAGCTGATGCAGATTTAAAATTGTCCAGTGTCGAATTATGAGGATATTAGGTTGTTGTGATGCCAAAAATAAAAAAACAAAGTTGATGCATATTTAAAATTTTATCCCAGTGTCGAATTATGAGGACACTGGGTTGCTGCGATGCTAGAACATTAAAGACGGATGGATGCCGATTCAAAAATTTGTCCCAAAAAATGTTTTTTGTATTTTTGAATAACGTTTTTTGTATTTTTGAATAAGATTTTTTTTTGTAATTTCTGAATAAATTGTGCCGAACCCGAATTGGGCTGCCTACGTATTCCGTCGAGTGAATCAGGTGCGCTTAGTTCATTCAGATATGTTATAAAACGTATGCTTGAAAAAGAATTCAACTATGATAGGATATCAGTAGTAAAAGTTGTGCAAAACAAATGATTGTCTACTATAAAATGAATGCAAGTAAGATGACTGTTTATGATATGATGAATGTATCGAAAAAAATGAATGCATGTGATAAAATGAATGTAATAAAAAAAATGAACGTGTGTGATAGGATAAATGAAATGCATGGGTGAACCAAATATGTCCTCCCTTTTATTAATTAATTTTTTTATGTGGAGTCGAACCCTAGATGGGTTGCCTACGTATCACACTGTATAGTGAGAATCAGACACGCATAGTTCAGAATGTTTATGTTGTAAAATGCATGATATCAAATAATTATGTAATCAACACTAGACATATCAATTGAATTTGTAAATATGTATAAAAATACAAAAAATATAGAAGGAGTCAGAGCGATGCTTCGTTGAATCTGGTATAAGCTGACTTCTTTCAGTCAACATAACTCCCGCTCATTCTTGTGATGATTTTTTTCTTTTTTCGAACGCCCTCGACTGTTTGCGAGAACTGTCTTGTTACACCTCGTAAGTTGAGACAATGATTAAGAACGTCATTAAGGTTAAGATTCAGATAAGGGATATGAGATATAATTATACAAGCTACGAACACGTCAATGAGTATTTAAAATGATAAGTTATTTATACTTTTCTTTTGAGGATTATTACATATTGTGGGAATTACGACTTGGAGGATACGAGACCTTATGGAATTCCAGGGAATTAAAAGAAACGGAGATCAAGATTTAAAGAAATAGATTAAGGTTTACTACTTTGGGGATTAAATTCGTTTAATAAGCACTTGAAGGGTAAAGTATAAAAAAGAAGGGGGACCTAAGTGCACTTTTAGAAAATCTGAAAATTAGCACTTAAAATACCTAACAAGTTCATTTTTCTTTTCTTCAACACAAAATTGAATCTTCCTCTCCCTTTTCCACAAGTAGGTCAAAAATATCCCCATTTGCAAGAGAAAAATTCAAGTTTTTTACTCCATTCTCATACCCTAAATTATCCTATACATTGAAGCCAAAAGTTTAGCCCAAAACAGTGGCTAAATCGAGTCACTGCTAGACTAATTTTGAGCAGTTTTTCCAAGAGTTTTTAGGCAAGTTTTTAGCATGGTAAGCATGTATAAATGATGGGTTAACATAGTGGGATGGATGCATGTTGAATTGGAGTTGGAGAAGAGAAGAATTTGGGCGAAAAGTCGACAAAAAGGGGGCAAAAATCGCTGGGGGCAGTGGCTGCTCGAAGGGGGCTGTTTTGAGCTCGAAAATTGATAAAAATTTACCCCTTTCATTTGATATTTGATAGATTAATTGATATTATAGTTAGGAGAATTATCTATGAAAGAAGAATTAGAAAGAAGACAATGCATGCGATTATTAGGGGTCGAAATAGATTTAGAACCCATTTTTGGCGTACATTGGAACTTATTAATTGTACTGGTATGTTATTACTAATTGCATGTGAAAAGTTAGATGGAACCTTGATGGATTAAGTATAATTGGTATATGAAATGTTGGAGGCTTAGTTGAAAGGTAAGGAATTTTGGAAGAATTTGGAAATTGAAATAGGTGTTGGCCGAAAAGTTGATGTAAATTGTTGAACATTATGGTGACGTATTACGGGCTGAATTAGTGTTTAAAAATAAGCTACAAACATGCATATATATTAAGGTAGTTATCTATACATGCCTTAAAAGGATTAAAGTGTGAAAAAGTGTTAATTTCACATTCTTGAATTGACGATATTGTTAGAAGATTGGATTGCTCCCATGAATAATTTCAACATAACTAAATGATTGACTACTATGAGAAATAGATGTAGTAGTTGCCTTGGTTATTGAAGTTGATAAATGGAATATTTTAGATAATTTTGACTACGTATGGAAATGATAATGATTATTTGGTTTGATTTGGATTGTTGGTTTGAATTGGATTATTGATTGGATTTGAATTGTTGGTTGATTTGGAATATTGGTAAAATTGTGGATACGCTCATAAACAAATGAAATGTTGCCCAAATTTTTATAGGAATAAGGGAGTTATTAATCATATAACTTACATTAGAAATCATAGAATTGACGAGCGTATCATTCCATATTATAGGTTGAAGTACTAGACGAGGCATACCTTAATATTGAGTGGAGTAGTTCGCCTAAGAGGTATGTGAGACATTTCCTTCTTTCTTTTGGCATGATTTTTATGAAAGTACGGCGGACGTACTTAACTCTTACCAGTTCAGTTTTAAACATGATTATTTACTAGTGATTATGATTTCAGTAACAGAGTTTATGGTAATAATTTTATTAAGAGTCACATAATGATTTTAATTGCATACAGTTGCTCATGATATCTACTCGTGCTAAGTGTTACTATTTCACTCCACTGAGTCCCGGGCCAGGTCATGTTCGTGCGCAGCCATGCATCATTCATCGAGTCCCTCGCTAGAGGGTCGAGACACGTTATATATATATATACAGATTACATCGAGTTCCTCCATAGAGGGCCGAGACACGTTACGCGCGCAGATACAGATTTCATCGAGTCCCTCCATAGAGGGCCGAGACATGTTATACAGTTTTATATACAGACATGAGCATGATGATTTATGATTCAGTATACATGATATGATTTTCAGACATGATTCCCAGTTTTATGAAATTTGATGACTCTGCTTTACTTGATACTTGTTATTGATTTTGAGATTTTATGTTTTACATACTCAAGACATTATTTCAGATCGACCCACTCTCCTGGGGCTCATGCCCGCAGTTCAGTGTTGAATAGGTGACCCTCCGCCTAGGATTTCAGACAACACTTGGAGAGCTCGCTTTGTTCGGAGCGACTACTTTGGTACAGACCTTTATCTTTCAGACTTATGCATATTTTGGGCACGACGGGGTCATGTCCCGTCATATGTCAGTATTGCACTCTTAGAGGTCTGTAGACAGTTGTGGGTTGGACGTTTGTACCTTGTTTTGGGTTTTTGATGTTGTTATCTAGTGGCAGCCTTGCCGGCTTGCTTATTTTGATTATGTCTTTGTGCACGTGATGTTGGTTGGTGGCAGCCTGGTCGGCTAGCCTATTATGATTGTTGTTTTGTTGTTGTTTTGGCAGCCTTGTCGACTCGCCCATTTTAGAGATATGTTGTAAAAGCAGCGTTGTGTTGCCGAAATTTCTATAAATCTCTGTATTAGATAAATTAATAGTGACAAGTCAGCAAGGACGTCCAATTAGGACGCTTAATCGCGACTCATCGGGTCGGGTCGTGACATGTCTTCCTACAAAAATATAAGAAATAGGTGAGAGTAGGAAAGTGACAATATAATAAAATACATGGGTGTAACAATATAGTCAAAGACTCTCCTGATTAGTTAGACCGGACTGGTGGTTGATGCTTCACAAAGTCCAAGTCGCGCTATTCAAGAGCGATTTACGTAGTAGAAGTCCTGAGTTTGCAATGGTCAAGAACCTGATATCTCCAGCGGAGTCGCCATGCTGTCGCGCCCGTTTTTTACCTCGGGGTCTGAACGCTATCCTCAACGTTGCTCTTTGACGCGGTTTCCTGGATGGAGCAAAATGCTTGTTTTGAGGAGTCGCCACCTAATTATTAAAGTGTATTAGGACACTTGAACTATTCCAATAAAAATACTGGAATTGATCTTCATTTAAAGGTCTGTGAAATTAATGAGATTCTGGATCAGGGTTCGTTATTATTCTAAAGGGAAGGGGTTAGACATCCTTTAAGATCCGCTAATTTGCGGCTATCCGATCAAACCAAGGTTAATTATACATTGGCTTTTTATTCTACTCATTCTAATCATTTTCCCTGATTTACAATAAAATGCAATACAGAATAATAAAACTAAAATCAAATGCAACGACATAAAATAAGACTCCGGGACATCTTTTTAGGCATTCTGCAAAATATGCATCTCTGGGTACCTGTATAAACACTTAGTAAAAGTGTTAGTAATAGAATGAATAATTCTAAATCAATGACAAGAATTAATAAGTAAAGTCAAAAATAAACTCGTCTTTTGTACAGGGGAGGCCTTGGAAATCAGACGGAGATTCCTTCATCGGCCATGTATAATATCATGTTCAAATCAGTTTAATAAAAAATGAAAGGGGGAAAATTATCAAAATTTGTCCCAAACACAGCAAGCGGTAGAGTTTCTTTTTTTTTTCTTTTCTGGAAACAACAAATCACGGATTTCTTCAAGGCCAACAATATGAACCAAAAAATGGCTTAAAGTAATTAGCAAAATGGCCACAAACATACGTTCAAGATCAGTCCGACACAATTAAAATCAGTCCGACATCAGTAGAACAAAATCCAGAAACAGCAAAGACAGTAGCCAACAACATTGCCGAAAATGTCAATCGGAAGGTCGCCGGAGTTTTAAACTCCGGTAGGTACCAAAATTGAAAAAAAATCAGTGGAACAACCGACAACAGCTACCAACAAACCCCCCAGCAGTAAAGCTGGCAAAGTCGCCGGAGTTTTCAAAACTCTGGCAGGTTACAAAAATCGAGAAATCAGTCCAATAAACAGTACATAATAGATCAAAATGAAGCCGAACCAAGACCAAAAATCAGTTCAACACACATAAACATACAATAACAAATTAGAGCCAAGAACACACTAAAATAGGAAAAAGGCGGCGTCGCCTCGTCGGCGAAAGGTCGGACCGACGGAGAAGGGGTGACCGGTTCGCTGGTTCAGGGCAATGGTGTTCGCCGTGAGAGAGTTCGACGGAACAGCGGTGGTGGTTCAGCGACGGAAATGGTGGTTCACAGTGGGGTTCGCTGGAGGGTATGGGGTCAACGAATGAGCAGTGTGTGTGTGTGTGTGTGTAGAGGTGTGAGATGGAAAGAGGAAAAATGGAAGGGATGAAGAGGATGAGTGAAAAAAATGGGTTAAAAGAAAATGAAGATGTGAGATATATGGGCGTGTTACGGCTGTTGATTTTTTTTTAAATTTGGGAGGGGTAATGTTTTATTTATAGGGGGATTCTTAGGTTAGGGTTTTGGGTTTTGGGGAAAAAAAGATAAAAGGTGTATTGGGCATCATTTTTTGGGCCTCAGTTTAGGCTACGGTTTTTGGCGGATTGGACTGATCCGGATTGTGCTTCGGACTTGACTGGTTTGACAAAAATGCAAAACGGGTTAATTATTTAAAATAAAAATTATTTAAAAAGATACAAAATTATCAAAATGAAAATGTCGATGCAACAGTAATAAAATACAATAGTTAAAAAATGTTTAATGTCTAATTAAAATTAAAAATGGGATGCCAATTAATTATTTAAAGAGATGCAAATATTACTAAAATAAAATGACGGTGTAATAATAATAGAAACATAATATTAATAAAGATATAATGCTTAATTTAAAATAAAAAGATGCAATGCTATTTTGTGAAAAAATAAACATAGAATATTATGTAAAAAAAGCAAAAAATGATGATTAAAATATGGTGTCCTAAAATGCTTAAAATTGCAAGAAATGGCTAAAAGATGGGTCAAAATTGGGTGTCAACACCGCCACCACCACCACCAATTTGAACTGCTATTGTCTGTAAGTCGTCCCTTTTATTTTTGAATCTTACACACTTGGGACAATGTGTCGTTTAAGTTTGGGAGTACTTATATTTTTGAGTCTTTGTGATTGAGTTTTTTTTGTCTTTTATTGTGTCTATATGAGTCAATTTTTTCTTATGATCATGCATGTTGTAGTTGCTGAAAACGCCTAGTGATCTAAGTGGGATAATATAATGGAATTAGAAGCTAAATCAGTGTGCTCAAGTTAGATATGCCAAAAATTTATGAAAATCTAATTATTTGGGATATTTGTGCTTAGCTGATGCGTTGTCAATTGAAAAATGTCTATGAAGTCTGCTTGCTTGTTATTTGAGGAGAGAGATGACTCAGACATTTTTTTGTTAGCCCCTCTTACCTTTCATTACCTACCTTGCAATAAATTGTATCCCTAGTCTGTCCCTTTGAGCCTACAATGAGTTATTTCTTTGACACCTTGTGATTCCCTTATGTGCCATAAGCAGTAATTGAAAAATTGGGATGAAGAAGTGTGAAAAATAAATACGAAAAAAGAGTAAAAAATTGATGCACCCCAATGAAAAATAATGCAAAAGATTAAGTTTTGGGGTGCCTATGTGAATATGTTTCATACTCTCAAAAAGAGAAAAAGGGAGGGATAGGTATGAATGAAAAAAGAATACCAAAAAGAAAGACAAACTGATTGAATGAGAAAAACGCTTATGGTACGTAAATTGAGCATAAATGCCTACTTTTACCTACCCATGCCTAAGCCTACATTACAACCCTGAAAAGTCCTGAAGATATCTAATATGTATGTCTATGATTAGTGGAGAATAGCAAGCAAACAGGCCCATAGAACTAAATAAAATTGACATGCATGGGTTAGTGTTCATATTTCTATTGTGTGTGATTGAAGTGAATTTGCGAAATATCTGACTTGAAATTCTAGATTGTTATATATTCATGCTACAGTTGTTCTAACATATTATCTCAACTGTCGTTCATGTTTTTCTAAGTAACCTTGTGCAGCTGCTTGATTTGAGTCTTTGAGTCTTTTTTATTTTGTTTCTTTATTTTTGTTTTCTGCTTTACTCGAGGGCGAGCAAAGTTTAAGTTTGGGAGTTTGTTAGGCGTATTTTGTATACGTTTTTGAGTCATTTTATTTAATATTTTACTTGTTTTTGTTGTGTTTAGAATAGTATTAGGTTCGTTTTTCTTTCTTTTGAGTCACATCGGTTCAAAAAGACAAAATGGCGAAAATGAGCGAAAATGGGCAGAAAATGAGGGTCCCGAGGCAAAAAGGTTGAAAATTGGAAATTCGGACGAAGGCAAAGCAGCACCGTGGTGCCGGTCAGACAGGACCGCGGTGCTAGAATTACTGAGAGGCTACAGGACTTTCGGCACCGCGATGCCATTCTTTAGAACCGCGGTGCCGAGGCGAATTTGGCCAAGAGCAGAAGGGTCCATAGGGCACGAAATTTGCAACATACTTACGACCTAGGGATTAGTCTAGTTTGGCGGAGTTCATTCTATCACATAACACAACTCAGGGCAAGGATTAAGGCTACAATTAGAGACTTAGTTCTACGTAATTTTTCTTTCGTTTTCAATTCAGTCTATGTTTGGAATTGTATTAGTTCTTAGCATGTCTATGGCTAGGAGCTAAACACTTTATTAGGGCTTTCCTTTTGAATCGCTTGAAACTTTATTTCATGACTTAATGCATTAGTTGATTTCTTCTTCACTTGTTAAGATTTATTCAATAATTTGTATGAATGCTTGATAGTTAACTGATCACTAATTATCAGAATCTATATGATTTCGAATCAAGAACCGAGAGAAGAGATTTGGATATGCTGTAATTGAATAGACATAGGTTAAAATCGTGGACAAAAGTACCCCGATACTTGTATAGCATTATAGGTTAATGTTCGTAATCCTCCTATGTGGTAAATCCTATCATAGAAATATAGAAGGGTTCTGCACTGGGGTTGAGCGATTATATATCCTAACCGGAATATAAGACAGTCTAGTTAACCGCTATCTTAACGTAGAAGAAGAAGTCATTCTAGTTGCATTAACGATTAAATAGAGTGGATAGTCGAGGATTTTGGAAGCCCTAATTCCTTCATAACTGATTACAACTTAACTAGTTTAGTCAATTCTTGCAATTATTCTATTAGTTAAACAAAACCCAACTCAACTATCGATTGCCAAATAGATAACATAAAATAGATGAACGGTAATTAGAAACCAGTCTCTGAGGACGATATTCGGTCTTATCAGACTATATTACTTGTGAACGATACGTACACTTGCGTGAGCAATTGGAAACTGTCCACTAACACCGCTCTTGCTCCTTCCTTGTGGCATGCTCGCCTAGGTCATCCGGGGTCGTCTATTTTGTCTGCTTTAGATAAAAATAAGCTTATTTCTTGTAAGGGTACGCGTAGTACTCCGAATTGTCAATCTTGTTATTTAGGGAAAATTGTTAAGTTACCGTTTGTAGCTTCGAATTCTCAAACTTCAATGTCATTTGATATTATTCATAGCGATATATGGACATCTCCAGTTATTTTTTAATCTTGGATGACTAGTCTAAATTTTTATGGATGTTTTCAATTGCGAATAAATCACAAGTTTTTTCCATCTTCATAAAATTTAGAGCTTTCATAAAAACCTAATTCGAACGGGAAATAAATAACATCCAATGTGATAATGGTAAAGAGTATGACAATGGGAAGATTAGGGAGTTGTGTGCTAAAAATGGATAAATTTTCATTTTTTTTGTCCTCATACGTCTTCACAAAATGGGAAAGCTGAACGAAAAATTTGTATCATTAATAACATTATCCGCACCTTATTGGTTCATTCTTCCGTCCCTTCATTGTTTTGGCATCATACGCTACAATGTTACCGATCTACTTAATATTTTTCCCTCTAAAGGTTTTACATATTCCTCCCCTCTTCAAGTTTTATACAAAAAGGCTCATTCGTATTCTCATCTTAGGGTCTTTGGCTGCTTATGTTATCCACTGTTTCCATCCACCACAATCAATAAACTTCAGGCACATTCTACCCCGTGTGTGTTTTTGAGTTATCCGTCAAATCACTGTAGTTATAAATGCATTGATTTGTCCTCTAAACGAATCATTATTAGTCGTCATGTTCTATTTGATGAATCTCAATTTCTATTTTCTAATGTAGAAAAACTCGTGCTAATTCTTATGATTTTTTGGATGATGATATCTCCACCTATGTTCTCCGTCAGTTTTCAGATTTTTCAGAAAATACGTCATCAGCGTCGCGTCCCTTAGTGGAGGCACCGCAGCGCCTGTCTTCCGATGAAACGATCTTTTTAATTCCGTCGTCGTCGCGGCCGCCGGGAAAAGCGCGCGGCTGAACTCGAAGAGCTCGAGTTCATCAGTCTGCGCGCCGACGGTAATTTAAATCGGTCAGAGCCCATCTGCTGTTGGCGATCTGTCATCTTAGAAAATTCCCAAAATTCGCACCATCCAGCCCCAAGTCATGGTCCAATCACTCGCAGTCAACGGGGTATTGTTAAACCAAAAATTTAAATTTAAATTCTAATGTTCTAAGTCTCCCTTACCCGGTAATCATGTGTCTGCCCTAAATGACCCTAATTGAAAAATTGTCATGACCGATGAATGTAATGCTCTTATTGATAATAAGACGTGGGAGTTGGTGCCCCGTCCACCTGGTGTTAATATTATTCGGTCTATGTGGATTTTTGCACATAAAGAGAATTCTGATAGTTCGTTTGCGAGGCATAAGACTTGTCATGTAGATAATGGTAAGGCTCAGCAGGTTGGTGTGGATTGTGGTGAGACTTTTAGCCCGGTGGTTAAACCGGCGACTATTTGTACTGTGCTCAGCTTGGCTCTTTCGAAATCATGGCACATTCATCAATTAGATGTGAAAAATGTTTTCCTACATGGTGATCTTCATGAGAAAGTGTATATGCATCAGCCCTTGAGGTTTGGGGATATTAGATATCCTAATCATGTATGTTTATTGAGGAAGTCCTTGTATGGGCTTAAGTAGTCTCCACGGGCATGGTATAAGAGGTTTGCTGACTATGTTTCGACTATGAATTTCTCTCACAGCAGGTCTGATAAGTCATTATTCATATACCGTCAGGGATCTTCCATGACTTATATTCTATTATATATTGATGATATTATCTTGACTGCCTCTTCTGATGTTTTACGAAAATCCATTATGACAATGCTCAGTTCTGAGTTTGTCATGAAGGACTTGGACCAATTGAGTTACTTTTTGGGGATTGTTGTAACTCGTCATGCAGGTGGATTGTTCTTATCACAGTGAAAGTATGCAACAGAGATCATTGAGAGGGCTGAGATGTCATTCTGTAAGTCCACTTCTACTCCAGTTGATACTAAACTCAAGTTGGGTGTTGCAGCTGGCTCTCCCTATGAGGATCCGACCCGCTATCGTAGTTTTGCAGGCGCCCTTCAGTAACTGACGTTCACGCGACCTAATATTACATATGTCGTACAGCAGCCAGCAGGTGTGTTTGTTTATGCATGATCCCAGAGTTGAACATATGAATGCGCTCAAACGCATTCTTAGGTACATTCAGGGAACACTTGAGTATGGCTTGCATTTGTATCCTTCGTCAACGTCTACACTAGTCTCTTATACAAATGCTGATTGGGATGGTTGTCCTGACACCAGACGGTCTACGCCTGGCTATTGCATGTTTTTAGGTAATAACTTGGTCTGATGGTCTGCCAAGCGTCAATCCACGCTTGAACGTTCAAGTACAGAGGCCTAGTATCGAGGGGTAGCCAATATGGTTTATGAGTCATGTTGGTTACGAAATCTACTTTTAGAGCTTCATTGTCCTATTGAGAAGGCTACCTTGATGTATTGTGATAATATAAGTGTCATCTACCTTTCTGGTAATTCAGTTCAACACCAACGTACTAAGCACATAGAGATGGATATTCACTTTGTTCGAGAGAATGTAGTTAAAGGACAGGTATGCGTCTGCTATGTCTCTTCCAGATATCAGATTGCAGACATCTTTACAAATGGTCTTCCCTCGGTCCTTTTTGAAGATTTTAGAGACAATCTCAACGTACGAAGACCACCCGCTATGACTGCGGGGGTGTGTTAAATGAAGCTCACAGGCCCAAGCGTCGCGGCCCAGTCCCAAAACTGTTCCATGAACAGTGATTTAATTGTATATATTTAATATATATTATATTAGTCTTATATCTTAATTAGACTTGTATTATTATCATAAGTGTATAGTTATTCTTTATATAGAATAATGATTTTAGATATAAAGTAGGAATAAGATTCTTTTATTGTAACTTATATATATGTCTTTTATCAATAAAAATAATTAAGAGATTTTTTTTTTTTTACGAATAATGATATGAGCACGCAAATAGATAAATAATTCAAGCTCAATCGATACCTATGCTCACCTGAATTCAATAATCTTTGATAAAAATGATAAATTTATACGTAAAGTTCAAGTTCCAATTAAATTTCAACAAATAATAGGTCCTAATTTATATTCTTAAAGATCCAATAAATTCCAAGGTGGAACTTACAAAAAACTAAAATCATACATTAGCCTCCCTCAAATACTCTAGCTTTATTTTGATTGTTTGATTGTGATTATATTTTGTATTGAGTCGAAGGTCTTCCGAAAACAACAGTTTTACCTATCAAGATAAAGATAAAGTTTATGTACACTCTACCCTCCCAAACATCACGACGCGAGATTTCACTTAGATGTTATTTGTTTTTGCCGGTCTCAAAGCACACATAGCACATGAACAATTAGACAAATAAAAAGGCATATATGACTAGGGGTGCACAAAGGGTCAAAACCGGACCGGACCGAGGACCGAACCTTCGGATTCTCCGGACCGAAGATCGGACCGAATTTCTCGGTCCGGTCCGATCTAATGGACCGATGGACCGAATCCCCACTCCCCAGCGATCCCCGTCCACCCATTCCAGCCAGCCCACTCCCCACCCCGGCGGCCACTTCCCGTAGCGGCCAAATCGGACGTATTGACATATGAAATATAAGTTGTAAATTGATCAAACTTTATACTGGCCATAACTTTGCGCTTTCGGACGTCCGCTTTACCTAAAAAAATTGATTTCGCGTATTTTTACGATACGGTGGCCAAAGCTGCGTAAGCGGTTTGATTCGCCGATTTATCCAAAAACGCCCATCTTGCCTCAATTTCTCTTTTCCCCAAATCGTTACGTTTTCCCATTTTCAAATCTAAATATCTCGCGATGTACAATATATTTCAACGTAAAAATTGCGTGCACCGCGATCGAGAATGTCAATTTCAGATTGAAAATTCAATTTAAAAAAATGGGTCCCTAACCCGACCAAATTATATATATATTATATATTAGGAATTTAGAAAATTAGGAATTATATATATTAGGAATTATATTATATATATATGAGGAATTATATATATTAGGAATTTAGAAAATTAGGACTTATATATATTAGGAAGGAATTTAGAAAAGTAGGAATTATATATATTATATATATTAGGAATTATATATATTAAATATATTATATATATTAGGAATTATATAAATTATATATATTATAAAAAATAAAAAATCGGTCCGGACCGA
Organism: Przewalskia tangutica; assembly: GCA_029844215.1. Taxonomy (NCBI): domain Eukaryota; kingdom Viridiplantae; phylum Streptophyta; class Magnoliopsida; order Solanales; family Solanaceae; genus Przewalskia; species Przewalskia tangutica. The sequence continues at coordinate 2,082,995 of CM056719.1, forward strand.
AAACCGAAACAAGATTTTTAAAGGACCGAAGACCGGACCGATAATCTCGGTCCGGTTCGGTCCGGTCCAAAGAGGGTCGGTCCGGTCCGATTTTTCGGTCCGGACCGAAAATTGTGCACCCCTGTATATGACAAATGCCTGAAAACTTTATTAATTCTTAACTGATAAGTACTACTAAACTTTTTAAAGATCAGATTTTTCGATATTCACATAAATGACAAAACGACGATAATTCATCGCATCACAAAACGTCCGCCATCACCTCTCCCCATATTAAACTAGGGGTGGCCAGTGGGGGATCGGATTGGGGTCGAACAGAGCCAACCCGACTCATTGGCCACCCTTATATTAAAATTAAACTACATTTTCCTATCATATATTTTTAACTATTTCCTAATATCTGAAATTAAAAGGGGGCATTACAAAATTAAACAAAAATTACAAGTAACTAAACTAATTAAACAAACGTCCAAAACATGCAGCCATCTCCGATACATGCAGCCATCTCCGATCACCACACGCCAGCAATTTCACATGTTCTCCGGCGCCGGAGGAAAATTAAGGTCAAAATTCACGCCTTTCGTGCTTGCTTTGCGATGATTACCAAAAAAATTAATCACCGATGAAGACGACTCCGATTCGCTCTTCACCACACACTTGCCTGAACCACCTCCATCTCCACCGCAGAACTTCGCCGTATTTTTCCGGCAATTGTTTATCACTCCGGCTCGTTGCAGAGCATCTAAACAGTACATTTGATTCATCGACGGTATTACTCCGGTACTACCTCCGGTGATCGGAGAATCATGAAATTGATGATTCTGGAACAAAAACTTACCTACACCGTTGCTAAATATACCGCCGGAGCTTCCAATAGCTCCGAGGCTTAGATCTAACGTCGATGATTCTACCACTGCCGTCGCCAGCGATGACTCAACGTCAACAGTACTGCTCTGACTCGGACTACGATTTCCTGTAAAAGAAATCAAAATTAGTTAAGATTTAGTAAATAATTTATGTCAGGTTAGAATTTGAAATCAAATTTAAATAGAAATACTTAAAATATGTTTCGTATTATTATAAATGTAAGGAGTATTACCTAATTTTACATCCTCCGCTGTCGTAATCGGAAAATTAGTTTTCGCCTTGATACCGCGAAACTCACGCGCCGCCGCATCATAAGCTTTTGCAGCGTCCTCCGCCGTGTCAAATGTACCAAGCCAAACACGGCTCTTTTTACCCGGATCTCTAATCTCCGCCGCATATTTTCCCCATGGCCTCTTCCTTACACCTCTATAATGCACCTCCTTTGAAATACCTTTTCCGGCCGCCGCCATCATCGCCGCCGTACATTTATCCTTAGGTGCCATATATACTCTGCCACTTTCCGTTAAATCAACGATTTATATACGTATATATATATGTTGAGAGGAAACGTAGGGGGGAAAGTGCTGCTTAAATAGGAAAGTGGTACGGGATGGCACACACAGTCAATGGAGTGTTTGACTGATTTTAATGTGGGGACCGCAACATGTTACAGCAACATTTAATAAGTGAACACTTACCACGGTGTGGACGAGTAATTTCGCTTTTTTTACCCCAAATAAGTGAACATTATTTTTTACCGAAAAAAGGTAAATGAGCATTATTTTTTATCGGAAAAGAGTACAAAGGTAAAAAACTAATTCATTTAATCTTGATTAAATAAAATGATAAGTATTTTGAAAACAAATATTTTTAGTAAGGACGACAAATATTTTGAAACGGAAAAAATATAGTGTAACATAATATTAAAGTTGATCCCGCAGAAAATTGGCAGTTATAATAAAATGTTATAAAAGATTTACTATTATAGAAATGTCTGAATAACAACAATAACATACCCAGTGAAAATTTCACAATGTGAGGAAAAAGGTTCGAATAAATTAACATTTATTATGTGTTAAGTCATTTAAATAGAAATGTGTTAGACTAAATTTGTATTATTATATTCTATATTTGATTGTAATATAGCAATAGGGTATGTGTCACGAATTTCATATATGAAAATTAAATTTAATTAATTAAAGAGTAAATATACTTAGTCAAAAATTACAAAGGATCTAAATCAAAATTTATATATAGCTAAAGGACTAAAAGTACAATAATCTCTTTTTATAATCTGATATACAGTTATACGCTATTTGCTTCTATACATATATCCGAATATTTGAGTGCAATTTACCACTTTGAAATTAATTGGGTTATGCCCGTAAGGACATATATCCGAATACTTTATTGAGATTGCATGGGCTATTTGTCTGTATTTTATTCAAGATGGCCACGTGCAAGTTGCATAAAAGAAACAAAAAATGGCAAAATGAGTATTTTCTTTTAGTTTTGAGTTTATTCTTTGCAGCTCAAGAAACACAATAACAGCAATAACATACCCAGTGAAATTCCACAATATAAGTTTATGGAAAATATAATATACTCAGACCTTATTTTTATCTTGGTATATAGAACGGTTGTTTCCGAGAGATTCTCAGCTTAGGACAAGCAAATCAAAAAACAATCAAACCCGATCAAAAAACTAAAGCAGTAAAAAAATACTGATAACAAACGCGAATAAGCCATGATATTTCAGCGAAACGTGGAGGAAATTTTGATTTTGTGGGAAAACTACACCAATTGATTTTGAGGGAAAACACCAATCATGCAAGAAAACTGAAATTATGTTTATCCTATCGAGAATTAAGTGACGAAAAAGAATAAATTTGCTTAAAGTTCGAGATGTAATAAATTACGTTACACAACAACATATTACGTATCATGTGAATGTCATCATGTAAATTATCTCTGATTATATACAGTAAATCCTCTATAAATTAATAATGTCGAAATCACGAAATTTTATTAATTTAAATAGGCATTAATTAATCGATAAATTAATAATTTATTAATTTAAAGAATTTTTTTCCGATTCAACGAACCTACATTATTTTTCATGAATAAAACATATACATTATATTGAATGGCTACATATACATTGTATTGAAGGGCTACATAATGTTGAGTTGTTTTTTTTGTCATCCAACATGACATCAAAAATTCAACCATGTGATGCAGGGGTAATAAGAACTTTCAAGATGCACTACCGCAGAGAATTTTACCGTAAGGTATTAGAGGGCTATGAGTTGGGAGAATATGATCCAAAAAAAATTAATGTTTTAGATGTCATCAATCTTGCAGTCTCAACTTGGACGATAAATGTTCAGCAAGAGACAATAGCAAATTGTTTTCGACACTGTAAAATTCGTTCGCAGGATGAAGTAGCATCAAGGCATTTAATTGAAGGAACTACTGAAGAAGACATTCATGAACTTGATACGATGATTAATGGCCTTGGGTATCGCAACAAAATGGATGTCAATCACCTATTGGATTACCCGGGTGAAAATGATACATGTTCAGAGGTCCAAAGTTTAGAAAACATTGTAGCTAGTGTTGTTGAAAATCCTATTGATGATAAAACTGAAGATGATACAATGTCTTTGCAACCAATTTTGCGGAAGGAACCACTCATAGCGACAAAAACTCTTCGCAATTTTTGTTGCGGTGTGAAAACAACACCGAGTTTTGGATGCGATGAGAAAGTTAGAGATGAAATACAACTAGATTTAAATTTTAAGAAGAATCAAACAACAATAGAATCACATTTTACTAAGTTGTCTTAGTTATATTTGTAATTTTATAGAATTATTAATTTATTAATACTGAAGGGACCATAAATTTATATAAGGGTCTTCCGGAAAATTATTATCTTATTAATTTATCGAAATTATTAATTTACACCTTGGGCCCAAGTTGGGATCGAAAAAAATATTATTTTAAAAAGATTATTAATTTATCGAGTATTAATTTATAGAGATTCTATTGTACTCTTATATCTTAACGTTTTCAATTCTGCAATAAATAATATTGTCTTTTACGTTACGAGACAACAAATTACGTATCATGTGAATGTCGTCATGTAAATTAATTTTAGTTATGTGCTCTTATATTGTAAGGTTTTCGATTCCTCAATAAATAAAACACAAGATTTAAAGTAAATGCATTTAGAAACTATTGAGTAATGACAAAATTTCAATTTAGTTATTGGAATATCATAAATTTCTTGAGCATATACTGGACTTTCAAATGATATGAAATGTACTTCAAAAGACAATTTAATTTTGCTTAACTATATAATTAGAGGTCCTATAAGTAAAATCAATATAGTTATACTTGAAATTTTACAACAAATATTAAATTAACCAGGTAGAATAAAAAGAAAAAAAAACTAACAATTATATTCATGAGATCGAAAGCTCAATTTCTTGATGACTTCATTATTTCTAGCAATGCTTTATATAAAACAATAACAACTTGTTGGAGGGTAGTTATGTGTTGTATTGTATATGTTGCTGGTTTAAATATAATATTTTTTAATTGTTTTTTAAATTTTATTATATATTTTATTATTAAATTCATTGTTATGTAACTGTAAGATGATATTAATCTTTCTTGGGAGTCTTTCATTAATATCAAGGTATATATAGAGTACAATATTCATCTTTTATACAATAGGAATCCTAAGCTTATACAAAAGAGGAATCATAGTCTTACCATAATTATATTTACACAATATATGAAAATATTCTAATTATGGGTAGGGAATATATTATTTCCTATATTTACACGTCTACACACCCCATCAGTCTGAGCGGGAGGAGGCCGGACGCTGAGACTGGATCTGAAGTCAAGAAACAACTGTCTGGAAAGTCCTTTGGTAAAAATGTCTGCATACTGATAGGATGATGGAACATGTAACACTCTGACATGGCCTAGAGCAACTTTCTCATGAATAAAGTGTATGTCTATCTCAATGTGCTTGGTTCGCTGATGCTGAACCAGATTATAAGAAAAATAGATAGCAGAGATGTTATCACAGTATACAATAGATGTCTGACGCAAAGGACACTGAAGTTCTAACAGTAAGTTCCTGAGCCAACAAATCTCAACTACTATATTTGCAACGCATCTGTACTCAGTCTCGGCACTGGATCTAGATAGGGTAGTCGGTCGCTTGGCAGACCAAGAAATCAGATTATCCCCTAAGAAAACACAAAAGCCGGAGGTGGAGCGTCGCGTGTCCGGACACCCTGCCTAATCTGCATTTGTATATGAGAGTAGTCTGTTTGGCGCGAAAGGTATAAGTGCAAACCATAATCAAGAGTACCCTTAATTTATCGAATGATACGCTTAAGAGCAGTGAAATGAGACTCCCTAGGGCATGCATACATAAGCACACATGCTGAACAACATAAGCTATGTCTGGCCTGGTAAATGTGAGATACTGAAGTGCACCTGCAAGACTCCTATACATAGTAGGATCAGAGACTGGAGCACCATCCATAACACTGAGATTAGATTTCGAATCGACTGGAGTAGGCACAACTTTGCAATTCGCCATCTTAGCCCTGTGCACTATCTCCTATGCATACTTACGCTGACACAAGAACATGTGATTGGCAGACCTGGTCACTGATATCCCCAAAAAATAACTCAGCTTTTCCAAATCAGTCATTGCAAATTCGGACTTAAGCAAGGCAATAATCTCATTTTTCAATATATCTGAGGAGGCAGTCAGAACAATATCATCCACGTACAGTAATAAGTAAGTAGTGCTACTACCTCGATGAAAAATGAAGAGTGATGTATCACTCTTGCTGCATACAAACTCAATCTGCAAGATATACTTGGCAAAACGATCATACCACGCACGGGGAGCCTGTTTCAGGCCATATAGTGACTTACGGAGACGGTACACATAGTGAGGGACTGCTGGATGGGTGAACTCAGACGGTTGATGCATGTACACTGTTTCTCTCATGTCCATATGTAAGAATGCATTCTTCACATCAAGTTGATGGATCGGCCAGTGTTTGCCCATGACAATGCTCAAAACTGTGTGAATAGTATCCGGTTTGACAACCGAGCGGAAGGACTCTCCACAATCAATGCCCTCCTGCTGATTTTTGCCATTAGCCACAAGACGGGTCGTATACCTCTCAAGATCCCCATTGTCTCTGAACTTGTGACGAAAAAGCCACATACATCGAATTACATTCACCCGCCAGTGCAGTACTAGATCTCACGTGTGTTGTTTAGTTAAAGCATTGAATTCCTCATACATAGCCGCATTCCAATTAGTGTCTTGTTTGGCCAATTTTGGGTTCTTTGGAAGTGGAGAGATGGTTTGGGCAAAATGTTGAAATGGACTTTGAGTTTGAAGATCCCATGTTTTGAACGAGTTTCCATTGGATGGGTAGGGACAGTGGGTGGCGGAGTGGTGTCTGAGACAGTGGGTAAAGTTGGATAAGGAGAAGGTGGGGGCGAAGTCGTCGGAGGAGCCGCGACTCCTGGATCGAGCGCTGCGGCGCTAGAAGGTTGACAAGCTTCTCTGAAGTTTGGGCGCTGCCGCGCCTCAGCACAGGGCCGCGGCGTCGCGGCGCTAGAAGGTTGACAAGCTTGCGAAGTTTGGCGCCAGCGGCCAAAGACAGGTCGCGGCGCTGTCGACGGTATTCCTGAAGATTGCTCACTGGAAATCAGGCTCCGCGGCTCTGACGATGGAACAGAGAACGTGAGTTGTTTGAGGATGAGGGGAGAGATGGCAGGCTCGTCAAGAAATGAGTAGTCCGGTTTTTGGTATTTTGGAAGATTCGAAAACGGGAATATGGTCTCGTCGAATGTGACGTGGTGAGATATGTGAATTTGACGAGTCGACAAGTCATAGCATAGATAGCTCCTATGATTTGGCGGGAATCCTAGGAAGACACAGAGAGTAGACCTAGGAGCAAGCTTGTGAGGGACGGTAGAATTGAGGTTGGGATAGCACAGACAACTGAAAATCCGTAGATGATCATAGGAGGGGACTCTATGGTAGAGAATTTCGGTAGGGGTCATATTGTGAAGAGTGCTAGTAGGGAGAATATTTAGAATGTATTCTGACATTTTAGCAGAATATACCCATAAAGAAGGAGGTAGGGAGAATATTTAGAATGTATTCTGACATTTTAGCAGCATATACCCATAAGGAAGGAGGTAGGGAGGCATGAATTAATAGGGTGTGAATCATATTGTTAATAGTACGTATGATTCTTTCAGTTTTACCGTTTTGTGGTGAGGTATGAGGGCATGAGAAGCGAAAAACCATGACATTATTTTTACAAAACCGGTGAAACATAGAGTTATTGATTTCACGACCATTATCGCACTGAAATGATTTTATACTTTTTCCAAATTGTGTGTGGATAAACTTGCGAAACTCAAGAAATTTGGCAAACACTTCCGATTTAAATTTAAGAGGATATAACCAAACATAGTGTGAGAAATCATAAAGCAACACAAGATAGTATTTATGACCGAGAGAACTAGAGATAGGAGATGTCATAAATCGGTATGTATAATATCAAAAGGAGCAAGTGTAACACTAGTAGATGATTTAAACGGAAGACGAATATGTTTGCCTAAAGAGCAAGAAACACAATTTTGGGCAAGTTTCCCATTACAAGCAATGAAATTGTTGCCTTTAAGAAAATTAAAAACTGGGACTCCTGGATGACCCAGCCTATTATGCCAAGTTGAAGAAGAAACAGCCGCTAGAGTGACGGGAGAGTAAGATCTGGCAGCGGAGGTGGAAGTGAATGGATAGAGATCCCCCGTGCTATTGCATCTCGTAAGAGGTGTCCCCGTATGAAGATCGTTCACAGTAAAACCAAAAGGGTCAAAATCCACGGAGACAAAATTATTACGAGTAAATTGGAGGACAGATATGAGGTTCTTAATCATGTGGGGGACATATAGGGTGTTTTTGAGGGAAAATGGTGGATGAGGAGGTTGTGTGTATGTGGTACCATACCCTTTAACTGGAATGCGTTGTCCACCACCAACTGTAACATATTGAGGATGCTTTAAACAAAATAGTTTAGGGATAGCACCTGCAGATTGGGTGACGTGAGATGTGGCGCATGAGTCCATTTACCAAGTATTGTCAGGTTGTTGCATGGAGAGGGTGTTGAATGTCTGTCCCAACTCAGTGGGTGTCATGCCGGATGAGGGCTGCAAAACCTGACCTTGCATGAAGTGGACCTGCTGCGAGGCTGGAGTAGGGCCCATCAAACCAGGGTAAGAATATGAATTGTAGGGCTGCTGGTACTGGAATGGACTCGGTGTCGCGGCTCTGACCTTCAGGCGCCAGGTGCGAATTGTCGGCGAGTCGCGGCGCTTGTTCGCCATCCTCTGTTGTTATTCTTCTTCTGGTTACATTGGCCGCGACCGCGCCACGATCACGGCCTCCTTTGTCGCGGCCCCTGCCACCCTTTCCACCGCGTTCATGTTGCGGTTGAGAATTTTCTGGCGGCGTTGGATCTTGAGGGCGCGTTTCGACCGCTAGTGCCTTCTGAGTTCTGACTGTGCTCATCCTGCTTAGAACATCGAGTCTCTTCGAGCAACAACTGCGAGCGAGCTTTATTAAAGCTGGGTAACGGATCTGCATGTTGAATCATGGTGGCCAAAATATCATATTCGCCTTTAGGAAGGCCAGCAATCAATTGTAACACCAGTTTGGTGTCGATGCACTCGTCGATGCGGCAAGTTGATCACGGTAGCTTTAATCGCTTGCGATGCTCGATACATTGGAAAAGTTTTCAAGACGTGTATTATTAAATTGCTCCTCTAAATACACAGCACGAGTGTGCTTATTGTCCTGAAAAATTTCCTCCAAACGATTCCATAACTCAAGGGTTGTGGCGCCAAATTTCATGATAGTAAGAAGAAGGTCCTGAGAAATACTATCATAAATCCACTGTTTGATGTCGGCGTCTAGATGACGCCAAGTAGACTCATCAACCTCCGGAGGGCGCAGAATGGTGTCATCGATGTGATCAAGCACGTTATAGAGACATGCATGATTACGAAACAGTTCAACCTAGGGAGAATACTGATTGTTTTCTTGATCAAGAAGAATGAGAATAGAGTTCTTGATGTTTGTAACAGTTAGAGTTGGATGAAAAGATGATGACAACGTGGTGGTGGGATTTGTGGAGATAGAAGATTCAGAAAGTGTGGAAGATTCAGGGATAGTCATTTAGAGAAGAGAGGAATGAAGAAGAAAACCTAGAATTTGTAGGAGGGGCCGCGGCGATTTCCGAGGGGGGGGGGGGGTTCTCGGCGGCGGTAGGAAGAAAGAGTTCTAGGGTTTTGGGTGTTTGACTCTTAATACCATGTAATATGATATTAATCTCTCTGGGGAGTCTTTCATTAATATCAAGGTATATATATAGTATAATATTCATCTCTTATACAATAGGAATCCTAGTCTTACCATAATTATATTTACACAATATATGAAAATATTCTAATTATGGATAAAAAAAATATTATTTCCTATATTTATTACTGACGATTTTTTTTATTTTGTCTAATGACCGATTCGTGATGTGATTGCATCATTAGTTCATTACCTTATTTTTTCGTGTTGTCTTTAATCATATTTTATCATTTATCATATATGTTTATAATAGTAATTCTATCCCCGTACTCTACTATTCTTGTACTCCTACTAGATTTTTATCCATCAAACTCATGATGTATGAACTCCTACTAGATTTTTATCCTTCAAATTTCTGATATTTTTGATATTATGTAACGACAGAAAATTAGACAAAATATCCAAATATTAAACAATTACTACAACAATATATCAATATAATCCAACAACTGAGGTCTGAAGTACTGTGTACACATACTTTAACCCGATCTTAAAAGATATAGAGATTATTTTTGATAGACCATCAACTCAAAAAAAAACATATCAAAGTAATGTGACCTCTATCCATATTATGTACACCAACACTATAAAATATAATACGAAATAACTATATATCAACCCGAGCGTAAAAAAAAAGGAGTAATATTTTTTAAAATGTAGACGTGGAAGCTAGAGAACTACTCAATCCGTCCCAAAATAAGTGTCAACTTAAGAATTCAAGATATAAATTGGTTTTTTTTCCTATTATACCCTTAGACAAAAACTGATAAACTCTTTATTCAAAAAATATTTATTAACAAGTTCTCTATTCAATACATAAATTGTTACTATTCAATATTCATGCATGATTTAATCAAAAGAGAAAAATAATCTATTTTTATTAAATCTGAATAGTTTGGAAAACTTTCCATCGCATTATTAATTTTTTATTTATTTTGTTAAGACGACATTTATTATGAGACGGATTAAGTACTTAAAACAAAGATATTGGAAACCGGATATAGCCGATAAAAGTTGAGTTGTCGGCGGTGGTCCGATAAATCGCCACATAATATGGATCCGTTTCTCTTTCTATAGTGACGTTGGCGGGCGGGTCACTTTTTGGTGGGCCCCAAATATTTGATCGGCTCGCCGCCCCATTAGGTGGGCCATTAAAGCTAAAACACGTCTATGTACGCGTGTTTGCCTAAAATGTGTTGATGTAAAAAGACTTTTCGTTTCAAATAAGGATCTAAAGTATTATATATAGGTTCATTAGTTTAGTTTAGAATATAACCTATTGACTTTAAAGGAAGATTAAAATTTAAATTGCGAGTTTTTCAACAATAACATATACAGTAAAATTTTAAAGCGGAGTTTGAAAAGGTAGTATATATGTAGATTTATCCTTATTTTGTGAAAATAGAAAAAATTATTTTCGATAGACCAATATCTCAAGTAAAATATATCAAAATAGGTATAAAAAGAAAATATCGTACAAGGATAAACAGATAAAAGAACAATAGACCAATATCTCAAGTAAATTAATCTATTAAAGATCTTTAATCAACATTTGACAGACATTGTTTTGAACAAAAATGAATAGGAATAAGTTAATTTAAATAACCGTCGAGGTAAAAAAGATAGTGTGTATATCAGCCGAAAGTCTATCGAAAATAATATCTCTATCTCTCAAGTAGGGGAGGATTTAGAGAGTGAACACCATCGACAAAAAAATTACATCGTATATAGGGTAGATTTTTTGTGCTTATAACTTTTAAATACCTTAAACAAATACAAAAGATTAGCTCAAGTAATTCAGGATATTTAAAATTATCTTTAGCGTCCAAGGTTCACTTTTTTTTAACACCTCCATGAAAATCTTTAATCTGCCACTGCATTGTGTCAAGATAGGGCTAACAATAATTTCGATTTTTGTTGTTTTTGTAAGTAGTAATGTGTAGAACGGAAAAATAACACAACAACTATTTGTTAGAAATCTGGAAATGATCAAATATGAGGGTTTGCTGAGTCGACCAAATTCTTGATCTATCTTTAAGATAATATTGCCCCGTATATCCTTTCAACGAGTGTAATGACAACTTATCTCCCAAGATACAACAGCAATCAAACAAATGAGCAAAGGGAACTCAAGTGTTTGCTTTGAAAGAGAGATCTTTGAGTGTTTGTGATTGCAAGAGAGGAAGACAATTTCAGAGAATTGTTGAGGGTAAGATGTCAAGTGTGTTTCCAAATGAGTCTTGTGTCTCATTTTATAGTGTGTAGATGATGACCCTCCAAATGGCTAAGTAATGGTCATGAATGTCATGTTAATGCCTTGAATTTGGAGTTACAACTCAGCCAAGTAATGACTGAATTCATGAGCAAAATAATGGAGAGTAAATACTCCAAAGTCAACCCAAGAATCAATTTTTAATTCACCTCCAACGGATTGAAACAGTCGAGGAGCTGCGGCCCTTCAGTTCCAGTAACTCACTGGAACTGGAACGTCAATTAAAGTCGCGGTCCTTCGGGGAGGCGTCGCGGCCCTTCAAGCGCCACGACCCTTACTTGGAGGAGTCGCGGCCCTTCTCGATTTCGTGGTGATTTCTGATTCATTTCATCTTTACACATTATACACTTCTTCCTTCATTTACCAACATGAAATCATTCGTCATTTGACCAATAACAGTCTATTCCCTTACGTCTCAAACAATTCGTATACGTATCAATATCTCTTCCATTAAGGAAATTTTGATCTTTGACACTACGTGTGTACGTGTGTGGAAACAAGGTTTCCTACGTGCGGAGCCCCAATTATTCGATTCATAATTAATAGAATTTACTTTATTTCACGTTTAATAAATATTTTAAACAATTTTTAGTAATTATAGTATTTTTGGCCGAATAATTAATAATACTAGATATTTCTTAATATTTCGAGGTATATTTTAATTAATAGATTAATTGGATTTCAAAGTGATTATGAACAACGGAGGAAAACCCAATGAAATGAATTACCTCAATGCCTCACGCACATTTTAAATTTCCATTTTTCGTTATGGATAGCTGTGTATTTAAGAGTAATGTCCTGTTTTATTACTACGTGTCTGATAATTTAGTACAAGTGCCCTTTCTTTCACCAATTAATTAATACAGTTTGACTGGAGGTTTTACAGTGGGACTATTTCCTTACGTTTCTGGAAACTCCGTTTATTTTTGTGTATCTATGTTAGATTTCATTGGAATTTCACGCTACTGAATATGTTATTGTTGTATCTATGTGAGATGGTGGAGGTTTACTTAAAATCTCAATTAAGGTTATAAAGCTTTTAAAGATTTCCATTTTTTTGTGAAGGCATGACCGCTCTTCTTTCGAAGTGCAAGAAGTAAACTCCCGGTACGCAATAGCACCGCAAACCACGTCGGCGATTAACTACACTTGGCAAGTGTGTATGTGATCAACCAAAGAAGGTTTATGCAGGATCGAACTCGCGACTTGGCCCCGCGGTCGTATTTCTCTTCTTCTGTGACTTAGTTCTCTTCTTAGTGCTTTAAAGATTTCCATTGATTATGCCTATTAATGTCTTCTTTGAATTTCATTAACAGAAAAAGTAACACTACAATTTAGTGGCAGGTTGTTATTCTTATTGTCCCTTAATTTCAATGAGACAAAGGATCAATAATGCAAAAGTCCTTCAAGTGGTAAATCAAATTCTTAGTATGTATTTTCTCCGTCCCAAATTAGTTGTCATATTTTAATTCATACGAGAAATTATGTGAACTTTGATCAATATTTTAATTTTTTTTATCAATTTAACATGAGAAAAACTATAACTTGTAATACTTTAATTACTATTGAATATCTTAATTTTGATCGTAAAATATCTAGTTGATCTAATTCAATATTATAGCTCAGATGATTAGTTAAATTATGTTTGCCATGTGCTGGTTCAATTCCTTTTTACTCTTTATTAGCTCCATAAATTATAGACCTAGCTAGGTTTAGGTTTTGATTGATGTCCTAATGTTGTCATTTGCCTGTGGACAATTTTAAGTGTGTTGGTCAAAGAAGTAGTCTGGACAAAGAAGTTCTTCAGCTTCTTGGAAAATTATATTTCATTTAATTTACTGTAGCAAAAAATACATCATTAGTAAAGAGTTAATGCCTTAAGACTTTTTACTCAAACCTAGAGAACTATTAAGACGTTAGAGACGAGTTTACCTCATTTTCCGCAAAAGAAAATGGGTGGACAAATTTTAAGTGAAGAAAATGCTAATATTTGGCAAATAGTAGTTGCTACTACTATTATTTTTACTTTATATACAATAATGTTAGAGAATATTCTTCAAATATTCACAATATATATTATATTTATTAGTATCATATATTTAAGGTAACTTAGGATTCTTACTGTATTGAGAATCACTTTTGTACAACTATATATATTGTGATTAATGAAAGAAATCCCTAAGAGAAATTATTTCAACATCTTACATGGTATCAATAGCCTAACATCCCAAAAACCCTAAAAATTCCCCTCCCCTCCGCTCTAGGCCGCCGCCAATCCCCCCCCCCCTCCCACCGCGGTGCCTTCTCTTTCGGAATTTCTAACCTGTGGATATCATGTCTCCTCCCACCTCTCCTAAATCTAATGGTTTTACCTCTGACATAGATGACACCCACTTCCCTCCACTAAGTCATCTTTTCATCCGGCTTTTGCTGTCACAAACATCAAGATTTTTGTCTCTATTATTCTTGATCAAGAAGACTGTCAATATTATATGTGGGTGGAACTGTTTTATATTCATATTTGTGCGTACAACGTGCTCGACCATATTGATGCGTCAATCCCTCGCCTTCAGCACCGCGGTCCCCTGAGGAAGCACCGCGGTGCCAACCTTCCAGTGAACTAACCTCTGAACATGTCACTTCAATAATGCCACCACCCAATGTCCCCAGTCACCAAATGAAATCGAGTTTCCAACTCATTAAACCGTCCGTCGATACGACAACAGAGTAGAGAGATATTCGCATTTCCGCGAGATACGCATGCAGCCCCTTTTAAACCCACTTGAGGCGGTAGAAACTTGTTCACTTATAATATAAACTGTGGAAACTCCTTTTCACCTCATTTCTTGACCAACCGTTTATTTTATTTTAATTCTCTTCCGTCCTCGATTTTGACGCCCAAACTTTAGTTAGATATGAATTAGCAATTTTAATATTTTCACCTTCACTACTCTGGTTTATAAATTGTTAGTATTAGAATATATGTATAACAAATGTATATAGTATTAAAGTATACATTAATTAATTATATATATATATATATATATTTACACACACATTGATTATTTATTTCATAGCTAAAATTTGTAAAATAAATATTGGTGTTATTTTTTGCCGTAAGCTTTGCTTATTTGTTGTGTAGCGTAAACCTGTATAAATTGAAACAATGGGAAGAAAAACAGAGATTGAGCCACCAACTAATAATTATCAATCCATATTTCTTATTCTTCAAAAGACCCCACAGAATAACTACACCATTATGATTAGTATATCATAATTGACTTTGCAGAGACGTTCTCAACATTTTTCTGCACCTACATAGAAAAACAATGGAATGAAGTAACCATTTCTTTCTCCCTTTCTTATTTAAAAAAAGTATTTATTCTAACTTTAGGTTTAAAGTCAGATGGTTCCAGGGTGATAGATTATCCTCAAGTAGGCAGGTTCGAGTCTTGACAACCGCTGTGTGGAGTTTCATTCCTCCTTTGTGGAGGATGAATCGCACTGACATCACTGTCCAACCTAAGTGGGCAATACCATTATTTACCTCATCCACCAATCTCTGTCGGGCCGAAGGATGGGGGCCCTGTGGGCGAGAAATTTCACCTTTTGCCCCCAAAGTATAAGTTCAAATTAATGAAAGTCTCCGCGGGACCACCAGAAAAATAATAATAGTACAAAATATCGATAATTTATGAAAAATGCATACATATATTATATAACACCAAATAGTTTTGATGAAAATGTGCGCACGGCGTATTTCAATCGATTCCAGGTGATAGATTCGCCAGTAGGCGAGTTCGACACCGCAATTTGCGATGTGGAGTTTCATTCCTTCTTTGTGGGGGATAACTCCTTATGGGCATCGGGCATTGTGCCTCCCACCTAGTAGGCCGCTGAGTCATCATGATTTACCTCCTTCACCAATTTTTGTCGGGCCTGAAGGTGGAGACCCCGTGGGCGAGAGATTTCGCCTTTTTCTCCCGAATTTTGATGGAAACGTGCATGGCCTTTTGTCAATGGTCTGATGATTGTGACATTGTCTCCGCGTTTTTTAAGATTCTAAGTAATATGCATCGATAACGTAAAGATTCTTTTATGTGATCAGTGAAAATCAAAATTTCCTTTACATGAAAATTATAGCCACTATACCGGGCACCGGCTATATCAAAGTCAAACATTGCTTTTTATACATATATACACACTTCGTATTAAATTTTGTACACTCTTAAAGAGATTCTTGGTTTCGTCACTAGATTAAATAATGTAGTTCATCCTACTATAACATGTCAATATCATTTTTACTAACCAATTATTATCATAGATATTTACTATAATTATCTTATAAGTTCCTTAATTATTAATGCATATAATTTACTGTTTTAACTTTATGTTGTCATCTTAGCATTTCTTTCGCTACTACATTTCTGATCGCCTCAAAATTATCGCAATAGGGCCCTTGACCGTCACATTAGGTCTAATGCAACGACAAGGAGCCGTTGCATCCGATGGCGTTGCATTAGGTCTAATGCAACGGCAAAAGGGACCTATTGTGACGGCTAGCACAGTTGTCGCATTAGATATGCACCTAATGCAACGATTGTATTTAGTCGTTGCATTAGCTGCATATCTAATGCAACGGCTCAAACACCTAATGCGACGGCCTGGTATGGTAGATGTGACGACGAGCTGGGGGAAGGGGATGCGACAGCTAGGGATTAGGAAGGAGCGAAATGCGACGGTCGGGTATCGATCTGAAATGAAAAGAGACCCGTCAAATTTGAGGATATTAAAAAATATGAACCGTTGCATTAGCCTTGGACAGCCGTTGCATTAGATTGGCTAATGCGACGGTCGTGTTTGGTCGTTGCATTAGACGATATAAGTCATCGCATTAGCCTATCTAATGTAACGGCGTTGCATTAGCATATTTTATGATTTGTTATAATTCTAACCCGTCGCATTAGCCACATCTAATGCAACGGTACTACATATGTCGTTGCATTAGACCTATATGAGTTATCGCATTAGCCTAAAAATGTAATAGTGTTTGGGTTGGTATGTACCTAATCAGACAACAAGATGTGAGTATAGTATTCTAGAGAGCACTAGCAAAGCATAATTTTCACGTTTCACGATAAGGTTTATGATAACAAAATAATTTTAACTTATACAAGGAGTTAAATTTGAGGAATGATTATTTACGATAATATTTTTTTCTTTGTCATTGTTAGGAGTCCCACATCGAAAATGGAATGAAAATATGGACTCTTTATATGGACTAGTACAATACTCACCATATAAGCTAGATTTTTGGGTTGAGTTAGGCCCAAGATCTATTATTTACATCGTATCAGAGCCAGATTCATTCCAATTCTTTGTTCACCGATGTTGGGGCCCCAAATTATATTGTCTACGCTCCAGTTAACGAGAATGTTAAGAGTCCCATATCGGAATATGGAATGAGAATATGGACTCCTTATATGGACTTGAACAATCATCACCCTACAAGCTAACTTTTGAAGTTGAGTTAAGGCCAAAATTCATTTCTTTACAAATAACAATATTTAAATCAGCTTGCACATTTCAATTATTCAATCATGTTCTTGTAACATTGCACCAATATGTGTACCAACAGATGTTATATACGTTGATTCTAATTTTTGCTGCCCGCTCGATTCCGAGGAATAAAGGGAGGGCTTGACCACAATCGAAAGAGGGCGACTGATGCCGCTTAAACAGTATCGAAGTAACTCTGCTCAATGCCCATTAACGCATATGCAGATGAAAACAAATCACATATAATACCTTTTGTCTATGCTAAATATTTTACCCTTAGTCTCCCATAATATATGTACCTACTTTATTAACTATTACATCATGTATAAAATGTTTCTCAAGTGATACTGCCACTTTTTTCCCAAATGCCGAAGACACCGTGTTTTACAATTTTCATGATTTATAACTGATTGATATTAACAAAACATAACCTTTTTTTGTGGCTTATTTTCAATGCTATGAGATTTCACACTTACTGTGTGTATATGTTTATATACACAGCTTCAGGGACACACACTGAGAATGTCAAGAAGTTGATCACGTGTGATATGTCCCACAAATTTGTGTTCAGACTTTAGTATGTTGAGTCAAGATTCAGTATCATTTTTATTGACAAAATTTTGCCTGTTTTCCCATTCTTGTTCCCAAAGACCAAGGGAATTGTTATGGGTGTGGCGACAATGAGACCCATATAAAACATGTTAAAATAAACCTCCAATCATCTTCAGTAGCAATTATGTTCTACAATATTAGACAAAGATTGTTCTGAATAAATTGAGTACCATACCCCCTCCCACCACTATTTTCTTATTAGTCTGTGAAGAAAAAGTGTAATACCTTTTTTGAAAATTATTTAACTTTAAACTTTCGATTAAGGAAAGCTATGATAACGAGAGGGAAGCGCTAAGAACGAGCCACTATAGATATGAGGCCGAGGCAAATGTTGTGCCACTATGTAAATCTTCTCATTAAGGATAAACCAAGAATTTTAAAGTTAAATAGATACTTTCTCCGTTTCAAAAAGGTTGTCTGATTTTGACTTAACATAAAGTGTAAGAAAGTAGAGAAGACTTTTGAATCTTGTGGTCTTAAATGAAAGATGTGTTAAATGTACAAAAATGATCTTTAATCTTGTGGTCTTAAACATGAATGAAAAAGTTGTCAAAAAAGGAAATTGACATTCTTTTTTAAACAGACTAAAAATAAAAGTAAGACAAACTTTTTAAAACGCAAGGAGTACTAAATATAAATATATCTCATTCATTTTGTATCTGACTAAAAAGGAAAAATGTCAGATAAATTAAAATGTATGGAGGGAGTCATTTTGAACTCAGTGGTTTTATATTCTATTTTCGCCTCTGATTATTCTGATTTTATATATATATATATATATATGTTATTAATTAAATCTGCTAGTCCCAACTTATTTGAGACTAAGTTCTAGTTATTAATTAAATCTGTTATTCTTAGGATCAAGGTTACATGAGAGATAGAAAAAGAAGCGGCAGGAGCCACCACGAAGAGAACATAAGAAGAATGAAGTAGAGTTAATAGATTTATTTGAAAATAATTGCATCATCCTTACTAGAAATCAACACGTTGAAGCAATGACAATTTGTTAGGAACGTCCAAGAGAAATTTTCAGATACACTGGATTTGTTATGTCTGAATGGTCTCTCGAAAATAGTCGTTAAACCTATCAAGGTAGAGGTAAGTGTTAAAATATATTGGGCTACAGCCCAATTCGGTAATGCAGCAGTGGCCCAGCCGAGATTCTCCTATTGTGGGGCCTCATTTCCTTTGTATATTTGGTAAATATTATACTTAGGTTTGTATATTAATTAGTAGTGTAATATTACCATAATTGTAAAGTTAGTATTCTTATACAATAGGGATTCCTAAGTAGAATAGGAGGAGGATCTTCCTCCTTGTAACTTGTATATATATATCTTTCATTAATAAGAATAATCAAGGAATTATTTTTTTCATGGTATCAAGAGTCTAGGTTCTCTTTACCTTGTTTCCGCTCCTCAAAAATCTCTCTTCTCGGCTTTGCACCCAAAACCGAAGACAGTTTTTTTCTCCTCTCGGTTTTTTACTAAGACCGAGCCTCTCCTTTTTTTTCCTCACAAATTCTCTTCTCCGAATCTTGTTGTTATATTCCCCATGACTGATAAGAACAATTTTCATCCTGCCCTCACAGTTTCTAACATCAAGAGCGTCATCCCTATCGTTCTTGACCTATAAAACGTCCAATATGGGACGTGGGCGGAATTATTTAAAATTCATGCTTTGGCACACAAAGTCCTCCACCATATCATTCCTCCAACTCCTCCAAAGGGGGGAGATGCGGCGTCTACTCCTACGACGGTTGCCCACTAAAGAAGCAGATCCAAAATTATGGGTCATGTTTGATGCCAAGGTTCTTCCGTGGATTTATGTCACTATCTCCTTGGATCTTTTACAGACGATTATGGAACCTAATTCTACGGCTATGGCAGCATGTGATCGATTGCGAGACATATTCCAAGATAACAGTCATTCTCGAATTGTTATCCTTGAGCAGGAATTCTCCCAGGTGGCTATGGCGAGTTTTCCCAACGTTTCTTCTTATTGCAAACGTCTCAAGGACTTGGCAGACCAACTCAGCAACGTGGGTTCTCCTGTTTCTCAAAGTCGTCTAGTTCTTCAGATGGTTGCAGGCCTGTCAGAGGCTTTTAGCGGTGTTGCTTCGGTTATTCGTCAGAGTAACCCCCTGCCAGGATTTTATCAAGACCGTTCTATGCTTACTTTGAAGGAAGCCGGATTGGCTAAGAAAGTGGCGATTGGGGCCAGCCCTGTTGTCATGATGACTGCGTCCAATGTCTCTCCTATCAATCCAGCCAACGCGACTCAAAACCACAACAACTGGGGTGGTAAGAAGGGCCAGAATCGGAAGAATAATGGTAAGAATCGTGGCGGTAACAACGGAGGCAACCGTCAGCAGAAACAACAGTTCTGGAGCCCACATGAGCCCCCTGGACAATGGCAGTGGGTCCCAGAACCTACCAGTGCCGCGGCTCCACAGTATAGCGCCGCGGTCCGGTCGGCACATGCACCGCGGTCCAACTTCTACCCATGTCAGAATTCAGGTTTCAGACCAGCGTATGGGGAGCAACAGTAGTCCAATATACTTGGGCCTCGTCCCCATCAGGCCCACCACGCCGCGGGCCCCACTCAGAACGACATTGAAGCAGTGATGCACACACTTGTCTTGACTCAGTCGGACCCTAATTGGTACATGGACACCGGCGCCACTACCCACATGACATCCGATCAAGGTACTCTCTCGTCTTATTTTAATTTGAGTACTAATCGTGGTATAACAGTTGGTAATGGCAATTCTGTTCCAATTAAGGTTTATGGTCACAAAACTTTGTCCCTTCTTCATCCACCACTTGTCCTGAAACATACCCTCCATGCCTCAAAATTGATTAAAAATCTGGTGTATGTCCGTAAATTCACCACTAATAATTGAGTTTCTATTAATTTTTATCCTTTTGGGTTCTCTGTGAAGAATTTCAAGATGGAGATTCATCTCATGATGTGCAACAGTATGGGAGATCTTTATCCAATCACTCCAAGTCTCAGCGTCTCGCGTCAAGCTATGTCATCCACTTTTGCAGCTCTTGCTCCTTCCTTGTGGCATGTTCGTCTAGGTCATCCGGGGTCGTCTATTTTATCTTCTTTAGATAGACATAAGTTTATTTCTTGTAAGGGTACGCGTACTACTCCACTTTGTCAATCATGTGCTTTGTGAAAGAGTATTAAATTACCATTTGTAGCTTCAAATTCTAATACTTTAATGACATTTGAGATTATTCATAGTGATTTATGGACATCTCCGGTTCTCAGTTCTATGGGTCATCGTTATTATATTTTATTCTTAGATGACTATTCTAAATATTTATGAACGTTTCCAATTGCGAAAAAATCTCAAGTTTTTTTCATTTTCATAAAATTTAGAGCTTTCATAAGAACACAATTCGAACGGAAAATAAAAAACATCCAATGTGATAATGGCAAAGAGTATGACAATGGAGAATTTCGGGAGTTTTGTGCTGAAAATGGAATAAATTTTCGTTTTTCTTGTCCTCATACGTCTTCACAAAATAAAAAAACTGAGCGAAAAATTCGTACCATTAATAATATTATCCGCACTTTATTGGTTCATTCTTCCATTCCTCCATTATTTTGACATCATGCATTACAAATGGCTACCGATCTCCTAAATATTCTTCCCTCTAAAGGTTTGACATATTCATCCCCTCTCAAAGTGTTATACAATAAGACTGTCATATTCTCATCTTAGTGTTTTCGGATGCTTATGTTATCCACTGTTTCCTTCCATTACGATCCATAAACTTCAGACATGTTCTACTCCTTGTGTATTTTTTTATTTTTCGTCAAATCACCGTGGTTATAAATGTTCTGATTTGTCCTCTAAACGAATCATCATTAGTCGTCATGTTCTCTTTGATGAATCCCAATTTCCCTTTTCTAAAGTAGAAAAACTCGTTTCTAGTTCTTATGATTTTTTGGATGAGGGTGTCTCCCCCTATGTTCTACGTCATTTTTCAGATTTGTCCGAAAAAACGTTGTCCACAACGAGGCCCTGCACAGAGGCGCCACGGCGCCAAAACTCCTGCGAGTTAGCGTCGCAACCCTGCACAGAGGCGCCATGGTGCCAAAATTTCAGAGAGTTCTGCAGCTCTTCCAGCGCCGCGACGCCTTCAATGGTAATTCCCGAAATTCCCGAAAATTCCCAAAATTCAATCCAGCCCAGAGTTATGGTCCAGTCACTCGTAGTCAATGGGGTATTTTTAAACCTAAAAGACATTTTAATTTGAATTCTAATGTTCTTAAATCTCCCTTACCCCGTAATTCTGTGTTTGCCTTAAATGACCCTAATTGGAAAACTGTCATGACTGAAGAATATAATGCTCTTATTGATAATAAGACGTGGGAGTTGGTACCCCGTCCATCTGGTGTTAATATTATTCGGTCTATGTGGATTTTTGTTCATAAGGAAAATTCTGAGGGTTCATTTGCAAGGCATAAGGCTAGACTAGTAGGTGATGGTAAGACTCAGCAGGTTGGTGTGGATTGTGGTGAGACGTTTAGTCTGGTGGTCAAGCCGGCTACCATTCGCACTGTGCTCAGCTTAGCTCTTTCAAAATCATGGCCCATTCATCAGCTAGATGTGAAGAATGCTTTCCTACATGGTGATCTTCAGGAGACAGTGTATATGCATCAGCCTTTAGGGTTCAGGGATACTAGATATCCTAATCATGTTTGTCTATTGAAGAAGTGCTTGTATGGGCTTAAGCAGTCTCCACGGGCCTGGTATAAGAGGTTTACTGATTTTATTTCGACTATGGGTTTTTCTCACAGCAGGTCGGATAATTCATTATTCATATATAGTCGGGGTTCTTCCATGGCTTATATATTGTTATATGTGGATGATATTATCTTGACTGCTTCTTCTGATGCTTTGAGAAAGTCTATTATGACAATGCTCAGTTCTGAGTTTGCCATGAAAGACTTGGGCCCTTTGAGCTATTTTTTGAGAATTGCAGTCACTCGTCATGCATGTGGATTATTCTTAACACAGAGGAAGTATGCAGTAGAGATCATTGAGAGGCCTGGGATGTCATCATGTAAGTCCACTTCTACTCCAGTGGATACCAAACCCAAGTTGGGTGTTGCAGCTGGCTCTCTGTATGAGGATCCGACCCGCTATCGTAGTTGTCACGACCTGAACCGACGGATCGCGACTAGTGCCCTACCTGGGCACCCTTGTACCCACACATCACATATGACCAGCGGAAGCTTAAGAAAAACTCGTATATAAAACATGCAAGCCGACAAGGCCGCCACTATACATAAAACTTTCCAAAACGAGTTACAACATATACATTTACCACCCACGCCTGTCTACAAGACCTCTACGAGTTTGACAATGACATGTGACGGGACAAGGCCCCGCCGTACCCCTGAATATACATAAGTCTAAATCAAGACTCTACCAAAATGACAAGCTCTGGAACAGTGGAGCTATCTCAAAAGCTGGGCAAGGATCCTAAGCTCGAGGATCACCAAACTGAGTACCTATACATGCGGGCATTTAACGCACTTCGATCTGGTCGCAACATGTACTAAGTATGTAAACATAAAGTACAGTAAATAAGATCATAACTGGCCAAAAATGACAGGACAATTATGAAAATCAAATAGCAGATCCA
This sequence comes from Przewalskia tangutica, assembly GCA_029844215.1. Taxonomy (NCBI): domain Eukaryota; kingdom Viridiplantae; phylum Streptophyta; class Magnoliopsida; order Solanales; family Solanaceae; genus Przewalskia; species Przewalskia tangutica. The sequence continues at coordinate 2,106,462 of CM056719.1, forward strand.
ACCATGTCATATAAAATAGAGCCAAATGTACCTTTTAAAAGTGAGAGAGTCATATCAAAATCATAGCTGCCTGACCATATAACTTTTTACACATAACGTATCCCGGCCCATTGTGGGACTCGATATTCTTTTACACATAACGTATTCCGGCCCGTTGTGGGACTCGATGTATCACATAACGTATTCCGACCCATTTGTGGGACTCGGTGTATCACATAACGTATCCCAGCCCATTTGTGGGCTACAACCCAATTCGGTAATGCAGCAGTGGCCCAGTCGAGATTCTCCTATTGTGGGGCCTCATTTCCTTTGTATATTTGGTAAATATTAGACTTAGGTTTGTACCTTAATTAGCAGTGTAATATTATCATAATTGTAAAGTTAGTATTTTTATAGAATAGAGATTCCTAAGTAGAATATGAAGAGGATCTTCCTCCTTGTAACTTGTATTTATATGCATTTCATTAATAAGAATAATCAAGGCATTATTTCTTTCAGTAAGGTTTGCGTACACTATACCCTCCTCAGATCCCGCGTTATGGAATTTCACTGGATATATTGTTGTTGTAGTGGATTTGTTATGTAGCCTAGCTAAGTTATTAAAAAAACTGTGTTCAGACTTGGGGTGTATTCGGTACGAAAGTGTTCGATACGTAAGCAAAAGATATTATCCTAAAAACAGTTGTATATAATCTAGGTAAATACTATGACAGGTGGGGGTGGAGAGGTACATGTGTGGCGTGGTGGGGATGGAGGCTACGGCGTGGAGGTGAAGATGAGGTGTGTTGGAGGGTGGGGAGGACACAATCAATGTGGAATGCAAATTGTGAAATTTATTTTCCCTACCTTTACTGAGGAACTCATTTTTCTCATTTTTAAGAAACTTATTTTCCTAGAGAAAATATTTTTCAAATATTTTGACCAACCGAACATAAAAAAATTAGAAAATATTTTCTCCATACCGAACACACCCTTAGGGCTCGTTTGGTACGTCGCACTGGACTGTACTAATTTCACTGGACTGGACTGTATTAATATATAATGGACAGTATTAGAGTATTAATATATAATGGATTGTATTTTTTTTATTTTTAGTACAGTCCAGGGGAGATCCACCTGTTATATAGGTCTCAAAAATGACAGTTGGACTGTACTATTTCTAAAAATAGTACAGTCCAGTGCTGTTGAAAACGTCCACCAAACGCTGTATTATTTTTTTGTCCAGTACAATCTAACTTAATACAGCGTACCAGACGTACCCTTAGTGTGCTATTCATGGTCAGAAACTAAGTCGAAGGTTTAGTGACATTTTCATTGACAATTGTACTGGCTTTCCCATTCTTATGTTATTTTACTCAGTACTTGATTTCCTATGAATTCTTTGTGCCTAAGACCAAGGGCATTGCCCTAGATTGATCGATTGTAGAAATAGACTTTTTGAAAGTAGGTGGTAGATCATAAGCACTTCCTATATGAATTATGATATGATAAATGTTCATTTTCACAATTGTTTAAACTTAAAACCCAAAAGGGACAAGCTTGATGTATTCTATATTTCTAATCCCTCGTACCAACCTCTAGAAATCTCCAGAGTACTGGCCTAGATTAAAGGCCAGTCAGATACACTAAGCTCCTGTTATGTGCGGGATTCGAGAAAAGGCTAGATCATAAGAACACGTTTGATGTTTGTATTAATTTGGATTATCTTGGACAAAAAAATACAGTTTGGTGGGCGTTTTGAGCGCAGATATCTATTTCTAAAAATAAATGCGATCCATTTTTGAGACCCATCTAGCAGGTGGGTCTCCCCAGGACTATACTAAAAAAAAAATACAGTTCATTATATATTAATACTCTAATATCGTCTATTATATATTAATACAGTCCAGTCCAATACAGTCCAATGAAATTAGTACAGTCCAATGAAATTAGTACATTCCAGTGCAGTGCAACGTACCAAACGAGCCCTAAGGGTCTATTGTACACAGTATTACCTTGCATTTCTGCAAGAGATTATTTCCACGACTTGAACCTGTGACCTCCTGATCACATGACAACAAATTTACCGGTTACTTCTTCAGTACTGGCGTAGATTGATTGTACAAATTAACCTTTCTTCTCTTTTCAGAATGATTCGAGGTAGAGAGCACTCAATAAGTTAGATCTCCCTATTTCACCAAACCAACCTCTAGAGAACACTGAGTACTTGCCTAAGTTCGATTGTACAAACAAACATCTTTTCCCCTTTGTAAAAGGGGCTCGAGGAAGAACACTCAATATGCTAGACACCCCCATTTCGCCTTACCAACCTCAAGAAAACTCGAGTACGAGCCTAGATCGATCTATTGTACAAACTTACTTTTTGAAAATAGCGTGTAGAGCATAAGAACTTCCTATATGATATGATAAATGCTCATTCTCGTTAGTAGATACACTATTAAAACCAAATAGGGGCAGGAGATAATTCTGCCTTCTGCCCCTATTTGTGATATAAAGCATCTTAATTGGAAAATTTTCATTGCATCACTACAGATAAATGCATAGTTATGAATTCCATATAACTCAAATGCTTTATAGACTGTTCAACTTAAACTTGATTGCTTTCATTCAGATGCAAGAAATTATGAAAACTAGTACTTTCAATCAACATACAGCTAGGAAACAGATTTCTGCACGAATAAAAGTTATTTGAAGAGGTGGATAAATGGTGATGTAATCCTACTCCATAGTGGCAAAGAATACAAAAAAAAAATTAACCTCCACAATTCAATATGAAGAAGATTTCTTGGATTCAAATGTACATTGTCTATCGATATCCATTGACTATGAAGACATGCACCGCATAACAATCATCCATCTACAATGCAAGAACAAAAGAAAACACTTATGGAAGGCAGCAGAAATAATTATAAAACAAGTATCAATAGTTGGCGTAAAGCGGGAAGCAGAAGGCATCCACATGATTCTAAATACTTTGTTCAACGAAGTCTTATTGACGTTCATAGACTAATGTTACAAAATTGGCAATAGTTAACAAAATCTTCAAGGAGAAAGTAAGCCAATGAGCATGTAATCACAGCCTAAACAAGGAAGAGCCATTGTCAAACTACTATATTAGAAAAGATGCTTAAAATTAACAGGAAATATCATGCAATTAAGTTCTTAAGAGGATAATTCTTGACTTAAATAGTTCAGCATCAAATTAGTTCCTAGCACACTCCCAGGATATCAAAAGTTGATGCATCTCAGCCATGATCACAAAATCTATAAATACAATGAACATCAGAAGAATTCAACGAGTAAATACTACTTATATAAATGCTCAAGAAGAAGCCCAATTCTTCACAGAAAGGGGAAAAAGATCCCAGTTTCACAAATGGGAAGATTAGAACGGATATCAAATTGACAGTCACAGAAGAAACCAAATATTTCTTCTTCAGAGCTCATACAGACATTCTCTTAGACTGCATGGACATAATACCTGGGTTGAACCCTCCGACATCATAAATCATCATTGCAATCTGATTGAATACCAAGTATTAGAATAACCCTAAACATTATTAAATTAGACGAACAACACTGAGAAAGAAAAGATTATATGCTAAGCAGATTCAGTTATCTCAATGCCTATTTAAGTGTTTATCTGATGGGGAAATAATGACAGCCACATAACAAACCTGCAACAAATAGTATTTGCTAATCAACCTAATTAGCAGACAATTATTGCAAATCACCACAAACACATCATGAAAAAAATTCCACACTTATTGAAGATTTAAAAATATTTTGGTTAAGAACTACTGTGTTCCGTGTTAAATGAACCCGCAAGATTCACTAAAGGTGAAGTTCTTCCTATTTCAGCAGGTTGAACTTACCTACGAAGACGGGACTCCAAAAATCAGCAAAAGTTGAAATCTTACGTTTGCTTGTCCTATTTGGAATATGGTCATTGCTATCAGATATACTAGCAGTTCACAGCTAGTAAAAGAACTTTTCATTATAACTTCGGTGGGGCGAAATCATATAAAGTCTCAAGACAATACCAAATTATATACCAACCCTTTTCATCCTCACTGAAAAGGTTACAATGGATATAGGTGAAAATTGTGATTCCGGGGACCATCTAATCACTTCAATGTATTCAAGTTCAATTATCCGGAGATTTATCTCGTTACAATAGAAACTAAAGTGTAACAATTCAGTAGCTTATCAGTACTAGAAGAACACATCAGCAAGTTAAACCTACCAATTCCTTTTTCCTTTTAATAGCATGCTTTTTTAGATTTTGTTCGCATATATTATTGATCTGCTCCTAGTAGTGATAATGTAGAAAACCGAAATTTAGCCTGTAACTCGCAAAACCTAGGATTGTAGTTAACATATAAAAGATCTAGCCTAGCAAACATATATTCATCATGTTTCATTCTTGAGGTTAGTCTAAGACTAATCTATAACATTTCAGAACATGAATGCTTCTAATGTCAAGACATTAGATACTTTCAAGAACAACATAGTCCCAAGTAACTTAAAATCTGGTAGATACAAAATAACTTGTTTTTTTCTAACACCATTCAAAGCCAATAGATTAAGCACTAGTATTAAAAATGCTTTCAAGACAAATTCAGGATTTTTCTTGAAAAGAGTTTTGCCATCGGTAATAAACCACAAAAGTAAAATTTCAGAATGAAAAAAACATCTCATGTTCTCATTCATTATCTACTTCTCATGTTCTTACATCGCACGGATATTTCACTTTGCTTGTACTCTCTGACATTCATCATGCATCATCATTGCAATCTGATTAAATGTCAAGTATTAGAATTACGCTTACATCTTCATAACTACAACTAGAAACACAACATATGTATGCTAAACAACTTTAGGTTCCACAGTCAATCTGACTCAATTTTCTTGAGGCTTATCAGGGGAATTAAATCATCAACAATCAAATACAGCAGTATGATTCACAAATTCTGATGTATTTCAATCTACAATCAGACGAACACGGCAAATAGCATCAAATGCTCATTTCAAGTGACAGCATCAGGACAAAATACAATGATATTCAGAGGAGAATTATATTTCATTCCTTTAGCAAATTGAAGTCAAACAATTAAAAGTTCTCGCTGGTGTATTAGAATCTTGACCACAATAAAGTTTACTTTGTAGACTGGAAGGCCAAAAAGAATAAACAGAGACAAGCCTACAATACGAAGTCTTAAGAAAAAATCCATCTCTAATGTACCCCTAAGAAAATCATGAATCAAAGAACATCGACAGAAGAATGTATTATGTGTCAGTATTACTCACACGATGTGGAAGTTGAAGGGACATACTTTAATATCAAATATCACATCAACTAGTTTAGCTACTCTCAAGTGAAAGTTAAGCCGTACATTGGCAGTGGAGAAAGAAAAGAGGGGTGGTGTAAACAATGATAGTCCTTTCCACATTTGCTAACATTTTTTCCTTCGCCAAAACCAATACAATTTTTTTCGAAAATCAATTCTTTTAGTTTGTTAAATCTTAGGAAGGTTCATCAACCGACCTAAGAAATAGAACTGTTATAAATTACTTAATTTGGCAGAGTAAAAATATTTGTATAACTTGAACTCCATTTCAAGTCTTCATCTAGTCCTCTCTTGCCCTATAATATTAAAGAATACGCATCTTGAATAACACAATATGAAAAAAGCTACATAATTGATTCCTAGACTGTTGTGTTCATTAACACATAATTTAATGAATTTTATATCAACAATCAACACATTTCAATTTTACTAATATAATTTTTGTTACTCAACCTTTTTCTTCTTCATATATTTCCTTTTCCCTTTTTTAGGAGTTAGTATTGGTGTCAACAACCCGAAGTTCAATGCTCATATTAATGCAAGCACTGCACTACAGTTAATGAATATAATTTTTGATACTCAACCTTTTTCTTCTTCATATATTTCCATTTCTCTTTTTCAGGAGTTCGTGCTGGTGTCAACAACCCGAAGTTCAAAGCTCATAGTAATGCAACGCAAGCACTACAGTTAATGACAATCTCAACTCTCAAGCAACCAACTTTATATATTTACCAGTTCACTCAAAGGCAAAAAGGCTAAGCTAAAATATCAGCTCACTGGAAAATCAGAACTACTGAAGATGTGCATAACACAAACTTTCAGAAACACGAGAAAACATAATTTCATTCATCAATGACCAAACAAGCATACAGATTGAACTAAGAAATTAAAACGGTGATAGATGCATGATTCACGCATAAAAATTGTACCAAAAAATCGATACATATACAGGTCCACATATAAAAAGTTCAATATGAAGTAAATATACCTTCAAGAGTCCAACCATAGCTCCGAGGAGTAGCAGAGAGCATTGAAGTGAGCAACGCGGAGGCAGTTGCAGTGTGAAATGGAAACATTGATTCCACTCTAACACAACTCATTTCTACAGGCGACCTTCAAGATACAATATCAAATCTATAAGTAACAAATACTAAAACAATTAGTTAACAAACATCTATCAATCAACCACATCCATTTTTCTCTACTTGTACACATTTATTCCAATAGTAAACAATTTGGCGAGAATTAACTTTTTTTAAAATTAAAAAAATTAAAATTGTAGTGTGAAATGGAAGCGTCGATTCCACTCTAACAGAACTCATTTCTACAGGCGACCTTCAAATTACAATATCAAATCTATAAGTAAAAAATACTGAAACCATTCGTGAACATACATCTATCAATCAACCCTATAAATCCTCCACATCCATTCTTCTCTACTCGTACACATTTATTCCAATAGTAACAAATATTTACACAACTGTTTGGATCATTGTTATCCATTGTTTCATAATGTACTGTATTGTATTGTACTATAAAGAGTACAATGTTTGGATAGATTGTATCGCTTTTAATAACAATTTTATTGTTTGGTTTGACTGTATAGTATTGTATTATAACTAGTAATTTACTAAAAAGCCCTAAACTAATGTAAATATTAAATCTATCAATAATTACTAAATAATATAGGGTAAAGGGTAAAACAGTATTATGAAATATTAAGTAATGAAAATCAAAACATTCTGCTCTACTAGTATCAATTTATTCCAATAATAACGAATACTACACACTGTTTGGATCATTGTTACCCATCATTTCATAATGTACGGTATTGTATTGTACTATAGTGTATTGTTTCATAATGTTTGGATAGACTGTATCGTTTGATACTGTTAAATAACAATTTTATTGTTTGGTTTGATTGGTAAGTTTACTAAAATGCCCTAAACTAATGTAAATTTTAAATTTATCAATAATTACTAATAATAGTACAGGGTAAAGGGTAAAATAGTATTTGAAATATTAAGTACGGACATAATTGAAAAGAGAAATTAAATAACAATGGGAATATGGAATCACACCAAATCAGTTGTTAGTTGTTACATAAAATGGAACTTTTCGTAACGACGGAGTTTAACAATACGATACAATATGTATTTTAAATAACAATCAAATCAAAGCATTCTGCTCTACTAGTACCAATTTATTTCAATAATAAGCAATTTGGCGAAAATAATTTTAATTTTACCTGAAAATGCGAGATGTGAGGGGCTTTTGAGTTGGGATACGAAAGGGAGATGTTTTTGGCTTGGCACCAGAGGCAACTCTGGCCGCGGCGGCGCGGCCGGAAGTGACGGCGGAGCGGAGGAAGGACCTGACGGCGAAAGTGGCCATAATTGTAAAAGGGCCAATAATGAGATGCAAGAAAGGTTTTGTTGGGTTTTAGACAAACACCCCAATAATAACTAGAGTTTGAATATATTTCATATTTTAAAAAATTAAAATATTTACCCTCTTAATACTATAGAAACTCTATACTTATACCCCACTTTCATTTTTACTATCATCTCCAAATTTCTTATAGATTAAGAGCAGTTTGCTTGCGAAATCCGATCAAGCTCAAAAAAAAAAAAAATAGAACTTTAAATATTTTAAAACATGCTCCAAACGGGTTGAAACTAAACCTGTCTAACGGTCCGGGTTGACCCGATAAAAAATCTGGTCCGGATCGGACCGGACCGTTAAGGGTTTACCGGGTTGGGGGTTGGGTTGGCCCCCAACCCCAACCCGCACGGGTTATATTAAAACCCGGTAAGGCCCGGACCGGTAGACCCGATAACGAAAACCGGTTACATTACCGGTTAATCGGTCCGGACCGGACCGATAACACAAAAATTAAAAAATAAATTGCACATTTTTTCGATCCAAACGGTAATGTTACCGTTGGGAGGGGGTGGGGTGGGGGGTGCCAACAGTCATTTCGACCGTTTGTTTTTTTTTATTATTATTATTATTTTTTAATTACATTTTTACCCTTTAAAATTCTATAAATTATCTACATTTTTTTCATTTTTATCACACAACAATTCTATCAATTCTCTTATTTTCAATTTCTCATACACTCTTAATTATCTTTATTATCAATTTTCAAGTTATTATTATTATTAGTTTTCAAATTCAAAATTTCAAAGTAGCAAAACGCAAGACTTCGAGCTTCGAGTTTCAATTGAATTCTGAATCCCGAAGTTTGGTACACTCGTTTCATTCTCTAATTATTTTATTAAATTGTCATATTTATTTGTTGATTATTTAAATATTTTATAATGTCTTCGCTAAGGGCAAATTTGTCGGGACTACTTCGTAAATCTAGTTCATGGGGTAAAAAATCTATAGGTTCTTCATCATCTAATCAAAATATAGATTATGATCAAATGCAAGAAGATTTTGGAATAGAAGATAATGAATATGATAACGTTCAATTAGATAATATTGTTGAACTTGAAGAAAATGAACCTCTTACACCTACTAGTGTTCTTTCTGTCAATGTTGGTACTGCTAGTGGTAGTCGTAGACCTCCTTTACCAGAATTAGAAGTAAGAAAAAAAAAAAGTAAAGTATGCCTCTTTTATGATAAAGGTTGTCACGCCCATTTTCGACCGCGACATTTATTTCTAAACTCCTGCTCAAATAAAAGGTTAAAAAAGGATGCTAAAATTGCTAAAGTTTAAAAGGGTGCTAAAATGCTAAAGGTTTGCTAGAATGCTAAGGGTTCGCGGAGTCGCCACCTAATTAATTTGGGTGAATTAGGACACCTAAATGTTTAACTAGTTTGAAGTAAAACATTAACTCCATTTTAATGGTCTGCTAAACTTAATGAGATTCTGGGTAAGGGTTCTTTATTAATCTAGAGGGAAGGGGTTAGGCACCCTCTAGGATCCGCTAACTTGCGGTTGTCCTGCCAAACCTAGGGTAATTATTATGTTTTAAAAATGCAAAGTAAAAGCTCTTCCTGTTTAATAAAATGCTAAAAATGTTAAAATGTTAAAATGTTTAAAGGTGCTCAAGTTTAAAAGGGCAAAAGGTGCTATATGCGAAAGAATGCTAAGAGGTGCTAAAATATTAAATGTTAAAGACGCTTAACAAAAGTGCTAGCAATTTAAAAGTGCTAAGTGTAAACAAAGTAGTGCTAAGGTGCTTAAATATTAAAAGGGTGCTAAGGGATTAACTTTAAAAGTAAAGGGTGCTAAAAATAAAGGTGCTAAAAGTGCAAAATGCTAAAAGAGGTGCTAAAAATGCTAAAGCTAAAGTGCTGAAAGTAGTGCCAATATACTAAAGTACGAAAGAATGCTAGGAGGCGCTAAAATATTAAGGACGGAATGTGCTAAAGGTGTTAAATGCTAAAGGGCGATTAAAAGTGCTAAAAAGGGCTAGAAATGCTAAAGAATGCTAGGAAGGTGCTTTACGGACTAATTATGTGTCATGTTAGCTAAATTAATCTTGCTTAACCTGCGCGTAATATTATATAAAATGTTAAGATGTTATTTTGAGAGTTTAAGAGAAAATCTGTTATGGATTTTAATAAACAAAATGTTGGTTTTATGATGCGAGTTAAATCATTTAAATTATTTTTTGCAGAATTTAGACATGCCTAATAGTCCTAAAAGACAAATAAAGTAGAAGTGCGTTTCTAATTATGAATTACTTTCCACCTTATATGTCTGAAACTTAATTGTTCTAAATATCCTAAATATTACAGAAATAGAGTAATTAAATTACAATAAACAAATAAATGAATAGCAAGTAAAGAGAGAGGATGGGATTTAAGAATGCTCTTTACGACGGATGACGACGTCCTATTTGTTTTTCTAGGAGTTTCTGAAGCGGGAATGCGAATGCGGGTGCGGGTTGCCATTTGAAATGACTTGCGATGAGTCTCGCCGTGAGACTCTTTATTTTGCTACATGTAAAAACAAGAAAGATAAGGATTAGCATCCACCCAAATAATATTAGATATGATTAAACATACGTCCAAAATTTATTAACTAATAAATAAGCATTTGGCGTAAAATTCCATATATAACTTATACTTAAACTGTATCAGAATTCAAACTGTATGAGCAATAGTACCAATAACGAGAATTAAGTAAAATAGACTTAACTCAAATACATACTCATCGCCAAACAGAGATAGTGCGAGGCAAAAAAATGAATACGTATGGGCCTAAGAGTCCTATTTCACTACATTAGGACACTGAGGGTCTAAGGTATGGGTTGAACCAAGTATACATACATATGGCATCCAGATGTGAATGTTACGATGATATACCTAACTATATACCCCAAAATACCTAAAGTTATCGAGTAAAGTAAAGATACGTCATCAGATGTCTAGAGCAAATGGAGAAACAATATGAAAGTTGATGCCCGAGTTAGATTTTTTTTTTTTTTTAACCTGCACTCAAAACTGGGATTCTCGCTACTTAGTCCTAAAAAGGGAAACTGGTCGAACATAACCAGTTCAACATTTACAATAGAAGAGAAATATGTGCACGCTCACCGATTCGCATAAATATGAACTTGAACACCGGATAGGATATCCTAAGACACACTCAGAATTAGTCGAATAAGGTGCATATATATACAATAATCCGTATGGAAATTTCTCAAACTAATCCAAGATGCAAATAAAAGAAGTGCATCGTCCCGCATAAAGCATACATGTTACTCGAGGTTGTACAAGATTCAAAGAGCAAACGCAAGGTCTACTTAGACATATACGCATGATTCAAACCTTCCAGGCATACTTAATTCTCTCAAATATGCAGGAATGGACTCGAATCTCGATTAGTACTTAGACGCGAGAGACAATTATGCAACCGATTTAATGCACAAGAGGCCAAAGCAACCACAAAGATATGGCATTTCGTGCACAAGAACGCGAAGCCAAATAGATATACTCATATACGATGCAACATGATCGAATTAGTGAATGCGATGGACATAAGTAGATAGACACCCAAGGCAATTTTCCAGATTATAACATTTGCAAGTATAGCGAGGAACATCATAGCATCTTAAACACACCAAAGCATTCTTCATATTTATCGAACACGCGAATAACAAGTCGACACCATACTCATATATTCTCAAACGATGTGCATCATACGATTAACATAACGTAAAGTTAGAAAGGTGATGAATTTACCTTCTCCGGCAATAACCGAGGCAACAGATCAAGTCGCCGATTCGCCGAGTTTATCACTATGCGAACGCAGCGGCGATCTTGTTGCATTTCGGACCGATATCTAAGAAAGGGTTTCAAATTTAGGTTCTCTTTCTTAGACTACCAATTTCTCGGATCGTGGATCGATGCCTACGCCTTGATTTTCACCGATGCCTCCTTTTATTGGGTTTTTTGGTTTTCCACGGATCTTGATTAATCACGATTTCTGAATTCTTCAAATGATGCTAAGGATTCTTCCTGGCGTTCTTCGTCCTTTTTAATTGCTAGAAAGCTTAAACCTTTTATAGTCCCAAAATTGGGTTCCATTTGGGGTAAGTTTTTTAAGACTGATTTTGGACAATATTCGGTACTGATTTGCGGATGATTTCCAGGGGATTTTGTGCGATTTGTTGCTAATTTTGAAGTTCTTGTTATGGTAAGTTATCGATTTGATTTTGGTGGTAGTTTATGGTAGCGCGGGGTGGCGAGGTGCAATATTTTCGCGAGAATCGCGGTGGGCGTGGAGTCATGGCGGTTGCTAGGTATTAGGTTTTTCTTCTCTTTTCTTTAGGTTGAAGGAAGGGAGAGAGATAGGCGCAGAGGGAGTGAGGGGAAGGAAATAGGGCCTGGGTGAGTGGGCTAGCGGGTCGGCTGGGTCGCGGGTTTGGGCTGGGCAATGGGCTGGGCGAAAATGGTTTGGGTAGTGTTATAATTATTAGTTTTAGGCTAGTTTTTTTTAATTAGTTAATTAATTCTAGGCAAGTGTATTAATAATTAATTAACAAATGTGATTAAATTAATTAGGTGCTTTATTATAATTATCTAGGTGCTACATTAGTCTAATTATTTAGGTGCTAAATTAGTCTAATTATTTAGGTGCTAAATGCGGGCGCGTTATTTAATTAATGCTTAATACTTTAGAATGCGACGCTACTATTTAAAATCTTATTGTTATGCATTATTGCGAAGTTAAATTAAAATTGCATTGAGTTTATATTAAATTACTTAAATGCTGAATGCAAGTACGATATTTAAGAATCGTTTAAAGCTTTATAAATGCGGTGCTATTAAATGCATATATCAGATTAAAATTGATTTTAAATTACAAATGATTACTAATAAATGCGGCTATGCTACCTGACACGACGTTATCGCTAAATTATTTATTTTATGCATTTATTAATTATTTAAGAATTACGACAAAGCTTAAAGTTAATTAATGCGGGCGCGAGACTCTAAGTGCTTAAAACTCTACGTAAGACGCGATGCCATTATTAAATTATTTATTTATGCATGTATTTATGTTTTATTCGCTGAATTTTATTATAAAAATCATAAAAAATTATTTTACAAAATTAGTGTAATTTTATAGTTAGTAGGATCGACGGAGGGTCAAAATCGTGTCAATACCGTCCCTCTTTGTATGGAGATGATGGAAGAATCTTCTGACAAAGACGTTGACTCATAGCCAATTTTGTCTCGATCTTCGACTGCGAAAAATGTCGGTGTAGACAAGGCCGACGCGGACTAAAATCGCCCCAGTGTCGAGTTACGACGATGGCTGGTTACCGTGGTCGAAACACTGGCGCGCTAACGCGACTTAGTTCGCCCCAGTTGTCGAGTTATGATGACATCGCTATGGTGTAAAAAGTAAAAGAATATAACCGCTTGAACACGAGCGCATCGCTATGGCTGGCGCTGGTTCTACGGTGATGCGAGCGAGTGGGACCGACGCTTTAGGTCGCTTCGCCAATCGTTGGGAAGGTTGGCCCCAACAGATTGCCCTGTCAGAAGAGAAAATCCACGCCAGTTCGCCGCCGCATGCTAAGACTTGAACAAACGGTTAGTGCATAAATCGCTAAGGCAAAAATAATTTTAGAAAACAATGTAATCGCGTGAATAGAAAAGGTTATCCCGCAAAACGCTACGCTCGCTGTGTGTTGATGCGATGTTGCGAATCTTTGTGATTTTCGCCCTCGCACGACGTGTCGCGATTGTGAACGCGATACGCTGTCTTGCCGCACTTGTCCCCAGACTAAAGCTCAAGAAAGAGTTAGCGCATAACCGCTAAGACTAATAATATATGAGAGAAAAAATGCAATTTTGAGAACAGAAATCGCCCTGCGTAGATGTGATATGCCGACTTGTCGTCGTTTTCGGACTTGTCGCCGCTCGACTCGCCGCTTTCTGACTCGGCCGTTCCGACTCAAGGCCGCTTTCTGACTTGGCGTCGCTTTCGGACCGGCGCCGCTGACCGGGCGTCGTTTGACCAAGGCCGCTTTCTGACTGGCGCCGCTTTGACCGGGCGTCGTTTTGACCGGCGTCGCTTTCGGACTTGGCGTCGCTTTCGACTTGGCGTCGCTTTCGACTTGGCGCCGTTTCTGACTTGGCGTCGTTTGGACTCGCGCCGTTTTGGACTTGGCCGCTTCTCCGTAGACTAAAGCTCGAGAAGAGTTAGTGCATAACCGCGCTAAGACAGAATAATAAATCATGAATGATAAAATGCAATTTTGTGAACAGAGAAAATCTTCTCGTAGATGTAATATCGCGATGATGGCGCTGCGGACTTGCTTTGCCGATAACGCCGTCGTTCGACGCGGTTGCCGGGCGCCGTTGCGTGGACTCGCCAGGCCGATAACGCCGTCGTTACTGGACGTGTTGACGCCGGGCGCCGTTGCGCTGACTTCCGATCACGCCGTCGTTCGACGCGGGCGCCGGGCGCCGTTGCAGACTTGTTGTCGCCGATAACGCCATTGCTCGGACGTATTCGCCGGGCGCCGCTGCATGGACTTGCTGATTACGCCGTTGTCCGGACGTGTTCTTCCGGGCGCCGCTGCGCAGACTTGCTGCGGCCGATAACGCCGCCGTTCGGACGTGTTGCCGGCGCCGCTGCGTAGACTTGTTGCGGCCGATAACGCTTGTTGCGGACGTATTCGCCGGGCGCCGCGTGGACTTCGATCACGCCGTTGTCCGGACGTGTTGCCGGGCGCCGTTGCGTGGACTTGCTGCGGCCGATAACGCCGTTACTGGACGATGTTCGCCTTGGCGTCGCTGCGTAGACTTGTTGCCGATAATGTCGCTATGCGACGACGTTCCGCCGGGCGCCGCTGCGTGGACTTGCCGTGGCCGATAACGCCGTTACTCGACGTGCCGCCGGGCGCCGCTGCGCAGACTTGCCGCGGCCGATAACGCCGTTATCCGGACGATTCTTCCGGGCGCCGCTGCGTGGACTCACGATCACGCCGTTGTGCGGACTTGTTGTTGCTGGGCGCCGCGTGGACTTGCGGCCGATAACGCCGCCGCTCGGACGTATTCCGCTGGGCGCCGCTGCAGACTTGCTGCGGCCGATAACGCCGCGTCGGACGGGCGCCGCTTCCCGTAGAATAAATGCTCCCGCAAGCTAAGCTCGAGAAAACGTTAGTGTATACCGCTTAAACAAAATGATAAATATATACGAGAAGTGCAATTTTATGGATAGAGATGCCGCCCCGATATGCATGATTTAATATCGACGCCGCTTGCACCGCAATCGACGAATTGTTATGATGCCTTTGTTGTGTGCGATGCGCTGGTTGCAAGTTTGACTTTATGCCCGAAGCCGACGCTAGGTTTTGTTGCGAACTCAACTTTGATTGCCGATTGTTGATGCCTTTTCACTGCCGCTTCGATGCGACTTTGAATTTTGAGATTTTTGTCATATCTTACCTCGCTGCTTCTTCTGCGAAGAAACTTCGCGAAGAAACTTTGTCGTATTTTCTGCTTCGGCTATTGCATTTGCTGCTTCTGTTAATATGAAAAGACCTGCGCTCAAAGAAAATTTTGTGAGTTTTAGGGGGGGGTCGATTTGTATTTGACTTCGCCGCCTTGTCCCTTGACATCTGCGTTCGGTCCTGCTTGGACTTGCAATCCCCGTGCTTCCTACCTTGTCCCAGTTTTGAATATGCAAGGGCGTTTGACCTAAAGTGGGTCTCAATAAAGTTGCTTGCATTTATTGATGTTTCTGGGCCTTCTAATTTCGGCCTGTAGGGAGCTGCTCGATCGGATTTATGTTGCTTTTTTTTTTCTCTCTGAGACCCCTGCTTTGCCTATAGGAACCAAGACAGTTCACTGCTCCGCCATGTCCTTGAATCACCATGTCACGACCGCACTTTGATCTTGTGAAATATTGATGCTCTGCCATTGCTTAGTCAAATACGAACCGACCCCTTGGGGAGGATGATAAACTTTCTAAAAAAATGCAACAAACGGTGTTAGCATAAAGCACATAATTTGCAGGTATATCGCACATAGCACATTCAAACGTTTCCTAACATGCAGGGGGGGACCTCTTTATGCCAGAGGGAAGCCTAAACGTCACTTATGCGAGATTATGACGGATTTGTCCAAGTCGTCCAACTATAATGCCTTTGTTGGAAATGGCGACCAAATGACGGTGCACTTTTCCCAATTTCGCACGCCATGATTGGGTTTGGATTTGTCTCATTGCCACGCTACACATAATATCTTTGGTTGGTCGTTTGGGTTGAGAAACCCGTCGACAAGTTTGTGTCTTCCTAATCGGTGTCAATGCCAAGGATTGACCCACCTAAGGTAAATGCATGCGCCCTAAAATAAGGGTGGTATAGCTCTATCTTAAGTTTCTAAGATTTGGCTTTTCTAGACGCAAGGTTCCCGAGCGACAACTCGAGTGAGAAGCTACGCGCCACCGGTTAGACCGCACTCCACGTATATTACCGACTCTCCTAAATTTGGATTTTGAAGAAAGAATTTTGTTGATGCACCGCACCTCGCATAGTGTGTGATTGTGTGAATTTTCCAGTGGAAGAAATATGAGCGGAATGCCGCTTTAAGGAAAGCGAGAAAGGTAGCAAAAAATAAACAAAATACAATACACAAAAAATTAAATGCAAAATAATTGCCAAATAATTATCCTAGGTCTGTTGTGGTTAAGAACCTAAAATCCCCAGTGGAGTCGCCATTTCTGTCACGCCCATTTTCGACCGCGACTTTTATTTTCTAACTCCTGCTGCTCAAATAAAAAGGTTAGAAAATAAATAACAAAATGCTAAAGTACAAAAAGGGTTTTAAAAAAGGTTAAAATTGCAAAAGGTGCTAAAGTGCTAAAATTTAAAAGGGAAAGTGCTAAAGTAATTTTAAAGCTAAAGGGTGCTAAAAGTGCAAAAAGGGGCTAAAGTTTAAAAGGGTGCTAAAAGAAAAAGAAAAATGCTAAAGGGTTGCTAGAATGCTAAGGGTTCGCGGAGTCGCCACCTAATTAATTTGGGTGAATTAGGACACCTAAATGTTTAACTAGTTTGAAGTAAAACATTAACTCCATTTTAATGGTCTGCTAAACTTAATGAGATTAGGTGCGGTTCTTTATTAATCTAGAGGGAAGGGGTTAGGCACCCTCTAAGATCCGCTAACTTGCGGTTGTCCTGCCAAACCTAGGGTAATTATTATGTTTTAAAAATGCAAAGTAAAAGCTCTTCCTGTTTAATAAAATGCTAAAAAAGTTAAAATGTTTAAAGGTGCTCAAGTTTAAAAGGGCAAAAGGTGCTATATGCGAAAGAATGCTAAGAGGTGCTAAAATATTAAATGTTAAAGACGCTTACCAAAAGTGCTAGCAATTTAAAAGTGCTAAGTGTAAACAAAGTAGTGCTAGGGTGCTTACATATTAAAAGGGTGCTAAGGGATTAACTTTAAAAGTAAAGGGTGCTAAAAATAAAGGTGCTAAAAGTGCAAAATGCTAAAAGAGGTGCTAAAAATGCTAAAGCTAAAGTGCTGAAAGTAGTGTCAATATACTAAAGTACGAAAGAATGCTAGGAGGCGCTAAAATATTAAGGACGGAATGTGCTAAAGGTGTTAAATGCTAAAGGGCGATTAAAAGTGCTAAAAAAGGCTAGAAATGCTAAAGAATGCTAGGAAGGTGCTTTACGGACTAATTATGTGTCATGTTAGCTAAATTAATCTTGCTTAACCTGCGCGTAATATTATATAAAATGTTAAGATGCTATTTTGAGAGTTTAAGAGAAAATCTGTTATGGATTTTAATAAACAAAATGTTGGTTTTATGATGCGAGTTAAATCATTTAAATTATTTTTTGCAGAATTTAGACATGCCTAATAGTCCTAAAAGACAAATAAAGTAGAAGTGCGTTTCTAATTATGAATTACTTTCCACCTTATATGTCTGAAACGTAATTGTTCTAAATATCCTAAATATTACAGAAATAGAGTAATTAAATTACAATAAACAAATAAATGAATAGCAAGTAAAGAGAGAGGATGGGATTTAAGAATGCTCTTTACGACGGATGACGACTGTTATACCCCGTATTTCCAGAGTATGTACGTGTGGACGTACGTACGAATTTTGAGCCTTAAGTTAGGCATGTTTCGAAATTTTGGGCACAAGTGCCGACAGAGTCGTCGATTTTAACGCTTTCCACTTTCAGAGAAAATTCCGGCTATGTCATTTATAATTTTTGCGGATTTTTCCGAGAGACGAACATTTTGGACCAACGGAGGGTGGCGTGTCACCCCACATCGTAGCAAGTGGAGGACTTGGACGATCAAGGCCCAAGAGGATCGGCTGGCCTCGCCGATCGTCCCTTGAATTGCGGCCTTGTTTTGGCCTTGTTTTGTGGAGTGTTTTGTGGAGTGTTTTGTGGAGTAGGGTTAGGGTGCACTTGGCTTGATCTTGGCCTTACACTTGCCTTGCACACGGCTTGATCTCGCCATTGGTTGGCTTTGGTTTTGCTATAAATACCCCCAAGTGTGAAGACTTCATCCATTCCAAAACTTCCAAGTCTTGAAACCCTCTCCTCCCTTCTTGTGTGCTAGCCGAGAGCTTCCTCCTCCCCTTTTCGCGAGGCCTCAGGCCGAGAGCACACCCTCCCCTCATGGTACTCGCCGCTGGGTACCCCCCTAGCCTAGTTGTCTTCGTGATAATACCCTTGTTGTGGTATAGAAATACTCTCCTAATATTGTTATAATGTCCAAATACCTCGCCCAAATACCTTGTAGTATTCCCAAGGTTACACTTATACAAAGCCCGGAAAATACGATTATACTTCCTTTAGCCGCAAAAACGAAACCCTAAGGAAATCTTCACCCGTTGTTGAAGTTGTAAGTAGAAGTTGGTTAGAACTTCTAAGGGTTGTTTGAGCGCCTGAGTAGGAGCTGCGTTGCTCGTGATCGACTTTATACTTGGATAATTTTGGGCTTATCGAGGTAAACACTCATCGTTCTTCTATTGTAATTGGAAATTACATGTTTGAATATATAGTCAAGTATACTATATATAGAACTATACTTAATCTTGTGGCAATGTCTTTTGACTTAAGCCCAAGAATTAAGAATCGAACTAAACTGTAATTACATAGATCAGACATTGAGACTTGTGTAGTATTATCGCGAGAGATTTGTACACGCCCGTTAGGCGTAAAACCCTCGGTTGGCTCGCAGCCGCCTCGATAGAAGGAGATTTGCCGTGTGCGGGAGGTCGCCAATTTTCTCAGATTATGGAACGTTGAGATCTAGATGTTAATAAGCGCGTGGCCTTATAGGTCAAGTACTACGTGTGGAGTGATCCACTGGCTTAGGAGTAGGCGGTTTGAGGTACTTGAGCGCTTTTGCTATTAGTCGACAATCGTCGCGGCGTATGTGAACCTCTTCCTATCTCTTCTAGCATGATATGTGTGAACTATGTAAGTACGGTGACGCATACGTGTTAATCGTGTTTGATTGTTCTTAACACATAAAGTGTTATAACGGCTTTATGGGAAGTTGGTTATAACAACTTTATGTAGGTAAGAAAATACTTTGTGGTTTTAAAAAGGTAATCGATGTGAACTATAATCGCTAGTTATAATAAAGAACTTGATGTATTTCAAAAGATTTATAAATCGAGAGTAACACTTGGTTTTAAAGGATTTAAAAAGAGTTATACTAGCTTTATGGGAGTTAGGTATAATGTCTTAAGAGAAGTAAAGAAAATGGTTTACTGATGTTAGAAGTTAAGAGACTTGATCTTATAAGATAAGAGACTTAACTTATTTGTTTTAATGTGGATGTTGTGTGAAACCTCATTCGTGAGTAATGAGTACTTGGTTTTATTTAAAGGGATAATGTTTTACTGATTTCGAAATCGTAACGTATCGGCAGCATCACCGCAGCGTTAATAAAGGAAAATGTATTGAATAATGATGTATCGTATTAAAACCAGTAAACCTCCATCCGCATAGAAACTAAGATGAGACAAAATGATATTACATTTTCTAGATCATGGTCACGTAATAAGAATGTTGTAAACAAGAATAACCTACTCTCACGCGAGACATATATTACTCAATTGTTCTAAAAAGGAATCAGTGATTAAGTTTATGAACTATGAAACCATTTGAAAACGAAACTTGAGTAATCAAACTAGGCAAACCGAACTTAGGAAAAGAATGTTGTTACTTGATTTTGAAAAGGAATGTGGGTTGGTCATTCTAATACTACGTATCGTGACTTTTATAAAAGTAATGGATCTCTTTAAAAGAACTTAACGATGTAGTACTTGGGGTTACAAACCCGCACTTTGGCATAAAATGAAAGTACTTTGAGTTGTGTGAGACTCGCCTATGCTTGTTGTCGCGAAACTTGCCTACGCCGTGATTTATAGCCTTGGTCGTCAAGTGTGGTATTTCGGTTACCGCGTCTCTGCAGGCGCCGGTTGACTTGTCGAGAACTTACTGGACGTCGGGCGCTGATGGAGAATTCCACGTATGTTTCCATTTTGATTATCGCTTGTTGTTGATGTCACACGGACACGTCTACACCGACGCAGATTCGGCACGCGCCACGCGTCGCCGACACCCGATATATGGTTATTACCGCAACATGGACGCGTTCTACACCGACGCAGATTCCGGCATGTGGCCACGCGCAGGTTGACCACCGTGATATCATATTGAGGTTACACGGGCATGCCTACACCGGCGCAGATTCCGGGTACGTGCCACGCGCCTTGTTATTATTGTTGCATCACGGACACGTCTACACCGACGCAGATTCGGGCATGTGGCCATAATGCGAACATGATGGATGCGCGGCGCGAGACCCATAGTTATATTCGAGTGGTGACTTTGAGGCGCGAGTCCTCGACTGATCGCTTATGTCGCTGCATCGTATTTTGGTTATCATACATGTCTCCCGCTTATATGATCGTTATGATTTAACCGCAGATTTACGCTTCACATACTTGTACTGGCCAGATCGACCTTCGGGGCCGCGTCACGCCGCAGTAGAGGTACATCGGCCGTGGATCCCCGCCTTGGATCTCACTTCGTGCCTGAAAGCTCCGCCTTCTGAGGCTTATCTTTGCATGTTTCTCGAGTTGTAGGTTCTTGTACATTCGTGGTATGGCGGCCCCGTCCCGTCATAGTTGTCAGATATCTTAGAGTCCTGTAGTAATGCTCAGGCGTGGTTGTAAAAGGATTAAACTGCTCGTGTTTTATGTATATACCAAGGCAACTGCTTGGTTGGCCTGCTTATTTACTATATCTCTTGTTTAGTGACTCATGTTTTATGTTCCGCTGATTTTCTCACGATGATGTATCACAGTGGTGCCCGGTAAGGCACCGATGACGCCCGTTTCGGCGTTACAAAGTGGTATCGAGCGCTTAGTCCTCTGAAAGTGTCTACGCATCGTGTCAGTAAGTCTTGATTATCGCTGTCAGGCACCACATCTATAATCGTGAGGCTATAGGACATTTAGGATTGGTTTCATTCTTCTCATTCCGAGATCGTGCCTGTAGCCGTGTTGTAAGTTGGACCCTCCGACGTGTTTCGTTTTACCGCTTATGCCTCGCGAAGTGCAACCAGGCCTGGCGGCAAGGCAAAGCGGCGAGCCGCTAGTGTGATTCGAGGAGTACAAGGCGCAGCCCGGCCAAGACTGAGATGCTTCCGACGGCGGGTTTCGCGACGCCGCCAAAGACCAAAGAAGCTTAGAGTCGCAGCGATGGTCGCCGAGACTACAAGACTGAGCCTCCACCCCACTGGCCCGCGTAAGAGTCGGGTTACAAGGAGATGGCCCGCCATCGCCGTGGTCGTGGCCGATATGAGGATAGGTCGACGCAGCAGCCCACCCCGAGCACCCGTAGTTCACCCCGAGCGCATACTGAGGCTACGGACTTTCTCGAGACGTAGCCCGCCGTAGTTCTACGGTCGAGGCCCGAGGATGATCCGCAGGAGTTCATCCGAAGCGATTCTGGATCGCGAGTGATCAAGGCTTCGAGACCGAGTCGCTGGTCCTAGGTTCGCATCGGCCGCGCGTGATACCGCAGCCGATCGTTTGATTCGCGAGCCGTCCCGGGAGAGAATGCACTTCCACCGCTTGGGACGAAGTTTTCGGGGCCTTCGCACATTTCTTGCCTCCACAGGAGGAGGCTCGGCCGACAGATTTTTGATGTTGAGGCGAACGCGCGCATAGGGAGTACAATGTGGAGTTCGACTCATTGGCGGTATGTTCCCGCATTAGTAGCTAGTATGGAGGATCGAGTGCACCGATATGTTACGTGGCTCGATGATTACCTAGCAGAGTTGTTCGGTGTTCTTCACCGTACGGACATGGACGTGCCGCATGCAGCTCACGCAGGTGCGAGCGCAGAGATCGACGCAGCGGACCGCCACAAGGCCAAGACGGCCGGATATTTTGGCGACTTCGAGGCGGACCGCCTCAGCAGACTAGTTATGTACCTCGCCATTGCAGAGTGGTCCTCCGCAGCCAGGACCTCAGGATATTCGTGAGCGTGTCGGGCTCGTGTTTGAGATGTTCGCGAGTAGGGGTTTTGGCGAATCACGTCGCCCCTACCGGTGGTCGATGTGGTAGACCGCATTTGGAGAGTGTCGTAGTACGAGGAGCTTGTTATTCTTGCGGCCAACAGGCCATATGACGAGAGACTGTCCGACTGGGTAGCACTGGTAGGATAGCACAGAACTACTAGAGCGAGCGGGCCACGGTAGAGGTCGCGTGGAAGTTCCCGATTTTAGCGCCTCGAACCGCCTAGTTTCGTATATCCTTAACCTCTGAGTTTTGTGTGTATTGATGTTGTTGATGTGTTTAATGATATGTTTGGATAGCTTTGTGCTAAAATGTGATTTAGAAACCCGGTTAGTGAAAAGCGGTAAGTCCTAGGTAGTGTGAAATGGAAGTGGTAGCTTTCGACTGTAGAGGTAAGATTGTTCGGATCAAGAAACTAGAGAGTTGGCGCTACAGCTGGGTCGGGTTGGCCGTGTTGGGCCAACCCGCCCCGCTGGCGGCGGTCACCGGGTGGTCCCGCCGCGTGGCAGGTCACGAGGTGCTAGCCCAAGTTTAGATGACCATCGTATGAGTTCGTGGATACGCTCGACCGTAATCGTGAAGGCCGGAATGGCCTTAGGGAAATCGAGGTTAGCGAGATGACCAAGTTCGAGGTAGTGACTCGAGGGTTGGGAAACGAGCTGACGGAAGTGTGGTACGACACTAGAACGAGTTCGAGTGTTCGACGAGCATCGCGAGAAAGGGAGAAGTGGCGTGTGTTTTGTGACCAGCGTGGCATGATTGTTTTCGCACGATAAGTGAAGACTATACCGACGCTGTTGTTTTGAGACTGAAGGAACATTCGACGAATGTTTCTGGGGAAGAATGTTATACCGTATTTCCGCAGTATGTACGCGGACGACGCATTTAATTTTGAGCCTTAAGTTAGGCATGTTTGAATTTTGGGCACAAGTGCCGATTAGAGTCGCTTCGATTTTAACGCTTCCACGCTTCTTTCGAGAGAAAATTCGCTATGTCATTTATAATTTTTGCGGATTTTTCCGAGAGACGAACATTTTGGACCAACGGGAGGCGTGTGTCACCCCACATCGTAGCAAGTGGAGGACTTGGACGATCAAGGCCCAAGAGGATCGATTGGCCTCGCCGATTGGTCCCTGGACTTGGGCCGTGTTTTTGCCGTGTTGTGTGGAGTGGTTTGTGGAGTGTGGTGTGGGGTAGGGTTAGGGTGCACTTGGCTTGATCTTGGCCTTACACTTGCCTTGCACATGGCTTGATCTCGCCATTGGTTGGCTTTTGGTTTTGCTATAAATACCCCACAAGTGTGAAGACTTCATCCATTCCAAAACTTCCAAGTCTTGAAACCCTCTCCCTTCTTGTTGTGCTAGCCGAGAGCTTCCCCTCCCTCCCCCTTTTCGTGAGGCCTTGTGGCCGAGAGCACACCCCTCCCCTTTGTGGTACTGGCCATGGTACCCCCTAGCCTAGTTGTCTTCGTATAATACCCCTTGTTGTGGTATAGAAATACTCTCCTAATATTGTTATAATGTCCAAATACCTTGTAGTATTCCCAAGGTTACACTTATACAAAGCCCAGAAAATACGATTATACTTCCTTTAGCCGCAAAAACGAAACCCTAAGGAAATCTTCACCCGTTGTTGAAGTTGTAAGTAGGTTGGTTAGAACTTCTGGCGGTTGTTTGAGCGCCGAGTAGAGCTAAGCGTTGCTCGTGATCGACTTTATACTTGGATAATTTTGGGCTTATCGAGGTAAACACTATCGTTCTTCTATTGTAATTGGAAATTACATGTTTGAATGTATAGTCGAAGTATACTATATATAGAACTATACTTAGTACTGTGGCAATGTCTTTTGACTTAAGCCTGAAGAATTAAGAATCGAATCGAATCAGAATTACATAGGATCAGACATTAAGAGACTTGTGTAGTATTACAGGCAAGAGATTTGTACACGCCCGTTAGGCGTGTAAAACCCCGTTGGCTTGGTAGCACTCGATAGAAGCGAGATTTGGCGCCGGGTGAGGTCGCCGAATTTTCTGTAGATTATGGAACGCTGAGATCTAGATGTTAATGTCACCGCGTGGCCTTATAGGTTGAAGTACTACGTGTGGAGTGATCCACTTGGCCGCAGGAGTAGCCGGCTTGAGGTACTTGGAGCGCTTTATTAGTCGACAATCGTCATGGCGATGTGAACCTCTTCCTATCTCTTTCTAGCATGATATGTGTGAACTATGTAAGTACGGCACGCATACGTGTTAATCGTGTTTGATTGTTCTTAACACATAAAGTGTTATAACGGCTTTATGGGAAGTTGGTTATAACAACTTTATGTAGGTAAGAAAATACTTTGTGGTTTTAAAAAGGTAATCGATGTGAACTATAATCGCTAGTTATAATAAAGAACTTGATGTATTTCAAAAGATTTATAAATCGAGAGTAACACTTGGTTTTAAAGGATTTAAAAAGAGTTATACTAGCTTTATGGGAGTTAGGTATAATGTCTTAAGAGAAGTAAAGAAAATGGTTTAATGATGTTAGAAGTTAAGAGACTTGATCTTATAAGATAAGAGACTTAACTTATTTGTTTTAATGTGGATGTTTGTGTGAAACCTCATTCGTGAGTAATGAGTACTTGGTTTTATTTAAAGGGATAATGTTTTACCGATTTCTAAATCGTAATGTGTATCGACAGACCGCAGCGTTAATAAAGGAAAATGTATTGAATAATGATGTATCGTATTAAAACCAAGAGAAACCTCCATCCGCATAGAAACTAAGATGAGACAAAATGATATTACATTTTCTAGATCATAGTCATTTGTAATAAGAATGTTGTAAACAAGAATAACCTACTCTCACGTGAGACATATATTACTCAATTGTTCTAAAAGGAATCGTGATTAAGTTTATGAACTATGAAACCATTTGAAAATGAGAAACTCGAGTAATCAAACTAGGCAACCGGAACTTAGGAAAAGAATGTTGTTACTTGATTTTGAAAAGGAATGTGGGTTGGTCATTCTAATACTACTGTATCGTGACTTTTATAAAAGTAATGGATCTCTTTTAAAAGAACTTAACGATGTAGTACTTTGGGGTTACAAACCCGCACTTTGGCATAAAATGAAAGTACTTTGAGTTGTGTGAGACTTGCTATGCTTGTTGTTGTGAAACTTGCCTATGCTTGTGATGATAGCCTTGGTTGTGCAAGTGTGGTATTTCGTGTTACCGCCTCTCTGCAGGCGGTTGACTTGTTGAGAACTTACTTGACGCGTCGGGCGTGATGGAGAATTCCACGGTATGTTTCCATTTTGATTATCGCTTGTTGTTGATGTCACATGGACATGTCTACACCGACGCAGATTCTCGGCACGCGGCCACGCGCGGCCGTTGATTACCCGATATATGGTTATTACCGCAACATACGGACGTCTACACCGACGCAGATTCCGGGGTACGCCACGCGCAGGTTGACCACCGATATATTATTGAGGTTACATGGGCACGCCTACACCGACGCAGATTCCGGTACGCGCCACGCGGCTCATATTATTGTTGCATCATGGACATGTCTACACCGGCGCAAGATTCGGGCACGTGGCCATAATGCGAACATGATGGATGGTGGGCGTGAGACCCATAGTTATATTTCGAGTGGTGACTTTGAGGTACGAGTCCTCGACTTGACCGCTTTTATGTTGCGATCAGTATTTTGGTTATCATACATGTCTCCCGCTTTATATAGATCGTTATGATTTAACCGCAGATTTACGCTTTCACATACTTGGTACCGCCAGATCGACCTTCTCGGGGCCGCGTTACGCCGCAGGTAGGTACATCGGCCGTGGATCCCCGCCTAGGATCTCACTTCAAGCCTGGAAAGCTCTGCCTTCCTGAGGCTTATCTTTGCATGCTTTCCGAGTTGTAGGTTCTTGTACATCTGTGGTATGGCGGCCCCGTCCCGTCATAGTTGTTGTATATCTTAGAGTGCAGTAATCTTGTGTGCGGGGTTGTAAAAGGATTAAACTGTTCAGGTTTTATGTATATACTTAAGCAAACTGTTTGGTTGGCCCTGTTATTTACTATATCTCTTGTTTAGTGACTCATGTTTTATGTTCCGCTGATTTTTCTCTGATGTATGTATCACTAGGGTGCCCGGGGTAAGGCACCGAGGACGCCCGGTTTCGGGCGCATAAACGACGCCCTATTTGTTTTTCTAGAGTTTCGCCGAATGCGAATGCGGTGCGCGTTGCCATTTGAAATGACTTGCGATGAGTCTCGCCGTGAGACTCTTTATTTTGCTCCGGTGCGTGCCATGTAAAAACAAGAAAGATAAGGATTAGCATCCACCCAAATAATATTAGATATGATTAAACATACGTCCAAAATTTATTAACTAATAAATAAGCATTTGGCGTAAAATTCCATATATAACTTATACTTAAACTGTGTACCGTAACTAAACTGTAAGGAGCAATAGGCAGCCAATAACGAGAATTAAGTAAAATAGACTTAACTCAAATACATACTCATCGGCCAAACAGATAGTGCGGAGGCAAAAAAAATGAATACGTATGGGCCTAAGGAGTCCTATTTCAGTCACATTAGGACAGCTTGAGGGTCTAAGGTATGGGTTGAACCAAGTATACATACATATGGCATCCAGATGTGAATGTTACGATGATATACCTAACTATATACCCCAAAATACCTAAAGTTATCGAGTAAAGTAGCATATGCATCATTGTATGTCTAGAGCAAATGGAGAAACAGTCATGAAAGTTGATGCCCAGAGTTGGATTTTTTTTTATTTATTTTTTTAACCTGTACCTAAAATCTGGGATTCTGCTTACTTAGTCCTAAAAAAAAGGGGAAACTGGTCGAACATAACCAGGTTCAACATTTACAATAGAAAAAGAGAAATATGTGCACGTTCACTGATTCAGACAAATATGAACTTGAACACTGGATAGGATATCCTAAGACACACTCAGGAATTAGTCGAATAAGGTGCATATATATACAATAATCCAGGTATGGAAATTTCCTCAAACTAATCCAGTATGCAAATAAAAGAAGTGTACTATCCCAGACAAAGCATACATGTTACTCAAGGGTTGTACAAGATTCAAAGAGCAAATGCAAGGTCTACTTAGACATATATGCACATGATTCAAACCTTCCAGGGCATACTTAATTCTCTGAAATATGCAGGAATGGACTCGTAATCTCGATTAGTACTTAGACGCCGCAGAGACAATTATGCAATCGATTTAACATACAAGAGGCCAAAGCAACCACAAAGATATGGCATTTCAGGCACAAGAACGAAGCCAAATAGATATACTCATATACGATGTGCAACATGACTGAATTAGTGAATGCGATGGACATAAGTAGATAGACACCCAAGGCAATTTTCCAGATTATAACATTTGCAAGTATAGCCAAGGAACATTGCAGTACCCAGAAACACACCAAAGCATTCTTCATATTTATCGAACACGCAAATAACAAGTCGACACCATACTCATATATTCCTCAAACGACAGGCATCATACAGATTAACATAACAGAAAGTTAGGAAAGGTGATGAATTTACCTTCTCCGCAATAACCGAGGCGGCAGATCAAGTCGCCGATTCGCCGAGTTTATCACTATGCGAACGCAGCGGCGATTCTTGCAGATTTCTGGACTGATATCTAAGAAAGGGTTTCGAAATTTAGGTTCTCTTTCTTAGACTACCAATTCTCGGATCGTGACTGATGCCTACGCCTTCAGATTTTCACTGATGCCTCCCTTTTTATTGGGTTTTTACTGGTTTTCCTCGGATCACGATTTTCAATCACGATTTCTAATTCTTCAGTGATGCTAAGGATTCTTCCTAAGGTTCTTCGTCCTTTTAATTGCTAGAAAGCTTAAACCTTTTATAGTCCCAAAATTGGGTTCCATTTGGGGTAAGTTTTTTAAGACTGATTTTGGACAATATTCGGTACTGATTTGCGGATGATTTCCAGGGGATTTTGTGCGATTTGTTGCTAATTTTGAAGTTCTTGTTATGGTAAGTTATCGATTTGATTTTGGTGGTAGTTTATGGTAAGCGGATGGCACAAGAAAGGGAAGTGGGGGTGGCGAGGTGCAATATTTTCGGCGAGAATCGCGGGGCTGGGGGCGTGGGTGCTGGCGGCGGTTGCTAGGTATTAGGTTTTTCTTCTCTTTTCTTTAGGTTGAAGGAAGGGAGAGAGATAGGCGCAGAGGGAGTGAGGGGAAGGAAATAGGGCCTGGGTGAGTGGGCTAAATGGCTGGCCTACTGGTCATTGGGTGGGCAACGGGTCATGAAAATGGTTTGGGTAGTGTTATAATTATTAGTTTTAGGCTAGTTTTTTTTTTTTTAATTAGTTAATTAATTCTAGGCAAGTGTATTAATAATTAATTAACAAATGTGATTAAATTAATTAGGTGCTTTATTATAATTATCTAGGTGCTACATTAGTCTAATTATTTAGGTGCTAAATTAGTCTAATTATTTAGGTGCTAAATGCGGGCGCGTTATTTAATTAATGCTTAATACTTTAGAATGCGACGCTACTATTTAAAATCTTATTGTTATGCATTATTGCGAAGTTAAATTAAAATTGCATTGAGTTTATATTAAATTACTTAAATGCTGAATGCAAGTACGATATTTAAGAATCGTTTAAAGCTTTATAAATGCGGTGCTATTAAATGCATATATCAGATTAAAATTGATTTTAAATTACAAATGATTACTAATAAATGCGGCTATGCTACCTGACACGACGTTATCGCTAAATTATTTATTTTATGCATTTATTAATTATTTAAGAATTACGACAAAGCTTAAAGTTAATTAATGCGGGCGCGAGACTCTAAGTGCTTAAAACTCTACGTAAGACGCGATGCCATTATTAAATTATTTATTTATGCATGTATTTATGTTTTATTCGCTGCATTTTATTATAAAAATCATAAAAAATTATTTTACAAAATTAATGTAATTTTATAGTTAGTGACTGGACGGGAGGGTCAAAATTGGGTGTCAACAAAGGTGTGGGCATTGATAGAGTTAGATGTAATATTTGTGGGAGAACTTATAAACATAAGACATGGGGTGGTGACGGAGGTACGGGCACTATAGGTAGACATATAAAAAACGATCATACGGCACAATAAAATGTTGTCTCTGATTTAGAACCCGGTCAACAACAACTTAATCTATTAACTGGGGGTGGCTAAGTACGATCCAAAAAATGATCGCATTGAATTAACAAAAATAATTGTCGGAGGTTGTTTACCTTTTTCTTTTGCTTCATATTTAATTACATATATTCAAAGAGTATTAATCCTTTCTTAAAGGTGTTCCTCGTAGTACTACTAGAGCCGATATTTTTAGACTTCATAATGATTATGTTATTTTTTTGCAATATTTGTTTGCTAACCTTCCATGCCTAGTTAGTTTTACTTCAGACATTAGACATGCTTTAAACGGTTATGATTATTTAACAATTACTTGTCATTGGATTGATGAAAATTTTAGAATGGAAAAATGTATTACTGTTTTTGCGTATGACGAGGATCAAAGTCATACTGGAAAATATATAAGCGAAACTATTTGTTCTTATGCCCAAAAATATAATCTTTATAATAAAATCATTTGTGTATCATTCGATAATGCATCTAATAATACTGCTGCTGTAGATCTTTTAAAAGCGGAAGTACAATCACCACTTCCTCATATATTTCATGTTCGTTGTGCTTGTCATATTTATAATTTAATTGTTAAAAGTGGTCTTGATTAGTTGCACATTAAATAAAACTTGTCAAAAGAGTTGTTGGAGTTATTCAGGGTAATAATATGAAAAATAGAATTATAGAATTTAAAGAAAAATGTAAACAATTT
Source organism: Przewalskia tangutica (assembly GCA_029844215.1). Taxonomy (NCBI): domain Eukaryota; kingdom Viridiplantae; phylum Streptophyta; class Magnoliopsida; order Solanales; family Solanaceae; genus Przewalskia; species Przewalskia tangutica. Next base: position 2,136,779 of record CM056719.1, read on the forward strand.
AATTTGAGACCTAAATTCATGTCAGATGAGATTATTACACGGTGGAATTATACTTATTTATTGTTAAAAGAATGTTATAAGTATAAAGACCACATAACACATGTTGCAAATACGCATTGTAAGAACGTGATGTATATGTTAACCGACGAACATTGGAAATCAATTGGTGAAATTTAAAAAAAATTACGTAAATTTTACACTGCTACTGTTGAATTTTCAGGATCTTATTACCCAACAGTTTGTAATGCTTTAGCTCATATAGCTGAAATTTCATATTTACTTTATGGTTTAAAATCAAATGTGAAATATAAAGATGCAGTTACACTTATGTTTGAAAAAATTTAAAAATGTTTTTTCCCTATTCCTGATATTTATTGTATTGGTGCAGTCTTAAATCCTTCTATTAAAAATTAGATTGTCATAATTTAATATGTAGTTTATATACTTATATGAAAGTATGTGCAACAGAAACTCCGTCTTCATTTGATTGCATAAGTAAACTTGATACTAATTTAACTACATTATATGAATATTATGTTACATTACATGATAACAACAACTCTGCTACTAATATTTCTTATAGTTCTGCTTCTGTGTCTACACCTTCAGGATTCAATGAAAATGACGATGAAGAATCTTTATACAAATGGAGCACTTTTACAACACAAGCAACCACAAGTCGATCTTGCGATGAGATGCAATTTTATTTGCAAAAGTCAGCGGAGCCGAAGAAAAGTTTTGACCCTTTACAATGGTGGCAGGATAACAAAAGGCAATTCCCGGTACTTGTAGCGATGGCACGAGATGTTCTTAATGTGTCGATCTCTACAGTGGCTTCTGAAAGTGCATTTATCAAAGCACGAGATCAAATATGAGACACACATCACTCATTGGGTGGAAGCACATTAGAAGTGTTAGTCTGCTTAAGAGATTGTATCAGATCAGAGAGAAGAAATCAATGACGTGTAGACGTTAATTCTCCGGAAGATGAAGAAATAGACAATATTTTGGAAGGCGGGAGCGGAGGCGGGACTGAAATTAATACTCCAGATTTAGAGGCTATGGAGCATAACCAATTCAATGAACCTATAGATTACGAAGAACTTGCAAGAAGGATGCATAATATGTAAATAAAATTATTATTACTTCATTAAGTACTCTTATTAACATTATAAAAGTTCAAAAGTTTACATCTTATCATTAGTTTTAATTTTACTATCTATTTAGTTGTTAATTTGTTATTACTTATTTGTTAACTTATATCTACTAATCTAATAAATTAATAAAAGTATAATTACAATATAAAGTTATAAACTATAAAGTATAACTATAACAGTACTATAAAGTATAAACTATAAAATAAAGATAAAGTATAAAGTATAAACTATAAAGTATAAACTATAAAGTATGAAGTATAAAATATAAAGTTATAAACTATAAAATAGAAAGTTAACTTTAAAGTTTCAATTTTAATATATAAAATTATATTATATTATTATATTACATATTTAAATTGAATTTAGTTTACATTGTAGAAAATAAATACTAGAAATTTAAAAAAAAATGGGCAGAGTCTTGCTCGCACTCGATCCGCACGGCCGACTGAACCGATAATGAACCTGACCATGGCCCGATAGTCAGTGAACGGACCAGAACCGTCCGAATCGTTATACCCTGAAGGGATACCGGTCCGGACCGATACGGCCCGTTAGAAAGGTTTAGTTGAAACTTGAAACTCGCACGAGCTCATCGGGATGCAAACCAAACATGCAAAACACTTCAAAATCACCCTACGAACTTGTTGGAACTCTTAAATCACTATTATGAGGTCGTCTCGATACATATTTGACCATAGTCAACTCTTAATTTTCAAAATCACACTAGTTTTCAACTTAAACGTCTGAATCACTCCCAAACACCTTGTGGCCCATTCAAACCGTCCAGCTAAACTCTAAAACATCATACGAATTTATAGAAACTTTCAAACCATAATTCTAAGCTTGCACGCTCAATGTGATACCGTTTTCACTCGTTAAAGATTTAATTTCACATTTTCTGTTAAAAATTCGAGCGAGACTTATCTAATGAGATTTTAGTACTGATAAAATTGTAGAAAATTTAAGGTGGTAGGAATGTCGGGCATAAATTTTGAGAGTGGTAACTCTTTACTAATTTGTTAATTTATTTTTAAGCTAAATTAAGGAGTCCTATACGTGAATATAATTGTGAACATAATAGAGTCAACTTTTAAGACTAAAAATATTTGATTTTGGCTTCATAGTAGGAGTCCACATAAAATTAAGAAAAATTAAAGAACTGCAATAACTTTTTATCTCTTAGCCATGTTGTTCTTTTCTTTTTCTTAATTTGGAGTTTTTTTATTAGGAAAGTATAATAATATTTGATTTGCTTGTAGGTGCATTAATTGTTTGGGGATCTTGAAGATTGATACAACAATAACATACCCAATGTAATCTCACACTATGGGTCTGGGGAGGATAGAGTGTACATAAACATTACCTCCACCTTGATAAGGTGGAAATTTATGACAGGTTTTTTAAGAACGATAACTTTAGAGGTCATCTTCTCTTTCAAATCCTTTTGATGCATTGAGGTAGAATTTTTCAAAAGCAGATAGAGATTCTTATATGAGAGATGCATATATTCATACTTCACATTGTGGAATTTCATTGGGTATGTAGATAGGAATTCTTATATGTATTATTTATCTCAGTCGTTTCTTGCTTTTTAATTATGTATATTAACGATCTACACATAGTTTTACGTGGAAAGTTTTAAAAGAAACAATTATTTGTCAAAACTGTTGGAAAACAATAGATGTACGGGATTATTAAACTACTACAAGTGTTTCGAAATGATAAACACTAAAGTATTACAATAGCAACAAACTTGTAGCTAACAAGAATTATGGCCATAACAAGCTCTTGAGTTCTTGAATCAATCTTGGATCTTTGTTCCAACTGCAGCAAACTCCCTGATTCTTGATAACCTGAAATCAAGAGACACTAAATCCATAATGGTTATAACTGTGCTGAGTCGAGTGTTAGCACTATGTCCTTAAAACAAGATTGCCCCGTATATATCATTTTACGTTTAATGGGAAATTGTCTCCCAAGATAAAACATCATCAAACAAATGAGCAAATGAAACTCAAGTGTTTCTAGAAGAAGAAGTTTGAGAGTATGCTTAGAGAGGAAGAAGTTCAGAAAATCTGAGTGTAACTGTGTCAAGTTGTGTAGAGTACATCTCCAATTGAGCTAAAGGCCTCAATATATAGTAGTGTAAGAGGGTTTCTTCAAGTTCCCATGTAATGACCACTTAATCCACCAAGTAATGCAGTCAAATAATGACTGATTTATGGAGAAAACTGACATTTCAATTCTCCAAAACGTCTCCATAATCAGCCAAACTTTTGGACTTCCGTCGCATAAACACTGCCTCAAAAGCGCCGCGGCACTGCCGAATTAGCTCCGCGGCTCCAGTGAGTTATTGTCACCCAAGCGGCGCGACTCGACCATTGAGGTGTCGCGGCCGTGATGGTGGTGGCGCCCCGACTCCGCGGTGGCATCACGACCATTTTTCTACCCGTTTCAATCTTACACTTCGTACACTTCTTTCTTAATTTACCAACGTGGAACACTCGTAATACTCTTTCCGTCTCAAATTACATGTTGTGCTTTCTAAAAATAGTTATCTAAAATTATTTATCAGTTTAGAAGTTCACGACAAATTATTTATTATTTTAAAAGTTCATGATAAAATTATTTGTCATTTTAGAAGTTTACGATAAAATTATTTATTTATCCCTATTTTACCCTCAGTAGTAATTTTATTGTAATTACAAATACCTGATTAAATTCCCTCTTAATTAATGTTTCTTATAGGGGTCGTGTAGATGAATGACAACAAATAACATGAGCTGAAATAATAATATACTATTATTTAGCAAACAAGCGCCTGTAGCTCAGTGGATAGAGCGTCTGTTTCCTAAGCAGAAAGTCGTAGGTTCGACCCCTACCTGGCGCGATTACTCAGTGTAATTTTTTAGTTTTACGTTCCTTGTATGTTTCTCGTATCAAGATTCTTTCCTATTTCTTTAAAGATGCAGCCTTTCTCTTTTGTTTGATAGATTATTTTGTTTTAATCTAATATAATAAAACTAATTTTCCTTAAATAAAATGTTAAACGATCGAAGTCAAGTTTAATCAAGCCGGACTTTTATCAAGTTCTGACAAAATCGAATCAAATCAAAGACTAGCATTAAAGAGGGTTTCTTCAAGTTCCCATGTAATGACCACTTAATCAACCAAGTAATGCAGTCATATAATGGCTGATTTATGGAGAAAATACTGACATTTCAATTCTCCAAAACGTCCCCATAATCAGCTAAATTTTTGGACTTCACGCATAAACACCGCCAAAGCGTCAAGATCGCCGAATTAGCTCGCGGCTCCGTGAGTTATTGTCACCTGCCACGCGACTCGACCGATCGAGGCGTCGCGCCGGATGGTGGCGCCCCGACTCCGCGGTGGCATCACGATCATTTTTCGACCTGTTTCAATCTTACACTTCGTACACTTCTTTCTTAATTTACCAACGTGGAACACTCGTAATACTCTTTCCGTCTCAAATTACATGTTGTGCTTTCTAAAAATAGTTATCTAAAATTATTTATCATTTTAGAAGTTCACGACAAATTATTTATTATTTTAAAAGTTCATGATAAAATTATTTGTCATTTTAGAAGTTTACGATAAAATTATTTATTTTTCCCTATTTTACCCTCAGTAGTAATTTTATTGTAATTACAAATACCTGATTAAATTCCCTCTTAATTAATGTTTCTTAAAGGGGTCGTGTAGATGAGCAACAAATAACGTGAAGGAAATAATAATATACTATTATTTAGCGAACAAGCGCCTGTAGCTCAGTGGATAGAGCGTCTGTTTCCTAAGCAGAAAGTCGTAGGTTCGACCCCTACCTGGCGCGATTATTCAGTGTAATTTTTTATTTTAAGTTCCTTGTATGTTTCTCGTATCAAGATTCTTTCCTATTTCTTTAAAGATGCAGCCTTTCTCGTTTGTTTGATAGATTATTTTGTTTTAATCTAATAGAATAAAAATAATTTTCCTTAAATAAAATGTTAAACGATCGAAGTCAAGTTTGATCAAGCCGGATTTTTATCAAGTTCTGACAAAATCGAATCGAATCGAGCCACATTGAATTAAACTGAACTGAGCTTAGCTATATTTGGACTAAAATTGATCGAGACGAGCCGAGTTGAGCTCCAAGCCAGTATGATTCCATATCTAAGACCAGCGTTAAAGACAAAAAAGAATGGACAACTTGGTGTACGAAGCTTTTCGCGTTATGGGATTCGTGGAAAAGTAGTATCCCGAAGAAATGCTATCGTAACAACAAACATCAATTTCACGACTCCAATCCATAATTTTACCGTCAGTTTAGTGCTACCATTCCAGATAAAGATGAAAAAAATCAAAATAATGAGAGAAATTAAATTCAAAGAGTTAAAAAGACAGTCAATCGTTCTAAGAGTTAAAGGGAGTGTTGTGAGAGACACATTGAAAGGTTAAAAAAGAATTCTAAAACAACCAATCTGTCATTCACGACTAACAAAAAAGTTTAACAAATATATATAGATATTAATTAGTATGTGATTTTATTATTACTTTCTTATATAAATATAGTGAATTAATTTTACAGGGTACTTGTTGTCTACCGCAATCACAATATTTTATATGATTGAATTTGTAGCATATGTTGGTGTTCGTTAAAAAGAAATGTTGGTCGAAATAGTTGTTTTCTTTATTGTTCATTTTGCAAGGCAGCCTTTTAGCAAATAAAAATAAAAAACCATCAAATATATTTGATCGAAATTAACTATGAAAAACAAGGTCATAATCCCATAATTACATATTCTGTTGATTTAATAACATTTCCCCTAATAAAACATAACATAAGACATAAAAAGGAAAAAAACACCAAACTCATAGCATATTTTTGCTCATCCTAACTTTTGCTTTGATTATTCAACAAAGTTCAGGACATTTCCTCATCATCTAATTGGAACTGCTCTTCATAATTCTGATTGTTCTCCACAAATTTATTATTGAATTCATTGTTACCATAGTAGTGATTATAATTTGTGGGGTTGCTCAGTTCTTGTTCTGTTCCTATATATATGGATCCGTGCAGTATTTCCACGATATCATTATGATCAATTAATGGGACTTGGCCGAAAAGTGTTCTTACCTCTATCATTAGCTCGGATAGTCCCCGTTTCTGATGTTTGTGTAGAAACATAACTATAGTTGGGTGACTATGACTAACTATAGTTAGATGTTATTGTGTGATTAGATATTTTGTATAATTAGATGATTAGATATTTTGTTGTTATTAGATATTTTGGTTATTGAGGCAATTAGTATATAACCATGTAATATATGTTGGTTATAATCAATACACACAATTCTTATAATTATTCATACCCCACATTGTGAGATTTCACTGGGTATGTAGATAGAAATTCTTATATGTATTCTTTATCTCAGTCGTTTCTTGCTTTTTAATTATGTATATTAACGATCTACACGTAGTTTTACGTGGAAAGCTTTAAAAGAAACAACTATTTGTCAAAACTGTTGGAAAACAATAGATGTACGGGATTATTAAACTACTACAAGTGTTTCGAAATGATAAACACTAAAGTATTACAATAGCAACAAACTTGTAGCTAACAAGAATTATGGCCATAACAAGCTCTTGAGTTCTTGAATCAATCTTGGATCTTTGTTCCAACTGCAGCAAGCTCCTTGATTCTTGATAACATGAAATCAAGAGACACTAAATCCATAATGGTTATAACGGTGCTGAGTCGAGTGTTAGCACTATATCCTTAAGACAAAATTGCCCCGTATATATCATTTTACGTTTAATAGGAAATTGTCTCCCAAAATAAAACATCATCAAACAAATGAGCAAATGAAACTCAAGTGTTTCTAGAAGAAGAAGTTTAAGAGTATGCTTGTATAAGAAGTTCGTAAAATCTGGAGTGTCAAGTCACAGTAGTCTAGTACATCCCCAATTGAGCTAAAGGTCTCAATATATAGTAGTGTAAGAGGGTTTCTTCAAGTTCTCATGTAATGGCCACTTAATTCACCAAGTAATGCAGTCAAATAATGGCTGATTTATGAAGAAAACACTAACATTTTAATTCTCCAAAACGTTTCCATAATCAGCCAAATTTTTGGACTTCCGTCGTATAGACATTGCCTCAGAAGCGCCGCGGCGCTGCGGAATTAGCTCCGCGGCTCCAGTGAGTTATTGTCACACAAGCGTCACGACTCGACCATTGAGGCGTCGCGGCCGTGATGGTGGTGGCGCCCCGACTCCGCGGTGGCATCACGACCATTTTCGACCCGTTTCAATCTTACACTTCGTACACTTCTTTCTTAATTTACCAACGTGGAACACTCGTAATACTCTTTCCGTCTCAAATTACATGTTGTGCTTTCTAAAAATAGTTATCTAAAATTATTTATCATTTTAGAAGTTCACGACAAATTATTTATTATTTTAAAAGTTCATGATAAAATTATTTGTCATTTTAGAAGTTTACGATAAAATTATTTATTTTCCCCTATTTTACCCTCAGTAGTAATTTTATTGTAATTACAAATACCTGATTAAATTCCCTCTTAATTAATGTTTCTTAAAGGGGTCGTGTAGACGAGCAACAAATAACGTGAATGAAATAATAAAATACTACTATTTAGCAAACAAGCGCCTGTAGCTCAGTGGATAGAGCGTCTGTTTCCTAAGCAGAAAGTCGTAGGTTCGACCCCTACCTGGCGCGATTTCCCAGTGTAATTTTTTAGTTTTAAGTTCCTTGTATGTTTCTCGTATCAAGATTCTTTCCTATTTCTTTAAAGATGCAGCCTTTCTCTTTTCTGTTGATTTAATAACATTTCCCCTGATAAAACATAACATAAGACATAAAATAAAAAGGAAAAAAACACCAAACTCATAGCATATTTTTGCTCATCCTAACTTTTGCTTTGATTATTCAACAAAGTTCAGGACATTTCCTCATCATCTAATTGGAACTGCTCTTCATAATTCTGATTGTTCTCCACAAAATTATTATTGAATTCATTGTTACAATAGTAGTGATTATAATTTGTGGGGTTGCTCAGTTCTTGTTCTGTTTCTATATATATGGATCTGTGCAGTATTTCCACGATATCGTTATGATCAATTAATGGGACTTGGCCGGAAAGTGTTCTTACCTCTATCATTAGCTCGGATAGTCCCCGTTTCTGGTGTTTGTGTAGAAACATAACTATAGTTGGGTGACTATGACTAACTATAGTTAGATGTTATTGTGTGATTAGATATTTTGTATAATTAGATGATTAGATGTTTTGTTGTTATTAGATATTTTGGTTACTGAGGCAATTAGTATATAATCATGTAATATGTGTTGGTTATAATCAATACAAACAATTCTTTCTTTTCTCAACTGCCTCACCCGCACCTTCTCTCCTCCTCCATCTCGCCTTCTTCTCATTTCCCCTTTCTCCTTTCTCCAATTCTCTGCGTATATCTCGTCTTCTTCACTCCACATCATGTAGAATTCAACATGGTATCAAAGTCGTGGTACACGGAAGATCCAATTATGTATCACACACAATACGATTAAAGGAATTATCAACATCGAAGGAGCTATCGATGTCGAAATTTGCAAATTCATGAACATATTAGAGGAGTTACATGCAGTACGGTTCTTTTAAGAAATTCGAATTGTGAAGCATATATTGATGTGAATCGATCTTGAATCAAGATTCTAAGATTGAAGGTGATAATTGCAGATCTGTAAGAATTGGTGATTGAAGCTTACAAGGATCGAATATAATATCGATTATAAGTGACAAAATATGAATGATATGGTGACATTTTGTCATGTTAAAGATAATCGAGTTACATACGATTGAATTTTACATAACAGATCTTACATGGAGATAAGATCTAAGATTATATGCCGCCTGTTCCAGTAAAATTTGGAAGATTTTAAATCAAGAGTTGTTTCATGTGATTGTTCTCAATAGCCTTTGTAGTTGATTGAAAATTCTGTATCTGGAATCGAAGAAGAATATGACTATATCAGAAACTGTTGAGGATGGCGGAACAAATGTGGTAGGAAATGCAATTAATCCAAGGAATAATGTGGATCATAATCATCCTCTATATTTGTTTTCATCGGATGCACCTGGTTTACTGTCGATTGGAATCATTTTGAATGAAATGGACAATTATACGTTGTGGTGTAGAGCTATGAAGTTAGCATTGTTAGGGAAGAACAAGATATGATTCATTGATGGAACTGTTAAGAGAGAACAATACAATGACAAATTGGCGAGAGTATGGGACAGGTGCAATGCGATCGTGGTGTCTTGGCTAATGAGAAACGTTAGCAAGAGCTTACTGACAGGAATGCTATATAACGCTGACTTGCACAACATATGGGAGGAATTAAAAGAAAGGTTCGATAAGGTAAACAACTCAAGAGCATTCCAGCTTCACAAAGAGATCTACACATTGAGACAAAGAACAATGTCAGTCTCGGGATACTACTCGAGATTGAAGGATCTTTGGGATGAGTATGTCTGTCATACCTCCACCATCATGTTGTCCCAGGTCGAAAGAATTCATCAATCATTTGCAATATCAGAGATTATTGCAGTTTCTTATGGGTCTCAATGAGAGTTATAATCATACAAAGAGTCAAGTCCTTATGATGCAACAACTTCCCAATCTCAACCAAGCATATGCACTGGTCAATCAAGATGAGAGCCAAAGGATTCTAGTAGGTGGAAGCAAAGCAGTACATGATCACATTGACTCCTCTGCAATGTTCACAACAAGGAGTGGCAGTAGCAAGGGAGGACATGGAGGAAACCAAAAGCAGTTGAGGAAACCAAAAACAGTAGAGAAAACATTTCAATCTTAATGCTATATGTGATTTCTGCCACATGAAAGGACATTACAGAGTGGACTGCTTTAAACTGATGAAGTGCAATCACTGTGGGAAGACAGGTCACTTGGAAGAGGGATGCTATCAGTTGATTGGATATCCGGATGATTTCAAGACAAAGCAAAAAAAAGCTTATGCAGTGACAGATGAATTGGAGAGTGCAGACCAGATGTTTGGTGTATAAGATGATCCATCAACAACAAGAGTATTTCACTCCCAGTCAGAGACAACATATACTTAATTCGCTGAAAGAAAAGGATAATAACAAAAATCACAGTGCAAATATGACAGGTATACAGACCTCTAAGGAATTACTGCAATAGATCATTGATTCGGGTGCCACTAATCATATGATAAGTGATCCTAAATACTTACACAATGATTTAATGATAAAAGGGACAGGGAAAGTTCAACTGCCAACAGGAGATTCAACTAGAATTTCACATGTTGGTGATTACAAACTGGGAAGAGGTGATATCCTCATAAATGTTCTCTGTATTCCAGAATTCAAGTTTAATTTGATGTCGGTATCGAAGGCGACTGAAGAATTGAATTGTAGTGTCAATTTTCCCCCATCTTGTTGTGTGTTTCAAGACCTGACGTCTGGGAAGGTGAGGGGAATTGATAGTGAGAAAGATGGACTCTACATTCTGTGTCTAGATGGTCAGGATCAGAAGATGGATGTGGAAAGATGCATGAATACTACTCAACACATAGATGCAATGACATGGCACAAGAGGCTATGTCATGTGCCCATGACAGTTCTGAGGAAAATTTCTTACTTCAAGAATAACACTGGTTTAGTTTTGAATAACTGTGATGTCTGTCCCTTAGCCAGGCAGACCAGGTCTCCTTTTCCTGTTAGTATTACTAGAACAACAAAGTCCTTTCAATTGTTACACATAGATGTTTGGGGACCATATAGGGTTGACACACACAATGGAATGAAGTATTTCTTGACCATTGTGGATGACTTCTCTAGATGGACATGAATTTTTCTAATGAGAATGAAATATTATGTATATATTGTGCTGAAGAATTTTCTGACTGAAGTAAGCACACAATTTGAGTCTAAAGTTCAGAGAATAAAGTCAGACAATAGGTCTGAGTTCTTTAACCATAATTGTAGGGAGCTGTTTCAAACACTTGGTATTGTGCATGAAAGTTCTTGTCCATACACACCACAACAAAATAGTGTGGTGGAAAGGAAACATAGACACATTCTTGAAATAGCTAAGGCTGTTAAAATCCAGGGTAGCTTACCAGATAAGTTCTGGGGTATATGTGTGGAAGCTGTTGTATACATTATCAATAGGGTGCCATCAACTGTCTTGAAAGCAGATCCCCATATCACATGTTGTACAACAAAACACCACATCTTAGTCACTTGAGAGTCATAGACTGCTTGTGTTTTGCTACTATACTATATGCACAAGATAAATGTAGTCCAAGGGCAGTCAAGTGTGTGTTGCAAGGATATGCACCTACACAGAAGGGATATAGACTATATGATTTGGATAATAGAACTATCTTTGTTAGCAGGGATGTACTGTTCTTTCATTTCAAGAATGAAAAATATGAAGAGACAGTCCACATAAAAACACATGAACAATTTTGTTATGAGGAGCTGGTAAATGTCCCTGTCACTAATATAACTCCAATGAATGGAGAAAATTTTGTAGGAGAATAACCTATTTATGCAGGAGAAGGATCTACTGATGCAGTTTAAGAGATACATGAAACTGAGGACCTGATCACTCATACAAGGAATACATATGCAGATGAAGCTGAGGACCTGGGAATACATCACATACTACAAGACCTGGAACCAGGAAGCCAGGAAGGAGCAACAAACCTCCTATTTGGCACAAGGACTATGTCACCGGAAAAGATTCCCTAGTTGTTTGTACTCTATCTCTGACAATGTCATATATACAGGACTCACTTCTACCTATCAACAATTTGTTGCAAAGGTGTCTATGGAGACAAAACCTTCAAGATACTCAGATGCAGCCAAGGATCCTAGATGGATTGCAGCTATGGAATCTGAGATCAAGGCATTGAAAGATAATGGTACCTGGGAGCTGGTCAAACTGCCTCATGGGAAGAAACTAATTGAATGTAGATGGGTCTACAAAATCAAGTACAAGTCATCAGGAGAGATTGAAAGGTTCAAGGCAATACTTGTAGCCAAAGGATATAACCAAAAGGAGGGGATCGACTATCAAGAAACATTCTCTCCAGTGGTTAAAATGGCCACAGTCAGGGCAGTGGTGTCTATTGCAGCAGTGAAGAAGTAGGTGATACATCAAATGGATGTGTACAATGCTTTCCTTCAAGGTGACTTGTGTGAAGAAGTTTTATGACAATTCTGGAAGGCTTTAATACAGAGTACAAACATACACATGTGTGCAGACTGCTTAAATATTTGTATGATTTGAAGCAAGCCTCTATACAATGAAACATCAAATTGACTACAACATTATTGTCATCGGGCTTCACGCAGAGTCACGGGGATTATTCATTTTTCACTAAACAAGAAGAGGAGAAGACTGTGGTAGTCTTGGTTTACGTGGATGATCTGCTGATCACTGGCAATGATTCAGCACTTATACAATCTAGAAAGGAGTTGCTACAGTCAGCCTTCAAGATTAAAGACCTAGGGGAGTTAAAGTACTTATTTGGAATTGAATTTGCAAGAAGCACACAAGGAATTTTGATGCACCAAAGGAAATACGCATTGGAGCTTATCTCGGATATGGGATTAGCAGGAGCCAAGCCCACTTCTTCTCCTATGGAACCTAATCAGAAACTCACTACCATCGAACTGGATAAACTCATAGCTGAGAAATCTGAAAAATCACCTGCTTCAGATGACATGTTGAGTGATCCAGGCGTGTATATGAGAATGATTGGGAGGTTGCTGTATCTGACTACCACTAGGCCATACATCACATTTGTTTTACATTCACTCATACAATATATGCAAACACCTTAGGTCTCACACATGGAGGCAGGCCTCAGGCTTGTTAGATATATCAAACTGACACCAGGGATGAGCATTCTTATGTCCAGTTCACATGACTGCATTCCCCAACTCAGAATGTATTGCAATGCAGATTGGGAGGATGTGTAAATACTAGAAGATCTGTCACTAGATATTTAGCTACGTATGGTGCATCTCCTATATCATGGAAGTCAAAGAAACAAGATACGATATCGAGAAGTTCAGTAGAAGCCGAATACAAGGACATGGCCTGTGATGTAGCTGAAGTAGTCTGGTTAACTGGTTTGTTTCAAGAACTGGGGGTCGATATTTCCCAACATGTAGGTGTATTTACAGACAGCAAGTCTGCAATGCAGATTGCTGGCAATCCAGTATTTCACGAAAGGACAAAGCACATAGACAGAAACTATCACTTCATTAGAGAAAAGATACGTGATGGGCTGATTAACACACATTTTATCTCTTCGAAAGAGCAACCAGCAGACATCTTGATCAAAGCATTGAGTCGACAACATCATGATCATCTGACATCCAATCTAGGATTGAAGAATATCTTCATACATCTTAGCTTGAGGGGGGGGGGGGGGGGTGTAGAAAAATAACAAAATTTAGATGCTATTGTGTGATTAGATATTTTGTATAATTAGATGATTAGATATTTTGTATAATTAGATGATTAGATATTTTATTGTTATTAGATATTTTGGTTATTGAGGCAATTAGTATATAACCATGTAATATGTGTTGGTTATAATCAATACAAACAATTCTTTCTTTTCTCAACTGCCTCACCCGCACCTTCTCTCCTCTTCCATCTCGCCTTCTTCTCTTTTCCCCTTTCTCTTTTCTCCAATTCTCTGCGTATACCTCATCTTCTTCACTCCACATCATGTAGAATTCAACAGTTTGGCTCCCTGATTATGTGCGAGGAATTGCCCTATTGAGTAATGGAAAGCGGGCTAGTCCCCAAAAATGCCCCCCGTAAGTTCCTTTGTCGTTGGAAAAAAAATAAAAAGATTTGTTGTAATAGTAATTGTTGCCACCATTTTTGTTGTAGTAATTGTTTGTGCTAGTTGGGTATGTGGTAGTGTTTTTTTATATCCCAAATCAAGCCTTGTTGCTGACTTTTGTTGTTGTTAGTACTGTCACTATTGTATTACTCCTCATTATTATTGTTGTTCTTGTTTATTGTAGTACTTTATCTGGTCCGCATTTTTGTTGTTAGTATTGCCACCATTGTAGTACTGTTCGCGGTCATTGTTGTTCGTATTGCCACTATTGTATTGCTTCTCGTTGTTGTTAACACTATCACTATTGTAGTATTTCTCATTGTTGTTGTTGTTAGTACTGTCACCACTATAATATTCCTCGCTATTGTTGTTGTCATCAGTATTGACGCTAGTCTTGTACTCTTCATTGTTATTGTTGTTATTGTTGTTGTTGTTCTCTGAAACAGTGACATAAGCCACATGGCTGTAATTCTTGGGAAGGTATTTGGTATTGGGAATATTATTTTCATTTTAAGGCATGAAATTTGGTTCTTGTGTCTCTTTTTCACTATAATTGTTGTTGGGGATTTTGTTGAAGAATTGAGTATTTCTTGCATGAATTTGCAATGAAGAAATGAGAGTAACAAGAAGGAAGATGAAGGAGAAATGCTTGGTAAAAGAAGCCATTTAGAGAAATATACTAAAAGAAATATAAATTTGTGTAGTGAATTAGTGCAATGACTTCTTGTGATTCTATCTTTATATATAGAGAGACCATTCTATATCTTTTGAATTGATTCTTTTAATTTTTTACTAAACTATTATTCTTTATATTTTCTTGGTTTAAGGGGAGTAACTATCGCTTCCTTCCAAAATTTCCTGTTGATTAAGTGCAAATAAGAGGAAAATAGTGGTCCCTATGCATTTCTAGTTTAATTGACAAGTCCACAAGTTACTTTACACTATCAAGCATTTAAAAAATAGTTACAGGTAATTATCTATAATAGAGGAAATCAGCAACAAGAAAATAAAGCAAGTAATAAATCTATTATAACATGTTAAATTATACTTACGTGTCATTTGTTTTATGATATAAAAGATAATAATTTCAGAATTAATGCGGGGTTTATATTATTCCGCATTTGATTGAATTTTCAATTTCAGGATTAATAATATCAGACTATTGTTGAGAAAACCGAATATATGTAGAGTGATTAAATCACACCTACTATATGTAAAGACAACTAATAAATAGTAATTGAGACAACAATAAAAAAAATACCAAGAATTTACGTCACCAAAATTGGATAGCACTTTGACTATCACCGAATAATGTGATGCTTTCTTGTTCAATATCAAGCTCTCTAAACAATATTTTAAGCCAAATTGCCTCTTTCACATCCTCCGTAATTGTCATGTACTTTGTCTCAGTTGTAAACAAAGCAACCGTTGACTGCAAAGTAGACTTCCAACTGACTAGTGCACTTGTAAGAGTGAAAACATAACCAGTAGTTGATCTTCGTTTGTTCAAATCACTCGCATAATTTGAGTCACAATATCCGACTAGATACTGACTTACTTTCTGCTAAAAAATCAAACCAACACAATATTACAAATATACCGTAGAATTCGTTTCACAGCTTGTCAATGATACTTTCCTGGATCATGCATATACTGTCACGATCCGACCTCGGACCCGCGACTGGTGCCTTACCCCGGGCACCCTAGTGATAAAACATCAGAGAAAATCAGCGAAAATAAAAACTCAAGACATGAACAATATGAAATAAGACACAAAGCAACCAAAGCGATCACCTTCTGCATATATATAAAACCGAACAGTTACATCCTTTACAACCATTGCCCACAACAGTACTACAGACCTCTAAGAGTTTTTATAACAACTATGACGGGACAGGGCTCCGCCATACCCATGAATGTACAAATACCTACAATAACAGGGGACTATACCAAAAGATAAGCCTCCGGAGAAACGGAGCTTCCCAATACGCAGAACTGTGATCCTATGAGCGAGGATCAACAACTGGTGTACCTCTACCTTCGGCATGAACGCATCCCCCCGAAGGAGGTCGGCATCTGAGTACAGTATGTGGCGAAAAATCAGAATGAAATCATAACGATCTATATAAAGCGAGAGACATGTATGATAGCAAACTACAAGACACAACATAATAGCGATCGTGTCAAGTCGTGGACTCACGCCAAAGTCATCACTCAAATATAACCACGGGTCTCGCCCGCATATCAATCATGCGTGGAATTCCTTCCGGCCGACAATCTATGATATAATAACACGAGTACATGAACACCGTGTCCCACTGTGTCATGGAACCGTCTGACGGCAAATCTGAAGGCATAGCTACGATCCACCCTGCATCATCAATCGATCGGGGCACGAAAGCGGCTACGTAACCTACCGTACCAACAATACTAAATAATCAGATCACGGTGGCCGAGGCAAGACGATAGCCTACCGATCCACCTGCATCACGTCGGCCGACGGGCAAGTCGTGAGCTAACCACCGATCCATCCTGCATCACGAAACTTCGTCCCTAACACCGACGGCAAGTACGAAAGCCAACTACCAACCGTAACCAGAACGTGCATCGGCGGCAAGTACGAGGGCTAGCTACCGGATCCACCACGATCAAGAAACCTCGTGAGAGCTAGTCCACGGTATAACACTATCAGCGAGAACGAACCTCATCATGGCCGCATACCCGTGGACCATCCATCGAGTCAGTATGCCCAAAGTGATCAAGAATAACATGACCGGCCCTCCATCGAGAGACGCGGTAGCATAAGGATACAATACTTGCACAACAAGGCTATCACAAGCAAACATAGGCAAGTTACTCACACTCAAGATACTTTTATTTTATGCCAAAAATCCGGGTTTTAACCCCAAAGTACTACGTGCTTAAACTCTTTAAAAGGATCTATTTCTTTCACAAAAGCCACATGATACTAACACCCGTAGTATCAAAATAGAGTAACTATCATTTTAAGTAAACCAAAACAATTTTCATACCTTCTTTTAAATAAACCAAGACAATACCATGCCTTCTTTTAAAACCAAATCACTTCTCCTTTTAGAATCAAGTTACCATTTCAAATCCAATAATAAAACCATTCTTTTGTTTTCATAAAGTCGTTATAACTAACTTCCCATAAAGCTATTATAACACTTTATGTTTTAAACCAACCAAGGACAACTACTCTCATTTCCGAAATCAAGATAAATTTATTCTTTTAAAAGACCAAGCACCCATTACTCACGAATGAGGTTTCACAACTTTTTAACACAATTCAAGTCTTTAACATTTCATAACAAGTCACTTAACTTTAGAATCAAGTCAAGGACACAAAAGGAAAATCAAACTCCTTTAACACACGTGTGTCTACCGTACTATATATATTTCACAAATATCATGCTCAAGAGAATAGGAAGAATCACATACCTCTTCGGCTTAATCCACAAGCCAAGTCGAGTATGCCGCACGTAGAATACCCACCTATAATAAACACAATACATCTATCAACTTCTAGTTCTCCTCGTAGAACATTCTAAGTACAAGGTTCCCTATTCTACGGAAAATTCGGCAGCACCTCCCCTCCCGTAACCACATATATCCTCCTTTATCAAGACCCGCTCCCAAGCCAACAACTCAAAGGGGATTACACGCCTACCGGACGTGTACAAAACTGCCCCACAGTAATACTACAAGTCTACTGTAAATACAGTCCAATGTAAATACAGTTCAATCCCTTTTAATCATCCTTCCATATATCTTACTCAATTATAAACTACTACAATATGTAATTTCCGATTACAATAGAAGGACAACGATCATTACCTCAATAAGCCCAAAATTATCCAAGATTTATAAGTCGATCCTGAGCAACGTTTAGCTCCTATTCCTTACGCTCCAATCCGCTCCAAGAAACCCTCAGAAGTTTCTAAACAACTTCTCTTAACACTTCATCCAAGCTATGAAGATTTTCCTAGGGTTTCATTTTGCGACTATTGGAATAAAGTAGTAAGTAGTATTTCCGGGCTCTTATGTTGGGATTACTTTAGAAAACTACTAGGGACACTAGGCTAAGGTATTTGGGATTTATAAAACAACAATTGAAGTATTTCTCTACACAAAGTAGGGGGTGGACGAGAACACTACCAAAGGGAGGGAGTATTTTTGCCTTGGAAAAACTCAAGTGTGGATGATAAAGTCTTGCAACTTAAGGGGTATTTATAGAACATTCAATGGTCAAGATCAAGACAAGTGTGTGGTAGATCTTGGGGACAAGTGTGTGTGCCACAAGCCACTTGTTCAAGCAAGACAAGTGGCTAGCCACATGTCAACATAATTCGGCCAAGAGGCCACATGGCATGCCAATTCGGCCAAGGCCACCTAAGGGGGTGACACGTGTCGCCCCTACTCGTCCAAAATATTTCATCTTCCGAAAATATCCGTAATATCCGTAATATCCAAAATCTCGAAAACAAAGTGGGCCCCACAAAATCGTAAATTTTTCCCCGTGGGCCCCACGTGACCAATTCCGGAAATAAAATTCCATAATTCTCTAATATTTCAAGAAGTCCGAATACCAAATCTGGGAATCCAATTCCCATTAACGAACATTTTTCCTTCACAAAATCCGGAAACTTTTCCGTCGAAAAATCACATCTTTCTTCTTTTCCAATCTTTATGTCGTATTCTCGTACATACGTCCTCACATACATACCATGGAACTACGGGGTGTAACATATACATACTTACAACTCCAACAACATGTGAAATATGTGATCTTGTGCAAACCATTGCATACATCAAGCTACCAACAACATTTGCAAATGGTACTCTTGACATATATTATCGTTCAACTTTATTCTTCGGCGACATATCGTCACTAAGCTTAAAATGAGAAGCAAGAAGAGTGCTAATTGATTTTTTTCGCATTAATGCCAAATCGATCTAGCACATTCTTCAAGTATTCTTTCTGATATAAGCAGAGTTTCTTTGAATGTCTATACCTTTTTATCTCAAAACGGTTACTTCCGCCCTTTTAAACCATCGGTGCCAAACATACACGTGTTGCTCTCGGTAATGATTGAATGCTACCGGTAATGTCTCAAGCCGATCAATGGCCACAACGACTATAATTCATATAAATGTCTAATTTTGCCCTATACACTTCAAAAAACTCAAATTTTCAACTTCAAATCTATGGCTAAACATGAGCCTTTTATTTTAAACATGACCAAAAATTCGAGACCACCAAAAAATGTGGTGCAGAGGATGAGACTGCTCCTCTCTTAATCAGAGACTTCGAGTTCGAGCCCTGTTTATGAAAAAATCCTATCCCAAATGACGCTTTACCCAATGCGAATTCGAATTAATCGTGCTCTAATACGATGCCAGCAATATTGAGAAACCAATAATAATAATATTCGAGAACACCTCGTAGAGGTAGTTCTTGGAAATTACCCGTTCATACACACTCCGTAGTAGGAACCCAATCATGGAGAACTCGCCAGAATTTTGAAATAAACCCTAGCCCCTGAAATCCCCTCAGCAATGGCGTTTTCTCTCACTCTCACTCTCTCTCAACCTAATTCCATCTCAACCCTAACCAATTCCCAAATTAAAAAATATCCTCTTCTCTTCCCCAAATTATCCTTCCCAACTTACAAATTTCCTCACCCTACCACTTCCTGTTCGGCACAAAAGCCATTTACGAACATTCTAGAAGAAGTAGTAACTGATTTTAACGAAGCTGATAAATCGATACCTTGTGTACGAACTTATGAGAACGATTTGGCTCGATTGACTTTAATTGGACCTGTTGATTTCCAACAGGCACTTACTGCTGCGGCGGCGGACGGTGGTGAAGCTGCCGGAGAACATATTTCATCCGGCATGCCGTCTATGGTTGTTGAAACATTGTTTCCTGGGAATTCTGATGAGCATAGTACTGTTTCTACTAGACTGGTGAGTTAATGTACAAGTAGTCAAGTACTAATATAGTTGTCATAATATTTGAATAATTAGACTTATTTTAATAATTGTGGTGTCCTGGCAAGCTTGTCCGCATGTTGATTAGTACTGTTTCTACTAGAGTGGTGAGATAATGTACATGTACTAATATAATTGTGCTGGTATTTGAATAACTAGACTTCAATGACGTAAGTTTAGGACCATAAAAATAACACTGTAATCTCGACATATTCTCAGGATTTTATCCCAACTAAACCTTGGGATAAAATCATCCAAATTCAATTCCTGATTAATTATCCCTAGTACCAAACAAGCCTTAAGGGCATGTTTGGTACGAATGAACATATTTTCCATGAAAATTATTTTGCAGTGGCAGACAGTGGGGAAGCTACTAATGAACAAATTTCTATGGGTATGGATGCTGTGGTTGTTGAAACATTGTTTCTGTGAATTCTAATGAGCATAGTACTGTCTCTACTAGACTTGTGAGTTTACTTATGTAAACAACAACATACTCGGTGAAAATTCCACAACGTGGGGTCTGGGGAGTGTAGAGTGTACGCAGACCTTACATCTACCTTGGTAGGTAGAGTGACTGTTTTCGAGAGACCCTCGGTTCAAGCACAAGCAAAGCAAGAAAAATGGTCAGACCCGGATAAGAAATTTAAAGCAGTTTGAAAATGCTGGTATCAAAAGCGAATAAGCCATGATAGCACATTCTAAAAAAAGAAGCAATAACTAACATAGGTAAATAAGATAAACAAAGTACACTAGAGAACACGTAGCAGCAAAAATCAAACGACAGAGGACTATAAAGAAATATTGCGCATACTAGTATAATAGGCTAGGCGAGCCTACAATAATAACACTAAAACTAACCGTTTGTAAGCGTAAGTAGGACTACCTTGACTACCTACTATCCTTCTACCCTAATCCGTATCTTCCAGAATCCTTTATCTAAGGTCATGTCCTCAGTAAGTTGCACTCGCGCCATATCTCGTCTAATCATTTCTCCCAATACTTCATCAGCCTACCTCTATCCCTCATGAAGCCGTCTATATCCAACCTCTCACACCTCCGCACTGCACGTGCCCGAAACATCTCAACATTGCTTCCTGCATCTTATCCTCCACTGAAGCCACTCTCAATTTGTCCCGTATATCATAATTTTTAATTCTATCCCTCCTTGTATGCCCACACATCCATATCATCATCCTCATCTCCACAATTTTCGTTTTTGAGGTGTGCGAAATCTTGACCGGCCAACACTCCGCCCCGAGGTATTTGAAGTTTCCTTTCTTTAGAATGACTGAGTACCAAGCCTCACCTCCACGCCTCACCTCCACGCCTGTCTCAAGGTCACTCCCGTTACTAAACTTGCACTTCAAATATTCTGTCGTGGTCCTACTCAGCCTGAATCCTTTAGACTTTAGAGTCGTCTCCAAACCTCCAACTTAGCGTTCACTCCGATGCGTCTCATCAATCAAGACTATGTCGTCTGCGAATAACATACACCATGACACCTCCTCTTGGATTTATCGCGTCAGTCCATCTATCACCAAGACAAATAGAAATGGGCTAAGAGATGATTGATGCAGCCCCATCATCACTGGAAAGTGCTCCGAGTCTCCTCATACTGTCTGTACCCTGATCTTCGCTCCATCACACATATTTTTGATCGCCCTAGTGTACGCCACAAGTACACCTCTAACCTCCACATCTCCATAGAACCTCCCTAGGGACTTTGTCGTATGCCTTCTCGAGGTTGATGAAAATCATATGTAAGTCTCTCTTCCTCTTCCTATACTGCTCCACCAACTTCCTAATAAGATGAATGACTTCTGTAGTCGAACACCCCGACATGAATTCAAACTGCTTCTCGAAAATAGACACGCCTCTTCTCACCCGCATCTCCACGATCCTTTTCTAAACTTTCATAGTATGACTTAGTAGCTTGATACCACTATAGTATATCACCTTTGTTCTTGTACAAATGAATCATTGTACTTCACCTCCATTCTTCGTGCATTCTCGCCGTCTTAAAAATAACGTTAAACAACTCAGTCAGCCACTCCAAACCTGCCCTGCATGCGCTCTTCCAAAATTAAACTTAGATCTCATCAGGCCCGGTTGCTCGTCCCCTGCGCATCTTGCGAACATCACCCTTAACCTCAACCTTAACGCATCTACAATATCCAAAATTCTGGTACCTACCAGATTGCTCCAGATCTCCCAACATAATTTCTCTACCTCTTTTTTCGTTCAAGAGTTTATGAAAGTAAGACTGCCACCTCCGTCTTATATGCGCATCCTTCACCAATAATTTGCCGTCCTCGTCCTTGATGCACCTCACGTGATCCAAGTCACTGACCCTCCCCTCATTGCATTGGCTAATCTCTACTTATGTAGAAGTACTAATATAGTTTTGCTTATATTTGAATAATTAGACTTTTTTTGAATAGCCGTGGTGTCCTGACAAACTTGTGCGCAACTAGTACTGTTTCTACTAGGCTGGTGAGTTAATGTAGAAGTACTAATAAAAAGGTGATGGTATTTGAATAATTAAACTTCAATGACATAAGTTTCGGACCATAAAAATTACACTGCAATCCCGGCATACAACAACAACAATAACAACATACCCAACATAATCCGATAAGTAGGGTCTTGGGAGGGTAGAGTGTACGCAAACCTTACCTCTACCTTGGAGTAGATAGGGTGTTTTCGGTAGACGTAAGTTTAGGACCATAAAAATAACACTGCAATCTCGGCATATTCCCCGAATTTTATCCCAACCAAACGTGGGATAAACTCATCCCAAATTTAATCCCCGAGTAATTATCTTTTATCCCTAGTACCAAACGAGCCCTAAAGGTATGTTTGGTACGAAGGAACATGTTTTCCATGAAAATTATTTTGCGGTGGGGGACAGTGGGGAAGCTGCTAATGAACAAATTTCTATGGGTATGGATGTTGTGGTTGTTGAAACACTGTGTGAATTCTAATGAGCATAGTACTGTTTCTACTAGACTAGTGAGTTCACTTATGTAGAAGTACTAATATAGTTTTGCTGATATTTGAGTAATTAGACTTTTTTTGAATAGCCGTGGTGTCCTGACAAACTTGTGCGCAACTAGTACTGTTTCTACTAGGCTGGTGAGTTAATGTAGAAGTACTAATAAAAAGGTGATGGTATTTGAATAATTAGACTTCAATGACGTAAGTTTAGGACCATAAAAATAACACTGCAATCCCGGCATACAACAACAACAATAACAACATAATCCGACAAGTGGGGTCTTGGGAGGGTAGAATGTACGCAAACCTTACCTCTACCTTGAATGTAGATATGTTGTTTTCGATAAGACATAATTTTAGGACCATAAAAATAACACTGCAATCTCGGCATATTCCTGGGATTTTATCCCAACCAAATATGAGATAAACTCATCCCAAATTTAATCCCTGATTAATTATCCTTTATCGCTTGTACCAAACGAGCCCTAAAGGTGTGTTTGATACGAAGGAACACGTTTTCCATGAAAATTATTTTACGGTGCCGGACGGTGGGGAAGCTGCTGATGAACATATTTCTATGGATATGGTCATATGGATGTTATGGTTGTTAAAACATTGTTTCTTGCGAATTCTAATGAGCACAATACTGTTTCTACTAGACTGGTGGGTTTTACTTATGTAGAAGTACTAATATAGTTGTGCTGATATTTGAATAATTAGACTATTTTAATAACTGTGGTGTCCTGGCAGGCTTGTGCGCACGTCCACTAGTACTGTTTCTACTAGACCGGTGAGTTAATGTAGAAGTACTAAATACTAATATAATTGTGTTGGTATTTGAATAATTAGACTTCAATGAACGTAAGTTTAGGACCATAAAAATAATACTGCCATTTCGGCATTCAACAACAATAACAACATACCCAGTATAATGGAGGGTAGAGTGTACACTCGCAGACCTTACCTCTACTTTGGGGTAGAGAAGTTGTTTCTGATAGATGTAAGTTTAGGACCATAAAAATGACACTGCAATCTCGGCATATTCCCAAGATTTTATCCAGCCAAACGTGGAATAAACTCATTCAAAATTTAATCCCTAATTAATTATCCCTTATTCCTTGTACCAAACGAGCCCTAAAGGTGTGTTTGGTACGAAGGAACATGTTTCCCATGAAAATTATTTTGCGGTGGCGGACGGTGGGGAAGCTGCTAATGAACATATTTCTATGGGTATGGATGCTGTGGTTGTTGAAACATTATTTCTTGGGAATTCTAATGAGCATAGTACTATTTCTATTAGACTGGTGAGTTTGGTCGACTTGTACGCACTTTGCTAATTACTGCTATCACTCACCGGCACAAATAAAGTAACCAAAGCTTTCGACATATGTGAAGTAATAGATGTCTGCTTTTACTTGTTCAGTTTGGAAAACTAAGAGATAATTTACCATTTTTATACCTGTTTTACCCTATGTAGAAGTAATAATATAAGGGCCTGTTTGGCCATGAAAATTGTGATTATTTTAAAAAAGTAGTTTTTGTTTTCAACATGAAAAATAGTACTTTTGGAAATTGGAGTTGTGTTTAGGCATGAATACATATTGGAGTTTTTTTTTTTAACGTTTTGAGTTTTCCAAATTCCGGAAAACTTGGGAATATTTCGGTGTTTTGTGGCCAAACATGTTTCCGGAATTCTAACTCCGGGAAAAAGTAAAAATATTCATGGCCAAACGGCCACTAATTGTGCTTATATTTGAATAATTAGACTTTTTATTTGGTAACCATTATGTCCTGGCAAGTTTGTGCGCACCTTGACTAATTTCACGGATACTTAAATACTACCTCCCACTAGCAAAAATAATGTAATTCTATCTACCACGGCTTCGACAAATGTGAAGTAATATATGTCCACGTTTACTTGTGCAGTTTGAAAAACCAAAAGATAATTTATCATTTTGTACCTATTTTACCCTTATTCTAAGTACTAAATTCATTTTCCAACATTTAGATGACTTATAATAATTATTGGGGGTGATATAGTAAAATTACCATTTTATTGTTGTTTCTTAAAAGGTGTGCCAAACACGGATGGAGCATTATTTTTGCCTTTGCTGAAAATTGAACTCGAGATTTTCAACACACTTTAGGCACCCTTTTGCGTCTCTGCTCAATTTGAATAATTAGACTTGTGCTGTTGTGCATATGTAAAATTAGCTACATTTGCTTAATCGACCTGTAAAGTAAGTTTTGTTCTGTTTATCCTGCATCATTAAGCAAGGCCTATCTTAAATTGTATAATTTCATATATCTAATTTCAAATCTTAAGTTGTTATATAAGGGAACATGTTAATTTACCTGTTTTCCTTGAACATTAAAACTTCTCATTCCTCGTATGTGTTTAAGAATGGTTATTCATGGAATTTGTGAAAACAGAGTATGTAGATCATATATATTCCATAGATCTCTAATTATAGGAAAGTAAAATGTCCTGTTTTCAAAGTCACCTTATTTGTATGTTTTTTCTAATAACCGAGAAATAACTAAAGGCCAGCTGGTGCATTATTGGAAGCTCGCTGGATAATGGGCCCACCCTCCTCCGCTAAAAATACCAGACTTTCGACATGGTTCTAATTCATGACGTGTGTCTAATCCACATCTTGTGCTCCTTTTTTACCACTAGACCAAAGCCCAGTGCCTGTATTTCCATGTTTCTTATATAGCTCGTAGAATAATTTAGCTGCTGTTATCGAAGATGAAACATTTCCAGGACCACCAATGATCCTTTTCCTTCAATGTAATTTTTTTCTATTCTTAGTTGTGGAAGTAGTTTTATTGTTTGAATCCTTTCTTTTAAAGAAGAAGTTGATGGTCGAATAACAAACAAGAGTAGTAGATCATATAATTTTAAAAAATAAAATAAAAATAATTGGATTTCATATTATCATATATAGTTGTGGTCTTTGGATGTATTGTAATTATTCAATCTTTCATTTAAATTGGGATTTTTTTCCTTTCTTTTTAAAAATCTTTGTACTTTTATTAGAGCAATTGATAACAAATTTTCATAGATTGTTATGTCTACTGAGTTTTAAGCTATAGCTTCTAGCTTGAAGCCTTGTCGCTGAGGTCAATAATGATGTAGTTGATCTTCATTTTCATTGGCGAAGTTTAGTGCATATTCTCTCAGACACTGGTAGACTTGCCCTTTTATTTTGTTGCCTGCTCTGTTATTGCTGATATGAATAGTGTATTATGAAATATGGTTATAGTGTGCTTGACATTCTGGCAGTTCTTACCAGCAAGGAAAGTTATGGAGAAAGCCCAAAAGCTTAAAAGTACCCTAACTAAAGAGATGCTTTCCGGCACGACGTCTACAAATATACTTGCCATGACATTTAGACAAGTGACTCTGCAACATCTTTGGAACTTCGAACTAGTACTTTTTATACCAGGAGCAGAACGAGATATGAATGATCTTGAAACACCGAGAGAGGTGGGAACTTTCTATTTTTGAATGTTACCTATCTCTATTCCCTCCCTGTCTTTGTTTCTATCTTTTTTATCCTTTTCTTTCCCTTCGTTATGCTCTTTTGTAATATCAGATTTATAATGTCTGCCTCGCAGGTGCTACGTGATACTGATAGGTTGAGTTCTGTTATTCCTTTCCTATCAGCAGGTACCTCCATCTTTTGCCATAACCTCATCAGATGAACGAGTCATTTCTGTTATTGCAGAAGTTGTTTGTCTTGCTGCTCTCGAAAGCACTAAAAGACAGTTGCTTAAAGAAACCCCTGGAGGAGCAGCAAAGAAGTTTTTCCCCTGGTTTCACAAGCATAAAAGCAGTGTCTCAAAAGATTCATCTGTTACTCTATACAACTTAATGGAATGTGAAATAGTTGCAAACGCCAATACTTTGCTCCAGAAATTTTCTTCAGAAAGGGCGAATTACAGACCAAGGGAGGGAAGATGGATAAGCAATTGGTTAACTTCAACCACTTACTCCAAACTGGAACAAACTGGAGGCCCTGAATTTATTACTTGGCTTAGTGAGTATGTACCCGCTTACAAATTGCAGATTGATTCTGAAAAACTTGGCAATGTGAAATTTGAAGGGTGGAAGAAAACAGCAACGAACACATGGGAGGTTTTTCTGACTCACTCCCAAATGGTAACTCCATGTTCTCTGCATCTGTGTTTCTTGTGTCACGTTTAGGGTTAATGGAATGTATATTATACAACAGATGCTTCATCAAAAAATATCACACGGAAATAACTTAGATAGCTCCTTTGCCTTTAGGCATCTGTTAGATAACTTGGAATCATTTTCATTTTCCCTTCGCCTTGGAAGCTCTGGTAAGTGCCACTCTGAGATAACTTTCTTAAAAGCTCTCTAGTTCCTCACTTATGGTTCTCCCTTTTTTCATGTCAAGATTGTTTAGAAAAAGTTGTAGATGCTAACGATATGACCGCTTTAGTCTTCTAACACCTTCGTATTGGTCGTTCATAGAGGGATCCCCAAAGCATAAGGTTCTGAAATTTGCAACCATGACTTCTCACAGTGAGACATGTATTAGGTCATCCATGTTATTGTAGTTGATGAGCCCTCCTAGTAGGTGTGTGTATCAATAGTGCAAGGAAATGGAGTGCCTGAAGCAATTGACTATGGACATCTCTCCCATCAGGGGTTTATATTTTCCAAGATGTTTCCAAATGTATTTCCTTTTCTGTCTGCTTATACGACTTAGGATTAAGGTTTGATGTGATCTACTGGCAAATTTTTCATTCAAAGTCCACACTTGATGGTATGTAATTATTCTAATAATTAGTTGATCTAGTTTACTTTTTCAGGTTGGTCTAAGCGACATTCTAGATATGTTTTATGAAGATGTCTATACACTTCCCTACAAGCAATTGTCATCGGGTGTTGTTGCAAAATCTTTCAACTCTTCCTCTAGCAAGGTATGGTATATACAAGGTCTTTACATACAACAACAACAATAACATTCCCAGTGAAAATCCCACAATGTGGGGTCTGGGGAGGGTAGAGTGTACACAGACCTTACCTCCATCTTGATAGGTAGAGCGGCTGCTTCCGGGAGACCCTCGGCTCAAGACAGAGCATAGTCACATGCAAAGTAGTCCAAGCAGAGCAAAGTAGAGCAAAGTAGAGCGAGCGAAACGATCAGATTCAGACGAGAACTTACAAATAAAGCATTATGAACATACAAATAATAAAATCAAATACGACATGGTATTGCATTCTAGCAACATGAAGCAGTAGTTAACACAACTAAATAAGATAAACAAATTACACTAAAGCACACATAGTAGCATGAATTAAACTACCAGGCACTATAAGGAACTACAAAACACTAATGCGCCTATAAGTGTGATATGCTAATCGGGTCTACATTTATAACACCACCCTAACATTTTGTAAGCGTAGGTAGGTCTATGCACGACTACCTACTACTCTTCTATCCTAATCCGTGCCCTCCACAACCCCCTATCTAAGGTCACGTCCTCAGTGAGTTGCACATGTGCCATATCCCGTCTAATCACCTCCCCCCAATACTTCTTCAGCCTACCTCTGTCCCTCCTGAACCCATCCATAGCTAACCTCTCACACCTCCGCACCGGGGCATCTGTGTCTCTCCTCCGCACATGCCCAAACCATCTTAACCTCGCTTCCCGCATCTTATCATCTACTCCCACTTTATTTCGGATATCCTCATTTCTAATCATATCCCTTCTTGTATACCCACGCATCTATCTCAACATCCTCATCTCCGCAACTCTCATTTTTTGTATGTGCGAAGTCTTAACTGACCAACACTCCGCCCCATACAACATAATCGGTCTAACCACCGTCCTATAGAACTTGCCCTTAAGTTTTGGTGGCATATTTTTGTCGCACAAGACTCCAGATGCGAGCCTCCATTTCATCCACCCTGCTCCAATACGATGTGTGACATCGTCATCAATCTCTCAATTCCCTTGGATACTAGAGCCTAGGTACTTAAAGCTTTCTTTCTTTGGAATGACCTGAGTGTCAAGCCTCACCTCCACATCTGTCTCAGAGTCTCTCCCGTTGCTGAACTTGAACTCTAAGTATTCTGTCTTGGTCCTACTCAACCTTAACCCTTTAGACTCCAGAGTTTGTCTCCAAACCTCCAGCTTATCGTTCGCTCCTCTGCGAGTCTCATCAATCAAGACTATGTCATCTGCAAATAACATACACCATGGTACCTCTCCTTGGATTTGTCACGTTAGTCCATCCATCACCAAGGCAAATAGGAATGCACTAAGAGCTGATCCTTAGTGCAACCCCATCGTCACTGGGAAGTGCTCCGAATCCCCTCCTACTGACCGTACCCTAGTTAACATACATATCCTTGATCGCCCTAATGTACGCCACAGACACACCTCTAACCTCCATACATCTCCATAAAACCTCCCTAGGTACTTTGTCGTATGTCTTCTCGAGGTCGATAAAAACCATATGTAAATCTTTCTTCCTCTTCCTATACTGCTCTACCAACCTCCTAATAAGATGAGTGACTTCAGTAGTCGAACGCCCCGGCATGAATCCAAATTGATTTTCGGAAATTGACACATCTCTCCTCACCCTCATCTCCACAACCCATTCCCAAACTTTCATAGTGTGACTCATCATTAGTTAGCTAGTTGAAGTATTTGAAATCCCTTTTTGAAGTTTGGGGGTGGGGGGTGGTCCTGATTGGGAGTTGTGTTTGACTGACACATAGGGCCCTGATTGGCTAGCTGGTGTCTTCTTTGATCTTGCCTTCCTTCACATTCATGCATTCTCTATCTGTTGTGTGTATATGAATATATGTTTTCTTTTATCTAAATGATTACTGTAAGTACAATAGATGTCTCGTTGAATCAAATGGACAATAATATTTTCTCCTTGTGGATTCTAGAGAAGCATTTCTATGTCAAAGGCAATCTCCATGGTCTTTGCAAGTGGAATTTTTCTTGTTGCTATAAAAATTCTTGGTCAACGTTATATCCCCAGTAGAAAGCACTATCACCCAGATATTTATCCAGTCAACTCATCTGACATGATCTCTATTCAGCATCACTCCATGGAATCTAGCAAGGTATGGATGTTATTAGTTCATCTCGTCTTGTCTCTTCCAAAATTCATTTGTTGATTGTACTATGCTTGCAGTACCTACTTCATTGGCTGCTTAATATGAGGGGATAGAAGCATCTTGTGTTAATTCTTCTTTGAACACTATCTCCAAATTTTTACTGTCTAGACTGTTACCGCTTTGAACAGTTGCTTCTTCAAAGTGGTTCACCTCATTTGTGTTTGAAATTCTTTGATTATTTATTTTATCATTCAAGAATTAATTAATTTGTGCTCCATATTTACTATGACTATGTAATGGACAACATGCTTTGCATTATTGGCCACATTTATTGGTTCTTACACTTTTTAGTTGATTATCGTTTCACCCAAGCCATTAGTGGAGATGAGGATGCTTAGATGGATGTGTGGTCATACTAGGAGAGATATGATTAGTAACGAAGTTATACGGGACAAGGTCGGAGTGGCCTCCCTGGCGGATAAGATGAGAGAAGCGAAACTGAGATGGTTCGGGCATGTGAAGAGGAGGTGTGGGGATACACTAGTTAGGATGTGGGAGAGATTGGCGGTAGCAGGAGTTAGGAGCGGTAAAGGTAGGCCGAAGAAAAGGGAGGTGATTAAACAGGACATGTCACGACGTCCGCTGACTGTGGACATGACTTTAGACAGGAAGATTTGGAGGTTGAGAATTTGGGTAGAAGGTTAGTCGGTAGTTGAGATTTGTCGCCCGATGTGTGGGAGAGGTAGGGGGCTAGCCTTTGCATCTCCTCTTCTCCCTTTCTTAGTATTATTATTTAGGTATCGCGGAGATCCTTATTCTTGTTGTTGTGGTTGTAGATCCTTACTCTTCTGTGTATTACTATGTATTGTTGCATTTGTTTTGTATCTTGATTATTTGCTGTCTTATTTTCCTTACAATCATGCATCGACTACGTTTCTTTTGAGCTGAGGGCCTATCGTAAACAACCTCTCTACCCCACAAAGGTAGAAGTAAGGTCGGCGTACATCCTACCCTCCCCAGATTCCACTTGTGGGATTGCATTGGGTTTATTGTTGTTGTATTCTGTCTCTTTTTATCAGTAGGTAATATTGTTCAAGTGCTCTTTGTTTCTGTAGTTGGAAGATTACTGTGTCTCCATTGTTAGGAGAATCAAGGAATTTTACTGTTGGCCTGGAGACATAGTGATGGGTTCTGGCAGCTCTGCATGGATTGGGGAGCTTCCGATGTACCTGAAGTATGAGATGGATTCCAAAGATTCAGATCTTAATTTCAGCTCCATGCCATCAGAAGGAATTGAAGATGAGATGAAAGCAGCTGCACAAGATATTGCCAGTTATCAGGTCTCTTTTTAGGAGCCAGTTTCTGGGTTTATTTTCTTGTTTTTGTTGTTATGAACATATAAACACTGCATTATAAATTATAATAAGCACATGCATGGTTACATGCTACTCATGGTCAGAATCAAGGAGAAGGGAAGGGTTTGGTCTTTTGTGAACATTTAACAAAATATATTCCATTGGGAACAATTGAGGAATATAAGAGCTAACCTCACTGCGTATTATAGAAATGCACAATTAACGAGCGAGCTATCAAGCTTGAATACTTGATCCAGCTTAGATCATGCCATAATCCTGTTGACAACTATAAGAACCCCCTGATAAATGATTCAAAATTTCCTGAAATGAGCTAATTGGAGTTGGATTTGCACTTTGAGTTATCGAGATTTCTGAATTATAAAATTTAAGTGCTGAACCTATTGTCATTGCTAATTCAGATAAAATTTAAGCGCTGAAGAACCTATTGTAATTGCTACACAGTTTTTCCTCAGCTCCTAGTGCTTTTTTTTGTCAAGGCCTTTCTGTGCTCTTTTTAAAATTCTTCTCATCTGGATTTCAACTCTTGCTGTTTTTTTGTTTATGTTACTTCATACCACTTCTAGATCATGTATATTTCTTTTCCGTCCGCTTCTAAAATGTTCCTTGATGTCAGTTCTAGTTTCTCCTCGTGCTTAATTCTGATGGCTGGGTGTTCCAAGTCTCTAGTTGCCACCAGTTAAACATGGCTATAGATTTGTCACGAACATATTCAATTGACTAGTTTCATATGTTTCCTGGAAGTTGTTAGTTTAGATGTGCTTATCATAGCTGATGTGCTTATAAACGAAATGCCAATCAGGTTGTTTTATCTGCGGATGGTAATATTGTTGGCTTCCAGCCTACAAGTCGTGTTGCTGTAAATCAATGGGCAGCAAACCCTTTAGTTAAAGAGCTATATGGAGGGAAAAAACTATCTCCAGGTATACTAATATTCATACTAGCTGTTCCTTTAATTGATTGTCTAATCATATGAAGACGTCAGTTACTTAGCTAGGACGATTCTTGGATGCAGGCTTGATAGAACGAGGTCTCAAGATAAGCCGCCCTAGTGATGTTGTTGTACTGGAGTTATTAATGTCAGCAAATCCCCAAAGTTCTTTCGCTTTGGTAAGACCGGTTATTGAAAATTGTTGATGAACATTTTTGCACCTCCACATTCAATATTTGTAAATTAGTTACAGTGTGCTGGGCAAGACTTTTTTCCAGGTATAAGGGAAATTTACAATTCTTTTTGGTTTCTTCTACTTCTGACTTTCATATGAGTTTGGTTGGCATCACGCTGTGTAGTGTGGTTGAAGAACAACCTTTGTTGTCTCGCGTTAATGTAGAAGCGAGTTAGATGATTCACAATGTGTAGCCAACTTTTGTACAGACGAGACATAAAAGAAGACTTTCTCATAAACTTTACTTTTGTCAGTAATTGCATACACTAGCAAGGAAGCAGAAAACCATTGGGTGGAAGGGTGTAAAACACCTGATCCATCCCAAATCTATGTTGCTCGACTCTTTAAAAATGCGGAAAGGTGCATGTCAAATCCTTCAAAACTAGTGCATTTTTGAGGATCCGATGCGGGTGCGGCAACATTTTTGGAGAGTACATAGTCTCTAACTATTTAAATTCAAAGGCCCTCCACCCTTTCCCCCACTACAAGAAGGCCAACATTTTTTTTTTGGTTTTGACTGAAAATATTTGTGTTTGTCTTTTGAAGTAAGATTCTTGTGGGATTAAATTTAAGGTATACACTATTTATTGCTAAACAGAGAAGCCTAATCCAGTCACCTGGGCTCATTACTGCAGTAAGATGTTACAGAAAACGGAAAATAAGTGAATTTTTACCCAGTTCCATGAGTTTTACTTCATCATTTGTTGCATTCACTCTAAATTTAATATTCTTTCAAAAACTTGAAATATATTTGGAGATTATTTCTACAAGTGTTTGTATATCAAATTGACCCATTATTTTAACTTCAAACTTGAAGTTTGAAAAACAAGTATTAGTGATTTCCTCATACATTTGAGCATCCTAAAATAGAAATTAAAGCTAAACAAAATGTAGCTTCTCATTAACTACATGAGAAATGAAATCCTCAATTGCAAATACAATGAACCATATTTTCACGTTTCAAAACTCCTCTAATTTCGTATTATCGAATCTTCCAACATTTCCCTCCCTTCGGTGGATGACTTTTGAACAGTCTTAAAATAGAGTAGGACACAATTCATATACTAACTATCTATTCTTTTATGCAATTAATATATTTTAGTTGTTCATGCGTTTTTTTAGGAGTTGAATTTAAAAAATCATGTTTGAACGTAAAATTTTGAAAAATTCAGAATTCTGGAATTTTCGGAATTTATAAAACACTAAAATGTTTTTCCTTTTCCACTCCAAATTACTCACTATTTTTTTTAAAACAATTCCAATTTAAATTCATAGCCATACACAACTCCAACTCCCAACTTCCAACTACTACCATTTTTCACTTTGAAAACAAAAAAATACTTTCCAAATTTCACAACTTTCATGGTCAGACGACCCTTAGTTACTTCATTTTCTAGGTTTATCAAATTAGGTTTAAAATAAAGACAACAACATACCCAGTGAAATTTCACAGTGTAGGGTTTGGGGTGGGTAGAGTGTACGCAGACCTTAGCTTGAGAGGTAGAGAGGTTTTCGAAAGACCCTCAGCTCAAGAGAAAACATAAGAAAAATCAGATAAGGACAATCCGTTCAAAACTATGAAAATGAAAATAATAAAAGCGAAAAAGTCATGGTAAAACAGTCAGGAAAAACAAGGAACAATAGGTATTACAGAGAGATAATATACTCAAAATAGAAGAAACTACGAGACAATACTGCGACTACTAGTATGAAAGGATAAACAGACTCATACTAGCCTTCTACCCTAATATGAGTCCTCCATAATCTCCTATTTAAGGCCATGTCATCAGTAAGCTGAAACTGCGCCATGTCTCGTCTAATCACCTCTCCGCAATACTTTTTCGGTCTACCTTTACCTCTCTTGAAATCATCCATAGCCAACTTCTCACACCTCTGAACTAGGGCATCCACATCTCTCATCTTCATATGCCTAAACCATTTCAGTCTTGCTTACCGCATCTTGTCCTCCACCGAGGCCACTCCCACCTTGTCCCGGATGTCTTCATTCCTAATCCTATCTCTTCTAGTATGCACACACATCTATCACAATATTCTCATTTCCGATCTTCTGAATATGAGAGTTCTTAACTGGCCAACACTCAGCCTCATATAGCATGGTCGTTCTAACAACCACTTTGTAGAACATGCCTTTAAATTTTGGTGACACTTCTTATCACATAGCACGCTGGAAGCGAGCCTCCATTTCATCCATCATGCACTTAGAGTTTTGTTGTGTAAACAACGAGTAGCAATTTTTACTATTGTAGAATAATAAAAACCTAATAATTGATCAAGGATTGTTATCAATAAGAGAGATAAGGGCAATGACGAGTCTAGTGCAAGAGAAATACGTAGGATTAATAATCGTTCACAGTTCTTTTCATAGGTTTCATTGACTCTTTCGATTTCAAGAACATATGCAAAAACTATCGAATTGATTTAATAGATGGGAAACTTCTTTTGACTATCTTCCTATCTTTAGTCATTCGCAATTCAAGAAAACTCTTACATTACTAAAAAGAATTGCAATTCAACGACAACAAGTTCACATAAATATTCAATAAAGTATTTCCTCTTTCGATTAAACTAAAATAAGGAATTCACATGCTTAAAGTTCAAAACTCCCTACGACAATTTAAGCAAGAAACGAAGTTAATCCATACATAACTCTCAAGACACCATGTCCGTCAAAAACCCTAAGATAATCTACTCCATAATAGTAGCAATAAGAAATAGGGAAGAAGAAAACAAATTAGAATTCATTACAACAACTTTCGATCTAAACTGTGAATCGATGGAAGGAAGTGTGAAAATAGCTAATACTCCAAGCTTTCAAGAGTTCTTCCGCTCAAAAATCGAAGATCACCTAATTAGGATGAGCTAAAACATTATATAGTCCCAGAGATTTGTCTGTAAAACGCCGAAAATAGCCTCGAATTAAATTTTCTAGTCGCCTCAGTGCGCGGTCGCCCAGCTGTAGATTACTTCGCGCAGCACTTCGAGCAGCTTGTTCACTCACTATCTTGCCTGCGCTGTGACCTGCGCGAAGTGACTCCCAGGTGCGCGTAAAATTTAATTATTATTATTATAGATTTTTGGATGCAGAAAGTACAAAATAAGAAGATGCAAAGCAACGGATTGAAGGTAGTTTACTGTTGCACTTTGAATGTAAATGGACATGTAATTTAGCAGCTATTTTTTCTTGGGAAAACAAGTTTAAGAGACCGTTCCAATTTATTGGAAAAATTTGTCGATTTGAGGAAAGTCCTTTTATATTCGGATAAATTCGTTTACCTTTTTTATCTTTAGCGGAGGTGGTAATTTAAAGTATATGTATGTCTTAGAGACAATCTTTATTAGGACAAATGTACTTTATACATATTCGTATTATGATTATTAATGAAAATTAATATTTTGGCATTTGTAATTATTAAATTATTAGTTGATTATTTGTGTTGTTATTAATAGTGTGAGATATTAATATTATAACATAACTCTGAAAAAGGCCTCGACTAGTGATCATCGAGAATAAGATATAGATGATATGTGATAAGTCGACATGTGGTCTGCATCACATCCTTAAAGGATGTAGTATGTCTCACCTGCTACGAGTAACGACTATTCGTGATGGACACATGAATACTTTAGAAGTATTGATATACCCTGTTGATATACTGTTTGTTGTACATGTCTAAAGTATTATCAGCATGTGAGAGATAGAAGTCCTTAGACTTGAGGTCGATACACACCTTGTTTGCAAAGTAATATACCTTGATCATGTCCTAAGCTCAAATGCCTTATAGGTTGAGATACGACTTGTATTGGGTACATTACGATGTAAATTAAAGGTGGTAGTTGAGCCAAGATTAGGATTCATTCTTCGAATGTATATTCGAGAGAACACTCAGCTTCTCAGTGATATTAGGTTTACTAAGACGTTGGCCAACGAAATAGACATATCTAGGATATGGTCTTGTTGTCAACCAATATAGTTGAGATATAATGATCAAGTCATTTGGATAGACACTTGAAAAATTCTAAGCTTGATCGAGTGCGTCGTGAATGAAAAGATTTTATCTTTCCACATATAGGTTCAGTTTACCAGATTCATGTAAATATACTTCACATATTGAGTTCGTCTTCCGGCGCCGTCTAGGAGTTTCGTGTAGACCCTAATATGATTCGTGTCGATATATGAAGACATGTAGGGTAACACTATGTCAATTGTTCCTTCGATCTAAGGATGTAATGAGAGAATTGCGACTGAGCTTAGTTGAAGTGACATTTGCAGCACTTTTTTCTTTTTAACACTTTTGTCCACGTTTATGCACTTTTTCTCATTTTGAATGTCCCGAGATAAAAACCCTACAAAAATCAAAATAACATAAAAAACACACACTATAAAATAATTAAGGATATCAATAACATATGAAATTGGTATCAAATATGCTGTAAATTCAGGCACATCAAAAGCAACCTGATTAGTATATTTGAGGCGAGTCATGAAGGAATCATGACTGTTGACATTTTGAAATCATGAGAATAATCATGACGCTCCGGTATGGTTTTCAATAAACAAACTTTTATAATCGCACGAAGTGCGGGAAAATTGATTAGTTTCTACTATAAGTATGAGGTTTTTATTTTTTATTTTTTTTATAAAGATTTATTTTTATTTTTATACAAATATCAATATTATCTAAGCGAAAATAAAATTATAAAATTTACTATTGATTAAAAGAATTCGGGGCTTCAATTTTTGGGACCTAAAGCAAATGTAACTTCCCACTTCGCTTACGCTTATTAGTACGGTCACATCTATCGATCAGTCACAAAAGGTCTCAGGCCCAACTTTCATTAGCTATAGACCCCATAACGAAAGCTATAGAGGGACTAGAAACCCACCACTCATAGCTATTAAAGAAAATAAGTCTTGCCTTCCCACGACACGAGCGATTACTCATAAGGCTTATCGGTTAGTCGAACTGGTATAGTAGTATGATCAAGGCACATCGGGAATAAGGTTCTCAGTCACCCTTCCCGTTGATACCAGCCCTCTGCTCTCAGCTAGGTTTACATCCAGCTTTCAAGCCATAGATATGATCAGTAAGAAAATGGTAGGAATCAAGCATGACTCGTAGTTAGCTCCCTTTAACTGGAAGGTAGCCCCCTTCAAGGATGATATGCCCTAGGATTGGACTAATTTGTCTTCTTCACCATTAGAAGTAAGAGCTTTCACAAGGGAGCTGTCAGATAGCCTAGCCTTCCTCTCGAGTCACCCTGACCCTACTTCTGGTCTCCTTTCGGTCCTTTTTGAGTATTGGTGGTGACAAAGGATGATTCATAATTTTAAGTTTTTAAATTCTGAATTCTAGAAAAAGCAACTTAGAAATGACCGTTTCAATTTCACTGTTAAAACTTATTTAATGTGTTGCTTCTGCATTGTATGCTTCTTAGAAATGAATCTTTCAATTTGTTCTGCATTTTACTGTTATGACTTATTCAACGTGCCATCTCGGATTCACTAGTTGCAATTGCAAGTATATTATGTGGCAACAAGAAAGTTTCATTAGCTGAAATTCTCTTGATATACAAATACACATAAAATTATAAAACAAGTAAACTTTTAAGCTAAATGTACTTCCTTCCCCCTTTCCTCCACAAAATACTGTGCTAGTAGTTCTTTTGCTTTAACTTACATTTGTTGGAAATGGGATTTGCTGTGTGTATATATATACTTGCATCCCTGATTAAATCAAGTTGGTTGAATCATCAGCTAGTTAGTTGATCGATCGATCGATCCAGAGGCGGATCTAGGACAAGTCAACTAGGTAGAAAAATACCAAAAAAAAAAGTTCCCACTCATTCTAAACATGCTGACTCTAGATTCTGGATTTGCCTATGGATCGATCCTTTTGCTTATCCGGAACAACATCCACCCTTCTTAACAGCAGATACATCATCTTTCCCAATGTTAATTGTTTGTCCTCTTGGCACAGAAGTTGGATCATCTCCTATATCAAGAGCTTTTCGACTGACAACTTGATAAATCTGAGTGAGCACTTCTGTGAAGGCATTTTCTACATTGAGTGCTTCAAGTGCAGATGTTTCCATGAAGAATGTGTTCTCTCTTTCTGCAAATCCGCTCGATTGGCCCGTGGGGACGGCTCGGAGGTGGCGGAGATCCGCCTTGTTCCCGACTAGCATGACGACAATGTTTTGGTCTGTGTGATCTCTGAGTTCCTTGAGCCATCTTGCTACATTTTCAAATGTTACATGGCGAGTTATGTCATAAACCAGTAAGGCACCCACTGCTCCTCGATAATATGCACTTGTGATTGCACGGTACCTTTTATGAGGCATGAAAAGATGATTAGAAACAACACCCCAAGGCAATATCATGGAGGAAAATATGGTAAAGCAACTTTTGAGCCACATTCATCACTACGCTTCTCACTACACTAGAAGCGATCCTTTTATGGAGGGGATTAAACAATATATACAAAAAAATTGTATTTATCCTATAACATAAGTACGATTTCCTGACTAAAAAGATTCAGTTGAATCCCCCTTGGGCCATGTAGCTCTGCTCCGGCTACCCCACCACCAGGGAATTTCCCTTATGGAGGAGGTGCTATGAAAATATAATCCATAGTTTGGGGGCAAAAAGACGAAATTCATCGCCCACAGGGCCCATCCCCCGAGCCGACAAAAATTGGGGGAGGAGGTAAATCATGGTGACTCAGCGGCCCACTAGGTGGGAGACACAGTGCCAAAGAGCCATCCCCCACAAAGGAGGAATGAAACTCCCACATCACACGCAGAGCTGACCGCTTACTTGGGACAATCTATCACCCCAAATCAATCGAAATTTACGCCCATGCGGACATATAATCCTTAGTTATCTCGAATATAACAGGTACAAGACAAAAAAATAAGTATAGTAATAATGTTATTAGGTTTAATTTTAAAAAATGGCAGATCCAATAATAGATTCGTGGGTTCAGAAGAATCTAATGTTTCAAGATCGAATTCCATACATATGTGAAAAAACAAATGCAGATGGACTTAGATATGCATTTCATAACGCATTTTAACAATGCAAAATCCACGACGTCTAAATTCACGAATAGAAAGAAAGAGATTGGATTTTATTAAACGTAATGCATAAAAACAAGTGCAAATCACTTTAATATACGTATTAAAATCCACTTGCTCATCAACTCAAAACCGATAACATGTAAATTCTGGATCCATCACGATTTAATCGAATAAAAAGAGCATGGTAAAAGGGAAAGAATGGAACCTTTCTTGGCCAGCAGTATCCCAAATTTGAGCTTTGATAATCTTGTCATCAACATGTATGGTACGTGTGGCAAATTCAACACCAATTGTAGACTTAGATTCTTGGCTAAATTCATTTTTAGTAAAACGAGAGAGCAAATTTGATTTGCCAACACCAGAATCACCTATGAGCACAACTTTGAACAAGTAATCATAATCTTCATCAGCCCTATATGCCCCCATTTTCCTTTAATTAATATTCTTTATTATCTAGTGATGATCTTTTTCTACATATGAATTGAGAAAATACACTCTCTTTTTGAGTTATTTATTTTTCTTTCAAACACCCTTCAAATAACAAGTTTTTTACTAGTTAATTGACTTTTTTTCTTTTGGATTATGGATGTGAAGAGAGAGAGAGAGAGAGTGAGAAAGAGAGAAAGTGGGAGAGAGATTATAATAAAATTAATTAATGATTTTACCTCAAATAAAATAACAAATCACCTCTCCTTTTGTTTAGGAAGGATGGAGGGTAGGAATTTTTCAGTTCATAACATATTTTGTAAAATTAAACCTATATAATAAAGATTCCAAAAATCATAATGCATCTAATGGTAATGTTAGTGGTTTTTGTTTTCCTAGAAAATGTAGAGGATGAAGTAAGTGTTTGATAGAAAAAAAAATGTTTTGACGCAATTTTTTAAAAACGTTTTTATAAAGAATAAAGAATGGATCTTGGGCCTAACTCAACCTCAAAAGTTAGTTTGTACGGTTGTCTAAGTCCATATAAGGAGTCCATGTTCACATTCCATATCTGATGTGTGACTCTTAACACTTTCCCGCACACCCATACCTTATTAACCGGAGCGTGTATAATATAATTTTGAGGCTCAACATTGGTGAACAAAGAATTGAAATGAGTCTGACTCTGATACCATGTTGTTTGCTCTAATTAAAATAAGATGAGAGAGTACCTTGATCGGACGTCATGTGAGAAATGACGCCGATGTCCATGTACCAAGTCGGGTCAGGAGGAGACAGTCCATGCATATGCATCGCAACCGCAATATCCGTCGGTATCAGTGTGGGCCCCATTGTCTGGAAGGCCTGCGAGGGCTGAGTCCCAAGTACACCGACCTGCTGCCATGACCTAGATGGAAAAATTGCGCCAGAATGTAGACCCGAGGACCTGGGCCTGACGGCTGCTGGAACGGGGCCCAATTTCCCGGATATGGGCTTGACGGAAAATAAGGGTTGTTGGGTCACTGGCTAGGGAGCCCACGACTGGGATCATTTGGCTGGCGGCCCACTGCCCTGAGGCCCATTGCCACCACCACCATTTTTTCGGCCACCTCCGTTACAACCGCGATTCTTGCCATTATTTTTCTGATTTTGCCTCCACCGTTGCGATTTTGACCCGAATTCTCAAAGAATGGGTGAGAGGTGTCGAACGTGGTCACCATGACGACATGATTTGCATCAGTGGCCGCCTTCTTAGCTAATCCGCTTCTTCTAACGTAAGCATGAAACATGCTTGATAGAATTGTGGTAGAGGATCACTTTGACGAAGGAGAGTTCCAACGCCACTATAGGCCTAGGAAAGGCCTGCAACTATCTGAAGAACAAGACGATCATTGGTGACGGGCGCACCAACGTTGCGGGGTTGATCTGCTAATTCCTTTAGTCTTTTACAATAGACGGAGACGTTCGAAAAATCCTTCATGTTAACATGAGAAAATTCCTGCTAAAGGGTAACCGCACGGGAGTTTTTGTTATCTTGAAATATGTCACGCACCCTATTCCAAGTTTCCATTGCCGTAGTGTCGGCTTTAAGAATTGTTTGCAAGATGTCCGTAGAGGTAGTGAAATAAATCCACTACATGGTAGCATCAAGAGTTGTCCATAACACCGAGTCAACTTCTGGGGCAGGCGTCTTGCTGTGGTTGAGGGAATGATGTGATGAAGTACTTGATGCGAGCGTGAATCTTGAATAATTCCGTCCACGTCGCATATTGGACGTTTTCCATCTCAAGAACAATAGGGATGTGGTTCCTGAAGTTGGAAACTGCAAGGGCAGGATGAAACATGTTTTTTGACGTAGACATAACGAAAGAACAATAGGTGAAGGAGAAATTTGGAAGAAAATTTAGGAGGAGAGAAGGGAAGAGGCTCAGATTCCGAGAATTGTGCACGAAAAACAAAGAGACAGCCGAAAAAAAGTCGGTAGGATATTTGTGAACCTAGACTTCTGATACCATGAAAAAAATGAATCTTGGGCCTAACTCAACTCCAAAAGTTAGCTTATAGGGCGAGGATTGTCCAAGTCCATATAAGGAGTCCATGTTCCCATTCCATATCCGATGTGTAACTCTTAACAGTTTTCCTAGATAAAGAGTGAATTTCTTACTTATTTTCTAGTGTTTGGTAAGTAATCAGAAAATATTATCCTAAAAATATGTATATATATAATCTAGATAAGCACTAACACTATAATTGTGGGGCTGGCAAGAGTCCAACACTTTTAGATGTTAATATTGGATTTAATCGATTATCATCTTCATCAAATAAATAAATCAAGAGTGATACAAAAATGGAGGAAATGGAGGAGTTGTCAACGAAGTCAAGGAAACCTGAACAAAAAGAGACAACAAACATTATATGGACTTGGACAATTTTCACCCTACAAGCTAGCTTTTTGGGTTGGGTTAAGACCCAAGATTCATTCTTTATATGGTATCAGAACCAAACCCATTCCAATTATTTGTTCACCGATGTTGAGCCCTCAAATTATATTATTTATGCTTCAGTTAACAAGGTCTAGGCGTGCATGAGGTGTTAAGAGTCTCACATTGGATATGGAATGGGAACACAAACTCGTTATATGGACTTGAAACCTTTCTTGTATAGTTTTGAGCAATAATCAACACGTGAATTAACTTCGAAAATTGAGTTACACATGATATGGGCAGAGAGTTGTCCAGTTAAGAACTCTCATATTCAAAAACTGAAAGTTGCAGAGATAAGATGTTGCGATGAATGTGTGAGCATACTAGGAGAGATATGATTAGAAATGAAGATATTCAAGACAAGGTGGGAGTGACCTTAGTGGAGGATAAATGCGAAAAACGGGACTGAAATGATCTAACTATGTGTACATATGCCCCAGTGTGGAGGTGTGGGAGGTTGGCTATGGATGGTTTCATGAGCGGTAGATGCAGCACAGAGAAGTACTGGGAAAAAGTGATTAGACAGGACATGACACAATTATAGCTTGCCGAGGACATGACCTTAGAGGAGTTTGTAGAGACCGACATGGATTAGGGCTAGAAATCTAGTAGGTAGTAGTGTGTTGTCTCGCCTTTTCATCTAGACTAGTAGTAATAGTATTTCTCATGTAGTTTCTTGAGTCGATTCCTATTATTATTTGATGTTTCTCTTATCTCAATTATCATATTATTTTGTTGCAGTTACTATTTTATGTTTGAATGTTTTGTATAGTGTTTTGCCAGGATAACTTTACTTTCTTTATTTTCTTTTTTGATCCGTTTTAGATATTTTTTTTTGAGTCGAGGGTCTATCGAAAACAACTTCTTTACGCTCTCAAGGGAAGGATAAAATTTGAACACACTCTACTCTTTCCAGTGTCCACTTGTGGAATTACATTCTACATCTTCTTGTTGTTTCCAAAGGTTGTGGAGTAGGATAATTCAAAAAGATATCTGCACCTTTTTCGCAATGTATATCTTTATACCCATTTTCTTTTAACAAAAGAGGTTTGGTCCATATGTTTTCTAGTATATGATTTCAACATAAAATATTAGTTAATTAAAGACTAGCAGCACAAAAAACAAAGACCTCGTATTTCTCAAGCAAATAAAGTGACATCGACAAGCCATAGTAATATATAATTCTTGTTAGAAAATATATATATGGAAGATGGATAAAATAAGGTCTCTCGTCTATTCCTTCCAATAAGTTACTTGAATAAAATTAAAGTAGTGCACTAACTTGTCACATCTTTATAAAAAAGTGATTTCAATGAACTGAATCATGGAGACATGTGAGTGGTAACTTTATCTAGACTTGTCTATAGTCTTTCTTGATAGTATGTATGTCCTAAAAATAATCATTTTAGGAGCAGATGTACTTGAACACATTTATATTATTAATAAGATTAATATATACTTGACATTTGCAATTATTCAATTATTATTTAATTGTTTATATTATTCATTAATGTGCATCTCTTAAACTTACATTGTC
The DNA here is from genome assembly GCA_029844215.1 of Przewalskia tangutica. Taxonomy (NCBI): domain Eukaryota; kingdom Viridiplantae; phylum Streptophyta; class Magnoliopsida; order Solanales; family Solanaceae; genus Przewalskia; species Przewalskia tangutica. The sequence goes on from CM056719.1 coordinate 2,181,093, forward strand.
ATTAATAGTGTGAGATATTAATGATAGAGTGTAGTTCTTAAAATAGCCTAGACTAATGATCATTAAGAATGTGATATCAATGATATGTTATAAGTCGACACGTGGTCTACATCACATTCTTAGAGAATGTAGTATATCTCACTTACTACTAGCAATAGTTGCTAGTGATGGACACATGGTTACTCTTAGAGGAGTATTGACATACCCTGCTGATAAACTATTTGTTATATATGTCTAGAGTATTATCAGCATGTGGGAGATAGAGGTCCTTAGACTTGAGGTCAATATCTCCTTGTTTACGGAGCAATGCACTTTGATCCTGTCCTAAGCTCAAATGCCTTATAGGTTGAGACGCGGCTTGTATTGGGTGCATTACGAAGTAGATTGAAGGTGGTAGTTGAGCCAAGAATAGGATTCATTCCTCGATTGAAATTTCGAGAGAACACTACCTTCTCGTAGATGTTAGGTCGACCAAGTCATTGGCCAATGCAAAAGACATATCTAGGATATGGTCTAGTTGTCGACTAATATAGATGAGATAAAGTGATCAAGCCATTTGGATAGACACTTGGCAAATCTTAAGCTTGATCGAGTGTGTCGCGAATGAAAGGAATTTATCATCTCACATAGAGGTCTGTTTACTTGAGTCTTGTAAACGTACTTCACATATTGGGTCCGTCACCGACGTCGTCTAGGAGTTTCGTGTGAACCTTGATTTGATCAAGTGCCGATGTGTGAAGGCCTAAAGGGTCACACTAAGTGGATTGTCTTTTTCGGTCTAAGGGTATATTGAGAAAATGTAAAATATCGGATTTAGAATTAAGATATTCTATTTAATAATAAATTATGGGATAATTTTCATTTGATGAAAATTATATAATTAAGTCAAAATTAAATCTTGGATTTAATTAGAACTAACACGTGCAGAAAATAAATAGAGGAGTCAAGACAACAAATGGGCCCATTCGATCGCCCACTGCAATTTGAATTTGGGTCAGGTTTTGAAGCCTGATCCAAATCTGATTTGGTTTAGGGTTTCCTCCACTATATATTTGACACTTAACCCATAATTTCAGAAGAACTCACTTTCCACTTTCTAAACTCAGAGTTCAGGAAATAAAATTCTCTCAAACCTCTGCCAAGATTTTCTAGCTTTCTTGGGCAAAGGAATATATCGAAGCAAGACTTGCACCCGGATTGACAATCGCGTGCGCTCCCTTTAGTAAAGACTAACAAAACTTAAACTGTAAGTTTTCTTCCTGTCTTTGCAGATTATAATTATCGCATAATCATACCAGAAACGTTTGTTGGAGCAAGTAAGTTTACTCAAAATTTTAAACTTCCGCTGTGCCTTACTTATGTGTTTTACACCCAACAAATTCCTACATTCCTCAATTATTTTGGAGGTATTAAAATCATGATGATTATCATCCTATGACGATGGCATCATGCCATTTTAGCATCAAAATTAGGAGCTGAACTAAGATATAAGGTATGGACCAATTTAATAATTCTTGTTTAGAATCTGAATTTATATTAAAAACATATTAAATTGTAAAAGAATTATTGCGAATTCAATAACTAAACTAGCTATGAATAACACTTCGTAAATCTGGGCTATGTGTGAATGTGTTAAATGAGTATTAGTGTGACATTTTAACCATGTGAAGTGCTATTGGGATGAGTTTGGGTGAAAATATTTGTTTTGAAATCAAGACGAGTAGTGAGGTGTTTGACATTCGATAGAATCAGTTAAGTTTGCGGCAGATCTTCCTTCCAGCCTGATTTTGTGGAACTCCGTTGAGAATTGGAGCGAACTTAAAATGTAAAAGTTGTAGATCTTTGAAATACCTTTCCAACCATATATGGTGGTTATCCAATGGAGCTCTTTTCTAGGAGTTATGACCATTTTACTGAGACACTGTCAGCACCATAAAAAAATGTAAAAAAAATCATCTAAGTGTAAAATGGACAAGGGAGCTCGCCCGGCGAAGAACAGAGCGAGACAACACCTCACTATAGACCTCGCCCAGCAAGGTGGGACGTCCAAAATGCATTATTTTTTATCAAAAAATTATTTGAGTGTAAAATGGATAGGGGAGCTCGCCCGGTGAAGCTCAGAGCGAGACAACACCTCACTATTGACCTCGCTCAGCGAGACAGGGGGTCCAAAATGCCCAAACTTTAAATATAACACTTAGTCCGAAAAATCATTCACCAACTCGTCCAACATCGTAAAAAATCCTTTCTAGAGCGTTTTTCTCTCCTCTCAACCTCCCACAACAAGGTAAGTTCGTTCCAAACGATTCCTTAGTATTTATGACATTAAATCATGATTAGTAACATGTTTCTTCAATAAAAAATATAGGATTAACAACATAATCCTTGTAAGTTATTAAAATATAGGGGTTGAAGTGTTCTTCATCAGGAAACAACGTAGTTCGTTACTAGAAACGATTTGAGGCTAACTCTCCACGTGTGGGAATATTATTAATAATCCCCATGCCTTCTTCATCAAGATTACTACGATCTCTTCAGATATAGAAATTGTGTCCTAGTTCATGAAAAGTCTAAAACTTCTATCTTTTGAGAATATAACTTCGTAGTTGTTCATAATTATCACTTTGAATATTGTGAACTCATTACGTAATCAGTATAGACTCATGTTTGATATCCCATGAGTCTCAATTATGAAAATTCAGGTTACTATTAATAGTTAATGCTTCAAACTTCATAATCAGTTTATGAATACATATCTCAGTTTAGTTCTATTTAGTATTCCAGTATCATGTACATCAGTATGATTCTGTATTCAAGTATCATGTACTTCAGTATGATTCTCAGTTCTTTTATATATATTTCTTAATGTGGAACACCTGTGTTTGTGTCTAAAGTACAATATGTATATGTATACTTGGGCCTGAGGCCACAAACTTGTGCACTTATATAGGCCTAAGGTCCCACATTATATGGGCCCAGAAAGTACTCATAACTTCACTTCTTTATTCACTTAATTTATCAGTTTCAGTTTTCAGTTTTCAGTTTCGTATTTATTCATGTGACTATGTTTATTGATTTGGGTTGACCATTTCCCAGAGCACCCCACAACATGTTATTTTATTCAGTTGGTTTTACATACTAGTGCAATTCAAATGTACTAACGTCCCTTTTATCCGAGGCCTGCACTTCACTACAACCACAAACTTTCAAGACGACACATCTGCATGTTACGATCTCTGGTATCAGCTGAGTTGATGAGCCCTAATATTTCGGGGCCTTATTTTATGTTTTACAGTCTTTATAGTTTATTACAGACAGTCAGGTATGCCATGGGTGTTGTCCTGACAAACATTTAGCATCTCAGTACTCTTCAGAGGCTTCATAGACTAGAGTAATAGAAAGATAGAGTTTATAAGATTTTCATGTTTGTCGTGTCAGACATTTAGTATGTCAATATGTGTTAGTTTAATTCCTCTTTCATTATGTTTTTATTTCACATGTTGATTTAGCCACTCAGTTTATTCGCTCGGTAACATGTAGCCAGACACCGATTATCGTGTTACGTCCAGACCATGGTTCGGAAAGTGACATTGTTATTAAATTTAGAACTCAAAAGCTTTAAATCCTAACTCTATATCTGATCATGATTCACGAGTCACGACAAATTACAATTTTCTCGATCCGAAATCTATGTAATTTATGATTTTATAGTTTTAAGCACTTCTCATTTGATCAAATCTTTTATAATCTTATTTTTAATATCTTTCATAATCTCCAAAATACTCTTTGTAAAACATAATTTTAATTAACCTCTATTCTATTTCTTTATAAATGACTTTAAGGATACTTAAGTCATTTTAATAAAAAAACACTTATCAACACCTTTTAACCAAATACACTAATACTTATTATCAATTTTAACAATTTTATCCAACAACATAAATATTTATTTATAAAATTAATTTTAGCAGTTAATTTCATCCTTTATTGAGCATGTTCTTTATTCTCCATTCTATCTACGTCACATGACATATCAAAATATGACCCTGTTGATATTGATCCTTTTACTACTGATTCTATCTGATTCTACATCTAAATCGTCTATTCCTTCTCAGTCTTCTGGCAGATTCCATGATATTGATACTCACCCCCTCTTACGAATGTTCCAGAATCTCTTGTGACTGCAGATCCAGATCCAGATCCACCTCGCTATCCTAAATGCACTACTCGATCTACCCAGATATCCGATTATAATTATTCTTGCTATTCTCCATCATTCGTCTCTTTTTAGTTTCTATTAATTCTCTTTGTGAGCCTACCTCTTACTTTGAGGCAACTCGTGATCCTCTTTGGCAAAAGGTTATGAATGAGGAATTGTCTGCTTTGGACAGAACTGGTACTTGGGATTTGATTTCTCTACCATCTAGTAAGAAAACTATTGGTTCTACAAGATTAAAACCAAGTCTGATGGTTCTATTGAGCAATATAAAGCTCGTTTGGTTGCAAATGGCTTTGCTCAAGAGTATGGTATGGATTATGAAGAGACTTTTGCACCTGTTGTTAAGATGACATCTGTCCGGGTTCTTATTGCTGTAGCCTCTGTTCGTCATTGGTATATTTCACAAATGAATGTTAAAAATGCCTTTTGAATGGGATCTTCAAGAGGAAGTCTATATGGTCCCTCCACCTGGTGTGTCACATATTCCAGGACAGGTGTGAATGCTTAAGAAGGCTTTGTATGGTCTCAAACAAGCCCCAAGAGCTTGGTTCGACAAGTTTTCCACTGTAGTATCTTCTCTTGAGTTTATTTCCAGCTTTCATGATTCACCGTTATTTGTTAGATCATCCCCGGCAGGTCATATTTTGCTTTTGTTGTATGTTGATGATATGATCATTACAGGTGATGATATTGATGGTATCACAAACCTAAAATCCACTTTGTCTCGTCGCTTTGAGATGAAAGATTTAGATCATCTACGTTACTTTTTAGGCATTGAGGTAGCTTATTCTGAGAAGGGGTATCTTCTCTCTCAATCTATGTACGCTGCAGATATTCTTGAGCGGGCTGGTCTCATAGATACTCGTATTGTTGACTCTCCTCTTGAGTTCAATGTTCGTTATACCCTTACTGACGGGGATCCTCTTCCTGATCCCACTTTATATCGTTCAGTTGTGGGTAGCCTGGTGTACCTTACCATTACTCGCCCTGACATTGCATATATTGTTCACATTGCCAGTCAGTTTATTTGTTCTCCTACATCTGTACATTGGGTTGCGGTTATGTGTATTCTTCGCTATCTCCGAGGATTTATCATAGTCTCTTGTTTCCATCAACCTCATCATTAGAGCTTCGTGCATTTTCTGATGCAGATTGGGCTAGTAACCCAACTGATCAAAAATCCACTACTGGTTATTGTGTATTTTTAGGAGATTCACTCATTTCATGGAAAAGTAAGAAACAAGATGTTGTTTCTCGCTCTTCAATTGAGGCAGAATATCGTGCTATGACTTCTATTACATGTGAGATTGCATGTTGACATTGATTATTGGCTGATATAGGTGTCTCTCTTTCCTTACCGACACCGATGTACTGCGATAATAAGAGTTCTATTCAGATTGCACACAACACAATCTTTCATGAACGTACCAAGCATATTGAGATTGATTGTCATATTATTCGATATCATCTTCAACAAGACACTCTATCCTTGTTATTTATCTCATCTTCGATGCAACTTGCAGATTTCTTCACAAAGGCACATACCTTACAACGTCACCAGTTCTTTTTTGGAAAACTCTCAATGTTTCTCTCTACACCATCACTACCATTATGTCTTATGTATTAGACCCTATATAAATGAATGTAGTTATTTATCTTTAACTTACCAATTCACTATCAATAATATTTTTATTCTCTTTTCTTTACTCATGTTATTGCCTTGTAAGAATTCATAAATTATATGAATTCTAACCGTTTCATTCTCCACCATTAAAATAATTGGGTTTTATACTGAACTCAAAAGGAGTACTTCATCTTGGCTACAACTAATTCAACATTTTCTTCTTCTTTTCTTCAAATTCTCCCTTTGAATAATGCAACATTTATTGCCTGTATAATATTCTTTTTCTATTGTTGTCATCAACTAATAATAAATGTGAAGTTAAATGCTTCAAATGTATTATTAGTATTATTCTTGGTATGTATTATTTTTTCTGAAAAGGGTAAAAAATGCCCTTTGTTTAAACTTTTATGCAAAATTGTCATTGTCGTTAGTAAACTTGTCTGATTATGCTCCTATCCCGTTAACTAACCTTAAGTTCGATATGTCACCTTTTAGAACTAGGCTACAAGTCTGACAAATTCTGACTAAGCAGCAGACTCTGTGTCGTAGTTTTGCTGGAATTATAAATATCTTTACTTGGTAGTTAATGAAAGTTTTACTAATTACCAACAAAATGTTTTTTTATAAGTCAAATCAGTAAAAGTTATAAGTTGGTCACTCTTAATTTTTTTTTGTCTCTCACGTATTTATATTGGAACTCGACTAAATTCAGATTCGTGCAAAAAAATACACATTAGAGATAAATCATTCCCTAACAAATTCGACTACATACCCAATCCTAGACCTCTAATTAAGGACGAAAAAGCATTAACCATCAACCACGTATGGAGCTTATAAACACTCGTGGTTTATGAATTCATCCCTAATATCTTTTGTAGTCTTTGATCTCTTCCTAAAACATAACTTTCAATTTTCTCTATATTCTATTTTCACTATTTGGCTTTTTTTAATGTAAACATGTTAAAATTAAAATTATTTTGTAACTAACTTTAAAAATTTAATGATAAGTTGTTATTGCAGCTGAGAGTTTAGGTCTTCCATTGGTTCCCCCTTACATTGGTAGAGAATTAATGTGAGCAGCAGAAATTTAGACAAGGGGTGAATTTTGCAGTTGATGGGGCCACAGCTCTTAATTACTCATATTTGGAAGAAATTGGAATTTAAAACCCTGCTACTAATGTCTCTTTAGGAACTCAATTGAAATGGTTCAAAGAAATGTTGTCCTCTCTTTGCCAATCATCCTCAGGTAATTTTTTTCTTGTTAGTTTTGATAGATAAAAATCTATCGATATTTATATCAAATTAATAGGTGCATGATACGTGATCTGACACATTACCGTAGTTTAAAAGGGGTATTGCAATATCTCACATTTACGATAATCTATCATATGTTGTTCAACATGTATGTTTACATATGCATGACATGAAGTAAGAACATATGAATTCTCTCAAACAGATTCTACGGTATATTCAAGGTACTCTTAATTTTGGCTTGCATCTTTACAAGTCTGTCATTTCTTGTCTCACTGCTTATACCGTTGTTGATTGGGGTAGCTGTCCGGATAGCAAACGCTCTAGGTTATTGTGTCTTTCTCAGAGTCAATTTGATCTCGTGGTCGTCGAAGCGCCAACCCACATTATCTCGGTATAGTGTTGAAGTTGAATATAGAGGGGTAGCTAATGTTGTCTCTGAATCATGTTGGCTCTGTAATCTTCTATTGGAGCTCCATTGTCTGATACAAAAGGCTACATTGGTTTATTGTGAATGTTAGTGCGATACATCTGTCAGGAAACCTCGTACAACATCAACGCACTAACACCTATTGAGATGGATATTTTATTTGTCCGTGAAAAGGTTGCACGTGGATAAGTTCATGTTCTTCATATCCCGTCCCGTTATCAGATTGTCGATATATTCACAAAAGGGCTTCCGCGTATACTCTTTGATGATTTTCGGGATAATCTTAGTGTACGAGAGCATCCCGCTAAGAATGCGGGGGTATGATAGACTATGTAAATAATTTTTTATTATGAAAATAATCTTTGTGTATATTTTATATTTAGAATGTAAATTATTCTGATTTAGAGTATCATAATTATAGTAACATGTATATGATTCACTTCAAAGAATGAAAATAGTATGGAAAATATTTCCTTCAGATTGACATGATTTGTACGTGTCGTTCAACAAGGTATTTTAAGCATGAAAATGCGCATATCACAATTATTTTTAAAATACCCCTCATTTATGTTAGGCGTATTTTGTATACGTTTTTTGAGTAATTTTTAGTTAGTATTTTTCCCATTTTTATTTAAATAAGTGTAGTGTTAGGATCATTTTTCTTTCTTTTGAGTCACAACGGTTCAAAAAGGCAAAATGACAAAAATGAGCGAAAATCGGGAATAAAAGGAGGTCCCGAGGCAAAAAAGTTAAAAATTAGAGATTCAGACGAAGGCAAAGCAGCACCGTGGCGCCTAGCGGAGGCCATGCGCGAGAAGATCGATCGCTCACGAAGTTTAGCCATGGCCATGATCTGCAGGACCGCAGCGCCGACGCGGAATTTTGAAGATCCGAGAACAAATTGGCCAGGGCCAAATAGGGTCCAGAGGGCACGAAAATAGTAGCATACTTAAGCCCTAGGAATTATTCTACAGAGGACATTCCATTCTATCACACAACACAGGGCAATTTTGGAGGCTACAATTGGAGACCTAGTTCTACATATTTTTTCTTCTAGTTTTCAATTCAGTTTATGTTGGTATTTGTATTAGTTCTTAGCATGTTTATGGCTAGGAGTTAAACACTTTATTAGGGTTTTCCTATTGAATCGCTTGAAACTCTATTTCATGAATTAATGCATTGGTTTGATTTCTTCTTCACTTGATTAAGATTTATTCAATACTGGTATGAATGTTTGATAGTTAATTGATCACTAATTATCATAATCTATATGATTTCGAATCAAGAACCGAGAGGAGAGATTTGGATATGTTGTAATTGAATAGACATAGGTTAAAATCGCGGACGAAAGTACCCGATACTTGTGTAGCATTATAGGTTATTGTTCTTAATCCTCCTATGTGGTAAATCCTATCATAGAAATATAGAAGAGTTCTGCACTGGGGTTGAGCGATTATATATCCTAACCGGAATATAAGACAGTCTAGTTAACCGCTATCTTAACGTAGAAGAAGAAGTCATTCCAGTTGCATAAAGGATTGAAATGAGTGGATAGTCGAGGATATTGGAAGCCCTAATTCCTTCATAACTGATTCAACCTCAACAATTTAGTTTACTTCTTGCAATTATTCTAGTAGTTAGATAAAAACTCAAATTAATTATCGTTTGCCAAATAGATAACCTAGAATAGATGTTCGGTAATTAGAAATCAGTCTCTGTGGATGATAAACTCGGTCTTACAAGACTATATTACTTGTAACGATACGTACACTTGCGTAAGCACGTGAAAATAGCCCAACAAGTTTTTGGCGCCGTTACCTGGGACTGACGTACTTCTAATATCGAACAATTTATTCTTAATTCTACTTTGTTTTTTTTTTAAATTTTATTTTTAGAACCCTGTTGCCTTGATTTATTTTTTGATTTTGATCGATTTCATGACGTAGTTTATGCGAAGAAGAAGAGGAGCAGATACTCTTGTTCATTTTAATCCTGAAATTGAGAAAACTTGCAAGCAGAACAGGCGAAACAAGAAGATATCTGATTCAGTGACCATGGAAAACCAACCGAATCAGAATTGGGCGAACAATGAGGTTCCTGAGAATGTAGGGGAGCCAATACATGCCCCAACAGAGAGAAGTCTGGGGGACTACATTCTCCCCCCAGTTACAGGTGCATAGACATGCATCAGGCTTCCAGCAATAGGGGCAAACAACTTTGAGATCAGGCCAGCCATCCTGAGCATGGTCCAAAACACAGTACCGTTTGGGGGATTGCCGTATGAAGACCCCCACATGCACATTGCCAATTTTCTGGAGTTGTGTGCCACCTTCAAGTACAATGGTATTACTGACGACGCCATTAGATTGAGGCTCTTCCCGTTCTCACTTAGGGACAAAGCCAATAGCTGGTTGAACTCACTGCCTACCAACTCCGTCACCACCTGGCAGGATTTAGCCTAAAAGTTTCTTGCAAAATTCTTCCCTCATTCAAAGGCTACAAAGTTAAGGGGAGAGTTGAACAATTACTATCAGGTAGATGGAGAGTCGTTGTATGATGCATGGGAGCGATTCAAGGATTTGCAGAGAAAATGCCCACATCATGACATAGAGAAGTGTGTTGGTCCACATTTTTTATAATGAGTTGAGTGGTACTACTCGTACCATCATTGATGCTGCAGCAGGGGGAGCATTCATGAGGAAGAGTGCCAATGAGGCACATGAGTTGCTAGAAGACATGGCTGTCAATAATCATCAAGGCGGATGACGGTCGGTGAGTAGCGAGAAAACTATGGGCGTCGTGAGATAGATGTTATCAACTGCATTAAATGCGCGGTGACCTCTTGACAAAACAAGCTGCAGCGAACAACACTATGCGTGAATGCGATCCGGATCTTGGTGAATTGTGAGATTTGTGGGGCCCACTCTTTTTGAGATGTACATCGGTGGATCTAATAATGTTCCCGTGGAGCAAGTTCAAGCGGTGGGAACTTTCGCCACTTATAACTCCAACACATCTGATCCGGTGGAGAAATCACCCCAACTTTTCGTAGAGGAATGACCAAGCCAGCCCCATATCAAGGTAGTTACGAACCGTGACACATAATCGAGCTACATCTTCCCGAAGTTTAGACCACCTACCCAACAGAGCTTTGATGATCGAGAGCAAGATTGCTTACACTCACGGTCGCAGAATCGGTTCATGCCAAAACAAGGTCCTCTCGGGAACTTAGAAACGCAGTGGGAAAGCGGCGAAGATGGTAAATAACGAACCGCGGTACTCTCCCAAGCAACACAAAGGTTAATCAGAGAAGCGTGCCAAACAATTTTGTTGAGAAGTGAAGCGATTGGAGCGAGTTGCTCCCTGACCAAGATGGTGAATGAGACCGAGGGTGAGAAGACAGTTGAGGTAGGAAAGGAGAGGTCACTAAGGACCGCCCGACGATCAGCTCCACCAAGACTGTGAGGGAATACACTGACAAAATCCCTTACCCTCAAAGGCTCCAAAAGAAGGCCCTAGACAAACAGTTCTCCAAGTTCTTGGAGGTATTTAAGAAGCTCCACATCAATATCCCCTGCATTGAGGCGTTAGAACAAATGCCCACATATTTCAAATTCATGAAGGAGATACTTAAGAAGAATAGAAGATTGACAGATTATGAGGCAGTAGTGCTGACAGAGGAATGCAGCGCCATCTTATAAAAGAAACTGCCTCCTAAATTGAAAGATCCAGGAAGTTCACCCTGCCATGCACTATTGGAAAGGTAACCTGCAACAGTGCACTTTGCGACTTAGGGGCTAACATAAATCTTATGCCTCTATCAGTGTTCAAGAGATTGGGTTTGGGGGAAGCCAAGTTAACCACAGTTAATCTGCAGCTTGCTGACCGATCCGTGGTACACCCCCGAGGCATAGTGGAAGATGTGCTAGTCAAGGTGGGTAAGTTCTTTTTCCCAGCGGATTTCCTCATTCTTGACATGGAGGAAGATGAGGATGGCCCATAATTTTGGGGAGACCATTCCTTGCAACGGGTAGAGCCCTAATTGATGTGGAGAAGGGAGAGTTGAAACTCAGGGTTCAATAAGAAGAGATGGTATTCAAAGTTTTCAAATCTACCATTGAATTCCAGGCCAACAACAAATGTTTTGCAGTGAGCACAACTGACACAACAACTTATCAAGCACAAACCAAAGGTAGGGAAATTATTTCGACAGATGTGAACCCACAGGTTAGGTTGATTGCTGAAACAAAAGTGGATGAGATGAAAGCTGACAAAAAGGTAAACCTTACTGAACTCAATCCTGCGTAAAAGAAGAATAGAGTGAGGAAAAGTAAAATGATCTTTAAATGGATAGGTTGTGGGGTTAATTTACCCAGTGATTGAATAAGGAACATGCGTCCGGCTAAAAGACGTTAAAGCCAACGCTACTTGGGAGGCAACCCAAAATTTAAATTATGCAATTATTTTAAATAGAACAGTCTCACTTTTGGTGTTTTTTGGTTGTGTTGTGATGACAGGTGAAGAGAATTGGACATGAAGCACGGAAAAATGTTGTAAACATGAAATCGGTGCAGTGCCGTGGTGCCTAGCAGCAGGACCGCGACGCCGAATGTTCTTGGAGAATGCAGGAATTTGGGCTCCGTGGCGTCGTACAGCAGGGATGCGGCGTCGGGGCGCATTTTCAGAAATAAAGAACCCTAAATCCCCCATCTCCTCCCACAATCACACAACCTTTTCCCTCTCTCAAAAGTACCGAAAATCCACTCTCCCTTTCACCAAATATCTTCCACAAACTCCATCAAATTCTTCAAAAATCCCTACACACCACCTCCATTAAAAACCCTTACATCTTTCACCATCACCACTCCTTCACTTGAGTCAGGAAATTTGTGAAGACAAACTCTTCAAAAAGGTAATCTTCAACAGTTCTCTTGAAATTTCTTGGTTAAGTGGTGAAAGTAGCTTCAAGTTTTGGGTAGTGTACGGGCCACTTTTGTATTGTGCTGTGTGATTGGGGGTTGCGTTCTATTGTGTTGTGTGTTGTTGATGCTGTACGGTGTTGTTGATTGAGTATATTGTGGAGTGATTATTCTTGGGTGCTGCTGTGTTAGAATTGTGATTGGTTGATAGTTGTTGGGAAACCTCAAGGAAACAAAGAAAATGCTGCAGAAAATTTTCCAACAACCCTCATAATGACCTCAAGGAAACGAACTGCCCGAACCACCTCATCTGCATCAGCTCCATATCATGATATTACTCGATTCACCAACAGGAATGCAGAGAATCGGTACAACAATATAAGTGGTAGGGCAGTAATACAAGAGCGAGGAATGAACTATCAGGCCGAACCACTCGATGAGGAGGATGCTACGAGCCTATTAGGGCCACGATTGAAGCTAATGGTTGGGAGAGGTTCGTCGAGGCAGAGGCTATTCCACAACAAAATGCCAGCCTTGTGAGGAAATTCTACGCCAATTATCCAGAACAAAGCGATGAGAGATGCTTTGTAAGAGGGCGTTATATACCCGTTAGTGCTGAAGCATCGATTGCTATTTTTGAGACAGCTGATGTTGGGGACCAGGGCCACCATTCAACCCATTTCAGAACCTGGTCAAGGAATGTCAACCACATACACTGGGATGCAGTTGCTGAGGCCCTATGCTACCTAAGAGCGCAGTTTCGTTATTCCCGCAATGGCGCAGGACTTGCGGTGCGCTAATTCAGAGTAGCCAAGGCTTGGCTATATTTCGTGAGTGCTCACTTGATTCCGTCAACTCATTTCACCAATGTGTCAGCAGACAGAATCAAGCTAATTTTTGGCATCATGAGGGGCCTGACTATTGATATTGGAATGGAGATAGTGCAGAGTATTGAGAAATCAGCAGATTGACCACTACTGGCGGATTGAGACATGGTTCATTCATCACTACATTATGTGCTAGGAACAGAGTCCCAACATTTGCCACAGACATTCTTGAGAAGACTCTGCCACCTATAACATACAGTCTAGTCCATTCATACCCTGACCCGACAAACCCAACGGATAGGAGACGAGGTCAAGGATCAGGCGGTGCAAGCGCATCAACAATGGAGCATGAGGAGCCAAATACAGCCACACAGTATGAGCCCGGCGGAAGCAGCCACCAGCCTCCCTTAGCTTTGGAGCCTCCAATGCCAATCATGGAGCAGATGTTCCTAAATCAACAACAGATGCTGCGAAACCATGAACAGATGATGCAAAATCAGCAATAGATGATGCAAGAGCATCAGGACCTGAGTCAGCGCGTCAATGATTTGAGCATCAGGACCAGTGGTCAATGCAGTATCAGCCGCCACCACCATCATTTTGAACCGCTATTGTCTGTAAGTCGTCCCTTTTATTTTTGAGTCTTACACATTTGGGACAATGTGTCGTTTAAGTTTGGGGGGAGTTCTTATTTTATTTTATTTTATTTTATTTTATTTTATTTTATTTTTGTAAGTCTATTTTTGGAGTCTTTTTTATTATGTTTTTGTGTTATATGAGTCAATTTTTTTTCTTTCATGATCATACATGCTGTAGTTGCTGGAAACGCCTAGTGAATTAAGTGGAATAATGTAATGGAATTAGAGATAAAATTTGTGTGCTTAAGTTAGATATGCCAAAAATTCATGAAAATTCAATTATTTGAGATATTTGTACTTAGCCTATGTGTTGTCAATTGTGAAAAAGGTCTATGAAGTCTGCTTGCTTGTTATTTGAGGTGAAATAGTTAAGATATACATGTTTAGGGAGATAATTCAGACATTTCTTTGTTAGCCCTTCTTACCATTCATTACCTACCTTGCAATAAATTGTATCCCTAGTCAGCCCATTTGAGCCTAAAATAAGTTATTTCTTTGACACCCTATGATTTCCTTATGTGCCATAAGCAGTAATTGAAAATTGGAATGACGAAGAGTGAAAAAGAAATACCAAAAGAGAGTGAAAAATTGATGCACCCCAATGAAAAAAATGTAAAAGCTTAAGTTTTGGGGTGCCTATGTGAATGTGTTTCATGCTCTCAAAAATAGAAGTGGGGAATGATAGGTATGAGCGGAAAAGAACATCAAAAAGAAAGACAAAATGGTTGAATGAGAAAAACGCTTATGGTACGTAAATTGAGCATAAATGCCAACTTTAATCTACCCCTGCCTAAGTCTACATTACAACTGTCACGACCCGATCCCGGGCCCGTGACTGGTGCCTTACCCGGGCACCCGAGTAGACATACATCAGAGTAATCAGCGGAATATAAAAACAAGACATGAAACAATTATAGAATGAGAACAGTTTATCGAGAGAAGATTGCCTTTCGGCATGTATATATACATAAAACTTGAACCCGACGATTCATCCCTTTACAATTACGCGCAACAAGATTACTACAGACCTCTAAGATTTTTACAACAACAATGATGGGACAGGGCCCCGCCATACCCCTGAATGTACAAGAACTTACAAACTCGGGGAAAACATACCAAAAGATAAGCCTCCGGAGAAAATGGAGCTTCCTATCGTCTGAATCGTGATCCAGAGTGAGGATCAACCGATGTACCTCTACTGCGGCATGAACGCGGCCGAGGTCAAGATAACAGTACCAAGTATGTGAAGCGGAAATATCAGCGAAATCATAATGCTAAAATAAAGCAGAGACATGTATGATAACAAACTACGATTCACAACATAAAAGCGATCGTATGTCAAGTCGGGGACTCACGCCTCAAGTCATCCTCACGCGTGGAACTCCCCTCACCGCTGGCGATCTAGGTATAAATCGTGTGATACATATAACATGTCTCGGCCACCCTGGGACTCGAGGTGGAATCGCGTGAGTCACATTCGGCCCATCTCATGGACTCGGTCTTGGATCGTATGGAATACATTCGGTCCATCTCATGGACTCGGTATCAAAAGCGTGTGGAATACATTTCCGGTCCATCCATGGACTCGGTATCAAAACGTGTGGAATACATTTCCGGTCCATCCCATGGACTCGGTATCAACGTGTGGAATACATTCCGGCCCATCCGTGGACTCGGTATCAGCGTGTGGAATCGTTCGGTCCATCCATGGACTCGGTATCAAAACGTGTGAAATACATTCCCGATCCATCCACGGTCTCGGTATCAAAAGCGTGTGGAATACATTCCTGGCCCATCCATGGACTCGGTATCAAAGCGTGTGGAATACATTCGGTCCATCCTATGGACTCGGTATTAAATCGTGTGGAATACATTCGGCCCATCCTACGACTCGGTATCAAATCGTGTGGAATACATTCCCGGTCCATCCCATGGACTCGGTATCAAATCGTGTGGAATACATTCCCGGTCCATCCCATGGACTCGGTATCAAATCGTGTGGAATACATTCCCGGTCCATCTCATGGACTCGGTATCAAAACGTGTGAAATACATTCCCGGTCCATCCCATGGACTCGGTATCAAATCGTGTGGAATACATTCCCGATCCATCCCATGGACTCGGTGTCAAATTGGCCATAACATTTAAACTCTCTTTTAAGACAGATTAAGATAATACCATACTTTTCTTTTAAATCACAAACACTTTCCTTTTTTAAAATCAAGTAACAACATTCTTTTCCAAAAGTTCAAGTTGCCTAATTAAAATATACTCAAGTCTTTTACTTCCGAAAGATTTCATAGTTCATAGTCTTAATCAAATAACACAATCTCTTTTTAAAACAATTGAGTAGCATATACCTTATGCGTGAGTAGTTATTCTTGTTTATAACAATCTTATTAAAGCAACCATGATCTAGAAAATGTAATACAATTTTGTCTTATCTTAGCTTCTATGCAGATGGAGGTTTCTACTGGTTTTAATATAGTTAATTAGTCAATACATTTTCCTTTATTAACGCTGCAGTGGTTTGTTCGATACTTATTCTCATTTTCGAAATCAGTAAAACATTATTCTTTAAAAGCCAAGTACTCATTACTCACGAATGAGGTTTCACAACTTTTTAACAAAATTCATAGTCCTTAACATTTCATAAAACGTCATTTATAAGTTAAGTCTCTTATCTTTTAAGATCAAGTCTCTTAACTTCTAAAATCAATAAACCATTCTTTTACCTACATAAAGTCGTTATAACTAACTTCCCATAAAACTATTATAACACCTTATGTTTTAAACCAACCAAAACTCATTTAACACATGTACGTCTACCGTACTACATAGTTTACAAAACATCATGCTAGAAAGGATAGGAAGAGGTTCACATACCTCGCGACGATTATCGACAAATAGCAAAACGCTCCACCGTACTATAACCCTGCTAGCCTTGTCCACCCTTCAAGTAGAACACGCAACACCCATAACTACAACCTATAATGGCCATATACGAGTATCAACGTCTAGACTACTCTGTAGAATATTCTAAGCGAAGGTTCTCTATTCTATGGAAATTTGGGCGGCATTTCCCTGCCACAACTACACAAGTCTCATCAGAATACATCCCATGTAAGTCTGATTCAATACTCTTCTCTTATACCATCCTTCTATATATCTTATACTCATTTCTATACTACTACAGTATGTAATTTCCAATTACAATAGAAGGACAAAGATATTTACCTCGATAAGCCCAAAATTATCCAAGTTTTAAATGTCGATCCTAAACAACGTTGAGCTCCTAATTTGCACGCTCCGATAGCTCCAAGAAACCCTTAGAAGTTTCAAAACAACTTCTACCTAAAACTTCAACCAACTATGAAGATTTTCCTTAGGGTTTCGTTTTGCGACTAATGGATATAAAGTAGTATTTCTGGGCTTTTAGTATAGAGGTAACTTTGGTATACTACAAGGTATAAGGCTAAGGTATTTTGGCATAGTAACAATACTAGAAGACAACTTTTCTACCAAGGGGTATTTTGGCGAGACAACTAGGAAGGGGAGAGGGTCTTGACAAAGCTTTACCACAAAAGGAAGGATTTTAAGACTTGGAAATTGTTTTGTGGATGAAGAAGTCTTGCATGAGAGGGGTATTTATAGAACCACCAGGGCGAAGATTAAAACAAATGGAGGGTGAAGATTTGGATCCATGTGAAGAGTGAGGTCTTCCAACCAAGTGTCCACCACAAAGTTGGGACATATGTCACAACCTTGGGACATATGTCCCCACAACAAAGAGCCATGTGGCCTTCCACTGTGCACAAAACGTCCTACCTACCCCCACTCACCCAAAGAAATATCTTCCAAGACTTGACCATTTGACCTTGTCCACTTGGCCAACATTTTCGTCCAACCCATGCCAACTAAGGGTGACACATGTCGCCCTCCTATTGGTCCAAAATATTTCGTCTCTCGGAAAAATCCGTAATCGGTTAAAATATTAAAAACGTAGAATTTCCTTCACAAGGTTCAGAATCTTTTCCGTCGAAAGTTCACAATTTCATCCTTAACCTAATTAGGGCTTGAATATATTCGTACGTACATCCTCGCATACATACTCTGGAAATACGGGGTATAACAACAACCCTGACAAGTCTTGAAGATCTCTAGGTGTGTCTATGATTAGTGGAGAATAACAAGTAAACAGACTCATAGAACTAAATGAAATTGACATGCATAGGTTAATGTTCATGTTTCCATTGAGTGTAATTGAAATGAATTTGCGAAATATCTGGCTTGAAATTCTAGATTGCTATATTCATGCTATATATGTTCCAGCATATTATCTCAACTGAAGTTCATGCTTTTCTAAGTAACCTTGCGCAGTTGTTTGATTTGAGTCTTCGAGTCTTTTTGTTTTTGTTTCTTTGATTTTGTTTTGATCTTTGCTCGAGGGCGAGCAAATATTAAGTTTGGGGTATTTGTTAGGCGTATTTTGTATACATTTTTTGAGTCATTTTTAGTTAATATTTTCCCCATTTTCGTTTAAATAAGTGTAGTGTTATAGTCGTTTTTCTTGCTTTTGAGTCACAACGGTTTAAAAAGGCAAAATGACAAAAATGAGCTAAATCGAGCATAAAAGGAGGGGCCCCGAGGCAAAAAGGTTAAAAATTGGAGATTCAGACGAAGACAAAGCGTAGGAGTCTCTAGCAGGACATGGCGCGGAAGATCGATCGCTCACGAAGTTTAGGCGCGCGGCTGATCTACAAGAACAAATTGGCCAGGGGCAAATAGGGTCCAGAGGGCACGAAAATAGCAGCATACTTAAGCCCTAGAGATTATTCTACAGAGGACATTCCATTCTATCACACATCACAGGGCAATTTTGGAGGCTACAATTGGAGACCTAGTTCTACGTAATTTTTCTTCTAATTTTCAATTCAGTTTATGTTGATATTTGTATTAGTTCTTAGCATGTCTATGACTAGGAGTTAAACACTTTATTAGAGCTTTCCTATTGAATCGCTTGAAACTCTATTTCATGAATTAATGCATTGATTTGATTTCTTCTTCACTTGATTAAGATTTATTCAATACTGGTATGAATGTTTGATAGTTAATTGATCACTAATTATCATAATCTATATGATTTCGAATCAAGAGCCGATAAGAGAGATTTGAATATGTTGTAATTGAATAGACATAGGTTAAAATCGCGGACGAAAGTACCCCGATACTTGTGTAGCATTATAGGTTATTGTTCTTAATCCTCATATGTGGTAAATCCTATCATAGAAATATAGAAGGGTTCTGCACTGGGGTTGAGCGATTATATATCCTAACCGGAATATAAGACAGTCTAGTTACCGTTATCTTAACGTAGAAGAAGTCATTCTAGTTGCATTAAGGATTGAAAGGAGTGGATAGTCGAGGATATTGGAAGCCCTAATTCCTTCATAACTGATTCAACCTCAACAATTTAGTTTACTTCTTGCAATTATTCTAGTAGTTAGATAAAAACCCAAATCAATTATCGTTTGTCAAATAGATAACCTAGAATAGATGTTCGGTAATTAGAAATCAGTCTCTGTGGACGATAAACTCGGTCTTACAAGACTATATTACTTGTAACGATACGTACACTTGCGTGAGCACGTGGAAATCGCCCAACAATTTACCCTTGGAAATATTATATCATGTTCTTGGTCATGAATGTTCTTATGTCGAGGGTCTATAAGAAACGACATCTCTACCTTTCAAGGTGGAAGTAATGTGTGCATAGAAGAGGACCACCCTAATCTCGTGCCTTTTCTCGAGCATGAAATCCTCTGGAACCCTGTCCGAACGAAGGGCTTCCTCCATTTTAAGCTCCGGATTTGGGTCTCAATTATGAAGTCAAAAGTGACTCTTATCTTTTCCAGATCCACTTTGTGTATTTGATTGGATATGTTGTTGTTGTTGTTTGGTCCTGAATATGCTGTACTCAACGAAGTGGAAACATGAGGTGGCATTTACAAAGTCATCTTTCCCCAAAACCTAGTTTAGATAAAGGCTAAATGGCTAGTTTGGACCTAATTAATAGATAAACGTCTCAACAGTCAATATAACCAGTGACTTGTCCCCATATTAAAACAAATCATTACGAATCAAATCATGGATTTGTATGAAACAGGAGAAGGAAAAAACGTTATTTTTCTTCATTATCCATATATAATCCTTTTCCACGTGGACACCCATTGATTTTTTTTTTAATTTACTTACATTTTTTCTTTTTCTTTTCTGGATAACTCGTCTAGCAAGTTTGATTGCAATAATAAGATTAAAGAATTTATTTGCATTCGTCATGGTGACACCATATCTTAACCTATCTGAAGCTATTGGAATCTTGAATAATTTCTTAACAAGTGGCTAAGTACAAAGCAACCTAATTAATGGAATTATTCAACACCGTTGATAATATTTCATTTTTTTTAGATGTTGACAAAAATTAATTTGTAATGTTGTAGGTATAAAGCAAAGTACAATGTAAGATATCCTCTATTTTTAGCCTAATATATGAAGACTTGCCCACCAAGATAGATTGACGTTTATGAACTTAACGAAGAATAAAAAGAAGACATTGTGCATGGCACTAGGGTGTCTTGAGAGGTTTAAAATTTATCCGTACACTTAACCATTGATCTGTTAAAGATATAACTAAGTGAAAAAGTGGCTTCCTCTAATAGCTTTAATGAATAATTACTCATTAAATTCATACTCCATACTGAAAGGATACTTAGTTCATATGAATCTGGTACTAACAAGCTGCATCCACCACTACAACATGACATGCAGGCACCAAAAAAATGGGTGATTGTGTTACTCGAATTTGTTAAGAGTCCTACATCGGAAATGGAATGAGAACATATACTCCTTAGATGGACTTGAACAATCTTCACCCTACAAGCTAGCTTTTGGGGTTGAGTCAGGTTTAAGATCCATTCTTTACATGGTATTAGAGCCAGATCCATTCCAACTCTTTGTTCGTCGATGTTGGTCCTCCAAATTATATTGTCTACACTCCAGTTAACGAAGTTTGAACGTGCGGGGAGCGTTAAGAGTCTCATATTGAAAATGAAATGAGAACATGGACTCCTTATATGGACCTGGACAATCATCACCCTACAAACTAGCTTTTGGAGTTGAGTTAGGCCTAAGATTATAAAGAATGGATCATAGGCCTAACTCAACCCAAAAGCTAGCTTGCAAGGTGAGGATTGTCCAAGTCCATATAAAAAGTCCATGTTCTCATTTCATTTTCGATGTGAGACTCTTTACAGGACTCACTAGCTAGTAGAGATGAATTATAACATTAAAAGTATAATGAGTTCAATGCTAAGAATTTTAAAAGTTGAATACATATAGTTTAAATCTTCGATATGTCTTTGCGTGAAGAGTCACATTGAATATTAAGTAAAAGAAAATGTAGTTAAATGAGATTGTCGCACATTATGACATGGTTAAGGTCCGTTCGATCATGATTTCAAATCACAGTTTAAATTTCGTGCCGAGTCAACCACCTTCATATAAAATGAGACTGAAGGGATTAGTAAGTAGCTAGTACTATTTAATATTATTTTTTCCACATTGTGCAAACAATCTCTTCACGTACGTCGAGCATGAGTTCTTTTTACAATTTTTTTAAATTATGGGTCTTTTTGTAAAATATTTTTGGGTTAAATTTTATATTTTAAAAAATGAAATCACAAACTTGAAATTGAAATCAAAATCTCAAATCGAAGTTAAAGTTCTATTCAAATGTGTTAATAAACACTGATTTCAAATAATTTTTTTAAATTTAAGCTCTAAATTACATGGCTAAACGCCTAAGTGATAAATATGCGTAATAAGACACGTATACGACTTGTTAATCAGATGATAGAGAAATCATTCTCCTATCCTTTTGAGTTTACAAATATTGCTACTTATCTAGTATTCAATTTGAATTAGCAAATGAAATGTCTCATGATATAATATGGATTTCATATTTAAATATGAAAGAACCGGCGTAGCCAACATAAGGTTCTCACCCTGTCCCCGGTATTGTTCTTCGACGATGTCTTCTGAGTAAAATGAGCCATCATTCTCTTTCTTTCTTCTTCTGATCAGAACAAGTGGATTGTGTGTGTGTATAGTAGGAGAGATAAGATTAGAAATGATGATATTTGGACTAGGTAAGAGTAACCTCTGTAGCGGACAAGATGAAGAAAACAAGACTGAGATGGTTTAGACATATGAAGAAGAGATGCACACATATGCCCCAGTACGGAGGTGTGTGGGGTTGACTAAGGTGGGTTTAAGGAGAGATAGAGGTAGGCGAAGAAGTATTGAGGAGCGATAATTAGATAAGACATGACACACCTCCAACTTATCGAGGACATGATCACCTTAAATAAGATTATGGAAGAAGGTTAGTAGGTAGTTGAGCGTTGTCTCGTTTCTCCTTTCATATCAGTAGTAATAGCTATTACTCTTATAGTTTCTTGTTCTTCGATTTCTGTTACTATCTGTTGTTTCTTGTACTTCAGTTATCATATAATTTTATTGTAGTTGATATTCCTTTATTCATGATGCTCTATCATGTTTTTAGTATTTTTCATGGCTTCTTCACTTTCATATTTCTTTTTTCGAACTGCTTTGAATTGTTTTTCCCTGAGTCGAGTGTGTATCGGAAAAAATCTCTCAACTTCCCAATGTAGAGATAAGATCTGCGTACACACTATCTACCCAAATCTCACTTATGTAATAACACTGTATATTTTATTGTAATAGTATTAATAATAATTACCATAATGATAAATTTGATAACAGAGAAATGATCCTTTTTGGGTCGAATTCTAAAATTACAGATTCCCATTTGATGACTTTTCAAAATAGCTGCTATATGCTTAATCAAAGAAACAGCTTCAGTGAAGATTGATTTCTAGTTGACTACTTATTGCTGGTTGGTTCCCTTTTTTGACTATGAATATAAACACGCGTTGACTGAAGATATTTCTTCAGTTAATCAAGTACCACTAGTAGCAAAGACAACAATTATTTTGTCTATGGTCAAATGATTTATTCTTACTTTATGTTTGGCTTTATACGTATATCTAATATTAAAATATCAGTCTCCAAATATGAAAAAGTCAATTTCAGTTAGTTACCGTTTAAGTGTCCGTTTGGTCGGGCTTTTCCAAAGGTCAGAAGTGTTTTTGGAAAACCAAAAGCACTTTTATCTTTTAATTTGAGTGTTTGGTTGACAAATCCAAAAATGTTTTTGGTTCCAAAGCACTTTCGGAAGAAACCCAAAATTTAGATTTCTTGAGTAGAGGTAATTTTGGCTTATAATTTTTTTGTCTTTTATACAAAAATATTTTTTTATTGACAATCAAACACCTAACCACTTTTTGATAAAAAACTCTACTCGAAAAACTCTACTCCTAAAATCTTTACTTCTAAAAACTCTTTTTAATAAGTTGTACCAAACGGGCCTTAAATAAACATCCTTATTAGGAATTTGTGGTGCGAGTCAATATATATATACCAGTCAATTTCAGTTAGGGTTGCACAAAAAATGGACCGGACCGAAAATAGCCCCTGGACCGAACCGGACCGAATTTTTCGGTCCGGTCTTCGGTCCTACGTTTCTGAAAATTCGATCATCGGTCTGGTCCAGGTTTTTTACGATTTTTAGTTTATATTGGACCGGATCGGACCAGACCGAACGCGGACCGAACATAATTTTTCGGTCTGATCTTCGATCCGACCTTTCTGAATTTTCGGTCCTCGGTCTGGTCCGGTCCGGTCCGAGGGTTTTGTGCAGCCCTAATTTCAGTTGGTTACAGCCTAAATACAGAGTAGAAAATAAAAGAGCAAAAAATAGGAAATTGCTTTGAATTGTTTTTCCTTAAGAGTCTCACAACGGAAATTAAAAGGGAACATGAACTCATTATATTGACTTGGACAATCCTTACCCTACAAGCTAGCTTTTGGGGTTGAGTTAGGTCCAAGATCCATTATTTACATGGTATCAGAGTCAAACTCATTTCAATTCTTTGTTCACCGATATTGGCCCCCCAAATTATATTGTTCACGCTCCAGTTAACCAAGTCTGGGCGTGCGATGGAATGTTAAAAGTCACACATTGAAAATTGAATGAGAACATGGAGTCCTAACAAATTCTCTTGAAAATTATATTTGTTTTTGTGATTGATATAACAAATTCTAGACTTAGCGGCTTAAAATGACAAAGATCTACAATACAATGTGACAACAAAATCAGGTTTTATTTTCCTACTTTACTCAGTTTTTAATTATTTATATATTTTTTTGCGTCTTCTGATATCCGTTATCTACAAGTATTCCGATAGATAAACTTGATTTCATAATATACTTTGTGTGTTGCATGCATTTATGATTGAAGAAATGCTTATTATAGTAGTTGTTTCTTTTACAAAATAAAATTATTTTTTTATATACAATTTGACAGCATGTAAATTACGTGGAAAAATATTCTAATTAGACTTACATAAAACGTTAACTCTCTTGAAATAAAAAGTAATATATATAAATTAATACGAGACTTGGTGTATTTCCTTTTTTTTAATCAAAACCAGCAAATAGCTTGGTGGGAATTTATTAAACCTAAAAGTAGACTTACAAAATAACCAAAAACAACAACAACAACAGTGAAATCCCACAATATAAGATCTGAGGAGGATATAATGTACACAGACCTCACCTCCATCTTGGTAGGTAGAGCGATTATTTCCGGGAGACCCTCGGCTCAAGCCAAAACATAATCAGGCAAATCAAGCAAAACAAAACAAAATATGAGAAACGGCCAGACTCAGACGAGAAATTAAAGCAATGTGGACATGCAAATAGTAAAAATCAAATACACAATGGTAGCATTCTAACAACAGGAAGCAGTAGCTAACAGAAAGCAGTAGCTAACACAACTAAATAAGATAAATAAATTACACTAAAGAACACATAATAGTAAGAAATTAAATATAAAATGATGCGTAGATATTAATAAGTTACAAAATGTCCATCTGACTGCATTATAAAAGTATAAGTAAACTGAAAATGATGCATTAAAGATCATACAAAAGTGTTTTCAAATCTATAATATTAGTTTTCAAAAATGTATCCATTGAAGAGCCAAAAAGAATTTTTATTAACAAGGCCATCTTTGGAAATTCTTTAGGAATTTATGGATTATTTTCATACATAATTAATTGATACTTATGACTAATTCAATCTTATACTTGTCATATATAGTTGACATGTTAATAGTTGTGAAGCCACTTATTGAAGAAGTGGAGAAATATAATAATTACAAATGAAAAGTTAGTTCATTAATATTAAACAAGTATGAAAATGTTCATTTGATATACTATATAGATAAGTTAGTATAATTTATTTTATTTGTAATTTGAAAATATAGTTTGGTATGATACTAGTCCGCATGGATAGCTCAACTGGTTCGCAAGAGAATAATGGAAAAAATTGGAAAAATGGTATGATACTACAATTGTTACTTTGTGGGGATATTTCATTGAAAATAACATGTATGTAATTAATGTTCATCTTCTTAGGTTCAGACGCTCTCAAGCATATTATTACGACAAACAAATCACTACATGACGATTCATATTGATCTTTCACATAAATTTATATTTTGTTTTTCTCATGTATAATTATTTATTTTAAGCATTATTTTAATAATATTAGTACATGAATTTATAAAATTAAATATTATACGAATTGAGATACATGTGCAACACACGTACCACGAAACTAATATATATGGGGTCATTTCTAGCTAGTTTCCTTATCCATTACTGTTCAATTATTACTAAAACTGAAAATAATTTGTTTAGTATATATTGACTCGTGTGTTTGGGAATTTGACCAAACTCTAGGGGAAAAGATTGAATAATCTTTTTTTGATATTGAAAGAATTAATCCCCGGAGAATCATATTCCTACTTTATATCTAAATTTCTATTCTATATGGAGACTAATCATACAATTATGGTAAGACTACAACATCAATTATAATACAAGTCTAATATACACATATACACTATACACGGTTTGGAGGCCCATACCGAGGCCCAATGCTTAACACACACCCGCAGTCATAGCGGGCGGTCTTCGTACGCTGAGACTGTCTCTAAAATCTTCAAAAAAGATCGAGGGAAGACCCTTTATAAAGATGTCTACAATTTGATATCTCGAAGGGACATGACAGACACGTACTTGTCCTTTAGCTACCATTTCTCAAACAAAGTGAATATCCATCTCTATATGTTTAGTGTGTTGGTGCTGAACAGGATTACCAGAAAGGTAGATGACACTTATATTATCACAATACACCAAGGTAGCTTTCTCGATAGGACAATGGAGCTCTAAAAGAAGATTGCGTAACCAACATGACTCAGTAACCACATTGGCTACCCCTCGATACTCGGTCTCTGCACTTGAACGTGAAAGCGTGGATTGACGCTTGGCAAACCATGAGACCAAGTTATTACCTAAAAACATACTGATAACGGACGTGGGCCGTGCGGTGTCGACAACCACCCCAATCAACATCTGTATAGGAGACAAGTGTAGACGTCGACGAAGGATACAAATGCAAGCCATAATCAAGTGTTCCCTGAATGTACCTAAGAATGCGTTTGAGCGCAGTCATATGTTCAATCCTGGGATCATGCATAAACAAACACACCTGATGTACGACATATGTAATATCAGGTCGCGTGAACGTAAGATACTGAAGGACCCCTGAAAGACTACGATAGCGGGTTGGATCCTCATAGGGAGAGCCAACTGCAGCACCCAACTTGGGTTTAGTATCAACTGGAGTAGAAATGGACTTACATGATGACATCTCATCCCTCTCAATGATCTCTGCTGCATACTTCCTTTGTGATAAGAACAATCCACCTGCATGACGAGTGATAGCAATCCCAAAAAAATAACTCAATGAGCCCAAGTCTTTCATGACAAACTCAGAAGTGTGCATCGTCATGATAGACTTTCGAAAAGCATCAGAAGAGACAGTCAAGATAATATCATCCACATATAATAGTATATAAGCCATGGAAGAACCCCGACGATATATGAATAATGAATTATCAGACCTGTTGTGAGAGAAGCCTAAAGTCGAAACATAGTCAACAAACCTCTTATACCAAGCCCATGGAGACGGCTTAAGCCCACACAAGGACTTCTTCAATAAACAGATATGATGATGATATATAGTATCTCTAAACCCCAAGGGCTGATGCATATAGACTGTCTCTTTGAGATCACTATGTAGGAATGCATTATTTACGTCTAGCTGATGAACATGCCATGATTTCGACAGATCCAAGCTGAGCAGAGTGTGAATGGTAGCCGGTTTGACCACCAGGCTGAACGTCTCACCACAATCTACACCAATCTGCTGTGTCTTACAATCACCTACAAGTCGAGCTTTATGTCTTGCAAAACAACCGTCAGAATTATCCTTATGAGAAAAAATCCACATAGACTGGATAGACCGAATAATATTAACACCAGATGGACGGGGTGTCACGCCCCGACTTTTCCTAAGTCTTTACTTAGGGCGTGATGACACCTGGACAATTATTTCCCACCAGGAGCACCATTTAATTCTCTTTATTTAGAAATTTGAACTTATATGCAAATACAGAGCGATTAATAAAAATAACAATAAAAGAATCTGTTTATGACTTTATAAAAAAAACATAACGCGAGCCCATGCTCGTGCAAATATTGTTTCTACATAGACATACTGACAAAAATTATTCTAAGTTGGAAGCGAGACCATTCCACACGGGCATTTTCCGAGATACTGGAACTGACATTCTGAACCTGACGAGAGGCTGCGGGACGATCGCTAGCCTTGGCGTGGAGCCTTTCCTCTATCACGCTTTCCTGAAACATGTTAAATAAAGAGTCAGCCCTACCATCTGGGGCTGAGTGAGAACCTTACTCTGCAATTCAAAGTAACACCACAATATTCCAAGTGCAATCACATTATAACGTAATAAGCATATTGCAAAAACATATCAGGTTACAACACTTTTAAATATGCAACAACTCCTCATAGGAAATTCTCGGTTTAACTAACACTTCATTTTATCTCGTATTATACGTTAAGACATTCCCCTGCATTTCCACATGTTTATTACATTTATATATTTGTGAACGCGTATTCACTTTTCATATTTATATATAGGTGAACATGTATTCATCTTTCATATTTGTTGCGGCGTGCAACCCGATCCATTATATTTACGTATTTGTGAACACGTATTCACTTTATGTTTTGTTGCGGCGTGCAACCCGATCCATTATGTTTACGTATTTGTGAACGCGTATTCACTTTACGTTTTGTTGCGGCGTGCAACCCGATCCATTATATTTACGTATTTGTGAACGCGTATTCACTTTACGTTTTGTTGCGGCGTGCAACCCAATCCATTATATTTACGTATTTGTGAACACGTATTCACTTTACGATTTGTTGCGGCGTGCAACCCGGTCCATTATGTTTATATTTATATATTTATGTGAACACGTATTCACTTTTCATATTTTTCAGAAGATCGAATAAATAATATTATATTTCCCAACATTCTGTCATTCATACTTGTAACGATTATAAC
Organism: Przewalskia tangutica; assembly: GCA_029844215.1. Classification (NCBI taxonomy): domain Eukaryota; kingdom Viridiplantae; phylum Streptophyta; class Magnoliopsida; order Solanales; family Solanaceae; genus Przewalskia; species Przewalskia tangutica. The sequence goes on from CM056719.1 coordinate 2,209,709, forward strand.
TTTTTAACCATAATTCCAACTAAGGTGTTTCTCAAGCGGAAACTAAGGTAAGACGGGGATCTTTCACTGTACCAAATTTCATTTAAAACTACTTTGGGTAACTAACACAAATTTATCCTCAAAACAGTCACATGAAATTTGTTTCGGCAGAATTTTTATTAAACAGAACCCAATCTTAGAATAATCATAACTCCTAATCTGTAAACCCGTTCAAGCCCCATAAAATCTCAAAACGACGAGAACAGAGAGCTACACGTCTCCATGTGAACCATCCTTTCATATTCTGTACCATTTAGTACAGTTTTACACTGTTATTCGCTGCCCTTCCTGGATCTCGATAGATCCGAGACAGAAACTTTAAACAACAATAACTCTCAATCCGTAAGTCGGATAGACCCCCGTAAGGTCTCAAAATGTCCAAAACAGAGAGATCTAGAACTTTAATTTAGCAAAACAATTTTCATATTCCCCACAGATTAGTACAGTTTTACGTTTCCACGTCCTGCCCTTCTGGATTCCGATGAATCCGAGGCAGCAACTTCAAACTACAATAACTCTCAACTCGTAAGTCCGTTTTAATAAATATTTATCTATATCTGTCCGTAACAGAGAGATTTACAACCATGGAAATTTTGCATATAATTCTAATAAGTAAAACTCAATAAAAACAGTCCGTAATTATGCCTTTCCGAATTTCGACCAAATCTAAGGCAGGAACTTTGAACTATGATAACTTTCAAACCGTATGTCCATTTTACCTCATTTTTTGTTCTATATAATCATATTAGAGAGGTGTACCACTGTTCCGAATTTCATCAAATTCTAACAATTATAACTCAGTGAGAACAGTTCGTAAAGTTCATGACGCAACTAGTCGTGTAAACAATCAAAAGTTCAATATTTCTTTTCAACACTCAATTCTTATTCTAACATGTATTGAACTAAAAATAAAGGATGTTACCAAGAATTTCTGAGTGAGAAAACTCACCTTGTAAGTGTGAAGATTATTGTTGTGTGGTTGCTAAAATTATTCTTACTCTCTAGTATTTTGCTATTTGTTCTTCTTGCCCTCTTGGTATTTTTTCCTCTTCTTTTCACTTGTTTTTTTTCTGATTTTCTAACCTTTATGTTATGTACTTTATTTGTGTGTAAATACAATGTATAAGTGGAGAGTTTTATATAACCTATGAGAGGTGGAATGACAAGAGTTGGAGGGGAAATGAAAAGGGAAGGGGGAAGAAGACGTACGTGCATGCTGCACTTTTTTTTTTCTTTTGTTTTTCTTTTGTTTTCTTATCTTCATTTCATCTATCTATTTATCCAACTTTAACACTAACTCTATCCCATGCAATTTATTCTTTGTTTTCTTATATATATATTTTTATTAACCCAACCACAACTATATATTATTATTTTTTTTTTCCGGATTTCACACGGGGTACCAACTCCAACGTCTTATTATCAATAAGAGTATTATATTCATCGGTCATGACAATTTTCCAATTAGGGTCATTTAAGGCAGTCACGGAATTACGGGGTAAGAGTGATTTAAGAACATTATAATTCAAATTAAATGTCTTTTTGATTTAAAAATATCCCGTTGACTGCGAGTGACTGGACCATGACTCGAGGCTGGATTGGGTGAATTTTGGGAATTTTCAGTGCCGGACCGTGAGAGGCTCTTGAAAGTTAGCCAAGCTACCGATAATGACCGAAATATTTTGGCTCTTTGGATGGCGGGCGCCGTGGCACCTCCTCGAAGTCGCGATCGCGCGACGAAGGTAATTTTTTTTGGCTACTGGATGGTTGGAGCCGCGACGCCTCCCCTAAGGGTCGCGACACTGATGACGGGGTTGAGACCAGTATCCAAAAAATGATGGATAAAATATGGTGATATATCATCATCAAAAAAATCATACGAACTAGACAAGGGATTTTCTACTTTAGAAAATAGAAATTGGGACTCATCAAAGATAAAATGACGACAAAAAAGAAAAAAAACAATGATTCGTTTAGAGGACAAATCAAAGCATTTATAACCACGGTGATTTGACGAAAAACCCAAAAACGCACAAGGGGTTGAACGTGCCTGAAGTTTGTTAATTGTGGTGGATGAGAATAAGAGATAACACAAACACCCAAAGACTCTAAGATGAGAATATGAAGGAGTCTTATTATATAAAATTTGAAGAGGGGACGAATATTTCAAACCTTTAGAAGGAATAATATTAAGTAGATATGTGGCCATTTATACAGCATGATGTCAAAATAACGGAGGAACGAAAGAATGAACCAATAAGGTGCGAATAATGTTATTAATGGTATGAATTTTATGTTCTAACTTTCCCATTTTGTGAATAATTATGATAGAAGATTAGGTGTAGGATTATCGTATGGCCTGCATATCCCAATGTTCACTTTTTTGGGTCTTCCTTAATCATCCCTATAGATCCCTCCAAAAGATGCATCCCAAGTTTGAATGACACTACAATATTATTATTATTTAGTTTCATTTTTCCTGCACAAAGAGGTGACCAAGCAATTAGTATGTTATTTGCTTTATTTTCTATTTATTAGATTCACTTAGTATGAATAATTACCTATAATTACTTTTTATATGTGAGTTAATAGTATAAAGTTTTTACACGATCGATATACAACAACAATTGTGGGCCAAAGAAGGGATGCAACACGAGTATTTTTTATGGGTCACCCATTCTAGTATTACTTTAGCCCATTCATGTTAACTTCTGAGTTCTGATGAGATCCGATGCATTAGTGCTGATATAATCGCATCACTTTTGCGTGATCAGTATATACACGTTAAATTCATCATTAACTACAGAATTTAGGCCAAATCCATCGACGACCCCTTGTGGTCATCAAGTCTTTTACTTAGACACCTTAATTAAATCTTATTCCATTTAAACATCTGAAGTGGACCCCCACTGTATTATTTAGACACTTTCCGGTGATTTGGCAAGTTGTGTAGTTTTCATACCAATTAGGCAATTAGGAGTGTGGAAAGGCCAAAAGTCATTTTTTAAAATTTCCTTCTTCTTATTCATTCTTTTTTTCTATATTTTTATTTCCTTCTTCTTCGTTCTTTTTCTGCCATTTTCCTACCATCAGGGACATCATCACTGCCGTTATCACTATCGGAAAATAGTCAATTATCTTTTTAGTTTAACTCAATTTCTTGCTCTCTCATAGTAAAAAGAAAAAAATCAAAGGAACTCATCGAAACACCATTAAAGACAATTTCTTGCTCTCTCTCATAGTAAAAAGAAAAAAAGCAAAGAAACTCATCGAAATATCATTAAAGGGTTCTTTAGAAAGCTTGAAGATTTAAAATGGGTTACTTTATTTGATGAAAATTTTAAGAAATTAATGTTTGAATTGTCTTCATGTCTTTTGAAGGGGAGCCTTGGAGTAACTGGTAAGGTTGATGTCATGTGACCAGGAGGTCATAAGTTCAAGTCGTGGAAACAGTCTCTTGCAGAAATGTGAGGTAAGGCTGCGTACAATAAATCCTTGTGATCAGGCTCTTCTCCGGACCCGTACATAGCGGAGCTTAGTGCACCGGGCTGCCCTTTTATTTTATTGTCTTCAGGTCTTCGTGGAGAATCTTTAGTTAAAGTTATAACAAATTTGGAGGAGTTTTTCATAAAATATTGAATTAAAATTGTGGTTGGAACAAGAACACACATGAAAATGATGAAGAACACCAAGAACGTGATTTCAAAAAAAAAACTTTTGTTAGTAAATGTGATTTTCTTATTTTAATTATGTGTACGGTTTAGAAAATAGAGTTTTCTTTTCTTTTTTGAAATATTAATTTTATTCAAAATTTATTTTTTATATTATTATGGGATAAAATGACACATGTCATAACTTAATTTGTTTTTTTTCAAGTCATCGACGATTGTGTTACACACACATTACATATTTGACTGATTCAATGAAAATATCTAAATGGCACAATCGAGCCATACCACATGTGTCTAAATAAAACAAAATTTAATTCTATATCTAAGCGAAAGATCTTGATGACTATGAGGGGTCGTCGATGAATTTGACCTTATTTTATTGAGAGGACAAAGGGGAAAGATAGCCAAAGATGGGGCTTCTCCAATCTCCATGACAGTAATTTTCCATCTTCAAATAATACTTTATATGTAAATAAATACTTCATGTAACTCAATTTATGTGATATACTATTTTTTAGTCTATTCGAGAAAAAATATATTTTTTATATTTTATATAATTGAACTTCAAAATTTAAATCCACACACACATATTATATATATATATATGAGATATTTAATATTGCACGTTTAATTTATTTTTTAAATTTTATTAAATTAAAATGCATCACATAAATTAAAACATAAGAAATAAGTGGGAAAAAAAATTATATTTTCTTGTCACAAGAAGATCTTAAAAAAATTGAGTGGTATACAACATCAAAAATTATTAGGAGACAACTGAGCCCACTGACAATCAAATTTTACATGTCGTATATACATATATATCCTCTCACCAACCCCTTTTCTTCCCATTACTCTATTCGTCTAAAAAAGATTAATCTAGTTTAATTTGACATAAAATTTTAAAAATAAAGATTTTTTTTTAAATGTGTATTTTAAAATAAATTTTAGATATTTATGTGGTTGTAAATAATTTAATAAAATTAAATTATTTCTAAATATAAAAAAGAGTTAATCATTTTTAACAAACTAATAAGAAAAATAGAATAATATTTTTGGGACAAGGGAGTAATAATTAATTCCAACTTAGCTTTGGTCTACCAATTTTTTGCATATCCAATTAGAAAATGCCAAATGGATGAAACTCTTTTTTCAATAAGTCTTGCCCAATTAGGACCCACTATGTTTTATCTTTCTTCCTTGCCATTTTGTCGATCTTGTACGGTTCATTTTTCGTCTATTAAAAAAGACACCTCGGTGTACTAGACTTTCGCTATGCACAGTATTCATAGAAGGATCGTATTATAATGATTTATTATACACAGTCTTATCCTCTATTTCTGCAAAAGATTGTTTTCACGACATGAACTCGTGACCTCCTTATTACATGACATCAATTTTACCAGTTACGCCAAGACTCTCTTTCATTTTCGTCTATTTTGTTAGTATAATTTTCTACTCCTTCCGTCTCAATTTATGTGACATCTTTCAGATTTCGAGAGTCATACAAATTTATCTTTGGTCATAATTTTTTCATATGTCTTTTAAGTATTTTGTCTTGTTAATTATTATGATCTATATTATTTTTTATTAGAGATATATCTTAGATTGATTGTATAATATTTTCTCTCCTTATTTACAAATTTAGTTTTCCTATTTTAGCTTATTCTTGATTGGAAAATATTGTCATTTATTCTGATTGATTTCTTTCAAGATCCTTATGGATCCACCTTCTTGTATAAATATTTCATTAGTTGTTAATCTGTTATTACTTATTTGTTAATTTATATCTACTAATCTAATAAATTAATAAAAATATAATTACAAATTTACAATATAAAGTTATAAACTATAAACTGTATAAAGTATAAAGTTATAAACTATAAAATAAAAAGTTAACTTTAAAGTTTCAATTTTAATATATACAACTAAATTATATATTATATTATTATATTACATATTTAAATTGAATTTAGTTTATATTATAGAAAATAAATACTAGAAATTAAAAAAATATAGAAAGCGGACCAGTAGGGCCTGTTCGACCAAAACCGCACTGCGACTGAAATCCGTGTAACGACCGGGACCGGTTGGCGATAGTCAGTGAACGGACCGTGCGATCGGGCAAGTTAAAACCGATAAGAAATTTCGGACCGGGTCAGCCCGTTAGACACCTATAGACTCAGCAGGATAATATACTCTATATGTAAATATTTTTCGCCTTCTTTTCCTTATCCACTTATTTTCATCATATCCTGCTTTCTGCAATCTACTTTACTCCAAGCCCGTTAACAGTCACCTACCCCGTTCCGTTACCACTTCTATTTTATTAGGTTTATTAATTAAATAATTAGTCATAACTCTCAATTAAGCTCCGGATCAAAGTTAATAGATTCTACATATTTATATATTTAAAAATAATTTAATTTTAAACTTTATGTTTATTCATTCTGACATGATTTCATACCCACATAAATACGTATGAGACCTTTAATTTTTTTTTTTTTTTTAACTCTATACTTATTTAAACGCCGTCACATAAATTAACACGACATAGTCCGTACTCTTTAACTAGTTTCTAATGAAGTAATTATGCATGGACATAAAATTAAAGGACAATTAATCTTTTCCCATCTCTAGTTTAAATGTAGACTATTTCTCACCTACCGGATAAATTCTCAACCATAATCATTGATTAGTGTCCCTATCTAAAATTATTCACCATGATTATTTTTAGTGTATGTACAATTATGAAATGACATTTCATTATCTATAGTTCCTTTCGACACGTGGACACCACTGAAAATTTTAATTTTTTAATTATATTCCCTTTCTTTTTTCCCCTGAATAATACGTCTTAAATTGTAAGAATATAGTAGTTAATAAACTATTTGTATTTGGACATGGTGACATACGTATTTGAAGCCATCTGAAAGTATTGGAATCTTGAATTGTTCCCTATCAATGGCGGAGCCACGTGAAGCAATGTGGTATATGAAATTTTTTGATCAAAACGATGTCGTTTTTGATGAAACAGTACGTTTTAATTTTCTTCGATCAAATTTTTTTTTTTGCTACACAAAAATCTCTCTACACCACTAGAATTTATCTGCTAGCTCCGCCACTATTTCCTAGGTGGCTAAATACAAAGCAACTTAATAATGGGGACATGGGGTTATCAAATATCAACTTGCTAGAAGTTAGGTAGTTACTGTTAACAATATAATTTTTTAATATAAATTTAGAAAAAAAATGAAAAATGTAATAATATTGATTAAGTCAAGGAGAAATTTTCTCTTTAGGCCCTTTCATCTTGTACATTTGTTGTTGGTTGGTCAATTAAAGCATCTATATCCAATAAATAAAAACCCTCAGAGGACTTTAAAATTTTGAGCTTCTATATATTATTACATCCATATATAGCAAAATAACGGCCAAAGAAAAAAACATCCTTATCCATAACTAGGGCGGTTAGCGGTGCGAATACTTTCGGTAATTACCCGAAAACTGGACCGGTCCGGACCGATAACAACACTATCCATAATCCTTACTAATCATTGATTTTGTTTTTTACCTTTTCTATCCCAAGAGCATCAGAATCTTGATTATTTCATAGCAATGGCATTAAAACGCAACTTAATCAGTTAATTAAAATATTAGATTAACGATATCAAAATTTATAATTCCCCAAAAGTTGTGGTTGGAAGTAAGTATTCAGTGTGATTTAGAGTGTCGACGGCAGGTTCATATGAACTCAATAGTATTTGTCAGATCATGCATGTGTTAAGAAATTTTCTAAATATCTATATAAATTGACTGTGAATTCTATTATTATTATGAATTATTGTAAAAATTCATACACTTTAAATCTCGAATCCGACTCTATTAACGTATTCCTCTCTATCCTTAATCATAGGTTTTAGTTTGAGTCTTTGAATGAAATCACCTTTAATAAGGTGCGCTTTATCTTACAAAGTGAGACTTTCTGGCGCGAATCGGGATTAATCAGACCCCAAATAGAGGCTGAACTAGAGTTTTAAATTTATGGATTCTAGACATACTCTTTTTTGTTTACTGGATTCTGAATATATTATTTATACATATCAAACAAATTTTTTAACATCAATATAGAATTTAAGCCAAATTTATTGTATTTTTATGAATTTACAGCTAAAGCAATGGCTTCTCCCCTTAGCTCGAAGTAGATATTAAATACCGAGCGAAAAATTAAAAATATGTATAAATTTTAAACGGAAAAGAAACGGTTACTATAGTTATGTTGTAGAAATTGGTAGACGGAATTTCCTCTTAGGCACTTGCCACTTGGACATTTGGTGGTTGGTGAGTCAACCAAAGTTTCTATATATTTATTCCAATATACTAAAGTTTTATTATATCCATAGCTAAATAACGGCCAAGAAAAGAAATAAAATTCGAGGTTCATTAAGGGGTGAGCGGGTCCGGTTATCATAACTTTTTTGAATTATCCAAATCCTATCCAGTAAAAGATCGATTCGTACATTTATTATTCGGAACATACCCGTAGCAATCATTACTCGGAACCTACCCGGATCATACAGTTTCGGATAAGTTCTCAAATACCTTATAAATTTTTGTGTTACTTAAAGAGATATATTTGATTATCACATGCAGTAGCCTCATTCGAATCACTGTTACGTACACGAATCAGACAACAAAAGTTAGAATGAAAACAATTCGATTTGGCTTAAAATCTATAGTACAGAGCAAATGTAAGCTTCGCTTTAATAAGTTACAATGCTGGATAGAGGAGAGTAAAGTGAAGAATAAAAATATTTAATATTTTATAGGTTTCGGGTATTAGTTCCGGGTCCGGGAACTCTGTCTCTATTTGCCGGAATATATTTACACTTTTAGCCCTTTAAATATCAATTATTTAGTCCTCTGAAATGCAAGTAGATCATGATACTAGACTTAGGTCCTGGCCCTTCCCTGACTCCCACAGATAATGTGAACTTAGTGTACTATATCGCCTTTAGTCCTTTAAATATCAACATATTCTACTTTTATGTGATATATGATTAAGCAAATTTAATTTTTATTTAATTAAAATATGTACTTTTGATTCATTTCAATAAATTAAAGAGAACGGTCAAAAACACACTTGAAGTATAACTTTTTTGCGATTTTTCTACCTGAACTTTTATTAGGTGTTTCTGTTTCATACCGAAACTATCACAACCTATTTATCAAAACACACCTAGAAGCTCAATAGACCAAGTGTTTAAATACAATCGTCATAAGGCGCCTGACAACTTAATTTGCTCATAAAATTTCGTTCACATGACAACTGACTCATTAATTAAAACATGTAGTCCGCATGGACAACTCAACTGGTTCTCAAGCGGGATAATTGAAAAAATGACCAAGATCGAATTCCGCCAGTGGCAGAGTAGGAGTTACTTTTTGAAATAAAGGAGGGCCCCTTGTGCACAACGTGGTAGTGGTCTAACATTTGAAACCAGTTGAGTTACCATGATTAACTCCTTCGCAATTCTATCGGACCGGAGTGTGGGGACTCCTAGGGAGGAGATCCACCTTTTGGAATTTTTTTTTAATTAAAACATGTACTTATCTCAATAACTTTAATGAATAAGTAACGTTTGAAATAACATAAACTGTTATATGTAACGTTTGGTGAACTCAACAGGGTATTTCCTCGTAGGCTCTTGCAATTTGGACATTTGTGGGGTTGGTAGGTAAACAAAAACCTCTATAAATTCAATCCAATTTCATTAAACTCCTCAGAGGACTTCAAATATTTGAACCCTCTTATAATATCCAAAAATCAAGTTATCAACACATCTCCCATGGCTTCTTTTACTTGTATAATTCTTTTGTTACTTGCATCATTTGGACATGTTCTTGGATGCTACGAGTCGATAATTAGCTTCGGCGATTCGTTAACCGATACCGGAAACTTAATTCGATTCTCAAAATCCAATAATCAAGTTGCTTCGTCCGTGCTTCCTTATGGTGAAACCTTCTTTCATCATCCTACTGGTCGATTCTCCGATGGTCGTCTCATCATCGATTTCCTCAGTACGTATAATAAAGAACATTCTTAACTTTTATTTTTTTTAAGTAATATGATAGGGTTAATATATTTCTTTTTCTGTCAGTGTATACATGACGTATATAACCAAAAATACTTGTATATCAAAAGAAGACATCCCATTTGTTCTTTGAATATTTCCCTATTGACATCCCATTTCTGCAAAATCAGGATTTTTGATATGAAATATAGATATATACGTTGAGATTACAAAATTTTAACAAAATTTAGATTCTCAATCCATATTTTTAAGCTACTATGAATTCAGTACCGAGAACTTTAAAGGCCGAAGCTATGCCGCCTCTGCATGAGTGCAAAAAAGTTGCTCTTTATCAAAACATGTATAATAGTTAACTATATATATAAACAGAGAAAGAGTGTGTACAGTAGACCCTTGTGGTCTGGTTTTTTCACGGATTTCGTACGTAGCGGAAGCTTAGTGCACCGGACAGGGGCGGATTTAGTTGGGGGCCAGAGTGTTCACTCGAACACCCTCGGCAAAACACTACAGCGTATATATAGGATAAATTTTCTGTGTTTATGTACAAATCTTAACTTTTAAACGCCCTGAATAAATGCAAAATGTTAGCTCAAGTGATCCAGGGTATTCAAAATTGTCCATAGCATCCGAGGTTTGATTACAACATTATTTTTTATATTTAACTTTTGTTGTTTTTTCCGAACACCATAAGTAAAAATCATAGATATGTCACTGACACCGGAAATTTCTGACTTCACTTTATTTTGCAGCTGAGGGTATGGGATTCCCACTTATACCACCATATGCTAGTGTTATGAAAAATATGTCAAGTAGCAAAAATTCAATAAGAGGAGTGAATTTTGCAGTAGCAGGAGCAACAGCTGTGGATATTTCATTTTTAGAAAAAAGAGGAATCAAGAATCCTGCCACCAATGTGTCACTAGGCACTGAATTGGACTGGTTCAAACAAATGCTACCAATTTTGTGCAAGTCTCCTGCAAGTAAGTATAGATTTGGTTGAAATTAAAAAATAAATTGAGGTTAATAAATTGAGGTTATATATATAAATAATCTATCCAAAACCAAGTAAGAACCCAGTAAACAAAAAAAATACTTTGATACAGAATTCATAAGCTAAAAATATTGACTCCGCCTATGTGTATAATCAAACAATATTCTGAAAATAGGAAATTCTATGGACAAACGGGGCTTTAAAGCCCCTACACCATGGATCAATTTAATTATAGTAATAATCTTTGCTGAGTTATTCCTACTTTTGTTTTTTCATTTTTTTTAGCAAACCGCCAAAGTGGACCAAAAAATAGAAGTTATGTCCTAAATATATCATAATATTTGTATGACAATAAAAGATTATTATTAAATTAAAATATTTCTAAATTTAGAATAATATCATTTTTTCTAAAACCTATTATAAGATACTAAGAATTAAAGCAATGATAACAAAAAGAAAGAACACAATCCATGAAAAATGCGACCATCATCACCGACTCTTATTAATCTCAATGAAAAATATTTTTTTGGATATATATAATTGTGCGAAAAACCCATATATATATATATATTATATATACTATGAAAAATCCTACCTCATGCTTCGTCCATTGCAGATGGTTTGTAAAGAATGAATCTTGGGCCTAACTCAACCCCAAAAACTAGCTTGTAGGGTGAGGATTGTTCAAGTCCATATAAGGAGTCTATGTTCTCATTCCATTATCGATGTGTGATTCTTAACACTCCCCCGCACGTCCAGACCTCGTTAATTGGAGCGTGGATAATATAATTTGGGGGCCCAACATCAGTGAACAAAAAATTGGAATGAGTCTGACTCTGATACCATGTAAAGAGTGAATTTTGGGTCTAACTCAACCCTAAAAACTAGCTTATAGGGTGAGAATTGTCCAAATTACTATAAGAGTTCATGTTTCCATTTCATTACCGATACCTGCAGCCCCGTCGATCTAGCCCACGAACTCAACAAAAAATCAATTAATAATGAACTACAAAAATGGCCACCCTCTAAACCACCCATTCAAGAGTGGGACCAACACCTATATTTCTAGCCTTATATTTAATTACTGGGAAAAAAATAAGTTATATAAGAATAGACTTGACAAGGAGTAGTTGAGAAGTTGATCCAACTATAAGTTCAAGCTTTAAGAAAAGCGGTTGCTCTTTCAACATAATTAGAAGTATAACTACAAAATTAAAGATAAAGTGACTTTGTCAATGAGAAAATAAATTACTTAAATCTAGTCATACCTAGCTAGGTTGGAGTGGTAGATAAGTAAAGGGAGTGGTGGAAGTATTCCATTTTATAGTTGTGCCAAGTTAAATATATTACTGAGTTTTAAGTATATATACAAGGTATAATAAGTTAAAACTATTATGTGCGGATTGTTAAGAGTCCCACATCGAATATAAAATGAAATGAGAACATGAATTCCTTATATGTACTTAGACAATTCTCATCCTACAAACTTGGGTTGAGTTAGGCCCACGATCCATTCTTTACACGGATGAACTTGTAGCTTCTTCACTAGATTTGCTCATGTGTTAATCATAGACAGAGTATTCTGTGATGATCTGGTGATAGAAATATTAATAGAATCAAGTCACACTTGTAAGATAATTACATATAAATTACTATGATAATATTGATTAATAACTTAATAAAAATAATTACAACTGACCTATTATCATAGATAAATATTTATATACCCGATAACGTGTAAAGTGACATCTTGTATAATTTAAAGCCTTGATCAAAAGAAACCAAACAAAGCCAAATTTCTTGGTGATTTGTTCCTAAATAAATAGTTTATTAACTATACTATTAGATGATTCTGGATTTCTTGCTAAGTAAAGCAAAAGACTAATAAAGTAGGGATAAGACATAAGACTAATAGAGTAGTGTACTATAGAGGCATGACAAAATTATCTTTAAATCTGTTAAGAGTCTCACATCGTATATGAAATGGGAACATGGACTCCTTATATGAACTTGGACAATCCTCACTCTACAAGCTAACTTTTAGGGTTGAGTTAGACCCAAGATCCATTCTTAGATGGTATTAGAGTCAGACCCATTTCAATTCTTTGTTCACCGATGTTGGGCCTCCAAATTATATTATCAACGTTCCAGTTAACAATGTCTGGTCGTGCGGGGGAGTGTTAAGAGTCTCACATCGAATATGGAATAGGAACATGGACTCATTATATGGACTTGAACAATTCACACTTTACAAACTAGCTTTTGGGATAGAGTTAGGCCCAAAATCTATTCTTACACAATCAAATGCTCTTTTGTTAAGGATAATAAAGCCTTCCTTTCTCCATCAACCACTAATAAAGTAATCAAATTTTATCAGAGTAATTATTTGTATCCTATTATAAAATGTAATTAATTGATTAGATATATAGACAATATCTTTTGTTACGATCTTTATGAAATATATACTGGCCTAGTGGGGACACCATGTTAAAATGTTTTTTGAAGAAAATATTTTGGAACTATTCTAAAAAAAATGTAAAATAAACTCTCTTGGATAATATGTTTTGGAAAATAGAAAGCTAAAACTATTACATATTATCTTATAATATTCACAATGTGGGGTTTGGAGAGGATAAAATGTACAAAGACTTTACCTCTATCTTGATAGGTAGAGCGGCTGTTTCCGAGAGATCCTCGGCTCAAGACAAAGAATAATCAGGCAAAGCAAACAACATTGTAATCTTGTATCATATAGCAATATAAGATAGACAAAAAATTATTTAAAAATATGAACATATTAATTAGGAGGAAAACTATATGAATTTGTTTTTTAAATTAACAATGGAGATTAGGGTGATAATTTTCAAAACAATTGTGTGTCATTTGATTCAAGAAATGTATGGTATTATTTCGAAAATGTTTTATTTTTCGCTTCAAAATAAATAATATGTTTCTCAATAAATCATTATTGTTCTAACAATTTAAAATATTTATCAGGTTGCAGCGAATTTCTTGGAAACTCACTAGTTTTAATGGGAGAAATTGGAGGCAACGATTATAATCATCCATTTTCTCAAGGAAAATCAGGAGAAGAAGTTAAGTCATATGTACCTGCAGTTATTTCAGCCATTGGCCTAGCTATTAATGTAAGTACCAATTATTAATTATTATCATCAATTCATATACTACCCTAAAAAAATCAAGAAATAATCATCTAGTCTAAATAATTCATAGCTAAATAAGATTTTTGACAATCTATTCACTACAAAGAAAAAAAAATTAGGAATTACTGATGAATTACTTCTGTAGCTGAATAACAAAATTTGTTGATAACTCTATTCAACGACAGATAAGCAATAAATTATCAAAAACTTCTGTTAGCTATAAATTAGCGATCAATTACATAGTTAATTCCTGTTTTTAAATTTATAGTGATTGCTAATTCATCGCTAAATAAGATCAGTGATTGATTTTTATTGTTTAGTGATGGAATTTATCCGTCACTAATCCATTTTTTCTGTAGTGTTTCTTAAACATTCTTTTAAAATTATAATAAGTGAGATTTGTTTGATTATGATTGCAGGAACTAATTGAACTTGGAGCTCAAACACTGATTGTACCTGGAAATCTACCAATTGGATGTTCATCTTCTTATCTAACAATTTTTAAAGATTCAAATAAAAATGACTATGATGATTCAACTGGTTGCATCAATTGGTTAAATGATTTTGCTGAATATCATAACCAATTACTTCAAGAGGAAATTCATAGACTTCGTGAGATTCATCCTCATGCCAACATAATATATGCTGATTACTACAATGCAGCCATGCAAATTTACAAATCGCCTAAAAAATTTGGTACGTAAAGTTTATTTTTTCCATCGTCATATCATTATAGATTTGACTTATATACTCTGACAATATAAATTATTTTTACACTCAAAAGGGGTTCAATTTAAATCCGCTAATTAAAATTCCCTATCAGCACACTACAAAGAAGAAGAAAAAAGGAATTAGCTGTAAAATTTATCCCTAATCTATCGCTAAATAGCTAGCTCGTAGTTAACTTTTTTTTATAACCATCATTAAATTGCATTAGCAGTGTATATTTGATGTTTAGCGATCCGTCACTAATTCCCTTTCTAAAGTGATTTTAACCTGTCACAGAAGTAACATGTAAATATGAATTTTCTATAGGTATCTTACCCAAAAAAATAATCAAAAGCTAGCATTTACTTCTAGTTGTTTTTTAAGTGACCAGATATAGTAGAATTTTATTTAACCTGTTAGTATATAGAAGTTAAACTCGACTAATATTTCGATAACTTTATGAAAATAACATCAATATTGGAAAATCACTAACAATTTTTTATTTTATGATGACGGTGTAGGTTTTACAAGCTCTATTGTAGCATGTTGTGGAGGAGGAGGTCCATACAATTTTGACTCAAACACAAAATGTGGCTCACCATCATCAAATGTTTGTGAAAACCCATCTTCATATGTTAGTTGGGATGGTGTACACTTGACAGAGGCAGCATACAAATTAATAGCCAAAGGATTATTACAAGGTCCATACACAATTCCTCAAATGAATGGAATTTGTTCATTTGATGGATCAAGTAATAAGGGATTATCAGATGATCAGTAGCATATTACAAGAGATTGTATATAACTGTCCAAAGTTTAGTTGTGTAATTAACTAAGCAAGTTGGAATTGTAACATACAAACACCAAGTTTTAGCTTGCTTAGAACTATTAACAACTTTGAAAGTAATCATGTAATTATTCTTGATATACTATTATTTAATTTATCAGTCAATAGGCATATTTGTTTTACGTGTATCTAGTGCCAATTTTTTTATATAACAACATATGTATGGTGAGGATACATTAGCTTACCACATACCCTTCTTCTTTATTTAAATTTGGCGCTGATAATGTAAGCAAACTGATAAGAATCGTGTTAATTAGGGATCCAAGAACTCAATAAAAATATTCAAGAAACATGCAGAAGCTACCAAAAAATAAATATAAAATGAATTCAAGAATAAAAAGTTTCTTAAATTCAAGAACGGATCAAGAAATTTAAACAGCAATAACAAACTATCCTAGACTAATCATCTTTGCTATAGTTACAAATTTTGTATATAACAACGTATCATGTACTTTGAGAATACAAATTAATTAAATTGACCAATTTGAGCTGAATGTCAACCTGGACAAACCATCTTCCTTAATTCGTATCTGAGCTTGCGACAAAGTGAGCAAGTTCACCAAAGGTACAATTTATTACAAAATTTGTCTAACAAAATCAACTATTACAACAATATACCAGTGAAATTTCATAAGTGGGGTCTAGAGAAGGTAGAGTGTACACATACATTATCTCTATCTTAAGAGGTAAAGAAGTTGTTTTCGATAGACTCCCGATTCAGATTAAAGTAATAACAAAGCAGGTCAAACAGGAAAAGGAGCAGTACTTACAACAAAATAGTATGTCAAGCTACTACAACAAATCGCTTCAAAAAGGGCGAGTGTAGTCACCCTCTCAGTGTGGAATATCGCCCCCTTAGATCAAATGAGACGATTTTTAGTCGTCCTTCAAGTCGTCTTATTACGTCCATTGTCTTAGATTATGAAGGACGATTTTTTCACATCGCCGCCTTTGGTAAGGATCAAATAGGGCAACTACGCTCACATTTAAAAGTCTAAAGTTTTAAACTTTACATAGTAATATTATCGCTATTATTTATATTAGTATAGATTAATTCAAGTTATTTATGTGTTGCAATACAATTCGTTGGATAATGTAGTATAGATGCCTATTGTTTTACACTTATTATTTATAATAGTGCAACATTTTTAGAAGTCTAAAGTTTTTAACTTTACATAGTAATATTATTGCAATTATTTATATTAGTATAGATTAATTCAAATCAATTATGTGTTGCAAAAATATTATTCTAAAATTATTTGTATAGAATCTAGGTGGTGGGTGGTGGTGGTGGTTGGGGCGGTAGTGAGGGGTGGATGTGGTGGTGGGTTGTGGTGAGGGGTAGGGAGTGGGGGTTGGAATCAAATAAGGCGACTGGGATGACATCACCCTATTTGCAATTTGGGTTTGACTCAACGAGGGCGAGTGTATAATTGTCGCCCTAATTGATAAAATTAAAAGGGTGAGTGTATAGTAGTCGCCCTAATTGATAAAATTAAAAAGGGCGACTATATGTCGCCTTTTTTGGTACTAACTGCCAGGGCATTTTTTAGTCGCCTTTGTTGGTATAAATCAATTGTTATTATTTATATTAGTATAGATTAATTCAAGTTAATTATGTGTTGCAATACAATTCGTTGGATATTGTAGATAGATGCCTATTTTTTACACTTATTTTCATACAAGATTTTTTACGGTGGAGTATTAGTTAAACTCATCTTTAATTCTAAAGTTAGTATCAATTGAGCATTTGTGGAGCATACAAAATATATGATTCTAAAATTATTTTATAAAATATAGGTGGTGGGTGGTGGTGGTTGGGGGTGGTGGTGAGAGGGGTGGATGTGGTGAGGGGTAGAGAGTGGGGGTTGGAATCAAATAGGGCGACTGGGATGACGTCGCCCTATTTGCAATTTGGGTTTGACTCAATGAGGGTGAGTGATATTAGGTCGCCCTATTTGAGTTTGGGTTTGACTCAAAGAGGACGAGTGATATTAGGTCACCCTATTTGAGTTTAGGTTTGACTCAACGAGGGCGAGTGTATAGTTGTCGCTATAATTGATAAAATTAAAAAGGGCGACTATATGTCGCTCTTTTTGGTACTAACTACCAAGATATTTTTTAGTCGTCATTGTTGATATAAACCAGTCGCCCTTTTAAGGCGATTTGTTGTAGTGAGCGGAGAACAAGATACGGTAAATAATAACAAAAATCAAAGAAAGGGGAACTACCGGAGAAATAAAATCAACTATTAGATCACAAAATTATTGTAATTAGCTGCAGAGTGTCAACAACAAAATTGAGAGTCTCCCATGTGGGATCATTTCCCTTTCCTTTGTATATTTGATGAATGATAGACTTAGGTTTATACCTTAATTAGTAGTGTAATATTACCATAATTGTAAATTTAGTAGTCTTATAGAATAGGGATTTCTAGGTAGAATAAGAAGAGGATCTTTCTTGTAACTTGTATATATATGCCTTTCTTTAATAAGAATAATCAAGGGATTATTTCTTTCATGGTATCAAGAGCCTAAGTTCTCTTTACCTTGTTTCCGCTCCTAAAAAAATCCCTCTTCTCTTCTCGGTTTTCCACCCAAAACCGAAGCCAAAATCCCTCTTCCCCTCTCGGGTTTTTAACCAAGACCGAGCCTCTACTCCTTTTTCCTCACAAATTCCTTTCTCTGAATCTTTTTGTTCTATTCCCTATGGCTGATAAGAACACTTTTCATCCTGCCCTCACAATTTCTAACATCAAGAGCGCTTTTCCTATCGTTCTTGATCTAGAAAACGTTCAATATGTGACGTGAACAGAATTATTTAAGATTCATGCTTTGGCATATAAAGTCCTCCACCACATAATTCTTCCAACTCCTCCAAAGGAGGGTGATACGACGTCTACTTTTACGACGGTTGTGCCCACTAAAGAAGCAAATCCATAATTATGGGTCATGTTTGATGCCAAGGTTCTTCAGTGGATTTATGTCACCATCTCCTTGGATCTTTTACAGACGATTATGGAACCTAACGCCACAGCTATGGCGGCGTGGAATCGATTGCGAGACAAATTCTCGTATTGTTATCCTTGAGCAGGAATTTTCTCAAATTTCTATGGCGAATTTTCCAAACGTTTCTTCTTATTGCAAACGCCTCAAGGACTTGGCAGACCAACTTCGCAACATGGATTCTCCTGTTTCTAATAGTCGTCTGGTTCTTCAGATGGTTGTCGGTCTATCCGAGGCCTATACATGGGTTGCTTCGGTTATTCGTCAGAGTAACCCCCTGCCGGCGTTCTATCAAGTCCGCTCCATGCTCACTTTGGAAGAAGCAGGTTTGGCTACAAGGGCATTGATCGGAGAAAATCTCGTCGCCATGATGAATACTTCCAATTTCTCCTCTTCCAATCCAACTAACGTGACCCAAAATCATAACAACGGGGGTGGTAAGAAGGGCTAAAATCAGAAGATTAATGACAAGAATCGTGGCGGCAACAACGGGGGCAACCGTCGTGGCGGCGGTTAGGCCCACGAGGGCCGCAGATAGTAATGATGGGTCGGCACGCGCCTGATGCCACGACTCAGTGTCTGAGCCGTGGCGCGCCTTTACAGCCGCGGCTGGCGCTACAAAGCGCGGCACCTCGATATCGGCCGGTGCAAGCACCGCGGCGAGCTACCGAGCGGACTCGAGTTTGGACCAGCGTATGGCGGCACGTGATCACGATATACCAGGCCTCGCCCCATCGAGCCCACCACGCAATGGCCCCACTCGATCGACATTGAGCGGCGATGCACACACTGAACCGGCCAGGCCACCCGGCTATGGACACCTACCCACTACCCACATGACATCCGACCAAGGTACTCTCTCGTCTTATTCCAATTTAAGCACTAATCGTGGTATAACTGTTGGTAATGGCAATTCTATTCCAATTAAGAGTTATGGTCATAAAACTTTGTCCCCTCCTCATCCACCACTTGTCCTGAAACATATCCTTCATGCCCCAAAATTGAGTAAAAATTTAATGTCTGTCCGAAGGGAAATTGGCTAAGGGTGGATTGGTGCATAGGGCACGAAAATTAGAGGATATTTAAGCCCTAGGGATTATGCTATGGGGGAGGTTGGTCATTCTACAAGACAATACAACACAGGCGGATTTGGAGCTACAATTGGAGACTTTGTTCTACGTAATTTTCTTTATTTCGTTTTTAATTCAGTTTATGTATGAATATTGTGTTAGTTCTTAGCGCGACTATGGGTAGGAGCTAAAAACTCTATTAGGGATTTTCTTATGAATCACTTGAAATTGTTATTCATGAATTAATGCAGTAGTTTGATTTCTTCTTCGCTTGATTAAGATTTAGTCAATATTTGGTATGAATGTTTGATAATTAATTGATCACTAGTTATCATAACCTATATGATTTCGATGGGTCTGTTAAATCAGTGGTCTTCTTCACTGCAAGCTGAAAACCTGCTTCCACATGTAAGGTAACACTCCATTCACACACATCGTGATTCGTAAAAATATCTTTAACATGAAAAGTCCAAAGGGTTGAATTCTCTGTCACAAGCTTGCATGTCGCTTACGTGATTCTAATTCTGGACTTGTCGTATGAGCATAGCTTGCAATCACTGACTTTTAATTTGTTGGGAACATACTGAAGTAGTAAAAAGATGGAACTTTATCATAGAAAAAGAACTTTAATACTGTAAAAGTTAAAGTTTGAAGTAATCATCTTTCAGATTATACTTTAGAGATGTACCTCAGCATATGACAGATTTATACATTAGACTACTAACATGTTTGAAAAGGGTAAGAACACGTGGCTAGACAATCGGTAAAAGGCATCTCATATATTAGCTCTCTTGTTTGTTAAATAATGTGAGATAAATTATAATTAGACTATGGATAGTGCTTCTACCAAGCTTGGCCACAAAAACAATGCCCAGGCCCCAGAAAGGCCTATACAGTTGGATGTTGTGAAGTGCGTTAACGCCTATTTCTGTTGTGCTTATGCATCTCATTAGTTCATCTTTATGGAGATTGTACTAGGACTCAAACCACTCTGGAGTGGCATGTCTTTTAGCAGGCCCCTTGAACTTGTTTACTGAATCGGCACAATGCAAGTATGTTTTAATCTCTATGGTGTCTCACAGATAATCCTGATGAAGTTTATTTAAAGTATATAGGTCTCTTGGAAAAGCATGTGTAAGGTGATGCCGCTATTGCTAGCTACTTTATAGCTGGTAACTTCAAATTCCACTAGATTGTTTGGTAGGATGGATGGAGACGAAGCTCCAAAGAAGAGCCACATCAGTTGGTAATTCTTTGCTCTCTGAAAGTGTAAAAGATCATTATGATCCAATAGGAGGAAAAAGAAAGAACAGTGCCAGAGGTGCTGTGTCATAAAGGTACTTGTAAACTAAGCGAGGATGAACTTCTTCAAATAATTATTTATACTTATATTATGTAGGATACTTTATTTTGTTTTATCACTGGGTATGTTGTTATTGTACTGTCCATGTATATAGTCTACTGAAGTGTGTATGTGAAGTCTTTGCAAGTTTCTGTTGGATTGCTTATTTTTACTTATTTTTGCATGACAGGCTGAATCATTCTGAGAAAAATGCTACTATGATGCTATGCTTACTCTTTGCTATAGCGCAGTTCACAACATTGTTGTTTGATCGAGATGCATTTGAAAATCAAAGCCTTCTTGTTCACTCAACAAGGAAGTACGCTAGTTTTCTACTATGTTTCGTACCACTGCTTGCCCCTCCAAATGGAGCTTCCGGTAGTACTTTTTTTTTTTTGAAAATGGAGCTTCCGGTAATACTTTTTTTTTTTTGAAAAGGGAGCTTCCGGTAATACTTTTTCAACATATTACTAACTTGGTCATTTCTCTGGACCTAACAAAGAAGTCTCGGAGAAGCTTCAATTGATTAAGCAAAACATGAGCAAATTAGTGATAAAAAAATTTAATGATGATTGAGCATGTAAAGCAAAGGGCATTTATCAATCAACATATGTTTTGAGCTACACATCCGCTATTTGTGAAAATTGTTGCTTGATAAAATACTTTGAAAATTTATTTGCTCAATCTGAAATTGTTCCTTCAGAGTTCTAGCTGTCTGTAGATAGGATATAATAGTTGATGGTGGAAAGAGTTAATGTTGTTTTTTGTCTATCATTTCATACTTTAGAATTAGAGATGTCAATGTGAAATTATTTGATACCACTGTCTCCTACCCGTGAAAAAGAAGAAATATGACAGCGTTCAATATCAACTATGACAAATATATATGGCCTTGAACCCTAGAGTAGCTTGCTACAGAAATTTAGATTCTGCATATTTTAATTGGAATTCGGAAAGTTCCCTTAATGTCAGTTTAAATATGTACATGTAGATGTGTTTTCTTTGTTGTACGCATAAATATATTATCTGTATTCTGTCCTATTGACAGCTAATAAGGAGCTGGATTTGTTCATCTTTCGCGAGAAGGGTTTACTACTTAAGCAGAGCTACCTCTGTGATGGAATAAAATGCTCATCGAAAAGAACAAACAGCCTTAACCCCTACAGGTTCTTAACAAAGAGATGGTTGTTAGTTAACAAAATGGTTATTGGGGCTTGTTGCCTACCAGGAAGTTAGTTGGTGAAAGATTTATGTGTTTGATTTGCTTATTAGAAATGGTTTTGACTTGCTTACTGAGAAGACCAACTTTTGTGTGGTTAACATGTTTGAGGACTGAAGTAAATACCAGACGGTTTACATTTTTTAGTAGATGAGAAGTCTGCATTATTTGGAAGTTTGAATTTTCAAAGTTGAGTTTTTTGGTGGTTGACTCTTGTTTGGTAATCTTTTATGATACCATTTATTTACTACTGGTTGTTGTCTCCAAGTAAGCGATTATATGTCTTTGGAGCCTATTATTGGGTCTGATTATACTGCGAGAATCTCCCTTTTCGTCCTGTTTAACATCTATTGATTCAACATTTTCTGTCAATGCTTTTGATTTGTAGGATCCAAATTATTGCAGAAAATTAAACATTGTAAAGCATGACGAACGTCGTTAAAACTATTATTTTTGAAAATGGGTTGGATTTTGGAAATGAAGTGTACCCAATAGGATGCCTTCCAGTAATGAAGGACTTGAGAGGAGTTTCCAGAGAGTTATCATGATGAACGATAGTCAAACAATTGGCTCTTCTAACCAAGAGGTAGGCCATGAAGCATTGAGTCCAGCATTTCCGTAGAGGCTGTGACTGCACAGATACCCAATTAAGTTTTAGGGTATTTGTAAGAGAAGGGCAAGTATCATCTGTGTTAAGTTTCTGTTATGATGTAGGAGATACCAGCTTTACTGATGTTGCCACTATTGTTGATGCTCCTAGCTAATTGGAGAGCTGGTGCTTCACAAAGAGATTTTTTTATGTATAACTAGCTGATGTGTCAATGCTCAGACTATTTTCTGGTTGGGCCCGTTCATAGGACGGGCAAGCCTTACTAGGGAATGCTTTGTGATCTCAATGTGAATGAGCTCTTGAATTATCAGAAAGTGAAATTGTATCCATCTTATGTAATTGGGTTACTGATAATGGAGGAGTTGCTATGTATAAGGTACACTCTATATCCCTTGGGGTTATTCATTTGATCAGCTAATTTATTGGTGCCAATTTTGTTAAGCTGAGTCCCATCAGTATTGAAAGAGTAAATGGATCTTACATTCTCCTTTTTTTCCTTTTGCTCTTTCTGCATCATCATTGGTTCTAGTGCTTTTCATTTCATTTAAAGTTTTTTAGCTGATTGATATAGAATTATTCTTTACAGAGTAGGCCAGGTGACACCTGCTGTAGCAGAAATTTGTCATAGCAGAGCACTTGTACCTATTTGTTTCCGCAATTTGTTTTTTTAGATTTAGATGTGGGCAGCGTTTACTCGAATAAGACAATAATTTTTCCCTGAAGTGAAGGATCAGATTCCTTCTGTAGAGATAATCATAAAATGAGGCTAAGATAATGTTGTCTACTGATCATCTTTTATAGGATGAGAGATTTTGATTTCTGATTTATATAGGATGAGAATGTTGGTTTCTTCATTTGATTGTTATCTGTAGTATGATTACTTAAGTTGATTTAATTATTTGTAGTATGATTACATCAGTTATCACGGTGCTTGAAGCATCTAACAGTGATCAATACCACTTACCCCATCCGTCCCAATTTATGTGACCCTCTTTCCCACAAAAGAATGACATCTTTCAATATTTTGTGACAATTTAACTTTAGACTTTCCATTTTAATCTTAATGAGATGATTTATAGCCACACAAATATTTGTGACTTGTTTATTCTTAAATTTCGTGTCAAGTCAAACATCTTCACATAAATCGGGAGGAGGGAGTAATAGTTTTTAGCTTTTAAGTGTTATCACTTTTTTTTTGGAACTGAGGGTCTATCGGAAACAACCTCTCTACCTCCCAAGGTAGAGGTAAGGTATGCGTATACTCTACCCTCTCGATAACCCACTTGTGGGATTACACTGGGTATGTTGTTGTTGTTGAATTGTTATCACTACTTTTATCAGGCTGTTGAAGCAACTGCAGATTTCAATATTAAGGTTAACTGAGATGATGTGTTTAGAAAGTTTACAGTAAACTTCATGGACAGTGATGACGTTTTCAGCAGTTTTGAGGTACTGTTCATTATCAGGTTGAAATAAATTTGACTATGTTTATCGAGTAGTACTACTTCAATTTGAGAAATTGTTTGTCAACAGCAGGATGCGTGATGGAATGGACAATAAGAACATTACTTCCTCCTTGTAGTATGCGTGTCTTATGCCGAAACACTAGATTATTATCTATTTATATCTAGAATTCCTCACTTTCTGTAACTTTGTGATTTTCAGTTCACAGACTGAGCAGAAATGAAGTGTTTTGCTTAAACAAAAATACTTGGCAACACTAACACACAATGTATCTTTTATCATTCCTTTCATGAAAATGCATCTAACGACAAATTTTTATTTGGCTCAACGTAGAGTTACCATCAAACAGGTACAGGTTCCAAGCATATGAAAAAAGCAAACAGTACGTTAAAAACATATAAATCTGAAGATACACTTTCTCCCGTTACTGTCCAGCAGCAAAAGCCTCAACTGGGAAAGTTTTTGTGATGCCAGCTAGACTCTTGAACTGAATCTTGCCCGTAGAGGGGTCGACTGTGATATCGCCAACTGGAGGCCATAGCATCAGTTCCTTAGCCTTCACTCCCTTGAGCTTCTTGATTCTCTTCTTCTCGACGTATCCAGTTATTTCGGTACCATAACTCACCAACTTACTAATCATTTTAAAGTTATGTTCGACTTTTTTAGTTTGCAGGATCCACATGTACCCGGTGGTCTTCACAAACCCGACTTCGATCACATCAGCCAGAGGGAGAAGCCCTGCTGGGAGTTCATATTCTTCAAGAAGGGAAAGCGCCATTTTTAGCCCTTCCTTGTGACCCTTCTTGACAATTGCTCCTTCCTTTTCTGCCATGGCTGCCTCTTTGTTCTTGTTTGCTTGTTTATTTGAGGGGAAGTGAATTTATAGTGTGGTATTTGCATGTAAAGAGACAACTTAATGGAGAAAACAAAGAAGTGAACATTGTATGTCACCAAAGCTACTGATTTTACTTTGTATCAGTCTTCATTTTTTGTCAGTGTCTCCTTATTGCCAGTTTATTTCTTGATTGTTTCAAGAATAAGATGCCAATTCCATTTCAATTTATACACGCTTGTGCATGGATTTATCACATACTTAAACCATGAAAATCAAGGGTCCTTGGATTAAAAATAACCAACTAAATATTGATGTTATGTTGGCCAATAAAATTTAGTTTGAGGGCGAAATTTTAAAAATGTGATATAACTCAAGTTTGTGATGGTAAACAAAAAAAAAAGTAGCTCGGTGCATGAAATACTTTGCGTTCACGCAGGGCTCAGGAAAGGCAAATCCTAATTCTGAGGCTTGAACTCGTAGGTCAACTTTGACTGATTTCGTTGAACCCGTAAACAACTTTAACGTTTATTAGTGATTGATTTCATGTATTGAAATCATAGGTCACACGAAGACAACTCTAACGTTTGTGATGACAATATTACCAAAAGTATTTGCAGCGAATTACACTGCAATATGCAATCACATCCTGAATTTATCAATGACAATTAATATGATAAACTTCTTAAAACAATGTTTCGTTTCTTAAACAGTAAAAATTGTTAATTTTAGTAGCTGAGCAGATTGAGAAACCTTTTATTGATCCAGTTCTAACATAATTTAAAATTCCTACAATTGTGTAAAGCGTGGAGCCTGTTCCATCCTCATTAGGTACAGGGAAACACTCTGTTATCTCCTCTGTTTTATATTTTGCTGATATTAATATATTATCATCAATGCTCTAAGCAGTAGGGGCTGATGAGTTAACAAAGAAAAACGGCTTTATGACCAAGAAAATAATCTAATTGTAACAAAATATGTTACCGAGCGTAGCAGGTCTGAATATGCAGATGTCGAGGCGCGGTTGTAGTGCAGGAACTAAACAGACGACACCGTCACCCTGACGGTCGAGGGAAAAACCAATGAGCGCGGGGTCTACAACCTCCCCGTGGAATACGACCACGAAGACGAGATCTGCGAGATGATACCCATAAAGAGTACCATGGATGATTGTACTGACATCCCAAATGAAGGCCATGCAAAAGAATCAGCAAGAATTACTCTCACTAACAACAATGGCATATCTGAAACCACTCGCCATGCAAACCCTCTATTCTTCTTGAAGAAAGAAGCCTCCCCGGAATGCGATGAAGTCTTTAAGGAACTCGAATTATTACCTGAAGAAACTAATAAATCTTACTTGTAGTTCAAGAAACAAGTTGGACAGGGCATTTTACTTAGCACGGGATGAGGTATAAGCTCTGAGGCATGGTGCTTAAGTCCCAAGGATCTTTAAAAATTTAATTTATAATATAGTAAAATAGTATAATAACACAAAAAATTATAAACAATACATCATTAATAGTTTATAAAAAATTAAAAATATGATTAAAGAAACTCATAGATAATAAATTTTATAACATGATTTTACAAATATTAATAATGTAAGTATGAGATTGAAATCAACTCTAATATCTTCAACTTTCAAACAATAAAAGAATCACAATTTCTTACAATATATTACTATCATACTACACAATTTACCTCCCTAAAA
Organism: Przewalskia tangutica; assembly: GCA_029844215.1. Taxonomy (NCBI): domain Eukaryota; kingdom Viridiplantae; phylum Streptophyta; class Magnoliopsida; order Solanales; family Solanaceae; genus Przewalskia; species Przewalskia tangutica. The sequence continues at coordinate 2,236,480 of CM056719.1, forward strand.
GAACATAATCGATAAACTTTATTAGAGTTATAATTAAAACATCACTCCCTCATGAATAAAAATAAAATTAATTTCAAATAGCAAAATAATAAAATATTAACAATTTGAGGCATAGGACAAAAACATGAATACTAATGACAAGCGAAAATGTAAAATTCAACTATGTATTTTAAAAAAAATATATTAATTGATATTCACCCTTGATGTTTTCAAATAGTAAATATGCAATACAACGACTTGTTATTTGAGTTGCTTTCAATAATCTTATTTCTATAGATGAAAAAATCATTAAGCATTAATCATTTATTAAAGAACTAAAAGAGTCAACAATGTTAATTATGAAATTTGATACATAATTGTTAAGAACGGTTAGGTGATCCCCGAGCATTGGGTGTGTTTAGGATGTACAGTTGGGCGCTTAAGACGTAAGCCTCACATAACTAAGCCCCACCCATGAGCCTCGAGTCATTTTTCCAATGCCCTGCCCTGAGGCGAGCCCCGGGACGAGTCCCAAAACTGACTGCTACAAGCCCACAACTTATAAAGATTACCGTACTTGATAGTGTAAAAATTCTTTACATAATCAGTGAATATAATTAGTTAAACTCGTTTGGATTAAGAAGTTCATCATGTTATCAAATATGTTATTGTTAGTGTTACATAAGCATTTCTCCTAGGACTTGCATATATGCACGAGCACATCCTAAAATAAAAAGAAAATATTAGTACGTTGTTTAAGTGTCAATTTGGATCCAGAGTTATCTGTGAGAGGCCTTGTAAATGACTCATATATATATATATATATATATATATATATATATATATATATATATATATATATAGTGGTAGCTAATGCCGTTTCTTTTCTATCACAATCACTAATAAAAGTCAATTATTATTATTACCATTATTTTTGTTTCTTGTTCCAAGTTCTTTGCCCTTGGCTTTAAATGTAGTTGGAGCTACCTGGAACTAACTCAATATATTAGTCTTCTCACAAGGAATATTTCAAGTTCTATGTTCCCCATTACTCCAAAATTTGCTCGTGATGGAGTAGGTAAACACAAATTCATTTATGTGACTGAATGATAGCGGATGCAAGATTTAAAGGGGTTTGCTAACTCATTTATGTAATTAAGTGAGGAATTAGAGATAAAATTTGTATCAACTTTTAGTTTTTCCTTTTTTTAGTGAATGCATTTGCATATTTTGTGAATTTCACAACACATATATTAAGTCTGAGTTAAAGCTACTGAGTTTAAATTATCAAACACTTACAATAAATATGTTCGCTCCTGACTAAAACCTTTATAATTATGTCATCACAATATCTAATTTCTACCTAACAAGTTAAAGAGCCTTGCATTCAAGAGTATGGTAAAAAGTTTATTTGTACCTGATATTTATACCAAATACTATAATTTATCTTGATTAAGTCATAAATTAAGATGATAATCGAAAGAATTTGATTCCTTGATTATTTTGTTTCAAAGAGGTAGTAAATATACTCATCATACAAGCATGATCTTAGGCTAGAATTAAGGTAGTAAATAACTAATTATACACCTACCATATACAAAAGATAATTAAAGATTATGTAATGTTCACAAATATTCTATCACACCCCCGCAGTCGAAGTGGGAGGTCGTCGTATGCTGAGACTGTCCTGAAAATCTTCTAATAGAATCAACGGAAGACCTTTTGTAAAAATATCGGTGATCTGATAGCGTGACGGGACATGTAAGACACATACTTGTCCACGATCAACCTTTTCGTGAATAAAGTAAATATTCATCTCAATATGTTTAGTGCGTTGATGTTGAACCGGATTCCCTGAGAGATATACCACACTAACATTATCACAATACCAATGTCGCCTTCGGAACAAGATAATGGAGTTCCAGAAGAATGTTTCTTAGCCAGCAAGATTCAGAAACCACATTGGCAACTCCACGGTACTCGTCTTCGGCACTGGATCTAGATAAGGTAGTTTGTCGTTTGGAGGACCAAAAGATCAAATTGTCACCAAGAAAGACACAATAACCAGACGTGGAGCGTTTGGTATCCGGACATTCACCCCAATCTGCATCTGTATAAGAAATGAGAGTGGTTGTCGAAGACGGATATATTTATGCAACCCATGATCGATAGCCCTAAATATAGTGCTCTTGAGAGCATGTGTGTGATCCTTCATCGGGTTATGCATGAATAAAAAAATCTATTACACATCATAAGACATGTCGGGCCTCGTGAAAGTAAGATATTGCAGGGCTCCTACAATGTTGCGATAATGTGATCAGCATATGAAGTGTTGGACGTAGCACTCAACTTTGGTTTAGTATCAACCGGAGCGGAAGACGACTTACAAGAAGACATGTCAGCCCGTTCATCTCCTCTGCATACTTTTTTTGAGACAAAAATAAACCACTTGCATGATGTGTTACAGCTATTCCCAAGAAATAACTCAATGATCCCAGATCTTTCATAGAAAATTTTGAGCTAAGAAGAGACATTATAGAGTTGAGAAGAGCAGCAGAGGAGGCAATTAAGATAATATCATCCACATACATATGAATGTAAGCCATTTCATTACCGTGACGGTATATGAAGAGAGAATGATCAGACTTGCTGTTAGAAAACCCAATAGTAGAAACATAATCTGCAAACCTCTTATACTAGGCCGATGAGCTTATTTGAGCCCATACAAGAATTTCTTCAGTAAGCATATAGGATTAGGATAAGTGGGGTCTCTGTAACCCATGGGCTGATACATGTACACTGTTTCATTGAGTTCTCTATGGAAGAATACATTTTTCACATCAAACTGATGTAGAGGCCATGCCTTAGAGAGAGGTAGACTAAGTACCGTGCGGATGGTTGCTGGTTTGACCAACGGATTGAAAGTCTGATCGGTGTATTTTATATACACTTTTTGAGTCATTTTTAGTTAGTATTTTACCAATTTCATTTATGTTTAGTACAGTATTAGGGTCGTTTTCCTTTCTTTTGTGTCACAGCGGTCAAAAATGGAGAAATGACGAAAAGGAGATGAAATGAGCATAAAAGAGATGAAATTGCACACAAAAAGGCCAAGAAATGAAGTCTAAGAAGTTCCGGAAATTATAGAGAAAATCAGACGAAGTCCGGACGAGAAAAGACGATGAAACGGAAATTCGCCAGAAAAATGTCACCGCGCCACAAAGCAGCCGGGCGTAAGTCTTGAAAGTCGAAGAGTTGCTTTGAATTTGTAGCCATGCCTGATCTATGAATCATGTAATTGGGACGGGTGACATGTTTCAGAATCCTAAAGGGATAACTTTTCCTTCAAAAAGGGATAATTTTTCATACCTAAAGGAAAACCTTTTCCTACCTAAAAACCCTTACCTAAAAGGATTCTAATAACTTTTCTTTTCCTACATAAATCCTTAACCCTTCACCTAAAGGATTCTTTGGCTATAAATACTCTACATCATTAGAAGAATTATTCATTCTCCATTCTACCATTCACCATTCTACATCCATCCATCCACCATTCCACCTTGTAAATATTCCACAACACAACCCTTGGATCTTGGCGGAGACTCATTCTTAGTAATTTTCTTTTCTTTCTTTACTTTAATTCAGTTTTTGTATGATGAACATGGAATTAGTTCTTGTCATATTCATGGCTAGGAACTAATTCTCTTATAGGGCTTTCTATGTTGAATTTCTTGAACCTTATGTTATAAATTAATGCATGCTTATGGTGATTATTCTTATTGAGAGATCTATCCAATAATTGAGTTGAATTCTTGGTAGCTAATTGACAACTAGTTATCACTATATGATTTCTAATCGTTACGAAAAGGGGATTGTGAATATCTTTGTAAGTTGGGTGACGATCTTGAATTGGGGATGAAAATACCTCAATTAGATTTGTAAGCGTTGATGAGGCTTAACAACCTAATTTTGCGCATTGTGCGTGACGGTCAACTAGGTTTTGTGCTTAATCCTCCTATGGCGTTACCACTTATCGTGAAAGTTAGGTAAGGAACAATCTGGGTTGAGTGTTTATATAACCCTAACGGGAGTATAAAACGATTTCGTAAACCTGCTTTCTCCAAAAGAAGAACACCATAAGTTAGTGTATTAGTAAGTAGCATAAGCGGATAGTAAGGATACATAGAAGCCCTATTCTCATCACATCTGAATTAAATCTTTATATTTAATTAGCTTTCATAACTCTTAGTTACAAACCAAACAATCAATCATTAATTCACCAAATAGATACTAGAAAATAGATAACTGATACTTGGACCCTAATCCTAGAGGACGATATTCGGTCTTATCTAAGACTATACTACTTGATACGATAACGTGCACTTGCGTTTAAAAGTGTGTGCATATTACGCGCATCAAAGTCTCACCGCAGTCCACACCAACTTGTTGAGTCTTTTCATCACCTACAAAATGGGCTTTTGCCTCTCAAATGTGCCATCAGATGTTTCTTTATGACTCAAAATCCACATAGACCTAATCACATTAACATCAAGAGGACGAGGCACTAAATCCCAAGTCTTATTATTAATAAGAGTATTATATTCATCATACATAGCCATTTTCTAATTTGGGTCATTAAGAGTAGACACGTGATTACGAGGAAGAGGTAATTTGGTAAAATAGGTGTGAATATCATATTTTTTGTTTAGTTTGAAAATTCCATGTTGACTACGAGTGGCTGACCTTTGGGCTAGGATTGGAAGGGGAATGGTATTGGGATGACTCGTGATGGGTCATGAGGCTAAGTGAGAAGGGAGTAGATTACCCGGGAGTGGGCTGCCACTGCCTGGGAGTAGGTCGCTAGGGGTTGGGCCTCTCGGAAGTGGGATGCTGGGAGAGGTGTCGCGGGGCTGGCAACCATTAGGCTTGGGTGAGCAGGCCGTGGTGGTTGGACTAGGATAGAAATTGGTTGGGCCGAGCTACTTGGAGTAATTAGATAGGCCGAAAGGGTAGGCAAGTTGGGGTGAGGCGTTGGGCCAGTTTGCGAGGCCAACTGGTGGACTAAATACGGAGACACGCGATTGATACGCGAAAAGATGCACACACTTTAACGCAAGTGCACGTTATCGTGACAAGTAATATAGTCTTAGTAAGACCGAATATCATCCACAAGGATTAGGGTTCAAGTACCAACTATCTATCTTTTGGTATCTATTTGGCAATTGATGTTTGGATTTGTTGTTTATAACTAAGAATTATAAAAGCTATTTTAACTAATGAGTTTACTTCAGATGTGATGGGAATAGGGCTTCCATGTCTCTTCAACTATCCGCTTATGTTATTTATTAATGCAATGAATTATGGACTTCTTCTCTCGGAGAAAGCGGGTTCTGAAATCGTTTTATATTCCGTTAAGGATATATAAACACTCAATCCCAAAGATGTGCACCTTACCTACCTTTCGGTGATAAGGATAACTCTATAGGAGGATTAAGAATAAAAACCTAGTTAACCGTCACGCACCATGCGCAAAATTAGGGTTTTAAGCCTCTCATTAACGCTACATAAATAATTGAGGTATTTTCATCCCCAATCCAAGAATGTCTACCCAACTTACATCATATTCACAATCTCTCCTTTCGAAGTAAATTAGAAATCATATAAGGATAATTAGTTGTCAATTAATTACCAAGCATTCAACGCAATTATTGGATAGATCTCTCAAAGAAGAATAACAACCATAAACATGCATTAATTCATAACATAAGTTTCTAGAGAATTAACATGGAAAGCCCTATAAGAGAATTAGTTCCTAGCCATTGACATGACAAGAACTAATTCAAAAGTCATCATACAAAAACTAAATAAAGAAAGGAAAAAGGAAAGAAATTACTAAGTTTAGGTCTCCAATCTTCAAGCAAGAAAATCTTGTGTTGTGCAAGAAAGGGAACCCTTAAAATCTGCCTAGGGTTCTCCTTTATAGTAAAACCGCCTTAACTTTTCCCTGAGCTGGCCGAGAAAATCGTCAAAACCACGATTTTTTCGCGTCGGCGCCACTTCGGCGCGCCGCCGAACTCAATGGTCGCCGGGTGATTTGGAGCCGCGGCCACGACCTCTGGTGCGAGGCGCGCGGCCGCAACTGTAGCCTCTCACGATGATTAGCGCCGCGCGTGCATTGTTGGCGCGCGTAGCGCGCGTGCTGGTCTTCAGACCTCTCGGATATTGGGCGTCGCGGCCGCTTCGTCTGCGAGGCGCCGCTGATGCAGGTTTCGCCTCGTTCGCCACTTTCTCTGTTTTTAGCTCTGGAACCTCCTCTTTTGCTCTCTTTTAGCTCCTTTTCCGTCATTTTGCCATTTTAACCACTTTGACTCAAAAGGAAGAAAAACTATCCTAATACGACACTTATTTGTACAAAAAGGGACAAAAGACTAACTAAAACTGACTCAAAAAGTGTATATAAAATACACCGATCAAATACCCCCAAACTTAACCTTTGCTCGCCCTCGAGCAAAGATAGAAAGAAAGAAATAAAAGACTCAAAGAAACGAAAAAATAAAAGACTCACTGACATTGATCACTTTTGCTGCATTAGTGTTATCTAGAAAAACATGAAGGTTAGCAGAATAAAATGTAGGAACATGTAGCATGAAATTTTTCAGCATTCTAAACACATTAAGCTAGATATTTCGCAAACTCATATTTATCATGCTTTAATGGAAGTCAATATACTAAATCATGCATATAAATTCAAAAATCCTATGGCATGCTTACTTGCTATTCTCCACTAATCCTGGATATGCATAAAAGAGATCTTCAGGACTTTAAGGGTTGTAATGTAGGCTTAGGTAGGGGTTGGTAAAAATAGGCATTTAAGCTCATTTCGTGTACCATAAGCTCTTTAGCTTTTCTGTATTTCCCTTTTCTTTTGGTTCTCTTCTTCACTTCGATTCTATCTTTTCCCTCTTTTGTTTTGGGAGAGTGAAGTATATAATAATGACAAGCACCCCTAAACTTAGGCTTTTGCCTATTTCTTATTACTTTTTATTTGGGGTGCTACAAACTCATTCACTTTTTTTTCTCTTTTTTAACACAATTTATTCCACTACTTCACATTTTTACTTATGACACAATTTGTGGGAATATAGGGTGTCAAAGAAGAAGTTTTAATTTTTCGGCTCAACGGGGCTGACTATGGATATATTTTTAAAGTCCGGGATAGAAAAGAATGGTAAGAATTGGCTATCAAAGAAATGTCTGAGTCATCTCCCTAACATGCATATCCTAACTATTTCGCCTCAAATAGCAAGCAATCATAACACATAGGTTTTCATTATTTAGCATGCACAATTTAAGCAAGAAACTCCAAATAGACAGATTCTTGTGAGTTTTTGGCATATCTGACCAAGGTGTTTAGATAGTTGCTTCAATTCCATTACATTATTTTACCTTACTTCACTAGGTGTTTCTAGCAACTACAGCATACATGATCTTTTGACAGGCAAATATGACTAAAAAAAAGAAGAAAAAAATTTGTGACTCAAAAATACATAAAAACAATAAAAAGACTTAAATGAAACATAACAAGACACAAATAAAACACCCCCAAACTTAAATTACACATTGTCCTCAATGTGTGTAGCCTCAAAGACAATAAAAGGAATGAGACACTTACAGACTTTGGCCAAAATGGTGGTGGTGGCGGTGGATAATGCTTTGAATTCCGTGAGGGGAGGAGAGCTCTTGGTGTTTGATTTGGCGACAGGGCCTTCGGATCAGGGCGTCTTTCAGAATTCATAGTTTTCGTTGTGGCGCCGCGGCCTGCGAGATGGCGCGCGGCTGAAACTCCTTTGGTTACGAACTTCTGCGCGCGGCCCTGCGAAATGGGGCCGTGGCGCTCGGACTTGGCGTCTTCGATCTTTTAGCGCGCGACCTCGCTTCGAGGCGCGGCGCTCTGGCGATTTTCTGGAGATCCTTGGATTCTCTTCAGTTTTCGCCTTCCAAGTCCTTGGCTTTCACCTGTCAACACAACCACGAACAGAACCCAGACCGTGAGGCTGCTGCACGCTCGCCAGATTTACCTCTGTGTTCGCGGCAACGTACCACTGGCTGCTTTGTTTACTGCTTTGCTACCCACTTGTGTTTCCAAATTCTGAGCGAGGATCCGCCACATCATGGGAAGTGCAGGTGTTGGCAATCTTGTCACGGTACTTCGGCTTCGTCAGCTTTCTTCTTTGAACCAGGTGGATTGAAGCCGAGGATTCGGGCTGAATGAAGAGTTGACTCTGGTTCTGCGGTTACGATCGCCCATGTATTGGTTTTGCTGCCCCTGGTCTCCTCTCCATGAGAAGTTTGGGTGATTCCTCCACCCTGGATTATAAGTGTTGGAGTATGGATTGTTCTGTGGCCTCTGATAATTACCCACGGCCTGACACTCAGCCTGCTCCATTAGTATATTATTGTGGTCAGCTGAAGGACACCTATCGAATGTATGTGGGCCACCACATATTTCACAATTTTTAGGAATCTGCACCGCATTCACTGACACTGTATGTTGCTGCAACTGTTTTGCTAAAAGGGCCACTTGGGCATTCAAGGCAGCAATAGCATCTATTTCGTGGACTCCCACTGTTCTTCTCCCACTTGTCGACCTCTCTTCTGTGACATGGTTGTTGGTGGCCATATCTTCCAATAACTCGTGAGCGTCGTGGGTTGTTTTCCTCATGAATGCCCCACCTGCTGCTGCATCTATGATGGTTCTGGTTGTACTGCTCAGCCCGTTATAGAAGATGTGGACCAAGTTCCACAACTCAATGCAATGGTGTGGGCATTTTCTCTGCAAGTCTTTGAACCTTTCCCAAGCTTCATACAAGGACTCTCCATCTGCTTGGTAGAAGTTGTTCAACTCCCCTCTCAATTTTGCTGCTTTGCATGGGGGAAAGAAATTGGCTAGGAATTTATGTGCCAGCTCGTGCCATGTGAAAATCGAATCGGCCGGCAAGGAATTCAACCATACTTTTGCTCTATCCCTGAGTGAGAAGGGAAAGAGCCTCAATCTGACGGCATCATCAGTAACGCCGTTATATCTAAAAGTTGCACATAGCTCCAAGAAATTAGCTATGTGCATATGTGGATCCTCCGATGGCAGCCCTCCAAATTGCACTGTGTGTTGTACCATGCTCAGAATCGATGGTTTTATCTCGAAGTTGTTGACTCCTATTGCAGGGAGCCTAATGCATGTATGTGCTTCATTCACTCTTGGCAGCTGATGCGCGAAAAGATGCACACATTTAAACGCAAGTGCACGTTATCGTGACAAGTAATATAGTCTTAGCAAGACCGAATATCGTCCACAAGGATTAGGGTTCAAGTACCAACTATCTATCTTTTGGTATCTATTTGGTAAATTGATATTTGATTTTGTGGTTTATAACTACGAATTATAAAGACTAATTTAACTAATGAGTTTACTTCAGTTGTGATGAGAATAGGGCTTCCACGTCTCCTCACTATCCGCTTATGTTACTTATTAATGCAATAACTTATGGTCTTCTTCTTTTGGAGAAAGCAGGTTCACTAAATCGTTTTATACTTCCGTTAGGGTTATATAAACACTCAACCCAAAGATGTGCACCTTACCTACCTTTCGGTGATAAGGATAACTCTATAGGAGGATTAAGACTAAGAACCTAGTTAACCGTCACGCACAATGCGTAAAATTAGGGTTCTAAGCCTCTGTTAACGCTTACATAAATAATTGAGGTATTTTCATCCCCAATCCAAGAATGTCTACCCAACTTACAACATATTCACAATCCCCTCCTTTCGGAGTCTGATTAGAAATCATATAGTGATAATTAGTTGTCAATTAACTACCAAGCATTCAATTCAATTATTGGATAGATCTCAACAAGAAGAAGAATAACCATAAGCATGCATTAAATTATAACATAAGTTTCTAGAGATTCAACATGGAAAGCCCTATAGAGGAATTAGTTCCTAGCCATTGACATGACAAGAACTAATTCCATGTTTTTCATAAAACGGAAATAAAAACAAGAAAAGGAAAGAAAATTTACTAAACTATGGTCTCCAATCTCCAAGCAAGAAAGCCTTGAGTTGTGCAAGAAGGGGAACCCTTAAACCGCCTAGGTTCTCTTTTATAGCCGAAACCGCCTCTCTTTTCTCTCTTTCCGCCCTGCACTTCGCCCAAAACCTGATTTTTCAGCGCCGCGCCAGCGTTCGCTTTGCCGCGGCCGGAACCCGTGGTCCTTCGGGTGATTTGGCGCCGCCCAGTTCTCTGCATGCATACGCCGCGCCGCAACTTCAGTAGCTCTCGAATGTTTAGCGCCGCCGCACTGCTGTCGTGGCGCCGTACCGCTGGTCTTCGCACCACCTGGATAGTGGCGCCGCGACTGCTTCGCAGGAGAGCGTGGCCATGATCACCGCCTCGTTCGCCACTTTCTCTGTTTTTAGCTCTGGAACCTCCTCTTTTAGCTCTTTTTCCGCCATTTGGCCATTTTAACTACTTTGACTCAAAAGAAAGGAAAACTATCCTAATACGACACTTATATGTGTAAAAAGGGACAAAAGATTAACTAAAACTGACTCAAAAAGTGTATATAAAATACACCGATCAAATACCCCCAAACTTAACCTTTGCTCGCCCTCGAGCAAAGATAGAAAGAAAGAAATAAAAGACTCAAAGAGACGAAAAATAAAAGACTCACTGACATTGATCACTTTTGCTGCATTAGTGTTAACTAGAAAAACATGAAGGTTAGCAAAATAATATGCATGAACATATAGCATGAAATTTCAGCACACTAAACACATGAAGCTAGATATTTTGCAAACTCATATTTATCATGCTTAATGGAAGTCAATATACTAAATCATGCATATAAATTCAAAAATCATATGGCATGCTTACTTGCTATTCTCCACTAATCCTGAATATGCATAAAAGAGATCTTCAGGACTTTAAGGGTTGTAATGTAGGCTTATGTATAGGTAGGTAAAAATAGGCATTTAGGCTCATTTCGTGTACCATAAGCTCTTTAGCTTTTCTGTATTTCCCTTTTTCTTTTTGTTCTTTTCTTCATATCAATTCTATATTTCCCCTCTTTTGTTTTGGGAGAGTGAAGTATATACTATTGACAAGCACCCCCAAACTTAGGCTTTTGCCTATTTCTTATTACTTTTTTATTGGGGTGCAACAAACTCATTCACTCTTTTTGTCTCTTTTTTAACACAATTTTATTCCACAACTTCACATTTTTACTTATGGCACAATTTGTGGGAATATAGGGTGGTAAAGAAAGAGTTTCAATTTTTAGGCTCAATTGGACTGACTAGGGATATATTTAAAGTACTGGATAGAAAAGAGTGGTAAGAATTGGCTATCAAAGAAATGTCTGAGTCATCTCCCTAACATGCGTATCCTAACTATTTCGCCTCAAATAGCAAGCAATCATAACACATAGGTTTTCATTATTTAGCATGCACAATTTAAGCAAGAAACTCCAAATAGACAGATTCTGTGAGTTTTTGGCATATCTAACTTAAGTGTTTAGATAGTTGCTTCTATTCCGTTACATTATTCCACCTTGTTTCACTAGGTGTTTCTAGCAACTACAGCATACATGATCTTTGACAGGCAATTATGAAAAAAAGAAAAAAATTTGGTGACTCAAAATAAACATAAAACAATCAAAAAGACTTAAATAAAACATAACAAATACAAATAAACCCCCCCAAACTTAAATCACACATTGTCCCCAATGTGTGTAGACTCAAAGACAATAAAAGAATAAGACACTTACCAACTTCGGCTAAAATGGTGGTGGTGGCGGTGGATAATGCATCGATCATTGGTTGAACAGGGAACTCATCTCGTCATACTGCTGGTGCAACTGTTGTTGCTCCTGCCTCAATTCTTGTTGCCCTTGTCGCAACTCATGTTGTCCCTGTCTCAGCTCATTTTGTCCTTGTATCATTGTGTCGAAGTGCTGCATCATCATTCTCTGGTTCTGGAGCACTTGCTCCATCATAGGCATTGGAGGTTCTGCTTCTGTGGTTGGCTGGTGGCTAGGTCCTGCCGCATATTGAGCCCCTATTTCAGGCTCATCTTCGTTCGTTGCGGCCTCTGCTGCTGCTGGTTGTACTCCGTCCGCTGCCGCCGGGGCTTGGAGTGCGAAAAGAGTGCACTATCCCACAGGACACCGGCAGTTGGTTTCTCTCATGAGTATCAGTGGGTAGGGTTGGGACCCCATGGAAGGCGCATAGTCTAGTGATAAGTGAGCCATGTCCCAATCCACCTGTTGTCACCAACCTACTGATTTCTTCAATGCTCTGCACTATCTCTTTCCCCACATCAATCGTCATCCCCCTCATAATTCCATATATCAGCTTAATCATATCTTCTGGCACTCTGGTGAAGTGCGTGGATGGAATCATGCGGCGCCGATTTAAATATAACCAACCTGGTCGCTTTGTTGAATTGGCACCGCCGCGTCTTGATCCATTTCTTCCAATATCAAAAGCGGCCCGGTAGCTCACTATGTATGCAACGGCATTCCGATGATGTGGTTCGCTTAGACCATGTTCTAAAGTGATTCCAATCACTTCTTTCTTCAACATCAACTGTCTTTAATTGTGCATTTACATTCTCTGCTGTCACAGGCATATATACTCCTCTTACAAAACATCCCCTTTCCACCTTCTCCGGAAAATTGGCATAGAATTCACGCACCATTGTTGTGTTCATTGGTGCTATTTTCTCCGGATTTACAAATCTCTTCCACCCCCTTAACTCAATCATTTCCCGAATGGGCTCATAAACATCTTCTTCCCCATATGACTCCCTCTGGTAGTCCATTCCCCTTTCCGGGATTAAGGGTCTGGTATCAAGCTTTTTGTATCTTTGGAAGGCTTGGTAGCTCACAAACCTAGTATCATCGTAATGTGGGGCTGGGGTGGATGTGGAGGCTCTTCTCTTCCTGGTGGCCATGGTTAAAACAGTTTATGCAGCTTACAACTTAGTGGCACAAATGTTTCCTAACACAATCAACAACTAGCAGCTAACACAACACCCCCAAACTTCAACTCTTCTACCCAATACCCACACTCCTTTTCTACTCTTTCTCCAAACTTCACAATCACTTTTTAGCACCCAAACTACTTCGCAACTACAATACTCCTTCAAACTACTACCTCCTGTGAATTTAGTAAAGATCTCAAGAACAGAAAAAGATTACCTTTTATGAGAAGATTCAAGCTGTTCTGGTTTCAAATGGTGGTTTGAGGCTATGGAATGGAGCTTTGTTGGTTGAGATAGCTAAGGGTTTTTAGGAATTTAAGAGTTTTGGTTGTGGTTTGGTTGGATTTGTGGAGGAATTGTGGGTAGATTTTTGGATTTTTCGTGTGTTTTTGGAGAAGAAGGGTTAGGTTTTTGAAATTAGGATTGGGGAAAATCTGATTTCTGTGCGTTTTAAGTTTCTGGATTTCCGCTTTGGTGCCGCGGCGCCCAATCTTCTGCACTCCTTCGGGACTTTCTGCGCGCCTACATTCTGGTATGCGACGCCTAAACTTGGCAAATTTTACGGTATCTGCCGCGCCTCGCTTCTGGCGCCACGCTTAAACTTCAAAGACTTACAGTTTTTGGCGCCGCGACCGCTTCGCAGCCGCGCGCTACCCGCTCGAAATCCTGGCGTTTCTTCAGTTTTTCGCCCTTCAGTTTATTTGCCTATCCCTGTCAATCACAACACAAACGCTACAACCCAAGACCGTGAGACTGTTCTAGATAAAATAAAATAAACTAAAGACATGAATTAAAATAACATAATTGAAAACGTTGGGTTGCCTCCCACTTAGCGCTGTCTTTAACGTCTTTTAGCCGGACGCAAGTTCCTTAGTTTAATAAATGTGAGGTGTATTAACCCCACAACAAATCCATTTTTTCCACATTGTTCGTTTTCTCTTTCTTCTTCTTCTTCTTCTCTTTTTAGCATTATCATCAAGCAAAGTTTCAGGAACACATACCTCCTTTAGTGGAATTTCGGCAAACCATGCCTGCTTTCTTGGGCTCATCTCCCTTTGGTTGACTTGTATTGGCTCGCAGGGGGGTTTGATGGTGCTGATTGCAAAGCACCCACTCATGGTTGGTGGCTCAATGACATGTTTAAAAACTTTAAACACCATTTCTTCATTCTCCACCCTTAATGTTAACTCTCCTCTTTCAACATCAATCAAAGCTCTTCCCGTTGCTAGGAATGGTCTCCCCAATATGATAGGGATTTCCGCATCTTCTTCCATATCAAGAATGAGGAAGTCTGCAGGAAAGAAGAATTTTCCTACTTTCACAATCACGTCCTCAATCTTGCCTCTTGGATGAACCATCTGCCCGGCCGCCACAGAAGCTTATCGTGGTTTGTTGGCCTCACCTAACTCAATCTTTTAAATACCGATAAGGGCATCGATTTATACTTGCCCCTAAATCACACGTAGCTCATTCATGTCACCCCGCCCATGCAAGGTAATGTAAAGCTCCCTGGATCTTTTAGCTTTGGTGGCAACTTTTTCTGCAAGATAGCACTACACTCTTCTGTCAGTGCTACTATTTCGTATTCTGCCAGCTTCTTCTTCTTCCCCAAGATTTCCTTCATGAACTTGAAATAGGAAGGCATCTGCTCCAAAGCCTCTATAAAAGGTATGTTGATATGCAGCTTCCTGAATGTCTCCAAAAATTTGGAGAATTGTTTATCAACCGCCTTCCGCTGTAATCTCTGGGGAAAAGGGATCTTCTCTGTATACTCCTTCTCTGGAGTTTTCTCTACTACTGGGCTAGGCTCAATCACCTTCTCTTTTTCTATCTCTGCCTTCTTCTCACTTACTGGCTGAGGTGACTGCTGCTCCAACTGTCTTTCACTTTTCAATCGACCTTTGCATCGCTTCCTGGATTTACCTCTGTATTGCTTGGCAGTGTACCTGCGCTCTTGTTTGCTGCTTTTCTAGCTGACCCACTTGTGTTTCCAAGTTCCTGAACGAGGATCTAGCTTCTGTCATGAACTGCGTCTGGGCGTTGGCAAGTGCTGTCACAGCTGCTTTCAGCTCGTCTGGCTTTTCTTGCTGAACCGGTGCATTGAACTGTTGAGGCTGTGGGGCTTGAATGAAGGGCTGTTGATTCTGGTTCTGCTGGTTACGATCGCCCCTGTATTGATTATCGCCCTGGTATTGATTCTGCTGCCGCAGTCTCTCTCCATGAGAAATTTGGGTGATTCCTCCACCGGATTATAAGTGTTGGAGTAGGGGTTGTTCATTGCCTCGATAATTACCTCTTGCTGACATTACACTGCTCCATTGGTATATTGTTGGGATCAGCTGAAGGACACCTATCGAATGTATGTGGGCCACCACATATCTCACAACTTTTAGGCATCTGCACCGCATTCACTGACACTGTATGTTGCTGCAACTGTTTCGCCAAAAGGGCCACTTGGGCATTCAAGGCAGCAATAGCATCTATTTCGTGGACTCCATCGTTCTCCTCCCACATCGACCTCTCTTCTGTGACATGGTTGTTAGTGGTCATATCTTCTAATAACTCATGAGCGTCGTGGGCTGTTTTCCTCATGAATGCTCCACCTGCTGCTGCATCTATAATGGTTCTGGTTGTACTGCTCAGCCCGTTGTAGAAGATGTGGACCAAGTTCCACAACTCAATGCAATGGTGTGGGCACTTTCTCTGTAGATCTTTGAACCTTTCCCAAGCTTCATATAAGGACTCTCCATCTGCTTGGTAGAAGTTGTTCAACTCCTCTCGATTTCTTTGCTTTACGGGGAAAAAACTTGGCTAGGAATTTACGTGCATTTCTTGTCATGTAAAAATCGAATCGTGGGAATTCAACCATACTTTTGCTCTATCCACGAGTGAGAAGGAAAGAGCCTCAATCTGACGACATCATCGATGTATTTGTTATATCTGAAAGTTGCACATAGCTCCAAAATTAGCTATGTGCGTATGTGATCCTCCGATGGCGATCCTCGAATTGCACGTGTCTTTGCCGTACTCGAGAATCGCGGTTTTATCTCGAAGTTGTTGGCTCCTGTGCGGGAGCCTAATGCATGTCGTGCTCCATTCACTCTTGGCGACATAGTCTCCCAAACTTCTTTCTGGCTGGATTTGGACTCTCTCCTCCACGTCTATTGGCACTTGCCGAGGCATTCCTGGGTTATGTTGATTTTCACCTAACCCTTCTCTCATCATGTTATTATTTTGAGCACCGTCCATCTCTATCAGAGTTGCAATCCGCTGATTCTTTCTGTTCTGTTTGCAGGTTTTCTCAATCTCTGGATTGAAGGGAACAAGAGTGTCTGCTCCTCTTCTCCTTCGCATAAACTGATTTCCTGAAATAGACCAAAAACAAACAACAAATCAAGGCACCCTGATTTCTTTCCGAAAAATAACAAAAAAAAACGTGAAAATTAAAAATAAAAAAATAAAAACCAAATTAGAAATTAAAAATAGATAAATTTGATATTGAACTAATGCCTAAACCCCGGCAACGACGCCAAAAACTTGATGCGCGAAAAGATGCACACACTTAAACGCAAGTGCACGTTATCGTGACAAGTAATATAGTCTTATTAAGACCGAATATCGTCCACAAGGATTAGGGTTCAAGTACCAACTATGGTCTCCAATCTCCAAGCAAGAAAGCCTTGTGTTGTGCAAGAAGGGGAACCCTTAAAAACTGCCTAGGGTTCTCCTTTTATAGGCTGAAAACCGCCTCTCTCTTTTCCTTGGACGACCACGAATTTTGTCCAAAACTGATTTTTCCGCGTTGGCGCGTTCGCTTTTAGCCGCGGCCGGAACCAGTGGTCCTTCGGGTGATTTGGCGCTGCGGCCAGTTCTCTGCATGCGTGGCGCGCGGCCACTGCAACATCTGTAGCCTCTCGGATGTTTAGGCGCCGCGGCCCTGCACCTGCTGTCATGAGGCGCCGCGGTGCTGGGTCTTCTGCAGCCTCTCTGGATAGTGGGCGCCGCGACCGCTTCATCGCAGGAGGCCAGCTGATCCGGTTTTCGCCTCGTTCGCCACTTTCTCTGTTTTTAGCTTTGGAACCTCCTCTTTTGCCCTCTTTTAGCTCATTTTCCGCCATTTGGCCATTTTAACCACTTTGACTCAAAAGAAAGGAAAACTATCCTAATACGACACTTATATGTGTAAAAAGGGACAAAAGATTAACTAAAACTGACTCAAAAAGTGTATATAAAATACACCGATCAGCAGCACATAGTCTCCCAAACTCCTTTCTTGCTGGATTTGGACTCTCTCCTCTACGTCTATTGGCACTTGCCGAGGTATTCCTGGATTGGGCTGATTTTCACCTAACCCTTCTCTCATCATGTTGTTTTGAACACCGTCCATCTCTATCAAGCTCGATCCGTGATTCTTTCTCGCTCACTGAGTTTTCTCAATCTCTGGATTGAAGGGAACAAGAGTGTCTGCTCCTCTTCTCCTTCGCATAAACTGATTTCCTGAAATAGATCAAAAACAAGCAACAAATCAAGGCACCCTGATTTCTTTCCGACAAATACAAAAAAAACGTAAAAATTAAAAATTAAAATAAAAATTAAAAACCAAATTAGAAATTAAAAATAGACAAATTTGATATTGAACTATGCCTAATCCCCGGCAACGGCGCCAAAAACTTGATGCGCGAAAAGATGCACACACTTTAACGCAAGTGCACGTTATCGTGACAAGTAATATAGTCTTAGTAAGACCGAATATCGTCCACAAGGATTAGGGTTCAAGTACCAACTATCTATCTTTTGGTATCTATTTGGCAATTGATGTTTGGATTTGTTGTTTATAACTAAGAATTATAAAAGCTATTTTAACTAATGAGTTTACTTCAGATGTGATGGGAATAGGGCTTCCATGTCTATTCAACTATCCGCTTATGTTATTTATTAATGCAATGAATTATAGACTTCTTCTCTCGGAGAAAGCAGATTTACGAAATCGTTTTATATTCCCGTTAAGGATATATAAACACTCAACCCCAGTATTGCACCTTACCTACCTTTCGGTGATTAGGATAACTCTATAGGAGGATTAAGAACAAAAACCTAGTTAACTGACACGCACCATGCGCAAAATTAGGGATTTTAAGCCTCTCATTAACGCTACATAAATAATTGAGGTATTTTCATCCCCAATCCAAGAATGTCTACCCAACTTACATCATATTCACAATCTCTCCTTTCGAAGTAAATTAGAAATCATATAAGGATAATTAGTTGTCAATTAATTACCAAGCATTCAACGCAATTATTGGATAGATCTCTCAAAGAAGAATAACAACCATAAACATGCATTAATTCATAACATAAGTTTCTAGAGAATTAACATGGAAAGCCCTATAAGAGAATTAGTTCCTAGCCATTGACATGACAAAAACTAATTCAAAAGTCATCATACAAAAACTAAATAAAGAAAGGAAAAAGGAAAGAAATTACTAAGTTTAGGTCTCCAATCTCCAAGCAAGAAAATCTTGTGTTGTGCAAGAAAGGGAACCCTTAAAATCTGCCTAGGGTTCTCCTTTTATAGGCTGAAAACCGCCTTAACTTTTCCCTGTATGCAGCTCGGAAAATCGTCAAAACCCGATTTTTCCAGCGTCGGCGCCAGCCACGCTTCGGCGCCGGAACTTCGTGGTCCTCGGGTGATTTGGCGCGCGGCCCGACTCTGGCATGCGAGGCGCGCGGCCGCTGCTCTGTAGCCTCTCTGATGATTAGGCGTCGCGGCCCTGCACCTGTTGACATGAGGCGCCGCGGCGCTGGGTCTTCTGCAGCCTCTCTGGATATTGGGCGCCGCGTCGCTGCAGGAGGCGCGCTGAGTTTTCGTCTCGTTCGTCACTTTCTCTGTTTTTAGCTCTCTGGAACCTCCTCTTTTGATCTCTTTTAGCTCTTTTTCCGCCATTTTGCCATTTTAACCACTTCGACTCAAAAGGAAGAAAAACTATCCTAATACGACACTTATTTGTACAAAAAGGGACAAAAGACTAACTAAAACTGACTCAAAAAGTGTATATAAAATACACCGATCAGCTATCATCAAAAAATTCGTAAGTAGGATGTAAGAAAGAATATATTTTAGCAAAGGGAAAATTTGATTCATCAAATACTACGTGGCGACTCACGATTATTTTATTAGAGGATAAATTGTAATATTTGTAATCACAATGGTTTGATGGATATCCCAAAAAAATACACGGAATAGAATGGGGTTGAAGTTTATTGATGATAGTAGAAGAAAAAAGAGGATATCATAAGCACTTAAATACCCGGAGATGATAGTAAGATGGGTCCCTTTAGTATAGAATCTTTAGAGAGGGATTGATAGGCTAATTGTTTGCTTGGAAGTATGCTGAGGAGATAGGTTGCCATGTGTAATGCATGATGCCAAAATGATGGTGGTAGAGAGGTATGTGCAAGTAAGGTTCTAACAATTTATTAATGGTTCAAATTTTTCTTTTCGCTTTTCCATTTTGAGATGAGGTATGTGGACAAGAGAGACGAAAGATAAACCATTAGCTTTGCAAAAATCCCAAAATGGCTCATTATGAAATTCTCTACCATTATCACATTGAATATTTTTAATGTCCCGTTCAAATTGAGTGTGGATGAATGCTCTAAAGGAGAGAAGTGTGGAAAAAACTTGTGACTTTTAGACAAATGAAATGTCTACAAAATATTAGAGTAATCATCCAACAAAAGAAGATAATGTCGATGGTCCAAAGAGCTCAAAACGGGAGATTTCCAAATATCACTATGAATAATATTAAAAGGTATAATAATGCATGAATTAGAAGCAGCGAAAGACAATTTAATATATTTTCCAAGAGGACATGAGCGACAAACATGAGAATGAAGAGTTCTAGTACACTTAATAAATTTATTTAATTTAAGAGAGAAAAGAACAGGTGCTCCCAGATGACTCAAACGTTCATGCCACAAAGAAGGTGCTAAAACAGCTAAAGTGGATGGTAACTCGACTCGATGTGTGGTAGTGGTAATTGGATATAGTTCGCCCCGACTATCACATCTCATTAGGTGCATCCCCATTTGAAATCCTTCACGGAAAACCCAAGGAACAAATTCAACAGAACCCGAATTATTAGTGGTAAATTTCCTAACGAAAACTAAGTTTAATCAATTGAGCAACATGAATTACATTCTTTAAGGTTAAAGGTGGGTTCGAGGGAGGAGGGAGTTTGTATTTCCATAACCACGAATTGGAATTGAATGAACATTTCCAATGATTATACCACAATTATTGCTCAAATTAAAATAGGACGACAGATTACCTTGTAATGACGTCATATGAGACGTTGCTCCAGTATACATGTACCAGTTTACATCAGGCGAATTGATCCCAAGAGTGTGCATGGTGGCCTCGATATCAGTTGGTATGGCTATTGCAGAATAGGCTGCGCCGCCATCGGTTACGCTGAGTGCGACCCAAGTACACCTGGCCGCTGCCATCGTTTCTCGGCGGGCACGGCCCGGTCGAAGGAAAAGGCGAGGGGCGGCCACAGGCCTGCGAGCCATTGTGGCGGACCACCTCCCTGGGCTGCGGCGCCGTACTGGCGATGGCGTTGTTGTTGGTTGCCGCCCTACTGCCAGTGCCTCCACCTCCTCCACTTCAGTGGCCACCACCTTTGCCATCACCGCGGCCACTGCTATAATTTTTACCGCCATTATTTTCATTTCGTCCCCTTTGACCACGGTTTGGCGGCATATTTTTAATTTTTTAAGAGTTGTCATCAGACTCCTTATACGGAGCGACCACCATGGCAGAGTTCGACATGGTGGCTATCTTTTTTGGCAAAATCCACTTCTTCTAGTATGAGCATAGAACCAGCTTGGTAAAATGGTGGAAGAGGGTTGCTTTGGCGGATGAGTGTACCAATGCCACTATACGCGTCAGTGAGACCGAAAATCATTTGTAAAACGAGCCGATTGTTAGTTATCGGTGCCCCGACGTTCTTGAGTTGGTCCGACAAAACCTTGCATCTTTGACAATAAGCGGATGCTTTGGCAAAATACGTCATATCAGTGGTAGGCGGCTCGAGAATTTTTATTATCTTGGAATAGGTCACGTAATCGATCCCAAGCCTCCATTGTCATGGAGTCGGGTTCAAGAATCATATGTAACAACTCACTCGAAATTGTGGCATAAATCCATTGGAGAACCGTTGCATCGAGGGTCAACCATAATTCATTTTCATCATCAGTTTTCGGCACCTTCTCCTTGCCCTTTTCCAGTGGAATTATGTGATGGATAACCCGGTGTGACCGACAATGAATTTTGAAGAGCTCTACTTATGTCGTATAATGGACGTTCTCCATCTCAAGAGTGATGGAGATATGGAACTTGATGTTTGAAACAGCTAGGGCTGGATGAAAATTTTATTTCGAGTCAGATATGATTGACGAAACAGAGGAGGGGAAGGGAGAGGGGAGGACGGCGACGGAGCAACAACTAGGGCACGTCGAAAGTTGTGAAAAGAAAAGTTGCCCTAGAATCTGATATCATGAAAAAAATTGATTCATTGATTATTTTCTTTCAAAGAGGTAGTAAATATATACTCATCATACAAGCATGGTCATAGACTAGAATTAAGATAGTAAATAACTAATTATACACCTATCATATACAAAAGATAATTAAAACTTATGTAATATTCACAAATATTGTATCAATAAATGTATATTAATTAACTGTGTAGGTTAGTGATTGAAATATATATAAAGATGTGTGTCATATATTGATTAGGTTGGTGCAGAGTGCAAACATCACTTGCAGATACCTTTTTCTGTGTAGTGATTAAAAAATTAGGTGAAAATCATCTTTGATCGAAGTTCGGATTCAAGAAGAAATAAAATTTAATTATTAGATAATCTCTTTTGTCCGTCTTAATTTTAGTAGTAAGAATTTTACCATCTGTATTTTATGGGAGGCAAAAGGTAAATTATAATAGGGCAGAGCAGGGAGTACTTAAACGGACAAGGGAGTACTTAAACGGGGCGGGGCAGGGGTCAAAACACATTTTCAGAAAATTATAATAGGGCAGAGCAGGTAATAGCGCAAAACAAAGAAAATATTTTCGCTTAAAAAAAAGTGTAGAAAAGTATACCAAATCAACAAATCAAAACACGTACATAAAAATTGGAACCAAAGAACAATAAAAATTGAAATTCTTCATTTTTTTCTTTTGCATCTCTAATTGATCAATCATCGTGATGAAACGACATAATTAGTGCTTAATTTCATATATCAATCAAATCTTAATTCTAAATAAATATGTTTCTATTTTAAAACAAATGATACTGAATTAATTTGCTGAGTTCAATCCACGTGACAAGTATGCTTTGCTTAGAGATTTTTCAATAGCGTAAGCTTACAACAAGCAAGGAGCCTAGCACACAAGACACCTCTTTAGGTGAACAAATTCGATGTTACCAATTTCGTGTTTTATTACAAGTCATTCATCAACATTATTAATCAAATTGTTGTGAAAGAAATATAATTTTAAATAGCGAAAAAAATTCTTGTTGAATGAAAACGTTTCTAATATTTTATGAGAATTAATACATTAGGGCTATATTCAATAGACGTAGTTAAAAGACAATTGTGCTTACAATAAGCGAAGGTTACAAATTGATTAATCAAATTGAAGAAATTGAGCAAAAACATATACGAGATAGCAAATTGTAAATACTAATAAATCTTCGTTATAAATAATTGTTTTGTTATAAACAATCTTATCAATAAAAGTGTAGAAAAATATGATAATTATTTTGTTATAGAATTTCAATCAAAAAGAATTTTTTAAATTGCAGTGAATTTCATGTTGAAAAGTGAAAATAAAGAAAAAAACAAAAGATAATATAAATGGGGAGGTTGGAGAATAGAACAAAGAGAAGATCATTAATATTGTCATTATTTTATTTCAAGTTCATTCTCAATTTGAAATATTAGTTACCAAATGTACCTTAGCTTGTTGAAACACTTCTCCTATTCCTTAATTTATGGAAATGTCTTCCCAATGACAGAACATTAGTACAAATAAAAGTTTCACCATATTCCATAAATAAAATGGTTATTTAATGAAGCTTTTTGGGATGCTCTTGGCATAATTTTTTAAAATTATTATATAGTCTCATCAATTTACAGTACAAAAGGAGAAATGCATTTGAGAGACAACTATCTTGCTTAGTTAGTGCTGCATTATTTTATATTCTATGCTTGAAAAAAAAAAGTAGGCATATTTGTGGGGACAATTATCCATCAACCTTGCCCAAAGTAGTTTATTATCTTAAGTTCTTAACATGTATCTCCAAAAAAAAAAAGAATACAGAGGCACTATTAGAAACACTTGTTTTTCTCATAGAATTTTTAATTTCTGAAGGCGTTCCGTTGAAATTTGGCTCGTCGATGAAAAAAATTCAATGAAAAATTAGTTATAAACGTTATTGACGAGCCAATTTTCAATAGATTCCATTGAAAATTAGCAATTTTTTGGTAATTTTTCTGATAAAATTTACGAAAAATATGCTCGTCAGAATATGCTGATATATTCAACGTCTGTGGAAAATACATAGATTTCTAGTAACGGGAGAGGATATATTTATTCTGATGAAAAAGTTTCCATGATTATCTAAAGTATAATCTGGTTCCATTAACTATTCTTTCTCATTAATTGTCTAAAATATTATTTAATTCTATAAATAACAATAAAATAATTAACCAAATTACAATAACAATAGTTCAACAAAATTATAACCTAAATAGTTCAACCAGAGTACCAAATAGTTTAACCAAAGTAAAATAAAATAGTACAAACAAATGTAAGGATCTCCTGCTTTCTCCTTTTATGAATTGTTCACGTGGCTTGAGGGCTACAACTAGGGGTGACTAGTGCTGTTATCGGACCGGTCCGGTCCGGGTATCAGCTTACCGGGACTAGTCCGATAAGCTTACCGATCCGGACCGGGACCGGACCGGTAAGGTTTCGGTCCTGGAACGAGATCCGGTCCTGGACCGAAATCTTATCGGTCCGGTTCTCGGTCCGGACCGGTAAGAATTTTCCGGGTCGGGCCATTTTTTTTTTTAAATTGAATTTCCAATACTGAAATTGACATTCTCGGACGCGGTGCCACGCAATTTTTACGTTGAAATCAATTGTACATCGCGAGATATTTAGATTTGAAAAGGGAAAAAACGTAACGATTTGGGGGGAAAGTGAAATTGAGGGGCAAGATGGACGTTTTTGGAGAAATCGGCTGAAGTAAAAATACGCGAAATCAAAAAAAATATTAGGTAAAACGGACGTCCGAGCGCAAAGTTTTGACCATATAAAGTTTGATCAATTTACAACTAATTAGAGCTGACGCGAGAGGACTCTGAAATTTGGTGGAGGGGC
The DNA here is from genome assembly GCA_029844215.1 of Przewalskia tangutica. Lineage (NCBI taxonomy): Eukaryota > Viridiplantae > Streptophyta > Magnoliopsida > Solanales > Solanaceae > Przewalskia > Przewalskia tangutica. Next base: position 2,260,951 of record CM056719.1, read on the forward strand.
CCTGGGGCGGGGTTGGGGTGGGGACCGGTTCTGGGTATTTTCTGGGATTCTGGGTCCGGTTTCTTATCGGTCCGGGTATTTTTTTGATACTCGTATCCGGACCGTTAAGGTTTCGGTCCGGGTTTACCGGTCCGGTTTTGATCCGGTTCTCGAGTATATCCGAACCACTAACAACCCTAGGGGTGGCAAATGTGCCGTTTGGGTGGAAGTTGGGCGGGTCAAGATGGGTTGAAGTTGTAGATGAGTTAATGCCCAACCCATCCAAAACTTACATGGGCTAAGATGAACAGATTAAGATGGACTAAATGATGGGGTGAGGGTGGAGGGGGTAAGTGTGGATAGGGTGGAGGGTTAGGTGTGGGTATGTGGTAAAAAAAAAATCATATTTTTATAAATTATTTATAAAAGTAAAAAAAATATAAAATAAAATTTTGAGATTGGGGTAGGGCGGCGTGGGGTGGAGGTAAGATAAGATTTCATATTTTTAATAATTCTTTTTATAAAAGTAACAAAAAATATGAAATATAAATTTGAGGATGAGTGGGGGTGGGGTAGGCGGGGTTAGGGCGGTAGGGGGAGGTAAGAAAAAATTCCATATTTTTTATAAAAGTAAAAAATATATGAAATAGAAATTTTAGGATGGGGTGGGGGGGGGGTGGAGGGGTAAGTGTGGGTCGGGTGGAGGGGGTAGGGGGTAGGGGATATGTGTGGGTATGGAGGTAAGAAATTCATATTTTTATAAATTATTTATAAAAGTAAAAAAAAAATATAAAATAAAAAATTGAAATTGGGTTAGGACGGGGGTAGGGGAAAGGGTGGGGTAAGGGGAGGTAAGATAAAATTTCATATTTTTAATAATTTTTTTTATAAAAGTAACAAAAAATATGAAATAGAAATTTTAGGATGGGGTGGAGGGTCGGTGGTAGTTGGGGTTAGAGCGGCAGGGGGAGGTAAGAAAAAATCAATATTTTTATAAAAGTAAAAAAAAAATGAAATAGAAATTTGAGAATGAGAAAAAGTCTGATAGATTAGACTGTGATTGTTTATAGAATTTGTTAGTTATACCTTCCACTAAAAAGTCCTCCAAAATTCATATTTTTAAAAATCCTTCGAAATCTCAAAATTTTGAATACCAAAAGACTGTTTGTTAGTCTTTTAAAATCCTAATTAAATACCACTAGATTTGAACACTCTGTTTAAAAAATTCTAATAGTCTTGATTGAATACCACAACACTTATTTAAATTGTTTAAAAGTCTTAATTGAATACCACATGACTTTTTTATCCCAATTTTTTTTTTAAAATCCTAATTGAATACACCCCCTAAGTATGATCCAAGGAAGAATCAGATTTTGACTAGCTAGCAAGTCTATTTATTTAATCCCTCACGGGTCATGATTTATTTCCTTTTTTTTTTAATTAATTGTATTCTATCGTTAGCTTGGCCACTGTAAACGTGTATAAGTATGTATATATATATATTTCATCATAATTAGAATATATTTTATCATAATTAGAATATATTTCATATATTGTGTAAATATTAATGATATGTAATAATGATAAATTAGAATTCCTCAGTCCTATTATATTAGGAATGTATATTGTACACTATATCCATTAATAGATACTAGAAGAAAATCGGATTTCAACATCATGCCGACACTAGAGCCTGGAAATAAGCAATTGATATCTGCTTTTTTATTTTAAAATTAATTATCTTTTTCCCAACCAAAATCATTTCTAAGATATTGTTATTTAATTTATTGTACTTTGATCACACCACCATCACTTCAATCTCATTTAATTCAAAAGACCAACTGAAATATTTATATAACCATATAGTACGAAATAACACCGATCACAGTAAATTTTTACGGTAGATATATAACCATATAGTACGAAATTCAAAACGATTACACAAACGTTTTTTTAAAGTAATAATATCTTGATTATTCTTATTAATGAAAGACATATATATATATATATAAGTTACAAAGGTAAAAATATTTTTCTATTTTATTTCTAAATCCCTATTCTATAAAGAAACTAATCATACAATTATGATAAGATTACATTGTAATATTTACATAAAAATACTTCCTAAACTAAAAGAATATACACGGTAATTTGGGAATATACACGGTAACCAAATATACCATATTTGGTATATTTAACACATCCCCGCAGTCATAGCAGACGGTCTTCGTACACTGAGACTATCTCTAAAATCCTCAAAAAGGACCGAGCGAAGACCCTTTGTGAAGATGTCTGCAATTTGATATCTGGAAGGGACATGACAGACGTGTACTTGTCCTTTAGCTACTTTCTCTCGAACGAAATGAATATCCATCTCTATGTGTTTAGTCCGCTGGTGCTGAACAGGATTACCAGAAAGGTAGATGACACTTTTATTATTACAATATACCAAGGTAGCCTTTTCAATAGGATAATGAAGCTCTAAAAGTAGATTTCGTAACCAACATGATTCAGAGACCACATTAGCTACCCCTCGATATACCAAGGTAGCCTCTGCACTTGAACGTAAAAGTGTAGATTGACGCTTGACAGACCATGAGACCAAGTGATTACACAAAAACATACAATAGCCAGACGTGGGCGATGCAGTGTCGTGAGTCGTGACAACCGCCAATCGGCGTACGTATAGAGGGACAAGTGTGAACCGGCGAAGGATACAAATGCAAACCATAATCAAGTGTTCCCAGAATGTACCTAAGGATGCGTTTGAGATCATTCATATGTTCAATTCTGGGATCATGCATAAACAAACACACCTGCTGGACTGCATATGTAATGTCTAGTCGCGTTAACGTAAGATACTGAAGGGCGCCGACAAGACTACGATAGCAGGTCGGATCCTCATAAGGAGAGTCAGCAGCATCACCCAACTTGGGTTTAGTATCAACTGGAGTAGAAGTGGACTTACAGGATGACATCTCAGCCCTCTCAATGATCTCTGCTGCATACTTCCTCTGTGTTAAGAACAATCCACCTGCATGACGAGTGACTGCAATTCCCAAAATATAGGTCAAGGGGCCCAAGACTTTCATGGCAAACTCAGAGCTGAACATTGTCATAATAGACTTTCTCAAAGCATCAGAAGAGACAGTCAAGATAATATCATCCCCATATAACAATATATATGCCATGGAAGAACACCGACGATATATGAACAATGAATTATCAGACCTGCTATGAGAAAAACCCTTAGTCGAAACAAAATCAGCAAACCTCTTATACCATGTCCGTGGATACTGCTTAAGCCCATGCAAAGATTTCTTCAATAGACAGACATGATTAGGATATCTAGTATCCCTGAACCCCAAAGGTTGATGCATATATGATCGGTGTATTTTATATACACCTTTTGAGTCAGTTTTAGTTAGTCTTTTGTCCCATTTTGCACATATAAGTGTCGTATTATGATAGTTTTTCTTTCTTTTGAGTCAAAGTGGTTAAAATGGCCAAATGGCGGAAAAGGAGCAAAAAGAGGGCAAAAGAGGAGATGCCAGCTGGAAAGCAGAAAGTGGCGAACGAGGTAAAATCGGACAGCGCCGCGGCCTCCTGCGATCAGCGAGGCGCGGCGCCACTATTCAGAGAGGTCGAAGACTCGGCGCGCTACTCGCACAACAAAAGCGAGGCGCGACGCTAAACATCCGAAAGCTACAGAGATGCAGTGCGCGCGCTCCGAACAACGAATATCGTGCGCGACGCCAAAACACGACGGATTGCAGAACTTGGCGCGCGCGCCTATGCGAGCTCGCGGCGACGCAGCGGAAATATTAGGTCTTTGACGAAATTGCAGGCGGGCACGAAGGAAAAGAGGGAGGCGGTTTGCAGCCTATAAAAGGAGAACCCTAGGCAGTTTTTGAGGGTGCCCCTTCTTGCACAACACAAGACTTTTGCTTGGAGATTGGATACCATTAGTTTAGTAATTTATTTTCCCTTTCTTGTTCTTTATTTCTATTTTGTATGATGAACATGGAATTAGTTCTTGTCATATCAATGGCTAGGAACTAATTCTCTTATAGGGCTTTCCATGTTGAATTGCTAGAGACTTATGTTATAAATTAATGCATGCTTATGGTTATTTTTCTTATTGTGAGATCTATCCAATAATTGAGTTGAATTCTTGGTAATTAATTGACAACTAATTATCACTATATGATTTCTAATCAGATTCCGAAAATGGGGGATTGTGAATATGTTGTAAGTTGGGTAGACATTCTTGGATTGGGAATGAAAATACCTCAATTATTTATGTAGCGTTGATGAGAGGCTTAACAACCCTAATTTTGCGCATTGTGCGTGACGGTCAACTAGGTTTTTGTTCTTAATCCTCCTATAGAGTTATCCTTATCACCGAAAGGTAGGTAAGGTGCGATACTGGGGTTGAGTGTTTAAATAACCCTAACGGGAGTATAAAACGATTTCGTAAACCTGCTTTCTCCAAAAGAAGAATACCATAAGTTAATGCATTAGTAAGTAGCATAAGCGGATAGTAAGGATACATGGAAACCCTATTCTCATCACCGCTGAAATAAATCTTTATATTTAAATAGCTTGCATAATTCTTAGTTATAAACAACAAATCAATTATCAATCCACCAAATAGATACTAGAAAATAGATAGTTGGTAATTGAACCCTAATCCTTGTGGACGATATTCGGTCTTATCAAGACTATACTACTTGTCACGATAACGTGCACTTGCGTTTAAATTGTGTGCATCTTACCGCGCATCAAGTTTTTGGCGTCGTTGCCGGGGATTAGGCATAGTTCAATATCAAATTTATCTATTTTTAATTTCTAATTTGGTTTTTACTCTCTGTTAATTTTTATATGTTTTTTTTTATTTATTCTATTTTATTTTATTCTTTTTCGTTTTATGTATTTATTGTGTGAAAACAAGGGTGCCGTGATCCGTTGTTGGTTTTGATGCATCTCAGGGATCCTCAAGACATGGATTTCTACTGTCAATATGATCGAGCTCCAACCATAGAGGAAGAGAGAGAGGAATTGCGAGGAGTCAGAGAGAGGAATTGCGAGAAGTCATACTCAGTCTCACTAAGTATCAAGCGCAGTTCATGGACGAAATGAGATTGGCCATAAAGAAGCTGGAACTGCAAATAGGAGAACTCGCAATCATTTTTAACAACGAACAACAATTTGAGGAGCCTGAACCAAATCCAACTATTGAGGAATCTGGTGAGATAGCTGGTGTAGAAAAGGAAAAGATTGCAGAGATCCAATTATTTACCTTCTTGGACTCTGTAGAAATCCTTTTTCTTGCACCTATTACAGAAGAACTACCACTAGCTATCACGGCTGATCCCCAATTAGGAAGCCCATACCAGCAAGGGTACCCCTTAGAGTTGAGAGATGTAGAGAATTTCACGGATTCTTACGTTATAAAAAACATAAAAGACAAGCATGTCTTGTGTACTTGGGGAATAATTGTATGTTTAAGGCTCTTGGTTGAGCAACTGGTCGTAGGGAAATTGAGACCTACAACAATAAATCTGTGGATTGCAAGCAGTTCGCAGAAGTATCCAATGGGCACTCGTACCGGTTAATTGCGTCCGGCTAAAAGACGTTAAAGACAGCGCTTGTTGGGAGGCAACCCAACGTTTTCAATTATGTTATTTTAATTTCTGTCTTTATTTTATTTTATTTTGTCTAGAACAATCTCACGGTCTTGGGTTCTTGTGTTTGTGTTGTGATTGATAGGTACAGGGAAATAAAGCGGCGAAATCAAGAAAAGCACAATTTCGAAAAAGCGGGTAGCGCTGGCTGAAGCGAAGCAGCGCTAAGAAGCGAGCAGCGCGCAGTTTAGCGCGCTGAAAATCGAGAAAATTTGCCAAGTTTAGCGCGTATTTCCATATGAACATGGCGCAGAAAGTCGAAGGCCTTGAAGATTGGCGCGCCATGGCTAAGCGAACAGCGGCCGAAGCGGGAATCCAGAACTTAAAACGCCCAGAATCAGATTTTCCCCAAATCCAATTTCAAAAACCTAACCCTTCCTTTCCAAAAACCCACGAAATTCCAAAAATTTGCCCACAAATCCTCCACAAGTTAAACCCAACCACAACCAAAACTCTTAAATTCCTAAAAACCCTTAGCCATCTCAACCAACAAAACTCCATTCCATAGCCTCAAACCACCATTAGAAACAAGAACGACAAGCCTCATAAAAGGTAATCTTTTTTTGTTCTTGAATCCTTTACTGAAGTCACAGGAGGTAGTATTTTGAAGGAGTATTGTAGTTGAAGTAGTTGGGTACTGAAAAGTTGATTGTGAAGTTTGGAGAAAAGAGTAGAAAAAAGAGTTTGGGTATTGGGTAGAAAAGTTGAAGTTTGGGGGTGTTGCGTTCGCTGCTAGTTGTAGATTGTGTAGGAAACATCTGTGCCACTAAATTGAAAGCTCCAGAAACTGTTGTAACCATGGCCACCAGGAAGAGAAGAGGCTCCACATCCACCTCAACCCCACAATACGATGAAAATAGGTTTGTGAGCTACCAAGCCTACCAAAGATACAAAAAGCTTAATAACAGACCCATAATACCAGAAAGGGGAATGAACTACCAGAGGGAGTCATATGGGGAAGAAGATATTTATGAGCCCATTCGGGCGATGATTGAGATAAGGGAGTGGAGGAAATTTGTGAATCCGGAGAAGATAGCACCAGTAAACACAACAATGGTGCGTGAATTTTATGTCAACTTTCCGGAGATGGTGGAAAGGGAATGCTTTGTAAGGGGACATTATGTGCCTGTGACAGCAGAGGATATAAATATACAATTGAAAACAGTTGATGTTGAAGAAAGAAGTGATTGGAATCACTTTAGAACATGGTCTAGAAGCATTGACCACATCGACCGAATGCCGTTGCAGAACAGTGAGCTACCATGGGCTGTTTTGATATTGGAAGAAATGGGTCAAGAAACCTGAGCAGTGCATTCAACAAAGTAGCCAAAGGTTGGCTATATTTAAATCGGCCCGCATGATTCCATCCACGCACTTCACCAGAGTGCCAGAGGATAGAATTAAACTGATATATGGAATTATGAGGGGGTTGACGATTGATGTGGGGAAAGAAATAGTGCAGAGCATTGAAGAAATCAGCAGGTTGGTAACAACAGGCGGATTGGGACATGACTCAGTTATCACAAGCTATGTCACATGAGTGCAGTCCCAATCCTACCCACGGATACTCATGAAAGAAACCAACTGCCGGTGTCCTGTGGGATAGTGCACTCTTTCTCGCACCAAGCCCCAAGGCGGACGAAGAGTACAACCAGCAGCAGTAGCAGCAGCAGAGGCCGCCATGGACGAAGATGATCCTGAAATAGGGGCTCAATATGAGGCAGGACCTAGCCACCGGCCAACCACAGAAGCAGAACCTCCAACGCCCACGATGGAGCAATTGTTTCAAAATCAGATAAGGATGATGCAGACCTTGGACCACGATGGTACAAGGACAAGAAACAAGGCAACAAATCAACGAGTTGAGTTCCTTGTTCAACCAATGGTCGATGCATTATCCACCGCCACCACCACCATTTTAGCCAAAATTTGTAAGTGTCTTATTTCTTTTACTGTCTTTGAGTCTACACACATTAGGGACAATGTGTGATTTAAGTTTGGGGGTGTTTTATTTGCGTGTCATGTTATGTTTTACTTAAGTCTTTTTGATTGTTTTTATGTTTATTTTTGAGTCACCAATTTTTTTTTCTTTTTGAGTCATAATTGTGTGTCAAAGATCATGTATGCTGTAGTTGCTAGAAACACCTAGTGAAGTAAGGTGGAATAATGTAACGGAATTGAAGCAACTATCTAAACACCTAAGTTAGATATGCCAAAAACTCACAGAATCTGTCTATTTGGAGTTTCTTGCTTGAGTTATGCATGCTAAATGATAAATACTTATGTGTTATGATTGCTTGCTATTTGAGGCGAAATAGTTAGGATATGCATGTTAGGGAGATGACTCAGGTATTTCTTTGATAGCCAATTCTTACCATTCTTTTCTATCTCGTACTTTAAAAATATCACTAGTCAGCCTCATTGAGCCTAAATTTGAAACTTCTTCTTTGACACCCTATATTCCCACAAATTGTACCATAAGTGAATATGAAAATAGTGGAATACATTGTATTAAAAAAAAAAGACAAAAAGAGTGAATAAGTTTGTTGCACCCCAATACAAAAGTAATAAGAAATAGGCAAAAGCCTAAGTTTGGGGGTGCTTGTCATTATTAGATACTTCACTCTCCCAAAACAAAAGAGGGGAAAGATATAATCGAAATGAAGAAAAGAACAAAAAGAAAAGGGAAATACTGAAAAGCTAAAGAGCTTATGGTACACAAAAATGAGCCTAAATGCCTATTTTTACTAACCCCTACCTAAGCCTACATTACAACCCTTAAAGTCCTGAAGATCTCTTTTATGCATATCCAGAATTAGTGGAGAATAACAAGTAAGCATGCCATAGGAATTCTTGAATTTACATGCATGATTTAGTAAATTGACTTCCATCAAAGCATGATAAGTATGAGTTTGCGAAATATCTAGCTTAATGTGCTGAAATTTCATGTTATATGTTCCTGCATATTATTCTGCTAACCTTCATGTTTTTCTAGTTAACACTTATGCAGCAAAAGTGATCAATGGCAGTGAGTCTTTTATTTTTCGTTCTTTGAGTCTTTTATTTTATTTCTTTCTATCTTTGCTCGAGGGCGAGCAAAGGTTAAGTTTGGGGGTATTTGATCGGTGTATTTTATATACACCTTTTGAGTCAGTTTTAGTTAGTCTTTTGTCCCATTTTGCACATATAAGTGTCGTATTAGGATAATTTTTCTTTCTTTTGAGTCAAAGTGGTTAAAATGGCCAAATGGCGGAAAAAGAGCAAAAAGAGGAGATGTCAGAGCTGGAAACAGAGAAAGTGGCGAACGAGGGTAAAATCAAGACCAGCGCCGCGGCCTCCTGCGATCAGCGGTCGCGGCGCCACTATTCGAGAGGTCGAAGACTGGCACGCGGCTACTCGACAACAAAGCGAGGCAGCGCGCTAAACATCAGAAGCTACAGGAGATGCAGTGTGCATGGCTAAAACACCCGACGGATTGCAGAACTTGCCCAGCGGCCCGACGCGAAAAATTAGGTCTTTTGACGAAATTGCAGGCGAACTGAAGGAAAGAGGGAGGCGGTTTGCGGCTATAAAAGGAGAACCAGCGGTTTTTGAGGTGCCCTTGCACACAACACAAAACTTTTGCTTGGATATTGGATACCATTAGTTTAGTAATTTCTTTTCCCTTTCTTGTTCTTTATTTCTATTTTGTATGATGAACATGGAATTAGTTCTTGTCATATCAATGACTAGGAACTAATTCCCTTATAGGGCTTTCCATGTTGAATTGCTAGAGACTTATGTTATAAATTAATGCATGCTTATGGTTATTTTTCTTATTGTGAGATCTATCCAATAATTGAGTTGAATTCTTGGTAATTAATTGACAACTAATTATCACTATATGATTTCTAATCCAGTTAGAAAGGGGGATTGTGAATATCTTTGTAAGTTGGGTAGACATTCTTGGATTGGGGATGAAAATACCTCAATTATTTATGTAGCGTTGATGAGAGGCTTAACAACCCTAATTTTGCGCATTGTGCGTGACGGTCAACTAGATTTTTGTTCTTAATCCTCCTATAGAGTTATCCTTATCACCGAAAGGTAGGTAAGGTGCGATACTGGGGTTGAGTGTTTATATAACCCTAACGGGAGTATAAAACGATTTCGTAAACCTGCTTTCTCCAAAAGAAGAATACCATAAGTTAATGCATTAGTAAGTAGCATAAGCGGATAGTAAGGATACATGGAAGCTCTATTCTCATCACCACTGAAATAAATCTTTATATTTAAATAGCTTGCATAATTCTTAGTTATAAACAACAAATCAATTATCAATCCACCAAATAGATACTAGAAAATAGATAGTGGGTAATTGAACTTTAATCCTTGTGGACGATATTCGGCCTTATCAAGACTATACTACTTGTCACTATAACGTGCAATTGCGTTTAAAGTGTGTGCATCTTACCGCGCATTAATATACACTGTCTCTTGAAGGTCACCATGTTGGAAACATTCTTCACATCTAGTTGATGAATGAGCCATGATTTTGAAAGAGTCAAGCTGAGCACAGTGTGAATGGTAGCCGACTTGAACACCGGGCTAAACGTCTCACCACAATCCACACCAATCTGCTGAGTCTTACCATCACCTACAAGTCTAGCCTTATGCCTTGCAAATGAACCATCAGAATTTTCCTTATGAACAAAAATCTACATAGACCGAATAATATTAACACCAGATGAACGGGGTACTAACTCCCACGTCTTATTATCAATAAGAGCATTATATTCTTCAGTCATGACAATTTTCCAATTAGGGTCATCTAGGGCAGACACATGATTACGGGGTAAGGGAGATTTAAGAACATTAAAATTCAAATTAAAATGTCTTTTAAATTGAAAAATACCCCGTTGACTACGAGTGACTGGACCATGACTCTGGGCTGGATTGGGTGAATTTTGGGAATTATCATAAATTTCAGGAATTATCGTCGAAGGCGTCGCGACGCCAGAAATACAAGGCCGCGACACTGACTCGCAGGAGATTTGGTGCCGCGGCGCCTCTGTGCAGGGCCGCGGCACTGCCAGCGTTTTTGTGGGAAAATCTGAAAAATGACGTAGAACATAGGGGGAGACATCGTCATCCAAAAATCATAAGAACTAGACACGAGTTTTTCTACTTTAGAAAAGGGAAATTGAGATTCATTAAAGAGAACATGACGACTAATAATGATTCGTTTAGAGGACAAATCAAAGCATTTATAACCACGGTGATTTGACGGAAAACTCAAAAACGCACAAAGAGTAGAACGTGTCTGAAGTTTATTAATCGTAGTGGATGGAAACAATGGATAACATAAGCATCCGAAAACCCTAAGATGAGAATATGACGGAGTTTTATTGTATAACACTTTGAGAGGGATGAATACGTCAAACCTTTAGAAGGAAGAATATTTAGGAGATCGGTACTCATTTGTAGTGCATGGTGCCAAAATAATGGAGAAAATGAAGAATGAACCAATAAAATGCGGACATATTATTAATGGTACAAATTTTTCGCTCGACTTTCCCATTTTGTAAAGACGTATGTGGACGAAAAAACGAAAATTTATCCCATTTTGAGCACAAAACTCCCTAAATTCCCCATTGCCATACTCTTTACCATTATCACATTGGATGTTTTTTTATTTCCTGTGTGAATTGTGTTCTTATGAAAACTCTAAATTTTATGAAAATGAAAAAAACTTGAGTTTTTTTCTCAATAGGAACGTCCATAAATATTTAGAATAGTCATCTAAGAATAAAACATAATAACGATGACACATAGAACTGAGAACCGGAGATGTCCATAAATCATTATATGAATAATATCAAATGGCATTGAAGTATTAGAATTTGAAGCTACAAATGGTAATTTAATACTCTTTCCCAAAGCATAGGATTGACAAAGTGGAGTACTACGCGTACCCTTACAAGAAATAAACTTATGTCTATCTAAAGAAGATAAAATAGACGACCCTGGATGACCTAGACGAGCATGCCACAAAGAAGGAGCAAGAGCTGCAAAAGTGGATGACATAACTTGACGCGAGACACTGAGACTTGGAGTGGTTGGATAAAGATCACCCGTACTGTTGCACCTCATGAGATGACTCTCCGTCTTGAAATCCTTCACATAGAACTCAAAAGGATCAAAATTAATAGAAACTCAATTATCAGTGGCGAATTTACGGACAAACACCAAAATTTTAATCAATTTTGGGACATGAAAAGTATATTTCAGGACAAGTGGTGGATGAGGAGGGGACACAGTTTTGTGACCATAACCCTTAATTGGAACAGAACTGTCATTACCAACAGTTATACTACGATTAGTGCTCAAATTGGAATAAGACGAGAGAGTACCTTGGTCGGATGTCATGTGAGTAGTGGCACCGATGTCCATGTACCAATTAGGTCCGGCTGAGTCAAGCCAAGTATGTGCATCGCTGCTTCAATCTCGGTCTGAGTGAGGCCCGCAGCGTGGTGGACCTGATGGGGGCGAGGCCCAAGTATACTGGACTGTTGTTGCTGTCCATACGCTGGTCTGAAACATGAATTCTGACCTGGGTAGAAGGTGGACCGTGGTGCCTATGTCGGTGGGCCGTGACATCTTGTGGAGCGCGGCTGGTAAATCTTTGGGACCATCGCCATCGAGGGGGCCCTGTGGGCTCGGAAGCTGTTATTCTTCTTGGCGGTTGCCTCACTCAGAATAATGACAAGAATCATGATGACTGCGTCCAATTTCTCTGTTCTTGTCATTATTCTTCCAATTCTGACCCTTCCTACCACCCCCGTTGTGATTTTGAGTCACGTTGGCTGGATTGAAAGCAGAGAAATTGGACGCAGTCATCATGATGATAGGGTTGGCCCCAATCGACACTTTCTTAGCCAATTCAGCTTCCTCCAAAGTAAGCATAGAACGGGCTTGATAAAATTCTGGCAGGGGGTTACTTTGACGAATAATCGAAGCAACACCGCTAAAAGCCTTTGACATGCCTGCAACCATCTGAAGAACTAGACGACTTTGAGAAACAGGAGAACCCACGTTATTGAGTTGGTCTGCCAAGTCCTTGAGGCGTTTGCAATAAGAAAAAACGTTGGGAAAACTAGCCATAGCCACCTGGGAGAATTCCTGCTCAAGGATAACAATTCGAGAATGACTGTTATCTTGGAATATGTCTCACAATCGATCTCACGCTGTCATAGCCGTGGAATTGGGTTCCATAATCGTCTGTAAAATATCCAAGGAGATAGTGGCATAAATCCACTGAAGAACCTTGGCATCAAGCATGACCCATAATTATGGATCTGCTTCTTTAGTGGGCACAACCGTCGTAGGAGTAGACGCCGCATCACCCCCCTTTGGAAGAGTTAGAGGAATGATGTGGTGGAGGACTTTGTGTGCCAAAGCATGAATCTTAAATAATTCCGCCCACGTCCCATATTGGACGTTTTTTAGGTCAAGAACGATAGGGATGACGCTCTTGATATTAGAAAATGTGAGGGCTGGATGAAAGTTGTTCTTATCAGCCATAGGGAATAGAACAACAAGATTCGGAGAAGGAAATTTGTGAGGAAAAAGAAGGAGAGGCTCGGTCTTGGTTAAAAACCGAGAGGAGAAAAAGATTTTGGCTTCGGTTTTGGATGCAAAACCGAGAAGAGAAGAGGGATTTTTGAGGAGCGAAAGCAAGGTAAAGAGAACCTAGACTCTTGATACCATGAAAGAAATAATCTCTTGATTATTCTTATTAATAAAAGACATATATATACAAGTTACAAAGGTAAAACCCTTTTTCTATTCTACTTCTAAATTCCTATTCTATAAGAAAACTAATCATACAATTATGGTAAGACTACAATGTAATATTTACGTAAAAATACTTCCTAAACTAAAGAAATATACACGGTAATTTGGGAATATACACGGTAACCAAATATACCATATTTGGTATATTTAACAGTTTTAGCATATTCTTGTGTTTCTTTCTATGCGTATATATACAGAAAATAAAAATAACGAAAAAGAAATATAAACAAAGGATCAACATGGTGCTAATAACTTCTTTTTAGAACTCTATAATAGAGGGGGGGGGGGGGAGGATTCTTGAAATGAATATTAAAGAAATATAGAAGATAAAAAGTAAAAGATCAAAATATCCCTCCAACTATATGAAATATTTTAATTTTATTCTCAGGTATACTTTTAAAGCGTTCATACCCTTATTACAGTTAGCAAAATTTTATGTATTTGGCCCTTGGTCCTAACGTAGCTCCAACATCAAGCATAACGAAAAATAATTTAAACCATAATGATGGATGGTCTAAAACTCCTTTTGACCCCGGGTCTTTTAGAAGTGCTTTGGAGGTAGAGAATTCGCCGAGTGTGCACATGCAAGCACCACTTTGTGCGGATAATGATGGATGACAAGAGGTTACTTCAAGGAAGAATTTTATTAAGAACAAAGCCAAGCAACAAGTTTGAGAAGTGAAAAGAGTATTTCAACCTTCCAAGATTGAGTTTAAGATTTTATCACTATTAACGTCGCCTATGGTGAGCAGCCCATCCCTCTTCTCTTTCATTTCTTGTTTATGCTTACGTTGAGGATTGAGAACCCTCAACGACTGATTGTAGCCCCCAGCTTTTTCTTTTTTAGTAATAATATTTGCATTTACCCAAAAAAAAAAAACCATAATAAAAAATAGAACGGTAAATTTAATTTTTTTTACTCCAAAGTATTTGACAGTAAAATCGACCTACTCCATGTTGAAGCTCCGTTAAAATCAAGAGCAAATACAAATTCATCTGCTAACGACTAAGTAAATATCCTAAAGTATAAAGAAATATAAAATTAAAATATTTCATTAAGTAAAGAAATAAATTTGAACCTTTTTTTCTGGATGATAAAAAGATAATAAATCGTCATCATGATTCAATACTGAGAGTTTCAGAAATGCTTTCTAGATGAGGTTTCCATACTCCAACTCTTCCTCTTCTTTTATCCCTTTGTGTTGACACTTTCTCCCATAAAATCTCGCTTAAATATTGATCATCAGAAACTAGTAAGTTAGCACTGTCCTCATTTTCACGTCCTTTTGACGTCGAAACTTGTCTCATCTTCTTATTGTTTCTCGTGGATGATTGAGAACGAGTTTTCATTTTTTCACGAGGGACAGAAGAGGAAGAAGAAGAAGATGATGAAGGCGGCATTGGCATGAGGAAATAAATCTTGCCACGTTTGAGCTCAGCATCAGGAGGAACTATAACAATTTTGGGACTACAAAATTCTTCATTTAATGATGATGAATATGAAGATGTTGATTTTTTTAAGATGTGTTTTGGATGAAGTTTCATTATCTCTGAGGCTTTTACATGAGAATCACTTATTTCTTCAACTTTACCATTAGAATGAACTATTCTAATTACATCAAGTGCACCACATGGAAGTATACAAGCTATGCAACATCTAATTGCATTTCTCATGATGGATTTAATTTCTTATTTCTCTAATTTAATTCTTTTTTTTTCCTCCCTCTATTGAGAAAGAGAGAAGATGAAAGGATGAGGGGGAAAGGAAAAATATAGAGAAGGAAAAAGAAGTCACTTTAGGAAATGAATTATAAGTGTTGGTTTCCCTTTCTTTCTTTTTTATTCTTCACTTTGATTATGTGTTTTTAGGGTTTACCTTTTTCCTTCTCTTTTTGTAGATGCTTCTTCCTTTTCCATTCCTTTTAGGATTTGAGTTAGTATTTTATTGGTAGTGCAATAAAAATTTAACTAAGGGTAGTTTAATTTACTATAGTAGATTAGCTCCATACATTCCAGTTTGTTTGATACTATTTTCTTATTCGTCCGTTTAAAAAAGAATAATATATATGTTTCGATATTTGAAAATAATTAATTTTAGATAAAGCTATTATTGAGAAGCTTTTATAGCTATAAAAATGCTATGAAAAGTTTAAGGCCATCAATTTGAAAACTCTTATATCCACTCAAATATTGTTAGAGCATAGACTATAAATTTTAAAAGTTTTTTTTTTTTTTAAACTTCATGTTGAGCCAAGCTTTATCAAACAAACCGGAAGAAACAAAGTTTATTTTTATCAAGTTACTAAGTATATACTTATTTATTATAGAAATTTATGTATAACTAATTTATAAGTGAACTGGTTGTGTAAATATTTCTTACTATGTTTATGGGCAGAACTGATATTACTTGCTTAGTGGTGAAAATATAAGCCATTAGTAATATCTTAATTTCACCTTATTTTGTACTACTCCTTTTGGATCCTTAAAACATGATTCTTTTGCCATTAACATCATTCCAATGGTTAAGCATGAAAATTTGGGACCTAAGGGGCGTTTGCCTTACTGGTGACATGATTGGACAAGTCAGCTCAAGTGGGGTCCACAGTTGCTGATAGGACAGTTGTCACCACCGAAATTTGACACTTGTCAATAGGTGAATGGTTGAATTCTCTTGGTCGGAGTAGGTGAACAGGCTAATTACACTGTAGGCCACTATGGTCCTTGTTCAAGAAATAGCCAAAGAGAAAAGAGTGTCCCCATGGTCAGCTTAGTTGACGGAAGGGTGAAGTTTGGAACAAGAGATCAAGGATCGAGTCCTTTAAGTGATAGTGTGGGAGTTATTCTTCAAAAAAATGAGGGGAGCTTCTTGTGCGCGGTGTGACACAAGTCTAGGCTTTGCGAATCAACTAAATCACCATAATTTAACTTCTCTACCAATTCTGTCAGGCCGGGGTATGGAGGCTCCTGTTCCACCTTTTGGAACAAGAGCAAGAGAAAGGGCAATGATTAGGAAAAGGTTTTTGTTTAAAGCCTATAAGCTCATTAGCTCAATTAAATGTAGCATTTTTTTTATTTGTTTAAAAAGAATAACAGTATAATGAAAAAATAATAATTTAATTTACTCATTTTATCCTTAATGGTAATTTTTAAGTCACATCAATGTTATGAAATGTTTAAGATCATGAATTTTAAAAATCTTATAACCGTAATTATTACGACACATTTATGATTGCAGTTTTTTTTAAATCTTTGTTGAACGTTATATCTATCTTTTTTTTTTTTTTTGACGGCGAAGGACCGCGCCACTCTTTCGAAGTGCGCAGTAAACCCGGCCGACGCAATAAGCACGCCGTCGCCGATTAACCACTGCAAGCCATGTTGTGGCCATGTGACAAAGCCAAGAAGGTTTATGCAGGATCGAATCGCGACTGGCCCCGCTCATCACACCATTCTCTTCTTCTGTGACCATTCTGCGGGTGTTATATCTATCAAACTTTATCACATAATTAATTGAAAGAAAGGGAGTCACGTCTTTTTTTAGTAGTCACTTTCTTCCACTTAAGAATTCAAATAGATAAGATAAATAGGCTGTTTTTTTTTTTTTTTTTGTGAAGGCGAACTGCATTCTTTCTTTCGAAATACAAGACAGCAGAAACCTGACCGATGCACGAAATGCAAACCACGCCACCATGTAAACTACACTTGTGGCATAAAAAAAAAAAAAAAAAGAAGAAGCTGTTTTTATGATACAATCTTGCATTGAAAATTAATTATGTCCAGATCAATAAGAGACTACTCGAAAAATCAGAATATACGGACTTTCTGTCTGAAATTTGTCCAAATTGTATTCGTCGCAACCGTTTCTATGGAAAGAGACATTCCATGACGAGAACGTCCATCGAAAATTATGATTTTCCATAAAATTGAAAGCAGAAGCGTAAATAATGGATCTTAAGCCTAACTCAACCTCAAAAGCTAGCTTATAGGGTGATGATTGTCCAAGTCCATATAAGGAGTCAATGTTCTCAATACATATCCAATATGAGACTCTTAACACTCTCCCGCACAGACCTTATTAACTGGAACGTGAATAATATAATTTAGGGGTCCAACATCGGTGAACAAAGAATTAGAATGGACATGGCTCTGATACCATGTAAAGAATGAATCTTGAGTCTAACTCAACCCCAAAAGCTAGCTCGTAGGGTGAGAATTGTCCAAATCCATATAAGGAATTCATGTTTTCATTCCATTTTCGATGTGGGACTCTTAACAAAAATATTAAGTCTTTTTTTGTCTGTGGCGTGGGGGTGGGGATGGGGGTGAGGGTGAGGGTGGTGAAAGGTAATAGTACATAGAGAGGTCTTCTTTTGAGACTAGTTTCTATCTTTCAATATCTCCAAGCAAAGTCAGGTGGAATGTGGTTTTCATGGGAAAGTGAGGTGTTAGATGGACCCTTTTACTTATCTGAAAGTCTAAGTATATTAGATTATAGTGCTTAGAGTAATGTGAAATATTTGTTTGTCCTATTTCCCCATATATATGTAGTATTAACTAAAATGTCTAACAACAAAACCATGTGCTTATTTCCTATCATTTACCAAAAAGTTCCAATATTCGAGAAGAAAATATACTCCACTATACCATATCTCAACACTTGGATATTCAAGATTTGCCCTTTGAATTGAAAGATTATTCAGATCCGACACTAAGTTTTCCAAAGTATATAGTAAGCATTTGGTTGAAAGTTAGAAAAATAGTTATGGCCCCTTCATTAAAATAGTTCAGATAGGGATGTTAATGGGCAACATGTGAGAGAATGGAGAGAAGGGTCCATTGTGGGGTGGGGTGGGGGTGGGGGTAGAGGGGTCCTAGTTTAGTGAAGATATGAAATTGAAATATCATGATAAAATCCATGATTGATTAATTAGATTTGTGGTTGATTTAAGTGACTAATTAGGATAGTATTAGAAGTCATTTTTAACAGTTTGTCATTTTTTCTTTTATTTTGTTCAAAGAGAATCTCATATTTAACTTTAAGTTTATCAGTTTATCTTTAATGAGATGATTTATACTCACACAAATATCTATAATTTACTTCAAATCATAATTTCATAAAATCTTTCGCTCTTGAATTATCTGTCAAGTCAAATCCCGACTCATAAATTGAGGAGGAGTAACAAAAAACTAGAAATCTTCACACAAATAGTCCGCCCGATTCATTATATATTTTTTCTAATTGGTATACATAGATTAGACATTAATTATACACTAATTCGTCTATTATTTTAAATTTAAGAGATTGGATAGAAGGTTATTTAGTTAAGTTCTACTAAAAAGTAGAATATGATATTTGAGATGAATCGTGAGTTGTGTCTAATATCTTTTCAATAATTGAACACTAGTGAATAGGACTGTAACATATTTTTTGGCCAATCAGCACCTTGCAGAAGTAACCATAAAAGGGGAATTTTACTACCTTACTGACATGTTTATCAATTTCACGTTACATATTACTTCTGCTTAGATTCCTACATATTTTCACAGAAAATTCCCTTTGTTTTTCCAAGTATTCTACATTTTCCCCTTCTTTATAGTACACTAACTACTACTATTATAATGGACAAAACTAATTACTTATCCCACTCTAGAAAAGGACAACTTTTAGCAGTACTGAATTTCATTCCAACTAGGAATGTAGCGGAGCGTGTTAATGTTGGATTTTGATGTTATAATATTTTATTTAAATATATCATTTTCAGTACTAAGTTAAAATCAGAAAATGTTGAAACAAATGTCATGACATTCGGACTGACATTCTGGTAACAGTTTTGTCTTACTTTACTGGACAAAACCTAAAATCATGAACCTTTTTACCACAAGGTAATTGACTTGGCAATGAATCTTTGAAGCAGATTGAAAAATGTGGAAGACCAAGTCCAAGGAGTAGCTTAACTTGAGGAGCAAGTAGGGTGAAGAACAAGTCAAATCAGCTCTTATTTTCATGCCACTGCCACACGTGACCAGTTTTTCCTCAACCTCTACAACCAATTAATGAGCTTTTCAAGAAGGACACTCTACTATAAATAGAGAGGGCAAAAGAGTGAATCAATATCCAGAATCAAAATGTAAAAATACCAAGAGATCTCTCGGGATTTCATCTCAGAAATCTGGATCACGAAATGTTGCTTGTGTTTGTGACGACATTCTGTGTGACATTATAGTCACTGTTTCAAATTTTAGATTAGCTTTGTATGAAGCGATTGTAATGAGATGTTGTTCACTTCTATTTAGATAGATTTTTCAGGCATAAGTCATCTGTGACTTAACTTTTTTTATTCCTTTGTATTATCTTGTAAATCTTGTAAAGAATATATATATATATATATATATATATATATATATATATATATATATATATATATATATATATATAATACCTTTGGTCATTGACCATCATGGGTTATATCAATATATAACCTATGAAAATTAAACTTTTGTGTTCTTTATTTATTTTCGCTGCACTTTAACTCTTCAAAGATTTTAATCTGTTTTTACCGAAATGTTGACATTTCTGCCGACATTCGCAAACTGTTCCAGCATTCGAATTGAGTTTACTTTAAGTTTGTTTTTATTATTCCATTGCATAACCCCCGGGACCCAACAGGGCGAGTACCGTCCCACACCCGCTCCAGTTGGGGCGGATATGGGGGATGGTTTGGTGGGTGGTGGGGCGGGTATGGGTATCAAAAGTGCTACCCGTCATGGGTAGTGGGGCGGGGGTGGATTTCATATAAGACTCGCACCGTATCCGCCCCGCTACCTGCACCGTCCGTACCAGCTTCGTCAATACCCGCACCGCCTATTAATTTAGTTAGGCTATTTACTAATTTATTTGATCATTTCTTGATTTAAAATGTGACTTCACCATCTATATTCTAATCATATAAAAGCATCACTAAATTAAAGTACACCAACATAATATAATAACTTTTGTTTTTCATATTCTATTCTTGTCTAAAATATTCTGTCTGACTTGTAAAAATTCTCAAAATTGAGTAACCTCCTCATTTCTCTTTTACAACTTTAACCTAAAAATCTACAATTCTTCATGGGAATCAGGTTTACAATATCTTCAAAGCCCAATCTTTTCATTTTCTTAAAAAAAATCACCTAATTAATATTGTTAAAGAACAACATATCAAGAAAAATATAAACTTGGAAACAAAGAAACAAAGTATCGGTCATAACACAATAAGTACAAGAAAAAATCTTTATTTTTTCCTACTTAAACAACAATCAAATGTTAGTCATTAACGTGTCCACCCAATCTTGAAAATTAAAAACAGGGCAAAATGAAAGAAAAATGCATAAAGCCCCACAACACAAAATACAATATATTATAATGTTGTAATTTGTGGGAGCTGTTTAGGTGGGTACCCGCCCGAGGTAAGTGGGGCGAGGGCAGGTGGAGGAATAACTACCCGTGATGGGGCGGGGATGGAGGTGGGTTCACTACTACATTTCTGGCCTAATGCGAGGCCTCAAAATCGTCGCAATAGGGCCTTCTTGCCGTCGCACTAGGTCTAATGCAACGACAAGGAGTCGTCGCATCAGGAGGCGTTACATTAGACCTAATGCGACGGCAACAGAGACCTATTGCAACAACCTGTTATAGGCGTTGCATTAGATATGTATCTAATGCGACGGCAAGGTACAACCGTCGCATTAGCCTCAAATCTAATGTGACGGCTACTAGGCCTAATGCGACTGTTGGGTACTACCGTCTCATTAGATATGCGAATTGATGAGAGGAGTTTTCAACCACCTAATGCAACAACTATGTTGGCTAATGCGACGACCTGGTACAGCCATCGCATTAGATGTGCACCTGATTGCATCATTATTCACAAATTACAAAATGTACAATATTAATCACAAAAGAATTAGCTCACAATATTACAAAATGACAAAATAAATAATAAAAAGAGAAAGATAATAATAAAAAAGGATTGTCATACTAATTATTCACAAATGTACAATATTATAATATTAGACCCCATAGGACATATATATTACAAGCAATTCTCAACCTTCTGAGTGCCCTAGAATTACCGCTCATATCCTTCTTGTTCTTCCTCTTGAATTCTTGAAAAAAATGGCTGACCATCCTGTTGTCAAAGTCCTCACCTCCAAGATGAGTGTCTCCAGCAGTAGCCTTCACCTCAAAGATACCTTCCTCGATGGTGATGAGAGAATCATATCTGACTTCTATTGTAGAGATTGGCCTAACTGAGAGAATGTGTGTTATCATGGAGACTGTTTCCCTAGATAAGCCAACTCCTCCATGTGTCAGCTTTCATGGGGAGCAACATGGTCATGTGAAGGAGTATATTGCTGAAAATTGACAAACAAGATAAGACTCATCAGAAAACACGTAAATAACAATAATTTGACAACATAACTCATATAAATGGAAAGTAGACAATTAGTAATCAATTATTTCCAAAAGGATCAACATTTCACATTTTAGAACAAGTGACCACAAAAGAAATGAATAGAAACTAACAGTAAGAATATTTTGAATCTCCATAAAACAGGTGAACCAGTGCACAATTTACATTCCTAGCTACAAAAGTTATCATTCGCATAACTCTTAATGTCACTCTTAATGAGAGAGAAGTCTTAATCGATCCATATATTATGTAGTTATGAGCTATCCACAGTCCACACAACCCGGTTAATAAGGGCGTATTTCCTATTATTTAACTAATTTATACGGCAAAACTAGGGCTTATTCCAGCACCCAGAATAATACGTCAAAACTACTCCAGATCCTCTCTAAGTACGTCTCCTTAACAACTTCCCACTATAACAAGCATAAAGATCTATGGGGGAAATTAAACTAGCAAATCTACAGCCACAAATTAAGAAGACTATCAATCCTAGCAACTTTTACCATTCTTCAAATGTAGATATCAAAATCAAGACAGGCTACAACAAAAGTGCCAGTATTTGAATGTATTGCCAAACACAAGCCGATTATAAAAATAGTACCAATATATTCAAATGTACATGTCAAACACAAAACAGGCTACAAAAATAGATGTACACACAATATCAACTGATAATATTATAAAGCTTATTTTTATGGAGCTTCCTATAAAACTGACTATAAATAAGCTAAATACATCAAACAAACTGAAATAACCACGACATTATATAAAATAAAGATATATAAAGCATCTTATAAGTTTACTTTAGCTTCTGAATATGTAAATTTAATTTTTTACAGTAAATCTAGTTTGATTTAGCACATAAAATTAACAAGATTGACAATAAGTACGCAAAACGTCAAACAAATTGAAACACCCGCAGCAGTATAAATTTCTAGTATATCTACATGATTTATATCCAATAATCTTACCTTGGATAAGACGATGAAGCGGATGCGACGACAAGTGAAAAAGGGCGACGACGAGTAGTGTGGAAAGGGGATAGCGACGACGATGAGCAATTGGGGAAGTGGGTGCGACGGCGACAGTGAGGGAAGGGGATGGCGACCACGATAGTGGGGGAAGGGGATTAAAACGGCGACAGTGGGGGAAGGGGATGGCGACGGCGACAGTAAGGGGATGGCGATGGCGACAGTAGGGGAAGGGGATGGCGACGGCGACAGTGGGGGAAGGGGATGGCGACGGCGGTGGGGGAAGGCAAAAATTTCTGGAGGGTTTAGAAGTGGTGGAGCGAGGCAAAATGAAAATATAAAACAAGGATTTAAGATTTTAAATCGTTGTCCGTCGCATTAGCCTCTTAGGGCCGTTGCATTAGCCTTCTATGAGCCATCGCATTAGCCTTGTACAAATAAGTCGTCGCATTAGCCTCTTAAGATCGTTGCATTAGCCTTATATGAGTCGTTGCATTAGTCTTGGACAAATGAGCTGTCGCATTAGCCTCTTAGGGTCGTTGCATTAGCCTCCTATGAGCCGTTGCATTAGCCTTGGACAAATAAGTCATCACATTAGCCTTGGAGTGCCGTCGCATTAGAAAGGCTAATGCGACGGCCATGTTGGGGCGTTGCATTAGATCATATGAGTCGTTGCATTAGTCTATCTAATGCAACGGCCACGAATTATAGCGTGTACCCGTCGCATTAGCCACATCTAATGCGATGGCACTACAATGGACGTCGCATTAGACCTACCTGGGGCGTCGCATTAGGTCAGAAATGTAGAGTGGTTTTAGATGGCGGGTACGGATATGGGGTACCCTTCCCCCGCTCCGCCCCATTGACATCCCTAATTCCAACTCAATTTTATGATTCATTCGGGTGTTTAGTAAATCAAGACATTAGAAAAGCAGGAGATCCATTTTTTTCATCACTCTTGCCGGCTTAGCCGAACTACTTATAAGGTCTTCCTTATCGATAATTCCACTAAGGCACCAAACCATACATATAAGTCAAGAAACTAATAAGAAATATCCCCTTCTTTGGAATTAATTGTACTAAACTTAGTACTACTAGATATTTAGAGGTGCGAAGAAAAGTAGAGAGCTCAAAAGATGTTTATAGAGAGCGATATCACAGTCAAATAGCATTTTAATCGGTAAATACATGTCAATCATATTTGGCATGCGCTTATCTAACGAGAATAGAACTCACTGTAACAACAAATTATTATCCTTTTCTTATCAATTGTTTAAAATTCATCAAGAAAAATTTATAACGATTGGATTCAACACGCCATGACCCCCTTCTTTAATTAGTATTTAAGATTTAGTTTACAATCTTTAATTTCCTTGACCAGTACTTAATAGTGTGAGGAATATTTGTCTAAAAGTTTGATAAGAATGTACAACTAATCTAACAAATGATACAACTAAGAGTCTCACATCGAAAATGAAATGGGAATATGGACTCCTTATATGGACTTGGATAATTCTCACCCTACAAGCTAGCTTTTGGGGTTGAGTTAGACCCAAGATCCATTCTATACCCCAAGATCCACATGCGGGGGAGTGTTAAGAGTCTCACATCGGAAATGGATGGGAACATGGACTCCTTATATGAACTTGGATGATTTTCACCCTACAAACTAGCTTTTAGGGTTGAGTTAGGCTCAAGATTCATTATTTACCCGAGGAAATATTGTATTATTTTTGTACAAAATACTGTTTTGATAATTGTGTAGACCTGTAATTGGAGAAAGGGCTAAATATTTGCTATATCTTCCTCGTGCTTATGAAATCCATAGGATATCAAAATAAAGTATGTATGTACATTTCTACTATAAAAAATAAAAAGTAACAAACACAGACATATGCACATCCATGTGGTTATTATATTGAGGCAATTAATAGTTTAATAATACCAAAAAATTATTTTTTTCCTTAGGAAATAAAATATCTTAATATTCACAGCTGGTTTAATTCTTTTAAATAATTTGACTTGAGATTTTATTTATATGTCCTTTCAATTATCGATTAAAGTTGATTTGCAGGCTATTACGTCAAGGATTTACTGCTGTCTTGCGACTGAAGAGTAGCGGTGCGGATTCATGATCAAAAAAAAAAAAAAATTGATTTGCAGAAAAATATTGGAAGAGAGAGTTGCATAAGGACAATTACAACTATATCATGTAGATACGAAATGAACTTAAAATGCATCCCTTATTTGTCATAATATTTCCGAGTAAAATTCAGGATATATTTACCTTCTAGTGATGCGGCGGAATGTATGAGATCTCTTCACCTTTAATCATAGATCTCAGATTCATTTCTTAGACACGGAGAAACTCCTTATTACATCAAGATTTCATTTAATTACATCAAGTTTGGAATTCAAAATATGACAAATACTTTTGGTTGCTTAAAACAAGTAACAATAGGTCTTATTCCAGAACCTCTACCCCCACCACCACCACAAAGACTAATTACACATTGAAAAGTACAATGGAGGCTCAATCTCCAGCCAAATTAATCTCAATTTTTTGATGAATTATCTTAAATATACTTCAATCTCCAGACAAATCAATCAGCTTGTCATAACTAATTTGGAAGCAATCTACCACCCTGGAACCAACTGAGAGTGGGAATTGATACCTATATTGCTCGAACTTTTAATGGAATTTGTCGCGCACATGTTGAATTATCAAAAAGTACATAATTTTTGAAGGATCTGATACTTAACCGACAATATTCTTAAAAAAATCCAAACAACATAGATCCTAACGGCCCATAAGGCAAGTACTTTAGGAGATTTCACTCTAATGCAATTGGACCCTTTTGATAATAGCATACATGGTCAGATCTCAAGTACTAGCCTCCTACCTAGGCTGTTCTTTACCTATGTGTCAACAAAGAATATATCAAGCTAATCTAAGTTTCTATTATCCGTCACTCAACGCATTTTTTCGTCCATATTAAATATGGATGAGTCGGATATTTTATCTATTTTTGTCAAACCCGCTTTCAACCCTTCATATCCAATCTGACTCGTCCATTTGCCAGCACCGCGTCGGGCCATCTCTTAGGTTGCATTTGATGAATAAGAAGGCAAAGAAAGAGAGAGCATAGTGTTTATATCTGAGTACTCCAACTTGTTGTTATTATTAGGGTTAATACTTTGCTCCTTAATATTATTGTCTTCTGTTGTGCTCAATCCCAATTGCAAATCAGATAGCCAATCTTTTTCTCTAATGAACCTCTTGTCTTGTTTCATCTGCACATCAAAATTAATACACAAGTAAAGCAGTAATAAAAGTGCAAAATTGGTCATTTTGGTAAAAGGGGGGGGGGGGGGGGGATGTTCATGATTACCTAGGTGGAATAGCATATCTACCAATCTGTACCATTTACAAATTCACCCATTCTAAAATTACATTACACTATGGTTATGTACATTTATACTTTCGTGGTATATAATCTACATTTTGCATACCTTATGGTATACAACGGTACTGTGATTCGAATTTTACTGGTGTATCAACATTAGGGCACGTTTTGTACGCTGTATTAAGTTGGACTGTACTGGACAAAAAAATAATATAGTATTTGGTGGGCGTTTTCAACCGCACTGGATTGTACTATTTCTCAACTGTCATTTTTGAGACCCATCTAGCAGGTGGGTCTCCCCTGGACTGTACTAAAAATAAAAAATATAAAAAAATACAGTCCATTATATATTAGTACTCTAATACCGTTTATTATATATTAATACAGTACAGTATAATTCAATGAAATTAGTACAGTCCAGTGCAACGTATCAAACGAGAGTATTTTCTTTACATGGTATTCAAGCCAAATTTCGGTAAATTCATTTCCAAAACCATTTTCCAAATTATTCGGCATATACAGTCCACGTGTAAATGAATCTAAGCTAGATAACATAATATTAAATCAAATGTAGCACAAAATATTGGAAAAGCTTACCTCAATTTCATGGGTATTCAAGATTTTCTTTCTGTACAAATTGTTGGTTCCTTGAATGGAAGACCATTCCAAGTATCTGTACATGAGCACATTGAATATAAGAAGGATAGTTAATTGTTAGGAATTTATTTTAGTACTGATTCAAAATTTAAACATACCTTTAAAAAGACACAATATATTATAAAATGGTGTTATCCATTCTTTAAAGAATACACCTATTCTCGTGAAAATGTGTCATCCAATCTTAAGGGGTACATTATTTCGTTGAAAATGCGTGTTAGTTATTTTCTACACTTTATAAATAAAAGTATGTTGTAGATTTTCAGCACTTAGAAAACATTTCAACAACACAAAATTCGAGCAATACAAATATTCCTACGACATAAAATTATGCATTCATGCATCTTCGTTTTCACTAAAGCAGTCAAAAGATTAAGAGAGTTTTTCGGAATGAGTGCACATTAGAAGATTCCTGAGTGGTTCATTGTATCTTGGAAGTAGAACGTCACTTTGCTATTTGCACCGGAGTAGCGACAAACATTTACTCTGAAGACAACGTCATCCATAGCATGCCTTGAACTGGGTTTTTCTAATTTCAACTCCGTCTTATCTTTATTATTATTATTATTACTATATTTTGTTTGTCTGTTATTTATTCTTCTTAATGTGATCATCTCTAATATTTTCCAATATTCCAACAGTTATTTAGGTGTATCCTTTAAAGAATGGGTAACACCATTTCATAATATATTGTGTCTTTTAAAAGTGTGTTTGAATTTTAAATCATACTAAAATAAATTCCAACAGTTATGTCAACCCATTTTACAGAGTATGAAATTTAAGATTTTTTTTTGAAATATATGATCTTAAATAAAGGTGATAAATTAGTTCATGAAAACATGCTCAGTTTGGATGGGTTACAAATGACCCGCACATTTATTAATCCATCCTATTTTGATCTGTTCATTTCACCCTATTTAAAAAATGGGTAGATTTGGGCTAAATATATAATCCAAATTGATCCGTAGAAAATCTTGTCAAAAATATTTTATAAAAGACTTTTCCTTGTTAAATATGTTACTCCCTCTATCCCAAAAAGATTAGTCTACTTTCCTTATTAGTTTATCCAAAAAAATATTGGTTCATTTTTATATTTAGAAAAATTTTAACTTTATGAGTATAACCACACAAATATCTAAGATTTATTTTGAACCATACATTTTAAAAAAAATCTTTTATTTCTTAAACTTTATGTCAAGTTAAACTAGACCAATCTTTTTTGAACTGAGGTAGTATATATAATCATAATAAAGATAAAAGTTTATTAAACAAATAAGCAAATTATAAGAAAATAAATAAAAAACTAAAAGTTAGGCGAGTTGCGCTTAACATATTATGTAGCCCATCTTGACCCTGCATATCCCAACCTAAATAACATTTGGATGAGTTAATTAGTGACTTGTCCATTTATTAAGCCAATCCATTTGACCAATTCGTCCATTTGATACACTAGTCTTAAAATTGTCATAATATTTGTGCGGCTATAAAATAATGTTAATAAAAATTTTAAAGATAAATTGTTTTGAAATGTAAGATGATATTAATGTCTATTAGGGAGTCTTCTCATTAATATCAAAGTATATATAATGTACAATATTCAACCCTTTTACAATAGGAATCCTAAACCTAATCACAAGAGGAATCTTAGTCTTACCATAATTATATTTACACAATATATGAAAATATTCTAACTATGGGTAGGGAATATTGTTAGGACTATACACACGTTTACACACCCCCTCAATCGGAGCGGGATGAGGCCGGACGCTGAGACTGGATCTGAAGTCAAGAAATAACTGTCTGGGAAGTCCTTTGGTAAATATATCTGCATACTGATAGGATGAGGGAACATGTAACACTCTGACATGGCCTAGCGCAACTTTCTCACTAACAAAGTGTAGGTCTATCTCAATTTGCTTGGTTCGCAGATGTTGAACCAGATTATGAGACAGATAGATTGCAGAGATGTTATCACAGTACACAATAGATGTCTGACGCAAAGGACACTGAAGTTCCAACAGTAAATTTCGGAGCCAACAAATCTCAGCTACCACATTTGTAACGCCTCTGTACTGATCCTCGGCACTGGAACGAGATAGGGTAGCTTGTCGCTTGGCAGAGCAAGAAATCAGATTATCCCCTAAAAATACACAAAAGCCGGAGGTGGAGCGTCGCGTGTCCGGACACCCTGCCCAATCTGCATCCGTATAAGAGAGCAACATGTTTGGTGCAAAGGGGTATAGGTGCAAACCATAATCAAGTGTGCCCTTAATGTATCAGATGATACGCTTAAGAGCAGTGAAATAAGGCTCCATGGGAGCATGCATGAATAGGCATATTGATGCGCGATTTATACACACGCTAAACGCAAGTGCACGTATCGTGACAAGTAATATAGTCTATGACCGAGTTATCGTCCTCAGGGATTAGTGTCAATTTACCAACCTCTATTCTGTAGTATCTATTTGGTGACCGATAATTTGATGGTTTGTTTATAGCTATAATTATGGACGCTAACTAAATTACTTTACTTTACTTTAGATATGGTGAAAATAGGGCTTCCAAATCTTTTCGACTATCCGTTCGCTTTACTCGTTAATGCAAATAATTAAGGTTTTTCTTCTATGTTGAGATAGCAGGTTAATTAAGTCGTTTTATACTCCTGTTAAGGTAATATAAACACTCAACCCCATTGTAGAACTCTTATATCTTTCGATGACAAGATTGACTACAAAGGAGGATTAAGAGCAATAACCTATTAAGCTACACAAGTATCGGGGTACTTTCGTCCACGATTTAAACCTATGTTTATTCAACTATAGCATATTCACAATCTCTCCTTTCGGATTTTGATTAGAAATCATATAAGTGATGATAATTAGTGATCAATTAATTACCAAGCAATCAAAACAATTATTGAATAAATCTCAACAATAATAAGAAGAAACCAAAATCTTGCATTAATTCATAAAACGAGGTTCAAGCGATTCGACATGGAAAGCCCTAAATTAAGTTAGTTCTTAGCCATAGACATGCCAAGAACTAAAATAGTATCCAACATATACTAGAAAGAAATAAAGTAAAGAACAAGAAATTACTCAAAAATAAGTCTCCAATCTTGATCTAATGTTGTGATGAATGGTAAGGTGTGAAACTCCTCAAAACTGACCTAAAAGGCCCTATTTATATCCCCCAAAATGTGTAAAACCTTTTCCTCTTTGGTCTTGGTCCAGTCCTATTCGGATTTGTCAAATTTCCCGCGTCGGCGCCACGGCGCCGAAACTTCTGCGGCTGGTCTGCTTCAAGCGCCGTGGCTCGCTGCCGCTGGTTGGTTGGCCACTACGCCGCCCAATTACGCTGGTTGCCAACTTTTCACTTTTGAGCTCGAACCTCTGTTTTCGCCTCTCTTTCGCTCTTTCTCACCAATGTGCCACTTTAAACCACTGTGACTCAAAAGAAAGACAATCTATCCTAACATGACACATATTTGTACAAAAATGGGCAAAAGACTAACTAAAAATGACTCAAAGATGTATATAAAATACACCGATCACATACCTGCTGAACATCATAAGTAATGTCTGGCCTTGTAAATGTGAGATACTGAAGTGCACCTGCAAGGCTCCTATACAGAGTAGGATCGGAGACTGGAGCACCATCCATATCACTGAGCTTAGATTTTGAATCAACTGGAGTAGGTGAAACTTTGCAATTCACCATCTTAGCCATGTACACAATCTTTTTGCATACTTACGCTGACACAAGAATATGTCGGAGGAAGCTGTAAAAACAATATCATCTACGTAAAGTAATAAGTAAGCAGTGCTACTACCTCGATGAAAAATGAAGAGTGATGTATCACTCTTGCTGCATAAAAAACTCAATCTGCAAGATATTCCTGGCAAAGCAATCATACCACCCACGGGGGACCTGCTTCAGGCCATATATTGACTTACGGAGACGGCACACATAGTGAGGAACTGTTGGATGGGTGAAGCCAGGAGGCTGATGCATGTAGATTGTTTCTCTCAGATCTCCATGTAAAAATGCATTATTCACATCAAACTGATGGATCGGTCAGTGTTTGCCTATGGCAATGCTCAAGAATGTGCGAATAGTATTCGGTTTGACAACCGGGCTGAAGGTCTCACCACAATCAATGCCCTCTTGCTGATTTGTATCATTAGCCACAAGTCGTGTCTTATATCTCTCAAAATCTCCACTATCTCTGAAGGAAGTGATGAAATAGCCACAGACAACGAATCACATTCACCCCCTCAGGTCTAGGTACTAGATCTCATATGTGTTATTTAGTTAAAGCATTGAATTCCTCAGACATAGCCGCATTACAATTAGGTTCTTGTTTAGCCAATACAGGGATTTTGGGGATTGGAGAAATGATATGGACAAATAAGTTAAATTGAACTTTGGGTTTGAAGATTCCATGCTTGGCACGAGTTTCCATTTGGTGAGTAGAGATAGTGGGAGGCTGTGTCGGCTGAGTGGGAAGAGTCGAGACTGAGGGATCGGTTGGATAGGGAGAAGGAGGAGGTGACGCCGTCGGAAGCGTCGCGACGCCGTGATCAAGGGCCGCGGCGCTGGAGGAAATCTGCTCACAGGAGTTTTGGCGCTGTGGCGCCAAATCACAGGGCCGCGGCGTTGTCGATTGACAGTCCTCTCTGAAGTTTGGGCGTCGCGGCGCTGACCCTTGGGTTCGCGGCGCTGATGATGCGCGATTAGATGCACACACTTTTAAACGCAAGTGCACGTTATCGTATCAAGTAGTATAGTCTTAGATAAGACCGAATATCGTCCTCTGGGATTAGGGTTCAAGTACCAATTGTCTATTTTCTAGTATCTATTTGGTGAATTAATGAGTGATTGGTTGTTTATGACTAAGAATTATAAAAGCTAATTAATTATAACGATTTAATTCAGATGTGATGAGAATAGGGCTTCTATGTATCCTTACTATCCGCTTATGTTACTTACTAATGCATTACTTATGGTGTTCTTCTTTTGGAGAAAGCAGTTTACTGAAATCGCTTTATACTCCCGTTAGGGTTATATAAACACTCAACCCCAGTATTGTTCCTTACCTAACTTTCGCTGATAAGGGTAACTCTATAGGAGGATTAAGCACAAAAACCTAGTTGACCGTCACGCACAATGCGCAAAATTAGGGTTGTTAAGCCTCTCATCAACGCTACAAATCTAATTGAGGTATTTTCATCCCCAACTCGAGACCGTCTACCCAACTTACAGCATATTCACAATCCCCCCTTTTCAGAATCTGATTAGAAATCATATAGTGATAACTAGTTGTCAATTAGCTACCAAGAATTCAACTCAATTATTGGATAGATCTCTCAATAAGAATAATAACCATAAGCATGCATTAAGTTATAACATAAGGTTCAAGAAATTCAACATAGAAAGCCCTATAAGAGAATTAGTTCCTAGCCATGAATATGACAAGAACTAATTCAAAGTTCATCATGCAAAAACTGAATTAAAGAAAAGAAAAAGAAAAGAAATTACTAATGTTTGGGTCTCCAATCTCCTAGGCAAGAACACTTGTGTTTGGCAAGAAAGGGAACCCTTGAAAACTGCCTAGGGTTCTCCTTTTATAGGTTTAAAACGTCTCCCTTCTTTTTCTTCCGTTCGCCCAAAATCCGGCCAAAAGACCTAATTTTTCCGCGCTGCCGCGCTGCCAAGCCGGCGCCAGTCTTCGCCTCAATAATGGCGCCATGCCCCCGATTTTGGCTGCAGGAGGCCATGCGCTGTCCGATTTTAGCCTCGTTCGCCACTTTCTCTGCTTTCACTGCATCTCCTCTTTTGCCCTCTTTTTGCTCCTTTTCCGCCATTTGGCCATTTCAACCACTTTGACTCAATAGAAAGAAAAACTATCCTAATACGACACTTATATGTGCAAAATGGGACAAAAGACTAACTAAAACAGACTCAAAAGGTGTATATAAAATACACCGATCAAATACCCCCAAACTTAACCTTTGCTCGCCCTCGAGCAAAGATAAAAAGAAAGAAATAAAATGACAGACTCAATAAATAAGAAAATCAACAAAGAAAATAAACAGACTTCCTGCCATTGATCACTTTTGCTGTATGAATGTTAACTAGAAAAACATGAAGGTTAGCAGAATAATATGCAGGAACATATAGCATGGAATTTCAACACATTGAGCTAGATATTTCGCAAACTCATACTTATCATGCTTAAATGGAAGTCAGTGTACTCAAGTATGCATATAAATTCAAAAATTCCTATGGCATGCTTACTTGCTATTCTCCACTAATTCTGGATATACATAGAAGAGATCTTGGGACTTTGGGGTTGTAATGTAGGCTTAGGTAGGGGTTGGTAAAGATAGGCATTTAGGCTCATTTTTCTGTACCATAAGCTCTTTGGCTTTTCAATTTTTCCCTTTTTCTTTTGATTCTTTCCTTCACTTCAATTATATCCTTCCCCTCTTTTGTTTTGGGAGAGTGAAGTGTATTATACAAATAGGCACCCCCAAACTTAGGCTTTTGCCTCTTTCTTATTACTTTTCCATTGGGGTGCATCAAACTTGTTCACTCTTTTTGTTTCTTCTTTTTAACACAATGTACTCCACTATTTCATATTTTCACTTATGGCACAATTTTGTGGGAATATGGGGTGTCAAAGAAGAAGTTTTAAATTTAGGCTCAATGGGGCTGACTAGGGATATTTTTAAAGTACGGGATAGAAAAGAATGGTAAGAATTGGCTATCAAAGAAATGTCTGAGTCATCTCCCTAACATGCATATCCTAACTATTTCGCCTCAAATAGCAAGCACTCATAACACATAAGCATTTATCATTTAGCATGCATAACTCAAGCAAGAAACTCCAATAGATGATTCATGAGCTTTTGGCATATCTAACCTAAGTGTTTAGATTAGTTGCTTCAATTCCTTTACATTATTCCACATTACTTCACTAGGTGTTTCTAGCAACTACAGCATACATGATCTTTGACAGGCAATTATGACTCAAGAAAGAAAAAAAATTTTGGTGACTCAAAATAAACATAAAACAAATATTTTTTTTTTTTTTAAATAAAACATAACATGACACACAAATAAAAACTAAAACACAAAAACACACCCCCAAACTTAAATCACACATTGTCCCCAATGTGTGTAGACTCCAAGACAGTAAAGAAAATAAGACACTTACAAACTTTGGTTAAAATGGTGGTGGTGGCGGTGGATAATGCATCGACCATTGATTGAACAAGGCACTCAGCTCGTCGATTTGTTGCCTTGTTTCTTGCTGTCCTTGTATTATCGCTTGCGCGTCCGCATCATCTCCTTCGTGTTGGTACAATTGCCCCATTGTGGGCTCTGAAGGTTCTCGCTTCGTGGTTGGCGCCGCCGGGTCTCGCCTCATATCGAGCCCCTATTTCGTGCTCATCTTCATCCATGGCGGCCTCTGCTGCTGCCGCGGTGCTCTCCGTCTGCCATCAAAGTGGGTCCGTGTTTGGGCGTTTTAAATTTCTGGATTCCCGCCGCCATGTTCGCTTTAGCCGCGCGCGCCAAACATCTGCTCAAGGCCGGGACTTTCGAGCCGCGCCGCTTCTGGCGCCGCGCGCTAAATTTCTGCAAACTTTCGAATTCTACCGCCGCGCCTCGCTCGGGAGCCGCGGCGCTAAATTCTGCGCTGTTCAGCTCTTTGGCGCCGCACTGCTTCAGCCAAGGGCGCTACCCGCTCGAAATCGACTTTCTTTCGCCGCTTCGCCATTCCTCAGACTTATCAATCACAGCCAAACACAAGACCCCATGACCGTGAGATTGTTCTAGACAAAATAAAATAAACTAAAGATCAAATTAAAATAACATAATTGAAAACGCTGGGTTGCCTCCCAACAAGCCGTTTTTACGCCTTTTAGCCGGACGCAATTAACCTTTCGAGTGCCCATCGATACTTCGCGAATCGCTTGCAATCCACGATTTATTGCTATAGGTCTCAATTTCCCTATAACTATTTGTTCAAACAGGGCCTTAAACATACAAGTATCCCCAAGCACACAAGATGAGTTTGTCTTTAGGCTTCTTATTTTAGGAAACCGTGAAATTCTCTACATCTCTCGACTCGGGTTGCCTCGATGGTATGCAATTCCTAATTGGGAGTCATTCGTGATAGCTAGTGGTGTTTCTTCCGTGATAGGTGCATGAAAAGGATTTCCACGTAATCCAAGAAGGTGAATAATTGGATTTCTCGCAATCTTTTCCTTCTCTACACCACCTATCTCACCAAATTCCTCAATAGTCAGTGTGATTCGTGCTCCTCAACTTGCTGTTCGTTGAATATGATCGCGAAGTTCTCGCTATTTGCTTTCCAACCTCTTTATACCCAACCTCATTTCGCCCATGAACCGAAGCTGGGACCTCGTGAGACCGAGTAGAGTTTCTCGTAATTCCTCCCTCTCTTCCTCTATGGTGGAGCTCGATCATATGACAAGAAAATCCATATCTTCGTGATCCCCGAGATGCATCAAAACCAACAAAGAATCACGGCACTTTGTTTTCACACAATAAATACATAAAATAAACAAAATTAAAAACTATACATAAAACCAAATTAGAAATTAAAAATAGATAAATTTGATATTGAACTATTGCTTAATCCCTAACGGCGCCAAAAACTTGATGCGCGATTAGATGCACACACTTTTAAACGCAAGTGCACGTTATCGTATCGAGTATAGTCTTAGATAAGACCGAATATCGCCCCTTCCGGGATTAGGTTCAAGTACCAATTGTCTATTTTCTAGTATCTATTTGGTGAATTAATGAGTGATTGGTTGTTTATGACTAAGAATTATAAAAGCTAATTAATTATAACGATTTAATTCAGATGTGATGAGAATAGGGCTTCTATGTATCCTTACTATCCGCTTATGTTACTTACTAATGCATTACTTATGGTGTTCTTCTTTGGAGAAAGCAGGTTTACGAAATCGTTTTATACTCCCGTTAGGGTTATATAAACACTCAACCCCAAGATTGTTCCTTACCTAACTTTCACGATAAGGGTAACTCTATAGGAGGATTAAGCACAAAACCTAGTTGACCGTCACGCACAATGCGCAAAATTAGGTTGTTAAGCCTCTCATCAACGCTACAAATCTAATTGAGGTATTTTCATCCCCAACTCGAGACCGTCTACCCAACTTACAAAGATATTCACAATCCTCCTTTTCGTAACTGATTAGAAATCATATAGTGATAACTAGTTGTCAATTAGCTACCAAGAATTCAACTCAATTATTGGATAGATCTCTCAATAAGAATAATAACCATAAGCATGCATTAAGTTATAACATAAGGTTCAAGAAATTCAACATAGAAAGCCCTATAAGAGAATTAGTTCCTAGCCATGAATATGACAAGAACT
Source organism: Przewalskia tangutica (assembly GCA_029844215.1). Taxonomy (NCBI): domain Eukaryota; kingdom Viridiplantae; phylum Streptophyta; class Magnoliopsida; order Solanales; family Solanaceae; genus Przewalskia; species Przewalskia tangutica. The sequence goes on from CM056719.1 coordinate 2,297,386, forward strand.
AATTCAAAGTTCATCATGCAAAACCGAATTAAAGAAAAGAAAAGAAAAGAAATTACTAATGTTTGGGTCTCCAATCTCCTAGGCAAGAACACTTGTGTTTGGCAAGAAAGGAACCCTTGAAAACGCCAGGGTTCTCTTTTATAGGTTTAAAACGTCTCTTCTTTTTCTTCCAGCTGGCCCAAAAATCCGTCAAAGACCTAATTTTTCCGCGTCGCGCTGCCTCGCTGCCAAGGGCGCGAAGTCTTCGCTCTGAATAATGGGCGCCGCGGCCCCTGATTTTGGCTGCAGGAGGCGCTACTGTCTGGATTTTAGCCTCGTCGCCACTTTCTCTGCTACTGCATCTCCTCTTTTGCCCTCTTTTTGCTCCTTTTCCGCCATTTGGCCATTTCAACCACTTTGACTCAATAGAAAGAAAAACTATCCTAATACGACACTTATATGTGCAAAATGGGACAAAAGACTAACTAAAACAGACTCAAAAGGTGTATATAAAATACACCGATCAGCTGACGCTGAAGAAGAACTACCGGGAAAAGATGGTGATTCTGTGGAAGTGTTATGATCTAGTTGACTGAGAATGATGGGAAAGATGGCAGGCTCGTCAAGAAAAGAGTAATCCGGTTTTTGGAACTTTGTAAGATTCGAAAACGGGAATGTGGTCTCGTCGAATGTGACATGACAAGAGATGTGGATCTAACGAGTGGACAAGTCATAACATAGATAGCCCCTATTATTCGGTGGAAAGCCTAGGTAGACACATGGAGTTGACTGGGGAGCTAGTTTGTGAGGAGCAGTAGAGGCAAGGTTAGGATAGCATAGACAACTGAATGTTCGAAGAAGCTCATAAGATGGGACTCTATGATAGAGGATATCGGTAGGGGTCATATTGTGAAGGGTGCTAGTTGGGAGAATATTGAGAATGTATTCTTATATTTTAGCAGCATAGACCCAGAATGACGAAGGTAGGGATGCATGAATCAATAAAGTGTGAATCATATTATTAATGGTTCGGATGATTCTTTCAGCTTTACCATTTTGAGGGGAGGTGTGGGGGCAGAAGAAGCGAAATACCATGTCATTATTAGTACAAAAAAGGTGAAACATAGAGTTATTGAATTCACGACCATTATCGCACCGAAAAGATTTTATACCTTTTTCAAATTATGTTTGAATGAATGTTCGAAATTCAAGAAATTTGGAAAACACTTCCGATTAAAACTTGAGAGGATATAACCAAAAAAATTGAGAAAATCATCTAGTAAGATAAGATAGTATTTATGACCGAGAGAACTAGCAACAAGTGATGTACATAAATCGGCATGTATAATATCAAAAGGTGCAAAAGTAACACTAGTAGATGATTTAAACGGAAGATGAGTATGTTTGCCTAAAGAACAAGAAACACATTTTTGGGCAAGCTTTCCATTACAAGTAATGAAATTATTGCATCTAAGAAAGTTAAAAACTGGGGCTCCTGGATGACCAAGCCTATTATGCCATGTGGAAGAAGAAATGGCTGCTAGAGAGACGGGAGAGCTAGATCTGACAGTGGAGGTGAGAGTGAATGGATAGAGATCTCCCGTGTTATTGCATCTCGTAAGAGGTGTCCCCGTATGAAGATCCTTCACAGTGAAACTAAAAGGGTCAAAATCAACAGAGACATAATTATTACGAGTAAATTTGTGGATAGAGATTAGATTCATAATTACATGTGGGCATATAGGGTATTTTTAAGAGGAGATGGATTAGGAGGTGGTGTGTAGGGTGTACCATAACCCTTTACTGGAATGCGGTGGACACTACCAACTGTCACAAATTGAGATCTCCCGTGTTATTGCATCTCGTAAGAGGTGTCCCCGTATGAAGATCCTTCACAGTGAAACTAAAAGGGTCAAAATCAACAGAGACATAATTATTAGGTGAGAGTGAATGGATAGAGATCTCCCGTGTTATTGCATCTCGTAAGAGGTGTCCCCGTATGAAGATCCTTCACAGTGAAACTAAAAGGGTCAAAATCAACAGAGACATAATTATTACGAGTAAATTTGTGGATAGAGATTAGATTCATAATTACATGTGGGCATATAGGGTATTTTTAAGAGGAGATGGATTAGGAGGTGGTGTGTAGGGTGTACCATAACCCTTTACTGGAATGCGGTGGACACTACCAACTGTCACAAATTGAGGATGCTTTAAACCAAACAGTTTGGGAATATTACCTGCAGACCGGGTGAGGTGAGAAGTGACTCCGGATTCCATATACCAGTTGTTGTCGCCGTGCATATTGAGATCGCCAAGGCGACCCAACTCGATGGGTGTCATCTTGGCGAGGCTGAACCGCCGTACGTGCGAAGTGGGCTTGCCGCGGTATCGGACTTGCCGAGGTGGAGCGGGGCCCAACAACCCACGCGAGTAATCTTGGTTGAAGGTTGCCGGTATCGAATCGCGGTGGCGCTGCGCCAGAAGTGTTGGCGTGCCGCGACGCTGAACTGATTCTGCTGGCCCTGTTGTTGCTGCTGCTGATTCTGCTATCCGCGACCCTTGCCACGACCACGACCTCCTCTGCCGCGGCCCTGCTGCGGTTGAGAGTTTTCTGGCGGCGTTAGATCTTGAGGGCGCGTTTCGACAGCTAATGCCTTCTGATTGTGCTCATCCTACTTAGCACGTCGAGTCTCTTCGAGCAACACCTGCGAGCGAGCTTTGTTAAAACTTGGAAGCGGATGTTACACCTCGTAAGTTTAAGGCGATAATTAAGAATGTCATTAAGAAAATAGGATACGAATATTGGTTAATAAGTATGTTTTATGCGAATCCGGAAACTAGTACAAGAATGATGTGATTTCGGGAAAAAAATTGGTTACAACGGGCGTGACAATGAAAATTGAAAATGATTGTTATATAAAAATCATGTTATGGATTAGTAGCGTATATAAGTTACGACAACGAGGATACGAGGCTTTATGAAACTTTCAGGATTTAAAGGAAGCGAGATTAATTTAATTATACAATTAGGGACCAAAGTGTAATATTTAAGGGACCAAAGTGTTATATTAAATTTTCAGAATTTCTTGTTGAACTTGAGAAGACTCTTCATTTCCTCATTTTCTTTCATCTCATTCTCAAGACTCATTCCCTCTCTTCTCTCAAACGATTTCTCCATTTCTATAGCAAAAATTTGAAGATTTTTCTCCTCTACTTAGACTATATTACTCACCAAGAATTGGAAGCCAAAACAACACCCAAACAGTGGGTAGTTTCGGCCACTGCTGGCCGAGGAAATAGCCAAGAATTCTTCAAATTTTGGACAAGTTTTTGGGGAGAAAAACGCGTAAGGATGATGGGTTAATATTGTAGAACACATGTCATTTGGAGTTGAAGAATTGGGAAATTTGGTGAAGGAAAATCGATAAGACAGTGGATTTCGAATTAGGGACTGTTTGGACAAATTAAGGTAATATATTCTTCTTCTTATAGTTTAAATAAGGTGGCATGTTGTTGTAAATTGAGGGATGAAATTGTGTTAAGAGAAAACTTGGAATTTAGGCGATGCATGTGACTAATTGAGTGATTTGGCCGAATTTGGGACTGATTTTTAGTACATCGAATTTAATTATTGTTGTTGTTAGAATTGTCACAAACGGCATGTTGATATTAAGGAAATCTTGATATTGAAATTTGTAATTGATTATGAAACTGTTAAAATATGGATTGGATGTCAAGGAATGGAAAGAAGAGCTAAGGTAGTTTGTTCTTGGACCATAACATCTAAGAAAAAGTGGACATTGTCGCGTGGTAGTTAAGGGCTGTTTTCGTTGGAAAATTTATGGCTTTAGAGGCTGATTTTGTTAAGTTAAAATGCTGGAAATTTCATTAAGAAGATGCATGAACAATGTGGTAATTGCTAGCCTATGTCCTAAAGGAATAACGGTATAAAAAGGTGTAGGAAAGTTTCACATTTCCCTCTCGTTGTTGATTGAAGTGTGGGCTGTTTTAATGGACTACTTTTAACATGATTAAAGAGGTGTATGAACACGATAAATAGGTGTATTAATCACCTTAATTGCTATTTTGATTGTATTCCATAAATGTAAAGAGAAAGAATGTATTATGATGGCGTATACAAAGTATTTGGATTGTGTTGGTTATATCTTGAAGTTGTATCGTCTTGTTGGTATTGTTGGCATTTGTTGGAAATTGTGGAAGCGCGTATAAATAGGGGAAATGCTGCCCAAATTTTTATAGAATAGAAAGTCGTCATTCAATATAACTTACGTTAGAAATCATAGAATTGACGGACGTATTACCCTTTTTATAGGTTGAAGTATTAGACGAGACGTGTTCTAATATTGAGTTGGCTAGTTCGACTAAAAGGTATGTGAAACTCTTTCTTCTTTCTTTTGGCATGATTCATATAAAATGGACGTACGGCAAACGTACATGATTTCTACACAGTCTAACTCCTAAAGATATTTGTTATGAGGAGTGTCTTTGATTTTTACAGTAAAAGTTCATTTTAATGATTTCGTTGAGAGTCAAATGATGATTTAAATTGCATATGGTTGCTCATGATATATATTCGTGCAAAGTATTACTATTCCACTTCTCCGAGTCCCGGGTCGGCTTATGTTCGTGCACAACCTTGCATTGTTCACCGAGTCCCTCACTAGAGGGACGGCTTACGTCGGATGGATACATAGATGAGATGATGACTTCACCGAGTCCCAGTATGGGCCGGATTATGATATGATTCCACCGAGTCCCGCGCTAGAGGGTCAAATTACGTTATATGTATATATGTATATGATGACCATATGGATAGGCATTCATGGTTTTTGACTTGACTCTCATTTTTATAAGGCACAGTTGATTCTCTATTTTCTATGGCACAGTTAGATTGGCATTTGGTAATCTTACATGTCTTTTGTACGTTTTGACCAGTTATAAGTGTCTAATTTGTACTTTATGTTTCATATACTCGGTACATTCTTTCGTACTGACCCCCTTTCCTCGGGGGGGGCTGCGTTTCATGCCCGCAGGTATAGATACTTAATTTTGGTGATCCGCCAGTCTAGGGTTGTCAATCAGCTGTTTGGGAGAGTTCCATTGATTCGGAGCTTAGTCAGTTTGGTACATATCCTTAATCTTGGACCTATGCATATTTTAGGGGCACGACGGGGCCCTGTCCTGTCATATGTTGTTATCCTTCTTATAGAGGTCTGTAGACAGTTGTGGGTTGCACGTATGTAGAGTTGTAAATCTGTTTTGGTCAGCTGTGTTATTGTGCTCTGTCTTGGGATGTTCCCGTGTAGATGTGATACTATTTGGTGGTAGCCTTGTCGGCTTGCGTCCTTTGTTATATATGCTTAGATGTGACTCCTCATGAGACCGGGTTAGTTGTGTGTAAACACAGTCTTGCCGGCTTGCCTAACAGGACATGTGTTATGCTTGCGGCGTTATGCTGCCGAACTTCATATTGTCTTTAGTATCAGTCTGATTACGTGACAGGTGGGTATAAGGGTGCCCAATTAGGGCGTCGGGTCGCGTCCCGTCGGGTCGGGTCGTGACAGCGGATCTGCCTGTTGAATCATGGTGGCTAACGTATCATAGTCACCTTTGGGAAGACCCGCAATCAATTGCTACACCATTTTAGGATCCGAGACAGGCGTGTTGATGTTGGAGAGTTGATCCGCCAGTAGTTTCAATTGTCTGCAGTATTCAGTCATGTTGGAGAAATTTTCAAGGCGTGTATTGTTAAATTGTTCCTCCAAATACACCGCACGAGTGTGCTTGTTATCTTGAAAGATTTCCTCCAAACGGTTCCATAAATCAAGGGTTGTGGCGCCAGATTTCATGATAGTAAGAAGAAGATCCTGAGAAATACTACCATAAATCCATTGTTTGACGTCAGCGTCTAGACGACGCCAAGTAGACTTATCAACCTCCGGAGGGCGCGGAATAGTGTTATCGATGTGATCAAGCACGTTATAGAGACATGCATGATTACGAAACAGTTCAACCCAAGGAGAATATTGACTGTTTTCTTGATCAAGAAGAATGATGATATAATTCTTGATGTTGGTAACAGTTAGAGTGGGATGAAAAGAGGATGACAACGTGGTGGTGAAATTTATGGAGGTAGAAGCGTCAGAAGTGTTGGGGGAATCCTGAGTATCCATTTAGAGAAGAGAGGAAAGAAGAAGAAAAACCAAGAATTTTGGGATGAGAATGGGGCGAGCTGCATGAATCGCCTGAGGAGGGGGTTGGGCGGCGGCGGCTCACACAAAAGAAAATTCTAGAGTTTTGTGTTAGGCTCTTGATATCATGTAAGATGATATTAATCTCTCTTAGGGAGTCTTCTCATTAATATCAAAGTATATATAGTGTACAATATTCAACCATTTTACAATATGAATCCTAAACCTAATCACAAGAGGAATCCTAGTCTTACCATAATTATATTTACACAATATATGAAAATATTCTAATTATATGTAGGGAATATTGTTAGGACTATACACACGTTTACATGAAATATAAAAAAGTATGATTTTTTTGGAACAAGATAAAAAAGAATAGTATCATATAAAACAGAAACGAAATTGATTAATCACCTGGAGAATTTTTCCTTTGTCTCATGTCGAGTTCTTGCAAATGATTTTTGGAAATGGTTGTGAACGTTGTCATCATCGTTAAAATTCCTTGCCAACACAATTGCACCATTCTTCATTTTGAAGTGATGAAGAGGGTTAAATAATCTTTTGCTTAAATTTCCATAGAGATAACTCCTTCCTTGCATTGCTCTATGACCATGGCCTAGTACTGTCAAAATGATTTAAGCACCAACAAAATAGATCAAAGCAGGTATAGGCATAAGCTTATGGGACTAAGGTGCGCCACCTTAACAAAGCCGCGGCGTTATTCCATGCTGGCATAGAAGCCTCTCGCGCTAGCGAAGAAAATGCATTTTTTGGTACTGATGGTATTGGACAAGCTCTAAGAAAATATTCTAGTGTATTGGTGAAGGTCGAAGGTGGTTTAAATTCCAGTTATGACATTCTAGTAATTTCTTGAACGTTTTTGTATAAGTCTGTGGCTCATCATTTGGTCTACTGCCTATATTAAGAATTGAATAATGTTAGCGGTAAATACATTAAACCAAGCAATTTAATCTCAGTAACTAAAACTTAAAATGAAAATGCATATCACTTAATAATGATTACTTGATAAATGTGTATAAATGACATTTGTCTTGCATTCAGTAAATCTCGTTATTATAAATTTCCGACTCCACTAGTGATAGAGTTTACTTCCTATCTTAGGAATTGAATAATGCTTAGGAAATAACCTAGTTTGAAAGTATCAATATTGCGTGCAGTGGCGGATTTACTCTAAGCACCAGAATTTTTAAATTTTTTCGCTAAAACAGCAATATCAATATTGCGTACAGTGGCGGATTTACTCTAAACATCAGGATTTTTAAATTTTTTCACCAAAACGATGCCGTTTTGGCGTTTAACATGTTTTTTTCGTATGTTTACACCACCAGATTTTGTTGTATGGATCTGCCACTGATTGTGTGCCTTACGAAAGACATGCATGAGTAACCCAAAATTAGAAGGATAAACTTGCAATTCTTTGAAGATTATACCTTGTCCAAATTCTCCAAGTTTTTTGTTTCGATACATCTGGATTAAGTAAATAGTAGGTTAGTGAAGCAAAAGAACTTGAACATCAACCTTAAAGATATTAGATAAATTAGAGATTAACACAATAAATTAATCATTTAGAGATAGTAATCACAAAAACTAAATTCAAACCTGAAGGTGACTTTTTACATGGGCAATGCTGAGTCCTCTCACATTCATCATCTGAAGAACAAATTTCGGAGTGGCTCCTGCAAAGATGAAGTTAACAACAACAAAAATAAGTAAGCTAATTAATGGAAGACCTTAAACTCCTTTTAGTAAATCCAAAAATATCTAAGTTTATTTCCACAATCAAATCATTTAAAAGGTAATTGCGGATAATTCATATAACTAATCCTACTCTCTTCATTCCAATTTATGTACGTGCATGGCCACATTTTTTTTAGTTTGTTTAGAAAAAAACGACTACTTTCTAGTATGAAAAAAAATCAATTTAAATTTCACATTTTAGCCTTAATAAGCTTTTATAACTACACAAATATCGAAAATAATTCACAATTAAATAACCACTTTTCCGCTATGATAATTGAAAAATAGCTACAGTTCTAGAGTTTCACATTCCATAAGTAAAACTCGACATTATCGAAAAGTGGTCAGAGTACACTATTTCAACTGAATATTATGATATGTTGAATACCACAAATTTTAAAAGTTTTATAGTCACAAAAATGTTGTGACATATTTATAACGACAAGTTTTTAAGAAAATCTTTTCTTTCCTAAATTTCGTGTCTATTCAAATTTGCCGCTACAATTGTAATGGGGAAGTATTATCAAATCTCTTATTTATTTTTGTGTGTGTAAATGCAAAGTATCTACATTATTGTAAAGTAATAAAGTAGTAGGTGGACTTACTTTCTTGACCACCTAGTCTTTCAATGGCACGAATAAAAGAGAGATGAAGATCAGGAGTCCATCGAAGCCTTGGCAATTTTGATCTAACATATTGCCTAACTCTACTCTTATTTATGTTAACTTCATTTCCACAGCTACTATTATTTCCTTGTGTTGTTTTTTCACTTTCCACACTTAGAACTTCAATGGCTTCATCATCAGTTTCTGGACTTTTGCTATAATCATCAGCTTCTTCATTCAGATCAATGGATGACTCCTTTTCCATGTATTCTTCACTTGTCATTATTATTGTTTCTTCATGGCCATGATCCATTGACACTACAAAAAAAAACACGTGAATTAGCTATGAAATTCGTCGTCAATCTGTCACTAAATAATATGTAGCTAACATAATTTTTGTATAATCAATCACTAATTAATCTGCTGTCCTTAATTGTTAAATAAGATTACCGATAACCAAGTTGGGGTCGCTAACTCGCTATATATATATTCTCACTGATCATGTTATAACTTCATTTAATTCATCTCATGTCAATATTATATTCTCCTCATCTCGATTCATGTAATACACTTTTATTTATATGGGGGAGGAAAGAAGAAGCAACTAAGTATTCCAAATTTAGCGTCAGACAACTTCGACTCTGCAACAGAATTCGTCGTTAATTCTATTTAAGGATGAATTATCAAAAACTCATATTAATTACGAGCCATTTAGTGCTAGATTAGCAACGAATTTCCTCCCATTGATTTTAGTAGAAAGTGAATAAAACTTTAAGTATAAAAGATCCAACAAGACTGATTTTAAATCTTATCGATCGATCATTCCGAAAAAGGACCAGAATTTAATGATTCATATTAGAAAAAAGGAGAAATCTTAATTCATCCAATACAAACTTAGCAATTTTTTTTTTTTCAAATCAGTGCAACATAACAAAGAAGAATATTTTTAATTAACACTACGTTCCTAATTACACACAAAAAAATGAAAATTAGCAACGGACAACTTCTATCGCTAAACAATAAAAATTCATCATTAATCTGATTTAATAATGGATTATAAAAAATTCAATTAGCTATGAACTAATCAACGACAAATTTCGTAGCTAATTTCTATATTTTTATAGGTAGAAAGAAAAAAAGTTATAGTATCAAGGATCCAAGAAGACTAATTATAAATCTCACTAATTGAAAATCGAGATAAAGGACCAGAATTTTATAAATAGCAGGATTTATAACACTATAACACGAATTTCCGATAGATTTCATCGAAAATTCGTTTTTTTCTAAGTATCGAAGAAGAAGGAGAAGAAGAAGTAGTAGTTTCAAGTTTATTTCTCTAAATACAAACCAGAATAAACTTTGCTTCAGCTTTCAAGATCTTCTATGGATGATCAGCTGCTACAGAAAATTCAGACAGAAATAAAAGTATTTTCTCAATTGGTGTCAATTTTTTCTAACAGAGTTGGGAGGTTTTTGTTTCATTTGTCAACCATGAAATTAATCTTTAATGCCAATAGTCATCTAACAAGATTCATATATATATAATAAAAATTCTAATAAGAACAATAATATTGGTAGCTCATTATAATGCAATAATTCTTCCTTGATGGATAGTACAAATAATACTGGTCAAACTACTGTTGGTTGAAATCAATATAGCATGTGATTTCCCCAAAATATTAATTTTTTCTTTTGAAATTATCAATTAATAGGATAAGTAGGTCGATCTATATATATATATATATATATATATAGCAACTTTGTATTGGATAGAAACAACATCGTTGGCATACACAAGAAGCCTGGTAATTTCGAAAACCTCAACGGTCCCAAAGAATCCCTATAACTATCTACCACTCCCAACAACTCTCGTCACGTCAGCCTTCCTAGATCAAAGTGTCGTGATGCGCGTGGGGCATAATGACGTCAGGATGCTCATGTTGTCACAATTTGAGGGGGTGGGGGGTGGGGTAATAGTCTGAGTTTTGTATTATATATACAAGACTTAGAAGAGAATAAAACAGTGGACCGCATGCCAACTGGTCGCAGCCTTGGGCCTCCTGGTCGTGGGGCTACACTTATTTTCCACCGTCGCCATATCCTGGAAACTGGGCCCATTTCCAGTCAGCTTCCAGGTCTAGTTTCCTGGTCATCCGTTTTTTCCGTCTACTACAATTAACAAATTTTAAGCCCGCTTTATCGCGTTTGTGTTTTGGAGTTATCCATCTAATCATCGTGGTTACAAATGTTATAATTTATCCTCTAACAAAATCATAATTAGTCGTCATGTTATTTTTTATGAGTCTCAATTTCTGTTTGCTAAATTTGTAGTTTTGTGTCTAGTTCGTATAATTTTTTGAATGATGGAATCTCACCGTATATTATCCATCAGTGGGCCAACCACCGATTCTGGATCCGCTGTAGGCCCGGCCGGTAGCCCCACGATCTCATACATAGTACTGCGAAGACGGCCCGATTACGTGGTTGCCCGTTCTCGGCAGCGAGTCCACTTCTTTGAGCCATTACCTTCCCCGATGCCATCTTCAGTTCTTGGGCCAGCGGTCCCACATTCTCCTAGTTTCCCGTCCAATTATTGGGCCAGCAGGCCCACTACCTGCTGGCCAGTCTGAAATAATTCAGCCACCACCCTATAACTTGTCTCCTAACCATCTCGAGTCAATGGCTCGTCACTCGTAACCAACGTGGTATTTTTAAACCTAAATAACATTTTAATCTAAATTCTAATGTCATTAAATCACCCCTATCACGTAACCCAGTGTCTTCCCTACATGACCCAAATTGCAAATTAGCCATATAATGCTCTTATTGAAAATAAAACGTGGAGTTGGTGCCCCGTTCATCTGGTGTTAATATTATTCGGTCTATGTGAATTTTTACTCATAAAGAAAATTCTGACTGTTCTTTTGAGAGGCATATGGCCCGTCTTGTATGTTTCTTGGGGATAACTTGGTCTCTTGGTCGGCTAAACGTCAGACTACTTTATCACGATCCAGTGCGGAGACCGAGTATCGAGAGATAGTCAATGTGGTGTCTGAGTCATGTTGGCTACGTAATCTTCTACTAGAGCTGCATTTTCCTATTCATAAAGTTATCTTGGTCCAGTGTGATAACGTGCGTGCAATCTATCTTTTTGAAAATTCGATCCAAAATCTGCGCACTAAACATATCGATATATACATACACTGTGTTCGATAAAAGATAGCTCGTGGACAAATATGTGTCCTTCATGTCCCTTCGAGATACTAAATTGCAGACATATTTACTAAGGGTCTTCCCTTGGTTCTATTTGAAGATTTTAGGGACAGTCTCAGCGTCTGAAAAATGTCCGCTATGACTGCGGGGGTGTGACAGAAATATGTCACGAGATCCGAACCTTACCTTGTTGAGATCAAATTTGTTTTACAAATTTACCATAATTATAGAATTCTTGTATAAGTATAATTAGAATATTAGTAGTATAGTGGGAATATAATTTTCCATATTTGGAGATTGTAAATTATATATATACATTTTCATTAATGAAAATAATCAATGGATTATTTCTTTCAGTTTCATTGGTTCATTTCTTTTATTTTATGTAATGGACTTAAAAATAGCATGTCTGGTCCTTCTCTTTTCATTTACAAACATAATCCAAACATCGCAATTCTTCTTCTCTATGTTGATGATATTATCGTCAGTGTCTCTTCTAATTCTTTACTTGAATCTTTAATTCATACTTTGAAATTTAAATTTCCTATGAATGACTTGGGTACTGTTAATTATTTTCTTGGTGTTTCTATAGTTGCTCGCAATGGGGTTATTTTCTTTGTCTGTCCAAGTATGGAAAAGACCTCCTGAGTCGTGTAAATTTGTTGTCTTCCAAACCAGTTTCAATTCCTCTTTCTCCTAAGTCTCTACTTCATTCCGAAGATTCTCCTTCTTTTTCTGATCCGACTCTTTATAGAAGTCTTGTTGGTGGTCTTTAATATTTAACTTTCACCCGTCCAGACATTGTTTTTGTTGTTAATCAAGTGTCTCAATTTATGCATTCTTCGTTGGAGATTCATTATATTGTCGTCAAACGAATTTTGCGATATTTGCAAGATTCTTTGGATCATGGTTTATTTATTCCTGGTGGTTCTATCGATTGTTTACAATGTTACTGGGCTTGTTGCGCTACCACTCGTCGATCTACTTCAGCCAACTGTATTTTCCTTAGCCCAAATTCTATTTTTTGGTCTTCTAAGAAACAGAATGTTGTTTCTCGATCAAGTGTCGAGGCTGAATACAGAGCAGTTGCTCATGCTACAGCTTAAATAACGTGGTTACATTCGATTGTACAGGAACTTCATGTTTCTCCTTCTTCACCTTCTACAATATCTTGTGACAATATTAGCAGTATTTATCTGGCACAAAATCTTGTTCAACACACTCGTACCAAACATGTTGAAATTAATATTCATTTTGTTCGGAAAAAAGTCATCGCATGCTTTCTCCAAGTTCAATATGTCCCTAGTCAAGCTCAACTTGGTGATTTATTGACCAAGGCACTTCCTTCACCATGATTCTTGTTCCTACGCGATAAGCTTTGCATTCTTTCAGATTAAGCATCGCTTGAGGGGGAGTGATAAAATATAATTGTGTTATTTAAATTATTTAGATTACTATTGTACTTAGGAGGATAATTGTACTTATAGATTTGACCTTATCCTTTTATCTAGATGTACACTATATATGTCATTGTATCTGTAAACGATGTTCATCAAGAAATTAATATATATATATTGTTTCAAAATTTAAAGGTCACATGACACGATTGTCAATTATTTGAAATCCGTCCTCTTTGTGACGAAGATAGTACTAATCATTTGAATTTTAAATGTCAATTTGATAGACAATGTTTACCATACTCTTTCTTTTTATTATATATAAATAAAAAATAAACATTTTTTATTATTTTAAATTTTGAATTTGACATGAATTGCTCAAGAATAAAAAAAATTAAAGGATATTCTACTAGGTCAAAATATTGATTTCTTTTTTCTTTTTTTTGACGAAGAAACCCGCAGTCGCTACTCTTTCGAGTGCGGACAGGGTAATTTCTTTTCTTCACGTATGCATGAAAAGTTGACATTCTATTATTTTCAAATTTCAAATCATAAATAAGAATATTTTTAATCATTTCTTTTATTTATTTATTTCTCTAAAGAACAAATACTCCTAACTCTTCATGCATGATGATTGATCAAGACATATTACCTAGAATTTAGTGGTTAATTAAATACACATTTATTTATTTTAGAATTGGTACTGGTTAGATTGTTAATAATTACACTACATGTGATTATACTATAATTTTATTTTTATATCTTCTTCCGACTTAATACTTATTCACAAGTCATAACCAACATTTCATTAATTTATTTCTAGTTTGGCTTCCTTCTCTTCTTGTTCTTTTTTTCCCTTTTAATTTTCAACTCTTATAGATGGCTGTGGGTTTTCTTTTTAAAATTATGAGTTTATTCCGTAATTGTTACCAGAATTTCTAATTCTTTACACCATACCACATATATATAAATATGGACAGACTTACTTAGAAACGATTTTTCCTCCTGATCTAATGTCTCTATCAACTAAATTTTCTTTTTTCAATGGATTGATACTAATTTACTTATGCATGCTCCTATCGGATCCAAGAAAGGGTTGATGCAGTGGCGGCTCTAGCTCAAAATGGGCTGCAAGCAACCTTGCCAAAATGGATAGGCTGCAGTAAACAACGGACTTCAAATAAGGGTACCCCAATTATTTGGATCGGAAATGTCTAAAGAAATATCTTCCTCCATATTTGCCTCCACAATATTCACTGCAACTTCTCCCACCAAATTTTCTTGTACTTCGTAACTTCGGCAATATTATTATTAGCCGCAACTTCTTCTTCCTCTTCAATGGGTACTTGTTGTCCGTCATCTTCTTGAATATCATCCACACTCACTTCAACATCTTCGTTCTCCTCATTATGTTTTTGCTTCTTGAACAAGGTTGCAATCTTACCCCTTTGTTTTCTATTACTTCTGCGATTGTCAATCTTTTTCTTAGTTTTTCTTGTCCACACGCGACCATATTGAAAGAGAAGAGACCTATTAATTTGGGATGTAAAAATTATTCTCAATGCGGATGAAAAGAGAAGATAGAAATTGGTATTTGGTAAATACCTAAACCTAATAAAAATATATTTTTTTTTCTACAAAATATGGGTTGTTACATTTACATAATAAAAATCTGCGCACTAAACATATCGATATATACATACACTTTGTTCGATAAAAGATAGCTCGTGGACAAATATGTGTCCTTCATGTCCCTTCGAGATACTAAATTGCAGACATATTTACTAAGGGTCTTCCCTTGGTTCTATTTGAAGATTTTAGGGACAGTCTCAGCGTCTGAAAACTGTCCGCTATGACTGAGGGGGTGTGACAAAAATATGTCACGAGATCCGAACCTTACCTTGTTGAGATCAAATTTATTTTACAAATTTACCATAATTATAGAATTCTTGTATAAGTATAATTAGGATATTAATAGTATAGTAGGAATATGATTTTCCATATTTGGATATTATAAATTATATATATACATTATCATTAATGAAAATAATTAATAGATTATTTCTTTCAGTTTCATTGGTTCATTTCTTTTATTTTATGTAATGGACTTAAAAATAGCATGTCTGGTCCTTCTCTTTTCATTTACAAACATAATCCAAACATCGCAATTCTTCTTCTCTATGTTGATGATATTATCGTCAGTGTCTCTTCTAATTCTTTACTTGAATCTTTAATTCATACTTTGAAATTTAAATTTCCTATGAATGACTTGGGTACTGTTAATTATTTTCTTGGTGTTTCTATAGTTGCTCGCAATGGGGTTATTTTCTTTGTCTGTCCAAGTATGGAAAAGACCTCCTGAGTCGTGTAAATTTGTTGTCTTCCAAACCAGTTTCAATTCCTCTTTCTCCTAAGTCTCTACTTCATTCCGAAGATTCTCTATCCGACTCTTTATAGAAGTCTTGTTGGTGGTCTCTAATATTTAACTTTCACCCGTCCAAACATTGTTTTTGTTGTTATTCAAGTGTCTCAATTTATGCATTCTCCGTTGGAGATTCATTATATTGTCGTCAAAAGAATTTTGGATATTTGCAAGATTCTTTGGATCATGGTTTATTTATTCCTGGTGGTTCTATCGATTGTTTACAATGTAACTGGGCTTGTTGCGCTACCACTCGTCGATCTACTTCAGCCAACTGTATTTTCCTTAGCCCAAATTCTATTTTTTGATCTTCTAAGAAACAGAATGTTGTTTCTCGATCAAGTGTCAAGGCGGAATACAGAGCAGTTGCTCATGCTACAGCTTAAATAACGTGGTTACATTCGATTGTACAGGAACTTCATGTTTCTCCTTCTTCACCTTCTACAATATCTTGTGACAATATTAACAGTATTTATCTGGCACAAAATCTTGTTCAACACACTCGTACCAAACATGTTGAAATTAATATTCATTTTGTTCGGAAAAAAGTTATCGCATGCTTTCTCCAAGTTCAATATGTCCCTAGTCAAGCTCAACTTGGTGATTTATTGACCAAGGCACTTCCTTCACCATGACTCTTGTTCCTACGCGATAAGCTCTGTATTCTTTCAGATTAAGCATCGCTTGAGGGGGAGTGATAAAATATAATTGTGTTATTTAAATTATTTAGATTACTATTGTACTTAGGAGGATAATTGTACTTATAGATTTGACCTTACCCTTTTATCTAGATGTACACTATATATGTCATTGTATCTGTAAACGATGTTCATCAAGAAATTAATATATATATATTGTTTCAAAATTTAAAGGTCACATGACACGATTGTCAATTATTTGAAATCCGTCCTCTTTGTGACGAAGATAGTACTAAACATATCTTGACGAAGATATGTTTAGTGCGCAGATTTTGGATCGAATTTTCAAAATCGTTAATATTATATATACCAAGGACGTCTTTAGAGTATACTAGTATGACTCTTTATTTTGATATAGATGTGCAACTTGAATTAGTATCAAAATTACGTATGAAAAAAATATGTTTTTATATTACTTATTGATGTAAATTCATCTTCAAATCCATATGAAATATATATTAATAAATTTATCTTATGTATTGATCACAGATCTCACAAGTAGGATCACACTGAGTTTGTTATTGTTGTTTTATATGGTGTGGCCCTCCCAATTTCCCATCATTTTGACGAAATTAAAAGTACCTAGCTAATACTAATATATAGTAGGTGATAAAAATGATAAAACTAGCTGGACTCAAAGCAAATGACAACTATCTTAATAGTATAATTCCATTAGTTGGTGACTTTATATATATATATATATGTTTGGTCAAATTTACTCCCTTACCATCCCCTGCTTTCAATATTTTGAAAAAGAATGAAGGTGTTTTTTTATAATTATTTGGTATTCGGAATTTATTGACCTACAAGTTCAAATTCGTGCATCATAGGGCACATTTAAGTAATTTTCGACAAACATTCTCGTTGGAACATTGTTGGAAATATGAGATTTCTTATGAAAAGTCCGTCGAAAACGTTTCCAACGAGCTAATTTTCGAACGGATTTCTTCGGAATGTCACATTGTTTTAATAGTGTTGACTGTTAAGTCCTTTTTTTTTTTTTTTGACGAAGGAACCCGCAGCCGCTACTCTTTCGAGTGCGCACAGGGTAAACCCCGGGCTGACGCAATAGCCTGCAAACCACATCAACCGATTAACCACACTTGGCAAGTCATGTGTGACAGGCTCAACTAAGAAGGTTTATGCAGGGGATCGAACTCGTGACCTTGCGGTTCCGCGCTTTACTGCTACACCAACTTGGCTACCCTTGCGGGTGTTGACTGTTAAGTCCTATTGTTAGAGGTAGAGGGTTCTCATCCGTCCCTCCATACATCTTAATAGAATTTGAAGAAATTATGAAAAACAATTAAAGGAATTGTAAACTTTTACTTTTTGGATGGAATTAAGGTTGAGTGGCATAAATTGTAAACAATTAAAGACATGTGAGTGGCATAAATGTTAGTTAAAGATACTTAAATAGCATAATTTAATGTTGACTCTTTAGTTCTAGGCTAACCCAATAATAGCTTATTAAATTAACAAATTAAAGTTCATTCAGTGCAATAGAAGTAAACCAGACCCCTACCCCTTGTAAATCAAAACATTTTATAATCTTTATGATTTTTCAATATTGATGGTATACAACAACAACAATATTATACCCACTACAAGTGAGATCTTGAAATGGTAGGATGTAGGCAGATCTTACTCCTATTTTTGTGGGGTAGAGAGGTTGTTTTCGATAGACCCTCGGCTCAAACGAAACATAATCGATGCAGGATTGTAAAGAAAATAAGACAACAAAATATTAAAATACAAAACAGATAAAACAACAAATAATAACACGCACTGAAGGTTAAAGAACTATGCGATATCTAGACAGAATGCGACATTATACTTGAAAGAATTAATCCCTTGATTTTCTTATTGATGAAAGACATATATATACAAGTTACAATAGGAGAATCATATTCCTACTTTACATCTAAATCTCTATTCTATAAGGATACAATTATGGTAATATTATAACCCTAATTAAGGTACAAGAGTGTAACACCCCATTTTAACCGGAGTCGGAAACGGGATTACTGCTACATATGGTTGATTCCTAAATGTATTTTAAGGAGTCGCCACCTAATTATTATAGTGAATTAGGACACTAAAAAATGTAGCATAAAATACTACAAATGACTTCCATTTAATGGTCTGCGAAATTAGTGAGATTCTGGATCAGGGTTCTTTATTATCCTAAAGGGAAGGGGTTAGGCATCCTTTAAGATCCGCTAACTTGCGGTTGTTCGTTCAAACCTAGGTTAATTATTTATTGCTCTTTTTATTCTACCTATTCTAAGCATTTTACATAATTTACAATTAAAATAAAATACAATGCAAAATAATAAAAAACATGAAATTAAATACGACATAAAATAAACTCCGGGGCATTCTTTTTGAAATGCATCTCCGGATACCTGCATAAACACTTAGTAAAAGTATTAGTAATAGAATACATCAATTTTAAAATAATAGCAAAAATTAACAAACAAAGCAAATAAATCCGTCTTTTGTACAGGGGAGGCCTTGGAAATCAGACGGGGATTCCTTCATCGGCCAGTATTATTAAAAGCAATAAAATAAATAAAACTTTCGGATCCGCGCCAAAACAGTAATAGTTTTAAACACGGAGGGCTCAGATATGTAAAAATATAAAGTAGGACAGCCTAAACAAGTGCGGCTGCGAGAATTCGCCTTGCCAAGCACATGTTGGTTATCCGGTGTAAGTGGAAGAAATCATCCTTGCCCAGAAAGCTTCATTTATTTTATTTTCCGTCTTTGCAACTGTGGAGGCCTCAAAAATCGACGGATAACTTTTTCATCGGCCAAACAAGTGTAGCATCTTGTTCAAATCAGTAAAATACCAACAGTGTAGTATTTGTTCTAAATCAGTAAACCAGCAAAAAAAATGCCCAAAATCAATAGCAATATGGCCAAAACCAGTCCAATAATAAGGCCAAAAACAGTAGTAACAATGCCGAAAATTAGTAGCAAAATAGCCTAAAAATCAGTCCAGCACCATGGCTAAAACCAGTAGCGAAAAAATAACCCGACAGAAAATAATCAATACCAATAGCGTGAAAATCACCCAACACCAACAAGAAACAGAAGATAGTAACTAACAACGTCGCGGACGATTCAACAAAACGATGAAGCAATAACCAACATTCACGGAGTTTTTAAACTCGTGACGATAAAAATAAGAATCGGTCAAACAACCAAAGATTTCAAGAAGTAACAACAGAAGAACTCGCCGGAATTTTAAGAAAGTCCGGCCCAACTCAGAAAATCATGTTATCAGTCATATATAAGACAAAGAGAAGCGATGGCGGCTTCGCACGCGAGTCGCCGGGCGACGCCACGATGATTGATAGAACGATGGCGGATTCGGCGCGAGGGTTCGGCGGTGTGGTGGTTCGAGCGATGGGGGTGTGGGGTAGTGATTCGCCAAGGTGATGGTTTGGACTATCCACCGCCGTAGTCACCTCCCGGCGAGGCGGTGGTGATGTTGGTTCGTGGACAGAGGTTCGACGGTGGGAGTTCGACAGTGGTGATGGGGTTCGCCGGAATGGGGGTGAGGGATTTGGAGTGTTGCGGCTGATGTTAAAATGGGTGTTCGCCGGAGCGCCAAGCTCGTGGCAGCGGCGGTGAGTGAGGTGAGAAGTGCTAGGTTTAAAAAAAATGAGAGAGAGGTGGCGGCCTTAAGAGTGATGTTAGAGAGGCGGGGTTAGATAATAGAAATTTGAGTAGTTTAGTTTAGGGTGGGTAAGGTTTTATTTATAGGGGGTATTTAGGTTTAGGGTTTTGTTTAGTTTTGGGGGGGAAAAATGAAAAGTGGGTTTTGATTTTAGGGGGGAAAATAAAAGATGAAAGTTTTGGGTGAAATTAAAAAGAAATGGTGTTGGATTGGACTGATTCAAATTGTGTCTTGGACTGGACTGGTTTGACAAAAATGGAAGGCTGGTTAATTATTTATGAAAAATTATTTAAAAGATGCAAAATTATAAAAATGCAAATGTCGACGCAATAATACTAAAATGCAATATTTAAAACATGTTTAATGCCTGATTAAAAGTAAAAAATGGGATGTCAATTAATTATTTAAAAAGATGCAAATATTATTAAAATCAAACGACGGTGTAACAATAACAAAAACATAATATTAACAAAGACATATGCTTATTTTAACATAATAAGATAAAAAATGCAAAAAATGCTGATTAAAATGCGATGTGCTAAAATACTTAGAATTGCAACAAATATACAAAAAACGGGTCAAAATTGATCACAACGTGTCCTCTTTGTACGGAGATGATGGAAGAGTCTTCGGACAAAGATGTTGACTTGTAGCCAATTTTGTCCTGTTTTATAAACTATAAACTCAAAAATAGGGATGGTGCAGACCCAAAAAATGTCCCAGTGTCAAATCATGATGACACTGGGTCGTTGTGATGCAAAAATTAAAAAGCAAAGCTGACGCTGATTAAAAATGTCTCAGTGTCGAAGTATGATTGACACTGGGTTGCAGGTGATGTGGTGCTGAAAAAGACAAGGTTATTGTAGATGTTGATGGCGTCATTGCATAGACGCGATGCAGATGCTCGTCGTTGCATAGACGAAACATGAATGAAGCCGTTGCATAGGCTTAAAATGAAAGGACGTCGTTTTCGGACGCAATGCAGATGCTCGTCGTTGCATAGACGAAACATGAATGAACTCGTTGCATAGGCTTAAAATGAAATGACGTCGTTTTCGGACGCAATGCAGATGCTCGTCGTTGCATAGACGAAACATGAATGCAGCCGTTGCATAGGCTTATATGAAATGGCGTCGTTTTGGACGATCACGGATGCTCGTCGTTGCATAGACGAAACATGAATGAAGCGTTGCATAGGCTTAAAATAAAATGGCGTCGTTGCATGGGACGCAATCTGAGATGCTCGTCGTTGCATGGGCGAAACATGAATGGCCGTTGCATAGGCTTAAAATGAAAAGCGTCGTTGCATGGGCGCGATGCAGATGCTCGTCGTTGCATGGGCGAAACATGAATGAAACGTTGCATAGGCTTAAAGCGAAAAGCGTCGTTGCATGGGCGCGACGGTCTTCGTCGTTGCATGGACGAAACATGAATGAAGCCGTTGCATAGGCTTAAAATTAAAAGCGTCGTTGCATGGGCGCGATCACGGTCTTTCGTCGTTGCATGGACGAAACATGAATAAAGCCGTTGCATAGGCTTATATGAAATGGCGGCGTTTTCGGACGCAATGGCGATGCTCGTCGTTGCATGGACGAAACATGAATGAAGCCGTTGCATAGGCTTAAAATGAAAAGCGTCGTTGCGTGGACGCGATCACGGATGCTCGTCGTTGCATGGACGAAACATGAATGAAGCGTTGCATAGGCTTAAAATGAAAAGCGTCGTTGCATGGACGCGATCACGGTCTCGTCGTTGCATGGACGAAACATGAATGAAGCCGTTGCATAGGCTTAAAATGAAAAGGCGTCGTTGCATGGACGCGATGCAGATGCTCGTCGTTGCATGGACGAAACATGAATGAAGCCGTTGCATAGGCTTAAAATGAAATGCATTGGTTTAGGCGTGCACAACTGCGACCGTGCAGGTTGAGATAGCGTCATTGCATAGGCGTTGTGCGTTTGTAACCGCGTGGGCCTACTGTTGTGTTCCTGCCTTTGCTGATATGAAGATCCTGCACTCAAAGAAAACTTGTGAGTTTTTTAGGGAATGAGTGGTTGATTAGCGTCGACTCTGTAGCTTTGGCTCTTGGCGCTTGCATTCTTGGTTTGCACTGAAGACCTAGTTGGCCTGCTTTTTCCTGTCTATTGCCATTTTCTTGCACTGAATTCCTTAAAATGTCCCAGTTTCTGGTAATGAAGAGGTTGAAACTGGGTAAGGTTGCCTCTTGACGCTATTAAAGCGATCATGTATGCAATTTTTTTTTCATGAATGAAAAGCTAATGCGAGAATATGGACCAAATCGAGTCCAGTGCAAAACAAGGAAAACATTTTTAATGGGTGGCCAAGCCGATGTGGTCGTCACGTATCCGTAGAAGTCGGTCAAGACGTAGTTAAATGCTGCAAAAATAAGAAATTTTTATGATTTTAAAATGATGTGGGACCGAAGCCGATGTGGCCGCCTACGTATCCCGCTGAGGGAATCAGGTCAAGACGTAGTTCGTGAAGCAAAATGATTTTTATGTAATATGCATTTTGTTGTTGTTTTTTTTTTTTCTGAAAAAATGGAAGACGACATTACGTTCTGACTCCAGTTGATAACAACAATTAATATTGTGCATAAGGATGTTCTTTTATTGTTTTCGCCTAACGAAGTTTGACTCGTGTAATTCACACGATTTGAGATAGTACCTCAAACATACCGAGTGTCGACACACTTGCTTGCATCGAGTTTGAACTAAACGTAATCTCATGTTTCAAATGCCTCACTGAAAGAAGGTCTCATCTCACATATATTCCGGTATTTTGAATTTTGGGGCGTTGAGAGAATTGCGCTCACACTCAAAAGATGTTCAATGCATGCAATTGTGATACCATAGGCTTGGCGTCATGTAAGTATCCACTAATGTGAGAACCCTCGGATAAGATCATGTAGGGCTTGTCACGGGCTTGTAATGTAGGCTTGGTGAAAGGAATGGATATCATTTGGGTAAAAGTGACTAATCATTCCTCGAGAGTTGGACTACGTCCATGCTTGATATTTGTGTGTTTTAATGCTGACTTGCTTTCTTTTTGTCCCAGTTTTTCTGTATTGACTTCTTTTGAATCTTTCATTTGGAGCCCTTTTTTTTTTTCCGGGGTTATGTATTCCCTTTTTTTTTTTTTTTTTATCGGGGCTTTTGATTTCCTCTTTATGTGAAGTCGTTTCTGCTTTCATTCTTTGAGACTTTGACAATTTTTGTCTTTGCAAACTTCAATATGAGGTTTTGTCAGCCATTTGCACATTTCTAAAGCACTCGAGGAGGTCGGGCCAAGAGAGGGATAGTGCGTACGCACTCAGAAAGGGTATAGGTGTAATATGCGGTTGTCAAAAAATAGGTTTTAGGCTCAAAGGGGTGTACTAGGGATAATGTTATTTGGTAGGCTGAAAAGGCTCAAACGGGTCAAAGAAAGCCTACGATCATTTCCTACACAGAGTGTTACTCAAGATTTCGCCTCAACAAACATTCAGGCCAAGTTCTAGATCACAATGCAATACAATTGAACTTATTCAAATAACTCACCACACAATGCATATGAAACGATGAGGTCGGCTTCATTCTCATCTTGGAAACATTCAAGGCAATGTTATCTGCGGGTATGAATAAGAGGTACCAAAAGAATATATGGTTTACCACAAAGTCAACTCATACTGATTATCACTTTTTTTTTAATGCACAACTCTAATCAGATTGGTATCAACAAAGTTAAACAATAATACTAAAAATGTTTTTTTTATATTTTTGAATAAAGTATTTCTTCTTTTTTGTATTTTTGAATAATTGTTTTTTTGTATTTTTTGAACAAATGGTACGAACCGAATAGGTCGCCACGTATCCCGCCGAGGAATCAAAGCGTAGTTCGTTCAAATATGTTATAAAACGCATGCTTGAAAAAAAAATTATCAATGAAAGGATGGTAATGTAAAGCTATGCAAAAGAAAATGATTGTCCACTGTGGACGAATGCAAAGTAAAATGAATGCCCGAGAACATGATGAATGAGATGCATGAGTGAGAAATGTGTTTTTTTTTGTTTTGTTTTGTTTTTTTTTTTTTTGTAGTGTTTTTATTTTTGTGGTGTCGAACCCAAAATGAGTTGCCTACGTATCACACCGTGCGGTGAGAATCAGACACGCGTAGTTCGGAATAATTATGCTGTAAAATGCATGGTATGCGAAAACTATGTAATTAACGCTAAACATATTAATTTAATTTGCAAATATGAATAAAAATACAAAGTATAAAAGAATTGAGAGCGATGTCTCGTTGAATCTGGTATAAACTGACTTCTATTAGTCAACATAATTCTCGCTCCTTGTGATGACTTTTTTTTTTTTTTTTTCTTTTTCGAACGCCCTCGACTATTTGCGAGGACTGTTTTCCTGCAAAAATATGAGAAATAGGTGAGAGTGGAAAATGATAAAATAACAAAATGAAGGGGTGTGACCATATAGTCAGAGACTCCCCTGATTGGTTCGACCGGACTGGTGGTTGATGCTTCAAAGTCCAAGTCGCTATTCAAGAGTGATTTCTGTGATAGAAGTCCTGATTGCAATTGAAAGCAAAAATGCAAAAATACAAATGCTCGAGTCCGGAATCACAAAAGAGCGATTATTGAATTAAACAATATGTACAGAGTTGCTAGCGACAAACAATAATAAACAAAAACATGCAAATCAAGCGCGTGCCCTAATATGCTTGGGACCTCCCTTATGCCAGAGGTGAGCCTAAACGTCAAATATGCGGGATTGTGATAAAATAGGTCCAAGCCGTTAAACTGCAATATTTAAATCGGAAATGGCGACCAAATGACGGCACTTTTTCCAATTTTGGCGTGTCATGACCGTGCTTGGATCCGTCTATCATCATCACGCTACACATAGTATGCTAATGGGTCGTTGGGTTGTGAAACCCGTCGACAAGTTTGGTGGATTTCTAATTGTGGCGTTAATACCAAGGATTAACCCACCTAAGGTTTATGCATGCATGACTAATATAAAAGGGTGGTATAGCTTTATCTTAAGCTTTCTAAGATTTGGCCTATTAGGCGAGGTTCGGCGGACAACTCGAGTGAGAAGGCTACGTGGTGATCGACGAACCGATCTAACTCCACGCATAGCGCCAACTCTCCTAATATTTTGGGTGTTCTTGAAAGAAATTTGCGGGTCGCGAAGCACACCAAATAGCGTGTAGTGTGTGATAGTGTTAATTTTCCAGAATGGAGGAAATATGAACGGAATGACAATTTAAGGAAAGCAATAAAAGAATGTAGCAATTAAAGTAGTTAATTACAAAATAAAAACAAACCATATAAAATATTTACAACAAATATAAAAGCAAAATAAAGTGCAATATTTAATTAACCTGAGTTTGCTATGATCAAGAACCTGATATCCCCAGCGGAGTCGCCATCTGTAACACCCCATTTTAAACGGAGTCGGAACGGGATTACTGCTACATATGGTTGATTCCTAAATGCATTTTAAGGAGTCGCCACCTAATTATTATAGTGAATTAGGACACTAAAAATGTAGCATAAAATACTACAAATGACTTCCATTTAATGGTGCGAAATTAGTGAGATTCTGGATCAGGGTTCTTTATTATCCTAAAGGGAAGGGGTTAGGCATCCTTTAAGATCCGCTAACTTGCGGTTGTTCGTTCAAACCTAGGTTAATTATTTATTGCTCTTTTTATTCTACCTATTCTAAACATTTTACATAATTTACAATTAAAATAAAATACAATGCAAAATAATAAAAAACATGAAATTAAATACGACATAAAATAAACTCCGGGGCATTCTTTTTGAAATGCATCTCCGGATACCTGCATAAACACTTAGTAAAAGTATTAGTAATAGAATACATCAATTTTAAAATAATAGCAAAAATTAACAAACAAAGCAAATAAATCCGTCTTTTGTACAGGGGAGGCCTTGGAAATCAGACGGGGATTCCTTCATCGGCCAACATTATTAAAAGCAATAAAATAAATAAAACTTTCGGATCCGCGCCAAAACAGTAATAGTTTTAAACACGGAGGGCTCAGATATGTAAAAAATATAAAGTAGGACAGCCTAAACAAGTGCGGCTGCGAGAACTCGCCTTGCCAAGCACATGTTGGTTATCCGGTGTAAGTGGAAGAAATCATCCTTGCCCAGAAAGCTTCATTTATTTTATTTTCCGTCTTTTGCAGCGTGGAGGCCTCAAAAATCGACGGATAACTTTTTCATCGGCCAAACAAGTGTAGCATCTTGTTCAAATCAGTAAAATACCAACAGTGTAGTATTTGTTCTAAATCAGTAAACCAGCAAAAAAAATGCCCAAAATCAATAGCAATATGGCCAAAACCAGTCCAATAATAAGGCCAAAAACAGTAGTAACAATGCCGAAAATTAGTAGCAAAATAGCCTAAAAATCAGTCCAGCACCATGGCTAAAACCAGTAGCGAAAAAATAACCCGACAGAAAATAATCAATACCAATAGCGTGAAAATCACCCAACACCAACAAGAAACAGAAGATAGTAACTAACAACGTCGCGGACGATTCAACAAACGATGAAGCAATAACATTCACGGAGTTTTTAAACTCGTGACGACATTAAAAATAAGAATCGATCCGACAACCACGATTTCAAGAAGTAACAATGACGAACTCACGGAATTTTAAGAAACTCCGCCCAAATCGAAAAATCATGTTATCGATCATATATAACAGACAAAAGAGAGGCGATGGCGTCGCTTCCACTCGGCGAGTCGCCGGAGCGACGCCACCGATGATTGATAGAACGATGGCGGATTCGGCTGGCGAGAGGGTTCGACGGTGTGGTGGTTCGAGCGATGGGTGTGGGGTAGTGATTCGCCGGCAGTGATGGTTTGGACTATCCAGCCCTCGCCGGTAGTCACCTCCGGCGAGGCGGTGGTGATGTTGGTTCGTGGACAGAGGTTCGACGGTGGGAGTTCGACAGTGGTGATGGGGTTCGCCGGAATGGGGGTGAGGGATTTGGAGTGTTGCGGCTGATGTTAAAATGGGTGTTCGCCGGAGCGCCAAGCTCCGGCGAAGGGAGGCGGCGGCGGCGACGGGGCTGAGTGAGGGTGAGGGCTGCTAGGTTTAAAAAAAAAAATGAGAGAGAGGGCTGCTGCCTTAAGGGCTGCGGCTGATGTTAAGAGGGCAGGGGTTAGATAATAGAGTGGGCTGGGTAGTTTAGTTTAGGGTGGGTAAGGTTTTATTTATAGGGGGTATTTAGGTTTAGGGTTTTGTTTAGTTTTGGGGGGGAAAAATGAAAAGTGGGTTTTGATTTTAGGGGGGAAAATAAAAGATGAAAGTTTTGGGTGAAATTAAAAAGAAATGGTGTTGGATTGGACTGATTCAAATTGTGTCTTGGACTGGACTGGTTTGACAAAAATGGAAGGCTGGTTAATTATTTAACAGAAAAATTATTTAAAAAGATGCAAAATTATAAAAATGCAAATGTCGTATGATAATACTAAAATGCAATATTTAAAACATGTTTAATGCCTGATTAAAAGTAAAAAATGGGATGTCAATTAATTATTTAAAAAGATGCAAATATTATTAAAATAAAACGACGGTGTAACAATAACAAAAACATAATATTAACAAAGACATATGCTTATTTTAACATAATAAGATAAAAAATGCAAAAAATGCTGATTAAAATGCGATGTGCTAAAATACTTAGAATTGCAACAAATATACAAAAAACGGGTCAAAATTGACTGTCAACAAAGAGTAATTACTAAATATACACAAAATATACCACTATTCACGAAAGCGATGTTGGGTGATGGCGCTGAGCTTCATTTAACACACCCCTTGATCATGTGAGCGGTCTTCGTCTGTTGAGGCTCTAAAATCTTCAAAAATGATTGAGGGAAGACCTTTTGTAAAGATGTCTGCAATTTGATATCTGGAAGGAACATGTCAGACGCGTACTTGTCCTTTAGCTACATTCTCTCGAACAAGTGAATATCCATCTCTATGTGTTTAGTGCGCTGGTGCTAAACTGGATTACCAGAAAGGTAGATGACACTTATATTATCACAATATATCAATGTAGCCTTCTGAATAGGACAATGAAGCTCTAAAAGTATATTTCGTAACCAACATGACTCAGAAACCACATTGACTACCCCTCGATACTCATCATCTACACTTGAACGTGAAAGCATAGATTGACACTTGGCAGACCATGAGACAAAGTTATTACCTAAAAAATACAATAGCCAGACGTAGACCTTCTGGTGTCAAGACAACCACTCCAATCAGCATCTGTATAAGAGAATAGTGTAGACGTCGATGAAGGATACAAAAAGAATGAAGAATAAGAAGTATATGTCACAATCTTGGCATGTTAGTCGATTGTGGACAGTTTTGGCGTTGTCAGAGTCATTGGATATTATTGTTGTTAAACATTACCTATTACATGTTGACATAAAGGAATCTTGTTGTTAACAAGTTAATATAACTTATATAAAGTGTTGGATTATAAGAAGTTATGGAAACAGTTTTGGTTGTAGTAGTTGGCCGAGAACACCAACTAAAGGACTGTACTAATGGACTGTATTAGTGGATTGTACTAATGGATTGTATTAGTGGACTGTACTAATGGACTGTACTAGTGGACTGTTTTAGCGGAATAAAGGACTGTTTTTACATTGGACTATGAACTGATTTTAGTGGGTTGTTTGGTAGATTAAGGGGCGGAATTTTACACGTCAAGTTAGGCGGGTAATCCTCTTTGGTTAACTGTTGATTGTGCCCTTAAGTATGGCTTGATTGGTGTTGAAATCGGGTCTTGGAAAAGGTGGAAAAATACGTAGAAACAAAGGAAGTGCTGCCCAAATTTCCGTAGAATAGGAGGACCATTATTTGGTATAAGTCTTACACTTGATATCTTAGAATTGATAGAAGTATTATTGTCATTATAGGTTGACATTCTACGAGTGGCGTATTCTACTTAGCGTGTGGAATAGCTTAAAAGGTATGTGAACTTTTCATATTTTCTTTGAGCATGAACTTTATAAAATGATACTTGATAAAGTGTCTTGGATTTCCAAATGAGGATTTTAAACGAATTCGGATTTCATTGTGGTGTTACAATGATTTAAAAGAATAAGTGTCTTAATGTTGAAAGTAGAAGTTACTTGATTTTAAAGCCTTGAGTTGAATTTAAAAAGTATACTTGACTTGATCTTAAAGGTGGAAAGTGTCTTGATACTACGGGTGTTAGTGTC
Source organism: Przewalskia tangutica (assembly GCA_029844215.1). Lineage (NCBI taxonomy): Eukaryota > Viridiplantae > Streptophyta > Magnoliopsida > Solanales > Solanaceae > Przewalskia > Przewalskia tangutica. The sequence continues at coordinate 2,326,662 of CM056719.1, forward strand.
TTGGGGTTTATAATGGAAAAGATGTGTGGCGGACGTACATGGTTCTAGTTGGTTTGTCTAGAAAGGAAGTGGTTCTATCTATTTCATTAATAATACTTCGGGTTTTATAAAAAGGGAAGTTATTCTACTCTTAGAAGTTAAGGGTAGTCATGTTGTTGATTCTATGTTTAAGGCATGTCTAAATGGTTCCTAAGTCCTTACCAAGTCTTATGGGAGATGTTGGTAAGAGTGTTTAGTAAGCATTGGAGTCGAGTTGATCTTGCTAAGTTACAACACTAATGAGATTGAATTTATTTAAAAGTCATGAGACTAGATTTATTTGAAGTTATGAGACTTGATTTATTTGAAAGTCATGCGACTAGATTTATTTGAAAGTTATGAGACTTAGTTGAAAGTATATGAGACTTTACATGAAGGTATATGAGACCTTAATTGAAAGTATATGAGATTTGATTAGATGAAGTATAAGAGACTTGATTTATATGAAGTATAAATGACTTGATTTTGGGAAAGAAGAAGTAACTTGATTTAAGGGTATAGGTTACTTGATTTGAAAAGAATAAGTTACTTGAGTTTAAAAGTGTATGTAACTTGTTTTTAATAGTGAAAGTGCATTGATGCTACAAGTGCTAGTGTCTTGGGGTTTATAAAGGAAAGGATGTGCGGCACACGTACATGGATATTTTTAAAAGGAATGTATGATATTGTCTTGGTCGTTTTAAAAGAAAGACATGGAATTGCCTTGGTTGTTTTAAAATGAAAGGATGTACGACGGACGTACATAATACTTTTTGGGTTTCAATTCCCTAATATTGCATGATGTGATTCTTTTTTTATAAGAATGGATGTACATAGTACTTTGAGTTCAATTCCCTGATATTACATGACATGATAAATGTCTTGAGTTTTCTAAATTGATAGTTCATTCTATTTGTTCTAATGAGAGTCAAAGATCATTTTAACTTGCATATGTTATCTCATATAACCATTCGTGCGAGTGTTATATTTTCACATCTCCGTGTCTCTCACTAGATGGCCGATAACATTGTATATATATTTCATGGAGTAGCTTCCATGATGTGAGATGGTACACACTCACTGCAGGTCTGAAGGACTCATGTGGGTTCAATTCCCAGGACACATTTCATGGATTAGCTCTCTGTGATGTGGGTATCATGTACAGATATTTATTGCGGGTTCAATTCTCATGCGGGTTCAATTCCCATGCGGGTTCAATTCCCATGAATAGGATTGCATAATGATTCTGAGGGCGGATGACCCTGACATGGCTTTCATATTTGAAATGGTAATGATTTCATATTTGAAAGGGATACAATTGATTTCATACTTGAAGTGGTAATGATTTCATAATTGAAAGGGATACAGTTGATTTCATATTTGAAATAGTATTTATTTCATAACTTGAAATGACACGGTGGATCTTACTTTTAAAAAGGATATATTTTAAAAGGCTCAGTTGACTCTCATTTCTTTATATAAAGTACAGTAGTACAGTGGTACAATGATACAAGGTATGTTTGACTTTATTTTATATGGCATGGTTAGAGCTGGTAAGGTTTTTACTTGTCCCTGTCATCTTTTGGCCAGTTATGGTTTATTTACTGTACTTTATGTTTACATACTTAGTACTTGTTGTACTGACCCCCTTCGGGGGGCTGCGTTCATGCCCGCAGGTTTAGGTTCGCAGTTGGGTGATCCGCGTGTGTGGGATCTTGTTCAGCTGTTGAGGTAGCTTTCTTGTTCCGGAGCTTACCATTGGTACGGTTGGTTTAGACTGTTGTGTATTTCAGGATACGGCGGGGCCTTGTCCCGTCAAAGTTGTTGTCAAAACTCTTAGAGGTTTGTATTCATATGTGGGCTGGACTGACGTGAGTTGTATTTACATTGTTGTACAGTTGTAGTCTCATTCGGGTGTTATATATTATGGCAGCCTTGCCGACTTTGCCTTTGCTTGAAAAAAAATGAATGATGAGTGTTATTTAGCTTCCGCGGGTTACTTGTGTTGTATGGGTAGAAGGGTGCCCAGGTAGGGCACCAGTCGCGGGCCCGGGGTTCGGGTCGTGACAAAGGGTAAGGGTAAGGGTGTTTCTACTAGTAGGGGTAATAAGGGCAGGGGTACTTCTTCTAGCCATCATATTCCTCCTAGTCCTAGACATGACAATTTTGTTGATAATGAATTACTTCCTGAAGTACCAGTAGATTTAGATGAGGAGTTATTTTCTGGAACTCAACAAGACTTTAATTTAGAAGATAATCTAGATGACACACCCACTAATCTAGATGACACACCCACTAATGCACTTCAAACTGGAACGTCTCCTATTCCCCCTAGTTTGAGACGAGGCCCACCAGAACGAAAATTAACATCACATGTATGAGTTTTTTTTTTATAGATACGTAGAAAAGAAAGCTGCTAGATGCATAATTTGTAAAAACATTTATAAATTTAAAATTGAAAAAGGTCATGGCGGGACGGGAGGTTTAACTACGCATTTGAATAACAAACACAAAGCTAGGTGAGATGAATATAAGACTCAGATGTTGGGTGAGTCAATGCCCTCTCAGTCGGGACAAGATTCACATATTATCTCGCACCATGTACAGGGTCAAATTAACCCTATGACGGGGCAGTTGTAGGCCCTAAATACGATAAAATGAAAGATAGGGAAGAATTATCAAAATTAATTGCAGTGGAGGGTTTGCCTTTTTCATTTCCTGCATCTCCTGGTTTTATTCATTATATAAAATCAATGTACAATCCTGCTTATAACGGTTTTCTTAGATCAAATGTTAGGAAAGATGTTTTAAATTTGCACACGAATATCAACAATATTTACGTTATTATTTATATCATTATCCTGGAAAAATATCTATCACATCTGATATAGGTCGTAGTACTAACGGCCATGATTATTTAACGGTAACATGTCATTGGGTAGATTATAAATGGTGTATGCAAAAACATATTTTAGCATATAGATATATAGATAGTAGGCACACTGATATTTTTATTCAAGAAAATATTTCTTTTGTTTGCGATTATTATGGCATAACTGATAAAATCATGACTATTACATTAGATAACGCTTCTTCTAATATTTATGATGTTAGATTATTAAAAAATGTCTTAACTCCATCTTTTTCATATAAAATGTTCGTGTCATATTTATAACTTAGTTGTAAAGGATGATATATCACTTTTTGAAGACATTCTTGAAAAAATTCAATTTGTTATAAACTATATTTTAAAAAATAATAGAATACGACTAAAAGAATATAAAAAAACTTGTCACGATTGTGGTCTATCTTACAGAAAAGTTTTCGAAGAAGTATGCACTAGATGAAATTCTTTATACAACCAACAACGTGTTGCTTATGAGTGTAGACAACATATAACCCAATTTTTTAACGTCCGTAATCGAAATCCTATATAGCTCTAATATTTATATTACTTAGTGAATATATGGCAAAATCAGCTTATAAGACACCTATTAAAAAATGTTTCTAAAAATGAAAAAATATTTTATTCCTATTCCCCCAATATTTTTATTAGTGTTGTATTAAATCCGTCTATTAAAATAGATAGTTGTAAAAATCTTATTGAAACTATTTATTATTGCATAGATACACTTCCACATCCAACTTTTAAAAATCCAAATGACCCACCACCTATTGAAAAAACTAGAGAAGAAGTGTTGTCTATCATTCAAGATGAATGTAAAAAAGTATATACGCATTACAAACAAGAAAGTGCTAGCAACCAACCAACTTCCATGCCATATTCTTCTTCTTCTTCAACACAGCCTCAAAAACGACATGTTGTTTCTGCGGCTAGTGTTCAAAGTCTCAGACAGAGAATGTTTAGTGGTAACATTTCTAACCAAATTAGCGAGTTTGATATTTTTGTTTTGCAGAGTGTTGTACCGTACGAAGCAATTGAAAATTAAGAGGAACATGAAGACTTGTTAAAATACTGGAGGGAGAATGAGAAGAATTTTTCAACACTATCTAAGATGGCCCGAGATGTGTTGAACATTCAAGCGTCATCAACAGCGTCTGAAAGCGTGTTTTCTGCTGGAAGATTTCAAATAGGGGAGCACAGACATTCATTGGCAGGAGACTCATTAGAGATTGCAGCTCTATTCAGAGACTGGATTCGTGCGGAGCGTAGGAGGTGCGGCCAACCAGAGATCAGCGAGGAAGAAGACTACAACTACAACGAAATCTTATCTGACGGATGTGCAAGCGACGTCGACCAATTTGACCAAGATATACCAATTTCAACCGAAGAACCACACGAAATTATAAAAAAACTAAAAAATGTATTTCTTAAATTGTAATTCTTTTAATTGTAATTTCACTATGTTATTTATTTGCAACTTTCAATATCACGAAGTTGCAATTTTGAAATTGTATTACAAAAAAAAAATCATACTTCTAGTGATCTAGTCGAATAATATAAGAGACACAAAAACAGTCTTGAGATGTTTTTATTAAACTATCTTGTTATGTGTGTGTGTGTTATTTATTTATTTAATTTAAAGGCAAATAAAAAAATGAACCCACTCGACCCCACCCCGACCACATCGGTATCGGGATGGGGCAGCGGCAAACCCCGCCATCCCCGACCCCACCCTACCCCACCCGCTGCACTCGACCCCATCACCTCGTCCCTCGTCAGGCCAGCGCCACGTTGGCCAGCTCTAGTCGAAACATAGTCAGCAAACCTCTTATACCAAGCCCGTGGAGACTGCTTAAGCTATACAAGGACTTCTTCAATAAACAAACATGATTAGGATATCTAGTATCCCTAAACCCCAAAGGCTGATGCATATACATTGTCTCCTTGAGATCACCATGTAGGAAAATATTCTTCACATCTAGCTGATGAATGGACCATGATTTCGAAAGAGTCAAGCTGAGCACAGTACGTGTTGACACCCAATTTTGACTCATCTTTTGATTATTTCTTGCAATTTTAAGTATTTTAGGACACCACTTTTTAATCATTATTTTGCATATTTTACTTAATATTCTATGTTTTATTTTTCACAAAAATGACATTGCATATTTTATTTTTAAATTAAGCATTAGGTCGTTGTTAATATTATGTTTTACTATTATTACATCGACATGTTTATTTTAATAATTTTACATCTCTTTAAATAATTTTTCTTTTAATTAAATAAATCTTTTTGTATTTTTTAGTCAAACCAATTTAATGAAACCAGTCCAATCTGAGGCACAATTTGAATCAGTCCAATGCAACACCATTTTCAATTTCATCCAAACACACTCTTTTAATTTCCCCCAAAAATTAAATCTCACTTTTCATTTTCCCCAAAAAACCCTAAACCTAAACCTAAAATATCTAGCCTATAAATTAAATATTACCCTCCTCATTTTCCCTCCCAACGCTCAGCTACACCTCATAAAGACTTGAGTTCTCTCACTTTTACCACTCAAACCCTTACCCTCTCGGGCCTCTCCTCTCCATCTCTCACACTACTGTCGACAACCACCCTCACCCCACGCCCCTGCCTCGCCGGAGGTGATGACCGGCGGGAACGTCTCCTCTCCATCCTCACTCATCACTGTCACGCCACCGAAACCCAACCCAACTCAACATCCACAACCCTTCCTCTCATTTGAAAGAGATTTTCCTATTTTTTATGTTGTAAGCGTGCTCGATTTTGTACAAATCTAGTTCGTTGGTGGTCAGCTTTGTTGTTGAGGCGTCGCTCCGACACTCACTGTCGTTGAAGTGATGCCTCGAGCTCAGTGTAACGGTTTCAGGTTCTTACCGGATATGTAGACTCCGGCGAGTCTATTTTTATATGTAACTGTTTGGCTATGGCTTCTACCGTTTTTTGCTATTTTTCTGGATAACTTTGATTGGTTTGTCTCGCTCCAGCGAGTATATTTTCCGGCGTGTTGGCTGATTTGTGGACTGTTCTTAACATTTTATTAATTTGTGATAACTTCTACCCGGATAATTACTCCGGCGTTGCCTCTGTTTGCTCTGTTTTTTGCTTTCGTTCGTTGTTGTTCTACAAAAGGGAAATCGGATTGGCGTTGCTCTGATACTTTGTCGTTGAAGTAACGCTACTCTGATTCCATAGTTCCATTGACTATGCTATTGTTGCTGATTTTACATTATACTAATCCATTTGGGTACTGTATTACTTTGCTTTGCTGTTATTTTCTTGATTCTAATGCATCAGACTAGTGTTGTGCGATTTTTAGTTTTTCGGTGACTTTTTGGGTTTTGGTTCGCTGTTGTATAATTGTTGAACTGATTTTGAATAGATATTTGTGGCCATTTTGCTGAAGTATTTTGAGGCCATGGACTGATGTATTTTCGAGTCGAATTGTTACTAAATTTCGGTGCACTTCGTTGCATTTTAAAATAATTGATCGTTACCCTTTGAACCAAACTCGGGTTGTATTTTGTTGCTAACTTGCTGCTCTAATTCTCTTTAAAAAGAGAACAGTTGCCGCACTTTGATGTTTAATCTTGAGCTGTTGAACTAAAGATAGTTTTAATGTTATCCTTGCTGCCAATTGTAGTGGCCTATGGATAAACTTATTTTTATCTAAAACAGATAAAATAAACGACTCCGGATGACCTAGACGGGCATGCCACAATGAAGGAGCAAAAACTGTAAAAGTGGAGTGCATGGCTTGATGTGAGAAGCTGAAACTCAGTGTGATTAGATAAAGATCTCCTCTCCCTACTGTCACACTTCATGAGAGGGACTCCATGTCTTGAAATCAATTACAAAAACTCAAAAGGATCAAAATCAATAGAAATCCAATTATCAGTGGTGAATTTACGGACATACATCAAATTTTTTAATTAACTTTGGGGCATGAAGTGTATTTTTCAAGACAATTGATGGATGAGGAGAAGACAAAGTTTTATGACCATAACCTTGAATTGGAATTGAATTACCATTACCAACAATTATACCATGATTACTGCTCAAATTGGAATAAGACGAGAGAATATCTTGATCAGATGTCATGTGGGTGGTGGCGTCGGTGTCCATGTACCAATTCGGGTCTGGTTGAGATAATCCAAGCGTGTGCATTGCTGCTTTAATATCTGTTTATGTAGGTCCTGCGGTGTGATGAGCTTGAGGGGGAAGCCTGAGTATTCCGGACTGCTTCCCTGGCACAGAAGTTGGGCCGCGGCGTTGGCATGGGCTGGGAATGCGGTGTCACAGCACTGTACTGAGATGGGACCCCTGCCATCGTCTAGAGGTCCACTGTGGTCCCCTGAACTGCTGTTGCTTCTGACTGCCCGCGGTGGCTGACATTCCACTGTTCTGGTTGCCTCCGTTGTTGCCGCTACGATTTTTGCCATTATTTTTTCGATTTTGGCCCTTTTTACCATCACCGTTGTTGTGATTTTAGGTCACGTTGGCGGAATTTGACGTGGAAAAATTCGAAGCAGTCATCATGATGTCGGGTCTAGCCTCTATAGACGTCATTTTAACCAAACCCGCTTATTCCAAAGTGAGCATGGAGCGGACTTGATCGAACTCCGGAAGTGGGTTACTTTGACAAATAATCGAAGCAACCCCGCTATAGGCCTCAGACAGACCGACAACCATTTGATGGACGAGACGACTACTAGTAATAGGAGCACCTCGTTGCGAAGTTGATATGCCAAGTCCTTGAGTCATTTTCAATAAGAAGTAACGTTAGGAAAATTCGTCATAGCAACTTGCCGCTCAAGGATAACAATGCGGGAATAACTGTTATCTTTGAAAATATTACGTAATTGATTCCATGCAGCCATAGCCGTGGACTTGGGCTCCATAATCGTCTGTCAAAGGTCCATGGAGATAGTAGCATAAATTCATTGGAGAACCTTTGCATCAAGTGTGACCCATAATTTTGGATTGTCTGCTTTGGTAGGCACAACCTCTGTAGTCGTCGTATCACCCTCCGTATGAGTGGGTGGAGGGATGATGTGGTGAAGAACCTGATGTGCCATATCATGAATCTTGAATAACTCCGCCCATGTTCATATTGGACGTTTTCTAGGTCAAGAACGATATGAATGACGCTCTTGATGTTAGAAACGGTGATGGAAGGATGAAACGTATTTTTATCAGTCATGGTGAATAAAACACGAAGATTCGCAGAAGGAAATTTGTGAGGAAGAATGTTTTTAGAAGAAGAGAGGCTCGAAATTTGTTTGGAAATCCGAGGGAGGATCACAGTTTCAAGAAAAAAAGTGAGAAGCGGAAGCAAGGAAAAGAACCTAGACTCTTGACCATGAAAGAATTAATTCCTTGATTATTCTTATTGATGAAAAACATATATATACAAGTTACAATATGAAAATCATATTCTTACTTTACATCTAAATTCTATTCTCTAAGGAGACTAACTATACAATTATGGTAATATTACAACCCTAATTAAGGTACAAGATTAATTACTAAATATACACAAAATATACCACTGTTCACGGAACAGTGGCTTGACTGGGCCGCGGCGCTGGACTTCATTTAACAATACTCAACTATCTACTAACTTTCTATCATAATCCTCGACCTTCAAATCTTTCTATCTAAGGTCATGTCCTAAGCTGAAATTGTGTCATATTATGTCGAATCACCTCCACCAGTTCTTCTTCGGCCTACCTCTATCTCTTATAACTCCTGTTATCGCCAGCCTCTCACACCTCCTAACTGGCGCATCCTCGCTCTCATTTCAATTCTTTGTTCACCGATGTTGTGCTCCCAAATTATATTATTCACGCTTCAGTTAACAAGGTCTGGACGTGTGGGGGTGTGTTAAGAGTTTCACATCGGATATGGAATGGAAACATGAACTCCTTATATGGACTTAGAAAATTCTCACTCTACAAGCTAGCTTTGATACCATGTAAAGAATGGATCTTGGGCCTAACTCAACCCCAAAAACTAGCTTGGATGAGGATTGTTCAAGTAAGAGTCCATGTTCCCATTTTATATCCGATGTGGTACTCTTAACACTTTTTAAATTATTTTTTGAGTTAAAATTCTTCAAATATCACCTGACAAACTGATGGTGGGATATTTTCCTAACTTTGTAATGGTTCTTATTATAACATAATAAAGATATACTTAATTGATAACCTTAAATTTAAATTTTTAATTGTAATATGAACTCCTTGATTTCGGGAGAGAGAATAAGTTCCTTTTTTGTATATCATGTTAACTCATTTTTTGTACTAAATGTAATAATGATATTGGTTGTAAATCATGAATTTTTAACTCATTTACTAGTATTTATGAAACTTTCTCAAACATTAAAGACCGGCCCATTTGAACGGCAAACTGTGCAATTTATTCATTAAATACTTTAGTTTTTGGTTCATTTTATGGGCCTTATTGGGCCTTTAAGACCATTATTTATTGGGCTTCTGAATTAGCAAACAAATTTGGGAAAGGATATGGCGTAGCCATCAGCAAAAAAAGTCCAACTTTAAGAAAACCACTCGAAATCATCCTTTAAGCCCAACCAAACTTTTCTTCCAAATCATTATAGGGGAAATCTGAACAATATGCTGACCGTGTGCATAAGATGTGGAACTATATATGTTATTTTATGGTTAGCTAGTTTAGGGACCAAGAAAATTAAAGCAATGTTAGTCAAACAAATTGAACGCCAGGACTATGAATTTGGACTGTTTTCTTTAAAAATATATCTCCAAAACATGTACAATATATATATATATATATATATATATATATATATATATATAACAATTGTATAATATGTATATAATTAGTGAATATACGTTAATTATACATTTATTATATAAAAATTATACAACAAAGATATATTTTCCATACGCATACTATAGTGATACATATTCTATACAACAATGATATATTTTCTATAGGGATACATATTCTATACATCAATGATACAATTTCTATCCACATACATTATTGATACATATTCTATTCAACAATGATACAATTTTTATACATATATTGTAGGGATATCTATATATATACAGTATTGATACATATTTTATACATCAATGTTACAATTTCTATACGTGTGATACAATTTTGTCTATACATATAGGGATACATATTCTATACGATAATGATACAAGTTATAAATGTGTGATACATTTTTTCTATACATATAAAATAGTGATACATATTCTATATAATAATGATACAATTTTCTATTCATATACTGTAAAGATACATATTCTATACATCAATGATACAATTTCTATACACATACTGTAGGGATACATATTTTATACATATACAATAGTGATACATATTCTATACTACAACGATACAATTTCAATACATATGATGGGAAAAAAAGATAGAGATAATGTGTGGTAATGTGATGTAAGGGTTGCAAGAAGAGATATTAGGTTTTTGTGTTTTGGAGGTTTAAGTTGTACAAAAAGAGTACCGTTGATAAACTTTTTTGACGGCTAGATTAGTGCTGGATGTCCTAATCTGGAGTGTCATAAGGAAGATGAAAGAGCAATAAATGTTGATGGAACTGAGGCTGGATTCTTGACTGCGTTTGAAATAGCGTAGATACCTTCGGTGTTGTCACATCTCATTATTCATCTCTCTGTCGTAAAATCATTCACGGAAAAACCAAAAGGATCAAAGTCAAGGGAACATTATTATCAGTTGTGAAACGTCGCACATAGATTAGATTCTTAAGGAGTTTAGGGACATGGAGAATATCTTTTAAGATCAGTGGTAGATGTGGTGGGGATAAGGATGAATGACCAAAATAACGAATATGAATGTCTTGTTCACTACAAACGATAATATTCCAATTTAAATTACTCAAATTGGAATAAGACGAGAGAGTACCTTGTGATGCCGTCATTTGAGATGTGACGCCCGTGTCCATATACCAATTTTCATCTAGAGAGCTGAGTGATATTGTGTTCATAACTGCTTTAATGTCAGTCGGTGCATAAGTTGAGTGAGGGGATGTGTTGTGTAGGCCTGTTGTGGACGTGCGCCGAGTATGACAAGTTGGGCCTCTCAGGTCGGGGGTGGAGCACGAGTATATCAGATAGGGCATAGAGGAGAGGCCCATGATAGTGGGGCCCACACGACCTATGACGGATAGGCAGACCACGACGGAGGCTGCTTCCACTGTTGCGGTCGCTGCTGACTGTTTCCTGACGAAGGGGACTCCCCTTCCCGCCGTCGTTGTTGCTAGAATTTCGTCTGCCATCGCCCGCCATCGCCGCCTCGCCAGCTTGTCGCGTCCTGCCGGGTCTTGGCTGCCGGAGTGGAGGTTCGGCCGTCGGGAGGCCCGACAATGGTGGTACGACGCGTCATTCTTTGAAGGTGGCAACGCCGTCATAGGATTCGTTCAAGCCTGCAATAAGTTGCATAACCAGTCACTGATTAGTGACGGGTGTGTCAATGTTGGAGAGTTGGTCATCAAACATCTTGAGTTCTTGACAATAGACAGACACATTTAGAAAATCATCGTGATAAACGTCCTTGAATTGATTTTTAAGGTGTAACACTCGTTGAGTTTTGTTGTCGTGGAAATACTTTCCAAACGTTCCCACGTTTGACGGGCAGTGACATCGGTCTCAATAATGGTGTGCAACAGATCATTAGTGATCATGATGTATATCTACTGGAGGACGGCTGCATCCAAACGAGACCAAAGTGCATCATCAGAAGTCAAAGTCGAGGGGAGGTCTATGGACTTCGGTGTAGGAGGGATGATGTGGTCGATAACTTCATAAACACGACAATGAATCTTAAAAAGCTCTGCCTACGAGGAGTATTGACCATTTTCTATCTCAAAGGTGACATGGATGAATTTTTTAATATTATTGACTGCAAGTGCAGGATGAAATTTGATTTTATTAGCCATGTAAGATGAAATTTAAGAGAAAGAGGGAGGGAGAATGGTCGGAAAAACTAGTGTTCCGTCGTGGGGAAATGGGCGGCCGAGAGAAGAAGTCAGCGACTAGGGTGGGAGATTTAGGGTTATGCTATTGATACCATAAAAGAATATGTTAATTAATTTTATTGATGAGTGATTTACAATATATATAGTATTACAAAATTATTTACCTTGCTATAAATTAGGTAACTAATCAACTTAATTATAAAATGATTATAATTCTACCTGAAATAGTAGATATATAATTAATACAGTTAATGGAAGAATATTAAAGAAATATTCTGTTAGGAACTAAGAGCGTAATAACTTTTTTTTTGCTAGAAAAAAGAAAAGATATTTTGAGTAAATTGAAAAAGATTAAAAACACTTATGTAATAGACGTGATATGTTTAATACGAGCACCATCTGTCTTCTTCCCCCTAATATTTCATCCACTCCTTCAAAACTCACTTATAACAATACTTTTACATTGATTAGTAAGGTTTCCATTACCATTGACAATATTGTACTTTCTCAGTTCCAACCAGGAGTTACTTTTCTTTTTAATTCGTAAAAAAAGATATATTTCCTTATTTAATAATAATTTGATTTTAAATTTTAATATTTACGCAAAACGAGATGATCTATAACGACACAAATATCTTTGATTTATTTTAGAGTGTAAGATTTAAAAGTCTTCATTTATTTCTTAAATTGCGTCTAAAATGAAAGTGAACTGAGGACGTAATAAAACTTTTACAATATTGATTTTCTCGGGGACCGGTGAATACGACAAGTTTCGGAAGACACATCACTAGCATATGCAAATGTGGGTCCCACCCACCCCATTGAGGAAGAATTGTAAAGTTGATGTGGCAAGGTGATTGAGGTGCAAGTGAGTTGGTAAGTGGCAAGGTGATTGGGGTACAACCTTCCCGATGTCGCGGGTTCGAATTCGTGTGGTGACAGTCTTTGCTGAAATATTGCAAGAGTTGTTGCTGGGTTCGTGTCCCGTTGGTCCTCTCCCTTGCAGGGCTGCCACTCGCGCATATCTCTCAAGTTACATCCACCTGCCCAAGGGGCCTCCGATGCAGATAGAGGGGTTTAGCCTTCGAGACTTTTCCCTCATGTAATCGGAAACATCATGTAAACATTTCTTACTGCTCGGAGTTGAGGGTCAAATTTAGTAAAGTTTGGTGTAAATTTGGATATAGAGTTTTATTTTTTTTAAATAAAATTTATATTTTTTTTCAATTTATGCGATATAGTTTGATTAGGTACAAAATTTAAATATTAATTTTTTTTTGAAATTTATAATCTAAAATAAGTCATATATATATATATATATATATATATATATATATATATATATATATATATATATATATATCATTTCATTAGGTAAAAATAAAGTTTTAAATTAAATTATTTTTAATATGAAAATGTATCATTATTTTTAGACAAACTAAAAAGGAAAGTGTATCTAATAAATTGGAGCAGAGGAAATATAAAATATTACTCCTATAAGTTATAGTAATAGTTAATAATTTAAAATATTTAAAATATAATTAAAATAATGATACATTTTTATATTTAAAAATAATTTAACTTGATTTTTTCTATTTTATTCTTAATGAAATAATTTAAGCTTGTATGACTTGTTTTGAAGAGTATTTTTATTGTTCAAATTAATTAAGACAAATAAATTGAAAGCAATGACTAATGCTTTCTTTAGGACCCAAAAAAAGTTATCCTATTTTGATAAATTGTAGCTCAGTTTCACATTAATCCATTCGTTCCCATTTTTTCTTTCTCTACCCCACATAATATATATGTATATATATATATATATTTTTTTTTTTAAAAGATGAAAATATAAGTTCGCATGCTGCTGACTGCTGGACTCTAGAATTTTAAGTTCACTTCTTTTGTCATCCAGCTATGTCCGTACATTCATTGCCTTGTTCTTGTTCGAGATAATCCTTTGTCATCAGGCCATGCCTTGTTCTTGTTCGAGATAAAATTGTAACTAAAATTGTATAACAGGATTGCAGACGTGGGTCCCGCTAGCATATGCAAATGTGGGTCCCAATTGAGGAAGTGTATGTGTAAACATTTCATACTTTTAGCAGGAAAATGAAGCTTCGTAGTATTATTATTATACAATTTGTAAGTTCCTACTTCACTCCAACGCAATAGCCATTCTGTTTTTAGTTTTTATTATTTTAATTTTTTTCACTTTATATATATATGTCATTATTGAGGACTTGCTGATTCATTTCAACAATAATAGCACAATTGTTATGCAACTTTGTGGACTACTGGTAACTTCTTAGTTCAACCTTTAGCTTAGGGTTTATGTTTTTTTTTTTGGGTTTTTAAGGTGAATTAAGAATTTTAATATGATGGGTTGAATCTTTATGTTCAATTAGTATTTAAAGTTTGAATCTTTAAAGTCTTGGGTGTAATTCATTTTGTTATGTTTTTGGGTTTTTATCTTCATAACTACTTGTTTTGAGGTGAATTAAGAATTTTAATATGATGGGTTGAGTCCAATCTTTATGTTCTCACATTGTAATTTTAAAAATTATGGGTTCAAAATGTAGTATTTATTGAAATTTAGTGTTTTTTTCCATACATATATATTTAAGCTCTGTCACAAATACTGGGTTTACTTGAACAGGTGGATTGCTTGGGTTTAGCTTAAAGCTAGTAATTGCTTAGTGTAAAGTTTTTTATTTATTTATTTATGGTGAATCGAGAATTCTAATAAGTATGATGGGTTCAATATTTATGTTATTATGATTTTTTATAATTATGAGTTCAAAATGTAGTATTTATTGAAATTTAGTGGTTTTTTAATATAATATATATTTTTAAGCAAAAAATATATTGGGTTTACCTGAACCCGTTTATCGCTAAAAGGTGGATTGGTTGGGGTTTAGATTCAAGCTAGTAACTGCTTAGTGTAAAGTTTTGATTATGTTTGTTGATTTTTAGAGGATTTCTTATTTGTTGAGTTGATATAGATCTTTAGTAGCTGCAATTAGTATTTAAAGTTTGAATCTTTTAAATCTTGGTTGCAATTCTTTTTGTTATGGGTTCTCGACCACAAAAATTCCTTTTGCATATTGGGTTCTGGATAGATCGTTTTTACATATTAAATGAATTTCTAACATAAATACATAGTTTGAGCCAAAGTTATTGAGTTCTGCCGAGCTCGTAATTACCCCTGTGGCTCTGCCCCCGCTTAGGGATTTTCCATTTGTTGAGCTGATATAGATCTTTAACTGCTTGTAAAGAATGAATATTGGGCCTAACTCAACTCCAAAAGCTAGCTTGTAGGTTGAGTATTGTCCAAGTCCATATAAAGAGTCCATGTTCCCATTCCATTTCCGATGTGGAACTCTTTACAATCCCTCGCACGCCCAGACCTCGTTAACTGGAGCGTGGACAATATAATTTGGGGGCCCAACATTGGTGAACAAAGAATTATAATGAACCTAGCTCTGATACCATGTAAAGAATGGATCTTGGGCTTAACTCAACCCCACAAACTAGCTTGTAGGATGAGGATTGTCCAAGTCCATATAAGGAGTTCATGTTCTCATTTCATTTCCGATGTGAGACTCTTAACACTGCTATTAGTTTTTAAAGTTTGAATCTTTAAGATTTTGTTTGTAATTCCTTTGTTATATAGGAGGATGTGTTGAACTGATTAAGCTGCAAAGCCACCGTCGAGTTGATAACTTGATGGGATTATTATCTGTTTGTCTCAAAGGTGAGGTTGGGAGATCGATAAGGATGATTTGGTTGGCTCTGTTACTGTTATTATTATCACACGAGAATGGCAAAGGAAGAGTGGAAGCTTCCAATTACTTAATCGGGCTTGGAAGCTATGACATAACTGGGCCGGCTGCTGATGTGAACATGATGGGATATGCTAACACGGAACAGATTGCATCGGGCGTTCACTTCAGATTGCGAGCTCGTACCTTCATTGTAGCTGAACCTCAGGGGAAGCGTGTTGCTTTTGTGAACCTTGATGCTTGCATGGCCTCACAGATTGTAACCATCAAAGTTCTTGAGAGATTGAAGGCTAGGTACTCATACCCTCCTTAATATGGTCTATTTATTGGAATTTTTACACTGTATAGCCGACCACCAAAATAATAGTCGACAAATGTATTTTTTTGTCAAGTATGAATCTGTCAAGCATGACAAGATGCGAAAACTTCTTGTTAACGGGATTTAGGTTCATGTTTGATGGTGTACTAAGCCCAATTCCTATTTGATTTCAAATTTTGTGTTAACGGCTGATTTTCCAGGTATGGGAATCTTTACACCGAACAAAATGTTGCTATTAGTGGGATTCACACTCATGCTGGCCCTGGTGGTTATCTACAATACGTAGTATATATCGTAACATCTCTTGGTTTTGTCCGTCAATCATTTGATGCTGTAGTTAATGGGATCGAGCAAAGTATCATACAAGCTCATGAAAACCTCCGACCTGGATCAATATTTGTCAATAAAGGTAAGAGGCATAGGATTGACAATGAGATCGATCATATATTTGTCATGAAAACCTCCGACCTGGCCCTGGATCTTTTGCTTGACAATGAGACATAGGATTGCAGTTTTTAGTTTTCTTCTACGCGCAACTGTCCTATTAGATCTTTACAATTGTTCATCATGTGATTTTAATTCTTTTTGCTGATGTTTGGTGCCTGTTCTCTCTTTAGTTGCTTACTACATTCTATGGTCTTATGTAACGGAATTGCTAATTGCTGCCAAAGAAAAATATAATGGGTGAACTTACTGATTACCTGCTTGAATTAGCACACCAATCTTTAGTCTTATGCTTTGACCTTATTCGTCTGGACTCAGGGGTTTATTTATATACTCTATCCGTCCCAATTTATGTGAAGGTGTTTGACTGAATACAAAGTTTAAGAATTAAAAGAAGACTTTTGAAATTTGTGGTAAAAAATGAGCAATAGATATTTGTGTGACTATAAATCATCTCATTAACGGTAAAATAAGAAGTTTAAAGTTAAATTGTTACTAAATATAGAAATGTGTCATTGTTTTTGGACTGACTAAAAAGAAAAGAATGTCACATAAATTCGAATGGAGGCAATATCTATTATTATTATTATTTTGGTTACTAGTATTACTTGGAAAGGAAGCCTTGAAGCAATGGTAAAACTGTCTCTGTGTGGCCTATAGGTCACGGGTTCAAGTCGTGGAAGAAGCCACAATGCTTGCATTAGGGTATACTGTCTACATCACACCTCTTGGGGTGCGGCCTTCCCCGAACCCTACTAACGCGACGAGATGCTTTGTGTACTGGGCTGCCCCTTTGTTACTAGTATTACTTAATCCGCTTTTTTGAGTGGATGGGTTTGTGTGCATTTGAGAAAATTGCTCAAATATTGGTGTCTTTGCATCTGCTTGTGTTTTTATCAAAAAAAGCAAAAAAACTATATATTCCACAGCAGGAATTTTAACAGATCTTTGGTAATTAATTGATAAGTTCATCTCAGCATTAGGCTAATTGAATTTTGGTTGTCATCAACAGGCGAGCTATTGGATGCTAGTGTGAATCGTAGCCCTAGTGCTTATTTGAATAACCCTGCTGGCGAACGTGGTAAATATAAGTACGATGTTGACAAGGAAATGACCCTTTTAAAATTTGTTGATGATGAATGGGGTCCAGTAGGCAGCTTTAATTGGTTTGCAACTCATGGAACTTCTATGAGTCGAACTAACTCTTTGATTAGTGGGGACAACAAAGGAGCTGCTGCACGGTTTATGGAAGACTGGTTCGATCAGAAAAATATGCAAACATCAAACTTTAATATATCTAAAGCGAGCGAACTTCCCCGAAGAGTCTCAAACATCATACCAACTGTTCGTGGAAAGCGTAAGTGATTTTCTCTTTTTCCATATTGCGTATTTGTGAGTTATACAATGGATGTACGGGAATAGTAAACAACTACTACTAGTGCTTCGAAAGGATAAACTATAATGATTACAATAGTTAACAATCTTGTAGCCAACAAGTGTTGTGGCTACAGTAAACTTGTGAGTTCTTAAACTTAGTCTTGAATCTGCGTTCTTGAGTACATCTTGATTCTTCGTTTCAGTTGCAACAAGCTCCTTGATCTTGATAGCCTGAAATCAAGAGAATCTAAATCTTTACTTGTTACAACAGTGCTGAGTCGAGTGTTAACACTATGTTCTTAAGACATTATTGCCCCGTATATATCCTTTTACGTTTATGGGCAACTGTCTCCCAAGATAAAACAACATCAAACAAATGAGCAAAGAAAAATCAAGTGTTTCTCTAGAAGAATCTTTGAGTGTGTAAAAGTATGCTAGAGAGGAAGAAGGTCAGAAAAATCTGAACTAAACAAGAGTGAAGTGTGTTCTACAATTGAGCCAAAGCCTCAATTTATAGTAGTGTAAGAATGCCTCTTCAAGTGCCCATGTAATAGTTATTTAAGTGTCATGTAATGGCCACTTAATTCACCAAGTAATGCAGCCAAATAATGGTTGATTTATGGAGGATAAACTGACATTTCAATGCTCCAAAACGACACCATAATCAGCCAAACTTTTGGACTTCCGTCGCACAGACACTGCCCGGGAAGCGCCGCGACGCCAGTAACCAAAAGACTAATTAGCGCCGCGGCCCTGGTGGTGGTGGCGCCGCGGCGCCCTGACTCTGCGGTGGCGTCGCGACCCTTTTTCGACCCGTTTCGATCTTACACTTCGTACATTTCTTCCTTCATTTACCAACGTGGAACACGTGTTATTTAACCAACGACCGTCTATCATTTCATGTCTCAAACGTTTACTCACGTACCAATATCTCTTTCACTAATGAAATATACGATACTTGGCACTACGTGTGCACGTGTGTGAAAACGACATTTCCGACGTGCGAGACCTCAATTGTTCGAGTCATAAATAATGGGTTAAACTTAATTCCACATTAGTAAATTTCCAACAGTATTATCTCACTAAAGACACTCGTTAATCAGATTGTGTAACTAAATGCAGATCATGAGCTACTAGAACTTGCTGCTTCTTTCCAGTCTTCTCCAGGTAAGCCAGTCACAAGGTTAATGAGTGTGGCCAGACGTGTCAGAAGTGCCTTAAGGTTGGCTGATAGGCCGAAGTTTGTTTCTGCTTTTTGTCAAACCAACTGTGGTGATGTTAGTCCCAATGTGCTCGGTGCGTTCTGCACAGACACAGGGCTTCCTTGTGACTTCAATCATAGTACATGCGGTGGAAAGAACGAGTTATGTTATGGTCGAGGACCAGGGTATGCATTATAGTCTATTACTTTGGTTTAGGCGAATTTCCATCTGTGTAGTACTATTCTATTTGGGTAGTTTGATTCATAACATCATCCTTTGCTTGGTGACAGATACCCAGATGAATTCGAGAGTACGCGCATTATTGGAGAGAGCCAATTTAAAAAAGCTGTGGAGCTTTTCGATAAAGCAACAGAGCAAGTAAAGGGCAAGGTTGATTATCGTCACACCTATTTGGACTTCTCCAAACTTGAGGTTACGGTTCCAAAAGAGGGCGGTAGTACGGAAACAGTTAAAACCTGTCCAGCTGCAATGGGGTTTGCATTTGCAGCCGGTACAACTGATGGACCTGGAGCATTTGATTTTAAGCAAGGAGATGACCAGGTATTAAAAGATATTAGTACTTTTGTTCCCTATGTAATTGGTAAATTCTACTTTTGGTCTTGTGATATATGACTCAACATATTTGACCTTCAATTAGTTAAAATGTGTATTTTTGGTCCCTGCATGCAAAGAATATGTTATATTTGGCTACTTATAGGTAACAATACAAACTTAACATAACACATGGGTAATTATGTAATGGTACGATTAATAATTATGGTAAATTTGTGAATATTCACAATCAGAGTGAATGAAGTGATTTTATGTTTTCTCGTCTTATTGGAAAAATCTTCAGGGAAATGCTTTTTGGAGGTTGGTGCGTAACTTGCTTAAAACACCAGGTGAAGAACAAAAAAAGTGTCAACATCCCAAGCCCATTTTGCTTGATACTGGTGAAATGAAGGTGCCTTATGATTGGGCGGTAAGTGGCTTTATTTGCTCTGTCACTTGTAAAATATTTCCGCACATTGAGGATCTCTGGCAACAAACAATCATATGTTCTTCTTCCTCAAGTTTCTATTGGTAGAATGCTTGTGTACTTGTGATATCAGGCTAAAAGGAATACTTTTTGTCAATAAAAGTTTCCTATTACGCTGCTAAACAAGTTCTTGATTCAAGAAAATGATATTCGGAATCTCAAATGTGTTAAAATACTTTGGCACAATAGAACACAATGTTGCTTAATCTAGTGTTCTCATTTCGAATCCCTTATTTTCTTTTGGTGCACCCATGTAGTTCCTATTTGTATAGAGGATTGAGTGTCTTTTGGAGAGAACCATATTTTGTAGGTTTCTCCTTTTTGGGTAACTCTTGGCTGTAGTTCTTATTAATGGAATACTTTACTTGGTTAAAAAAAAGTGTTCTCATTTCGAAATTTGAGGACAAAAGTTAGAAATTTGATTATTATTCTACCACTATACCAGTTGACAACTAAGCCTCTAGCCCTCTAGAACTTAAAATCCATAGATTGTGTTTTCAAGCTTTACTATTTTTCATCTCACTTTAACCATATGCTCATCTATCGGAAACAACCTCTCTACCTCTCACAAGGTAGGGGTAAGGTTTGCGTACAACCCACTCTCCCCAAACTCCACTTGGGATCAGACTGGAAATGCTGTTGTTGTACTTTAACCATATGCACGGCAGTCGGCAGATGTAGAGGAAAGGGAGATATAATAGTATTGTGTACTATTAATTGCTGGCCAAATACTTGTCATATGGTTTGTTTTACTGGCCAGATACTTGTCATACTTAATTTTTTGGCTTCAACACATAAAAGCCTAATCTAGTTGCGTACTTAGAAGCCTTCGACATGATGTCCTGTTAATATTCAATGGTTGATTCCTTTGTCTTTCCTTATTTGCAGCCTTCAATACTTCCTGTTCAGATTCTAAGAATTGGGCAGTTGGTCATTCTCAGTGTACCTGGAGGTATCAATCAAGACTAATGATCTCTTTTATTTCTAGTGATTCTTTATGCAGTGGTAGATGTGATGTCTTCTTCTCACACTTCACATAAATCTTTGTTTTATGTTACAACAGAATTCACTACCATGGCGGGTAGACGTCTGCGAGATGCTGTGAAGACGGCGCTCACGAGTGGGGGTACCAAGGAGTTTGATAGCAATATTCATGTTGTGATAGCTGGGTTGACTAATACATATTCACAATATATAACCACCTTTGAGGAGTACCAGATACAGAGATATGAGGTCAGTTAAATGTTAGAAAATATAGTGCATTGGTTACAAAATAGATGTTCAGAAAAGTCCTGTATACTGATTGCACATTAGTACGCACGTAAAGCATGTAAACCCTCTTTTCGGCCCAATTTCCAGAACCAAGAAATAGGGTAATAAGATTGTAAATACTGTCTTTCTGTCACAACCTCGATATAGTTGTCACACCCCAACCTTGGGGTGTGGTTAGCACCCGGCACCCGAAGGCCCGAGCGAATCAACTATAGTACCTGGAGTCTCTAACACGAAACCTGGGCCGACAAGGCAGAAATATCTTCCTTGATTATTTCATTCCAGAGGGGTAGTAGATATACCCATAATACAAACATCATCCTAGACTAGAATTAAGATAGTCAATTACTAAATATACACCTACCATATACAACATATATCGAAAGATTACATAAAAATCACAATATTCTATCAAATATTCTATTACACCCCCGCAGTCGAAGCTGGAGGTCAGCGTATGCTGAGACTGTCCCGAAAATCTTCAAATAAAATCAACGGAGACCTTTTGTAAAAATATCGGCGATCTGATAGCATGACAGGACATGTAAGACAAATACTTGTTCACGAGCAACCTTTTCGCGAACAAAGTGAATATTCAATTCAATATGTTTAGTGCGTTGATGTTGAACTGGATTCCCTGAGAGTGAAATCGCACTAACATTATCACAATAAATCAATGTCGCCTTCGGAACAGAACAAAGGTTTCGTAGCCAACAAGATTCAGAAACCACATTGACAACTCCTCGGTATTCTGTTCGGCACTAGACCTAGATAAGGTAGCTTGCCGTTTGGAGGACCAAGATATCAAATTGTCACCAAAAAAGACACAATAACCAGACGTGGAGCGTCAGGTATCCGGACATCCACCCCAATCTGTATCTGTGTAAGAAATGAGAGGAGTTGTCGAAGACAAATATAGATGCAAGTCATGATCGAGAGTGCCCTGACTATGTAAAAAAATCAATTTCATCTATATGAGTGTAGTCAATCAAATCATTCTGACTGGGAATAGGATGACTAGAAGTATTACCATTACCCTTATTATCCTTACTAGAAGAAACACTCTTACCCTTAATCATACGTCTAATTCCTTCCATTTTAGTTATGTAAATAAATAATTAAAGATAATGAAATTAAGTGCGATAATTTAAATAAAGTAACAATAATAATTTAAAGAAGGAACGAAGATACCAAACGTCGACGTGTAATCGAGGTTGAAAATTGAAACTTTGCTCAATGGATGATCGTCAAGCTAGTTGTCAACTTCAATCCAATTTTTGAATTTTGATGCAATTATACAAATGAGCAAATAAAATAAAATATTTAGTAGACAATGTAGACTTGTTGAGAGATAGATTGAGATATTATAGAGATTGTAGGAAGAATTGTGAGAAAAATGAAGAGAAAATGAGGTATTTATAGTTGGGAAATTGAGTTAAAGGGTAGATATACTATCTTAGGAGTTAAAATAAATATTAAGGGAGTATTGGGGTTATGGGGTGGGGGGCAAAAATGGCCGTTGGAACCGTTGCACAACGGCTAGTTTTGCAAAGGGGAAGGGGGATCAGGATGGGGTCGAGGCGGGTCGAAGCGGGACGAGCCCAGGTCCCGTCTCGGTTTCGAATCCCAACACTGTAATATTTTTTAGGGGGATCGGGGCGGACCCGACCCACTTGACAACCTTAGTTGCTATCACTCTCTGCTGCTAGCTTATTTTTACCCCGTCTTATGAGGCACAATCTGTCAAAATATCTGGGAAAGATCTTCTGAGAAGTTAACTAATAACTAGAATATTTGCTTGGTTAGCGACACCCACAATTTGCTTTTCTGCTGAACTTAGGAGAAAAAATTACAAAAATGGTCCATTATATTTTAGGGTAGGTTCAAAATAGTCCCTTAAGTATGCACTTAACAATTTTGATCCTTTAAGTTTGTGAAAAGTTAATATTTTTAGTCTCATCAAATATTACTGAACTCTGTCTACTAAATTTGATGAAAAGAGAAATTAGCGGGAACTCATATATAAAGGTATAATTTTGTAGTTTCTGCAATTTTTGATTTTTTTCTAGTCTAGTGCAGCTTTGTGAGGTGTAATTTATGCTATTTTTGATATCTTTTTAGTGTCTTGTACAGTTTTTCTGTGTTGCATATTTTAGGTTTTGATGGGACTTTTTTGATATTTTATGGTTAAAAAAAATTTCCCAACTATTTTCGTCAAATCTAACGTACATAAATTATTAAATATTTTATGGAAATTAATATTAAATTGTCAAATTGTTATAAGTGTGAACTTTTGGCAAATTTAAAGGACCAGAAATGTTAAGTACATACTAAAAGACTATTTGAACCTATCCTCAAACATAAAGGACCATTTTTGTCATTTTCTTGAACTTAGGACATCACGGCCGAAACTTAAAGAATCTCTTGTCATGTTAATGTCAATTGTAGTTCTCTCTTGGAATGGAACTAGCATTTCAAATGTGCAATAAGTTGCTCTACTACTGATCTTAAATAACTTTTTGATTTTTTTTTAGGGTGCCTCTACACTTTATGGCCCGCATACACTTAGCACTTACATCCAACAGTTTAAGACGCTAGCGTCTGCTCTTATCACTGGAGAGACCTTGCAAGCGGGCCCTCAACCCCCTGATATGCTAGAAAAACAGATAAGCTTGTTGCCACCTGTGATAATGGACGCTACCCCATTCGGTTCCAAATTCGGGGATTTAATTAACGATGTTCCTCAAAGTTCCACGTTCAAGAGGGGTGACCATGTTTCTGTTTCTTTCCATTCAGCATGCCCGAGAAATGATCTCATGACTGAGGGTACATTTGCTCTCGTCGAGATTCTTCAAGGAAAGGACAATTGGGTTCCTGCTTATGATGATGACGATTTCAGTCTTCGATTTATATGGTCGAGACCGGCTAAACTCAGCACTCGGAGTAAGGCGACGATTGAGTGGAGAATACCGGAAACAGCTGCTTCAGGTGTGTATAGAATCAAACACTTTGGTGCTGCAAAGGCTCTTTTGGGTTCAGTTAAGCATTTTGAAGGTTCATCTAGTGCTTTTGTGATCACCTGAAAAGAACCTTGATGAATTTTATACAACAATAACTATGTCTCAGTCCCGAACTAGTTTTACATTATACTATAGTATAATATGAGTGTTTTAAAATGGATTACAACTTGATGAGCTATTTATTTACGATAATAAAAATTGTTGTTTCTACCGTGTTATTATGATTCTTAAACTTAAATGAATATATAATGGTCTGGTGACTGCAAGGAAGGAGAAGTAATCAATAATCATGGAGAAATTTATTACCAATAGGGCATGTTCAAGGGCGGAGCCACAATAGAAGTTACGAGTAAAAGAAAAAAAGGTGGAATAGTCGGGGAGGTTCTTGTACTTGTCCATTTTTGTTATGCCGGTGTTTGTACTTACAAATTTGCCAATTAAACCCCTCTACCTTTAAAAATTGAGCATCTTAAACCCCTCTGACACTGTGTGTATCTCACTTGCCCCTACATGGAGGATACATTAGATTCACCTAGATAAATTAATAACGTATCATCATTTATATTTATAAAAATTAGCTTTGTGAAAAAAACAAATTTATTCCTATTTCTTAAAAATAAACCAAACCTCTCTTCTGTCTCCGCCCTCCCGTCTCCCTCTTCCACCCACCACCAAAATCATGTTACAATCAGCCTACTTCGTTGCATCAAAGCTCAACATTTTGCCAAAGCCATTGGATGCAAATTTAAGAGAATTTGGAGGTGGAGCAGTGGTCGTTGTTTTCTTCAATCGGAGTGGCTCGTTCGCCGGAGCACGGCGTTAAGCGAAAAGAAAACAGAAATGGGAAGAGAAGGAAAAACAGGAACGATTGGGAGCTTGGTTCGTCGGCGTTAATGGAGTTGGTGTTGTTGGGGTCGTTGATGGTTGCGGAGCAGTGGGGGCGTGGCTGGTTTTCGCCAGCCATCCAGTGATCAACTCCGACGGCGGCGAACAACAGAAACAGAGAGGGGGGGGAGCAGTGAGGTTGTGGTGGTTCGTGGTGGAGGGAGTTCACCGGATATCGGAGCTCCGTCGTGGAGTGGCCGGAGAATAGGAGAATTTCAAGGAATGAGGTGGGGTTGTGCGTGGTTCGCCGGAGGTGGGCGTGGTGGCGATTGTCCGTGCTTAAGAGAAGGAGACCTATTTCTTAGGTTTTTGAAATGAGGGTGACAAAAGAATGACTAAAAATCTGAAAATATTTTTTAATAAAAAATATCACATTCACGCCCTTAATACGCGTGTGTCACATCCGCTAGTGTCACTTCTCCCACCGTTTTAACAATCATATCTCCCTCTACGTGATATAGTAGACTTAGTCATCTGGGTTCTCACATTTTTTATTCTCTTATAGTTGCTCCACTTGTCAGTTAAAAAAACACGTTAGACTATCATTTACGACTTCTATGAGTATTACTTTCTCTTCCTTTGATATTATTCACGTCGATTTATAGACATCTCCCATAACTAACAACTTAGGCCACAAATATTATCTGATATTTTTGGATGATTTTTCCTACTTTCTTTGGGAATAACCACTCAAACTTAAATCTCAAGTATTTTTTAAATTTGTTGAGTTTCGTACACTGGTTAAAACACAATTTGAAAAAGACATAAAATCATTTCAATGTGATAATGATCGTGAGTTTAATAATTCATTATTTCATAAATTATGTGCGGCTAACGACATGATTTTTCGTTTCTCGTGCCCATATACCTCCCCTCAAAATGGTAAAGCCGAATAAATTCTCTTAACTATTAATAAATATGATTTGTTACCATTTTTTTCATGCATCTCTCCCTCCTATTTTGTGGGTATATGCATTAAAAACGGTAGAACACATTCTCAACATTTTACCTATCCGTGCGATTCAAAATAGGACACCCATCGAAATTCTCTACCGTCGGATCCCTACCTATGACCATCTTATAATTTTCAGTTGTCTGTGTTACCCTAATTTGATATCCACGGTCCCCACAAATTGGCACCCAGATCTACTCCGTGCGCTTCATCGGTTCCCCGTCAAATCATATGGGATACCTATGCTATGAGCTCTCCACCGATAAAATCATAATCTCTCGCCATGTCACATTTGTGGAGTATATTTTCTCGTTTGACAACATTAAAAAATTCCGAGTCACTATTTACCAATTCCACGAAGATTCGGACCCATCACCGCTTGTCCAACAAGCATTTCGCCAGACCGTCACTGTTCCGGCGGCGACGCACAAACTTCCACCACCACCAGTCGGATCGTCATATCTGCATCCCGTCCAGTCCGATTTTCCACCACCACTGCTCAGTTATATCATGTCATGGGCACTGCCACCTCCGACATCTTCCCCGTCGTACCTAGCCAACTGCGTCAGTCCACCACCGTAACCTCGTCACTGCCACCTGCCGCTATCCCAACCGACAACAACTGTGCGCCTATGTTACCGCCTCTATCTCCGTCATGGCAATCGGCAAAACATCTCTGGATCACCAACGATAATCATCCATACCAAAAATCGGAACCAACCATCACCACCTACTGTGTCGTAGCCTCCATAAGCAACTGTAGCCGCTAACCCAGTCAACTACCCCTCCACCGGAACCCTACCAACCATCAGAACCACAACTTTTCCCAGTACCTATAACGCCAACACCACACCAACACACCACCGGTACAGTCCCAACCCACCACCGTCAATATACCCAACATCACCCGACCCGTCGTATCCACCACACACAGCTCACCCAATGCCTTGTACCGTCGACAACACCTGTCACCGGTTCGACACTAACCACCAAACAAGTCACCCGACACCACCAACCCAACCAAATACACATCCACCCACTCACCCTATGGAAATCTGTGCCCAACACGGGCAGTTTAACTTATCAACACAAACAATTTCCCCCATTCTCAAAAATCCAAAACTAGCCAAACTTGACCCTAATTAAAATGCGGTCATGCGTGAGAAATTTAATGCTTTAATTAAACAACACACTTGAGATTTGGTTCCTAGACCAGAGGGGGTGGATGTGATCCGTTGCCTATGGTGTTTTAGTCACAAATACAGAGACATTGATGATCTAGAGAGGTACAAGACACGCCTTGTGACTAATCAGTAGGAGGGTATCGATTGTGGTAAGACATTCAGTCCGGTTGTTAAACCGACCACCATTCGCACAGTTCTGAGTATTGTTATGTGTAAGCACTGACCTATTTATCAGCTTGATGTGAAATATGCATTTCTACATGAGGATTTGAAAGAAATGGTTTATATGCATCAAACGCCTGATTCTATATTCTTTATTTATACAAGTTTAAAATGGCAAATTGCAAGATCATGTCTACTCAGTTGACTCCAAATCAAAGCTCAGTGCTTTGGATGGTGATCCAGTGTCAGATCCCACTCTCTACCGGAGTCTTGTAGGTGCCCTACAGTACCAGACTTACTAGACCTGATATTGCTTATGTTGTTCAGCATGTATGCTTATTCATGCATACCCCAAGAAGCCTCATTTTACTACCCTTAAACGTATCATTCGATACATTAAGG
The DNA here is from genome assembly GCA_029844215.1 of Przewalskia tangutica. Classification (NCBI taxonomy): domain Eukaryota; kingdom Viridiplantae; phylum Streptophyta; class Magnoliopsida; order Solanales; family Solanaceae; genus Przewalskia; species Przewalskia tangutica. The sequence goes on from CM056719.1 coordinate 2,354,663, forward strand.
GCACACTTGATTATGGATTACATCTCTACCCCTCATCACCGACCAAATTATTGTCATATACGGATGCTGATTGGGCAGGCTGTCCGGACACGCGATGATCCACCTCAGGCTACTGTGTGTTCTTAGGGGATAATCTCATATCTTGATCTGCTAAGAGACAAGCCACATTATCTCATTCGAGTCCCGAAGCAGAGTACAGAGGTATTACTAATATTGTTGCTGAGATATGTTGGCTCCGAAACCTTTTTTTTGGAGCTTCAGTGTACGTTGCGTAAGGCGTCTTTGGTTTATTGTGTGATAACATATCCGTCATCTATCTATCTCATAATCCGGTTCAGCATCAACGAACCAAACATATTGAGATGGACATCCACTTTGTTCGTGAGAAAGTTGCTCTCGGTCATGTCAGAGTATAATTACATGTGTCTTCCTCTTATCAGTATGCAAATATATTCACAAAGACAACTCTTCATTGACTTCAGATCCAGTCTTAGCGTCCGACCTCCTCTCGCTCAGACTGAGGGGATGTATTAGCACGTGTACATAAGATATATATTTATCATATTTTGTGTTGAATAATTATGATAGAATTGAGATCCTTATTATAGAAAGATTCAATATTGTACACTTATATATATTTGTATTAATGAGAAAGACTCTCCAAGGGAGACCATTTGTAACAAGAAAGTAAATGAAAACAGTAAAAGGAAAGAAGGAAGAAGAAAATTAGGTTTGTATATTGATAGACGTTCGATACAGAAAAGAGAATGGCTCATATATAGCCTTATACTGTCTTGTTCTTACTATAACTTGGAGTACTAAATAGACAATAACAAAACTTAAAGGGAACTAAAATAGATAAGGGACTAAAATAAACTACTTAAATACTTTGGGATAAAGATGGCTAAATTAAATAAAGGGTCACAACGTCGTATTGTGACATACAATCTTACGATTACTCTATTATACAACAGAGACAACATACTGAATCCGCCCCCCCCCCCCCCCACCACTTCTATGTGGCACAAGATTCACCTGAAGCAATGCTCTTCGTAGACTTACCAACACCTACATAGAAATTGTTTTGATCAATTAAGATAATCTTTCAGCATTATAAACCATAATCTAATATAAAATATTTTAATTAAATGTCAAAGAAGCAAGTGTTGTCTTAGAAGTAGATGAACTCAAAGTCTTAGCGATGGATCTCAAATTCCTTTGCATTATCACATCTGATTGCTGGGTTCAACATCACACAGAATAGAATAAGAGTAACAGAGTGGATAGGTTCTTTATGCAATTTCCCTCTGTTAGGTGATTTCCACGCGCTTAACGGAAATATATGTATCGCTTCAAATAATATAGTCAGAAAGACCAAATATCATCTTCAGGGACTGGTTTTTAATTACCATTCATCTGTTTTGTGTTATCTATTTGACAGACGAATATTAATTGGAGTTTTTGTTTAACTACTAGAATAATTGCAAGAGTTAGTTAAACTAATTAAGTTGTAATCAGATTATGAAGGAATTAGAGCTTCCAATTTCCTCAATTGTCCACTCTATTCAATCCTTAATGCGATTAGAATGATTCTTCTTTTTCGTTAAGATAGCGGTTAACTAGACTATCTTATATTCCGGTTAGGATATATAATCACTCAACCCCAGTGTAGAACCCTTCTATATATCTATGATAAGATTTACTACATAGGAGGATTAAGAACAGTAACATATTATGCTACACAAGTATCGGAGTACTTTCGTCCGCGATTTTAACCTATGTCTATTCAATTACAGCATATTCAAATCTCTCCTCTCGGTTCTTGATTCGAAATCATATGAGTTATGATAATTAGTGATCAATTAACTATCAAGCATTCAAAACAATTACTGAATAGATCTTAGTCTAAGTGAAGAAGAAGTCAACTAGTGCATTAAATCATAAAATAGAGTTTCAAGTGAATCCAAAGGAAAGCCCTAATAATGTGTTTAGCCCCTAGCCATAGTCATGCTAAGAACTAACACAAAATCCATACATAAACTGAATTCAAAAGCAGGAAAGAAAAATACTTAGTAACAATGTCTCCAATGGTAGCCTCCAATTTTGCCTTGAGTTGTGTTGTGTTGTAGAATGAACTCCCCCTCCAAGAATAATTCTTAGGGCTTTTATATCTATCAATTTCCGCGCCCTATGGACCAAGTTATCCTTTGCCAATTAAAACTCGGGCGCCAATGTTCATGCGGTGCTCGATGAGTTCCGCCGCGTGATCCTGGCGCTGCTTGGCTTTCGTCCGGGTCTTCAATTTCTGTCCTTTTTTGCCTCAGATTCCTCCTTTTATGCCCCATTTTCGTTCCTTTTCGCCATTTTTTTATTTTGGACCGTTGTGACTCAAAAGGAAAAAATAAATAAGCCTACTACTAAACTAAACTCAACAAAAATGAGTAAAATACTAATGAAAAATGACTGAAAAGGGTATATAAAATATGTCTAACAAACCCCCAAACATGAACTTTGCTCGCCCTCGAGCAAAGAACAAAACAAAACAAAGAAATAAAAATTCAAACGACTCAAAGACTCAAGTCAAGCAGCTGCAAAATGTCACTTAGAAACACATGAATGTTAGTTAGGATAATATGCAAGAATAGATGTAGCATGCATTTAATAATCTAGAATTTCAAGTCAGATATTTCGCAGATTCATTTCAGTCACAATCACTGGAAGCATGAATACCTAACATATGTATGTTAATTTCATTTCATTTTTCTCAAAGTACTATGGCCTGTTTACTTGTTATTCTCCACTAATCATGGACATACATACTAGAGATCATCAGGACTTTTCAGGATTGTAATGTAGGCTTAGGCATGGATAGGTAAAAATAGGCATTTAGGCTCAATTACGTACCATAAGCGTTTTTCATTCAACTCTTTTATCTCCTTATTTGATGTATTCTTTTCAGTCCATACCCATTAATCTCCTTTCTCTTTTTTGTTGAGAGCATAACACACATTCACAACGACACCCCCAAACTTAAGCTTTTCTATATTTTCATTGGGGTGCATAATTTTTGCTCTCTTTTTTTATTTCTTTTTTACTTTCTTTTTTGTCCTTATCTTCAATTATTGCTTATGGTACACATGAGAGAATCTGGGGTGTCAAAGAAATAACTTCTATTTTAGGCTCAGAGGGGCTGACTAGGGATACAATTTATTGTCAGGGTAGGTAATGAAGGATAAGAAGGGCTATCAAAGAAATGCCTGAATCCCCCCCCTAACATGTACATCCTAATTATTTCGCCTCAAATAACAAGCACGCAAGACATTTTTCGCAATTTACATACACAGACTAAGCACAAAATATTTCAACTAATCAGATTTTATGAATCTTTGACATATTTAACTTAAGCACACAGATTTTTGCATATCATTCCATTACATTATCCTACTTAATTCACTAGGCGTTTTAAGCAACTACAACATGCATGATGACTCATATAAACACAAAAACATAGACTCAAAAACACAAATAGAATAAAAATAAAAATTCCCACAAAAACATAAACTACACATTGTCCCAAATGTGTAAGACTCAAAAATAAAAAAGGGATGACTTACAAACATTAGCGGTTCAAAATGGCGGTGGTGGCGGCGAATACTGCATTGACCACTGATCGAACCTGGTTCTAAAATTATCGACGCGCTGACTCAGGTCCTGATGCCCTTGCATCATCTGTTGCTGATTTAAGAGCATCTGTTCATGGTTTCGCAGCATCTGTTGTTGATTCAGGAGCATCTGCTCCATGATTGGCACTGGAGGTTCCAAGGCTAAAGGGGTTTGGTGGATGTTTTGCCCTGACTCATAATGTGTGGCCGCCTCAGGCTCTGGCTCCTTGTCACGCCCCGACTTTTCCTAAGTCTTTACTTAGGGCGTGATAGCACCTAGACAATTATTTTTCACCAGGAGCACCATTTAATTCTCTTTATTTAGAAATTTAAACTTATATCCAAATACGGAGCTATTAATAAAATAACAATAAAGAAATTTGCTTATGACTTTATTAAAAATATAACGCGAGCCCATGCTCGTGCAAATATTGTTTCAACATAGACATACTGACAAATATTATTCTAAGTTGGAAGGGAGACCATTCCACACGGGCATTTTCCGAGACATTGAATCGACATTCTGAACTCGACGAGTACCAAGCCCAAACAATGGACTTGGTATGTCAAGAGGTCATGGGACGATCGCTAGCCTTGGCGTGGAGCCTTTCCTCTATCACGCTTTCAAACATGTTAAATAAAAGAGTCACCTACCATCCGGGGTGAGTGAGAACCTTACCGCAATTCAAAGTAACACCACAATATTCCAAGCGATCACATTATAACGTAATAAGCATATTTTTAAAAATATCATATTTTAACATTTTTAAATATGCAACAACTCCTCATAGGAAATTCTCGATTTAACTAACACTTCATTTTATCCGTATTATACGTTAAGACATTTCACTGCATTTCCACATGTTTATTACATTTATATATTTGTGAACGCGTATTCACTGTTCATATTTATATATAGGTGAACATGTATTCATCTTTCATATTTGTTGCGCGCAACCCGATCCATTATATTTACGTATTTGTGAACACATATTCACTTTACGCTTTGTTGCGGCGTGCAACCCGATCCATTATGTTTACGTATTTGTGAACGCGTATTCACTTTACGTTTTGTTGCGGCGCGCAACCCACCCATTATATTTACGTATTTGTGAACGCCGTATTCACTTTACGTTTTGTTGCGGCGTGCAACCCGACCCATTATATTTACGTAATTGTGAACACGTATTCACTTTACGTTTTGTTGCGCGCAACCCGGTCCATTATGTTTACGTATTTGTGAACACATATTCACTTTACGTTTGTTGCGCGTGCAACCCGACCCATTATGTTTATGTATTTGTGAACGCGTATTCACTTTACGTTTTGTTGCGGCGTGCAACCCGATCCATTATATATTTATATATTTATGTGAACACGTATTCACTTTTCATATTTTTCAGAAGATCGAATAAACACTATTCTCTTTTCTAACATTCTGTCATTCATACTTGTAACGATTATAACTTTTTAACCATAACTCCAACTAAGGTGTTTCTCAAGCGGAAACTAAGGTAAGACGGGGATCTTTCACTATACCAAATTTCATTTAAAACTACTTTGGGTAACTAACACAAATTTATCCTCAAAACAGCCACATGAAATTTATTTCGGCAGAATATTTATTAAACAACACCCAATCTTAGAATAGTCATAACTCCTAATCTGTAAACCCGTGCAAGCCCCATAAAATCTCAAAACGACGAGAACAGAGAGCTACACGTCTCCATGTGAACCATCCTTTCATATTCTGTAACATTTGGTACAGTTTTACACTTTTATTCGCTGCCCTTCCTGGATCTCGATAGATCCGAGGCAGAAACTTTAAACAGCGATAACTCTCAATCCGTAAGTCGGATAGACCCCCGTAAAGTCTCAAAATGTCCACAACAAAGAGATATAGAACTTTCATTTAGAAACAATTTTCATATTCCCCACATATTAGTACAGTTGTACGTTTGTAACGCCCCATTTTCAACCGGAGTCGGAAACGGGATTACTGCTACATGGTTGGATTCCTAAATTTATTTAAAGGAGTCGCCACCTAATTATTATAGTGAATTAGGACACTAAAAATGTAGTAAAGTACTACAAATGATCTCCATTTTTAAAGGTCTGTGAAACTATGTGAGATTCTAGGTAAGGGTTCTTTATTATCCTAAAGAGAAGGGGTTAGACATCCTAAAGGATCCGGTAACTTGCGGTTGTCCGTTCAAACTTAGGTTTAAAATTATTCTGCTAAATATATCATGCAATTCTAAGGGTATTCTAATTATTAAACTAATCAAAAGATATTTAAACTAGGCATGCAAATATTTAAAATAGATATATATTTAAAGAGATAGTAATAAAAGCAAATAATCATAAAAGATGCAATGAAGAGAAATTAGCGACATTTCGATTTTATTCTATTTTTATGCACAGGCTTTAACTTTGGGATGCGCCTCCGGGTACCTGCAAAAGACACTTAGTAAAAGAGTTAGTAAATAATAAATAAATTACCAAACAAACACAGTATATGTATATATATATATAGATATATATATAAAAGATATTGTAAAAAGATATATTTTTATATAGTGTGGGCTCAGCTAGTGTTATGCCAAGGATACTAAGACATGAGAAGCCAATATCGCTACGGCGGCGGTCGACTCGCCTCCCGGTGAACGATACTATGCATTCTCGTCTAATCTTTTTCACTTTCCTCCTCGCCCACATATTCCGTCTCACTTACCATGGGGGCCTCCAGATCGACGGATAAATCCTTCGTAGGCCTGTGTAGTATCAAGTTCAAAATCAGTAAAATATCAAGTGTAGTAACTTGTTCAAAATCAGTAAAATACCAAGTGTAGTATCATATTCAAAAAAACAGTTTAATAAAGTAATAAAAGGGCAAAATCGTCCAAATCATTGTGGAATACCCAAAACAAAGAGAACACAATGAACAAGAAGAACATAGCCCAAACGAAACGCAGCAATGACATAGTAAACAACAATACCAAATGAAACGCAACCAAATGTGGTAAGCAACAACACCAAATGAAAACGCAACCAATGGCGGTGGTAAGCAACAAGGCAAACAAAAAAATTCAACCAGGAACAGAACAAGGCAAACAGCGGCAGAACACCAGTGTCCGCCGGAGTTCAAACTCCGGCCATTATCCCAATAATGAGGTCGAATCAGCCCAACAAACAAACATAAGCCGACAAACTCCACAATACCACCGAACCGGTTCGCCGGAGTTTTTAAACTCCGCCGATTACCCAAAAAGGAAAAAAATCGATCATGACCAAGATAACAACGAAGCCCAAAATGCGATCAAGAGCAATGTCGGAGTTTTTCGAACTCCGTAAGGCGACGCAAAAATCGTAAAATCGATTAACGAATCACAACATATAATAACAAGCGAGAAAGGCAGCGTCTCGCGATCGCGGTGGTCGACTCGGCGAGGCAGCGACAAGAATGGATCTGAGGTTGTGATAGAGGTTTCTTTGGAGGTTTGGTTCGCATGGGGTGGTCGACGGAGACGGGTGTTAGTCGACAAAGAGCAACGGCGGCGAGCGGTGTGAGGTAGATGGGAGGCGGCGGCGACGGTAAAGGCAGCGGGATGGTGGTACGGAGCGGCGGGAGGGGCGAGTGTGGCTGCGGTGTTTTGAAAAGGGGGGTTCGCCGGAGTTTTTAGAACTCCGGCGAAGGGCGGCGGAGGGCGGCGACGGGAAGGGGCTGTGGGAGAAAGGAAGAATTTCTTTTCCTTTTCCAAAAATGAGAAATGGGCTGATGGCCTTCTTTTTTTTTTGTCCCTTGAACGTGGGCTGCCCCTCCTCTTTTAATAAAGGGGGGGTAAGGTATTTAGGGGGGAAATGAAAGTGGTATTTTGAAATTTAAAAGATGGGGGGAAAATAAGAGGGTGTTTGGAATTTAAAATGGGGGGGAAATAAAAGGGGGTGTTTGGATGATATAAAAAATGGTGTTGGATTGGAATGATTTGGATTGGATTAAATCTTTAATTTGTTTGACAAAATGTAAAGCGGGTTAATTATTTAAAAAAAAAATTAATTAACAAGATGCAAAATTATAAAAAATGTAAATGCCGATGCAATAATAAAAATACGATATTTAACAAATGTTTAATGTCTAATTAAAATTAAAGCGGGATGTCAATTAATTACTTAAAGAAACGCAAATATTATTAAAATAAACGACGGTGTAGTAATAATAGAAACATAACATAACGCTTAATTTTAAAATATAAAGATAAAAATGCAAAAAATGATGATTAGAATGCAGTGTCCTAAAACAGATGAAATTGCGACAAATATGCGAAAAACGGGTCAAAATTGACTGTCAACAACGTTTCAACGTCCTGCCCTTCTGGATTCCGATGAATCCGAGGCAGCAACTTCAAACTACCATAAATCTCAACTCGTAAGTCCGTTTTAACAAATTTTTATCTATATCTGTCCGTAACAGAGAGATTTACAATCATGTAAATTTTCATACAATTCTAATAAGTAAAACTCAATAAAAACAGTCCGTAATTATGCATTTCCGAATTTCGACCGAATCTAAGGCAGGAACTTTGAACTATGATAACTTTCAAACCGTATGTCCATTTTACCTCATTTTTGGTTCTATATGATCATATTAGAGAGGTGTACCACTCCTCCGAATTGCATCAAATTATAACGATTATAACTCAGTGAGAACAGTTCGTAAAGTTCATGACGCAACTAGTTGTCTAAACAATCCAAAAGTTCAATATTTCCTTTCAACACTCAATTATTATTCTAACATGTATTGAACTTAAAATAAAAGATATTACCAAGAATTTCTGAGTGAGAAAACTCACCTTGTAAGTGTAAAAAAATTGTGGTTCGGTTGCTACAACCACCCTTGCTCCTTAGTGTTCCCTAATTTTCTTGTTCTCCTTCCCTTGATATTTTCTTGATTTTTTTCCTTCTTGTTCACTTGTTTTTTTTCTGATTTTCTAACCTTTATGTTATGTACTTTGTTTGTGTGTAAATATAATGTATAAGTGGAGGGTTTTCTATAACCTATGGGATGGGAAAAGCCAAGGGATTGAAGGGAAATGAAAAGGAGGGGGAGGGGAAGGAGTGTACGTGAGCCAATTCTGCATGTTTTGTTTCTCTTTTTTTTCTTTTGTTTTTGTTTTTGTTTCTCTTTTGTTTTTGTTTTTATTTTTTTATTTTTTTATTTTCTTATTTTCATTTTTATCCATCTATTTATCCAACTTTAACACTAACTCCATCCCATGCAATTTATTCTTTATTTTCTTATATATATATTTTTATTAACCCAACCACAACTATATATTATTATTATTATTTTCCGGATTTTACACTCCTCTTGCTCCATTGCAGTTGCTCCTGCTCCATCCTCTTCTCGACCTCGTCTCCTATCCTCTGGGTTCACAAGGTCTGGGTATGCATGGACTAGACGGTATGTAATGGGCGGCAGAGTCTTCTCAAGAATGTCCGTGGCGAATGTTGGGACTCTGTGCCTAGCACATAGTGTAGTGATGAAAGAACCTTGTCCCAACCCGCCAGTGGTAGTCAATCTACTGATGTCCCCAATACTCTGCGCTATCTCCATTCCAATGTCTATAGTCTTGCCCCTCATGATGCCAAAAATGAGCTTGATTCTGTCCGTCGTTACGTTAGTGAAATGAGTCGATGGAATCAAGCGTGCACTTACGAAATATAGCCAAGCCTTGGCTACTCTATTTGTTACACCCCGTAGTTCAGGTCATGCGTATGAGTGTGTACGAAAGGGAGTAAGACTTAAAATTTTCGGAAGATAGGTTGACGGATTGTTTCGGACGGGTTTTAGTCAACTTTAAGGCGGGTTATGAACCGCTACATTGAGAGTTCCTAAGTGTTTCAAAGGCCTAGGGCGTAGTTCGTTGAGTCTAGTCTCCAACGCAACCAAACGTTCGTCGATAGGACATCGGAGTAGAAAGTTATTGGAGTTACAAGTTCAGTGCGCAGTCGGGCAGAAAGGTGTTTCGGTCAGGGCCACAGGGCCGCGGCGCCGGATGCAGGGCCGCGGCGCCGGATGCGAACGCGGCAGCCGGATGCGAGGCAGCGCGGTTGTCGAGGAGGCGTTGAAGTTGCAGCACCGCGCGCCGGAAGCGAGGCGCGGCGGAAGTCTGTGGTGGCGGAGGTTTGTGCCATGGCCCGGAGATCTGTGGTGGCGGAGGTTTGTGGCCGCGGCCTGGCCGCAGGCGGCGCGCAGCGGTTCGGAAAAGCGGCGAAATCGATATTTTCTTTTAAAGAGGCCATGGGTGGGTGACAAGTGTCCTCCCCCATCTGATTTTGCATGCACTACTTATTGACCAAGTCTTCAAGACTTGGTCATTCTTCAAGTTCATCCCTCTCTCTAGAAAATTAAGCTCTCCCTTCTCTCTAGAAAATTAAGAAGAAAGAAAGGCTTGAGAAAAATCTGAAAATGTGGCAAGAAGGAAACTTGTTGGCAAGCTTGTAGGAGTTATTGTGGTGGTGATTGTGGAAAGGAGGCTAGCAAATTTGTTGGATAATTTTGGCTAAAGCTTTAAGGTAACAATTCTTCTCTTGTAGCTAGTTATTGATGTTGCATGTGAAGAAGAAGGAACTTGTAGTAGTAAATATTGCTCTTAGATTCATTGCATGTAAGAAATATGGTTTGGATGTGAAAGAATTGGTTAAGAAGGTTATGTGAGCATGTTGTAGCCTAAAAACTACCTTAGACTTGTTAAGATTATTGTTGTACCTTATGGGGCAGAATTTTATACACCCAAGTTTAGGTGTGTAGTCCCTTTTGAAATGGTTGGATTGTTGGGCCTTAAAAGTGGCGTTTGGGTGTTGAATTCGGCCTTGAAAAAGGTGGCAAAGTATGTAGAAACAAAGGAAATGCTGCCCAATTTTCCATAGAATTTAGTGACTTGAACTTGGATTATTCTACATTGAACTAGAGGTTAATAAACGTATTATGGTCATTTTATGTTCACGTACTACGTGTGGTGTATTGGACTTAGCAAGTGGATTAACCGGAGAGGTATGTGGAAACTTTCTTATCTCTTGAGCACGAGTAGTTATAACTATATAGTACGGTAGACGTACGTGTTTTAAATGAAGTAAATCCATTTGTTATACTTGACTTGTTTTAAGAAAATATCTAAGTTGGTTGGGTTAAGGAGTTAACCCACTTGTTCTTGAGGAATGGTTTATCCTAAATAAGGTAGACAAGGATTTCTTGACATGAAGAAGTATTTTGAAAATTGTGTAATTTGATTTGAAGTATAAGCCTCTTGGTTAATAAAAGAACGAAATCTTTTGAAACATAATGAGTTATAACGGCTTTATGGGAAGTTAGTTATAACGGCCTTATGAAAGGATAATAATGTCTTAATTTCTAAAAGCATAAAGTTAGTATAACGGCTTTATGGGGAGTTGGTTATAATAAATTTATGGAAGGTTAAAGAGTTGGTTTTTCTTGAATAAGGTCATGAAAATGAGATCCATTCTGTATGTTAATGAAAGTCTAAAGAAGAGTTTACTTGGACGTACCGTCAGTGATGAAGGATTCCACGGGTATGCTTCCATTGTTTTAGTATGAGTTTACTTGGACGTACCGTCAGTGATGAAGGATTCCACGGGTATGCTTCCATGGTCTTTATATGAGTTTACTTGGATGTACCGTCAGTGATGAAGGATTCCACGGGTATGCTTCCATGGTCTTTATATGAGTTTACTTGGACTTACCGTCAGTGATGAAGGATTCCACGGGTATGCTTCCATGGTCTTTATATGAGTTTACTTGGACGTACCGTCAGTGATGAAGGATTCCACGGGTATGCTTCCATGGTCTTTATATGAGTTTACTTGGACGTACCGTCAGTGATGAAGGATTCCACAGGTATGCACCTTGGACATGCTTACGATGAAGGATTCCGAGGCATGCAGTATGAGGGGTAAGAGTATAAATGAGGGGCAAGCCCCAAGATCATTATACCACCTTCTCCAGGGTAAGAGTATGAATGAGGGGCAAGCCCTAAGATCGTCATACCACCTGCTTCAGGGTAAGAGTATAAATGAGGGGTAAATCCCCAAGATCGTTATACCACCTGTTCCGTGGATTTGCTACCCACGATGCGAGGAATACCTCATGCGAGTCCGTTGGGCTTATGCGGGTGAAATAGTCTCATGCGGGTGAGTACAGCCTATGTGAGGAATACCTCATGCGGGTCCACATGACCCATGCGAGTGAAATAGTCCCAGGAGTAGGAGTGCTTAATGATACTGTGAAGCGGATGACCTTGCTTTGATTATGAGCTTCCTATTTTCATGCAGTATAGTATATGATTGATATTCTCATTGTTGGTAAGGCACAGTGTTCTGTAAACTGATTTTATACATGTCTCCAGTTATTTTAGACTTATGAGGTATTTTCAGTATTTTCCTAGTTTCGCATACTTGGTACCTGTTGTACAGACCTCCTTCGGGGGGCTGCGTTCATGTCGCAGGTTGAGGTACGTAGCTTGCTGATCCACATTCTTAGGATCACTGTTCAGTTCTGGGAAAACTCCATTTCTCCGGAGGCTTTGTCTTTTGGTACGGTTCCCTGGGGTTATAGACTTTTGTACATTCAGGGGGTATGGCGGGGCCCTGTCCGCCACGATTATTATTCTAAGTGCGTAGTCACGTTTGTGGTTTGGGCTGTAAGAATAAGTTGTACTGTTCACTTTCGATTAAGTTTATTTTATGGAAGGTGGCCTTGTCGGCTTGCCAGTGATGTTTACTTTATTCAGGTTTATGTGTATGTATGTTCCGCTGCTATTCTCTGATGTATACTGCGGTGCCAGGTAGGACACGATCGCGGCCGAGGTCGGTCGTGACACTATTGAACCGCACTGCAAGTCCCTGCCTCATTGTGGGAATAACGAAACTGTGCGCCTGGATAACATAGGGTCTCCTCAACTGTCTCCCAGTATATGTGGTTTGCATTCCTAGTCCAGGTTCTGAAACGGGTCGGATGGTTGCCCTGGTCTCCAATATCAGTTGTCCCAAACATAACATTCACTGCTTCAGCACTAACTGGGACATGACGCCCCCTCACAAAGTATCTCCCATTGATTTGTTCAGGAGTTGGCGTAGAATTCTCTCGCCAAGCTGACATTCTGTTGTAGAATAGCTTCATTATCGACAAACCTCTCCCACTCATAAACATCATCCTCCTCTAGTGGTTCGGCTTGATACTCCATCCCTCGCTCCTGTATCACTGCCATACTGCTTATTCTGTTGTACCGATCCTCTGCATTCCGGTTGGTGAATCGGGTAACATCATGATCTGGGACTGATAAAGATGAGGTAGTACGGGCAGTTCTTTTCCTTGAAGTCATTATCGAAAGTTTTTGAAAAATTTGCAGCAGCGTTTCTTTTGTTTCTTTGAGATTTCCCAACAATTTTTTACTCCACACCGCAATAATAATCAAGCAACACCAAACCACAACAACAATACACCCACAAATATACCACAAACCACACGATAATAACAATCACACAAAGCAAGAACGCACAGCCCACCAACACGCCGCAAACCACACCAAAGTTCACACCAAATTACCCACCATTCACAATCCCAAGTTGCTAGCAATAACCCAAAGGTAAGGTTCCAATTAGTTACCTTTTTGATGATTTTTGTCCAAATTGCCGAGCCCAAGTGAGTTGAATGATTGTGGAGAAGGTTGGAAGGTTTTGGTGGTGATAGTGTGTTTGATTTGGGAGGATTTAGTAGAGTTTGTGAGAGATTCTTGTGGGGGAGAGAGGATGTTCGACATTTTAGAGAGAGGGGAAGGGTTATGTTTGATTGTGGGAGAAGATTTGGGATTTAGGGATTTATATTTTGAAAAACCCGTCTCAGAGCCGCGGCGCCTAAACTCCTGCACTCCTCTGATAAATCAGTGTCGCGGCCCTGTATTTTGGCGCCACGGCGCCCAAACTCCTGCACGTGTCTAGACTTCGGCGGTGGTGCATTAATAACCTCATTATCGAAGGAATAAGCTTTTCCACTTCATAAAACTGGATAAATACCTTGGTGCATTTGAAATAACTACTCGACGCGATCCTGAATCCAAAGGAAAGCCCTAATAACGTGTTTAGCCCCTAGCCATAGTCATGCTAAGAACTAACACAAAATTCATACATAAACTGAATTCAAAAGCAGGAAAGAAAAATACTTAGTAACAATGTCTCCAATGGTAGCCTCCAATTTTGCCTTGAGTTGTGTTGTAGAATGAACTCCCCCTCCAAGAATAATCCTTAGGGCTTTTATATCTATCAATTTTCGTGCCCTATGGACCAAGTTATCCTTTGCCAATTAAAACTCGGAACTGAATTTTTCAGACGGTATGCGCGCGAACTGCGGTGGCCCATGGCTGATATTCTGCGGGTGCTCGATAATTTAGCGCGACCTAGCGGTGGCGGCGTTGCAGCTTTCGTCGGTCTTCATTTACATCCTTTTGGCCTCGAATTCTTCCTTTTATGCCCCATTTTCGTTCCTTTTCGCCATTTTTCCATTTTGGACCGCTGTGACTCAAAAGAAAGAAAAACAAACCTAATACTATACTAAACTCAACAAAAATGAGTAAAATACTAATGAAAAATGACTCAAAAAGAATATATGAAATATGCCTAACACCCTCCTACGCATTTGTGGTGTTAGTAGTCATGACCAGCAAGTATCCTTGGTCATAAGATGAAGAACAAAGCATTCACAGAACAAAGAACATATTTATAATCACCATAATACCACAAGGAATGCCGCTATGAAACCTAGAGGAAGAGATACGAAAACGACATACTCTATAGCCAGGTGGAAACACAAATTGATACGTTGCTGTTCACTTTCAACTTAAGAAGACACTCAGCATAAGTATCTCAAAAGACTAAAATGCCCTTGATTTTAATTTAATTGACCTTAAGCAAACATGTTGAAACCATGTCTTTTATAATATAGAGATAGATATCGAAATAATGTCTGCATGAGCGTATCTCAGTTGGTTCCAGGGTGGTGATAGATTGTCGGAAGAGATAGATATAGAAACAAGTACAGTTTTCACTAGGGCTAGCTGATGGCGGTCGACCGGTCGTCCGATCCGTCCGATCTGAATAATTAAAAAAATTATCGGACTGCTCGAACCGGGAAGGGACATGGTATGGTCACTTTGGCGATCCCGCTCTAACATGCCCGTTCCTTGTCTGCGTCCGTCCGGTCCCTTGATCCGTCAGAAACCACCTAATTGCAAAAATAACCGTTGCAATAACGATCATTTTACATTTTGGTCGTTAAGCAACAACTATTTTTTGCCTCCCCCACTCCCCCAACCACTTTTATATTTATTTTTAACCCCTAAGTTATTATATTTACACTTTAATTCAATTTTTCAACTATAAATACCTCATTTTCTCTTCTTATTATTTTCACAAATCTTCATACTCTCTCTAATCTTGCAATCAATCAATCTCTATACAACATTGTCTACTACATATTCAATCTATTTATTAATTTGGGAATTGGGAGTTAATTTGGCAACTAGCTTGAGAATTATCCGATTATCTATCGAGCAAAGTTTCAATTTTCAACATCTCGATTACACGTCGACTCTACGTCGGCGTTTGGTACATTCGTTCTCTCATTAAATTATTATTTTGTCTTATTTCATTTAGCACATTTAGTTTCATTAACTTTAAGTCTGTAACTATTTATTACCATAATTAAAATGAAAAGAACAAAAAGTATTTTCGGCAAGGGTACTTCTTCTAGTAGGGCGGGTAACAAGGGAAATGGTACTTCTTCTAGTATTCCTAGTCCTACTCCTAGACAAGATAATTTTATTGATCCTGAACATTTTCCTGAAATACCATATGATCTAGAAGACCATGTATTTTGTCAAAATGAAGAAGCCTTTAATTTAGATGTCACTCTAGATGATGATACACCCACTAATGTAGATGATGATACATCCACTAGTGAAATGCCTCATATTCCCCCTAGTATGAGACGAGGTCCGACAAAACGACCATTAAAATAATTTGTATGAAAATATTTTGACAGGGACGTACCAAATCAAGTAGCTATATGTAAAACTTGTAAAGTTGTTTATACTTTTAAAACTGGACAAAGTCATGTTGGGGCGGGGGATTTAGGAAGACACCTACTGCAAAAACACAAAGCATTGCATGCACAATACATTATTGAAAAAGATGGTGAGAAAGCGCTCTCTCAATCGAGACAAGGTTCACATACTGTCCCGGACAAAGTACAGGGTCAAATTAATCCTATGACGGGGGGAGTTGTAGGTCCTAAATACGATAAACATAAAGATAGGGAAGCACTAGCAAAATTAGTTGTTGTGGAGGGTTTGCCTTTTTCATTTCCTGAATTTCCTGGTTTTATTCATTATATTAGAGATATGTATAATCCTGCTTATAAAGGTTTTCCTAGATCAACTGTTAAAAGAGATGTATTTAAATTTGCACATGAATATCAACAGTATTTACGTTATGCATTATATCATTTTAATAGCAAAGTCGCTCTAACTTCTTATATAGGTTGTAATACTAATGGTCATGATTATTTAACGGTAACATGTCATTGGATAGATTATAAATGGTCTATGCAAAAACGTATTTTAGCATATAGATATATAGATAGTAGGCACACTGGTCAGTTTATTTCAGAAAATATTTATTTAGTCTGCGATTATTACGGAATAACTGATAAAGTTATAAGTATTACATTAGATAATGCAACTTCTAACAATTGCGTTATTTATGTTTTAAAAGAAGTTTTAACTCCGTCTTTTCCAAAACATTTTCATATCAAATGTGTGTGTCATATTTATAACTTAGTTGTAAAGGATGGTCTTTCACTTTTTCAAGATATTCTTGAAAAAATACAATTTGCTATAAACTTTATTTTAAAAAAAATAATAGAATCCAACAGAGAAAAGAATATAAAAAAACTTGTCATGATTGTGGACTATCTTACAGAAAAATTCCCGAAGAAGTACCCACTAGGTGAAATTCTTTATATGACCAACTAGTTGTTACTTATGATTATAGAAAATCTATCACTTTATTTTTTAACGCCCATAATCAAAATCCAACTGATATGATTGTGGATAATGATTGAAAAAAAATTAGAGAACTTATTGTATTTCTAGAGAATTTTCAACGAGCAACAAAAAAAATTTCTACTTTAAATTTCCTACTATTTCAACTATGTTGTTTTATATAGCTATAATATTTTTACTGCTTAAAGAATATATGGAAAAATCTGCTTATAAAGCATCTATTAAAAATGTTTATGAAATTAAAGAAATATTTTATTCCTATTCCCTCTATTTATATTGTTTGTGTTGTATTAAACCCGACTATTAAAGTAGACGGTTGTAAAAGTCTTATTGAAAATATTTATAACTGTATGGACGTACTACCGCCTCCAACTCCCAAAAATTTAAATATTGAGCCACCTATTGAACAAACGCTAGAAGAAGTGTTGGATAGCGTAGAAGATGAATGCAAAAAAGTATATCGGCATTACCAGCAAGAAAGTGCTAGTAACCAACCGACTTTCGTACCATCTTCTTCTGCTTCAACACAACCTCTAAAAAACATGATGTTTCTGCGGACAGTATTGAAAGCCTCAGAAATAGAATGTGCGGTGGTAGCACTGCTAACCAAATTAGTGAGTTCGATGTTTTTGTTTTGCAGGGCACTTTACCTTACCAAGCATTTGTCAATGAAGACGGAAAAGAAGACTTGCTGAAATATTGGATGCAGAATGAGAAGACATTTCCGACACTTTCAATGATGGCCCGAGATGTTTTGAACATTCAAGCGTCATCAATCGCTCGAAGCGCTTTTCTCACGTGATTTCAAATAGGAGAGCACAGACACTCATTAGCCGGAGACAACTTAGAGATGGCGGTACTATTCAGAGATTGGATACGAACGGAGCGAAGAAGGTGCGGTCACCCAGAGACTAACGAAGAAGAAGACGAAAACTACAACGAGATCTTATCTGAAGGCATGAGTAGCGACGTGAAACAATTTGACCAAGATATACCAATTCCAACCGAAGAACCACACAAAATTATAACGAAACTAGAAAAAGTATTTTCAAATTGGTAATTTATTTCATTGCAATTTTAGTATTTTTTTGATTTTTTCTATGTCTTTTGCAATTTTTTTCATCAACAGTACTCTACAATGTTTTAATTCTGAATCTTGTATATTTCATTGAAATAATTAATAATAGAAGAGACACAAAAACAACCTTGGGATGTTTTTTTTACACTCTTCTTATCTTTGTTCAATTATTTAGTTTATAAATATATATGAGTATAATATGAGTATATGACTATCACTATATGAGTATATGTTACTTTGTTAGTATTTAACTATTTATTTTTAATTTAGTGGCAAACATTTGTTTTTTAAAAAAGTCCCGTCCGTCCCGATCCGTCCTGACCCACTGTCCACCGGAACCGTTACCGGGACGGGACACGGTATCATCCCGCTCGTATCGGTCCCATCTGGCCCGCCCCAACCCTACCCCGCCCCTCCTCTTCGTCCCAACCCCATCCCGACCCCGTTCATTCCGATTCAACTGGGCCCGGCCCGACCCACTGACCAACATGCACGTTGTTGTCACAAGTCCAGGCTTAAAGTGGCAAGCACGCATGGATGGACAAAGACCTTATATCCGTATTTTTTTATATGATATCTCATGATTCAACCTTTATATCCGTATTTTTTTATTCACTTGTATCGATGACGTAAATGTCATGATCTTTCCTTTCAATTATGATATATTCCGTTAAAATTATTATCTAATTACAATCCAAAATTTTATAAACGCTATACGACAACCTAATTTTTGTTCGGTCCCAAATATTATATGAATAAAATCTAAATTTTAACCTAAAAAGGTGATATTTGCATAAATTTAACAAGAGAGAGAAACCTTTTTTTACTTTTTATTCCCCATTCCTCAACCCTCTTTGTCAGGGATGGTCGAAGAGAGTTCCTCTTCTGAGATCATCCTGCAACAAAAGGCCACTCAAACAAAACAAATATAATTAAAATAAAAAAACAAATCTTTCTTATACAATTCATAAAATAACACATTTTCAAGAATTTCAAGAATCATTCTCCAGCTTAATTCTTTGAAAATATTTCAAGAACTTGATCTTTCCTGGTAAATATTTTTTCTTTACCCTTAATACCCTTTTGAGTTTTTGTTTTATTTTGTGTAAATAATTTTACAATTCATAAAAATCCCACATTTTCAAGAATCATTTTCCAGCTTAATTCTTTGAAAAATTTCAAGAATTTGATTCCTGTCAGTTTTTTGGTAAATTTTATCTTTACCCTTTACATCATTTTGGGTTTTATGTTCATTTTCTATATTAAAGGGCAGCCCCGATACACTGAGATCCTCCTATGTGTGGGCTTCGAGGAAGGAAAGGTCTGTTGTATTGAGCCTGACTATTTCCTATATTATTTTTTAATATTTCTGTTGGATATTAATTCTTCAATTCATAAAAATCCCACATTTACAATTTGTTTCACCATCATTTTTCAGCTTAATTCTTTGAAAAAATTCAAGAATTTGATTCATGTCAGCTTTTTGGTAAATTTTATATTTACCCTTTACACCCTTTTGGTTTTTATTTTCATTTCCTATATTATTTTTGAATATTTCTGTTTGATTGCCTGAGAATATGGTTATCTTCTGATCACCTTTTTTGCTTTTCAAAAGAAAAAAAGAATCAATTTTTATTAGTTCTCCTTATTTATGTGTTTGCATTTTCAGCTAAAATTTGAATCTTGGAAATTTTGAGGACTCCGGGTTTATGCAATGATGGCGAAAACAGAGGTAATATAGCCTAAAATATAGAATTTTTTGAAAAATGAGAGACCCCGTTATGGCTAATATATTTGATTTGTTTGTAATATTTTTGTTTTTTTGTGTCTAGTATAGAGTTGTGCAGATAAGCAAATGTGTTTTTGTGTGTCCGAGTGATTTTCGTTGTTTGGAGAGTTATTTTGTACCAAAAAGCTGGCGATTTTGTGTGAGAATTTCTACAACAGAATCCTGGCTGCTGGCAAGAAATGAGGAGTAAATGGAACATTTATGGAATCAAGTTGTTGTTTCTCACCATTTTGAATCTTCTTTTGGAGGTTCATGAATGTTGCTCCCTTAATTCTGAAGGTAATAGTTACTACTTATTATTATAGTCTACATTGGCTATTCTCTATTTTCTTTCTTTTTTACTTTTGGATAATCGTAGTGTTTTGGTCAACTTGCCTGGACCTCGACTGTTACAGAGGGATGACTGTTATAGAGAGGTCTGGTTGTACTTCCAACCAACATAGAGATCAGTTACTATGGGATTGAGGCTTAGGCATGTGAGACAAAATCACTTACTCCCTCCGTCCAGAGGCGGAGCCATGATTTGACGTTTATGGGTTAGGGATTTTTGTTTTTAAAGTTACTGGGTTCTAAATTAATAATTTGTATATGTTCAATGGATTTTTAATACAAATATAAGATTTGGACCAAAGTTACTGGGTTCGACCAAACCCACACCCGATGAGCTATCTCAGCCCCTGCCTCCGTCCCATTTTATGTGGTCATGTTTTGCTTGGCATGAAGTTTAAACAAGAAAGAAAGAATTTTGAAACATTTTTTTTGTGAATAACCACGGTGTCCGGGCCAGCTTGTGCGCACCCGACTAATTTCACGGGGCCTGCTACCTTCCACCAACACAGGTATCGGGTAACTCTGTCCCCAAGGCTTGGACAGATTGGAAGAAATCACATAATGATTTTGCCTCCGCTAGGATTCAAACTTGAGACCTCATGGTTCTAAACAGAGTTCATTGACGACTAGGGATGGCAAATGGGGCAGGGCAGTGCGGGGTAGGACATGTCAAACGTTAAACGGGGCAGTGCAGGGCAATGCTTAAACGGGACAGGGCAGGGCGGGACAGGTCAAAACACATTTTTTAAAAATTCTAAATAGGGCAGGGCAGTTAATAGGTTATAATTTTTAGAAAATTCTAACTAGTTTGGATTGTGAAATTATAATATATTACGATGGGTTGTACTTGTTAGAATTGGATAAAATTTTATAGAGTTGTACAACTTTCTGTTACGGTGATATTGAGACTTTACGGAGATTAATCCGACTTACGATTTGAAAGTTATCACTGTTTAAAGTTTCTGCCTCGGATCAACCGAAATCTGGAAGAGCAGAATGTATAACATAAAAACTGTACAAATCGGTAAAGAATCTGAAAGTTTGTGCTGAATAAAAGTTTTATATTACTCCGTTATCGACAGTTTGAGACTTTACGGGGATAGATCCGACTTACGGTTTGAAAGTTATCACTGTTTAAAGTTTCTGCCTCGGATCAACCGAAATTTGGAAGGGCAGAATGTATAACGTAAAAATTGTACAAATCGGTAGAGAATCTGAAAGTTTGTGCTGAATAAAAGTTCTAGTTTTCTCTGTTCTTGACAGTTTGATACTTTATGAGGATTAATCCGACTTACGGATAAGAAGTTATGACTGTTTTAAGTTTGTGTCTTGTTTCATAAACATAAATAGGGCAGGGCGGGGCAGGGCTTAACGGGGCAGGGCTGAAACAAATTTTAAAAAAATTCTAAACGAGGCAGTGCAGGGCGGGTTAGCATCTTAGAAGGTCAAGACTTCCCCTGCCCTAACCCGCCCCAGCTAACCCTATTGACGACTATGCCACACCCTTGGGTGCCAGAAAGGACGGTAAAGGGCGTTTTGTTTAAAAGGGTTGAAAAATATAGAAAATGAAATGGTCGAAAACAAGGTATAAACATTTGTGTGACTACAATTCATCTCAGGGTAAAATGAGAATTATTAAATTGTTTTAAAATATAAAAAGATGTTATTCTTTTTGGGACTGACTAAATTGTGACAGAGTAGAGTTTTATTTTGTCTTTGCTGGGATATGAACATTCAGTACATGGTTTTCACCCACTTAGGGCTGTGTCTTTTGTCTCCGCGTCCCACAGGCTATTCTCTAGTTTCTTTTGTCTATTGAAGTTATTGGCTTATTCTTTTTTTTACTGATTACTGTTGATTTGAGAAACAGGATTGGCATTGTTGGGATTCAAATTGAATGTGGATTCTGATCCAAATGGAGTTCTTGAAAACTGGAATGCTGATCACTGTGACCCGTGCATGTGGTCCGGTGTCGAGTGTGTGGATGGTAAAGTGCAAATGCTGTAAGTCTCTTCTTATGATTACTCAATTTTTCTAGTTTAGATTGTTTGACAATAAACTTTCTCTATTGGTTAGTTTCTATATATTTGTCTGTTTAACTAATTATGATAAACTAAGTAAAAGAGTCTTTCGTTTCGACTCTTGTGATACTTGTTACGTCGTTAACTTAGTTGTCCTTTCTAATTTTTTCTCTGTTCAGAAATCTCCATGGATGTTCTTTGGAAGGAACACTGGCTTCACAGCTTGGAAATCTTGCTCACTTGAGATCACTGTAAGCTTTAGCTATGCTAATATACTTTTCCTTGAGGCTCTTGCTCGTTAGATCTTAAGTGGTTTGTTACCTTAACCATATGCAGAAGTTTTTATGCTCTTTGTAGACTTCTATCTTCTTCTGTCTTATTTTATGTGATGGTTGATCTGTTAATTAGATGGATATGGTGTCAAATAGTTGCATGATACATGTTCTTGCATGGTCTTTTCTGAGAGCAGAGGCGGATCTAGGATCTAAATTTTATGGGTTCAATCTTTAAGGTTCTTAGCATTGAACCCATTATATTTTTAAAGTTATGGGTTCATATTTAGTATTTATTGTAATTTTAGTAAATGTTTACACATAAATTTATGCTCTGCAGTACTGTGTTCAGATGAACCTGGTAACGATTCATTGGATCCACCCCCGGAGAGCAGCATCTTGTGTTTGATGTTGTGGAATTCATGCTTTAATTTAATATCTTGGCTTACTGTTTCTTATGCCTTTTAACCTTTAAATGACTTATATGATTTGTGTGGTAGGGGACCTAAATTGAAAACTATATATCATGCATCCACACTCTATAGTAATCTAGACAAAAATTAGTAAAGACTAATTCAAATGGTAACAGTATGTCTGAATAGGGTGTCGTATCCAACTCAAGTTACCAATGACGTGTTTCTAAATGAAAGTAATAGGGTATGGGTATCCAACTCGAGTTACCAATGATGTGTTTCTAAATGGAAGTATGTCTGACTAGGGTATCAAATTCTTGTATTCTGCTTTTACATTGTTCTCTGCATAAGTTTTGTTCGAATCTTAACAGTATTTCTTCTTGCTGTCTGATTGCTTTCACAGGGTGCTCTCAGGAAACCATTTTTCCGGTGCTATTCCTAAAGAATTGGGAAGACTCGGAATGCTGGAAATGATTGACTTGAGGGATAATAATTTGAGTGGAACAATTCCAGCAGAAATAGGAGACTTGCAATCACTAAGAATCTTGTGAGTTAATTATTTGTTGCATGCACGATTAATGATATTGTTGGGTGTAAGGGTGTCAAATGGGCGGGCTGGGCTGAATTTGAGAGGTCAAAATAGGTTGAGTTTATATGATCTTCCCAAAAGTTACTTGGGCTAAAAAGCGGGTCATAACCCAACCCACTCAATTCTTACTAATTTTTAATGTCCTTGTTTTTTCTTTATAAATTTTTAAGTATCTATTAAAACTATTTTTTCTTTATTATGGCTATATATAACATATCAAGTAAAAAAAAGTGTATTTTTGAAATTATATTGACAAGGTTTCTATGGATTAATTTGGGCTACAATATCAGCCCAGTTTGGGCTACATATCAACCTAATTTTTGGATGGGCCGAAATGAGTTGGGCTAAAATGGGCTGAGCTAATAAATGGGCGGGTCAATGACCTGCCCAAACTTGGATGGGTTGGGGATGTTTTCATGGGCTAATTTTGTCACCCCCAGTTGTGCGCATGCGGATCTATACATATGCACACCCGTTTGTGATGTGAAGTGATATCAACATGTTCATCAACTGTGTTTATGTACGTTTCCCAGATTGATTCATAACAATAACTTTGAAGAGAGTGTTCCTTTGGAAATTGGGAAGCTTCATTTAGTCTGGGAATTGCAGTTCGATGAAAATCTCACTTCTGCTTTTGCTGCCGGAGCTCGCTGTATAAGAAAATTTCGGCATTGGTAGGATTCTTTTAGCTTTAGTACTCCGTCTTCATATTTGGCTACTTTTTTGCATCGCATACGGATAGTCTATCTATTTGGTTGTAATTATTTTGCATGCTTTTCTCTGATAATATGATGCATGTTTCCGGCAGCATTTGGCATGGCAGCATGAGACCATTCAAGACGATAAACTCGTTTATCGAACCGATAAAAGGGACACTTTTTCGTTACCTAAGTTTCTTCCAACTGTAAGTAACTTAATAGTTTTTAACATCACGTGTTGTCTAATTAAGTTTTATCATTAACAAGCATTTTTCTATTTTATCAGGCCATCCCCTGTAAAGGACTTTGTGGATGAACGTAAAGACTGCTCCGACAACCTTCCAAGTGAGTAAACAGAAAAAATGACAAAATGGTCCATTATGTTTTAGGGTAGGATCAGAATAGTCCCTTAAGTATGTGCTGTACAGTTTTGGTCCTTTATGTTTGTTAAACGTTAACACTTTTAGTCCCGTCAAATATCTAATAGTTTATGTTTATTAGATTTGAGAGGAATAATGAAGAAAAAAGATTTAACTATAAACACCAAGAAAGTTCTATCAAATCCTAAAAGATGCAACACAAAAAAGCTGCACTAGACACTAAAAAGATATAGAAAATAGCAGTAATTACACGTCAAAAAGTTGTACTAGACTCTAAAAATAAATCAAAAATAGCATAAACTACAAAAATTATACTTCTAAGTTCTAAATATGAGTTTCCGCTAAAATTCTTTTCCATAGTTTCCGTCAAATCTAACAAACTGGGTTCGGTAATTTGACGGAGAATAAAAGAGTTAACTTTTTGCAAACTTAAAGGACCAAAATTGTTCAGTGCAATACTTAAGGGACTATTTTGAACCTACCCTCAAACATAAGGGACCATTTTTGTCATTTTCTTTGAGTAAACACGTCATCTATTTAGAAAGAATTTCAAAGAATTGTTTACTAATGAAAATTCTTCATTGTCTAGCAGGGTCATCCAGGACTCACATCATCCACACTATACAGCACCAAGAGGAGATTGCACGCCGTAAGTTGGTCGAACAATCCAGTAACCTTGCTGCTGCTCCTGCTAATATCAAAGGACCGTCGGTTCCCGTCATTCAAATGCCGAGTAGTAGAAGTAGTGGATCTTTTCGTGCTGTGCCAAATTCAGACGGAACAACACCTCCTACGCACTTACCGTCCCCACCTCCGCACCACGAGTCTCAAGACAAATTAAATCCTGGGGAACAGTCTACAGGTGCCTTTAAACAGCCGCCTGCTGTTAAACAGCCGTCTAATAGCCAAGCTCTACCTGCTGAAAAATCTGAAAGTACTTGGAAGTATGTAGTTGGGATTTGCATCGGAGTATTATTGCTCATTCTTGCTGTATCTGTGTTCTTAATATGCCGAATTAGAGCAGCTAGAACAATTGGCTCTTGGAAGACTGGATTGAGTGGACAGCTGCAAAAAGCATTTGTTACAGGTACTTTGATCAAATTGTGTGAAGACTGGTACTGCAAATATTATATTCCCACCCTGAAAATAGTTGAATCGTTAGCAATATTTTTGTCTGGTTGATATTATTCCATTAGTTGAGAATATGTTTTAGATTACCACTTATACTGTAGGTCCTATGCTTTCAAGGAGTAGTTTACACTATGAAAAAACAGGAATTAGCGACGAACATTTTCTGAGCTAAACGGTAAAATTGTCGCAAATCCTATTTAGCGACGGATTAGCGGCGAAGTTCATAGCTAAATCTAGTTTGTTTTTGGTAGTATTTAGCCTTTCATAGATTTATATGTTTAGAAACCTCAAAAAACTTATATGACTTTTTATTTTTATTTGCAAAATATTGGCATGAGGTGAGTTTAAATGAAGTAGCATTGTCAATGAGAATTGATATAGTCGACTCCAACTTGTTTGGGACTGAGCCGTAGTTGTTGATATAATCCTATTAGTCGATACTTCTAACATGTTTAATTGGAATATGGGAAGGTACTGATATTTTTCCTCCTATGGGAATTGGAGGACATATATTCTTAGCGTAATGTTGTTATATACCCCTTTTCACTATATCTAGGGGTGGCAGATCGTTTGGGCTGAAGTTGGGCGGGTCAAGATGGACTGAAGTTCTAGATGGGTCAATGCCCAACCCGCCCAAAACTTACATGAGCTAAGATGGGCGGGTCAAGATGGGCTAAATGATGGATCATAATCCAAATTGCCCAACTTGACCCATTTCTTTTACAAATTTCAAACTTATCTTCTATGATGTTATTTTATTTTGTATGATATTTGATTTTTCCATATCTTTATTTTTAAAATAAGAATAATATTTTTAAGAATTTTTTCATTTTTTATAAAAGCAAAAAAATATGAAATATAAATTTGAGGATGAGGTGGAGGTGGAAGGGGTAGGTGTGGATAGGAGCGGAGTAAGAAAAAAATTCATTTTTTTTTATAAATTATTTATAAAAGTAATAAAATATAAAATAGAAATTTGAGAATGGGTGGGGTGGGGGTAGGGCTGTTATCGGTCCGGATAACCCGAGAACCGGACCGAAATATCCGGACTGATACTCGGACCGAAAAGTTAACGGTTCGGATACGAGTACCAGGATCCGGTCCGGCAACCAGGTCTAATTACCCGATAACTTATATGTTATCAGTCCCGGTCCGATATCCTTAGAATAGTTTGGGAATTGGGATGATGAATTGATGATCAATCCTTGAAATATTGCTATTATATATTGCTTTAAGTTTGTTAATATGTATTATGTAAAGCAGTAAAGGCAGTAAAACAGAGATTTTTATAAAAAAAATTATAAGTAAAGCAGGGATTTTAATATTTTGGACCGGTTTGAATCAAAACGATATCTAGAACGGGCCGTAGCGTTATCGGATGGACCGTACCGCCCGATAAGGTATCGGTCCGGTCCCGATTCTCTTTTCAGGATCAAATTCTTATCGGTCTGGTTTCGGTCCGGACCGGTAACCTTATCGGTCCGATTCCGGTATGTCGATACCCGGACCGAATCGGACCGATAACAACCCTAGGTGGGGGTGAGCTGGGGTGGGGGTAGGGCAGATGGGGTAAGAAAAAATTTCATATTTTTTATAAATTGTTTATAAAAGTAAAAAAATATAAAATAGAAATTTGAGAATGTGGTAGGGCGGGGGAGGGGGGTAGGGGGTAAGAGAAAATTTCACTTTTTTTTTTTTTTTTTATAAAAGTAACAAAAAATATGAAATAGAAATTGAGAATGGGGTGGTGGGGGTCGGGCGGAGGTAAGAAAAAAATTCATATTTTTAATATTTTTTTATAAAAGTAACAAAAATATGAAATATAAATTTGAGGATGGGGCAGTGGGGCGTGGGTGGAGGGGTAGGGGAGGTAAGAAAAAATTTCATATTTTTAATAATTTTTTTTATAAAAGTAACAAAAAATATGAAATAAAAATTTGAGAATGGGGTGGCGTGTAGGGGGTCGGGTGTGGGGGGAAGGGTAGGGGAGGTAAGAAAAAAATTCATATTTTTAATATTTTTTTTATAAAAGTAACAAAAAATATAAAATAGAAATTTGAGGGTGGGTGGAGTGGAGGGGGTAGGGGTAGGGGAAGTAAGAACAAAATTCATAATCTTAATATTTTTTTTATAAAAGTAACAAAAATATGAAATATAAATTCTTGGATGGGGCAAAGCGGTGGGGTGGGGTGGAGGGTGGGCGTCGGGGCAGGGGTAGGGGAGGTAAGAAAAAATTTCATATTTTTAATATTTTTTTTTATAAAAGTAACAAAAAATATGAAATAGAAATTTGAGAATTGGGTGGGGTGGAGGGGGAGGTAAGAATTTTTTTTATATTTTAAATATTTTTTTTGTAAAAGTAACAAAAAATATAAAATAGAAATTTGAGGGTGGGTGGGGTGGAGGTGGTAGGGGAGGTAAGAAAAAAATTCATATTTGTAATATTTTTTTATAAAAGTAACAAAAATATGAAATTTAAATTTGAGGATGGGGTGAGGTGGAGGGGAGGTAAGAAATTTTTTCATATTTTTAATAATTATTTTTATAAAAGTAACAAAAAATATGAAATAGAAATTTGAGAATGGAGTGGGGTGTCGGGTGGGGGAGGTAAGAAAAAATTTCATATTTTTAATATTTTTTTTATAAAAGTTACAAAAAATAATAAAATAGAAATTTGAGTGAGGGGTTGGGTGGAGGAGTAGAGCGGGAGGGTAGGGGGTAAGTAAGAGTGGGGTTGGGTGGGGTGTCGGTAGGGGTGGTAGGGGATGGGGTGGGGTGTCAGGTAGGGGTGGTAGGGGGATAGGGTCGGATGTGGGGTAGAAGTGGGTGGGGTGGGGTGGAGTAGGAAATGTATGGGCATAGATATGAGGGTGGTTCAGTGCTTGAGTGGGGGTTGGTGTAGGGGAGGGGTAGGGTTGATGGATAGTGTGGTTGGAGTGCGTTGGTGTATTTTTATTGTTCCGAAATAATAAAAGAATTTTTAAATAATTATTTATAAATATCTAGAGTGAAACTCTAATCATTAAAATTAAGTATTTTGATGGGTCAAGTTTGGGCATCATCATGGGCTCATTTGGGCTGTTGATTTATGATGGGTCAACTTGGGCTAGCCCAAACCAACCCATCATCAAAATTACTCTTGCCCAAACCCATGAAATCTTGGGCGGGTCATTTGGGTTTGGACTAATTTTGTCACCCCTAACTATATCTTTGCTAGGATGAGGAGGTGCAAATAGAACTATTTCCTTTATTCCCTTAAGAAGCAATTTGGCTGAGATGTCGAAAATAACGCTTGAAGGCTGGAATCCTCCAATTTTACTTCATCTAAAGTGTCACTAGTCTTTCGTCATCCGTTTTGCTTTCTCTAGCTTATATTCCTACCGCAATTTTCTTTTCAACGACAACCATAGGAACGTCATTTAGCGTGATACTTGTTTTCCATTGTAATTATTTTGCTTGTGGAAACATTGTAGGGGTTCCAAAGCTGAACAGATCCGAGCTTGAAATAGCATGTGAGGATTTTAGCAACATTATTACCGGGTGCGATTCATATATAGTATACAAAGGAACACTGTCCAGCGGAGTGGAAATTGCCGTTATTTCAACTACTATAAGTTCTCTAAAAGATTGGTCTATGCACTCGGAAACAGCCTTTCGGAAGAAGGTTAATCATTTCTTTCCTTTCACAAATTAACACTTCAACACTTTTTTTCAATTATAGAACTCATAGATGTTCCCCAACTAGATCGATACATTTTCAAGAGTGAACCACAAGAATTTCGTTAACCTTATTGGATATTGCGAGGAGGATGAACCTTTCACGCGGATGATGGTCTTTGAGTATGCCCCTAATGGATCTCTTTTTGAGCATCTTCATGGTAATTAAACTTTCTATAAATATATCCCTCCGTTTCACTATGTTGTCTTAGTTTGACTGGGCACAGAGTTTAAGAAAGTAATGAAGACTTTTGGATCTTGTAGTCTTAAACTAAAGATATGTATAATGTACCAAAATCCCTTTAATCTTGTGGTCTTATGTTGAAATTAAATAGTTGCTAAATTAAGAAAGAGACATTTTTTTTAACAGACTAAAAAGGAAAGTGAGACAAACAAATTGAAACAGAGGGAGTATATTTTTTCGTTTTATCATTCATGATGGTGTTTTTGATTTACCAATGAATAACACGAACTTGCTCAATTTTTCGACTGTTCCAGTTGAAGAGACTGATCATCTTGACTGGCCTGCGAGGATGAGAACCGTTATGGGTACGTCATATTGTCTTCAATACATGCACGAATTGAACCCCCCGGTGCCACATTGCAATTTGAATTCAAAGGCCATATATTTGACCGACGATTATGCTGCTAAGGTCAGATTCTCATGGATATCTATCCTCAATATGTCATCAAGAAACTTTGCTCCCATTTCTCCATACAAAATTTTCACTTTTTTTTTCCAAAAATAAATAAATCAATGCAACGTTTGGTTATACATTGGACTGATTTTTGAAAAAAGATTTTGAAGATGAGTTTCAAGTTTAAAAAAGTGGCACAAGATTTCAACTTTTTCAAGTTAAGTGTATGTCCAAAACACAACTATAACATTTCAAATACCATTTCAATTTTTTTCAAATACTGTACTACTTTTTTTTTAATATCCAAACGCCTACTTTATCTACTATAAATGAATTGTGGAACACATGTAGACCTTGTCGAAGTAAACAAGCCTTTTTTTTACAGATTACGGAAATTGATTTCTGGTCAGAACTAACAGCAAAGTCGAAGTCCTCTAGCGATGATTTAGAGATCTCCGTGCTGCCGCCGCTTGCTGATCCCGAAACTAATGTCTATAGCTTTGGGATTCTTTTAATAGAAATAATTTCTGGAAAATCGCCTTATACAGACGAAAAAGAGTCTCTTCTGAACTGGGTAATTCTCCATTTTCCCCTTATTTTCATATGTCATGAACTTTATGTTCTGTTCCCTAGGCTGCAATTCTTGTGTTTGGCTAGAGCCAGAAGTGGATCTAGAGTGGGTTCAATGGGTTCATCTAAACCCATTGCTTTCGTCTCGATCCATAAGTACATATGAAAAAAAGTTTTATGCTTGTGTGTGTATATTAATTAGTCTCATTCTGAATCCACTGACAGGAAATTGCTTTCGTCTCGAAGCATAAGTACATATGAGAAAAACCTATGTTGCTCGGACTCTTAGAAAATGCGGTCGCGTGTGCGACAACATTTTTGGAGAGGCCGAGCAACATTGCCAAAAACTTTATGCTTGTGTTTAGGCTTTGTTAGCCATATTTCGAATGCTCACGCAAGCGTACACATCGTTGACAAGTAATATAGTCTGATAAGACCGAATATCGTCCTCAGAGACTGGTTTTTAATTACCGTTCATCTACTTTATGTTATCTATTTGACAATCGATATTTGAGTTGGGTTTTGTTTAACTACTAGAATAATTGCAAGAATTACTGAACTATTTAAGTTGTAATCAGTTATGAATGAATTAGGGCTTCCAAAATCCTCGACTATCCACTCTATTCAATCCTTAATGCAACTTGAATGACTTCTTCTACGTTAAGATAGCGGTTAACTAAACTGTCTTATATTCCGGTTAGGACATATAATCACTCAACCCCAGTGTAGAACCCTTCTATATTTCTATGATAGGATTTACCACATAGGAGGATTAAGAACAGTAACCTATAATGCTACACAAGTATCGGGGTACTATCGTCCGCGATTTTCACCTATGTCTAGTCAATTACAACATATCCAAATCTCTCCTCTCAGTACTTGATTCGAAATCATATATATTATGATAATTAGTGATCAATTAATTATCAAACATTCATATTAATTATTGACTAAATCTTAATCAAGTGAAAAAGAAATCAAACTACTGCATTAATTCATGAATAGAAGTTTCAAGTGAATCATAAGGAAACCCCTAATAAAGTGTTTAGCTCCTAGCCATAGTCACGCTAAGAACTAACACAAAATCCATACATAAACTGAAGTAAAAACGAAAGAAAAGAAATTACTGCAAACTAAGTCTCCAATTGTAGCCTCACTTGTTGTCTTGTGTTGTGCTATGTTGTAGAATGACCAACCTCTCTCATAGCATTAATCCCTAGGGCTTAAATATGTTTCAAATTTCATACCCTATGGACGATCATCATAGCCAATTCTTCTCGAATCGAGATTTTCCGCACCGCGATTAAGCATAATAACACCGGTGCCTAAACTCTGCACCTTCTCGAAATATGGCACCGCTGATTCTGCGTAGTGCAGCGGTCTTAAATCTGTGGCTTCTCATTAAATATGGCACCGCTGCAAGATATTGCGTGATCTTCAAAATCTTTTGATGTGCCAATTTTCGTCCTTTTTGCCTCGGGAGCACCTTTTCTTCCCAATTCTCGCTCCTTTTCGCCATTTTGCCTTTTGGAACCGCTGTGACTCAAAAGAAAGAAAAACAAACCTAATACTATACTAAACACAACAAAAACGAGTAAAATACTAACTAAAAATGACTGAAAAGGCGTATACAAAATACGCCTAACAGGCTCATTCTGAACCCACTGACAGAAAATTGTGTTCATCTCGAACCATTAGTACATATGCGAGAAACCTATGTTGCTAGAACTATTCAAAATTGCAACGGGGTGCCTGTCGGATCCTGTGCATTATTGGGGATCCGATATGGATGCAACAACAATTTTGGAGAGTCCAAGCAATATAACCAGAAACTTTATGCTTGTGTGAGTGTATCTATTAGGCTCATTCTGAACCCACTGACAGGGAAATGCTTTCATTTCGAACCATAAGTACATATGACAAAAACCTATATTGCTCGGACTCTTTAAAAATGTTGCCGGGTGCGTGTCGAATCCTCCAAAAGTAGTGCATCTTTGGAGGATCCGTCACGGATGCGGCAACATTTTTGGAGAGTCCTAGCTTTCATCACGAACCATAAGTACGTATGCCAAAAACCTATGTTGCTTGAACTCTTCAAAAGTGCACCCGGCGGGTGTGTGTCGGATCCTCCAAGACTAGCGCATTTTTGGCGGATCCGACACGGGTGTGATAACATTGTTGGAGAGTCTGTGCAATATAACAAAAAACTTTATGCTTGTGTATGGTGTATAGATTTGGCTCGTTCTGAGCCCACTGACAATAAATTTTGAATTCACCTCTAGATAGAGCTGATTCGTCGAACTTCCTTCTTTTTACAATTCATAAACATCATAACTGTTGCTTTGTTTAGGCGGCGCAATATCTTGGTCACGACAAGCAGAATATCGCCTCACTGGTGGATCCATCATTGAAGGCTTTCAAGAATAATGAGCTTATGGTTATTTGTGAAGTAATTGAACAATGCCTTAAAGAAGATCCAAGGAAGAGACCGACTATAAAAGAAGCCATTGATAAATTAAGGGAAGCAATTGATGTTTCACCAAATGCTGCAGTTCCAAGGCTTTCTCCTCTGTGGTGGGCTGAACTTGAGTTATTATCCAGTGAGGCAGCTTAATTTGCCCATATACTTTGTAAGTACGAGTACGTATGTGTTGCTTTACTACGTATGAATACACAAATACATCGTTTCTCTTAAAGCCCCTTTGTGTAGTTGTATTTGACTATCCTCTATACATTTATCATCTATATTGGTTTATTCTTTTATTATTCGAGTGTATGGATAATGAGGATTCATATAACCGATCCTACCACTTACTTGGGATGAGGCGTAATAGCTGTCGTACATTGATTTATTCTTTTATTATTTGTGCATGTGACATGGACGGTGATGATTCATAGAGCTGACTTCAACTTGTTTGGTGTTGAGGCATAGTTGTTGTATACGAGTTTTTTCTGTTATTGTTTTCTCTTTGCCAAGAATAACATTTTTTCATTTTCATGTGGGATATTTTGTGGTATATTGCCCTTTTATGATCAAGAATGGGGTTTTGTACAACAAAATTTGAACAGGACATCCATGATATATATGTATGAGGGTCTCCATACTTTATTTTAGGTTTTTGTCAAACTTTTATTTGGTTTATATATGGACCATGATGAAAATTAAATTAAAGTACCACTGTAACATGATTGTTTTAGCATTCGATGGAGTCGAGAAATTTTGGTCTATTTTGACTCTCTCATGACTTTATATATATTTGGGTGGATTTTAAGTTATATACGCTGATAATGTAAAAATGTTTTTACACTATCAACAAATTTTAACCTGTGATAGCAAGTAACTTATCATTTTTACCATAACTTATTAATGCCTATAAAGAGATTTTTCTATAATTATCTGATAAGTGATTTGATTGTATAAATATTTTCTACCCACGTAGAACTTAATTGGAAATTGTTACTGCCCCCAAGCAACCAAAATAGATGAAAATATATATGATATGGTTTTAAAGTTATAGATGCTGATAATGTAAGTATTCTTTTGCACTAGCAGTGAATTTTACCATTTTTGTTAAGTTTATCGGTTGATGCTTATCTTAAAGATTATCAGTAATTATTTTATAGATAACTTGATTGTATAAATATCTTTTGACATTGTTGATATATAAAATTTAAACTCATATTTTGTGCTTTTTCCATATGCTTCATTGGCATTCTGCATGTTCTCTTTTGCACTTATTCCCATAATCATATCAAAGCATTGTACAAGTTAGTATTTTCAGGTTTTGTTTAAAATTTGAATTTAAATGAACATTTTTTAATATTTTTATTATTATATAAGGGCGGGGAAAGGGAAATGGGGAGGGAATTACAAGAAGGAAAATCGACCTCACCAACAAGATAAAAGTTCAGGTAACCAACCAACTGAACTACTAAGATCCCAAATGAACATGTTTTATTAGCGAATATTCACTGTATATATTATAATTATTATTGTCATGTATTTAAAGTAGTTTAGGATTCTTACTGTAATTAAGAATCACCTTTGTATAATTATATATATTGTGATTAATGAAAGAAATCCCCAAGGAAATTTATTACAATCTTACATGGTATCAGAAGCAAAACCCTAAACCTTCTCTCTCACAAATTCCCCCCTCCCCTCCCTTTGGCCGACGACTTTCTCACAAATTCCCTCAACTATTCGATCACCATGTCTTCTTCAACATCACCAAAAACCACCGGTTCTTCCACTATTGTTGTTGACAACCCCCCCTCCACCCCCTCGTCTTCTTTTCATCTGGCGTCGCCATTACCAACATCAAGAATTTTATCCCAAATGGAGCTACTCATTTTTAATTCGTGGTGGTAGTAGGATACAAACAAAGCCTATATATATTTGTAGATTTTTCTTAGCAATTACAAAGTGATTATTCTGAATAATCATCTCATTTCATGAAAAAACATGTTCATTTGGGATATTAGTAGTTCATTTGATTGGTTGGTTATCTGAACTTTCATCTTGTTGATGAGGTCGATTCCCCATCTTGTAATTCCCTCACCATTTCCCTTTTCCCCCACGTGAATGAAAGTATCTGTATGTCCTAGAGACAATCTGTATTATGGCAAATGTACTTTATACACATTCGTATTGATGTATAATAATGTTGATTATTATTATGACATTTGCATTTGTTGAATTATTAATTGATTGTCTGTAATATTCTATAAATGCATCCCTAGGAGGTTACGTGGTTATTAATGGAGTGAGAATTAATATCATAGTGTGACGCTCTTAAACTGTCTCGACTAATGATCATCAAGATTGGGATATTGATGATATGGTATATGTCGACATGTGGTCTGCATCATATCTTCGGGGATGTAGTATGTCTCACTTGCTACGAGTTATGACAACTCGTGATGGACACATGGATACTTGTTGAAGTATTGGTATACCCTACTGATATGCTATTTGTTTTATATGTCTTTAGTGTATTCAGTGTGTGGGAGATAGAAGTCCTTAGACTTGAGGTCGATATCACCTTATTTACGGAGCAATGTGCTTTGATCCTGTCCTAAGCTCAAATGTCTTATAGGTTGAGACGCGACTTGTTTTGGGTACATTGCGAAGTAGATTAAAGGTGGTAGTTGAGCCAAGAATATGATTCATTCCTCGAATGCATCTTCGAGAGAGCACTCGGGTTCTCATAAGACATTAGGTTGACTAAGTCGTTGGCCAACGCAATGGACATGTCTTCGATATGGTCCTGTTGTCAACTAATGTAGATGAGATAGATTGATCAAGCCATTTGGATAGACACTTGACGAATCCTAAGCTTGGTTGAGTGTGTCGTAAATGAAATGATTTTATCTTCCCACATAGAGGTTCGGTTCACATATTTTGTGTAGCTAAACTTTACATATTGAGGTTCGTCTTCCGGCGCAGTCTAGGAGTTTCGTGAAGATCCTAATGTAATTGGTGTCAATATGTAGAGGCTTGAAGGGTAAACACAAGTCAAATATTTCGTTGATTGAAGGATGTAATTAGGAAGAGATTATATAAATGTTCGGTTGATAACCGAGACATTAAAAATGGAAGAAGGCTGAAAACTGGGAGAGGGCCGCGGCTCCATTGATTAAGGGTCGCGACGCCTGTGCGCGTGGAAGGGCCGCGACGCCACTTACCAAGGGTCGCGACTCTGAGGCGCGTCCAGGGGGTCCGAATGACTATTTTACCCCTGGCTGGTTCTCCATCTCAACTATAAATAGAGGGGCTTCTCATTCCATTTGATATACTTGAAACCTAAGAGAGGGCGAACACTCATCGTTTACGGCATGGACTACCAGGGTATCTAATCATGTTCGCTCCCCATACTTTCGCACCTCAGCGTCGGTAGGGACCCAGAGAGCTGCCTTCGCTTTTGGCGTTCCTTCGTAGATCTCCGGATTTCACCCTTACACACGAAATTCCACTCTCCTCTCTCGCTCAGTGAATTGGTTTGAAAGCATTCCGCGATTTTGGCGGCTTTCACTTTCAACCCGATTCACCGCTACGTGCCCTACGCCCGATCATTCCGAAGAACACTCCCCGTCTTACTGCGCTGGCGCAGTTAGCGGGGCTTCTTCCTCGAGTCTGTCATGATCGCGCGACTCGGCGAAAGAGCTTTACAAGCGGCGTGCCGCCGCTTCACTCGCGATATTGTTGTATCGGGCTTTCGCCCGTTGTCCAAGATTCCCACCGCCCTCATGGAGTCCGGGCGTGTCTCGATCGATGTGGTGATCATCGAAAAGACCACTAAGCATCATTGGCTCGGCGCTTTACGACCCGACTACCTAATACTACGCAGCTCGTCAAACAACGCTTTTAGCTTTCTTGATTTGGCCCGAATCGTTGTGATTCGATCGTTACGCACCCGTTCGCCACTTTGTTCTCAACTCTTCTCGCCTCCTGGGCGAGACAAGCTACCTTTAGCTAGGAGCCTCTTTTCCTTCTGCCCAGCTCCCCGAAAACAACGTTCGACTTGCATGTGTTAAGCATATAGCTAGCGTTCCTTCTGAGCCAGGATCAAACTCTTCTTCGGTTTGGTAGATGTTTTTGGTAATGTGTTGTTGTATTTAATTAGCATTGTACACTTACCACAATTGTGAAAATAATCAAGGTAAATTATAATTATGAAAATAATCAAGGAATTATTTCTTTCAGTTACAAACGAAAAGTAAGTTAAAATTACATAATTCATAAAATGATTATTTGACATACTAAATAGACAAGTTCATGTAATTTATAATTTTAAAATATAGGTATGATCATAAATTGTTGCTTTATGGGGAGATTTTACTGAAAATAAAGGTTTAAGTTTTTGAAAAAATGAAAGATGATAAATCAATCCTTGAATTTGACATTAGAGTCTTAATTTATAAAGGTATTATGCAAACCGAGCAATTGAAAAAACTGAACATACACCAAAAATATCGTTTACACAGAAGTATTAGGTGAGATACATTCGGTCACAGGTTTGTATCTCATAAAATAAAAATAAGAAAAAGAACATGTACCTAATTAAACTTTTACTATTTATCTTCGTAGGTTCAGATGATCTTCAATCATTTTGACAACAAATAAGTTATTGTATGATGATACAGGTTGATCATTCACAAAAACATACACATTATTCATTCATGTATAATTATTTATTCAATTTTTCTTTAAAGATATCTATATTATTCTATATAAACATCTACGACGCATGACTCGAGATACACGTGCAACGCACGTGCCGAGAGACTAGTATATATAAATCTATCTATTTCATCACTGAAGGCTCTGTAGAACTCTAAGTTTGAATTTAATATTATTACCAGTATTTTTGTGGATATAATTTCAAATTTGTAAGGATTTAAGTATTTAACTCAAATAAGCTAAATAACAAATCACTGAAGCCAAATTCATCTTGAGCAGATGGGAGACAATAATGGAAGTCAGATTTGAGCATGGGATGAGAAGTTGCTCGTTTTGATTTCAATGTTAACCAAGCAAGGCCGCACTAACAATGTAGAGTACTTTTACATTATCAGCTTAGTTAATTTCCTATAACTAAGATGTTAGGGCACGTTTGGTACGCTTTATTACACTGAACTGCACTGAACAAAAAAATAATAATGAACGTTTTCAGCCGGACTGGAGTGTAGTACAATCCAACTGTAATTTTTGAAATCTCTCCTGGACTGTACTAAAAAAAAATACAATTCATTATATATTAATACTCTAATACCGTTCATTATATATTAATACAGTTCAGTTCATTACAATACAATACAGTTCATGCAAAATTATACAGTGCGACGTACCAAAGAGCCCTTACTCGTCTTATTAATGTTACTGCCCAATTCATGCTTGGAAAACATTTATCAAGTAATCTTGAAAACAATATTTTAATAGGAAATAGTAAGATTAATTTATTTCAACTAATATTTTTGAAGCTAATATAGAACAATTAACAACCCACGTGGTAAAATAAAAATACATTATTCATATCGATACAATAATTTAGCAAACAGTTGCAATAAAACAAGTAATTTGGAACAAGAGTTTCCAGTAACATGTTCAACATGCAAGAAGTTGAATCCTGATCTTCTGTAGCATCCGTACAACATCTTTTATGTTTGTCCGTATTGCGAGAGATTCAACACAACAATCTAGTGCCACTTTCATGATCGATGCCACACAATCTAACTTCAAGTAATTATCAATTGGTGTTACCAAGTTAGCATCTACAACATCTATTACTGCCTCTGGGAGTGAATTACTCACCCACTGCTTCAAGCTAAGATCTCCCTCGAACATTTCATCATTAGGCTTTCTCCTTGTAAACATTTCCATCAACATGATCCCGTAACTATAGACATCACATTTTGTTGACACTAATCCATCCAGTCCATACTCTATATAGTCATTTAAAGATGTAACATAATTTAATGGTGGAAAAAAAAAGGAAAAATCAATGTTGAAAGCAAAACTAGGAGACGTACCCGGCGCAATATAACCCAATGTTGCTAAGGTTTTAGTGTATAAATCACTCTGATCTTCACCAAGAAGTTTTGAAATACCCAAGTCGCTTAGGTGGGCAACCATATCCTCATCCAACAAAACGTTACTAGGCTTCACATCACAATGAATCACGGGCGAGGAGCAACCATGGTGGAGATATTCCAACGAACATGCCACATCTATCATTATTCTTAGTCTCTGCATGATATCTAAGAAGTAGTTGTGCGAATACAACCACTTCTCAAGACTCCCATTAGGCATATACTCGAGCACTAAAGCCTTAAAATCAAGGTTGGAACAACTAGTGATGACTTTTATGAGATTCCTATGGCGAAGGCTGCGTAAAACTTCACACTCTGTATCAAAACTCTTGAATGCCGCTTCCAATTGCGTATTGAATACTTTAACTGCAATAGGAGTCCCACTTCTGAGAATGCCTTTGTAGACAGAGCCAAAACTTCCAGAACCAATCAAATTACTCTCGCTAAGCGCATCAGTTGCGTGGAGCAGTTCATAGTATGAAATTCTTCCTCTTGTTGCGATAGACAATGACTCATCTTGTTGAGGACCTCTTTTGCCTCTTCTATACCTTATCCATACAAACACAAAGGCGATAAGAACAAATACAAGTGCAATTCCCAACAAAAGAAATAGAACGAGGAACTTTTTCCTATTTGATTTGTACTTTGATGAAGTTGGGCACGGCGGAACACTAAATCTTGAAGAACCACACAATGCTTCATTGTATATGAAAAACTGACTCGAGAGGTTCTTGAAAGGACCCCCAGAGGGTACTTCACCATACAATTTGTTGACAGAAACATTGAAATACTTGAGGTTCTGAAGTTTCTCCAAAGACTTGGGCATAATTCCTGATATATTGTTATGAGAAAGGTCTAGGAATTCCAAACCTACCATGTTGCTCATTAAATCAGGTATAGATCCTTGCAACTTGTTGTGTCTC
Organism: Przewalskia tangutica; assembly: GCA_029844215.1. Lineage (NCBI taxonomy): Eukaryota > Viridiplantae > Streptophyta > Magnoliopsida > Solanales > Solanaceae > Przewalskia > Przewalskia tangutica. The sequence goes on from CM056719.1 coordinate 2,394,599, forward strand.
AAAGACAGGTGCACCAGATTTTGCAATCCTCCAATTTCTCTTGGAATTTCATTTAAGAATTGATTCATTGACAGATCCATCAATGTCACAGCCTTTAAATTTCCAATTGTTGGAGGTAAAGAGCCACCTAAGTTGTTTGAAGATAAGTCAAGAACCACTAGATCTTTAAGATTCCCAAAGCTTGCTGGTATATTGGAACTCAATTTATTGGAACCCAGATGTATCTCTATAAGGGAAGTAACGTTCCCTAAACAATTAGGAAGAGATCCTGAAAGTTGATTGTGACCCAAGGAAATAATACCCAATCTCTGCAATTTACATAGATTATCTCCAATAAATCCTGTAAGTTTGTTGTTTTCAAAAGACATGCGCTGAAGGTTTCTCAAGTAACGAGTTGATGTGGGAATCGATCCAATCAAGTCGTTTTCAGGGAGAGCAAGTTCTATTAAATTGGTCAAGTTCCCAACTTCATTAGGAATTCGGTCACTGATTTTGCAAGCACGGGCATAAAACTGTTCAAAAGATATGGAGAAGTTCCCTACAGAGATTGGAAGCATACCTATTAGAGGGTTCAAAGTTAGAATAAGATATGTTAAATTTCTGCAATTGGTTAAGGAAGTCAAGAAGCTTAATGATGAGTCACTGGTTAAATTGTTTCCCTCCAAGTTTAAGATCTGTAGATTAGTCAAATATCCAAGTGAGCTTGGAATCAAGCCGGTGAATTTGTTGTATGAAAGCTCTAGAATACTAAGTTTTGAACAATTGGAAATAGAATGAGGTATAGTCCCAACAATATTGGTTAAGGCAAAATAAAGCTCTTCAATGCTGGCCGGTAAGACAGAACCTATGTTTGATGGTAGAGTTCCTGATAGATTATTGTGTCCAAGAGAAATTGTCCTCAACCCTGATATGTTGAAGATCTCCATTGCAAGTGAACCACTAAAACTATTATACCAAGACTAAGTATCACCAACTCCGCTAGATTTCTTATCTCTTTGGGTATTTCACCTGGAAACACATGAAGAAAGAAGGATAATTATAAACGAGTTTAACTAGTTAGTTCAATATAGTATAAGTTGTATTTTTCACTACCCTTTTGAATACGTACCACTGAACATATTTTCACTAAGATCTAGATACTGCATCTTGGTCAAGTTTCCAATCTCCCGTGGTAAGGATCCCTTGAGATTGTTCCTTGATATTGACAAATATTGCAGCGACGAGATTTTGTATATGGAGATTGGAACATAGCCGGTAATCTGGTTGTTGTCCATACCTAATTTCACCAAATTAACAGAATTTCCGAATTCTTATGGAATTATCCCTGCGCAATTCATGTAATAATATTTTTGTGGAAGTAATTAGAATCAATACTACTAGCACTCATAAGACAATTAATGCAACAGGAACATACCTGTGAAAAGGTTAAATGCGAGATACAATATCTTCAAGTTACTCAATCTTCCAATTTCGCTGTGTATTGGTCCATCAAACTCATTATATGATAAAGATAATACTTCAAGTTTTGAACAATTTGACAAGCTTGTAGGCATATGACCACGAAGCTTGTTTCCTGATAGATTAAGGCTTTTGAGTATTGGGAGACGATTGCATAAACCATTGGGAAGACATCCTGATAAGCTATTGTATGTAAATCCGATGAGTTCGATTCTTGAAATATTGAAAATTGTGAATGGTATAGAACCCGTAAGTTGATTTTCTTGCATGGACAACCACTTCAAGTTGTGTAGATTGCCAATTCCGTCTGGAATGTTTCCTTGAAGTAAATTGAAAGATATTTCTAAAGTCTCCAACCTTGAGGCATTCGAAATAGACAAAGGGATAGAACCTGTGAGCTTGTTTTTGGCCAAGTTTAAATATCTCAGGTTTTCAAGATTCCCAATATTTTTTGGGATATGACCTTCTAAGGAATTGGATGCCAAATTCAACATTTCAAGTGTGAAAATATTTGAAAATGAAGAAGGGATGGAACCAGTGAAACTATTATTTCTGAGATTTAGAACTTGAAGTTGGTGTAAAAACTCAAACCAAGAAGGAACCTCCCCTCTGAAGTTGTTGAAACTCAAATTAAGAAACTTAAGCCGACGCAAGCGTGCCATTTCTTGAGGCAGATTTCCATGGAAATTGTTGCTTCCCAAGTCAAGAAAAACAAGAAATGTGAGGTTTCCAAAATCATGTGGAATTCTGCCTGTAAGAGCCATGTTGGAAAGATTCAAGGATTTCACTCTATCGTGGCGAGAATCACAAGTGACTCCAACCCAATGGCAAACAGAAGTAGCGGAAGACCAACTTGGGATTTCATGGAAAGAAGAGCTAATTGATCAATGGTAACATTGGTATGAGTCATGGCTGAAGTAGCCATAACATAGTGAAACAACAATAGTGTTAAGAGAAAAGAGGTGAATGTTTTCTCCATAATTGCATAAATTAGTGACTAGTAACCTGTGGTTTTGAGACTTTAAATAGTCCACTTTGATCGCCATGATCTTTGAAATATCTTTTTTAGGTCTCTCAAATCTCTTTTTTTAAGTAAAAAGGAAAAACTTTTCTTCATTCATTATATCATCAAGACTAATACAACTATGGAGCTCAAGTGGCAGACCAAGAAAGAAATATCACTAGTGTTTGACTTGGAAAGGAGTCGTCCACTATTTTTTATAACCAAATGTAAGAATGCTCACGATATACTGGATAAGGCGTGAATCCGAATTATTCAGGTCCCAATACGCATATCGGATAACGGATGGGAAACCAAAAAAATATACTATACTTATAAAGAGATAATAAATGATCTCAACAAACATATTAATTTAAATATTGAAGTAATTAAATTTTATATGATATTATAAAGAAGATCTGCCTACTGCTGTATTGATATTAATTCAATACGACTGCGCATCGCGAGGGTTCTAAAATCAGTTCTTAAAATAGGAAAATGTCGTTGGTGAAAGCAATAAGAATGTACATATTCTGTAGGTTGAATGTACTAATAATGGCTTTTGGTGTTTCTCTGGAAGTTTCTGTATTAGCTCTTGGCGCTAAATTGCATATTAACAATCCATGAGCAGTGAGGTGAAGGCAGAGGGGTGCAAGGGGTACGATTGAATCCCCTTCATTGAAAATTTATACTGTTAAATATACATACAATATACACATGATATACATGTATATTGTATGTATATTGAGTATATGTCAAGAGCCAAAACCGAGAGACCTTGGGCAGCCCATATCGGCCCATATCGCCCAAGTCGTGTAGAATAGTTATGGTATATTTTGTATATTACAATTGTATATTAATTAGTTTTGTAGTCTTACCATAATTGTATGATTACTCTCCAAATAGAATAGGGATTTAGATGTAGAGTAGAAAAATGATTTTTCTATTGTAACTTGTATATATACGCCTTTAATCAATAAGAATAATCAAGATATTATTTCTTTCATATACATATACATGTAAATAGGATAAAAGTAACTTTTTTGCACATATATAAGTTGTTTAGTTCCCTTGGCATAGATATTTTCGTTTGTTTCGAGTCCCCTTGGCCATTTGTGGCCGTCCTTTTTAGTTGAGTAATTCCGACATTGTTGTCAGTGGACGTTGAATGATGCAGTTATGGATTATGATTTTAGGCAACTCTTTGAAAATTTTCTTTTGTAAACTAGAGGCTATTTTAGGGCGAGTTACTTATTTGGTCGGTCGGCTAAAAATATGTACATTCTCTAGCCAAATATACTCTACTATACATCAAAATGTATATTTTATGTACACTAATATACATTTACTGAAAGCAAATCCGTTTTTTTTTCCTCACTCATAAATTATCCGTTTTTGAGTTGGATATCCAAACAAAAAAGTTTCTCCCCCTTCGCTCTCTAGGTGCATGTTAGCATAACGTGCACCTCAGGGTTTTGGCCATGGCCAAGGGCAAAGGAAGAGGACGACCTCACAAGGAACCCATTACTGCTGTTGGGAGTTCTCTGCACAGTCATGTGTTGATGAGTCTGTGCATGCACAATTCACCAATAATCATCCATGGTTGATGGATCGAAGAAGAGAAGAAATGGAAGCTCGTGTGATGATAAAGAGAGAGAGTTTGGAAATAATTTTATGTTGTATTATTTACATCACTTGTCCATATATATATATACACACATATATACTTCATCCTCAATTAACACCTCTTAACCACTTTTTAACTAACTAATAACAAACTAATAAACTTCTAACAAACTCCTAACTAACTCTTAACTAACTTCAACTAATTCAACAATGGGAATAACAACCATAACTACTTTTCCTAATTATGGCACAACTACACATTTACTTAACTCTTTCACACACACCCGCAAGCTAGGCGATATGAAGATATTCTTCATCCCTAACTTGGACATCAAATAAGCATGCTGAGAAATGCTCAGTGCCTTGGTGAGGAGATCATCAGGTTGCTCAGTAGATAGTAGCAAGTGTGTATAAGTCTTTCTTTGATTTGCTCCAGGATGAAGTGAAAATCAATATCAATGTGTTTCGTACGCTCATGAAAAATAGGATTAACAACTATTTGAATAGCAGATTTACTGTCAGAGAAAACATAAAAAGACAACTGAATGTCGACTCTCAATTCTTTAAATAGTCTAGTAATCCAGACAATCTCAGCCACTGAAACAACACGTGACTTGTACTCAACTTCAGTTGAACTTCTGAAAATAGTGACCTGCTTCTTATATTTCTATGAAACAGGAGAGTGACCAAACAACACCAAATAACCAGTAATAGATTTGCTATTGTGAAGGCAAGAACCCAATCAGCATCACAAAAACTTGTAACTGGGAAAAGCAAGAACTGTTAAGGAGAATGCTTAACCCTGGAGCATTTTTAATGTACCTTACAAGACTTAGTCCAGCTTCTAAGTGAGAACTCTTGGGACTTTGCATAAACTGACTTAAATATTGCACAGCAAATGCAATGTCTGGTCTGGTATTGGGAAGGTACAGCAACCTGCCAATGAGTCTTCTATACATACTAGGATCTTGCAGCAGTGAATCCTGTGGAATTGTGGAAGACTGTGGTTCGCATATTGAACTTTGTGATGTAGACTGAGATGCAATATACTCATCATACTCAATAGTAGTGAGTTTTTTATGCATCTCCATGTAGTGAATCTGCGAGTTTAGTTCTGCTAAGCGAATCGAATCACTCGGTCGTATTTCCTTTTATACATAAGGATGCCCTGAGAACTTCTTGCTAATTATATACTAAGAAAGTATTTGATCTCACCCAAATCTTTAATTTTGAAAGCCATCCGCAATGCCTGTTTAGTGGACTGAATAAGTGTCTGATCATGACCAGTGATTAACAAATCATCAACATACACTAGGACCACTACAATCTTGTTATCATGCTGTTTGGTAAATAATGAATAATCCAGATGACTTTGATGAAAATCGCGACGATTCGGGCAGTGGATCGTGCCTACCCGCACCCAAGTAGTCATACATCGAGAACAATCGGAATATAAAACAGACATGAAACATGATATAACTAGAACATTTTATCTCGATGAAAAGATTGTCTTTCGTATATACATAAAACCAAGTTTTTGCGATTCATCCCAACGTAACAGACTACTGCACTCTGAAATAATAACTATGGCGGGACGGGGCCGCCATACCTGTCTGTACAAAACTATCTACACAGGTAGATCATACCCAAAAGTATTGCCTCCGTAGAGAGTGGATCTCCTAACAACCACGTAGAGATCCTAAGGATGTGGATCTAGCACTGCTTCCTCTAGAACTCGCGGCGTAACGCAGCCCCGGGCGAGGTCAGATAACAGTACCAAGTATGTGAAACTATAAAGTACTTTAAATGAAATCAAAGTATTTAAAACCTTTTCACAAATACATTCAATTGCACATAGTGCCACATCACAATAATAATAAAGAATAGGAAAATCAGAATGTCTAGTCTAGGCCGCGAATGATCGGGCAAGGCCAACCGCCCATAGTATCATTCTGCGTGCCTAGTCTCGACTTCCGCACCGCATAGTCACACATGCACTGCATTGAGGTATTCCTCGACGGGTAGCTAGCCCTGCATTCTCCCGACTTCCGCACCGCGTAGCCTCAAAAGACCGCGTAGTCCACGGACCGCATAGGCATCCCCGTGACGGGCTAATCACCCGAATGATCAATCTCGAGCACGCCGCGACTCGCGTAGTCTCGCAGACCGCGTGATAGCCGTATAGACCGCGTCGCGTGGCAAGCCACCGGTATAACAAGTCGAGGGTAGGTGATACAATAACAAGACAACGGACTTCACGGTTAGCAACGTAAGCCAAAGCAAGAATGACCCTTTCACAACATTACAAGCCAATTAACCCATGCGATCATAAGATGTCTACCTATCAACCAATCTTACTACACTTAATGTAAATCAATACAAGGCTTTTATAAACAAACAAGTAAGCAGCCTTTTATCATTCTTAAGTTGTTATACCTAACTTCCCATAAAGCTAGTATAACTCTTAAGCTTTTGTTTTAGAACCAAATATTACTCTTCTGTTAAAAATGATTCATTATTCTTTTGACATACTTCAAGGTTCTTATTATTCAGGCTTAAGTCAAAAGACATTGCCGATTATCATATGTACGTCTACCGTACTATATATACTTAAAATATCATGCTCAAGAGTATAGGAAGAATCACATACCTTCTCGGCGAAATCCACCTGCCAAGTCGAGTATGTCGCGCAGAGAATCGAATTTATAATAGTCAGACATCTATCAAAGTCTAGACTATTCTGTAGGTCGTCTAAACAGAGGGTCCTCAATTCTACGGAAAGTCGGGCGTACAACCCTACCCGGTGAGCTATATAAGTCTACTGTGAAAACAGTCCTATGTAAGTACAGTTCGTATAATCTTCTTTTATACCCTTCTAAGGTGTTACAGTTCAATTCTATTCTTAATAACCTCCTAAGTATTTATACTTATTTCAATACTTCTACAGTATGCATTCTCTAATTACAAAAGAGGGTTAGGATTATATACCTCGATAAGCCCAATAATATCCAAGTAAAAAGTCGATCCTGAGCGAGGTTTAGCTCCAAATCCAAAGCTCCAAGGCGCTCCAAGAATCCTTAGAAGTTTCCCACAACTTCTACTAAGTACTAAGGAATTTGGGCTAGGTTAAATTGGGCATTATAACAATACTAGAAGGCAACTTTCCTCCCCAGGGAGGGGGGGTAGGTTTCGGCTAGGCTAGAGGGGGGAAGGGCCTCGGCCAAAACTTCACTCAAAGGGGGAGGGTGTTTGACGAATTGCTCATGAGGAGAGGAGGATTTTTCAAGACGTGAAAGCTTTAGTGGATGAAGAACTCTTCATCTCAAGAGGGGTATTTATAGGTCAAGACATGGCCAACCAATGGCCAAGATTTAGCCAAGTGCTAGGCAAGTGTAAGGTCAAGATTAGGGCAAGTGTACCTAGCCAACTTGCACACAAAATATCTATCCAACTTTATGACAAGGATTGTCATCCAATCGCCCTATTGCCGTGACAAGTCCACCAATGAGAGGGTGGAAAGTGTCGCCTCTCATTGGTCCAAAGTGTTACGTCTCTCGGAAAAATCCGCAAAAATAAGAAATGACATAGCGGAATTTATCCTATGAAAGTCGTGGAAACGTTTCGTCGGAAAACCAATCGTTTTGTGAGTTGTGCCCAATAATTTTCGTCAAGCCTAACTTTTAAGGCTAACCTTTTAGACGTATTCCCTTACGTACATACTGGAAATACGGTATAACATTCTCCTCTCTTAGAAACATTCGTCCGAATGTTCCTTCCCAAGACGATTAAAGATAAGGTTCTTAACAACCTAAGCTTCGCAAAAAAACACTTAGCACATAAGTCAATTGAATCAATAAGTAGGAAAGTAGGTTACCCGGAGGTGTGGGAATAGGTGAGGGTATCTACGCCTCATGTCCTCCTCTCGCTTCCCACGTCATCTCCTCCCTAAGCTCGTCCGCCACAAAACTTTGACTGGCTACGCCCTGGTCCGCAGACGCCTAACCTGACGATCGACTATCGCTATGGGAATCTCCTCATACGATAACCCCTCGGTCACCTGGACATCGTCAATCGGGTGTACCCTAGATGGATCCCCGACACATCTCCTCAGCATAGATACGTGAAATACCGGATGCACTGCCTCCAGATCGGACGGCAGATCCAACTCATGTGCAACCTTGCCTACCCCGCGACAATCAAACGGCCCGATGTACTGGCCGAAGTTGTCCCTTCTTCCCGAATCTCATCACACCCTTCATGGGTGACACCTTCAGGAAAACCCAATCATCAACTGCGAACTCCAGATGTCGACGTCGATGATCTGCATACGACTTCTGTCGACTCTGAGCTGTCAATAGCCGCTCTCGGATAAGCTTCACCTTATCCACTGCCTGCTGCACCAAGTCTGGTCCCACTAACTGTACCTCGCCCACATCGAACCATGCTATCGGCGACCGCACTTCCTCCCATACAAAGCCTCATACGGCGCCATCCGAATGCTAGAGTGGTAGCCGTTATTATACGCGAACTCTACCACGGCAAGTGATCCTCCCACTACCTGGAAGTCAATAACACAGCTCGCGGATATCCTCAAGAGTGCGGATAGCTGCGCTCACTGTCCGTCTGCGTGGATGAAATGCGATTTTGCTCACTGCGCCCCTAAACCCCTGGAAGGACCTCCAGTTAGCCGAATCGGGCTCCTGCATGCGATATGATCGAAATAGGGACTCCATGCGATCGGCGACCTCTCGGATGTAAAGTCCGCATAATCCTCACCAGAAAGTCGTCCCGACGGAAGAAAGTGGTCGCTTTCGTCACCGTCGACGATAACCCATATAGAATCATGTCTCTCCGAGTGCGAGGCAATCCCGTGATGAAGTCCATGTTGATCACCTCCCACTTCCGGTCGGGATCTCTATCGTTCAGAATAAACCACCGTGCCTCGGTGCTCTACCTTCACTGCCGACAACACGCACCGAGCTACGAACTCGCAACGTCCTCTTCAAACCATCCCACCAATACACGATCTGGTCGTGGTACATCTTGGTCGACCACGGATGGATGTAACGCTACCGTGTGCTTCCCAAGAACTCACGAAGTCCTCAAACATCCGGAACACACAACCGCCCTCAAACCTTAGCGCCCCATCGTGCTACTCAAAGGACCCTTGCCCTCACGAAGAGTCAGATCACGATAACGTGCCAAACCGGATCCTCGAATCGCTGCCTCTTCACCTCGCCGACGATGGAAGACTCGAACCTCACGAACTCTAACCCCATCGCTATCGAATCAATCAAAGCGGACACCAAGGCTCGCTAATCGATGCAAATCACGAACCATGCCCCTCCTCTGCCGCACCTCGATAGACTCCCATCGACCTACGACTAAGAGCATACCGCCATAACATCGCCTTCCCGGGTGGTACAGATATTGACGTCATAATCCTTAAGCAACTCTAACCACCGTCTCGCCGTAAGTTCGGCTCTCCTGGTGAAGATATACCGGAGGCTCTTGTGGTCAGTATAAATATCCACGTGAACCCCATACAAATAGTGCCTCAGATCTTTAAAGCGTGAATCACCGCCGCCTCCAAATCATGGGTGGGTAGTTCCTCGTGTATCTTAAGCCGCCGGGATGCGTATGCTATAACTCGCCTCGCTGCATCAACACACATCCCAACTCGATGCCCGACGATCACAATACACCACGTAACTATCCGACCTCCGGAAGAGTAAGAACGAGGCGGTCGCCGCTTTCTTTTCAAGAATCGAAACCACGCCACAAGCATCACCATCAAACTTGTCGCCTTCGAGTCACCTAGTCAATGGTGCGAGATAGAAGCAAACTTCTCCACGAACCGATAATATCCTGCGAGGCCCGTAAAGCTGCGAACCTCTGTCGGAGTAAGAGTTCAGGCCAAGTCCCATCGCCTCGATCTTGGCGTATCCACTCGAATGCCATCACCGGCAATGTGCCCAAGAAAAGCCACCGAGGTCAACCAAAACTCACATTTGGAAAACTTCGCATACAAATGCTGATCCCGAGAATCACAAGGCCTCAAATGCTCGCGTGCTCCTGCTCGAGCGAGAATACACCAAGATATCATAAATGAACACTATCACACACGTGTCCAAAAATGTTTTGAACACTCGGTTCATCAACTCCATGAATACCACGAGCATTGGTCAACCCAAAAGACATGACTGAACTCATAATGCGCATCGTCCGAATGCGATCTGGGGACATCCACTCTCTAACTCGAACGATGATAGCCCGATCGTAGATCAATCTTGAAAAGCATCTCGCGCTCGCAATCGATCGAACAAATCATCAATTCGGAAGGGTATTCGTTCTTAATGGTCACCTTGTTCACCGCCAGTAGTCAACACACATGCGCAGCGTCCGTCTTTCTTCTTCACGAACAATACCGCGCCCGGGAGAAACACTAGGTCCGATGAAACCGCTTCTCCAACAAATCACTCACCGCTCCTTCAACTCTCTTAACTCGGCAGTGTCATCCTGTATGGCGGAATGGAAATAGCCGAGTGTCCGCAACACATCTATACAAAACTCAATCTCCTCTCGGAGGAATACCCGGAGGTCGTGCGAAACACGCGTCGAGAACTCTCGGACTCATCGAACTGTCGAAAATCTGTACCGCAGACCTCGGTATCAAACACCCGAACGAGATGGTAGATATACCCTTCGCACCATCTTCCTAGCCTTGAGGTAGGAAATAAACCTACCTTTCGGCGATACCGTGCTCCTTCCCACTCAACAACCGGCCTCAGAAATCGGAACCGCATTACTCTCTCTCTGCGGTCTACATTGGCGTAGCGAAGCTAGCCAATCCATCCCCATGATCACGTCGAAGTCAATCATCTCCAACTCTATCAAGTCGGCAAGTCGGTCCGACGTAAATGGTCACAGACAAGCTCATATACCCGCCGAGCTACCACCGAATCACCCACCGGCGTAGCTACCTCGAAAGGGTCTATGGACTCAGCCCTATCCCTATCCTACTAGCAACAAGGGAGATATATAGACGAGTAGAACCGGATCTATCAAAGCATATACATCAAACCCAGAACCGATAAGGTACTGCGACGACATCGGTGAGGCCTCACGATCTGTCGGTGGACAAAGCATAAATGCGGTTCGAGGACCGCTAGAATCGGACTGCGCCACGACCTGCCGCGCGACTGCCGATCTCGAGTACCACGCCTCAGGCGAGTAAGCTGTCGGGGATGAAGCGGCAACAGACCGTAGGTGGGCCTACCCCGTGCCGCCGGTCGGGCAAACCCTCGCGAAATGACCTGCGGCCACAGTATGGCAAGTCCCCGTAGTAGCATGGCTCCCGAGAATGGAATCTACCACAACGGGCACAGCAGACCTTGATCGGCTAGCGCGCTACTCCTCGAAATCAAGTCCGGGCCCCGACTGCCATCGCTCTGGTCAGATCGAAAATGATGTAGAGCGCTCTGCGCGGTGTGGTGCAAATCTGGACCTCTGCGATCGCCCACCCCGAGAACCACCAAACGAACCGGCCGCCTTGGCCTTCTTCTAGCTGATATCGGTCTACCCGGCGGTCTCTACGCCTCGCATCCCAATGCATGAGCTGCATACGGTAATGTCCGTATGCCGGTGAAGGGACACTCCGCACAAGACTCGGCCATATAGTCGTCTAGCGGTGGCGTAGCGATGCACCCGGTCTCCATATTCGCTACGGTCGCGAGAACATATCGAGCCAATGAATCAAACTCGACATTGTACTCTAACTGCGTCCTCCCGCCTCGGAATAAAATCGCCGGATCGTGCCCTCCTCATCGCGGAGGCAAGAAGTGTGTGAAAGGCCTCAAAACTCATCCCATACTGCTGGAGTGCATGCTCTCCCGAAAGCTCCCATGAATCGAACGATCATGCGGTATCACGCACCGTCGCGAACCGAATATCACGGACTCGACGAAGCCTTGACCACCCGCATAATCCTCTGCAGAATCGACGGATGAACTCGCGGATCATCCTCCCGCCTTGACCAGTAAAACTCGGCGGCTACAACTGGAAGTCCCGTAGCCTCAAACTATCGCCTCGGTGAGCGACGGGTGCTCTTTGGAGGCTGGAATGGGCCGCCTCAAACCTCTCTCATATCTCGCCACGACCTTGGCTAGTAATCGCCATCTCCTTGTACCTAACTCCTGCCCCGGCCGAGGGAGGGCGCTGGTATGCTGCGGTCTCTGGCCGGCGGTGTCATAGAACTCGCCGCCTCGTATAGACGGGCACGAGCCCTCGTGACTGGGTGTCACACTAGCGACTCCTCACGCCGCCTTCTGGGCCCGGGTTGCCTTACGTGGAGGCATATCTGTTACAGGAAAGGAATGCGTTAGAGGGGTCCAACCTATAACACAGCTCTAAAGCACGATCTCAGAGTGAGAAGAATGGAAACTAATCCTAAATATCCTATAGCCTCCTGATTATTGGTGTGGTGCACAACACACCGATAATCAAGACTCTACTAGATACGGTCTGTAGACACTTTCCGAGGATTAACCGCTTTGATACCACTTTTGTCACTTTGCCGCGAGGTTCTAGTGTCACTCCGGCGACCCAACAAATGGTGCCGGATCGCATGCGATCCACGAGGTTTGGACCTTCCGGGGCGTGCCATACGGAGAGCCACGGTTCGTCTGTTCCGCGTGAGATGCTCGCCTCTTTATACGCTCGGCCCGAAGGAGTCGATAACAGTACAGTATGTGAAACTATAAAGTACTTTAAATGAAATCAAAGTATTTAAAACCTTTTCACAAATACATTCGTTCAATTGCACATAGTGCCGCATCACAATAATAACGAATAGGAAAATCAGTCTAGTCTAGGCGCGAATGATCAAGCAAGGCCAACCGCCCATAGTATCATTCTGCGTGCCTAGTCCCGGACTTCCGCACCGCATAGTCACACATGCACGCGTGAGGTATTCCCGCGTCGGGGTAGCTAGCCCGGTACCTCGCGGACTTCCGCATCGCGTAGCCTCAAAAGACCGCGTAGTCCCATGGACCGCATAGGCATCCGCGTCGGGCTAATCACCGGAATGATCAATCCCGAGCACGCCAGCCTCGCGTAGTCTCATAGACCGCGTAGCCGTATAGACCGCGTCGGGGTGGCAAGCCCGGTATAACAAGTCGAGGGTAGGTGATACAATAACGAGACAACGGACTTAGGTTAGCAACGTAAGCCGCAAAGAATGACCCCTTTCACAACATTACAAGCCAATTAACCCACGCAGATCATAGTATGTCTACCTATCAACCAATCTTACTACACTTAATGAAATCAATACAAGGCTTTTATAAACAAACAAGTAAACAGTTCCTTTTATCATTCTTAAGTTGTTATACCTAACTTCCCATAAAGCTAGTATAACTCTTAAGCTTTTGTTTTAGAACCAAATATTACTCTTACATTAAAAATGATTCATTATTCTTTTGACATACTTCAAGGTTCTTATTATTCAGCTTAAGTAAAAAGACATTGCCGATTATCATACGTGCGTCACCGTACTATATATACTTAAAATATCATGCTCAAGAGTATAGGAAGAATCACATACCTTACCGGCGAAATCCACCGCCAAGTCGAGTATGTCGCAGAGAAGAATTTATAATAGTCACAGACATCTATCAAAGTCTAGACTATTCGTAGGTCGTTCTAAGCAGAGGGTCCTCAATTCTACGGAAAGTCGGGCAGCACAACCCTACCCGTGAGCTATATAAGTCTCTGTGAAAACAGTCTATGTAAGTACATTCGTATAATCTTCTTTATACCCTTCTAAGGTGTTACTCAATTCTATTCTTAATAACCTCCTAAGTATTTATACTTATTTCAATACTTCTACAAGATGCATTCTCTAATTACAAAAGAGGGTTAGGATTATATACCTCGATAAGCCCAATAATATCCAAGTAAAAGTCGATCCTGAGCGAGGTTTAGCTCACAATCCAAAGCTCCAGCGCTCAAGAATCCTTAGAAGTTTCCACAACTTCTACTAAGTACTAAGGAATTTGGGCTAGGTTAAATTGGGCATTATAACAATACTGAAGGCAACTTTCCTACCAAGGGAGGGGGTAGGTTTGGCTAGGCTAGAGGGGAAGGGCTTCACGAAACTTCACTCAAAGGGGAGGGTGTTTGGACGAATTGCTCATGAGGAGAGGAGGATTTTTCAAGACTTGAAAGCTTTAGTGGATGAAGAACTCTTCATCTCAAGAGGGTATTTATAGGTCAAGACATGGCCAACCAATGGCCAAGATTTAGCCAAGTGCTAGGCAAGTGTAAGGTCGAGATTAGGGCAAGTGTACTGCCAACTTGCACACACAAAATATCTATCGACTTTATGACAAGGATTGTCATCCAATCGCCCTATTGCGTGACAAGTCCACCAATGAGAGGGTGGAAAGTGTCGCCTCTCATTGGTCCAAAGTGTTACGTCTCGGAAAAATCCGCAAAAATAAGAAATGACATAGCGGAATTTATCCTATGAAAGCGTGGAAACGTTTAGTGAAAACCAATCGTTTTGTGAGTTGTGCCCAATAATTTTCGTCCAAGCCTAACTTTTAAGGCTAACCTTTTGTACGTATTCCCTTACGTACATACTCTGGAAATACGGGGTATAACAAAAACCTGAGGAAGTTAAAGCTGAGGTTAGTTTAATATTCCATTGTTTAGATGCTTATTTTAGACCATTCAGTTATTTGAGCAGTCTGCACACTTTAGTCTATTCTCCTATGGTGTTAAACCCTTCTGGCAACTTCATAAACACCTCTTCATACAGATCTCCTTGTAAGAATACATTGTATACATTCATTTGATAAATGGCCCAGTTCTTAGCAGCTGCCACAACTATCACAGTTCTCACAATAGTCATTTTAACAACAGGTGAAAAAGTCTCATGATAGTCAAATCCCTTTTTTTGCTTATAACCTTTTGCCACCAACCTAGCCTTGAACTTTTCAACCTTTCATGTTGCCTTATACTTGATCTTGTACACTCTTCTATACCAAATGGCTATTTTGTTAGGTGGAAGATGTACCAACTCATATGTCTTGTTGTCCTCTAATGCCTGAATCTCAACTTTCATTGCATCAAACCATATCTTATCCTTGATTGCTTCTGAATAATTGTGTGGCTCAACATCCACAGATATTTGTGCAAGAAAGTCTTGATACTTGAAGGAGAGTCCTGTATAATCCACTATGTCTGATATGGAATATAAACAGTTACTGGATCCTTGCTGAGTAATGTAGTCTTTGTGCCAGATGGGATGTATATTAGTTCTTGCAGACCTACTGGTATCAAATATACATACTGGTGTATCTTGACAAACTGAAGTGCCACCATGAATATCAGTCGTTGAATCACCATTTTCTGCACCAGTTGTTTATTCTTCACCAGTTGCTAGGTCATTGTGTAAACTGCTTGGATATGTATGTGATACTGCAATATAATGTGGATGGACCAGATCATCATAGCTAAAATGATCATGTGACTGAATGAAGCCATTTCTACCTTCTTCAGCATTTTTTAATGGAAAAATAGTTTCCATGAAAACTACACATCTGCTCATGAAAATCAAGTTGTTATCTAAGTTACACAACTTATATCTTTTATGTGTATTTCCATATCCTAGAAGGACAACCTTTACAGCTCTAGGACTGAATTTGTCCTGTCTAAGCAAAATAGTTGCAAAACACAAACAACCTATCCCCCTCAAATGTGAAAGTGATGGACATTTATTGTACAACATCTCATAAGGTGACTTATTTTGTAGAACTGCAGATGGTAATTTGTTCATAATATACACTGCCACCTTCACACAATGACCCCAAAATCTATCTGGAATATTAGCTTGTATCTTAATAGCTCTAGCAGTTTCAAGTAAGTGTCTATATTTTCTTTCCATAACACCATTTTCTTGTGGTGTATATGGACAATTCAACTTTGCCATTTTGTGGAGAGGTATGGGGACAGAAAAAATGAAAAATAAAGTCGTGTTTGGCGCAGAAAAGTTTGAATTGATTATTATCGAATTCCCTCTCATTGTCACATTGGAAATATTTAATATTCTTTTCAAATTGTGTCTTAATGAAAGTGCCGAATGACAAAAAAATAGAATAGACTTGAGACTTATTAACAAAGGGAAACATTTATAGAAAGTTTGAATAATCATCTAAAACAACATATAGTATCGATGCCCGACCGTGCTTAAGATAAGAGAAGTTCATAAATCATTGTGTTTTATATCAAAAGGCATTAAAGTACAAGTGTATGAAGAATAAAATGGAAACTTGACATATTTCTCAAAAATACAAGATTCACAAACAATATGAGAATGGACATGTTTGTAAGTAATAAATTTATTTTTGCTAAGGGAGTGTAAAACATAGTCTCTCGGATGTCCCTAATCTATTGTGTCATAAAGGAGATGAAATTGCTGCAAAGGTTGATGGTAAGGAGGTTGGATGGCTGACAAAGGTGGTGATAAGATAAAGGTCATCGGTGCTATCACATCTCAGTATTCGCATCCCTGTCATAAGGTTCTTTACAGAAAAACCAAAAGAATCAAATTCAAGGGAAACATTATTATTGATTGTAATGTCGCACAAAGATTAGAATTTTGATAAGTTTTGGAGCATGGATGTCATTTTTAAGGCTAGCGGGGTGTGGCGGGGAAAGAGATGATTGTCATAACCACAAATGGAAATGCATTGTCCACTACCAATAATAACATTACGATTTAAATTGCTCATATTAAAATAAGACGATAGAGTACCTTGGGATGCCGTCATATGAGATGTGGTGCCAGTGTCCATGTACCAACTGTTGTCAGGAATATTGAGGGACATCGTGCTCATAATTGCCTAAATATAGAATGAGAAGAAACATGTGCACTGTATGCCTGCTGTGGACGTGCGTCGAGGATGCCAGACTGGGCCTGTCGAGCTGGAGGTTGAGCTCAGGAGGACTTCAGATAGGGACAAGGTAGATCAACCCATATTAGTGGGGCTCACGCATCCCATGACGGGTAGAAAGCCCACACGGAGGTTGTTGCTATTATTGTTGCCGCTGTTGGTGGCTGCCAACCGGCAGAGGTTGCCTCCTATCATCGTTGCCACTGTTTTTGGCGCTGCCGCTATTACCGTGGTTGTTCCCGAAATTTCTTCCTCTGTTGTTATTCTGGGAACGTGAGCCACATGATGGATCATTGGCTTGCTTATGAGATATGGCGAGAGCTGAGCATCTCGGGTCAACATGGTTGCCGCCGGTGACTACAAGGGCGGCATAAGATGTGTTGGCATTAGTCGATGTCCTCTTTATTTTTCGAGTTCCTTCAAGAATGAATCTCGAATGAGCCTCATAGAACTGACGCAATGGTGTGCTTTATTGGAGGATGGTAGCGACACCGTCATAATTGTCATCCAAACCCGTAATAAGTTGCATCATCAATCGTTGATTAGTGACTGGTGCACCGATGTTGGAGAGTTAGTCGAAAATCATCTTAAGTTCTTGACAATAGGACGACGCATTAGGAAAATCGTCCTGCTGAATGACCTGAAATTGATTTTCCATATACAAGACATGTTGTGTCTTGTTGTCATAAAAAGTACTTTTCAAGCACTCCCATGTTTGTCGTGCAGTGACATCGATTTTAATGATTGTATGCAATAGATCGTTTGAGATCGTGCCGTAAATCCATTATAGGGTAACCACATCTAAGCGGGATTAAATTTTATCGTCATAATCATCAGATCTTTATAAGGGCTTTGATTTTGGAGGGAAGATATAGTCGATGACTTTGTAGACATGACAATGAATCTTAAATAATTCCGCCCAAGATGATTACTGAACCTTTTCCATTCAAGGGTTATGGGAATGAGTTGCTGAGAAAGAGGGCTACCAGGGAGGGACACCGACTTAGGGAGAAAAAGAAGTTAGAGTTTTTCTTTTGATATCATGTAGGAATATGTTCCCTTTCATTTCATTGATTATTGTGTGCAATATATATAGTGTTACATAATTACAAATTAGATAACTAAATCTTTCTAATTATAATTGGAATATAAATTTACCTAATATAAAAGATATATAAAATATGATAATATTATATTAATAGTAATATACAAGATATAGTAATATTCTATCAATAGTAATATACAAGATATGATAATGATATTTTCATTTCTTCTTTGTGTTGAGAGAGAATCGCCAAAAGACTCATTTCACGAGTAAAAGAGAACATGACTTGCTTTAGCAATCAAAAGCTAGCTTACTAAGAAAAATCCGGTTAATAGGAGACAAACCGGGAAAGGGACTAAAAACATTCGTTCGCAAGATGAGAACAACCATTATAATTTATCAACAAGAGAGGGACCAAGAGTGCAATTATCTTTTTTTCTTTTCTAAGAAAATTGATTAAAAGTATTAAACAGACAAAACTGTAATTACCTAAAACTCAAGGGGCCTAAATGAACATCTAGAAAGACAGAAAGGAAGAAAGACAGAGAGGCTTAGGAAAGAGCTGTATTCACACCCGTGGGCCACGGCGAGTTGCTAAGTGACAAAGTGATTGGGTATAACTATCTCGACGTCGCGGGTTTGAAGTCGTGTGGTGACACTCTTTGCTGAAATATTGCAAAGGTTGTTGCTGGGTTCGTATCTCGTTGGTCTCTCCCTTGCACATATCCATCAATTTACATCCTCCCTGGCTAAAAAGCTCTGGTCCAGGTGGATTTTCGCGTTCGGGACTTTCCTAATCAAAGGAAAGAGCTGTATTCACATGGGATGCTGTTTTTAGCTAATGGGTCCTTTCTCTCTCTCTCTCTTTATTCAACCCACAATTATGAGCTTTGAATCATAAAGTTCTAAAGAATAGATTGAAGGAAATAATTCTTTCTTCTTTCCCTTTTTTTCTTTTTATTTTTTCATAATTGTTTTCTTTCATTTGGAGCTGTGGAAATTATGGCTGATGATAAGGTAACCATTTTCTATGCGGGTGTTTTGTTTTATGTACAAAAAGTTCATAACTTTACTTGTTTAAGTAATAAATTCTTGGAAATTTTAATATATTTAGGTTGTTGTTTCTTGGATACCATTTTGCTATCTGGCTATTGTTTTATGTACAAAATGTTCATTACTTTACTTGTTTAGATTATTTTTCTGTATTAATCTGAGCTTAAATACCATTTTGTTTTCTGGGTATTTTTTTATGTACAAAAAGTTCATTACTTTATTTGTTAAGTTATTTTTTTGTTTAATATATTTGGGTTGTTGTTTCTTGGATTTTAGATCAGTTTTCTGTATTAATCTGAGTTTAAATTGCTTTCTGGGTATTTTTTTTATGTATAAAAAGTTCATAAATTTACTTGTTTAAGTTATTTTCTTTCTGCTAGTTTAAATTCGTGGAAAGTTTAATATATTTGGGTTGTTATTTCTTGGATTTATAAGTATATTGCCCTTAGATCATTTTTCACTACTAATCTGAGTTTAAATACCAGTAGAACTATACAACTCTTCTTTTTTATTGTACTTTTGTGATTCTTGATTGCGAGCTTCTGCCTGTGTACACTCTACCCTCCCCAGATCCCAGGGATTACACTGGATATGTTGTTGTTGTTGTTGTTTTGTGATTCTTGATTGCAAGTCTAGGTCTAGTGTTGGCTTCTAGTTGAGAAAATATCTGAGCATATCAAAGGAGATAATATTTTTTCTTGTATTGTATTTCAGATTTTCTTCATTTGAATTAAAAATCAAATCTTTATCTAGTTGGGTCTCAGAATAGCAATTTTGGTTCTCTAAAACTAATTTTACTTTCATATGTTGATCTTTTGGTCCTTCAAGATTTTCCATTTGCTAATGCTAGTTGACCTGATCTTAGTTTAGCCTTCTGGGTAATAAATGCTTGACCTGATCCACATTTCGCTAAGGTTGTCTAGATAATTTCTTGTTCAGATACTTTTATTATGTTTATGTAAGTATATCTAGTTACGCAAATGTTTTTAATAGCAGTTTTTAGATTTCTTCATATGTCATGCTTCAAATTTGGGATTGTTAAGTTTGTGCCACTTATGCTTCCGCAATGATACTTGTGGTCGGTCGTTGTGTTACTTTTTTTTAGTATGATAATGCCGTATAGTAGTGGCAAACCGGCCAGTTGGATGGGGTATGGGCGGGTCGAAAATGGGTTAAACAAAAACGGATATAATATTTGACCTGCCCGTATTTAGCACTGGTAAAAAATGAGTTAGCCGACGGATAATATGGATACAGTTTCATGAATGTGAAAACACAAGCTGAAAACCAAAATAAGGTTAGACTCCCAGAAAACAAGAACTCATGAAAAATAACAAGCAGAGGTATTATATCCATCTGGATATCCAATTTTTTTAGTGGATAATATCCATAATTGATCCATTTTAAAAAGTCAGTTATCCAACCATGTGTAATAACTAATGGGTCGGATTGGATGGTTATTTGTTTTTTCTTAACCATTTTGCCAGCCCTATCTGAGATCTATGTTTGATGTGGACTGTAGGAGATGTCTGCTCCTGTTATGGATGTGAATGGTGCTGTCACTGGTCATATAATTTCCACTACCATTGGAGGAAAAAATGGCGAGCCAAAGCAGGTAAGAATGACGTCTTTATCGATTCATGAACGTTTGTTATTTAATTTGGCTCCTATTGAGTGCTGAACCGTAGAGTAACGATTTCTTATTGAAAATGTGTTTGGTTTCCCGAATAATTTGGTGCAGACAGTCAGTTACATGGCTGAACGTGTCGTGGGGACTGGATCATTTGGAGTTGTTTTTCAGGCAAGTGAGCACAAATCTTGTTTGTTTCACTAATTAATACAACAATTATTAACTTGTGGTCGGCTTGGTACTTGTCTCGTGTAGGCAAAATGCCTGGAAAATGGGGAGACGGTTGCGATAAAGAAGGTTTTACAAGATCGTAGATACAAGAATCGTGAACTTCAGTTGATGCGCATAATGGATAACACGAACGTTGTTTCTTTAAAGCATTGCTTCTATTCAACCACTAGTAAAAACGAGCTTTTTCTCAATTTGGTCATGGAATATGTTCCGGAAACTATGTACAGGATGTTGAAGCATTACAGCAATGCGAACCAAAGAATGCCACTCATCTATGTCAAGCTTTACACATATCAAGTAAGTGAAGTACTTTCTTGAGGAGAAACTGACAAAACATAGTCCCTTATGTTTTAGGGTAGGTTCATAATAGTCCCTTTAACTATGCACTTAATCAGTATTGGTCCTTTAAGTTTGTCAAAAGTTAACACTTTTAGTCTTTGTAAGATATTTACCGAACTCGGTTTGTTAGATTTGTTAGACACAATGGGAAAAAAGGAAAGTAGCAGGAACTTATATTCAGAGTTACAATTTTGGTAGTTTTTGATATTTTTAATTTATATCTAGAGTCTGGTGTAGTTTGTGCTATTTTTTATATCTCTTTATTGTCTATTGTAGTTTTTTGTATTGCATATTTTAGACTTTGATGGGACCTTTTTGGTGTTTATAGTCAAGTCTCTTTTTTCCAATGTTTTCGTCAAATCTAATGGACAGAGTTCGGCAAAATATTTTACGGAGACTGAAAGTGTCAACTTTTGGCAAACTTAAAGGACCAAAACTGTTAAGTTCATACTTAAGGGGCTATTTTGAACCTACCCTCAAACAGAAGGGACCATTTTTGTCATTTTCTCCTTTCTTGAGCAGGACTTTTCTTCCAATCTTGAGCTATATTAAACCGAGATGTGTTCAGGTATTTAGGGGGCTGGCATACATGCACACCGTTGCTGGCGTTTGCCACAGAGATTTGAAACCTCAGAATATTTTGGTAATGCATATTCCACGTAGCTATTTCAGCTAGTACATTGTGCCGTCCTTCAAATTTTGATATCATTATTTGGCTTCTTCCACAGGTAGACCCTGTTACTCATCAAGTGAAAATTTGTGATTTTGGAAGTGCAAAAGTGCTGGTAGGTCTTAATCATAAGAATGTTTTCAGTGGCTATTCACATGTACCTTCATAAGAATTCTTTTCCCTTTTTCCTTTTTGGTCCTTTCCTTGTAAGGAGTGTCATTCTTTCGGGACTGACTAAAAAGGAAAGAATGTCACATAAATTGGAGGGCGGGTGGTGGTTGGGGGGGGGGGGGGGTAAGGGTAGTATTATTTTTGGCGTACGTGAACTTTTCTTTTAGCTTGGATATTTTCCCTTGCATGGAGATTCTTGGTCCCATTTCTGTTAAGTAGAATTTTTCTTGTTGAATTATCTTACTTTTCAAATATCATTGACACCATATAAAATTGTTTCTCTAAGGAAACATCTCTATGGTTTCTTATTTATCTAAAAGTTGGTATATTTACAGATTAAGGTTTGTGTACCTGTGACCTTACTGAGTATAATTTTCATCAGGTTAACGGCGAAGCAAACATCTCATACATCTGCTCACGGTTTTATCGGGCTCCCGAACTCATATTTGGCGCAACAGAGTATACTACCTCTATTGATATCTGGTCAGCTGGATGTGTCCTTGCTGAGCTTCTCTTGGGCCAGGTTTGTAGAGATCTACGTTTCCTCCTTGCTAAAGACTAAAGTAGTCGAGAGAAATGACAAAAAAAATTAACCATAAACACCAAGAAAGTCTCGTCAAATCCTAAAATATCCAACACAAAAATTGCACTAGACACCAAAAAGATTTTTTTAAAAGATAAGCAGAAATTACACCTCAAAAAGGTGAGCTACACCTGACTCCAGAGCAGAAACTACAAAAATTGTACATCTAAATGTGAGTTCTGCTAATTTCTTTTTCTTTGTTGCCGTCAAATTTAATTGACAGAGTTCGGTAAATATTTGACGAAAACTAAAAGTGTTAACTTTTGGCAAACTTAAAGGACCAAAATTGTTCAATGCTTACTCAAGGGACTATTTTGAACCCATACTCAAACAAAAGGGACCATGTTTTTCATTTTCTAAGGTTCTTCGTACTCCATAGTGCTGCATTAGCCTGACTTTTAACTAATTTTGCAATATTTTTTGTAGCCACTATTTCCTGGAGAAAACGCTGTCGATCAGCTTGTTGAGATAATCAAGGTACAAGTTGAATAATCCTAAATCTGATGCAAATGTTTCTGTACAAGTGTTGTTTCATTTGCTTTATCTTCCAGGTACTTGGAACACCAACGAGGGAGGAAATTCGCTGTATGAATCCAAATTACACTGATTTTAGGTTTCCACAAATTAAAGCACACCCTTGGCATAAGGTATATTTTCACTTGATTTCAGCTTTACCTAGTTGAAGAAGAGTTTGTGCTTTTCTGTAGTTCATTCCTGCTTTACATTAGGTAATAATTTTTAAAAAAACTCATTATCGAATAAATATTGAGGTTTTAGATTCTATCGTTTGACTTTTGCTTGATAAATGAATATTATATGACTAAGCATGGGTATCTAATATTTTTGTAAGATCGTTTGCTCCATAAGCTTTAGGGAGTTATTGATCTCCAGTGTTTACTTTTCCGAGAATCCGCACTCCATATATTCATTCAATCATGTACGTCTCAATTTGCAATCCGCAAATTAAGAGGCTGAAAAGATTTAATCAAATGCCTATGGAGAGTAGGCACAACTCTGTTCTCGAGTTTGTTCATAATTCATGGTTGTAAAATTTATATTAGTGAGTCTTTTATCCCGTTTAAAGGAGTTCTTTCTGCCTAGGCAGCCTATCTGTTGAAGTGAAGAAACAAAACACGGAAATCACGGAAAAGTAATTCGTTGAAAAGGAAACTTAAGTTAGATGATTATAGTTCTTTAGTGGGTTCCTACCTTTATAGCCTGTTCGGAGAAGCTTTTAAAATCAACTTATTTTGGAAAGTGCTTTTTAAAAAATACTTTTGGTGAAAAGCAGTTTGTGTTGTGTTAATCAATTTGAAAAACACTTTTGAGCAGAAATTAGTGTTTGACCATACTTTCAACAAGTGCTTCTAAGTGTATTTTCTCAAATGTGCTTTCAAAAATGTACTTTGGAGTTTGGAGAGAAGCTATTTCTACTCAAAAGCATTTTTAATTTTTTCTTCTCCTTAAATCTTTTGGCCAAACACCTCAACTTTGAAAATAAACACACTTTTGGCCTTGGAGAAGCTTGGCCAAATGGGCTATTAATAACAAACCCCTAAATTCTATTGCTGTTTCTGAGCTTGTACATGTAATTTCTCTGCTGCTCACTGACTATATTGCCCTTGCGATGGTCTCAGGTATTCCACAAACGGATGCCACCTGAAGCAATTGACCTTGCTTCACGGCTACTGCAGTACTCACCTAGTCTTCGTTGCAATGCAGTAAGTTTGATTTAGTTTTCCTTTATCTAACACGAATTTTATTAATTATGCAAGTATCTTGATAGTGTCTACTGTCTAGCATGCTTTGCCTACTTTTATTTGCTGTTAGTTATCACATGTCTTTTACATTCCAAAATCTGTTTGTTATGATACCATGTTCCTAAACCACTCTTTGTTGGATGTCGAGCACCTAATCTAACTAGTTAGTGTTCTACTTTTCTTTCTGCAGCTTGAAGCATGTGCACATCCTTTCTTTGATGAGCTTCGGGAACCCAATGCACGCCTTCCCAATGGCCGGCCGTTGCCGCCTCTTTTCAATTTTAAGCAGGAGGTATAGCTTTCACTCATGGTCATTCTAGATTAAGAGCCGTTTAGCCATGAGAATTATTCTCTTTTTTTCGGAATTATTTTTCACTTTATTTTGAAACCAAAGTTTGGTTATAAAATTTTCAAATCCAACTTGGAGTTGGGTTCCAAATTAGGGAAAGTGCTCCAAACCCGTTTTCCAACTCCATCTTCATAAATTCCAAATAAAGTGCTCTCTTCTCTCCTTTGCAAAGTATAACCAGACACAAATTCATCTTCAATTAAATTCCAAATAAAGTGATCAATATTTGGAATTTATGGCCGATCACCTACTAAATTGTTATTAAAGCAACTCTTGTCCTGATCAAACTAATATATTTTATCGTTTCAGTTGTCTGGTGCCTCTCCAGACCTCATTAATAGGTTGATACCAGATCACATTAAAAAGCAAATGGGCCTGCACCTTTTCACGACCCGCGATGACATGATCACGTGAAGTATATGTTCTAATAAAGTATACTGGTTGATGATCTTATATATGACGAGATCCGAATTGCATTCTCCCTCAACGGGCTCCACCATGACAAGCTGCATCTCCTTGTCGACGAGGACAAACTAAAGGGTTGCTGTGTATTTTAATTCATGATCGTGGTATTTTCTTTTTTCGATCTACTAGCGAAAGGAAAGTTCTTTTTGTACATGTTTGGTAGCAGTAAATTGACCAGAAAGCTCCCAAAAGATGACAAATGAAATGTATGAACATGTTGTGAATGGCTCCAAAAAAAGATTATCAAGGAATTAAGGGGCTATTTTCTTGTTTGTTCTGTTTGTATTTAGTGTCTTGTTACTTTCAGCTAACATTTGTGCTTTTTAAGAAAAGAGTTGCAAGCAAATGATGGTTATTGTATGTGCTTAAAATTAATGGATTTTCTATTTTATTGCTCTAATAATTTGCTGTCATTCCTTTTTGTTTCCCCTAGCCCTTTTTCATCTCAATTTTTGTATTTTTTTTAATATAACAATGATATTCAGGTAAGTTTTTTGAGCCGAGGCTCGGTCTATCGGAAATTTCTCTACGATAGAGGTAACTCTCAAAGGTAGAGGTAAGCTCTGAGTAGACTACTAAGTTCACGTGCAGCTGGCACGTTATGCTCCATATTCATTTGTCAAAGACAAGAATGTAACTAAAATAAGGAAAACCTGCTAGTAATGACTAATTACTCTGCAATTCTTCTGTTTGGCTTAATTAATGACTAATGGCTTAATTATGGGTTCAAGTTGGGGATTCTAACCCCATATATTTAATTTATTGAGTTTGAGTACTCCAACAAAAAAAAAATTAATTTATTGAGTTTGAAATCTTTAATTTGTACTTGTTTAATGATTTTTTTAAAGAATCTAAGCCGACACTAATAAGTTCTGATGAACTCAATTATAAGATATATGGTAAAACCGCCCAACTTGTGTCCAAGTCATCATGGAGAGTTATGTTTATATGTTGAATTTGGTCCAAGAGTATAAATGTTCGATTTTGGGATCAACTTTTAAGCCATTTTTATGGTGGGTAAAAATTTACAGGTCTACGGTCTACCAACTCCAGAATAACTGTGGACATGTGATGTTTAAAATTTTATATGGTTAAAGTTCAGATACAATATGACTGCCGTTCAATCATTTTATGCTGAAGTGAAGCAATTTTTGCCTGAAGCTCAATCACATGTGATTGAATACAATTATTTTTTGGTTGAAATTCATACACATATAGCTGAAGTTTACCCATTTTGATAAACTTGAGTCATATAAAACATCGCATGTCTGAAGTTATTTTAACCCTAACTTAAAACACTACTTTTCTGAAGTTGTTCTATAATTTTGATGTGGATAAGCGTACATTTTTTTAAAAAAAAATTAGGTACATATTAAATAACGATGTCCCAATAGAATAATTCAATAACCCATGAAATTTGTAAGTTGAATTGAATGTAGTTTGGTTCGAAATAATTTATCTCAGGATAATTAATTTTGAACTAAGTTATTTTGGAATTAATTATTCTATCTTTCCACAAGAATAAAATAACACTATAATCCCGGAATAACTAATCTTGAGATTGGTTATATCATAATATTATTTCAACCAAATATGAAATAAACACATCTTAAATTTAATTCCGAAATTAATAAAGGTCATTATCCACCCACCCCCGTCCACCACCCTGTCACAAACTGGCCACATGCTTCATGTTTTGCGTGAAAAAGGTATACATACGAAAAACAAAGAGAAGACTATTTGATAATGTGTGAAAGATAACATCAATATTTGACTACATATAATATACTTTCAATAAGATAGACTTTCTATAATAGAACATAAGAAGAAGATGTGGCTATAATATTCTAAATTATTTCTTTTATAAGTATAATATTTCTTATACAAAATTATTTTACGTTATGTCTGTGAGTGTCAATCTAGACCTTTAATGATTAAAGCACAATAATATATATAATTCAAAGGAAATTGAATTCAACAACACTATTATATAGATACTTCAACTATATAGAAATTAACAATATTGGAAAGCAACAGTATGAACATCACATACTAACTTGTTTGTAGATAGAGGCTTACATATGCAGTGATCTAAGATAAAAATTCGTCCCCGCTTGTGCTGCAGTTGATCGGACGTCTGACTTGAGGATACAACTATCTGAGTGATAGTTCTAGCACAAGAACTTCACTTCCGGCGAATCTACTATATGTGTTCTTCAGAAATGGTTATGAAGATGAAGAAGAAAAGGCAAGTAGAAATCTTCTTCTTATACAAGTTCCAACAATACCCCCACATTTTCTATTCACGCATCCAACAATACCCCACATGTGGATAGAAAATAAGATAAAGGAACTTATCATCATTTCTGTCAAACGCGATATGACCTGCATCGAAGACGGTGTATTTTGGAATTGAACGCTCGTGGTGAGTATCTATCGGATCTACTTGTGAAGTAGTGGACGTAGTGCCTTGAACTATTCACGTTTTGTAGTAAATCGAGACAACAAGCATCACACACATCATACCAACATATTTTAATTCTTACGGTTGTGTTCTTTTCGGTCATGAACAACTCCTATCTTCATGAGAATTTCTAGAGAACTTAGTCATCTCGGTTCTCCCAGATGCGACCCCACATCAATCTCACATAGTTAATATTAATCAAGAATAATCCGTACTATCCCACCATGATGGCTATTAATTTTATTAAGAACCGAAGTTCAGCCCTCTATCGTCAACGGAATAACACACTTGGTACATCATAGGAACGAGCATATGTGTGTTTTACGCTCTTTGAGTCTTCCCCAGCTAGTTTGCCTTTTGAACCTAAATCATGGGATCTCTAATTATGATAGATAAGGTTTCCACCAGTTCACAACTCATTGTATTGGCTTTAAGCCCATTCCCCTCGATGTAAATACGACTTGTTCTCTTGTAAGACCTTTTGTCAAAAGATCCGCTATATTGTCCTTTGACTTTACATAATCAATGGAAATTATTCCAGTCTTCAGCAAGCTTCGTATTGTATTATGACGTCGCCTTATGTGCCTTGATTTGCCATTATATATTTGATTCTTTGCCCTCGTCAGGGCAACCATACTATCACAATGTATGCAAATGGCGGTCACTGGCTTTGTCCACAACGGAATAGCTTCTAGGAAGTTTCTTAGTCATTCTGCCTCTTCGGCAGCTTTATCTAAGACTACAAATTCTGCTTTCATAGTTGATCTCGTATTGATCGTTTGCTTTGATGATTTCCATGATACCGATGCTCCACCAAATGTAAATACATACCCACTTGTGGACTTACTTTCTGAATGGTTGAAAATCCAATTAGCATCACAATATCCTTCTAATACAGGGGGATATTTCGTATAATGCAATCTATAGTTCATTGTATATCGTAGTGCCCTTATTAGCGCTACCCAATGATCATTTTCAGAATTATGTGAGTATCGACTAAGCCGACTCACTGCATATGCTAAGTCCGGTCTCGTACAATTCATTATGTACATCAAGCTTCCAAGAACTTGCATATACTCTAATTGAGACACACTTTCACCTACATTTTTCTTAAGGTGACAAGCGGGATCAAATGACGTAACCACCGGTCTATCATCATAGTGTCCAAATTTTCTAAGGACCTTCTCAACATAATGAGATTGAGTTAGTATATAACCATCAGAGTTCTTTTGAATTCTAATACCAAGAATGACATCTGCTATTTTCATATCTTTCATATCGAAAGCGGCATGCAACATCTTCTTAGTTTAGATAATTACATCCTTACTTGTTTTCATAATCAGCATATCATCCACATATAAGCATATAATGACACATGCATTCTTACATTCCTTAATGTAGACACATTTGTCACATTCATTTATTTGAAAATCATTTGATAATAATGTATTATCAAACTTCTCATGCTATTGCTTTGACGTTTGTTTAAGTCCATATAACGACTTAACCAATTTACAGACTTTCGTCTCTTGACCTTTCACAACTAACCCTTCGGGTTGTTCCACATATATTTCTTCATCTAGTTCACCATTTAAGAATGCAGTCTTCACATCCATTTGGTGTATTTCCAAATTGTGAATCGCTGCTATAGCAATTAGCGTCCTTATAGACGTAATTCTAGACACTGGTGAGTAGGTATCGAAGAAATCTACACCTTCATTTTGTCGTAATCCTTTGGCTACTATCCGAGCTTTATATTTCTCTATAGTACCATCAGGTCTTAACTTTCGTTTAAAGATCCATTTATGGCCTATTGGTTTTTGTCCCGGAGGAAGATCAACCAATATCCATGTATTATCTTATACAATGGATTCTACTTCACTTTGGATGGCTTCTTTCCAATAAGGTGCTTCGGATGATTCCATTGCAGCTCTATAAGTTTGAGGTTCTCCTTCAACGGAAAATGAAAAGTCTGGTCCAAAATCTTTGGCCATTTTACCACGTTTACTTCTCCTTGGTTCAGAATTTTCTTCTTGAACCGATGAAGTAAGATTATCATCATTTTGAGGCAGTGTCCTCTTCTTAGAATTAAGAACACTTTTATCATTTTCTTTATAAGGAAAAATCTCCTCAAAGAATTCTGCTTCCGCAGATTTCATAAGTGTAATTTTGTGGATACCATCAATATCAGAATGATACACCAAAAACTTATATGCTGCATTATTTTTGGCAAGACCAACATAAATGCAATCCACTATTTTTGGTCCAAGTTTAGTTCTCTTAGGTAAAGGAACTTGAACTTTTGCTAGGCAACCCCACACTTTCATTCTTTTGAAAGTAGGCAATCTTCCATTCCACAATTCGTATGGAGATTGATCATTTTTCTTTTGAGGAATTCTATTCAATATCATATTTGCAGTAATTAATGCCTCACCTCATAGACTTAGAGGTGTACCCGAACTAACCAACATTGAATTTATTACATTCTTCAATGTTCTATTCTTTCGTTCGACAACTTCATTTTGTTGTGGAGTATATGGTGCAGTGGTTTGATGAATTATACCATGAGTGGAACAGAATTGCTTGAACTCATTAGATTTACATTCACCACCTCTATCCGACCTTAGAATCTTAACTCTTTTGTCAAGTTGGTTTTCCACTTCTGCTTTGTATGTTTTAAACATGTTCAAAGCCTCATTTTTTGTATGTATTAAGTATACATAACAAAATTTACTGCAATCATCGATAAACAATATATAATAGTTCTTTCCTCCACGAGAAGGGGTTGCTTGGTAATCACATAAATCACTATAAATCAAACCAAGCACTTCATTTGATTTCACAACAGATTTGTGAGGATGACTTGCATATTTAGACTCTATGCATACCACACATTTGTTTATTTTGTTCATGGAACATTTTGGCAACATGCCCATCTTTACCATTCTTTGTATGAAACGATAATTTACATGGCCTATTCGAGAATGCCATAAAGAAGGGGAATCAACCATATACATAGAAGCAGTGCTAGTGCCTGCATTTTCATTAATAATGGCAATTGCCTGAGTAGGTACACCACTTAGTTTGAAGAGCCCATCACTGAGGTAACCATTTCTACATACACCCCACCTTTGGTGAGTACAAATTTGTCAAATTCAATTACAACTTTGTAGCCTTTGTTACTAAGAACAGACCCAGAAATTAAATTCTTACAAATTTCAGGCACGTGCAACACATTTGTGAGCACAAGATCATTCCCGGAAGTGAGCCTCAAAGTCACATTCCCTTTCCCTTCTACCTTCACAGCAACGGCATTTCCCACGAACAGTGGTTCTCCATCTTTGATTGCTTGGTAAGATGAAAAAATGCCCTTTTCAGAGCATACATGCCTTGTAGCATCCGTATCCATCCCCCAATCGGTTGAATTTGTAACCATGTTTGCTTGTGCAGCAATAACACCAATAAATTGGTTCTTAGAAGCATTGCCTTCTACCATATTGGCATTAGGCTCCAATGAAACAACATCAGCCCTTTCACTCTTCCAGTTATACTCTTCAACTCGAATTTTAAGAACCAATTGCTCAAAATCCATTCCCTCAACAAGGAAATTCGAGTTAAGGCCCAGG
The DNA here is from genome assembly GCA_029844215.1 of Przewalskia tangutica. Lineage (NCBI taxonomy): Eukaryota > Viridiplantae > Streptophyta > Magnoliopsida > Solanales > Solanaceae > Przewalskia > Przewalskia tangutica. Next base: position 2,426,028 of record CM056719.1, read on the forward strand.
CCTTCAACCTTTAATTCATGAACAAAGACATGGAGTTCCTCAACTTACTTGACAACCGACTTTGTATCTTGGGTGTCCCAAGTCTCAACAGCCTTCACCCTTTCGGCTCTCTCTGCATCAATGAGAGCATTCACCCCTTCTCCTTCTGGCAGTGCCAAAGGAGCCTCAGCAGTCAACATGTTTTCCATGTGAAGTGTTTTCAAGTAGAACAACATCTTCTGTTACCAGCGTTTGAAATCAGAGCCTTTGAATTTCTCAGGCTTCTGCACATGGGTTTTTCACCATTGATGATCCAGATTGATCCATCCTTTTGCAAATCAGGAAAATGTATTCTCTGAAAATTTGCAAGCTTCACACAGTTAGTAAAATAAATTTTCTGAGAATTTTTGTCTTAGAATGTTAGTATCAATCTAGACCTTCAATGACTAAATCACAATAATATATATAATTCAAAGGAAATTGAATTCAACAACACTATTATATAGATACTTCAACTATATAAAAACTAACAACATTGGAAAGCAACAGTATAAACATCACATACTAACTTGTTTGTAGATAGAGGTCTGCAAATGCAGTGACCAAAGACAAAAATTCGTCTCCGCTTATGCTGCAGTTGATCGGACGTCTGCCTTGAGGATACAACTATCTGAGTGATAGTTCTGGCACAAGAGTTTCACTCCTGACGAATCTACTATATGTGTTCTTCAGAAATGGTTTTGAAGATAAAGATGAAAACGGAGAGGCAAGTAGAAATCTTCTTCTTATACAAGTTTCAACAATGCCATGTGGCATTTGTACTGGTGGAACGATGTTAGATATTCAATAAAAGAGTCTAAATGTTTGAAATTATTTGGATATACCATTATAAGAAAAAAAAATAATAGTAATAATTTTAAATTAATCCCCAAATTTCCCAACCAATTCTTGAGCCATTTATGCATTTTCTTTTTATGTGACAGGCATGTGAACAATAACTGATTAAACCTCTAAATTTTAGAAGTGGTGAATTAATTATAAGGCTTGATGAGATGTGGTACTAATTAATGAACAAATTTAGATCTCAACCTACTTCATAATTGACCATATTAGTTGTCTCTGATAATAATTGCTATAATTAATTCTTAGATAATCGATTTATTTTGATGTATTTGAATGTAATTGATCAAGAACATATTGAACCCAAAAAATAAAAAAGAGAAAGAAAATCAAAAATTGTTTATTTGGGTGATTTTTATTAGATATTGCCAGCTACGTTTTTATAGTCAATGTTGGAACTCAACACTCGAGTGGAAAATAAGGCAGCATCTGTCGAGTCCTGAACTAAAATGATGCATAAACCTATTTTAATTACGAAAATGAATTGTAAAAAGTAAATTAAAAAAATCAAATTTACCCATAAAATTTTGCGAAATGGTCTAAAGATGCTTACTGTTAATACTTTCTCCGTCTCAAAATACTTGTCATCTACCCGCATGAGATGTAGAAGAATTAGTGTGATGGCGCGGGGCCATGGTCGCGAGTTCGATCCTGCATAAACCTTCTTGGTTGGCGCATCGCACACATGGCTTGCCAAGTGTGGTTTACATGGTTGGCGTGGTTTGCGACTTCTGCGTCGATCCGGGGTTTACTGCTGTCGCACTCGAAAAGTAAGCGGCCTTCACAACAAAAAAATACTTGTCATCCTTATTAAAATATTTACATTTTATTTAATCAAAACAAATTTAAATAGTTTATTCTCATTTTACCATTGTATTAATTACATCAATGTGCTCATGTTAATAGTTCACATATCGAAAAAGATAGTTTTGCCTTGTGCTTTTAAAGATTTATTGAGAAGAGATTACATGGTGAAATATTTTAAGACGGTAAATTAGTTAAAACATCTCTTATTAATGTTTTTTTAAAAGGACGTGTAAATGAAAAATATGATAAGTAGTTTGAGCTAAGGGAATAGTAGGTAACATGAATAACGAAACTTACCCGGATTAACCAAAGTGTTTATATGCTAATTAGATTTAAATAATACTTTATCTATCAATAAGAACACATAATTGCCACTTTTAGTAACAACGATTACATACGTGACTCCAATTAAAAGGCGGGGCAGCTCGGTGCACTAAGATCCCGCTATGCGCAGGATATGAGGAAGGACCGGACCACAAGAGTTTATTGTATATTTGTATGCAGTCTTACCTTGCATTTTTTCAAGAGGCTATTTCCACGACTTGAATACATGACCTCCCGATCACATGATAATAATTTACCAATTACTTCAAGACTCCCTTCAACTATTAATAAAAAAATATATTTAGATGAGTTTGATAATTCTCCCCTTATTAATCACCAAATAAAGTTTGACCTTTCTATAAAAGTCATTCTCTATAATAATAATCTTTATAACTGTCAAGTTTTTCTTGAAATCAATATTTTATATTATATTATATTATATTTTTTTTAGTTAATAGTAAAAAAACATTTGAACTACTCTTTTCGTCCTAATTTATTTGATATATTTTTATTTGACACATATTTTAAAAAATAAAGGAATTTTTTTATATCTTATAATCTAAAATAAGTCAAAAATATTTGTGTAGTTATAGATCATCTCGTTTTGCGTAAAGATAAAGTTTAAAGTTAAATTATTGACAAATAAGAAAATATGTAATTCTTTTTTAGACAAACTAAAAAGAGAAGTCAGTCATTCTTTTGGGACAAGAGGGAGTATGTAAATATCAAACCTGAACTATCATACGTGAATTTACTACCTGAACTATCACCAACTATTTATCAAAACAAATCTCAATTATTAGTTGTTCACTTTTTTTACCTGAACAATGGTGATAGTTCAGATAGAAAACTCACACATCTGATAGTTAATATGTATTTTGATAAATAGTTGATGATAGCTCAAATAAAAAACTCACGAAAAAGTAATAATTTAGATGCATTTTTTTCATTATCTCTATTTTTTATAATAAACATTTCGTAATGGAAGTAAAGAAAAATTCAGCCTAAAGGATGACTTTGGACTTTTTAACATATTACCGGAATCTAGTTGCTGACACTGACAACATTTTACTGTTTCTTCGGATATCATCTTATTATTCGGCAGATCCATTGTATATTGTCATTGTCACATCACCCCCTAGTATTTAATGTCAGCACTATTTTTTTTTTTGATAATCCAAATTTACTGGGTTGCGGGCTAATTCACTAATATTATTCAGATGTCCCGGAGGTAATAACATCGGTCTTTCAACACTATCACCAGGTAAATCGCGGGATGTGCTCCTGTGATCAAGTTTCGGTAGCGTCTGTTAACCGATCAACGGTCAATTCCACCCCAGACGTAATTTCTTCGTGCTTGCGAGGAATTGAACCCACGCTGTCCATGTCAGAGCGCCTTATAACACACAGGCTTTTGTCACTGGACTATGCCCCGAAGGACATGTCAGCACTATATTATACTCTTCTCTTTATTGAGGGCAATTTACTAACTTGAAATCAACTGAGCTACACCCATGCGGGCTACTCTTCTCTTTAATACTTCAACATTTATGCAAACCAGTTTAATGACTTCCCAAATATATAAACAAAAAAAGCTTACTTCTTTAATACCCCATTCCTCCTAATTTAAGCGTTTTATTTTTTTTGATCAGTCTAAAAAAATGTTTCTTTTTATATTTAGGATACGCTTGGTTCGCGCATGGGAAACGAAATGGAATCTAGTTAGGGAATGAAATGGAAAGGAAAAGAATTACCTGATTGTTCCTACATGTTTGGTTCTGGGTGGTCCGGAGTCCGGGGTCGGGGGTCCGGGGTGGTCCGAGGTCCGTGTTAGGAAAAGAGAATTCAAATACCTAGTGGGGTGGAGGGAATCAAGGAAAGGGAATGAAAGTGGAAAAGGGGTAAAGGGAATGAAAAAATAAGGCAAAACAAACAACAATAAAGGGAATTCAATTCCTCCATTCCCTTTTCCTTTCCTGTTTACCCCGAACCAAACACACCCTTAGTATTATCACCATCTTGATTTATATGATATAGTTTGACTTGACACAAAATTTAAGAAATATAAAATACTTTTGAATCTTATAATCTAAAATAAGTCAAAGATTTTTATGTGATTATACATCATGTCGTCAAGCGTAAAATGTAAAATTTAAAGTTAAATTATTGTCAAATAAAAATGTGTCATTTTTTTAGATCGATTACAAAAAATTATCATATAAATTAGAACAGAATTACGTTTTCCGATTCCAAGATAAGTTTAAGATCATAGATTTAAAAAAAGCCACACATCTTTGAAATCACAAAATTAAAAAATCTCTCTTAATTTTATAAATTTCGTGTCTGGTCAAACTAAATGCTTAAATTTGTATTGATGGAGTATAAACTCTAAAGAATCAGTCTACCCAAATTCACTTTCCATATATGCAAGAACTTAAACTTTTCATCAACCCCCTTATCCCTATATATCACTTTCTGATTGGCTACTCAGTTTCCTTGAACATCAAGTAATCCCTTTTTTCTATTTCTTTTAAGAAATTTAAGTGTTTTAATCTTGTTTGCACATAAGGTGTTTAATTAATTGCTTCAATGAAATTTTGAGGAAATTATGGATAAAGGAGATCTAAGTGTTTGATTTTGTTTGTAGTATTACATCTGATTCGTGTCGAGGGTCTCTCGGAAAACAGTCTCTCTACCCTACATCTTACCCTTCCAGATTCTACTTTTGCCCGATTATACGGGATACGTTGTTGTTGTTATTACATCTGATTCGTCGACCCTTTTAAGTGTTTAATTGATTTAATTAGAGCGAAAGAGGGCACTGCTATTTCATTTTGCACATAAGGTGTTTGATTAATTGCTTCAATGAAATTTTTGAGGAAGTTATGGTTTTAAGGAAATCTAAGTGTTTGATTTTGCTTGAATCACATCTGATTCGTGTCGAGGGTCTATCGGAAACAGTCTCTCTACCCACAAAGATAGGGGTAAGGTTTGCGTACACCTTACCCTCCCCATACCCCACTTTGTCCGATTGAAAACGGGATATGTTGTTGTTGTTACATCTGATTCGTCGACCCTTTTAAGTGTTTAATTGATTTAATTAGAGGGAAAGAGGGCTGAATTGTTGAATTTTGTGGCACCTCTGCCACTTTGATTTTGCACATAAGGGGTTTGATTGATTGTTTGAATGAAATTCTGAGGAAGTTATGGATAAGGAGATCTGATTCGTCAACCCTTTTTAGTGATTGAGTGAATTGATTAGAGGGAAAGAGGGCTGAATTGTAGAATTTTGTGGCTGCTCTGGCACTTTGATTTTGCCGATAAGGTGTTTGATTGATTGCTTGAATGAAATTCTGAGCAAATCATGGATAATGAGATCTGATTGGTCGACCCTTTTTAGGGTTTGATTGAATTGATTAGAGGGAAAGAGTGCTGAATCAAAGAATTTGTGGCTGGTTGGTGACTTGATTTTTGCACAAAGGTATTTGATTAATTGCTTGAATGATATTCTGAGGGAGTTGTGGATAATGAGATGGATGTACGGAATCAGAAAGTTGATGTTCTTGAGACTGTAATCACCATTAGATTGGATGAAGATGGGGAAACTGAAAACTCAAGAATTGGAGGGGAAGAGGGAAATTCGGATATGCAGGGAAGCGGGTCGAAAGGGAATGAGGATTTGAAGAAGGGTGATGATTTTTCGAGTGTAATTGATGTGAAGTGTGATGAGAAATTGGGAGAGGATTTGGAAGGGGATCTCCAAAGGGTGTGTAGGATTTGCCATTTGAGTACATATGAAGCTGATGAAAATAATTTGGTGGATTTGATTGAGCTTGGTTGTGGGTGTAAAGGAGAGCTTGGATTTGTGCATTCTCACTGTGCTGAGGCATGGTTTAAGCTAAAAGGAAACAGGTAATTACTGTTTTTGTTCATTGCTTTAGATTCATCTTTTTTTTTTTTGAAACTATCACATTTTTCTAGTTTATTGTCATTCTTAGTGGGCGTTTGGGCATAAGAATTGTGAAATTTGGAAAACGGTAGTATTTTTTTCATGTTGAAAATGGTTTTTGGAAGTTGGAGTTGTGTGTGGACATGAATACAAATTGGAGTTGTTTTTGAATTGTTGTGAGTGATTTGAAGTGAAAATTGTGAAAACAACTTTTTTGGAGTTTTTCGAATTCTGGAAAATTGTCACAATTCTATGTCCAAATAGTTTTCCGGAATAAACCGGAATTTTATTCCGGAAAAACTATTCATGGCCAAATGGACACTTAGCTTGATGTTATGGTTCTTTAACTGATGATAATATGTGTAGTTGCTTACTTTGATCTTATTAATGTTTTTTCCTGGTGAAGACAGGTTCCTGTCTGTAGGCTATGGTTGAGAATAGTTTATACTTTGACTTATATTATATTTCTACAACAGAAGTTTTCTAGTTAAAAGTTCTCTTTTTGCAAATTACAGGCATGCTCTATCTTAGTTTGAATTAGTCATCGTTAGAATTCACAATTTGTGCCAACTGCCAAAATTCTTTTTTGTTGAGATCCTCATCAACTGTAATAGTTGAGAGATTTACATGCCTTTTTAGTTGTCTTTAACGAGGCTGATAATTTTTTGTTGTTTCATTTGTCTTCAAGTTCTGATGACAAAGCTTGACACTGAATATTTCCAAAGCATTGTCTAATTGGTTTGTGAAATTGATCTATGGCCATTTGCATTGTCATGCAATAGTGTCTAATAACTTAAAAAGATTAGTTAAGTGTCTTCGACAGACGTGGATATTGGATTTAAACTCAGTGGTTCCAGCCTTTAAGATTCTTAAAATTGAACTCATTGTACGTCTGAAATTATGGATTCAGAAGTTATTATTTATTCAAAATTTAGTGGTTTTCACATATATATTTATGTTTTGCATAAAAATTACTGGATTCGGGTGAACCCGTATTTGGAGTGGCATATCTTCATTTCCAGTCAGTGTGCTTTTTTGGTCAACCACACATGGTTCTATTACTTACTATGAAATGATAGAACCTAATTACAAATTGCAAAATTTGAAAAAGTTGTATGCTGTTTAAACCATAAAATACTGTTGAAGTTATTTGAGTATGTTATAGTCGTTCTATTCTTAAAATACGAAGCTTTGTTTCATTAAAAAGGAAAACCTCGTGTATAGAGGCTGATTCAAGATTTAAGCTTTATGGGTTCAATTTTTAAGGTTCTTAGTATTGAATCCGTTATTTTCTTAAAAAAGTTATGGATCATAATCTACTATTAGTGCAATTTTAGTGGATCTTTTCAGATAACTTATGATCTGCACCTAAAGTACTGCGTGTAACATAATGTTGCATCCGCCCCTGTCGTGTACAAGCCATTACTAAGTAATGGAGAAGTTACTAAGCAAAAGTCATCGCTGATTTTGTTATTTCTCTTTTGTATCATCTTTTGCAGAGTGTGTGAAATTTGTGGGGAGGTTGCACAAAATGTTACTGGTGTAAGCGATAACAGATTTATTGAAGAGTGGATTGATGCGAGATCTGCGGCAGGAGGTACTGGTTCAACCCAGACGAGTAGAGGTTGTTGGCATGGGCAGCCATTCTGTAACTTCTTAATGGCGTGCTTGGTAATATCATTTGTATTGCCATGGTTTTTCCGTGTGAATATGTTTTGATGAGGTCAAGAGGGTATATATTTACTTAAATCCTCATTGATTTGGGCAAATTTCTTGCTGACATATGAATATTTCGGATACTAAATGAAGAAGGGCCAATACTGTCAGTCAATATAGCCTTTGGCTGTATAAAGTTTCAACATATGTTTATGAATTTCTTCTTTTGCAATTTAATGGTTTTTATATTTCAGTGTGTAGTTTTATTAATGTTGGATAATCTTCTTGTCCTTTCAAATCTTGAAGTGGCATGAGTTCTTCTGTTTCTTCAGTGGGAACTTTCTTTTTATTAATTAGCTCTCATACTAAATGGGATATGGATTCTCTACTTGAAATGTCAACATATGTTGTCTATTTCCTTTTGCCCTTTTGGAAAGTAAGCTCTTTCAATGTCTCTGAATAGGTGTTTTTGAGAATCTTTGTTCAGCTAGTTAACCTGAATATTATATTTATGCTGCAAACTGAAGGAACTTAGAGAAAAGGAGACTTGAAAAAAAGTATGATTCTTTAGAAGTGATGCCAATATGTTATCCAAACACAAAAGAGACAGAAGAGAGTAGTGTGTGTTAAGCACCCGAGGGTGTGGTGTAATTATCAATGACGTGAATGAAAATCATGAGAGATCAGGTTCAAATTGCGCGATTTCTTATTATTTGCCTAAGTGTTGGTGTGCACCGTTATCCGGTGCTTATGCTGGTGTGTAATAGTCTCGGGGGACAAAGAGCAAAGGTTGGAAAAGCCTTATTGAATTTCAAGCCTATTTGGAGTCGATAGTGTCATACTAGGCCTAATCTAATGTGCGAGAATATTGAAAAGCAAAAAGAAAAGACAAATGTCTAAATGACAATACTTGCTAACAAACTTCAACAATCAAGTCATTTCACAATCCTCAACAAAGAAATGAAGATTTCTAAATTAAATTAGGTAGTCCTTACAATAGGTATTTATTCCAAACACAACCCTGATCATACGGGGAAGCTAGACATCAAGTAGTTTGATAAGGATAACTAAGCTGATACCTCGAAGTTAATTGCTGGCGCAACAAGGTTGTGAGGTACTCAAAATAAGTTTGTTGGTTGATAATTGCTATTACATTGTTGAGTGAGATGGAGCATAGCAATTTTATCGACTTAAACTAGCTAAAAACTATCACTTTGGATCGAAGCAAAATAAAAAATCGGCGCCATACTGAAATTTCTAACCGTTGATATAGGTAAATGATACAACAATATACCGATTCCGTTGGTATAGGGTTATGTGTAGTTCCGTTGGTATAGGGCATGCGTTCCGTTGGTATAGGGTTCAGTGGCCCCAATTTTTTAACATTATTTCATTTTTAAAATTTTCATCTATCCTCCCCTAATTTTTTTATTTTCGCCTCCATAAGTGGTGTAGGTTCCTCTCTCTTATTCTTAAATCTGAAATCCCATTTTTTCCCCACGAGAAGTGGCTACCTCCCTTAACTCCTTAACACCCATCTTCTTATAATCCCTGACCCAATTGAATCTTTTCCTATCACCATTCAATTGCTTCTTGTTTTCCTCCTCAATAGCCTCCTCCAATCTCTTTACCTACAATTTCCCCAATAAGGGTACTCAATGAAACCAAGAAATACACAAAAATAACAAGCCAAAGACAGTTTTGAGCCTAGCAGAGCTAACACCAGGTGATTTTTTTCCATTTACACAGAATATATAAAGAATAGTGAGGTTCTAAGTGCTAACCAATATGGGTTTGGTTCCAGTGGTGTCAAGATCGCGACTCAAGAGCTCGTTACGAAGTTTGCACCTTCTTCATCGAGTAAAGGTTAGTTTTTCACTATTTATGATAAAATGTAGACTAGGGTTTTATTTTGTCAACTCTTTATCCGAAATTAATACTATATTCTTTTTGAAAAAATCAATTGTTATGTCCTTGTTGATATCGTGTAATTATTATAGTTTTAAGTGTTGGAAATAAAAAATTTGAGTTTCTCCATTAATGTTCGTTTAGGGGTGGCTTCAATCCTTTAAGACTATGAGAAATTTGAGTTTCTCCTATGATTTTTACAAGCCCATCCTTGACAGTGAATATCCAGTAATTTCCTTAATCCCTGCTTATCTAGTTGATCGTCAGATTTCACATGAATGTTTCAAAATGCTATTTTACTCAAAGCTTTGGGTTAAATTTTTTTTTGATTTTTTTTATGTGTGTTGAGAGTGTGGTATTTCACAGAACTGATAGAATCTTTTGCAATCAATATCTCTTTTTAATTCCTTATTAGAAAATAGTGTTTTGCATAACAATAAGGAATTTCAGTATCTCGTATTAATTCCTTATTATAGTGACAATTTTTCCCAGCTGTGCTCTATGATGTTAATTATTGTTTCAGGTGGTTGATGGTAAACTTTCACAAACCTGTTATCTCATGGAACTTGCTACTTGCTACAAGAGTTTATGCAACAAGTAAGTTGCCGATTGATGCATCCTTATATTTGGATATAGATTTCTTAATTATCTTCTTTTAGTGGCTTACTTCTTTTGTTAGATATGAGAAATTGGAAGGCAAGCAATTTTCAATGGCGGATGCAGCCTACTTTGTGTTCCATTCACCATACAACAAGGTAGACTGATCATCCTCATTTCTACATTTATAGCTCTATTGATGAGTCTTGCCAAACAAATCCTGGATCTCCAGGTATAGTATCCTAATGAGTAATAAAATAACAAGTGTACTCTCTGATCTACTGCTTAACAAGGAAATGGTAGTGTGTTTGAACTCTTAAGATATGCTGCTTCATGGAAATTTAACTCTAGCTGTTGTCCCGTATTCTTATTTTTCTGGTACTGTTTGTAGTAAGTGCCACAATCTCTTTGAACCTTATACTTAGCACTCTCTTCCCTAAAAATCTCAAAAACGTGTAAAATCCTAAATTCCTAAACCCAAATCGCCCAGCGTCGCGACAGACCCTCCCCTCGAACAAATGTGTATTCGAAGTGCCGAAGCTGGTTTCCTCTATTCCATCTTCTCTTCACTAGGAGCACCTTTGATCTGGCCTTTTATGTTAAATGTGGGTATAACTATCTGAAATACTGTGGTGTTAGTAATTTTTCTCTTTTATCAGGTTCTTGCTGCCAAGTCACCAGCACTTTTAGACTTTCATGTAGATCTTGTAAGTCTGGAATCTGCGTTAAAGGTTACTTCTCTTATCTCTTTATGATTAGATATCTTTGACTTTATCAGGAGGGGTTAGAAATTCGTTTCTCCTTGTAGATACAATTGAAGTCTCTGGCAGAAGAAATGCAAGCAATCATCAAGGGTTTCAGTTTGGAAAAAGTTATAAAGGAACTGGAGGCATCCGAGACTGATGGCTCTGTGTCTGAATTTTTTTGTAAGGTATTATGGTGGTTGTATTTCTTTTCCTTTTCTGATAATGATGGTGGTTGTATGTTTTTCAACTGTCTTAGTTTTATGTGGTGCAACTATTCTACATGTTTGTTAGGATGTCGTAGAGCACTCCTTTGATCATCTCATCAGGTTAAGATGTTACTTCTAGCTCGGACATAAGTTTTAGGACTTCAAATATCCTCCTAATGTGTTGTGAGATTTAAAACTTTAATGCAAAAGATCTGCTTCTGAAGCAATTGTCTCAAAGTTTTGTATGTTTTCTCCAATTCTTAATATTTCTATTTATTATTTTTTGATCTGATGGATAGATTGTGAATCAAGATACATTTTAATGTCATTATGGTATAAAGTTGCCGCTGTAAAATTCCATATATCTTTTGATGACAAAAATCTGAACTCCTGTGCCACCTCTTCTATCTCTGGAAATTGAATGACTTTATTTACCTTATGTCTCCTCTCTTTCCTTTATTTTTTTTCATTTAACAAATGGGTGATGGAATCATGTATTAACAGCATACACAGTTCTGTTTCTATTGTTCTTAAAGTGTACTGAGTTTCTTTTTACACTATTATCATTCTCTAGAAGACATAAGTGTACTCCCTTCCCTAATGAAAAGCAGGGAAAAGAACCAAATTTTTGATCCTTATAGGTTTGTTCTTTTGTCCTGCATATCAGCATTAAAGGAATTCGTTGGTGTGGCTGAAGCACAGGTTGACTCTGTCAAGGAGTTATATTCTGTTGCGGTAATTTCCTTTGTGTTTTATGAACTCTTTGTTATATTATGTGGCAGAGTCATCATCCTATATGCCAATATAATGTTTATTTGTAATAAATTGCACAGGGCAGAAATGCAAATGCACTTGCACTATATTTCGGTGAGGATCCTGCCCGCTGTCCGTTTGAGCAAGGTAGCATATGTTCAATATACTTTTAATCTCTTTCATGACACTGCTACCAAAATCAAGCGGATGAAAGTTGTCTCCTTCAAGAGTTTTGAACTATACTTTGTTGCCTTCAATGTCTATGAATCGGTGTGTTAAAGTTAGTCTAGTGTTAATCCTCTTAGACAAAGAAACTGCTCAACAATCTTTGAAAAGATATAACTGCATTTTTAGCTCTTTGATCATCACCGGCCATTTTATGAGGTGTCTCCTATGAACATCAAACAATTAACTGAAGATTGTCTACTTTATGTTTTTCCTTTTTTCTTTTGGAGGAGGTTGGAGACACTATTCTAGGCTTCTATAATAATCATTAGTTATGAAAAGTCATTAGTTATTTGTGTGGAAATACTCGGAGTTGGCCAAATCATCAAGTAAACACCTTTTTCGGGGCACCATTGACACATTGGTAAATACAAGTTATTTTTTTCTGTCTCCTTGTTCATGTCCAATATCTACATGTTCCTCCCAGATTCTAAATCTTTTTGTTAACTCAGGCTGGTCAGCGGGTAATCATGTTCTCCTATAGGAGTAGATTGACTGCAATAATGTTTTCACTAAAGTTTAACAAAGGTCAACACCCTTTTAGTTTGTCAAACATTGCAAGTGTGATGAATGTTGCAGAGAAGTTGAAATCAAGACATGAGGTATGCTAAAGTTTGATCTAGGATTCCATCGTGGATTTGGACTCCATCACTGACTTTATTGAAGCATAGAATCCATGCAGCTGTCGATGATTTGTTGTATCAAATCTCTTTTTTCATCAAAACTGATGTCAATAACTTTTTGTGCAGTTCACTCCTGAAAAATTCATCGAAATAATGAAACTAATGGAGCACAGATATGGCGCAAGGACTTTGCTACCAGCAAGGATTGCAGCCTTTTTGCACCAGGAACCTACTACCTAACAGAGGTTGATTCCAAGTACAGAAGATTTTATGCGAAGAAGGCTCCCGAGCATGGACATGTCAACGGACACTAAACAAGGTCCTTACGGTGTAAGGCCATTTAGTTGACTCGTGCTCTTTTAGTTATTGTCAGCGCATAGAAGAATAACTAGTGCTCCGGCAAATTTGATTGCTATTACATGTAGTTTCTTTTCCGGAGTAGATCCTATGCCTTTGTTTTAATTTTTTCCAGTTTCCAACGAGTTCTTCTAATATTCTGTATCTCTTGTCTTCACCTGATTGTGAAATGATTGTAAAAGTCATTATTTGTTAGTTTGATATGTTTGTAAGATTTATAAGTTTTACATGTTTGTAAGACTTGTTAGTTTGATAATATAATTGAAATTTTCTTTTATTTTGCTTTAAATTTTGTGTGGTGCATATAAAAAATATTCTCAAACTTTTATTATTAAAAAAATATTTATTTGAGGTAAAAATATTATTTATAAAAGAAATCAGATCTATACCAATGGATAATATTGTCCTATACCTACGAAAATAAGTGGTGGGTAAAGTTATTAAATAGGTGTCATTAGCCGTTGGTATAGCTCCAAACTTTTGTCCAACGGATTGAAACTGTCGTAGGTATAGATTATACCAACGGCAATTAGCCGTTGGTATAGCAAATCAAAGTTGACGGAACTAAACTTCCGTTGGTATAGGTTTTATGACCTATACCAACGATTTTTGGACCTTTACCTACGAATTGATGCCGTTGGTATATGAAAAATTTCTTGTAGTGCAAATGAGCAAAGGGAACTCAAGTGTTCGTTTAGGAAGAAAGATCTTTGAGTGTTTTGTGATTGCAAGAGAGGAAGACAATTTCAGAGAATTGTTAAGTGTTAATGTGTTTTGCAATTGTGCCAAAGGCATCAATTTATAGGTAGATGATTATGTCTTCTCAATTAAGCAAATGAATGACCATCAATGTCAAGTAATGACCATTGATATGGAGGTTAATTCAGCCTAGTAATGATTGAAATCAATATCCAAGTAATGGAGAATAAATGCTCCAAAGTCAGCCTAAGATTCTGTTTTAATTCGCCTCCAATTTGAAAAAGCGATCGGCCTTTCGACCGGGAGCACCGCGCGGCTAGAAATACAAAAATGGACCGGACCGAAAATAACCCCTGGACCGAACCGGATCGGACAGAATTTTTCGGTCCGGTTCGGTTTTTTTTCCGATTTTTAATGTATATTGGATCGGACCGGACCGAATTTTTCGGTCCGGTCTTCGGTCCGACCTTTCTGGATTTTTGGTCCTCGGTCCGAGGGTTACGCAATTCTAATGCAGATCTGCATTTCCGATAACTCACCGAACTAAAGCGTCAATTAGGTCGCGACCAGGAAAAGGCGCGACAACAATTTCAGTGAGCTACTAGAATTGAAACGACATTTCGAGCCGGGACTCTAGGAGGAGGCACCGCGGTGCTCAAAGCACAGCAGCCCTGACTTTGTTGCACCGCGACCCTTCTCGGCTCCGCGACGATTTCTGATTCGTTTCATCTTTTACACATTTCTTCCTTTCATTTACCAACGTGAAACCATTTGTCATTTGGCCAATAACCGTCTATTCTCTTATGTCTCAAGCAATTCGTATACGTACCAATATCTCTTCCATTTAAGGAAATGACGATCCTTGACACTTTATGTGCACGTGTGTGGAAATCATGTTTCCGACGTGCGACAAAAACTTGTTAGCGATTTATCCACACGCTTAACGCAAGTGCACGTATCGTGACAAGTAATATAGTCTGGGTAAGACCGAATATCGTCCTCAGGGATTAGTGTTCAATTACCAATTTCTATCCTATGGTATCTATTTGGTGATCGATATTTTGATGGTTGTTTGTATCTATGACTACTAAATAATTATAAAAGTTAACTAAATTACTTTATTTAAATCAGATATGGTGGAAATAGGGCTTCCAATCTCCTCAACTATCCGCTCGGTTTAATCTTTAATGCAATGATAAAGGTTCTTCTTCTATATTGAGATAACAGGTTAACTAAGCCGTTTTATATTCCGGTTAGGATATATAAACACTCAACCCCGATGCAGAACCCTTCTATCTTTCGATGATAGATTTACCACAAAGGAGGATTAAGAACAATAATCTATTAAACTACACAAGTATCGGGGTACTTTCGTCCACGATTTTAACCTATGTTTATTCAACTATAGCATATTCACAATCTCCCCTTTCGGATCTCGATTAGAAATCATATATGTGATGATAATTAGTGATCAATTAATTACCAAACAATCAAAGCAATTATTGAATAAATCTCAACTATATAAAGAAGAAACCAAAACCATGCATTAAATCATAAAACGAGGTTCAAGTGATTCGAATGGAAAGCCCTAATTAAAGTTTAGCTCTTAGCCATAGACATGCTAAGAACTAAAAGATTATCCAACATAAACTGAAAAATAAATAAAGTAAGAAAAAGAATTACTCAAGAACAAACCTCCAATCTTGAAGCTTTCAAGAACTATGTGTTGTGTAATCCTTCAAAAATCTGCCCTAAGGCCTTTTTATATCCTCCAAAAACGTTTCCAACTTTTCCCTTTTGGTCTTGGCCCATTCCCATTCGGATTTGGCTGAAAATCCGCGTCGGCGCCTGGCCACACGAGGCCGTGGCCGTGGCGCTAAACTCCTGCAGGTGTCCAAATCTGGCGCCGTGGCCTCTGCTCTGAAGGCGATCTCCACGGCGCCACTCGCACTTTCCTCGGGGTGCCAGCTTTTCGTTTCTTTGTGCTCTGGAACCTCTGTTTTGCCCTCTTTTTGCTTCTTTTCGCCAATGTGTCATTTTAAACCACTGTGACTCAAAAGAAAGAAAATATATCCTAACATGACACATATTTGTACAGAAATGGGCCTAAGACTAACTAAAAATGACTCAAAATGTGTATATAAAATACGCCTAACAGCGGGGCCCCAATTGTTCGAGTCATAATTAATAGGATTAATTTTATTTCACTTTAGTAAATTTTCAAAAATCCCCTCTTGGAAGAGATTTTGGCGAACGCACAAGGTCCTTTCGAGTAATCACTCGGCGGATCGATGTTGCATCTAGAGAGGTAGCCGTAGCTTTGAACCTTCCATAGTAGAATACCATCGGACATATTTACTGCGCGGTGAACGTGATGTCTAGAACCGTCAGTATTTAGTATATGCCAAGACAATGGTATCAACACAACACCTTTCCTACTCAATCCTTCTTATGTTTTTGTCCATCGTGGGCCGTGGACACACTTGGATTCTTAAGTGCGTTCATTTGATGCGGTCTGTTCTCGCACTTAAATAGGTTCTCCTACAAGGTATCGTGCAATACCCCGCTACACACGCGTTAGGAACTAATAAAAATTTCCCCAACCTAACCTCAAGTATTGAGGATCATTAAAGGTTAGGAAACTTATCCTTTACCCCTCTTACAGGTAGCACTTTATGTCTATCACGGGAACGACCTTGGATTATGTTTCTTATGAAGAAAACATTATCCGAAGTGCTCTTGATTCCACCGAAGCGGTCACAGAACCTTTACAATTTAACTTTCCCATTGAACCTTATTCCTGGGATCTCCAGTCTGTAAGGTTGGGTGTCCACTGTATCGGTTCTTATTGTTTGGGTTTTAAGCCCATTCCCCTAGACATGCAGAACAACTGATCTTTGGGTATTTCCTTCGTCAAGGGATCTGCGATATTTTCCTTATATTTTATGTAATCAATGGAAATAATAACCGAGGTGATCAACTGCCTAACAAACTCATGTCTCCGTCGAATATGACGAGACTTACCATTGTATATAGAACTTCGTGCCCTTCCTAGAGCCGACTGACTATCGTAGTGGATCATTACAGAAGACACGAGTTTATCCCAACATGGGACATCCTTTAGAAAACCATGAAGCCACTCAGCTTCCTCTTCTGCTTTATCTAAAGCAATAAATTCCGACTCCATCGTGTATCGGGCAATAAGAGTTTGCCTAAAGGATTTTCAAGACACAGCTCTACCACCGATTGTAAAAATATATCCGTTGGTGGACTTGATGTCGTCGCTATCAGATATTCAGCATCATCAGACTTCTAGCATCACCGGATATCTCGAATAGTGCAACCCGAAATTTAGCGTGAACTTTAGGAACCGTAGTACCCTATACAACTCTTTCCAGTGATCCTCACTTGGATTACGGGTGAACCTAGCCAATTTATTGACTACATGAGCGATATCAGGTCGAGTGCAGTTTATGATATACATCAGACTACCAATCACCTGCGCATATCGCTCATGGCGTACGGGCTCACCAAGATGTTTGTCAATCTTTTGACTTATATCCAATAGTGTTGATACCGGTGAGCTGTCGAACATCCCAAATTTCTTCAGTACACCCTCGATGTAGTGAGATTGAGACAAGACCAGTCCATTAGATGTCTTAGAGATCTTGATCCTTAAGATGACATCTGCAATGCCCATACCTTTCATGTCAAAATATTGTTTTAACATGTTCTTTGTCTCTAGGATTATTCCAGGACTGCTTCCAGTGATCAACAAGTCGTCTACATAAAGGCATATCATGACGAAGGATTCGACATTTCCTTTCATGTAGACGCATTTGTCACATCCATTAATGGCGAACCCTTTTGATAGTAGAGTACTATCAAATTTCTCGTGCCATTGTTTACGGGCATGTTTCAGCCTGTACAACGATTTAACAAGCCTACAAACTTTTGTCTCTTATCTTGGAACCACATACCCCTCGGGTTGGTCCATATATATTTCTTCTTCCAAATCACCATTTAGGAAGGATGTCTTAACGTCCATTTGATGTATTTCAAGATCCCGCAAGACGGCGATAGCTATGAACATACGTATGGATGTCATTCTAGACACCGGAGAGTAGGTGTCGAAATAATCAAGGCCCTCCTTTTGGCGATAGCCCTTGATTACCAACTTAGCCTTGTACTTGTCAATAGATCTACCTGCCTTTAACTTCCGTTTAAGGATCCACTTACAACCCAAATATTTGTGTCCTGGGGGAAGTTCAGCCAACTCCCAGGTGTGATTATGCAGGATGAATTCTATCTCACTTTCTAAAGCTTCCTTCCAGAGCGATGCTTCCGGAGTTGACAATGCTTCGGCGATTATCCGTGGTTCATCTTGAATCAAATAAACTTCAAAGTTTGGACCGGAGGACTTGTCCTTTCGAGCCCTTTTGCTTCTCCTTGGTTCCATTTTTGAATCTTCCAAGTCCTGAGAATATGGAATACTGGATTCCGGATAATCAGCTACTTCAGAATTCACTAGATCTGAACCGTTTGGATCTAGGTGGTCATCGACCCCTTTATCCTCAGAGATTTGATCATAACTTCGTTTGCAAGAGGTTATGTTGCTTTCCTTATACGAAAACGTGTCTTCAAAGAAACTCGCGTTCCTTGATTCCATGATCGTATCTACATGAATGTCCGGTACATCCGACTTATGCACTAGGAAGCGATAAGCACTACTGTTATTGGCATATCCGATGAATATGCAATCCACAGTCGTAGGTCCAATCTTGACCTGCTTTGGCATAGGTAATTTTACCTTGGCCAGACAACCCCATATCTTCAAATATTTGTAGGTAAGTTTCTTTCCTTTTCATAGCTCGTATGGAGTCTTGTCTTTACCCTTGTGTGGAACTATGTTAAGAATCCTATTCGCGGTAAGGACAACTTCTCCCCACATGGTTTGAGGGAGGCCCAAATTGATGAGTAAAGCATTCATCATTTCCTTTAGTGTTCGGTTCTTGCGTTCAACAACACCATTTGATTGGGGGGGAGTAAGGAGCTGTTGTTTGATGAACTATACCTGCACGTATCGTTACAAGTAATATAGTCTGGGTAAGACCGAATATCGTCCTCAGGGACTGGTTTTCAAGTACCGATTATCTATGCTTTAGTTTCTATTTGGTTAACGTTAATTGGTTTGGAATTCTAGACTAATAATGCAGAAAATAAACTAATTATGAAAATACTTTGATTTAAATAAGTTATGACGGGGAATTAGAGCTTCCAAGATCATCAACTATCCACTTTATTCAATCCTTAATACAATTAGACTGACTTCTTCTTCTACGTTAAGATAGCAGGTTAACTAGACCGTTTTATATTCTGGTTAGGATATATAAACACTCAACCCCGATGCAGAACTCTTCTATCTTTCGATGACAAGATTGACTACAAAGGAGGATTAAGAGCAATAACCTATTAAGCTACACAAGTATCGGGGTACTTTCGTCCACGATTTAAACTTATGTTTATTCAACTATAGCATATTCACAATCTCCCCTTTCGGATTTCGATCAGAACTCATATAAGTGATGATAACTAGTGATCAATTAATTATCAAGCAATCAAAGCAATTATTGAATAAACCTTAATCAAGTGAAGAAGAAAACAAACTAATGCATTAATTCATGAATAAGAGTTTCAAGCGAATTACAAGGAAATCCCTAATAAAGTAATTAGCTACTAGACATAGTCACGCTAATAACTAATACAATCTCCATACATGAACTGAAATAAACAAAGAAAAGAGAAAGAAAAGAAAATACTCGAATTAGGTCTCAAATATTCGCCTCATAGAGTTGTGTTGTATGTACAATGGATGGAATTAATAATGAGCAGGGTTTTAGGGATTATATAGGTTTTGTATGTAGGAAAAGTTATCCCTTTTGGACTCTGAAAACGTGTCAAATTCGGCCCAAAACGTTAAAAATACCGCGTCGTAGCGCGTAGCCTGATCGGCGCTGAAAATCGAGAGTTTTGGAAATTTCGATTGGGCCATGGCGCTGAGGCGTTGTTTCCTGATTTTTTGCTTCGACGTCCTTTTTTCGTCCGGACTTCATCTGATCTCTTCTATACTTTCCGGAACTTCTTAGACTTCATTTATTGGCCCTTTTTGTGTGCAATTTCATCTCAATTAACCTCATTTTTTCTTATTTTCGTCATTTCTCCATTTCTGACCGTTGTGACACAAAAGAAAGGAAAACGACCCTAATACTGTACCAAACACAAAAGAAATGACTAAAATACTAATTAAAATGACTCAAAAGGTGTATATAAAATACACCGATCAAACACCCCCAAACTTAAACTTTGCTCGTCATCGAGTAAAGCACAAAACAAAAATAAAACAAAACGAACAAAGACTCAAAGAGATGGATCAAGTAGTTATAATATTGCTTCTTCAAAATCATGGATGAAAGATGAGATAATATGTTAGAACGTATATAGCATGAATAATCAACAATCTAGAATTTCAAGTTAGATATTTCGCAAATTCACTTAGATCATGGTCAATGGAAATACAAACACCTAACCTATGCATGTCAATTTCATTCCATCTTTCTCAAATGTTATAGACCTGTTTACTTGCTATTCTCCACTAATCATAGACAAACATATTAAAGATCATCAGGACTTTCAAGGGTTGTAATGTAGGCTTAGGCAGGGGTAGGTAAAAATAGGCATTTAGGCTCAGTTACATACCATAAATATTTTTCATTCAACTCATTTTCCTTCTTTTTGACTTTCTTTTTAGTTTCGTACCCACCTTCTCCCCACTTTTCTTTTGAGAGAATGATATGTATTATGAATAACAGGCACCCCCAAACTTAGGCTTTTGCATATTTTTCATTGGGGTGCATCAAATTTTTCACTCTTTTTTTATTTCTTTTTCAACACTTTTCATTCCAATACTTTTCCATTATTACTTATGGCACAACAAAGGAATCATAGGGTGTCAAAGAAAGATATTTATTTTAGGCTCAAAGGGGCTGACTAGTGATACATGTTGACACCTAATTTTGACCCATCTTTTAGTCATTTCTTACAATTTTAAGCATTTTAGGATACCGCATTTTAATCATCATTTTTTGCATTTTTTACATAATATTCTATGTTTATTTCTTCATAAAATGGCATTGCATCTTTTTATTTTAAATTAAGCATGATGTCTTTGTTAATATTATGTTTCTATTATTATTACACTGTCGTTTTATTTTAATAATATTTGCATCTCTTTAAATAATTAATTGGCGCTGCGTTTTTACTTTTAATTAGGCATTAAACATTTCTTAAATATTGCATTTTATTATTATAGCGTCGGCATTTTTTATTTTGATAATTTTGTACCTTTAAATAATTTTTTAAATAATTAATCCGTTTTGCATTTTTGTCAAACCAGCCCAATCCGAGACACAATCCGGATCAGTCTAGTCCGGCAAAATCGAGGCCCAAAAAATAAAGCCCAATACACTTTCATCTTGTTTCCCTCCAAAGCTCAAACCCTAAACCTAAATACCCCCTATAAATAAAACTCTTCCCACTACAATACAAGGGAGCCGCACATCACCCCATCCCCTTTTATTTTCAATTGCTCTCACCATTCTCCCTTTACTCTCTCGAGGCAATCGACCACCGGCTGACCCAGCTGCTCCTTCGTGGCGACCAGCGAACCACACACACGCACTCCTGCGGCCATCGCGGAGCTTGAAGCTCAAACGAACCGCCAACATCTACCCGGCGTAAACACACACCCACACCATCGGCTGCTACATGCCATTTGCTCCGTCGAACCACCATCGCCCATCGCCATCGAACGCGTCAAACCCATCGTTCCGTCATCATCGCCAACCCGACCGTCGCCATCAAACCCGTCACTACCCATCACCCATCACCGCTTATTGTCCGGACAACCGGGCGGCGTCCGGTGTTATCAGGTTGAAGTAGCGCCCGCCACTGCTATCTTTTTGTGTTGTTGAAACTTGCCGGAGTTTGAAATCCGGCGACGACACTGATTTGTTTCTCTTTCGTTGCTATTATGTATGTTGCGGTTTGTTTGGACTGATATTTTTGGCTTTTTGGTCGGAGCTCTTTTAAACTTCGACGACCTCCGTTGGCTTTATTCTTGGTATCTGTGTTCGCTAAGGTTAACCAGACTGATTTTCTCGATTTTGATACAGTCTGTGTTTTCCGTCGGATCTCTGTTTCATTTTTTAGGACTGTGTTATTGCTACTGATGCATTTTTGGTTATTTGTTAGTTTCTTGATGAAATTTTTATTCTTTAAGATGTTACAGTTGGGATTAAAATGGCTATTCCCCTTTTGAGTTATTATCATGAATTGTGGCTCTATTGATATCGCTTTGCTGTATCTTTGAGGTGTCATTTTGAGGTTGAAATCATCAGTTGTCGCTTCTATACTTTAAACGTTTTATTTGTGGAGTTGGATATGACTACATTTCATCTATTTGGAAAGTGATCAAATGTGGCATTTGAAGTGTCCATTAATTGCTACTTGTTTTGTTGTTGCGCTTTAAAGGGCTTTAAAGGCTTCTACGCTTATGATATTTTGAAAATGAGCAGATTGCTACATGTCGCGCCCTTTTCCGACCGCGACATTAAAATAAACTCCTGCTGCTTAATAAAAAGGTTAGAAAATAAAATAAAATGCTAAATATTTAAAAGAATGCTAAAATATAAAAGGGTGCTAAAAGTGCAAAAGGGTGCTTAAATGCTAAGGGTTCGCGGAGTCGCCACCTAATTAATTTGGGTGAATTAGGACACCTAAATGTTTAACTGGTTTAAAGTAAAACATTTACTCCATTCTTTATGGTCTGCTAAACTTAGTGAGATTCTGGGTAAGGGTTCTTTATTAATCTAGAGGGAAGGGGTTAGGCACCCTCTAAGATCCGCTAACTTGCGGTTGTCCTGCCAAACCTAGGGTAATTATTATGTTTTAAAAATGCAAAGTAAAAGATCTTCCTGCTTAATAAAATGCTAACAATGTTAAAATGTTTAACGGTGCTTAAGTCTAAAAAGGGAAAAGGGTGCTATATGCGAAAGAATGCTAAGAGGTGCTAAAATATTAAGGGTTAAAGACGCTTAACAAAAGTGCTAGCAATTTAAAAGTGCTGAGTGTAAACAAAATAGTGCTAGGGTGCTTAAATATTAAAAGTGCTTAAAAGTGCTAAGGGATTAATTCTAAAAGTAGAGGGTGCTAAAAGTAAAGGGTATTTTAAAGGGCTCCTGCTCAAGTAACCTGCTCAAATAAGAGGTTAGAAAATAAAAATAAAAGCGCTAAATTTTAAAGGGGATGTTAAAGTGTTTAAAATGCTAAAAGGTGCTAAAATATTAAAAGTGCTTAACGGTGCAAAAAAGTGCAAAAGAGGTACTAGAAATTGCTGAGGTGCTAAAAGTGCAAAAATGCTAAAGAGGTGCTAAAATGCTAAAGGGTGCTAAATGGACTAATTATGTGTTCATGCAAAGGTTATTTATGAATTAGTTAGGTATACTGCTAGCTAAAGTAATCTAGCCTAACCTGCGTTCAATATTATATAAGAGATGTTTTAAGACGATTCTTGAGGGTTTAGGAAGAAACCTGTTATGGATTTTAATAAACAAAATGTTGGTTTTATGATGCGAGTTGAATCCTTTAAATTATTTTTGCAGAATTTAGACATGCTTAACGATCCTAAGAGACAAATAAAGTAGAAGTGTATTCCTAAATGCAAATTACCTCCCGTCTCATATGTTCAAAGGCTAATTTCTAGAGGTTCTCCTATTAATTACAAAATTAGAAAAATAATTTGCAATAAACAAATAAGGCATAAATGAGGTCATGAGGTTAAGGGAATAAATGAGTTGAAATGGATGACTCCGTCCTATTTGTTTTCTGGGAATTTCTGAAGTGAGGATGCACATAGACGCGGGTGAATGCAAATCTTCAATTGATGGAAGGCACAATGAGTCTCGCTATGAGACTCCTCCTTTTGCTCCGATGCGTTTCATGTAAAAGAAGAAAACGATAAGAATTAGTACACGTTAAGCCAAAACAAACGATTACATACTCAAACATGCTTATGCTTTAATTATTAAGATCAAACGAGATGGCAGGTCCAAATATAAAAGCCCAAAAAACAGCACTGTCTTATACAGGTGTTAACTGCATGAGAATACATATTTGTCCAGGCATTGAAGTCTTTTAGACTTAAACTATAACGTGACTGTTGGTTCACAGAAGCCAGATAAGCACATTGATTTAAAACTAAGTAACTATCAGGTAATCAGAATATAGATTAAAAGGGGCAGATTTGCATTCAGGGGGAAACGAAAAAAAACAGAGTAGGAAATCAGGTGGACAAACTTCAAACACATATGACATGATTCCTAAAATGAGAAGGGTGCTTGATAATATACATGGCATTGAGATTCATGTCTGCAAACTAATATAGAATGCTAACAGCAAGTCTTAACAAAACTCATTTTGATTTGAACTATATTAGTACTAACTTATACCTCCTCTGTGCTAACTAGTGGGATGCAGCCAGTGATGGTCCAGTATGACACAAACCAGTCCAGTGTAAATACAAGATGTTGGTATAAAAGCTGTCTAAATGACTCAGCAAGCAGATTTTGACACAAAGTAACTTAGGAAGTGAACTAATATGATATGAACACATATAGGAACTAAATGAATTCAAAACAGGACTTGGGACATGGAACATCTCGTGAAACAGTTCATGGCATGCTGAACAAGAAACATTTTAGTTCCATTCATCATACTAAGTTTAAAACTAACAATTACATAGAACCCGTTTCTTATTGTACTCTGTTTTGTATTTAAACATGCAGGGGATAGATATAGCTCAATACATGCTTCTTAAGAAACTGAACTTGCCAGAGGATGCATACAGAAAGACCACTTCTTAACTAGTTATATCTAAGCACAGGTTTAAAGAAGATATGATGCCCTATGATTGGCTCAACCAGTATGGTTACTGGTAAAAGGGACATGATTATCATTCGTAGATTATGCTAGACAGTAAGTATCCTTTATCAGCTTAAACTTATGGATTTAGGATATTGCCTAAGTCACGATTCTAGATTAAACCAAATCTATTACAACTTCATACTAAACAAACATAAGACCATATAGGCAGATTGCATATGGCTAAATAAGCCTCAAGCCGATTTCAAGTCAACTAGATAGCTTGCGTATGAGCAAAATCATTCTAAACAAACACAACAAGCCTTTATTTAACCAAATATTGAACAAGTAATGGTTACAACCAACTTTAACATGTCAAACTAATCCCTGGACAGTTTAACCCCCAATATCCCGACTTATTATGGTCATACTTAATTAACTAAATTCACACTAACAAGACACACTTAAACCACAGATGATCATACAACACAATTCAAGCTTATTGGTAACATTCCGAATTTTGCTCATCCCACATTATTCAAGCAAAATACAGAAACAGGAATGGTTTGTGACTTATCCACATCAGTCCCCAAACCTCATCTTAAGCATCTAACAAACACAAACACATGAATGAACTAACACATTTTAACACAAATTCGCACAAAAATACAGAATGAATGTAAGTCGTGGAGAGTGGATTATTACCTTCTCCGGCAACAACCGGCAACAGATCAAGTCGTCGGTCCAATCGACGGGTTTTGGGTTTGCGATGCGAATAAGGGCAAGGTTTGTTTGCTGATTCTTGGTTTGAATTGAAAGAAGGAGATTTGAACTACCTATTCGTGCTTGCTAGTGATGCTCGTGTCCGCCTCTGCGCCGTCGCTTCCTTGAACTCGCTGCCTATTGCTATCCCCCTTTCTTCTCTGAATCCCCTTCGTATTGTCTTTGCATGTGCGTTATATAGCCTCCCTCAAGGTTCTAATAATGGTAAGTAAATAAGGGCGATTCTAGGCTTGATATTGGTGCTGATTTTGTGTGATTCGAACGGGTTTTTTCTATGGTAAGAAATCGTTTGGTTATGGAAGAAAGAGCTGGCTAGGGTGCGTGGGTAAGGGAAAGCCCTGGATTCTCGTAGAACCGGCCGAGGTCTGGTGCATTGGGCGAGAATTGCGGCGGCTAAGCTTTAGTATAGGTTTTTAGGTTAGAAAGGTGAGGGAGACGATGGGCGTGGGGTAAGGTATAGTGCTGAGGGGAATATCGCTGGGGCGTGGGCTGAAGGAAAATAAAAGGTTGGGGGCGTTGGCTGAAGGAAAGTGGGAGTGGGCTTACGGGTCGCGGACGGGTAATGGGCTGGGTAGAATTAATTAGGGGTTTAATTAAGTGTTAGTTTTTAGGAGTTTAATTAATTAATTTAGATTAATGAATTTAGTTAAATTATTTAGGTGCTAAATTAGTCTAATTATTTAGGTGCTAAATTAGTCTAATTGTTATAATAAATGCGGGCGTGTTATTTAATTAGTGCTTAATATGTTAAAATGCGGCGCTATTATTTAAAATCTTATTATTATGCATTATTGCGAAGTTAAATTAAAATTGAATTGAGTTTAGGTTAAATTATTTAAATGCCAATCATGAGTATGATATTTAAAAATTGTTTAAGGCCTTTTATAAATGCGGCGCTATTAAATGCATGTATTAGATTAAAATTGATTTTAAATTACAAATGTTTATGAAATTCTCTTGCGTATAAATAAATGCGGCTATGCTACCTGACTCGACGTTATTGCTAAATTAATTATTTTATGTATTTATTAATTACTTAAGAATTGTTTGACAGAGCTTAAAATTAATTAATGCGGGTGCGGGACTCTAAGTGCTTAAAACTCTACGTAAGATGCGATGTCATTATTAAATTGTTTATTTATGCCTGTATTTATGTTTTATTCACTGCATTTTATTATAAAAATCATAAAAATTATTTTACAAAATTAGCCTAATTTTATAGTTAGTGACTGGACGGGAGGGTTAAAATTGGGTGTCAACACTACACTTGGTGAATAATATCACTGATTTGAACAAATACTACACCTTGGCCAATGAAAAAGTTATCCGTCGATTTTTGAGGCCTCCACAGTTGCAAAGACGGAAAATAAAATAAAATGAAGTTTTCTGGGCGTTGATGATTTCTTCTACTTACACAGGATAACCAACATGCGCTGGCGGGGCGAGTTTTCACAGCCGGACTTGTTTAGGATATCCCACTTTACTTTTTTATATATCTGAGCCCTCCGTGTTTAAAACTATTACTGTTTTGGCACGGATATGAAGCTTTTATTTATTTTATTTTTTCTAGCAATATTGACCGATGAAGGAAAGTCCGTCTGATTTTCAAGGCCTCCCATGTACAAAAGACGGGCTTATTTTTGGCTTTACTTATTAATTCTTGCTATTACTTTAAATTATTTATTCTATTACTAACACTTTTACTAAGTGTTTATCCAGGTACCCAGAGATCATCTTGTGCAGAAGGCCTAAAAAGTGCTGAAAGATGTCCCGGAGTTTATTTCGATTTTAGCTTTATTATTCTGTATTGCATTCTATTGTAATTGTAAAATATGAAAACTGCTTAGAATATGTAGAATAAAAAAGCAATAAATAATTAACCTAGGTTTGAACGGATAACCGCAAGTTAGCGGATCTTAAAGGATGCCTAACCCTTTCTCTTTAGGATAATAAAGAATCTTGATCCAGAATCTCATTAATTTTGCAGACCATTAAATAAATATTAATTGGAGTATTTTTATTGTAATAAATCAAGTGTCCTAATTCACTTAACTAATTAGGTGACGACTCCTCAAAATCAGCATTATTGCTCCATCGAGGGAACCGCGCCAAAGAGCAACGCCATGATACCGTTCGCACTCGAGGTCAAAAACGCGCGATAACGTGGCGACTCATTGGCGATAATCAGGTTCTTGACCATAGCAAACCTAGGTTTATTATTGCTTGACTTTATTTGCTTTTATTTGTTTTAAATGCCTTAAAATTGCTTGATTTAATTTTGTATGCTTAACTGTTTTAATTGCTATTTGCTTTTACTGCTTTCCTTAAACTGGAATTTCGCTCATATTTTCTCCACTCTGGAAAATTCACATTGTCACACACTACACGCGCTGGTGTGCTTCGCGCACCCGCAAATTTCTTTCAAGACACCCAAAATTTAGGAGAGTTGACGTCTGCATGGAGTTAGATCGGTTCGTCTGATCAGCCACGTAACCTTCTCACTCGAGTTGTCCGCTCGGAAACCTTGCGTTTAGTAAGCCAAATTTTAGAAAGCTTAAGATAGAGCTATACCACCCTTTAATATTAAGTCATGCATGCATAAACCTTAGGTGGGTTAATCCTTGGTATTAACGCCACAATTAGAAATCCACCAACTTGTCGACGGGTTTCACAACCCAACGACCCATTAGCATACTATGTGTAGCGTGATGATGATAGACGAATCCAAGCCTGATCATGACACGCCGAAATTAGAAAAAGTGCACCGTCATTTGGTCGTCATTTCCAACAAAAGAATTAATGTTTAGCAACTTTGGTCAATCTATCTCAATCTCGCATATCTGACATTTAGGCCGACCTCTGGCATAAGAGAGGTCCCATGCATATTAGGGCGCGCGCTTGATTTGCATGCTTTTATTTACTATTGTTGTCGCTAGCAATTCTGTACATATTATTTAATGCAATAATTACCTTTTAACCCCCGTACATATCATGCTATGTGCTTATAACTCCGACCACGAGCATTTGTATTTTTGCACTTTTTGCTGTCACATTGCAATCAGGACTTCTACTGCGTAAATCGCTCTTGAACAGCGCTATTTGGACTTTGTGAAGCGTCAACCACCAGTCCGGTCGAACCAAGCAGGGGAGTCTTTGACTACATTGCCACGCCCTTACATTTTATTATTTTGTGGCTTGCCTACTCTCACCCATTTGTCATATTTTTTGCAGGAAGACCGTCCTCACAAATAGTCGAGGGCGGCCGGAAGAAAATAAAAAAAAAGGAAGAAAAAGAAAAAGAAAAAAATCATTACAAGAATGAGCTGGAGTTATGTTGACGGAAAAAAGTCAGCTTATACCAGATTCAACGAAGCATCAATCTGGGTCCTATATTTTGTATCTTTATACATATTTGCAAATTCAATTGATATGTCTAGTGTCGATTACATAATTCTTTATCATGCATTTTACAACATAATCATCCCGAACTACGCGTGTCTGATTCTCACCATACGGTGTAATACGTAGGCAACTCATCTTGGGTTCGACACCACCACATTAAAAAAAAGGACATATTTGGTTTACCCATTCATTGCATTTATCCAATAACGGACATTCATTATTGCATCACATACATTCATTTTTGCATTTCATTCATTCTATCACATACATTTTTTTTCTTTTTTCATTATCTTCATCATATCATGGACATTCATCTTATTTTACATTCATTCTATCATTTGTTTTGCACAAGTTTTACTATTGATATCCTATCATAGTTGAATTCTTTTTCAAACATATCTGAACGAACTACGCACACCTGATTCTCGTCAAAGATGAGATACGTAGGCAGCCCTACTAGGGTTCGGTACCCTTTATTCAAAAAATACAAAAAAAATATATTTTGTTCATAAATACAAAAAAAATGTTATCCAAAAATACAAAAATATTTTTTAAGTATCATTGTTTGACTTGGTTGATACCAACACAGTTAGGAGTGTGCATAGGAAAGAACTAGTAATAATCAGTATGGATTGACTTCGTAGTAAACCATAGATTCTTTTGGTACCTCTCACGCACACATGTAATGACATTGTCTTGCATGCTTTCAAGATAAGAACGAAACCAACCTCATCGTTTCCTGTGCATTGTGTGGTGAGTTTTAGAATAAGTTCAATTTCATTGCATTGTGATCTAGAACTTGACCTGAATGTTTGTTGAGGCGAAATCCTGAGTAACACTCGGTGTAGGAAATGATCGTAGGCTTTCTTTGACCAGTTTGAGCATTTTCAGCCTACCAAATAACATTATCCGTAGTACACCCCTTTTGAGCCTAAAACTTGTTCTTTCGACAACCGCATATTACACCTATACCCTTTCTAAGTGCATACGCACTATCCCTCTCTTGGCCCGACCTCCTTAAGCGCTTTAGAAATGTGCAAGTGGCTGACAAAATTCTACGTCGAAGTTTGCAAAGACAAAAATTGTCAAAAGTCCCAAAAGGGAAAAGAAAAACACAAATGACGACTTCACAAAAAGAAGAAATCAAAAGCCCCGACATTATAAAAATATAAAATGAGAGAATAACTTTGGAAAAATGGGGCTCCAAACGAAAGATTCAAAAGAAGTCAGTACAGAAAAACTGGGACAAAAGAAAGCAGGTCAGCATTAAAACACACAAATATCAAGCACGGACGTAGTCCAACGCTCGAGGAAGGATTAGTCACTTTTTACCCAAATGATATTCATCCCTTCCCCCAAACCTACATTACAAGCCCGTGACAAGCCCTACATGATCTCATACTTAGGGTTCTCACATTAGTGGATACTTACATGATGACCAACCCTATGGTATCACAATTGCATGCATTGAACATCTTTTTGAGTGAGCGTACTTCTCTAAACGTCCCAATATTTAAAGTACTGGAATATGTGTGAGAAATGAGAATTTCTTCAGTGAGGACATTTAAAACGTGAGATTACATGTAGTTCGAAACCTTGGCTGTAAGCAAGTGTGTCGATACTTAGGTGTATGAGGTACCATTTGAAACTATAGGAATTACCCAGCAGTCAGTCTCGGTTAGACTGAAAGTAAATAACGGAATTCCTAAGCACAATACTAACTGTTGGTATCAACTGAAGTCAGAACGTGATGTTGTCTTTCCACCTCTTTTTTTTTTTAAAAAAAAATACATATATAAAATTATAATTTTTTGCATCACGAACTACGTCTTGACTTGATTCCCTCAGCGGGATACGTAGGCGGACACATTGGCTTCGGTCTCATTTTTTAAAAATTGTACAATCATTTTTTGCATCACGAACTACGTCATGACCTGATTCCCTCATGAGGATACGTAGGCAGCCTAAGTCGGCTTCGGTCACATCATTTGAAATCTTCCCATTGGCTCGCGTGCGACAGAATGCATTTGATTATTCCGAAAAGAGATATGAGCAATTTTCGCCAGAGTTAAGTCCGTGCAGAGACTAGCATTCAGCAAGAATTCGTAGCATCCAGCAAGCCCGCACAGAGCATTTAGCAAGTATTCGCGGATCCAAAGAAGTCCGCAGATCGATCAAGACTTCGCAGATTCAAAGAAGCATTCACAACATTCAACACGTCCGTGCAAGGATGAAATCTCAGCATTTGCAGCATCACATTAATACAACCGCCATCACATTTTACAGGATAACATTTCTACTCATACAATTACATTGCTTATAAATTCATGCGTTATCATTTTTGCCTTAACAGTTATGCACTAACCTTTTGCTTAAGTATGAGCATGCAAGCGTCAAGAGCCAAAGCTACAAAGTTGACGCGAATCAACCACTCCTTTCCTAAAACTCACAAGTTTTCTTTGAAGCAGGATCTTCATATCATCAAATGCGGGAGGACAACAATAAGCCCATGCGGGTTACAAACGCACAACGTCTATGCAATGACGTTATCTCAACCCAGACGAGTCACAAAGCAGGTACGTCCATGCAACAACACTCTTTCATCTAAGCCTATGCAACAACTTCATCTATGTTTCGTCTATGTAACGACGAGCATCTGCATCGCGTCTATGCAATGACGTCATTTCATTGTAAGCCTATGCAACGGCTTCAACTATGTTTCGTCTATGCAACGACGAGCATCTGCATCGCGTCTATGCAACGACGTCATTTCATTGTGAGCCTATGCAACAGCTTCATCTATGTTTCGTCTATGCAACGACGAACATCTGCATCGCGTCTATGCAACGACGCCATTTCTTTGTAAGCCTATGCAACGGCTTCATCTATGCTTCGTCTATGCAACGACGAACATCTGTATCGTGTCTATGCAACGACGCCATCTTATGTAAGCCCATGCAACGGCTTCATCTATGTTTCGTTCATGCAACGACGAACATCTGCATCGCGTCTATGCAACGACGCCATTTCATCTAAGCCTATGCAACAACTTCATCTATGTTTCGTCTACGCAACGACGAGCATCTGCATCGCTTCTATGCAACGACGTCATTTCATGTAAGCCTATGCAACGACTTCATCTATGTTTCGTCTATGCAACGACGAGCATTGATGCGCGTAATATGCACACACTTTTAAACGCAAGTGCACGTTATCGTATCAAGTAGTATAGTCTTAGATAAGACCGAATATCGTCCTCTAGGATTAGGGTTCAAGTACCAGTTATCTATTTTCTAGTATCTATTTGGCGAATTAATATTTGATTGGTTGTTTATAACTAAGAATTATTAAAGATAAGTAAATATAAAGAATTACTTCAGATGTGATGAGAATATGGCTTCTATGTATCCTTACTATCCGCTTATGTTACTTACTAATGCATTACTTATGGTATTCTTCTTTTGGAGAAAGCAGGTTTACGAAATCGTTTTATACTCCCGTTAGAGTTATATAAACACTCAACCCCAGTATTGTTCCTTACCTAACTTTCACGATAAGTGGTAACGCTATAGGAGGATTAAGCACAAAACCTAGTTGGCCACGCACAATGCACAAAATTAGGGTTAAGCCTCTCATCAATGCTACAAATCTAATCGAGGTATTTTCATCCCCAATTCAAGATCGCTACCCAACTTACAAAGATATTCACAATCCCCTTTCGTAACTGATTAGAAATCATATAGTGATAACTAGTTGTCAATTAGCTACCAAGAATTCAACTCAATTATTGGATAGATCTCTCAATAAGAATAATAACCATAAGCGTCATTAATTTATAACATAAGGTTCATGAAATTCAACAGAGAAAGAGCTATAAGAGAATTAGTTCCTAGCGATGTATATGACAAGAACTAATTCAAAGTTCATCATGAAATAACTGATTTAAAGAAAAGATATAGGAAATATATTACTAATGTTTAGGTCTCCAATCTCCTAGCAAGAAAATCTTGAGTTGTGCGAAGGGAACCTCAAAACGCCTGTGGTTCTCCTTTTATAGGTTTAAACGCCTCCTTCTTTTCCTCGCAGTTCGCCCAAAAATCCGTCAAAAGACCTAATTTTCTGCGTCGGCGCGCGCCTGAGACGGCGCCATGGCCTGCCAGTCGCGATCCGTCGGGTGTTTTGGCGCCGCGCCCGATATCTGGGCACCAGGCGCGCGCCAGTATCTTCTGTAGCTCTCGGATGTTTAGGCGCCGCGCCCTGCATCGCTGTCACGAGAAGCGCCAGCGCAGTCTTCTCTCTGAATAATGGGCGCCGCCACCCTGGCTGCAGGAGGCGCTACTGGTCGGATTTTAGCCTCGTTCGCCACTTTCTCTGCTTTTCACTCGCATCTCTCTTTGCCTCTTTTTGCTCCTTTTCCGCCATTTGGCCATTTCAACCACTTTGACTCAATAGAAAGAAAAACTATCCTAATACGACACTTATATGTGCAAAATGGGACAAAAGACTAACTAAAACAGACTCAAAAGGTGTATATAAAATACACCGATCAAGCATCTGCATCGCGTCTATGCAACGACGTTATTTTATGTAAGCCTGTGCAACGGCTTCATCTATGTTTCGTCTATGCAACGACGAGATTCTGCATCGCGTCTATGCAACGACACCATCTCATCTAAGCCTATGCAACGACTTTATCTGTGTTTCGTCTATGCAACGACAATCATCTGCATCGCGTCTATGCAACGATATCATTTCATGTAAGCTCATGCAACGACTTCATCTATGTTTCGTCTATGCAATGACGAACATCTGCATTGCGTCCATGCAATGACGCCATCAGCATCTACAAACACCATGTCTTTTTCAGCACCACATCACCTGCAACCCAGTGTTAATCATAATTCAACACTGGGATAAATTTTGAATTTACATCTGCATTGTCTTTAATTTTGCAGCATCACAGCAGCCCAATGTCATCATGATTCGACACTGAGACAATTTTAAATCGGTGTCTACCTGCTTTAATTTTCTAGCATCGCAGCAACCCTGTGTCCTCATAATTCGACACTGGGATTTATTTTAAATCCACATCAGTTTTGTCTTTTATTTTGGCATCACAGCGACCCAGTGTCATCATAATTCGACACTGGGACAAAATTTTGAATCTGCATCAGTTTTTGCCCATTCTTTTTCTTGATCTTTGTTTTAATTCTGATGGTGGAAACAAAATTGGCTACAAGTCAACGTCTTTGTCCGAAAAATCTTTCATCTTCTTCAGTCAAAGAGGGACAAGTTGTTGACACCCAATTTTGACTCATCTTTTAGTCATTTCTTGCAATTTTAAGTATTTTAGGACACCACATTTTAATCATCATTTTTTGCATTTTTTACATAATATTCTATGTTTATTTCTTCGCAAAATGGCATTGCATATTTTTATTTTAAATTAAGCATGATGTCTTTGTTGCTATTATGTTTCTATTATTATTACACCGTCGTTTTATTTTAATAATGTTTGCATCTCTTTAAATAATTAATTGGCACCGCGTTTTTACTTTTAATTAGGCATTAAACATTTCTTAAATATTGCATTTTATTATTATAGCGTCGGCATTTTTATTTTGATAATTTTGTACCTTTAAATATTTTCTTAAATAATTAATCCGTTTTGCATTTTTGTCAAACCAGCCCAATTCGAGACACAATCCGGATCAGTCAACTCCGCCAAAATCGAGGTCCAAACCGAGGCCCAAAAAATAAAGCCCAATACACTTTCATCTTGTTTCCCCCCAAAACTCAAACCCTAAACCTAAATACCCCTATAAATAAAACTCTTCCCACTACAATACAAGGGAGCCGCACATCACCCCCTCCCCTTTTATTTTCAATTGCTCTCACCATTCTCCCTTTACTCTCCAGAACCGTCGACCACCACTGACCCCACTGCTCCTCATCGTCGGCGACCCAGCGAACCCACACACACGCACTCCTGCAGCCCCATCGCCGGAGCTTGAAGCTCCGACGAACCGTCAACATCTACCCACCAGCATAAACACACACCCACACCACTGCTCTATGTCGCTGCTCCCGTCGAACCACCACTGCCCCATCGCCACTGAACCACCGTCAAACCCACTGTTCCCGTCATCATCATCGCCCCAACCCCGTCGCCATCAAACCCGTCACTGTCACCCATCACCCATCACCGCTATTGTCGGAAAATCACTGGCGGCGTCGCTCCGGTGTTATACCATTGAAGTGACGCCGCCACTGCTTGCTATCTTTTTGTGTTGTTGAAACTTGCCGGAGTTTGAACTCCGGCGACGACACTGATTTGTTTCTCTTTCGTTGCTATTATGTATGTTGCGGTTTGTTTGGACTGATATTTTTGGCTTTTTGGTCGGAGCTCTTTTAAACTCTGACGACCTCCGTTGGCTTTATTCTTGGTATCTGTGTTCGCTCAGGTTAACCAGACTGATTTTCTCGATTTTGATACAGTCTGTGTTTTCCGTCGGATCTCTGTTTCATTTTTTAGGACTGTGTTATTGCTACTGATGCATTTTTGGTTATTTGTTAGTTTCTTGATGAAATTTTTATTCTTTAAGATGTTACAGTTGGGATTAAAATGGCTATTTCCCTTTTGAGTTATTATCATGAATTGTGGCTCTATTGATATCGCTTTGCTGCATCTTTGAGGTGTCATTTTGAGGTTGAAATCATCAGTTGTCGCTTCTATACTTTAAACGTTTTATTTGTGGAGTTGGATATGACTACATTTCATCTATTTGGAAAGTGATCAAATGTGGCATTTGAAGTGTCCATTAATTGCTACTTGTTTTGTTGCTGCGCTTTAATGGGCTTTAAAGGCTGCTACGCTTATGATATTTTGAAAATGAGCAGATTGCTACACTTGGTGAATAATATCACTGATTTGAACAAATACTACACCTTGGTCAATGAAAAAGTTATTCGTCGATTTTTGAGGCCTCCACAGTTGCAAAGACGGAAAATAAAATAAAATGAAGCTTTCTGGGCGATGATGATTTCTTCTACTTACACAGGATAACCAACATGCGCTGGCGGGGCGAATTTTCGCAACCGGACTTGTTTAAGATGTCCCACTTTATTTTTTTATATATCTGAGCCCTCCGTGTTTAAAACTATTACTGTTTTGGCACGGATCTGAAGGTTTTATTTATTTTATTGTTTCTAGCAATATTGACCGATGAAGGAATCTCCGTCTGATTTCCAAGACCTCCCATGTACAAAAGACATGCTTATTTTTGGCTTTACTTATTAATTCTTGCTATTACTTTAAAATTATTTATTCTATTACTAACATTTTTACTAAGTGTTTATGCAGGTACCCATCGATCATCTTGTGTAGAAGGCCTAAAAAGGGCTGAAAGATGTCCCGGAGTTTATTTCGATTTTAGTTTTATTATTCTGTATTGCATTCCATTGTAATTGTAAAATATGAAAACTTCTTAGAATATGTAGAATAAAAAGGCAATAAATAATTAACCTATGTTTGAACGGATAACCGCAAGTTAGCGGATCTTAAAGGATGTCTAACTCTTTCCCTTTAGGATAATAAAGAACCCTGATCCAGAATCTCATTAATTTCGCAGACAATTAAATGGAGATTAATTGCAGAATTTTTATTGCAATAAATCAAGTGTCATAATTCACTTAACTAATTAGGTGGAGACTCCTCAAAATCAGCATTATTGCTCCATCCAGGGAACCGCGCCAAAGAGCAACGTTGCAGATATTGTTCAGACCCTGAGGTCAAAAACGGGCGCGACAATACATTTTATGTCAGGGTAGGTAATGAATGGTCATAAGGGCTATCAAATAAATGTCTGAATCATTTTCCTAAAAATGTACATCTTAACTATTTCGCCTCAAATAACAAGCAAACAAATTTTTTAGACATTTTTCAACCGTTCTTTCCATAATTGACACACATAAGCGAAGCACAAATATTCCAAATAATTAGATGTCAGGAATTTTTGACATATCTAACTTAAGCACACAGATTATCGCTTTTAATTCCATTACATTATCTCACTTTATCTACTCAATATCTTTAGCAACTACAACATGCATGATCCAAAAAAAAAATTATGACTCAAAAACACATAAAAACAACACAAAGACAACTCAAAAAGACTCAAAAACAAAATAAAACAAGAAGACACCCCTCCCCCCCCAAACTTAATCGACACATTGTCCCCAATGTGTGAAGACTAAAAATAGGGACAACTTACTGACACAATACAACGGTCATAACGGAGGTCTGAGAGGAAAAATTCTGGAATTTGCACGGAATCTGGCTCTCGGAACTTTCGGCGCCACGACCCTGTGATTTGGCGCCGTGGCGCCCAAACTTCTGCGGGCTCTCTGAACTCTCGGCGCTACGGCCCTGATTCTGGGCGGGATCGGAACGAACTCTAGTCCCGTTCCCGAGTTCAATCCCCTATACCGACGGTGGACATTCTGATTTTTTTTTGGCTGGCCGGGGCGGGATCAGGCCATCCCGGCCACTTGACACCCTTAGACCAAAGTAGTTATGCCCTTTCGAGGCTATTACGTGTTTTAGAAAACTTTATGGAATAGTAAAAAGCTAGACAATGCACCTCTAAAATAAAATATCAGCTTTAGAAGATTTGTTAACTTTGTCAATATATAGTGGGTTTCTTACCACAAAAGTGTTCTGTATTATAACAACAATAACAAAAGTGTTGGTGAAGGTAATGTTTTACCTTCGTTGCAAACTTTGAAGTGGTTGTTATTGTATAATATTGTATGGCTGTGTTACGGGGCAAATCTTCTTTGGCAATTAATGACCAAACTTGCACTAAATAACAGTGAAGTTGTGGCTATTTGCCAAAGAAGATTAGCCCAGTAATGCATCCACACAGTTTGAATTGTATCACTTCACCAATTGTTATGGATGAACATTTCTACTACTTGAAACTCTTTTATAGTGAAGAGAAAAACGTATAGTATTATTCTTACATTGGAGTATATTTTAACGCATATGCTCTGAGTACAGGTCTTAGGGGATCAAGCATTTCAATTTTGATGAGCAAAATCTTAGCACATTCTGTCGCACATAAATGTATATTATGTTTTACTTGACTCAAGACTGAAAATCTATTTTTAAATTTTTCTAAAATATTTTCTCTAAAAATTAAGTTTTCTAAATATCAGATAAATAACCTTTTTAGTGAGAATTGGGATAATAAGTTCCACAAGTGACATCTCATGTTGATTGTCTCATCCTCACACCCCAATTCATTCTAAAAAAATAACTTATTGAGTTGATTTTAAACACAAATATTGTCGTGCCAAAGCTATTAGATTCTGCTAAACGACAAATTTGTAGCTCCGACCTTGCTCACCCCCTACCCTACCTCCCGCCTCCTCCCCAAACCCCCCCACCCCATTCCCGCCACTCTATTTCGTCTTCATAGTATTTTCCTAGATTATATATAAAAAAAATTGAATAATATTTTCGCTCATTTACTTAATACTAAAAAATAAGTAAGAAAATTACTTATCAATGATGTTTAAATCATGTCTCTAGAATTGTACAGCTCAATTTTGAGGCAAAGAGTTGAGTTGGTGACTCTACACTATTCCAAGAGACATGAATAGGAACTAAACTGAGACATGAAAAAATAGTTGAAATTGAAGCATCCGAACTTGCATGTGGCTCAATTTTACCTCAAGAATATCTACTTTATGAATTCGCACAATTCACAAAAAAAAGGGGGAAATTCAAAACAAAAACTTAGGAAAGAATAGCGTTGGAGAATCCTTCGTTTGAGGAAAGAGATGATAAAATAAGTCATGAAATAAAAAGACATTTACATTTGTTATGGAACCGACCGCACTTGACTCTATTCGTCAGTGGACCAGCCAGGCTTTTGAAAGCTACTATGATGTTTAGATTGACCGCCCTCTTTGAACTACGTCACCTTCCCGCTGATAATAAAAATAAGAGCACATTCCTAAGATTCAATGGCACATTCTATTCTATCAACTCATTGTTTTTGTTCTTCACATTCCTCGAATTGAAGTACATATTATGTGTTAAGCAGTGGGCCTCGGCCCATCCGTGTATAATGTAATGTTTTATGGTATATTTGTATATTAGACTTATATAGTAATTAGTCTTGTAGTCTTATTATCATAATTGTATAATTAGTCTCCATATAGAATATGAATTTAGAAGTATAATAGGAAAATGATCTTTTTATTATAACTTGTATATATATGTCTTTCATCAATAAGAGTAATTAAGAAGTTAATTCTTTCATTATGGTCCATTCTTCATTTCATCGTGGTCTTTGATATGCCCATTTCTTTGACAATAGTATACGAAGCAAAAGATAAATGAAAAGGTCAATTACGATATAACATATAAAAAATATCTTCTGAATCTTGCAATTATCTTTTAATCATGTCATATCGTTTCTATAAGAGGACGTCATTAAAAGCAAAATGAAAAAAATTGAACTAAAAATATTACTAAATATTAAAAGAAGACAACTTAAAAAATAAATAAGACGTATAAATTAAAACGAGTTGAACTTATGAATAGGAATTCTTCAAGTCATTGTTAGGAGATTCCAATATAATATATTTATGGTACTAGGTTCGAGGTGTGCTACCACACAGGGCCTCCGAAAAATGAAAAATTATAGGGTCCCTTTTTTCATTTTTTATTAAGTAGTATTAGCCAGAATTTATTGAAAGACTCATAATTCGCAGGTCTTAGCCCAATTAAGGACCCACTTTTACGAATTAGAATAGGATCCCAAAATATTTGAGACGGTCCGGTAAAAGGCATATTAATCACAAAAAGAGGGAAAAAAGGTCAATATTTCTTATGTCTTCCAATAGCTTTTAAAGGAATTCCTAAACAAAGCATATGCCAATAATATCCCTCCACTCTTTCCCTTGGCATATCCAAACTATGGTGCGAACCAATATATATACCACCCTTATATAATAGCCTCTCTTCATTTTATGTGAAAAATCAAGCATGCATGAATGAGATTGCTTAGAATAAGCTTAAAATCTAAGCATTGAAGAAGCAAATGGGGAGTGAGAAATAACAGTGTAATTCTCCTTTGGCAAATGAATTAACTATATATGGAAACCCTATATATTTTGCATGATATTACATTATCTTTGCCAAAGGAGAATTGCCCTGCCATTCTTCTCCTCAGTCACTCAGCCTCAAAGATTTTAGAGATGCTCAACCAAACAAGTTAATTAACTGTCCATATATAGAAGCGGAGTGAGGGTTTGAACTTTAGGGGTTCTAGCTCGGAATTCTACTGTAGCTCGCGGTTAATTTATCAGGTTCAAAATCTATTTTTTATACTTATTCAAGATTTTTTTTATACATATTCAGGTCTTGAGCTAAAGCTATTGAATTGTCGTGTCATTCTTCTCCACCGTCCCTCAGCCTCAGAGATTATGAGATGCTCAATTAAACAAGTTAATTAGCAGCACATGGAGGCTGATTGAAGTTTTGAACTTCGTGAGTTCAAATTTGAGATATCATAACAGTTTTTAAAAAATTTCCACTCGGTGTTTGATATCCATAATGGAGCCCGACTATATTCGGATTCGCGTCGGATTGGGCCTATTTCTAAGGAAGTGCTCCCTACCAAGAATATTTCCATACCCGGGGCACGAACACGGGACTTTTGGTTAATGGAGGAGCAGCCTCATCCACTGCATCACATCCTTTGTTGGTGATTTCATATCATAACAGCTTGATTATTGAGTTCGAAATTTATTATTTTTACTTGTTTCGTAAATCTTTAACAAATATTCAGGTTCCGAGTTAAACATTACAAA
The DNA here is from genome assembly GCA_029844215.1 of Przewalskia tangutica. Taxonomy (NCBI): domain Eukaryota; kingdom Viridiplantae; phylum Streptophyta; class Magnoliopsida; order Solanales; family Solanaceae; genus Przewalskia; species Przewalskia tangutica. The sequence goes on from CM056719.1 coordinate 2,466,805, forward strand.
AAATTGAAATTTGCTACGAACTTTGTCGATATATCGCTCGTAGCTAACACATTTTTTTGATAATATATCGACGACAACAAGTTACAGAAGTGACACTCCATGTTGATTATCTCCCTCATCCCCAACTGTCGCTAAATATGATTAGCGACTAATTTTAATATTTAACTACAAAATTTGTCTATCACTAATTTTTATTTTTTTTAGTAGTGTCCCAAAGCACAACTTCATAGGGTGGCTAGCTATGCATAGAAGGTTACTAACTAAGGACAGGATGAGGAGAATGGGCATAATTGATGAAGAATCATGTCCCCTATGTGGTAGTCATAATGAATGTATTGATCATCTCTTCTTCAAGTGTCAATTCTCACAAGCATGTTTGGATAAGGTGTTGCAGTGGTGGAATATCAAGATTGTGAACCAGGATCTACAAGAATGGTGGACTAGAGTTGCCAGAAGGGCAAAAGGAAGGATGAGTAGGTCATTTTTATGGACAGGAACAGCAGCACTCATCTATCATATATGGCAGGCCAGGAATGATGCAGTATGGAACTATAGAGTGCCAAGGCCAGAGACAGCATGCAAGACAATCCAAATGGAGAGCAAGTATAGAATTATATATATATTGCAGAGAAAGAAACATTGTAAAAATAGAAAGTGGATAGAAGAGATACTTACTAGAATGCATGCATAGCTGGTAGGATAGAGTGATAGGAAGGAGCAGTATGCTCAAGGGTGAGTTTACTTATTTTTGTTTAAGATTGGCATGTATTTATTTGTTTGAGGTGTGAATAAGAAAATGTTGGTTTGTTCGACCAAAAAACTATTAGGTTCGGGTGAATCCATAACTTATACACTAAATTTGTGAGATCACAGCAGTGGTCCATCACAGGTTGGGCAGAATCTTGAGTGTATATTTTGTATATAATGTGTATCGGTCTTGTACCTTAATTAGTCTTGTACACTTACCATAATTGTATAGTTAGTCTCTAAATAGAATAAGATTTTAGGGGTAGAATATGAATAGAATTTTCCTATTATGGAAATATGTAAAGTGTATATATTGTCTTTTAATTAATGAAAACAATTAAGAGATTATTTCTTTTATGTACACGTGTATATTTAACACATCCGATGTTTGGTTCGTTAGCTTCTATATTGCCCTGCCATTTTTCTCCTCAATCACTCAGCCACAGAGATTTTTGAGATGCACAACTAAATAAGTTAGTTGGATATATATAGAAGCATATTTAGGATTTAAACTTTACGGGTTATGTTATCTTTTTCTTCGCATGCAACTAGATTTACTTCATTTTATCTAGAGTAATACTTTTATTAAGGGGCCGGGTGTAACGACTCGTAATTTTAGATAATAATTTTGGATAATAATTTGAGCATCTTTACTTTCTATTAGAAACACACGAAACAGTAGCTATTTTCTAATATTTCACCTAGAAGTTGCTCCACCCCTTTATTCTTTTATGAAACAAAAACCAATAGATTTCAATTCTAAATTGAAAAGAAACCCACGAATTGGCAATAGCAGAACATGTCCGCTCAGGTGATTTATCTCTAACGTTTGGTTAGAGCAAAAATACTTTGCCAACGTTATTGAAAAGTAACGTCCTAGCAATCAGAAATGTTAGAAAGGAGACTGATTCCGTTATTACTGCGGTATGTGAAGGCAAAATAATTTTTTCTTTTGACATAATCCTTCTTTTCATTCTTGTATTGTAATTGAGAGATTAACTCGTATTAAGTGAAATTGAAAGTACGAAAATGCATATGATTGTATTGGTGTTGTAATTGGGCTGAATTGTAGTTGTTTATATGAAATTGTTGAAATATGAATTGGATTTATGGAATTATGAGGAGAGTTAAGGTACTATGTTCTTGTGGATTAGATGTTCATGAGGTTGTTGGGCATTGTTGTATTGTTAAAGGGGCTGGATTAATATGGGAAATAGGTGTATTAATCACATTGGTTATTATGGTTGTTTTATTCCATGGATGTAAAGAGAAAGAATGTATAATGATGACGTATATGGAGTATATGAGACTGTTTTGGTTATATCCTTGAGTTATGTCTTGTTATCGATGTTGTCGACCTTGTGTGTGTATTGCGGATGTGTGTATAAGTAGGGGAAATGTTGTCCATTTTCTTTTATAAAAAGACAGTCATCATTCGATATATAACGTATACTAGTAATCATAGAGTTGACGGACATGTTACTATTGTTATAGGTTGAATTGTTAATCGAGACGAATTCTAATTATCGAGTTGGTATAGACGACAGGCGGTATGTGAAACTATCCCTTCTTTCTTTTGGCATGAGTCACATAAAATGAGCGTACGGCGGACGTACGTAATTTCAATGAATCCTAATTCCTAGTGACACTTGATATGATAGTTGCCTTTGATTTTTCAGTGACAGTTCATTCTAATTATTCCATTGAGAGTCAGATGATGATTTAATTTGTATATGGTTGCTCATGATATTCTACTCGTGCATAATGTGATTATATCATTTCACCGAGTCCCGAGCCGGATATGTTCGTGCACAGCTTCATTGCATTGTTTCACCGAGTCCCATGATGGGCCGGGTACAACTTATATATGATTATTTTATCGAGTCCCAGAATGGGCCAGGTACGATATATATGGACATACATCTCCATGACCTCATTCACTGAGACCCTAACTAGAGGGCCGGGTATGGTATATATATGTATATGACTTCATTCACCGAGTCCCATAATGAACCGGGTACGGTATATATATAGACATGTTTTGACTCTCATCTCATAAGGCACATGTACATTGGTATCTTTGATTATTATACTTGTTTTCTGTCATCTTTTGGCCAGTTATGATCTTCTTTACAGTACTTCATGTTTTATATACTCGGTACATTTTTCGTACTGACCCTCTTTCTTGGGTCGTGTTTATGCCCGCAGTACATGCACACTCGGTTGGTGGTCCTCCGCCTAGGATTTCGCCACTATTTGGAGAGCTCCATTGTTCCGGAGCCTAGTCATTTTGGTACAGATCCTTTGACATAGACTTATGCATATTCAGGGGTACGGCGGAGCCCTGTCCCGTCATATTTCACCGTTATACTCTTAGAGGTCTGTGGACATGTGTGGGATGTAGATGTGTTTTGGTCAGCTGTACGGTTGTTGCTCATTTTGGATATTTCTGTGTATAAAGACAGTCTTGTCGGTTCACCTATTTTGTTATGTGGATTAGCTGTGACTCCTGACAGGTCCACCCCGATATGTAGCGTTATCAGCATTCTTTTACAGATTTTCTATATTGTTCTTGGTATCATGATTATATGTGACAGGTTCCTATACGGGTGTCCAAGTAGGGCACCGGGTCACGGCCCATCGGGTTGGATCGTAACACCGGGCTTGGAGATAAGGAAAGGGTGTCTAGCCCAGCCCCTACCCGGATAAGGGGTACATAGCGAACTTGCCGGACCTGGCCGGGTTGTAGTTAGTGGGCCGGGTCGGGTGTTAGTTTTTTTTAAATATTCTAATACTAAAATAGACATTTACTAATAATAATAAAATTAACATTTACATCTAATGATAAAATTGTTAAACTTACAAAAATAGTGGCTGTCCAATTCAAAAAACTAGTTGTTGTAAATTTAAAAAATTAGTCGTTGTCAATTTTATTTGAACCCCTAAATTTATGAATAAACTACACTTTGGCTCTATTTCCAAACTATAAATACCCCTTCATTCTTCTTCATTTTCACAAAATTCTTTTACAATTCTCCCTTTATTTAAATTTTATGTTTAACTAGTGTACATTTCTATAACACCCCGTACTTTCGGGCGATGCTTTGAGCATCTTGACGTATGAAAGTATAGAGCTTAAGCATATAAAAGGATGCGGTCCCAAACTAATTTAGGACTTGCCAAGCGTGACAACAATAATCGGCTCATTGACAACAATAATTGGCTAATTGACCACAAAGATCGGCTACTTAACAACAGTGACCAACTAATTGTTAAATAGTGGGGGACAAGGATAGTGGAAATAATTACATGTCGGCAAATGTAATTCTTGAGCAAAACTAGGATTATGATTAAATAACAGTATATAGGTGTCAAAAGGGTGGGAGTTTCACCGAGAGTCTGCATGACTAAGTGAGTACACTACTACAGATTTCAGTTTGTGTAACGCTACTTACAAAGCGCTATCTAAGTAACAGCTTGCATATCGCTTTTTCAAATTTTCAAATTAAAAAAAAATCTAACAAAAAATACAGCCATAGCGCTTTGCGAAAATTTTAATCGAAGCGCTATGCAAGTTACTCCTTGCATAGTGCTTATTTAAAGCGTTATTATAATTTGCGTTACCTAAGTAATTTATTAATATAATAGTATAAATATTTTCACTTAGATAGCGCTTGTGGAAGCGCTATTGAAGTAAAGCCCAACAAAAACGACCCAAATAAAACCCATCGTTCACCCCAATTCCATTTTTTCTGATAACCCTATAAGAATAGGAGAATTCGCCGCACAACCTACACTACACTCCCAAATCTCCGTCGAATTCTCACAGGAGAATCCGATCTTTCCATCATCTACTCCTTCCATCTCATTACTCGCGTAAAATTGGTACCCCAAATCACTCCAAACCGAATCTCAAATAAACCTCTTCCGAGTGACATCGACGACTTAAAAAGCCGCCTCGGTTCACTGCCCGGAGAAGATAAACCCGAATACTTTTCGTATTTTTATTAGTTTATGTGCGTGCTTTAAGTGTGTTATAGCAAATTTAATCATCTTAGATTACATTCGTCTGTCTTTTAGTTAATATAACTCCGATGGATGTTCTTGTTCGGGCATGTTTCATAATATGAACTGACAGCTTGATGTGTTGGCTTGTTTGGAAGACGTTGTATCTGGATTAATCCCCTAACATATGTTTGTTTCTTTAAGTTTTATGTCAAGCAGTAATAAAATGATAATAGTTGTGCGAGCATGAGTTATTATTTGAGATCAGTAATGAAACAAGGCGTATGTATTATTAACTTAACTATATTTAATTATGCCACTGTAATTAGACCGGGTCGTAGTAAGGATCAAAGAGAAATTTTAATTAGTCTGTTTTATCCAAGTATATTAACCTGTTTTAGTGATTATGTCTTATATTTAACACGGTGTACCAAGTATGTGATTTATCTCAGTCTAGTAGGAATATGATTAATGTTTGGATGTTATGACTGAAATGGTTAGAAATATCAATGCAACATGAGTGAGGTAAAGCGATGTTTTACTTTGAGAAGTTAGAATTTTGTTAGTTCATTGGAAACTTTTATGTCCATGTCATTACTGTGTCTGTGTGTTTTTCTTTTTTGGCAAAAGTTTTTTATTGAAACAGCCGTTCATTATGAAGTTGTTAAACAGTTTTGTGCTAGTTCTCATTTGGTGATAACTGTGTCTAAAAAATTCTAGAACTGACCCACTGTGTAAAATGAAATACTATCATACCTGTCACCTTCTGTAGCTTACTAATTTGGCATGTCAAGTTCTCTGCAGCCCCTCTATTTTGTTCCATTAGCCACTTTTAAATTACAGGGCGTTGAGCTTAAACATATTGTTTATCCCTATGTCTTTGCTCCTGCTTTGCCTTTACTCCGTTGCTTCTGTAGCTCTGCTAAACGAATGTACCTAAAAATTGCTGTTTTTGGATGCATTTAGTGGTAATTTATGGATGAAAATATTTGCTTCTTCTCTTTTCTTTTCGTTAAGGCTCAGTTTGTGGTAAAATTTACTATGCTCCCTTTTCACACTATGCCCCCTTCTTCATGGAACAAAAAGCTTTTGGTTAACATTAATGTGCTCTACTTCTAATTTGGTAGTTTAATCCTTCTTTTATGATTTACATAGTTTCTATTTCAAGCGGTTAAACATCTCCATTTTGTATTATCCAGAGAAGGAAAACTTGTGCTTGTACGGACTCCCAAATGAACAATGGGAGGTCAATCTGCCTGCTGAAGAAGTACCACCAGAGCTTCCCGAGCCTGCTCTTGGTAGTAACTTTGCTAGAGATGGGATGCAAGAAAAGGACTGGCTATCCTTAGTTGCTGTCCATAGTGATTCTTGGTTGCTTTCTGTTGCCTTCTATTTTGGTGCTAGATTTGGATTTGATAAAGCCAGCAGGTACCTCTTCTCATCCAAGTTTTTATTTGTTGTATCTCACATATTTCCCTGCTGTTAAGAGCATCACTTGATAAAAATAAAATATATGTAGGTAATTCATATCCATTTTTGATGTGATAAATCTAGGAGATATTTGCTTCCAATAGTTCATTTGATGTTTATCGATATTTGATTCCCGGTACTTCAATTTGTTGATCTATTTTCCTTGGTTGATTTCTCTATCAATTCCACGCCTCTATTTGAATGGGATTGTTGTTGAAATAATGGTTTTCTTATGGCTGTAATATAGTTCAGACAACTCTTGGTATCAAGCTGCTACTTACAGCCGTGCTACTGTTCTTTGACTCTCCAGGTTGACTCCGGGCCTTCTCTTCTACTCTATGGTTTATTTGTTTAATTTATTTCTTATCCCTAAAATCCTATTTATTAATTCTAATTCATTTTAAATCCACCCAAAATTAGTTTTCCCCCCGGTACCTGTCCCTATCTCTGAATCTTCATCATTGACAAAACCAGGATCAAATGAGAGAACAACCTAATTACGAAAGAAACCCTGTTGATTCGCCAAAGATCTACAAAGAAAGAAATTCATTGACTTCGAAAAGGAGGTCAATTAAATGAGTACTAACTCTCTTCTATTACTTTGTTGTACCGGATTAACAAGAGCTGACCCTCTTTATTCACTACCTATCTCTAAAGGGGCTTATGCACTCCACTATATAATCGGATAAAAGATGAGAATCCGACTACCCTTTTTTTAAGAAAAGCATGAATCGGAATCCACTTATTAAGACAGACGACCGAGAAAGAAAGGCTCCTCCCTCAAAGGATTCCTGAGCGGAACTCCTTTTCAAAGAACTGGCGATATTCTCCTTCAGTCTTGGAGTCTCGAACGGATAGAGTCGATCAAAAAAGAAAACTATAGTGGCTAGGAAAGCTCCGGAGAGTTGCTTCGCTCCTTTCCCTGCGGTCAAGTTGTTTCGCTCCTTTCCGTGAAACTGGGTTTATTAAATATTCTGCAATACCAGAGCACGTGAGTCCTCAAACTAATAGACACTGGTATTACCACATCCTTGTGGCGTTCTCTCCTGGCAGTAGAGTATTATTGGGCATCGGTGGAACTGAGCTGATTCAATTAGAAAGTAGGTGTTCTAGCTCAGGCTAAAAAGATTCTTCCTCCATCTTGCATTATTTGTTATAACGGACAGATCTCAAATGGAATGTTAATTGAAGCAATATTTGTATGAGGTTATTTGTGTAAGTATGTTTATTTGTTGGACGTTTCTATTCTAACTATATTTTTGTAACATCTATGTTTTGCAGTTTGTTCATAGTTCATCACTCAAAGTTTATCTTACAAGCAAAATGAAGAATTTTCGAATTAATTGAGCAGACTACTTGTATAATCGATTCCTCCAAGAAAAAATGAAAGATTGAAGCTATTAGTTAGTATTTTGATGTAATTGTTGACTATGTCGTATTGTTATTAGTTAATGATTGTAAGCTACTAATGATTGAGATACTATTTTAAATATATTATTATGTTTTATGCGAATGATTATATTATATTATATTTTGAATGGGTATTCTTTTTGTTATTTTTTTGATATTTTATTTATTATGTGAAAAACGGGGGAAGAAGTACCAAAATAATAAATAAAAAGTAAAAAAACAGATAAAAACAATGGATAGCGCTTTTTTGCGCTAACTAAGAAAAATGTTATGGTAGTAGTAAGCTTGAATAGCGTTTTTTAAGCGCTATCTAAGCTACCATAGCGGTAGCTTAGATAGCGGTCATATACTTACCTTTACATATAGGAAGCAAGTAATAAGAAGAGACTGCAAATTGTTACTTCCTTCGTACGTATAACTCTCTTTTTCCCTTTATCTTAAAAAAATGTGCAAGTGTTGTAGCAACCTAATGGAAGGTCTCGTGGTTATAATTCTCTCAACGTCGTTATAAGCGATTAAGGTATGTTAAGGCAATCATTTCTTTCTCTTGGCATGTTCTATGTACGAAACGTAAACATAGTATTGTTCTATAGCTGATTCTACTCTTAGTAGTTAAGAATGTTCCTGTTATTGATTTCTATGTTAAAAACATGTCTAAATATGTTCCTAAATCCTTATTGAGGTATATGGAAAGATGTTGATGTTCACAATGTTAGTCGAAGGTACAAGGACATTATGTCACCCCATAAGTTCAGAATATTTTATTGTCATTTATGCATATTAACTGAGACCAATATATTAGGGATGAGAAAAGGAATACAGTGTTGTATACGCAACCACCTGATCAACTGGTATATAATGATGATTATGCCCATAGAGGCCGATATGATATGATGTGCATGGGGAGGATGATGCTTGATGAGACCAATATATATATATATATATATATATATATATATATATATATATATATATATATATATATGTATATATATATGTGTGTGTGTGTGTGTGTATATATATATATATATACCGCATTGTGCATGATATTTAGGCATTTACTATTGGTAGATTGTTTCTGTCGGCTATGTTTGTCGGCTGGTTTTCCTCAGTTTATTTGTATATCCTTGTTATGCTATTTTTTATGCCTGACATACTCGGTACATCAGTCGTACTGACGTCCCTTTTGTCGGGGGACACCGTGTTTCATGCCCGCAGGTTCACGTAGACAAGGCGACGGTCCGCATTAGTAGGTTGCCGACTCAGCAGATATTGTAGCACTCTTCTTATTCCGGAGTGTCGGTCTAATCTTGTTACGATATTTTTGCATATACATATGGGTATGACGGGGCCCTGTTCCGACCTTATGATGTTGCGTATTTTCTCTAGAGGCTTGTAGACAGTGTCCTGTGTGTAGCAGTCAAATATGGTCTTGTATATATATATATAAGTTGAGTTTTCTAGTTAGTGTTTTACATCGGCCTTTCTGGCCCGTGCTTAATTACGATTAGACGTTGACTGTATGACTAGCGGTACTCGGCAGGGAAGGTCCGGGTGCCCGTCATGGCCCTCCGATTTGGGTCGTGACAATTTCTACTTTCAACTTCCATGAATAATCTTCCACTTCCACCTCCACCTTCTTCTCAAGTTTGAAGATCAACTTCAAATACGGTGTGGATGCATTTTGAGCGAGTAGACGATGAACATGTTAAATTTTAATATTGTGGTGATATATATCTCCATAAGTTCGGAGCGTCGAGTATTAGGGGGTACAAGTGTGTTGCGTAGGCACTTGGTGAAAAAGCATGAAGTTGAACTTTGAAGTTTATCTCTTCTTTAAATTTTTCAATAGATGTTTATCGTTTAATTTGTATGTTTTGAACATTTGATTTGCAATATTTCGCCATTCAAGTTTGTGTGTTTTGAAATTGCAATGTTATAAATTTAAGTTTTAAATTTTATTTATGTAGTTGTTATATCAATTTGACTGGACTCGGAGTTTAAGAAATAAGAAAAAAATTAAAACTTGTGGTGTTAAATGAGTTACTTATATTTTGTGTGGCTATAAATCATTGCATAAAGGTAAATAGTTTTCAAATTAAATATTTAACTTTAAAAAGAAGAAGGATGAAGGGGGGTATTTATAGTTTAAACTTTAAAGATAGGGTCAAAATGTAATATATTAAAGTTTGGGGTTAAAAACAAATTTATTTATAATGGTAATATATGATTGCTAATTTATTTAGGTAATAAATAAGGGTGTAGCTCAATGGTTGAGAGCATTTTTTACATGAAAGAGGTATGAGATTCGAACCCCTGCGTCATGGTAATATTTTTCAGAATATGACAATCTTCGAAGTGGGCAGAGCAGGGTCGGGCTATCGAGCTGTCCACCTTGTCTGACTCATCCCCCTAATAAAACCCAGCTAGTCCAGCTCCCTACCCCTCTTAGCCGGGTTCGTGCCGGGCCGAGTCGAATTTATTGGGTCGGGCCTTGTCAGGCTTATGATTTAAATGATCTGATGGTGTAAATCTTTTCATTGTTCATGCATATAACATATATTCTTCGATCAATTAAAGTTTTATCGTACTTAATCATTTTCGTATTATCTTCTTTTGTTAATATCTATATTAAAACTATGTTATTTCAAGAAAAATCACACTATTTATGAAGTCTTAGTTATTACTCCGTACTAATATTATCCTACTCCTACTTGCCACAAAAGAAAAGGCTAATTAGAATCAGAAAAAAATACTACTACTCTTAGAAAATGATAGCACCATGAAAAGGACCAAAAATGGTTAGAAGGAGAAAACACATTAGTATCAAAAAGCTGGAGTAACACCTGGATCCAGTTGAAAATATTTGGATTTTTTCGTGCCCTTTTATAACGGATACAATAACTTTTTTATTTATAATTAGTGCCCCTTCACTTCTGCTTAGGACTCGTTTGATACATCGCACTAGACTATATATTTTTATATGAAATGTACTGATTATAATGAACTCGATTGTATTAATATATAATGGACGGTATTAGAGTATTAATATATAATGGACTGTATTTTTTATTTTACTACAGTCTAGGGGAGACCCATCTACTCTTAAAATGACAGTTAGAGTACTATTTTTAGAAATAGTACAGTCCAGTCCGGCTGAAAACACCCACCAAACGTTATATTATTTTTTTGTCCAGTGCAATCCAGCGTAATACATCGTACCAAACGTGTTCTTAATTTACAACTTTAGTTAGCTTTCGAACTTGAAATTGTCTTTTGACATTTTTGGTTTCTAAAACATCTACATATTCACCTGATAGTTTCAATTTACATAATTGATTTTTTCAGACCAAGAAAAACCATTTTAATTTTGAAACTGAATTTTTTGTTTTAAAATATATATTGTTATGATAAGAAGTTTGCATACTGAGATTTTTTTTTTTATATGACTGTTACCTAAATGCTGGAAAGGGAGAAAACTTTTAAGAAGTAATAGTGAGAAATCATAATGACATAATTTTGGCCACTCAAAATAAACCTTGTAATTTAGTGTATACCTGTATTTTTTACCACTTAAAAAAGAGGTAAATAATTAATGATTATAGGTAAATGGATCAGGCACAATTTATTTCAGTTGAGTTTTCCTATTATAATTAAAGGGTTCGTTTGGTACATCGCACTGAAGTATATATTTTTATATTAGATCGTACTGTATTATAATGGACTGGACTGTATTAATATATAATAGACGGTATTAAAGTATTAATATATAATGAATTGTATTTTTTTTAATACGATCCAGAGGAGACTCATATACTAGATGAGTCTCAAAAATGACAGTTGGAGTGTACTATTTCTAAAAATAGTACACTCCAATCCGGCTGAAAACGTTCACCAAATATTGTATTATTTTTTTTGTTCAGTGCAGTCCAGCATAATACAACGTACCAAACGTGCCCAAAAGGTAAAAACACCAAATAAATGCCATATATTCAAGAAATATTCCTTTTTGCAAAGTAAATTTTGATGAAATCATCTTGAATAGTTGAAAATGTTTTATTCAAGAAAGATTTTTTCACTTAAAGTTTATATTAAGAAAGATTTTTTCACCTAAAGGAGGAAAAGTTAGTTTTTATTATTTATGGACGAATTTTAGTTCTCGTTACAATTAAGTACATCACTTACTTTTATCAGCACTTTAGATATAGTTGTATATATCTTCAATATTTGAAAATCTATACACAAAATAACTATATCAATACCATATCATATGGAATACTGCGTATTATCATCATATATATCATAAAAAACACAACACGGTGCACAAAGCTTTCTCTATGCACGGGGTCCGGGGAAGGGCCGGACGACAAGGATCTATTGTACGCAGTCTTATCTTAAATTTCCGCAAGATGTTGTTTTCACGGCTTGAACACATGACATTCTAATCACATAACATCAACTTTACCAGTTACTCCAAGACTCTTCTTCATATATATATCATTGCACTTATTATTAGCTTCATGAATATCATCTTATTATTCAATGTTGTCAACTTGTCATGTATACATATTACCTCTTTCCCACAATGATATAAGATATCTTTTTTTTTTTTTGACGAAGGAACCCGCAGCCGCTACTCTTTCGAGTGCGCTCTGGGTAAACCTCCGACTGACGCAAAAATCTGCAAATCACGTCAGCCGTTTAACTACACTTGGCAAATCATGTGTGACAGACTCAACCAAGAATGTTTATGCAGGGGATCGAACTCGTGACTTTGCGGTCCCGCGCTCTACTGCTACACCAACTTGATCTATGCCCTATAATACCTGATCTGGCCTCTCCGAGACTTTCCTTACAGATGGAGATTTTTCGTAGTGCTAAGGAAGGAATATACTTCATAAAGTATCTATTTAACTAGCAAATGAGTATTTTATATTTTTTCGCGCTATTTTCCAATCCAATAAAGGTCATTCCAATAGGTGTATTGTATTATACAAAGATAAATACGGAATTTGAATTTTATGGGTTTGAGATATCACGAATATCCAATGACATTTAAGTTAATGGGTCAAAATTGTATATATATACCCCTTCATCCCATTTTACTTGGTCCTTAAAACTACATTTTTTTATTTGTCCATTTTAGAATATCAAGAAAAAAATATTATTTTCTTCCTATTCTTCGCCATCTCAATACATCTAAAAAGGTAAAACAAAATAGTCAGGTGCAAGAGTAGTAACAAAATAAATATGTAATTAATAATTTGTCTATATAAAAAAAACCACTCTAAGATTTGTGTATACGCAATCCTCACCAGATCCCACCTCGGGATTACATTGATTATATTATTATTGTTGTCCAATTAATAATTCGTGCCAAATTTAAGGTGCTTATGATAAAAAATTTACTCAAATCGAGTGTTTACACTAAACCAATGAATGTATGATATATATTTAAATTTATACAACTATCACTTAATCATAATTAATTAATTTATATATTCACTTCATTAAATCACCTAATCATGATAAATTATATTGATTTGATGTAAACGTCTACGTGGTGGTTAATTAATTACTTGTGCTTTTTACTTGAATGTTTACTGTAATTACATCAAACTCCAAGGGCATTATAGACCTCCACCGAACTCTGACCCTTCAAGTCTCTTTACACTATCTTCAACTCTTGTGTACAAACTTCAACACACCTCCTCGCATTTGCAGCTGTAACTCACCTTTTTCTTCTTCCAACAGTGGCTTCTCCAGATCCCTCTTTCCTCACCCTTTCCCCTTTCACCGCCTCAAGGCTGAAAATTACTATCTTCTCCTTCTCCATTTCTATATTTAGTAAATTTTTTAATTTCAATATATAAGTTTAATAGCACACGATGGAATAGATTACATATATCTTTAATTTAATACCAAAAATTTAAAAATATTTCTTTATTTCTTAAACTCCGTATTAAGTCAAACTACAACACTTAATTTAAGACTTACATTCTTTTTTGGATTGTCTTAAAAAGTGTCTCTTTCCACATTTAGTAAGCTTACCAAACAAATTTATTACCACAAGATTAAATGACATTTTAAGCTAGCGTTTGGCGATAAATTTCTAAAAATATTTTGAAAAATTTAATTTGGATGAAGTTTTTCAAATTTTAAAAATGTGTTTGGTCATAGTTTTTCAAAATATATTTCACTTTTGTTTTGAAAAACATGAAACATTACTTATATCCATAAGTTATAAAAATTATTAAGAATATCCAACCATACAAAATATACATTCTTGCTAATCTCAAATTATGAAGAACATGATATTTTAATAACAAACTGCTAATAACACACTTACTAGCTACTATAATTCATAGTAAAAGATCCATTTTTTCGCAACAGATTTTTACAGTTGGCAGAGTAATTTTCCCTAAAATTTCTTCTTCTACTGTTTAAACACAACTTAGCTCTTCACTTTATAGAATAGACTGCTCTAATTATAGAAACATGATAGATACGACTTTAACGGAGAAACATGATAGATAGAATTAGTTTGGTCATCAATAGATGCAGTTTTTAATAAAATACAAAAATTTGAGATAGTTTTTAAAAGTTTTTGAAAAGGCTAAAACATAGATTTTGACCCAAAAACAGACTTGATTCAAAATTTGGGATTTAAAGATTTATTTTCAAAATATGTCAAAATTTCATAGCCAAATAAAGATTTGAAAATAAATCTTCCAAAATCTAAGGCCAAACTGACACATTTTTAATTTAGAATTATAAGATTCAAAAGTGTATTTTTATTTCTTAAAGTATATAGCTAATCAAACGAAGATACTTAAATCGGAACGAGTTATATATATTAAGCCGTTATACATGTACAATGTAGTTTTCGTAATTACATCAAAACTCCAAGGGCATTATAAGACCTCCACCGAACTATGACCCTTTTAAAGTCTTTTTACACTATCTTCAATTCTTGTCTACAAACTTCAAGAATTAGTCTTTTTCTTTATGCTAACAACAATGGCTGCTTTTTTCCTCATTTCCTTAACTCTTTTCCTCACCCTTTCACCCTTCACCACCTCAAAATTACTATCTTCTCCTTCCCCCATTTCATCTCCATCACCAAAACCATCCCCTATTTCCACTCCTACCCCTCATCATACCACCTCCCCTCTCGACCCAAAACAACTCAAAGCTCTACAATCCCTCAACATCCCAACTGGAAAAGACCCTTGTACCCCTCCTCTCCACTCCATCAACACCATAACATGTGACAAATCCACCCCATTTCGCCACATCATATCTTTATCCCTCACAAACTGCTCAGACGACATATCTTTATCACTCACATCACTTAAATCTCTTTCAACACTTAACACCCTAAACTTTCTCAACTGTCCAATTAAACCCATACATTTCCCTTCTCAACTCACCTCCAACTTAAAATCATTTACTTGTATTAACAGCTTGAAGAAACTAACTGGGGTTTGGTTAAGTAGGTTACGTAACGTAACTGACTTAACCGTTTCCCATGTTTCTGTTACAGCCAGTAGTAGTGCTATAATCTTGAATAGTATGAAGAACCTTCATTCAGTTATTATGTCTGATGTTAATCTTACTGGTTTTATGCCTAAACACTGGCATGGAAATCTTAGCTATATTGATTTGTCTGTGAATAAGCTAAAAGGGAAAATACCTAGTTCGTTAACTGAGCTGGAAAATCTTGTTTACTTGAATTTATCATTGAATGAGCTTAACGGGTCGATACCCGAGTCATTTGGTGATTTGTCATCTTTACAGAATGTGTCATTGGGTTCGAACTCGTTATCAGGATCTATACCCGATTCGTTTGCTGCAATTTCGGGTTTAGTTCATCTTGATCTCGGGTCGAATAAGTTAAATGGGAGTGTCCCAAAGTTTATTTCGGATATGAGGAAGTTGAAGTACTTGAATCTTGAAAAGAATAATTTTCATGGGGTATTTCCTTTTAATGATTCGTTTATAAAGAAATTGGTTGTGTTGAAAGTAGGTGAAAATTCGAATCTTTGTTATAATCAATCTACATTGTCTAAAAAAGTGAAGCTTGGGATATCTCCTTGTGATAAACATGGATTGCCTATGTCTCCTCCGCCTTCGAAGGAGATTAATTCGGATGATAGCGATGATTCGGAAGATTATGCTGATGATGAGAGTGTGCAAAAACAACATAGTCATGGACCAAGTAAGGTTGTTCTTGGTATTGCTATTACACTTTCGTCGATTGTGTTTTTGATTATTTTCTTGATTCTGTTGGCCAAATGCTGTAAATGAGTATAAAAATGAAATCTTGGTTAAGTTTAGTTTAGGAAATTTCTTGATTAAGTTTAGTTGTTGTACCTTTAGAGAAGTAGAAGAGATGGTTACTTTATTTGGTGTATGAGGGGAGAAACTGATTGTTAAGTGTATGAGGGGAGAAATTGATAATTAATGAAATTTTCTTTTATGTATGTATTTTCCATTGAGGTATATGGGTTTTGATTATCTAGTCTTTATTTAATATTAGTTTTTTGTTCATCTTTTACTAGACTTTACTTAATGCCGTGTTTCTTTGGTAGTCACTGTTAATTTCTAACTCCATTCTGTTAGTTGGACTATTGGTGCTCCACTTTAGCAAACTTAAGGGACTAAAGTGCCCAAGGTTATATTTGAAGGACCAACATAGACCTTACTCCCATAGATAAGGGATAATTTTGGCTAAAATCTAGTGGATATAGTTTAGAATTTTAGATTTTACATTTATAGTTTTCAGTCATAGGTTAGTTATTCCTATGTTTTGAGTGGTACAACTTGTGCTAAATCTTTGTATCCCTGATATCTGAGAGCTCAAACAAATATGGTGACATCTTTATTACTTACAACATTTTGTTGTTTGGATTGGGTGTTTGCTGCATTTATTTGTTGATTGACAATGTGAAACATTCTTTCATTTTTCACATGTTGGTTACGAGTTACAATGAATGAGATGATCTATATTGAGCGGATCCTTCATTTGTCTTGACGTACCCGTGTCCAACGGATGTGATTAGGGTTAGGTACTTTGCGGGTTCTTCAAGATACACTTAGTGAAAAGGTTGACATACCTGTACTGGATGCTTCCATAGAACCGTACCAAATAGGTACACGTAAAAGAGTCCACGCAACTTAGCGATAATATACCACGTTACTAATGTCTTAAGCTAGTAGTTGAAATAGCAGACTTAAATTCCACTAAATTACCCATAGCTAACAGTTTTTTTTTATAATCCGTCGCTAAATAGGATTAGCTATAGATTTTGCTGTTTACCTATGGATTCTGTCCGTCGCTAATTCCTGTATTTTTAGTAGTGTTCTGGGATCGATACACAGGGAGTGGGAATTGCTTAGTTTCTGTTAGTCTATATAGAAGGAGAACAGAAGGAAAGGAATTTAAAGCAATCAAATACAACTAAGCTTGATATGATTTGTAGCTATAACATACATATCAATCATCCACCCTACACTCACCAGAAGAAAGAGGGGAAGAAAAGGTAAAAGTTTAAGTCAAAGATTAACTTCTCCACGCTCACTTTTGAATTAGCTGCTATCTATGGAGCATCTACCAAATTAGCTCTATAAGTCTATTGCCTCAGTTTTCACTGCAAAGAATAATTCGTGCTTACTGAATGCGATTTGTAAGTCGTATTCTAGGAATGCGATTTGTAAGTCGTACTGAGTAATGCGATTTATTAGTTGCACCTAATGAATGCGATTTATAAACCATTGCCGCTGCTTTCTGGCATGATTTTTGTAATAAGTTCTTTTGCTTCCTTTGTGCTCTAGGGGATATTCCAGCATTCCTCGTATGCACTGGGAATGCCAGTGTTTTTATGGGAAACTCTTTAACAGAGTGCTGTGAAAAAGATATTTGCCATGTAGACAAAAAGTTCATTAGTGGCGCATTAGTTCATTTGACAGACGAAGCTCGAATAGTTCTTCGCCTTAAGCTATATTGTTCGGATTCTTTAAAAATATTATTGGGTGTCTGTCGTATCCTCCAAAAGCTACGCATTTTGAAGGGTCCGAGTAACATAGCTCCTAAGTCCCCACTATGGTATTTGATCACCACAAAGGATTACTACGGAGTGCATGCATGATGTTTTTTTGCTCACTTTTAACTGTCTAAACAGAAAATAGACGGGAGGATTCATAATGTGGTCGGGATTGAATAGTTGTATTTTTTAATGTCATTTTAGCTATAAGGTCTATTGTTTTCGACTAATATATTTATTATACTGTGTCTTTGAGATCTTGTTTGATATGTGATTAACGAGCTATAGAGCAAACAGAGAAAAGCACATTATGGATGCATCATACAACACTTTTGGCTGTTATAAATAGCAAGCTGCTGTCGTTTGTGCTTCCCTCAAATGAAATCCCTCACCCCCACCCCCCACAACCCCACACACACCACCATTTCTCCAATGTCGTTCAAGTTTCTCTTTTAGACTTATTAGTTGTTTACCTATATTTAGCTCATCAAGGCTTAAAATAAGATAGATATCTAACTAACCATGTTCTTCCAGCTCTTATGTTTGATTTTGCCATGTGAGGCTTGTATCTTCCAAGTGATTCTCTACTTCATTTGTCTTCCATCAACAACCTAAGTAAGTGCTGGCTATGAATTGTCTTTGAAGTTTGAAGGTTATCTGCTTTCCTTCCCTTCTACCTAAGCTGGGTAGATAGAGTTTATGTTGCACGGACTCTTAAAAGTGTTGACCGGTGTGTGTCGAATCCTCCAAAAGTAGTGAATTTTTGGAGGATCTGACACGTTGTGGCAACATTTTTGAATAGCTCAAGCAACATATGAATAAAGTTATCCAATACGTTGGTGGAAAGTAGAAGGTAACTGGTGGAATAAAGTTGACCACCTTATAACCCACAACTAAATATGACCCTTGCAACTAGACGTGAACATTTCCCGTACTACGGCTTCCTCCCGTCCATTCTCGGGTTGGGTTGGGCTGGGCGAACATTCGAACGAGATTACCTTCATGGATCCAAATGTGCTCACAAGGCGCATAATAAGAATAAAGACCTAGAGAGACTTCATAACGAATCATTTGAGCTGTAGATCGTAATGTTCATAGAGACGATATTTCGAATATAGAGGCGTGAAAGTTTCCAATAAATAAGTACTTTTTCATAAGTCAGAGACTTTTGCAAGCCGCATTGGAATAGTCGAAGTTCATGCAAGTTATTTTGGACGCAATTGTTTTTTTTTAAAACAAGTAAAAAAGTCCATCTACCCTCTTTATATGATAGTGTTTGAATATATTATACTCCAACCATTGTAGTAAAAAAAGGGCTTGGATTCACTTGTTCATTGATCTTGTCAGACATTTTAATTACATTCCATCATCATTTCTACCATATGCTGGGATTTCTACTTTTTTTTATACTTTCTTTTTATTTATTTATTATTTTTTTCTTGGATTTCTACTTGATATCTAGGAATAGGATTGCTCTATCTCTTTTTGTTGCTTTTTCTTCACTCAATGTGGGCATACCATGGAAATAAATAATGGGTACTTGATGCTATGGAACTTAAAGATGAGAAATGCCAGGTTGGTCACAAATCTTGGCTTTTATGTGTACAGAATAATGAAGGATCATTATATCAGCCAGCTTGGGCCATTATTATTCATGTGTTGGTTAATATATAAATTTTCTCAAATGGAATTTAAAATTCTGATAACAATTAAATGCATTTACTTCCTCGCGTGTACATGAAAGCGTCGAGTGATAAGAATTTCAGAAGCCAACGAGGCTTTAATATTATATTAATCTTCTTTTCATTAATACAAATATATATTGTTAGGTCCGAGACTACGAATAAACAAATAAACGTAAGATAAATAAAGATTCAAAAACTAAATATTGATATATTTTCTTTATGTTGCCTTCAATGTTGTGACAACACTTGAGGTAACACCAGATAAAAACAGTAATAGACCTTAAAGAGTAAATGCATCGAAAAAATAAAAGACACAAGATTTATATTTTAAAGGGTATATGTTAATATATCTCTTGATGGTCAGTGACCGAAGTAATGTATATATTGTATACAATTACAATTGAATTTCTTTTTACAATTTGTAGAAATCAAATAAAAAGAAATTACGAAAACGAAGTCGCAGATGATTTCAGCCTAAAGACAAAACATCTATAAAGAAACATACAACATCTTCATTACAATTGCTTCAACAATAAGTTCAATCTAGAATTTGGACAACAATAGTAATGTTGGACAAGATGTTATACAACTTTAGGCAGTTGTGTTTGATCTAGTTTCTAGAGTGAATTTTTGAGAGCTCTCTTGGTGATTCTTTTCTTGTTAATTTGGATATTGATACAATGAAGTTCCTCATCTTTTTATAGTGTGAAACTCCTTTGAAATTCTCACTGGTTGGTTGCGGAAGTTGAGAGAAAGTAGGCAGCAACTTGGACCGGTTCAACCTCCATGAAATCCTCAACCATATTGATTTGGTCTTCACGTTGCTTTCCTTCCAAGTCTGACTTCTTCTTTTCTCACGTTTTAAACATGGCTTCCTAGTTAGCTTGCCTAGGTAATTTTTACATCACAGTAACAATCACTGTTTTGGCCGGAAGAATAGACAAACTCATTTACAGAGACGTTGTATGTGATGTTGTCACAACACTGTAGGCAACATCCTTCTGTATCCTGACTGGTTACATGGTATCAGAAGTCAAAACTTAAACCCTCATTCTTTTCTTTCCCCTCGGTTTCTGCAATTTTGTTCATTAACCGAAACCAAAATCATTGCTTTTTCCTTCTCTGTTCTGCTTGTTGTCCTTCTCTGTTCCAAGACTGTGATAACTCCGCTCTGATATCATGTAAGATTAAATTAATTTACTTTGGAGCCTTTCTCATTATTATAAATATGTATAAGTGTACAATATTGAATCATTCTCTAATAAGGATCTCAATCCTACCATACAATACACAATATGGTAAATATGTGATCTAATACAGTGCTAATACAGGCTACTATCAATTGTATTTGGAGAGACGAATCAATGTGCAGAGCTTTCTACAACTGAAGTCACAAACACAAAATAAAAATTAATAATTTGAAAAATGCATTTAAGGAAATGAAGTTTCTTCTTTATTCGCACTTTATTGGTTCATTCTTTCGTCCCTTCATTGTTTTGGCATCATGCGCTACAAATGGCTACCGATCTACTTAATATTCTTCCCTCTAAAGGTTTGACATATTCCTCATCTCTTCAAGTTTTATACAATAAGACTCCTTCGTATTCTCATCTTAGGGTCTTTGGATACTTATGTTATCCACTGTTTTCATCCACCACAATCAACAAACTTCAGACACGTTCTACCCCATGTGTGTTTTTGGGTTATCCGTCAAATCACTGTGGTTATAAATACTTTGATTTGTCATCTAAACGAATCATCATTAATCGTCATGTTCTCTTTGATGAATCCAATTTCCATTTTCTAAAGTAGACAAATCCGTGCCTAGTTCTTATGATTTTTTGGATGATGATATCTCCCCCTATGTTCTTCATCATTTTTCAGATTTTTCAGAAAATACATTGTCAGCATCGCGACCCTTAGGGGAAGCGTCGCGACGCGGCGCCAGTCGTCCAGTAGCCAGGGTGATTTAATCTCGTCGTCAGCTCCTCGGCGCCAAAAATTCAGAGAGCTCTGCGATTCATCGTGCATCGCGTTCTAGTCCGCGGCCGCAAGACCTTCAACTGTAATTTAAATTACCAACAGCCCATCACAGGCCGCCACCCGTCTGTCTCCCAAAAATTTCCAAAATTCACATCATCTAGCCCCAAGTCATGGTCCAATCACTCGCAGTTAACGGGGTATTGTTAAACCAAAAAGACATTTAAATTTAAATTATAATGTTCTTAAGTCTCTCTTACCCCATAATCCTGTGTCTGCCTTAAATGACTCTAATTGAAAAATTGTCATGACCGATGAATATAATGTTCTTATTGATAATAAGACGTGGGAGTTGGTACCCCGTCCATCTAGTGTTAATATTATTCGGTCTGTTGACACCCAATTTTGACCAATCTTTTAGTCATTTTTTGCAATTTTAAGCATTTTAGGACACCGCATTTTAATCATCATTTTTGCATTTTTTACATAATATTCTATGTTTATTTCTTCGCAAAATGGCATTGCATCTTTTTATTTTAAATTAAGCATGATGTCTTTGTTAATATTATGTTTCTATTATTAATACACCGTCGTTTTATTTTAATAATGTTTGCATCTCTTTAAATAATCAATTGACACAACGTTTTTACTTTTAATTACACATTAAACATTTCTTAAATATTACATTTTATTATTATAGCGTCGGCATTTTTATTTTGATAATTTTGTACCTTTACATAATTTTTCTTTTAAATAATTAATCCGTTTTGCATTTTGTCAAACCAATCCAGTCCGAGGCACAATCCGGATCAGTCCAGTCCGCCGAAAACCGAAGCCCAGATTGAGACCCAAAAATGAAGCCCAGTACACATTTCATATTTTCCCTTCAATACCCAATACTCAATACCCAAAACCCTAAACCTAAATCCCACACTATAAATAAAAACCCTACCCCACTTTCTCTTTCCAACATCACCTCAGCCGCATACCCCTCATTTTTATCACCAACCCTTCCATTTTACCTTCACTCCCCTGATTCTCTCAATCCTTCAACCCTCCCATCTCCCTTTCTCGTCCGTCGCCGCTGCCCCAATCCCGAGCTCCGGCTACATCCCTTCTCCTCTTAGGCTCACCACTAACGCCACCATCGACCTCACCCCCACACCCCCGTCGACCTCACTCCCCGCTCCCCTATTCTCACCCTAAAAACACTCATCTCCCCTTTCTTAGAGAGAATCAACCACACCCACCAAACCACTGTCCCGCCGGAGGTGATGACCGTCAGGAGTTCCTTATTCACCTCCTCTCCACCCTCCGCGACTCACCGGCGAACCCCAACTGTCGACATCTCCATCACCCAAACCTTCATCATCCCCCCCCTTTATTGTTAATAAATCTCGCCGGAGTTTAAACTCCGGTGATGTTGTTGGACTGTTTTGTTTTGTTGTTGGTTTTTGGTATTTTAAAACTCCGACGACCCGCGTTGTTTCTCGTTTCTTGATATCTGTTGTTGGTTTTAGTTCGGGGACTGATTGTTTTGGTTATTTTGATGTCTTGCCGGAGTTCTAAAAAAAACTCCGACGACTGTTGTTGGTTTTCTGATTCCGATTCGGGTCGTCGGATTCCGGCGAAATTATGCTGTTTTGTTCCTAGTGTTTTGCGGACCCTCTTGGTTGTTATACCGCTGTCACTGATTCTGATTTGTTGTTGTACTATTTTGCCACTGTTCAATACTCTATCCGGCGGTGTTTTTGACATTTTGTTGGTGATGCTGCCTCGCGAATTGTTTCTCGTCTCGTTTGGCTACTGTTGCTTTTTATTATTGGGTTCGAACTATTTTTTTGGACGATTTTGCCCTTCATTTTATTAAACTGATTTAGAATAAATACTACATTGTTGGTATTGACTGGTTTGAACAAAATATTACACTTGATTGACCAATGAAAAAGTTATCCGTCGATTTTTTAGGCCTCCACGGTTGCAAAGACGGAAAATAAAATAAATGAAGCTTTCTGGGCAATGATGATTTCTTCCACTTACACAGGATAACCAACATGCGCTGGCAGGGCGAATTCTCGCAACCGCACTTGTTTTGGATGTCCCACTTTATTTTTTATATATCTGAGCTCTCTGTGTTTAAAACTATTACTGTTTTGGCGCACATCTGAAGGTTTTATTTATTTTATTGTTTCTAGCAATATTGGACGATGAAGGAATCTCCGTCTGATTTCCAAGGTCTCCCCTGTACAAAAGACGGATTTATTTTTTGGATTTACTTATTAATTCTTGCTATTACTTTAAAATTATTTATTTTATTACTAACACTTTTACTAAGTGTTTATGCAGGTACCCGGAGATCATCTTGTGCAGAAGGCCTAAAAAGGGCTAAAAGATGTTCCGGAGTTTTATTCGATTGTAGCTTTATTATTATGTATTGCATCCCATTGTAATTGTAAATTATAAAAGTTGCTTAGAATATGTAGAATAAAAAAGGCAATAAATAATTAACCTAAGTTTGAACGGATAACCGCAAGTTAGCGGATCTTAAAGGATGCTCAACCCCTTCCCTTTAGGATAATAAAGAACCCTGATCTAGAATCTCATTAATTTCGCAGACCATTAAATGAAGATTAATTGCAATATTTTTATTGCAATAAATCAAGTGTCCTAATTCACTTAATTAATTAGGTGGCGACTCCTCAAAATCAGCATTATTGCTCCATCTAGGGAACCGCGCCAAAGAACAATGTTGTGGATACCGTTCAGACCCCGAGGTAAAAAACGGGCGCGACACGGTCTATGTGGATTTTTGCTCACAAGGAAAAATTTGATAGTTCATTTGTGAGGCATAAGGCTCGTCTTGTCGGTGATGGTAAGACTCAACAGGTTGGTGTGGATTGTGGTGAAACATTTAGCCCAGTGATCAAGCCGGTTACCATTCGCACTGTGCTCAGCTTGACTCTTTCAAAATCATGACCCATTCATCAGCTAGATGTGAAAAATGCTTTCCTACATGGTGATCTCAAGGAAACAGTGTATATGCATCAGCCCTTGGGTTTTAGGGATACTAGATATCATCATCATGCTTGTTTGTTAAAGAAGTCCTTGTATTGGCTTAAGCAGTCTCAACGAGTTTGGTATAAGAGGTTTGCTGATTATGTTTCGACTATGAGTTTTTCTCACAGCAGGTCTGATAATTCATTATTTATATATCGTCATGGTTCTTCGATGGCTTATATACTATTATATGTTTATGATATTATCTTGACTGCCACTTCTGATGCTTTGCGAAAGTCTATCATGGCAATGCTTAGTTCTGAGTTTGCCATGAAGGACTTGAGTACATTGAGTTATTTCTTGGGAGTTGTTGTTACTCATCATGCAGGTGGATTGTTCTTATCACAGAGGAAGTATGCAACAGAGATCATTGAGAGGGTTGTGATGTCATCATGTAAGTCCATTTCTACTCCGGTTGATACTAAACCCAAGTTGGGTGCTGCAGCTGGCTCTTCCTATGAGGATTCGACCCGCTATCGTAGTCTTGCAGGCACCCTTCAGTATCTTACGTTCACGCGACCTGATATTACATATGTCGTACAACAAGTGTGTTTGTTTATGCATGATCCCAAAGTTGAACATTTGAATGCACTCAAACACATTCTTAGGTACATTCAGGGAACACTTGAGTACGGCTTGCATTTGTATCATTCGTCGACGTTTACACTTGTCTCCTATACAGATGCTGATTGGGGTGGTTGTCCTGACACCAGATGGTCTACGTCTGGTTATTACATGTTTTTAGGTAATAACTTTATCTCATGGTCTGTCAAGCGTCAAGCCACGCTTTCACGTTCAAGTGCATAGACCGAGTATAAAGGGGTAGCCAATGTGGTTTCCGAGTCATGTTGGTTACGTAATCTACTGTTAGAGCTTCATTGTTCTATTGAAAAGGCTACATTGGTGTATTGTGACAATATAAGTGCCATCTACCTTTCTGGTAATCCAGTTCAGCACCAGCGCACTAAACATATAGAGATGGATATTCACTATGTTCGAGAAAAGGTAGATAAAGGACAAGTACGCGTCTGCCATGTTCTGTCTAGATATCAGATTGCAGACATCTTTACAAATGATCTTCCCTCGGTCCTTTTTGAAGATTTTAGAGCGATCTCGTCAGATGAAGACCGCTATGATCGCGGTGTGTGTTAATTGAGGCCCAAAGGCCTGCCGCCGCCAAGCCTTCAGAGCGCCAGCAGCCCCAATCATTAGTGAACAGTGATTTAGTTTTATATATTTGGTATATATTATATTAGTCTTGTACCTTAATTAGACTTGTATTATTACCATAAGTGTATAGTTATTCTTCATATAAAATAGAGATTTAGATGTAAAGTAGGAATAAGATTCTCCTATTGTAACTTGTATATATATGTCTTTCATCAATAAAAATAATGAAAGAATTAATTATTTCAATACTCCTTATTAAAATCACCCCAAGATTTAAAAATCTTCTTAAACTTTGTACACCATTAAGGCACATAGAGGAATATATCATAGAGGACAAATTAGCTAAATCATATTTTTTTTATATTAACAATAATTAGGTAAAAGAATTGTTATAAGAAAATTAAAAAAAGAGAGTTAAGCATAATATTGAGGGGCGGACGCACAACCTCCATTATGGGGGCAAGTGCACCCACTTTCGTCAGAAAATTACACGGTTTAGCTAGGTTAAAATTCTAAATCTTATGTATATATAATGTATGGTGACCCACATATCCCTTATTTATTAAATGTGTGCACCCAGTTGAAAGTATTACTGCGTCCGCCACTGATAATATCATAAATTACAAGAGAAGTAAGTTCTACGAAGCCAAATTTGACGGGAAGTTTTTCTTTTTAGCTTGAATAACTTTGTTGATACAAAATAAAAATAAATAACTTTAGCGGATAATTTACTATAATTGAATGACCATATAAGTTATATATGTACCCGGAAGATTTTATATAACTTTCTAATCTAAAATAATTGGAGGAGAAATGATCATAATCGACCGTTTCATTTACCATTTGTGCTACTAATCTCAAAGAGGGAATTGCCTCCTCGTTAAAGAAATGGGCATATCAAAGATCACAATGAAACGGACCACGATATGTACTTCAATTCGATCGAGGAATGTCAAGAACAAAAACAATGAGTTGATATAAGAGAATATGCCATTGAGTCTTAGGAATGTGCTCTTTTTTTGGGTGGGGTGGGGGTGGGGGGTGGGGTTGTATTTTCCCGTATTATGTTTTACTTGTACCAGTTGTGCAAAATCATAAAGTAGAAACTCTTGAGGTAAAATTGAGCCACAAATGCAGATGCTTCATTTTCAACAATTTAATTCCATGTCACAATTTAGTTCATTTATTTTTTCAATTATCCCCCTTGAGAACCGGTTGAGCTGTCCATGCGGACAATTTAGTTCATTTATGTCTCTTGGAATAGGAGAGAAGCAGCAGCTAAACTGTTTGGCTCAAAATTGAGAAAAATTGGAAAATATTATTTCAAAATCTATTTCTCTACCTTTCTAACTATTAACTCACTTAGGGGTAGTTTGATCATGGGATAAGGTGGGGTAGTGAGTGGTAATGTGTAAAACGGGAAAATAACAACAACAACTATTTGTTAGAAATCTGAAAATGATCAAATATGAGGGCTTGCTGAGTCGATCAAATTCTTGATTTATCCTTAAGATAATATTGCTCTGTATATCCTTTCAACGATTGTAATGACAACTTATCTCCCAAGATAAAACAACAATCAAACAAATGAGCAAAAAAGAACTCAAGTGTTTGCTTTGGAAGAAAGATCTTTGAGTGTTTGTGATTGCAAGAGAGAAAGACAATTTCAGAGAATTGTTGAGTGTAAGATGTCAAATGTGTTTTGCAAATTTTATAGTGTTGAGAAGAAGACCCTCCAACTAGCCAATTTATGGCTTTGAATGACCATGTAATGACCATTAGTATGGAGTTACAATTCAGCCAAGTAATGGCTGAATTCAAGAGCAAAATAATGAAGAGTTAATCCTCCAAAGTCAGCTCAAACGTCATTTTTTATTCTTCTCTAACGGACTGAAAACGGTCACAACGCCGCGGCCCTGCAGGGAGGCGCTGTGGCGCCAGAACTTCAGAGGTGCAACACCGCGGCCCTGCATAGTGGCGCCGAAACTTCAGGGACTTGGCGTCGCGGCCCTGCATGAAGGCGTCGCTGCGCTCCAACACCACGGTCCTTGCCGCCGCGGCGATTCATGACTCGTTTCATCTTTTAACACATTGTACACTTCTTTCTTCATTTACCAACGTGAAACCAACATCATTTGGCCAATAACCGTTTATTACCTTACGTCTCAAACAATTCGTATACTTACCAATATCTCTTCCATTTAAGGAAATTACGATCCTTGACACTACGTGTGCACGTGTGTGGAAACAAGGTTTCCTACCTGCAGGGCCCCAATTGTTCGAGTCATAATTAATAGTATTAACTTTATTTCACGTTTAATAAATATTTCCAACAATCCCCTCTTGGAAGAGATTTTGGTGCACGCGTAAAGTGTCTTTCGAGCAATCACTCGGTGGAACGATGTTGCATCCGGAGAGGTAGCCGGAGCTTTGAACCTTCCATAGTAGAATACCATCAAACATATTTACTGCGCGGTGAACGTGATGTCTTGAATCGTCAGTGTTTAGTATATGCCAAGACAATGGTACCAACACAACACCTTTCCTACTCAATCTTTCTAGTGTTTTGTCTGTCATGGGCTGTGGACACCCTTGGATTCTTAAGTACGTTCATTTGAGGCGGCCTGTCCTCACACTTAAATAGGTGGTCTCCTACAAGGTATCCTGTAATACCCTGCTACACAAGCATTAGGAATCATTAAAAAATTCCCCACCTAACCTCAAATGTTGATGATTTATTAAAGGTTTGGAAATTTATCCTTTACCCCTCTTACAGGTAGCACTTTTTGTCTATCACGGGAACAACTTTGGATTATGTTTCTTAAGAAAGACACATTATCCGAAGTGCTCACGGAACCTTTACAGTTTAGTTTCCCATTGAACCTTATTCCTGGGATCTCCAGTCTGTAAGGTTGGGTGTCCACTCTATCGGTTCTTATTGTTTGAGTTTTAAGTCCATTCCCCTAGACAGACAGAATAACTGATCTTTGGGTATTTCCTTCGTCAAGGAATCTGCGATATTTTCATTAGATTTTATGTAATCAATGGAAATAATACCCGAGGTGATCAACTGCCTAACAGACTCATGTCTCCGTCAAATATGACGAGACTTACTATTGTATATTGAACTTCGTGCCTTCCTGTGAGCCGATCGATCGCGCAGGATCATTACAGAAGACACGGGTTTATCCCAACATGAGACATCCTCTAGAAAACCATGAAGCCACCCAGCTTCCTCTCCTGCTTTATCTAAAGCGATAAATTCCGACTCCATCGTGGATCGGGCAATAAGAGTTTGTCTAGAGGATTTCCAGGACACAACTCCACCACCGATTGTAAAAATATATTCGCTGGTGGACTTGATGTCGTCGCTATCAGATATCAGTTTGCATCACTGTACCCCTCTAGTACCGCTGGATATCTTGAATAGTGTAACCCGAAATGTATCGTGAACTTTAGGAATCGTAGTACCCTCTTCAATACTTTTCAGTGATCCTCACTTGGATTTCGAGTTAACCTAGCCAATTTATTGATTGCATGAGCGATATCAGGTCGAGTGCAGTTTGTGATATACATCAGACTACCAATCACCTGCGCATATCGCTCCTGGTATACGGGCTTACCAAGATGTTTGTCAAACTTTTGACTTATATCCAATGGTGTTGATACTGGTGAACTGTCGAACATCCCAAATTTCTTCAGTACATCCTCGATGTAGTGAGATTGAGATAAGACCAGTCCATTAGATGTCTTAGAGATCTTGACCCCTAAGATGACATCTGCAATGCCCATATCTTTCATGTTAAAACACTATTTTAACATGTTCTTAGTTTCTAGGATTATCCCAGAACAACTCTCAGTGATCAACAAGTCGTCTACATATAGGCATATCATGACGAAGGATTCGACATTTCCTTTCATGTAGGCACATTTGTCACCTCCATTAGTGGCGTACCCTTTTGATAGTAGAGTACTATCAAATTTCTCGTGCCATCGTTTAGGGGCTTGTTTCATCCCGTACAGTGATTTAACAAGCCGACATACTTTTGTCTCTTTTCCTGGATCCACATACCCGTCGGGTTGGTCCATATATATTTCTTCTTCCAAATCACCATTTAGGAAGACAGTCTTAACATCTATTTGATGTATTTCAAGATCCCGCAAGGCGGCGATAGCTATGAACATACGTATGGATGCCATTCTTGACACCGGAGCGTAGGTGTCGAAGTAATCAAGGCTCTCTTTTTAGCGATAGCCCTTGACTACTAACCTAGCTTAGTACTTGTCAATAGATCCATCTGCCTTTAACTTCCGTTTAAGGATCCACTTACAAACCAATGGTTTGTGTCCCAGGGGAAGTTCAGCCAACTCCCAGGTGTGATTATGCAGGATGTATTTTATCTCACTTTCTAAAGCTTCCTTCCAGAGTAGTGCTTCTGGAGTTGACAATGCTTTGATGATTATCAGTGGTTCATTCTGAACCAAATAAGCTACAAAGTCTGGACCGAAGGACTTGTCCTTCTGGGACCTTTTGCTTCTCCTTGGTTCCATCTCTGAATCTTCCAAGTCCTAAGAATCTGGATTACTGAAATTCGGATAATCAACTACTTCAGAATTCACTAGATCTGAACCATTCAGATTTATGTAGTCATCTACCTCTAGATCCTCAAAGGCTTGATCATAACTTCGGTTATGTCTTCAAAGAATCATGCGTTCCTTGATTCCATGATCATATCTTCATAGATGTCTGGATGATCCGACTTATACACTATGAAGCGATAAACACTAATGTTATTGGTATATCCGATGAATATGGAATCCACAGTCTTAGGTCCAATCTTGCCTACTTTGGCATAGGTACTTTTACCTTGGCCATACAACCCCATACCTTTTAAATACTTGTAGGTATGTTTCTTTCCTTTCTATAGCTCGTATGGAGTCTTGTCTTTAACCTTGTATGTGACTCTGTTAAGAATCATATTCGCGGTAAGAACATCTTCTCCCCACATGGTTTGAGGGAGGCCCGAATTGATGAGTATATCATTCATCATTTATTTTAGTGTTCGGTTCTTACGTTCAGCAACCCCGTTTGATTGAGGTGAGTAAGGAGCCGTTGTTTGATGAATTATACCCGATTGGGTACAAAGTTTTTCAAAAGGCGCTACATATTCTCCCCCTCTATCGCTACGGATAGTTTTAATCCGTCCGCCTAGTTGATTCTCAACTTCTGCTTTGTAGCGTTTGAATGCTTCAAAAGCTTCATCTTTACTTTTTAGTAAGTAAATATAATAAAACCTTATGCCATCATCTATGAAAGTCACAAAGTACTTGTTCCCCCCTCTAGTTTGAGCGAACTTCAAATCACATATACCTGTGTGTATAAGTTCTAGAGGAGCGGTATCCCTTTCGACGGATCTAAAGAGACTCTTGGAAAATTTAGCCTCTACGCACACCTCACACTTACGTTGAGAGTTTATGTCGATAGATGGCAATAATTCAAGCTTTATCAATCTTTGGATAGATTGATAGTTAACATGTCCTAATCTATGATGCCATAAATTAGATGACTCAATCAAGTAAGTAGAAGGTGCAATTGTATTGATAGTTGAAGCAGAAGGCATTACAGGTGCAACATTAAGATTAAAGAGGCCTTCACGGACGAAGTCCCTTCCTACCAGAGTTCCATTCTTAGTGATTACAAATTTGTTAGCCTCTAATACTAGCCTAAAACCAGCATTTACTAACAAAGGTCCAGAAATCAGATTTCTACAAATTTTTGGGACATGCATCACTTCCTTCAGAGTCAGATCATTTCTGGATGTCATCTTTAGGACCACCTTTCCTACCCCCAGTACCTCTGAAGAAGAATTATTTCTCATGAACAACTTCTTGTCTAAGACTAGTGTATAAGTGAAGAAAGCTTCTTTATTGGAACATATGTGACAGGTGACACCTGTGTCCAACCACCATTGTACCGTATTCTCAACGAGGTTTGCTTCAAGAACCACCGCTGAGAACTCCTGAATCATATCGTCTACGAGCGTGTCTTCGACGATGTTAGCCTTGGCCTTGCCTTTGGCCTTATTCTCACGTTTGAGCTTGCGGCAGTCTTTGGCTATGTGACCAAATATACCACAGTGATTACACTTGCCCTTGAACTTTTCAGTTGTTTGGGGATTGCCTTCCTTCTGGAACTTCCACTTCTTTCTTGAGTTCCCTTTGATTTCCGTCAGATTTGCCTTAGCCTCAGCGGGTTATTTCCCCTTTGACATGGTCTTCTTATTGTCCTTATGAATCTGGAGTTTGACAACAAGTTCGTCTAAAGTCATCTCCTTCGTTTTGAGTTTTAGATAGTTCATAAACTCACCCACGAGGAGGCAAAGCGATCAATGCCCCAACCAAGAATTGTTCGTTGGGATTTAATCCTTCCAAATCCAGGTGATGTAGAATCATTTGAAATTCCTGGACCTGGGATGTCACACTTTTGTTGTCCACCATTTAAAATTTCAGGAACTTCCCAATGATGAGCTTCTTACTACCCGCATCTTGAGTGTTGTATTTCTTCTGAAGTTTGTCCCATAACTGCTTGACAGTTTCAACGGTGCAATATACCGTGTATAGTGGATCAGACAAACTGTTTAGAATATAGTTCCTTTACATGAAATCACTATGTTTCCATGTTTCGCGAATCATCCTCATGTCATCAGTGACATGGTTACCCTGGCCCCATCCCGCCAAATCATTTGCTTGAGGGTCCACGTCTTCCCCAACTAGTGGAGGGTCTTCGGTTATGAAACGTGACATTCCCATAACCGTAAGGAAAAACATCTTTTGCTGCCATCTCTTAAAGTGAGTGTCCATGAACTTTTCAGGACGTTTATGGTGAAAGCAACAGGTGTAGGGGCAGTGACGCCCCCTTGAGTAGTTGCAAAGGCGTTAGAAATGCCTCCAGCAGGAGCATATATGTTGTTGACGCCTTGGACAGAAGCATAAGCACTATAAGTCCCTGGAGAAGAAGTGGAGGTATTGGTTGTGCCAAAACCAGTGTTGACACTAGTTGTGCCAAAAACAGTGGTAGCACTAGAAGTGCCAAAAGCCGTGGTTTGGAAGACATTAGGAATGATTGGAATGTAGACAGTGTCATTGCCTTGAGTGGTGGGATTGAAGGCAGTGGGATTGCCTTGAGCATTGACGTTGTTCAAAGTGTTGAATTGATCTTCAGCAGACATGTTGTTGTTGTTGAAATAGCGAATATTATCTTAAGCTTGTGAGTGTAATGTGTAAAACGGGAAAATAACAAAAACTATTTGTTAGAAATCTAAAAATGATCAAATATGAGGGCTTTAGTCGACCAAATTCTTGATCTATCCTTAAGATAATATTGCTCCGTATATCCTTTCAACGGTTGTAATGGTAACTTATCTCCCAAGATAAAACAACAATCAAACAAATGAGCAAAGGGAACTCAAGTGTTTGCTTTGAAAGAAAGATCTCTGAGTGTTTGTGATTGCAAGAGAGGAAGACAATTTCAGAGAATTGTTGAGTGTAAGATGTCAAGTGTGTTTTGAAAATGAGCCAAAGGCCTCATTTTATAGTGTTGAGAAGAAGACCCCCAACTAGCCAATTTATGGCTTTGAATGACCAAATAATGGTCATTAGTATGGAGTTACAATTCAGCCAAGTAATGGTTGAATTCAAGAGCAAAATAATGAAGAGTTAATCCTTCAAAGTCAGCACAAACGTCAGTTTTTATTCTTCTCCAACGGATCAAAAACGTCACACAGCCTCGCAGGAGGCGCCGTGGCGCTGTATCTCGTAGGCGCAGCTGCCTCGCAGAGTGGCGCTGTGGCGCCGAAATTTCAGGGACTTGGCGTCGCGCCTCGCGATGGCGCCACGCGCTCTAGCACCACTCGCCTCGCCGCGCGATTCATGACTCGTTTCATCTTTTAACACATTGTACACTTCTTCCTTCATTTACCAATGTGAAACCAACGTCATTTGGCCAATAATCGTCTATTACCTTATGTCTCAAACAATTCGTATACGTACCAATATCTCTTTCATTTAAGGAAATTACGATTCTTAACACTACGTGTGCACGTGTGTGGAAACAAGGTTTCCTACGTGCGGGACCCTAATTGTTCCAGTCATAATTAATAGGATTAACTTTATTTCACGTTTAATAAATATTTCCAACAGATACTATATGTTCAAGAAAAACATAGTACAATATTCCTTCCGTTCTTAAATAAATGGTGTTTTAGCCTTTTCAAAATAAGCGATGTTTTAGAATTTTAAGAAGAAATTGACCTTATTCTTTCAAAATTACCCCTATACATAATCAATAATCATTAAGTAGCTTTTCATTTTCTAGGCATTCATAATTTTCTAGGAGTGAATTTTTTTTAAGGGTTGTGCATAAGTTAAAAAAGATCATTTATTATGGAACGGGAGAGTACATTTATGTGCGACAGAATGTGCTAAGATTTTGCTCATCAAAATTGAAATGCTTGATCCCCTAAGACCTGTACTCAGAGCATATGCGTTAAAATATACTCCAATGTAAGAATAATACTATACGTTTTTCTCTTCACTATAAAAGAGTTTCAAGTAGTAGAAATGTTCATCCATAACAATTGGTGAAGTGATACAATTCAAACTGTGTGGATGCATTACTGGGCTAATCTTCTTTGGCAAATAGCCACAACTTCACTGTTATTTAGTGCAAGTTTGGTCATTAATTGCCAAAGAAGATTTGCCCCGTAACACAGCCATACAATATTATAGTAGTCACTTCAACATTTGCAACAAATTAAAAGGTAAATAGGTAAGAATGGATCTTCGGCCTAACTCAACCCCAAAAGCTAACTTGTAGGGTGAAGATTGTCCAAGTCCATATAAGGAGTCCATGTTCTCATTTTATTATCGGTGTGAGACTCTTAACACTCTCCCGCACGCCCAGACCCCGTTAACTGGAGCGTGGATAATATAATTTGAGGGCCCAACATCAGTGAACAAAGAATTGTGTTAGCGAATATTCTTCAAATAATCACAGTATATATTGTATTTATTAGTATCATGTATTTAAGGTAACGTAAGATTCTTACTGTATTAAGAATCACTTTTGTACAACTATATATATTCTGATTAGTGAAAGATATCCCTAAGGGAAATTATTCCAACATCTTACAAATTGGAATGAGTCTGACTCTGATACCATGTAAGAATGGATCTTGGGCCTAACTCAACCCCAAAAGTTAGCTTATAGGGTGAGGATTGTCCAAGTCCATATAAAGAGTTCATGTTCTCAAAAAACATTTTCTATTTTATAATTTTTCCAATATATATATTCATCGAAAGAATTTGAGGATTCAACGCAAAACTTTTAGGTAATGGAAAGAGTAACCCAAAGTATTATATACACTTATAATAATTCTTATACAAGTCACAACCGACGTGGGACAAATGTATTATCTAACACCCTACATGAATTATTGCATATTTTTTTGGCTTTTACATGAATTATTTGATTTCTTTCGACTTTTTTTTTATGAAGTAGGAAGAGAGGATTCTCGACAGAAGTGGGCCTGGAGTAGAGGAAGACATATTGGGCTCAATTGGACCTGCAGCAAATGCCAATGGTTCGATGGGCTGGGAAGACGTTGGGAGAGAAGTGCGGCCCAGAGCAGCTCCATAGGCCTAGTTGAGGGAGGGAAGTTCAAAGAGATGGAACATTAACAAGAGAAAGTAATACTGTCGAAACGGGCTCACCAATGTTTGGCTATGATATCATATTAAATATACATGTGATCGTTATATCGAAAAGTTTCATACCTCTCACAAGCGGACCGTACTCATTTAATTTCTTATGGATCAAACACGTGAAAAAGTCTTTAATAATGGACGACGTGTGACTTGAATTATGATCTTTGCCTACTCTGATATTATATAATTTGAACATTCAATCCAAAACCTTACGGAGGGAGGGAGCGATCAGAACATTATAAACCCTTATAAAACTCAACATTTTGACAAATAGCTAATGAAGCCTAACTTAGCAACCTTTTTAAAGTATTGGGAAAAAACCCGATTAAAATCTTGTATTCGAGATCACAAATTCAACATTATTGTAAAACATTGATTAAAGGTGTATATATACAAGTTATAATAGAAAAATCATTTTCCTATTCTACATCTAAAACTCTATTCTTGGAGACTAATTATACAATTATAGTAAGACTACAAGACTACAAGACATTAATATACAAGTGTAATATACAAAATATATCATAACTAAATCTACACGGTATGGGCTGTACACGGCTGGACGATATGGGCTGGCCCAAAGTCTCAGCTTTAGGCTTTTGACATATACTCAATATACATACAATATTCATATATATCATGTGTATATTATATGTATATTTAACAATTATACTTGCCATTTTGTTAGTCGGTTTTAAAAAAAAAAATCAACTACAATACTTTTATTGTCTTTTAAATTAAAACACAACCGTCAAATCAAACATAACCTTTGAACATACATTTCCACAGTAACTTTTTATTTAAAATTCGAGTTTACCGTTCTTCTTTTACTCACTAACTACACTATCAAGTATATTTATTGATCAATAGTAGAAATTAATTTTAGAAAATCGCTAATTTCTTACGTATGTTTCATCGTAATTATGCTCGTTGGCAAGGGAATTCCGATGCAAAATCCGTTGGAAACTTTACCGACGAGCCAATTTTTGAAGGATACCGTGAGAAATTAGTGATTTGTTGGCAGTGTTTTTTAATATTACCGGTGAATTGTATTTTGTGATTGTAGGTTGGTTACTATATTTAACACATTACTAATTAATGTTCATCAAGAGATTTTCAGGTAATCATCTTAAATGATCTGATTGCATAAATATTTTACACCGTTAATACCTAGAACGTAAACTTCTTTGGGAATCCATTTTTGTACGTTGTGGTGAAGCAATTAATTTATAAATATTTTTAAATGAAAATTATTTGATTTCTGACCTTGAACCAGCCATACCGGGAATGTAACCTTTTTTCATGATTTGAGAGGATGTATATATAATATAATGCTCGGGTTACTGATTTAAATGAGGGTAAAAAATAAGAGAATTTAAAACTCTTGATAATTCTTTTTCTTTTAATTTTAGGTGCGAATTAAGAGGGAAGAATCTAATAAATAAAAAGAGAAAACTACACAAGCTTTGTGATTGTGAAAACTTAAAACATAATGAGAAAGGTCTAGAAAAGTGCAAAAACTTGAATAGGAATTGGTCTAGAAGTATATGCTAATCATGATCATCTCAAAAATTAATGTATTTTTTTTTCAGACTTCGACTGTTTTCTTCTATCGTATGATTTCGGATTTTAGAAGCTATATATAAGATGTAGTGATACCTTTAATAGTATGAGGTCTTTCAAGGAAAATCGTACAGAATTGGTCCAAAACGTACAGTATCACACCATGTTAAGAGTATTTTCAACTGTTTTGGCACAACAACTAATATCAGAGCCAGTGGTCCATTAATACGAGTATGGAGATGGAGAGGTGATGACATGGATCCCGACTTAGTGCATTTTCCCATCTACAAGCCGATTTAATGCCTTATTCGTAGCTTTGGAGACACATACACAAAAAAGAAGCCAGTGGATGTTGGGGTACATATATACTTGGTTGTTGTTAGTTGGCACACAATTAATCTCTAGATAGGCCCATGAGGTGATATATCATGTGAAACTTAGTTCGAGAGGAGATTGTTTTGTGTGTGAAAAAAGTCTCACATTGATGGCTGTAGATATAACAACAATGTTAATGGTAGACTTTTAGGGAAAATCGTGTGGACTTGCCTAAATCAGACAATATCATTATCATACAATGTTAAGAGTATCTTCTGGCAGTTCTAGTCGAATATGAAGCTCCCACGACCAATTGTATTTGTTGGAATGCGTGATCATCTCATCTAATTCTAAGTTGGGTGAGAGCATACCTTTTTTTGGTCGAACTATCCACATTTATTAATTCACCAACAAAATAAAAGGTCCCAAATTACAGCAACTGCAACCAGCAGAACTACTCAAAGAAATAAAAACGACCACCACTACTCTGTACTACTTCTATCTCTATCTATATTCCCTGTACAATAATTCTATGTAATGTATCCTCTACCCAGTTCCTATCTTTACAAGTATAGCGTTTATGTAGTATCTCCAAAATCTTGTACTTACTATCCAACATAACCTTCTTCACGATGATTTTTAGATGGGGCACTCGCAAGTTCCATAATGCATCATTCCTATCCAGCCATACATGGTATATTACTGCAGCTATGACTGACCAGATGAATGTTCGACTTACCTTCCCTTTAGCCTTCCTTACTGCTCGGCTTCATATGCCCTGTATCTCCAAATTTTGTATGTTGATCTGCAACCAA
Organism: Przewalskia tangutica; assembly: GCA_029844215.1. Classification (NCBI taxonomy): domain Eukaryota; kingdom Viridiplantae; phylum Streptophyta; class Magnoliopsida; order Solanales; family Solanaceae; genus Przewalskia; species Przewalskia tangutica. The sequence continues at coordinate 2,504,833 of CM056719.1, forward strand.
TCCAGCACTTCCCTCAGACAAGTGTGTGAGAATGTGCATTGAAAGAATAAGTGATCTCTAGTCTATGGATTTCACCTACATAGAAAACGGGTATCATCCTGGCAGATCCATTAGTGCATTGATATATTAGCATTATTCCAGACCCTCTCCAGCTTGGCCATTGTTCACCAACTCCCCTCCTCCATAAGTAGCCACTGTGCACAGTATACTTTCCTGTAGCAGCTAACCACCAATTTTGAACATACCCTGATGCAAATATCTCCTTCATTTCACATACTTTCTTCCAATACCAATAGCACTCCACCGGTGCTGTGCACTGCCACCAGTTTTCCTCCTTCAAATATTTATGGTTTATCCATTTCCCACATAGATTGTCAGACTTGCTTGCAATATTCCACACATATTTTGTCACAGCAGCCTCATTCCATGCAATGCAATCAGTAATTCCTAACCCCTCCCTGCTTGATCTACACACTAAGTCCCAACCAATTAAGGGTGCTTTAGTAGTGTGTTCCCGACCACTCCATGTGTGGTAATATGGAGCGTTTACAGGTATGTGATGCTAACTCTCTATGTGTGGTAACTTTATTAATCATTCCCATGCCTCGTTCATTAAGATTACTATGAATTTCTTCAAATATATAGATTATGCCCTAGTTCATGAAAAGTCTAGAACTTCTATCTTTTAATAATATAACCTCGTAGTTGTTCATAATTATCACTTCGAATATTATGAACTCATTATGTAAAATGTGTAGACCCATGTTTGATATCCCACGAGTCTCAATCATGACAATTCAGTATTATGAACAGTTAATGCTTCAAACGTCATAATAAGTCCATATGTCGCAGTATAGTTGAGAAACGAAACTAAAAATTATATTGTAATGCATGACGCTGGAATACTGATACTTCTTAAAAAAGGGCAGCAATATGATGGAGCCATATGTTACACGCCTACGTTATGATTTACATGATGATGAAATATGATGACACTATAGTTTAGGAACTCAAAACAAGATTCACGAAATCATAAAGAGTTTAAAAACATAATTGTATCAATTGACAAGCATGCCTAAATTCAAGAATGCTTATGCATAGTAATATTCTATATCCCATGAATAGTTCATGAGGTCATGTATTAGTTCAATATAGTAATAGTCAATACTGCATATCATCACCTCAATATGTTTTCATGTTTCATAATAGAAACTCTCAGTATCCCATAACAGTGCTACATTATGACTCTAAAGATTCACGTTAGAACTATAGTTACGTATATAGCCTGGTGGTGAATGATGTACCCGTCATGTTATGAAGCATGGTGCATGATGATATGATATATAGCCTGGCAGTAGATGATGATGTCCGCCATTTTATGAACCATAATGCATTATGATGTATAGCCTGGTAGTGGGTGATGTTGCCCTCCATATCATGACCCATGGTGCATTGTTTGAGATACCTATTCTCTAAGTTAAAAATGGATTATGAACCCCTATGGTTCATTACAGAACCTCTTGATCACCCCATGTTAAGAAAATTAGTATGCTCAATAACACTTATGTCTATGTTTCAGTTTCAGTTCAGCTTTCAGTATTCATATTTATCTTATAGTCATGTATTTAGGTTTTCCATTCCCTCGATAACCCCAAAGCTATTTGTTGTTTCCGTTGGTTTTACATGCTAGTGCAATTCAAATTTACTAACACCCCTTTTCCCCAAGGCCTGCACATCACGATGCAGTAATGACTTTCAGGATGACGCATCTGCACGCTAGGATCTCTGGTATCAGTTGAGTTGGTGAGCCCCAGTCTTTCAGGGCCTTATAATTTATTTTGCAGTCTTTATAGTTTATTACAGACAGTTAGGTATATCGGGGGCCTTGTCCCGATAAACAATTAGCATCTCAATACTCTTCAGAGGCTTCATAGACTAGAGTAATGGTTAGACAGAGTTTATCAGATTTTTATGTTTGTCGTGTTGGCACTTTTACTAAGTTTAGACTTATTCAATATTTTTCGCACTTAATGATTATTCAGTCAGACTTTTGGTACATCAATATGTGTTAGTTTAATTCCTCTTTCAATATGTTTTGATATCACATGTTGATTTTGATTCATTCGGTCACATGCAACCAGACACCAAGTGTCGTGTTACGTCTAGGCCATGGTTCGGGACGTGACACAACCCCCTTTTTCCTTCTATATATATTTCCATGGATCCCTCCATTGATTGCAATTACATAATGAGGGGTTGAAACACATTCCATCACCCATTTTATAAACTTAGTGGGAAAGTTCAACCCATAAATATAGCATTTCTTCCACAAATCCGCACTCCATAGGGTCATAAGCTTTCCTAAGGTCAATATTGATTAGACAACTCTTTGTGGTGTTCTTCCTATTGTATAGCCTGACCAAGTCCTGGCATATAAGGATATTCTGCACAATTGTCCTTCCTGCCACAAATGCCCTTTAGTTCTCGGATATGATACTTGGCAGGACCTCTTTTCATTCTTTGACATAGCATTTTGAAGATGATCTTGCATACTGTGTTGCAGCAAGAGATTGGTCTAAAGTCACTCACACTATCATGTGTGGTCTTTGGAATAAGTGTTATGATAGTGTCATTAACCCCTCTCAACATCTTCCCAGTTCTAAAGAATTCTAGGACCTCCTCTACCATGTCATGTCCCACTGTATTCCATGTGTATTTTTAAAATTGACTACCATAGCCATCTGGTCCAGGGGATTTATTCCCTTCAATGGCCCATAGAGCAGCTTTCACCTCAGTTGTTTATATAATCAAATGTTTATTTAATTATGTTTTTAAAACGCTCCTCGCGTGCAGGTTGACTATTTTTTATGATCTAAGCACGTGCAAATTCTTTTTAAAATAGATAATAGTGAAACTCGAACTTATAACTAGCGTCATATAAGCCTCTAATACCTCATCAACATGGCTCACCAAAATACCATAAATACCATATTAATGCAACTCAACTCTCAAAGTATATTTTCTAACTCTTCTCTTATAAACCGTATCTCAATAGCTAAGTTCATTCACTTGAACTCATTGATTACCTTATAGTACTCATCATTGATGTTGCTTATATATAGATGCATATTTCGATGAAAACTAAAAACAATACTTACCTTTATTGCAAACGTTGTATTGGCAGTTATTATATTGTATGGGTGAGTTACGGGGCAAATCTTCTTTGGCAATTAATGACCAAACTTGCACCAACTAATAGTGAAGATGTGGCTATTTGCCAAAGAAGATTAGCCCAGTAATGCATCCACACACGGTTTGAATTGTCTTTTTACCAATTGCTTTGATGATGAACATTTCTAATACTTGAAACCCTTTTTATAGTAAAGAGAAAATGTAGTATATATTCTTTCATTGAAGTATATTTTAACGCATATGCTCTGAGTAGTCTTAAGGAATCATGCATTTGAAGTGCAAAATCTTAAAAAAGCAGTAGTATTATACTACTATGTTTTATTTCTCCGTCTTCTTTATATATGACTATTATGTTAATGATCCGTTAAATCAGGCACTCAGAATAGAGTGTTCAAAAATCGGTCCGGACCGGAAAAATGGACCGAACCGGACCATAAAAGACTGGACCCAAGACAACCGGTCCGGTCTTCGGGTCGGGAATTTTTTTTCCCCGGGTTCCGGTCCGGTATGGTCCGGGTTTGGACCGGTGAACAACCCTAACCGAGAACAAGAGTTACATTTTGTAACGACTAGTTAATACAACAACATATCCAGTGAAATCTCATAATGTGGAGTCTGAGGAGGGTAGAATGTACACTAGTTAAATAATAGTATGTAAATTATGTCTTCTCTGTTAGCATATAAGATTCCTATTTTCCAGTTTTGTCCTAGTCTTTAGGAGAGTAGTTTAATTATCATGCGTTTTTTACCTATCTTTTAGGGTAATCTTTGTTAGTAGTTCCAGATTTATAGAATTACTTTTCTTATTAGTAAAACAAAGTAGTATGTCACTCAATTGTCATCCACTGAATCAGAAAAAAGGGTATTTATTGGATAATCATGTTTTGACCAATCCTAGCTAGTACAATTAGTTATTCAGATACCTGAAAATGTAAAAATAAATTGAGACTTCAGATTAATTATTCGTCTGATTTAAATTACGAAGGTAAAAAGGCATTTCTTGTCTTGTTCTTAAAGTGAAAAGTGAGTTCTAGAAACTGAGAATATTATGGCATATTACAAAACATTAAAATAGCATCTCCTATGCTTTCATCCAGAAATATTGCTGAGTCTGATTGGGGTGGTTGTCCGGATATGGTTATTGTATGTTTCTTGGAGATAACTTGGTCTCATGGTCTACAAAGCGACAGTCAAAATTATCCAGCTCAAGTGCAGAGACTGAGTATCGAGGGGTAGCCAATGTGGTATCTGAATCATGTTGGTTACGTAATCTTCTATCTTCATTGTCCCATTCAAAAAAGTTACCTTGGTATATTGTGACAATATTAGTGCAGTCTGTCTTTCTGGTAATCCGGTTTAACATCAGCGCACTAAACACATCGAGATGGATATCCACTTTGTTCGCGAAAAGGTAGCTCGTGGACAAGTACGCGGCTTACATGTCCCTTCTAGGTACCAAATTGGAGACATTTTTACTAAGGGTCTTCCTTCGGTTCTATTTGAAGATTTTAGGGACAGTCTCAGCGTACGACGACCGCCCGCTATGACTGCGGGTGTGTGAAGTATACCGTGATATACATGGTATACACGACATATACAATGTCTTGTGTGTACCGTGTATATCACGAAAACACAGATTAGGAGACCGTGATATACACGGTATACACAGCCGTGTATATCACGGAGCTTATTTGGTAATTATGTTTTTGTATATAATTAGCATTGTTCACTTACCATAATTGTAGAATTCTTGTACAAATAAAATAGGGTTTCGGGAGTAGAATAAGAATAGGATTTTCCATATTATGGAGATCGTAAATTATATATATACTCATTCATTAATGAAAATAATCAAAGAATTATTTATTTGCGTTTCATTGAATATAAGCAGAATTAAGGAAGAAGAAACATCTGATTATGATCGATTATTGGAACTCAAGGCGTTTCTGATTTTGATCGATTATTGGAACTCAAGGCGTTTGATGAGCAAGGGTCAAGCGTCTAGTAGATGCTGGGTTAACAAAAGTACTGCATATGTTGTCATGAACAAGTCAAAACTGATCACGAGCTGAACTACGGGACATTCAGATTTAAGGTTCCCATCATAAACTTTGAAGGCATTGACAAGGATTTAGTTCGGCATGCTAAAATCATCAAAGAAATTGCAAATGTCGGCAAAATTCGGGGCTTCTTTCACACAGTCTCATGGAATTCCAAGACACTTTATTGATCAGATGATAGATGGTGTGCACAGTTTTTTTGAACAGGATCTAGAAATATGCTGAAATCAGACTACTGATAACAAGAAGCTAAAGGCAATCATCCATACGGCCAGACGAACATGGAGGTTTCTCATCGTTATAGAGACGTTATGCAAGTCGCGCGGATGGATTGGCTTAACATGCTACGTTAACGTCAAGAGGACTTCAAACTAGTTCTCTAGGTTATGCCTTGTTATTTCATATTTAAAGAAGGAAATCAGGAATTACGCTAACGTTGTATAAAATTTAATATATACAATATAATTTTCAATATATATGATATTCTGTAATTTTTTGCCGAAGGATGTTCCACCGATCACCTTTCGATCTATATATGTGGCCAAGACACGTGCTTATAAGTTGCTTATAATTAGCATACTTCGAGACAATTAAACAAAAGTTTTTATTTTTACCTTTATTGCAAACTTTGAAGTGACTGCTATTGTATAGTAATATTGTATGGGTGAGTTACGGGGCAAATCTTCTTTGGCAAGTAATGATCAAACTTGCACCAAATAATAGTGAAGTGTGGCTATTTGCCAAAGAAGATTAGCCCAGTAATGCATCCACACACAGTATGAAGTCTCTCTTTTACCAATTGCTTTGATAAACATTTCTAACATACTTGAAAGTCTTTTATAGTTTAAGAGGAAAAGGTAGTATTCTTTCTTTGGAGTATATTTCAATGCATATGCTCTGTGTAAGGACTAAGGAATAATGCTCCAAAATATTAGTACCTTCTTTCACACTTAAAATATATACCTCTTCGACATTTCAGTTTATGTGATTTCTTTTTTAGTATTGACAGAATATACCGTGATATACACGGCTTATACAACAGTGTATATCACGATATCACGTGTATTCCAGCAGCTTTGGAACGTGATATACACGGCATATACAGTTGTGTATATCACGGTTTTGGAGCAGAATTTTAAGTTACCATAATTGTATTTACTTAGCATTGTACACTTACCATAATTGTATAATTATTGTACAAGTAGAATAATGCTTTAATGGAGGGGGTATGAAAGCATGGACCAATAAAGTTCGGACAATATTATTAATGGTACGGATTTTTCGTTTCTCTTATCCTCATACTTCCACAAAATGGGAAAGTCGAACGCAAAATTCGTACCATTAATAATATTGTCCGAACTTTAGTGGTTCATGCTTCCGTACCCCCTCCTTTTGGCATCATGCTCTACAAATGGCTACTTATCTTCTTAACATACTTCCTACCAAAGGTTTGGCATATTCCTGCTCTCTTCATCTCTTATATAATAAGACTCCTTCGTATTCACATTTTAGGGTCTTTGGATGCTTATGTTATCCACTCTTTCTGTCAATTACAATTAACAAACTTCAAGCTCGTTCTACTCCTTGTGTATTTTTGGGTTATCCATCTAACCATCGTGGTTACAAGTGTTTTGATTTAACGTCTAATAAAATCATCATTAGTCGCCATGTTATTTTGATAAAACCCAATTTTCATTTGCAAAAGTAAGTAGTCCCGGGCCTAATTCGTATATTTTTTTAGATGACGATGTCTCCCCGTATATTATTCACCATTTATCAGACTTTCCCCACACCCAAAATCTTTCAGTGGGACCACTGCCCGTTGCACCCACTGTTCCGCCACATCCCACTATTTCCAGTGTTGTTTCTGCCCCCCAATTTCTGTTGTTGGACCGGTTGCCCAGCCCAATACCGAAATTGTTCCTACTATAATTCCTACTTCTGCCCCAGCTACTATTTCTCATATTGGTCCAGCGGCCCACTGCCTGCTGGCCAACTCGTCTCCCATCCAAATTTCTCCCAAAATCTACTCAATTCTCCCTCGAGTCATAGACCGGTCACTCGTAGTCAATGGGATATTTTTAAATCAAAAATATATTTTAATCTACAGTCTAATGTTCTTAAATTCCCCTACCCTGTAACTCAGTATCCGCATTAAATTACCCAAATGGGCTATGAACGACGAATATGATGCTCTTATTGAAAATAAGGCGTGGGAGTTGGTACCTCGTCCTTTTGGTGTTAATATTATTCGGTCTATGTAGAGTTTTACTCATAAGAATAATTCTGATGGTTCCATTGCGAGACATAAGACACGTATTGTAGGTGATGGTAAGACTCACCAGGTTGGCATTGATTGTGGTGAGCCATTTAGTTCGGTGGTAAAACAAGATACCATTCGCACTGTTCTTAGTCTGTCTCTTTCGAACGCTTGGCTCATTCATCAGTTAGATGTGAAAAATACTTTGTTACATGATGATCTTAAGAAGACCGTTTACATGTATCATCCCTTGGGTTTTCGAGACCCCAAATATCCTTATCATGTCTGTTTATTGAAGAAGACTTTGTATGGACTTAAGCAGGCCCCACGGGTTTGGTATAAGAGATTTACAGACTATGTTTCCTCTATTGGGTTTTCGCACCGCAGGTCTGATAATTTATTGCTCATATATCGTCGTGGTACTTCCCTGGCTTATATACTATTATATGTGGATGATATTATCTTGATTTTTTCTTTTGATGCTTTGCGCAAGTCTATCATGGCATTGCTCAGTTCTGAGTTTGCTATGAAAGACTTAGGGCCCTTGAGTTACATTTTGGGGATTGTTGTCACTCGTCATGTAGGTGGGTTATTCTTATCACAACGAAAGTATGCAGCTAAGATCATTGAGTGAGCTGGTATGTCCTCGTGTGAGTCTACTTCTACTCCAGTTGATACTAAACCCAAGCTGAGTGTTGCGACTGACTCACCTTACTAGGATCCGACCCACTATCGTAGTCTTGCAGGGGCTCTTCAGTATCTTACTTTCACGAGACCAGATACTACGTATGAAGTACAACATGTGTGTTTGTTTATGCATGATCCCAGGGTTGAGCACATTATTCGATACATTCAGGGGACACTTGACTATGGCTTACATTTATATCCTTCATCGACATCTACATTTGTCTCGTATACAGATGTTGATTAGGGTGGATGTACAGATATCAGACGATCTACGTCTGGCTATTGTATGTTTCTTGGAAATAACTTAGTCTCATGGTCTGCGAAGTGTCAGTCTACATTATCCCGCTCTAGTATAGAGGCCGAGTATCGCGGGGTAGCCAATATGGTCTCTGAATCCTGTTGGTTACGTAATCTCCTCTTAGAACTTCATTCTCCCATTTAAAAAACTACTTTGGTTTATTATAATAATATTAGTGTCGTCTATCTTTCTGATAATCCGGTTCAACACTAGCGCACTAAACACATCGAGATGGATATTCACTTTGTTCACAAAAAGGCAGCTCGTGGACAATACGCGTCTGTCATGTCCCTTCCAGATATCAAATTGCAGACATATTTACTAAGGGTCTTCCATCGATCCTTTTTTGAAGATTTTCGAGACAGTCTCAGCGTACGAAGACCTCCCGCTATGACTGCGGGGGTGTGACAGAATATACCATGATTACACGTCTTATACAACAGTGTATATCACAATATAGCACGTGTATTCCAGCAGCTTTGGACCATGATACACATCGGATATAAAGTTGTGTATATCACAGTTTTGGAGCAGAATTTTAAGTTACCATAATTGTATTTTTTTAGTATTGTACACTTATCATAATTGTAGAATTATTGTACAAGTAGAATAAGGTTGTGGGAGTATAATAGAAATAGGATTTTCTCTATTATGGAAATTGTATATATACTATTTCATTAATGAAAATAATTGAGAGATTATTTCTTTCAAGTATGTTTCAAAAAGAATGACACACTTTTAAAACAATTAATTTTACACTTATCATTTTATTCTCAATAAAAAGCTTTTATAACTAAATAAATATTATCCCATGTTAAGGTCAGAAGACATACTATAATATGTATTAGACTATTACGTTAAAAAAAGTTAATTTATTTGTTTAATCAATGACGAAAAGAGTTCCATTTCTTGTCCCTTTCCCCTATTTCTATAAGCTTCCAAGTTTTCCATATATAACTTCGGGAAAAAGAGGTACTATTGGGCTTTAAAGATCCTTAATTGGTTGAGGTTGTGTGAATGAGAATTATAGGGAAAATTAGAAATTTGAGTAAATTTTTTTTTTTTTGGATGAGAACTTTGTTCCACATTGGTGGTGGAAAGAGAGATTTGTGTGATTATTTATGCAAGCACATCTTTTTGCTCATAAAGAGTTGAGAAGAGAGTCTCCCCTCGAGTTGTTGTCGTTCGGCTCTGGCTGATTTCAATATTTTCAATTTTATGCATTTTACGTTTGTCTAGTTTAATTCAAATTTCCGGTTTTATTAATTTTGAACACAGATGTAATAACAAAGTACAATAGATATTATTGGAGAAGTTATTCCTTGACCTTCAAATTAGAAGTAAAGTGAATTTTGGAGTATATTTGATCAGAATTTATGTCAACATTAACAAATCATTGTGACACTTATGAGAAATCAACAATGAAAGCCTACGTCCAATCACTTCTTTTTGAACTTATAACAGCATAATATCACAAAAGGGAAAAACAAAGTGAGATCTCTAAAAGTTCTAGAACATGATTCCATGAAAAAGAAACTAAGTCATGAGAATTTCAAGCTGTTGAATAGTCTTAATGGCATTTATTGGCATATGCTTTCTTGTAATCATAGGATATCCAGTATAGGTGCCAAGAACTCGAGCTCTCCATATGCTAAGAGATTGGATTTACATTTTAGGGGTGTCAAATTTAGCTGATAAAAAGTATAATCCGTGCAGACGCGAGTTGGTTGAGCTAGCATATGTTCGTTGAGGCTAATTTGGGCAGTGTCATTCACACGAATGCCCCTATCTTGGGGTGGTCTCATAACGTTGACTCTCATATTGTTGGTCTTTAGTTTTTTTTTCTTTTGGCACTTTAACTAACAGAAAATGACAGAAAATACACCCGACATCAAAAAAATAAAAAGCAAATCGACCTATCTAGGGCGGACTAACGAAATAATTATAGGGTGGATCGACTAAAATAAAATAAAAAAATATATTTAGCGCTCAAATAACTATATTACAATAGTAATTTATGTTTTTTCGAATCACGAAAATCATTGACAATAGCATATATGTCAAAGTCATCGATAATTTCTCTTTCAATATGCAATAGCAAAGTATTAGTAAGATGATCATCTGACATTTTGTTGCGGAGTCGACTCTTCACAATTTTTGTAGCTAAAAATGAACGTTCATTTGTTGCAGTGGAAACCGGAAGCGTAAGCACAAGAGAAACCAATCTGAATATCAACAGATAGATTTTCGATCTTCTTGTATCTACCATCCACTTACACAACATAATAATACTGAAATAGAATTCAACTCCTTATCATCATATACTTCAACTCCAAAGTGTCTTAACTCTATTATCAACAATTTTCCCAATTCTAGCTCTGTAAAGTTCCTTGGATAATATTTTTTTTGTTAGCTCAGAAATTTGCTCAACATCAAATGAAACATATTTCTCTCTTGGATCAAGAGCACAATTAAGAGAAATCAACTCAATTGTTTGCTCACTGAAACGACTGTTTAACTCATGCGTCTCCAAATCTATAGTAGCATAAAATATATTAATTTTATAATGATTTTCAATTGTAAAAATCATGTAAATTGACACGGCTAAGCCCTCTCCTGCCCTTATACTTTTCACTTAGGTTGAGAATTTCTATGGAATGGTTGGCACAGAAAGTTTTTACCTTTAGGAGCAAATCATCAAATCCATTATCTCTGAGTTTCTGAACATGGGTCTTTGTTGTCCGAACAAGATACATAGCATGGGCAATGTCTAGTGACTTCTTTTGGAGAGCTTGAGAAAGAGAATCAGTAATCTCCATCAATTCTTGGATGAAATGGAGGATGAAAACAAACTCGAATGAATTCATTGCCTCAAGGCCAGAATATGCTTGACCCCGTTGAGTGCTTGTTTTGCCATCATCAATAATATTATCAAGAACCAAACGTGTAGCATTTGAACCCGACATATGTAACATGTTCATTTACCACAGGTGCATCATTTTTCAAAGATTTAGTGGGTTCTTTTATTTTAAAGAATGAACTAATCTTTTTTTGTGATTTTGACATTTGTATAATATTTCCAAATCTGACAAAAAAATCAAACAATTAAAATAACCAATCTCCTAACTAAAATTGAATTGGGACCACAATATTACTATCATAAATTAAATATTTCTAACAATTCATCAAACTCAAATCAATAAAAAAATCGGTTTAAAATTAATTATTTCCCTAATTTGCAATCATAATTAACAATCCAAATTAAACCCAAAAATTCTATTTACAAAATCTTCAAATAACTTAATAAAATAATAGAGAGAATACTGCACACCTGAAGAAAGCTTTCGTTGTCGTTCTACTTGTTGTCGCTGAAAAATTGCAATTCTTCACTCACGTATGTGGTTTAGAGTAGTGACTTCATGATTTTTCAATAGGTTAAATCTTTTTTTTTTGGAAAGGCAGTGGACCAATACTAGTAGTCAATTTTTTTTTAAATGGGGGTGGGCCAGGGCCCAGGCTCGCCCAAGGTATGGTCCGCCCCTGGACCTACCCATCTAATTTCGCAAGGCATAGAAACTTTTCCTTGTCCTGTATAATTTTTGTATGAATTAAATTTTCCAGCATGAGTTGTGTAGTAACAAATTCGCTCGACACTACACAACTTATGCCGGAAAATTTAATTCCTACAGAAATTATGCCGGACAAGGAAAAGTTTCTATAAACGTATGCCTTACAAAAAACAAATTGGTAAGAAAACATGAATTCATCGCCTCTGCTGATTATCGAACCCAGAATCTATAGTTTCGCAGATTAAGGATACATTGGCTCACAAATTTTCACTAAATAAAAATTAGGGGCAAAATTAAAGACCAATAATTTGAGGAGCAAAAATTAAACCGTACGAAGGAAATCCGCGCAAAAAACGTCAGCGTCTTTTTCAATGAACAGAGCGAATAAATCAAGAAAACAAGATGATAATGAAGTCTGTTAATTGACACAATTCGAGTATACCGACTGGTAATCTTCACTGTGATCCCGTTGCATGTGAGAAGTTCACAGTGATTCAATAGTGAAGTGAAGAGAGGAATTGTGAAAGCTTTACTTTCATATATTTTGCTTCATGAAACAATGAGCCCAAAGGGCCTTATTTATACAATGCAGAAACTTAGAAGAAGACTAGAATTTAAAATGACCATAAGGTCCTTGACCCACAATTCATGCTAATTATCTAATCTATTAACCATTTAATATCTAATCTACTAATCATTTAATAACTTCAACACCCCCCTCAAGCTATGAGATGAAAACAAAGTCTTCATTCCTAGCTTGGAAAGAAGGTAAGCATGTTGTCCAGGCAGCAATCCTTTTGTGAGTATATCGGCAGGCTGATCGTCGGATGCAATGTGCTTGGTGGAAATTAACCCCAACTGGATATTCTCCCTTATGAAATGACAATCAATTTCAATGTGTTTCGTTCTCTCGTGAAACACAGGATTGCTAGCAATTTGAATTGCTGGCTTGCTGTCACTATAAGCTGCAATAGGCAACTTCAAAGGTAGACCAGGCTCTGAGAACATACCATTAATCCAGACAACCTCGAACACCACTACTGCAAGGCTCATATACTCTGACTCTGCTGAGCTCCTGAAGACTGTCTGTTGCTTCTTGAATTTTCAAGAAATAAGAGACGATCCAAAATACACTAAGTAACCCGAAACAGATCTTCTGGTGTTTGGGCACGAAGCTCAGTCAGTGTCACAATATGCAGACAAAGTATCACTCCCTTCTGCTGCTATAAACACTCTCATTCCTGAAGCATTCTTTACATACCTCACTACTCTTTCTGTTGCCACCATGTGCGACTGTTTTGGAGCTTGCATGAATTGGCTCAGACACTGCACTGAAAAAGCTATGTCTGGTCTGGTGTTGGTCAAATAAAGTAGCCTCTCAATTAACCTCTGGTAGGCTGTTGGATTCTTCAATAAGCTGTCTGTATTTTCAGATTTTCCGGGATCCATTTCCTGGACATGCTTATCATAATCTGCAGAAGTGAACTTCACATTAGCCTCCATTGGTGAAGTAACATGTTTAGAACCTGTTATTACCATGTTTTCAATAAGCTCCAAGGAGTATTTTCTGTGATGCATCACTATCCCTTCCTTGTTCCTAGCAAATTCAAAACCTAAGAAGTATCTGAGTTCACCAAGATCCTTGATCATAAAGTGCTACTGCAGAATAGCCTTCGTTTCATCAATAATCCCCTTCCCATTTCCAGTCAGGAGTAGATCATCCACATATATTAATACCATAGCTATTTTATCTCCATCTCTTTTGATAAGCAAAGAATAATCGAATTTGCTTTGAACAAAACCAGAAGAAACCAAAGCAGTGATCAGCTTAATGTTCCATTGTATGGAAGCTTGCTTGAGCCCATACAATGACTTAAGCAATCAACACACTTTCCCTTGTTTATGCTCGACTCCTTGTGGCAGATTCATGTATACTTCTTCATTAAGATCTCCCTGCAGAAATGCATTGAACACATCCATTTGCTGAATGGTCAATCCTCTTGCAACTCCAATGGCAATAACACTTCTCACAGTCACCATTTTCACAATTGGTGAGAAGATCTCATGATAATCAACTCATTTTTTCTGGTTATACCCCTTGGCTACAAGTCTGGCTTTAAATCTCTCTACTTCCCCTGTGGCTTTGTACTTGATCTTAAACACCCATTTACATCCAATGGGTCGCTTGTTTTCAGGCAGGTCCACTATCTCCCAAGTTTTGTTATCTTCTAAGGCTTGGATTTCAGATTGCATAGCCTCGACCCACCTGTGATCCTTAGCTACTTTATGAAATGAAGGAGGTTCATGTTCTGCTGATACCTTGGCCAAAAAACTATGGTATTGAACAGACACTCCATTATAGTCCACCACAGCTGACATTGGGTATACACAACCAGCCTATTTTGTTGTTGAATGCATAAAATCCTTCAGCCATATTGGAGCCCTCCTTTCTCTGGTAGATCTCTTCGATATCCACGCACCTTCATCGCCAGCCTACATCCCGTGCACCGCATCATTTGTATCCTCATCATGAGAGACCATGTCTAATATAACATCAATATTTGTCTCTTCTGGTACTTCTTCATGGACAAGAGCAATGTCAGTCTGAATTTCTCCTACTAGACATACATGTGCATCATCATTACACAGATCAAAACTATAATGGGGAGACCTGGATGAGTCTTCAATCTCCTTAAGTTGCTGATAAGGAAATATATTTTAATGAAAGGTGACATCTCTGGAGACAAATACAATTTCATTATCCAAGTCTAACAACTTGTATCCTTTTCTATTTACTGCATATCCAAGTAACACAGCCTTGATGGCTCTTGGCTCAAATTTGTCCTTCTTCACCAAGTTAGAAGCATAACAAAGACAACCAATCACTCTTAGATGAGAAAGTGTTGGCTTCTTGTTAAACAACTTCTCATATTAGAAAATATTACCCAATATAACAGTAGGCACTCGATTAATCACATGTACATCAGCTTAAACACAGTCACCCCAAAACCTTGATGTTAAGTGACCTTGTATTTTAATAGCTCTTGCTATCTCTAATATATGTCTATGCTTCATCTCCACTACTCAATTTTGTTGTGGAGAGTAAGGACAAGACTTCTGGTGTATGATTCCCAACTGATCAAACAAAGTGGAGCAGGCATAATTGAGAAATTATGTTTCATTATCTGTCCTAACCCCTTTAACTTAAAGACCAAATTGGGTTCTGATTAGCACAAATAGACTCTTAAGAAAAGATATCACATCAGACTTGAAATGCATGAGAAAAACTCAGGTCCATCTACTATAGTCATCCACCACAGTAAGAAAGTATCTCATGTTATTATAGGATGGTACTTTGTAAGGACCCCATACATCTAGATGTAACAATTGAAAAGCATATTTAGTTTTGCTATTGCTATCAGGAAAAGGCTTCCTTACTTGTCTAGCTAGTGGACATACATCACAATGTTTTATAGAGAATTCTGACTTATTCTTCAACACAGTAAGTTTCCTAAGCATAGTGAAAGGAACATGGCCCATTCTTCTATGCCATAGTTCAGCTTCAAGTTCATCTTTGGACACCACAACTGATTCAGCAGCATGTGCTTTTATTGCCTCCCTATAACTCCTTCCTGATTCCAGAATGTATATCGATCTCTCAACCAGTCTCATTGACCTTCCCAGTAAACAGGTCATGCAGCACAAAGAAATCAGGGAAGAATCTTGCGCAACAATTCAATTCCCTGGTTAACTTTGACACTGACAGTAGATTGAATCTGAAAGTAGGAACACATAACACATGCTTAATGATATCACCATTCTTCAGTCTACAGCTTCATGTTTGTGTGATTTCAGCCATATCACCTGTGGGCAATTGAACTTGGCCTACATTCTCCTTATTTTGCTTTTCAATCAGGTTCTTATTACTGATCATATGATCAGTTAATCCTGAATCAACTATCCAGTCTTCATTAACATTAGCTCTAAACTTAGGATATGCAATATTACCTGCCATATGAACCTTAGTTGCTGATGTCTTGCTATTTTCTCTCTCTTGAGGCTCAAATACCTACAATGCTTTCTCATACCTATCCAAAGTGCAAGAAGCCAACCTGCTTTGGAAATACTCATGTTGTTCCTTGGACAGTTGCCTTATATTTTCAGTGTAGTCATAATCAGTAGTTGCCTCAGCCTGATTCCCTGTTACTGCAACATTAACTTTTCCCCTTTCTTTGAATTCTGTTGGATATCCAACAAGTCGATAATATTTTTCTGCAACATGTCCTTATTTCTTACAGTAGTCGCAGAACAACAACAACCTTCAATAAGTCTCTCGTGTGTGCCCTTTTATTTGACAATAATCACAAAAATTAGGCTGATTTGGTTTTCTTTTCTTGTATTGTGTCGACTTGCCATACATAACCATAGACTCACCCGAATCATTACCTCCATATCTTCCGATAATAGATTTTTTACTTTCATCTTGCGCAATTATAGCATATGCTTGATTGACACTAAGTGTAGGTGATAGCAACAAAATGTGACTGCGTGCTTGATTATAGCAATCATTGAGTCCCATCAAAAATTCTAATAATCACTGATTAGCAAGATGATCAATGTAAGCTCGATGACTGTCACATTCGCAAGCAGGTGGAGGTATAATCGAGTCGATTTCATCCCATAAATCCTTCATTTTCGAATAATAACCAGCCACAGGTGAGACTCCTTGCTGGAGCATAACAAGCTCATTCTTCAACTGATATACACGAGACAAATTGATCTTGTCGAATCGTTCCTTCAAGTCTCGCCAAACTGCCAGAGCAGTAGAACGATACAGAATCCCACTCAACAGATCTTTACTCACATTTTTCATGATCCAAGAGATATCATAGCATTGCAACGATCCCATTGCTTCATCATATTTCCATCATACATGTCTCTCCTCACTATACCATCTATAAAATCAATCTTATTCTTCGTTAATAAATTCAATTTCATCGCACGACTCCAGAGCGTATAATTCTCCATTCCTGTTAACTGTATCTCAACATGTATAGCCCCAGGAGTATCAGAAGAACTCAAATATAATGGGTGATTATGATCCATCACATTCGAGCTTACATTCGAAGTTTCATCTGTAGTAACCGGCACACTTTGTGATGTATTCTCCATTAGTTAGAACAATTGGTGCTAATTCGATTGATGACTACAACATTATGTATAGGTCAAACAATCCTTAACAGATCAATTGGAAGAAAAAAAAACAGAGAGCCGATTTCAAAATTGCAAGTACCAGATTATCCTCAATTTGAATCGAAAATCAATTAGAGATGCTAACACAAATTTTCAAACCTCTCGATTTAATCATACACAAAAGACACAGGATCTCGATCGAATCTCGATCTCTAATTTCTCGTTTTGAAGAAAAAAATTCAACACCACAAATCTTCTTCCAGTGGCTTTGATACCATGTTAATTGACACAATTCGAGTATACCGACTGGTAATCTTCACTGTGATCCTGTTGCATGTGAGAAGTTCACAGTGATTCAATAGTGAAGTAAAGAGAGAAATTGTGGAAGCTTTACTTTCATATATTTTGCTTCATGAAACAATGAGCCCAAAGGGCCTTATTTATACAATACGGAAACTTAGAAGAAGACTAGAATGTAAAATGACCATAAGATCTTTGACCCACAATTCATGCTAATTATCTAATCTATTAACCATTTAATATCTAATCTACTAATCATTTAATAACTTCAACAAAGTCATTATGGAGTTAAATGTTCTATTGGCCTCTCATGCATGGGAAGCTAATTAAAGAACCTTTTAACAAAGAGAATAGCCACGACATTACATGTCTTTACTTTCTCCATTATGCGAATATCAAGAGACTATATAAATGGTGGTGAACAACTATGAAGTACTCAAGGAAATTTTAAGTATTGGAGCACAAGAACCGCAGGATATTCTCTTTTAGCAAGATTTGTAAAGAATGAATCTTGGGTCTAACTCAACCCCAAAAGCTCGCTTGTAGAGTGATGATTGTCCAAGTCTATATAAAGAGTTCATGTTTCCATTTCATTACCGATGTGACACTCTTAACAAGATTGTTATATGCTTATGCATGAATTAGTTCTTTCTTGCCAAAGGAGAATTGCCCTGCGTTTCTTCAATTTCCATACAAGTCTCTATAAATAATTGTTTACGCAATCCAAAATTTCGTAAGGTTTTTTGTTACTCATTTGTTTTTTTAATTTTAAATTGTATCATTTTTGTATAGAAAATGAATCATACGTATAGAAATTGATCATTGTTGTATAGAATATGTACCATTATTGTATATGTGTATAAAAATGTATCACACGTATAGAAATTGTATCATTATCGTATAGAAATTGACTAATTAAATTTTAGCATTACTATTTCCTTCAGGTGAAATCCCTATTAGATATGGCATGACATTTAAGAAATAAGAAATGCATTAAAATCTTTTGATATTAAATAAAAATGAGCCCTTTAAGTTTGTACCAAATATTTAACAATTCTACTCGTTAGATTTAATTCTTTTTTTTCAAGACTCCGTTAACTTTAGCATCCAGAGTTTGTTAAATAATTGGTAGAGATTGACGTGCTCATTTATGGCATAATTAAAGGACTAAAACTATTCATGATTATAATGGACCTTTTTGTCATTTTTTTTGGTAGTGACGAAATATGTTGCTCATACTTTATAAAAATGCTATCAAATGCGTGTCATATCTACTGTTTGAAGGATTCGACAAGATGCAACAATATTTCTTTTTAAAGTCCGAGCAACATAAATAATCAACTACTAATATGTTTTCACTTATCACGTGAATCAACTTATGAAACACAACTATCTGAAAGAAATAATCTCTTGATTATTCTTATTAATGAAAGTCATATATATACAAGTTACAAGAAAAATCTTCTTCCTATTCTACCTAAGAATCCCAATTCTATAAGAATACTAACTTTATAATTATGGTAACATTACACTACTAATTTAGGTACAAACCTAAGTCTAATATTTACCAAATATACAATGGAAAAGGGGAAGGACCCCACGGCTGATGGGCTCACACGGCTAAGCCCATATATACTTTAACACACCCCCACAGTCATAGCAGACGGTATTCGTACGCTGAGACTGTCTCTAAAATCTTCAAAAAGAACCGAGGGAAGACCCTTTGTAAAGATGTCTGCAATTTGATATCTTGAAGGAACTTGGCAGACGCGTACTTGTCCTTTGGCTACCTTCTCTCGAACAAAGTGAATATTCATCTCTATGTGTTTAGTATGAACTGGATTACCAGAAAGGTAGATGACACTTATATTATCACAATACACCAAGGTAGCCTTCTCAATAGGACAACGGTTTCAATAAGAGATTTCGTAACCAACATGACTCAGAAACCACATTGGCTACCCCTCTATACTCGGCCTGCACTTGAACGTGAAAGCGTGGATTGACGCTTGACAGACCATGAAACCAAGTTATTATCTAAAAACATGCAATAGCCAGACGTAGATCGTCTGGTGTCAGGACAACCACCCCAATCAACATCTGTGTAGGAGACAAGTGTAGACGTCGACGAAGGATACAAATGCAAATCATACTCAAGTGTACCCTGAATGTACCTAAGAATGCATTTGAGCGCATTCATATGTTCCACTCTAGGATCATGCATAAACAAACACACCTGTTGTACGGCTTATGTAAAATCAGGTCGCGTGAACGCCGATCTCGAAGGCGCGCTGCAAGATCGCGATAATGGTCGGATCTCATGGAGAGTCGATTCTGACCCAACTTGGGTTTAGTATCAACTGGAGTAGAAGTGGACTTACAGGATGACATCACAACCCTCTCAATGATCTATGATGCATACTTTCTCTGTGATAAGAACAATCCACCTGCATGACGAGTTACGACAATCCCCAAAAAGTAACTCAATGGACCCAAGTCCTTCATGGCAAACTCAGCACTGAGCATCGTCATAATGGACTTGCACAAGACATCAGAAGAGGCAGTCAAGATAATATCATCAACATATAGTAGTATATAAGCCATGGACGAACCCCGACGATATATGAATAATGAATTATCAGACCTGCTGTGAGAAAACCCCATAATCGAAACAAATCAGCAAACCTCTTATACCAAGCTCGTGGAGACTGCTTAAGTCCATACAAAGACTTCTTCAATAGACAGACATGATGAGGATATCTAGTATCCCTAAACCCCAAAGGCCGATGCATAAACACTGTCTCCTGAAGATCATCGTGTAGGAAAACATTCTTCACATCTAGCTGATGAATGGGCCATGATTTTGAAAGAGCCAAGATGAGCACAATGTGAATAGTAGTCGGCTTGACCACTGGGCTAAATGTCTCACCACAATCCACACCAACCTGATGAGTCTTACCATCGCCTACAAGTCTAGCCTTATGCCTTCCAAATGAACCATCAGAATTTTCCTTATGAACAAAAATTCACATAGACCGAATAATATTAATACTAGATGGACGGGGTACCAACTCCCACATCTTATTATCAATAAGATCATTATATTCCTCGGTCATGACAATTTTCCAATTAGGGTCATTTAAAGCAGACATAGGATTACGGGGTAATGTGGATTTAAGAACATTTGAATTCAAATTAAAATATATTTTTGGTTTAAAAATACCCCGTTGACTACAAGTGACTGGACCATGACTCTGGGCTGGATTGGGTAAATTTTCGGAAACTCCAGAAATTACCGTCGAGGGCGTCGCGGCGCTAGGGGCGAGGGTCGCGGCTCCAGATGAACTGGGAAGGTCGCAGGAGTTTTGGCGCCGCGCCGCCCCTGTGCAGGTCCGCGACACTGAAGACGGGTTTTGGGGAACCTGCGTATTTTCTGGCAAACCTGCAAAATGTCAGAGAACATAGGAGGAGATAACATCATCCAAAAAATCATAAGAGCCAGACACGGGTTTTTCTACTTTAGAGAAGGGAAATTGGGATTCATCAAAGAGAACATGACGACTAATGATGATTCGTTTGGAGGACAAATCAAAACATTTATAACCACGGTGATTTGGCGGAAAACTCAAAAATACACAAGGAGTAGAACGTGTCTGAAGTTTGTTGATTGTAGTGGATGAAAACAGTGGATAACATAAGCATCCGAAGACCCTAAGATAAGTGTATGACGGACTGTTATTGTATAACACTTTTAGATGGAATGAATATGTCAAACCTTTAGAGGAAAGAATATTGAGGAGATCGGTAGTCATTTGTAGTGCATGATGCCAAAATAATTAAGGAACGGAATAATGAATCAATAAAGTGTAGACAATGTTATTAATGGTACAAATTTTTCGCTCAGCTTTCCCATTTTGTGAAGACCTATGAGGACAAGAAAAATGAAAATTTATCTCATTTTGAGCACAAAACTTCCTAAATTCTCCATTATCATACTCTCTGTCATTATCACATTGAATGTCTTTTATTTTCCGTTCGAATTGTGTTCTTATGAAAACTCTAAATTTTATGAAAATGGAAATTACTTGAGATTTTTTCGCAATTGGAAACGTCCATAAATATTTAGAATAGTTATCTAAGAATAGAACATAATAACGAGGAAGAACCGGAGATGTCCATAAATCACTATGAATAATTTCAAATGGCATTGAAGTACTAGAATTCGAAGCTACAAATGATAATTTAATAATCTTTCCCAAAGCATAGGATTGACAAAGTGGAGTACTACGCGTACCCTTACAAGAAATAAATTTTTG
Source organism: Przewalskia tangutica (assembly GCA_029844215.1). Classification (NCBI taxonomy): domain Eukaryota; kingdom Viridiplantae; phylum Streptophyta; class Magnoliopsida; order Solanales; family Solanaceae; genus Przewalskia; species Przewalskia tangutica. The sequence goes on from CM056719.1 coordinate 2,526,708, forward strand.
TCTATCTAAAGAAGATAAAATAGACGATCCCGGATGACCTAGACGAGCATGCCACAAGGAAGGAGCAAAAGTTGCAAAGGTTGCGTAGCTTGACGCGAGACGCTGAGACTTGGTGTGATTGGATAGAGGTCCCCCCCAATGTTACACCTCATGACTCCCATCATGAAATCCTTCACAGAAAATTCAAATGGATCAAAACTAATAGAAACCCAGTTATCAGTTGTGAATTTACGGACATATACCAAATTTTTAATTAATTTTAGGGCATGAAGGGTATTTTTCAGGACATGTGGTGGATGAGGAGGGGACAAGGTTTTATGACCATAACCCTTAATTGGAATAGAACTGCCATTACCAACAGTTATACCACGATTAGTGCTCAAATTGAAATAAGACGAGAGAGTATCTTGATCGGATGTCATGTGGGTAGTGGCGCCGGTGTCCATGTACCAAAAGGGTCCGTCGAAGTCCAAAGTGTGTGCATCATTCTGAAATGCCGGTTCGAGTGTGTCCCATCGCGAGTGGGCACGATGGGGTGAGACCCAAGTATACTAGACTGCTGGGACTTTCCATACGACTTCTGGGCTCACACGACTAAGCCCATATATACTTTAACATTATCCATGTAAATATATTCTAAAAAGTTTTGGTTTCCCTTCCTTCTTTTTCTTTTTCTATTTGAATGGGGGAGGGAGGGAAGCTAAAGAGAAAGACATGTCAAGGAGAAGGAGACAAGCTAATGCTACATAGAACAGACTGAAATATCAAGAAATGAGTAGACAGAAAAGGACACTGCCTACCCTTAAAAAAGATGTTAATAGTGTAAAAAATAAATTTTGGGCCTAACTTAATCCCAAAATATAGCTTGTAGGGTGATAATTGTCCAAGTTCATATAAAGAGTTCTTGTTTCAATTCCATAACAAATAGCAACATATACCACAAAAGAACAAAGCTAAAAAGGGTGATTTAAGGAAGTATGTAACTACTAAAATCCAATTTGCTTTGGTATGTGTTTGTAATTCTCAGATCATATATGCACGCCTGTGAACAAGAAATAAGAATGCAAAGGGAGAGACATGTCTTGTCATTGCTATCAACTAAGTACGGTTCTGTGTGTTTGGCTTTTTCTTTGATGAGGGGAAAGTCCTGAAGGCGAAACCCCCACCTGCATCAGAGGTTTCTTGGTCAGGTGGGATGTAAATCGAGGGATATGTGTGAGTGACAGCCCTGCAAGAGAGAGGACCAACAGGACACGAACCCAGCAACAACCCTTGCAATATTTCAGCAAAGACTGTCACCACACGGATTCGAACCAGCGACATCGGGGTGGTTGTACCTCAATCACCTTGTCACTTACCAACTCGGCTGTGAGGTAAAGGGAATGAAGGAAAGAGAGGGGGGGAAAAGGACAATTGTGGACACTACTATTTGTTAGTACATAGTTTGTAGTATTGAGAGTTACCATTTTTGCTAGGTGTATATGCTGAACTATATCATTTTTGTGGATTTCATACCAACAACCAGCTATTCTTTTTTTCGATCTTACTTATCACCATTTATTTATCAATGAGTAGACCATGATAGTTTTGATAGAAAATATGGAGGTTTATTTTAATACATACCTAAACTTGAGGTATGTTTTAATAAAGAGTTTCTTACACTACAAAGCAGTCCAATAGAAGTAATTATTATTTTTATTTTTTATGTTTTAAGTAATTCGTATATATAAGTACATTAATTATACACTTGTTATACACTAAATATCCACCGTCATATACAATCTATTATGACTAGGTGGTTGGAGCTTTTTTAACCGGTGTGGCTGGCTAAAAATATTAAGATTCCTAAAATAAATTTATCAAAAACAAATAATACATGACATAGGCTTGAGTTGTGAATAGTGGTGGGCATAAAACTAGTGAATTGAAAAAATCAAACTGATTCGGTTCGGTTTAAATTCGGTTAAAAAAAATAAAAAAAATGATTCTTTAAAAAACCAAACCGAATCAGGGTTAAATGATTCGGTTTCGATTCTTTAGTATTAGAATCGAAAAATCGGGATTCGGAGGATTTAAACAAAAAATGAATTTTCAACACTGAAATTGACATTCACACCTACATTACCACAAAATTTTGACGTTGAAATCTATTGTATATCCTGAGATATTTACTAAAGAAAAGGGAAAATTATAAACTGATTTGGGGGAAAACACAAATTGATTGGAAAAACGAACATTTTCCTACAATTTGGCGGACCAGCCACGCCTTGAAAAAATAGGCAAAATCAAAAAATCGGGTAAAACAGACATCCGAGCGCAGAGTTATGATCATTTAAAGTTGCACCAATTTACAACTATTTTCTTCTCTACTACATTTTATGTCAATGCTTCTGTGATATGTTTATTAAGTTCATGCCGCATTCGACTTTCATAAAAGCTTCAAAGATTGGCTTCAATCTAGCCACTCAAAGACAAATGTACCATTAAATGCCAATAAAGTTTCATAAATTGGCGTTCATAACTAGGGATGACAACGGGTAGGATCTGGACCGGATCCTATTAGATCCAGATCAGTTTTTCATACATGTATCCAGATTCATCGGGTCCATAAAAATCAGATCCAAATACAGATCCATCGGATTCACGGATCGGATCTGGATCCACATGTAAAAAAAAAATCTTGAATTTTCCAGTGCATTCAGATTGAATCAAAGTTTCCAATTGACAGTATGGAATTGTAATGGTTGAATCCTACGAGAAAATCAACAATTAGTTTATGTTAACTTAGTTTGATGTATTCAAACTTGAATTTTATGTCTTTCTGAAATAATTTGGCAGTTATATATAAGTTCAAGTACTCATCTTATGTTAGATTTTGAGATCTTTTGCATCAGTTTATTCTGCTTTGAAATTCAACGAATGTTATAATTTTTTATTTATTGCCGGAAATTTGAATCCAAGATATACAATTTTGTTCACTATTGTTCTTTGAAATTCAACGAATGTTATAATTTTTTACTAAACTAAAGTGTTCATAATTTAGAACAAAATGTTTTTTTTATTAAAAAAAAAAATCTAATATTTGCATTTAACTTAGAACCGTTATTAACTTTGACGTCTAACTTTCTATTTCTAATGCTAACCGTAAGTCACGCAAAGATAACTACAAAAGAAAACCATTTTCGGATTTCCTATATAGACAAAAGTCCATCTCTGAAAAAAATGTAGGGGGAGATTTATCAAGTCGCCACCTTTGATAAAGACCAAATAGGCGACATAACCCCGCGCACTGAAAGAAAGAATACCGCGTTCGCCTTCACAACAAAAAAAAATAGGGCGATTACATTCGCCCTTTTTGATGATCTCTAAAAGGGCGAGTATAATCGCCCTATTTGGTCCTTATTAAAAGGGGCAACTTGAAAAATCGTCCTTCTTGATCTACGACAACGGACGTAATAAGACGACTTGAAAGACGACTAAAAATCGCCTCATTTGATCTAAGGGGGCGATATTCCACCCAAAGAGGGCGACTACAGTCGTCCTCTTTGAACCGGTTTATTATAGTGTAAACAATGACATCTGAAAATTAGGATTCAATAGCAGAATTCAATTTGAGTTACCTCGTTTAATCTTGTTTGCTTCCATTCAGTAGTTCTCCAATAAAATATTACAAGAAGACTGCAATCTTTTTTTTTTGTCAAAAGCTGTTTGATTTTGAAACGTCTAGTTCATCTACCAAGTCCAAATCTGAATTAAAATACAAAAATTATGAAAAAATTTAAGAAAATACTTATAAAATTACATTATAGGTCATGGATATATTTAATAAAAAACGGATTCACGGATCGGATTTGGATCGGAGACGGATCACAAATACAAAATCCAGATCCAGATCCGATCAGTCAGAAATAGATCCGAATCCGATCCTGATCCGTCGGGTCTAAATTTTAAAGATCCTTATCCTATAAAACGGATTTGAATCAACCGGATCCGGATCGGGTCAGGATCCACTGTCATCTCTAAACTGATGAGACATATATATATATATATATGAAAAGAATATCATAAAGTAAAATAGGGAGAGCTTTAATTTGTCAGCAGCATGTGACCTACAGCACTGGCAAAATTTAGACTATAGTTTTGGAGGAAGACAAAATGAAGTCCAGCCATTGGGGGAGCCATTGGGGGAATTGATTATTGCTCTCGTGATGACTAGTACTGCAATATCTATTGCTGAATTCTCTCTGACTGACTGACTATTTGACATGCATCTATCACTTAATTCAAATTCCAATGTACCCCATTATTCCCAAATTCCATTCCAATGAAAACAGTAGTTATTTCATATGGATCACTTATTCTTGTAAAATTGTTGATCATACAAGGTCTTTTCGTGGTGTTGATGGCATTTGTTCTTCAGAATATTTCACTGCCGCTTGATCTAAGATGGCTCAATCCCTGAGCACTTGTATTAATGGGAAGTAACAAATCGATATACTGTAAATATTTAAGGTGTAACAAGTTAATCCGGACACCGCCATTATAAAAAGAAAACAAGCAAGAATCAAAGGAAAAAGGGATGAAAGAAGCAAAGGGTATAAGGCTGCAGGTCCTAATCTAAACCTAACCTGCATTCAGAAGGGTGTCTTGCTATATGGCATTTGTCATTCCTATAAGTCCTTTTCTGCTGATTCCATGTTAGCCAAATTGCCAGTGACCGACTTTTACCTTGGCTTCCTATTCATATATCCAGATATTTACATTAATTAAAGAAATAGTGGTCAAAAACACATCTAAACTATCACATTTTTGTGAGTTTTTTACCTGAATTATCAGGTGTGTAAGTTTCCTACCTGAACTATCACCAACTATTTATCAAAACACACATCTATTATTAGATTTTCACCTTTCATTACCTCATCGTTCAGGTAGAAAAAATGAACAACTAATAGTTGAGGTGCGTTTTGATAAATAGCTGACGATGATCAGGTAGAAAACTCACACACCTGAATTCACGAAAAAGTGATAGTTCAAGTGTGTTTTGATAAATAGATTGTGATAATTTAGGTAAAAAAACTCGCATAGAAAACCCATGAAAAAATGATATTTTTTTGTACTCTTAATTAAAAGGCCGCTAGAATTTTCATTCCAAAGATATTTAGCAAAAAAAGAATAAGAAGCTAATGAAATATATAGTACTAAATTCCTTCAATTAAATCTTTATATATAATTTCTACTTCAACAGGAACTCATTACTTTATGATTTCTTAGAAATGATAGTCCCCGTAAAAGTTGTATTTTCTTTGTCTCATTTTATGTGATATTTTAATTTTCTTTTTAATCAATCCAACAAATAATAATATGTTTTTGTACTTAAAAATAATTTAATTTACGGTTCTCATTCTATCATAGATGACATAATTGTATAATCACATAAATGTCTATGACATATTTTAAATCATAAATTTTAAATATATTCTTTTTCTTTCCTAAACTCTGGTCGATCAACTCAGACGATTCTTTCACTTAAATTGAAACAGAAAGAGCATATCGATCCTTCACAATTTTCAACTACTGATCAATATTTTTATTTCAATTTAATCATAATCTAGCAGTTTCAAACATCCGAGAATCATTTCGCCCCCAAGACTATGCCACAATTAAAGTTAAAATCTTGTAGTCTTTGACATGTTTTACGTTAAAGAATTTAAGAAACAAAAAAAGATTTTCTAAAACTTATGTATAATAAATATTGTGCAGTTATAAAACCTTGCCATGAAGAATAAAATACGAAGTTGAAGTTAATTGTATCTAAATGTTTAAAAGAAACCATTCTTTTTTCATGCAAAATATAGAGTAACTAAAAGAGAATGACAATCAAGAAATATCATAAAAGATTATGGTGAAATGAATATAGAATCTTCATTTTTAATCAGATATCCTCTCGGTTCGAGTCTTGATAATGAAAAAAAAAATTCTGATAAAAAACGCTACTTTTATTTACCAATGTTATGCGGCACGATTTCAAATTAATGAATACTGAATAGGGAAAAATCAACCTAGAGATATAGGAAAAGGAGAGTATGTCAGCATATGATATCTTGACATTCCGTGATCACCTATTACATCATTCCTTCTATAAAAACCTCTCCCTTTAATTATTCACATCAACATACCATTAATAAAGAGAGACCAAAAATATAAGAAAAAAGTAGAGAGAGAGATGGCATCATCAAGAAGGGTGCAAAGAAAAATGGTTGCTGGCAGTAAGCTTCATCAATTAAGAACACTAACCAACTCTAAATCTGTAATACAATTTTTATTTTCATTTATTCCCTTTAAAGTTACAAAAAGTTGGGTACAAAAAAACAGCTTAGAAACTACTGAAATCATATATTTTTTCCTTTTCTATAAGGTTAAAAAGAACTCTATAATATTGGATGCCTGCCTTTACATCATCAAGCTGAAACTCCAGGTAGAAGCCATCCAAAGAGAGTATCACAACCTCTTAAACCATGTCCAAGTAAACTCTCTCTCTGTCTCTCTTTAAATGTGTTTACTTTTTTACTTCTTTCATATCATTTTTTACTATCGTATCTGGATACAGAATTTAAGAGAGAAAAATCAGATACGTACGAAAAGTATTTAGAACTTAAAAAGGTATGACATTTTATTTTTTTGCTTAAGAAGGACTTATGTGTTTCTTTTAATATATAGGAAGTGAAGGTGGAGAAGCTTATTGGGACAAGAATTTTGGTGAAAGTGACATGCAAGAAGGGGAAAGATGTGCTAGTATCAATTTTGGAGGTGTTTGAAGAGATGAAATTGAGTGTTGTTCAAGCTAGGGTTACAAGCAAGTATTTCTTTGGGATGGAAGCTATTGTGGAAGCTGAAGATGAAGCTACTTTTGATGTAAAAGCATTAACTAGAGCACTTCAAATGGCTATCCAAAACCAAAGTATAATGTAGTAAAAATATTTTATGCAAATCTTATTTGTTTTCGAGGAATATAATGTAGCTCCTGCTTTTGATTTTTCTTTTTATTAAACTTCTAATTTGTTGCTGGTGTAATTTTGAAGGGGGGAAACTATCACTTTCGTTTGTTAGCTATAAGTAGTAGAATATTCCCGAATATTCTTCTATTAATTGTATATCTCTTATTTTAAGTAGAATTATAATTATTTTGTAGTTAGGTTGATTAGTTATCTAATTTATAGCAAGGTAAATACTATATATATTGTAAATCATCCGTCAATAAAATCAAGGAACATATTCTATTATGGTATCAGTAGTCTAACTCTAAATCTCCTACCCTAGCCGCCGACTTCTTTTCTCGGTCGCCCCTTTCCCCACGGCGGAACTCTAGTTTTTCAGATCATTCTCCCTCCCTCTTCCTACTAAATTTCATTTTTCATGGTTGACAAAACCAAATTTCATCATGCACATGTAGTCAATAATATCAAAAACTTCATCCATGTCACATTTGAGATGGAAAAGTATCAATACTCCTCGTGGACGGAGCTTTTTAACATCCATTGTTGTGTTTACGAAGTTATCGACAACGAAAAGGCTTTTAAGCCTGAGGGGCGGTATCATCCCTCTTACATCGAAGTCCACAGACCTCCCATCGGCTTCGACTTATGATGATGCACTCTAGTCTCGTTTGGATGCAGTCTTCCTTCAATAGATATACGACATAATCTTTAATGATCTATTGCACACCATCATTGAGACCATGCCACTGCCCGCCAAATGTGGGAACATTTGGAAATTATTTTCCCCAACAACAATACTCAATGAGCGTTATACCTTGAAAATCAATTCAAGGACGTTCATCAGGATGATTCCCCAAAAGTGTCTGCATATTGTCAAGAACTCAAACTGCTTGCTGACCAACTCTCCAACGTTGGCGCACCTGTAACTAATCAACAACTGGTTATGCAACTTATTGCAGGCTTGAACGAATCATATGACGGCGTTGCCACCATCCTTCAGCAATGCACGTCGTTACCACCGTTTTATGAGGCTCGTTCGAAGATAATTTTGAAGAAACCCAAAAAATCAAACGCAGTACCACTCATGCCAGCATTGGAGACACCGCCTTTACCACCACTGTCGGGCCCTCCGCAACGGTCGGGCCTCCAACTCGGGCAGTTAGCACTGCCGACCCGAAGACCTGCAATAATCGCTGAGGGTGACAGTCCGACAAGGGTCATGGCGAATGAAATTCCGGCAACAATGGTGGCGGGAAGAGGCAGTCCCCGCCGGAAGGAAATGGTCAGCTACGACTGCACCAGTGGCAGCAGCCTCCGTCGTGGGCTGCCTACCCGCCATGGGCAACGTGAGCCCACCGTCATGGGACTCTTCTCATTGTCGTATCCGACATCCTCGTGGACTCCACCTCCGACCCGACAGTCCTAACCTGACATATTTAGCGCACGTCCACAACATGCCTACACAACACAACCCCCTCAACTTATGCACCGACTAACATTGTAGCAGATATGAACACAATGTCACTCAACGCTCTAGAAGAAAATTGGTATACACAGGCACCGCATCTCACATAACGGCATCACAAGGTTCTATCTCGTCTTATTCCAATTTGAGTAATTTAAATCATAATATTATTGTCGGTAGTGGACAATGCATTCCTATTCGCGATTTTGGTCATTCACTCTTATCCCTACTACATCTAGCACTAATCTTAAAAAATGTCCTCCATGCCTCTAAACTCCTTAAGAATCTAATATTTGTGCGATGTTTCACAACTGATAATAATGTTTCCTTAACTTTGATCCTTTTGATTTTTCTGTGAAAGATTTTACGACAGGGAGATTAATAATGAGAAGTGACAGCACCAGAAATCTCTACCATATTTCAAACGCCGTCAAGAATCCAGCCTCAGTTCCATCAACATTTGTTGCTCTCTCGTCTTCCTTATGACATTCTAGATTAGAACATCCGGGAGATTCGATTTTACGCTCCCTTAGGAACAATAATTTTATCAATTGCAACCGTATTTTTAAGACTCTTATATGTGAACTCCTGTATTTTTGGGAAACATGTTAAGTTATCATTTTATGCATCCACAAATCGTGGTTTAATGTCTTTCGATATCATACATAGCGATTTGTGGACTTCCCCTATTTTAAGTACGACTGACCATCGATATTATGTGTTGTTTTTAGACAATTATTCTAACTTTCTATGGACTTTTTCAATTGGCAATAAATCCTAGGTCTATCCAATTTTTTCCTCATTTAGTGCTTTCGTAAAACACAATTTGAAAAGAGCATTAAATGTTTTCAATGTGACAATGGCAGAGAATTCGATAATAACCAATTCAAACAGTTTTGCTCCAAAATGGTTTTACCTTTCATTTTTCATGCACCCACACGTCCTCCCAAAATGATAAAGCCGAACAGAAAATTTGAACCATAAACAACTTAATTCGTGCCCTACTTGCTCACGCCTCAATTCCCCCTCAAAGGGAAATGAATCAAAGTTTTGCTTGTTTCACGGAAATCAAACATAGTATTAGTTATGCTAAAATTATATTTATGACGCAAAATTTATTCCAAACTAAACGTTATATTAATTGTGCGTAATTTTCTATGAGATAGTAAGTACTTCTTATCTCACTTAACTCCTTAGTGGTAGGGTGGTTTTACATTCAAATATCTATTTGCCTAACTGTTTTTAGCAGTTGACAGAGTATACTAGCTTAATACTCCATTAATTTCATTTTATGTGTCGTAGTTTTATAGACACAAAGTTTAAAAATGTAAAGAATTTTTTTAATCCTAGATCTTAGTTAAAGGTGTGCATGACATAACAAAGTACATTTTGAATCTTAGGCTCATTTGGTATGAGAGGATAAGGAATAAGGAATTAAATTTGAAATGAGTTTATCTCATGTTTGGTTGAAAAAAAATTCGGAATTATAGAATTTTTCTATTCCCACATTGAGAATGAAATAACAATCCCGAAATAATAAACCTCAAAATAATTTGTTCCCAAACAAATGTGTCCTCATAGTCTTAACAAGCCATATCATTTCTATAAAAGAGTATCATCAAGGGTAAAATGCGAATGGATAAATTAAAAGCATACGAAATATAGAAACATATTTTCTTTTTGAACAAATTGAATTAAAAAAAAAAGTAAGATACACACAAATTAAAACAGAGGGAGTAATATCTTTAACTTTTGTGAAAAAACACTAGAGCCTTTTTGGAAGGACACATGGGAAATAAATTTTGGTGTAACTGGATGTAGTTACACATTTTGATCTGTTTGTTTGACCAAGTAATTACTTGGTTGGTGGAAAATTAGGTGTAACTGGGAGAGATAATTACACTCTCCAATTCTCGAGAGGGGGATTGAGAATTGAGTGTAATTACATGACATGATTATTTTTTAATTTCTTTCCTTTTCATATTTTTTTTATTTCTATTATTTTAATTATTATATTTTTAATTTAAATTGTTTTTATTTTTAAAATATTTTTATGTATTATTTTTATTTCATTTCTTCTCATTTTCCAACCTTTACTTCTTGTGATTCCATAGAATTACTTTTGTTTTTATTTCTTATTTTTTTATGGCGTAACAACGTTATTATTCTAGTTTTGAAACTACATGACCTAATATTAGAAATAAAATAAGTCACTAACAAACTTGGCATATAATGAGTGATGCTATTAAAGTATAATTCTTTGTTAAAAGAGGCAATAGACTTATGTGTTTTTTTTTTGTTGAATTATATTTACTTAAGTTATGTTGGAACTTATTTTATATTTTATTGAAATTTGACATAAGAGTATTATTGTAAACTTTTTTTGGGATTATGAATTTACGTTATATTTTTTTTAATTTATTTTTTTAACTATTTACTTTGTTATTTCACATTTGCATGTTGTTCATTCATACAATTGATATATTATTTTTTTGCCAACCATTTAAATAATTTTATGGAATTATATTTATAAATAATATTTTTTTGTCAAATATCTAGTTCATGATGTTCTTACAAAATGTGTAATTTAATTTTTATAATTAATTAAATTATTATTAAATTGAAAAATATATATCCATTATATTTTTACAATATTAATTACAAATATATGATTATTAATTAATATATTTTTCAAAAAACAATATGTATCTTAAATACCTAATTTAATAAATTTATAAAGACACATATTTGTCAAATATTAACTATTAATTTTGATAATTAAATTTTATTCTTAAATTAATATAACAGCGTAATTACACTTTTGGAACCAAACAGTACGTTTGTAATTACAGTGTAATTATTGAAAGTATATTTATGTCCTAGAGACAGTCTGTATTAGGACAAATGTACTTTATACACATTCGTAATGGAGATTAATATTATGGCATTTGCAATTATTGAATTATTAGTTGATTGTTTATAATATTCTATAATATGCATCCCTAGAGATTATGTGGTTATTAATAGTGTGAGATATTAATATTATAACATAACTCTTAAAACATCCTCGACTAATGATCATCGAAAATGGGATATCGATGGTATGTGATAAGTCGACGTGTGGTCTGCATCATATCCTTAGAGGATGTAGTATGTCTCACCTGCTACGAGTTATGGTAACTCATGTTCGACACATGGATACTTTGGAAGTATTGGTATACCCTGCTGATATATTGTTTGTTATATATGTCTAAAGTATGATCAGCGTGTGGGAGATAGAAGTCCTTAGACTTGAGGTCGATACACACCTTGTCTACAGAGTAATGTACTTTGATCCTGTTTTAAGCTCAAATGCCTTATAGGTTGAGACACAACTTGTATTGGGTACATTGTGACGTAGATTAAAGGTGGTAGTTGAGCTAAGATTAGGATTCATTCTTCGAATGTATATTCGATATAACACTCAGATTCTCATATGGTATTAGGTTGACTAAGTCGTTGGCCAACGCAATAGACATTTTTATGATATGGTCTTGTTGTCTGCTAATATAGATGAGATATAATGATCAAACCATTTGGATAGACACTTGGAAGATCCTAAGCTTGATCGAGTGTGTCGTGAATTAAAGGATTTTATCTTCCCACATAGAGGTTCAGTACCAGATTCGTGTAACTATACTTCACATATTGAGTTCGTATTCCGGCGCCGTCTAGGAGTTTCGTGTAGACCATAATGTGATTAGTGTCGCTATGTGAAGACTTGTAGGGTAACACTAAGTCAATTGTTCCGTCGATCTAAGGATGTAATGAGAGAGAATATAAATGTTCGATTTATGATCGAGACATTTAAATGAATAATGATTATTTAATTAAGTCGAGATTGGATTTCAGATTTAATTAAAATGGAAATGAGGCAAAATTAGACTGGGGTCGCGACGCATGGGACCCAGGGTCGCGACGCCACCCATTTGGCGCCGTCAGTCCAGTGGGGTCCGACTAACCCACTTTGTCTCGGTTTCTGGGCCTGTCCCACTGGAAAACTGTTACACCCCGTAATTCCAGGACATGTTTAAGAGAATATACGTAAGGAATCAGGACTCTAAATTGGTACGAAAGGAAGAATTGTTTTTCCGAAGGAAAATCTTCCGAACTTCGGAAAGGAAAAATGTTCGTTGACAAGAATTAGATTCTCAAAATGCATTATTTGAGACATATGGAATTTATTAACATTGTGGAAATTTATTTACGGATTTGGTCACGTAGGGCCCACCCGGGAAATTTTACGTTTTGTGGGGCCCACGAGGTTTTCGATATTTTGACCAATTATGGAAATTTCGAGAAATAGAATATTTTAGACCAATATGAGGGTGACACGTGTCACCCTCCACATGGCCTTGGTCGAAAATTAAGGGTCAAGAGAGACAAGTGGAAGCTTGACATTATTGACTAAAATTGACCACATCCTAGCCACACATTTGCCTTGATCCAAGCCCTTGATTTTAGTATTTATCTACACTAGTAGCAAGACAGTCCCATACTTAGAAAAAAATCAAGAACTTTGTGTGCTTGAAGTGAGGCTCTCGGCCATAGCTCTCTAAAAAGAAAAAAAATTGCAATCTTACTTCATAAATTCCAATATTCAAACCCAAGATCCCTAGAGGTATTCTAAGGATATCCCAACACAAAAATCCCGGAAAAACTACGTTTTTACGTTAGTCGCAACATGAAAACCTAAGGGGGTTTTCATAGTTGGAGTTGGAACTTGAAGAGAAGTTTTTCATAAGCTTCCAAAGGTTGCTTGGAGTGGATTGAAACGTCAAGAAGAGGAGCTAAAGTTGCTAAGGATCGACTTTAGGTTTTGGATTGTATTTGGGCTTAAAGAGGTAATAATCTCCGTCTTGCTTTTGTAATTCAAGATTTCATGTTGTAGTAGTTGATAGATGAGAATGTTATTTTTAGAATGAAGATTGATAAATGTTATGGAATTTGGAAGCTTAAATCCGAGATTGACATGTTAGCCATTAAAATTGGAAATCAATTTGGTCGATAGTTATAATCATCGCATGTTATATAAGAAAGGGATCATAGTTGTAATAATTGATTGCGACTATATAACATGTTAGAATAACAACTTGGATTGAAAAGGAATTGGAAAAGAATAGATGTGGTGTTATCCTTGTGTTTGCCGAAAATGGCTCAAGTTATTGGACATTTTACTTTAATTGTGGGGCAGAATTTTACACGTCCTATTAGGCGTGTAATCCCCTTTGGCTAGCTGAATTGTTGAGCCTTAAATGTGGCATGTTGGTTATTGATTTCGGGCCTTGAAAAAGGTGGAAACGTACGTAGAAACAAAGGAAGTGCTGCCCAAATTTCTGTAGAATAAGAGACCGTACGCTTAGTATTATTCCACGCTAAAAAGCTAGGAGTTGATAGACATGTTATGGTTTTTATAGGTTAAAGTACTACGTATAGTGTATTCTACTTGAAGGGTGAAATATCTATCAAGGTTGAAGTACTTTGGAGCATTTTGCTACTTGTCGATAGTCGTCGCGAGGTATGTGAACCTCTTCCTTCTTTTGACATGTTCTACGTATGAAATATACATGTGGTGTTATTTCATGATTCCTTCTACTCTTAGACGTTAAGAGGTACGTATGTTGATTTACTCTATGTAAAAGGTATGTCTAAGTTATCCTGAGTTCTTACCAAGTCTTATGGGGGATGTTGGTAAGAGTCGTTAGGAAGTATTTGGAGTCGAGTTGACTTTGCTAATTTACTACACTAATGAGAATAGGTATCGAACAAGCCATTGCAGCGTTAATAAAAATGTATCGACAATCAATTATATTGAAATAAGTAGAATTCTCCATCTACATAGAAACTAAGATAAGACAAAATTGTATTACATTTTCTAGATCATGGCTGCTTTTATAAGATCATTATAAACGAGTATAACATATTCACAGCTCATAAAAGTATATGTTACTTAATTTAAAGAGTTTATGTTATGAAGTTTTAAGACTATGAACCTTGATTTCTTAAAAGGTTATGAGACTTTATTTTTCAAGTTATGGGACTTGATTCTTAAAGGAAAGAATGACTTGATTTAAAAAGTATGGCTTCCATGATTTATTTCAAAAGTTAAGAGGCTTGATTTCAAAAGAGAATGTAACTTGAGTTTTAAAAAGAAGAAGTTTATTGATTTAAAAAAAAGAAGGTGTGGCATGATTATTTTATAAGTACGCATGTACGTAGTACTTTTGGGTTTAGTTCTCCCTAATGTTGTAAGAAATGAAAGTGTCTTAAGTTCTCCAAAATGAAAGGTTGTTATAATAGCTTTATGGGAAGTTGTTATAACGACTTAAGAAGAAGTAAGAAAAGATGGTTCAAAATGTTATGGATACAATACACCGAGTCCCACAAATGGGCCGGGTTACGTTATGTGATACATCGAGTCCCACAAATGGGTCGGGTTACGTTATATGATACACCGAGTTCCACAAATGGGTCGGGTTACGTTATGTGATACACCGAGTCCCACAAATGGGCCGGATTACGTTATATGATACACCGCGTCCCAGAAATGGGCCGGGAAGTATACCTTTATGGGCAGACTTATGTGACTTTACTGCGTCCTAGAAATGGGTCGGGCAGTATACCTTTATGGGCAGACTTATGTGACTTTACCGCGTCCCAGAATGAATCGGGCAGTATACCTTTATGGACAGACTTATGTGACTTTACCGCGTCCCAGAATGGGCCGGGCAGTATACTTTTATGGGAAGACTTATGTGACTTTACCGCGTCCCTGAAATGGACCGGGCAATATACCTTTATGGACAGACTTATGTGACTTTACCGCGTCCCAGAATGGGCCGGGCAGTATACCTTTATGGGCAGACTTATGTGGTTTTACCGCGTCCCGGAATGGGCCGGGCAGTATACCTTCGTGGGAAGAATTCTTATGATTTCACCGTGTCCCGTAAATGGGCCGGGTTACGTTATCACGTATGGATAATCAAAGTGAACTCCAAAATGAGACGTCCCTCCATAAAGGGTCGGATTATGTTATGCAAGATACGTAAGTTATGTGTTTATGAACTTGATGATTTTTCCTAAGTATGTATGTAAGAACTTGATTATAACTCTTATTGAAAGAAGGAAAAGGATAAGAATGTACGATTGAGCTCATAAGTTGAAATGGCTTTCATATTAGAAAGTAGTACAATGATATCAGGAACGGTTGGCTCTTGTTTTAGATGACACGGTAGAATCTGGTATTTAATTTGCATACTTGCTCCTGTCATTCTTTTGTACAGTCATGATCTTGTTTACTGTACTTTATTTTCGTTCCATACTTAGTACTTGTAAATCGATTTCTCTCTGCGTTCATGTCCGCAGGACTAGGTACATAGTTGTGGATCCGCGAGCTTAGGATACTTGGTCAGCATTTTGAGATGGTTCCAAGTTCCGGAGTTTGTCATTATGGCTAGGTATATTCAGGGATACGACGGGGCCTTGTCCCGTCATAGTTGTTGTCACCTTCTTAGAGGTCTGTATTCATATGTGGGTTGGACTGGTTTAAGTTGTATTTACATTGTTGTACAGCGTAGACCCTTTCGGGTGATTTATATTTATACGGAAGCCTTTCCGGCTATGCCTTTGTTTAAAGAAAAAAATGAGTGTTATTTATCTTTCGCGGTTTATTTATGTTGTATGAGTAGAAGGGTGCCCAGGTAGGGGCACCAGTCGCGGGCTCGGGGTTCGGGCGTGACAGAAACCCTAGCTGCGTTTTACACAACTATAAATAGAGGGTTCCATCATTATTCTAGAACACTTAACACTTAAATTATTAAGATTATTCTCTCCCGAAACTCTGCCGAATTTTCTAGCTTTTCGAAAGAGAAATTACATCGGAGTTTTCAGAACTTGCAATCGAGGAACAGTTGTGTGCTCACCCTCGGATTACACTTGAAGATTCCATATTTGAAAAATTGTAAGTTTTCGATCGAAGTATTACAGTTAACATTATACATGTTGTATATATGCTTTTATCATTATATAATCATCATTGTCACGACCCGAACCCGGACCCGTGACCGGTGCCTTAACCCGGGCACCCTAGTGACACAACATCAGAGAAAACCAGCGGAATGTAAACTCAAGATAAACAACCATTAAGATATAGAATAGTCTAGCCCAAAATGGCTAACCCAAAAGTACATAAACCAAACAGTTACATCCTTAACGAACCAAGTTCTGACAAGACTACAGGCCTCTAAGAATGAATAACACTATGACGGGACAGGGCCCCGTCATGCCCCTGAATGTACAAAATATCAACGACTCCAGGGAGAACCATACCAAAAGTCGAGCCTCCGAAGAAATGGAGCTCCTGACACCTGAGTACAAGATCCTAGGAATGAGGATCTACCACCTGCTTTCCCTTACCTGCGGCATGAACGCAGCCCCAGGGCGGGTCGATCACAACGTACCAAGTATGTAAAATCGAAAATACCGTAGTAATATCATAAGTCCAAAATACACCGAAGTTATAGATAAAACCAAATTATGTTGCCTTTGTGCCTTACTAATAATGAGAGTAACAAGTATACATTTTATAGCATAAAAATAGGAGGCTCATGATCAAAACAGGTACCTCGCCCGTAGTATCATTAAGCAATCCTACTCCTGGGACTATTTCACCCGCATAGGTCCTGTGGACCCGCGTGAGGTCATCCACCTCGTCGTGGACTGTTTCACCCGCGTGGGACTATTTCACCCGCATGGATCCTGTGGATCCGCATGAGTACCATCAGCGTCGCACGTGGGACTATTTCACCCGCATGGATCCTATGGTCCGGATCCGCACGAGTACAAGCGCCGCACTCGCATCACGGGTAGCAAATCCATGGCATAAATAATAACCCGGTTTACCCAGAACAATATGAATATATATAACATAGCTCATCCGCTATTAAACATAACATAAACACTACCGCCTATCACATCACAACATAAGCACTACTGCCTATCATAACTTAAGCAAGTTAAGAATCACCTAACTTCTTATTAATAGTATTAATACATCCTCTCATTTTAGTATACCTAAGGCACGATCATGTCTTTTAATAAAAATCCGGGAATTTAACCCAAGTATCATGTACCTCTAACCTTTTAAGAAATAACTCTTTTTATACAAAAAAAATCCCAAGATACTAATCACCATAGTATCAAGTTACGATTTCTTTTCAAACAAGTCACATTTCCTTTTAAAACTATCTCAAGCTTCTAAATTAAGTGACTTCATTTCTTGTAAAACCTTAGGCAATTCATGCCTTAGAACCATTTTCCTTCCACAAGTTCAAATCATCAAAACCTTTCTCCATTAAACTTTCACAAACTAATATAACCAACTCCCCATAAAGCCGTTACATTAGAGTTAAACAATAGTAAAACACATTCCCTTAAGTCCAAGGGATTTTTATACTTTTCTTTTAAAACGAAGCAAGTATCAAATACTTATAACAAACGAAGATTTCCAAATCTTGTCGCTCACCGTACTACATAGGTACAACTAATCATGCTCAAGAGATAGGAAAGCTCCACATACCTCTTCGGTCAATCCACAAGCTAAGTCCAATTTACCGCACGTAGTATGTCAACCTAAAATGACCACAATACGTTTATCAAGCTCTAATTACAATGCAGAATTTTTCCAAGTTAAAGTCACCAATTTCCTACGGAAAATTGGGCAGCGTTTCCTTTGTTTCTACATACATTGCCACCTTTTCCAAGGTCGATTTTTAACGCTCAAATGCCATGTTTAAGGCTCAACAACCAACCAACACTAAGGGGATTACACACCTAAACTTTGGTGTGTAAAAATTCAGCCCCACAAGTTACAACAACTAACCCAACAAGTCTAATGTAGTATTTAGGCAACAACATGCTCATAAAATCCCCCTAACCAATTCTTTCATAATCACACCCCATTTCTTACATGCAACTACTCTAAGTGCATTTTTTCCAACTACAAGTTCTTCCTATTAGACATGCAACACCCAATACCAACTACAAGAGAAGAAATGTTACCTTAAGTTTTAGCCAAACTTATTCCAACACCTTGCTAGCCTTTTTCTCCAAGAACACCACCACAATAGCACTTCTAAGCTAGTCACAAGCTTCCTTCTTGCCTTTAACTTTTCAGATTTTCTTAGGCTAGAACACTTCTTGAGGTTTTAGAGAGAAGGGGGAGCTCAAGCTTTGGAGAGAGAGAGAGAGAGAGAGAGAGAGAGTAAAGATGAAAGATGGAAAAGTGACCAAGCCTTGGTCAATTATATTGCATGCATTCTGAAAATCAGATGGGGGGAACACTTGTCCCCCACTCAGGCCCTTTCAAAATAAAAATCTGACTTTTCCTAAGTTTTTCGCTGATTTCCGCCTCGCCGCGTTCGCTTCCCGGCGCGCGGCTGCGACTCCTGCGGACCGGCTCTTTCGTCGCGACCGCTTCCGGCGCGGCTACTGCACTTCAGCGCCTCACCGCACTTCACCCGCCTTGGCGCCGCGGCCCTGCCTCCGGCGCCGCGGCTCTGAGGCCCCTGAACGTGTTTCTCTAATTTCTCGCACGGCCCCACACGCACGGCCCGAACCACGGGGTATAACAATCATGCAGTTCATTGTCTTGTTGGGTTTGAAACTAAAAAATTTAAATTCCGCTGTGTACACGAGCCCAACTAAACCCTTCAATTATATTATGACAAACAAACTTATCGGCTTAATTACTATACTGTGTAATCACTAGAGTATGTAATTATTACCCCAATAATTATACCAATTCCAATTACCTCGTGGCTTTCCAAACATACCCTAATATAGTATATGGAGTTAAGAAGTCAACCTTGATTTGGTGTTTTATTGGTGGATGGTATTTGATTTATATCTTTGAATTCTGTTGAATCTTTTGTGAGTAAAATTGTGAATTACAAGAAAATCGGGAAATAACAACAACAACAAATTACAGTCTGAAATGGAAAATAAAGAAAGGTTGGTTGAGTCGATTGATATTCAATCTGTCCTTAAGACAATATTGCCCCGTATTAATCCTTTAACGATTATTGGCAATTCGTCTCCCAAGATAAAACAACCACAAACACGTAAGCAAAGGATAACTCAAGAGTTTACTACAAAAGAAGAATCTATGAGTGTATGAAGGATTGCAAGAGATGAAGATTTTCTGAATTGTTGAGTGTCAAGTGTCTTTTGCAAATGAGCCAATGACATCATTTTATAGTGTTGGAAGATGAACTTCCACATACCAAGTAATGGCCTTGAATTGCCATGAATTAGACTTGATTGTGGAGTTACAATTCAGCCAAATAATGACTGAATTCATGAGCAACATAATGGAGAGTTAATACTCCAAAGTCAGCCAAAACATCACCTTAAATTCGCTTCCAACGTTCTGAAACTGTCACAGCGCCGCGGCCCTGCAGGTTGGCGCCGCGGCGCCAGAACTTCAGAGAGTTCTGAGTGTCATCGGCGCCGCGACGCTGGCTGGTGGCACCGCGACTGTGAGGATATGGCGCCAAGGCAGTTCTTGCGGCGTCGCGGCCCGTTTCCGACTAGTTTCGACATTCACACTTTGTGCAATTCTTCCTTCATTTACTAACGTGAAACCAACGTCATTTGACCAATAACCATCTATCATTTCATGTCCCGAACATATCGTATATGTAACAATATCTCTTTCACTAAGGAAATTTGTGATCTTTGGCACAACATGTGCACGTATACGGAAATAAGGTTTCCGACGTGCGGGGCCCCATATGTTCGAGTTATAAATAATAGGATTAATTATATTTACGTTTAATAAATAAATTTCTAACGATCCCCTCTTGAAAGAGATTTTGGCGTACACCCATGGTGTCTTTCTAGCAATCCTTCGGCGGATCAATGCTGCATCTGGATAGGTAGTCGTGGCTTTGAACCTTCCATAGTAGAATACCATCGGACTTATTTACTGCGCGGTGAACGCGATGTCTTGAACCGTCAGTGTTTAGTATAAGTCAAGACAATGGTACCTACACAACACATTTCCTTACTCTATTCTTCTTTAAGGTTTTGTCCGTTGTGGCCATGGACATGTCTTGGATTCTTAAGTGCTTCAGTTGTGGCCGGCCAGTCCTCGCACTTAAATAGGTGGTCTCCTACAAGGTATTCTGCTATACCCAACTTTTACAAGTATTAGAAACTATTAAAAGTTTCCCCAAACCTAACCTCAACGACTGAGGATTTATCAAAGGTTTTGGAAACTTAATATCTTACCTCTTTGCAGGTATCACTTAATGTTTATCACGAGAACGCCCTTGGATTCATGTTTATGTCAAAACATTATCTGAAGTGCTCTTTCTTCCATTGAAGCGCTCCACCGAACTTTTACGGCTTGGTTTTCCCATTGAACCTAATTCCTGGGGTCTCCAGTTTGTTAGGTTGGGTGTCCCGGTATCAGTTCTTAGTGATTGGGTTTTAAGCCCATTCCCCTAGACAGGCAGGACATCTGATCTATGGGTATTCCCTTCGTCAAGGGATCTGCTATGTTTTCCTTTGATTTTATGTAATTAATAGAAATAATACCCGTGGTGACCAGCTGCCGAACTGTCTTATGTCTTCGTCTGATATGACGAGATTTACCGTTGTACATAGAAATTTGTGCCCTTCCTAGAGCCGACTGACTGTCGCAGTGGATCATTACAGAAGGTACGAATTTATCCCAACATGGGATATCCTCTAAGAAGTCATGAAGCCACTCAGCTTCTTCTCCTGCTTTGTCTAAAGCGATAAACTCCGACTCCATCGTGGATCGGGCAATGCAAGTTTGCTTAGAGGATTTCCAAGACACAGCTCCACCACTAATTATAAATATATACCCACTGGTGGACTTGGTGTTCTCGATATCAGATATCTAGTTTGAATCAATGTACCCCTCTAGTACAGCTGGATATCTCGAATAATGTAACCCGTAAGTTTGTGTGTGTTTCAGGTATCTTAGTACCCGAGTTAACGCTTTCCAGTGATCCTCACTCGGATCGCGGGTGAACCTAGTCAACTTGTTGACTGCATAAGCGATATCAGGTCGAGTGCATTTTGTAATGTACATTAAACTGCCAATCACCTTCGCATATCGCTCCTGACATATGGGTGCACCAAAATGTTATTCAATCTTCTGATTTACATCCAGTTGTGTCGATATTAGTGAACTGTCAAAAACCTCAAATTTCTTCAGCACATCCTCGATGTAATGAGATTGAGATAAGACCAGTCCGTCAGATGTCTTAGAGATCTTGATCCCTGAGATGACATCTGTGATACCCATATCTTTCATGTCAAAACATTGTTTCAACATGTTCTTAGTCTCTAGAATTACCCTAGGACTGCTACATGTGATCAACATGTCGTCTATGTAAAGACAGATTATTACAAATGAGTTGGCATCTCTTTTTGTACAGACACATTTGTCACACTCATTAATGACGAATCTCTTTGATAATAGAGTATTATCAAACTTTTCGTGTCATTGCTTTGGGGCCTATTCCAGCCTGTACATCGATTTGACAAGCCGACAAACTTTCGTCTCTTGTTCCACATACCCCTCGGTGGTCCATATAAATTTCTTCTTCCAAATCACCATTTAGGAAGGCTTTCTTGACATCCATTTGGTTTATTTCTAGATCCCGCAAGGCGGTGATAACTAAGAACATACGTATGGATGTCATCCTTGACACCGGAGAATAGGTGTCAAAATAGTAAAGACCCTCATTTTGTCGATATCCCTTGACTACTAACATGGCCTTGTGTTTGTCTATAGATCCATCAGCTTTTAATTTCCGTTTGAGTATCCATTTACATACTAACGGCTTGTTTCCCGGAGGAAGATCAACTAACTCCCAAGTATGGTTGTGCAAGATGAATTATATCTCACTTTTAATAGCTTCTTTCTAGAGAGGCGCTTCTGGAGTTGACAACGCTTCAGCGAGTGCCCGTGGTTCTTCATGAACCATATAAGCTACAAATTCTGGACCGAAGGACTTATCTTGCTTGGCACTTTTGCTTCGTCTTGGTTCCATCTCTGGACCCTCCAAGTCCTGAGAATCTGGAATACTGGATTCCGGATAATCAGCCACTTCGGAGTTCGCTGGATCTAAACCATTTAGATCCGGGTAGTCAGTGACTCCTGAATCTTGTGATATCTGATCATAACTTCGTTTGAGAGAGGTTATGTCTTTTTCCTTCATAGGAAACGAGTCTTCAAAGAATCTAGCGTTCCTTGATTCCATGATTGTATCCTCACGAACGTCGGGTACATCTGACTTATAAACTATGAAGCGATAGACACTACTGTTGCTGGCATATCCGATGAATATACAATCAACAGTCTTAGGTCAAATTTTGACCTGCTTTGGCGTAGGTACTTTAACCTTTTCCAGACAACCCCAAACCTTAAAGTATTTATAGTTGGGCTTCTTTCCTTTTCATAGCTCGTATGGAGTCTTGTCCTTACCTTTGTGAGGAACTCTGTTAAGAATCTTGAAAGCGGTAAGGAAAGCTTCTCCCCACATTTCTTGGGGAAGGCTTGAATTGATGAGTAACGCATTCATCATTTCCTTTAATGTACGATTTTTACGTTCAGCAACTCCATTAGATTAAGGTGAGTAAGGAGTCGTCGTTTGGTGAACAATGCCCAATTGAGCACAAAATTCTTCAAACGGTGCGACATATTCTCCCCCTCTATCGCTACGGATTGATTTAATCCATCTGCTTAGTTGATTCTCAACTTCTGCTTTATAGCGTTTGAATGCTTCAAAGGCTTCATATTTACTTTTGAGCAAGTAAAGGTAATAATACATTGTGCTATTATCTATGAAAGTCACAAAGTACTTGTTCCCCCCTCTAGTTTGTGCGAACTTTAAGTCACATATATCAGTGTGTATGAGTTCTAGAGGAGCGGTTTTCCTTTCGACAGATCTAAAGGGACTCTTTGAAAGTTTTTCCTCTACGTACACCTCACACTTACGTTGAGGGTTTGCGTCGATAGAAGGCAACAACTCCATCTTTACCAACTTTTCGATAGATTGATAGTTTACATGTCCTAATCTGTGATGCCACAAATTAGAAGATTCAAACAAGTAAGTAGAAGGCTCAATTTTATTAATGATTGGAGTAGCCATTACAGAAGAAGCATTAACCTTAAAGAGGTCTTCACAGACGAAGCCTCTTCCTACAAACATTCCATTTTTAGAGATTACAAACTTATTAGATTCAAACACTAGCCTAAAACCAGCGTTCACCAATAGTGGTCCAGAAATTAAATTTCTTCGAATTTCTGGGACATGCATCACTTCCTTCAGAGTCAGCTCCTTCCCGGACGTCATCTTCAGGACCACCTTCCCTACCCCCAGCACCTCTGAAGAAGCATTGTTACCCATGAACAACTTCTTGTCCGTGACTGGTGTATATGTGGAAAAGGCATTTTTGTTGGAACATATGTGGCGGGTGGCACCTGTGTCCATCCACCATTGCATAGGATTCTCAATGAGGTTTTCTTCAAGAACCACCGCCGAAAAATACTCAATCATATCGCCAAGAAGAGTACCTTCGACGACGTTAGCCTTGGCCTTTCCTTTGGCCTTCACTTTATTAGCATGCTTGAGTTTGCGGCACTCCTTAGCCATGTGGCCAGATTTGCCACAATAAAAGTAAGTCCCTTTAAACTTTTCAGTTGTTGGGCCCTTTGCATCCTTTTGGAACTTACGTTTCTTGCTTGGTTCCCCTCTTACTTCTGCCATATTCGCCTTAGCTTCAGCTGGTTGCTTCCCCTTTGGCATGGTCTTCTTATTGTCCTCATGAATATGGAGTTTGACAATAAGCTCATCTAGAGTCATCTCTTTCGTTTTGAGTTTTAGATAACTCATAAACTCATTCCACGAGGGAGGTAACTTCTCAATCAACGAGCGAACCAAAAATTGCTCGTTTGGCTTCAAACCTTCCAAATCCAAGTGATGTACAATCATTTGAAATTCCTGGACTTGGGATGCCACCGTCTTGTTGTCCACCATTTGAAATTTTAGAAACTTCCCAATGATGAACTTCTTTGAACCCGCATCTTGGGTGTTGTATTTCATCTGAAGCTTATCCCACAATTCTTTGGCAGTGCCAACGGTACAGTATACCGTGTAAAGAGGATCAGATAAGCAATTCAGGATATAGTTTCGGCAAAGGAAATCACTATGACTCCAGGCATCTAGAGTCAAATTCATGCCATTAGTGACATAGATCTCCTGGCCCCCTCCCGCCAATGTTTCAGGCTGAGGGTCCACTTCATCTCCAACTTTTGGAGGATCTTCGGTTAGGAATCGAGATACTCCCAGAACCTTCAGAAAGAAAAGCATCTTTTGTTGTCATCTCTTAAAGTTTGTTCCCATGAACTTCTCGGGGAGTTCATGGTGAAAACCAGAGGGTGGTGGAACAGTGGTGTTCCCATTAGCAGTAGTAAAGACGTTTGGAACGCCTTGAGCAGCAGTGGTGTTGGCACTAGTTGTGCCTTGAGCAGTGAAGACATTTGAGTTCTCTTGAACAGTGTTGGTTTGATTTTCTCCAGTTATGTTGTTGTTAACAGTGAATATTGTCTTAAGATTGTGAGTAAAATTGCGAATACAAGGAAATCGGTAAATAACAACAACAACAAATTACAGTCTGAAATGAAAAATAAAGAAAGGTTGGTTGAGTCGATTGATATTCAATCTGTTCTTAAGATAATATTTCCCCGTATTAATCCTTTAACGACTATTGGAAATTCGTCTCCCAAGATAAAACAACCACAAACACTTGAGCAAAGGATAACTCAAGAGTTTACTATAAAAGAAGAATCTATGAGTGTATGAAGGTGATCAGTGTATTTTATATACACTTTTTGAGTCGTTTTTAGTAAGTCTTTTGTCCTTTTTTGTACAAATACGTGTCGTCTTAGGATAGATTTTCTTTCTTTTGAGTCAACTTGGTTAAAATGGCTCTTTGGCGGAAAAGGAGCGAAAAGAGGGCAAAAGTGGAGGTTCCAGAGCCTAAAATACGAGAAAGTGGCGAACCAGGAAGAGGTATCGTTGCAGCGCCGCGGCGCCTCCAACCAACAGGGTCAAGCGCCCCGACGCCCAATATCCAGAGGCGTTCAGAAGTTTCAGCGCCGCGGTGCCTCCAGACAGCAGAATAGCAGAGCCGCGGCGCCTCATCATCAGAGAGTTTGAGTTCCGCCGCGCCAATGCAGGCTGATGGCCACGCGGGAAAAATCAGGTCTTTGACGATTTTATGTGCCAGGCCTGAAGGAAAATCTTAAGGGCGGTTTTGAAGCTTTAAAAAGAGAACTTTAGGCAGTTTTTAAGGGTTCCCTTTCTTGCACAAACACAAGACTTCTTGGAGTTGAAGATTGGATACCATTACTTAGTAATTTCTTTTCTTTCCTTTACTTTACTTTTAGTTTATGTTGGATATTGAATTAGTTCTTGTCATGTCTATGGCTAGGAACTAATTCTAATATAGGGCTTTCCATGTCAATTCACTTGAACCTTATTTTATGAGTTAATGCATGTTTATGGTTATTCTTCTTATTGTTGAGATTTATTCCAATAATGTTTTGAATGCTTGGTAATTACTTGATCACTAATTATCATTATTTATATGATTTCTAATCAAACTTCGAAAGGAGGAGGTTGTGACTATGTTGTAGTTGGGTAATCATAAGTCGGATTAGGGATGAAAATACCTCAATTACTTGTGTAGCGTTAACGGGGGTTTAAATACTTAGCTTACTTGCGTAAACGTTAACAGGGTTTTTGTTCTTAATCCTCATATAGAGTCATCCTTATCACCGAAAGGTAGAAAGGAGCGCTACTGGGGTTGAGTGTTTATATAGCCTTAACAGGAGTATAAAACGAATTAGTAAACCTGCTATCTCCAAAAGAAGAAGAACCATAATTTATTGCATTAATAAGTAATATAAGCGGATAGTTGAGGCGACTTGGAAGCCCTATTTCCATCACTACTGAAGTAAACACATAGTAAATTTGTATTTATAATTGTTAGTTATAATCAACAAACTCAAATATCGGTTACCAAATAGATAACAAAGGATAGATAATTGGTACTTGAGCACTAATCCCTGAGGACGATAACTCGGTCTTCAAGACTATATTACTTGAGTCGACGACGTGCACTTGCGTTAAAGTGTGTGCATTAAATCACGCACCAAGTTTTTGGCGCCGTTGCCGGGGATTATGCATAGTTCAATATCAATTTTATCTATTTTTAATTTCTAATTTGGTTTTTTTTTATCTTTTATTTATTATGTTTTTTTATTTGTATTTTGGTAAAGATCAGGGTGCCGTGATCCGTTTGTTTGTTTTTGATCTGTTTCAGGCGCTCAGTTTATGCGAAGGAGAAGAGGAGCAGACACTCTTGTTCCCTTCAATCCAGAGATTGAGAAAACTTGTAAACATAATAGAAGGAACCAGCGAATTTCAACCTTGATAGAGATGGACGGCGTCCAAAACAACAATGTGCTGAGAGAGGGGTTAGGTGAAAATCAACCTAACCAAGAAATGCCTCGGCTAATACCTATGGATGTCGAGGAGAGAGTTCAAGTCCAGGCAGAAAGAAGCTTGGGAGACTACGTGCTGTCGAGGGTGAACGGAGCACAGACATGTATTAGGCTCCCAGCAATAGGAGCAAATAACTTTGAGATCAAACCGGCAATTCTAAGCATGGTGCAGAACACAGTGCAGTTTGGAGGGTTGCCATCAGAGGATCCACATATGCACATAGCTAATTTCTTGGAGCTATGTGCAACATTCAGATATAACAGCGTTACTGATGATGCCGTCAGATTGAGGATCTTTCCCTTCTCACTCAGGGATAGAGCAAAGGTGTGGTTGAATTCCTTACCAGCTGATTCGATTTTTACATGGCAAGAGCTAACACAAAAATTTCTAGCAAAATTCTTCCCACCATGCAAAGTAGCAAAGTTGAGAGGGGAGTTGAATAATTTCTACCAAGCAGATGGAGAGTCATTATACGAAGCTTGGGAAAGATTCAAGGACTTGCAGAGGAAGTGTCCACCCCACAGTATTGAGTTGTGGAACTTGGTCCACATCTTCTATAACGGGCTGAGCGAAACAACCAGAACAATTATTGATGCAGCAGCAGGTGGGACCTTTATGAGGAAAACAGCCCATGAAGCTCACGACTTATTAGAAGATATGGCCACCAACAACCATGTCACAGAAGATAGACCAATGAGTGGTAGGAGAACAGTAGGAGTTCATGAGATAGACGACATCACTGCCCTGAATGCCCAAGTTGCCCTGTTGACCAAGCAGCTGCAACAACATACATTATCTGTAAATGCAGTGCAGATGCCAAAGAGCTGTGAAATATGTGGTGGTCCACATACATTTGATAGATGTCCTTCAGCTGATCCTAATAATATGCCAATCGAGCAAGCAGAGTGTCAAGCCGTGGGTAACTATCAGAGGCCCCAGAACAACCCATACTCCAACACATACAATCCAGGGTGGAGGAATCACCCAAATTTTTCATGGAGGGGAGACCAGGGGCAGCAGAATCAGTATAGAGGCGATGCAAAACCAAGAAGACCAAAATCAGCAGCCATTTACTCAGGCCCCACCTTCTCAACAATTTAATGCACCTGTTCAGCCAGAAAACCAGACGAGCTGAGAGCGGCTTTGCTGACACTTACCAACTCCCAGACCCAGTTCATGGCAGAAACTAGATCTTCGTTCAGGAACTTGGAAACATAAGTGGGTCAACTAGCAAAGCAATCGAATAGCAGGCCACAGGGTACACTGCCAAGCAACACAGAGATGAATCCGAGAGAACAATGCCAGGCAGTACAGCTGAGAAGTGGTAAACAGTTGGAGCAGCATTCACCTCAGCCGGTAGTTGAACAAAGGGCAGAAATAGAAAAAAAGAAGGTGGTTGAAGCTCGGCCAGTAGTAGAGAAAACTCCAGAGAAGGAGTATACTGAGAAGATCCCGTTCCCACAGAGATTGCAGAGGAAGGCAGTTGATAAATAATTCTCCAAATTTTTGGAGACGTTCAGAAAGCTACATATCAACATACCCTTCATAGAGGCATTGGAGCAAATGCCCTCTTATTTCAATTTCATGAAGGAGATTTTGGGGAAGAAGAAGAAACTAGCAGAGTATGAGATGGTAGCACTGACTGAGGAGTGCAACGCTATCCTGCAGAAAAAGTTGCCCCCTAAACTAAAAGACCCAGGGAGTTTTACATTGCCTTGCACAGTTGGCAATGTGACATGCAACAGGGCCCTTTGTGATTTAGGGGCAAGCATAAATTTGATGCCTTTATCGGTGTTTAAACGGTTGGAGTTAGGTGAGGCAAAACCAACCACGGTGAACCTACAACCAGCGATTGCAGCGCGCACCCGAGGGGAAGATTGAGGACGTGCTTGTTAAAGTAGAATTTTTTTTTCTTGCGGATTTCCTCATTCTTGACATGGAAGAGGATGCAGAAATCCCCATCATATTGGGGAGACCGTTCTTGGCGACAGGGAGAGCCCTGATCGATGTAGAAAAAGGAGAGCTGACATTGAGGGTGGAGAGCGAAGAAATGGTGTTTTTTTAGTGTCCTTAAACACGTTATTGAGCCACCAGTCATGAGCAGGTGCTTTGCAATCAGACCATCGTAACCCGCATGAGCGGTCTGAAGCCAAACCAATGGAGATAGGCCCACCAAAGCAAGTACATGATGTTGAACCTCCGCCAAAGCAGGTATGTGTTCCTGAACCTTCCCTTGAAAATAATTTTAAGAAGAGAAACAGAAGTAGAAAAAGAAGAATGTGGAAAAAATGGATTGGTTGTGGGGTTAATCTACCCCACACCTCTTCAGTTAAGGAAGTTGCGTCCGGCTAAAAGACGTTAAAGACAGCGCTACTTGGGAGACAACCCAAACTATTTTGATTTATTTTATTTTAATGTAGTTAGCTTTTACTAAGAACAGTCTCACGGAGGTAGTGTTTGTGTTGTGTTAACAGGTGCAGGCCAACAAATTTGGAGGGCGAAAAACTGAAACAACAAAGGGATTCCAGAAAATCGGGTTAGCGCCGCGGCGCCAAAAGAGCAGAAAGGCGCAGGAAATTAAGCGCCGCGGCGCCAAAAATCCAGAGAAGTCCAGAAGTTGGAGCGCCGCGGCGCCCATTTGCAGGGCCGCGGCGCAACTACGGAAATATCCAAATTTTTGGACAACGCCCTAATCCGACGACCCTTTCTCCAAATCAAAAATCCTGAGCCTCTCCCCTCTTACGGGATTCAATGCATTATCCACCGCCCCCGCCACCATTTTAAACCAAGCTTGTAAGTGTCCTGTTTTCGTTTATTGTCTTTGCGTCTTGCACACATTGGGGACAATGTGTGATTTAAGTTTGGGGGGTGTCTTATGTGTGTCTTATTGTTGTAGTATGTTTGAGTCTTTTTTATTTGTTTTGTGTATTTTTGAGTCATAAATTTTTCTTTTCGAGTCATAATTGTCTGTCAAAGATCATGCATGTTGTAGTTACTAGAAACACGAACACCTAGTGAAGTAAGGTGGAATAATGTAATGGAATTAAAAGCAACTATCTAAACACTTAGGCTAGATATGCCAAAAACTCATGAAATCTGTCTATTTGGGGTTTCTTGCTTGAATTGTGCATGATAAATGATTAAAACCTATGTGTTATGATTGCTTGCTATTTGAGGCGAAATAGTTAGGATATGCATGTTAGGGAGATGACTCAGGCGTTTTTTTGTTAGCCAATTCTTACCACTCTTTTCTATCCCTGACATTAAAAATATCCCTAGTCAGCCCCATTGAGCCTAAAAATTGAAACTTTTTCTTTGACACTCTATATTTCCATACTTGTGCCATAAGTAAAAATGTGAAATAGTTGGAATATGATGTGTTAAAAAAGAGACAAAAAGAGCAAACAAGTTTGATGCACCCCAATAAAAAAGTAATAAGAAATAGGCAAAAGCCTAAGTTTGGGGGTGTTTGTTATACACTTCACGCTCTCAAAACAAAAGAGAGGAAAGATGGATTTGAAGTGAAGAAAAGAAATCAAAAGAAAAGGGAAACATTGAAAAGCTAAAGTGCTTATGGTACACAAAATGAGCCTAAATGCCTATTTTTACCTACCCATGCCTAAGCCTACATTACAACCCTTAAAAGTCCTGAAGATCTCTTAGATGCATAGCCATGATTAGTGGAGAATAGCAAGTAAAAATGTCATAGGATTTTTGAAATTAACATGCATGATTCAGTATTTTGACTTCCATTAAGCATGATAAAAATGAGTTTGCGAAATATCTAGCTTAATGTGTTTAGAGTGCTAATATTTCATGCTATATGTTCATGCATATTATTCTGCTAACCTTCATGTTTTTCTAAGTAACACCAATGCAGCAAAGTGATCAATGTCATTGAGTCTTTCTATTTTCTTTTTCCTTGAGTCTTTATTTCTTTCTTTTAATCTTTGCTCGAGGGCGAGCAAAGGTTAAGTTGGGGGTATTTGATCAGTGTATTTTATATACACTTTTTGAGTCGTTTTTAGTAAGTCTTTTGTCCTTTTTTGTACAAATACGTGTCGTCTTAGGATAGATTTTCTTTTTTTGAGTCAACTTGGTTAAAATGGCTCTTTGGCGGAAAAGGGGCGAAAAGAGGGCAAAAGTGGAGGTTCCAGAGCCTAAAATACGAGAAAGTGGCGAGCCAGCAGGTATCAGAGCGGCCGCGGCCTCCAATAGGGCGAGCGCCCGGCCGCCAATATCCGAAGGCTTCGAAGTTTGGCGCGCGCCTCGCATGAGAATAAGCGAGCCGCGCGCCATCATCGAGAGTTTCGAAGTTCCGGCACGCGACGCCGAGCAGTGGCCGCAGCCGACGCGGGAAAAATCAGGTCTTTGACGATTTTATGGGTCAGGCCTGAAGGAAAATCTTAAGGGCGGTTTTGAAGCTATAAAAAGAGAACCCTAGGCAGTTTTTAAGGGTTCCTTTTCTTGCACAAACACAAGACTTCTTGGAGTTGAAGATTGGAGACCATTACTTAGTAATTTCTTTTCTTTCTTTTACTTTACTTTTAGTTTATGTTGGATATTTAATTAGTTCTTGTCATGTCTATGGCTAGGAACTAATTCTAATATAGGGCTTTCCATGTCAATTCACTTGAACCTTATTTTATGAGTTAATGCATGTTTATGGTTGTTCTTCTTATTGTTGAGATTTATTCCAATAATGTTTTGAATGTTTGGTAATTACTTGATCACTAATTATCATTATTTATATGATTTCTAATCAAACTTCGAAAGGAGGAGGTTGTGACTATGCTGTAGTTGGGTAATCATAAGTCAGATTGGGGATGAAAATACTTCAATTACTTGTGTAGCGTTAACGGGGATTTAAATACCTAGCTTACTTGCGTAAACGTTAACAGGGTTTTTGTTCTTAATCCTCCTATAGAGTCATCCTTATCACCGAAAGGTAGAAAGGAGCGCTACTGGGGTTGAGTGTTTATATAGCCTTAACGGGAGTATAAAACGAATTAGTAAACCTGCTATCTCCAAAAGAAGAAGAACCATAATTTATTGCATTAATAAGTAATATAAGCGGATAGTTGAGGCGACTTGGAAGCCCTATTTCCATCACTACTGAAGTAAACACATAGTAAATTAGTATTTATAATTGTAGTTATAATCAACAAACTCAAATATCGGTTACCAAATAGATAACAAAGGATAGATAATTGGTACTTGAGCACTAATCCCTGAGGACGATAACTCGGTCTTCAAGACTATATTACTTGAGTCGACGACGTGCACTTGCGTTAAAGTGTGTGCATTAAATCGCGCACCAGAAGGATTGCAAGAGAGGAAGATTTTTTGAATTGTTGAGTGTCAAGTGTCTTTTGCAAATGAGCCAAAGGCATCATTTTATAGTGTTGGAAGATGATCTTCCACATACCAAGTAATGGCCTTGAATTGCCATGAATTAGACTTGATTGTGGAGTTACAATTCAGCCAAATAATAGATGAATTCATAAGCAACATAATGGAGAGTTAATACTCCAAAGTCAGCCAAAAAATCACCTTAAATTCGCTCAACGTTACGAATCGTCGGCCGCGCCGCAGTTGGCGCGCCGCGCTGTAACCAGAGAGTTCGAAGGCCACCGTCGCCGCGACGTGGCCGTGGCGCCGCGGCTCTGAGGAGATGGCGCCGAGGCAGTTCTTGCGGCGTCGCGGCCCGCTTCCGACTAGTTTCGACATTCACACTTTGTGCAATTCTTCCTTCATTTACTAACGTGAAACCAACGTCATTTGACCAATAACGTCTATCATTTCATGTCCCGAACATATCGTATATGTACCAATATCTCTTTCACTAAGAAAATTTGTGATTCTTGGCACAACGTGTGCACGTGTGTGGAAATAAGGTTTTCGACGTGCGGAACTCCACATGCTCAAATCATAAATAATAGAATTAACTATATTCACGTTTAATAAATAAATTTCCAACATCTTCTAGATCATCAAAACTAATAATTTAATCATCAAATTCCTAATATGTTTGACTGCTTGGTAGTTGTTATTGTTGACATCTCTCCAAATCACAACTTGTTAGTTGGTAGAGCGTTTGGTTCAACCACTTCCACGTTAAGCCAAAGCTGAATTGTTCAAATCAGCTATATTCAAACTCTTCAAAATGTCGATAAATGCGGATTCTCCAAAAATGTCAAAAATAGTGCTTTTTAAAAATTAAAAAAAAAACTAACATTAGCATAACAACAGTTTTAAAAAGTTCGAGCAACATAGAAAATCAAAATTTCAAATAACAGTTCCAAGAAAGAAAATTCTTCATTCTCAATTTCAAGTAAACAACTTGGAAACAAAATTTAAAAAATAAAAAATACACCCCTTAGGAGTAAACTTGTGGTCTTTCTTCAGACCACATAATTGGATCTTCACAAATTTGTAAAAAGAATAATAATAATAATAATAATAATAATAATAATAATAATAATAATAATAATAATAATAATTAATAATAATAAAAGAAGGTGTTTTTCTTTTTTGATCTTTTTTCTTCTTTTCTATTGCTACCACTATTTTTTTTTAGGTACAAGAATGTCAAAATCACTAACTGTCCACTCTGCCACTTGATTTGGGTCCTTGTAAATTTCAGTTCCCAAGTTGATTGAAGTCCATTTCCTCCTTGCTGGTGTAGTTCCTGGATCCTACAAGAAAAAACACATTCCATCATTAATTTCATGTCTTTTCATTATTAAATTTTTAATTAAGAAAGATCAATTTGGCAACCAAACTATACCTAGGAAATGTTTTACAAATGAATGTTAAATAAAACTTCTTCCGTTCCAAAAAGATTGACTTACTTTCCTTATTAGTTTGTTTCAAAAAGATTGACTCTTTTTTTATATTTAGAAACAATTTTACTTTATGAGATCATTTACGACCAAACAATGATCTAAGATTTGTTATGAATCACATATTTCAAAAGACTTCTTTTATTTTTTGTAATAATTTTTGACATTATCAGTGTAGTTTAACATGTGATAGCATGTAAGTTCTTGTTTTAATAGGTTACTAGTTAATGCTTGTCAGCTAGATTTAAGTGCAATTAACATATAGATGACTTGCACCGTTGAAGGTGTGCATGTTATTTACAAATTTAGTGAATAGAACTTATAGCCTGTTTGGTCAAGTTTCTAAGAAGCTAAAAGTGTTTATTTGAGAAAGTTTAGGTGTTTGACCAAGCTTTTAAGGGAGGCGAGAAAGTGTTTTTGAGTAGTAACGTTTTTCAGAAGCTGAAAAAGTATTTTTTTCCCATAATCACTTTTTTTGGGACCTTGGCCAAGTACAAACCGCTGCTCTAATATTTGCAAAAGTTTTTCGAATTGATTAGTAAAAAACAAACTGTTGTTCTCTGAAAGTACTTCAAAAAGCACTTCTAACAAAAAGACATGTTTGAAATAAGCAGATTCTGAAAACTAGGGAAAACAACCTGTTAAACTAACTTTGAAACTAAGAAAAGGGAAAATGGATTCAAACCTGGTAAAAATAAAGTGAATGTGACAACCTCCCAACATCAAGCTCCCATGTTCTTGGATCTCCAATCCAACCATCTCCTTTCCTAGTAGGATAACCATAATCCCCCCAAACAGGATGTGGTAAAATCTGCAGAATCTCCTGAGGCTGAGGATTACTATAAGGATCACAACGAACACTAGGCTGCTCAATGAACTCCCCATTTCCAGGTGCACAATACATATGATAAGCCTCATAAGGGAAACGAATAGTATCGTTTCGATGAATTTTCGTTCCATTTGGGAAAATGTGGTATGGTGGACACAATTTTGGGATATCTGGTTTGCACCAAGATGGTGTTTCTGGATTCAGGATCATCTCACTGTATCGCGTAACGTCGGTTGTGACATTGCCATCACAGGGCTTGCCATTGTTCTTCCAGCAGCTCCCCATGTCCATTAAGTAAAATTGGCTGATTGGACCTCCTCCTTTTATCACATTCAAGGTGAATCTCACCTTAAAATTTGGTGATTCTGGTATCTACAAATCACATTAGTATCAATAGTTTCTCAAAGATTCATAACATGGAGTCCTAAAAAAGAAGGAAAAGGTCTAAACTTGCACATATGTTGTACGAAATATCTTAATATTACCCTCCATTATACTATCATTCATGCTCTTGTTGTTAGTAAATCGTCTCGTACTTGCCTTAGACTTTAACGGGGCTACAATGTGGATTTAAAAAGGAGCAAATTTACCCAAATACCTACGACTCTGATTTAGAATTATCCTTCAAGACGATTTTCCAAAGGGAAAGGGTAAGAATGGTGTCTATGTATATAGCGGAGGGTTAAAAGAAGATAGTTCGTATATTACAAAATATCTTAATTTTACCCTTCTTTATACTTTCTAGTCATTCATCCCCTTATCGTTAGCAAATCGTCTTGTACTTTCCCTTAACTTTAACTGAACTCGAGTGTGGATTTGGTGGATCCACATGTCAATATACTTCAAGAAAAGGTGAAGATTTATCCCTCTTCCTTTTACGATGGTTTAAAATTACCATCCGTCTTACTTCAGATTGGAGCTCCATCAGGGTCAAAGGCAAATACGAGACGATTTACTAACACTAAGGATACGAACGGCCCTGAAGTATATAACAGAGAGGCATACTTTTTACCCTTTTTCCACGTATGAAGAAAGATTTAGATAATGTAAGAATGTACTCACAGTTTTTAACATGCCCCTTGTTGGATAGTGATATCCACCAGAAAAACCAAATGTAGCATCTGATCTTAAGTAAAGCATAAGCCAAGGATACTTAGTTGAAGTCCTCAACACATGATGAAAAACCCAACTTCCTTTTCCTAATTCTTTCTGCCATTTCACAGAATAGAAAGAACTATTCTCTGTGCTTGT
The DNA here is from genome assembly GCA_029844215.1 of Przewalskia tangutica. NCBI lineage: Eukaryota > Viridiplantae > Streptophyta > Magnoliopsida > Solanales > Solanaceae > Przewalskia > Przewalskia tangutica. The sequence goes on from CM056719.1 coordinate 2,562,743, forward strand.
TTTACTCAATCTACTATTCAAATCCCATGTACCATAAAAACTCCCTTTAAGTGTAGTCCTATTAACACCTTGTAAAGTTGTGTAATTGTGGAAAATCAATGGTTGGTTCATGCACCCTTTACCGAAACACGGAAATCTGCTGTCAGGCCCGTACGGGCCTGCTCTGTGCCCGTTTTTCGGACACTTAGCAGCGTAAGTATCCATGTTTCCGTTCTTGAGCATGATCATCCAGAATTGCCATGGATTTGGCTCGTCTTCAACTTGACATTTTGATCCCAAGTAGAGTTCTTTCTGTACTGCATAATGATCAACATCCAGAATTGCCTTTTTCTTCAGTCCAAGAAAAGATTCTCCAATGCCTAACTTGTTTTCTTCCTCTGTCACTCTGTGTACCAACATATATGGAATTTCATTGCAGATAGAACAGTTATTTTCCCCTGTAAAGCAATAGCCATTTAAAGATTTAAGACAACACAGAAAAAACAACAAGGCCTCAATCCTAAGTGAGTCACGTCTGTTATATGAGTCCCTGATCATGCCGTTCAATTTAAGTCAATACTACAATTGTCTACCCCTATAAAGCATAGCCACTAAAGCTTTAAGACAACCTAGAGAAAACAACAATAACAATGGCTCAATCTGAAACAAGTCAGGTCGGCTAAATGAATCCTCATTGATCATGTCTCTCCGTTTAAGCTACTCTTTTGCGAGACACTATCTACATTGTGAGGATTCTTCCTAACCATCTTCTTTTATTCAGGTTTATGACCGGCAATGTGAACATAAAAAAAACAACAAAAGCAATGCTTCAATCCTAAGCAAGTCAAGTCGGCTATATGAATCCTCACTAACCATGTCGCTCCATTTAAGCTATTTTTTGGAAGATACATTTTGTATTGTGAGGATTCATCATAACTGTCTCGACATCTTCCTTTATTCAGTTTTATGACCGGCAATGTGAGCAAGATCATATCGACACAACCTAAAAGAACAGAAAAAAAGAGAAGACTCAAAACATGGAGTACAACTAACCTTGTGACTGAGGAGAAGCTTTATAGACATCAAAGCAATCAGCAGCTCTTGGACTGCCCATTTTAGGCACTTCTTCTCCAACTTCATTGCATTGATTCCATGCTTCTATGGCTACTCTTAGCCCATCCCTTCTCATCCCTGAATCGCCAACCGCCGAAATATAGTCATCTCCATCAAGACTTAAACAAGAAACACCAGAAATGGACACTATGATTGCAAGAAGAGAAAGAAAAATAAACCAAAAAGAAGTTTCATGTTGAGCCATTGGTAAGTTTTTAAGCCTATGTAACACTTTCTATATATATACTAAAACCATTGGGAAGGACTAAGAAAAGGGACATGATAATTTTGGATTTCAATAACATCCTCAGATATCTCTATGTGAAAGTGACAACTACCCCCTTTATTGTTTCATTAACTTTACTCAGCTAATTTCTTTGAATATCTTTGTAGCTGCTGATTTTTTTCTATTTGTCGGTAATAACCCGTAAATAATCAGATTATTGAATATTCATCGTTGAATAGGATTAGTTACAGATTTTTGTTGGTCAGCTACGGAATCAATGTAAAATTGACAACTACTCCCTTTATTGTTTCACCAACTTTACTAAGATAACTTCTTTCAACATCTTTGTCCTTTCACTAGGAAAAAAAGCAACAACAACAACAGGAATTTTCTTGATAATTTAACGCTAAATAGCCCGTAATAATAGGATTTTTAATATAATCAGTCGCTAAATATGATTAGCTAAGAGGTTTTTGTTATTTAAAGACGGACAAATTTCATTGGTAATTTCATTTTTTATAGGTTCTTTTAATAATTCGTGCTAAATAATTAAGATTAGCGACGATTTTATTGTTTAGCTAGGGATTTTGTCCCTCAATAATTTCTATCCCTTTTTAGTGTTTTTCCTTTGTTTTACAACTATACTAGTGATTGGTAAATTATGCTATGCAACTAGGGTTGTTGTTAACACTTGCTCCTCTTTTCTCATGATTGGTTAGTTCCAACTTGATTTTGAAATCAATGTTAAAAAAAGCAACTTTTTACCAAATCCTCTAAAAAGATAGATCTAGCTGTCAGCAACATCACCTAACAAATTAATAGAGTAATGTTCGGTGAACTGACTTTTGGTCTTAGAAATTCATTGATCCAACTCAAAAGCAATATGATCTTGAAAATGTTTGAAAAAATTGTAAGTCCTAATATGATCCATGGTAGATGTAGCTTATTAGTTACGGGTTCAACAGAACACATATTTTTTATACAAAACACCAATATACATGTAAGGAAAAGCACGAAAATGTGAGAAATTTTAATAAATATTATAATTTGACCCCGCAATTTGAGGTATGGGGTTTGGGGGTATGTGGAAGGGGGGGGGGGAATAACAAACTTTGTGATGAAGAAAAATTGGGTATTCTTGAACTCAAAGTGATGCTTTTAATCATGTATGAGGTAACAGAAAGTACAAGTATTGTGTCTTCTTGATAACCTAAGATGCAAATATTCTTTTTCAAGAAAAATAATTAAATACTAAACTTTGAGAATTTCTTTTGTTTCTATGAACTTTATATTAAGTATTAACAAAAAAAATTGACCCCACAACAAAGAAGGTAGGGTAGGGTATATGTAGCACTAGTATTCTTTTACTTTTGGAAAAGGACTAAAAATATTCTTCTTTACGAATTTGAGTAAAAAATACCTTCATCGTCATTAAAATTTTCAAATATAACCCTGAAAATCTTCAAATTCCCCAAAATAACCCCTTCCCCCCAATTCTGTCAAATGTTTTTTGTTGTAGTCTTCTCATTCCCTTTGTTGAAACAGTCGCTCTACCTAAGGTAGAGGTAAGATACACGCTATCCTCTCCAGAGCTCACGTTGTGAAATTTCACTGAATATGTTATTGTTGTTGTTGAAATTGAAGACCTAGAATTTAAATTATGCAAGCTAATACTATTAGGATATTCATACTTTTACATGTATTCTCCATTCCCCACTTAGAATGAGATGTTGTGACTGAATTCTTCCCACAATCTATTAGTATTGCTTTTCTAGTATTCCCTCCGACTGTCTCATCACCGGTGAAATATCACGTACGAAACAGGACATGGAATAATTAGGAAGTCCCATTTTACCAAAGGGTCTACTATCTTATCTTTAGTTTAACTTCTATGTATGAAAATTAATTATCAAGTAACTTAAGAGATTAACACTCGATAATGGAAACCCAAACTAAATATCGAGACATTAACTTTCTGCTACATACAAAAGCAACTCATCAGTGGCAAAGTACTCCCTCGGGTTATTATTTAGTTGGATCTGTTTAAATAATGGAGCAGATTTAATTAAAATCGGGTTATTTTGGGGGATTTGAAGATTTCCATTAAAAGATGGTTATATTTGAAAACTTTAATAGCGATTGAGATTTTTTTTATCCAAATTCGTAATGGATGATATTTTTAACCCTTTTCCTAGAGTAGAAGGGTATTTTTGACCTTTTCCTCTCATAGATTATGGAAATAATCTCCATAATCCAATCAAATATTGTATATTTTAGGTTATAAATATTCTTAGTATATTCTTAGGATATTCGATCATAATTATAGCCTAAATTAAGTCTTGTATTGATATCTCAATCCTCTAAAAAGATGTTTACTGTGTCACTTGGACACAAAATTAATTGGGAAAAGTACACAAAATGCCCACACGGCCAGGGGCGGAGCTTAGTAGGGGCGGGGAGAGGCCATGCCCCCCCTCAAAAACTCATTTTTTTCATCTAGATTCAATAAGGACGTATTCTGATACCAAAGGCATGGATTAATGTGAAAATGATAAGTAGAGTAGTGTCAAGTTTGGGCATAGCAACCTAATGATCAATATGGGAGGACAAACATCCGAAGCCCAGAGGATTGGTGTGAGAAATACAAACTCCCACCTAAAGATAAAGATTCAGTGTGGGTTTATGCCTGATCCTATCAAAAATATTGTTCTAAGATTTTGTCAGTCGACAGATTTACGAGGTTGACTCAGTTATTGCAGAGTTAGAGCTATTCGCGTAGTTGAGGATTATACTAATTGTCCATTGACAAGAGGTTGTAATTTCAGAAAATTTAAATACCTCGTACCCCTAGTAGAAGAGGCTTAATGCAGTATAATTCCAAAATCCTCCAAGGAAAGTTTAGGAGTGTAGACAAAGCCTTTATAGTTCGCTCCCAAACAAGTGATCCAGTCGAGCCCACGATTTAGACGCTCGAAGGTACTATACATGAAGGTATGCTTAATCTATGAGGAATGGGATGATTGTCTACCCTAAAGGAGATGCATGTTATGGCGGATATTACCTTATCATTGCGACCAACCAGTGAAAAATTGTACATGTACATTATACACACTGTGTCGCGCTATAAACGGTCGGGTAGGCACTTATATGTGCATCCATACAAGAAAATAGAAAGAGAAGAAGATAAGAAGTAGAGAAATAAAAAGGAAAAGAACAAAAAAGAGACAATTAAATAGAAAAGAGGAAATATAAAATAAAAAAGAAAGAAAATAGAAAGAAAAAAAAAGAAATGAAAGAAGCTAGAATTAAATATGAAATTAGATTATGGTGAAAAAAATAATAAAGAATACTATCATTTTGTAATAACACTACAATAATAACACTACCCTATCATTTTGTAAGCGTAAAGAGGACTACGTTCGATTACCTACTATCCTTCTACTCTAATTCGTGTCCTCCACAATCCTCTATCTAAGGTCATGTCCTCAGTAAGTTGCACCTGCATCATATCTCGTCTAATCACCTCTCTCCAATATTTTTTTTGTCTACCTCTATTCATCCTGAACTCATCCATAGTCAACCTCTCACACCTCCGCACTGGGACATCTGTGTCTCTCCTCTGTCCATGCCCGAACCATCTCAACATCGCTTTCCGCATCTTATCCTCCATCGAGGTCACTCTCACTTTATCCCGGATATCATCATTCTTAATCATATCTCTTCTTGTATGTCTACACATCCATCTCAGCATCCTCATCTCCGCACCTCTCATCTTTTGTATGTGTGAAGTCTTGACTGGCCAACACTCTGCCCCATACAACATAGTTGGTCTAACCACCACCCTATAGAATTTGCCTTTAAATTTAGTTGACATTTTTTTGTCGTACAAGACTCCAAATGCGAACTTCCATGCTGCCCCAATATGATGTGTGACATCGTCATCAATTTCTTCATTCTCCTGGATAATAGACGCTAGGTATTCGAAGCTTCCTTTCTTCGAAATGACCTGGAAAAAAATAAATGAAACAAAAAAAAAGTAAAAAAGAAAGAAATGAGAGAAAATAGGAGAAAAGAAGTTAAGAAATAAAAAAAATGAAAGAAAAAATAACAATTCTACTACATACGGGCAAATATGCACAAGGATAATTATTTTGTGTTTAGGGGCATTAGTATTGTTTTTTCAAATTAATTTGCAGCCAAATACAACTAAGTGCGTGCAATTCCTCCGCCTTCTTAGAAACCCTTCTCCATTACTCTTCCACAAATTAGGTATTGTGATAAATAAAATTGAAAGAATCATGAAATTTCTAATCTCTTTTTTTAAAATGAAATTTGAACAAAAAAAAAAGAATTTGTATTCACAGTAACAGTTAGATGGGCGAGCACTTCTCCACGACAATGGTGGTAGAGCTACCACCGGGGTGGTGGTGATGGTATGGGTCTAATCGAATGAATGGGAATGGATATTTTCTAATTAATGGTGGTTGCACTGATGGGTGTTATAGTTGTGGGTGAAAAGATGTCTATATTGGGCAGAGATGCTAGTCTATAGAGCGTAACAATGACGACAATGGCAGTGGCGGCAGTCACGTTACCGTTGTGGGGATGACGGGTCATTTAGCAAGGAAAGTAGAGATTGTGCTTGTGGTAGTCGGGGGAGGGGGTGTGGAGGCTGTTGTTACATTGATTGTGGGTATTAAAATGTGTTCGGTGGTGGCGGAGGTAGTGACTTAGGTGGGGTTAGCTGCAAGATGAAGAAGAAAGAGAAAAGATTAAAAATAAAAAAAAGATATTTTTTTTGGTTTGTTTTGTCTTTTGATACGTGTACTTAGGGATTGAGATGACAAATGGAGCGGGGCAAGACGGGCTAGAGCATATCAAAGGTTAAACGAGGCAGGACATGACAATGTTTAAACGGGACAGGGCAGGGCAGGTAATAGGGCAAAATTTTCTTTGTACAAATTTAAAGATAAGCTGAAAACAATAATCTCTATTTGGGATTACCCCTAAAGGCCTGAACCATATAATTTTCTGTCATATACATTGTAAAGTCCCGAATAAAAAATATAAATAAAAATAGTAATATTTTTTGTCACATACATTGTAACAAGTTTGAGTCATATAATTGCAGACTGTTGTTGCTGAGTTATACTTGTTAGAATTAGATAAAAATTTACAGGATTGTACATCTCTCCTTCACTATCATATTGAGACCAAGCGGGGCTAAAATTGACATACGGGTTGTGAGATATCACAGTTTAAAGTTTGTGCATCGGATCAACCGAAATCCGAAAGGGCAGAGCGTATAACGTAAAAAATGCATAAATAGGTAAAGAATTTGAATGTTTGTGCTGAATAAAAGTTCTAGATTACTCTGTTCTAAACAGTTTAAGATTTTACGGGGATAAATTCGACTTACGGTTAGAGAGTTATCAATGTTTAAAGTTTCTGTCTCAGATCAAACAAAATCTAGAAGGGCAAAATGTATAATATAAAAACTGTATAAATAGGTAAAGAATCTGATAGTTTGTGCTAAATACGAGTCGTAGAATTATATGTTCTCGACAGTTTGATATTTTACAGGAATTAATCTGACTTACAGATAAGCAATTATGATTGTTTTAAGATTGTGTCTTATTTTATAAAAATTCTGACGAGACAGTTTTCATAAGGTTGTTTCTTGCGTGAATTTGTACTAGTTACACTAAGTATTTTCAGATGAAAGTTGGGATAGTGTTAGATTCCCGTGTTACCTTCAACTTGGGGTAAGAGATATCTTATCTGAATTACGATTCAAGAATTATAACTCTTATAAGTGGGAAGGGCGAAAGAGTTAAAATAAGAAAAATATTATTCGAGTCTTTTGAACATATAACATATATATACAAATATATAAATGCATTGGATCGGGTTGCACGGACCGCAACAAATATATAAATGCATTGAATCGGGTTGCATGGACTGCAACAAATATATAAGTGCATTAGATCGGATTGCACGAACTGCAACAAATACAATAGACTGATTGTTCATCCATTTATTAATCTGCCCTATTGCCACCCTACTTAGGGACTCATATTAGTAACATTATACTCATTTGTTCACGCTATGATGAGATATGGGAGACGCGCACATTGATATATGTCCAAGTGGCACATTAAACGTCTTTTTGGAGGGTTCAAATGGTAAGAGTCTCAGTTGGAGAGTATAAGTGGAATACAAAAACAAATTGAAGGATTTATCGATGACTCCAACCCTATTTTTATTTTTGTTCAAATGTCAAATAAAGGCGTGTAACTTGTACTTAGATTTTGATAATAAATTTATTTAACTTGTACTTAAATAAATTTCACTCCATTTAAATTTGTTTCATTCCAAAACTCAATAATATATCGTTTGAGACAAATATAAAATTATGTAACGCTTAGTAGGTGTTTGGATATGCGATTTCATCATATGAGATGAAATTATCGTTTGGACGTGCGATTTCATCTATGATTTCATTTCATGATATGAAATTTCAAATCATCCAAAAAGGCATGATTAGGGATTTCAACTCATGATTTTAAAATTTTAAAATATAAAAATTGACCCATAAGTTTATATTTTATAAAAATAGATCCATAAGTTGGTAGATATAAACTCAATCATGTTTACCAACCATTTATATCAAATATTAAAAGTTCTACAAGTTGGTAGTATATTTATAATAAATTTACTATTACCAACCATGTGAGAGTATTATATTGAAGAGTAGTTACACTACAACTCATGTTCAATTTTTATTTTATTGAACTAAAGTTTGACCAATTGATGTCGTATTTTTTAGAAAGGTTTTCTAGTAGCGCATTAATTTTGTTATGAACTATAACTTGCTCATTTGGTAAGATTGTATAGGAATTGAGAAAGTTTTGATGATTTTCACAATTTGTGGAGTTTTTTTATGTCTATAAGAAAAAATATAATTTAAAAAATTCAAATTGCATGTCCAAACAAAACTTTAACTTCAAATCATCATGATTTTAAATCATATCCGAGCGGCTTCTTAAACCTCAATCAAGTTAGTTGAAATTCCTTTGAACGTGCCTGGAAATTAGTAAAATATGTTTAGTATCTTTTGTAGTCCATTGATTTGGTTGATCTTCTGTAATATATTCACATAAACCTTTTTATCTTTGTTTTCTGTCGTTATACCACGACGATTGTCACTCTTTTTTTAAAAAAAAAATAATGATTGTATCCGAATCAAACTAAGAGCAACTCTGATATTTTATCAGGTAATTGCTACCTCAGAATCGCATAAGTCATGCACAAACCTCAACTATTGCATCGGGAATCTGTTACCTCATATCAGCATAGGTTTTGCGCACACCTCAATTATTTCATTCGGTACCTTCTAACTCATATCAACAAATGTCTACGTATACCTTAACAATTTCATCGAGTACCTATTATCTCGCATCAACACAAGTATTGAATCATTCTGGCCACTAAAACTTAAGCAGATTCAAAGAAATTACCTAGTGTTTTTGTCTCTATTAAAATTTGTGTCTCTAGAATAAAATTTGTGTACATTCTATTCTACCGGACCCCAATTGTACATTAGGTATATTTTGTTTATCAAACATCTTTCTTTTTTTTTGACGAAGGAACCCGCAGCCGCTACTCTTTCGAGTGCGCAGAAACCCGGCCGACGCAATACCGCAAACCACGCCAGTTAACTACACTTGGCAAGTCATGTGACAGCCAACCAAGAAGGTTTATGCGGGGATCGAACTCGTGGCCGCGGTTCGTATTCTCTTCTTCACCACATTCTTAACTACCCTTGCGGGTGGTGTTTATCAAACATCTTAAGCTTTATGGACAATTCAATTGTGACTCACTCCAATCAATCACTTTGCTTAGATATAAAATCTTTGACTAATATTATTTCTTGTTGATTGGAAGACGAGATTTAAGACCGAAACCACTTTTTTAGTTTTGAGAGCCCACCTTTGAAGACTAGCAGCCCCTAACCACATGGCCTTGCACCATTTTGGGTCTACAAACTTCTCCACTATGAAAAAGAAAGAAGTACTGGATAAATATAGCTTGGCTAATTTTAGCATCCAAGGCCCTCCAAGATTTTGACGTAACAAATCCTAAATATTCAAGTGCACCTCAATTATTTCACTAAGTACTCGTTATCTTCTATCGTACATGTACCGAATAACTCTGTCCACTGAGTTTAAGGAAGATGACGCTATCTTGGTCGAGAAAAAGAACCGCACTAGTTGGAAATTGGGGGAAGATAGAGAGCTTTCTAGGCTCTCCTGATCGAATTGAGAGTTCGTTTTGTCATATACCGCACCCAACAGTTGAGTTGGCCAGATACGAGCAGAAGCCCTACCACAAAAAAGGTCCAGACGTTTGGGTAGATTCCAGTTTCATCGGTACATGTACTGAGTAACTCTATCCACCAAATCTAAGATAGATAAAAAGACATTACCTAGCATTGTCTCGACTAGAATTTAATACCTGATCTCTCATAATTTTCACCGACGTCATTGATTGGTTAAGCCACTCTTGGGTGCAGATCCTATATATAATTTCAACTACAAGGAACTTGTGTCCATAACTAAAATATAAAATCCAATCGGTCATTGAGGTGTTAACTGGTTCAACAGGCAAGTAATTGCAGATAACAATAAAGAATCCAACAGCCAGCTCAGAATAAGCTAATGAATTACAAACATGTTGCCTCAAAAAAAAAAGATCAAGCAAATCAAGGGGAACCTCCTTTTTTAGGACACATTTTAGCTTAGCCAGTTCTATTGCTCAGACTCCCCAAAAATGTTGTCATGCCCGTGTCGGATCCTCCATAAGTGCACTACTTTTGGAGGATCTGACACACACCCGACGACATCTTTGAAGAGTCCAAGCACTCAACATACCTATCAAGTACCCAAAAAAAAGTGAACGGCCGAAAAACAAAAGATGTACCACATCAACTGCAAAAGAATAGACGGATCATGGGAAATGAACATTGACCAACTGAAATGTGAAACATAACACAGCACAAGTAGTAGAGCAAAACTGTTGGTACAAAACAACGAACCTAGTAAGATCATCGAAAGCCTATGTTGCTCGAACTCTTAAAAAATGTTGCCGAGTGCATGTCAGATCCTCCAAGAGTAATGCATTTTTAAAGGATCCGACACAGGTACAACACAACAGCATAGTCGGGAGCTTTGTGAGCATCCTCAACTATTTCAGAAGCAAGTCAAACTAGACGCTTTTAACCTAAAGTTTCGTGGAAACAACTCTTCAGATTATCGAAACATAACTGTCACGCCCCGGCTTTTCCTAAGTCTTTACTTAGGGCGTGATGGCACCTGGACAATTATTTTCCACCAGGAGCACCATTTAATTCTCTTTATTTAGAAATTTAAACTTATATTCAAATACGGAGTTATTAATAAAAATAACAATAAAGAAATTTGTTTATGACTTTATTGAAAATATAACGCGAGCCCATGCTCGTGCAAATATTATTTCTACATAGACATACTGACAAATATTATTCTAAGTTGGAAGGGAGACCATTCCACACGGGCATTTCCCGAGACACTGGAACTGACATTCTGAACCTGACGAGTACCAAGCCCGGAGCAATGGACTTGGTATGACAAGAGGCTGCGGGACGATCGCTAGCCTTGGCGTGGAGCCTTTCCTCTATCACGCTCAAACATGTTAAATAAAGAGTCACTACTACCATCCAAATTTGGTGAGAACCTTACCTGCAATTCAAAGTAACACCACAATATTCCAAGTGCAATCACATTATAACGTAATAAGCATATTGCAAAAACATATCAGGTTACAACATTTTTAAATATGCAACAACTCCTCATAGGAAATTCTCGGTTTAACTAACACTTCATTTTATCTCGTATTATATGTTAAGACATTTCCCTGCATTTCCACATGTTTATTACATTTACAAATTTGTGAACGCGTATTCCCTTTTCATATTTATATATAGGTGAACATGTATTCATCTTTCATATTTGTTGCGGCGTGCAACCCGATTCATTATATTTACGTATTTGTGAACACGTATTCACTTTACGTTTTGTTGCGGCGTGCAACCCGATCCATTATGTTTACGTATTTGTGAACGTGTATTCACTTTACGTTTTGTTGCGGCGTGCAACCCGATCCATTATATTTACGTATTTGTGAACGCGTATTCACTTTACGTTTTGTTGCGGCGTGCAACCCGATCCATTATATTTACGTATTTGTGAACATATATTCACTTTACGTTTTGTTGCGGCGTGCAACCCGATCCATTATGTTTACGTATTTGTGAACGCGTATTCACTTTACGTTTTGTTGCGGCGTGCAACCCGATCCATTATATTTACGTATTGGTGAACATATATTCACTTTACGTTTTGTTGCGGCGTGCAACCGATCCATTATATATATATATATTTATCTGAACACGTATTCACTTTTCATATTTTTCAGAAGATCAAATAAATACTATTCTATTTTCTAACATTCTGTCATTCATACTTGTAACGATTATAACTTTTTAACCATAACTCCAACTAAGGTGTTTCTCAAGCGGAAACTAAGGTAAGACGGGGATCTTTCACTGTACCCAATTTCATTTAAAACTACTTTGGGTAACTAACACAAATTTATCCTCAAAACAGCCACATGAAATTTGTTTCGGCAGAATTGTTATTAAACAGCACCCAATCTTATAATAGTCATAACTTCTAATCTGTAAACCCGTTCAATCCCCATAAATTCTCAAAACGACGAGGACAGAGAGATACACGTCTCCATGTGAACCATTCTTTCATATTCTGTACCATTTGGTACAGTTTTACACTTTTATTCGCTGCCCTTCCTGGATCTCGATAGATCCGAGGCAGAAACTTTAAACAGAGATAACTCTCAATCCGTAAGTCGGATAGACCCCCGTAAGGTCTCAAAATGTCCACAACAAAGAGATCTAGAACTTTCATTTAGCAACAATTTTCATATTCCCCACATATTAGTACAGTTTTACGTTTCAACGTCCTGCCCTTCTGGATTCCGACGAATCCGAGGCAGCAACTTCAAACTACAATAACTTTCAACTCGTAAGTCCGTTTTAATAAATCTTTATATATATCTGCCCGTAACAGAGAGATTTACAACCATGTAAATTTTCATATAATTCTAATAAGTAAAACTCAATAAAAACAATCCGTAATTATGTCTTTCCGAATTTCGACCAAATCTAAGGCAGGAACTTTGAACTATGATAACTTTCAAACCGTATGTCCATTTTACCTCATTTTTGGTTCTATATGATCATATTAGAGAGGTGTACCACTCCTCCGAATTTCATCAAATTCTAACAATTATAACTCAGTGAGAACAGTTCGTAAAGTTCATGACGCAATTAGTTGTCTAAACAATCAAAAGTTCAATATTTCTTTTCAATACTCAATTCTTATTCTAACATGTATTAAACTTAAAATAAAGGATGTTACCAAGAATTTCTGAGTGAGAAAACTCACCTTGTAAGCGTGAAAAGGATTGTTGTTCTGTTGCTACAAGTGATCCTTGCTCCCTAGTATTCCTATTTTTGTTCTCCTTCCTCTCTTGATGTTTTTCAGATTTTTCCTCTTCTTGTTCACTTGTTTTTTTTTCTGATTTTGTATTCTTTGTGCTAGTCCTTTGTTTGTGCCAAGTATAATGTATAAGTAAGGGTGTTTGTATAACTTATGGGAGGGGGAAAGCCAAGAGTGGAGGGGAGTTAAAGGGGAGAGGAAGGGAAGTAGGTTGTTTCCTTACCAAAGAAATGTGTATGCAGATTTTTTTTAATGTGGTTAATTCTTGAAGTCTTTAAGGCTTGAATTATATATTTTGTCAACTAATAGACTTCTAACATGCCATGTAGTCCTTATAAAAAGATTATGAATTATATATTTTGCCAACTAATAGATTTCTAACATGCCATGTAGTCATTATAAAAAGATTATGAAATATATATTTTTATTAAACCAACCAACAACTATATATTTTTTTTTCCGGACTTTACATTTTTTCCTCCTTAAGCAACATTCGTCCTCGAATGTGAATAAGATCATAACATAATCACATAGGCACAATAATGTTTATTGTTATTGTAACACTAATCTATCATGCCATGTAGTCCTTATAAAATATTATGAAATATATATTTTTATTAAACCAACCAACATCTATATATTATTATTTTTTTCCCGGACTTTACATTCTTTCCTCCTTAAGCAACATTCGTCCTCGAATGTGAATAAGGTCATAACATAATCACATAGACACAATAATGTTTATTGTTATTGTAACACTAATTTGGGGCTTCACATTCTCCCTTCCTTAAGAAACATTCGTCCTCGAATGTGAATAAAGTTGTAACACATGCATATAGACACTCAAATGGCACATGTATAGTACTATGTAACACGCTTTTTACCTTAGTCAAATAGGAATAGATATTTGACTTTCATCGCCTCTTGACTTCCCGGTGGCTTCCTGCGTGGAGTGATTCCTCCATGGACCTTTACTAAGCAATATCTTTACTCCTAAGGCGCTTAACCTTCCTATCAAGTATTTCCACCGGAACCTCTTCATATTGAAGCTCTTCATTAAGAACTATCTCCTGGGGAAGGACGACGTGACTTGGATCGTGCAAGTATTTTCGTAACATTGACACATGAAACACGGATGCACGCTTCCGGCTCTTGTGGAAGTGCTAATTCATAAGCCACATTCCCCACTCTTCGCAAGATCTCATATGACCCAATAAACCTTGGGCTCAATTTCCCTTTCTTACCAAAGCGCATCACTCCCTTCATTGGGGACACTTTTAAAAATACTTTCTCCTCTGGAATTCAAGATCTCTTTCCGATGATCCGCATAGGACTTATGACGACTATGAGCTGTTTTGATCCGCTCCGAATCATCTGCACCTTATCATTTGTTTCTTGAATGACTTCAGTCCGAACGATTGCGTCTCACCCACTTCAACCATCCAAGTGGATACCTACATTTTCGTCCATATAATGCTTCAAACGGGGCCATTTGTATGCTAGAGTGAAAACTATTGTTGTAAGCGAACTCAATTATACATAGATGGTCCAACCAGCTTCCCTGAAAATCTAACACACAAGATCGCAACTCGCCCTCGAGTGTTTGAATTGTTCGCTCAGCTTGCCCATCTGTTTGCGGGTGGAAAGCCGTGCTTAACATAACTTTTGTCCCGAGACCCTGCTGGAAACTTTGTCAAAAGTGTGAGGTGAACTGGGAACCCCTATCTGGAATAATTTGTAAGGGAATCCCGTGTAACCGCACAATCTCCTTCAAATAAATCTGTGTGTACTGTGGTGCGCGATACGTAGTCTTGACCGGTAAGAAATGGGTTGACTTTGTAAGTCGATCAACAATCACCCAAATAGAATCATACCCTTCTCGAGTTTCTGCACCGCCATTCTGAAATCCATATGAATCGCCTCCCACTTCCACTGGGGACTCGATGTCTGAAGTAATCCGCTGTGTTTTTGATGTTCACTTTCACTGTGACATATAAGACACCTCCGACAAACTCATGACGTCTTTCTTCATCCCGCCCCACCAAGAATTTGCCTTGAGGTCTGATACATTTTTGTTGACCACGGATGAATGGAATATCTTGTGTTGTGACCTCATCTAAGATCTTCCTCCTTAGATCCTTTACCTTAGGAACACATAACCTACCCTTATACCGGGCGGTTCCGCCATTATCTCCCAATGTAAATCGTGAAGGTTTTCCCTGTTGGATCCTCTCCGAAATCCAACAAACTCCGTATCCTCAAACTGACTTTCTTTTATTTCTGAAGCTAAGGCAGACTGCGAGGTATCATGTACCACCACCCTACCTTCACCGATCTCAGTTAAGCTAACCCCGAGGTTTCCCAATCTTTGTACCTCCCGAACAATACCCTATTTTGTATTACCAAACGGGCCAAGCTGCCCATCGATCTCCATCGAGCGCCACCACCACGTTGGCTTTCCTGCGATGGTAAAGAATACAAAGGTCATAATCCTTAAGCAACTCTAACCATCTTCTTTGTCTGAGATTCAAATCCTTCCGCGTGGTTATGTATCGCAAACTCTTATGATATGTAAATATGTCCACATGCACACCATACAAATAATGTCTCCATATTCGTAAGGCAAACACCACCGCAACTAATTCCAAGTCATGAGTTGGGTAATTCTTCTCATGTATCTTCAACTGTCTAGATGCATACGCAATAACCTTTCCAAATCGCATCAAGACACATCCTAACCCAACTCGAGGCATCGCAATAGATCGTGAACCCTTCTTGTCCCGATGGTAAGGTTAGGATCGTGCAGAGTCAACAATTCCTTTAGTTTCAAAACTTGCTTCACATGCTCCCGACCATCGTACTTAACCGCTTTTTGAGTCAACCGGTCAAAGGAGCGTGAAGACTAAAAACCTTTACGAATCTTCTATAATACCCACCAAACCCAAGAAACTTCTAACCTCAGCCGAAGTGGTCGGTTTTGGCCACTCTTCACTACTTCTATCTTCCTGGTCTACCATAATTTCATCCTTGACACAACATGACCCAAAAGGCTATCTTTTCCAACCAAAATTCACACTTTGAAAATTTAGCATATAGTTTCTCTGTTTCAAGACTTGAAGCACTACCTCGATGCTCTTCCCTTCTTCAACACACTTTGTAAATTAGGATATCATCTATAAATACAATTACGAACAAATTCAAGAATGGTTTAAAGATTATGTTCATTAGATCCATAAAAGCTGCTGGGGCATTGGTTAATCCGAAAGACATGACCAAGAACTCATAATGGCCATATCAGGTCCTAAAGGCTGTTTTTGATATATCATTCGGATTTATTTTCATCTGATGATATCTCGAACGAAGATCAATCTTGGAAAAATAATTGGCTCTCTGAAGTTGGTCAAAAAGATCATCGATTCTTGGTAATGGGTATCGATTCTTGATCGTGACCTTATTGAGTTGTCGATAGTCGATGCACATTCGGAGTGATCCATCTTTTTTTCTTCACAAAAAGGACTGGTGCGCCCCAGGGGGAAACACTAGACCTTATAAATTCTTTATCCAGAAGATCCTTCAACTGTTCTTTTAACTCTCTCAATTTAGCTGGGGTCATTCGATATGGAAGAATAGAAATAGGTCTTGTACCCAGAATTAACTCTATAGCGAACTCCACCTCTCTATCCGGAGGAAGGCACAGGAGATCTTCAGAAAAAACCTTCAAATTTTTCAAACAATAGGGACATCATGCCGTTGGGGACTCTTTTTGGGTATCTACTATATTAGCGGATATGCGTACTCCACTTTGTGACTCTTAATAACTTTTGAGACCTAAGGTAGGAAATAAGTCGACGCGTGAGGATATTCTTCGCATCATGGGTAGAAAATCCACGGAACAGGTGGTATAACGTCTTGGGGGTTTACCCCTCATTTATACTCTTACCCTGAAGCAGGTGGTATGACGTCTTGGGGCTTTCCCCTCATTCATACTCTTACCCTGGAGAAGGTGGTATAGTGTCTTGGGGCTTGCCCCTCATTCATACTCTTACCCTGGAGAAGGTGGTATAACGTCTTGGGGGTTGCCCCTCATTTATACTCTTACCACAGAAAGTGGTATAACGTCTTGGGGTTTACCCTCATTTATACTCTTACCTGGAGAAGGTGGTTTAACGTGTTGGGGGTTTTCCCCTCATTTATACTCTTACCCTGGAGAAGGTGGTATAACGTCTTGGGGGTTTACCCCTCATTTATACTCTTACCCTAGCTCAACCGGCTATCCTACATAACATAAGTAAGTCAAGAAATCCACAACTTCTTATTGACATTATTAATATATCCTCTCATTTTAGTTCACTTAAGGCACTAACATGTCTTAATAAAAATCCGGAAATTTAATCCCAAGTACTACATACTTACTCTTTTTAAAACGAATGACTCTTTTTTTATATAAGACTTCCAAGATACTAATAACCATAGCATCAAGTCACTTGTCCTTACTTATTTTACTTAAAGTAAATCTCTCCTTTTAACTTTCCATAAAGCGAATATAACCAACTTCCCATAAAGTCGTTATATTAATCTTATACCTTAGTCAATTACATTTTCCTATTTCCAAGGGACTTAAACTTTTAAAACAAAACAAGTATCATATACTCAAAACACTTCCCTTAACTTTGAAAACTTAAGACATCCTTAATAGTTTTAAAGAAGTGGGTTAACCTCCTAACTCGCCCAACTTGGCCATTCTTAAATAAGTAAAGGATATCAAAGTATTGTACGTCTACCGTACTATATAAGTACAACTATTCATGCTCAAGAGATAGGAAAGTTCCACATACCTTTATTGATCTTCTAAACGATGAGTGGAACTCTCCGGATGGAGTTGACTATTTTCTATAGTATGACTCAATCGGATAGTTGAAAAGGTCGAGTCACATAAATGCCTCTTTCGTGAATACTCTCTTTTTTATTTGGCAAAACCTTCTACCCTCATTGTCATGTTGACGATCTGAAGGTACGTCCGATCATAGGCTAATGTCACTACCTTCTCTACCAAGTTCGGGTTTAAACCCTCACAAATCTTTTGACCTTCTCCCTTTCGTAGGAATAATATGCACGTTGTATGCTGAAGATCGCATGAATTAGGTATTATATTCTTTCACATTCGCGTCTTCTTGTTTCAATTGTTCAAACTCACGCTGAGCGCATCTTTTCGTGTTAGGCATGTACTTTTAATGAATCGCGCTCAACTCCCCCCACGTCATCGGTGGTGACATCGGGGAACGATTTCTTCTAAAGTTTCTCCACCACACCCCCGTATTGTCCATAGTTTATCGTTGCACATCCCCTTCCACAATCATTTGAAGGAGGAAGTACGAGAACCAAATCTTTGAAAAGACTCAAGATAGGCACGAGAAGAGTACGAAAGAAGGGAAACTTTAGGATGTTATTCCGTTCACTTATTACTAAGGTGGCGCGCACACCGTCGCAATAAGTAACCGTTCAAACATCCAACTCGAAGAAAACTTCCTAGAATCTTTTAACCTGGTTTAGCTCTGATATCAACTTGTCACGCCCCGACTTTTCCTAAGTCTTTACTTAGAGCGTGATGGCACCTGGACAATTATTTTCCACCAGGAGCACCATTTAATTCTCTTTATTTAGAAATTTAAACTTATATTCAAATACGAGTTATTAATAAAAATAACAATAAAGAAATTTGTTTATGACTTTATTGAAAATATAACGCGAGCCCATGCTCGTGCAAATATTATTTCTACATAGACATACCGACAAATATTATTCTAAGTTGGAAGGAGACCATTCCACACCGCATTTCGAGACACCGGCGACATTCGAACTCGACGAGTACCAAGCCCGAGCAATGGACTTGGTATGACAAGAGGTCATGGACGATCGCTAGCCTTGGCGTGGAGCCTTTCCTCTATCACGCTTCCAAACATGTTAAATAAAGAGTCACTACCATCCAATGAGTGAGAACCTTACCCTGCAATTCAAAGTAACACCACAATATTCCAAGTGCAATCACATTATAACGTAATAAGCATATTGCAAAAACATATCAGGTTACAACATTTTTAAATATGCAACAACTCCTCATAGGAAATTCTCGCTTAACTAACACTTCATTTTATCTCGTATTATATGTTAAGACATTTCCCTGCATTTCCACATGTTTATTACATTTACAAATTTGTGAACGCGTATTCCCTTTTCATATTTATATATAGGTGAACATGTATTCATCTTTCATATTTGTTGCGGCGTGCAACCCGATCCATTATATTTACGTATTTGTGAACACGTATTCACTTTACGTTTTGTTGCGGCGTGCAACCCGATCCATTATGTTTACGTATTTGTGAACGTGTATTCACTTTACGCTTTGTTGCGCGCAACCCGATCCATTATATTTACGTATTTGTGAACGCGTATTCACTTTACGCTTTGTTGCGGCGTCGCAACCCGATCCATTATATTTACGTATTTGTGAACATATATTCTCATTACGTTTCGTTGCCGCGTGCAACGCGATCCATTTTTTTTACGTTTTTGTGAACTCGTATTCACTTTACGTTTTGTTGCGGCGTGCAACCCGATCCATTATATTTACGTATTGGTGAACATATATTCACTTTACGTTTTGTTGCGGCGTGCAACCCGATCCATTATATATTTATATATTTATGTGAACACGTATTCACTTTTCATATTTTTCAGAAGATCAAATAAATACTATTCTCTTTCTAACATTCGTCATTCATACTTGTAACGATTATAACTTTTAACCATAACTCCAACTAAGGTGTTTCTCAGCGGAAACTAAGGTAAGGCGGGGATCTTTCACTGCACCCAATTTCATTTAAAACTACTTTGGGTAACTAACACAAATTTATCCTCAAAACAGCCACATGAAATTTGTTTCGCAGAATTTTTATTAAACACCCAATCTTATAATAGTCATAACTCCTAATCAGAAACCCGCTCAATCCCCATAAATTCTCAAAACGACGAGGACAGAGAGATACACGTCTCCATGTGAACCATTCGTTCATATTCTGTACCATTTGGTACAGTTTTACACTTTTATTCGCTGCCCTTCCTGGATCTCGATAGATCCGAGGCAGAAACTTTAAACAGAGATAACTCTCAATCCGTAAGTCGGATAGACCCCCGTAAGGTCTCAAAATGTCCACAACAAAGAGATCTAGAACTTTCATTTAGCAACAATTTTCATATTCCCCACATATTAGTACAGTTTTACGTTTCAACGTCCTGCCCTTCTGGATTCCGACGAATCCGAGGCAGCAACTTCAAACTACAATAACTTTCAACTCGTAAGTCCGTTTTAATAAATCTTTATATATATCTGCCCGTAACAGAGAGATTTACAACCATGTAAATTTTCATATAATTCTAATAAGTAAAACTCAATAAAAACAGTCCGTAATTATGCCTTTCCGAATTTCGACCAAATCTAAGGCAGGAACTTTGAACTATGATAACTTTCAAACCGTATGTCCATTTTACCTCATTTTTGGTTCTATATGATCATATTAGAGAGGTGTACCACTCCTCCGAATTTCATCAAATTCTAACAATTATAACTCAGTGAGAACAGTTCGTAAAGTTCATGACGCAACTAGTTGTCTAAACAATCAAAAGTTCAATATTTCTTTTCAATACTCAATTCTTATTCTAACATGTATTAAACTTAAAATAAAGGATGTTACCAAGAATTTCTGAGTGAGAAAACTCACCTTGTAAGCGTGAAAAGGATTGTTGTTCTGTTGCTACAAGTGATCCTTGCTCCCTAGTATTCCTATTTTTGTTCTCTTTCCTCTCTTGATGTTTTCAGATTTTTCCTCTTCTTGTTCACTTGTTTTTCCTGATTTTGTATTCTTTGTGCTAGTCCTTTGTTTGTGCCAAGTATAATGTATAAGTAAGGGTGTTTGTATAACTTATGGGAGGGGGAAAGCCAAGAGTGGAGGGGAGTTAAAGGGGAGAGGAAGGGAAGTAGGTTGTTTCCTTACCAAAGAAATGTGTATGCAGATTTTTTTTAATGTGGTTAACTCTTGAAGTCTTTAAGGCTTGAATTATATATTTTGTCAACTAATAGACTTCTAACATGCCATGTAGTCCTTATAAAAAAATTATGAATTATATATTTTGCCAACTAATAGATTTCTAACATGCCATGTAGTCATTATAAAAAGATTATGAAATATATATTTTTATTAAACCAACCAACAACTATATATATTTTTTTTTTCCGGACTTTACAATAACCCACTCCCATTCTCATCATAAGAGCCTAGATCCAGATCAGTGGTCTGGAAAACCTCAGCCTAAGTTATATACTAGTCAAATGTGCAAAACTGGAAACAAGAAGTGTCAACCAGAATGACGTAAGGGATTAGCATTAGCGCACACTTTCCATCAATGCTGATTGCTATCGGCTGTCTAATGAAGAAAATGTAATACATATATAGTGTGTAGTCAACAAACATTTTAACAACCAAGAATGTGTGAGCTACTGAATACGTTGACCGGCAACTATTTCCTCGCATCAAATAGTTTAAATGCCAAGCAATCGCCAAAATACCAGAATTCATAAGTTTTCTCCTCTCATTCAATAAAGTTATCTAAAATGAAAAAAATTGCATGCGCATCATAAATCTACAAGTAAAATAACAAAACATATCTAAATGTACATATCAACAATCAAAATAGACAGTTACGCAGGTCGTGTTTTTCTACGGGAAGCATGAAACCACTCAACACACTAACGTCGAGAGATACCTAGAATATCACCAGGCAATATTAAATGTAGCAAATTTACTTGCTATAAATGTACGTGAAGAGAAGAGGTTTTACTACTTGCTTCATTAACATCACCTATCATTCACTATATCATGTCATGCCCACTAAGGTAAAAACAAAAAAGAAGGTTAATATACCCAAATTCTATCTACTCTGAGACAAATCACTTTCTCTAAATTTACAACAAGCCAGAGGCAAAAAAACATTTACTATAAAAAAAAGTACATAACCTTCCACCTTACGTTCTCTCCGCTGGAGTAAGATGTCCCAACTGTTCCGTAAGGCTATTTACAGTCTTCATATTCCACCAAAATTTCCCTTGCTCGACTGTTTTCGATTCACTTATTTTGCTATTATCCGTATCTTCCCTCTCTGGCTTTATATCAGTAGAACCAGGGTTCTCAGTTAAGAATTGTTCCCAGAATACATCATTTACTCCTGTTGGCACATTACTAGAAGCGTTTTCATTAGGCTCAGAATTCATGTCAATATCAGAAACCTTGGACCCAACATCAATATTTAGTTGTGGATAAGATATAGCAGGACTATCGGCACAACTAATAGATTCATCCAAGTCCACTGAAGAGCTACGTTGATCAATATCACACAGTATATACTCCCATAAGGTCAAAGAAGACTCCAATTGATCTAGCAGTTGCTTGTTGAGAGTCAAAAGAGAAGTGGGGTCCACATTTTTCCTAGTCGGATCTTCAGACGAACTCGCTTTCTTTCTCTTTCTTTCATTCATTTCCAGCTGCGACATGAGACTCAAAGCTAATCCTGGTTTATTTATGGTTCGAGCTAAAGTAGACAGCACGTCCTTTTGTCGGTTTTTAACTTGTTGGACACGTTCGGTAAAAACCTGCATTTGCATTTCAAGTCCCTGATGATCCTGTTTATGTCCTTGTAGTTCTGAATGAAGCAATTCATTCTCATGCTCCAATTTTTCAATATCTTCCTTATACCCTCGTCTTTCTGATTCGGTCAATGCAGATGAAAGGCTTTGAATATTCTGTGCAGAATGACTGTGAACAGGTTTCCGTCTATAGATATTCTTCAAAAGAAGTGGCTGACCTCTAAGAAAATCCTCATTTGCGAATTCCCATTGTTCAGGATCTATTTTCTTGAATCCCTGGTTAACAAGAGAGCAAAAGATATGAGAATAAGAACAAAAACAATTGAAACTCAATTTTAAATCAATATATTCCAAATGAATTACGTAAAGCGAATTTCTTACATAAGTGTTTAGCTGTCGGATAAAGCTGGAAAAATTATTGTGCTTGAAGTATCTAGGCAACAAATCTCTTGCAAAATCAGGAGGATTCCACACAATAAAGCTTTTATTATTTGAACTCCAGGAGACTATTGGATCAGTGGAAGGATCATCCACCATTTCATATGTCTTCGCAATGAACGGAGGCAGCGCATTGGTGCTGCAAGGAGCTTCATCCATAGTAAGTCCAAAATCCAAATCACAACCCTTTGAAACTAAAATCACAATCCGAAGCTCAACTGGAAGTTGACAAATCCTAACTGACAAGGAAGATCAATTTATCATATTCCCGGCATACGTGTAGAACTACACAAAATTGTTGTGACTTTGATGCCCTTCAATAAATTCAAGTGAAGCAACTCCCACCCGATCATACAAATTCGTCGCGAATTCACATATCCATTCAATTCCCAGCTACGCTTCCAAGACACAAAGGACTTGCTAGACTTTAGCTCAAACCCTGTATTTGTATTGAGAAATTCACCAAGTATGAACGAAAATTAAATTCAGAACCCCGTTACTAACCCCAGATGTCGCTTTTATCAAATTTAGAACCCACAAAGTTCAAATCTTGGCTCCGCCTCCTCTCGTTTCAACAGGTCATACTTCCACGGATCCAAGATTCTCAACTCCTTTTCTACTTGTTACAGAATGAAACTTCAATGACAGCAACAATCTCAATCTTTCCTACATCAAAAAACATTTTTCTTTAACAGCAATTTTAACAAGTCAACTCACATATGACCCTTAATTTCAAAGCTCAAAGCCCCTCTAATACAAAATACAAAGACCCACAAAAGATATACTTCCTCTCCCTCTGTCCCAATTTATATAGTCCCAAAAAAAAGTATTTTCTTATTTAACAATAATTTAACTTTAAACTTAAACTTTTATGCTTAACGAGATATTATAACACACACAAATATATGTGGCTTGTTTTACACCAAGATTCAAAATTCTTTCGGTATTTCTTAAACTTCGCAATGTCCGGTCAAACTACATCACATAAATTGGGACGGAGGGAGAGTATAAAAATATACAGTCAAACAAGAAAGCCTGAAAAGATGAGAAAAGCTAACCACACCAGAAAATTACCCATTAACAAAATCGTTAAACAATCACTATTACTCAAGAACCTTCAAGAAAAAGCTGAAATCATATATAAACACAAATACCCACAAAAGATATACAATCAGATATACACAAGAATCTATTGTCAGAAAATTACCTGAGAGGGAAGAAGAAGAAGAAAGAGTTTACTTTGACCCACTTGTTGAAGACTTTTTCACAATGGGTTTGATTCGTTGGTACGTCCGCTTTTGGATGTTGTATTTGTCAATTAAGGTGAGCTGCATTTCGGTGAGTAAAAACTAAAAAGTACTCCCTTCTTTCTGATTTAAATATTTTAATTTGATTTAACGCATAGTTTAAAAAATAAAAGTAAATTTTTAAATCTTGTGTTTTAAGCGTCGTAGTTTGATTTAATACATAATTTAAAAAATAAAAATAAACTTTTAAATGTTGTGATTATAAATTAAAGATGTGTATAATTTTTTAAATCTTGTGGTCTTAAATTTACTATATAGGATGTTAAAATTGAAAAACATACGGAGGGAGTACTCTCTTCGTCCTAATTTATAATCTTAAATTAAAGATGTGTGTAATTCTTTAAATTTTTGGTCTTAAATTTACTATATACGATGTTGGAATTGGAAAACATACGGAGGAAGTACTCTCTTCGTTTCAATTTAAGTGTCTTAGTTTGACTTAACACATAATTTAAAAAATAAAAGTAGACTTTTAAATCATATGATCTTAATTTAGAAATATGTGTAATCCTTTAGGAATTGTCGGAGAGGAGGGAGGGTATTCGGGCGTGGTCATCATTGCGATAGAAGGAGCCCCAGTGCCGCCTTCTTAGCCACGTCGGCTTCTTCGAGTGTGAGCATGAAACGAGTCTGATAGAACTGCGGAAGAGGACTGCTCTGACGAAGAAGCGTACCAACGCCATTATAGGCCTCAGAAAGCCTTGCAACCATCTGAAGGACAAGACACTCATTTGTAACGGGCGCGCCAACGTTGCGGAGTTGGCTGTCAATTCTTTTAACTTTTTGCAATAAGCTGAAACGTTTGGGAAATCTTTCATGTTGAAGCCGAGAGTAGAAGCTCGAAAATCGATGCACGAAGAGAAAATTTTGGGAGAGAATTTTTTACCTAGACTTCTGATACCATAAAAGCAATAATCCCTTGATTATTTTCATTAATGAAAGAGTATATACAATTTATAATTTCCATAATAGGAAAATCATATTTCTATTCTACTCTCAAAACCATATTCTAGTTGTACAAGAATCCTATAATTATGGTAAGTGTACAATTCTAATTTAATATAATATTTACATTAAATATATCTTCCAAAAACCATGATATCCACGGGTTTGTATATCGTGTATACCACGGTTTCACATAGGGTAATATGCCTTGTGAAACCGTGATATACATGGTATACAAATCCATGTATATCACGGATATAACTAACAATAAGAGCCCCCAAAAAAAATATGTAAATTTAGATACATACTAGTAGTGCCAGAATAAAAAATATTTATATAAAATATACAAATTATTAGATCACCTGTGATTTGCAATTGTAACTTAAAGCAACTCTCAAACCCCTTTTGTTACTACAATAAACATTATGATTGTAAACGTGTATATAGTAGTAACTGTCACGCCCCGAATCCCGAATCTACGACTGGTGTCTTACCTGGACACTCTTTTATTCATACAACACAAGTAAGATAAATAACACTCATTTTATTTTCTTTAAACAAAGGCAAAGCCGATAAGGCCGCCATAATATATAACGCTCGAATGGGACTACAACTGTACAACAGTGTAAATCAACTCACGCCAGTCCAGCCCACATATGAATACAGACCTCTAAGAGTTTGGACAAAAAACTGTGACGGGACAAGGCCCCGCCGTACCCATAACTGTACAAGACTATAATACAACTCCGTACCAAATGACAAGACTCCGGAATAGTGAAGTTGTCCCAGTAGAAGCTGACTGGAGATCCTAAGCTCGCGGATCACCCAACTGAGTACTTAACACATGCGGGCATGAACGCAGCCCCCCGAAGGGGGTCAGTACAACAAGGTACCAAATATGTAAACAAGAAATACAGTAAACAAGATCATAACTGTACAAAATAATGACAAGGGAAAGTATGAAAAACCTTACCAGCTCCTGATCGGTGTATTTTATATACACTTTTTGAGTCATTTTTAGTTAGTATTTTACTCATTTCATTTATGTTTAGTATAGTATTAGGGTCGTTTTCCTTTCTTTTGTGTCACATCGGTCAAAATTGGAGAAATGGCGAAAAGGAGATGAAATGAGCATAAATGAGATGGAATTGTACACTAAAAGGGCCAAGAAATGAAGTCTAAGAAGTTCCGGAAATTATAGAGGAGATCAGACGAAGTCCGGACAAAAAAAGGACGACGAAACGGAATCCGCCAGAAAAACGTCACCGGAGCCGCGGCGCCTGGAAGCAGCGCCGCGGCGCCCAAAATGCTGAAAGTCCCGAGAGTTGCTGATTTTCAGGCGCCGCGGCGCCATCTGGTCGTGGCGCGCGGGATTTATGTCCGGGCGAATTTTGACATGTTTTCAGAATCCTAAAGGGATTACTTTTCCTACCTAAAGGGATAACTTTTCCTACCTTAAAACTCTTACCTAAAAGGATTCTAATAACTTTTCCTACTTACAAATCATTTACCCTTCACCTAAAAGATTCTTGGTCTATAAATAGTCTCTACATCATTAGAAGAAACCATTCTCCATTCCACCATTCACCACTCTACATCCACCCTTCCATCAATCCATCTTGTAAATATTCCACAACACAACCCTTGGATGCTAGAAGGCTTGGAGACTCATTCTTAAGTATTTTCTTTTCTTTTCTTTCCTTTATTTCAGTTTTTATGATGAACCTTGAATTAGTTTTTGTCATGTCAATGGCTAGGAACTAATTCCTTTATAGGGCTTTCCATGTTAAATCACTAGAAACTTATGTTATGAATTGATGCATGTTTATGGTAATTCTTCTTCTTGTTGAGATTTATCCAATAATTGCTTTGAATGCTTGGTAATTAATTGATCACTAATCATCATTACTTATATGATTTCTAATCAAACTTCGAAAGGAGGAAGTTGTGAATATGCTGTAAGTTGGGTAGACATATTTTGGATTGGGGATGAAAATACCTCAATTACTTATGTAGCGTTAATGAGAGGCTTAACAACCCTAATTTTACGCATGGCGCGTGACGGTTAACTAGGTTTTTGGTCTTAATCCTCCTATAGAGTCATCCTTATCACCGAAAGGTAGAAAGGAGCAATACTGGGGTTGAGTGTTTATATAGCCTTAACGGGAGTATAAAACGATTTCGTAAACCTGCTAGCTCCGAGAGAAGAAGAACCATAATTCATTGCATTAATAAGTAACATAAGCGGATAGTTGAGGAGATGTGGAAGCCTTATTCCCATCACAACTGAAGTAAACTTATAGCTAATTAGACTTTATAATTGTTAGTCATAAACAACAAAAATCAATATCGGTTACCAAATAGATACCAAAAGATAGATAATTGGTACTTGAACACTAATCCTTGTGGACGATATTCGGTCTTACCAAGACTATATTACTTGTCACGATAACGTGCACTTGCATTAAAGTGTGTGCATCTTATCGCGCATCAAGTTTTTGGCGCCGTTGCCGGGGATTAGGCATAGTTCAATATCAATTTTATCTATTTTTAATTTCTAATTTGGTTTTATTTCTGTTTTTATTTTTATTTTATTTTATTTTTTGCTCCAAGAACAAGTTTCTAACTTGTTCTGCGAGCATCGTTTTATCACCTTTTGTTGTTTTCTTATTTTGCAGGTTAAATTCGGAAAAAAAATGAAAAAAAATAAAATATATATATATATATATATAATAAAATCAGGACACATGGACTACTACTATCAGAGACAGTGGAGTCATCAACAGCAGCTTAACCCACAGATGTCAGAAGAAGATCGAAATAAGTTGCAGGTAGGCATACTTATGTTCGCCAAGTGTCAGGCTCAGTTTATGGCTGAGACAAGAGAGTCCCTCAGAAAGTTGGACACACAAATAGGGCAATTGATGGATGAGATGAGAAATACAACTCAAGCAAATCTGCCTAGCGACATCATTATGGGAGGTGGTAAGCAAATAGAAGAGCCTGAACCACACCCAGCTGTTGAGGAATCTGGCGAGATAATTGGTGTAGAGAAGGAAAAAGTTACTGAGATCCAATCATTCATCTTTTTGGATTCCTTGGAAAATCTTTTTCTTGTACCTATTGCAGAAGAAACACCACCAGCTGTCAATGTTGACCCCCAAAAAGAAAGTCCATATCATCAAGGGCAACCCCTAGAGTTGAGAGATGTAGGAAGATTCACTGATCCCTACATTATAGAGAGCCTAAAAGACAAGCTTGTCTTGTGTACTTGGGGGTTAATTTTATGTTTGAGGCCCTTGTTTGAACAGATGGTTGTAGGAAAAGTGAGACCTGCAACAATAACTCTGCGGATTACAAGCAGTTCGCAGAAGGATCCAATGGGCACTCGTAAAGGTTAATTGCGTCCGGCTAAAAGACGTTAAAGACAACGCTTGTTGGGAGGCAACTCAATATTTTTAATTATGTTATTTTAATTTCTGTCTTTATTTTATTTTATTTTGTCTTGAACAGTCTCACGGTCTTGGGTTCTTGTTTTGTGTTTTGGATGACAGGTGGACTGAAAGCTAAAACCGAGGAAAAAGGAGCAAAAACGCTGGAAAAAAGCGATCGTCATGGCTGAAATCAGCGCCGCGGCTGAACTCAGAGCCACAAGATTAGCATGGCGCTGAATCTCGTAGCGCGGAACTTCGTAAACCCAGTTAGTGCAAATTTCAGAATTTTTCCTCATAGACCTCCATTATGACCGCTGTGTTGTGTCAGTAAGTTGTCCATATTTTTTTTTGAGCCATGCACACATTGGGGACAATGTGTGATTTAAGTTTGGGGGGGTGTTTTATTATTTTTGAGTCTTTTTGAATTGTTTTGTGTATTTTTTTTAATTTTTGAGTCATAATAATTTTTTTTTTATGATCATGCATGCTGTAGTTACTTGAAACGCCTAATGAAGTAAAGTGGAATAATGTAATGGAATTAGAAGCAATCATATGAACACTTAGGATAGATATGCCAAAAATTCATGAAATCGAACTATTTGGGGTATCTTACTTGATTTATGCATTGTTAGTGATTAAACCTATGTGTCTGCTTGCTTGCTATTTGAGGCGAAATAGTTAGGATATGCATGTTAGGGAGATGACTCAGACATTTCTTTGTTAGCCCTTTCTTACCATTCTTTGCCTATTCCTGACAGTCAAATTATATCCCTAGTTAACCCCTTTGAGCCTAAAAATAAAACCTTTCTTTGACACCCTATAATTCCATACTTGTGCCATAAGTGAAAAATTGAGATGTTTGGAATATAAAGTGTTGAAAAAGAGACAAAAAGAGAGTAAACAATTTTTATGCACCCCAATGAAAAAGTAATAATAAATAGGCAAAAGCCTAAGTTTGAGGATGCCTGCTATTCATCATACACCTCATTCTCTCAAAACAAAAGAGGGGAAAGATAGGTATGGAGTGAAAAAGAGAATCAATAGAAAAGGGAAGAGTTGAAAGAAAAAGAGCTTATGGTACGTAAATTGAGCCTAAATGCTTATTTTTACCTACCCCTGCCTAAGCCTACATTACAACCCTGAAAAGCCCTGAAGATCTCTAATATGTGTATCCATGATTAGTGGAGAATAGCAAGTAAACATGTCATATGATTTTGAAATTAACATGCATAGTTAGGTATTCTTACTTCCATTGAGTATGATTAAATTGAATTTGCGAAATATCTGACTTGAGTGTTTAGAATGCTAAAAATCCATGCTATATGTTCCTACATATTATCCTACTAAACCTTCATGCTTTTCTAAGTGACAATTATACAGCAATTTGATCAATGTCTTTGAGTCATTTTATTTTCTTTTCTTTCACGTCTTTGTTTATATTTTTTATCTTTGCTCGAGGGCGAGCAAAGGTTAATTTTGGGGGTATTTGATCGGTGTATTTTATATACACTTTTTGAGTCATTTTTAGTTAGTATTTTACTCATTTCATTTATGTTTAGTATAGTATTAGGGTCGTTTTCCTTTCTTTTGTGTCACAGCGGTCAAAAATGGAGAAATGACGAAAAGGTGATGAAATGAGCATAAATGAGATTGAATTACACACTAAAAGGGCCAAGAAATGAAGTCTAAGAAGTTCCGGAAATTATAGAGGAGATCAGACGAAGTCCGAACGAAAAAGGGCGACGAACTAATCGCCAGAAAACGTCACCGAGCTACGGCGCTGGAAGCGCGCCACGCCAAAGTGCTGAAAGTCCCGAGAGTTGCTGATTTTTCGGTAGCGGCTGATCTGCGGCGCGCGATGCGGGATTTATGAAGTCTGGGCCGAATTTTGACATGTTTTCAGAATCCTAAAGGGATTACTTTTCCTACCTAAAGGGATAACTTTTCCTACCTAAAGGGATAACTTTTCCTACCTTAAAACCCTTACCTAAAAGTATTCTAATAACTTTTCCTACTTACAAATCCTTTACCCTTCACCTAAAGGATTCTTGGTCTATAAATAGTCTCTACATCATTAGAAGAAACCATTCTCCATTCCACCATTCACCACTCTACATTCACCCTTCCACCAATCCATCTTGTAAATATTCCACAACACAACCCTTGGATGCTAGAAGGCTTGGAGACTCATTCTTAAGTATTTTCTTTCCTTTATTTCAGTTTTTATGATGAACCTTGAATTAGTTCTTGTCATGTCAATGGCTAGGACTAATTCCTTTATAGGGCTTTCCATGTTAAATCACTAGAAACTTATGTTATGAATTGATGCATGTTTATGGTAATTCTTCTTCTTGTTGAGATTTATCCAATAATTGTTTTGAGTGCTTGGTAATTAATTGATCACTAATTATCATTACTTATATGATTTCTAATCAAACTTCGAAAGGAGAAGGTTGTGAATATGCTGTAAGTTGGGTAGACATATTTTAGATTGGGGATGAAAATACCTCAATTACTTATGTAGCGTTAATGAGAGGCTTAACAACCCTAATTTTACGCATGGCGCGTGACGGTTAACTAGGTTTTTGGTCTTAATCCTCCTATAGAGTCATCCTTATCACCGAAAGGTAGAAAGGAGCAATACTGGGGTTGAGTGTTTATATAGCCTTAACGGGAGTATAAAACGATTTCGTAAACCTGCTAGCTCCGAGAGAAGAAGAACCATAATTCATTGCATTAATAAGTAACATAAGCGGATAGTTGAGGAGACGTGGAAACCCTATTCCCATCACAACTGAAGTAAACTTATAACTAATTAGCCTTTATAATTGTTAGTCATAAACAACAAAAATCAATATCGGTTACCAAATAGATACCAAAGATAGATAATTGGTACTTGAACACTAATCCTTGTGGACGATATTCGGTCTTACCAAGACTATATTACTTGTCACGATAACGTGCACTTGCGTTAAAGTGTGTGCATCTTTTCGCGCATCAGCTCCAACCGTGCCACCTAAAGTAAAAGTCAACTGTACTTTATACAAGCAAATGAGAATCAACTGAGCCTTTTAAAAATATGTCTTTTAAAAGTGAGACTAATCGTGTCATTTCAAATCATGAAATAAATACCATTTCAAAATATGAAATCAACCGTACCTCTTTCAAATATAAAAGTCATGTCAAAATTATGGACGTCTGTCCATACAAACAACTGTTGTCATGGGAGTTGAACCCGAACATTATACACAAATACTGCCCTGTAAGGTATTATGTCCGGCCCTATCTGGGACGCGATAAAGTCATGTAATATATACTACCCTGCCCATTAAGGTATACTGCCCGACCTATTCTGGGACACGGTAAAGTCATGTAAATTCTGCCCATAAGGTATACTACCCGGCCCTTTCTGAGACGCGGTAAAGTCATGGAAACCTGATACATCTACTGTCCGGCCTTCTAGTGAAGGTGCGATGAACCTATAGGAAATACGCACGAATCGCCTTCCACTCGGGACGCGGTATAGATATCTTGCCTCGGCCCATTCTGGGACGCGGTAATGTCATATAAAGCATACTGCCCGGCCCTTTCTGGGACGCGGTATAGGGTATAATGCCCGGCCCATTCTGGAACGCGGCAAACTGCCCGGCCCATTCTGGGACGCGGCAAACTGCCCATCCAAGGTATATTGCTCGGCCCAATTCTGGGACGCGGTTCAAACATAAAGGATTGTACACATATAACTATCACAAGCAACTATGTGCAATTTAAATCATCTTTGACTTTCCACAAAACTGTTATAACAAACTTCTCATAAAGCCGTTATAACAACTTTCATTTAGAAAACTAAAGCACTACCACATCTTTCCTTTTAATACAACCATGGCATTATCATGTCATGTAACATTAGGGAAATGAACCCAAAGTACTATGTACGTTCATTCTTTAAAAAGGAATCATTTCATGCAAATAACCCCAAGATACTAACACTCGTAATATCAAGACACATTTACTTTCCAAATCAAGTTACTACACATTTAGATATTCAATTCAAGGTTTGAAATCAAGTAACTTCTACTTTCAAATCTCAAGTAACTCATACCTTTAAATCAAGTTACTTCTCTTTAAATCAAGTCATTTATTCTCTTTTAAATCAATCAAGTAAACCACTCTTTTGACTTCCCATAAAGCCGTTATAAATAACTTCTCATAAAGCCATTATAACAAACTTTATGTCTAGAAAACTAAGGCACTTTTATACTTTAAAATCAAGTGAACTTAACTCTTCAACTCAAATAAACTTGTACCTTTCAAATCAAATCAATTTGTACCAAAATGAAACTGAATTCATTCAAAACATGTACGTCCACCGTACTATACATTTATAAGATTCATGCTCAAGAAGATAGGGAAAATTCCACATACACTAACTTTCATTTGAAAATCCCAAGGTACTATCACATCATGCGTCAATAAGGATTAAGATACAATAACTCAATGTACGTCCGCCGTACAATCTTTCCTTTATAAAAACTCAAGACACTAGAACTTGTAGCATCAAGGTACTTTCACTTTTAAAAAAATCAAGTTACTTATTCTTTCCAAATCAAGTAACCTACACTTTTCAAATCGAATTACCTATACTCTTTAAATAAATAAAAAGGAACTTCCCTTTAGGAAATCCAAAGTACTATCCAAGAAGTATATCACTAAGGATTAGGTTCCAATAGAACTCTATAGAGATCAAGTCAAGTATACTTCTAAAATCAAGACAAGTATACTTCAAGAAACAAATAATGTATACTCCAATAATCAAGGCAAGTATACTTCAATTATCAAGGCTAGTATACTTCAATAACAATCATGCTGATAGAAGGAATGAGTTCACATACCTCTTTGGCTTAATTCACACGCTAAGTCGAATATGTCGCTCGTAGTACTTAAACCTAAAATGACAATAGCATTTCTATCAACTTCAAGCTTTCTAAGGTAGAATAATACCAAGTAAAGGGTCTTTTATTCTATGAAAAATTGGGCAGCACTTCCTTTGTTTCTACGTACGTTTCCACTTTTTCCAAGGCCCGAAATCAACAACCAACAAGCCACATTTAAGGCACAATCAACAGTTAACCAAAGGGGATTACACGCTTACTAGACGTGTAAAATTCTGCTCCACAATTCACATAAAAACAGTCCAATAAACAATCCATAATTAACCAACATTAAAGACACAATGTGAAGCCTTTTACACCCTTATTCCTTTGGAATTCCATTAGTCATTCTACTACGTTAAACATGCAATAAGGCTACTAAATTTTCAGCATTTATACACGTCTAAAACAGTCCCAAAACTGCCCACATTATCCCACAATTCAATGCCATTCTCGGCCAACAACAACAACACATACCAAGTCCTTTTCCACAACTTCTACAATCTCATTTCCAATACGACATGTTATATAATTCATATAAACTATCAACAACAATATTTTCTTCATTATACAACATGCGACACGTGAAAATAACAACAAAATGTCCAACAATTTCCAATGGTCGAAAAATGCCAACTCTCGGCCTCAACTTCCCATATTGTCCAAACCATTTTTAATCTTCATTATTTTTAGCACAAGCTCATATATACATATACACAATAAGTAATATCCAATTACTTTAAAAGAAAGAAGAGATTTTACCTCAAACATGCCCAAAATCGTCCAAGGCAGCCCACACTTTAATGGCCCACAGTTTTCGTTTCTCTCTACTTATTCAAGTTACAATCACATATATGTGACCCCTACAACCTTAGGAGCAACTTCCCTTCACGTTTCGCTTCTAAAAAGTCGATGGAACCCCTAGGGTTCCAAACCCTCTTCTCGACCCAATGAAGATTTGAGGTTAGTGGTGTGTTATCTTGGCTAATCACTAGTTTAGGGACCCTAATCATGTGTTAATAAACTAACTTGGAAGGTTTAAGAATTTTTGTCCAAGAATCTTAGCCAAAACCGAGAGCAACAATATAGATAGGAAAAATATATTTCTTGAAAATGTTCTAAGTGTTGTAATGAATCTTGCAAGCCCTCTAATGTATATATAATGTAATACAAGGGGTAAGATGATGACAAATGTAAGGCAAGAAGGTGGACAAGTGGGAGTGGGACCCATATCCACTTGTCCACTTTTCATCCAAAATGTCTAAGTCCATGGTCAAGACAAGACAGGGGGGGTGTGCCACGTATCACCCTCCTATTCGTCAAAATTATTTCATCACCAAAAATACTCATATTTGGTAAAAATATCTCAAAATCTTGTGGGCCCACAAAGTCGTAAATTTTTCCGGTGGGCCCCACATGACCAAATCCGAAATTTATAATCCAAAACTCTAATATATTCTATAAATCTCAAATACCAAATTTGAGAATCAAATTTCAAATAATAAACTTTTTTCCTTCACAAGGTTCCGAAATTTCTCCTTAGGAAAAAGTAATTTTCCTTTCGTTCCAAAATTCAAATCTTATTTTCTCACGTACGCTCTCATCTCATTCTCTTGGAAATACGGGGTATAACAGTAACAATTGTATCCCTACCCATAATTAGAATATATTCCATATATTGTGTAAATATAATTATGGTAAGATTATGATTCCTCTTGTGATTAAGTCTAGGATTCCTATTGTATAAGGGATGAATATTGTATACTATATATACTTTGATATTAATGAGAAGACTCTCTAAGGGATATTAATATCAACTTACATGGTATCAAGAGCCTAAACCAAAAACCCTAGAATTTTGTGCAGCCGCCTCCCCCCCAGGCATCTCAGTCGCGACGCCTCCCCCTCTCCTTCTAAAATTCTTGGTTTTTTCTTCTTTTCTCTCTTCTCTAAATGGATACTCAGGATTCTTCCAATACTTCTGACGCTTCCACCTCCACCAATCTCACCACCACGTCGGCATCCCCTTTTCATCCTGCTCAAACTGTTACCAACATCAAGAACTCTATTCACATTCTTCTTGATCAAGAAAATAGTCAGTATTCTCCTTGGATTGAACTGTTTTGTAATCATGCATGTCTCTATAACGTGTTTGATCATATTGATGACACTATTACGCGCCCTCCAGAGGTTGATTATTCTACTTGGCATCGTCTAGACACCGGCGTCAAACAGTGGATTTATGGTAGTATTTCTGAGGATCTTCTTCTTACTATCATGAAATCTGGCGCCATAACCCGTGATTTATGAAATAGCTTAAAGGAAATCTTTCAAGATAACAAGCACACTCGTGCGGTGTATTTGGAGGAACAATTTAACAATACACGACTTGAAAATTTCTCCAACATGACTGAGTACTGCAGACATTTGAAACTACTGGCGGATCAGCTCTCCAACGTCGACACGTCTGTCTCGAACACTAAAATGGTGTTGTAATTGATTGCAGGTCTTCCCAAAGGCGACTATGATACGTTAGCCATCATGATTCAACATGCAGATCTGCTACCCAGTTTCAACAAATCTTGCTCGCAGATGTTGCTCGAAGAAACTCGACGTGCTAAGCAAGATGAACACAATTTGAAGGCGTTAGCTGTCGAAACGCACCCCCAAGATCCAACGCTGCCAGAAAACTCTCAACCGCAGCAGGGACGCGGTGGCAAGGGTCGTGGCAAGGGCCATGGCAGAGGAGGTCGTGGTCGTGGCAAGGGTAACGGATAGCAGAATCAACAGCAATAACAACAGGGCCCGCAGAACCAATTCAGTGTCGCGGCGCCCCAACAGTACCAGTACTGCGTCGCGGCGCCACCGCAGTTATAGTACCAACAGCCCTTCAACCAGTACTCTCACGATGGGTTGTTGGGCCCTGCTTCAGCCCCTCGGAAAGTCTAGTACCCGCAACAAGCCCACTTCATGCACGGCCAGTTCCAGCAACCCTCGTCCAGCATGACACCCACTGAGTTCGGTCAGGCATTCAACAATCTCAATATGCAATAGCCTGACAACAACTGGTACATGGACTCCGAAGCCACTTCTCACCTCACCCATTCTGCAGGTAATATTTCCAAACTGTTTGGTTTAAAGCATCCTCAATTTGTGACAGTTGGTAGTGGTCACCGCATTCCAATAAAGAGTTATGGTATATCCTACACACCATATTCTAATCAATTCCCCCTTAAAAATACCATATATGCCCCACATGTAATTAAGAATCTAATATCTATCCGCAAATTTACTCGTAATAATTCCGTCTCTGTTGATTTTGACCCTTTTGGTTTCACTGTGAAGGATCTTCATATGAGACACCTCTTACGAGATGCAATATCACGGGGGATATCTATCCATTCACTCTCACCTCTGCTGCCAGATCTTACTCTCCCGTCTCTCTAGCGGTCATTTCTTCTTCAACATGGCATAATAGGCTTGGTCATCCAGGAGCCCCAGTTTTTAATTTTCTTAGGCAATAACTTTATTACTTGTAATGGGAAGCTTTCCCAAACCTGTGTTTCTATTCTTTAGGCAAACATACTCGTCTTCCGTTTAAATCATATACTAGTTTTACTTTTGCACCATTTGATATTATACATGCTGATTTATGGACATCACGTGTTGTTAGCTCCCTAGGTCATAAATAATATCTTATCTTACTAGATTATTTTTCTCACTTTGTTTGGTAGTATCCTCTCAAATTTAAATCGGAAGTGTTTGCCAAATTTCTTTCGTTTCGAACATTCATTCAAACAGTTTGAAAAAGGTATAAAAAAAATCAGTGTGATAATGGTCGTGAATTCAACAACTCTATGTTTCACTGTTTTTGTACTAATAATGGCATGGTCTTTCGCTTCTCATGCCCCCACACCTCCCCACAAAATGGTAAAGCTGAAAGAATCATCTGCACCATTAACAATATGATTCACACTCTATTAATTTATGCCTCCCTAACTCCGTCCTTCTGGGTCTATGCTGCTAAAATGTCAGAATATGTTCTCAATATTCTCCCAACTAGCACCCTTCACAATATGACCCCTACCAAAATCCTCTATCATAGAGTCCCCTCTTATAATCATCTCTGGATATTCGGTTGTCTATGCTATCCTAACCTTGCCTCTACTGCCCCTCACAAACTAGCCCCTCGGTCCATTCCATGTGTCTACCTAGGCTTCCCACCGAACCATAGGGGTTATCTATGTTATGACTTGTCCACTCGTCAGATCCACATCTCTCGTCACGTCACATTCGACGAGACCACATTCCCGTTTTCGAATCTTAAAAAGTTCCAAACACTGGATTACTCTTTTCTTGATGAGCCAGCCATTTCACCCTCATTCTCAGTCAACTAGATCATAGCACTACCACAAAATCACCTTCTCAGCCCAGTGATTCTTCGTCAGCGTCAGTGTCGCGGCCCTAAGGGGCGGCGGCGCGGCGCCAAAACTCCTGCGAGCAGAGTACTGATTCACCGTCAACAACGCGGCCCAGTGATGAGGCGCCACAGAGCCAAAACTTCATAGAGGTTTGTTAGTCCTCCAGCGCCGTTGCCCTAATCACGGCGCCGTTGCCCTAATCACGGCGCCGCGGTGCCTCCGACGGCATCCTCCACCGCCACAGCCCTTGATCATGGCGTCGCGGCGCCTCCGACGGCGTCACCCCCTCCTTCTCCATATCCAACCAATCCCTCATTCTTGGAGCCTCCAACTATCCCCACTCACCAAATAGAAACTCGTGCCAAACATGGAATATTCAAACCCAAAGGCCAATTTAACTTGTCTACCCAAACCATT
This sequence comes from Przewalskia tangutica, assembly GCA_029844215.1. NCBI lineage: Eukaryota > Viridiplantae > Streptophyta > Magnoliopsida > Solanales > Solanaceae > Przewalskia > Przewalskia tangutica. The sequence goes on from CM056719.1 coordinate 2,601,269, forward strand.
TCTCCAATTCCCAAGAACCCTAAATTGGCCAAACAAGACCCTAATTGGAATGCGACTATGTATGAAGAATTCAATGCTTTAACTAAACAGCACACATGGGATCTAGTACCTAGACCTGAGGGGGTGAATGTGATATGTTGCATGTGGCTATTTTGTCACAAATTCAGAGACAATGAAAATCTTGAGAGGTATAAGGCACGACTTGTGGCTAATAGCACAAATCAGCAAGAGGGCATTGATTGTGGTGAGACCTTCAGCCCGATTGTCAAATCGGCCACCATTCGCACAGTTTTGAGCATTGCTATGGGCAAATACTGGCAGATCCATCAGCTTGGTGTGAAGAATGCATTTTTACATGGGGATCTGAGAGATACAGTCTACATGCATCAGCCGTCTGGGTTTACCCATCCAGTTGTTCCTCACTATATGTGTCGTCTTTGTAAGTCATTATATGGCCTGAAACAGACACTCGTACGTGGGATGATCGCTTTGCCATGTATATCTTGCAGATTGGGTTTGTATGCAGCAAGAGTGATACCTCATTCTTCATCGAGGTAGTAGCATTGCTTACTTATTACTTTACGTGGATGATATTGTTCTTACTACCTCCTCCGACGGGTTGAAAAATGAGATTATTGCCTTCCTTAAGTCCGAATTTACTATAACTGATTTGGGGAAGATGGGTTATTTTTTGGGGATATCAGTGACCAGGTCTGCCAATCACATGTTCTTGTGTCAGCGTAAGTATGCAGATGAGATCGTGTACAGGGCTAAAATGGCGAATTGTAAAGTTTTACCTACTACAGTTGATTCAAAATCTAAGCTTAGTGCTATGAATGGTGCTCCAGTCTCCGATCCTACTCTGTATAGGAGCCTTGCAGGTGCACTTCAGTATCTCACATTTACAAGGTCAGACATTGCTTATGTTGTTCAGCAGGTATGCATATTCATGCATGTCCGAGGGAGTCTCATTTCACTGCTCTTAAGCGTATCATCTAATACATTAAGGGCACACTTGATTATGGTTTGCACATATACCCTCTTCTCCAAACAGGTTGCTCTCTTATACGGATGCAGATTGGGCAGGGTGTACGGACACGCGACGCTCCATCTCCGATTTTTGTGTATTTTTAAGAGATAATCTGATTTCTTGGTCTGTCAAGCGACACACTACCCTATCTCGTTCTAGTGTCGAGGCTGAGTACAGAGGCTTTGCAAATGTGGTAGCTGAGATTTGTTGGCTCAGAATTTACTGTTAGAACTTCAGTGTCCTTTGCGTCAGACATCTATGTACTGTGATAACATCTCTGCCATCTATCTTTCTCATAATTCGGTTCTAACAGTAACGAACCAAGCACATTGATATAGACCTACACTTTGTTCGTGAGAAAGTTGCGCTAGGACATGTCAGAGTGTTACATGTTCCATCATCCTATCTGTATGTAGATATATTTATCAAAGGACTCCCCAGATAGTTATTTCTTGACTTCAGATCAAGTCTCAGCGTCCGGCCTCCTCCCGCTCCGACTGAGGGGGTCTGTAAACGTGCATATAGTAGTAACAATTGTATCCCTACCTATAATTAGAATATATTCCATATATTGTGTAAATATAATTATGGTAAGACTATGATTCCTTTTGTGATTAGGTCTAGGATTCTTATTGTATAAGGGATGAATATTGTACACTATATATATTTTGATATTAATGAGAAGGTTTTCTAAGGAAGATTAATATCATTGATAAATATTTATCAAAAAAAATATGAAAAAGTTATTTTCAGGACGAGACGTGTTAACAACATAAATATCACATCTAGTTTAGGTAGATATTCAGGATTAGGCTTTTTTTATTACTAATTACAAGTCAACACAATGAAATCATTCTATTGTTAAAGTTTCCTTATTTTTATCGTGTTTGTTCTCTTAACATAAACCAAAAAAAAGGAGGGGGTGGGTTGGAAATGAATGGACCATAAGTATTTGAGTTCTCTATGCATGCACGTCGAATTAGTTTTTGTTACGTATCTTGGATGTTTTATTGTTATTTTAAGTAAATTACTCCTGTTGGGTCCCGGGCTACGAATAAGTAAGATTAAAGTAAGAAAAATAAATCCACAGCTCAGTAAACTAGAAACAGTTCCTGGATGTTGCCTTCAATGTTGGGTTAACATTTGAGGCAACATTGAGATAAACCGAGATAAACCTTGTTAGAATAAATGCAGCGGAAAAGTAAAAAGAACACAAAATTTATATTTTCAAGGATATATTTTAATATCTCTTGATGGTCGGTGACCAAAAGAATTGTATAAATTATACACAATTACAAATGAATTTCATTTACAAGATATTGCGTAAAGTACATAAAAGAAATTACAAACAAAATGAAGTCGCAGATGACTTCGCCTAAAGTCACAAATTTTAAAAGATAAAATACAACATCTTCATTACACTCGCTTGAACAATGAGCTTAATCTAGAATAGAGATAACGATTGCAATGTGGGACAAGATGTTGTTAAAACAACTTTAGGCTGATTGGTGATTCAGTTTTCTCTTGTAAAATTTGAGAGCTCTCTTGATTAGTTGTCGTTATAAATCTGGATATCGAATGTACTGAAGCTCCCCTATATTTATAGTGTGGAACTTCCCTTGAAATCCTCACTGCTTGTTGTGGAGGTTGAGTAAAATGTGGCAGCAACATTGACCGATTCATCCTCCTGAAAATCATCAACTTCTTCCTAAAAATCTTCACGTTTCGGACTGAGTCTTCCTCTGCTTTCTCTACACGCTTTGACTGAGTTTTTCACCACGTTTTAAACACAGCAGACTTTGTGAGCTTACCTGAGTCATTTTTTACTCGCAGTAACTTCTCCTGCTTAGGCCGAAAGAATAGGCAAAACTGTTACTTAAATGTTGGCTGAAATGTTGTCATAACATCGCATGCAACATTCTTGTCCACACAAGAGATGTTGTGCTGAGTATTTTCAGATGTTGCCACAACATTCTTCCAACATCAACAATCTCCCCTTTTTTGTCTTTCTTCACAAAACTCCATACGTTGCAAAAATGACTATGATACTGAATCTAGACATAGTCCTCGATAATCTAAGAGACAGTAATATTATTTGCCCTGCTCCCCCTTAACCTGCAGTGGTAGATTTCAAGAAAAAAAAATCTCTTTTTTTTATTTCTTTTTATTTTAAGATTAGTTAATCATGACTTACAACGGATAAGCAGTAAATATTCATAACACATCATACATAGTAACCATCCATCGCATTAACAAAAAAATATCTAAAATAAATATTTACAAGCTCAAATAACATAACCAATTGTCTGTTAGTCGCAATCAACCAAATGAGTCACAAAAAATAATATCAGATTTCACAGCAACTTCACCCATCACATATTCAATCTTCATTAAGCAATCATCTCCTCTCCCCCTGCGTGCTTGTCCCAACACTATCTCCCCCTTTCTGTCTGCTTCTTTCAGCAACATTATCATTATCATCATCTCCCTTTTTTTGTGAAGAAAGGACATCTTTATAATAGCTTTTGGCACGTACAAGCTCCAGAATATGCCTATCGAGCTCTGCAATGTACTTTCTCAGCCATTCTTTGGACATAGGGACATTATCCTTGATGTTACCAGGAATGTTGGCTACATCTGTGGTAACATTTTGTGTTTTAGCTTTGTCCCAACGTTCTTTTTTCCAGGGTAGATCCACTACCCTGTTTTTTATGTTCACTACTGCTTTCTGGACTGGATAAACATCTAGAGGTTTACTCAGTTTCTCTCCTTTTGGAGGTTTAAAGTCTTGGTTAAGCAGTATTTGGTAGATCATTGAGGGGTATGGAAAGGCAGAGTTCGACTGTTTTTCAGCCAAGTTAGCAACATGGTTGAAAATTAATGTTCCTAGATCAACTCTGTGGTTTCTTCCCAGCTTATACAAAAGTGTTGTTTGGTCAAGTGTTACAACAGTTTCATTGAAGGAAGGCAACCAGTTGTATATAGCAATTCTGGGCAGTGAGTTGTGACACTGTACTGCGAGGAGCCCATGAGGTGATCAAATTCCCAGTGAGGTGTTTGATCATCCTATTAAGCACTTCAGCAGTGGAGGATGTTTCAAAGGTTGTCTCATCTATAGGTATCCAAATAGTGAAATTTATGATTTTAGGAAAAAAATCGTACATCTTGTCATAGAGATACACCTTACCAAATTTCTTCGATGATATGTCCTTTACAGCATGTGTCAGGTTAGCATAGAATACCCTAATAACCTTTTCACAAAAGGGATTTTTTCCAAATACAGAGCTTAAGACATTGCGACTGCTCAAAAAAATCAATTAATCCATACTCAACGAATAAAGATGAATCTATTACCTTTTCACTTCTAATGCTCATGTTTTTAAACTAGTTCCATTTATTTGAGCATGTTCTACTATGGAACATATGAGAGTATGTCATTACCTCAGAATCCGATTATGTTCTTGCTCAGATGGTGTTGAGGATACTGGTGTTGCCTTGGATGTTGGGGCAACATACTCTAGGTCAGTTTCCTTTGGCCTTTTTGTTACCTTTGATGTTGGGGAAATATTTGCATTACAACTCCAGTAGGTTCTTCGAACCCTTTTTGGCATGAATTTTCTTAGAGGATTATCATCGGATAACTCTCATTTTTCCCTTTCTGGTTCAGCTAGAGGTGTCGCAACCGGTGGTGTTGGTGAACTTGGTGAACTCTCGATTTCAAAATCAGAATCAGTGCTACTAGTAGTGATGGGATCAACTGGGATAGTTGATTTCTGAAAAGGAGCACCTGATTCTCCCCTTGACCACTTCGTTGATCTTTCTTCAGTACAATGGCGTTCAAAAACCCTAGTCGATCTTCTTATTGGCATCGCTGATTTAGAGTGCCTCGATGCAAGATTTGTGACGTCGGGTGTTGTATCAACATATATTGGGTTCTTGAAGTCACCTAGGTATGCCACATTTAGAGGTTCATCTGAACCCAGCAAAATCATCGCCATAGAAAGATCTTCTTCATCGAGTTTCAACTCGTTGATGGTTTTGTAATGCTTATACATCTTTTTGGTATTTTTGGGACTAATCGACATTGGTGAGTCTTTTGATGTTGTGGACTTGGGGGGAAATTGACATAGGAGAGGTTTGGAAGATGGAGGTGTATTAGAGAAGATTTAGGGTTTTAAGAAAAATGGATATTGATGATATTCTATCGAAATGACTGCACTGTGTGTACAGTGTAATGATGTGACGGTTCATGGATGGACATAGTGGTTAATTATGACGATATATACAAACATACAACACCTTTTCCTTAAACTTAGGTAGTGTATAAGAGTAAGGACTCTTTGCACACCTAAACCAAAGAACTTTGCATAGTACAAGACATCATTCAAAATTTAAAAAATTATTTTCCATATTTTGGGACTTTCTGTTTAGAACGAGACTAAATAAAATACACAAACCAGTTATTAGGATAAGCAAAAATCACTAATCAAAGTACTACACTTCAATGTTGCGATGAATGTTGGCAACATTTCAATTTAAACAGGCAACATCGAATTTTAAGGATGTACTGATTTGGCAAAAAAAAAAAAATTTGCTTATGTTCCCTATGAGATTGATCACTGGACTAATGTAACATTTTACCATTGTTCTTAACCAACTTAGTTGAACATATACAAATTTCTTGAGGTGTTTTCACCTATTTCTTTTTACAGCACGTGGTACTCCTATAGAATAGGAACGATACCAATCTAGGATCTTTGCTCCTGTTTAATAACAAAATAGCCAAATCTTTGTTGAAGGCTTTGTCTTTCGTTGATACTCCCTTTTTATAGAATGCATAATGATTTTATGCAATTTATCGCAGGGAACGGTATCACATTTAAAGAACTTATCCTTTGAAAAATCCTGCCAGATTATTGATCGGTGTATTTTATATACACTTTTGAATCGTTTTCAGTTAGTCTTTTGTCCCTTTTTGTACAAATAAGTGTCGTATTAGGATAGATTTTCTTTCTTTTGAGTCAAGTTGGTTAAAATGACCCAATGGCGGAAAAAGAGCTAAAAGAGGGCAAAAGTGGAGGTTCCAGAGCTTAAACGACGAGAAAGTGGCGAACGAGGCAGAAGCACGGACGGCCGCGGCCATCTGCAGACATGCAGGGCGCGCGCCTAATATCCGTAAGGCGCGAAGTTGCGGCGCGCCTACGCATGCCAGAGAGGCGCGGCGCCACATCATCCGAAGGATCGCAGAACTTCCGGCGCCGATAGCAGGGTCGCGGCGCCGACGCGGGAAAATCAAGTTTAATGACGATTTTCTGGGCCAGGCCTGAAGGGAAAAGTTAGAGGCGGTTTTGAGCCTATAAAAGGAGAACCCTAGACAGTTTTTAAGGGTTCCCTTTCTTGCACAACACAAGGATTCTTGGATTGAAGATTTGAGACCTTAACTTAGTAATTTTCTTTTTTTTTCTTTCCTTTATTTCAGTTTTTATGATGAACCTTGAATTAGTTCTTGTCATGTCAATGGCTAGGAACTAATTCTTTTATAGGGCTTTCCATGTTAAATCACTAGAAACTTATGTTATGAATTGATACATGTTATGGTTATTCTTCTTCTTGTTAAGATTTATCCAATAATTGCTTTGAATGCTTGGTAATTAATTGATCACTAATTATCATTACTTATATGATTTCTAATCAAACTTCGAAAGGAGGAGGTTGTGAATATGCTGTAAGTTGGGTAGACATATTTTGGATTGGGGATGAAAATACCTCAATTACTTATGTAGCGCTAATGAGAGGCTTAACAACCCTAATTTTACGCATGGCGCGTGACGGTTAACTAGGTTTTTGGTCTTAATCCTCCTATAGAGTCATCCTTATCACCGAAAGGTAGAAAGGAGCAATACTGGGGTTGAGTGTTTATATAGCCTTAACGGGAGTATAAAACGATTTAGTAAACCTGCTAGCTCCAAGAGAAGAAAACCATAATTCATTGCATTAATAAGTAACATAAGCGGATAGTTGAGGAGACGTGCAAGCCCTATTCCCATCACTACTGAAGTAAACATATAGTTAATTAGCTTTTATAATTGTTAGTTATAAACAACAAAATCAATATCGGTTACCAAATAGATACCAAAAGATAGATAGTTGGTACTTGAACACTAATCCTTGTGGATTATATTCGGTCTTACCAAGACTATATTACTTGTCACGATAACGTGCACTTGCGTTAAAGTGTGTGTATCTTTTCGCGCATCAAGTTTTTGGCGCCGTTGCCGGGGATTAGGCATAGTTCAATATCAAGTTATCTATTTTTAATTTCTAATTTGGTTTTTATTTTTGTTTCTTTAAATTATTTATTTTATTTTCTTTTCTTTTGTAAAAACAAGTGTGCCGTGATTCGTTGTTGGTTTTGATTCATCTCAGGAATCCTTTAGACATGGATTTCTACTGTCAATATGATAGAGCTCCAACCATAGAGGAAGAGAGGGAGGAATTACGAGAAGCCATACTCAGTTTCACTAGGTATCAAAATCAGTTCATGGACGAAATGAGAATGGTCATGAAGAAGTTGGAAACGCAAATAGGAGAACTCGCGATCATATTGAGCAATGAAAGCGCCAAGAAGAGCAATCTGCACCTGGGGTAGGCAATACGGAAACACAATGTCAGGCAATTGACCTGAAGGATGACGAATCAGGGGAGATAGAAAGTTCACAGCAGCAGCGGCGTGCGCGCCGATGGCAGTCGCGGCGCGAAGATTCTCGAGAGGCGGGAGTTTGGCGCCGCGCAAAGGAAACAGCGCGGCGCCCGAGAACCAAAGCGAAAAATCGGCGGGAGGCTGTAGCAACCGCCCCGGATGAAGGTACCATATCCCGGAAGTTAAGCGTGTACTCTTGACAAGCAATGCTCCGATTCGTGGAGATCCTCAAACAATTGCAACTCAATATCCGTTTCTTTGAAGCATTATAGCGGAATCTTGAGCTACGTAAAGTTCATGAAGGATGTGCTTAGCAAAAGAGGAGGATAGAGGACTACGAAGCGGTGATGTTGGTGAGGAATGTAGTGCCATCCTACGAGAGAACTACCTCGGAAGTTACAAGATCCATGGAGCTTCACCATCCCATGCACCATTGGAAAGTTTGAATGTCAGAAAGCATTGTGCGATTTGGGAGCAGGCATAAATCTGATGCCTTATCTAGTTCTGCAAACTGGGAATGGGAGAAGTCAAACCTACAAACATCACTTTGCAGTTAGCTGACCGCTCCATAGTTCATCCTAGAGGAGTCATCGAAGATGTATTAGTGAAGGTGGACAAGTTCATCTTTCCCGCTGACTTCGTTATCTTAGACATAAAAGATAACGATGGAATCCCCATCATACTTGGCAGACCCTTCTTAGCCACAGGACAGGCTCTCATTGATGTTCACAAAGGGGAGTTGAAGCTTCGGGTAGATGAAGAAGAGGTGATTTTTAATGTTTTTCGAGCAGCAACTTTTCCAGATGCCAAGGATAACTGCTCAGCCATTGATCTTATCGAAGAAGCAGTGTCAGCCAAGGAGTTCGGACATGATGATACGCTTGAAGAAGTACTGACTCAATGGGATGATGATAGTAGAAACAATCCAGATCTGATGGAGTATGCAAATTGGATGAATGTTTATGAGAAATGGGATAAGAGGAAGTATGAAGAGCTTGGACAGATGCCAGAAAGATCATTACCATCCACAGAGAAGGCTCCAGAGTTAGAGTTAAAAACCCTACCCAATCATTTACAATACCAATACCTAGGTGAAGAGAAAACCTTATCAGTGATCATTTCACGCCACCTATCCACCGAAGAGATTGATAAACTCCTAAGAGTACTGAGGGATCACAAACAGGCCATTGGATGGACATTGGCAGACATAAAAGTGATAAGTCCGTCAACGGTAATGCATAAGATCCGTCTAGATGAAGAGAGCAGACCATCCATCGAAGCCCAAAGGCGACTAAACCCAAACATGAAAGAGGTAGTCAGAAAGGAAATCCTGAAATGGCTCGATGCAGGAGTAATTTACCCTATATCTGACAGCACATGGGTGATTCCAGTACAAGTGGTGCGTAAAAATGGTGGAATAACAGTGGTGAAAAACGAAAGGAACGAACTCATTCCTTCTAGAATAGTCACTGGATGGAGAATCTGCATTGACTATCGCAAGCTGAACAAGGCAACCAGAAAAGACCACTTCCCGTTGTCATTTCTAGATCAAATGTTGGACAGACTTGCAGGGCACAACTACTACTGCTTTTTGGATGGGTACTCAGGGTATCACCGGATTGCAATAGCGCCAGAAGATCAGGAAAAGACAACATTCACTTGTCCTTTTGGTACATTTGCATTCAGAAGGATGTCATTTGGACTATGCAATGCACCAGCAACCTTTCAGATGTGTATGATGACAATTTTCTCAGACATGGTAGAGAGGACCATAGAAATCTTTATGGATGATTTTTCGGTCTTTGGAGCATCATTCGATGAATGTTTGAGGCACTTAGAAGAAATGTTAAGCCGGTGTGAAGAATCTAACATTGTGCTAAACTGGGAGAAGTGTCATTTTATGGTAACAGAAGGGATTGTTCTGGGACACAAAATATCCAACCAAGGCATTTAGGTAGACAAAGCAAAGATTTCAGTGATTGAAAATCTCCCACCTCGATGTCGACAAAAGTCGGAAGTTTCCTTGGCATGCGAGTTTTATAGAAGATTCATCAAGGATTTTCAAAGGTCTCAAAACCTCTTTCCACATTGCTAATGGCGGGGTTACCTTCGACAATAAGGAATGCTTATCCGCGTTTGGGCCTCGAGGAGAAGCTTATTTCAAGACTCATAGTCATTGCACCAAACCGGGAGCTCCATTTGAACTAATGTGCGTCTGGCGATTATCTGATAGGAAGCGGTGCTTGGACAGAGAATAGACAAGGTATTTAGATCCATTTACTATGCTAGTAAAACTCTAAATGACGCTTGCGATTAAATTACGCGACTACAGAAAGGAACTACTAGCAATAGTATATGCATTTTAGAAATTCAGGCCATACTTGATTGGGAATAAGGTGATAGTATACACTGACCACTCTGCCATAAAGTACTTGATGACAAAGAAGGATGCAAAACCTCGCCTCATTCGATGGGTCTTGCTACTACAAGAGTTCGACGTGGAGATTCGTGACAAGAAAGGGACAGAGAATTCAGTTGCAGACCACTTGTCAAGACTAGAGAACACAGAGAGCCAGAACACCAAGGATGTGCAAATAAATGATCACTTTCCAGACGAACAACTGTTTCAAGTAAGTATGAATTCTAAATTACCTTGGTACGCTGATTTTGTTAACTTTCTTACGGTAGGTACTACCCCGAATTGACAAGGCAGAAGTGAAGAGGTTTTACTCGAGTAAGCACTACTATTGGGAGGAACCTATGCTATACAAACAACTTTGTGACAGGTCATCGAGCGATGTATACGGAGGAAGAGATGCACGAGTTCTCACCCATTGCCACCCTATCATGTGGTGGACACTTTGGGGCATCGAAACGGCAAAGGTGCATGTCACGGATTCTATTGGCGACACTGTTTAAGGATGCCCATGCCTTTGTGAAGAAATGTGATAGTTGTCGGAGAATAGGAACATCTCAAGGCGAAACGAAATGCCTTCATGAGGATATTAGAAGTGGAACTATTTGATGTATGGGAATCGATTTCATGGGACCGTTCCGCCATCCTTTGGAAATCAATATATCCTTTGCGATGGATTATGTGTCCAAATGGGTAGAAGCGATGGCCAAAAGAAAACGATGGAAGCGTTCAAAAATTCCTTCAAAAGAATATTTTCACAAGGTTCGGCACTCCGAGAGCCATCATCAGCGACGAAGGAAGTCACTTTTGCAACAAGTAGCTGAATTCATTGCTTTCCCGATATGGAGTCTACCACCGCACAACAACTGCTTACCACCCTCAAGCGAATGGGCAAGAAGAAGTATCAAACAGGGAAGTGAAAAACATCTTAGAAAAGACGGTGAGCGGCTCGGAAGGATCGTCTATCAAATGGATGACGCGTTGTGGGCATATCGGACAACATTCAAAACACCAATTGGTATGTCACCTTATAAGTTAGTTTTGGTAAAGCATGTCATTTGCGGTAGAGTTGGAACACGGTAGCGTATTGGGCAATGAAGAAGTTAAACATGGGCCTTGGCGGCGGGGCGAGAGGAGGTTACTACGGTGCGAGTTGGATGAATTCGGCACAATGCCTGTGAGAATGCAAAGATCTACGAGCGAGCGAAAGTATGGCACGACAAGAGGTTGATCTTGTTATGCGGTATTTCGGTATATGCGTAGGGAATACGTCTGGTTTGGCCTTAAAGTTTAGGCCTTGGGCGATTTTTTGGGCACAACTCACAAAGCGAATAGTTTTTCCGACGAAGCGTTTCCACGGCTTTCGTAGGGTAAATTCGGCTATGCCATTTCTAATTTTTGCGGATTTTTCCGAGAGGCGAAACATTTTGGACCAGCGGGAGGCGACACTTGGCACCCTCCAAAGGGAGGACTTGAAATCGTCCCTGGGCCGAATTGGACAATGAAGTGCACGTTGTGTGTGCCTTTGCACAAGTCAAGGCTTAGGGCGGATCGTTTGTGTGCAAGTCGGCCAAGGACACTGGCCTAATCTTGACCTTACACTTGCCTAGCACTTGGCTACATCTTGGCCCTTGGTTGGCCATCCTCGACTATAAATACCCTCTTGAGATGAAGAGTTCTTCATCCACAAAGCTTCAGTCTAAAAATCCCTCCTCTCCCTTTGTAGCCTTTTCGTCCAAACACCCCCTCCCTTTTGAAGTTTGGTAGGGCCACTGACTAGCCAAAATCTACCCCTCCCTGGTAGAAAAGTTGTCTTCTAGTATTGTTATAATGCCCAAAATACCCTAGCTCAAATCCCTTAGTACTTAGTAGAAGTTGTGAAGAACTTAAGGTTTCTCGAGCATACAACTTAGGAGCAAAACCTTGCTCGGTAGCGACTTTATCTAGGATATTATTGGGCTTACCGAGGTAACTAATCCTAACCCTCTTTTGAATTAGAGAATACTTCTGTAGTAGTATAAGAATAAGTATTAGATACTTAGAAGAATATTGCGAATAGAATTGAATATTATCACGATAGATTGGTTTAAAGAAGAATAATCAAACCGTACTTACATAGAATTTGTTTTCACAATGATAGACTTGAGTAGCTCACGGGTAGGGAAGTCTTGCCCAATTTTCCGTAGGATATAGAACCCTCTGTTTAGAAGCGTTTTACAAAGTAGTCGAGCGTTGATAGGCGTGTCGACTATTATAAATTTGATTCTCTGCGCGACATATTCAACTTGGCGGTGGTTTTATTTGAGAAGGTATGTGATTCTTCCTAAAGCATGATATTTTACAATATATATATATAGTACGGTGAGCGTACGTGTGTTAAGCGAATAATAACTACGGCAATGTCTTTGACTTAAGCTGAATAATACTTACGCAATGCCTCACTTAAGCTCGAATAATACTTACGGCGATGCCTCATGGCTTAAGCTTTGAATAATAAAGAAGCGAAAGAATTTCAAAAGAATCTTGAATCATTTTTATGTAAGAGAACTAATTGGTTTTAAAGCGAAGCTTAAGAGTTATACTAGCTTTATGGGAAGTTAAGTATAACCACTTAAGATTGATAAAAGAAACAGTTTGCCTATGTGTTTATAACAAACTTATATTGAATTGTGAAAATAATAATAAGATGGTTTGATAAGTAGACATGATATGATGCTATGTGTGTTAGTGTCTTGTAACGTTTGTATAAGAGAGTATTCTTGTTGTGCTTATGTTGTTTAAAGATAAGCTGTTATGTTAGTGTACTATCACTCACCTCTTGACATATTAGGGGTTAAGTTGCCTCCGTGCGGGGTAGACTCGGTGATGCAGGACCATGATTCGAGAATACCTCATGCGGGTCCAGGGACTATGCGAGCTACGGAGTTCGTGTTAGTGATGCGGGTTATACCTCATGCGGTCTATGTGGCCGTGCGGACTACGAGTCGGGGCGATGCAGGAGTAGCTACCCTCGATGCGGGGTTATGTACCACTATGCGGGCCTATGTGAGTGGCCTATGCGGACTACGAGTCGAGATTAGGCTTGCATGGTGATACTACGGGCAATTGGCCTGCTTGATCATTCGCGGCTAGAAAAGACACATTCTGATTTACCTATTGTTGCTCTTGTTTATGATGTGGCACTATGTGCGGTCCCTGGTTGTTTCATACATACTTGCAAAACCGATTTTAAAATGATATGTTTTCATTTAAGTATTTCTGATGTCATACTTAGTACTGTTGTCTTGACCTCGCCCTTGAGTGCGTTCATCTGCGGTAGAGCGGCAGTGCTAGATCCACATTCTTAGGATCTACGTTGGTGTCGAGCTCCATCCTTTCCGAGGCTCTACTTTTGGGTATGATCTCACTGTTGTAGATAGTTTTGTCTGATCGGGGTATGGCGGGCCCCGCCCGCCATAGTTGTATATTTCCTTAAGTGCGTAGTCATGTTATGCGATATCGGATGTAGCGCTAAACCATGTTTATATATATATCTTAGAAAGGCGACGTTTTCTCACATAAATTGTGTCTTATTTTATAAAGCTGTTTCATGTCTTGTTTTATATTTCCGATTACTCGATGTATGACTACTTGGGTGCCCGGTAAGGCACGATCCACGGGCCGGAATGGGTCGTGACAAAAGTGGTATCGAAGCGATTAATCCTCGGAAAGTGTCTGAGCCGTATCTAGTAGAGTCTTGATTATCGGTGTGTTGTGCACCACACCAATAATCAGGAGGCTATAAGATATTGAGGATTGGTTTCCATTCTTCTCACTCTGAGATCGTGCTTTAGAGTTGTGTTAAAATTGGACCCCTCTAACGTATTCCTTTACGAATGATTATGCCTCACGTAAAGGCAACCGGGCCCGAGAAGGGCAAAGCGTAGGAGGCGCGATCGGACAAGGGATTCTGAGGCTCGAGGCCCGATCTATCTGCATGACAGCGAGTTCTATGGCGCCGTCGGCCAGTGAACCACAGTACCACACCTCTCGTCCCACGGCTGGGGCGGAGGTTAGAAGTCTGAGAGATAACCCGCTATTGGCTAGAGTTGTGGCGAATCGAGATAAGTGAATCTGGCGATTCGATTCGGCTCGGCTCGGCTCGTCGCGCGTGGTGCACCCGAAGCGAATAGTTTGAGGCTACGAGATTTCTTGAGTTGTAGCCCGCGAGTTTCTGGTCGGCGGGAGGATGATCGCGAGGAGTTCATCCGTCATTCTGAGAAGGATCGTCACGGGTGATCAAGGCCTCGAGGCAGTCTGTGACGCCGGTTCGCATCGGTGCGTGATACCGCGATCGATTGGTTTGATTCGTGGGAGTTATCGGGAGAGCACGCGTCCCGCCTACTTGGGATGAGTTCTCGGAGGCTTTCTCGCTCACTTCTTGCCTCGCGGATGAGAGGCGCGGTGATAGATTTTTCTGCTGGCGAGCGAGAGGGCCTTGTCGAAGTACAATGTCGAGTTTGATTCATTGGCTCGATATGTCCCAGCGTTAGTAGCGATTATGGAGGATAGGGTGCACGCTACGTCAGGCTAGATGACTATATGGCGAAGTCGTATGCGGGTGTTTCTCTTCGGCCGGTATGGACATTACCGCGTGCGAGCTCGTGCTCTTGGATGTGAGGCGTAGAGACCGCGGGTTAATGACGGCAGCGAGAAGAACGGGGCGGCGAGGTCTTTTGGTGGCTATCGTGGTGGCGGCCTCGTGGCGATCTGGGTGCACCACGGCCGGCTCGAGCACTCCTGCCGTCCCGGCCGGCCGGAGATATTCGGCGGACCGAGGCCCCGGGACTTGAGCGTCGAGCGGCGAAGTGCGGCGATCGGGACCACCCCCGCCGGTGTGGCGTCGGCATATCCCGCCGGGAGTTGTGGTGCTACGGGAGCTTGTTTGATTGTGGCGGCGAGGTCACTATGCGGCTTGTCAGGCGAGGCGATCTTGATGGTAGGAGTCGGCTACGAGTTCTTTCGCCGGTCTTCTTCATCCCCAGCGATTACTGCATACGGAGGGCAAGGTACTCATGGACCCGGCAAGTCGCGGCGAGGTCGTGGCGGGTCGATTCTAGCGGTCCTCGAGCGCATTTATGCTTTATCGGTAAGCGGGATCGGAGGCCTCGCACGATGTCGTCGCGGTACCTTATCGGTTTACGGGTTTGATGTGTATGCTTTGATAGATCGGGTTCTACTGTCTATATATCTCCCTTGTTGCTAGTAGGATAGGGATAGAGCACGAGTCCATAGACCGCTTCGAGGTAGCTACGCCGATGGGTGATTCGGTGGTAGCTCGGCGGGTATATAGAGCTTGTCTGTGACCATTCTGATCGTCGGACCACTGGCCGACTTGATAGAGTTGGAGATGATTGACCGGCGTGATCATAGGGATGGATTGGCTAGCTTCTTTACGCCAATGTAGAAGCTGAGAGAAAGTAGTGCGGTTCCATTTCACGAGGCGGTTGTTGAGTGGGAGGGCACGGTATCGCCAGAAGGGTAGGTTTATTTCCTACCTCAAGGCTAGGAAGATGGTGCGAGAAGGTATATCTACCATCTCGTTGGTGTTTGATCTGAAGGCTGCGGTACAGATTTTCCGTCGATTCGATAGTCGAGAGAGTTCCCAGGCGTGTTTCAGGCGACCTCCGTTTATCCCTCACGAGAGGAGATTGAGTTTTGTATTGACATATTGCGGACACTCGGCTATTTCCATTCCGCCATCTGAGAATGGCACTGCCGAGTTGAGAGAGTGAAGGATCGGCTTAGAGATTTCTTTGGAGAAGGGCTTCATCGGGCCTAGTGTTTCTCCGCAGGGAGCGTGCATTGTTCGTGAAGAAGAAGGGCGGGGCTGCGCATGTGTGTTGATTCTGACGGTGAACAAGGTGACCATTAAAACGAATACCCTTCCCAGGATTGATGATTTGTTCGACCAGTTGCAGGGTGCGAGATGCTTCTCCAAGATTGATCTACGGTCGGGATATCATCAGGTGCGAGTCAGAGAGGTAGATGTCCCTAGAATTTGCATTCAGACCCGATGCAGGCATTATGAGTTCGTGGTCATGTCTTTTGGGTTGACGATGCTCCGTGTATTCATGGATTTGATGAGCAAGTGTTCAAACCATTTTGGACACGTTTGTGATAGTGTTCATTGATGATATCTTGGTTTATTCGCTCAGGCGGGAGCATCGGAGCGTTGAGGATTTGTCTTGTGATTCTCGGACCAGCGGTTATGCGCCAAGTTTTCCAAATGTGAGTTTTGGTTGACTTGATGGCGTTTCTTGGGCATATTAGCCGGTGATGGCATTCAGTGGATCTGGCAAGATCGAAGCGATCGAGGACTTGGCCTGAACTCTTACTCAAGCGAGAGGTTCGCGATTTTACGGGCCTTGCGAGATATTATCGGCGGTTCGTGGAGAAGTTTGCTTATCTCTGCACCATTGACTAGGTGACTCGAAGCGGCAAGTTTGATGGTGATGCTTGTGGCGGGGTTTCGATTCTTTGAAAGAGGCGGCCGCCCGTTCTTACTCTTCCGGAGGGTCGGATGGTTATATCGTTTATTGTGATCGTCGGCATCGGGTTGGGATGTGTGTTGATGCGGCATGGCGGGGTTATAGCATATGCATCCCGGCAAGGTGAAGAAACACGAGGAACTACCACCCATGATTTGGAGTTAGCGGTGTGATTCACGCTTTGAAGATCTGGAGGCACTATTTGTATGGGGTTCACGTGGATATTTTTACAGACCACAAGAGCCTCAGATATCTTGACGGAGGACTGAACTTCACGGCGAGACGGTGGTTAGAGTTGCTTAAGGATTACGATGTTGATATCCTGTACCACGGGAAGGCGATGTTATGGCGGATGCTCTTAGTCGTAGGTCGATGGGAGCCTATCGGATGTGCGGTAGAGAGGAGGACATGGTTCGTGATTTGCATCGATTAGCGAGCCTTGGTGTCCGTTTGATTGATTCGATAGCGATGGGGTTAGAGTTCGTGAGGTTGCCGAGTCTTCCATCGTCGAGGAGGTGAAGAGCAGCGATTCGAGGATCGGCTTTGATTCGATATCGGGATCTGACTCTTCGTGAGGGCAAGGGTCCTTTTGAGGTAGCACGATGGGGTGCTAAGGTTTGAGCGGTGTGTGTTCGGATGTTTGAGGACTTGGCAGTGAGTTCTTGGGGAAGCACCGCGCGCGCATTACTCTATCCATCCGGTCGACCAAGATGTACCACGACGCCAGATCGTGTATTGGTGGGATGGCTTGAAGAGGGCGTTGCGAGTTCGTAGCTCGGTGCCCGTGTTGTCGGCGGTGAAGGTAGAGCACGAGGCACGGTGGTTTGTTGCGGCGATAGAGATCCCGACCGGAAGTGGGAGGTAATCAACATGGATTTTATCACGCGATTACCTCGCACTCGGAGGAGACATGATTCTATATGGGTTATCGTCGACGGTGTGAAATCAGCCCACTTTCTTCCGTCGGGGCGACTTTTTGGTGAGGATTATGCGAACTTTACATCCGAGATCGTCGATCGCATGGAGTCCCTACTTGATCATATCGCAGAGGAGCCCGGTTCTGGCTAACTTCCGGAGGTCTTTCCGAGAGGTTTAGGGACGCGGTGAGCACGATCGTGCATTCCATCCACGATGCACGGACGAGCGAGCGCACTATCCGGACTCTTGAGGATATCTTTGCGAGCTGTGTTATCGACCGAGGGTAGTGGGAGGATCATTTGCCTCTAGTTGAGTTCGCGTACAATAATAGCTACCACTCCGGTATTCGGATGGCGCCTTATGAGGCCTTGTATGGGAGGAAGTGCGGATCGCCTATAGGTTGGTTCGATGTGGGCGAGTGCGGCTAGTGGGACCAGATTTGGTGCGTGACGGTGGGACCAGATTTGGTGCAGCGGCGATGGATAAGGTGAAGCTTATCGAGGCGGCTATTGACAACTCGAGTCGGCGAAGTCGTATCACGAGATCATCGTCGTCGGCATCTTGAGTTCGAGGTTCATGATTGGGTTTTCCTAAAGGTGTCACCCATGAAGGGTGTGATGAGATTCGAGAAGAAGGAAACTGGCCCAAGGTACATTGGGCGTTTCAGATTGTCCGCGAGGTAGGCAAGGTTACTACGAGTTGAATCTGCCGTCCGATCGGAGGCGGTGCATCCGGTGTTTCACGTATCTATCTTTGAGGAGATGTATCGGGGATCCATCTAGGGTACACCGATTGACGATGTCGGTGAGGGGTTATTGTATGAGGAGATTCCCATAGCGATAGTCGATCGTCGGGTTAGGCGTCTGCGGACGAGGATGTGGCAGTCAAAGTCTTGTGGCGGAACGAGCTTAGGGAGGAGATGACGTGGGAAGGCGAGAGGACATGAGGCGGAGGTATCTCACCTATTCCCCACACCTCGGGTAATTCACTTTCCTACTTGTAAATTTTTCGTTATCGTTTTGCCTAAGTGTTGTTTTGTGGCCGTGTGTGGCTTTTGCAAGCGTTAAGTTATGAAGAACCTTATCGTTATCTGTCTTGGGAAGGAACATTCGGGACGAATGTTTCTAAGGAGGGAGAATGTTATACCAGTATTTCCAGTATGCGTAAGGGAATACGTCTGAGTTTGGCCTTAAAGTTTAGGCCTTGGGCGATTTTTGGGCACAACTCACAAAGCGAATAGTTTTTCCGACTAAACGTTTCCACGACTTTCGTAGGGTAAATTCGGCTATGCCATTTCTAATTTTGCGGATTTTTCGAGAGGCGAAACATTTTGGACCAACGGAGGGCTACACTTGGCACCTCCAATTGGTGGACTTGAAATCGCCCATTGGACGAATTGGACAATGAAGTGCGTTTTATGTGCCTTTGCACAAGTCAAGGATTAGGTAGGATATTTTGTGTGCAAGTTGGCCAAGGACACTTGCCCTAATCTTGACCTTACACTTGCCTAGCACTTGGCTACATCTTGGCCCTTGGTTGGCCATCCCTTGACCTATAAATACCCTCTTGAGATGAAGAGTTCTTCATCCACAAAAGCTTCCAAGTCTAAAAATCCTCCTCTCCCTTTGTAGCCTTTTCGTCCAAACACCCCCTCCTTTTGAAGTTTGGCGAGGCCCCTAGCCTAGCCAAAATCTACCCCCCTCCCTTGGTAGAAAAGTTGTCTTCTAGTATTGTTATAATGCCCAAAATACCCTAGCTCAAATCCCTTAGTACTGTAACGCCCCATTTTCGACCGGAGCCGGAAACGGGATTTCCGCTACGCGTGGTTGGATTCCTAAATGCATTTTAAGGAGTCGCCACCTAATTATTATAGTGAATTAGGACACTTGATTTATTGCAATAAATGCTGCAATTAATGATCTCCATTTAAAGGTCTGTGAAACTATGAGAGATTCTAGGTAAGGGTTTTTTATTATCCTAAAGGGAAGGGGTTAGGCATCCTAAAGGATCCGCTAACTTGCGGTTGTCCGTTCAAACTTAGGTTTAATATTAATGTGCTAACATGTAATCTATAATTCTAAAAGTGTTTTAATTATTAAACTAACCAAGAGATATTTAAACTAGGCATGCAAATATTAAAAATAGATACATATTTAACAAGATGGTAATAACAGCAAATAATCATAGAAGATGTAATGAGAAGAAATTAACAACATTTCGCTTTTATGCGAATGCTTTAACTTTGAGGTGCGCCTCCGGGTATCTGCAAAGACACTTATTAGAAGATTTAATAAATAATAAAAGCTAATAATCATAAAAGATGTAATGAATAGAAATTAGCAACATTTCGCTTTTATCTTATGCGAATGCTTTAACTTTGAGGTGCGCCTCCGCATTTTGCAAAGACACTTAGTAGAGGAGTTAGTAAATAATTAATAAATTACCGAACAAACACAATGCATGTATATGTATAGATATATATGTAGAAGATATTATAAAAAAAAAATATTTTTTATATAGTGTGGGCTCAGCTAGTGTTATGCCAAGAATACTAAGACATGAAAAGCCAATATCGTCACGGTGGCGGTCGACTCGCCTCCTGGTGAACGATACTATGCATTCTCGTCCAATCTTTTTTCACTTTCCTCCTTGCCCACCTATTCCGTCTCGCTTACCATGGAGGCCTCCAGATCGACGGATAAATCTTTCTTTGGCCACAAGTGTAGTATCTTGTTCAGATCAGTAAATACCAACAAATGTAGCAATATGTTCAAATCGCTTTAATAAATAAATAAAGGGCGTAATCGTCAAAACCAATCGACACATTTCAAATAGTTCACCGGAAAACAACAGAAATTTGTCGGAAATTTCAGAATATCACCGAAGTTTCAAAACACCGGCCAGCCACTAAAATTGTGCCAAATAAGCTCAATAATCAAAACAAACCACAGATCCGAAAATGAACAAAGCGAGTCGCGGAGTTTTCAAAACTCATGAGTTACCCAACAGAATCAAATCGGTCCCGCATCAACAAAATACCAAACTGAAATCAAGTCGGTTCATAGCAAAGAAAATATACCAACCAACAACAAATAGCCACGTAACTAAGTTTCGCCGGATTTTTAGAAACTCCGCGAGATACCAAAATGCAAAGAAAATCAGTCTATACCAAAAACCCAGTGAAAGGAACGCATCGACGTCGCTTCCACGACTAACGCCGGAGCGACGCCGCCAGTAGTTGCCCGACAGTGGCAGTGATGGTGTCATGGAGCATTAGGGGGTTCGATGAGAATGTTCTCGCCGGTCATCACCTCCGGCGAGACGGGATGAGGTGATAATGGGTTTCGCCAGAGAATAGTGGGTCGTGGGTGACGGGTGTTGCGGCGTAGTGATCGGCGGAACAAATGGGCGAGACAATAGCGATGGTGGGGTTCACGAGCACTAGCTCCGTGGTGGCAACGAGACAGTGGAGTTAAAGAACCAAAAATGGAAATCGATTTTTGTCTACATGTGCATTCTTGATGTAAAAAAAAATGGAGTGTGTATATGGATGGAGTGAGATTTTGAAATAGATAGTTTAAAAAGAAAAGAGAGAGTCCAGGAATCTTTGGTGAAGTTGTTGTATCAAGAGAAGTAGGTGACGGATGGGGGTAATTAATTAGGTCTGGTAGTGTGTCGGCTAGGGTTCTGATGGTAAGGTAGTGTAGGGTAGAAATAGGGTGAGATTAGGGTTTAGGGGTATTGGGCTTTGGGCTGGGTGATTAATTAGGGTATTTAATTTTAGGAGTTAATTAATTAATTAGTGGTTAATTCTAGGTAAGTGTATTATTAATTAGTGATATCTTAAATTAACAAATGTGATTAAATTAATTAGGTGCTTTATTATAATTATCTAGGTACTACATTAGTCTAATTATTTAGGTGCTAAATTAGTCTAATTATTCAGGTGCTAAATTAGTCTAATTGTTATAATAAATAAATGCGGGCGTGCTATTTAATTAATGCTTAATGCTCTAGAATGCGGCGCTATTAAAATCTTATTATTGCATTATTGCGACGTTAAATTAAATTAAAGTTGAGTTTAGATTAAAATATTTAAATGTTAAATGCAAGTATGATATTTAAGAATCGTTTAAAGCTTTATAAATGCGGTGCTATTAAATGCATATATCAGATTAAAATTGATTTTAAATTACAAATGATTACTAATAAATGCGGCTATGCTACCTGACACGACGTTATCGCTAAATTATTTATTTTATGCATTTGTTAATTATTTAAGAATTACGACGAAGCTTAAAGTTAATTAATGCGGGCGCGGGACTCTAAATGCTTAAAACTCTACGTAAGACGCGATGCCATTATTAATTATTTATGCCTGTATTTAATGTTTTATTCGCTGCATTTTATTATAAAAATCCTAAAAATTATTTTACAAAATTAGTGTAATTTTATAGTTAATGGTGGACGGGAGGGTCAAAATCGTGTCAACATGTCCTCTTTGTATGGAGATGATGGAAGAATCTTCTGACAAAGACGCTGACTCATAGCCAATTTTGTCTCGATCTTCGCATTGCAAAATGTTGGGCGATAGACAAGCCGACGCAAAAATCAAAATCGCCCCGATGTCGAGTTACGACGACACCGATACCATGGTCTAAACACCAAGCGCGCTAACGCGACTTAAAGTCGCCAAAGGTCGAGTTATGACGACATCGGGTTACCATGGTCAAAACACTGGCGCAATAACGCGACGACCGCCCCAAAGGTCGAGTTATGACGACACCGGGGTTATGCAAAAAGTAAAAGAAAATAATCGCTTCAACTCGGGTATCCGCATGGCTTGTGGTGCTGGGTTCTACGGTGATGCGAGCGAGGACCGACGCTGAGGTCGCTTCGCCAATCGTTGGGAAGGTTGGCCCCAACATTGCCCCGTTCATTGTAAGAGAAAATCCACGCCAGGCTTCTTCGCCGCACGCTAAGACTTGAACAAACGGTTAGCATAAATCATAAGGCAAAATAATGACGATAATTTTAAAGTAATGCAACCGTGAGTAGAAAAGGTTATCCCGCAAACGCGATGCTGTTGTGTTGATGCGATTTTGCAACGCCGTGATTTCGCCAGACGGACGTGTTGCGATTGTGAATGCGATACGTTGTCCTTGCCGCAATCGCCTCAGAGACTAAAGCTCAAGAAAGAGTTAGTGCATAATCGCTAAGACGAGTAATAAAGCGTGAATAGAAATGCAATTTTGAGAGTAGATTAATTGTCCTTGCGTAGATGTGATATGTTGACGATAAGCGCCACTTTCGGACTTGCGTCGCCGATAACGCCGCCGTCGGACGCAGTTGCCGGGCGCCGCTGCACGGACTTGTCAGGCCGATGCCGCTGCACGGACGCGTGCCGCCGGGCGCCGCTGCGCGCACGCACGATGGTGTCGCCGCTCGACACACGCCGATAACGCCGCCGCTCGGACGATTGTGCCGGGCGCCGCTGCAGACGCAACGCCGACGGTGTCGCCGCCGACGCACGCCGATAACGCCGCTGCTCGGACGCAGGCCGCCGGGCGCCGCTGCGCAGACGCACGCCGACGGTGTCGCCCGACACAATGCGATAACGCCGCCGCGGACGCGTTGCCGGGCGCCGCCGCGCAGACGCACCGACGGTGTCGCCGCCGACACAATGCCGATAACGCCGCCGCTCGACGCCGCCGGGCGCCGCTGCAGACGCACGCCGACGTGTCGCCGCCGACACAATGCTGATAACGCCGCCGCTCGACGGTTGCCGCCGGGCGCCGCTGCAGACGCACGCCGGGTGTCGCCGCCGACACAATGCCGATAACGCCGCCGCTCGGACGTGTTGCCGCCGGCGCCGCTGCGCAGACGCACGCCGACGGTCGCCGCCGACACGTTGATAACGCCGCCGCCGGACGCGGTTGCCGCCGGGCGCCGCTGCAGACGCACGCCGACGGTCGCCGCTCGACACACGCCGATAACGCCGCTCGGACGTGCCGCCGCCGGGCGCTGCGTGACGCACGCCGATGGTGTCGCCGCTCGACACAACGCCGATAACGCCGCTGTCCGGACGTATTGCCGCCGGGCGCCGCCAGCAGACGCACGCCGATGTTGTCGCCGCTCGACACACGCCGATAACGCCGCTCGACGTGCCGCCGGGCGCCGCTGCAGACGCACGCCGACGTGTCGCCGCTCGACACAATGTTGATAACGCCGCGCTCGACGTGTTGCCGCCGGGCGCCGGCGTAGACGCACGCCGACGGTGTCGCCGCCGACACAATGTTGATAACGCCGCCGCTCGGACGTTGCTGCCGGCGCGCCGCAGACGCACGCCGACGGTGTCGCCGCTCGACACAATGCTGATAACGCCGCCGCTCGGACGTGTTGCCGCCGTGTCGCTGCGCAGACGCACGCCGACGGTGTCGCCGCCGACACAATGTCGATAACGCCGCCGCTCGGACGTGTTGCCGCCGGGCGCCGCTGCAGACGCACGCCGACGTCGCCGCTCGACACACGCCGATAACGCCGCCGCTCGGACGATTGCCGCCGGGCGCTGCACGCGATGCGACGGTGTCGCGTTCGACATACGCCGGCGACGCCGCCGCCGGACGATTGCCGCCGGGCGCCGCTGCGCACGCACGATGGTGTCGCCGCTCGACACAACGCCGATAATGTCGCTGTCGGACGATTGCCGCCGGGCGCCGCGCAGACGCACGCCGATGGTGTCGCCGCTCGACACACGCCGATAACGCCGCCGCTCGGACGATTGCCGGGCGCCGCTGCGCACGCACGCACGGTGTCGCCGCTCGACACACGCCGATAACGCCGCGTTCGGACGTATTGCCGGGCGCCGCTGCAGACGCACGCCGACGGTGTCGCGTTCGACACACGCCGATAACGCCGCCGCTCGGACGATTGCCGGGCGCCGTTGCGTAGACGCTGACGCCGATGGGTGTCGCCGCCGACACACGCCGACGACGCCGCCGCTCGGACGTATTGCCGGCCGCCGCTGCGCGCACGCACGCCGACGGTGTCGCCGCCGACACACGCCGATAACGCCGCCGCTCGGACGATTGCCGCCGGCGCCGCTGCGCAGACGCCGACGCCGGTGTCGCCGCTCGACACAACGCCGATGACGCCGTTCGACGTATTGCCGGGCGCGCCGCTGCAGACACAACGCCGATGGTGTCGCCGCTCGACACACGCCGATGACGCCGCTGCTCGGACGACGCCGCTTCCCGTAGAATAAATGCTCCGCAAGCTGCTCGAGAAAACGCGTTAGTGTATACCGCTAAACGAAATGATAAATACATACGAGAAGTGCAATTTTACGGGTAGAGATGTCGCCCCGATACGCTCGCGAATATCCGAGACGTTGTCCTTGCACGGCGTATAAACGCCGCGAATCGCCGAATTGCCATGATGCGCTTTGTCGCAGCGACGCGAGTCGCCAATTTGACTTTATGCCCGAGTTGATGCGCTAGGTTTTGTTGCGGACTCAACTTTGATCACGATTATTGATGCCCTTTTCACGCACGCTTTCACGCGACTTTGGATTGTTGTCATCCTCTTCCTTTGTTGCTTTTTGCTGCTTCTGCTAATACGAAGAAATTTTTCGCCGTATTTTCTGTTTCGGCTATTGCACTTTCTGCTTCTGTTAATATGAAAAGACCTGCGCTAAAAGAAAATTTGTGAGTTTTGGGGAGGGTCGATTCGTATTTGACTTCGCCGCCTTGCTCGCATCCGCGCTCGCCTGCTTGGACTTGCAATCCTCGTCCGGTTTCCTACATTGTCCCGCTGAAAAGTGCGGTGTCCGCCTAAAGTGGGTCTCAATGTAGTTGCCAGATGTAGTGACGCTTCGGGCGTTCGATTTCGGCCAGGGTTGCCATTTGCCGCGTAATCGGGCGAGTGCTCGATTAGATCTACGCCGCTTTTCTTTCGAGACCTCGCTTTTTATAGGAACCAAGACAGTTCCGACTGCTCGCTTCAAATGCCTCGATCGCCATGTCCGACCGTGCCTTTGATCTTGTGGGATATTGATGCTCTGCCATTGCTTAGTCAAATACAAATCGACCTTTGGGGAAGATGATAAATCTTTCTAAAAATGCGACAAATGGTGTTAGCATAAAACACATAATTTGCAGGTATGTAGCAGATATTTTGCACATAGCACATTCAAACGTTTCCTAACATGCAGGGGACCTCTTTATGCCAGAGGTAAGCCTAAACGTCACTTATGCGAGATTATGACGGATTTGTCCAAGTCGTCCAACTATAATGCCTTTGTTGGAAACGACGACCAAATGACGGTGCACTTTTCCCAATTTCGGCATGTCATGATTAGGCTTGGATTTGTCTGTCATTGCCACGCTACACATAATATGCTGGTTGGTCGTTGGGTTAAGAAACCCGTCGACAAGTTTGGTGTCTTCCTAATTGTGGCGTCGATGCCAAGGACCGACTCACCTAAGGTAAATGCATGCATGCCCTAAAATAAGGGTGGTATAGCTCTATCTTAAGTTTCTAAGATTTGGCTTTACTAGACGCAAGGTTTCCGAGCGGACAACTCGAGTGAGAAGGCTACGCGGCTGATCAGACGAACCGATCTAACTCCGCGCAGGCGCCAACTCTCCTAAAATTTGGATATTTTTGAAAGAAATTTGCGGGTGCGCGAAGCACACCAACGCGTGAGTGTGTGATAGTGTGAATTTTCCAGAATGGAAGAAATATGAGCGGAATGCCAGTTTAAGGAAAGCGGTAACAAATAGCAGTTAATGCAAATATTTATATGTAAAGTAGAATAATTTAGACAAAACATAAAAGCAAATGAATGTAAAACACAGGAGAAGCAATTTTAAGCAGATAAGAAAAATAAAGCACAGTAAATAACCTATGTTTGTTATGGTTAAGAACCTAAATATCCCCAGTGGAGTCGCCATCTGTAACGCCCCATTTTCGACCGGAGCCGGAAACGGGATTTCCGCTACGCGTGGTTGGATTCCTAAATGCATTTTAAGGAGTCGCCACCTAATTATTATAGTGAATTAGGACACTTGATTTATTGCAATAAATGCTGCAATTAATGATCTCCATTTAAAGGTCTGTGAAACTATGAGAGATTCTAGGTAAGGGTTCTTTATTATCCTAAAGGGAAGGGGTTAGGCATCCTAAAGGATCCGCTAACTTGCGGTTGTCCGTTCAAACTTAGGTTTAATATTAATGTGCTAACATGTAATCTATAATTCTAAAAGTGTTTTAATTATTAAACTAACCAAGAGATATTTAAACTAGGCATGCAAATATTAAAAATAGATACATATTTAACAAGATGGTAATAACAGCAAATAATCATAGAAGATGTAATGAGAAGAAATTAACAACATTTCGCTTTTATGCGAATGCTTTAACTTTGAGCGCCTCCGGTATCTGCAAAGACACTTAGTAGAAGATTTAATAAATAATAAAAGCTAATAATCATAAAAGATGTAATGAATAGAAATTAGCAACATTTCGCTTTTATCTTATGCGAATGCTTTAACTTTGAGGTGCGCCTCCGGGTACCTGCAAAGACACTTAGTAGAGGAGTTAGTAAATAATTAATAAATTACCGAACAAACACAATGCATGTATATGTATAGATATATATGTAGAAGATATTATAAAAAAAAAATATTTTTTATATAGTGTGGGCTCAGCTAGTGTTATGCCAAGAATACTAAGACATGAGAAGCCAATATCGTCACGGCGGCCGACTACCTCCCGTGAACGATACTACGCATTCTCGCCCAATCTTTTTCACTTTCCTCCTTGCCCACCTATTCCGCCTCGCTACCACGGGAGGGCTCTCGGATCGACGGATAAATCCTTCTTGGCCACAAGTGTAGTATCTTGTTCGATCAAGAATACCAACAAATGTAGCAATATGTTCAAATCGTTTAATAAATAAATAAAGGCGTAATCACAAAACCAATCTGACACATTTCAAATAGTTCACCGGAAAACAACAGAAATTTGTCGGAAATTTCAGAATATCACCGAAGTTTCAAAACACCGGCCAGCCACTAAAATTGTGCCAAATAAGCTCAATAATCAAAACAAACCACAGATCCGAAAATGAACAAAGCCAAGGTCGCCGGAGTTTTGAAAACTCCGGCGAGTTACCCAAAACAGAATCAAATCGGTCCCAGACCAACAAAATACCAAAATGAAATCAAGTCAGTTCATAGCAAAAAAAATATACCAACCAACAACAAATAGCCACGTAACCAAGTTTCGTCGGATTTTTTTTTTAGAAACTCCGGTGAGATACCAAAATGCAGCAAAATCAGTCTATACCAAAAACCCAGTGAAAGGAACGCATCGACGTCGCTTCCACGACTAACGCCGGAGCGACGCCGCCAGTAGTTGCCCGACAGTGGCAGTGATGGTGTCATGGAGCATTAGGGGGTTCGATGAGAATGTTCGCCGGTCATCACCGGCGAGACGGGATGGGTGATAATGGGTTTCGCCAGAGAATAGTGGGTCGTGGGTGACGGGTGTTGCGCGGCGTAGTGATCGGCGGGAACAGTGGGGCGAGACAATAGCAGTGGTGGGGTTCGCCGGAGCACTAGGCTCCGGCGGTGAGCGACAGGACAGTGGAGTTAAAGAACCAAAAATGGGAAATCGATTTGTGTGTCTATGTGCAGCTGCTGATGTAAAAAAAATGGAGTGTGTATATGGATGGAGTGTGATTTTGAAATAGATAGTTTAAAATGAAAAGAGAGAGTCCAGGGAATCGCCATGAAGTTGTTAGACAAGAGTAGGTGACGACGACGTGGGGTAATTAATTAGTCCAGTAGTGCTTCGCCAGGTTCATGGTAAGGTAGTGTAGGGTAGAAATAAAGTGAGATTAGGGTTTGTGGTATTGGGCTTTAAATTTGGGTGATTAATTAGTATTTAATTTGGAGTTAATTAATTAATTAGTGGTTAATTCTAGGTAAGTGTATTATTAAGTAGTGAAATCTTAAATTAACAAATGTGATTAAAAAAATTAGGTGCTTAATTATAATTATCTATGTACTACATTAGTCTAATTATTTAGTTGCTAAATTAGTCTAATTATTAATTTGATAAATTATTCTAATTTTTATAATAAATAATTGCGGGCTTGCTATTTAATTTATGCTTTATGCTCTATTATGCTGCTTTATTTATATCTTATTATTGCATTATTGCGACGTTAAATTAAATTAAAGTTGAGTTTAGATTAAAATATTTAAATGCTAAATGCAAGTATGATATTTAAGAATCGTTTAAAGCTTTATAAATGCGGTGCTATTAAATGCATATATCAGATTAAAATTGATTTTAAATTACAAATGATTACTAATAAATGCGGCTATGCTACCTGACACGACGTTATCGCTAAATTATTTATTTTATGCATTTGTTAATTATTTAAGAATTACGACGAAGCTTAAAGTTAATTAATGCGGGCGCGGGACTCTAAATGCTTAAAACTCTACGTAAGACGCGATGCCATTATTAATTATTTATGCCTGTATTTAATGTTTTATTCGCTGCATTTTATTATAAAAATCCTAAAAATTATTTTACAAAATTAGTGTAATTTTATAGTTAATGGCTGGACGGGAGGGTCAAAATTGGGTGTCAACAAGTACTTAGTAGAAGTTGTGAAGAACTTCTAAGGTTTCCTTGGAGCATACAACTTAGGAGCAAAACCTTGCTCAGGCGCGACTTTATCTAGGATATTATTGGGCTTACCGAGGTAACTAATCCTAACCCTCTTTTGAATTAGAGAATACTTCATCGTAGTAGTATAAGAATAAGTATTAGATACTTAGAAGAATATTGCGTATTAAT
This sequence comes from Przewalskia tangutica, assembly GCA_029844215.1. Lineage (NCBI taxonomy): Eukaryota > Viridiplantae > Streptophyta > Magnoliopsida > Solanales > Solanaceae > Przewalskia > Przewalskia tangutica. Next base: position 2,630,740 of record CM056719.1, read on the forward strand.
TGAATCATATCACAGCAGAAGGGTTTAAAGAAGAATAATCAAACCGCATTTACATGTGATCGTTTCACAATAGACTTGAGTAGCTCACCGCAGGAAGACGCCCAATTTTCCGTAGGATATAGAACCCTCTGCTTAGAATCAAGCACAAAGTAGTTCGAACGCTGATAGACGTGTTCGACTATTATTATAGTCGATTCTCTGCGCATATATTCAACTCGCGTGGTTTTCACGGAAGGTATGTGATTCTTCCTAAAGCATGATATTTTACAATATATATATAGTACTAGACGCATACGTGTTAATCGAATAATAACTACGCAATGTCTTTGACTTAAGCTGAATAATACTTACGGAATGCCTCACGCTTAAGCTCGAATAATACTTACTAAGAATGCCTCACGCTTAAGCTCAATAATAAAGAATCAAAGCATTTCAAAAGAATATCAATCATTTTTAATGTAAGAGAACTAATTGGTTTTAAAATGTGCTTAAGAGTTATACTAGCTTTATGGGAAGTTAAGTATAACCACTTAAGATTGATAAAAGAAACAGTTTGCCTATGTGTTTATAATGCACTTATATTGAATTGTGAAAAGAATAATAAGATGGTTTGATAAGTAGACATGATATGATGCTATGTGTGTTAGTCTTGTAACGCTTGTATAAGAGAGTATTCTTGTCAGGCTTATGTTGTTTAAAGATAAGTCGTTATGTTAGTGTACTATCACTCATCTCTTGACATATTACCGGTTAAGTCGCCTCCGACGCGGGTAGACTCGGCGGTGCAGGACCATGATTCGAGAATACCTCATGCGGTCCAGGGACCTATGCGAGCTACGGAGTTCCGTGTTAGTGATGCGGGTTATACCTCACGCGGTCTATGTGGCTACGCGGACTACGAGTCCAGGCGACGCCGAGGAGTAGCTACCCTCGATGCGGGTTATGTACCTACGCGGGCCTATGTGAGTGGCCTATGCGACTACGAGTCCGTGATTAGGCTTGCATGGTGATACTACGCAATCGCCCCGCTCGATCATTCGCAGCTAGAAAAGACCTCGCGCTTACCTATTGTTCTTGTTTATGATGTGGCACTATGCGGTCCTCGTTGTTTCATACATACTTGCAAACCGATTTTAAAATGATATGTTTTCATTTAAGTATTTTACGATTTCATACTTAGTACTGTTATCGACCTCCTTCGGGCCGCTCATGCCGCAGTAAGGGCAAAGAGTGCTAGATCCACATTCTTAGGATCTCTACGTTGGTGCCTGAGCTCCATCCTTTCCGAGGCTCTACTTTGGGTATGATCTCCCGTTGTAGATAGTTTTTTACGAGGTATGGCGGGGCCCTGTCCCGCCATAGTCGTATATTTCCTGTAGTCATGTTGTACAGTATCAGATGTAACTGCTAAACCATGTTTATATATATATGCCGAAAGGCGACGTTTTCTCACATAAACTGTGTCTTATTTTATAAACTGTTTCATGTCTTGTTTTATATTTCCGCTGATTACTCTGATGTATGACTACTTGGGTGCTCAGTAAGGCACTACCACGCCCTGAATGGGTCGTGATGATACCGGCGACTTCCAAGAAGGAAAACAAGTGCTTTTATTCAACTCAAGGTTGAAATTATTTCCAGGCAAGTTAAAATCACGTTGGACAGGACCATACACGGTAGTAAGAGTATTCCCACATGGTGCAATTGAAATAAAAGGGAGAGGGGGAGCTTCCTTCAAGGTAAACGGACAGAGGTTAAAACCCTATCTGATCAATGAAATGGAATACATGAACTTAGTAACCTCTCACACCCTAGAATAATAAGGAACTTTCGTCCGGCTAAAAGACGTTAAAGACAGCGCTATTGGGAGGCAACCCAAGGTACTTCAGTTATTTAGTTTAAATGCAATTAATTTTTATTTAGAACAGTCTCACGGAGGTAGTGTCTGTGTTGTGTTGACAGGTGAAAGCCAGGAGCAAGGCGAAAACTGAAGAGAAGCCAAGATTTCCAGAAAATCGCCAGAGCGCCGCGGCGCAGAAGATTCAGAAGAACGCAGTAATTTGGGCGCCGCGGCGCCAATTTGCAGAGCCGCGGCGCTACAACGGAAAAATCTGAATTTTTTTAAGACGCCCCGATCCGAAGCCCCTTTCGCCAAATCAAAAATCCAGAGCCCTTCTCCCCTCACGGAATTCAAAGTATTATCCACCGCCGCCACCATCATTTTAGCCAAGTCTGTAAGTATTCTGTTTTCTTTTATTGTCTTTGAGTCTACACACATTGGGGACAATGTGTGATTTAAGTTTGGGGGGGTGTTTTATTTGTGTTTTATTTGTGTCTTATTGTTATAGTATGTTTAAGTCTTTTTGTTGTTTTTGTGTATTTTTGAGTCACAAATTATTATTTTTTCTTTTGAGTCATAATTGTCTGTCAAAAGATCATGTATGCTGTAGTTACTAGAAACACCTAGTGAAGTAAGGTGGAATAATGTAACGAAATTAGAGCAACTATCTAAACACTTAGGTTTGATATGCCAAAAACTCACAAAATCTGTCTATTTGGAGTTCTTGCTTGAATTGTGCATGCTAAATGATTTAAACCTATGTGTTATGATTGCTCGCTATTGTCACGATCCAACCCGATGGGCCGCGACTAACGTCCTAATTGGACGTCATTACTGACCTGTCACTCTTAATCCATCTAATACAGAGATCTATAGAAATTTCGGCAGCACAACGCTGCTTTTACAACATTTCCCTAAAATGGGCTAGCCGACAAGGCTGCCAAAACAACAACAAAACAACAGTCATAATAGGCTAGCCGACTAGGCTGCCACCAACCAACATCACGTGCACAAAGGCATAACCAAAATAAGCAAGCCGGCAAGGCTGCCACGAGATAATAACATCAAAACCCAAAACAAGGTACAAACGTCCAACCCACAACTGTCTACAGACCTCTAAGAGTGTAATACTGACATATGACGGGACAGGACCCCGTCGTGCCCAAAATATGCATAAGTCTGAAAGATAAAGGTCTGTACCAAAATAGCTGGCTCCGGAACAAAGGAGCTCTCCAATCCGTTGTAAATCCTATCGGGCGGTCACCTATTCGAACACATACGAACCGGTCATGAACGCACTTCAGAGAGGGGTCGATTTAAATAATGTACTGAGTATGTAAAACATAAAATATCAAATCAATAACAATCAGACAAGTAAAACAGAGTCATCAAATTTCATAAAATCCGAGAATCATGTCTCAAAATCATATCATGATATCTTTGAATCATAAATCATCATGCTCATGTATCAGATATAAAATCAGATAACAAGTCTCGGCTTCATGGAGGGACTCAATGGAATCTGTATCTGCGCGCGTAACGTGTCTCGGCCCTCTATGGAGGGACTCGATGTAATATGTGTATATATATAACGTGTCTCGGTCCTCTAGTGAGGGACTCGATGAATGATGCATGGCTGCGCACGAACATGATCTGGCCCGGGACTCAGTGGAGTGAAATAGTAACACTTAGCACGAGTAGATATCATGAGCAACTGTATGCAATTAAAATCATTATGTGACTCTCAATAAAATTACTACCATAAACTCTGTTACTGAAACCATAACTAGTAAATAATCATTTTTAAAACTGAACTGGTAGGAGTTAAGTACGTCTGTCGTACTTTCATAAAAATCATGCCAAAAGAAAGAAGGAAAGGTCTCACATACCTCTTAGGCGAACTAATCAACTTGATATTAAGGTATGCCTCGTCTAGTACTTCAACCTATAATAAGGAATAACACGCCACAATTTTGATTTTCTAATGTAAGTTATATGAATAACGGCTCCCTTTATTTCTATAAAAATTTGAAGATTTCCTTTGTTTATGTGCGTATCCACAATTTTCCAACAATCCAAATCAGCCAGCAATTCAACTCCAACTAACAATCCAATTCAAACCAACAATCCAACCATTTCAATATGTAATCTAACTAGGCTCCATATACCGCATATACGCCGTCATATAACCCCTTTCTCGTTACTTATGAAAGACAATAATTTAAATCATCAAGGTGATTATCGTACCTATTTACCATATTCATTCAATACTTAAAATGTTACGACAATGTCTAAAAAGATTTCATAATTCCTTTCTTGGTTTCTTAAATCCATTTCGTCTCGCGTCACCTTATATAACTAATTACATCACCAAGTACCAAAACTTCTTTCAATTGTTAACACACAATTAGTGACGATGTCAATAATAGCAACAACGATTATATGGCACCAAAACAACCCGTAAAGGGTCGCACAATGTCCGAAAGTTATTCATGAGTTTTAGGTCATTTAACATGCAACCATTTACTCTTTCCTTAATAAATAATCCAACTTATTTTCCAACAACTCCATCTAATGAACACATCTTAAAATCTTCACAAGTTATTCCATTTTTAACACGCAATTAGTAATGGAATTTACAACACAACATACAAATCCAACGCATACCCAAAATAATCCAATTTCGGTTCAACATCCAAATTCCATATGCATTGTCTAAATTCAAGATTTCTTCCTAACACAAGTCCATTACTTCAACTACAACAATATGCAACTTTGATTATAGCATAGAAAGAAGAATTTTCATACCTTAATTTAATCCCCAAAACAGTCCCGATTTTTAGCCACTGCTTCGTCAGCTGAACTTGTAACGTCGATAACTCTCTACTCCAGTGTCCTATAGATGAGAGGTTTGTTGCGTTGGAAACTAGACTCGACGAAATTCATTTTAGGCTTTTGAATCACTCAAAAACTCCTAATATGATAGGAGATATTTCCTTCCAAATTTGACTAAAAATCTGTCCAGCAGTCCCGAAAATCTGCTCACTGTCCCAGCGAAAAATGCCATTGTTTTGGTCCTTTTCTTGCCCAATTCTTCATTTTTTTAACTCCAATTCAACACGCAACCATCTATGGTGTTACTACATCATTCCTACACAATTTTCATCCACAAATTTGTCCAAAAATTGGACAAAAACCGATACCTAGGGGCTGTTGGCAGTGGCCCGATTTGACCACTGTTTTGGGTCAAGATTTAGCTTCTAATTGTGATGGATTAATCTAGTAAGAAGATTGCAATGTGACTTAAATTCTTGGCTATGGATAGTGAGATTTTCGGATTGGAATTGAGAGAAAAGATGAAGATTTGGGTGTTTAAGAATGAAAATAGAATTGAAATGAAAAAGGGTTTGGGTATTAAATCCAAATCGGAAAATAGTTTTTAAAAATTACACTTTGGCCCTTAATAGTCTTCTTTAGTCAAGACAATCCCCAAGTAATAAATCTTAATCCTCCTCCTATTAATCTCAAACACCCGTTGCCTTAAATTTTTATCATCATATCTTCTATACGTCACTAATCCATGACGGAATATATATGTATATATAAACCAATATTATTAAATAAATTTCCGACGTCGTATTCGCCATTACCAATAATTAATCTGTATTAGCACGTAAAATATATTTAAATTCAAAAATTGAATCTTAATCCTTAATGACGTTCTTAATCCTTGTCTTAAACTTACGAGGTGTAACATTCTTCCCCCCTTAGAAACATTCGTCCTCGAATGTTCATTACAAGTCTTATGCGAGAAAACAAATTCGGCAGAGTCTCCTTTATAACTATGTCTATCCACCTGTATCCAGCAAACCAACAGATGCCTCACAGGGCCACAATATAACACACATGCAATTCACCAATTCAAAATAGTCAAGGAACCAAATTACTTGTGAACATTCAACTGAATCTTATGTAATACCTTGAACAAAGTTAAAGAGTCTCCATGCGGTGCTATACTCCTCTATTTTCGAATTTTCCACAACATTCCAGCTGGTACTACCTTGTACACCTGCTTTAATTTGTAAATGATATGTAATGTTTCCCCCAAATCTGTACTGCATGCTTAATCATGACGACAATTCATATGTATACCCGCTACATTGTTAACATAGTTCCATAGAGATTTGACAACTCCCTTGTACGAAACAAGTGATCTCTCATTCCTTGATGTAAAACATTATATCAGCAGCATCTTGATACTATATTAACTCCAATATTATGCAACACTTTATCCACTGGGATTTTAGATTTTCACATCGTCCATAGAAAGAAATATACCTTGAATGACATTCTTTTAACCCACATTTACATATATACCTCAGAAGGATAGGATCTTTATCTCAAAAAATCTCATACACTTGGCACAGTAAATTTACTAAAACTTGTCATTATCCACCAAGGATTATCCACAGGGTATATACCAAGTATGTAGTGACATGTGAGACAATGTCATCTGGTAGATACTGTCCTAGCTTTGACAAATCTCATCAATCCCCACATAGCAGTTCTTTTGAAATCTTCCACCCTTTCATCAATAAGAAACTCAGATAGTAGTATATAGTGTAATGTTTCCAATTTGGTACGATTATAAAATCAAATGTTAGCGGTCCCACTCTTTGTTTCCCATCATATTTCTTGTTCAATGTTATCATTTACCTCAACACCCATTTCCAAGGCCTGAGAATCACCTTCCCGTTGCACATATTGAGGGTAATGCTTCAAAGTACATTTTTCTTAGAAAGTTAACCCATAGAGAGTTGGTGGTCCTAGATTTCCATCATAGCTTTTTACACAATGCCTTTAATATATCCAAAATGAGGTCTGAATCCCAATCCACTGTCATCCTTAGGCAAGTACATTTTTAACCATGTAAACCAATGCTTAGCCTTAACATCATCCTCACTATACACCAGAAGAAAATTATAACTATTTGTATGTATATCTTTGATCACACATTTTGCAAGTCTTATAGCAGGCAGTATGCGTATAGGCACACTTGTGACACCTTAGTAATCAACACTGCTTTACCTCATGGTGACAACAATTTTTTCTCTCAAGCCTGTAACTTGTATTTAATCTTCTTAATAAATTCAGCATAGTCTATCTTCCTCTTTCTAACATGTAATACTGGACATCCTAAATACATGAATGGAAATGTTCCTCTTGGGAAAGCAGTAATACTTTTTCCTTACTGAATTAAGTTACTAGGAGTCTTAGCATGCATATAAATAGAACTCTCCTTTTATTGATCAAATGGCCAGAAACTTCTTCATACTCTTTCAAAGTCTGCCTTAACTCCTTGTAAAATCATTCCATTTGCTTCTGTTGGAAATTCTTCAAACAACTCCTCTTTAAATCTAACAATATCCTCCCTAAAACTTAGTTTCTTAAAAACATCTCCAAAAGTTTCCTTACTCCATAATAATAAGGCAGTCTTGACATTCTTCAGTTTCGGTATAAAAGAAACGAAATCATCTTAATCAACAACAATGTTCCAATTTTGATTTAGCGCCTAAAAGAATGCTTCATATTTTGTCCAACCCAAGCTAAAATAAATATTTGCCAACATCCTATCGAACCTCTTAAAAGTACAGTCACTATCGGCTCTTTTATTCCACTACTTAAAATGACTTCCTTTAAATTCAATTTCAAATATTTCACATGAATTAGTTCAAAATGCAAAAATCCTCACGCTCTGCAGGATATATATGAAGATCGCCTATTGTCTCCCTTCCATTTATAATAACATTGAAATCCCCACTAACTAGCCAAAGATCATGCATATCGTCGACAATATAGTATAAACTATCCCAGAGACAACCTTCCCAATGCATCATTCTTTGCATATACCATAGTATATCTACCTAGTTCATGTAACTCCTTCACCAGTTAGTCCTTAAGTTTGTCATGTTAATCATCCCTCATATTATCTCTGATTAAGTTTCTTTGTTGATTACTATATTTAGGATAGACATAGCCGCTTCCACTGCCATATTCTGCTCCACATTAGACATCATTATCCCATCTTCCTTTAATATTACTGCGTTACTATTATTAGAGTTGTTACCATTGGTACACACCTCCTGACTCTTGTCGACATTCCGCTCCTCATTAACTTTTGATTCTTCTATCAATTGTGGGTCCTTAATGAGTTGTTTTACTTCTACCACCTTACCATCGTCGTCTTTCTTATTCTATTTATTTCCATATTCTTCTCCAGTATATCTTCGTTCCTCCTTATTTGCATTATTACCACTTGTCTCCTCAAGTGGCATTTGTTTTATCCTCTCGTTTGACTTACTAAATCAGTGGTGTCTTTGGCTACGTCAACATTTGTCTCTTTGGCTACATCACACTGAGTTTCTATTATCACTTTGTTGAATTCATCTATATCTTTGTACCTCTCTTATCTGTTTTCCATCATTCTATTATGGTCTGTAGAAATTCCGGATTCAACCTTCACCTATTAAAGTATCTGAACTTATACTAAGTCTTTATGCCTACTTCTCACTTAATTAACTCAAGAGAATGTTCATATAGGTCTGGTTTCTTGAAAACACCTTAGAAGCATGTAGGTAATCAACTCATTCTTGATTAGTAAGTGCTGCTATACACCTTGCATGCCACTCAGTTCACCATAATCTGCTACATACTGCTTAAAACCCCTTATCTCAGTCTTAGTGACATGACACTTCACTCTTTTAATGTCTAACCACAGTTTTCTTTTAAGAGCCACATCATTAAACGCATACACCAAAGTTACATAAAAACTTCTCTTTGTACCCCTATGTGTTACCCCGCAGTATATCAATTATTCTGTACAACTTAATATCTACTTCATAGAGATGAGGCTTCCACCATAACCATATTCCTCCATTAGGATGCTCGGTAAGATTAGTACTTAGAAGGTCACCCCCTACACAAATTAAGCGAGGTATTATGAGCTTCTTCTATCTTTTAACCTTTGGTTCCACTAGACCAAATAGCCTCATCTTAGCATTCTGCGTGAACTAATGCGTTGAAACTGTGCACAAATACATACGTCGATTACCAATCCTTCAAATAACTTCTTAACTGAAAATATGAACTCCAAAGGTTACAATATTTAAAGTGCTTGACACAACTATACACTAATAGGATGCTCATCATTCCCAAGTTCTAAGTCATTTGCGAAAGAAACTCAATTAATTTCTATGTCTAATACTTCCCAACATTCGGTCCAAAGTAAGAAAAAATGTTTTCATCCTTATATATCAATCTTATTAGTCCAGAAGTAATAGACCCTTCTCATTCTTACATGGGAACAATATTCTTTTGCAGTTCCCTACCTTCACATAGTCAAACAACATGGTATACCATAAAACAGTCACAGATTATAACAATTAGCGCTCAAAATTTAATTAGAGGTATGAAGGAGAAAAGAATAGGTAAGCTTCATTTTATATCTTAGGAAGGAAAAGTTCAATCTCTGTAACTATAGAGCAGATAACGTAGCATAACAGAGTACCAATTCGTAAGATAGAGGCTACTGCAATTTATTTCACAAATCAACACCTCATTCATGGTCTGAAAGGGATCTCTTCACTATTCGTAATTATAAACAACTTCATTTCTTACTTGTCGTACTTTCCATAACTCCAACATATTCTAGTATACATACGTAACCTCGGACACTGCTCCTGGTTCCAATCCCTGATGATACCATCCCTTAAGTGATGAATTGTTAACTTATTCCTTTATTTGGTACGTAAAATATTCTGAATAGTTACCTTACCTGACGTTGACCTAGTATATCCAAACCTGGTCATCATACTTCTACTCAAACTCTTTCACTTCCCTTATGGCTTGACGCAGCAAGTCAAGTCCGATTTACTCTGATTTTCCCCTTCCGAGCCACTGTCGCTGTCTTTTGGAACATAACTGCAACCACAATAATTATTAGGAAGAGTGGGGGTTATCCTAATGACATAGCTCTATTGCATGATCTACGAGATGAAAGAGTAGAAACCAATCCTAAATATCCGGCAGCTTCCTGCGTATAAGTATGGTGCACAACATACCCATACACAAGACTCAACTAGACACGGTCTGTAGACATTCCGAGGACTAACTGCTCTGATACCACTTCTGTCACGACCCAACCCGACGGGCCGCGACTAACGTCCTAATTGGACGTCATTAGCTGTAGGGTTAATCCACCCCACACTTATTGAGATAAAGAACTTGCGTCCGGCTAAAAGACGTTAAAGACAGCGCTACTTGGGAGGCAACCCAAGGTATTTTTATTTATTTTACTTTAATATAAGTAGTTTTTATTAAGAACGGTCTCACAGAGTTAGTGTTTGTGTTATGATTGACAGGTGTAGGCCAATAAATTGAAGGGCGAAAAACTGAAGAACAACCAGGATTTCGGAAAAAGCGGGCGCCGCGACGCCAGAGCATGGCCGCGCGCCAGAGCAGGCGGCGCCAAAAGAGCGAAGGTGTCAAGATTAAGCACCGCGGCGCCAAGGAGCAGGGTCGCGATGCCAAAACCTAAAAATTGCTAAGTCTAGCCGCGCAGAAATTCCCGGCGAGCAGAACATCGCGGCGCCGAACGCAGGTCACGCCGGAAATCCAGTAATAAAACGCCCAGAAATCAGATTTCCCCCAAATTTCAAAACCAAAACCTAACCTCTCTTCTCCACAAAACCCATGAAAATCCACAAATTACCCATAAATCTTCCACAAATCAAACCCAACCACAACCAAAACTCTTAAATCCCTAAAACCCTTAGCCATCTCAACCAACGAAACTCCATCCCATTGCCTCAAATCACCATTAGAAGCAAGAACACCTTGAAGAACGCCATAAAAAGGTAATCTTTTCTGTTCTTGAAAGCTTTACAGTAGTCAAAGGAGGTAGTAGTTTGGAGGAAGGTTGTATTGTTGAAATCGTTGGGGTGCTGAAAAATTGGTTGTGAAGTATAGAGGATGAGTATACAAGGAGGGTGTGGGTATTGTGTAGTACAGGAGTTGGAGAGTAGGGGTGTTAGTGTTGTAGCTGCTAATTGTTGATTGTGTTGGGGAACATTTGTGATACTAAGTTTGTAAGCTGCAAAAAGTGATTTCACCATATCCGCCAGAAAGAGAAGAGCCTCTACATCCACCTCAGCCCCGCAATATGATGATACTAGATTCGTGAGCTACCAAGCTTACCAAAGATACAAAAAGCTTAGTACTAGGCCCTTAATCCCTGAAAGGAGAATGGACTATCAAAGGGAGTCGTTTGGGGAGGAGGATGTTTATGAGCTCATTCGGGCAATGATTGAGATGATGGGGTGGAGGAGATTTGTAAACCTGGAAAAGATAGCGCCAATGAACACAGCGATGGTGCGTGAATTCTATGCTAACTTTTCGGAGAGGGTGGAAAATAAATGCTTTGTAAGGGGAAGATATATGCCTGTGACGGCAGAAGTGATAAATATGTCTCTAAAAACAGCAGATGTTGAAGAAAGGGGTGATGACCGAAGCTACTTCAGAACATGGTCGAGAAGCACCACCAAAGATCAATCGACGCTCGCGCATACGATAAGCTACCCCGGGCTGCATTTGATATTGCAAGAAATGGGTCAAGAGGATCGGCGGTGTCGCTTCAACAAAGCGACGAGGTTGGCTATATTTCATCAGTGCCCGTCTGATCCCATCAACGCACTTCACCAGAGTGCCAGAAGATAGGATTAAATTGATATATGGAATCGTGACGGGGAAGACGATTGATGTGGGGAAAGAGATAGTGCAAAGCATTCAAGAAATCAGCAGGTTGGTAACAACAGGTGGATTGGGACATGGCTCACTTATCACTAATTTATGCCACATGAATGGGGTCCCAGTCTACCATCGATACTAATGAGAGAAACCAACCGCTCAGGTCTTATGGATAGTGCACTCTTTCCTGCACTCCAAGCCCCCAAAGAAGAAGAAGAGCACCAAAGACCATCGCCGCAGCAGCAGAGGCCGCCGTGGGCGAAGATGAGCACGAAATAGAGGCTCAATATGCGGCAGGTTAGCCACCACCAACCACGTAATCGTAACCTTCAAGGCCCACGATGGAGCAAGCATCTAATCAGATGAGGATGATGCAGAGTTTGGACACGGTGATACAAGGACAACAAGAAACGAGGCAGCAAATTAACGAAATGAGTTCCTTGTTCAACCAGTGGTCCATGCACTATCCAATGCCACCGCCACCACCACCATTTTAGCCAAGTCTGTAAGTGTCTTATTTCTTTTATTGTCTTTGAGTCTACACACATTGGGGACAATGTGTGATTTAAGTTTGGGGGGTGTTGTATTTGTGTCTTATTGTTATAAGTATGTTTAAGTCTTTTTTGTTATTTTTGTGTATTTTTGAGTCACAAATTTTTTTCTTTTGAGTCATAATTGTCTGTCAAAAGATCATGTATGTTGTAGTTACTAGAAACACCTAGTGAAGTAAAGTGGAATAATGTAATGGAATTAGAAGCAACTATCTAAACACTTGGGTTAGATATGCCAAAAACTCACAAAATCTGTCTATTTGGAGTTTCTTGCTTGAATTGTGCATGCTAAATGATGAAAACCTATGTGTTATGATTGCTTGCTATTTGAGGTGAAATAGTTAGGATATGCATGTTTAGGGAGATGACTCAGGCGTTTCTTTGTTAGCCAATTTTTACCACTCTTTTCTATCCCGGACTTTAAAAGTATCTCTAGTCAGTCCCATTGAGCCTAAAAATTGAAACTTCTTCTTCGACACCCTATATTCCCACAAATTGTGCCATAAGTAAAAATGTGAAATAGTGGAATAAATTGTGTTAAAAAAAAAGAGACAAAAAGAGTGAACAACTTTGATGCACCCCAATAAAAGAATAATAAGAAATAGGCAAAAGCCTAAGTTTGGGGGTGCTTGTCATTATTATACACTTCACTCTCCCAAAACAAAAGAGCGGAAAAATAGATTTGAAGTGAAAGAAAAGAATCAAAAGAAAAGGGAAAAAATGGAAAAGCTAAAGAGCTTATGGTACACGAAATGAGCCTAAATGCCTATTTTTACCTACCTATACCTAAGCCTACATTACAACCTTTAAAAGTCCTGAAGATCTCTGAGATGCATAGCCATGATTAGTGGAGAATAGCAAGTAAACATGTCATAAGAATTTTGAAATTAACATGCATAACTCAGTATGTGATTTCCATTAAGCTTGATAAAGATGAGTTTGTGAAATATCTAGCTTAATGTGTTTAGTGTGCCAAAATTTCATGCTATGTGTTCCTGCATATTATTTTGCCAATCTTCATGTTTTTCTAAGTAACGTCAATGCAGCAAAAGTGATCAATGTCATTGAGTCTTTATTTCTTTCTTTTTATTTTTGCTCGAGGCGAGCAAAGGTTAAGTTTGGGGGTATTTGATCGGTGTATTTTATATACACTTTTTGAGTCATTTTTAGTTAGTCTTTTGTCCCTTTTGTACAAATAAGTGTCGTATTAGGATAGATTTTCTTTCTTTTGAGTCAAAGTGGTTAAAATGGCCAAATGGCGGAAAAGGAGCTAAAAGAGGGCAAAAGTGAAAGTTCCAGAGCTTAATTGGAATCTATTTCTTGCTTCTTAAGAGGACGCTTTGTTCTTTCTTTTATTTACCTATGCTTGTTGAGGGAGTTTATCATTTTTTGGATGCAAAAAGACGAGAAAATAGCGAACGAGGCAGAAACATGGCGCCGCATATCGAATGTCCGTAAGTTCTGCAGTACGCGCTGCATGCCAGGCGAAGCTGCGGCGCCAAATCACCTGAAGTATCGCAGAACTTCGGCGCGCCGACATCGTGGCGCCGACGCTGAAAATCGAGTTTAATGACGAATTTCGCCAGCCCGGCGGAAAAGTTAGAGGCGGTTTTGAGCCTATAAAAGGAGAACCCTAGGCAGTTTTTAAGGGTTCCCCTTCTTGCACAACACAAGGATTCTTGGATTGAAGATTGGAGACCATAATTTAGTAACTTTCTTTTGTTTTCTTTTCTTTATTTCAGTTTTTATGATGAACATTGAATTAGTTCTTGTCATGTCAATGGCTAGGAACTAATTTTTTTATAGGGCTTTCCATGTTAAATCACTAAAAACTTATGTTATGAATTGATGCATGTTTATGGTTATTCTTCTTCTTGTTGAGATTTATCCAATAATTGCTTTGAATGTTTGGTAATTAATTGATCACTAATTATCATTATTTATATGATTTCTAATCAAACTTCGAAAGGAGGAGGTTGTGAATATGCTGTAAGTTGGGTAGACATATTTTGAATTGGGGATGAAAATACCTCAATTACTTATGTAGCGTTAATGAGAGGCTTAAAGCACCTAATTTTACGCATGGCGCGTGACGGTTAACTAGGTTTTTGGTCTTAATCCTCCTATAGAGTCATCCTTATCACCGAAAGGTAGAAAGGAGCAATACTGGGGTTGAGTGTTTATATAGCCTTAACGGGAGTATAAAACGATTTCGTAAACCTGCTAGCTCCGAGAGAAGAAGAACCATAATTCATTGCATTAATAAGTAACATAAGCGGATAGTTGAGGAGACGTGGAAGCCCTATTCCCATCACTACTGAAGTAAACCTATAGTTAATTAGCCTTTATAATTGTTAGTTATAAACAACAAAATCAATATCGGTTACCAAATAGATACCAAAAGATAGATAATTGATACTTGAACACTAATCCTTGTGGACGATATTCGGTCTTACCAAGACTATATTACTTGTCAAGATAACGTGCACTTGCGTTAAAGTGTGTGCATCTTTTCGCGCATCACCTTACAGCTAATCGAATACTCAACAGAGTACCCCACAGCAAAACACAATCTATTCCATATGATCTATGGAAAGGAGGAAAACCCAACTTGAACTATTTCAAAGTGTGGGGGTGTTTAGCGAAGGTCCAAGTTCTTTTACCCAAAAGGGTAAAAATCGGATCAAAAACTGTGGATTGTGTTTTTATTGGCTATGCTACAAACAACAAAGCTTGTTTGAGGCTGAATCAGAAGAAGACATCGCTGCTTTAAATGTTTGAGGCTCATTTTCAAGCAAGAATGTCACAAAATCTGGTCCAAAGGAAGTAGATGTCCTTTGACATTTGCTACGCCTTGAATCCTTTTTACTTGGTGTACTTTCATTTGGTTCTTCCCGCGGTCGTTTAGATGTTTCACTTGATGACTCACATTCAGTTTTATACGGATAAATGTTTTCAAAGAATTCAGCATTATCTGATTCAATTACCGTATTAACATGAATTTCGAGATTGTCTGGTTTGTGAACCAAAACGATAAGTTTGTTGTTTGTAGCATAGCCAATAAAAACACAATCCACGGTTTTTGGTCTGATTTTTACCCTTTTGGGCAAAAGAACTTGGACCTTTGCTAAACACCCCAACACTTTGAAATATTTCAAGTTGGGTTTTCTTCCTTTCCATAGTTCATATGGAATAGATTGTGTTTTGCTATGGGGAACCCTGTTGAGTATTCAATTAGCTGTAAGGATAGCTCCCCCCCACAAGCTCTGCGGTAAACCAGAACTTATTAATAAAATATTAATCATTTCTTTTAATGTTCGGTTTTTTCTTTTCGCAGTTCCATTTGACTGTGGTGTGTAAGGGGCAGTAGTTTGATGAATAATTCCATATTCTAAACATATCTCTCCAAAAGGAGATTCGTACTCTCCACCCCTATCACTTCTAATCATTTTTATCTTTTTATTCAATTGATTTTCCACTTCGTTCTTGTATTGCTTAAATGCATCAATTGCTTCATCCTTACTATTAAGCAAATACACATAACAATATCGAATGCAATCGTCAATAAAAATTATAAAATATTTTTTCCACCGCGAGATGGTATTGACTTCATATCACATATATATGTGTGGATTAAGTCTAAAAGATTTGAATTCCTATCAATAGACTTATATGGATGTTTAACAAACTTAGATTCAACACAAATTTCACATTTTGATTTATTACACTCGAATCTAGGCAATACTTCTAAATTAATCAATTTTCGTAAGGTTTTGTAATTGACGTGTCCTAAACGAACATGCCATAAATCATTTGACTCCAATAAGTAAAACGAAGTTGAATTCTTATTAATACTGTCAACAACCATTACATTGAGTTTGAAAAGACCCTCGGTGAGGTAGCCCTTTCCTATGAACATATCATTCTTACTTATTACAATTTTCTCACTAACCAACACGCACTTAAAACCGTTTTAGACGAGTAGTGCGGCTGAAACTAAATTTTTCCTAATTGTTGGAACGTGCAGAACATTGTTGAGAGTCATGACCTTGCCGGAAGTCATCTTCAGAAGTATCTTCCCATATCCTTCAACCTTGGCTGTTGCAGTATTTCCTATAAACAAAACCTTTTCGGGTCCAGCTAGAGCGTAGGTTGCAAATGCTTCTTTTGCAGCGCAAATATGTCGAGTGGCACCAGAATCAAGCCACCACTCCTTTGGGTTCCCAACCAAATTGCATTACGATAGCATTGCACACAGATCATCCATCACATCATTTTTTCCCACCATATTGGCTTGTCCTTTTCCCTTGTCTTTTTTCGAGAGACGACAATCTGGGACTTTGTGTCCAGCTTTCCCACAATAATAGTAGTTGCCCTTGAACTTTTTATTGTTAGGATCCTTCTCCTTTTCAGAAGGCCTCTTCCTTTTCTTGTTCTTTTTCGGAGCAGCATCTTCAACGACGTTTGCCCCTTCAATCGGTGAACTCTTACGGTACCTCTTTTCAGCAGTTTTGTTATCTTCCTCGATCTTGAGATGAATCACAAGATCCTCCAACTTCATTTCCTTTCTCTTGTGCTTAAGATAATTCTTGAAATCTTTCCATGAGGGCGGTAACTTCTCAATCATTGCAGCCACTTGGAATGCTTCATTCACTACCATTCCTTCAGCAATAAGGTCATGGAAGATAAGTTGAAGCTCTTGAACTTGGGTTCCAACGGTTTTTCCATCCACTATTTTGTAGTCTAGAAATTTGACAACCACAAACTTCTTCAAGCAAGCATCTTCAGTTTTGTACTTCTTTTCAAGTGCACTCTATAGTTCTTTGGAGGTCTCTACTGCACTGTAGACGTTGTACAAGTCATCTTCTAAGGCACTCAAAATGTAGCCGTTGCACAAAAAATCAGTCTGTTTCCAAGCCTCAGTAACCATGAACTTTTGGTTGTCAGGCATGTCGGCGGCAGACACGGGAGGGTCCTCACTGGTGAACTTTTTCATACCAAGGGTGTAAGCCAAAAGAACATTCTTTGCTGCCATCCTTTAAAGTTGACACCGGTGAACTTCACAGGTTTCTCAGTCGGTGGCATAGCGGTACAGGTTGTAGGAGTAACCGCTGGTGCAATATTCGCAGAGGGAGTTCCAGTCTCAATTGCCATTATTTGTTTGTCACTGTCAAATCGACAAACTGTTTTAGTTAATACAACCAGAATAACAATTAAATCACAAACTTAAACGATGAAGATTTTATTTCTTCAAATCGCAGTATAATTATGAACTTTGGTATTCCAACGAAGTTTTTTTATATCTTCGAGTCAGAATACTAATATTCATATGAAATAGAAAACTACTCACATTTTAATCTCCTTAACCAGAATACAGAATAACAAACTTTTCACAACAGCAACGATGTAGTTTTTATGTTCTTCAAATCGTTGTACAAGTATGAACTTTAATATTCCAATGAAGTTTTTATGTCTTCAAGTCAGAATTTGAAATTTTATACGAAGTAGAAAACCACACAGATTTTAGTCTCTAAAACAGAATACAGATTAATATAAAAAATATATAATTTCCTTAAGATTGTAAGTATTTTGTATTGCAAAAAACCAGTAAACAATAATAATTGAAAATGAACAGAATCAGTGTTGAAAAAAAATATTTTCCAGAATATAATCGAGCTCACTTAGTTCAAAGTGTATCTTTAAGGAGATTATTCCCCTCACAGTACTCGAGGTTGATGGAATATCCCCTCCCAGGATATAACGATTATCTTACCAGAATAGTAGTACTCCAAATTCAGGTAGCGGTGAACCACTCAACGACAGTGTATCACACAGAATTTATTCGGGCAGAAGAAGAAGAAGTTTTGTAGTTCAGAAAATTAGTAAGTAAAATTCTGAGGAAGCAAACGAATTTATAGCCACGAAAGTACTATTTCTGAAGGTTTGCAACCCTCTTGAACAGTCACAAAAAAATGATGGAAAATAAAATAAAACCGGGAAAGAATCGGGTCGTGGATTGGGGTCAGCGGATCCGGGTCACTAACGGGTAGGATTGGATAAGTTAATTAATTAATAATTAATTAAATAATTAAAATTAAAGAAAATTTGGTCCAAAAAGATTATCAATCAATCAGATCATTTGACCGAATCTGAATCTGAATCTGAAGCCGAAGCCGAGCCGAGCGAGCGACAACGACGGCGCGAGGGGTCCTTGCCCCCTCAACCCTTTTAGTGACTAGAGAAGGTGTAATGTAACATATACACCTCTCTTTTCCGCTCTTTTTTCGATAAGCAGAAGGGACCTTTTACATTTCTTTCACTTTTCATCCCATAATTTCCCATTCACCAATATAAAAAATCAACAGATATGTAGAAAACTAAGGGCCTGTTTGGATTGGCGGTGGGCAGAAGTGCTTCTGACAGAAGTGATTTTGGCAGAAGTGATTATGTTTGGATGCTAACAATGTAAAAGTGATTGTTATCAATAAATGATGTTTGGATAGTTTTGATCAAAATTGATTTTGAATGTAGAATTACCAAAATGGACATTTAGTCAATACATATAAATTAAAATTACTAATAAATGGAAGTATGTTAATAAAAATTACAAATAGATAATAGAATTTAAAGTGCAATATAGTACTTAAATATTAGTAGAATATTATTACAATACTAATTTAAAGTGCAAATAATATTTAAATATTATTACAATACTAATTTCCAGTGATTTTTCACGCCGAAGAAGCCGCGGCCCTTGGGAGGAGGCGTTGCGGCTCTCTTTAGGCAATTCTTCAAAAATAATAATTTTTTTTGATACTTCAACTTGGGTATATTTATTTATTGTTTGTTCAAAATATAATGTATTATAATAGTAATATTCTGAGTATTTGAAAGAGGACAATAGAAAAAGGAGAAGGATAATCCTCGTATAATCGGACAACGTTAGGATGTTTGAGGAGTTTAAATTTCCAATCTGCAATTACACATGAACAAATGTCAACTTTAGTAGTATATTTGATTATTGTTTTAATTAAAACAGAACATGAGTAGTATATTTGATTTTTTTAGTAATTATTTCTAGATATTTAAAGAGGGTAATGAAAATTGTATATTTGAATTTTTTTTAGTAATTATTTCTAAATATTTAAAGAGGGTAATGAAAGTTGTATATTTGAATTTTTTTAGTAATTATTTCTAGATATTTAAAGAGGGTAATGAAGGTGGATAGAGTTGTTGATGAAAATTAAAGAGTGTAATAAAAAAATGATAAAATTCAAATTGAGTGGTAGAAGTGCTTCTAGAGACCAGAAACACTTCTGAAAAGTTAAATCAAACATGTTAATTTTGTCATTTTCACGAAAGTGGATAAACAGACACTAAATCTTACTTAAACAATGTGCAAGTACGAATTAAGAAAATTGTGCCATATTTCTCAGACAACAAAAAAGTAATCAAAAGAAGCAAAACTAACATCACAAGTATCCATATTATGATGAGTAAAATCATAAAATCCAAACTTTGAAAAAAAATCTAATCTTGATTTAGCTATGCAACAAGTTAAACTGCACATGACAAAATTAAGTTCACCTTTGGTTCAATTCTTCAATGTTCAGATATTCAAAAATCTCAACAACATTGCGCTCTGCTAAATGAGTAAATTCAAAACAACAATGCGTAGAAGTACCGAAGTATCTGGAATATTCGGTTAAACTGAAGTATCGAAGAATCGGAAATCCAACACCGAACACCGATTTTTTTGAAATAAGAATTGTAACCGAACTGTAACACCGAAATATCAAATTAATTCGGTTCAGTTTGATTTTTCGATTTTCGGTATGCCTAATCCTACCCTTTACTCCCAACCCGAAGGTTGCGAGTCCGGGTCACCAAGGGAGCAAAAGAGAAAGTTACTAGGATAGGGGTAAAAAAAAGATCTTGGAGTGTATGGTGCTTATAAAAGTATATGTATGTCCTAGAGACAATTTGTATTAGGACAAATGTACTTTATACACATTCGTATTATTATTAATGAAGAATAATATTATGACATTTGCAATTATTGAATTATTAGTTGATTGTTTATAATATTCTATAATATGTATCCCTAGAGGTTACGTTGTTATTAATAGTATGAGATATTAATATTATAATGTAACTCTTAAAATAGTCTCAACTAATGATCATCGAGAATGGGATATTGATGTTATGTGATAAGTCGACACGTGGTCTGCATCACATCCTTAGAGGATGTAGTATGTCTCACCTGCTACCAGTAATGGATACTCGTGATGGACACATGGATATTTTGAAAGTATTGGTATACCCTGCTGATACACTGTCTGTTATACATGTCTAAAGTATGATCAGCGTGTGGGAGATAGAAGTCCTTATACTTGAGGTCGATACACACATTGTCTATGGAGTAATATACTTTGATCATGTCCAAAGCTCAAATGTCTTATAGGTTGAGATACATATTGTATTAGGTACATTACGATGTGGATTAAAGGTGGTAGCTGAGCCGAGATAAGGATTCATTTCTCGAATGTATATTTGAGAGAGCACTCAGTTTCTCAGTGATATTAGGTTGACTAAGTCGTTGGCCAACACAATGGACATATCTAGAATATGGTCTTGTTGTCAATCAATATAGATGAGATATAAAATGATCAAGTCATTTGGATAGACACTTGACAAATCCTAAGCTTGATTGAGTGTGTCGTGAATGAAAGGAATTTATCTTCCACATAGAGGTTCAGTTTACCAGATTCATGCAAATACACTTCACATATTGAGTTCGTCTTCCGGCGCCGTCTAAGAGTTCCGTGTAGACCTTAATATGATTAGTGTCGATATGTAAAGACCTATAGGGTAACACTAAGTCAATTATTCTTTCGATCTAAGGATGTAATGAGAGAATATAAATGTTCGATTTATAATTGAGACATTTGAATGAATGATGTTCATTTAATTAAGTCGAAATTGGATTTCAGATTTAATTAAAATGAAAATGAGGCGATGTCACGTCAAGCGCCGCGATGCCTCCTATTTGAGTCGCGGCACCGACGAGACAGTTGGTCAGTCTGACTGACCCAATGCACCTCATTTTCTGGGCCTGACCCACGAGAATCCCTAGTTGTGTTTCAGACCTAAAACGCAGCTATAAATAGAGGACTTCTATTCATTATTCAAGACATTTGATTTCATATATCATTCTAAGTCTTAGAGACCTGGAATTAAAACTCTCTCGAACCTCTGTCGAATTTTTTAGTTGTTCGAAGGAGGTATACATCGGAGTTCTTGGAACATGCAATCAAGGATCATTTGCGTGCGCACCCTCAGATATTATACTAAAAGACTCTAAAATTCACAAACCGTAAGTATTCGTTCGATGTATTACAGTTATATACATGTTATTTAATTTGCATATATTACATTACTACATAATCATCATGCAGTTCGTCGTTTGTTAGGTTTAAAATACAAAATTTTCAAATTTCGCTGCGTACACGAACCCGACAAAACCCTACAGCTTATCTGGGATAAGCTATACACATAATTGGACTCCTTTCATGCTTATCTACAATCGTGTGTGACAGCAAAGGATCGAGTTGCCTTCATCTCAAACACTACTACATATTCTAGTCTTTATCCTATTGTGTTTGTGACTAACCAATTTGTCTTTACAGTTTGCTATATATATGCAAGTTCCTTGTTGAAAGACTCACACACTTATAATGAAAGTAAAAGAAGAAATTATAAGTGAATATTATTTAAATATTCACCATATCTCACATAACTATTAGTGATGTATAATTATGGTAGAAATTATATCCCTATTGTATTAGAATTTCACATTGTACACAATATATATATATATATATATATATATATATATATTTGTATTAATGAAAAAGACTCCTCAAGTGAGATTAATATAATTTTACATGGTATCAGTAGTCTAACCCTAAAAACACATAAACCTATTTTTCTCCGCGATCGCCCTACCCCACTGATGGCGTGCCAACCATCTTTGTTTTTGTTCCGTTAATTTTGATTTTTTTCTATCTCTTTTATGTGGCCACCATGTCTACTCCCACCTCTCCCAAAGCTTCCGCATCCTCCACAACCATCGATAATAATCCGCTTCCCTCCTACACATCCTCTTTGCACCATGTATTCATCTTCACGAATATCAAGATTTCATTTCATTAATCATTGATCAGGAAGATGGTCAATGTTCTTCCTGGGTTGAACTCTTCTATATCCACGCTTGTGCGTATAACGTGCTTGACCATATCGACGACTCTATCCCTCGTCCTCTAGACGTTGCTGACTCGACATGACGTCGTCTTGATGCTATTGTCAAACATTGAATTTATGACACCATCTCTAAAGATTTACTTCACACAATCATGAAAACATGTGCCTCGGCTCGTGAGTTATGAGTACGTTTGGAGGAAATATTTCAAGATAATAAACATATTCGTATTGTGTATTTAGAAGAATTGTTCAACAATACACGTCTCGAGAATTTTGCAAACATGTCCGAGTATTGTAAATAATTAAAACTAGTTGCGGACCAATTATCCAATATGGGGACACCCGTTTCCAAAACCAAGATGGTCCTATATCTTGTAGCTAGCTTACCGAAGGGTGAATACATACTCTCGCGACTATGATTCAGCAAGCTGAGCCACTACCGAGTTTCAACAAGGCACACTCACAATTACTTTTGGAGGAAATCGGTCGTGCCAAACAGGATGAACATAATCAAAAGGCGTTAGCACTTGAAAATCCGACAACAAACACCGCCAAACCACCACTGCTGGACCACCACCCACCACTGGATAGTCGCGATGGTAGCGAGCGAAGCGTGCCGCGATAATAGTAAGGGAGGAAGGCGCGGCGGTAAGGGCGGCGGCCACGACTCTAACCAGGCCTCTACCCATCATCCCATTTGGTCCAGTCCATTTGCATACCAGTGTCCCAGTTAGGCCTCTTGCCCATTTCAACCAACGCCGACCCAATTCCACCAAGCAGGAATTTTCGGCCCAATCCAGGCCATCAGGTGCAAGGCCAGATCCACAGGCCTACGTCATGCAAGCCCAACAACCAATAAATGGCTTGTCCCCCACCGATTAGGGCTAGGATTTTAGCTTCCTGAATTTGCAGCAGCCCGACGAAAATTAGTACATATATACGGGGGCCACTTCTCACATCACCCGCTCTGCATGTAATCTTTCCAAACTGTTTCGTTTAAAGTATCCTAAATATATTACTGTTGGTAATGGTCATCGCATTCTAATTTAGGGTTATGGTACAACCTATACCCAACTGCCTTACCCACAGTTCTTCCTAAATAACGTCTTGTATACTGATGCGCGATTTATGCACACACTAAACGCAAGTGCACGTGTCGTGACAAGTAATATAGTCTAGAAGACCGAGTTATCGTCCTCAGGGATTAGTGTCCAATTATCAACCTCTATTCTATGGTATCTATTTGGTAACCGATAATTTGATGAATTGTTTATAACTATGATTATAAATGCTAACTAAATTACTTTATTTTACTTCAGATATGGTGGAAATAGGGCTTCCAAATCTCCTCGACTATCCGCTCATCTTACTTGTTAATGCAAATAATTATGGTTCTTCTTCTATTTTGAGATAGCAGGTTAACTAAGCCGTTTTATAGTCCTGTTAAGGTAATATAAACACTCAACCCCAATATAGAACCCTTCTATCTTTCGATGACAAGATTGACTATAAAGGAGGATTAAGAGCAATAACCTATTAAGCTACACAAGTATCGGGGTACTTTCGTCCACGATTTAACCTATGTTTATTCAACTATAGCATATTCACAATCTCCCCTTTCGGTTTTCGATTAGAAATCATATAAGTTATGATAATTAGTGATGAATTAATTACCAAGCAATCAAGACAAATATTGAATAAATCTCAACAATAATAAGAAGAAACCAAAACATGAATTAATTCATAAGAATGAGTTTCAAGTGATTTGATATGGAAAGCCCTAAATTAAGTTAGTTCCTAGCCATAGACATGCCAAGAACTTAACTAATATCCAACATAAACTAAAAAGAAATAAAATAAATGACAAGAAATTACTTAAAAGAAAGTCTCTAATCTTGATCTCCAAGTTGTGATGAATTATCCAAAGTGGGATTTTTGAATCTGACCTAGAAAGATCCTTTTTATAGCCTAAAAAACGTTCACCAACTTTTCCTTCTTGGCCTTAGCCTATTTCCATTCGGATTTGGCAGAATTCCCGCCGCGGCCCTGCAAATAGCGCCGAAACTCCTGCGGCTCTCTGTTCTTTAGGCCGTGGTGCTCTGATGCTGCTGGTTGGTGGCGCCGCGACGCCGCCATGTTTCTCGCCCGGGTTGCCAATTTTCTAGCTTTTTGAGCTCTGGAACCTCTGTTTCTGCCCTCTTTTCGCTCCTTTTCGCCAATGTGCCACTTTAAACCATTATGACTCAAAAGAAAGAAAATATATCCTAAGACGACACATATTTGTACAAAAATGGGCAAAAGACTAACTAAAAATGACTAAAAAAGTGTATATAAAATACACCGATCAAATACCCCCAAACTTAACATTTGCTCGCCCTCGAGCAAAGATCAAAAGAAAGTAATAAAGACACGAGGAAAAAGAAAATAGAATGACTCAAAGACATTGATCACTTTGCTGCATCATTGTTACTTAGAAAAGCATGAAGGTTAACAGAATAATATGCAGCAACATATAGCATGGATTTTTAGCATTCTAAACACATCAAGTTAAATATTTCGCAAATTCACTTTAATCATGCTCAATGGAAGTAAGAATACCTAACTATGCATGTTAATTTCAAAATCCTATGGCATGTTTACTTGCTATTTTCCACTAATCATGGATACATATATAAGAGATCTTCAGTGCTTTTCAGGGTTGTAATGTAGGCTTAGGCATGGGTAGATAAAAATAGGCATTTAGGCTCAATTTACGTACCATAAACTCTTTTGCTTCAACTCTTCCCTTTTCTTTTGATTTTCTTTTTCACTTCATACTTAAGCCCTTCTTTTGTTTTGAGAGAATGAGATGTATTATGAATAGTAGGCACCCTCAAACTTAGGCTTTTGCCTATTTATTATTTTTTTATTTTTTTATTGGGGTGCATCAAAATTATTCACTTTTTTTTCTCTTTTTCAACACTTTATATTTCAATCATCTCAATTTTTCACTTATGACACAAATATGGAATTATAGGGTGTCAAAGAAATGTCATATTTTTAGGCTCAAATGGGCTGACTAGGGATACAATTTGAATGTCAGGGATAGGTAAAAATGGTAAGAAATGGCTAACAAAGAAATGCATGAGTCATCTCCCTAACATGCATATCCTAACTATTTCGCCTCAAATAGCGAGCAAGCAGACACATATGTTTAATCACTAACAATGCAAAAATCAAGCAAGATACCCCAAATAGTTCGATTTCATGAATTATTGACATATCTAACCTAAGTGTTCAGATGGTTACTTCTAATTCCATTACATTATTCAACTTTTACTTCACTAAGCGTTTCCAGTAACTACAGCATGCATGATCTTTAAAATAAATAAATTATGACACAAAAAAATATTCACAAATACACAAAACAAATCAAAAAGACTGAAAAACAATAAAACACCCCCCAAACTTAAATCACACATTGTCACCAATGTGTGCAAGACTAAAAAAAATAAAAGAAGAACGGGACAACTTACAAACTTGGTTTAAAGTGGTGGCGGTGGCGGCAGATAATGCATGGCAGATAACGTCAGAAATCCCGTCAGAGTGGAAGAGGGAAATCGTTTCTAGGGCTCTTTTATTTTTCAGATTTTTCGTTGCGACGCTGTGGCGCTCTGATTTGGCGTCACGGCGCTCAAACTTCAGAGACCTTCTTGACTTTCGGCGTCGCGGCCCTGCAACTGGCGCCGTGGCGCCGAGCCGATTTTTTTTTTCTCTTCACGTTTTAATTCTCTAATTTTTGGCCCTGTACCTGTCATCACAACATGCAAACAATACCTCCCGTGAGACTGTTCTAACTAAAACTAAATTGCATAAAAATAAAATAACCTTGGGTTGCCTCTACATTAGCGCTGTCTTTAACGTCTTTTAGCCGGACGCAGGTTCCCTACTCATGTTGGAATGAGATGGGTCACTAGACTCATGCATTCTGTTTCATTGATCACATATGGTTTCAACCTCTGTCCATTTACCTTAAAAGGGGCTCCCTCTCTCCCTTTCACTTCAACTGCACCATAGAGGAATGCTCTTACAACAGTGTATGGTCCTGACCAACGCGATTTGAGCTTGCCTGGAAATAACCTAAACCTTGAGTTGAATAAAAACACTTGTTGTCCTGCTTGGAAGTCTTTTGGGATAAACATCTTGTCATGTCATACTTTAGTTCGTTCCTTGTACATCTTTGCATTCTCATAAGCATTGTGTCTGAATTCATCCAACTCGCTCAGCTGTAGCAACCTCTTCTGCCCTGCTGCATTGACATCCATGTTCAGCTTCCTCATTGCCCAATAAGCTCTGTGTTCCAACTCTACTGGCAGATGACATGCTTTACCAAAAACTAACTTATATGGTGACATTCCAATGGGGGTTTTGAATGCTGTTCTGTATGCCCATAGTGCGTCATCCAGTTTGATAGACCAATCCTTCCTTGAGCCATCCACCGTCTTTTCCAATATGCTCTTCATTTCCCTGTTTGAAACTTCTGTTTGCCCATTCGCTTGAGGGTGATAGGGAAGTGTGGTGCGGTGGTAGACTCCATATCGGGAAAGCAATGTATTAAGCTGCCTGTTGCAAAAGTGGCTTCCTTCATCACTGATGATGGCCCTAGGGGTACCAAACCTTGTGAATATATTCTTTTGGAGGAACCTTTGAACAGTCTTACTGTCATTTTCTTTAGTGGATACCGCTTCTACCCATTTGGACACATAATCTTGCGGAAGAATGTCGATTTCCAAAGGACGACGGGAATGGACCCATGAAGTCGATCCCCCACACATCAAATAGTTCCACCTCCAAGATCCCATTCGAAGGCATTTCATTTAGTCTTGATATGTTCCATGTTCTTTGGCAACGATCACAGTTCTTCACAAAGGTGTGGGCATCCTTGAAGAGGGTTGGCCAATAGAACCCACTTTGTAATACCTTCGCAGCTGTTCTCGATGCCCCAAAGTGTCCACCACATTGTAAGGTGTGACAATGAGTGAGAATCTGGTGCATCTCATCCTCTGGTATACATCGCCTGATGACTTGGTCGGCGCAGTGTTTGTATAACATTGGCTCCTCCCAATAGTAGTGTTTTACTTCGGAGTAAAACCTCTTCACTTGTTGTCTTGTCAATCCTGGGGTACTACCTTAGCTGCAAGAAAATTAACAAAATCAGCGTACCAAGGTAACTTAACGACAACACTTACTTGAAACAATTGCTCGTCTGGGAAGTGGTCATTTATCTGCACATCCTTGGAGTTCTGGCTCTCTATGTTCTCAAGTCTCGACAAGTGGTCAGCAACTGAGTTCTCTGCCCCCTTCTTGTCGCGAATCTCCATGTCAAATTCTTGTAATAGCAGAACCCATCGGATGAGGCGATGTTTTGCATCCTTCTTTGTCATCAAATACTTTATGGCCGAGTGGTCAGTGTATACTATTACCTTATTCCCAATTAAGTATGGCCTGAATTTCTCGAATGCATATACTATTGCTAGCAATTATTTTTCTATAGTAGCATAATTTAACTGCGCGTCATTCAGAGTTTTACTAGCATAGTAAATGGATCTGAATGTCTTATCGACCCTCTGCCCAAGCACTGCTCCCACTGCATAATCACTTGCATCACACATTAGTTCAAATGGGAGCTCCCAGTTTGGTGCAATGACTATGGGTGCTGAGATAAGATTCTCCTTGAGTGACTGAAAAGCGGTCATGCATTCCTTATTGAATTCAAAAGCAACCCCCGTCATTAGCAAGATTGAAAGAGGTTTTGAAACTTTTTAGAAGTCCTTGATGAATCTTCTATAAAAATCGCCATGCCCAAGGAAACTTCTGACCCCTTTTGTTGATACTGGAGGTGGTAGATTTTCGATTACTGAAATCTTTGCTTTGTCCACCTCAATACCTTGGTTGGATATTTTGTGTCCCAGGACAATCCCCTCTTTTACCATGAAGTGACACTTTTCCCAATTCAGCACAAGGTTGGATTCTTCACATCGTTTCAACACTGCTTCCAAGTGCCTCAAACACTCGTCGAACGAGGACCCAAAGACTGAGAAATCATCCATGAAAAATCTCTATAGTCCTTTCCACCATATCTGAGAAAATTTCCACCATACACCTATGAAAGGTCGCGGGTGCATTGCAAAGCCCAAATGACATCCTTCTGAATGCAAACGTACCAAAGGGGCAGGTGAATGTTGTATTTTACTGATCTTCTGGTGCTATGGCAATCTGATGATACCCTGAGTAACCATCCAGAAAGCAGTAGTAGTTGTGCCCTGCAAGTCTATCCACCATCTGATCTAGAAATGGCAACGGAAAGTGGTCTTTTCTGGTTGCCTTGTTCAACTTGCGATAGTCAATGCAGATTCTCCACCCAATAACTGTTCTAGATGGAATGAGCTCGTTCCTTTCGTTGGTCACTACTGTCATACAACCCTTTTTGGGCACCACTTGTACCGGACTCACCCATTCACTTATAGGATAAATTACTCCAGCATCAAGCCATTTCATGATTTCTTTTCTGACTACCTCCTTCATGTTTGGGTTCAGTCTCATCTGTGCCTCAATTGAGGGTCTGCTCTCCTCATCCAGACGGATCTTATGCATTACTGTTGACGGACTTATCCCCCTTATGTCTGCTAATTTCCACCCAATGGCACACTTGTGAGCCCTCAGTACTCTCAGCAGCTTCTCAATCCCTACTGTGGATAGATGACATGAGATGATCACTGGTAAGGATTGATTCTCACCTAGATATCGGTACTGTAAATGATCTGGTAGAGTTTTCAACTCTAACTCTTGAGCCTTTTCTGTGGATGGTACTGATCTTTCTGGCATCTGCTCAAGTTCTTCATATCTCTTCTTATCACACTTCTCATAAGAATTCATCCAGTTTGCATACTCCATCAGCTTTGGGTCATTGCCACTATTATCATCTCATCGGGTCAGCACTTCTTCAAGCGCATCAGCATTTCTGAACCCAGTTTCTGACACTGCTTCTTCGACCACATCAATGGCGAAACAGTTGTCACTTGCCTCTGGGAAGGTTGCTGCCCGAAAAACATTGAAAATCACCTCTTCTTCTTCCACACGAGTTTGCTTCCACCGGTTCGCCATTTTTCAGGTCAATCGCCTGGCATTGCTCTTTTATATTCCCTTCAATATGTTCAGGGTGATTCTCTTGTATTTTGCTGCTTAGCATGCCCACGAGTTGTCCTATTTGCGTTTCTAAATTCTTCAGGAACACTCTCGTTTCGTCCATGAACTGAGTTTGGTGCCTAGTTAGCCTGAGTATGGCTGCTCGTAGCCCATCCTGCTCTTTCTGTGGGGCCTGGGATTACATTGTTGATAGTGGTAATCCATGTTTTCAGGATCCCTGAGATGAATCAAAATCAACAAACGGATCATGGCACACGATTTCATGAATAAAATAGAAAAATATAGTAATAAATAAAAACAAAAATAAAACCAAATTAGAAATTAGGAATAAATAGAATGATATTGAACTACGCCAATCCCCGGCAACGGAACCAAAAACTTGATGCGCGATTTATGCACACACTAAACGCAAGTGCACGTGTCGTGACAAGTAATATAGTCTAGAAGACCGAGTTATCGTCCTCAGGGATTAGTGTCCAATTATAAACCTCTATTCTATGGTATCTATTTGGTAACCGATAATTTGATGAATTGTTTATAACTATGATTATAGATGCTAACTAAATTACTTTATTTTACTTCAGATATGGTGGAAATAGGGCTTCCAAATCTCCTCGACTATCCGCTCATCTTACTTGTTAATGCAAATAATTATGGTTCTTCTTCTCTTTTGAGATATCAAGTTAACTAAGTCGTTTTATACTCCTGTTAAGGTAATATAAACACTCAACCCCAATATAGAACTCTTCTATCTTTCGATGACAAGATTGACTATAAAGGAGGATTAAGAGCAATAACCTATTAAGCTACACAAGTATCGGGGTACTTTCGTCCACGATTTAACCTATGTTTATTCAACTATAGCATATTCACAATCTCCCCTTTCGGATTTCGATTAGAAATCATATAAATTATGATAATTAGTGATGAATTAATTACCAAGCAATCAAGACAAATATTGAATAAATCTCAACAATAATAAGAAGAAACCAAAACATGCAGTAATTCATAAGAATGAGTTTCAAGTGATTTAATATGGAAAACCCTAAATTAAGTTAGTTCCTAGTCATAGACATGCCAAGAACTAAACTAATATCCAACATAAACTAAAAGAAATAAAATAAGGACAATAAATTACTTAAAAGAAAGTCTCTAATCTTGATCTCCAAGTTGTGATGAATTCTCCAAAGTGGGATTTTTGAATCTGACCTAGAAAGGTCCTTTTTATAGCCTAAAAAATGTTCACCAACTTTTCCTTCTTGGCCTTGGCCCATTTCCATTCGGATTTGGCAGAATTCCCGACTCGACGCCGCGGCCTGAATCAGCTGGCCCGCAGAAACTCTGCGACTACTGTTCTTTGAGCGTCGTGGCGCTCGATCTTTCTTGGTGAGCTGGCCGCCTGCTTTCGCCCGAGTTGCCAACTTTCTAGCTTTTTGAGCTCTGAAATCTCTGTTTCTGCCCTCTTTTCGCTCCTTTTCGCCAATGTGCCACTTTAAACCATTATGACTCAAAAGAAAGAAAATATATCCTAAGACGACACATATTTGTACAAAAATGGGCAAAAGACTAACTAAAATGACTCAAAAGTGTATATAAAATACACCGATCATATGCTCCCAATATTATTAAAAACCTGATATCTGTCAGAAAATTTACTCGTAATAATTATGTCACTGTTGACTTTGACCCTTTTAGTTTTACTGTGAAGGATCTTCGTACAGGGACACCTCTTATGAGATGCAATAGCACGGGGGATCTCTATCCGTTCCCATCCATCTCCGTTGTCATCTCCTACTCTCCTATATCTCTAGCTGTTATCTCTCCGTCAATTTTGCATTATAGGTTTGGACACCCAGGAGCTCCTATTTGTAATTTTCTTAGAGACAATAACTTTATTAGATGTGATAACGGGAAACTTGCCCAATATTGTGTTTCTTGTTCTTTAGGAAAACATGTTCATCTTCATTTTAAGTCATCTTTAAGTGTTATGTTTTCTCCTTTTGACATTGTTCATGCTAATTTATGGACATCTTTCATTACTAGTTCACTGAGTCACAAATATTATATAGTCTTATTAGATGAATTTTCATTTTTTTGGATTTACCCACTAAAATTTAAGTCTGAAGGTTTTGCCAAGTTTCTTGAATTTCGTATTTTTATCAAAACACAATTTGAAAAAGCCATCAAATATTTTCAGTGTGATACTGGTCGTGAATTTAATAATTCCACGTTTCACAAATTCTGCAAATGGCATGATTTTTTGGTTTCCGTGTCCCCACACATCCCCTCAAATTGGCAAAGCAGAATGAATCATCCGCACCATAAATAACATGGTTCGTACTCTCCTATTTCATGTCTCTCTCCATACCTCCTTTTGGGTCTACGCAGTCAAAATTGTAGAATACATCCTTAATATTTTACCTACTAGTACTCTTCATAACATGACCCCAACAGAAATCTTATACCGTCGGATCCCCTCATACGATCACCTTCGGATTTTCAGTTGCCTTTGCTATCCAAATCTTGTCTCCACCTCCCCTTACAAATTAGCACCCTGAACCACTCTGTGTGTCTTCATAAGTTTCTCGTCTAATCATAGGGGTTATTTGTGCTTTGACTTGTCCACACGTCAAATTTACGTCTCTCGTCACGTTATGTTTGTCGAGATGATTTTTTATTTTGCAAATATTAAAAACAATTGAAACATGGACTATACCTTTCTAGACTATAGGTATCTACCGGTTCAATCTGGTCCAGACCGGTTGACCGGTACCGGATTGAACCGGTTTCGGTCCGAATTTCCGGACTACCGCTTAAAATTGAATTTTGCTATGACTGACTTGAGGAAGTTGAGTTACTTTTTGGGGATATCAGTGACTAAATCTATAGATACTATGTTTTTGAGTCAACGTAAGTATGCAGATGAGATTGTGTACATGACTAAAATGACGAACTGCAAGATCATGTCCACTCCGGTTGACTCTAAATCAAAGCTTAGTGCTTTTGATGGTGATCCGGTGTCTGATCCCACTCTTTATAGGAGTCTTGTAGGTGCACTTCAGTATCTTACTTTCACCAGGCCTGACATTTCTTAAGTTGTTCAGTATGTGTGTTTGTTTATGCATGCCCCCTCACAGAGCCTCATTTTACTGCTCTTAAACGTATCATTCAATACGTTAAGGGAACACTTGATTATGGATTACATCTATACCCATCACCACCGATCAGGTTGTTATTATATACTGATACAGATTGGGCAGGTTGTCCGTACACGCGACACTCCACCTCCGATTACTGTGTGTTCTTAGGGGATAATCTCATTTCTTGGTCTGCCAAAAGGCAAGCCACCCTATCCCGTTCGAGTGCAGAAGCAGAGTATAGAGGTGTTAAAAATATTATTGATGAGATTTGTTGGCTCTGAAACCTTCTCATGGAGCTTCAGTGTCCATTGCGTAAGACGTCTTTGGTGTACTGTGATAACATATCTGCCATATACTTATTTCATAATCCGGTTCAGTATCAGTGAACCAAACATATTGAGATGGATATACATTTTGTTCATGAGAAGGTTGCTATAGGACATGTTAAGGTGTTGCATGTTCCTTCTTCGTATCAGTATGTGGATATCTTCACTAAAGGACTATCTAGACAGTTATTCCTTGACTTCAGATCCAGTCTCAGCGTCCGACCTTCTCCCGCTCCGATTGGGGGGTGTATTAATGAATATTAGTATAATATTCATGATATATTGTGTAATTATTAGTGATGTATAATTATGATAGTTATAAGATCTTTATTGTATTAGGACTCCACATTGTACACACTATATATATTGATATTAATGAGAAAGACTCCCCAAGGGAAATTAATACAATATTACAAAAACTATATATACCGTAATAGATAATGACAAACTTGTCCAACATTGTGTTTCTTGTTCTCTAGGCAAACATGTTTGTCTTCCTTTTAAGTTATCTTTAAGTGTTATGTTATCTCCTTTTGACATTGTTCATGCTGATTTGTGAACATCTCTTATTACTAGCTCATTGAGTCATATATATTATCTAGTCTTGTTAGACGACTTCTCTCATTTTATTTGGATTTATCCACTAAAATTTAAGTCAGAAGTTTTTGCCAAGTTTCTTGACTTTTGTATTTTTATCAAAACACAGTTTGAGAAAGCCATCAAATTTTTCAGTGTGATAATGTCGTTAATTTAATAATTCAACTTTTTACAAATTTTGCAAAAATAATGACATGATTTTTCGATTTTCGTATCCACACACCTCCCCTCAAAATGACAAAGCAGAACGAATCATCCGTCCATAAATAACATAGTTCGTACTTTCCTTTTTCATGCCTCTCTCCCTCCATCCTTTTGGGTCTATGTAGTCAAAATGGTAGAATACATCCTCAATATTTTACCTACTAGTACTCTTCATATATGACCCCCACCGAAATCTTGTATCGTCGGATACCCTCCTATGATCACCTTCGGATTTTCGGTTGCCTTTGCTATCCAAATGTGGCCTCCACCGCCCCCTTATAAATTAGAACCCCGAACCACTCTGTGTGTTTTCGTAGCTTTTCCGTCTAACCATAAGGGCTATTTGTGCTATGACTTGTTCACTCGTCAAATTCTCTACTCTCATTACGTTATGTTTGACAAGATGATTTTCCATATGCATATATTCAAAAATTCTGAAACATAGATTACACATTTCTAGACGAGTCTGACACCTCCCCCATCATACTCACCAAACTCTGGCGCACCACTACCACCACCCCTACTATTCAGTCACCGTCTACCATCACTGCCACTACCGGAAATATGTCGGACCATCCTCAGTCCTCACTGATTGCCGGATCCACCACCAATTCTCTTCTTGTCACTGTCTCTCCTCCAAGTCGACAAAATCAACTAACAGTCTTTGTGACACCGACCGCGCTCCTCCACTGAACACGACCAACCCCATCATAACCCCACCCAAACTCCGTCCTTATATCATCACCTTAACCATTCATCGCACTCTTGCCCCTTACCGACCATCATAACCCGTGACCTTACCACCAGACAAACCCATCAATGCAATCTCTTAACTACCCTCCGACCCATTCCCCATCACCGACACAACCGTCAGGACATCCACACCAACTCGATCCAACCAGATCTCAACACCCACCCACCCCAATGTCATCTCCTAAAGCAACCCACCTAATACCTTGTTCCGTCACCCAAACCTCACCCGACACCGTCACTGCTTCCAGTGACCCAAATTCGTCTTCCCACCTAAACCCCCAACCTACCCGCTGCCCCCACGCGCTGTATGGAAACTCAAGCCCAATACAGGACTTTCAAACCCAAAGTTCGTTTTAACCTATCAACACAAACCATATCCCCAATTCCCAAAAATCCAAAATTAGTCAAACTAGATCCTAATTGGAATGCGGCCATGCGTGATAAATTTAATGCTTTAACAAAATAACACACTTGAGATTTGGTTCCTAAACCGGATGAGGTGAATGTGATCCGATGCATGTGGCTATATCATTACAAATTTAGAGACAACAGTGACTTAGAGCGATATATAGCGAGACTTGTGGCTAATGGTACTAACTAGCAGGAAAGTATTGATTGTGGTGAGACATTCAGTCCAATTGTTAAACCGTCCACTATTTGCACAGTTCTGAGTGTTGCTATGAGTAAGCATTAGATGATCCATCAACTTGATGTGAAAAATACATTTTTACATGGGGACTTGAAATAAATTATTTACATGCACCAGCCGCCAGGTTTTGTCCATCCTGCAGCCCCTCATTATGTATGTCGTCTTCGTAAGTCACTTTATGGATTGAAACATGACAGAGTGTGGTATGATCACTTTGCTAAGTACATTATGCATATTAGGTTTGTTCGCAGCAAGTGTGATAATTCTCTCTTTATTTTTCATCGAGATAGTTATATTGCTTATTTATTATTATATGTGGATGATATTGTGCTCACTGCCTCATCTGATGATTTAAAAATGAGATTATTGCACTGCTTAAAACCGAATTTTTCATGACTAACTTAGGGAAGTAGAGTTACTTTTTGGGGATATCAGTGACTAGATCTGCATATACTATGTTTCTATGTCAGTTTAAGTATGTAGAGGAGATTGTGTACAAGACTAAAATGACAAATTACAATATCATGTCTACTCCGGTTGACTCTAAATCGAAGCTAAGTGATGTTGATGGTGATCTAGTGTCCGATCTGACACTTTATAGGATTCTTGCAGGTGCTCTTCAGCATCTTAATTTCACCAGGCCTGACATTTCTTATGTTGTTCAGCAGATGTATTTATTTATGCATGCCCAGAGAGCCTTATTTTACTGCTGTTAAGAGTTTCATTCAATACGTTAAGGGCACACTTGATTATGAATTGCATATATACCCCTCTGCACCGACCAAGTTGTTGTTATATACGGATGCAGATTGGGCAGGTTAACCGGAAACGAGACGCTCCACCTCCGGCTATTGTGTATTCTTAGGAAATAATCTCATTTCATGGTCTACCAAGAGGCAAGCCACCCCATCCTGTTCGAGTGTAGAAACAGAGTATAAAGGTGTTGCAAATGTTGTTGTTGAGATCTGCTGGCTCCGAAACCTTCTTTTGGAGCTTCAGTGTCCCTTGCGTAAAACGTCTTTGGTATACTGCTATAACATATCCGTCATATATCTATCTCATAATCCGGTTTAGCATCAGCGAACCAAGCACATAGAGATGGATATACATTTTGTTTGTGAGAAGGTTGTTATAAGACATGTTAAGGTATTGCATGTGTCATCTTCCTATCAGTATGCATATATTTTCACTAAAGGACTACCTACAAAGTTATTCCTCATCTTCCTATTGTTTGTGAGAAGGTTGTTATAAGACATGTTAGTGAATATTATTTAAATATTCGTCATATCTCACGTAATTATTAGTAATATATAATTATGATAGAAATATAATTCATATTGTATTAGAATTCTACATTGTAGACACTATATATATATATATATATATATATATATATATATATTTGTATTTACGTGGTGGTTTTTCACCCTCGTGAGTTATGTACTTTTCATGTAAAATTATTATGTTGTTACTTACTATTCTTTACATTCCGCAAAAATATATAAAGTAACATTGATCTATCACTTCAGTCATAACCCAATTCATCCCCTCTCGTGTTATTAAGTCGTACAAAATATTCCTCCATTATTGATGTTGAATTTAATACTTTAATTAATATGTTGAATGAAATTTTACTCTATTCGAATACTTTTATTTACTGTAGTAGAAGTAGATAATATACCTTATTCATCGCCGTCTCAAATATTTTGGGGTTATGTTCTAATTCGTAAAAGCGAACCTTTAATTGGATTTTTCGTTTTTCAAGAGACCCTAATTTTTTTTGTTTTTCAGGAGGCCCCGTACGGTAGCACACCCCGCACTAATCAAAAGACTGCCCTGACCATGTTTTAAAGATTAGAATTCAATTCCATGGAGAGTTTTTTCAGTAGATATTTTTTGTGATGATCTAATTGTATAAGTTTTTCTTTAACTAATTAAATTCTTAAGTATACTCCTAAGTAAAAACAAAACACGAAGATCGGATCGAGGTGTGGGGCTCCTGGGGTGAGAGATCACCTTTTAGGAAAAATGAAGTTCCACTGGTTCCGCTAAAAGTTGAACGGCGTCGTACCGAATATTCATGCAATATGACACTGACTTTCCATGCAGCTACCCACCCACCCACTCCCTTTAAAAAGACTAAACACGTGCACTTCCCACATTTCCAGGACACAATAAACTTTTTGTTTTAAAAAAATAAAACTATAAACAAACTATGATGGCATGTTCGTAAATTTTCATAATTTAATGGCAATATTCAAGTCACCGTTCACATATTTAAGGCAAATGACAAAACTGGTCCATTAAGTTTGAGAGTATGTTTAAAATTGTCCCTTACTTAATGTAATTAACGGTTTGATACGTTAGGCTTGCAAAAGTTTAACACTTTTAGTTATTGTTCAGAATGGTATGTATGCTTTATATAGTATTTTGATATGACTTCATTTTTGTACTTCATTTTTTAATTATTTTTCTTTGAGCCGAAGGTTTACCGAAAGCAATTTCTCGACCTTCAAGATAAAGATCTGCGTACACTTTATCCTCCCACACTCTATTTGATGACATTACATTGTGTACTTTGTTGTTGGAGTCTCCATAAAATAGTTACTGAATCCTACTCCCTTTGTCTCGTAACTGTTAAATTCATACATAAGGGACTATTCTGAACCTATCATTAAACATAAGGGACTATTCTGAACCTATCATTAAACATAAGGGACTATTCTGAACCTATCATTAAACATAAGGGATCATTATTGTCA
Organism: Przewalskia tangutica; assembly: GCA_029844215.1. NCBI lineage: Eukaryota > Viridiplantae > Streptophyta > Magnoliopsida > Solanales > Solanaceae > Przewalskia > Przewalskia tangutica. Next base: position 2,668,814 of record CM056719.1, read on the forward strand.
TTTTCTTCACACATATTTCATCATTTACTTCTCCCTCCTCTTCTTCCCAAAGCTTACAATTTCAACTTCCAGTTTCGATCCAGGACTAAACCGGTTTCACACTCCAAACATTTTTAATCCGGTTAGATCCCAGTTTACACCACTGGAAACCGGAAACGACGTCGTAATGACTTCGGGCACGAGGTTACCGACATGGAAGGAAAGAGAAAACAACAAGCGGAGAGAACGACGTCGTAGAGCGATCGCGGCGAAGATATTCGCCGGACTTAGAATGTATGGTAACTATAAGCTACCAAAACACTGCGATAATAACGAGGTGTTAAAAGCTCTTTGTAAAGAAGCTGGTTGGATCGTTGAAGAAGATGGAACTACTTACAAAAAGGTAAATACTACTCCTTTTTCTTCATTTTTTCTCTCTCGATGGCGACTCAATAAAATTAGTGACCTAAAGCCAAAATTGAATTTGAGGTTTAAAGCTGATTAAGCGATGTGAACTCTATTTTTCTATTCTAATTTTTAATTTTTTTCAAGATGTAAAGTTGTTAAGAAGATTTTTTATATTTTTTTTGAACTTTTTGAACTATTCAGATTTTGCAAATTTTTGTTTTTTCTCTCTATCAGAATTAGTAACTTAAAGCCAAAATTAAATCAAGCTTTAAGTATATTTAATAAAATTAATTATATTTTTTTATGTGAAGTCTATTCTTATAGCTTTTTATGCAAAGTTGTTAGTAATAAGTTCTTTATTTTTTAAATAATTCTTTTTTAATTGATAATATAACTAATCCAAGAAAAAAGTTTTGTTTATTTTTTCTACAAACAGTACTCAATATTTTACTCTTTATTTTTTCTTTGTTTTGATGGTCTGATTATGCTTTGTTCTGCCTACCAAGACGGAGAGTTAATGTCTGTGTACACTCTATCCACGGTGTGAGATTTCACTGACTATGTTGTTGTTGTTCTTTACTAAAAGAAAGTGAGATTTCACTGACTATGTTATTGTCAATAAAGTTGAGAATACGAGATCCATAGATTCATAGTCTGAGATTGTGTAAGTCTGTATATTTTCAACTAGATGCTTGTTTTGGACGAGATTGCCCTTGCTGAATACTTGTATTTTCTCAGTAGAACCCTATTTTTTGCTTTGTTATAGAAGGTCAACGGAGTCATTTTGTCAAGTCCTTATTGATTCCAGAGTTTAATTTACTGCATTTTTACCTGTGATGAAGCTTGAAAGCTACGTTCTTTGAGTGAATTGCAGTTTCTGTCTCCTGACTAGAGCAGATTCCCTTTAGTTCCTTAAGGGGTGTTAAGTAGAATGTATAAAAATAATGATGAATAAGATGTATTAATATGTAGAGATTATTTTTTATCCACAGTTTTGTTTGGTGTATTAAAAATAACACGCATTGTATAATTTCTAAAAATAATTAGTTGTTTACAAAAATACCCTCCATACTATACTGCGTGAGGGACTTCATGGATAATTGTGTCTTTAATCATGCTAATGCATGCATTAAAATCCATTGCATTGCTAATACCATGATTTAATAGTTATTAGTTATGTATAGCATAATACTTAATAGGGTGTATAACTAATGCATTAGTTATACATAGGATGAAAAAGTGTACCAGATAAGGTATTGTTAATACACAGCCAATGCATGCATTCTATCAAATGACCCCTAAGGGTATTTTGAGAATTTTAAAGGTTCAACACTCGACCCACAAGGTACAACCTCTTGATGCATCACTGTCTTTGGCATTGTTATCTCATATTTCTAATAAGTTCGTTTTATGCAACAACAACAACAATATCCAGTGCGATTGAAGTGAGGCCTGGGAAGGGTATAAGATGTGGCGGAGGTTGTGGTTCCATGGGGTTTCCAAAAATAAAGTTAAAGTTAAATTGTTTGCAAATCTTGATGTTGTCATTCTTTTTGGAACGAATTAATAAATAAATAATGTCGCATAAATTGAAATGAATTGAGTATAACATTTAAGTGGAATATATTATCAGTATATATAACCGAATGAAAGGGTTGCCTTAGAGTAACTGATAAAATTGATGTCAGGTGGTCACATTATGTATATGAGTCAAGAAATTCATTAAATACTTATACAAATAAAATTTAGAACTCATTTACTTTTACTAGTACTTAAGGTTGTTGTCCTAGAATCCTGAACCTATTATGTTCAAATCTTGGATCTGTTTCAGTTATACAACTTTAAATTAGTTTCTAATCTTTTGTGTATTAGATTTGTTTATCGTCTTTTTCCGAGATTCCCGGGGTAATACACATTGCCTATCTAAATCAAGCATGTGATTCAATAGTTTCTTTGCGGTGGTATGGATTGGGTTGTCATATTTGTGGGCCTTAGATGTTCTTGAATGTTGGGTGTCATTTATTATTACTTTATGTTGCAGTTTGTTGTAAAGTAGATATCAAATCTTTGGATTCTGTTTCACACAATGGAGAAAAAAATAAGTCATCCCTCTGTCCCAATTTACACATATTTTTCTTTTTAGTCGGTAAAAAATATGACACATTTTTTTATTTGACAATAATTTAATTTTAAATTTTACCTTTTAGGTTTAATAAGATGATTTATAACCACACAAATATCTTTAATTTATTTTAGACCACAAGATTAAAAAATCTTTCTTATTTCTTAAAATTCGTGTCCAGTCAAACTACATCATATAAATTGGGACGAAGGGAATAATTAATTGTTGAGGTGGTAAAGCGTGTGGGGAAATAATTTGGATGGGAGAAGAACTGTTGATGGGGTTGAGTATAAATTTTTAACCATGGTGTTGACATTATTGATGGTACCATCATTCTTTGCCCCTTTAGGGTGTGGGTTATGTCCCAATTCTTTTTGGGTATGTTGGTACTTTTATCATCATGTAGGGATTTGGTTGTCATTATACTAGTCTTTGGTCAATGGTAGGAAAGGGGGGACCAATAATTCATAATTGATGCGGATGAAAATTTAAGTGGCCATTTGATGACAAAAATATTTTAGATTTTTGGTGATGCATTTGGAGCCTAAATCTAAAAATTGGAAGGTGGATAACAGTCACAAATGGAGTGCTAAAGGTGACACCACTAATTTTTTTGTATGACGGTGGTGTCACGGCTAGCTTCGGCGCACTTCGATTAATTCCACCGGGTACTTGCTACCTTCCACCAACACAAGTACCGGGTGATGAATCCATTAATATGTTGTGAATTCATGCGGAATGAACTCTTGTGTTCTGGACTGAGTTAAAATACTAGGGATTATTAAACAATCTTCAAAATATCGTAGTATATTAGTTAAAAATATTCATGTCAAACAGAAAATAGCCTCACCGTCTGAAAAAGGAATTGGCGTCTGCTTTGCAGACAGGGATGGCGATTTAACTTGTGTACTCTAGTCTCGGAAAGGAAGTCATTTACTAGAAAACCATATGATTAAGTGCTTTAACCTTTTAATCAGTTTTTAGGTGATTTATTTGAAACCAATCTTCTCAGTGAAAAAGAGGAGGAAAGAAAGAGGAAAAACAGCAAACTTATTACTGAGCGCAGATTCATCCTTATAAACTTTTTGGCGGTTTTACTTGAAAGAGTACCAGTAACTATTTGGTTACTAAATTTGACTAATCTATGCAAATGGTTTTCTAAGTTATAAGGTCTGATCTCCCTTCATTTCACATGCGGTAAGTTTTCTATTGCGATCCTGATCAACCAATAGTATTAGCAACTACTAACTAGATAAGAGAAATAGTCCCAGAATGTCGTTCTAGCCATTTACCTATAAAATAATGCCGTTCAAGCCATTAACCTACTTCTTTCTTGGGTAACTTATTTGCTAGATTATTAGATACGTCAACTAGTCTGCTCAAAATCTGTCTCATGTTTTTGCTTTGTAAATGATAGTTAAGTTTAGTTGGTCAATGTGTACATAAGTTAGCTTGTAAAAGCAAATTAGAGTGCTACCTTCATAAGAAGTTAAGAACCACAATAGAGGTGATCCACATTCATAAGACTATTTGTACGTTTAAGTGGTATCTCATGCTTGGTGGCTTTGTTTGAGTTGAAAATTATCAGGGCATTCAGGTCTGCCTGATTGCTCGGTACAAAGTTACAACTTAAATGCTTGACATGGTTGCAAGGACGGTGAAAATTTAAAACTTAATGAGCTTGGCTAATTGTTTATCAGCTAGTCATTAATATATGGATCAATAGAATGTAATAATGACTTTCTAATTAGATCTGCATCTATATAGAATCAAAGGAGATGAAATTGAACTTCATTAAGCTATCATATCTCAAACTTTGCATAAAAGAAGTTTGAATTATAGAAATCAATGTGCAAGACCTTATGAATATCACCTTTTATTCTGCCATAATTGCATAATTCTGGTGGTAGATTTATTGTCATCTCTTTTTGTGATTATCCATTTTTGTATATGCTTATCGATTCTTCTATTTTCCAGGGATGCAAGCCAGTACAACATATGGATATAATAGGTTATTCAGCATCTATAAGCCCCTGTTCATCTTCTTACCAACCGAGTCCAGGTGCTTCATATAATCCAAGCCCTGCTTCGTCGTCTTTCCCTAGCCCAGTCTCATCACATTACGTTACAACTGCCCAAAATAATCATGATCCTAACACACTAATTCCTTGGCTTAAGAATCTCTCATCTGGATCATCGCCTTCTTCATCCAAATTTCCCCACCATTTGTACATTCCCGGGAGCTCTATAAGTGCGCCCGTTACTCCACCTTTAAGCTCTCCTACAGCTTGTACTCCAAGAATGAGCGATGACCCCATGGTAAATTCGATGTGGGCCCAACAACATTATCCCTTCTTGCCATCCTCTACTCCAGCTAGTCCTGGTCGTCAAACACCACCGGATTCAGGTTGGCTTTCTGGTGTTCAAACTCCCCAAGACAGGCCTTCATCTCCCACGTTTAGCCTTGTCTCACCAAATCCATTTGGATTCACGGAGCCAATATCAAATGGAGGGTCTCGGATGTGGACACCAGGGCAAAGCGGGACATGTTCTCCTGCAATCGCATCAGGTATCGACCGAACAGCTGATATACCGATGTCGGATGCTATTTCAGCAGAGTTTGCATTTGGCAGCAATATGAAAGGACTAGTGAAGCCATGGGAAGGCGAAAGAATTCATGAGGAGTGTTTGACTGATGATCTGGAGCTTACACTTGGGAACTCTGGCACTAGGTAACCTTTTCTTATTACCAACTTTTATCGAAAATATGTTTGCAACACACTCATACCATCAAAAAGGTAGGACGGTGCGGTACGCGCCAGCTTACGCGCACTTCGACTAATTTCACGAGGTACTTGCTACCTCCCACCAGCAGAGGTATCGGGTAACTCTGTGCGCCAAGCTTGACAGATGCAAAGAAATCACCTATTGTTTTTTGCCTCCGTTGGGATTTAAATCTGATACTTTATGGTCTTTTCCCACTTTATTGACAACTAGGCCGCAACCTGATTATTATTTCTTTTGTTTCTTTTGCAGATAGAGAAGTACAAGTGAAATCTATTCATTCATTGATTTGATCATGGACCTATATTTGTGCAAATTTGAAGTTTAACTTATTCTGTTGATCACTTATGAATGTGAAGATGTTCTGGTTAGTAAAACCAGTTTAAAATGCACAGTAGAAACAAATGTTACATTTTCTTGTAGATTGAAGTATTAATACCTCATGTGGGTTTTTTCTTTTTGCACTTTTTTCCATGAATTTTCCCTGTATTTCTAGTACTACCCCAATTTTTTACATTCTTTTCAATTCTTCCCCTTTCAAGATTGGAGTTTTTTTTTGTAGTTACTTTTGTAATTTTTCACATGATATAGTAGCAGGACTTGATTTACACGAAGTATTTTGGTCTCCATGAGAGGAATAGTGTTTCCCCCCCATCTTATTGTTTATTTAAATGTTTTAAGTTAAAATAGTTCTTATAGTTTGCCAGGTTAAGTCAATACTTTCGAATCGTTTAGTTCACAGGCTAGTTATACAGGAAGTTTAATGTAGGGATTATTTATACGGGGATGATTGATTGAAGGAATTGTTATCATTGATTAATAATGAAGAGATTATTATAGATGAGTTACTTACTTTAGGGGGACTACTACTTGGTCTGTAAATAATTTAAATCTGGCATTGCTAATATATTCCTTATTGCACATTCTACCCTGTATAAATAATACTCTTTTGTGGTAATACTCAAAAATAATTTAAGTGTTTAGCTGAAATTCAGTGACAATCAAACTATTATGAGTCAAATTTATCCTAGCCCTCGACTACAAGAACTTCATAGGCTACTAAGACATCTTAGCTGAAGTCGTTAGTTAGAGGTATGATTAAGATTCACTCAAATGCAGATGCCTCAACGATCAAGTTAAAAGAGTTTCTAGATCCCCAAAAGCGGTAACAGCCAACAACAACTAAATGAAAGGGCCATTATCCGAGCAAAAGGAGTAGAGGGCGAGAAAATCGACACTTCTCCCATGGTCGACCATTGGACTTAGTGAGTTAATTATGACTGACATGGGGGGACACGTTTTGTACAGTTTCTTCTTATTTTTTGTACTATAAATACTCATTCTTTATCTTTATTGTACTCAGTTGTATTCATGTTTTCTTACCTCTTAGTTCACTAGTACACCGTCCTAACGCTTTCTAGAGTAGTTGGGGAACCCATTGCTGAAAATTAGAGTTCCGTTTTCAGCCCGAATCGCTTGAGTTAAGGAGTCAATTTGTCTCCCGATTCGATCAGTCGATACAACGGCAGAAGACAGAATTCGGGGCCAGAACAAATTTGGCACGCCCAGTGGGACCATAAGTGAATTAATAACGAAGTTTAATTCTCCAAGTCAAGATCATTCTTGGTGTATGCGCCTAAGGTCCGGTAAGAAAATGAACCTTGAGTCCAGTCCATATCATAAACAAAATCCTCCCAGAAGAAACAATGAACCAACATCCTCCTCGGGTATGCCTACATCGGTTGATACCCCTCCACTTCCTCCATCAATCCAAGCCGTGGAAGACTCCAGCCAATCTGAAGGTCCAACCATAATGAACACGTCTTTTATTAGACAACACATCGACTTGGGCATCCACGACATTATGTACCAAGTTTCTAAACAATTGGATGACATTGTGAATCTGATAGTACATAATGAGGTTCAACAAGCGAGGGAGATGGATACCAATCGAATGCACCCAGGAGAATGCTCGGCTAGTTCTGCCATCCCTCTGACGAGCGGTGTTGTTCAGCATGAGACCGTGACTCCGGTGTTGTTCCTCGCGACGTCAGATCGGGCCTACTCAAAGTGCGGCCGATAGCACACCTAAGAACACAAACCAATGGGCAACTGACGTGCATGGTCGCCATTGTTGTGCAAATGTGCCGCTGACTGCGAAGTCCGCGGTATGGGCGATCAACATGGCTCGAGACCGCCAGTTCCAGACACTTTGGATTGCCGCCCGTTATGCCGTACATTTCCACGAACGGCCCAACGATGCATGTGAACAATGTTGGCCAGCTGAATTGGCAGCCGATGGCTCTCGGCTATGACTTAGCTCAGCTATCTGGTGACGCTGTTTACAGTGGGTTACCATTCCAGCAGTCATTACCGGTACCCAATCCATACCTTCCAGGAGAGCAGCCATGGAATATTGTTCCACCTTATCCTCAGGTTTTGTTAGTCGTTCTAGGAGCTGAGGTTGCAGGCTTTGCTGGCCAAACCCAACAACAGCAATGGGACATTACCCCACCTATTGGTAATGGCCAGAAGACCACCTACAACCTTCGAAACCTTGTCCAATGCAGAACACCTACCAGCCTAATCCGGTCGAGAATCGGCAGGGGACGTCGCAACTGATAAACCTAGAAATTATTGCTAACACCATGCGGAGGTACTTCGACATCTGAAACCTTTGGACATGCATGTTTATAAGAAGGCTTACCTGATTGGGTAGATCAGATAGCACATTTGCAAAGAGGCTTCAAAACACCGGAGTTTGCCATCTTCTCTGGTGAAGACGACAAATCCACTATCGAGCACATCTGTAGATTCGCTGCCCAATGCGGTGAGACTAGCCAGAATGAGTTTGATAAGCTGCAACTATTCCCTCTCTCTCTAATGAGAACATCATTTGCATGGTACTCCTCTTTGGCTCCTGATTTTGTGCAGAGCTGGGCTGAAATGGAGGGTTGCTTTCATGATAGATTCTATTGGCCCCAGCCTCAGGTTACCGTAACTGACCTAACGAATCTCAAGCAGCAGGCCGAAGAGGTGAAACAGACGTCTGAGCGCAGAGTTATGATCATTTAAAGTTGCACCAATTTACAACTATTTTCTTCTCTCTCTCCCTATATTTTATGTCATTGCTTCACATTAAAACATAAAGTCTACATCACATATATTCTTAAAACATGTCAAATAGACCAACATCATGATAAGCCCCTTTACATAATACATATTAACAAACTTAAAGCAATATATAATATCAATATTTCAATAAGATAGTTACCGGATATCAGACTGGGACTGATAATATATAAGTTATCGGGTAATTAGACCGGGTTGCCGGACCGGATCCTTATGTTTGGTACTCGTATCCGGACCGTTAACTTTTCGGTATGAGTATCGGTCTAGGTATTTCGGTCCGGTTCTCGGGAAAGATAACAACCCTACTGACAGTCCTACGGCACACCCCCTCCCATCCCGCGCCTCGAGACACGCTCTCGGACCATGAAAACTCGTGTCATAAATTCATAAACCTAAATGGTTGTTTAACCTATCCGTTTCAGTTGTCCCTTCCCATGTTCCTCAAAATTCGAAGGATGCCTTATCCGACCTTAATTGGAAAGTCGCAATGTTGACAAATATAATGCTCTTATTGATAATAAGATGTGGGACCTAGTACCCCATCCACCCGATGCTAACATTATTCATTCTATATAGATTTTTAGACATAGAAATAAATTTGATAGTTCGTTTGAGAGGTACAAGGCTCGTCTTATAGGTGATGACAGGTCTCAACAGGTGGGAGTGGACTGTGATGAAACGTTTAGCCCGATCATAAAACCTGCAACCATTTGGACCTTCCTCAGTATTGTTATATTCAAGTCTTGGTCCATTCATCAGCTTGATGTCAAGAATGTCTTCTTACATAGGGATCTTCATGAAACAATACATATGCATCAGCCTATGAGTTTCAGGGATCCTATTCATCTGGATTATATGTGCATGTTGCGGAAATTTCTTTATGGATTGAAACAGGCTCCTCGAGCCTAGTACCAGTAGTTCACCGATTATGTCTCATCTATCAGTTTTTTACACATCAGATCCGATCATTCCCTGTTCATCAACAACAAGGGTACATACATGGCTTACCTATTATTATTATATATTGATGACATCATCCTCATCACATCATCTGATGCTCTCCGCCCAATCGATTATGTCTCTCATTTCCTCTGAGTTTACTATGAAGGATATGTGCCCACTGGATTATTTCTTGGGCATCTCTATCACTCGACATTCTGGTGGCTTATTTATGTGTCAGAAAAAGTATGTCGAAGATATCCTTGAATGTGCATGCATGACATCTTGCAAACCATCCCACATACTAGTAAACACCAATTCCAAGCTCAACGCTGATTCTGGCCCCCATATTCAGACCCGACTCACTATCGTAGCCTGGCTGGGGCCCTGCAGTACCTCACATTCACGAGACCTGACATATCCTATGTCGTACAACAAATCTGCCCACACATGCACAATCCGACGGAAGCACACATGCATGCCCTCAAACGTATTTTATGATACGTCCAAGGTATACTTCACTTCGGATTACATCTATACAGGTCTTCACTCACTGGTCTCACTACTTAGTCTGATGGTGACTGGGTGGATGTCCTGACACCCGACGCTCCACGTCTGGTTACTACATTTTCCTCGCAGATAACCTATTGTATTGGTCTTCCAAAAAGTAACCTACACTATCCCGATCTAGTGCCGAAGCAGAGTACAAAGGTGTCGCCAACGTCATCTCTGAGTCTTGTTGGATCCCTAACCTTCTACTTGAGCTTCACTGCCCGATTCAAAAGGCAACACTAGTCTACTACGATAATATTAGTGCGATATATCTTTTCGGTAATCCCGTCCAACATCAGCGCACTAAACATGTTGAGATGGACATTTATTTCGTTCGCGAAAAAGTGCCTCGTGGTCAAGTTTGTGTCCTTCATGTTTCTTCCAGATTGCCGACATCTTCACCAACGAACTTCCGTACATACTATTTGATGATTTTCGAGCCAGTCTCAGTGTTCGTGAATCTCCCGCTTCGACTGCGAGGGTGTAATAGAATATTTCTCGAATATTCTTTCATTAATTGTATATCTTTTATTTTAGGTAGAATTGTATTCCTATTATAATTAGGTCTCCTATTTTAGGTAGAATTATATTTTCTATTGTAATTATGTTGATTAGTTGCCTAGTTTAAATATTCTTGTACTACTATATATATGGTACATTATTGATGAATACAATCAAGAAACATATTTCTTCACTAGTGATCGGGTTGTTACATATTTACATATGATATCAGAGCCATTCCGCCAGCAATCTTACGCAATGGTGTGACAAATTAAATATCCGGGTGTAACATAATATTCACTTTAGGATATCTAACATCACTAAGTTAATTAACCTCAATTGAATACAGGTGATCAATCCCATATTTTAGGACGATGATGGACAAATTTCAGGGAGGATGTCAATAAGGGAAGTGTATGTAATGCACTTAGATAAACCCAACACATCGGCATAACACGAGAGAAATGTTACGTACGTAAGGAAGCAAATCTTTGAATTTCTTGAACTCCAATGACGCGTTTAATTAAAGCCATGGGATCTAGATCCAAAGCAAAATATATTCCACATGTATTAGTAGGCTATCTGTCTTTTGAAAAATCAATATAAACAACAACAACAACATATCCAGTGGAATTTCACAACGTATGGTCTGAAAATGATAGAGTGTACGCAGACCTTACCTCTACCTTGGTAGGTCGAACGCTGTTTCCGAAAGACCCTCAGCTCAAAGACCAATATAAACCAGATTAATAATTTCCTTGTGATGAGAAGTAAGAAAAGTGAAATATGTCACAAGGGTCATTGCCTGCCATTTCAAAAAAGATAAATCAACAAACCAAATTCCATGAATCATGGGAAAATGACTAAACACCTTTCTTTTGGGCTCAGTTACAATATTTTATTACTACTCAGTTCAACAAAGTAAGATTCCAAAGATAAAAGGCGTGGTATCAAATTTGGAATTGGATATATAAGACAAAGCTGCACAGTTGAAATATCATGCGTTAGTTAAGATACCAACAAGATCGGGGTGGGATGAATATGATCGCTCTATACTTAATCAGAGGTTTCGGGTTCGAATTTTGAATATGAAAAATCATGTCAAGGATCGGAGCGCTTCCTCCTAAATGGGCCTTACGCGCAACAAATTTGAACTAATTGGAGCTTTAATGCGGGTACGAGACACCGGGTGGGAACCAAAATAAATGTGTCAGTTAAGATGAAATCTTGATTTTTTTTTTTGACCCAACAAGTCAATATAAGAGCAATTTGGAGACTTTTAATTTGAAGTGATGAATACTGGGAAGTAAGTGGGGTTAATGCATGCGAGTTAAAAAAGTTGTTCTTGCATGGCATTAATTAATCATGCCAAGTTTTGTGGGTTGTTGAAGTTTTCACTTATAATGTGTATGTAGCTTTGTACAAGAGTCCTCCAAAAGTCATATATTCTACAAATCTTGTAATTAATTAGTACTGTTCTTTGATTAAGAAATTTATATTTCCTTATATGGGATAATATTTTTAGTTGAAGCATGTAATAATAGTTTTTTTAGTGGCCAACTATTGGTATATTATCTACTTTGAACACGTTGATGCAATATATATGAGCAACTCGATCAATCCTCTAGTGATATGTTTGCGATGGGCTTAGGGTTTGCACAATTTTAAAATGCATTACCCTAACTTAATGTTTGATATATTAATATTTCTTGTGTTTATTTGTCCAAAATGTTACACCGTGTTACTCAAACATTATATGAGCTTACATTAATATATATGATGCAATCCATTACAAGATAGTGAGATCACACTGATGACGAATGGAAGAGATATTGATACGTATACGAATTGTTTGAGACGTAAGGTAATAGACGGTTATTGGCCAAATGACGAATGATTTCACGTTGGTAAATGAAGGAAGAAGTGTATAATGAGACAAAAGTATGTCGGCTTGTTAAATCGTTGTATGGGATACTACAGTGGAAGCAAGAGTACTTCGGATAATGTGTCTTTCTTAAGAAACATAATCCAAGATCGTTCCCGTGATAGACAAAAAGTGCTACCTGTAAGAGGGGTAAATGATAAGTTTCCAAACCTTTAATGATCCTCAAAAGTTGAGGTTAGGTTGGTGAAATTTTTAATGGTTCCTAACGCTTGTGTAGCGGGGTATTACGTGATACATTGTAGAAAACCACCTATTTAAGTGCGAGGACAAGCCGCTTCAAATGAACGCACTTAAGAATCCAAGGGTGTCCACGGCTCACGATGGACAAAACACTAGAAAGATTGAGTAGGAAAGGTGTTGTGTTGGTACCATTGTCTTGACATATACTAAACACTGACGGTTCAAGACATCACGTTCACCGTGCAGTAAATATTTCTGATGGTATTCTACTATGGAAGGTTCAAAGCTTCGGCTACCTCTCCGGATGCAACATCTTTCTGACAAGTGATTGCTAGAAAGGCACCATGTGCGTGCACTAAAATCTCTTCCAAGAGGGGATTGTTGGAAATATTTATTAAACGTGAAATAAAGTAAATCCTATTAATTATGAATCGAACAATTAGGGCCCCGCACGTAGGAAACCTTGTTTCCACACACGTGCACACGTAGTGCCAATGATAAAAATTTCCTTAATGGAAGAGATATTGATACGTATACGAATTGTTTGAGACGTAAGGTAATAGACGGTTATTGGCCAAATGACGAATGATTTCACGTTGGTAAATGAAGGAAGAAGTGTATAATGTGTAAAGATGAAATGAATCAGAAATCACCACGAAACCGAGAAGGGTCGCGACTCTCCAGTAAGGCGCGGCGACGCCAAGCGCGACTAATTGACGTTTCAATTCCAGTAACTCACTGAATTGAAGCGCGACGCCTCCCGAAGGCCGCGACTCAATTGGCGTTCAGTTCGAGTTCTTCGAAGGGCGGCGCTCTCTCCGAAGGTCGCGGATCTCGATCGCTTTAATCCGTTGGAGGTGAATTAAAAGCGATTCTTGGTGACTGGAGTATTTACTCTCCATTATTTTGCTCATGAATTCAGTCATTACTTGACTGAATTGTAACTCCAAATTTAAGGCATTAACATGGCATTCATGGCCATTACTTAGCTATTTGGAGGGTCATCATCTACACACTTATAAAATGAGACACAAGGCTCATTTGGAAACACACTTGACATCTTATACTCAACAATTCTCTGAAATTGTCTTTCTCTCTTACAATCACAAACATTCAAAGTCCAAAGCAAAAACTTGAGTTCCCTTTGCTTATTTGTTTGATTGCTGTTTTATCTTGGGAGATAAGTTGTCATTATAACCGTTGAAATGATATACGGGGCAATATTATCTTAAGGATAGATTAAGAATTTGGTCGACTCAGCAAACCCTCATATTTGATCATTTCTAAATTTCTAACAAATAGTTGTTGTTGTTATTTTCCCGTTCTACACATTACTACTCACATTTAAATGTATTCGAGCTCGATCAACAAGATCATCGTCGGCGTCACAAAAGTTGAATGTATTCAACTATATTTGAATGTATTTCAACAAAATTTCAAATACAAAATTTCCAATACACTATATACATTCAAATACATATTAAGCCAAAATACATTCAAATACAAGATAAGAAGCAAAAAATACATCAGATATAAGACAAGAAGCCATATACATATGAGATAAGATACATGTGACAAATACACTCAGATATGAGATGAAGATGGTGCTTGTTTCCTTTTCTAGCAGAGGCGACAACACCAATCGGACAAACTTCTGCTATGGAAGAAGAGTTGAATTCACAAGAAGATGTCAAAATTCATATGCTAGCTTCTAGTCCCAATTTCCAAACAGGGCTTTCAATCAGGGCCGTCTTTGAATTCATGCGAGGTGTACTAATGTACAGGGCCTCGAAAAATGAAAAAATTTAGGGTCTTTTTTTTATTTTTTATTAAGTAGTATTAGTCAGAATTTACTGTAAAGACCCATAATTCACAAGTCTTAGCCCAAATAAAAGTCCAATTTTTACGAATTAGAATATGACTCCAAAATATTTGAGACGGTCCTTCTTTCAATTTCACGGGAAAAGGAAATTGAAATCCAAAACCCTATACAACCCTTCATCTTCTACCTCATTGCTCATCTGAATATCTATGGAGAAATGGATGAAGAAACCCAGTTCCAGGAACTCCATCAAAGTTGGTTGTAATGCGTTGTGTTCTATTAGATCTGACCAAAACGGAAGAATGAAAAATGACATAAATTCGGATTTCATACGTAAGAGGATCGTTTTTTTGTTGACGAAGGAACCCGCAGCCGCTATTCTTTCGAGTGCGCCTGTGGTAAACCGGTGTGATAGCACGCAAACCACGTCAGCCATGTAAACCACACTTGGCAAGCCATGTGTGACAGGCTCAACCAAGAAGGTTTATGCAGGGGATCGAACTCGTGACCTTGCGGTCCCGCGCTCTACTGCTACACCAACTTGGCTATCCTTGCGGGTACGTAAGAGGATCGTTGAAGATATATTAAGTGAATAATAGTGTCACTTGTAACATTTCAAACTTTTAAATAAGGGGAACACCCACCTTAACATGTACTTAATGAGTTCTCCCAGTTACCCATATCTATTTCAACTTTTGCTCAATTTATTATATTTTCTTATGATAAGTAGATGTGAGTAATTAGACATGTGGATATGTGTACAATCAAACTCTTTATAATAATTATCTTCCATTATAACATTTTATCATAATGGTCAAGTTTTTAAAATTAATTTTTCATTTAAATTATATTATACCTTCTTTATAACGATACTTCTCTATAATAACTAAACATATTTGTAAGATGATATTAATCTCCCTTGGGGAGTCTTCTTATTAATATCAAAGTATATATAGAGTACAATATACATCCCTTATACAATAGAAATCTTAAGCCTATACAAAAGAGGAATTCTAGTCTTACCATAATTATATTTACACAATATATGAAATATATTTTAATTATGGGGTAGGGATGGAATAATGTCTATATACACGTTTACACACCCCCTCAGTTGGAGCGGGAGGAGACCGGACGTTGAGACTGGATCTGAAGTCAAGAAATAACTGTCTGGGAAGTCCTTTGGTAAATATGTCTGCATACTGATAGGATAACGGAACATGTAACACTCTGACATGGCCTAGCGCAACTGTCTTACGAACGAAGTGTAGATCTATCTCAATGTGCTTGGTTCGCTGATGTTGAACCAAATTATGAGAAAGATATATGGCAGAGATGTTATCACATTACACAATAGATGCCTGACGCAAAGGACACTGAAGTTCTAACAATAAATTTATGAGCCAACAAATCTCAGCTACCACATTTGCAACGCCTCTGTACTCAGCCTCGGCACTGGAACGAGATAGGTAGCTTGTCGCTTGGCAGACCAATAAATCAGATTATCCCCTAAAAATACACAAAAACCGAAGGTGGAGCGTCCCCTGTCCGGTGCCCAATCTGCATCCGTATAAGAGAGCAACATGTTTGGTGCAGAGGGGTATAGGTGCAAATCATAATCAAGTGTGCCCTTAATGTATCAGATGATACACTTAAGAGCAGTGAAATGAGACTCTCTGGGGGCATGCATAAATAGGCATATCTGCTGACACCATAAGCAATGTATGGCCTTATAAATGTGAGGTACTGAAGTGCACCTGCAAGACTCCTATACTGAGTAGGGTCAGAGACTGGAGCATCATCCATAGAACTGAGCTTAGATTTCGAATCAACTTGAGTAGGTGAAACTTTACAATTCGACATCTTAGCCCTGTACACGATATCCTCTGCATACTTATGCTGACACAAGAACATGTGGTTGGCAGACCTGTTCACTGATATCCCTAAAAAATAACCCAGCTTCCCCAAATCAGTCATTGCAAATTCGGACTTAAGCAAGGCAATAATCTCATTTTTCAATCCGTCGGAGGAGGCAGTAAGAATAATATCATTCACGTAAAGTAATAAGTAAGCAGTAAGAATAATATGAAAAATGAAGAGTGATGTATCACTCTTGCTGCATACAAACTCAATCTGCAAGATATACTTGGCAAAACGATCATACCACGCACAAGGGGTCTATTTCAGGCCATATAGTGACTTACGGAGACGACACATATAGTGAGGAACTGCTGGATGAGTGAACCTTGGCGGCTGATGCATGTAGACTGTCTCTCTCAGATCCTCATGTAAGAATACATTCTTCACATCAAGCTGATGGATCGGACAGTGTTTGCCCATGACGATACTCAAAACTGTGCGAATGGTAGCCGGTTTGACAACCGGGCTGAAGGTCTCACCATAATCAATGCCCTCATGCTGACTTGTGTCATTGGCCTCAAGTCGTGCCTTATACCTCTCAAGATCTCCACTGTCTCTGAAGTTGTGACGAAATAGCCACAAACAACGAATCACATTCACCCTCTCAGGTCTAAGTACTAGATCTCATGTGTGATGTTTAGTTAAAGCATTGAATTTCTCAGACATAGCCGCATTCCAATTAGGGTCTTGTTTGGCCAATATAGGATTATTGGAAATTGAAGAAATGATTTGGGCAGACAAGTTAAATTGGACTTTGGGTTTAAAGATTACATGATTGGCACGAGTTTTCATTGGGTGAGTGGGGACATTTGTGGGTTGCGGAGTCTGAGTGGTGGTATCCGAAACAGAAGGCATTGTCGGGTAAGGGGAAGGAGGGGCCGCGGCGCTGGATTGACAGTCTTCTTTGGAAATTTGGCGTCGCGGCGGTGTCGACGGACAGTGTTATCTGGAAATCTGGGGCCGCGGCGTTGACGACGTGACAGGGGTGAGTTGTTCAAGAATAATTGGAGAGATGGCAGGCTCGACAAGAAAAGAGTCATCCGATTTTTGGAACTTTTTAAAATTCAAAAACGGTAATGTGGTCTCATCGAATGTGACGTGAAGAGATATGTGAATTTGACGAGTGGACAAGTCATAGCATAGATATCCCCTATGGTTCGGCGGGAAGCCTAGGTAGACACATGGAGTGGACCGAGGAGCTAGTTTGTGAGGGGCAGTAGAGGCAAGGTTAGGATAGCAGAGATAACCGAATATCCGGAGATGATCATAAGATGGGACTCTATGATAGAGGATTTCGGTAGGGGTCATATTGTGAAGAGTACTGGTTGGGAGAATATTGAGAACGTACTATGGTATTTTAGCAGCATAGACCCAAAAGGACGTAGGTAGTGAGACATGAATCAATAGAGTGTGAATCATATTGTTATTGGTGCAGATGATTCTTTCAGCTTTACCGTTTTGAGGGGAGGTGTGGGGGAAGGAGAAGCGAAAAATATGCCATTATTAGTACAAAAATGGTGAAACATAGAGTTGTTGAATTCACGACCATTATCGTACTGAAAAGACTTTATACCTTTTTCAAACTGTGTTTGAATGAATGTTCGAAACTCAAGAAATTTGGCAAACACTTCCGATTTAAATTTGAGAGGATACAACCAAACAAAGTGAGAAAAATCATCTAGTAGGATAAGATAATATTTATGACCGAGAGAACTAGCAACAGGTGATGTCCATAAATCGGCATGTATAATATCAAAGGGTGCAAAAGTAACACTAATAGATGAGTTAAAGAGAAGACGAGTATGTTTGCCTAAAGAACAAGAAACACAGTTTTGGGCAAGGTTCCCATTACAAGTAATGAAATTATTGCCTCTAAGAAAATTAAAAACTGGGACTCCTGGATGACTAAGCATATTATGTCATGTTGAAGAAGAAATTGCCGCTAGAGAGACGGGGGAGCTAGATCTGGCAACGGAGGTGGGAGTGAATGGATAAAGATCCCTGTGCTATTGCATCTCGTAAGAGGTGTCCCCGTATGAATATCCTTCACAGTGAAACCAAAAGGATCAAAATCAACAGAGACAGAATTATTACGAGTGAATTTGCGGATAGAGATTAGATTTTTAATCATATGTGGGGCATATAGGGTATTTTGAAGGGGAAATGGATTAGGAGGTGGTATTAATCTCTCTTGGGGAGTCTTCTCATTAATATTAAAGTATATATAGAATATAATATTCATCCCTTATATAATAGAAATCTTAAGCCTATACAAAAGAGGAATTCTAGTCTTATCATAATTATATTTATATAATATATGGAATATATTCTAATTATAGAATAGGAATAGAATAATATCTATATACACGTTTACAATATTCATACAAACTACGCTGTTATAATGAGATTTAATTGCACATTATAGCATCATTGCTTCAAGATTCTCTCCTTGGATGATCTCGACATGTTTATTGTTCTAGGATTCTAGTATATTTCCTATGCAAAAATATTTCTTTAGAAACATAGAATCTATCTAGCCAAATGTCTCTTTTTAGACATGGTGTCTCGTATTTATATTGGAATCTGGTTAATTCAGATTAGTACCTTGTAAGATTAATTGAAAAGAAAAGTGCTCCTACCAAGATTTTTTTTACTCAGAAATTCTGATTCGCTTCGTATAAGGCTCATTAAAAGAAAAACTATTCCTTCGTATCAAAATTTCGAACTCGAAATTTTTGATTGAAGCTGGAGAGATATCCATCATACTTTAACCTTTCATAATACATAATGTCTAACAATAGTATTCTGTTATAACCTTTTTCATAGGTCACCCTCAGCCACCCTATATTCTCTGGGAAGGAAAAATGACAAGTTAAAAGGCAAATTCTTGAAATAAACATCAATAAGTTAGATGAGAATATAGCAATTACCAGCGATCAAATAACGTTTATACCCAAGAACATATAGTTAGTATTAATTACATACGTAGTTACTTATATTGAAAGGCCTAAACAAACACTTATTGTAGAACTGAGGGAGTATTTCCAAGTGTCAGTATTGATTTGCAGTTTATATTGCAATTTTAGGATAAAAATGCAAAAGAATTTTCCATTTGTTAGTTGATGAAGGTAGTGCAATTAGTTAATGATTTGTGACAAAATTTTCTTCTTTGCATTCATAACGTTGTGTTGTAGGATCAGACATCAATGCACCTTGTTGCTGGGTTCGTGTCTCGTTGGTCCTCTCCCTTGCAGGGCTGCCACTCGCGCATATCCCTCGATTTACATCTCACGCATTTGGCGCCTGCAGTGCAGTGGGGGTTTCACGCCGGGACTTTCCCCTCATCAAAGACATCAATGCACCATCTTTATTTACAGCATAATTAATTAATTAATGCTACACATTTTTCAACTATATCCACCCACTGAGAAACATATCTTCATAACATCCATCCTATATTATTTGTCTATATTATTAAAATATTTGTCTTAAAATATTTATTAATTTACAAATCCAAAATAGAACTAATTAATATTTTTTCTATTTTATTCTTAACATTAATTGCTTTTGAAAGTAAAAAAACAATATTAGAGCGCAATTTATTGGAAAGAGATAAAGGTAATGTAGTAAAAATACTCTTCTATTTTTTTTAAGGAACGTGTAAAGAGAAAAATGGACAAGCTAAGTAATATGGGACGGAAGGAGTATAAATTGATAATACTCCCACCATTTACTTGTATTTGTCTATTATATTAAAAATAAATTTTCACTTTTAATTATTTACTTTAGCATATCAAGATCAGAGAAAGTTTTTTTTTTTTTTTACCTTTAACATTAATTACTCATTTTCAAATTATTTTTCAAGTCTATTGAAATTATACACCAATTAATATGGATAATATAATAAAATATGTACTTCATTCATTAATTCTTAAGAGGCATGTAAAATAAAAAATGAACAAGTAAAAGTGAACGGAGGGAGTATATAGTAATTTGCACTATCAAATTATTTACCTATTCTCATATTATTATTTGGTGGTTCTTGAATTTGATGAAATTTTCTTAATATTTTTAGTTAATTTTGTCATTTTCTCATATCTTTTTCAAAGCATAGATCTCTCCGAAAGAAACAAAAAAAGAATAAAGTTGTGTTGTCTCTTCTTTCTTTTTATAATTTTTAAAATGTTTTTTATTTTGTATAAATAGAAGAATGAAGCCCTTGTACTTCACAACTACCTAGCTCTTTAGTATTCCATCTTTTTTTCTTGAACAATTATCTATGGCTGATCATCAGGCAGCTAATGGGAATCATGGTGTAACATTGAATATTAAAGAAGATGTCCAGGATTCTTCTTCTACCTGCAGCTATCTTACAGTTCCTTTTATTCAAAAGGTGATCCTCCTCATCTCCTTCTTGTTGATTAATATTTTGTCTGTGAAAAAAAACAAGAACAATAGGGTTCCTAGAAGTTAATTTTTGTTTTCTCTCTTTTTACGTACACCGAGAAAAAAGGTTACGATAGACATTATATGATATAACACGTCCCCTCACGTGTTGACCTAATTCATTTTTGGGAAAGCGAAATTCTCGCGCATGACTGCACCCTCCGACCGGAGAGATTGGTGGAGGAAGGTAAATCACAGTCTTCGTGGCTAGGTGGGATCTGCGATCTTTAGTCTTATGAGTCATCCTCACAAAGAGAAAATGAACTCACATCGTGTCGACATGCCGAAGAATCTGCCAGGCCAATTCACTGTTTCTATGTAGAATTTCGGCCTGTTATGATAACATGTTAAATTATTGGTCATCTCATCTATAAATTTGTTTATTATAAGATTATGACCTGATTAATAATTAATGGTGAAAACAGGTAATAGCAGAAATGGTAGGAACATACTTCTTGATATTTGCTGGTTGTGGGTCAGTGGTGGTGAATGCAGATAAAGGGATGATAACATTTCCAGGAATAGCCATAACTTGGGGTCTTGTTGTGATGGTCATGATTTACTCAGTTGGCCACATTTCTGGTGCTCACTTTAATCCTTCTGTTACTATTGCCTTTGCCACCGTCAAAAGGTTCCCTTGGAAACAGGTACTATTTCTTCTATTTCAATTTATAATCATATTTCTTCCATTAGAATTTGTATTCAATTACTTTTTTTAAAAATATATATATTATCATTTTTATGACTATAAAATATTCGAAACTTGCCTAAACCAGTGTTCCTGCGCTAGGAGCAAGAAAATGGATTCGTGAAAAGATACGAGCAATCCAGAAAATGTCACCACCGGCTAAGGCTGGTTACATCCAATGTCTCCTACGAGGCATTCTAGAAGCTTCCACTCAAATAAAATGATGTTAGGATTGGCCGGCTCATCCTCGGGGCAACTTAAACGTGTTGCTATAAAAGCTTTAGTTTGAGTTATATCATTTTCAAATTTAGATAAGTACCGAGATTACAAGGTTTAAAAATTCTGGCTATATGAGATCTGTTTTGATAATATCAAATTCTTTATATCAAACCTTGGGAATATTAAAGAGATTATGTTGTGTACTCTCTGACCTATTATTTCATCATTAATTTAATTTATATTATTGATAATATCAAATTCTTTATACCATGTAATATAACCTATAGGTTAAATTATTTATCGTTTTTTTATTTTACACGTTCCTTAAGAAATACTATTATATGAGGGACATTTTACTACTTTTACCTTTATTTATGTCTAAGTTATAGTCTATCTTCATTAAATATTTACTCTATTTATGTGTTATCTAAATTAATGACAAAATTCTACTGTAAATAGGAAAGAAATAATTAATTATGCATCTTCTAATACGACAAATAATTTGAGACAACTATTTTTAATAATCACGACAAATAATTTGAGATGAATGCCGTATTATTTTACTAGAAAAGATTGAGATTAATGCATATCATAGATATAATGATAACAACTACAACTCAATCTCAAATAAGTTCGACATGACTATATGAATCATCGTTGATCTTATTTCTCCAATTAAGCACAACTCAATATCATAATCATACAAAAACAAGTAAATGTAAAAAAAAAAACTTAAATATATACAAATAATAGTTAAATAATAATAATATTAGAAGTTCTTTATAATAATTTTAAGCTGTCAAAACATATATAATTTAAATTCATAAATGTATATAATTTCTTTTTCAGGTACCAACTTACGTAGCAGCACAAGTTCTTGGAGCAACCTTAGCAAGTGGAACTTTACGACTAATATTTAATGGAAAACACGACCACTTTGCCGGAACTCTACCTTCCGGCACCGATTTTCAATCTTTTGTGATTGAATTTATAATTACATTTTATCTCATGTTTGTCATCTCCGGCGTCGCAACTGATAACCGAGCTGTAAGTACTCGTACTCTCTTTATATACTTTTTCTGTTTCAAGTTATGTGATAAGATTTGCCTGGTCACGAAGTTTAAGAAAAAAAGAAATATTTTTAAATCATGTAATTTAAAATAAGTCATAGATATTTGTATAGTTATAAATTATTTCATCGTTAAAGGTAAAATTACTTCTTAATAAGGATGTATACGACATTCATATACATCTCTTTGGGACGGACTAAAAAGGCAAGTGTTCTACAAATTGAAACGGAAGATTATATTTTAAGAAAAAGAGGTTAAATTTGACCCAATACTATTTGAAATATAAGATGATTTACTAATGGCAATGGTATAAATGGTCTAAAAATAAGGTTGGGGACAAATTTGTGCAATTTCGAATAGTACAAGAACAAATTTAAACCTCTTCCGGAGATTTTATTATTAGTCTTACAGAAGGATTAATGATTTAATAATATTTTTGAAAGAAATAATCTCTTAATTATTTTCATTAATGAAAGAGTATATATACAATTTACAATTTTCATAATAGGAAAATCATATTCCTATTATACTCCCAAAATCTTATTCTACTTGTACAATAATTATACAATTATGATAAGTGTACAATTCTAATAATATACAAAATATACATATATCACGGTATATACGACTGTGCATATCGTGTATATCAAAGTTACCCAATTGTTGTGGGATTCCGTGTATAACCTTGTATATTTTCAATTTTCAATTCGAATCCATTTAAAACAAAATTATCACAAATGTGTTAAATGTATTTAATTTCCATTGGATGCATCGTACGCTAAGTATAGCTGTCAAATACTCATATCATTGAATAGTAACAAGATCATGGCTTTAATTAATGAGTTCTTTTTTTAAGTAATTTAATTAGTTGAATAAACAAATTATTGAACATCAACATTGTTCGATAATTTCTATATTTTTTGACATGTTTATGATTTGCAGATTGGAGAACTTGCTGGCCTTGCTGTAGGGGCAACCATTTTGCTTAATGTGATGTTTACCGGGTAATTACTCTTTCTTGAATTGCTTTATTTCTGATAATCTTTTCTATATTTAACAAAAATAAAAGAACTTAGAAATGAGGTAAAGTGCGCAAATAGTTGCTTTTCAAGTTAATTAATCATAATTGTGTTGTGGTGGACAGGCCAATATCAGGGGCATCAATGAATCCAGCAAGGAGTTTGGGCCCAGCAATAGTGTCGAGCCATTACCGAGGCCTGTGGATTTATTTGGTGAGCCCAACACTTGGGGCCATTGCAGGGGCCTGGGTTTACAACATTATCAGATTTACTGACAAACCTTTGCGTGAGATAACCAAAAGTGGTTCTTTTCTTAAGTCCAAAAATTCTAGCACTTAAATAGTATACTTCCAAAAAAAAATAGAAATAATGGAGGGAGAGTTAACACTTCTGTATACAGAAAGGGAAAAAACTATGTAATTTGTATAATAAATGAAGTAAATCTATGTTTTTAGAAAGTTAAGTTGTAGCAAAAGAACAAACCTCTTACATATTTTTGTTGTCCCATAATTATGTGTAAAGATGTTACTACTATTTAGAGAAAAGTGCATCCGATTCACGAATATTTCGTGTTCATGCAAAATTCAGGTGAAAGTCTGTACTCCAATGGGATGTGATATATGATAGAGAATACGTAAATATTCTCCATATATTATGTAATTATTATTTTAGTGTAATTATGTAAAATAGATATTGTCATTCAATTAGGATTACAATTGTAAACACACACACATATATATATATATATATATATACACCTCCTATCTTCGTTATTTTCTCCCCTTCTCTCTTGCTTTGCAACCCTTCCCCCCTAACCCTAATTTGTTCTCTTGAAACCGCCAAAAACATCCACTTCATGGCTACTCCCGAATCTCCCGAAGGTTTCTCCGCCAACCACCAACACACCCATCGGTCCTCCGCAACCCACAAACCCCCACTGTGGTGGCCAAGGCGGCAACATAGGACGTGGCCGCGACAACAGACGTGGTGGAAGGGGTCACAGAGGACAATCCAATTCCACCGGCCCCAACACAACAAGCCCTATACACATCACATTGGGCAATTTTCGAAAATTGGGTCGCCCCTCCAGCGCCATAACCGACGCTGCTGGCCCAGCACGTTAGCCAGTGGCAATAGCCCAACATACTGGGCCCTCAACCATTTCCACGTCAGGTAGGTCACACAGAGCAGGCCCATATTGCATCAGACCAACATCATCATCAACCTTCCGACCTACTTACCTCTACCGAATTGGCCCAGGCCTACAATACTATAAATTTACAACAACCCGACGGTGCCTGGTACATGGACACGAGTGTCACATCCCACCTCACTTGCACCTCTGGTAATCTTTCTCGACTATTTAATTTGCATAATCCTCAATTTATTTTGGTCGGAAATGACAATCGCATTCCAATTCAAGGTTATGGCGCCACTCATACACCACCACCTCACCCTCTCTTTTTCCTAAAAACGTCCTATATGCTCCTAACATCATTAAAAATTTAATCTATGATAGAAAATTTGCTAGTGACTAGGGATGTCAGTGGGGCGGATAAATGCGGGTACCGCCTTGCACCCGCTCCAGTTGGGGCGGGTATGGGGGATGGTTTGGTGGGTGATGGGGCGGGTATGAGTATCAAAAGTGTTACCCGCCATGGGTAGTAGGGCGAGTACCCGCTACCGCTACCCGCACCATACCCGCATCGTCCATATCCACCCCGCCCCGCTACCCGCACCATACCCGCATCTTCCATATCCGCCCCGCCCCTCCACCAAAGCACCTGCATATTTGACAAATCGACCAGATAGACGTGTTCCTTTTCATCATTGAAGTTGTGTTTTTACGCATGGACTGATATTGTTTTTGTTGAAAATTTGAGTTACCAATGACTGCACTTGGTTGCAAAAATTATCCGATTTAATGGAGTACATGGAGAAAAAGCCTTTTGTTTAACAACATAATGTACTGCAGTTGACACATTCATTTGTACATGGAGAAAAAGCCTTGTGTACAACATAATATAGTACTGTTTTGGGTAAAACGACTTTTAAACTATCTTTTGCACTAAATAAATTTACGTCATATATTTGTCTGTGCAGTCTGACGTTGATGGTAGTGAGAAATGTTATGGGGTATTTGTTCTTTTTATGATTTTGTTTCAATGTGGCACTTCATAACGTGCAAAACTCGAAAGAGCAGCGTAGTCATGTTTTTAACGTGCAAAACTCGAAAGAGCAGCGTAGTCATGTTTTTTAGCGATTATGTAGCTGAAATGTCATGTATGAAAAGTATGGTATATTAGATTGCTAATATTTGAAACAAAATAGAAGTATTGCAGAACGTAAAAGAATTTGAGTTTGTTATTGTGACTAAAAGAACCCCTATTGCCAACAAATATGATATTCCTAGTATTACCCTAAAATACAACACTTGTTGACAAGAAAGCACAACCAAGCGAAAAATAAGAACATATGTTTACATTACTGTTTGTTTGATGTGAGCTGTTTAAGTGGGTATTCATCCGGGGTAAGTGGGGCGGGGCAGGTGGAAGAATTACTATCCATGATGGGTGATGGGGCGGAGATAGGGTGGGTTTAGGTGGTAGGTACGGGTATGGGTACGGGATACCCTTCCCCGCCCCGCCCCGCCCCATTGACATCCCTACTAGTGACAATTTCGTATCTATTGAGTTTGACCATTTTGGTTTTTCTGTGAAGGACCTACATACGGATACACCTCTTACGAGATGCAATAGTGTGAGAGACCTTTATCAATTCTGTTGCACGTGTCCATCCACATACCTCTCTAGATGCAATCTCTTCATCAACCTGACACAATAGACTTTGTCACCTGTGAGCACCAGTTTTTAGTTTTCTTAGAAGTCAAAATTTCATTCAATGTAATTATGAGAAATTTACCCAAAATTGCTATTCTTGTCCTTTAGGGAAGCATGCTCGATTTCCGTTTAAATCATCTTTGAGTGTTACTTTTTCTATTTTTGATATTATTCATACGAATTTATGGACATCTCTCATTACTAGCAAACTAGATCACAAATATTATTTGATATTTTTTGATGATTTCTCTCACTTTTTTTGGGTGTATCCTCTAAAATATAAGTCCCAAGTCTACACATTTTTTCTTAAATTTCAAGCATATGTTAAACCTAATTTGAAAAGACCATCAAAACATTTCAATGTGATAACGACCGAGAGTTTGACAATCTTCCCTTTCATAAATTTTGTGTAGATCACGGCATGGTGTTTCAATTTTCTTTCCCCATACCTCACCTCAAAATGGTAAAGCCGAAAGAATCCTACGCACCATCAACGATAAGATCCGTACTATGCTCTTCCATGCTTCCATCCCCCTTCATTTTGGGTATACGTCTTACACATGACGACACACCTCCTTAACATATTACCAACACAAACTCTTCAAAATAAAACTCCAACCGAAATTTTCTTCTGTCGGATACCCTCTTATGATCACCTTCGAATTTTTGGGTGTCTATGCTACCCAAATCTCGTCTCCACGCCCCTCACAAATTAGCACCTAGATTGTAACATCCCTTACTTTTGGGTCACGGTTTAAGTCGCTAAGCATATGTAAAATCGCTAGGCGTGTGAAAATAGACACGAGTATTGAAAATTCATGTTACATTTACATATGCTAATAAAGAGATTTATATACAAAGGAACATGATCCCGAAATAATTTTGGTGTACGCATAAAGAGGTTATGAACTAGTGTCATATTACATGGATAACTCTGCCTATCAAGATTTAGGCCGAGGTGAAGAAATTACTTAAACGAGTTTTGTCTTTGTTTAGAATTGAACTCTCGACTTCTATAAGAAAATAAGGAGTGATCAAGAGAAGCCTGTTGAGACCTATTAAGCGGCCGGTCTAACCCTTTTTCTAGTTCTAGATTACCACTATTCTTGAGTTTCAATTTTTAATTCACACACTTTTATCTTCTACTAGACCGTACCCTTGAGTGCATCACCATTTACCTACCAATCTTTTAAGTTTTGTGTTGTTATATTGTATGTCATTGTCTTTGTGGCATTATACAGTTTGATATATTTTTGGCACACATACATGGGAATTAACAAAACTAAAATTTTGAAATGCTCTTTGGAATTATCAGGTAAACTGGATTGACGATAGATTCCCACAGTGTGCAAAGGCCAAATAGCAAATGTCCGTTCCTTTTCTTTAGTCTACATGAAGATTATATTTTTCTAATTATCCCCCTTGAGAATCAGTTCAACTGCTCATGCGGACTGCATGAAGATTATAGATTTATAATATTGTGGATTTATTACATAATTTCAGCTAACTAAAACGTGACATTAATTTATTGCACATTTGATTAATTTTTCTTCTTTACTTTGGTAAAAGAAATTTTAGGATTATTTATATTACAATCGTGGTATATATTATTCTTACACTACCTTTTTATGTGGGATAACAATATCGGGATTACTAAAAAATCTTTTTTAACTTCCCCAAATAGTAATTGTTGCCACAGAAATTAAAATTCTCAAGAGTATAGTAAATCAATTTGTACTCTTTAATACCAGCTTTGAATTCAACACTTTTTTAGTCTTAGTTTATGGTGAAATAAATTGCTCCCTACAACTCATGAATTAAGAATTCTCACCGGGACTAGTTGACACAATTTCCATATTGATGAAGCTTTTTCAATTAATATCAATAGCATCAACTAATTGAAATATTTGATTATTTTTAGACCATAATATTTGATTTTCCATGCATATTACTCCTCTAACTAATACTAGAAGTCCAAAATATATATTATAAACTAAAGCAATACCAATTAAAATTAATATTTAATTGTTACTTCGCACCTAAAGAACGGAGTACTCGGTCTTTATTATACTTTTTTTGTGCGGATATCCCTGCAAAGCACTTATCTTTAATTTTTGTCCCTCATATTGTTGGTCTTTAATTTTTGCCCTTAGCTTAAAAATATCATGAGGTTTCGGGTTCAAACCCTTGTTCAGTAAAAAAAATAAAAAAAGTTGCAAGGGATTCGCAAGACAGAGATTGCCTAGAAACTCTACCTTATAAAGTAGAGTTTGTCTTATGACTGAAGACAAATTTTGCCTTAAGGTTGTGTTGCGAGTCCAAACTATTCCTTGCGATTTTTTAACTGAGTTGGAATTCGAACCGAAATTCATAAATTTTTAGGTGAAGAGCAAAAATTAAAAACAATCAATTTGATGGACAAAAATTAAAGACCGCCCCAAAATAAGGGCCTTTATTATATTCTCTCATCAAAATTGTGATGGATAAGTACCAATTCATTTTATTTATCACAAAATTTGAATTTTGAGTGTAGAGAATAAAATTACCTTCTGGAGGGTGCATTTTATTATAGGGTGAGACTTATCGATCATATAAATCTCAATTAGTCAGATTATAAAGTGAGTACTCGACTCCCCCCAATATTAATCACAAATTTTTAGATTTGAATTTTGAGAATATATGTACTTTTTGGAGGATGCATTTTCTTTAGGGGAAAAGCTCAACGCGTCACTAAATTATCGAAAATGATTCATTTATGCACTCGTCAACCGTTTGACTCATTTATGTCATGACCGTTATCAAAATAGTTCATTCATGTCATTTTTCATTAACGCTGATTTTACAATCCATCGGCGTTAATAAAAATGACATATATGAACCATTTTAGTAACGACAATAACATAAATGAGTCATTTTGATAACAACAATAACATAAATGAGCCAAACTACTAACATGTAACATAAATAAATCATTATGATAATTCGATCACATATTTGAGCTTTTTCCTTCACTTTCTTTTATTAGCTAAGTTTATACTTCGTTAGTAATTGTATTCTGCCGTATACAATATTTATACTCATACTCCTCAATTGGATGGATCTTCCATATCAACCTCAATTTCCCACTAAATTGATAGGATGACAAAACAAACAGTATGTTATTTTTTCTTTTGGTATTAAACTGGGTCTCTATGTTACTTGCAAGCTTCTCAACAAACACTTCATCGTCATTGCAGCAGTCGCACAGTGGAGCTATATATCCCATGGTTCGAGGGGTTCTCTACATGCCACCGCTACTCTTCCTAGAGATGTCAATGGGGTTGGGCGGGGGCAGGGAAGGATACCCATATTCATACTCGTCACCTAAAACCCACTCCCATCTCCGTCACATCACCCATCACGGATAGTAATTTCTCCACCTGTCCCGCCCTACTTAATCCGGACGGATGCCCACTTACCCAGTGGGTATCCACCTAAATAGCTCTCATAAATTACAACATTAATTGACTTCCGTAGGCAGCAAATGAATTAGTAAGGCAGTATCAATTTTCAATAACTGAAGAGCGCATTTCAAAGAACATGTTCAAGCTTCTCTGTTTTGTCATTTCTACTCTCTGTGTTTCTCAATGAAAAACAATAATTTACTTGAGATAGTAGAACTACATATTACATACTAGCCGGCAAATTCATAAAGTCCATATACTGATCCATACTTTCTAAAGACCTCAATGTAAACATGTGTTTTTATTTTTCGCTTGGTTGTGCTTTCTTGTCAACAAGTGTTGTATTTTAGGGTAATACTAGGAATATCAATATGTGTTGGCGGCAGGGGTTCTTTTAGTCACAATAACAACTTCAATGATGAAAAGTCCATGCGTAAAAACACAACTTCAATGATGAAAAGGAACACGTCTATCTGGTCGATTGTCAAAAAATGCAGGTGCTTTGGTGGCGGGGCGGGTACGGACGGTGCGAGTATGGTGTGGATAGCAGGGCGGGGCGAATACGATGCGAGTCTTATATGAAATTCACTCCGCCCCACTACCTGTTGGTATAATTATTTGTATATGGTCAAAATAATGTTTCAACACAATTTGTTTAAATATTTAATAAAAAACAGACTTCACAGTATAAAAAATACTTAATTGAAATCAGTACAATAAACAGAATATGTTTTGAATAAGAAAAAATAATTTCAGAATATAATCGAGTCCACTTAGTTCAAAGTGTGTCCTTAAGGAAATTATTTCCCTCACATTACTCGAGGTTAATGGAATATCGCCTCCCAGGATAGAACGATTATCTTACCAGAATAGTAGTACTCCAAATTCCGGTAGCAGCGAACCACTCAATGACAGTATATCACACAGACTTAGGAAGAGAGAATTTTTCAGATGAAGAAATTCGTATTGAATGAATTAGTGATAAATTCTTGGAACAAACGAGAGTTTATAGTTGTTGGAGGTACTGATTCTGAATGTTTGCAACCATTCAGAATAGTCACCAAAATTTTGGAGGGAAATTCGAAAAGAAAGGCCTTAAACCGGACGGGTCGGTTGCGGGTCTTGGATCGATCCGTTTGGATTTATTTTTAATTAAATAATTAATTAATTAAAGAAACGTTTGTCCAAAAAAATTATCAATCAATTGTTTTCCAAATTCAAATCCAAATTCAAAGCCGAAGCCGGGCCGAGCGAGCGACGACGACGTGAGGGGTCCTTGCCCTCTCAACCCTTTTAGCAACTAGAGAATGTATAATGTAATATATACACCTCTCTTTCCTTCTCTTTTTTCGATGTGGGACAAAAGAGCATTTTACTCCCTTTAATTTTCATCCCATCATTTCTCATTCACCAATATCAAAACCCAATACTATCCGGGTAGCACTTTCGATACCCATATCCGTCCCATCACCCACCAAACTATCTACATACCCGCTCCAACTGGAGCGGGTACGGAGCGATACCCGCCCCACTGACATCCATACTCTTCCCTCTTACGTTCTCACTCCCCACGCTGCCAAAACTCAGGAACCCAAGATTGAATCTTGCAAAAGAATCATAAGTTACAATTTTGAACCAAAATAAATTACAAACTTACGACAGTAAAAAATTCATATAAAAATTAAACTAAAGATAAATTATAGAGAAAACATACGAAAAGAATAAAGAATAAAATAATACAATGCACATCATTTTTACGATCTTAATCATAAAAAATAGAAGAAAAAAAAACGAAATTAATGCATTATTTCATGAGCTCTTATGATATTAGCCACTCCTACAAGCCAATCAACATTTAAGAATCTCCTTTTTTTTCTTCAAGCCAAACTAAATCATGAATGTAATACTAGAATAAATATAACAACATTACTATCGTACTTTAAATATAAATTTACAATGCTTTAGAAGGGCCACATTCTTGACTAATGTGATCATTTCTTTTTACAATAAAGTCTTACAATATCTCTATTTATAGGATTACAATATAAAATATTAAATAATGTCATAAACATGACGATTAATTATTTAGAGGTTATGGTAATAAAAAGTTATAGAATAATGAAAATAAAGACTAATTATTTAGATGTTATGATAATAAAAAATTGTGGAGGTAATGGAAATGAAGACCATTAAATTTTTACATTAAAGAATATGATGAATAAAAGAGTAATTACTATATTTATTCTTGTAAAATAAAAAATAGAGAAATAAGAGAAATTATCGGGAAAAAAAATGAATCTTTGGCCAAACAGAGTGGCACATCACAACTCTTCTATTTTCTAACTTTATATTATACGACAACGATATATCCGGTAAAATCCACAATGTAGGTGGAGGAACAATAATAATCCTAACTTTATATTATATATATATATATATATATATATATATATATATATATTCACCTTACTTGGTACGCAAAAGGATTCAAAAAATGCCTTTTGCATTTGAACTTCCACAATTGTTACCTCTTCGAATCCCTAATAAACTCATTGTCTTCTTCATCACACCACTCACAATAACTCCTTAACTTCTAAAATTCTTCAACTCTATAACTATATAAACACATATATTCATTCTCATCTTGCTGCTTAATGCAAAAACTAAGCAATGGAAGTAGCAAGTTGTTCTTCAGCCATGAAAATAATAAATATCCTCGATGATAACGACGACAATGAGGATATTTCAGTAATATATGCAACCTCAAAAGCTTCAAAAGGTAAAACCAAGTTTATTGAAGCTATTTCAGTTGAGGAATATTACTTATGTTCAAAACCTAGTTCTAGTGGAACAAAAAAGGTAATGATTGATCTTTCCGAAGAACACCCAGATGATGAAATTCAGTTTCTAGGTACCCAATTTGTAAAAAAATCAAAAGGATGTTCGAATTCCAAGTTGATTCTTATAGACGACGACAATATTGATGATGACATTTTCACGTGTGATATTTGTGTTGATGAAAAATGTATGAGTGAAATTTTCAAGATTATGGGTTGTAATCATGCTTATTGTAAAGAATGCATGGCTAAGTATGTTGGTTCAAAAATTCAAGAAAATATCTCTCTAATTTTGTGTCCCGTTTTAGGGTGTAGTGGGCAATTAGAACCGTATAATTGTCGTTCGATTTTGCCTAAACAAGTGTTTGATAGATGGGGTGATGTGTTATGTGAGGCAATGATTTTGGGTTGTGAGAAATTTTATTGTCCGTTTAAAGACTGTTCTGCAGTACTTTTGATTGATGAAAATAGTAGTGGTGGTGGTGGTGATTTTGTTGCGACTCAATGTGAATGCCTGGAATGTAGAAGGTTGTTTTGTGCAAAGTGTAAGGTTGCTTGGCATTCTGGGATTGTATGTGAAGAGTTTCAGAAATTGAATAAAGATGAAAGGGAAAGAGAGGATTTGCAGCTTATGCAACTTGCTAAGGGGCAAGAATGGAAGAGGTGTCCGAGGTGTCGGATATACGTAGAGAGGTCTCATGGTTGTGCGCAAATGCGATGCAGGTCAGTTACTTGTTTGAATTATTAGTACATACATATTGTTTCATAATGTATCGTATTGCTGTCTTATATTTTATTCAAGCTAGTGTGGAAGGGAGGGGTAAAATGAGTCGGGGCACTGAGGTGGCATGCCAAGTGGCGTCTAACTCATCAAAATGTTAGTGCCATGTGGGATTGGGTGTCTACTTTTGACAATCCTAGTGGAGGAGGGTTATATATTTGAACCATTTGGGTAATGGTAGTCAGTAGGGTTATTTTTTTTCTGGATAGCATAGAGTGATTCTTTTTTTATAGTAAAGGGGTAACCCTTATATTATATTGTACTGTATTGTTTTGGTGAATACATTGTTTGGATATTGTATCTCGTTACAAAATGTCACACGTCAACAATCTGGTGGATAAACCTAGAAGAAAATATAAGCTACGGGTAGAGTTATTATATAAAGGTAGGATAAAATAGATTATTGGATAACAAACAAAGACAAAATGATGGGGAAAAAGGTAACATTGCGACTACAACAAATCGGTCATTCTTTTTGAAGATTTGTATGATGAAAGGTTTGTAAGCATAGACATTTTAACTACAGTCAAACCTCTCAGGAAAAGTCGGTTTCACTGAAAATATGGTTATCATAAAGAAATGTTGTTACAGAGAGGTCTGAATGTACGTCAAATTTTTCTATAACGTCGTTTGTAGCTGCTATAGCGAAATATTGTTATAGAAAACAAATAGTACTTAACATAACAAGATCGGTTCCACAGAAAACATGGTTGTTATAGTGAAATGTTGTTATAGCCCTCCGACTGTTATGGAGAGGTTTGACTGTACTTCTCAAAATGTCGGCACCAAAAATATGTGATGAATTCATGAATGGCTTTGAAATAAGTCATTTAGACGTCGATTCTAAGGACAAAAAGCAGCTAACAGTAGAGAAAATAGCACTACTCTATAAGCTCAAATGCCAGTGTATAGTTCACTTGAAAAGTAGTTTTTTTTATATGCTGAAAGAGCGATTGCTTGTTAAAGTACACACATTTAGCCCTGTATAGAGATTTTTCCGATTTGGCACTCCATGTTGCGATTAGGGACTGATGTCGTCGTCGAGGTCTGGTCCAAGCTGAGACGGTAACGAGAATTGTGTTTGTAGTTGTGCTAAAATTCTTAACTATAGTCCCTATGCGTCACTAGGATTTTAAATTTAGTATATAAATATCATGATATAGTGCTACTGTCTTATAGTTTTGATGATCTTTAAGCTATAAATAAGTCTAGGTAATTTTCAAAGTTGACCTGTTACTTGTTCTTTATTTACAGTTTTATCATACAAAAGAACCATAAACCAGTAGTTATATTGCAAATTATGTGTATGTTCTTTTATGTCATTGTATGAGTTCTCTGCTGCAATTTTATTCTGGTTATTAGAAAGAATAGAGTACCCTGTGATATATGTATCTACGTGGAGAAAATGACAAAAATGGTCCCTTATGTTTGAGGGTAGGTTTAAAGTAGTCCGTTGTTAAGTATGCACTGAACAATTTTTGTCCTTTAAGTTTGCCAGAAATTAACACTTTTTCGTCTCTGTCAAATATTCAATGATTTGTTTTTGTTAAATTTGACTAATATAGTTGGGAAAAAAGATTAAATTCCACTCATGGGCAACATGGTTTGATGCTGACTTTATATCTCCGTGTAGTAAAATTCTGATGCATCCTTGTTTTAACAATTGTAGGTGTGGATGCGACTTTTGTTACAAATGTGGAGCTCAGTCGACTAATCACCACTGCAAACGTTGTGGTACTTAACAACGTATTTCGTTTAAACTTATTAGTACTGTTCTTTCTTTTACTTTTTGTTCTCGATATATGGATGTAGCACTCTGTTAGAAATATAATCGTGAGTTATACTTGATGCCCTCTTTTCTCAATTTTGATCACGTATTGCGATTAGAACTTAATTGGATATCGCGGTGAATACATGGAAACATGTCCATAAATATGCATATATATAGTTCACCCAACATGTCCATAAATACGCATATATATAGTTCACCCTTCCTGGAAGATCGATCGTTTGTCTCATACATACAAGTTGGGGTGGGCTATATGAATCCCCACTTCATTTAAGCTCATATCATAAGATCATCATTTTTGTGCCACTAATGATATGTTATATGGGATCCTTACACAAATAACCGTCCAGGAACACTGTTTACTTTTCTACCCGGTATACATAGATTATACACTGCGGTTGGGTGGACAACTATTTAGATTAATTCTTTGATATATATATTAGCTTTCAGGCAGAAGGAAAATAACAGAACTAACGCTGAGATGCTTTTCTTGTTTTCAGGCACACTGAACAATTTGTAGACATCTCCCGGTGGTGCAACAGCTGCAAATGCGCGATTTCTTCTGATTTTTGCTTAAATTGTGGATATGGATATTCCAGATTTGTGCCTCGAGAGATAGTTCAGGAAGTAGCTGATATATGAACATAGAAATGACTTCTAACTATTTGTTTCTTAAATTCTGCTGATTAAAGTAGCTTGTGCCTGAATATTGTTGATTATGAATTTGTTAGCTTCTTACCTAATTATACAACTATGCTTCAGTTACAAACAAGTTAGGGTCGGTTATATGAATGTTCGCTAATCATGCTACTCCGTTTAAACTGCCCTCAAGCCAATACTATAAAATACAAAAATACAGATAATTAAGTACTATTATAAGAGTTCTTTAGCTACTTACCTATATGGAACTTAAATTTGAAGTTTGCCAGCACAATGAGCAAGTTTCACCAAGGGAAGGACAAAACTATAAAGAAGAGCTAGATCCCTAATTCCATATATTTTTAATGGATTTGCAAGTAAAAAAAAATAGAATAGGATGCAAATCGCAAAAGAAAGCGCCAAAAGCAAAACCAAAAATGGTGTATATAATAGGGATCTTTAAAGTAAGCCGACCCTTGTGGTCCGGCCCTTCTCCGGACCCTGCGCATAGCGGGAGCTTAGTGCACCGGGCTGTCCTTTACCGTAAGCCGACCGGGAACACTTTATTTTTTCTAGTTGATATACACTGGTTATACACTCGATTGGTGGACAGCTTTAAGGTTAATTCAAAAAAGATATATTATCTTCCACAAGAATGAAACTAATAGAACTAATGCTGAGATGCTTTTTTTTTCTTTCTTTTTTATGGTTTAAGTTTTTTCGTTTTTCAGATATACTGAACGGAGTGTAGTATCTCCACGGGTGCAAAGCTGCAAATGCGCAATTTCTTCTTCTGATTTTGCTTAAGTCGTGGATATAGATTTTCAGATTTGTGTCTTAGAAGATAAAGAATAGCTCGGTGCACAAAGCATTCCGTGCGAGCAGTGGAAGAAATAACCGAAGAAATAGCTGAATGAACATAGAAATGTGAAAAATGTATGCTATGTATTGTTATGATGATTTGACAAACATACATGAAGGGATCAATTTCATTCTCCGATGGACCAGTTCCGCCGAAGCAAGTCAACTCTACAGTTGTAAAGCTGCTATGTGATGATTCACTTTTACGCAAGTGAGCGCATAAGAGCTACTATGAACTTAGATGATGCTCTAAGTTGGATAATTGTTTTAGAGTCGCCACCTAATTTATAGGTAAATTAGAAAAACCATCTCGCCTCCCGAAACCAAATTTATCGGCCTCTTGCCACCTCCTGCCTGGGATACATTATACAAGCTATTCCTTCCTTTTGTCTTAGACTTGTTGCTGCGCCT
Organism: Przewalskia tangutica; assembly: GCA_029844215.1. NCBI lineage: Eukaryota > Viridiplantae > Streptophyta > Magnoliopsida > Solanales > Solanaceae > Przewalskia > Przewalskia tangutica. The sequence goes on from CM056719.1 coordinate 2,706,141, forward strand.
CGATACTGCGTAGGCGTCATCGTATATATCCTCGGAAGTCGGTTTTTCAGTTGTTTGATTTGCCAGCTTTGGTCAGCTGGACTTTTGATAAAGATGCGCTCACAAATCTTCGTTTATTCTTTGCCGCATTAGCATGAGGTGCTTGCCCAAGAGTGACTTCGAAACTGCCGCTGTCTTATTTAGTCCGCTCGACCAGCGTGCGCGTGTTCGCGCATCCGCCTTGATTGAACACCTAGAGTCAACAATACGTAGGCAGGCATTCTTGATAAGAAGAAATGATGGAGAAAAGAAAAAGAAAGAGAAAGAAGAGGCTGCAGTTGATCAAAGAAAACAAGATCGTATGTTCCCTCTCGGGAAATAGCTGACACTCCTGCTACTGCGCTAATCCACGCAATGATATTTGAGGAAGAAGTGTCATAGGGATTTATTCAAATTCTTTGAAAAATCTTATCTGAACAAGAGTCAAGGTAAGGGTTCTGGTGATCCCCGTAAAAGGTGTTAGCTCCCCGGTATTAAGGATCTGTAAAATAAGGTTGACCTACAGATTCTATAGCATGATTCAAAATGATTAAAATTGCTTTAGTGTTTAAATTTCATTCATTCAAACTCAATGTTTTGTTTTAAAACAAAGAGTTAAACTTCCGCCGAAAATGGTATGCGCAGGCCATTTTAGTCAATTTCGTTTTCGGACTAAGAACACTCAAATGTGAACTTGAGTAGAACTCGACATTTAGTCCTACCCTATTGACTAATTTTACACTTGCATCTTTTAAAATCCTTTCCAAGTTTGAAAATGGTATAGTTCATTTAAAATGACAAGTTCGATTTTGAAATAAAAGTAATACAAAAATAATTTTTGTTCCCTTTTTGCATGCTATATTTTCCAAGGTCAATATCATATTCCACTTTCCAAAACACAAACCAAACTCAAGTCCAAGATAGGCAATATTCGAAGTCCAAAATCGAGTGTTTGGCTTTAGCCTGCAAACTGTAACTTTAAAATATCAATTTTCAGCCCAATACCTTAAACATCCACAGAGGTCCATTTGTTTAAAGTTATGTCACTTAGGCCCAGCTCGGGTCCTTCTCGAAATATCAAACTTAGACCAATTGAGTCCCAAAGCCCAAGTCATGAATTTAAAACTCAAAATCAGTTTTATTCCCAGATTTTATATCCAAACACAATTCATTTTTTCGGTCCAAAACAGTCCTTTTATTCAGATTTTCAGATTTAAACAAAGTGTTTTGAAAATCTAATTTTGGCGATCTAGCTAAACAATTCACGTATCGTTTGCCTATCCTAGATTTATAACCATAAGTAGAAGTTTCAATATTATCAAAGTAGTTTTATTCAAAAAAATACATATATATTATATATATATGTATATGAGAAATAGTAATGAAAATGAGAGAGTTTAGGCTGGTGGGCCTACGGAAATCGCTATTTTTATCCATAGCTGAGACTTTATGCAAATATTAGCTTCTCTTTCTCATTATACCATCCGAATTCATTTGATTGGGCCCCAGCTCAATAGGCCAGGTATGCAATATTTGCGGACACTTGAACTCATCTGAATGAAGTGATGGGCCTAGTGAGGGTCCATCTAGCGGTGATACAGTGGGAAGGAGAAAGGGGAAAAGGAAAGCCCAAGCTAAAAAGCATCTTGGACTCACCATATAAAATAAAAACAATTCAAAAATTGTCCATGATAAACTGCATTTAATTTAAAACATGGTGTAGCAGTAGAGCGCGGGACCGCAAGGTCACGAGTTCGATCCCCTGCATAAACCTTCTTGGTTGAGCCTGTCACACATGGCTTGTCAAGTGTGGTTAATCGGCTGACGTGGTTTGCAGGCTATTGCGTCAGCCCGGGGTTTACCCTGTGCGCACTTGAAAGAGTAGCGGCTGCGGGTTTCTTCGTCAACAAAAAAAAAAGTAATGAGAAGGAGAAAAAGCAGATAACTGGGCTTAGCCTAAATAATATGGTCATGTGAAGGAAAACAACATATCACAGATGGGCTAAGCCCAACTGAATCATTTATATCATGACAAGGTATGGTTATATACAGATATACGGAATTGGATATACTGAGTATATCCTATGTTATGAGTGATATATCGGCTGTATACTAACACACAATTCTTCAACCGATGTAAAAGCTCGGAGATTCATACATACAGAGACAGTGTTAACATGGCTATAACAACACCAGTAGGTTTAAACATTCCCAAAACTAGCAGTAGATAACAAGGCCTGGCCTAACGTCCTACTCAAATTAATATCACATATGAATTGTAAACTGAACAGACCAGACTGAGATATGCAGATGTCCATCCTAACATTAGCTTTAAATGAAAACTTCAAAATGTAGACATGAGCAATTCATACAACCAAAGTAGACATGAGTTAGACCATTAGAACCTATTTAGGGACATCCCAATGGTGGGGAAGGCAACTAGAACTCTTAACACTCTTGGCTATATGCAAACAAAAAAGAGTTCAGTTCCGATCATGGATATCTTTGGTTAAATAGACCAACTGAGTTAAACACCAAACATATTAGGTCATTTTTAAACCTAAACAGAGACTAGGTGATACAATATAGGCATTTACAACACATCACAATCAAATATGACCCTCCAAAAGCTAACACACACATTATGCAAGCACACACTGTCCTTAACAGTCTATTCTTAACTTAAATAAATTCAAGTTTGACATGGATGACATACATGTGTTAAGATCCTAAATCCGAAGCTATTCTAGGTTGTATGTGCCTGCGTCCATCATTGGTGATGGAGTAGTGGTAGTGACGATGAAGAAAAGGGGAAGAGGAAAAGAAAGGAAAAGGAGGGGAAACCGTTTGGGAAAGCTTTTCTGATTACTCAATATAGCCAACAATACAAGTATTTATAGTAGTGGCTTTGCACTATAAACCACATTACAAATGTAGCCAAACAACTAACCAAAACAAACTAAACAACAACTTGTGCTAATACTGAAATAAGGCAACTTGTCCTAATACCGAAACAAGAAAATAGAAATAGACTAAACTGAAATATTGAGTGTATACTAGTGTATATCAATATCTTCAACACGCCCCCTCAAGCTAGGAACAAAAAACAAGTTTTTGAAGCCTAGCTTGGACAATAGATAATCATGACGACCAATCGTCAAACCCTTGGTGAGAACATCGGCAGACTGCTCATCAGTGGACAGATAGTGTGTGGAGATCAATCCTTGTTGCAACTTCTCCCGGACAAAATGACAATCAATGTCAATATGTTTGGTCCTCTCATGAAACATAGGATTGACAGCTATCTGTAAGGAAGACTTGCTATCACTGTGTACCGGAATGGGGAGTGTAAAGAAACAGTCAGAGCCGAGAATAAGCCAGAAAGCCAAACTACTCAGAATCGCAGAAGCGTGCTACGATATTCGCTTCACCGAGCTCGGAAACGATGGATCGCTTCTTCGATTTCCAGGAAATGAGAGAAGTCCCAAAGAATACCATATAACCAGTGACGGACCTCCTCGTGTTGGGACACGAAGCCCAATCGATCACAATAAGTGGTGAGATCGCGAGTGTTGCCAACAGCATAAAGACCAGCACTGGGCCTATTTCAGATATCGAACCACTCGCTGTGCTGCCAAGAGATGAGAAATCTTTGGATCTTTGCATAACCGATCGAGAATTGGACGACAAAAGATATATCAGGTCTGGTGTTCGTCAAGTAGAGTAATCTGCCAATGAGCCTTTGATAACTTGCTGGATCATCGAGCAGTGCATCCTTGACTTTGGAGGAATCATCAGCAATCTGTTGGTCATATAACACAGAAGTCGACTTGGCATTAAGCTCCATAGGTGATCTCGCAGGTTTCCCAGAAAGTCAAGATCGATATCGCCCGATCGCGTATTTCCTCCGTGCATCACTATACCACCTATTCCTAGCAAATTCAAGCCTAGAAATACCTCGTAACCCCAAGTCCTTGATCTTAAAATTCTGTTGTAAACTTAGTTTCGTCTCTTGGATAAGATTCTCATCATTGCCAGTAATGAGCAAATCATCTACATAAATGAGTACCACCACTACTTTGTCACCAATCTTCTTAGTAAGTAAAGAATGATCAAGTTGACTTTGAGAAAATCCTGAGCTTTGCAAAGCAGTGGTCAATTTTATATTCCACTGCCGAGAAGCTTGTTTTAATCCATATAGTGACTTGATTAACTTACATACCTTCCCTTGCTTGTGATCAAAGCCTTGAGGCATATTCATGTACACCTCGTCATTAAGGTCGTCTTGCAGGAATGCATTATAAACATCCATTTGATATATGTGCCAATTTCTGGAAGCTTCCACTGAGATTACTGCCCTCACAGTCACCATTTTTGCCACTGGTGAGAAAGTATCTTGATAATCAACTCCTTCCTTTGTTGTAGCCTGGCCACCGGGCCTTGCTTTAAACCATTCCTCTTCACCATTCGTCTTATACTTGATAGTATAGACCCATTTACACCCAACGGCCTTCTTCGGCGGGAAGATCATCACTTCCTGTGTTGTTACTCTCCAAAGCCTACATTTCAAGCTTCATAGCCTCCACCCATCCGTGTCCTTCATCGCGAGAATAGGAACTTGGCTCATGCTCAAGTTCAATTTTAGCAATGTAGCTCTTGTATCTTGCATTTAGTCCAGCATAGCTTAGACTGTTAGCCATGGGATACAATCAATCTTGTTTACCTCCTGCATCTCCTGTGTGTGACATTTGAACAAAATCTTTCATCCAAGCGGTGCCTCGCTTCGTCGACCTCGCTCGATGGTGAGATTCGCGAGTAATTCCATAATCTGTCTGGATTGTGGGTTGATTGTCAGTGTCCTCCTGAGGTCTGTCTTCACCATCGCAACCTCTTGAGATTCTACAATGTTCTCGATCCAATACTCCGTGAATCACGATCGACATCGAGTTCATGATGAAAATATCGATCTAAACGAACTCAGATTAGTATTGTCGCGCCCATTTTCGACCGCGACTTTTATTTTCTAAACTCCTGCTAAAAAACAAAGGTTAGAAAAATAAAAATAAATGCTAATAAAGTTTAAAGAGTTTAAGAGGCTTTAAAGGTTTTAAAAATTGCAAAAGATGTTTAAAAGCTTAAAAAAGTGCTAAAGGCTAAAAATGCTAAGAAGTGCTAAAAGGCTAAAGGTAGTGTTAGGGTGCTTAAATATTAAAAGGTGCTAGAAAGGGGCTAAAAGTGCAAAAGGGTTGCTAGGGTGTTAACTTTAAAAGTTAAAATGCTAAAGGGTTCGCGGAGTCGCCACCTAATTAATTTGGGTGAATTAGGACACCTAAATGTTTAACTAGTTTCAAGTGAAACATTAACTCCATTTAATGGTCTGCTAAACTTAATGAGACTCTGGGTAAGGGTTCTTTATTATCCTAAAGGGAAGGGGTCAGGCACCCTAAAGGATCCGCTAACTTGCGGTTGTCCGTTCAAACCTAGGGTATTTATTATGCTAAGATGCAATACATGTCTTCGAAAAGTATTTAAGTAAAAATATAGGAAGTCTTCTTGTTAACATAAAATGTAAGATTTAAGATATATAAAGCTAGTTCTAATTAAAACGTGTATTATTATATGCGCAAAGATGACTTATACTTTTATTAGCATATCATAGTGTGCCAAATGTTTTAGGAGGTTTTTAATAAAAGAAATAGGGCTTTTATGTAAGTGTTAATGAGGGTCTATAACAAAATGGGTTGTAAACCTAGTAATAAAATGCTAGCGGCGGACAGTATGAGGGTAAATAAAATTTAATGGTTTAGTATGACTTAAGCAATATGTAGTGAGTTTAAAGTAATTAACCTAAAGAGAATTGCTTTCTAATCTAGAGGTTCGGGATTTGGATATTCTAATTATTCTATTAATTAATGTAGCGTTAGACAAATAATTTACAATAAATGAATGAATGGGGGGCGGGGTAGAAAATAATTAAAAGGACTCGAGGAATGGCGATGTCTTTCGCCTGTGGCTTGGAATTCCAAACACATATGCGGATGTGGATGACACGTAGATGCAAGTCTGTGCTCTTTATAAAAGCAGATTGAGTCTCATATTAAGACTCACCATTTGCTCCCAGATATTGCGATTCATGCAAAGAAAGGAAAAGATAAAGATTAGCATCCGTCCAAGTAATATCAAACATAGATAATTGTTATTCAAACTTTATCTACTAACAAGTGATCATTCAGCATAAGGGTCGACATATAAAAAATGTACACCATACGAGCAATATACAGCCAACAATGAGAATTGAGCACAATGGACTTCGACTTAATACATATTCATGGGTCAAACAGAGGGTGCAGGGCGGGAATGACCATTTGTGGGCCTGAGTTTTAGCTATTAAGGCAAGATTAGGACTTGGCATTCATTTCCTCTTTAAATTCTTCACTAGACAGTTTCACAGACATGCTACAATCAAGGAGGTCAACCAATCGACATGTCTCAACATTAAAGGCAGCATTTGTATTATTCACGATGTAAGATTGTATAGATAAGGCATCATATTATTTTAACTTAGACAACTTGATCAAATGAGAGCTATTTTCGACCTAATAGACAGAGCAAAACATGCGCACAAATCATGACAGGTACATTCATCATACGATTTTTGATTCCCTTCAACAATACATCCTCTATTTAAATGAATCCCAAAACGACATGGGATGGCATACAAACTGGCTAGGATGTCATTTTTTCAAGTTTCAAAAAAAAACACTTGGTCCTAGTTCAAATAAACACCCCTGTTTCAAGCCAACATCCCCTAACCTAACCAGATATATCCCTGTTCAAACCCAGATAACAATTAGTCATGCTTAACAATCTAAGGAAGATAAAACACGCCATCGCGATGATTCGACGACGGCCAAGATGTCCAAACAAGCCTAAGAATCGTCTAACATGATTGATAAGTTTGTTCCCGAATTACATCATATTATCCACCCAACAAATGCTAGTAGAACGAATCAACCGTCATAGTCGCAAAACAGCATAGACAATATCTAACATATTATTTAACACGAATTCGCACAAAAACTACAAAAATGAACAGAAAATCGAGAGGGAGTGGGTTTTTACCTTCTCCGGACAGCGACCAGGGCGTATCAAGTCGTCGGTCCACCCGACGGGTTATTGCGATGCGATTGAAGAGATAGGGCTTGTTATTGAGAATACCCACTGATTTGTGACTGACTTCCGCGACTAAGCAGAAGGGGTTTTGGATAGGTGTTCTTCCGCTTCCTCTTGAGCTCTCTCGCAGGCTCTACGTGCTCTCCCCGTCTCGTATTGTGTTCGACTGATCTCCTCCCGACCCTCGTCCCACTCGCCTATTGCATGTGCTCTTTTATAGCCCCATTTGGGTTCCAAGTTAGGTAAACCCCAAAGGTGATTTACGTCTTGATTGTTTACTAAAGCAGTCTTTGATTTGGTTCGATAAGGTAACGATTTGAAGGAAGATCTGGTTTTGGTTATGGTAAGATGTCGTTGGCTGGGTGTACGTGGATAAGGAAAGGGTTGCCAGATTCTCAGGCGAGAATCCGGCGAGAATATCGGGGTTGGATGAAGGGCGGCGACTGAAGAACTAGGTTTTGCATCCTTTCGTTTTGTCTTTTAGGTTATGGGCGACGAGGAAGGGTTAGTTTAAAGTAGTTGGGTTGTTGGGCTTGCGGTATTGGGCCTGCGGGTCGCGGGCTGAAGAGGTAAAAGGTTTGGGCTGGGTAGTTGAATTAGGGTATTAGTTTTAATTAGGTATTTAATTAGGGTAGTATTAAAATCTAGGAGTTTAATTAGTTTTTAGGCTAGTTAATTAATTAGCTAATTAATTCTAGGCAAGTGTATTAATTAATTAGTGATAACTTAAATTAACAAATGTGATTAAAATAATTAGGTGCTTCATTAATCTAATTGTTATAATAAATAAATGCGGGCGTGCTATTTAATTCATGCTTAATACTTTAGAATGCGACGCTATTATTTAAAATCTTATTATTATGCATTATTGCAAAAAATTAAAATTGAATTGAGTTTGTATTAAATTATTTAAATGCTAAATGCCAGTAGGATATTTAAGAATTTGTTTAAAGCTTTATAAATGCGGTGCTATTAAATGCATATATCAGATTAAAATTGATTTTAAATTACAAATGATTACTAATAAATGCGGCTATGCTACCTGACACGACGTTATTGCTAAATATATTTATTTTATGCATTTATTAATTATTTAAGAATTACGACAAAGCTTAAAGTTAATTAATGCGGGCGCGAGACTCTAAGTGCTTAAAACTCTACGCGATGCCATTATTAAATTGTTTATTTATGCTGTATTTATGTTCTATCACGCATTTTATTATTTTAAAATTATTAGAATTATTGTTGAAAATTAGTGTAATTCTATAGTTAATGGTCGACGGGAGGGTCAAAATTGGGTGTCAGCAGATGTCCTCTTTGTATGGAGATGATGGAAGAATCTTCTGACAAAGACGTTGACTCATGCCAATTTTGTCTCGATCCTCGAGTTGCAAAAATGCCGGCGTGTAGATAAGTGGACGCAAAAATCAAAAAGCCGCCCGATGTCGAGTTATGGCGACATTGGGTTACCATGGTCTAAACACCAAGCGGGCTAATGCGGGCTTAAAGATGTCCGATGTCGAGTTATGATGACACCGGCTATGTGCAAAAAGTAAAAGAATATAAGCGGCTTGAACACAGGGTGTCTTGCCATGGCTTGTGCTTTGGTTCTATGGTGATGTGGAGCGAGTGGGCCGACGCTGAGGCCGCTCGCGATCGTTGGGAAGGTTGGCCCCAACAGATTGCCGGTTGTTGTAAGAGAAAATCCACGTTGGGCTCATAACTGCATGCTAAGACTTGAACAAACGGTTAGTGCATAACTGCTAAGGCAAAATAATTTTAAAAACAATGTAACTGTGAATAGAAAAGGTTATCCTGCAAAAATATGATGCCTGCTGTGTTGATGCGATCTCGCAAATCTTTGTGATTTCGCCGCACGGGCGTGTTGCGATTGTGAATGCGATACGTTGTCCTTGCTGCAATTGTCCTGTATCTTTAAGCTCAAGAAAGAGTTAGTGCATAATCGCTAAGACAGAATAATATATGAGAAACAAAATGCAATTATGAGAATAGAAAATCGTCCTGCGTAGATGTGATATCTTGACTTGTCGCCGTTTCGGACTTGTAAATGCGTTTCCGGACTCGTCGCCGGACTTGTCGTCGTTTCGGACTTGGCGTCGTTTGGACTTGGCGTCGTTTTGGACTGGCGTCGTTTCGGACTTGTCGTCGTTTTGGACTTGGCGTCGTTTTCGGACTTGGCGTCGTTTTCGGACTTGTCGTCGTTTTCGGACTTGGCGTCGTTTTCGGACTTGGCGTCGTTTTTGGACTTGGCGTCGTTGGCGTCGTTTTTGGACTTGGCGTCGTTTTAGGCCTTGAAGTCGTTTTGGACTTAGCGTCGTTTGGACTGGCGTCGTTTTGGACTTGTCGCTGCTCGCCGTAGACTAAAGCTCGGAAGAGTTAGTGCATAAGCGCTAAGACGAATAATAAAGCATGAATGATAAAAATGCAATTTTGAGAACAGAGAAAATCTTCCTCGTAGATGTAATATCGCGATGATGGCGTCGTTTGGACTTTGTCTTGATAACGTCGTTACTGGGCGTGTTCTTCTTGGCGTCGTTGCGTGGACTCATTGTCCGATAACGTCGTTACTGGGCGTGTTCTTCGGGCGTCGTTGCGTGGACTTCTTGATCACGTCGTTATGCGGGCGATATTCTTTCCGGGCATCGTTGCGTAGACTTGTTGATTACGTCGTTGTTTGGACGTGTTGCTGCTGGCGTCGTTGCATGGACTTGCTGATTACGTCGTTGTCTGGACGTGTTGCTGCCGGCGTCGTTGCGTGGACTTGCTGATTACGTCGTTATGCGGGCGTGTTCTTCCGGGCGTCGTTGCGTGGACTTGCCGATTACGTCGTTATGCGGGCGTGCTTCTTTGGCGTCGTTGCGTGGACTTGCTGATTACGTCGTTGTTTGGACGTGTTGCTGTTGGCGTCGTTGCGTAGACTTGTTGTGCTGATAACGTCGTTGCCTGGACGTGTTGCTGCTGCTCCTGTAGAATAAATGCTCCTGCAAGCTAAGCTTGAGAAAACGTTAGTGTATACCTGTTTAAACAAAATGATAAATATATATGAGAAGCGCAATTTTATGCATAGAAATGTCGTCCCTGATATGCCTGACGAATACTGAGATGTTGCCCTTGCACTGCAACTGACGATTTGTTATGATGCCTTTGTTGTGTGCGATGCACTGGTTGCAAGTTTGACTTTATGCCCGAGTTGACGCGCTAGGTTTTGTTGCGGAACTCTGAACTTTGATTGCCGATTGTTGATGCCCCTTTCTGCTGCTGCTGCTTCTGATGCGGATTTTGAATTTTTGGATTTTTGTCATATCTTCTGCCTCTGCTGTTTCTTCTTGCGAAGAAACTTCTGCATTTTTCGCTTGGCTATTGCATTTTCGGCTTTTGTAAAGATGAAACGACCTGCGCGCAAAGAAAATTTGGGAGTCGTTGGGGGGGGGGGTCGATTCATATTTGACTTTGCTGCCTTGTTCCTTGATATCTGCGTGCACGCTTGTTGGACTTACAACCCCTGTGCAGTTTCCTACACCGCCCCCGATTTTGAAAAGTGTCCGCCTAAAATGGGTCTCAATGTAGTTCTTGTAGGTTATGTATATTCTTGTCATTTTCAAAGCAAAGGAAAGTTTCCTAATGGTGTGGCCGAAGCCGATTTAGGCGCCACGTATCCCCACGAGGAATCAGTCGAGCGTAGTTCATTACAAGCGAATATTGGGAAAATTAAAATTTCTAGATGTGGGGACCGAGGCGAGACGGCCGCCACGTATCCACTACGGAATCAGTCGAGCGTAGTTCATTACAAGCAAAACGAAAGAAAACATTATTAAAGCTTAAATATGAGTTTATAAATTATTCGCTAAAATAAATCGTTTTCCTATCCGTGCTCTAGGCGGACCAAGACAAGGGTGCAAATCCAACCAATACACCTTCTTGCTCTGCATCGTGGCTGGCTGGGTCTTCGTGCTCTGCTGTCAGTATCTCCTTCTTTTGGCTTCTGCGTGGTGCCTGCTTGGATAAATAACTGATTCAGGCGGAGCGGGTTCTGGCAAGGGAACACCTCTCTTCCTTTGGGGTTCATTGTACTCATTGGGGTAAGCCTCCTCCACCTGAATGACTCCCTCCTTGATCAGCTCCCTTACTTTGTCTCTGAGTGTATAACACCTTCCCACGCGTCGTGTCCAGATGGCTCCAGAATGGTATTCACAACTTTTGTTTCCATCATGAGCTTTGGACTTGGGATTGGGCACATTCTTTGGAATTGGCTGGAGTATCCCTGCAAACCTCAACCTCTCGTACAACTGCGATAAAGGCTCGGCTAAATGGGCGTATATTTTGGCTGGCCTTTCTGTGGTATTTAGGCGGGGTGTGAAGATATTTGGTGGGCGGGCTTGTGGCGTATACACATATGGGTATCGCAGCGGTTGCCATATGCATTCGCGAGAAGGGTTTGTGGTGGCCTTTGGTTCGTGTTTAATTTGGATCGTTAGGCATTCGGTTTTGTGTGGGATATATGGGTGCATTGTATATTGGGTGAATGGGATATGTAGTAGTGCTTGGTAATAATTTGGAGATTTTTGACTGTTTTGGTTATTTGCAGTGACGAGTGCTCTGGTGAGGTTCTTGAGCCTTTTGATTTCGGCCTGCAGGGTTGCCATTTGTTGTGGTAATTGTGCGAGTTGCTCGACTGGATCTATGCTGTCTTTCTCTCCTGAGACCTCTGCTTTGCTTATAGGAACCAAGACAGGTTCCGACTCGTTCCGCTCAGATGTCCTTGAATCAGTCATGTTGCTGGACCGTACCTTTGATCTTGTGAAATATTGATGCTCTGCCATTGCTTAGTCAAATACGAACCGACCCTTTGGGGAGGATGATAAATCTTTCTAAAAATGCAACAAGCGGTGTTAGCATAAAGCACATAATTTGCAAGTATGTAGCAGATATATCGCACATATACGTTCGAGCGTTTCCTAACATGCGGGGACCTCTTTATGCGGTAAGCCTAAACGTCACTTATGCGAGATTATGACGGATTTGTCCAAGTCGTCCAACTATAATGCCTTTGTTGGAAATGGCGACCAAATGACGGTGCACTTTTCCCAATTTCAGCATGTCATGATTGGGCTTGGATTTGTCTGTCATTGTCACGCTACATAATATCTTTGGTTGGTCGTTGGGTTGAGACACCGTCGACAAGTTTGGTGTCTTCTAATTGTGGTGTCGATGCGAGGACCGACCCACCTAAGGTAAATGCATGCCCTAAAATAAGGGTGGTATAGCTCTATCTTAAGTTTCTAAGATTTGGCTTTACGGGCCTTGAGTTCCCGGCGGACAACTCGAGTGAAGGCTCTGCGGCCACCGGTTAGGCCGCACTCCACGTATATTACCGACTCTCCTAAATTTGGATTTTGAAGAAAGAATTTTGCTGATGCACCCAGCGCACCTCGCATGTAGTGTGTGTTTGTGTGAATTTTCCAGAGTGGAAGAAATATGTGCGGAATGCCAGTTTAAGGAAAGCAGTAAAGCAGGTAGCAATTTAAAATAAACAAAACAAAATACAGCACACAAAAATTAAATGCAAAAGTAATTGCCAAATAATTATCCTAGGTTTGTTGTGGTTAAGAACCTAAAATCCCCAGTGAAGTCGCCATTTCTGTCGCGCCCATTTTCGACCGCGACTTTTATTTTCTAAACTCCTGCTGCTCAACAAAGGTTAGAAAAATAAAAATAAATGCTAATAAAGTTTAAAGAGTTTAAGAGGCTTTAAAGGTTTTAAAAATTGCAAAAGATGTTTAAAAGCTTAAAAAAGTGCTAAAGGCTAAAAATGCTAAGAAGTGCTAAAAGGCTAAAGGTAGTGTTAGGGTGCTTAAATATTAAAAGGTGCTAGAAAGGGGCTAAAAGTGCAAAAGGGTTGCTAGGGTGTTAACTTTAAAAGTTAAAATGCTAAAGGGTTCGCGGAGTCGCCACCTAATTAATTTGGGTGAATTAGGACACCTAAATGTTTAACTAGTTTCAAGTGAAACATTAACTCCATTTAATGGTCTGCTAAACTTAATGAGACTCTAGGTAAGGGTTCTTTATTATCCTAAAGGGAAGGGGTCAGGCACCCTAAAGGATCCGCTAACTTGCGGTTGTCCGTTCAAACCTAGGGTATTTATTATGCTAAGATGCAATACATGTCTTCGAAAAGTATTTAAGTAAAAATATAGGAAGTCTTCTTGTTAACATAAAATGTAAGATTTAAGATATATAAAGCTAGTTCTAATTAAAACGTGTATTATTATATGCGCAAAGATGACTTATACTTTTATTAGCATATCATAGTGTGCCAAATGTTTTAGGAGGTTTTTAATAAAAGAAATAGGGCTTTTATGTAAGTGTTAATGAGGGTCTATAACAAAATGGGTTGTAAACCTAGTAATAAAATGCTAGCGGCGGACAGTATGAGGGTAAATAAAATTTAATGGTTTAGTATGACTTAAGCAATATGTAGTGAGTTTAAAGTAATTAACCTAAAGAGAATTGCTTTCTAATCTAGAGGTTCGGGATTTGGATATTCTAATTATTCTATTAATTAATGTAGCGTTAGACAAATAATTTACAATAAATGAATGAATGGGGGGCGGGGTAGAAAATAATTAAAAGGACTCGAGGAATGACGATGTCTTTCGCCTGTGGCTTGGAATTCCAAACACATATGCGGATGTGGATGACACGTAGATGCAAGTCTGTGCTCTTTATAAAAGCAGATTGAGTCTCATATTAAGACTCACCATTTGCTCCCAGATATTGCGATTCATGCAAAGAAAGGAAAAGATAAAGATTAGCATCCGTCCAAGTAATATCAAACATAGATAATTGTTATTCAAACTTTATCTACTAACAAGTGATCATTCAGCATAAGGGTCGACATATAAAAAATGTACACCATACGAGCAATATACAGCCAACAATGAGAATTGAGCACAATGGACTTCGACTTAATACATATTCATGGGTCAAACAGAGGGTGCAGGGCGGGAATGACCATTTGTGGGCCTGAGTTTTAGCTATTAAGGCAAGATTAGGACTTGGCATTCATTTCCTCTTTAAATTCTTCACTAGACAGTTTCACAGACATGCTACAATCAAGGAGGTCAACCAATCGACATGTCTCAACATTAAAGGCAGCATTTGTATTATTCCCTGATAGAAGATTGTATAGATAAGGCATCATATTATTTTAACTTAGACAACTTGATCAAATGAGAGCTATTTTCGACCTAATAGACAGAGCAAAACATGCGCACAAATCATGACAGGTACATTCATCATACGATTTTTGATTCCCTTCAACAATACATCCTCTATTTAAATGAATCCCAAACGACATGGGATGGCATACAAAGCTGGGATGTCATTTTTTCAAGTTTAAAAAAAAAACACTTGGTCCTAGTTCAAATAAACACCCCTGTTTCAAGCCAACATCCCCTAACCTAACCAGATATATCCCTGTTCAAACCCAGATAACAATTAGTCATGCTTAACAATCTAAGGAAGATAAAACACGCTACTGCGATGATTAAACGACGGTCGATGCTCGGCCAAACAAGCCTAAGAATCGTCTAACATGATTGATAAGTTTGTTCCCGAATTACATCATATTATCCACCCAACAAATGCTAGTAGAACGAATCAACCGTCATAGTCGCAAAACAGCATAGACAATATCTAACATATTATTTAACACGAATTCGCACAAAAACTACAAAAAATGAACAGAAAATCGAGAGGGAGTGGGTTTTTACCTTCTCCGGACAGCGACCCGAGGCAGCGTATCAAGTCGTCGGTCCACCCGACGGGTTATTGCGATGCGATTGAAGAGATAGGGCTTGTTATTGAGAATACCCACTGATTTGTGACTGACTTCCGCGACTAAGCAGAAGGGGTTTTGGATAGGTGTTCTTGCTGCTTCCCTACTGAGCTCTCTCTCGTCTAGGCTCTACTGTGCTCTCCCCCGTCTCTCGTATTGTGTTCGACTGATCTCCCCTCCCTGACCTACTGTCCCTTTTCTGCCTATTGCATGTGCTCTTTTTATAGCCCCATTTGGGTTCCAAGTTAGGTAAACCCTTAAAGGCTGATTTCGTGCTGATTGTTTACTAAAACAGGTGCTGATTTGGTTCGATAAGGTAACGATTTGAAGGAAGATCTGGTTTTGGTTATGGTAAGATGTCTTTGGCTGGGTGTACGTGGATAAGGAAAGGGTTGCCAGATTCTCAGGCGAGAATCCGGCGAGAATATCGGGGTTGGATGAAGGGCGGCGACTGAAGAACTAGGTTTTGCATCCTTTCGTTTTGTCTTTTAGGTTATGGGCGACGAGGAAGGGTTAGTTTAAAGTAGTTGGGTTGTTGGGCTTGCGGTATTGGGCCTGCGGGTCGCGGGCTGAAGAGGTAAAAGGTTTGGGCTGGGTAGTTGAATTAGGGTATTAGTTTTAATTAGGTATTTAATTAGGGTAGTATTAAAATCTAGGAGTTTAATTAGTTTTTAGGCTAGTTAATTAATTAGCTAATTAATTCTAGGCAAGTGTATTAATTAATTAGTGATAACTTAAATTAATAAATGTGATTAAAATAATTAGGTGCTTCATTAATCTAATTGTTATAATAAATAAATGCGGGCGTGCTATTTAATTCATGCTTAATACTTTAGAATGCGACGCTATTATTTAAAATCTTATTATTATGCATTATTGCAAAAAATTAAAATTGAATTGAGTTTGTATTAAATTATTTAAATGCTAAATGCCAGTAGGATATTTAAGAATTTGTTTAAAGCTTTATAAATGCGGTGCTATTAAATGCATATATCAGATTAAAATTGATTTTAAATTACAAATGATTACTAATAAATGCGGCTATGCTACCTGACACGACGTTATTGCTAAATATATTTATTTTATGCATTTATTAATTATTTAAGAATTACGACAAAGCTTAAAGTTAATTAATGCGGGCGCGAGACTCTAATTGCTTAAAACTCTACGCGATGCCATTATTAAATTGTTTATTTATGCCTGTATTTATGTTCTATTGCTGCATTTTATTATTTTAAAATTATTAGAATTATTGTTGAAAATTAGTGTAATTCTATAGTTAATGACTGGACGGGAGGGTCAAAATTGGGTGTCAACAAGTATCATCTCCAGATTTCTTCTTCTGCTGAAAGGGAAATATGTCCTCATAGAAGGCAACATCCCTGCTTACAAATAGAACATTGTTAGATAAATTTAAGAGCTTATATCCTTACATGCAGAAGAGTATTCCAAGAGTAATCTTGCCTTGATGGCTCTAGTGTCGAATTTATCAGTTTTCACCAAATTTGTGGCATAGCACAGACAACCAACTACTCTTAAGTGAGACAGAACTGGTGCCTTCTTATATAGTTTCTCATATGGAGAAATGTTCCCCAAAACCATAGAGGGAAATCTGTTCATGATGTATACAGCTGCTTCCACACAATCTCCCCAAAATCTGGCAGGCATGCAGCTTTGAAACTTTATGGCTCTAGCAAACTCTAGTATGTGTCTATGTCTTCTTTCAACTATGCCATTCTGCTGGGGACTGTATGGACAGGATGTCTGATGTATAATTTCTAATTGTGCAAATAAATCTTTACAAGAACTATTTATAAACTCTGAACCATTATCAGACCTGACACACTTAACTTTGGCACCAAATTGTGTTTTAATCAGTAAACATAGATCTTTGAGCATAGTAGGAACATCTGATTTAATATGCAAAAGAAATACCCATATCCATCGAGTGAAGTCATCCACCACAGTAAGAAAGAATCTCATACCAATATAAGTGGGAACCTTGTATGGTCCCCAAACATCAAGATGTAACATGTCAAATGGAAGTGTAGTCATACTCTGACTAGTAGGAAAAGGCAATCTAGTTTGTCTTGCCATACAACATACATCACAGTGTCGAATCACAAAGTTAGAACTATTACTGAAGGCATTTATTTTTCTAAGAACACTCATTGGTACATGTCCCAATCTCTTGTGCCATAGAACTGCCTTCACTTCTCCTATGCTGAACTTTGACATATTTGCCTTTGCTGTCATTAGTCTCCCATGCTTTCTTGTATAGTCCAACACATACAGGCCATCCACTTCTCTACCAATCTCCTTCACCTTCCCAGTGAGGAGATCCTGCAGTACAAAGAAGTCAGGAAAGAACCTTGCACTGCAATTTAGTTCCTTGGTCAATTTTGACACTGAAAGTAAGTTAAACTGAAAGTTTGGCACACATAGCACATGTTTTATAAGTTCACCTCATGTCAGTCTACACACTCTCCAGTGTGTGTGATTGGAGCACTGCCTCCATTGGGTAGCTGCACCTGTCCTGAATTTGCTGACCAGTTAGGAGTAGGAGTCTCAATCATATTTTTATTTTTAACCATATGGTTAGTAGCTCCTGAATCAACTATCCATGGACTACTAGTACCTTCATTATAATTACCTGTCATACACATTTTAGCAGCAGCACTATGATCTGTACATGTTCCCTTATTCTGGTTTGTCATGGACATCATCATTTCGAACATGCGGAGTGCGAGTTCTTATCATCTCTTTGGAGTTCTTTGTTGATAAACAGAAAGTTGGTTGCTTCCTGCATAATGTCTCTGATTCATCTCACCATCTGCACATCCACTATAACTGGTTCCATACCCCTCACATGCTGCCTCTGGTTTGAGTCATGTCCTTCCATCTGAGGTGCAGCCATATGAGGTGTCATGACTGCATTAACCTTATTTTTTCCTTTGTAATCTGAAGGATACCCTATCAGCTTGTAGCATTTTTCCTGAACATGTCCTTGCTTCTTACAGTAATCACAGAAGTATAGTAGCTTATGGCATCCTTCTCTATTATGTCCCTTCATGTGACAATGATCACAAAAGGCATACGTATTGTACTTCTTATTTTTGCTAAATGAAGCCCTGCCGGTCATTGCCAAATTGTCAACAGAACTCCCTAGAGATGAGATATTCTTTTGACTTTCATCTTGTGCTATCATAGCAAATGCTTGATTCACACTAGGTGTGGGTGACATCAACAAGATATGACTCATCGCTTGGTTGTATCCATCATTCAATCCCATAAGAAACTCCAGCAGCCTCTGATTTTCCAGATGTGTTATATACTCCCTAGGATTTAAGCATTCACATGTAGATCTCGTCCCATAGGTATTTCATTCTAGAGTAGTATTGAGAGACTGGTGCATTATATAACTACAATGGACGAGCGTTAAAAATGTCGAGCTGGGGCTGACGGACCGGAAGTTGGGTCCAGGAAGCAGTCGTGTAGGGGTTAAGTGGAGCAGCCCACGCGTGTTAGCTTCATGATGCCCATGGGGTAGGCGGCATATGTAGGAGGTTGATGCCACTGCTACTGCCGATGTGGGTGGTTGTTGGCCGGCGGAGGCTGCCCTCTGCCACCGCTACTATTATTTATGTTGTGACCTTCCGTAACTTATGCCTTTATTGTTATTCCAGGAATTTGAACCACATTTTGAATCATTGATTTACTTGTGGGATGGGCCAGAAGCCAAACCCCTCGTGTCGGCAGGGGGGCCACCGGTAGTTATGAGGGTGGCGTCGACAGTGCTCGCGTTGGCCGCTGACTGCTTGATTTTTTGAGTTTTTTCAAGGATATGTCTTAAACGAGCTTCAAAGAATGGAGGTAATGGTGTGCTTTACTGAAAGATGGTAGTTACCGCATCATTGTTTTCTTTTATACCCGCACTGAGTTATATCACCAATCGTTAATTTGTGACCGGAGCACCAACGTTGAGAGTTGCTCGGTAATCATCTTAAGTTTTTTACAATAGGCCGATGCATTAGGAAAATTATCCTGTTGAATATCCTTAAATTGATTTTCCAGATACAAGGCACGTTGTGTCTTGTTATCATGAAAAATACTTCTAATCGTTCCCATGTATGTCGTGCGGTAGCGTCAGTTTCAATGATTGTATGTAATAGATCATTCGAGGTTGTGTCATAGATCTATTGTAGAACAACCGAATCTAAGCTTGACCAAAGTTCATCATCAGAACCATCATGTTTCTCCTGGGGCGCGACAATGGGCTTTGATGTAGGAGAGATGATGTGGTCGATGACTTTGTACACGTGACAGTGAATCTTAAACAGTTCCGCCCAGGAGGAATACTACATTTTTTCCATCTCAAGAGTAATGGAGGTGAAGTTCTTGATGTTGTTAACAACAAGAGCATGCTGAAATTTGGGTTGTTCAGCCATTGAAAATTGGAGAGAAACGGAGAGAGATTGAGAGAGAGATGGGCAAGCGAGAGTCGGCGGAGGCGGGGCGGCAGGGAATCTTTTTAGGTTTAGGATTTGACTGTTGATACCATAAAGAAATATGTTTACTGACATTTCATTGATTATTGTGTATAATATATAGTGGTACATGATTATTTATATAGTTACAAATTAGGTAACTAATCTTTTTAATTACAATTAGAATATAAATTTATCAAATATAAAAGATGTATAATAATACAAAAATATTCTTATAATATTTTATCACTGATCGGTGTATTTTATATACACCTTTTGAGTAAGTTTTAGTTAGTCTTTTGTCCCGTTTTGCACATATAAGTGTCGTATTAGGATAGTTTTTCTTTTTTTTGAGTCAAAGTGGTTAAAATGGCCAAATGGCGGAAAATGAGCTAAAAGAGGGCAAAAGAAGAGATGCCAGAGCTAAAAACAGAGAAAGTGGCGAACGAGGCTGAAACCCGCACGGCAGCGCCTCCTGCGATCGAAGCGGGCCGCGGCGCCACTATCGAGAGGCTGCGAAGACTCAGCGCGCGGCGCTCATGTCGGCCAGTGCGAGGCGCGGCGCTAAACATCCGAGAAGCTACGAAGTTGCAGTAGCCGCGGCTCCGAGCAGAAAGCGGCGCGGCGCCAAATCATCCGACGGATTGCAGAACTTCCGGCGCCGCGGCGCCGACGCGGAAAAAGTAGGTTTTCAGACGGATTTTGGGCCAGGCCTGCAGGGAAAAGTTGAGGCGGTTTTCAGCCTATAAAAGGAGAACCCTAGGCAGTTTTTAAGGGTTCCCTTTCTTGCACAACACAAGACTTTCTTGCTTGGAGATTGGAGACCATAGTTTAGTAATTTCTTTTCATTTTCTTGTTTTTATTTCAGTTTTTATGAAGAACATGAGATTAGTTCTTGTCATGTCAATGACTAGAAACTAATTCCTCTATAGGGTTTTCCATGTTGAATCTCTAGAAACTTATGTTATGATTTAATGCATGCTTATGGTTATTCTTCTTCTTGTTGAGATCTATCCAATATTTGAGTTGAATGTTTGGTAGTTAATTGACAACTAATTATCACTATATGATTTCGAATCGGACTCCGAAAGGGGGGGGGGGATTGTGAATATGCTGTAAGTTGGGTAGACATTCTTGGATTGGGGATGAAAATACCTCAATTATTTATGTAGCGTTAATGAGAGGCTTATGACCACAATTTTGCGCATTGTGCGTGACGGTTAACTAGGTTCTTATTCTTAATCCTCCTATAGAGTTATCCTTATCACCGAAAGGTAGGTAAGGTGCAATACTGGGGTTGAGTGTTTATATAACCCTAACGGGAGTATAAAACAATTTAGTGAACCTGCTTTCTCCAAAAGAAGAAGACCATAAGTTAGTGCATTAATAAGTAACATAAGCGGATAGTGAGGAGACGTGGAAGCCATATTCTCATCACCACTGAAGTAAACCCTTATAGTTAAATAGCTTTTATAATTCTTAGTTATAAACAACAAATCCAAATATCAATTTACCAAATAGATACCAAAAGATAGATAGTTGGTAATTGAACCCTAATCCTTGTGGACGATATTCGGTTTTATCAAGACTATACTACTTGTCACGATAACGTGCACTTGCGTTTAAAGTGTGTGCATCTTACCGCGCATCAAGTTTTTGGTGCCGTTGCCGGGGATTAGCATAGTTCAATATCAAATTTGTCTATTTTTAATTTCTAATTTGGTTTTTAATTTTTATTTTTAATTTCTAATTTTTACGTTTTTTTTATTATTTTTGGAAAATTCGAGGTGCCGTGATTCCTTGTTGGTTTTGATTTATCTCAGGAATCTTTTAGATATGGATTTTTACTGTCAATATGATAGAGAACCAACCGTAGAGGAAGAGAGGGAGAAATTACGAGAAGCTATACTCAGTTTCACGAGATACCAAAATCAGTTCATGGACGAAACAAGAATGGCCATGAAGAAGTTGGAAACGCAAATAGCAGAACTCGCGATCATATTCAACAACGAACCGCAAGAAGAACAATCCGCACCTGGAGTAGGCAATGAGGAAACACAATGTCAGGCAATTGACCTGAAGGATGCCGAAACAGGGGAGAGAGAAAGTTCGCGGCGCCGGCCAGCGCGCCGATGGCGAGGCGCGGCGTCGAAGATTCTGAGACGATACAGAGAGCGGTGCAAAGGTCCGGCATCCGAGGCGGTCTGGGAGAATGGCGTCATTGCGCCCGAACCTGAGCGAGACTTTGCGGAAGGCGTAGAATCGCACCCGGTGATAATACCATATCCCCAGAAGTTAAAAACATGTACTCTTGACAAACAATTCTCTAGATTCGTGGAGGTCCTCAAACAATTGCAACTCAATATCCCGTTTGCTGAAGCATTAGAGCAAATGCCGAATTACGTCAAGTTCATGAAGGATGTGCTTAGCAAAAAGAGGAGGATAGAGGACTACGAAACAGTGATGTTGACTGAGGAATGTAGTGCCATCCTACAGAGACAACTGCCTCAGAAGTTACAAGATCCTGGGAGCTTCACCATCCCATGCACCATTGGGAAGTTTGAATGTCAAAAAGCATTGTGCGACTTGGGAGCAGGCATAAATCTAATGCCTTATCTAGTTTTCTGCAAACTAGGAATGAGAGAAGTCAAACCTACAAACATCACTGCGGTTGGTGACGCTCAATTGTTCATCCGGAGAGTCATCGAAGATGTATTAGTAAAAGTAGACAAGTTCATCTTTCACGACTTCGTTATCTTAGACATACAAGATAACGATGGAATTCCATCATACTTGGCGGACCCTTCTTAGCCACGGAACGGGCCATCGTTGATGTTCACAAAGGGGAGTTGAAGCTTCGAGTAGATGAAGAAGAGGTGATTTTCAATGTTTTTCGAGCAGCAACTTTTCCAGAGGCCAAGGATAACTGCTCAGCCATTGATTTTATCGAAGAAGCAATATCAGCCAAAGAGTTCGGATATGATGATACGCTTGAAGAAGTACTGACCACATGGGATGATGATAGTAGAAATGATCCAGATCTGATGGAGTATGCAAATTGGATGAATGCTTATGAAAAATGGGATACAAGGAAGTATGAAGAGCTTGGGCCAGTGCGGAAAGATCATTACCATCCACGAGAAGGCTCGAGTTAGAGTTAAAAACCTACCCAATCATCTACAATACCAATACCTAGGTGAAGAAAAAACCTTACCAGTGATCATTTCATGCCACCTATCCACCGAAGAGATTGACAAACTGCTAAGAGTACTAAAGAATCACAAGCGGGCCATTGGATGGACACTAGCAGACATAAAAGGGATAAGTCCATCAACGGTAATGCATAAGATCCGTCTAGATGAGGAGAGCAGACCATCCATCGAGGCCCAAAGGCGACTAAACCCAAACATGAAGGAGGTAGTGAGAAAGAAAATCCTAAAATGGCTCGATGCAGGAGTAATCTACCCCATATCGGCGACATGGGTAAGTCGGTACAAGTGGTGCGAAAAGGGTGGAATAACGGTGGTGACCAACGAAAAGCGAACTCATCCCATCGAGCGATCGCGGATGGAGAATCTGCATTGACTATCGCAAGTTGAATAAAGCAACTAGAAAAGACCACTTTCCGTTGCCATTCCTAGATCAAATGTTGGACAGACTTGCAGGGCACAACTACTACTGCTTTTTGGATGGATACTCAGGGTATCACCAGATTGCAATAGCCCCAGAAGATCAGGAAAAGACAACATTTACTTGCCATTTTGGTACATTTGCATTCAGAAGGATGTCATTCGGACTCTGCAATGCACCTGCAACTTTTCAGAGGTGTATGATGGCAATTTTCTCAGATATGGTAGAGAGAACTATAGAGATCTTTATGGATGACTTTTCGGTCTTTGGAGCATCATTCGATGAATGTTTAAAGCATCTAGAAGCAGTGTTAAGCCGGTGCGAAGAATCTAACCTTGCGCTAAACTGGGAAAAGTGTCACTTCATGGTAACAGAAGGAATTGTCTTGGGACACAAAATATCAAGCCAATGTATTGAGGTGGACAAAGCAAAGATTTCAGTGATCGAAAATCTACCACCTCCAGTATCAACAAAAAAGTCGAAGTTTCCTTGGACATGCGAGCCATAGAAGATTCATCAAGGATTTTCAAAGGTCTCAAAGCCTCTTTCCACATTGCTAATGACGGGGTTGCCTTCGACTTCAATAAAGAATGCTTATCCGCATTTCAAACGCTCGAGAAACTTATTTCAGACCCATAGTCATTGCACCAAACCGAGCTCCATTTGAACTAATGTGCGATCTGGCGATTATGCGATTGGGTGTGTGCTTGGACAGAGAATCGACAAGGTATTCAGATCCATTTACTATGCTAGTAAAACTCTAAATGACGCACAGTTAAATTATGCAACTACCGAAAAGGAACTGCTAGCAATAGTATATGCATTTGAGAAATTCAGACCGTACTTGATTGAGAATAAGGTGATAGTATACACTGACCACTCTGCTATAAAGTACTTGATGACAAAGAAGGATGCAAAGCCTCGCCTCATTCGATGGGTCCTACTTCTACAAGAATTTGACGTGGAGATTCGTGATAAGAAAGGAACAGATAATTCAGTTGCGGACCACTTGTCAAGACTGGAAAACACAGAGAGTCAGAACACCAAGGATGTGCAAATAAATGATCACTTTCCAGACGAACAACTGTTTCGAGTAAGTATGAATTCTAATTTACCTTGGTACGCTGATTTTGCTAACTTTCTTGCAGCTAAAGTACTACCCCCAGACTTGTCGAGACAGCAAGTGAAAAGGTTTTATTCAGAAGTAAAGCATTACTATTGGGAGGAACCTAGGTTATACAAATACTGTGCCGACCAAGTCATCAGACGATGTATACCAGAGGAAGAGATGCACCAGGTTCTCACCCATTGCCACTCCTTATCATGTGGTGGACACTTTGGGGCATCAAGAACAACGGCAAAGGTATTACAATGCGGATTCTATTGGCCAACACTTTTTAAGGATGCCCATACGTTTGTGAAGAGATATGATAATTGTCAGAGAACATGGAACATCTCAAGACGAAACGAAATGCCTTCGCAAGGGATATTGGAGGTGGAAATCTTTGATGTGTGGGGAATCGATTTCATGGGGCCATTCCCACCATCCTTCGGAAATCAATATATCCTTCTGGCAGTAGACTATGTGTCCAAATGGGTAGAAGCAGTGGCCACAAAAGAAAACGACAGTAAGACTGTTCAAAAATTCCTCCAAAAGAATATTTTCACAAGGTTCGGCACTCCAAGAGCTATCATCAGTGACGAAGGAAGCCATTTCTGCAACAGGCAGCTGAATTCATTGCTTTCCCGATATGGAGTTTACCACCGCACTACAACTGCTTACCACCCTCAAGCTAATGGGCAAGCGGAAGTGTCAAATAGAGAAGTAAAAAGCATATTGGAAAAGACGGTGAAAGGCTCAAGGAAAGACTAGTCTATCAAATTAGATGACGCATTGTGGGCATACCGGACAACATTCAAAACACCAATTGGTATGTCACCTTATAAATTAGTTTTTGGTAAAGCATGTCATTTGCGATGGGAGTTGGAACACGAGGCGTCTTGGGCAATGAAGAAGTTAAACATGGGCGCCAGCGGCGGGACGGAGGAGGCTACTACAGGTGGCGAATTAGATGAATTCAAGCACAATGCCTATGAGAATGCAAAGATCTACAAGAACGAGCGAAAGCATGACACGACAGAATTTGATCTGAAAGACTTTCGAAGGACAACAAGTCTTTATTATTGACTCAAGGTTGAGATTGTTTCCAGACAAGTTAAAATCACGTTGGACAGGACCATACACGGTGTTAAGAGTATTCCCATATGGAGCGATTGAAATAAAAGGGAGAGAGGGAGCTTCCTTCAAGGTAAACGGACAGAGGGTAAAATCCTATCTGATCAATGAAATGGAATACATGAACTTGGTAACTTCTTATACCTTAGAATAATAAGGAACTTGCGTCCGGCTAAAAGACGTTAAAGGCAGCGCTACTTGGGAGGCAACCCAACGTTTTCAGTTATGCTATTTTAATTTCTGTCTTTAGTTTATTTTATTTTGTCTAGAACAATCTCACGGTCTTGGGGTCTAGTGTTTGTGCTGTGATTGTAGGGCCGCGGCGCCCATTTGCAGGGTCGCGGCGCCACCACGGAAAAATATGAATTCTGAAAGACACCCTGATCCGAAGGCCCTACCGCCAAATCAAACACCAAGAGCTCTCCTCCCCTCACGAAATTCAAAGTACTATCCACCGCCACCACCACCATTTTAGCCAAAGTCTGTAAGTGTCTTATTTCTTTTATTGTCTTTGAGTCTACACACATTGGGGACAATGTGTGATTTAAGTTTGGGGGTGTTTTATTTGTATCTTGTTTTATTTGTGTCATGTTATGTTTTTATTTAAGTCTTTTTGATTGTTTTTATGTATGTTTGAGTCACAATTTTTTTTCTTTTTGAGTCATAATTGCCTGTCAAAGATCACGTATGCTGTGGTTGCTAGAAACACCTAGTGAAGTAAGGTGGAATAATGTAACGGAATAGAAGCAACTATCTAAACACTTAGGTTAGATATGCCAAAAACTCACAGAATCTGTCTATTTGGAGTTTCTTACTTGAATTATGCATGCTAAATGATAAATACTTATGTGTTATGATTGCTTGCTATTTGAGGCGAAATAGTTAGGATATGCATGTTAGGGAGATGACTCAGGCATTTCTTTGATAGCCAATTCTTACCATTCATTTTCTATCCCGGACTTTAAAAGTATCCCTAGTCAGCCCCATTGAGCCTAAAAATTGAAACTTCTCCTTTGACACCCTATATCTCCCACAAATTGTGCCATAAGTAAAAATGTGAAAAAGTGGGATAAAGTGTGTTAAAAAAGAGACAAAAAGAGTGAATAAGTCTGTTGCACCCCAATAAAGAAAAAAGTAATAAGAATAGGCAAAAGCCTAAGTTTGGGGGTGCCTGATATTATTATACATTTCACTCTCCCAAAACAAAAGATGGAAAAGATAGAATCGAAATGAAGGAAAGAACAAAAAGAAAAGGAAAATACTGAAAAGCTAAAGAGCTTATGGTACACGAAATGAGCCTAAAATGCCTATTTTTACCTACCTATACCTAAACCTACATTACGACCCTTAAAGTCCTGAAGCTCTCTTTTATGCATATCCAGGATTAGTGGAGAATAGCAAGTAAGCATGCCATATGATTTTTGAATTTTCATGCATGATTTAGTATATTTACTTCCATTAAGCATGATGAATATGAGTTTGCGAAATATCTAACTTAATGTGCTGAAATTTCATGCTATATGTTCCTGCATATTATTCTGCTAACCTTCATGTTTTTCTAGTTAACATTTATGCAGCAAAAGTGATCAATGTCAGTGAGTCTTTCAATTTTTTTATTCTTTGAGTCTTTTATTTTATTTCTTTCTATCTTTGCTCGAGGGCGAGCAAAGGTTAAGTTTGGGGGTATTTGATCGGTGTATTTTATATACACCTTTTGAGTCAATTTTAGTTAGTCTTTTGTCCCGTTTTGCACATATAAGTGTCATATTAAGATATTTTTTCTTTCTTTTCAGTCAAAGTGGTTAAAATGGCGGAAAATGAGCTAAAAGAGGGCAAAAGAAGAGATGCCAGAGCTAAAAACAGAGAAAGTGGCGAATGAGGCTGAAACCGGACCGGTAGCGCGGCCTCCTGCGATCGAAGCGGGCGCGGCGCCACTATCGAGAGGCTGCGAAGACTTCGGCGCGCGGCCTAAATGTCGGCGAGTGCGGTCGCGGCGCTAAACATCCGAGAAGCTACGAAGTTGCAGGCCGCGGCTCTCGAACAACAGAATCGGGCGCGGCGCCACATCATCCGACGGATTGCAGAACTTCCGTAGCATGGCCCATGCGAAGCGCGGCCGGAAAAAGTAGGTTTTGACGGATTTTGGGCGAGCTCTGAGGAAAAAGTTGAGGCGGTTTTGGCTATAAAGGAGAACCAGGCGGTTTTAAGGGTTCCCTTTCTTGCACAACACAAGGCTTTCTTGCTTGGAGATTGGAGACCATAGTTTAGTAATTTCTTTTCTTTTTCTTGTTTTTATTTCAGTTTTTATGAAGAACATGGGATTAGTTCTTGTCATGTCAATGACTAGGAACTAATTCCTCTATAGGGCTTTCCATGTTGAATCTCTAGAAACTTATGTTATGATTTAATGCATGCTTATGGTTATTCTTCTTCTTGTTGAGATCTATCCAATATTTGAGTTGAATGCTTGGTAGTTAATTGACAACTAATTATCACTATATGATTTCGAATCAGACTCCGAAAGGAGGAGATTGTGAATATGCTGTAAGTTGGGTAGACATTCTTGGATTGGGGATGAAAATACCTCAATTATTTATGTAGCGTTAATGAGAGGTTTAACAATCCTAATTTTGCGCATTGTGCGTGACGGTTAACTAGGTTCTTATTCTTAATCCTCCTATAGAGTTATCCTTATCACCGAAAGGTAGGTAAGGTGCAATACTGGGGTTGAGTGTTTATATAACCCTAACGGGAGTATAAAACGATTTAGTGAACCTGCTTTCTCCAAAAGAAGAAGACCATAAGTTAGTGCATTAATAAGTAACATAAGCGGATAGTGAGGAGACGTGGAAGCCCTATTCTCATCACCACTGAAGTAAACCCTTATAGTTAAATAGCTTTTATAATTCTTAGTTATAAACAACAAATCCAAATATCAATTTATCAAATAGATACCAAAAGATAGATAGTTGGTAATTGAACCCTAATCCTTGTGGACGATATTCGGTCTTATCAAGTCTATACTACTTGTCACGATAACGTGCACTTGCGTTTAAAGCGTGTGCATCTTTTCGCGCATCAATCACACTCATTAAATAATAAACTAAACTCTATAAATAATGTTTGTTATATGACTCACCAAATAAAGTTAATGCATGTTGAAATGAGGTCCATGTAAATCGTACAATGAGAAGAGGAATATTAGTGTTACTCAAATAAAGAGGAATCAGATGATTCTGATTCTGTACTTCAATCTACAAATTGGTCTTAGCTGGATTGAACAAGTACTTTATAATTTTGTACTATTACAAAGTACAAAAAGTGATAACACAAGACAAAAAAAAAGGGAACCGTACTGGACCATCCTTATTGACGGAGAAAATTAAAGGAGTTAAATAAATAAATAAAATGGTATGCTACCTCGAAAGGCCACATTACTAAACTCCTTCCCCTACTTTATATGACATCATTTTAATGGGCAAAGAGTAAATTTAGCTCGAACTTATGTGAAATAATATAAATTTACCATCTGTTATGTGAACTTATTGATCATAGTATATTTTCCTTTTTGGGAATGAGTTGTGTTTATTCTTTTGTAGATTCCTCAAATTATTCTCCACATTGTATACTGGAGTTTGTCTTGATTTATCTCATAATTTTAGGATACTTCCGGGTCAAAGTCAACCATTGGTCAACTTAAAATCGCTCACCGGGTCAACGAGTCAAAATCCAAGATAAATTACATGGACGTGTTACCAATTAAATAAGAAATTCAAGTATGTAATTAAAATCTAATCTTGATCCAATATACTTAGTTAAATCAATGAAATTATCATTAATTAACTTTTAGGGTTAAAACTCATCGTAGAGCACTTGCGATCCTTAGTTACGATCCTTGAATCCATGTTTAATCGCATAAATAACTTGAATAAGATTTTGGAATTATTAGCTCAAAGTTCTATGATGATTACCCTCTAAGATATCATGTGCCTTCAAGATATCAAATTGCAGACATCTTTCTGAAAGTGCTTTCCGATCTTTTGAAGATTTTAGAAACGATCTGTCTGAAGGCCGCTATGATCGCGGGGTGTGTTAAAGTATATGGGCCTCATAGCCCATCGGCGTCCACGAGAACAATACAACGATGGGACCGTGGTTTTCAGCGATATTTGGTGAATATTAGACTTAGGTTTGTACCTTAATTAGTAGTGTAATATTATCATAATTGTAAAGTTAGTCTTCAACTAGAATATGGATTTATAGGTAGAATAGGAAGATGATCATTCTAGTGTAACTTATATATATATGTCTTTCATTAATAAGAATAATCAAGATGATTAATTTTTTTAGATATGAAACTTAAGAAAGAAAGATTTCTAAAAGTTATATGTCTTAAATATGCAATTAACATTTGGGTGGCTAGCTAGTAAAAAGTTTCATTCTTTTTTCAAAATGAACAAATAAGAAAATAATGTCTCACTTTTAATATCCAAGGCTTTAATTTTTATAATGCATAATTGAGATCATAGCAATGTAAGTGGATGGTATGATTTATTGTCACCTTCTTCTTAGCATGTATATTTTAACTTTTGCTCTCACAGTTTGCACTATCTGAATGTCATGTACTCATGACTCATGAGAATCTCTTTCAAAGTCGGCAGCAAAAAAAGGTTTCTTTTGATTTTAAAGATTTGTCACCACTTGATAAGTAGTAAATAAATCTATCATTGTCTCTAAAATAAATAGTACTAACATTCACACCAATTCTTTCCACTCTATCCTTTATTCCATTTGCATGCATAATTAGGATCAGAATTTCTTAATAGCTATGGTACTTAAATTTCCATTTCACTATTTCTGAATTTCTCCATATTGATTCAAATAATTTGTATTTTAGTTCTTTGTGTTTTCTTGAACTTTTTCTATTACTTGGTTATAGGAAAAGATCAGTCAGCCTCTTGAAGGAAAGGTGGATTGGAAAGGAAGAACAGCTACTAAGGATAAAAATGGAGGACAAGGTCCTTCCTTCCTTATTTTAGGTAATCTAGCCCAAATATATCTTTAACATGGTGCGATATTGTCTGTTCTGATCTAAGTTCGTTTGCTTTTCTGTGAAAGGCTTTGCATAATTAAGAATATTATTGCACCTTAGATGCAACTGTTTTTTCATATCAACTTATAACATAAAATTTTATTTGCATACCCAACAATCTCCTTATCAACTAAGTAACCGCATAGCCAATACATTAATCATGATTTATAGGTTTATCTGAAGATTCATTGTATGTCACTCGCATCATATGATCATCTCGTTGTGCCTGTGTCTGCAAACTATGGGCAAAGGCATTAACTTGGTCCGTAAGTAGGTAAAGGGCAATTAATAGGCCCGTACGCAATACACACATCCCACCTTCACTTCTTTCATATCTCTTCATGGACCGCAATATAAGAGCTTTTATGTATCTCCACACTTGTCCTGTCGAACCATCTTATGGCAATATACGTTTTGATACCAATTTGATGGGTTAAGTCAAGAGAATGATATTCTTAATATAGCGTGATATTATTGGTTATGTTACTTTCTCAAAAAATGCTGTCTCACACCATTAAGAATAATCATATGTGTATTTACTTCTTTATATTTTGAGTCATGTAAAGATACGACACCTGAGTCTAACTCAACCCCAAATCTAGCTTATGATGGGGATTGTCCAAGACCATATAAGCAAATCACCAGTCCATTTCCAAATTAATGTAGGACTTTAACCCACTCTAACACCTCCCCCCTTCACGTTCAGGTCCGACTGGAGTGGACCGAGAGCCTAAACGGTTGTAAGAGTCCAAACGAAAATGGATCTGACTCTGATATCATGTAAAGATATGACACATTGGCCTAACTCAACCCCACAAGCTTTTGGGGTTGAGTTAGACTCAGATGACATATTTTTACGTGGTATCGAGAGCAGTCCATTCGTTGGGCTCGATCGTGCTCGATTGGGCACGGCGTGAAGAGGATGTTAGAGTGGATTAAAGTGTCACATTGGTTGAGGAATGAACTGGTATGGACTTAGGCAATCATCTCCTCATAAGTAAGTTTTTGATGTTGAGTTAGGTTCTAGTGTCATATCTTTATAATTCCCTATAGTGAAAATACTTTATGTATATATACTATATGTTAGAATCTCATTTTTTTTTCCATCCATTTACTTCTTTATATTACTCCCATGAATGAAAATCCTACCTCTGCCGCACCTTGAATTATTAACATTTTGTGTATTACATTGTATAATATAGGTACATTTGCTTGTGAGAACATTGCATCATTTGTGTTAGAAGTAACTTTGGTGACTTATTTCAATGGAGTGATGCATTATGATGTAGCTGATGCAGCAACTCAAGTTACTAACTACTCAGGAACCAATTATATTCTTACTGTCCTTGTGGCCATCCTAGCTGACACCTATATTGGAAGATTCAAAGCTGTTCTTATTTCATGTTGGATTGAGTTCTTGGTATGCATATTCTCTTGGCGTTGTTTTATCTAAATAAGTTTTTAAGTTTATGCATTGATGGTATAAATATATATGTAATATAGCAATTTAACTTGATAAAAATGGTACCTAACACGCAAAGGCGAATGCATACATCAGGTTCATTTGAAACCAGTACTTCCGATACAAAACATAATTTTATGTGTAAAAGTGTACTAAAATTGCAACAAAATAGTAGATACTGTGGGAACAAAATGTAGAAATAAAGGAATGGAAATATAACAACAATAACAACAAATTAGAAATCTGGAAATTAACAAATAAGATTGGCTTGCTGAGTCGACCGAATTCTCGATCTATCCTTAAGATAATATTGCCCCGTATATCCTTTTAACGGTGAAATGACAACTTATCTCCCAAGATAAAACAACAATTAAACAAATGAGCAAAGGGAACTCAAGTGTTTGCTTTAGGAAGAAAGACCTTTGAGTGTTTTGTGATTGCAAGAGAGGAAGACAATTTTAGAGAATTGTTAAGTGAATTTGTGTTTTGCAATTATGTCAAAGGCATCAATTTATAGGTAGATGAATTTGTCTTCTCAATTAACCAAATGAATGATCATCAATGTCAAGTAATGACCATTGATATTGAGATTTATTCAGCCTAGTAATGGCTGAAATCAATAGCCAAATAATGGAGAGTAATTGCTCCAAAATCAGCCCAAGAATCAGCTTTAATTTGCCTCCAACGATACTGAAAACTGTCGAAGCACCGCGGTCCCTCGGGAGGGCACCGCGGTGCCTAAATTCTAGTAAGTCACTGGAACCAAAAACCGAATTTGCACCGCGGTACAAGGAGGAGGCACCACGGTCCTGTCCTTGTGGCATCGCGATCCTCTTCGTTTTTTATTTTCCGTGGCGATTTCTGATTTCTTTTCATATTTTACACATTTCTTCCTTTCATTTACCAACGTGAAACCATTTGTCATTTGGCCAATAAGCGTTTATTCTCTTACGTCTCAAACAATTCGTATACGTACCAATATCTCTTCTATTTAAGGAAATTACGATCCTTGCTCCTTGGCACTTTATGTGCACGTGTGTGGAAACCATGTTTTCGACGTGCGGGGCCCCAATTGTTCGAGTTATAATTAATAGGAATAATTTATTTCACATTTAGTAAATTTTCAACAATCCCCTCTTGGAAGAGATTTTGGCGCACGCACATAGTGCCTTTCGAGCAATTACTCGGCGGATCGATGTCGCATCTGGAGAGGTAGCCGGAGCTTTGAACCTTCCATAGTAGAATACCATCGGACTTATTTACTGCGCGGTGAACGTGATGTCTTGAACCGTCAGTGTTTAGTATATACTAAGACAATGGTACCAACACAACACCTTTCCTACTCAATCTTTCTAATGTTTTGTCCGTCGTGGGCCGTGGGCACCCTTGGATTTTTAAGTGCGTTCATTTGAGGCGGTCTGTCCTCGCACTTAAATAGGTGGTCTCCTACTAGGTATCCTGCAATACCCCGCTACACAAGCGTTAGGAACCATTAAAAATTTCCCCAACCTAACCTCAACTATTGAGGATCATTAAAGGTTTGGAAATTTATCCTTTACCCCTCTTACAGGTAGCACTTTTTGTCTATCGCGGGAATGACCTTGGATTATGTTTCTTAAGAAAGAAACATTATCTGAAGTGCTCTTGCTTCCGCCGAAGCGCTCACAGATCCTTTACAGTTTAGTTTTCTCATTGAACCTTATTCTTGGGATCTCTAGTCTGTAAGGTTGGGTGTCCACTATATCGGTTCTTATTGTTTGGGTTTTAAGCCAATTCCCCTAGACAGGCAGAACAACTGATCTTTGGGTATTCCCTTCGTCAAGGGATCAACGATATTTTTCTTAAATTTTATGTAATCAATGGAAATAATACCTGAGGTGATCAACTGCCTAACGGACTCATGTCTCCGTCGAATATGACGAGACTTACCGTTGTATATAGAACTTCGTGCCCTTCCTAGAGTCGACTGACTATCGCAGTGGATCATTACAGAAGACACGGGTTTATCCTAACATGGGACATCCTCTAGAAAGCCATGAAGCCACTCAGCTTCTTCTCCCGTTTTATCTAAAACGATAAATTACGACTTCATCGTGGATCGGGCAATAAGAGTTTTCCTAGAGGATTTTCAAGACATAGCCCCACCACCGATTGTAAAAATATATCCGCTAGTGGACTTGATGTCGTCTGCTATCAGATATCTAGTTTGAATCACTGTACCCCTCTAGTACTGCTGGATATCTCGAATAGTGCAACCCAAAATTTAGCGTGAACTTTAGGAACCGTAGTACCATATTCAACATTTTCCAATGATCTTCACTTGGATTACGGTTGAACCTAGCCAATTTATTGATTGCGTGAGCGATATCAGGTCGAGTGCAGTTTGTGATATACATCAGACTACCAATCACCTGCGCATATCGCTCCTGACGTACGGGCTTACCAAGATGTTTGTTAATTTTTTTACTTATATCCAATGGTGTCGATATCGGTGAACTGTCGAACATCCTAAATTTCTTCAGTACATCCTCGATGTAGTGAGATTGAGACAAGACCATTTCATTAGATGTCTTAGAGATCTTGATCTCTAAGATGACATCTACAATGCCCATATCTTTCATGTTAAAACACTATTTTAACATGTTCTTAGTCTCTAGGATTATCCCAGGACTGCTTCCAGTGATCAACAAGTCATCTACATAAAGGCATATCATGACGAAGGATTCGACATTTCCTTTCATATAGACACATTTGTCACCTCCATTAATGGTTAACCCTTTTGATAGTAGAGTACTATCAAATTTCTCGTGTCATTGTTTAGGGGCCTGTTTCAGCCCATACAACGATTTGACAAGTCGACACACTTTTGTCTCTTGTCCTGGAACCACATACCCCTCGGGTTGATCCATATATATTTCTTCTTCCAAATCACCATTTAGGAAGACAGACTTAACATCCATTTGATGTATTTCAAGATCCCGCAAGGCGGCGATAGATATGAACATGCGTATGGATGTCATTCTAGACACCGGAGCGTAGGTGTCGAAGTAATCAAGGCCCTCATTTTGGCGATAGCCATTGACTACTAACCTAGCTTTGTATTTGTCGATAGATCCATCCGCTTAACCCGCTTTGAGATCACTTACAACCCAAGCGGTTTGTGTCGGGAAGTTGATCAACTCGAGTTGTTATACCGTATTTCAGTATGCGTGGGGGCGTGCGTAGAAATTTTCGAACTTCTTTAGGCTTGGCGAATTCTTTTTGTGCCTGACACCGGTTAGAGTCGTTTTTGGCGAAAGCGTTTTCCACGACTTTCGTAGGGAATTTCCGGCTATGTCGTTTATAATTTTTGCGGATTTTTCCAGAGACAAAACATTTTGGACCAGCGGGAGGGTGACAAGTGTCACCTCGCATTGGATGGAGTGGGACGGCAATTTGGGCGAATTGGTGAGTGGGGTTAGGTAGGATATTTTGTGCAAGTTGTTGTGGTAGATGGATAAGGTGCACTTGGCTTAAATCTAGCCTACACTTGCACCACACTTGTCTTCATCTTGGCCGTTGGTTGGCGCCACTTGACCTATAAATACCCTTAGTTGATGAACTTCTTCATCCAAAAATTGTCTAAGTCTTGAAAATCCCTCCTCTCCCTCAACCTTGTTCTCGTCCAAACACCACCCCTCTCCCCTCTTGAAGGCCCTCACGAGCCCACTTGCTGAGTGGCTCTGGCGAGAGCAACCCACTAGCCTAGTTGTGCTAGTCAAAATACTACCCCTTGGTAGAAATGTATTCTACAAGTATCGTTATAATGCCCAAAATACTTTAGCCAAATACCTTGTAGTACTTTCCAAAGTACCCTTTATCTGGCTTGGAAAATACTATTATACTTTCCTTTAGCCACTAAACGAAACCACAAGGAAAAATCTTCACCGTAGTTGAAGTATTAAGTAGAAGTTGTGTAGACAACTACAAGGGTTCTTGGAGCGTTTTGGAGCGCCGGAGTAGGAGCTAAACCTTGTTCGGGAGCGACATATAAACTCGGATAATTTTGGGCTTATCGAGGTAAACATTCTTGACCTTCATTTGTAATTGGAAATTACATGTTGTAGGAATATATAGTTGAAGTATACTATATATAGAACTGAACATTATAATTGTCGCAATGTCTTTTGACTTAAGCTGAATAATACTTACAGCGATGTCTTGCGACTTAAGCTGAATTTAAATAAGAGAAGCTGAGCTGTAATTACATAGAATGTATTCTGATAGACTTGTGTAGCATTGTTGTGTTGTAGAATTGTACGTCCGGTCGACGTGTTAACCCCACTCGTTGGCTTGGTAGCGGCCTCGATAGAGAGGAGATTTCTGTTGTTGCGGGGAAGTCTTCTTAATTTTTGTAGAATATTCTACGTCGGGATCTAAAGGTATTAATAGGCGCTTTGTGGCCTCTATAGGTTGTAATCTTGCGTGGGGAGTGATCTGCTTGAGGGAGAGTGTCGCCGAGCGGTTTGAGGTACTTGGGCGTTTTGCTATTAGTCGATAATCGTCGCGAGGTATGTGAACCTCTTCCTATCTCTTCTAGCATGATATGTGTGAACTATGTAGTGCGGTGAGCGTCGTGTGCTAATGTATTTGATTGATTTAAAACATAAAGTGTTATAACGGCTTTATGGGAAGTTGGTTATAATAGCTTTATGTGGATAAGCACATACTTTGTGGTTTTAAAAGGTAAGCGATTTGAATAATAAGCGGCTTGATCTGTGTTAATAAAGAACATGAAGACTTTCAAAAGATTTATGAATCGTTTTGAGAGAATGAGTATTACTTGGGTTTTGAAAGCTTAAGAGTTATACTAGCTTTATGGGAAGTTAGGTATAACGGCTTAAGAATGTTTCTTGATTTGGAAATCGAATGTGTATCGACAAACCAACTGCAGCGTTAATAAAAGGAAAATGTATTGACTAAAGTATTATTAAAACCAGAGAAACCTCCATCTGCATGAAGCTAAGATGAGACAAAATGATATTACATTTCCTAGATCATGGTGCTTAATAAGATTGATTATAAACAAGAATAACCTACTCACTTATAAGACATAGGTTTCTCAAAGCGTTTAAAGGAGAATTATGTTTTAAAGGATTTAAAACTATGAACTACGAAACCTTTTTCTAAAATGAGAAACTTGAGCATTGAAATTAGGCAAACTTGAGCGTTTGGAAAATAAGGTTGTCACTTGATTTTACAAAGGAAAGCATTTTGGTTTACTTAACAATGTTAGTCACTCTAATTTTATACTACGGTATCGGGTGACCTTTGTAAAGAAATGGATCTTAAAAGGAATTTAACGGACGTAGTACTTTAAGGTTAAAATCCGACTTTGATATAAAATGAAAGTACCTTGAGTCGTGTGTAACTTGCTTATACTTGTTGTTATGAAACTTGACCATGTTCGTGTGATAGCCTTGTTGTGTAAAGTGCGTGTTCTACTCGACTACCGTTCATCAGGAATGTATATCACTTGATTCTGGTTCATCCGAATGTATTTCACTTGAGGCCGGTTAAATCCGAATGTATTTCACTTGATTAGGTTCATCAGGAATGTATTTCACTTGAGGCCGGTTCATCCGAATGTATTCACTTGATTCTGGTTCATCAGAATGTATTTCACTTGACTCTGGTTCATCAGAATGTATTCCACTCGACTCTAGGTTATAGGATGAGCAGGAATGTATTCCACCTTTTCTATATTGGGTCCATAAGATGGGCGAGACACATTATACGTATCTCATGATTTGTACCTAGGCTGGCGGTGAGGAAGGAGTTCACGGGCGTGAGGATGACTTTTAGGCGTGAGTCCACGACTTGACATGGCTAACTTCTATGTTGTGAGCGTAGTTTGGTTATCATCATGTCTCTGCTTTATATAAACTATTATGATTTCATTTCTGATTTCACATACTTGGTACTGTTATCTTGACCTCGCCCGAAGTGCGTTCATCTGCGCGAGTAAAAGGTACATCATTGTCGATCCATTTTAGGATCACGCTTTCGTATTGGAAACTCCGTTCCTTGAGGCTTATCTTTGGTATGTTACCACAGTGCAGTAGATGCTTATACATTCGAAGTATGGCGGGAATACTGTCGTCATAGCCATTGTAAAATCTTAAGTGCATGCTTTGTTGTGGCGGGGTTTGTAAAAAGGATAAGCATTCGGATATTTATGTATATATGATGAAGGCAAGCTGTTTTGGTTGGCACAGTTATTTATCTTTTCTCTTAATTCATGTTCATGTTTTTATTTCGTGATTTTCTCGATGTTGTATCACTAGGGTGCGGGGTAAGGCACGATCCACGGGCCGGGTTGGTCGTGACAAAAGTGGTATCGAGCGATTAGTCCTCGGAAAGTGTCTACTGACCGTGTCAGTAAGTCTTGATTATCGGTGTGTTGTGCACCACATCTATAATCGGAGGCTGCGAGACATTTAGGATTAGTTTCCATCCTTCTCATTACGAGATCGTGCCTTAGAGGTGTGATAAATTGGACCCTCGGCGTATTCCTTTCCTTTACGATTATGCCTCGCGTAAAACCTGAGCCCGGATAGGCAAGGCAATCGAGAGGCTGTTAGTGAGATCTGAGAGAATGCGAGCGCGAGCGGTCGATGCACGAGCGATGCCGGCGGCGGGTTTCGCGCCGCCCAGCCAAAGAGTTTAGAGCGCGGCGATGGGCTGCTGAGACTCTGATACACTGAGCCTCGGTCCCGCGGAGCCGATGAGATAAGTACAAGGAGATGGCGATTCTTGGCGAAGTCGTGGCGAATATGAGATAAGGCTGGATCTGAGATTCCGGCCCGATGCGCACCGTAGTACACCCCGGCGAGCGATTTGAGGCTACGTGACTTCACGAGTTGTAGCCCTCCGGTGTTCTATGGATCGAGGCGAGGCGACCTCGGGAGTTTATCAAGCGACTCTGACGGATCGTAAGTGATCGAGCCTCGAGCGAAGTCGGTGGTATTGGGTTCGCATCAGTGCGTGATCTGCGATTGGTAGTTTGATTCGTGGAGCTGTCGGGAAGAGCATGCACTTCCAGCCGATTTGGGGCGAAGTTCTCGAGGCATTTCTTGCACATTTCTTGCCTCGCGAGATGAGAGGGCTCGGGTAAACAGATTTTTGACGTTGAGCGGGGCGGGCGGGACGGTTAGAAGTACAATGTGAGTTCGACTCATTAGCTCGGTATGTTCCAGTAGTAGTGGATATGGAGGACCAGTACACCGCTACGTCCAGGCTGGGCGATTACTTGGCGAGAGCTTATGCGGGTGTAGCTCTTGTGGGCATGGACATTGCCGCGTCTGGCTTCATGCACTAGGATGTGAGGCACGGAGAGGTCGACGGAATGGCCGAGATCGCGAGAAGAGGCGAGCAGCGAGGTCCTTTGGTAACTTTCGAGCGGACCGCCTCGTGCCGATCTAGTTATGTACCTCCGCGATGCAGTGGTCCCCTCGGATCTTGGGGCGTTCGGGGTATTCGGGGCTGGTCGAGCTCGAGGGCTTAGTTCCGCGGTATACGTGAGTCTTGCTAGCCGGGATTCATGTCCCCTCGGTGTGCGATGTGCAAACATCATCCCGGAGAATGTCGTCTTTTTGCGGTGCTTGTTTCACTGCGGCCGTCGAGCCATGTGACGAAGGCGTGCTTATAGGAAATGCGGCGGCAGCGCGACTCTGCGGATCGATGGCGAGTTAAGCCGCGCCCTACGATTATGCGCCTGCGGTGGACTTATGATTAGAGTGGGCGGTAGCTTCGTATATCATAACCATCTAGAGGCTTGTATGTTTTGATGTTATGTTAATGTGTTAAGTGTTATGTTCGGATAGCTTTGTGCTAAAATGTGATTTAGGAACACAGTTGGGGAAAAAGGGTAAGCTGGGGGTGAGAAGATGATGAACCTTAGAATATTACGATTGAGACCTTAGATGTAAAGTGCCGTCTTGAGAACAAGATTTTGCAGTGATCCTTGTCGAGTGCATTTTAGGCCTAGAAAATATTGTGTGATAAGTCTGCAGGTTGGGTAAATGAGAGTGGTATCTTTCATGATGTGATTTAGCAAGGTTGTTCGGATCGAGAAACAAGAGAGTTGGCGTGGCGGAGGTCGGGTTGAGGCGTGTTGCGTGTCAACCCGTGGCAGAATGAGGTGGGGTCGGCTGCGGGTGGTCGCCGGTGGTAGGGTCACCCGGTGCTAGGCCCAGTTTTGATGACCATCGTAGGAGTTCGTGGATACGTTCGACCAGTAGATCGTGAAGGCGGGAATAGCCTTAAGGAAGATCGAGGCTAATAGGATGACCAAGTTGGGAGGTAGTGACTCGAGTTTGGAAACTAAAGTGTGATGCGTATGCTAAAAGAGTTCAAGAGTTCGAAGAGTCTGACGAGTAAGGGTAGAAGCGGCGTGTATTGCGAGCATAGATCTGATCATTTCTTGTAAAGGAGAAGGTCACGAAGGATGTATATTTTAGACCTCGGGAATCGCATGCGATCGGTACCATTTGTTGGGTCGCGGGTGACACTAGAACCTCGCGGCAAAGTGACAAAAGTTTGTGATGTTAGAGGTGTTTCCTCGTGGATCGATATGAGTATTTGCGTGCGTGTGTTGTTTCGTGGCGGTTGTGGCGTTGGCAACTTATTAGAAGAACTTTATCGTTATCCGTCTTGAGAAGGAACATTCGGGACGAATGTTTCTAAGGAGGAGAATGTTATACCGTATTTCAGTATGTATGCGTGGGGGCGTGCGTAGAAATTTTCGAACTTCTTTAGGCTTGGCGAATTCTTTTTGTGCACAACACGGTTAGAGTCGTTTTTCGAAAGCGTTTTCCACGACTTTCGTAGGGAATTTCCGCTATGTCGTTTATAATTTTTGCGGATTTTTCCGAGAGACAAAACATTTTGGACCAGCGGGAGGGTGACAAGTGTCACCTCACATTAGATGGAGTGGGGACGGCAATTTGGGACGAATTGGTGAGTGGGGTTAGGTAGGATATTTTTTGCAAGTTGTTGTGGTAGATGGATAAGGTGCACTTGGCTTAAATCTAGCCCTACACTTGCACCACACTTGTCTTCATCTTGGCCATTGGTTGGCCTTCACTTGACCTATAAATACCGCTTAGTTGATGAACTTCTTCATCAAAAATTGTCTAAGTCTTGAAAATCCCTCCTCTCCCTCAACCTTGTTCTCGTCCAAACACCACCTCTCCCCACTCTTGAAGGCCTCGTGAGCCCACTTGCCTAGTGGCTCTGGCCAGAAGCAACCCCACTGCCTAGTTGTGCTAGTCAAAATACTACCCCCTTGGTAGAAATGTATTCTCTGAGTATCGTTATAATGCCCAAAATACTTTAGCCAAATACCTTGTAGTACTTTCCAAAGTACCACTTTATCTGGCTTGGAAAATACTATTATACTTTCCTTTAGCCACTAAACGAAACCACAGGAAAAATCTTCACCGTAGTTGAAGTATTAAGTAGAAGTTGTGTAGACAACTTCAAGGGTTCTTGGAGCGTTTTGGAGCGCCGGAGTAGGAGCTAAACCTTGTTCAGAACGACATATAAACTCGGATAATTTTGGGCTTATCGAGGTAAACATTCTTGACCTACATTTGTAATTGGAAATTACATGTTGTAGGAATATATAGTTGAAGTATACTATATATAGAATCAACATTATAATTGTGCGGCAATGTCTTTTGACTTAAGCTGAATAATACTTACAGCAATGTCTTGCGACTTAAGCTGAATTTAAATAAGAGAATCTGATCGTAATTACATAGGGTGTATTCTGATGAACTTGTGTAAGCATTCTTTGTGTTGTAGAATTGTACACGTCCGGTCGGACGTGTTAACCCCACTGGTTGGCAGTGGCCGGCCTCGATAGAGGAGAGATTTCTGTTGTTGCGGGAGAGTCTTTGAATTTTTGTAGAATATTCTACGTCGGGATCTAAAGGTATTAATAGGCGCTTTGTGGCCTCTATAGGTTGTAATCTTTGCGTGTGGGTGATCTGCTTGGTGAGAGTGTCGCCGAGCGGTTTGAGGTACTTGGGCGTTTTGCTATTAGTCGATAATCGTCGCGAGGTATGTGAACCTCTTCCTATCTCTTCTAGCATGATATGTGTGAACTATGTAGTGCGGTGAGCGTACGTGTGCTAATGTATTTGATTGATTTAAAACATAAAGTGTTATAACGGCTTTATGGGAAGTTGGTTATAATAGCTTTATGTGGATAAGCACATACTTTGTGGTTTTTAAAAGGTAGATTTGAATAATAAGCGGCTTGATGTGTTAATAAAGAACTTGAAGAATTTCAAAAGATTTATGAATCGTTTTGAAAGAATGAGTATTACTTGGTTTTGAAAGCTTAAGAGTTATACTAGCTTTATGGGAAGTTAGGTATAACGGCTTAAGAATGTTTCTTGATTTGGAAATCAGAATGTGTATCGACAAACCACTGCGGCGTTAATAAAAGGAAAATGTATTGACTAAAGAAGTATTATTAAAACGGTAGAAACCTCCATCTGCATGAAGCTAAGATGAGACAAAATGATATTACATTTCCTAGATCATGGTCGCTTAATAAGATTGATTATAAACAAGAATAACCTACTCACTTATAAGACATAGGTTTCTCAAAACGCGTTTAAAGGAGAATTATGTTTTAAAGGATTTAAAACTATGAACTCTGAAACCTTTTTCTAAAATGAGAAACTTGAGCATTGAAATTAGGCAAACTTGAGCGTTTGGAAAATAAGGTTGTCACTTGATTTTACAAAGGAAAGCATTTTGGTTTACTTAACAATGTTAGTCACTCTAATTTTATACTACGTATCGGGTGACCTTTGTAAAAGAAATGGATCTTAAAAGGAATTTAACGGACGTAGTACTTTAAGGTTAAAATCCGACTTTGATATAAAATGAAAGTACCTTGAGTCGTGTGTAACTTGCTTATACTTGTTGTTATGAAACTTGACCATGTTACGTGTGATAGCCTTGTTGTGTAAATCGTGTTCTACTCGACTAGGTTCATCCGAATGTATATCACTTGATTCACGGTTCATCCGAATGTATTTCACTTGAGGCCGGTTCATCCGAATGTATTTCACTTGATTACGGTTCATCCGAATGTATTTCACTTGAGGACCGGTTCATCCGAATGTATTTCACTTGATTCTGGTTCATCCGAATGTATTTCACTTGACTCACGGTTCATCCGAATGTATTCCATTTTCGACCTAGGTTCGGATGAGCAGAATGTATTCCACCCTTTTCTATATTGGGTCCATAAGATGGGCGAGACACATTATACGTATCTCATGATTTGTACCTAGGCTGCGGTGAGGAAGGAGTTCACGGGCGTGAGGATGACTTTTAGGCGTGAGTCCCTGACTTGACATGACTGCTTCTATG
The DNA here is from genome assembly GCA_029844215.1 of Przewalskia tangutica. Classification (NCBI taxonomy): domain Eukaryota; kingdom Viridiplantae; phylum Streptophyta; class Magnoliopsida; order Solanales; family Solanaceae; genus Przewalskia; species Przewalskia tangutica. Next base: position 2,749,533 of record CM056719.1, read on the forward strand.
TTGTGAACTGTAGTTTGGTTATCATACATGTCTCCTGCTTTATATAAACTATTATGATTTCATTTACAGTTTCACATACTTGGTACCTGTTGTACTGACCTCCTTCGGGGGGCTGCGTTCATGCCGCAGGTAAAAGGTACATCGGCTGTCGATCCCCGCTTATATGATCACCTTTCCGCCTATTGGACAGCTCCGTTCCTTCGGAGGCTGATCTATTGGTATGTTACCACACAGTCTGTAGATGCTTATACATTCGTGGTATGGCGGGCCCTGTCGTCATAGTGTTGTAAAATCTTAGAGTGCATGCTTATTTGTGGCGGGGTTTGTAAAAAGGATAAGCGTTCGGATATTTATGTATATATGATGAAGGCAAGCTGTTTTGGTTGGCACGTTATTTATCTTTTCTCTTAATTCATGTTCATGTTTTTATTTCGTGATTTTCTCTCGATGTTGTATCACTAGGGTGCGGGGTAAGGCACGATCCACGGGCAGGTTCGGTCGTGACACAGTGTAGTTATGCGGGATGGATTCTATCTCACTTTCTAAAGCTTATTCCAGTGGTGCTTACGGAGTTGACAATGCTTGCGATTATGCGTGGTTAAATCTGAACCAAATAAGCTTCAAAGTCTGGACCGAAGGACTTGTACTTTCGGGCCCTTTTACTTCTCCTTGGTTCCATTTCTGAATCTTCTAAGTCTTGAGAATCTGGAATACTGGATTCCGAATAATCAGCTACTTCAGAATTCACTAGATCTGAACCGTTTGGATCTAGGTAGTCATCTACCCCTTGATCCTCGGCGATTTCATCATAACTTCGTTTGTGAGAGGCTATCTTGTTTTCCTTATATGAAAACGTGTCTTCAAAGAACCATGCGTTCCTTGATTCCAATTTAAATAATTGAACTATTCTATTATAACAAGGCATGGAATCGTCATTCGAGAGAAGAGAGGAGCGAAAGCCATTTTCCTGCTATGGAAAGGAGCTGGAAAAAAAAGAGGCGTTCCAAGCTACTTGCAAGTACCTTCATAAATGTCCGGTACATCCGACTTATACACTATAAAGTGATAAGCACTACTGTTATTGGAATATCCGATGAAAATGCAATGCACAGTCTTAGATCCAATCTTGAACTGCTTTGGCATAGGTACTTTTACCTTGGCCAGACAACCCTATACCTTCAAATACTTGTAGGTAGGTTTCTTTCCTTTCCATAGCTCGTATGGAGTCTTGTCTTAACCCTTGTGTGGAACTCTGTTAAGAATTCTATTTGCGGTACGGACAGCTTCTCCCCACATGGTTTGAGGGAGGCCCGAATTGATGAGTAACGCATTCATCATTTTTTTAGTGTTCGGTTCTTGCGTTCATCAACACCGTTTGATTGAGGTGAGTAAGGAGTCATTGTTTGATGAACTATACCCGATTGGGTACAAAATTCCTCAAAAGGCACTACATATTCTCCCCTTCTATCGCTACAGATTGTTTTAATCAGTCCTCTTAGTTGGTTCTTAACTTCTGCTTTGTAGCGTTTGAATGCTTCAAAGGCTTCATCTTTACTTTTTAGTAAGTAAAGGTAACAAAACTTTGTGTCATCATCTATGAAAGTCACAAAGTACTTGTTCCCCCTCTAGTTTGAGCGAACTTCAAATCACATATATCAGTGTGTATAAGTTCAAGAGGAGCGGTTTTCCTTTCGACGGATCTAAAGGGACTCTTGGAAAGTTTTTGCCTCTACGCACACCTGACACTTACGTTGAGTATTTATATTGATAGACGATAATAATTCCAGCTTTACCAATCTCTAGATAGATTGATAGTTAACATGTCCTAATCTATGATGTCATAAATTAGATGACTCAATCAAGTAAGTAGAAGGCTCAATTTTATTGATAGTTGAAACAAAAGGCATTATAGGTGCAACATTAAGCTTAAAGAAGCCTTCACAGATGAAACCCCTTCCTACAAAGGTTCCATTTTTAGTGATTACAAACTTGTTAGCCTCTAATACTAGCCTAAAACCAGCATTTACTAACAAAGGTCCAGAAATCAGATTTTTACAAATTTCTGGGACGTGCATCACTTCCTTCAGAGTCATATCCTTCCCGGACGTCATCTTTAGGATCACCTTTCCTAACCCCAGTACCTCTGAAGAAGAATTGTTACCCATGAACAACTTCTCGTCTGAGACTGGTGTATAAGTGGAGAAGGCTTCTTTATTGGAACATATGTGACGGGTAGCACCCATGTCTAGCCATCATTGCACCGGATTCTCACTGAGGTTAGCTTCAAGAACCACAACTGAGAACTCCTGAATCATATCGTCTACGAGCGTGTCTTCGACGATGTTAGCTTTGGCCTTGCCTTTGGTCTTTTATTTATTCTCACGTTTGAGCCTGTGACAGTCTTTGGTCTTGTGACCAACTATACCACAATGATTACAATTTCCCTTGAACTTTTCAGTTGTTTGGGCTTGCCTTCCTTCTAGAACTTTCGCTTTTTTATTGAGTTCCCTTTGACATTCCGCCAGGTTCGCCTTAGCCTTAGTGAGTTGTTTTTCCTTTGGCATGACCTTCTTATTGTCCTCCTGAATCTGGAGTTTGACAATAAGTTCATCTAAGGTCATCTCCTTCATTTTGAGTTTTAGATAGTTCATAAACTCAGTCCACGAGGGAGGAAGCTTCTCGATCAATGCCCCAATCAAGAATTGTTCGTTGGGCTTTAATCCTTCCAAATCCAGGTGATGTAGAATTTTTGAAATTCCTGGACTTGAGATGACACACTTTTGTTATCCACCATTTGAAATTTCAGGAATTTCCCAATGATGAACTTCTTGCTACCCGCATCTTTGGTGTTGTATTTCTTCTAAAGTTTGTCCCATAATTGCTTGGCAGTTTCAATTGTACAATATACCGTGTAGAGAGGATCGGACAAATTGTTTAGAATATAGTTCCTACACATGAAATCACTATGTTTCCATGTTTCGCGAACCATCCTCATGTCGTCAGCGACATGGTTACCTTGGCCCCCTCTCGCCAAATCATTTGGTTGAGGGTCCACGTCTTCTCCAACTAGTGGAGGATCTTCGGTTAGGAAACGTGACATTCCCATAACCGTCAGGAAAAACAACATTTTTTGTTGTCATCTCTTAAAGTGAGCACCCATAAATTTTTCAGGACGTTCATGGTGAAAACCAGCATGTGTTGGGGCAGTGGCGCCCCCTTGAGCAGTTGCAAAGGCGTTGAGAATGCCTCTAACAGGAGCATAGATGTTGTTGACGCCTTGGGCAGGAGCATAGACACTATAAGTACCCGGAGCAGCAGTGGAGGCATTGGTTGTGCCAAAAACAGGGTTGACACTCGTTGTGCCAAAAACAGTGGTGACACTTGAAGTACCAAAAGCAGTGGTAGCACTAGAAGTGCCAAAAGCAGTGGTTTGAAAGACATTAGGAATGTCATGATCAGTGGTGACACTAGAAGTGCCAAGAACAGTGGAGTTGAAGGCAGTGTTAGTGCCTTGAGTAGTGGGATTGCCTTGAGCATCGGTGGAATTTTCAGTGTTGAATTAGTTGAATTGATCTTGTCCAGTCATGTTGTTGTTGAAATAGTGAATATTATCTTAAGCTTGTGGGAACAAAGTGTAGAAATAAAGAAAATGAGAATATAACAACAATAACAATAAATTAGAAATCTGGAAATCTAACAAATAAGATTGGCTTGCTGAGTCGACCGAATTCTCGATCTATCCTTAAGATAATATTGCTCCGTATATCCTTTCAACGGTGTAATGACAACTTATCTCCCAAGATAAAACAGCAATCAAACAAATGAGCAAAGGGAGCTCAAGTGTTTACTTTAGGAAGAAAGACCTTTGAGTGTTTTGTGATTGCAAGAGAGGAAAACAATTTTAGAGAATTGTTAAGTGAATGTGTGTTTTGCAATTGTGCCAAAGGCATCAATTTATATGTAGATGAATTTGTCTTCTCAATTAACCAAATGAATGACCATCAATGTCAAGTAATGACCATTGATATTGAGGTTAATTCAGCCTAGTAATAGGCTGAAATCAATAGCTAAATAATGAAGAGTAATTGCTTTAAAATCAGCTTTAATTCGCCTCCAACGGTACTGAAAATTGTCGAAGCACTGCGGTCCCTCGGGAGGGCACCGCGGTGCCTAAATTCCAGTAAGTCACTGGAACCAAAAACCGAATTTGCACCGCGGTGCTAGGAGGAGGCACCGCGGTCCTGTCCTTGTGGCACCGCGGTCCTCTTCGATTTTTATTTTTCGTGGTGATTTCTGATTCGTTTCATCTTTTACACATTTCTTCCTTTCATTTACCAACGTGAAACCATTTGTCATTTGGCCAATAACCGTATATTCTCTTACGTCTCAAACAATTCGTATACGTACCAATATCTCTTCCATTTAATAAAATTATGATCTTTGACACTTTATATGTACGTGTGTGGAAACCATGTATCCGACGTGCGGGGCTCCAATTATTCGAATCATAATTAATAGGATTAATTTATTTCACATTTAGTAAATTTTCAACAGATACAGTGGGTTCAATGATAAGAAGTTAAGAACCTCAAATGTTGAACTGATAGAAAGTAAATCCTAGATCTGCATCTGCTATATGAGGTTCATTTTGTAAGAATAGCAAATATTGAACGGATATTGTATCATGTTAACTAGGCTATTAATTCCAAAGCAAAACATAGATTTATGTAGTTTTCCCTCTACATATAATTTGTGAATGACATTCAATTACTTTTTTGTAAATTAAGCTACACACTCCTGTAATTTGATTCAGATGCAAATATACTCCCTATTATTTGAAATTAAACACTTACACCCCTTATATTTATAGAAACCCTACACAATAAAGATAGTATCATGTTAATAATGGCTATTAGTGCCAAAACAAAACATAGATTTATGTAGGTTTTTCTCTATAGATCATTTGTGAACGACATTTGGTAAATAACGTTGGACGCCCCTGTAATATGGTTCAGATACAGTACTCCATAAAATCTAAAATCAAACACATATATACTGTGTTGCTCGGTCACCTTAAAAATATCGACGGGTGTGTGTCGGATCCTTAGTACATTTTTGGAGGATTCGACACGGTGCTACATCATTTTTTTGGGAGTCCGAGCCGCATAACTTATACCCCTTATATTATGAAAATCTTACACTGATGAATCCCCAACTATTTGACAGGGACTAGGACTGCTAGCATTTCAAGCACACTATCCCAAATACAAGCCATCACTTTGCAACATTCTTGATCCAACATCAATATGTGAGAAAGTTGATGGAAAAAATGCAGCCCTTTTGTTTGTTGCTCTTTATTTGGTAGCCCTTGGCTCAGCAGGAGTCAAAGCAGCATTGCCTTCACATGGGGCTGATCAATTTGATGAGAAAGACAAGAAAGAAGCAATTCAAATGTCAAGTTTCTTTAATTGGCTTTTGCTAGCAGTGTGCCTTGGAGGTTCAATTAGTACAACATTTATTGTGTGGATTCAAGAACATAAAGGATGGGATTGGGGTTTTTTTGTGAGCACATTGGCTATATTGTTTGGTGCAATAATCTTTTGTGTTGGATTACCATGGTATAGAATATTTGTTATTAAGGGAAGTAGTGCCATCACAGAGATTTTCCAGGTATTTGTGAAATTTTAACATGAGTCTTAGTACAACACATTGTGTGGATTCATGAACATAAAGGTTCTTGTGAAAGTAGTTAAACCTAAGTCTTATCTATGTTGCTTTTTATCCTTCAAAAATGCCACCTAATATGTCTCTGGTCCTCTAAAAGTTATTTGTGTTTTGAGGATCAGACGGGCATTAAAACACGAGTTTCAGCGGTCTCTGCGTCAACCCTATTTGAATGAGTTGAAAAGACTTCAGCCAATGTCCCCGTGTGTAAGGCCCTTTCCTGAAAAAGGTCGAATAGTTCCTGTCCCATTCATACTACCGGGCCCTGTACACACCGCCCGTCACACCCTGGGAATTGGTTTCGCCCGAAGCATCGGACCACGGGTTTGACAACATTTTTTAGAAGATCCGAGCAACATAGAGTCTTGCCATCGCAAAGATTTTCCAAGTTCCTGTGAAAGTTAAACATAAGTCGTAGCTATATGATGCTTGAATCCTTCAAAAATGCTGCCGGATGTGTGTCGGATTCTCCGGAAAATATTCCGTTTTTGAGGATCCGACACGGGTGCAATCACATTTTTAGATGATCAGTGCAATATGGTCTTAGTACTCTTATAATTCTCTTTCTATGATAAGTATCTTTCTAACTGTTTCCTTTTTCTTGTGTTATTGATAGGTTTATGTTGCAGCCATAAGAAACAGAAACCTTCAACTTCCTGAGGACTCTGCCGATCTCTATGAGATCGACGAGGATAAGGAAGCTGCAATTCAAGCAGAATTTTTACATCACACTGATACATACAAGTTAGTTATCTTTCTGTTTCATGCACCTAAGACTCTTAATTTGAACCGTTGCAAATAAAGAATATAGCCAATTAGAAGAAGAGTTTAACTTCTCTACACAAACAATGTAACAAACTTTAATACTATCAAGTCATATGAAAGATAACTATAGGTATCGCTCGTAATAAGCAGATCATCAGTAATATACAAAATATACAAGATAGATAACCTGTTACGACATATTAAAAGAGTTTTTCCAAAAAATATACAGCCCGTAATACAATTCACTTTGAACCATGTAGCTGCATTTTCAATTTACACACGCATAGTCAATATTCTTTTTTAAGAGTGGCATACTCTCTTATACATTATTATATGTAGTATTTATACACCTATATAGCCAGTGTATCTACCTTGGATAGAAGTGTGTGTAACTTATATAAAGTGTATAACATGCAGCTAGCTATATAGACGAGAAGACGACTTTTAATGTGACTTTCAGTTGCAATTCTTGTTCAAACCAGTTCAAATGACTTCAAATTTTGTAAACAGCGTCCTTAGACTATCTCCGATATGTCAAAACAACCACTCCAAATTTCTCACAAAAGTCATATTTGAAATTCAAACTCACTTCTATTGTTTAACAATGATGGATTACCTTTCTAATCTGATTTCCACCATCCAAATCTTGCAAACCAGTACTCTAACAACGATTTGAACTTAAAATATAACAACAAATCGAGTTTGTCAACTAACATTCAAAGGGTGGGTTGAAGAAAAGAAAAGAGGGAAATGACCTGAAGCAGGGCCTATGTAGAACGTTTCATTGTTGAAGACACCTTTTTCATCCCCTTTTTCGTCCATTGGAGCTATTGAACTAGACTGCTAACTTTTAAATTATATATAATATGGTTCAATCTAGGTAAGAGTTGAAAATGGCACATTTACTGATAATAAAATCTCATATTAAGATGCACTGATATGGAAAGTCCTCATTTTATGGTAATCTTCTTCAGGTTCTTGGACAAAGCAGCTATCCAGACATCACACCAACAGTCTGAAAAACCAATTGATCCATGGAGGCTTTGCAGAGTCACACAAGTAGAAAATGCAAAAATCCTACTAAGCATGATACCAGTCTTCTGTTGTACAATTATCATGACACTTTGCTTAGCCCAACTTCAAACATTTTCGATCCAACAAGGCTTCACCATGGACACAAGGATCACAAATTCCTTTCACATACCACCTGCTTCATTGCCAATCATCCCCATTGTGTTCTTGATAATCCTCATCCCCGTCTACGATCAAATCGTCGTTCCAATCTTGCGCAAATTTACCGGCATTCCCACAGGTTAGGGTGTCAAATAAGCGGGTTGGCTGCGTTAATAAATGAACGGGCGAGTAAGAATGACTGAGTTAATAAATGGGCAGGTTGACCTGAATTTGAGAAGGTCAAAACGGGTTGTTAATGTTAATAAACAGGCGGGTCATTAACACACCCACAATTTACTTAGGTTGGATCAATATGAGCTAAACAATGGATCATGATCCAACTCGTCCAACTCTTACAAGTTTTAATTTGTTTGTTTGTTTTCTTATAATCTGTTTAATTATTGAATAACTTTTTTCCTTTATCATGACTTTATATAACATATCAAACAAAAAAAATTAAAAAGACTTTGACAAGATTTCTCATAGGTCATTTTAGGCTATATATCGTCTCAATTTTTAGAAGGGTTAAATTGAGTGGGTCAAAATGAACTGAACTAATAAAGGGGAAGTTACATATTTGGCTACACTACCAAAAATATTTACATCTGCTAGCTGATATACATAACTTATACATATATTCTACATCTGTCGTCTATGTTTTTGGATGATTGGCTATTTAAGTAAGTTTCTCAAATTGATGAAAGGTTTATGTTTTCATGGGTTAATTTGGCACTTGCATCCACAGGCATAACGTACTTACAACGAGTCGGGATTGGTTTAGTCCTCTACGCTTTATCTATGACAGCAGCATCCATCTTAGAAGTTAAGCGTAAACAAGTAGCGCGAGATAACAACATGCTCGACGCGATTCCAGTCTTGCAGCCATTGCCCATTAGTGTCTTCTGGCTTTCAATTCAATTCTTCATCTTTGGAATTGCAGACATGTTCACTTATGTGGGACTTCTTGAATTCTTCTACTCTCAAGCACCAAAGGAATTGAAATCAGTGTCATCTTGTTTTCTTTGGACTTCAATGTCAATAGGGTACTTCTTGAGTTCAATTATTGTGAAGGTTGTGAACAAAGCAACTAAAAAGGTTACAAATAGTGGAGGCTGGCTAGCTGGGAATAATTTTAATAGGAACCATTTGAATCTATTCTACTTGATGTTGGCTGTGTTGTGCTGTTTGAATTTTGGAATTTATTTGATTGTTGCTAGTAAGTATAAGTATAGGGTACAGAAAAGTGCTAGTGATCAAGATGATAGTAGAGTACATGCTTTGAAGTCACAAACTGAAAAGTAGTGATTTTGATGAAGATTTACAAGTTAAGTTGTATGTTCTTTTCCTTTTGCAGTATTCGAAATTGAGTAACTTTGCCTTCTATTGGACTTTTGGTTTAATTTTCTTTTCAATCATTTGGTATTCAAAATTCACTAACTTGATTAATCCAAATTCGCCGTCTCCGAACTTACTAACTAGTCTAGAATTACATCATATAAACCAGATTAAGGAGGAAGCAATCCCTGTCAAGAATTTACTAATTGCCAATTCTTTTCAATGCCTTCAAAAAAGACATCCCCTGTAGCACAAGAAGCTTCTTTTTTTCAACCATATGGTATTCGGAGCACATTAACCCAATTAATCTAGATTGCATACGGCCATAATTCACTGATCAGGTTAATTCAAATTTGTGTAGACCGGGCGAAGCAGCTAGAAGTACTCGCTTCACCCCTTGAATTATTATTCACGAATGAATTGAAAAGGCCAACATAAAGATTCCACTAAGGGGAAAGCAATCTCTACCAATAATTAACTAATGAGCAACAAGTACTAATTGCCAATTCTTTTCGATGCCCCAAGGATACCCATGTAACAAAGGAAACTTCTTTTTCTAATCATCTCAAATTTATTAACCCGACTAACCCAAATTTTCATTGTGTAGAGCTAATTAAGGGGAATGCTAGATTTAATAATGTTATTTTCGATGCCTTCAAATACATCCCATGTAACACAAGAAGCTTTTTGTTATCCGACCATCTGGTATTCGAAATTCATTGATCCGACTAATTCAAATTCGTGTCGCATAAGACCTTGAACTCAATGACATACTAATTCAAAGACCTTGAACTCAATGACAGACTAATTCAAATTCGCATCACGTAGAGCCGATTCATGGAGAAGCAATCCCTACTAATAGGAGTATGGGTACAATACGAGCTACGTGTTCAATCAAACTCAATAGTTGTGACTCAAACATACACAAATAGTCCAAGTAAAAGAATACATATTGCAGTAAAACGCAGATTCAATAAACAATCATCAGAACAACAATATATAATAAAGTGATGTCCCCGATGGAACACTTCCATGTATCATAAAAAACTCAATGAAAGCTAGAGACTCTTTTCTATAAAATTGCTATTAAAATTAAAATTAAAAAAAGAAAACTAATAAAAACGTTCTTATATGATTGAGCGCAAACACTATCCCGTTTAAGAATTAAATACGAATTACACAGAAAATATGACAGAAGCCTTACAAACTTCAACCTCGTTTAATAAAAAAAAAAGACGAAGGAAAAGAATGTCGCGACCCATTCAGATCAAAACATCAAATTTAATATTCCAAAAAAATATAAAACTTAGGCAAAGTATTATCCCAATGACAAGAATAGAAGATTTTGAAACTAATAATTAATCAAACAGCCTAATACTAAAAGCAACTGAAAAAATCTTCAGATAATGTGGAGAAGTAAAGAAACTTTATGCACAATTGATTGATTGAGCAAATGAAATTTTGCTTATTTGCAGAAACTTGCTAGATGTGGCGCATAGACCGAGATGAACGATTGTGGCTACTTAAATCTGAAATTTCTTTCTTCCACATTGCTTCTAAATGCTGAAAGCATCTCAATGGTCTAATTACCTGCATGTAGCAAATTATTCATGATGAGAAGAGGCATTGAAGTATCAAAACAAAATAATAGGTCCTCTTTATAGTGGTCATCCTCTATAACAACATTTCACTATAATGGCCAAGTTCTTTTTGAAACCGACTTTTTATGCTATGTTATATTATATGTTTTCTATAGCAGTGTTGACTATAGCAGCCAAAAGGTATCCAAACAAACGACGCTGTTATATAGGATTTGACTGTATGTTGCTAACTGCAGTAAAGGTCACAGCCATGGCCAGATTAAGGTTCGGTATGATGCTGGCTTAAGATGAATTTAAATGTGAAACACGATTGGTCAGTGATTATTCATATAGTCGACCCAACTTGCTGATACTGAAGGGCCATTATTGAGTCAAACAACGAAACCGAGCAAAAGAAGTCATATGTAAGCCAGTGTTTAGGATGGCGAGAGGTGTGGCGACAAGGGCTCGCCTCACGCCTCATGGCGTGGCGAGTGCCTTTTAGAAGCGAGGCGAGAATTAACACAAAAAATTAAAATATTAAATATGCATATATAAATACCCAAAAATTAAAATACTCAACAAAATGCTAGCAAATATTTCAATTGAAAAACTAAAAGAAGATAGTTGATACTACATAGTCTAGAAGTCTCCAACTAGATCTGCCGGAACTGGGTCACCGGCTAGCTGCCGGAAAAGACAGATCTGTCTGAAAAAGGCTAATCTCCTGCAGCGGCTGCCGGAAAGTCAAAGAAAGAAAGAAGAAAGAAAAGGAAGAAGAAGAAGAAAAGAAACAGGGTTTACCTGAAAACCCTAGCAGCAGCAGCTGAGGAAGATGGAAGACGAGACAACTGAAAGTGAAACCCTAGGTAAAAAATAATCTTTTGCTCTCTTTTTTCTTTTGTTTTAAGTTACACACATTTTTTTTTTAAAAATAAAAGGTGTCGCCATTCGCCACAGCTCGCCTTTCCAGAAACGCCACGCCTTGGCTGTTAATGGCGGCGAAGGCTCGCCTTCCTAAACACTGATGTAAGCTAAATATAACTAACTCATCCACTTATATTACACCAACCAAGCAAGACTCTTTTGCAGTTTACTCATTCGCATACAGTGGCAGCTTCGAAGAGGTCATATATCAATTCTCTTTACCGAAACATATACAGGAAAGGGGTCTGTGCACCAATATCCGCCATAAAATACCAAGCCATAACATGTGGCGTAGTAGTAGTTGTTGTACCAACAATTCAAATACAAAATTACATGCCATATTTCTAGTGAAGGATTACATAACACCGACAGATCCACCTATACTACTACAGTAAAATGGAAATAACTCCAAGAATCAAGGGGAAAAAGGAAAAAGAGAAAAAGAGAAGAAAAGGAGACTAGCTCAAAACAACATACATACTTATGCTGGAAATTCTAGATGATACATATCTGCTTCACATGAGCTACTTACCAAATCAGAGCCTGGATATTGTTTTCAGTAGAAGTCTATATTTCACAAAAGCATGCAACTCAAGTGATATAGCTCATACGTCTCTAGAAATGGCAAATAGTTTGGTTCATTGATGACTAAAATGTGAAACATATAAACACCAATCACATACTTAAATGCACAGAAACAGTCAGAAATTTTACCTTCCAATGCTTGTTGCGGTCAAACTTTTTATAGATGGACTCGAGCCTTGGGATAATTTGCTTGAAACTTGGACGCTTTGCTGGCTTCTCATTCCAACACTCTTCAATTAACCTGAAAACCAAAATCACCCTTAAATATTACCACATTGGAGACAGCAACAAATCAATGATCATGAAATGGTAAATTTTCTATTAAAAACAGAAAATGAGGACATTTCCAACTGATTTATAGTAGCAACTGATGAAAAAATAGGACTTACTCTTTCAGTCCATGGGCATAAAACTTGGCCGGGGCTTTAAAAGGAGGGCGCTCTTTAGCAGCATATAGTTTAGGTACGTCATTTTCTTCCTTCGCATGGAAAGGCGGGTAGCCTTCAATCATCTAAAATAAAGCACATCACAAAGATAAAATTTACCACCCACTAAATTTTTATCAAAATAAAATTACTTCAAAACTTTTGCAGATATACAATGTACATAGATCAGATCAGGATTTAAGTAAATGGTAAATGTGAGCTGCAAAGAAATGATACACTGGGATTTAAAAAAATATAACATGAAGTACATAGTGCCTAACATAATAATTGTTTTTAAAATTCACCGTTTAAACATAAAATAAGATAATTATATACAATATGGTCCCACAAGAGTGCAAAATGCAAACGAAACTGTAGTTCATCAAATTTTAAACATTAACCAGATAATACAAAATCTTACCTCTTGTAAAATTAAAGCAAATGAAAATACATCAACTTTGGTATCATATTCCTCATTCCGGAAAACCTCCGGAGCTACATATCTGCCTATTTGTTGCACAAGAATTTAAAAGAGGAAAAAATGAAAATGTTAGAAGAAATCCAAATATCTGTTCTCAAATATCAATCAACATGATCAGATCACAACATCTCAAAAATAGCCCCTTATGTTTAAGGTCAATTCAAAATAGTCCCTTATGTATGCACTGAACAATTTTGGTACTTTAAGTTCACCAAATTTAACACTTTGTCTCTTTCAAATATTTATTGAAACTCTGTCGGCTAGATTTGATGAAAACAATGAAAAAAAGGACAATAGAGGGAACTCATATATTTTTTTTTTAGGTAAAGGTAACTTAGAGGGAACTCATATTTAGAGGTACAATTTTAGTAATTTTTGCTATTTTTGATTTATTTCTAGAGTCTATTGCAGCTTATTAAGGTGGAATTTCTGCTATTTTTTTAATCTTCTTGGTGTTTATAATTAAAATAATTTTCCAACTGTGTAGATATTTGACGGAGACTAAAAAGTGTATACTTTTGGCAAACTTAAAGGACTAAAAGTCTAAAACTGTTCAGTGCATACTTGAGGGACTACTTTGACCCTACTCTCAAACATAAGGGACCATTTTTGTCATTTTCTCAAGGAATAAAGGATGATTGAATATCTCAAAGAAGCAGTACTCACGATAACTGTCTTCGTATGTTAGAGGTTTGTCTTCTTTGACCCTTTTTGTAACTTTCAGTAACTTGCTTACTCCAAAGTCAGCAACCTTCAGATGTCCGGTATCATCCCGCAAAATATTTCTGTTATCTTACTCAAAAATAATAAACTATTATTTGCATGAAGAAACTCAAATCACAATATGAAAGCTTTATGGTAATTGATTCTACTCAAAAACTTAGCTAGGAGTTAGTATAGACCAATGTAGAAGGGAAACTTACGAAGGCTCAAGATCACGATGAATAATTGCTTCTTTATGTTCGTGCAGATAGTTCATTCCCCTACAACCAAATATTATATATGAGAATTTTTATACTCAACAGTAATACTCCAATTTATAAATATTGGTCAATAGCACGGAGTGGATGTGAACCTCGCGATGTCCATTGCAAATCTGAGAGCTTTAGTTGGTTTAAGCGCTCCTTTTTTATTCAAATATTCACGGAGATCACCCTGGAAACATGCAGCAATGGAAAAGTCAGTTCGTAGCAATAGCGTTGGAAGTTTCAAACATATTACTTATTTTAAAATAAGAAAAGAGAAAACACAAAAAAAAGGAGAAAACAGAGAAACAGATCAACAGGAGAAATGGATTGAACTATAAAATTCAGCCGAGAAAATGACAAAAATGGTCCCTTATGTTTGAGGGTAGGTTTAAAACAGTCTCCTAAGTATACACTTAACAGTTCTGGCCCTTTACGTTTGTCAAAAGTTAACACTTTTTAATCACTGTCAAATAGTTATCGAACTTTGATGGGAACTATGAAAAAAAAGGAAAGTAGTGGGAACTCACATTTAGAGGAACAACTTTTGTACTTTCTGCTATTTTTTATTTATTTCTAGAGTCAGGTGAATTTTTTTATATCTTTTTAGTGTCTAATGCAGTTTTTGTGTTGCATATTTTAGGATTTGATAGGACATTTTTTATATTTATGGTTGACTTTTTTTTCATAATTCCCGTTCTATCCGACAAATTTCCGTAAATATTTGCGGACATTAAAAGTGTTAACACTTTTAACAAACTTAAAGGACCAAAAGTGTTCAATGCATACTTAAAGGACTATTTTGGACCTACCCACAAACATAAGGGACCACTTTGTCATTTTCTTTCAGAAATGTTGTCAGTATAATTATGCATATTGGTTGAGTTAATAAGTAAGACCTTTGGTAAGTATTCAGTCACTATCATCATAGGACTACTTTGTGTTACAGCACCGAGAAATTGGACCACATTAGGATGTCTTATCTTCTGGAGCAAAGCAAGCTCATCTCTAAACGCGCTCCTGCAGAAGCAATAATATTAGAATATAAATTATTTTTTTAAAATAAATAAATGAGAAGAGCTAAACAATGTGAAGCAGCAACTACGGTTTTCCCCTTGTAAGGATAGAAAAATAGAAGTAATATCAGTTTTAAATTACTCACATTTTATCCTCATCAGCAATCACATCCTCCCCAAACTTTTTTACAGCAACTTGTATTCCACGCCATAAGGAAATTTGGAAGGTTCCCTATAATATCTTTGGTATCAGCAGAGAAGTAGAGAGAAATACAACAGTACAATTAAATAGATAAGACTATGAAAAAGAAAAGGCCAGTACATATTTTCGGGTTGGAGAATGAAACTAACAATGACGGGAGAGATGGAAAATGAATTTTGATGTATAGTTCCATAGGGGGAAAAAGGACTAGCGGATCAACTGAAAATAGCATGCATGCAAAAATCTCTACAAGACACTAGAGTGGAAACAAAATACATTACCTTGCTCAACTCAACGCTATCAGTGAAATCAAGTTCTTTAGCATCAATCTCGTATTCTGGAACTTCACGGCAAGTGTTAACATGCATGGGAGCCATCTGGATGAAAATTAGTTTAGACAATCAAAAATGACAAAAATAGTCCCATACGTTTGAGGGTAGGTTCAAAATAGTCCCTTAAGTATACACTTAACAGAGTTCGCTAAATATTTTACAGAGACTAAAAGTGTTTAACTTTTGGCAAACTTAAAGGACTAAAACTGTTGCATGTTACCTTCTAAAAAAAGGGACCAAAACTGTTAAGTGCATACTTGAGGAATTTTTTGAACCTACCTCAAACATAAGGGACCCTTTTTGTTATTTTCTCTCAAGCCAAGCAATTCTTAACACAACATGAAATAAAAACTTTTTCCCTGATCAGTAGCTACTAGCTAGAATGGAATAACGAACTTACTGGGGGCTTGGCACCATGTTTCTCCAGTAGCTTAATCACCACATTATTTTTATAATGTATTGCATCTGCCAGGGGCTGTTCAAGCAAATATTAGATTGTTGCCAAAAATGTAAACTAACAAGGAAAAACAGGACACTCAAAATTTTCAGATTGCGTCCAACTAAAACTGTCCTTAATACATTTCTACATTCTTTAGATTTTCAATGATACATGAAGGTGAAATTCCTTTATAAATAACTCTGAGGTGCAATACTCAGTCAGGTGCATGAGATTGCACAGCATTAATATGAACCAAAAGTGACTTAAGCCTATGTTCTAGCGAATAAAATCAACAACCGAATTCTTTCTATCTGACTAAAATTGCTATGCAGAGTTACCCTTACCCAATACCTATGCTGGTAGCAGGTAGCAAGGTAGCAAGTACACGGTGGATTTGTAGTGTCCAAATAATAACCGTAAAGGTAAGACGGGCTAAAGGAGGGGAAAGAGCTGTCAATTCCGAAAAACTACCCTCAATAACTAGCTACATACCCAAAAAAGAACCTTTTTTAATTCATAAGCTAGATACCAAGAAGTAACTGTACCAACAAGAGCAAACAAACAGAAGATCATAGTGATAATCAAACATCAACAAACCAAATGGGCTAAAGGAGGGAAATAGCTATCGATTGAGCAGTACTACTCTCAATACCAGCTACATACCCAAAAAAGAACCTTTTTTTTATTTCATAAGCTGGATATCAAGAAGTAAATGTACCAACAAAGATCATAGTGATAATCAAACATCTACAAACCAGTGGGGTTGTCATCATATCATATTTTTCTTTAATCAAGTAAAAGGTTTCATTGATATTATCAAGGCCATTAAGGCCGTATACAAGAGATATACCAAGAAAGGAGAGACCTACAACAAATGGTTCTCCCCAAAAGACACCCAATCCTCTATACAAACAGGAACTACAAAGGTGCACCAAAAATAAATAAGGGAAAGGAGACTACTTCTCAATTGAGCAAAGCTCATTTCCACCCCTTCAAAAGCTCCCCTATTTCTCTCTTTCCAAATGACCCACAACAAAGCAAGAGGGGTAACATTCCAAGCCTTGCGCCTTCTTTGCCTAACTCCACTCTTCCGGCTGAACATCAACTCCTTCACAGCTTTTGGCATAACCCAAGATACACCAAATCATCTAAAAATATCCCACCATAACCTCGTGGTTAGCTTGCAGTAATAGAATATGATCCACGTCCTCACCTGTCTCTCCTTACATAGGAAACACCTGCTTATGCAAACAACCTATCTTTTCCTAAGATTCTCCGCTACCAATATCACCCCCCCCCCCTCGCTGACAACCATGTGAAAAACACACCTTAGGTAACCATGTGAAAAACACATTTGTCCTCCGCCCTAACCTGAAGCTTCTCATAAAAAGACTTGACAGAGAACACTTTGTTATTTCAAAAATCCCAACTCAAAGCATCGGGTCTATCCACTGGCTCGCATAGCTTATGGAGTAAAGCTAGCAATATTTGAAGCTCGGTCACCTCTCAATCATGGTAAGGCCCCAAGAGTGGCCTAAAGATTGTAAGTGCTAGAGTGATAATCCTGGGAACTAAACTTTGAATCCCACTACCGAATACGTATGCTGGTATGAGCTAGCAAATAAGCAATACAAAGGTCTCGTGTTTATGTTGCGTGGAGGACTTGTGGTATTCCGGTAAACCACCCCTTACTTCTTAATAGATGTCAATTAAGCAATACTACTCTCAATAACTAGCTATATAACCAAAATTAACCTTTTTCCATAAGCTACATACCCAAAGTAACTATACCAACACCACCAAACCAACAGAAACTCAATAGCGAATCAAATCAAACATCAATAAAAATTGCCAACCAATAGACATGTTAGATACCAAGAAGTAAGGGGTCGTTTGGTTGCTGGTTAGGAAGTGAGTTATACATGTATTAAACATGCATAACTAGTACCATGTTTGGTAGCATTTGCTATGTATAAAATTCAGCACACCAAGTACGGTATTCGGTTACTTGGTTTACAATTCCGAATAATTAATACAAGTACAAGTTATGAGAGAATCTATATATTATTTTATGCAGAGTAGAAAATGAAATTACTAATCCCTTCATAACTAAACTCTTCATAAGTAATTCTTGTATTACTAATACTTGCATAACTTTAAACAGCAACCAAACGACCCCTGATTGTACTAACAATAGCAAACAAACAGAAGCTCATAATAATAATCAACAAAACAAAATGGGGTTAATCATCATACCGTGCTTCCCCACCGATCTTTCGGATCAACTTCAGCCCCATAATCAAGCAATAGCTGGACAACATCACTAGAACCTTGACAAGAGGCAACATGAAGTGCAGTCCTCTTATCAATATCTCTAAAATTCACATCAGTCCCACATTCCAAAATCTCCTTTATCCCTTCTATATCACCCTCATTCGCCGAATACATTAACCTTACCCTTGGATCAATAACATATTCACTATCCTCTTTTTCAGCTCCAATTGTTTCCCTTTCTGGTGCTAATGAAGATTGCTTACCTAATTTGAATCTCACCAGTGAATTCGGTTCCATTTTCGATAAAAATGAACACAAATTACACTACCCCTAACAATTAAATCTGCAAAAAATGTACTTAAAGGGACCTTTTTGAAACGTAAAATTGACTAAATAACAACAAAAAATACCCAAAAATAATCAAGAATCCATAATTGCAGAAGGGTATTAGCAAAAAATAGTAAATTTTGAGATATTTAAAGGTTTAAACAAGAACCCCTTTACAGATTAAAAGGGTTCTAATATAAGAATTTGCTAAATTAAGAAAAATAGTTTGTAACTTTAAAATTTGGAAATGAAAAAAGTGTGCTGTTGTCAGAAGCTGACTGTTGGGGAAAAAAGATTAAAAACAAATAGGAATGACAAAAAGAAAAAAAAAAGTGAAAATCTAGAAGCAACAAAAATATACTTCATCCGTCTCAATTTAAATGTCTTAATTTAACTAAACATAAAATTTAAAAAATAAAAAAATATTTTAAATCTTATAGTCTTACACTTGCTAAAACTTACTAAATATAGAAAGATACACTCTTTTGGGACAAATCAAAAAGAAAAGTAAGATACTTAAATTAAAACATAAAGAATATGTATATATATAATAGTACTTTGTACTTATATACTATTATATATTTAAAATATACTACCTCCATTTTAGTTCATGTTAACCTCTTCCTATATTTAGAAATGACTTATCTTTATAACCATATAAAATTTATGTGATTCATTTAATACTATAAGTTTAAAAATCTTTTTTCCTCGTGTCGAGACAAACATGTTCACATAAATGAAAAAGGAGGAATATTATACTCCCTTCAGGTTAAATTGTTATTCTGTTAGATTGTTACGTAAAATCTTCAAGAACACAAAAGGATTGTGATCAGTGTGATGAATGATCGAGTGAATAAGAAACTATAATCTTGTTTCCTTCTGCGGTCAAACCTTCCTAAAATAGTATTGTAGGTCCGAATTTTTTTATTGTTATAGCGAATGAATGTCTTATGTCTATAATAGCATTGACATTAAATAATATTTCACTATTATAAACAAAATAAATACATAAAATCTAATTTTTCATTTTAACTGTCAAATCGCAGCTTAATCACATTTTGTATAATGAAGAAAAATCTTTTAATGGTTGAAATATAAATTCATATAATCTTCTTTGTAATAAATAATGTATTAAGTATCAAAACAAATTTGGGCCCAAATTTTAAGTACCCAACCAGCCGATCCGACGGCCCACCTCCGTATTTAAACAAAAAAATAATCCGTTATAGAAACATCACCAGACTCCTTTAAATTAAAAAAAAAACTTTCATCGAGTTTTCAATCTCCAACCAGGCCCGACGACCATCTAGCTCTTTAAATAAAAAAACAGGCCCCTTTTGTTTTAAAAACACCACAAATACAATCCAAAAAAAAAATCTCCATTAATTATTGTAGAAATCTCAAGTTTCAACTTCTAAGTAAAGATCTTTTGGTAAGTTATTGTAATTTAATTGAAAACATTGAATCGAATAGTGTTTACTATACATTTATTTAATGTTTTGATCAATAATTTTTTTAATATTGATTAATTAGTTAATTTTAATTTTTCATGTGAATAAAAAATGGTCGATCTTATTTCTCGCACCGGATCCTGAAAAGTATAGAAACGGCCCAAAATGACTTTTCCATTGCCTCATGTTTCCAGGGTGATCTTCGTGAATATTTGAATAGGAAAGGATCGCTTCAACCAACTAAAGCTCTCAGATTTGCAATGGACATTTCGAGGTTCACATCCACTATGTGCTATTGACCAATATTATAAACTCTTTATGAATTGCAACACATTAGGTTTAAATATTTGAAAAAAGTAATTTTTTCGTTATGCATTCATTACTTATAAAACTTTTTTTGGATGTAAATTTCACATGATTGGAGTAATACTGCTTAGGGGTGAGCACGGGTACAGGAAACTCAGATATCCGATCGGACCGATATTAACGGATAGGTTTCGGATAGTAAAATTAGGAACCAATCAATGTAGGGTCCGATTCCGTCAAATAAAGACAGGGTACCCGGATCCGGAATCGATACCTGAAACCTATGAAATATTAAATATTTTTACTTTTTAAATTCCACTATTTTTTAGTTAATAAAAAGGAAAGAAAAAAATGTCATACCACTTACACCTCTCCCGCCTAATCTGAGACTAAACACGTCTCTCACTCTTCTTCTTCTTAGTAATATGGTAGAAAAATGTATAATTGAGTAGAAAGGAAATCAAAGCAAATCAAGATCACTCATATGTCAAATAATCCCAAACTAATAGATGCAGACGATATGAATACTCTAAATTCACTTTGCTCTACTTCATCTCGTATTGAAAAATCAATTTATCTTTTGAGTCAAATTAGAGGTTGCCCACTATTAATTTCTTTTACCTCCTATTATACCAAAATAGAAATATAGTCCTCCTTGGTGTTAATAAATAACGTGGTACTATTATGATTGGTTAAACCAAGCAGAAAACAATGGTTAGTTACATGTAAAGGCAGATGTGGATCATTAAGGATTGTAGCACTGAACTGATTATACTTTTATGAGCTGAAGTGAGTATACTTTTACAGGATACTCGAAAACCATACGATACGGGTAGTTTTCAGGTAATGATTGTTACGGGTAGGTTCCGGGTAATTATTGTTATGGGTAGGTTCTGAATAGTAAATTTAGAAATCGATTTTTTACTGGATAAAGTCCGAATATTTCAAAAAAATTAATATACCCAGACCCGCTCACCCCTAATACTGCTTAGCATAAGAATTCTCATATATAATATTTGGTTGTAGGGGAATGAACTATCTGCATGAACATAAAGAAGCAATTATTCATCGTGATCTTGAGCCTCTGTAAGTTTTACTTTTGTCTAGGGGTGTTAATGGAGCAGGGCAAAAGCAGGACGAGGCAGGTTAGGAACTTAACGGGGCAGAGCAGGAGGGTACTTAAAGGAAAATTGTAATAGGGTAGGACAGTTAATAGAACAAAACAAAGAAAATATTTTTCTAGTTTCATATAATTTAAAAATTAATTAAAAATGAATGACACATTTATTCTTTTAACTCCACCACCTATTGACAGATTTATTCCGGTGTCTGCACATTTACCTATTGTGCTTATGTGATAGTCACTCGATTTTTCCGGCAACACTCCTCGTTTTGCTATGATAGTTTGAAAAAGAAAAGTCAAAGTTTACATGGATAGAGATAAAGTAATGACAATTGCATGTAAATATCGTACAATTGATGCATATCTTCGACCAACACCGTCCAATCTTCTTCTTTTCTTGTTTTTCTCTTTCAGATTTGCCATTACTTCCATATTTGCAATTGATGAAGTTTTAGTCAGTAATCAATGTATAACTATTATATATTCGATGTATAATCAGTTTATCCTCATTGTATAATGTTTATACATAGATTATATATTGATTATATACTGATTATACTCGGAATATATACATAGACTATATATTGATTATACACTGATTATACATTAAGTTTTAATGTTTAATCGAATTTCATGTTGAAAAGTGAAAACAAAGAAAATAAAATAAAAGATAACATAAATGGGGTAGGATAGGACATTTTTTTGACAAAGCTAAACGGAGCAGGGCTGAGAGGGTCAAAATCTTAGTAGGTCAAAACTTTTTCACCCTATTGACATCCCTAATTCGGTCAAGTTTTCGAGTAGCAGCAATTATCATAAAGCTTTCATGTTGTGATTTTAAGCTTCTTCATGTACTAATAATTTATTAATTTTGAGTAAGATAACAGAAATATTTTGCGGGATGGTATTGGACATCTGATAATTTAATAAATTCAGGATTTTACGCGATGATAATCTGAATTAATCAAATTAATTCTGAATATCAAATAGTTGAAAGAAAAAGAAAAAGCTTCTTGTGCTACGGCGGTTGTCTTTGAAGTCATAGAAAAGAATTGGCATTAGTAGAGATGTGAAAAATTATATCATTAAATTTCATTATATTATGTCAAATTTTCCCAACACCTACATTAATACCAGTTATCAATTTATACTTGTGCAACCAAACAGATCGTGATGTTAGGAAATTATTATTACAATCATATATTTTTATAACAATCATTCTCTATAACAATATTATGCTTGTATCACCCGATTGATGTCCGTTGGATATCCATCAGACGGTAGAAAAGCATTGTATGATCTTCTAGCAATGGCCAAATTTGCAACTTCTGTAGGATGAAAATTATCATAGAAGACATATTGATTCCTATTGCTGCATGGAATTTCACCTTCTTTGCACTGTCCTTTAGCTATTGTGTCTGATACTATGCAGCATGGTGAGTCGAAAACTGTAAAATCTGAAGAAAAAACATGAAAATTAAGTAAGAAATTAGTTATCAACTAAATATCATTATTATATAAGCAATAAATTAGTTTGTTAATTCAGAGGCAGATCCAGAATTGATTGAGTTTGACTTTTAAAATTTTGACTGATTTATGCAAATGTCTCGGCCATTATACCCCTCATCTGTTAGATTTGTCCAAGGTGGACATCCGATCTTACGTGATAATGACATTTAATGAGGTGAATACTACGTGGCATGCCAACTCAACACCCCTAATTCATTTTACCCTCCCCTTTATTTGTTATTCCATCACTAAATTTCCTTCCCCTCCACTACCATTATCACCATCACCGCCACCACGACCAACTCTCCATTTGTCCCTTTATCTATTCTTCTCCATTAAACACAAAAACAGAACTAAGTAACAACTAGCAAAAATAAGTCTCGTTATGCAACAAAAATGATAACTAAAGATAAGATGACCACCTGCGAGGAATTAGGAAAATTGAAAATTTGAGAAAAAGGGTTGATGGTGACAATGGTAGCGGAGGGGAAGGAAATTTTAGTGGTGGAAAAACAAATAGAGGTGAGGGTAAAATGAGTTAGGGTGTTGAGTTGACATCCACCTCATCAAATGTAATTGACACGTAGGTTCGATGTCCACCTTGGACAAATTTAACGGATGAGGAGTATATTTGATCCCAAAGTATAACGGCGTAAATAGGCTGAAAAAAAATGAACAAACGACGAACTCAAAGTACATCGAAGAAAATGATGTAATTTGTTTAATTCTAAAATTAGGTATAAAATTAAATTCGATATTTGAATGTAAGAAAGTTTAACAACATACGATTTTAAGGAATAAAAATAATATCACAATTAATACTTTACTATATAAAAATATAAAAAAATTGAATCAAACGTGAATAGAATATTTTTTTTTCAAGTAGGACAGGCCTGAGTAGGGTTGGCAATAGGGGTAGGATGGTTAGGCTTGTTAGACCAAAGATTAATTTTTGCCAACAATTAAATTCCATTTAATTAGTCCCATTTCATTGCGTTAGATTTTCTTCAATTTTGTCATATTAATTAATATTCCCTCCGTTTCAATTTATATAACCATATTTAAATGTACATGAAATATATGAAAATATTTTGTTGAATTTAATGATATTAAGTATGTTATAATATTTGTGTGGTTAGGAGGCGAATCTAGCTTGTGACCTATAGGTTTATCTTATCTAATAATTTTTGCTCAGACCCTGTATATATATTAAGAAATTTCACTAAATATCTCTGATTGTTATGAACTCAGTGATCATTGTATATTAACTTGAGGTTATTATAGGAACTCATTGACTTTAAATTTCGGATCTGTCTCTATGTGTGACTATAAGATTTTTGAAACTTGTCGTCTTAATATTTGTGTGGCTATAAATATGTCATTATGGCCAAGTCTATATCAATTTTAATTTAGAAAAATATAAAAGTATAACAAATGAAGAGTGAAAGAAGTAAACCTACCATTTGGGGGACCCCCAGATGAAATGCTAGTCTGATTTAAAATAATAAACCTTGCACCAGGAAGATTAGTGTTCAAATCATCAATTTTAAGCTTTAATTTGTCATTAAATAGCTGCACATAATTATTTATGAAATCAACACATCCAGATGCATTTCTTCCAAATACTCTGGTCTCCTCTGGTAAGCACCCTAAAAATCCAATATTTGATACTGCCACCTTCCTTGCTCCATAGCCATGCAGAGTCTAAAACAATACCAAAATATTAATTCAAGAAAATATCTATGAAAATAGGAGTATCAAATTCGCAGGTCGTTTTAAATTTGGACGAGTTAAAATAAGTTAAATTAATATTCACCCGACCTAACTTGGACTGAGTCAAGTTAAGCTGAATATTGGATAAAATTCACAAATAATCACTTTTCAGTATCTATAATTGAAAAATAGCTATTATGATGGGGTATTAAAATTCACAAATGAAACTCCGGAATATATATTTGTCATGAAATTTCACCAGTGAAATTTGCTTCTCCATAACGTCTAATTTTTAAAGATGGGGATGAAAAGTGGCTAGTGACGCTATTTCAATCTACTATCGGGTAAAATTCTCAAATAGCCACTTTTTAGCGTATGTAATTGAAAATCAACTACTATCATGGAGTTCCAAATTTTACATGTGAAAATCTAGGACATTATCATGTAGTTTCACCTATGGAATTTGAAATTGTATAATAATTGTAAACGTATATAATATGTAAATAGTACTTTGTCAACTCTACCTCATAATTAAAATATATTCTATATATTGTGTAAATATAATTATGGTAAGACTATGATTTCTATTGTATAAGGGATGAATATTGTACTCTATATATACTTTGATATTAATGAGAAGACTCCATAAGGGAGATTAATATCATCAAGCTGATGGATCGGCCATTGTTTGTTCATGGCAATGCTCAAAACTGTGCGAATGGTAGCCGGTTTGACAACCGGGCTGAAGGTCTCACCACAATCAATGCCCTCCTGCTGATTTGTGTCATTAGCCACAAGTCGTGCCTTATACCTCTCAAGATCTCCAATGTCTCTGAATTTGTGACGAAATAGCCACAGACAACGAATCACATTCACCTCCTCAGGTCTAGGTATTAGATCTCATGTGTGATGTTTAGTTAAAACATTGAATTCCTCAGTCAGAGCCGCATTCCAATTAGGGTCTTGTTTATCCAATATAGGGTTCTTGGGAATTGGAGAAATGGTTTGGGTAAACAAGTTAAATTGGACTTTGGGTTTGAAGATTTCATGTTTGTCACGAGTTTCCATTTGGTGAGTGGAGACAGTGGGAGGCTGTGTCGGCTGAGTGGGAAGAGCCGAGACTGAGGGATCGGTTGGATAGGGAGAAGGAGGAGGTGACGTTGTCGGAGGCGCTGCATCGCCGTGATCAAGTGTCGCGGCGCTGGAGGAATTCTGCTCGCAGGAGTTTTGGCGCCGTGGCGCCAAATCACAAGCGTCGCGCTGCCGCCGATCGACACCCTTCGAGTTCAGCCGCGGCACGACTGGGCTACGCGACAAGAAGAACTATCGGGAAAGACCTTGATTCTGTGGCAGTGCTATGATCTAGTTGACTGAGAATAGGGATGTCAATGGGGCGGGGCGGGGGCGGGGGAAGGGTATCCCATACCCGTACCCACCACCTAAAACACATCCCCACCCCCGCCCCACCACCCATCACGGATAGTAATTCTTCCACCCGCCCCACTTACTTCACGCGGATATCCACTTACCCGGCGGGTACCCATTAATAAAATGCTCAAATAATGTCTAGCAATTGTTTTAGTCACCAAAATGAAAGTTATATAAGAAAAAGGAAAAAAAAATGAACCTTTCCACTATTGTGTATCGAATATCAATTCTAAGCCTTGTCAAAATATTATGAATATTAAAAAACAATAAAGATGAAAATATTTAACAAAAAAAGGAGAACAAAGAGAATAAGAAAAAGAAACGTGGTGCATTACGGTGCGGGTTAGCTCAAGTCACATTTTAAATCAAGAAAGGGTCAAATAAATTTGTAAATAAATTAATAGATGATACAGATATGGGCGGTGTGCGGTCGGTATGGTACGCGCGGTAGCGGGCGGTGCGGTCTTATATGAAATCCACCCCCGCCCCACTACCCATTGCGGATAGCACTTTTGATACCCATACCCGCCCCACCACCCACAAAACCATCCCTCATACCCGCCCCAATTGGAACGGGTGCGGGACGGTACCCGCATTTACCCGCCCCATTGACATCCCTAACTGAGAATGATGGGAGAGATGACAGACTCGTCAAGAAAAGAGTAATTCGGTTTTTGGAACTTTTAAGATTCGAAAACGGGAATGTGGTATCGTCGAATGTGACGTGACGAGAGATGTGGATCTGACGAGTGGACAAGCTATAGCATATATAGCCCATATGGTTCGGTGGGAAGCCTAGGTAGACACATGGAGTTGACCGAAGAGCTAGTTTGTGAGGGGCAGTAGAGGCAAGGTTAGGATAGCATAGACAACCGAATATCCGAAGATGTAGACAACCGAATATCCGAAGATGCTCATAAGATGGGACTCTATGATAGAGAATTTCGGTAGGGGTCATATTGTAAAGAGTGCTAGTTGGGAGAATATTGTGTACTGTGATAACATCTATGTCATCTATCTTTCCCATAATCATGTTCAACATCAGCGAACCAAGCACATTGAGATAGATCTACACATCGTTCGTGAGAAAGTTGCGCTAGGTCATGTCAGAGTGTTACACGTTCCATCATCCTATCAGTATGCAGACATATTTACCAAAGGACTTCCCAGACAGTTATTTCTTAACTTCAAATTCAGTCTCAGCTTCCGGCCTCATCCCGCTCCGACTGAGGGGTGTGTAAACGTGTATATAATCTTTTGTCATCCCTACCCCATAATTAGAATATATTCCACATATTGTATAAATATAATTACGATAAGACTATAATTCCTCTTCTGTATAGGTTTAGGATTCCTATTGTATAAGGGATGAATATTGTACTCTATATATACTTTGATATTAATGAGAAGACTCCCTAAGGGAGATTAATATCATCTTACAATAACACATAATTTTAAGAAATTGACAAATTGTCGCTATTTCTATCTAAATATTAAGTCATAACACAATCCGTCCAACTTAAATATTTATTTTCTGATAACTTGTTTAATTACCAACAAAACTAATAAACCGATAAAACAAAAAAAATATGATTTGAAAATATATTTTGACAAGTTTCTTAGTATATCATTTCAACCCAACTTTTAGATTGACAACTTGACTCTATCCAAGTTGATACTTGACATGTCATAAAAATATGCCCAACTCTCAACCTACTCAAACTTAGACGGATTGCATCAATATGTTTCGTGAACTAATTTTATCACTCCTATTTGAAGTAACATTCCTGGAAAGTAAAACAAAGCAATAAGTAGTGATTAAATAGTACAAATTACCTTTAGTTGTCTTGAAAATTGTTGAACAAGGACATCTGCATACTTTTCTGGTGTGTACAAAAGACTACTTGGGTAATATTTGGGCTGTAAATAATTGTTGAGGTAATCATTGTTGCCCATATCAACAGTGTAGAGGCATTTGTTTAAGATATTGTTAGCTGCAGTAACATTATTTCCAAGTAAGGAAACAATTCTTAAAGTTGTGACTCGATGGTTCAATAGTTGCCTATTCATGCTGATTCGATCACCCTATAACATAGTCAATTTCGAGAAATTAATTAGTGTCACAATTACATGCAATGAAGTGAAAATGGAAACCATTTTTATTTTTTGAAACTATATATTGTTGAGTAATCTCAAACATATATACAAGCAACAATATGAAATAATAAAACCAAAGAATGGGATAGTAGGAAAATAATAATAATGTTGATAAGAAAAACTAGACAACATTCGACTATCTACTAACATTCTATCATAATCTTCGATAAAGTCAAAATTTTGATAAAGAGGTTTAAAATATCTAAAAGATCATACGTGGAATTTGAAGTTTTGAACCGTCTTTCTCTTATGTTGAGGGAATAACAAAAATTTATACAAGAAAAGTAACAGTATATGCTCGAACATTACAATGAAAATGTGTTGAATTAAGAACAGAGTAGTAAACGTTTTAATTATGAATGATTTATTTTATCTCTACTTATAAAAGGTCAAGCTAATGCAATAGGCATTGTGATGCGAAGAGGTTTACTTGGTGAAATAGGACGAACATTTATTACACGTGTAAAGCATGAGAAGTACTAATCTATATTAAACTACAGATACACAAAAAGGGTGGAGATGTGATGGTGGGAGGGGTTTAACGAAACTTCGTTCGTTAAAAAATTATATATTGTGTATATAAGTCAAAAGTAAATATCAGAATGATCACAATTAATGAGTTTTTTTACCCATCGATAGCCGGTCTCATCAAGAATTCCAGCAACTCCTGATCCATAATTGACACCTTTAAGAATTTCTGGGCCTCTTGCAGTTGCAAATGGTGGGATGAAACTATCAAATCCTACGAGTTCAGCTGCACGAAAGTAAAACGCCGTTAGTTATGGAAAGATGCAGGTTCAAAATTTGAAGTTTATAGGTACGATACAATAATAACTAAGTTCACGATAAACTATTTCTTGATATTTAATGAATATTTTAATACATATAAAGGATTTGAGTAAAAGTATTGTGTTCGTGTGAACCTGCAACTAATATTGAATTCACCACTGGTCAAGGGGGGGCGGTGCCACAGTTGGCGAAGATTCGATGGAAAATTATATTTCCTTTGTTTAGTGACGAAATCAGAAATATGTGTGTATGTGTGTGGAAAAAATTAACATTTGATCGATATACACAATATAAGTTTTTTATGTAGGGTATTCAACTGACCACTCTTCAGACAATGTAGTTCTGTCCTGAGTTTCATTTCAGGTGACATTAATTTGATTGGGCACACATTAAAAAAAAATTATCTAAAATAAGCCGTAGATATTTTGTGGATATAATTCATCTCAAATAAGAATTTTGAAACAAACTCATTTCTAAATATAAAAAATTGTCATTATTTTGATTTGGAGCAAATTAAAAAGAAAACGTATCACATAAAGGGACGTACACGTACCGGAGAATACTCTATATACATAGGTCAAATATTCCTTTTATCTTTATCTGTATAATAAAGCTTTATCAACCGACCGATAATCATTCATGTGCGTTGATCGGCGGATCGGATAAGACAGTCGAAAGAAAAAAAGATGATAGTAATATAGTTAGAGCAACGTGACTGACAGAAAATAAATTATGTTTAAAAGAACGTTAGAGTTTATATAGGTATTAAATTTTGAACACCATCGACCGCTTGACGTAAAAGAAAAAAAAGAAAAAAAGTTACAGAGAGAAAATTAACCTATAAAGTCAGCTTTATTGCGGCCATTGCTGAATCTTCCATTTTCTGGACCAGTGGGAAAATCAATGCCATAAGGAAAATAATTGGCCTTGGCTGTTGTTACAAGGTTATTGTTATTCCCATTATCAACTACAGAGTCTCCAAATATGAAGTAACATGGCACTTGTGGTTCCCCTTCTACCATATTTGGCTTTGAGCTCATAATAACAATTGAAATGATCAAAATGAACCATACTATATTCCCACATGAAGACATTCTTGAGTTATTGAATGAAATAGACCAAAGAAGAATGGGAAGAATGATGATAGATGCAAAGAGTCGAACTTAGACTACCTATTTATAAGGATATCAAGCATAACCACAACAACATATTCAGTAAAATCTCACAATGTGGGATCTGAGGAGGGTAGAATATACACAGATCTCACCTCCACCTTGGTAGGTAGAGTGGTTGTTTTCAAGGATAGAAAACATGTAAAAGATAAATAATTATTCAAATCGTGGTCCCGATAGATTCGCTTTCGCAAAGAGAAAATCGGTCGAAGTGCACATATAGTATTCAATTTTGGGACCAACATTTAAGTCATACTTGTAGTGCGTAAAAATTTGCAAGTTTACACATTTTGGTTGCATGTCTGAAGTTAGACTTATCATGAAATGTCTGAAGTTTAATGTGATTGAAGTTACGCATTTTTGCATGAAGTTCATGTACATATTGCTGAAGTTCAACTATTTCATTAAATCTAACTTCATACATCGTATAGCTGAAGACGTGTAACCTTTTTAATAAAAAAATAAATATATAAAAGTTAAATGGTAGTGTTCAAATAGGGTATCCCGTGAAATTTTTAAGAAGAAAACTATAAATCTCATAAATTAGTATTTATCATAAGATTACCTTAAAGTCAAAAACTCGTCTCACGTACGGTTTGGGCCAAGCCCGCCCTAAAGTAAGAGTGACATAAAAAAGAAAAAAGAAAAGAAAAAGGATCCACTATACTCAATAATTGCCTTTAGATTCCAAATCCATATGGGGAAGAAGAGACAATTGGAAAGAAAATTGTGGAAAAGTCAAAGCTAGCCTCTGGACATTGCCTTTTTTGTTCTTTGACGTCAAAATTGTGGAGATCTAAGTCAAAGAATATCACGTCATGGATTGGTAAGTTGCGTGGGTTAGTCTAGTTGTTGCAAATTATGGGAAAGTTATAAGTAGGGCGGCACGACATGGTAAGATCGGATTGGACCGACTCGAACCAGACTGAAGATCGAATATTTAGAAAATTAAGATCGAAGATTGGACCGAATTTATCGGTCTGATACAGTCCAAATCTTTTTCGGTCCGGTCCGATTATATGGACCGAATGGACTCTGTACCAGCAGTAGGGAAATATATAGCCTTATATTCATCAAATAAATCATTTAGGACTTGTTGAATATTCTCAAGCAAACTATCACCCTTCACTTCCCCATACATCTCATGTAAAGTCAATTGCAAACCAACCTTTTTCATTGTAGGATCAAGAATGACAGCCACATATATATATATATATATATATATATATATATATATATATATATATATATATATATATATATATATATATATATATTAAAAATATGGATCGGACTGCACTGCATCAAACCCGAAAATATAAATTAAAAGGACCAAAGACCGGACCGAAACTTACCGATTCGATTCGGTCCGGTGCTTTTTTCGGTCCGACCGAATTTTATGCAGCCCTAGTTCTACGTAAGGGCTTTGAATTTTATACCATGTGCTAAAAAAATAACGACCTTATAGTCGACGGAAATAAAAAAAAGGTTAGTATTCTATTGACCATCCTCACCGTTGTAGCTCCGCCCATATGCACTTAGGGAAAAAGTTTTCTTTTTGATAAAATAATTAAAACGGTTTTGAAAGTAATCCTTTAAATATTTTTAGTGTGCATAAAATTTAAGAAATAATTATTAATTTTGTGGTATAAAACAAGTCAAAGATATTTGTATGACTATAGATCATTTCGTTAAACGTAAAAAGGTAAAGTTTAAAATTAAATTATTATCAAATAAGAAAATGTGTCTTTTTTTTGTATGACTTAAAAGAAAAATGTGTCATATAAATTGGAACAGAGGGAGTAGAAGCTTAAGTCTCTGAAAGAAATAATCTCTTGATTATTCTTATTAATGAAAGACATATTCCTACTTTAGGAGAATCATATTCCTACTTTACATCTAAAACTCTATTCTATACAACTAAGATAATTGTATAATTCTAATTATGGTACAAGACTAAGTCTACCAAATATACAATATACAAAATAGGTAAATCCCGGATTCTGAAAATCCGGGTCGGCGCCGCGGCGCTAAGACCATTTTGTGGGCATTGTTTAACAGTCTCTCTCAAAGCTTAGGGAAATTGTAAGTAAATTTAATTAAAATTTTAATTTGATAAACATTAATGAAGTTCAATTCGACATAATGTTTTGACTTTACTGTTAATTATTTAATGGCTTAAAAAATCAATTTATGTTACTGTATTATAATTTAATTTATAATCTAAACAATTAGTTTATATACTCCATTAATTACGTTTGAATTCGTTTCTCAATCTAAACTATTGATGCTTGTATTTTCCTTATTCAATAATTTATTATGAATTTAATTTTTCAATTGTTTGATCGCATACACATAAATAAACATTAAAAAGTCGATTGAAGCTCAGCTTGACTAGCTCGACTCGGGCAAGGTTATAGTATTGTAGCAAATTTTGGTTGAACTAATTGGCTCGGGTTGGATTTGGCTTTAGTACTTTAGAAGTTTTATTAGTTGAGCCCCACTTAATACAACTTTTTTTATTGGTGTGACACCCCGAAAGACGTGCTCTCAGCCTAATAGCTTCGAGTGCAACTTGCAAAGACTCATGAATATTGTTAAACAGGGTCCAGCGCCGCGGCCCAAAGTCCATAGCACCGCAGTTCTACTTCCGTGAGCAGTGTTCGGATTATGTATATTTGGTATATATTAGAATTAGTCAGACTTTAATTACTATCAGTAATATTACCATTTATCAGATAGTTAATTTTATGTAATAGAGTTTTAGATGTAAAGTAGAATATGATTCTTCTATCAGAACTTTTATATATATATATATATATATATATATATATATATATATATGTCTTTAATCAATAAGAATAATCAAGGGATTAATTCTTTCATGGTATCAAGAGTCTAGGTTCTCTTTATCTTGCTTCCGCTCTTCAAAATCCCTCTAAACCTCTCGAATTTCTCCTCAAAACCTGAGCCTCTCTTCTTTCTTCCCCACAAATTCCCTTCTCCGAATCTTCGTGTTTTATTCACCATGACTGATAAAAATATGTTTCATCCTGCCCTCACAGTTTCTAACATCAAGAGTGTTCTTCCTATTGTTCTTGATCTAGAGAACGTCCAGTATGGGACGTGAGCGGAATTATTCAAGATTCATGCTATGACACATCAAGTTCTTCACCACATCATCCCTCCAGCTCCTGCTACGGAGGGTGATACGACGACTACAACGGTTTGCCCACCAAAGCAGGCGATCCAAACTTATAGGTCATGCTTGATACAAAGGTTCTACAATGGATTTATGTCACTATCTCATTGGACCTTTTACAGAAATTATGAAACCCAAATCCACAGCTATGGCGGCGTGGAATCGATTTCGTGATATCTTCCAAGATAACAGTCATTCTCGCATTGTTATCCTTGAGCAGGAATTTTCTAAAGTTGCTATGGAAAATTTTCTAATGTTTCTTCTTATTGTCAGCGACTCAAGGACTTGGCGGATTAACTTCGCAATATGGGTGCTCCTATGAGCAATAGTCGTCTTGTTCTTCAGATGGTTGCAGGTCTGTCAGAGGCCTATAACGGTGTTGCTTCGGTTATTCGTCAGAGTAACCCCCTGCTAGAATTTTATCAAGCCCGATCCATGCTTACATTGGAAGAAGTCGGATTGACTAAGAAAGTGGCTATTGGGGCTAGTCTTGTAGTCATGACAACTGAGTCCAATTTTTCTCCGTCCGGTCCCACCAACTCGAGCCACAATCGCAATAACGGTGGTGGTAAAAAGGCCCAAAATCGGAAAAACAATGGCAACAATCGCGGTAGCAACAACGGCAATCGCCAAGAATAAAGCTTCAGAGCCCACAGCTGGCCCTCGACGATGGTAATGGGTCCCGGCAAATGCCTAGCATCACAGCGCCACCGCACCTTAGTCTCAGGCCATGCCAAAGATCGCGCCCGCCTTCTTCCGTAGTCGGTTCGTGTCCACGGCTCGGAGTTCGCATCACATGGGCGGTGGCAACACCAATACTCGGGCCTCGGCCCCCTCAAGCCCATCACGCAACAAGACCCACACAGACCGATATTAAAGTCGCGATGCACACACTTGGCTTGACTCAACCGGGCCTAATTGGTACATAGACATAGGCGCCACTACTCACATGACAACCGACCAAGGTACTCTCTCGTCTTATTCCAATTTGAGCAGTAATCGTGATAAAATTGTGGGTAATGGCAATTCAATTCCAATTAAGGATTATGGTCATAAAACTTTATCCCCTCCTTATCCACCACTTGTCTTGAAAAATACCATTCATGCCCCAAAACTAATTAAAAAATTGGTGTTTGTCCGTAAATTCACCACTGATAAATAGAAACTCCAAGGTAGGTAGGTTTATCCTCACTCGATCGACTCCGGCAGTTATATCCAGTTTAAGTTCTGCTTCCAACTACCGATGGGTTCTATTAATTTTGATCCGTTTGGGTTTTCTGTGAAAGATTTCAAGACGAGGAGTCCTCTCATGAGGTGTGACAGTAGGGGGAATCTTTATCCAATCACATCAAGTCTCGGTTTCTCACGTCAGACCATGTCATCCACTTTTGCAGCTCTTGCTCCTTCCTTATGGCATGCTCGTCTAGGTCATCCGGGGTCGTCTATTTTATCTGTTTTAGATAAAAATAAGTGTATTTTCTGTAAGAGTACGCGTAGTACTCCAAATTATCAATCTTGTTCTTTAGGGAAAATTATTAAGTTGTCGTTTGTATCTTCGAATTTTCATACTTAAATGTCATTTGATATTATTCATAGCGATTTATGGACATATCTTATTCTTAGTTCTATGGGTCATCGATATTATATTTTATTCTTGGATGATTATTCTAAATTTTTATGGACGTTTCCAATTGCGAAAAAAACTCAAGTTTTTTCCATTTTCGTAAAATTTAGAGCTTTCATAAGAACTCAATTCGAACGGGAAATAAAGAAAATTCAATGTGATAATGGTAAAGAGTATGACAATGGAAAATTTATGGAGTTTTGTGCTCAATATGGGATACATTTTTGTTTTTCTTGTCCTCATACATCTTCACAAAATGGAAAAGCTGAATGAAAAATTCGTATCATTAACAACATTATCCGCACCTTATTGGTTCATTCTTCCGTTCCTCCATTGTTTTGGCATCATGTGCTACAAATAGCTACAGATCTACTTAATAGTCCTCCCTCTAAAGATTTGACATATTCTTCCCTCTTCAAGTATTATACAATAAGACTCTTTCGTATTCTCATCTTAGGATTTTCGGATGCTTATGTTATCCACTATTTCCATCCACCACAATCAACAAACTTCAGGCACGTTCTACTCCTTGTATATTTTTGGGTTATCCGTCAAATCACCGTGGTTATAAATGCTATGATTTATCTTCTAAACGAATCATCATTAGTTTTCATATTCTATTTGATGAGTCCAATTCCCTTTCTCTAAAGTAGAAAAACTCATACTCAGTTCGTATGATTTTTTGGATGATGATATCTCACTCCCTTATATTCTCCGTCATTTTTCAGATCTGTCACAAAGTTTGTCTCCAGCGCCGCGACCTTTAGGGGAGGCGACGTGATGCCTATCAGGCAGTAACCAAGTTTCAGAACCACCGTCGTCAGCGCCGCGACTCCAATGTTCCAGTAACCAACACAATTTTTTGTCGTCGTCAGCGTCGCGGTTCCAATCTTCCAGTAACCAACACAATTTTTTGTTGTCGTCAGCGCCGCAGCCCTTTGGGGATGCACTGCGACGCCAAAATTCCAGAGTCATCAGGCGTCCGGCTTTGCTTGATTAGGGATTAGGCTTAGGGAAGAATAAAGAGAAGATGCGGCTGCTTGAGAAGCTGTTGGGAGTTAGGAGGAATGCGCTCTTAAAGAAATGTCACCCCGCCTTTCAGAAAAGATAGACACAAGGAACGAGGATTGCCAAAAGGCGTTTGACAAAGTGAAGAAATATTTACTCAATCCTCCCATCCTGGTACCGCCAACGCCTGGTCGACCTCTCCTGATGTATCTGTCAGTAATGGAAGAGCCTTAGACCTCGGCGCCACGGCGCCTTCGATGGAGATTTTCGACAATTTCTCAAAATTCACCCAGAGTCATGGTCCAGTCAACAGGGTATTTTTAAACCAAAAAGACATTTTAATTTGAATTCTAATGTTCTTAAATCACCATTACCTCGTAATCATGTGTCTGCCTTAAATGACCCTAATTGGAAAATTGTCATGACCGGTGAATATAATGCTCTTATTGATAATAAGACGTTGGAGTTGGTACCTCATCCATCTTGTGTTAATATTATTCGGTCTATGTGAATCTTTGCTCATAAGAAAAATTCTGATGGTTCATTTGCAAAGCATAAGACTCGTCTTGTGGGTGATGGTAAGACTCAGCAGGTTGGTGTGGATTGTGGTGAAACATTCAACCCAGTGGTCAAGCCGGCTACCATTTGTACTGTGCTCAACTTGACTCTTTCAAAATCATGGATCATTCATCAGCTAGATGTGAAGAATACTTTCCTACATAGTGATCTCAAGGAGACAATGTATATGCATCAACCCTTGGGGTTTAGGGATACTAGATATCCTAATCATGTTTGTTTGTTGAAGAAGTCTTTGTATGAACTTAAGCAGTTTCCATGAGCTTGGTATAAGAGGATTGCTAATTATGTTTCGACTATGGGTTTTTCTCACAACAGGTCTGATAATTCATTATTCATATATCATCGCGGTTCTTCGATGGCTTATATTCTATTATATGTGGATGATATTATCTTGACTGCCTCTTCTGATGCTTTGCGAAAGTCTATCATGATAATGCTCAGTTCTGAGTTTGCCATGAAGGACTTGGGTCCATTGAGTTACTTTTTGGGGATTGCAGAACTCAAACGCAGTGTATTACTCTTATCACGTAAGTATGCAGAGATCATCGGCAGAGCCGGAATGTCATCCTCGTAAGTCCACTTACCTACTCTGATACTAAACCCAAGTCAGTCTGCCAGAACCGCTCTCCTATGAGATCCGACCGCCATCGTAGTCTTGCGCACGCCGCTTCGATCTGACGTTCACGCGACATGATATTACTTATGTAGTACAACAGGTGTGTTTGTTTATGCATGATCCCAGAGCTGAACATATGAATGCGGTCAAACTAATTCTTAGGTACATTCAGGGAACACTTGAGTATGACTTGCATTTGTATCCTTCGTCAACGTCAACACTAGTCTCATATACAGATGCCGATTTGAGTGGTTGTCCTGACACCAAACGGTCTACGTCTGGCTATTGAGAAGGCTATCTTGGTATATTGTGATAATATATGTGTCATCTACCTTTCTGGTATTCCAGTTCAGCACCAGCGTACTAAACACATAGAGATGGATATTCACTTTGTTCGAGAGAAGGTAGTTAAAGGACAAGTACGCGTCTTCCTTGTCCCTTCCAGATATCAGATTGCAGAGATCTTTACAAAGGATCTTCCCTCGGTCCTTTTTGAAGATTTTAGAGATAGTCTCAGCGTACGAAGATCGTCTGCTATGACTGCGGGGGTGTGTTAAATAGTGTTTAGCGTCGCGGCCCTACTTTCGTGAACAATGTCCGGATTATGTATATTTGATATATGTTAGAATTAGTCTTGTACCTTAATTACTATTGTAATATTACCATAATTGTATAGTTAGTTTCCTTATAGAATATGGTTTTAGATGTAAAGTAGGAATATGATTCTCCTATTGTAACTTGTATATATATGCCTCCATCAATAAGAATAATCAAGGGATTAATTCTTTCAAATATGATAGAAGGTTATTATAGGTCCTAGCTTGGTCATCTAGACACCCCGAATTAATTGTTGGGGAAAGAACGCAGGTATCCCCTCCAAGTAAAATATTTACTCGATCATATTCCCTTTACTTTCATACCCAAAACTATTTAGCCGAATACCCCTAAAATTATGATACCATGGCACTATGTGATATATACCATTAGGACTTCTTTCATTTTTTTCAAAAACACATATCAACCCTCTATAAAACTCATATGGTATATAATATACTGACATTGTATCATAGAGAAATGTTCATTTATTTAAAAAATACACTTTCCTAAAAAATACATCTATGATATCATCATCTTATATACATACATCGAGATGATATTATGGAGAACTTCTTCAATCGAGTCTTCCATGATACCATCATAGTATATACAATATACTAAGATAGTATAATGGTGAACTGCTCCAATCTTCAATGAGATACTCTCTTAGTCCTCCATGATTCTATCATGATATATACTATATATATATACGGAAATGGTGTCATGGAGGACTGCTTCAGTCCCTCTCTTAGTCCTCCATGATACCATCATTATATATAAATATACTATGATGGTATCATGGAAGAAGAGTTTTGGATGATGGGTACTAGGGTAAATATTTTCGATCGGCTCGGGTAAAATCAATTTACGTTAGGAGGAGGCGTAAAAAAAATTACATTGTAAATGCTATTTTTTTTTGTGAGAGACGGATCTTTAATTTATAGTAGTCCGAAACTTTTCCTCCAAAAAGGATTATTCAAATATGGAAGAGATATTTTTCACCAAGGAAATATTTTCCATCGAGAAAATATTTTTGAAATAAAACAAAATTATGGTTGAATCTAAATAAAGTAAGAAATCCAGGGCAAACCCTAACAAATCTACCCCTGACCTGAATTTTCTAGCAAAATAATATTGATTCTCCATCTTCATATAATCTCCATCAATGTTGTTTGTCATTGTTAAAAGTAGGTATGGTTGAAAATTTGAGTCTTGTGCTTTAAAAGTGAGAACAGATTGAAATTAAAGCCTATGCATTAAAAATAAACATGAGTTGAAATTGGCTCAAGCGTTTAAAATAAGGGTTGAAAATTTGAGCTCATACGTTAAAACTAAGTTGAAAATTGGAGCTCATGAATTAAAAAATATTTTTGTACTAAAAAATATGCTGCAACAGGATTGTTTAAAATTTGATTGAAAATCATCTCCACATGTAGTACTTTAGATATCTCTTTTTTGTGACAAAAATCTTTATTATCGCTGAGTTGGTTGCAACTTGAACTGATCCACCTTGAACCTATCTTCAACCACGTTTAATCATTGGCTCTAATACGACTTGTTGTGATCGAAATAATCATGACGTCATGCAGAAACTAATAATTGCAAATCTTGAACGACGATAAATCAGACGACAAAAAAAAAATACTAAAAATGCATAATATTATAATATGATTTGATCTAGTGGCCTACATATTGAAAAACTAATATAAAAAAAGAAAACATTAAAACTACGAGAGAATAATCTCTCCCTAAACGAGACTCTTTAATGACTATATTATGGATGTTATTGTGTTTTTTTTTTGTGAGAGACGAATCTTCAATTTACAGAAGTCCAAAACTGTTTCTTTCAATTATTCAAATATGGAAGAGATCTTTTCCACCAAGAAAACCTTTTCCATCAAGAAAATATTTTAAAAATAAAACACAATTATAACATAACCTAAATAAAGTAAAAAATTCAGAGTAAACCCTAATAATTTTATGTTGTTTTCCCATAATTGTTTCCATATATCACCATATTGATTTCATCTCCTTTTTTTAAAAAGAAAGGGTACGGCGAAATAGTAAAAGTGATAGAAAGGACAAATAGGAAAATTTGTAAAAAATTAGGCACGATTGGACTTTAAATCCCTATATTAATGCTAAACTAGATAGTTAGTTACGTTGTGAGTGGCTTTTATTTAGGGTTTGGTCAAGCAATTAATCATAAAACTTGGGTACAATTCTTTTGTAATTAATTGACTTTGCAATTTTTTTTTTTTTTTT
Organism: Przewalskia tangutica; assembly: GCA_029844215.1. Classification (NCBI taxonomy): domain Eukaryota; kingdom Viridiplantae; phylum Streptophyta; class Magnoliopsida; order Solanales; family Solanaceae; genus Przewalskia; species Przewalskia tangutica. The sequence continues at coordinate 2,789,622 of CM056719.1, forward strand.
TTTTTTGACGAAGGAACCCGCAGCCGCTACTCTTTCGAGTGCGCACAGGGTAAACCCCGGGCTGACGCAATAGCCTGCAAACCACGTCAGCCGATTAACCACACTTGACAAACCATGTGTGACAGGCTCAACCAAGAAGGTTTATGCAGGGGATCGAACTCGTGACCTTGCGGTCCCGCGCTCTACTGCTACACCAACTTGGCTACCCTTGCGGGTTTACTTTGCAATTTGTACTTTGTCAATGTTTGCATTTCTAGGAAGGCAACATGTCCAAATTTTATTCACTCATGTCTAATTACATACTAAGAGAAGAAAGGGGAAAGGACAAAAGTGGTCATTCTACCCAAACTAATGATAGCCAAAAGTTGCAAATTCAACACATAAGTTACACAAAGCACACTAGTAAAAGTCGATTAAATAACGACCACCACACAAATAGGTGTAAATTTAAACTAATTTGACTAAACGAACTATAAAAGTTGCAAATTCACACTAGTTACATCACAATTAGAAGTTGTATAAAATATGTATGCCTTATAGAAACTGTATCATTATTGTATAAAATATGTATCACTACTGTATATGTATAGAAAATGTATACATTATAATCACATATGCTTACTAATTATACACGTATCTTATGAATAGAATATGTATAGAAATTGTATCATTGTTGTATAAAATATATATTAATATAGAAACTATATCATTTTTGTATAAAATATGTATTATTATTGTATGTGTATATAAAATGTATTATAGTATAGAATATGTATCATTACAGTGTGTATAAAATGTATCATTACTATATAATTTGTGTATGAAATATATAATCAATGTATACTCTAATTATATAAATATTATACATGTTTTTGGGATATTTCTTGAAAGCAACCAAAACTAGAACCTTGAAACCATCACCCATATTCCACCTAGATACACATTATACAAACAACAACAACATACTCAGTGCCACACCGTGGGGTCTGGGGATACACATATTATACAGTTTAATGAAAATGATATTGAGGGGAGTAAAGTGTCAAACATCATGGATTCGTCTCATACAACTTGATCTTCTTGATGGTGATGAGTTCATGATGTATACAATATGAGAAAAAGGGGATGCAGAGGACCCAAGTTTGTTCGTTGTTGCTAAGCAGTTTCTTCCTGCTAATGTTGTTCCAAAGAAGGGTCCTGCTAAACCGACCCAAGTTAGACTATGGACAGAATTGATGGGCCACTTGTATCAATAGTTTGGGCTGAGGTTTATTACGGGGCATTTAGGTTAAATGTGAGCCATTAAAATTTGTGATGGTCGTACAATGTCCTTTTCTCAAGAAGAAAACTAGTGTCACGACTTTAAATTTTACAAAAGTAGGGGTAAGATCTTATACATCCTATCCTCTTCAGATATTACTTATGAAATTATACTGGATATGTTATTTTGTTGTGAAATATACCTTATGTCGTGTAAAGGCTCCGCAAATTTTCTAATTAATCTGATCTAATAACAAATTTAAATAAGAATAACTGAACTATCTTCGAACGATGTGCGAGTCCACACAAGGATAACGAGGACCTCATGATATGTAAAGGAAAGAGAGATAGCATTCCGTACGATAGAGAACATATTTTATTTTCATATAAAGAATAAAAATAGTAAAATACAACATGAAAATCGAATACAAAGATATAATAATAACTTGTATAAATATATAATAATGATAGTCGTATATAGTAGTAACAAATTGTATATTTATAATATAGATTATAATTCTTAATTATATATTTAACCAACTTACTTTTCTTTACAATTGTGCTAAACGTTGAATATCAAAAGGGTATGCATCAGTTGACCTTTGAGCTCTGTAAGATCTTCTCCCAACAATTATATTAGCAGCTTCACCTGGATGAAATGCATCCCAAAATAAATATTCATTTCTATTTTGGCATGGAGTTTGAAATGGAAGACATGTAATTTGCCCATTATTCCTCCCTACTCCACAACATCCCGCGTTTGTCACTACAAATCCTGAAAATTAATAAAGTTGAACGTCAGAAATATGATCTTTAAACAATGTACAACCTCAAGGTAACTCTTTTTTGTCGCTACAAAAAGAATAAAAATTAGCGACAGATAAGTTATGTCATAAAATAATAAAAATACGATGTTAATCCTATATAATGATGGATTAGGGATGAATTATAAAAAAATCATTAACGACGGGCTACTTTTTCGGCTCTGTAGAAGGGCCGAAAAAGTAGCAAGTGGACGCTATTTATACATGATAAAATTTGCATACTAAGTTATAATTTTTTTTTCTGAACTCAAACCTTACTATTCCAATTGGTTAAGCGTTTATTGATACATGTAAGAGAAATGTAAAAGGTAGTGTAAACAAATACTCTTACGCAGGGGTGGACCCAGGATTTAAAAACAGGAGATTTCAACCATTTAGTTATATTTTAAATTTTGGATTGAATTTTTTCGGTATGAGTTTGTCACATCCATTTTTCATGGCCCAATAGTAATTTTTTTTTAAAAAACAAAAAGATGATAAATGAAGAAAATAATGCATTTGCTGAGAATCGAATCAGACTTCATTGGGGTAAAGATTTAGATTTCTACCATCTCAACTACACACAAAAACATTAAACGATAGATAATATGGACTGAACGGAATATTAATAGAAAATAGTAGGGAGGTAAAGAAAGTTACCAAAAGCTCTGGGATTGTCAATTAAATCTTGAAAAATTCCATAAGCATTAATGTAGATTAATTTAGCATCTGGTGTATTTCTGTTTAAATTATCCACAAGTGCCCTCAGATTATTGTTGAATAACTGATTTGCCACATTGATATTTCGAACACAAGTTCTGCCATCTGGGCTGTTTTGGGCCAGAGAATTTGGGCTGCATCCAATCTGTCCCACTCCAATCAACACAAATTTCCTTGCTCCATAGTTGTATAATGTCTGTAGCACAAGCCCACAGGCCCAAAATTAGGAAATTTTAATTTTATGAAAAAATGTATAATATAATTAGGTAAGGTATTTATGAAGGTAAATGGGATGAAACAAGGGTCTTTCAGGGTGATTAATTCAATATGATTTGGGGCACAAAATCTATCGTATATGTGAAATTTGCTAATTTTCATTTTTATCTTTCTCATCACATGAATGAGACATAACTTCTTATCATAAATATCGTAAATTAGAACAAGACATAACTTTCCCTGTTTTTGTTTATCGTTTCTATTTGTGGTTGGGGTGAGGAGGTAGATAAGCAGCAGTGACATACACAAGATTTTACATAAGTTGTATCGATCTATTATCACAATCCGACTTGTACACTGTGTTTAATTTTGGGTCGAATGGCATAAATCAAATTTACTTCTTATCTTAAATTAATGTGTACCTTACCTTCTTAATTCAAAGGGTGTCAATTTACTATATATATGCGTATGTATATATTTAATAAATTTTTTTGCGAAGTAATGTTGGATGACACCACGAAAGGTGTACCGTCACAGACGGATCCAGAATTTGAACATTATATATGAGTTCAAATTAGAGATTCTATCATTACTAAAAACAGAAGCTTCTGATCGACGTTTCAGAAGGAATCGATCAAAAATCCGTCGGAAACATTACCAACAAACCAATTTTAATCGATTTTCAACCAGACGTCCGTAAGAAATTCCCAATTCCTTTTAGTATTTTACCGCATTAATTCATTCGATTCATAATGTATTATTTGTAAATGAAACAAAAGAGAGAGATAATTGATTCACCTTTAGTTGTTGAGTGTATTGTTGGATAAGAACATTGGCATATTGTTGAGGATTGTATTGTCTACTAGTTGAGTAATATTGAGTCATGAAGTAATTGTTGAGATAGTCATTGCTTCCAACTCCAATTGAGTAAATACATTTGCTCAAATAATTTGCAGCTGAATCTTCATCTCCTATTATTCTAACTATTTGTTGAACTGTGTTCCTGTAATTATTTACCTGACCTGAAAAACTTATCCTTGCTCCCTGCAAAATTTCAATCAGTTAAAAAGACGGAGATTAAAAGTGCTCACTATTATATTTGAAAAATTAAAATTTTCTATGAATGTTATGTCACAAATGTGTCGATAGAGTAAATACTTATTGAAGAAAGATAATATGTTGAAATATGTTAAAGAGTAAAATAGTCAAAATGTTATTCTTATAAATGCTTTCTTAAAAGACATATAAATTAAAAATGCGACAAGTAGATAGTAGACTTTGGACAAAAGACCAAAACAGTTTAGGGCCAAGTATATATAATTAAGGGACTATGTGAGTCCAACTCTAAAATATAAGGGACCATTTTTGACATTTTGTCAAAAGTAGTGGATGTAGTGATCATCTTCTTATAAAAAGACAGGGGAGAAAAGGAAAAAATACTTCCTAATTTGTTTCAGTGACCCTATTTTCATTTTAGTTTGTTAAGAAAAAGAATCTGTTTCTAAATTTGAAATGGTAAATTAAACTTCTCATCAATATACCCTTAATGATAAGTTTTTATACCCACGCAAATGTTATGGCGTACGCATATTTAAGATCACAAGTTTCGAAAGTCGTATAACCACACAAATGTTGTGTCATATTTAAGACTACAAATTTTAAAAGTTTTCATTTTTTCTTAAACTCCGTATATAACCCCTAAATAGAATTGCATAAATGAAATATATTAGAGGAATAAGAATAGTATAAAAAATAATTACACAATCAGGTTATCTATTAGGTAATTATAGATAAATCTCTTGATAAACAATACTTCTTTTTCGTCCCAATTTATGTTACATACTTTCTTTTTTAGTGCTATAATTTTTTTTTACTTCAAACTCTCATTTAACCTTTAATAAAATAATATCACACTAATATCTATGGTTTGTAGTTTGTTTAAATTACAGATGTTAAAAACCATTCTTTCTTTCTTAAATTACATGTCCGGTCAAATACCGCCACATAAATTGCGACGAACAAAGTGATTGTAATCTGATAAAAAATATTATTAATCTGTTGTTGACAAGTTAAAATTCATTAATAATATAAAAACATTTTAACAATATGAGTATCTATAACTTAAAACTCATAATAATTACCAGTTGTTGGCCAGTTTCATCTCTAATTCCAGCAGCAGCAGATGCAAAATTGACACCCCTCAGTATTTCTCGACCCCTTGCAGTTGCATACGGTGGAATATAATCATCGAAACCCAAAAGCTCAGCTGAAAATACAAAACATAATAATACATCATATTTAGTGAGAATGTAACTTTTTAATGTTATCTCAGCTCAGCTAAACATTAAAGTTAATTAGCATGATAACGTAATTTTTTAATATTATCTCGTTTATTCAGTATCCGTATTGGAAGCTAGTAGCAGGTATCTCGTAAAATTATCGAGGTGTGCATAAGCTGACGGTTGACGCCTGATCGAGATATCACGATTATAAATAAAATATATATCTCTTTGGCGGTCATTAGTATTAGTAACTCATGTGTTCTTTAATTAGGGCTAACCTTCTGTTTTTTTTTTCTTGCTATTTTCCACATTATCACTTGCTGAGTTGATTTAATGTAGGGCAATCATCCATACAATTATACAAACAATACTATGCAGTACTACGTACATAAATAAGCAAATCTTTGAACTTTTTTTTAGAGTTTCATTTAATTTCTTCTTGATCTTTAAGTGACAAGGTAGAGGTAAAGTTTGCGTACACTCTACTCTCTCAGAATCTATGTTGTGGAATTTCACACCCAGTGTATGTTGTTGATCTTTGAGTGACATCTTAAGGCAAGTTTTTTTTGTTTCCCGCCCGGTGTTCGGTATCCGCATTGAAGCCCAACTATCACTACAAGAAAATATATAATTGACAACAAAACTTTAGCAACAATAAATATCTTGTTGCTAAAGAATGTAAATGGTAACAAAACTTTAATATATTGTTGCTAAAAACGTAAATGATAACCAAAAAAACTTGTTGCAAAAACTTTTCGCATCGGAGGTTATTGCAACGGCATGCAACAATTTTTGTTGTTGGCAAATATGGTAACAAAAATTTGTTGGCAAATGCCTTTCTTTTTATAGTGTATATCCGAATTATCACTGCATACTCCCTACCCGAGATTTTTTTCATACACAGGACTCAAATCCGAAATATCTGATTAATATAGAAATAGTCTCATCCGCTGCACCACATACTTTGATGGTAAGGTAAGGCTTTCACTCACACAATTGTCAAATAAGTTAACATAGTACATAGTAGTGTTGAAAACATATAATTATCTCTACCATTTAAGCTTTTAGATAAGATGATCAATATATTTAACATAGTATCAGAGCAGACAAAGATCCTGAGTATATTTCTCATTACCATCATTATCAAAAAAAAAAAATTCATATGTTTAACCCATGAAAAAGAATCAGATTCGCATGTGAGAGAACGTATTAAAAAATAATTTAGTAACTAAAATGTGTGATCTCTAACAACTGATGACTTTAGATGAGATAGTCACACACTTCAATTATTAAAATAGACAAAATTTTATTGTCACCCAAAAATCAAATAAGCATTTATGTGTTTGGTCTACTAAAAAAAGTTAAGACCTCACATGAAAGACATACGTGCTGAATATTTAATTAACTAAAATAAAAATACTCTCTCTAACCACTTATATATTTAGATGAGATGGTCACACATACGTTAATAATTAGAGTACCAACCATTACCAACAAAAGAACTTTTCACCTGCTTGATCCATAAGAAAGAATCAAAACTCCCACATAAAAAACGTACGTATTAATACATAACTAAGTAGATAAATATACGTTTTTTTTTTGTTGACGAAGGAACCCGCAGGCGCTACTCTTCGAAGTCGCATGCAGAAACCCCGACGACACAATAGCGCGAAACCACGCGAAATGATTAACCACACTCGATGCCCACGCCACATGCACTCAATCAAGAAGGTGTATGCAGGGGATCGAACTCGTGACCTTACGGTCCGCGCTCTACTTTTACACCAACTTGGCTATCCTTGCGGGTACAATAAACATACGTTCTGTCTGAACTTACCTATGACATCAACAGTAGTTTTACCATTGGAGAACCTGCCAGTTGGTCCATCGGGGAAATCAATACCATAAGGCAAATAATCAGCTCTAGCCAAAGACCTAATAACATTATTATTCCCATTATCCACCAATGAATCACCAAATATAAAGTAACAAGGCACTTGTGGTTCTGCTTTTGTCCCATAATTATCTCCTAATAAACTCAACATTAACATTATCACACATATTAAACCTATACATTTTCTCTTTAACTTTCTTGCCATTATGAATCTTTCAAAAAATAAAATAAAATAAAAAGAAGAAAGAAGAGGCCTTTTGATAGAAAGGAAAAACATGAAGATAGTATATGCTTTGTGTGTATATAAATTGAAGGAAAGTGAGAGAAAAATAGAAGAGTGGGAAGACCATAAAGAATTGAGGGAGTGTTTGGTACGAAGAAAATCAAAAAATATTTTCTAAAAAATAAGTCATTTTCTGACAACTAATTACTAAAAACTTGATGGAATATACAAGGAAGTGGTGTAAATGGTATATACTAGTAGAAGGGTTCTTTATAGGTATTGTAACATGTATTTTTGTTATCGATAGGTATTGTAACATGTACTTTTGTTATCGATTTAATAAGTACGTTCCTTTATGATTGATATTCTGGATTGGATTTATTTATGTAGTAATTGAATCAATCGAACTGTCAACATGAAATTTTAAGAACACTACAAAAATGAAATTAACTACGAACTTCGTTAATGTGTAGCTAAATTGTCCGGAGCTAAATACGATGGTTAGAAATCCTTTATTTTTTCAACCTAATCGCTCTTTTGACTTCGGAAAAAATTTTCTTTATCAATATCCATTATGGGTTGGAAAAGGAGGATTCAACATTAGTACGACGGCTAGGTTTGCATCATCTGCTAGAGGGATATATAGGATGGGGATAAAGGGAGTTTATCCACTTTGTGAGGATTCCCGGTGACAAAAGTCGTGATTGTAGACTATTAAGAGTCTCACATCGGAAATGAAATGAAAACATGAACTCCGTATATGGATTTGGACAATCTTCACCCTTCAAACTACCTTTTGGGGTTGAGTTAGGCCCAAGATCCATTCATTACATGGTATCCGAGTCAGACTCATTCCAATTCTTTGTTCGTCGATGTTGGACCCCCAAATTATATTGTCCACGCTCCAGTTAACGAGGTCTGGGCGTGCGGGGGAGTGTTAAGAGTCTCACATCGAAAATGGAATGAGAACATGGACTCCTTATCACTACAATAAATCGCCTCAAAGAGGGCGACTGATTTATACCAACAAGGGCGACTAAAAAATGTTCTGGTAGTTAGTATAAAAAAGGGCGACTATATAATCGCCCTTGGGATTTTTGCTACTTTCTTTTTGATAGTATTGGTCTCGTTTAGAGTATCAGTCTAGTCACTCAACTAATCCACTCGTGTTTTTTAGTTTTATCAATTAGTGCGACAACTATACACTCGCCCTTGTTGAGTCAAACCCAAACTCAAACAGGGCGACATAATATCACTCGTCCTTATTGAGCCAAACCCAAACTCAAATAGGGCGACGTAATACCACTTACCCTCATTGAGTTAAACCCAAATTACAAATAAGGAGACATCATCCCAGTCGCCCTATTTGATTCCAACCCCCACTCCCTACCCCTCACCACAACCCACCACCACATCCACCCCTCACCACCGCCACCAACCACCACCACCACCCACCAGATAAACATTACTTCATTTTCGTCCCAATTTACGTGAAAAATCGCTCTTCTTGATTTAAGACAACAGACGTAATAAAACAATTTGAAGGGCGACTAAAAATCACCCCTTTGATCTAAAGGGGCGATATTCCACCCAGAGTGGGCGACTACACTCGCCCTCTTTGAAACGATTTGTTATAATGTATATATATGGACTTAGACAATCCTCACCCTACAAGATAGCTTTTGAGATTGAGTTAGGTCTAAGATCTATTCTTTACATAGATGATCCGCTCCGCAAGAAGAAACCCCGTAAGTCTCCCAAACTAGTATTTTATCATTCAAATACTACACATATAAATTCAATAACTTTTACATAGATCTATATATACGTTTAGAATTTTTCTAAATATTTATAAATATAAATCATTGGGTCATAGCTTTAGTGCTTTTACAGATGGAAAGTTAGCTAGAGGCATTAAATTTCACGCGGACATGTTGTGTGTGTTACATATTATAGTGGTGATGACTAAGGTCCACTTTGTTTCTTCTTTTTTGCTAGCCATGCATTAATTTTCCTTGTACTTTACTAGATTTTATAATTTCTGGGCATGGAACTTTACTATATATATATATGAATAGGAATAGTATTGATTTTATCTCTAAAATAATTTAAAGAAATGTGAATTAATTCCATATGTTAATACTTATTAATATATTTAGTACTCAAGAGTTTTAGCGGAATACTATCCATTTGATAATATATTATTAATTTTGAATATATAATATTGTCTACTCACCGTCCTGTCATAAACACACACATATTTTATACATATAGAGTACTCCATATACATAATACCTATGAACGGGTTAATGCAGAGATATATGATGACTGATATTTCTGATTGATAAAGAGGGAAGCTTTATAGATATGGTGAATTAAATGAATGTATTGTATGTATTGCTGCCCACATGGCTTTGATGTGTACTTAAAATACACAAATTTATTGCCTATTAATTAATAGGTCAATTATTCAAGTTGCCAACATATATTATGTTGACATGGCCTTCTCTTTTGTTCTTTTGGTGGTATAAAGGGTGGGGTGGCATAGTGTTGTTATCGGTCCGGTCCGGACTGGACCGATAAGGTTAACGGTCCAGGATCAAATCAGACCGATAAGGTTTCCGGGAGTATCCGGACCGCTAACAGTCCTAGGGCATGACACCTGCTAGATTGGTAAAAATTATATATCTATATTGAAAGTTTTTAAATTAGATTAAATATTTAATCTTGTTATCCTAAATGTAAATTAGACAAAGATGTCATGGCTAGTAGACATTTTCGAAAGCTTTTCTCATGTGTAAGAAACAAATTTAAATTTATCTTGAACATTTTCCGACTTCCATCTATTTTCCATTTCGGCTATCTCTCAATTCTCTACTTATCTTTTAATATTTATATTGTCCTTTCCTCTAATTCTATTATTTATATGTGATATGCATTTCTCTTAATCTCAAATCTGTGAATTTTGGATTGAGATCAAAATCCAATTTTTTTATAATTTCTTTTCTTGATTACTTCTTTCGTCTCAATTTATATGGCACGGCTAGAATTTCGAGAGTGAATTAATTTTTTTTTATCAGAAATTCTTTTTACGGATTTTAAATATTTTAAGTTATTAATTATTATAATATATAGTACCTTTTACGTAGTTTTTAAATATATAAATTTTATTTCAAAAAAACTTATATGTTCAAATTTACGGTCAAAGTTTAGATGTTTGAATCTCGAAATTTCAACTCAACTTAATGCTTACTGCCATGATTTAAGTTTTAGGCTCCATAGACGGAACTCTGTGCCAATTTAAACCGTGGGAGTATACTATAAAAAATAGTGCAATTCTATAATTTTTAAATTCAATTTAAATCACTTTACTATTAATTTGTGATGGAAATTTCGTAAGCATTGCTTGGAAGAAACATGAAATTTATGATTTTCATTTTTGAGATAATTCTACATTTACTTATCGCATGTAATTTACCCGTTGAAGAGTTTTTTCTATTATTTTTATTATTTTGACTGGTGTAATTCCCTTATTGAAGATGTTATATTAATTGTGCAAGTTCATTTTTAATATACAGAAAAGATGTAATTCGCTTGATGAAAATGTTGATTTTACTTCTGTTGTTAATGTCATACCCCAAACTGGAGGGAGAGAGTGGCGACACGATTGCCTGTGCCCGAAGGCATTCTCTACGATGACCAAATCTGCAGAGTAGAACTTCCGACCGACAAGGCCGTACTGGAATATATCACAATAACAACTCTGATAAAAGGGGCTAACACAACATATATATATAATGAGACTGACAAGGTCATAACATGATCCGACAAAATACAACTTAGCCGACAAGGCTATACGTCACACTGTATATATCAAAACAAGTATGTGAGCCTCTACGAGTAACTGAATTGACATATGATCGGGACAGGGCCCTGACCTACACATACTGTACATAACTCTGCAAATACTCCATACATATGTAACTAGAAAGCTCTGGAAAGACAAATCTCACTTATTGACGGCTGGACTCAACAACTCCTACTAGGGTGGCCTAGTAGAGTCCTATCAGAACCTGCGGCATGAACACACAACGCCCTCGAAAAAAGAGACGTCAGTACGAAATAATGTATCGAGTATGTAAAACATGAATAACAATATGAATCTGTTAGCTGTAAGGAAAAGTATATAAGCAATATGAAGTGAATGACTGTAAGGGAAAGCTGATCGGTGTATTTTATATACACTTTTTGAGTCATTTTTAGTTAGTATTTTACTCATTTCATTTATGTTTAGTACAGTATTAGGGTCGTTTTCCTTTCTTTTGTGTCACAGCGGTCAAAAATGGAGAAATAACGAAAAGGAGATGAAATGAGCATAAAAGAGATGAAATTGCACACAAAAGGGCCAAGAAATGAAGTCTAAGAAGTTCCGGGAATTATAGAGGAAATCAGACGAAGGCTGGACGAGAAAAAGACGACGAAACGAGAATTCGCCAGAAAAATGTCACCGCATGGCCGCTACCGAAATGAGCCGCAGCCGATACGTGCGCAAGTCCGAAAGTTGTTGATCTTCAGCTGCGCGCAGGGCATGGCGCCGACGCGGAATTATGAGGTCTTGAATTTGACATGTTTTCAGAATTCTAAAGGGATTGATTTTCCTACCTAAAGGGATAACCTTTCCTACCTAAAGGGATAACTTTTCCTACCTTAAAACCCTTACCTAAAAGGATTCTAATAACTTTTCCTTTCCTACAAATCCCTAACCCTTCACCAAAAGGATTCTTTGGCTATAAATACTCTACATCATTAGAAGAATAAGGCATTCTCCATTCGACCATTCACCATTCTACATCCATCCATCCACCATTCCACCTTGTAAATATTCCACAACACAATCCTTGGATGCTAGAAGGCTTGGAGACTCGTTCTTAGTAATTTTCTTTTCTTTTCTTTTACTTTATTTCAGTTTTGCATGATGAACATGCAATTAGTTCTTGTCATGTCAATGGCTAGGAACTAATTCTCTCATAGGGCTTTCTATGTTGAATTGCTTGAAACTTATGTTATAAATTAATGCATGCTTATGGTTATTGTTCTTATTGTGAGATCTATCCAATAATTGAGTTGAATTCTTGGTAATTAATTGACAACTAATTATCACTATATGATTTCTAATCAGATTCTGAAAAGGGGGGATTGTGAATATGCTGTAAGTTGGGTAGACATTCTTGGATTGGGGATGAAAATACCTCAATTATTTATGTAGCGTTGATGAGAGGCTTAACAACCCTAATTTTGCGCATTGTGCGTGACGGTCAACTAGGTTTTTGTTCTTAATCCTCCTATAAAGTTACCCTTATCACCGAAAGGTAGGTAAGGAACGATACTGGGGTTGAGTGTTTATATAACCCTAACGGAGTATAAAACGATTTCGTAAACCTGCTTTCTCCAAAAGAAGAATACCATAAGTAATGCATTAGTAAGTAGCATAAGCGGATAGTGAGGATACATAGAAGCCCTATTCTCATCACTCCTGAAGTAAATCTTTATAGTTAAATAGCTTTTATAATTCGTAGTTATAAACAACCAATCAATCATAAATTCACCAAATAGATACTAGAAAATAGATAGTTGGTAATTGAACCCTAATTCTTGTGGACGATATTCGGTCTTACTAAGACTATATTACTTGTCACGATAACGTGCACTTGCGTTTAAGTGTGTGCATCTTAACGCGCATCAAGTTTTTGGCGCCGTTGCCGGGGATTAGGCATAGTTCAATATCAAATTTATCTATTTTTAATTTCTAATTTGGTTTTTATTTTTTGTTACTTTAAAATATTTATTTTATTTAAAAAAAAAAAAAAAAAAAAACAAGTGTGCCGTGATTCGTTGTTGGTTTTGATTCATCTCAGGGATCCTTAAGACATGGATTTCTACTGTCAATATGATCGAGCTCCAACCATAGAAGAAGAGGGAGGAATTGCGAGAAGTTATACTCAGTCTCACGAGGTACCAAGCTCAGTTCATGGACGAAACGAGAATGGCCATGAAGAAGTTGGAAACGCAAATAGCAGAACTCGCAATCATATTCAACAGCGAACAACAAATTGAGGAGCCCGAACCAAACCCAACTATTGAGGAATCTGGTGAGATAGTTGGTGTAGAAAAGGAAAGGATAGCAGAGATTCAATTATTTACCTTCTTGGATTCTGTGGAAATTCTTTTTCTTACACCTATTACAGAAGAAACACCACTAGCTATCACGGCTGATTCCCAATTAGGAAGCCCATACCATCAAGGGTACCCCCTAGAGTTGAGAGATGTAGAGAAGTTCACGGATTCCTACATTATAGAAAGCATAAAAGACAAGCCTACTTGGGGGATAATTGTATATGTAAGGCTCTTATTTGAACAAATGGTCGTAGGGAAATTAAGACCTACAACAATAACTCTGCGGATTGCAAGCAGTTCGCAGAAGGATCCAATGGGCACTCGGAAAGGTTAATTGCGTCAGGCTAAAAGACGTAAAGATATTTGTTGAGGCAACCCAATATTTTTAATTATGTTATTTTAATTTCTGTCTTTATTTTATTTTATTTTGTCTTGAATACTCACGGTCTTGGGTTCTTGTTTTGTGTTGTTGGATGACAGTGGTGAAAAAAAACCGAGGAAAAAGGAGCAAAACACCGAAAAAAAAAGAAGCGATCGTCACGCGCCAGGTAATCGGCCGCGCGCGAACTCCGTAAAGTTACCGGACTAGCAGTGGCCGGCGCTGAATCTCGTGTCGCGGCGGAACTTGAGAGCCAAATTTCCGTGCAAATTCCAAAAATTTTCCTCCTGCACCTCCGTTATGACCATTGTGTTGTGTCGTGAAGTTGTCCTTTTCTTTTATTTTCTTTGAGTCTTGCACACATTGGGGACAATGTGTGATTTAAGTTTGGGGGTGTTTTATTTGTGTCTTGTTATGTTTTATTTAAGTCTTGTTGATTGTTTTATGTTTATTTTGAGTCACCATTCCCCCCCCCCCCTTTTTGAGTCATAATTGCCTGTCAAAGATCATAATTGCTGTAGTTGCTAGAAACACCTAGTGAAGTAAGGTGAAATAATGTAACGGAATTGAAGCAACTATCTAAACACCTAAGTTAGATATGCCAAAAACTCACGTAACTGCCTATTTGGAGTTTCTTGCTTGAGTTATGCATGCTAAATGATAAATACTTATGTGTTATGAGTGTTTGCTATTTGAGTAAATAGTTAGGATATGCATGTTGGGAGATGACTCGGGCATTTCTTTGATAGCCAATTCTTACCATTCTTTTCTATCCCGCACTTTAAAAATATCCCTAGTCACCATTGAGCCTAAATTTGAAACATATTCTTTGACAACCTATATTCCCACAAATTGTGCCATAAGTAAAAATGTGAAGTACTGGAATCAATTGTGTTAAAAAGAGACAAAAAGAGTGAATGAGCTTGTTGCACCCAATAAAAAGTAATAAGAAAGAGGCAAAGCCTAAGTTTGGGGTGCTTGTTATTATAATACTCTTCATTCTCCCAAAACAAAGAGGAAAAGATAGAATTGAAGTGAAGAAAAGAACAAAAATAAAAGGGAAATCTTGAAAAGCTAAAGAGCTTATGGTACACAAAATGAGCCTAAATGCCTATTTTTACCAACCCCTACCTAAGCCTACATTACAACCCTTAAAGTCCTCAAGATCTCTTTTATGCATATCCGTGATTAGTGGAGAATAGCAAGTAAGCATGCCATAGGATTTTTGAATTTATATGCATGATTTAGTATATTGACTTCCATTAAAGCATGATAAATATGAGTTTGCGAAATATCTAGCTCAATGTGTTTAGTGTGCTGAAAAGTTTCATGCTACATGTTCCTACATATTATTCTGCTAACCTTCATGTTTTTCTAGATAACACTAAATGCAGCAAAAGTGATCAATGTCAGTGAGTCTTCTATTTTTCGTTTCTTGAGTCTTTTATTTCTTTATTTCTATCTTTGCTCGAGGGCGAGCAAATGTTAAGTTTGGGGGTATTTGATCGGTGTATTTTATATACACTTTTTGAGTCATTTTTAGTTAGTATTTTACTCATTTCATTTATGTTTAGTACAGTATTAGAGTCGTTTTCCTTTCTTTTGTGTCACAGCGGTCAAAAATGGAGAAATGACGAAAAGGAGATGAAATGAGCATAAAAGAGATGAAATTGCACACAAAAGGGCCAAGAAATGAAGTCTAAGAAGTTCCGGGAATTATAGAGGAAATCAGACGGGCGTCGACGAAAAAGACGCACAAACGAGAATTCGCCAGAAAAATGTCACCAGCCATGCTACCGGAAAGCCTGGCGCGCCCAATGTCTTCGAAGTCCGAAGTTGTTGATCTTGGTATGCCGCGCACATGGGTCGCAGCGCCGACGCGGAATTATGAGTCTTTGGCCGAATTTGACATGTTTTCAGAATCCTAAAGGGATAAATTTTCCTACCTAAAGGGATAACTTTTCCTACCTAAAGGGATAACTTTTCCTACCTTAAAACTCTTACCTAAAAGGATTCTAATAACTTTTCCTTTCCTACAAATCCCTAACCCTTCACCAAAAAGATTCTTTGGCTATAAATACTCTACATCATTAGAAGAATAAGACATTCTCCATTCGACCATTCACCATTCTACATCCATCCATCCACCATTCCACCTTGTAAATATTCCACAACACAATCCTTGGATGCTAGAAGGCTTGGAGACTCGTTCTTAGTAATTTTCTTTTCTTTTTTTTTACTTTATTTCAGTTTTGCATGATGAACATGAAATTAGTTCTTGTCATGTCAATGGCTAGGAACTAATTCTCTTATAGGGCTTTCTATGTTGAATTGCTTGAAACTTATGTTATAAATTAATGCATGCTTATGGTTATTGTTCTTATTGTGAGATCTATCTAATAATTGAGTTGAATTCTTGGTAATTAATTGACAACTAATTATCACTATATGATTTCTAATCAGATTCTGAAAAGGGGGGGATTGTGAATATGCTGTAAGTTGGGTAGACATTCTTGGATTGGGGATGAAAATACCTCAATTATTTATGTAGCGTTGATGAGCTTAACAACCCTAATTTTGCGCATTGTGCGTGACAGTCAACTAGGTTTTTGTTCTTAATCCTCCTATAAAGTTACCCTTATCACCGAAAGGTAGGTAAGGAACGATACTGGGGTTGAGTGTTTATATAACCCTAACGGGAGTATAAAACGATTTCGTAAACCTGTTTTCTCCAAAAGAAGAATACCATAAGTAATGCATTAGTAAGTAGCATAAGCGGATAGTGATGATACATAGAAGCCCTATTCTCATCACTCCTGAAGTAAATCTTTATAGTTAAATAGCTTTTATAATTCGTAGTTATAAACAACCAATCAATCATAAATTCACCAAATAGATACTAGAAAATAGATAGTTGGTAATTGAACCCTAATCCTTGTGGACGATATTCGGTCTTACTAAGACTATATTACTTGTCACGATAACGTGCACTTGCGTTTAAGTGTGTGCATCTTAACGCGCATCAAAAGCATAAGCAACCTATGCCATATGGGCGAACAATGAAACTCTGAAAGTTAATATAACGGATGCGCGATTTATGCACACACTAAACGCAAGTGCACGTGTCGTGACAAGTAATATAGTCTAGGTAAGACCGAATATCGTCCTCAGGGACTGGTTTTCAAGTACCGATTATCTATGCTTTAGTTTCTATTTGGTTAACGTTAATTGAGTTGAAATTCTAAACTAATAATGTAGGAAATAAACTAATTATGAAAATACTTTGATTTAAATCAGTTATGATGGAGAATTAGGGCTTCCAAGATCATCAACTATCCACTCTATGCAATCCTTAATACAATTAGACTAACTTCTTCTTCTACGTTAAGATAACAGGTTAACTAGACCGTTTTATACTCATGTTAAGGTAATATAAACACTCAACCCCAATGGAGAACCCTTCTATCTTTCGATGACAAGATTGACTACAAAGGAGGATTAAGAGCAATAACCTATTAAGCTACACAAGTATCGGGGTACTTTCGTCCACGATTTAAACCTATGTTTATTCAACTATAGCATATTCACAATCTCCCCTTTCGGATTTCGATTAGAACTCATATAAGTGATGATAACTAGTGATCAATTAATTATCAAGCAATCAAAGCAATTATTGAATAAATCTTAAGCAAGTGAAGAAGAAATCAACTAATGTATTAATTCATGAATAAGAGTTTCAAGAGAATCACAAGGAAATCCCTAATAAAGTAATTAGCTCCTAGCCATAGTCACGCTAAAAACTAATACAATCTCCATACATGAACTGAAATAAACAAAGCAAAAGAAAGAAAAGAAAAATACTCAAGAACAAGTCTCCAAGCCTTCTAGCATCCAAAGATTGTGTTGTGGAATATTTACAAGATGGAATGGTGGATAGAGAATGGAATTTGTCAAGTGTAGGATGGAATGTAGGATGGAGAATGGGATGAGTGATGGATGAATTCTTCTAATGATGTAGAGACTATTTATAGCCCAAGAATCCTTTAGGTAAAGGGTTAGGGATTATGTAGGTAGGAAAAGTTATGGAATCCTTTAGTTAAAGGGTTAAGGAAAAGTTATGGAATCCTTTAGGTAAAGGGTTAGGGATTATGTATGTAGGAAAAGTTATGGAATCCTTTAGGTAAAGGGTTAAGGAAAAGTTATGGAATCCTTTAGGTAAAGGGTTAGAGATTATGTAGGTAGGAAAAGTTATCCCTTTTGGACCCTGAAAATGTGTCAAATTCGGTCCAAAACTCAGAAATTCCGCGTCGGCGCCACGGCGCTGAAGAACCTGAAGTCAAATTAACTTTCTGAACATTCAGCGGCGCTGCGCCGGTGGCGTTTTTTTAGGCGGTTCTTCGCTTCGTCGTCCTTTTTTCGTCCGGTCTTCGTCTGATTTCTTCTATACTTCCCGGGACTTCATTTATTGGCCCCTTTTAGTGTGCAATTCCATCTCAATTAAGCTCATTTCCTCTTCTTTTCGTCATTTCTCCATTTTTGACCGCTGTGACACAAAACGAAGAAAGACGACCCTAATACTATACTAAACATCAACAAAATGAGTAAAATACTAACTAAAAATAAATCAAAAGGTGTATATAAAATACACCGATCAAATACCCCCAAACTTAACCTTTGCTCGCTCTCGAGCAAAGATAAAAAATATAAACAAAGACACGAAAGAAAGGAAAATAAAATGACTCAAAGACACTGATCATTTTGCTGCACAATTGTCACTTAGAAAAGCATGAAGGTTAGTAGGATAATATGTAGGAACATATAGCATGGATTTTTAGCATTCTAAATACTCAAGTCAGATATTTCACAAATTCAATTTAATCATGCTCAATGGAAGTAAGAATACCTAACTATGCATGTCAATTTCAAAATCCTATGACATGTTTACTTGCTATTCTCCACTAATCATGGATACACATATTAGAGATCTTCAGGACTTTTCAGGGTTATAATGTAGGTTTAGACATGGGTAGGTAAAAATAGCCTTTTAGGCTCAACTTACGTACCATAAGCTCTTTTTCTTTCAACTCTTCCCTTTTCTTTTGATTTTCTTTTTCACTTCATACCTATCTTTCCCCTCTTTTGTTTTGAGAGAATGAAGTGTATTATGAATAGCCGGCACCCCCAAACTTAGGCTTTGCCTATTTATTATTACTTTTTCATTTGGGGTGCATCAAAATTGTTCACTCTCTTTTGTCTCTTTTTCAACACTTTATATTCCAATCACCTCAATTTTTCACTTATGGCACAAATATGGAATTATAGGGTGTCAAAGAAAGGTCTTATTTTTAGGCTCAAAGGGACTGACTAGGGATATAATTTGACTGTCAGGGATAGGCAAAGAATGGTAAGAAAGGGCTAACAAAGAAATGTCTGAGTCATCTCCCTAACATGCATATCCTAACTATTTCGCCTCAAATAACAAGCAAGCAGATGTAACACCCCATTTTAACCGGAGCCGGAAACGGGAGTACTACGTATGGTTGATTCCTAGAATGTATTTTAAGGAGTCGCCACCTAATTATTATAGTGAATTAGGACACTTATTTTATTGCAATAAAAATACTGCAATTGACTTCCATTTAATGGTCTGCGAAATTAGTGAGATTCTGGATCAGAGTTCTTTATTATCCTAAAGGGAAGGGGTTAGGCATCCTTTAAGATCCACTAACTTGCGGTTGTTCGTTCAAACCTAGGTTAATTATTTATTGCTCTTTTATTCTACCTATTCTAAGCATTTATAATTAAAATAAAGTGCACTACACAATAATAAAACTAAATTAAATGCGATATAAAATAACATTCCGGGACATCTTTTAGCCTTTTTTAGGCCTTCTGCACAAGATGATCTCATTACTGCATAAACACTTAGTAAAAGTGTTAGTATCGAATAAATAATTTTAAAGTAATGACAGAATTTAATAAGTAAAGCAAAAATAAATAAATCCGTCTTTTGCAGAGGAGGCCTTGAAAATCGACGGATTCCTTCATCGGCCAATATTATTAAAAGCAATAAAATAAATAAAACCTTCATATCCGCGCCAAAACAATAATAGTTTTAAACACGGAGGGCTCAGATATGAAAAATATATAAAGTGGGACAGCCTAAACACGTGCGGCTGCGAGAATTCGCCCTGCCAGCGCATGTTGGTTATCCGGTGTAAGTGGAAGAAATCATCATTGCCCAGAAAGCTTCATTTATTTTATTTTCCGTCTTTGCAACTGTGGAGGCCTCAAAAATCGACGGATAACTTTTTCATTGGCCAAAGTGTAGTATCTGTTCAAAATCAGTAAAAACCAGCAGTGTAGTATTTGTTCTAAATCAGTAAACCAGCAAAAATATATGTCAAAATCAGTAGCAACAGGGCCAAAATCAACCCGACAGAATGGCAAAAATCAGTAGCAAAATGGCCGAAAATCAGTGTCAACATGGCCAAAAATCAGCCCGACAAACGTGGCCAAAACCAGTCCAGCAAATAGCCAAAAAATAAGTACCAAAATAGCCCAAAAAATAAGTAGCAAAATAGCCAAAACATCAGTCCAGAACATGGCCGAAATCAGCCAACAAACATGGGCAAAATCGATGCTCGATGCAAAGATAGTAGAATCGGTGACCAACGACACACGAACACACCGATTTTAGAACATCGCCGGAAATTTCAGAACGTCACCGGAGTCTTCAAATTCCGACAGATACCAAAAATTTAGAAAATTAGTCTGACAAACAACAAATAGTAACAAAAGCAGTAGCCAACATAGTTCACCGGAAAATTACGAGCGTCACGAAAACTAAATCACCCAATCGGCAACACGTCCAACAAAATACCGAAAAATAAACGTCAACCAACGTTGCCGGAGTTTTAAAGAACTCCGGCTAGGTTTCATAACAAGCAAAAGCAGCGGTGTCACTTCCACGGCGGTGCCGAGCAACACCATCAGAATGCGATGGGTGTGTCAACGGGATACGGTGGTGGTGAGGAGTTCGCCGACGAGTTGAGAGGGTGAGGCTGCTGAGGAGAGAGGGTGACGGGAAAGGGCTGAGTGAGGTAAGTTGTGCGGCTGGGGTGTGGACTGCGGGAAGTTCGCCGGAGATAGGACTCGTGAAGGCGGCATGCGATGAGGAGGAAGAAAGAGCTGCGAAGGTTTGGGGTGTGCGGCTGATTTTCTTAAGGGCTGATGTTATGTGAGGCTAGGTTAGTAATAGGGGGGCTGATTTTTGTGTTGGGGGGAAAGTGGGAGTATAATATTTTATTTATAGGGTAGGTTTTTAGGGTTTGGGTTTAGTTTTGGGGGGGAAAATGAAAAGTGGGTTTTGATTTTAGGGGGGAAAATGAAAGAGGGTGTTTGGATGGAATTAAAAACAAAAATGGTGTTGGGTTGGTCTGATTCAAATTGTGTCTTGGACTGGACTGGACTGGTTTGACAAAATGCAAGGCTGGTTAATTATTTAAAGAAAAATTATTTAAAAAGATGCAAGATTATTAAAATGCAAATCGCCATGATAATACTAAAATGCAATATTTAAGACATGTTTAATGTCTGATTAAAAGTAAAAACGGGATGCCAATTAATTATTTAAAAAGATGCAAATATTATTAAAATAAAACGACGGTACAACAATAATAAAAATATAATATTAACAACGACATAATACTTAATTTAAAAATAAAAGATGCAATGTCATTTTTGTGAAGAAATAAACATAGAATATTATGTAAAAATATGTAAAATAACAATTAAAATGCGGTGTGCTAAAATACTTAAAATTGCAACAAATATACAAAAAACGGGTCAAAATTGACTGTCAACAGCATGTCCCTCTTTGTACGGAGATGATGGAAGAGTCTTCGGACAAAGATGTTGACTTGTAGCCAATTTTGTCCTATTTTATAAACTAGAATTCAAAAATAGGGATGATCACGGACCCGAAAAATGTCGATGTCGGATCATGATGACCTTTGGGTCGTTGGACATAAAATAAAAAGCAAAGCTGACGCTGATTAAAAATGTCCTAGTGTCGAAGTATGATTGACACTGGGTTGCAGGTGATGTGGTGCTGAAAAAGACAAGGTTATTGCAGATGTTGATGGCGTCATTGCATAGACGCGATGCAGATGCTCGTCGTTGCATAGACGAAACATGGATGAAGCCGTTGCATAGGCTTAAATGAAATGGCGTCGTTTTCGGACGCAATGCAGATGCTCGTCGTTGCATAGACGAAACATAAATGGCCGCCAGATAGGCTTAAATGAAAAGCGTCGTTTTGGACGCGATGCAGATGCTCGTCAGATAGACGAAACATGAATGGCCGCCAGATAGACTTAAAATGAAAAGCGTCGTTGCATGGACGCGATGCAGATGCTCGTCGTTGCATAGACGAAACATGAACGGCCGCCAGATAGACTTAAAATGAAAAGGCGTCTGCGTGGACGCGATGCGATGCTCGTCGTCAGACAGACGAAACATGAATGAGCCGCCAGATAGGCTTAAAATGAAATGACGCTGCGGACGCGAATGCAGATGCTCGTTGCCGCATGGATCGAAACATAAACGGCCGCCAGATAGGCTTAAATGAAATGGCGTCGTTGCCAGATGACGCCGATGCGCAGATGCTCGTCGTTGCATGGACGAAACATGAACGGCCGCCAGATAGGCTTAAAATGAAAAGCGCTGCCGCGACGACGCTGATGCAGATGTCGTTGCATAGACGAAACATGAATGAAGCCGTTGCATAGGCTTAAAATGAAAAGGCGTCGTTGCATGGACGCGATGCAGATGCTCGTGTTATACCCCGTATTTTCAGAGTATGTACGTAAGGACGTACGTAGAAAATTTGAACTTGAAGATTTGGCTTGGCCGATTTATTTTTGTGCACAACCCCCGGTTAGAGTCGTTTTTCGACGAAACGTTTTCACAATTTCGTAGGAAAATTCCGCTATGTCATTTATATTTTTTGCGGATTTTTCCGAGAGACGAACGTGTTGGACCAACAAGAGGCGCCACTTGGCACCCTCTCATCGGAGTGTGGCGTAAAGGTGGCGAAAGTGAGGCCTTTGTGGTCAAGGGTTGGTAGGATATTTTGTGTGTTAGTTGGTTAGGGTGCACTTGGCAAGATCTTGGCCCTACACTTGCCTTGCACTTAGCAAGATCTTGGCCATTGGCCTTGGCTTGTCCTATAAATACCCTCTCCCTTTGAAGACTTCTTCATCCAAATAATTTCCTAAGTCTAAAATTCCTCCTCCCTTGTTGTATAGTTCTCGCCCCTCCCCTTGTGAGGCCTTAGCCGAGAGTCCCCTGGCCGAGAGTTCCCAGTGGTAGGCCGAGGGTATACACCCTCTTGTGGTGCTAGCCGTGGGTACCCCCTAGCCTAGTTGTTTTCAGATAAATACCCCCTCTTGATAGAAATACTCTCAAAAGTATTGTTATAATGCCCAAATTACCTTAGCCAGATACCTTGTAGTATTCTAAGGTTATACCTATACAAAAAGCCCGAAATACTATTATACTTTCCACTACAAAACCGAAACCCTAAGGAAAATCTCCATAGTTAGTTGGAGTAATAAGTAGAAGTTGGTTAGAACTTCTAAGGGTTGTTTGGAGCTGGCCTGAGCGCACGAGTAGAGCTAAACCTTGCTCGGGATCGACATTATAACTTGGATAATTACGCTTATCGAGGTAAATATTTTGTCCTCTATTGTAATTGGAAATTACATGATTGTTAGACTATATAGTTGAAGTATACTATATATGTAATCAACGTTGTTATCGCAATGTCTTTTGACTTAAGCTGAATAATAAGAAACCTTTTCGAAGAAGAGATCGAATCAGATTTACATAGGATCAGTATTACAGAGACTTGTGTAGCTTTTCGTGAGTAGAATTGTACCCGTCGGGTTAGATGTATAACCCGGTTGGCTTGGTAGCGCTCGATAAAGGAGGAGATTTACGCCATGTGTGGGGAGGTCTTACGAATTTTCGGTAGAATGTTCTACGATGAGGTCTAAATGTTAATAAGCGCCGTGGCCTTATAGGTTCAAGTACTACGCAGGCGCGATCTACTTGGCTTAGGAGTAGCCATTGGAAGTACTTGGAGCGTTTTGCTATTAGTCGATACTGCCGCGAGGTATGTGAACCTCTTCCTATCTCTTCTAGCATGATATATGTGAACTATGTAGTACGGTGAGACGTACGTGCTAAATGTATTTGATTGGTTTAACACAAGTGTTATAACGACTTTATGGGAAGTTGGTTATAACGACTTTATGTTGGTAAGAAAATACTTGTGGTTTTTTAAAAGGTAATCGATTTGAACTATAAATCGCTTGTTATGTGTTAATAAAGAACTTGAAGTATTTCAAAAGATTTTTGAATCATTTCGAAAGAAGAAGTAATACTTGGTTTTGAAAACTTAAGAGTTATACTAGCTTTATGGGAAGTTAGGTAATAACGGCTTAAGAATGTTTTCTTGATTTGAAATCGAATGTGTATCGACAAACCACCGCAGTTAATAAAAGGAAATGTTTTGACAGATTAAGTATTATTAAAACCAAGAGAAACTTCCATCCGCATGAAGCTAAGATGAGACAAAATGATATTTCCTAGATCATGGTCATTGTAATAAGATTGTTATAAACAAGAATATCCTACTCACATATAAGACTTATGTTTCTCGATAGTTTAAAAGAGAATTATATTCTTAAATGAATAAGACTATGAACTACTTAAACCTTTCTAAAATAAGAAACGTAAACATTTGAAATTAGGCAAACTTGGGCGTTTGGATAATAATGTTGTTACTTGATTTTACCAAGATAAGTGTTTTGATTCACTTCAAAAGATAATCACTCTATTTTCATATACTACGTATTGTGTGACTTTTGTGAAAGTAACGTATCTTTTAAAAGTTAATGTATGAAGTACTTTGGGGATAGAAACCCAACATGTTGACATATAGTAGAAAGTACCTTGTGTATAACTTGATTGTGTTGGTTTGTGATAGCCTTGTAATACCTTCGTGATGCTTTGATAAGTAATCATATTAGGATGCTACGTGTGTTAGTATTCGTGATGTTTGTGTAAAGGGTTTTCCTCGATTGTGCTTATGTTGTTTAAACGATAAACCGTTATGTTGGTATTATACCACTCACCGTGTTTCCGGTTAAGCTTTCCTCCGATGCGGGTAGACTCGGCGATGCAGGACCATGATTCGAGAATACCTCATGCGGTCCCGGGGCCTATGCGAGCTACGAGTTCCGTGTTAGTGTGCGGCCTTTATGGTCATGCGGTCATGTGGCTACGCGATCGCGAGTCCGGGGCGACGCCGGGAGTAGCTACCCTCGATGCGGGTTATACCTCACGCGCCTATGATCGCCTATGCGGAGTCAGCGGAGTTCGTGGCTAGACGCGCACATTTGATATTGCGCGGCGACCGCCTTTGATCATGTGACGGTGCAGACAGATATCATGATACATTTTATGACCTTGTTAGTACTGGTGTTAGTAGTCGGCTATGCCTTCGTACTTACCCGCATCGCTTTATTTGGACACAGTGGGACCTTGTTCATGTATTCCTTGGTGTTTTTCTATCATCGATCAGGCAGCGATGGAAGGTATTCCACGCATGATTGATGTTGTGGGCGAGACCCATTGTTATATCGAGTGATGACTTGGCGAGTCCCCGACTTGATATGATCGCTATTTATCAGGAATCGTAGTTTGGTTATCATACATGTCTCGCTTTATATAGACTACTATGATTTCATTTACGATTTTCGCCACATACTCACTGTTAGATCGACCTCCTTCGGGGCTGCGTTCATGTCGCAGTAAAGGTACACCGATCGTTGATCCTCGCCTAGTGGTCACAGTCACGTTGAAGCTCCGTTCCCGAGGCTTATCTTCGTATAGTCTCCATTGTTGTAGGTGCTTACATTCGGGGTATGACGGCCCCGTCCCGTTGTTGTCATATCATTCGTAGAGGTCTCAGAAAATCTTGTGGCGGGGTTTGTAAAAAGGATTAAACTGCTCAGTTGAAAGAGTTGTTGTTTCTATATATATGCCAAAGGCAAGTTTTCACTGAGTTATTGTTTATACTAGTTATTTTATGTTATTGATTTATGTTCGTGATTTTCTCTCGATGTATGACTCGGGTGCCCGGTAGGCACGATCCACGCCCGGTTCGGTCGTGACAAAAGTGGTATCGAGCGATTAATCCTCGGAAAGTGTCTACTGCATCGATCCAAGAGTTCTTGATTATCGGTGTGTGCACCACACCAATAATCAGTGGCTATAGGATATTTAGGATTGGTTTCTATTCTTCTCACTCGAGATCGTGCCTTAGAAATGTGTTGTAAGTTGGACCTCTAACGTATTTCTTTCCTTACCGCTATGCTTCCGCGTAGGCAACCCGCCCAGAGGCAAGGCAAAGGAGCCGCGAGGCAGAGTAATCTGAGGGTTACGTGGGCACAGCCCAATTATCACCTCGTGGTGCTTCATTCGGGAGTTCTGCGACGTCACTAGCCCCAAAGAGAGTTTAGCACGGCGGCAGCCTCACTGCGCCATGATATTTGAACCTTCGCCCACGATCGAACAGAGAATATAGATTTCAAGGAGGCGACCTTACTAACTATGGATTTGACTACCGAGAGTATACCGATGTACCGCGAGTCTTGATGACTATCTAAGAGAGGTTGTGCAAGAGTAATTCTTGATTGGGCTTGAGCATGGCTCGTATGCGCTTATGCAGCAGCCGAAAACGTAGAGATCGACGCGTTAACGGGCGACAGAAGGCGCGAGCAAAGGTCCTTTAGTAACTTTTGAGGCGAGTCGCCACCAATGGATTAGATTATGCACATCCACCAAGGCAATGAGGTCCTCCACGAATTTCGGGACGCTCGGTACGCAGAGTCGGGTCGAGCTCCGCATCTTCCGCTCATTACAGGATGCACGCCATCCCGGAATGTCGTCTTTTAGTTGGTACTTGTTGTACCATGACCGCCGTGGTCCGATGTCGAAAGAGTGTCCTTGTAGGAGGACTTAGCCTTCGTGATCGATGGGTAGTCGCCACCTTCCTTAGCGCCTGCACGGCGAGTTTGATTAGAACGACTTAAGGGTGGAGCGAGCAAGAGAGATGTGTTTATCCTTAACCCTCAGAGATTAGCGTGATAAGTGAGTATACCTTAAGTGCTATGTTCGATAGCAGAGGTTAGTTGTGATTAGAAATTATGGTGGGTAACCGAGTAAGATTTTGGGGATAGAAGGTGTGAGCCTTAGAGTGTTATACGTAGAGACCTTAGAGGTAAGGCCATCTCGAGTAAAAGATGTATTGTTTATGTTTGACCTTATAGGAGTGCATAGTGCACGTGAGTTATGTTTGTGGGATAAGTCCCTGAGTAGTGTGGAATGAAAGAGGGTAGTTGAGCTAAGAAGACCGCTAGGTTTTCGTAACGTGATTAGTGAGAGTTTTCCTTCGGGGAGCTAGCGTTTTGCGAGTTGCCGGGTCGGGTTGAGGCCACGCCGGGTCAACCCGCTGCATGTTGGTGGGTCGGTTTGTGGTGGTCCCGCCTTGTGGTAGGTCACGAGGTGTTAGCCCAGTTTAGTTAACCAACAGACGAGTTCGTGGACGATTCGACCGATGAGTCGCCGGCGAGGTCACCGCCTTGTTCTAGCAAAGACCGCTTACTCGGCAACGTTGATTAACTGGAAGGTTGTGAGGTCGCACGGTGCCTACCTTCACCTTATGACGAAGTGGAGCCAGTGGTACACTGTTTTGTTTCTGGAAGTTTTACCAAGGGGTTAAGAACTCGTGAGTCTCGACCGTTCGCCTCGGCCGGTGTGTGTATTTGAGGTAGTGGTGGGGATTGTTGTCTCCGCGAGGAGTGTTTAAGCTACCATTTCGTTTTTCGAATGTCGCCTTATGAGGCCTCAGAGGCGGAAGTGTAAGTCTTGGCCGATTGGTTCGATGTTGGCAAGATTCAGATAGTTGGTTCAGCTTGTTCCAGCAGATCGGATAGTAAAGCTTGTCAGAGGAGGTTCCGCACCGAGAAATCGCGGATAATCGGCGACGACGCTTAGAGTTCAGTTGACGGTCGGTCTTCAAGATACCACCCCGGTCAGCGTGACGAGTTTTGGAAAACAGAGGAACTTAGCCCGAGTTACTTTGGGCCTTACAGATCTGGTGCGAGTAGGCCGGGTTGCCTATATGTTAGCTTTTGCCGTCCGACTTAGGAGGCGACGTCCGCCTTTCGTGTTGCTATATGCAGAAAGTATCGAGATCCATTCAGAGTGTTCCCGCTAATGATGACCCAATTGGAGATAGTAACCGAGATTTGGGAAGCGGCGATCGTAAATGTGGTAAGAGTTCGAGTGTACGACACCTCGGGGATCGCGTACGCAGCCGTACCATTTGTTAGGTCGCCGAGTGACACTAACCTCGCGCAAAGTGACAAAAGTGGTATCACGACGAGTAAAGGGAGAAGCGAGCATGTACGGCGAGCAGATGTGACCATTTCTATTGTATGGAGAAAGTGCGAAGGAATTATATTTTAGACCCTTGATGGGAGCGTTTGTGATGTTAGGTGTTTCGTGGGCGTGGATGTAGTATTTTTGTGGCATGTGTGGAGGATTGTTTCGTAAGTATAGTAGTGAAGACTATCTTGGCGACGCTGTTTTTGAGACTTAGAAGGAACATTCGACGAATGTTTCTAAGGAGGAGAATGTTATACCCGTATTTTCGAGTATGTACGTAAGGCGACGTAGAAAATTTGAACTTGAAGATTTGGCTTGGCCGATTTATTTTGTGCACAACCCCGGTTAGAGTCGTTTTTCGACGAAACGTTTTCACATTTTCGTAGGAAAATTCCGCTATGTCATTTATATTTTTGCGGATTTTTCCGAGAGACGAACGTGTTGGACCAACAAGAGGGCGCCACTTGGCACCCTCATCAAAGTGAGCGCGTGGCGGTAAAGCGAGGCCTTTGTGGTCGGCGGTTGGTAGGATATTTTGTGTGTTAGTTGGTTAGGTGCACTTGGCAAGATCTTGCCCTACACTTGCCTTGCACTTGGCAAGATCTTGGCCATTGGTTGGCCTGGCTTGTCCTATAAATACCCTCTCCCTTGAAGACTTCTTCATCCAAATAATTTCCTAAGTCTAAAATTCCTCCCTCCTTGTTGTATAGTTCTCGCCCTCCCCTTGTGAGGCCTTAGCCGAGAGTCCCCTCGGCGAGAGTTCCCCAGTGGGTAGGCCGAGGGTATACACCCCTCTTGTGGTGCTAGCCGTGGGTACCCACTAGCCTAGTTGTTTTCGTATAAATACCCCTCTTGGTAGAAATACTCTCAAAAGTATTGTTATAATGCCCAAATTACCTTAGCCAGATACCTTGTAGTATTCTAAGGTTATACCTATACAAAAGCCCGTAAATACTATTATACTTTCCACTACAAAACCGAAACCCTAAGGAAAATCTCCATAGTTAGTTGGAGTAATAAGTAGAAGTTGGTTAGAACTTCTAAGGGTTGTTTGGAGCTGGCCTGAGCGCACGGAGTAGAGCTAAACCTTGCTCAGATCGACATTATAACTTGGATAATTACGCTTATCGAGGTAAATATTTTGTCCTCTATTGTAATTGGAAATTACATGATTGTTAGACTATATAGTTGAAGTATACTATATATAGAATCGAACGTTGTTATCGCAATGTCTTTTGACTTAAGCCCGAATAATAAGAAACCTTTTCGAAAGAAGAGATCGAATCAGATTTACATAGACGTATACAGAGACTTGTGTAGCTTTTCGTGGAGTAGAATTGTACCTGTCGGGTTAGATGTATAACCCCGGTTGGCTTGGTAGCCACTCGATAAAGGAGAGATTTACTGCCATGCGGGGAGGTGCGAATTTTCGTAGAATGTTCTACGATGAGGTCTAAATGTTAATAAAGCCTTGTGGCCTTATAGGTTGAAGTACTACGTGTGGCGCGATCTACTTGGCTTAAGGAGTAGCCAGCGGTTGGAAGTACTTGGAGCGTTTGCTATTAGTCGATACTCGTCGCGAGGTATGTGAACCTCTTCCTATCTCTTCTAGCATGATATATGTGAACTATGTAGTACGGTGAGACGCATACGTGCTAAATGTATTTGATTGGTTTAACATAAAAGTGTTATAACGACTTTATGGGAAGTTGGTTATAACGACTTTATGTTGGTAAGAAAATACTTGTGGTTTTTTAAAAGGTAATCGATTTGAACTATAAATCGCTTGTTATGTGTTAATAAAGAACTTGAAGTATTTCAAAAGATTTTGAATCATTTGAAAGAAGAAGTAATACTTGGTTTTGAAAACTTAAGAGTTATACTAGCTTTATGGGAAGTTAGGTAATAACGGCTTAAGAATGTTTCTTGATTTCGAAATCGTAATGTGTATCGACAAACCACTGCGGCGTTAATAAAAGGAAATGTTTTGACAGATTAAGTATTATTAAAACCAGAGAAACTTCCATCCGCATGTGAAGCTAAGATGAGACAAAATGATATTTCCTAGATCATGGTCATTGTAATAAGATTGTTATAAACAAGAATATCCTACTCACATATAAGACTTATGTTTCTCAGATAGTTTAAAAGAGAATTATATTCTTAAATGAATAAGACTATGAACTACGAAACCTTTCTAAAATAAGAAACGTGAACATTTGAAATTAGGCAAACTTGGACGTTTGGATAATAATGTTGTTACTTGATTTTACAAAGATAAGTGTTTTGATTCACTTCAAAAGATAATCACTCTATTTTCATATACTACGTATTGTGTGACTTTTGTGAAAGTAACGTATCTTTTAAAAAGTTAATGTATGAAGTACTTTGGGGATAGAAACCCGAACATGTTGACATATAGTAGAAAGTACCTTGTGTATAACTTGATTGTGTTGGTTTGTGATAGCCTTGTAATACCTTCGTGATGCTTTGATAAGTAATCATATTAGGATGCTACGTGTGTTAGTATTCTGTGATGTTTGTGTAAAGGGGTTTTCCTCGATTGTGCTTATGTTGTTTAAACGATAAACGTTATGTTGGTATTATACCACTCACCGTGGTTTCCGGGTTAAGCTCCCACGCGGGGTAGACTTCGCGTGCAGGACCATGATTCGAGAATACCTCATGCGGGTCCCGGGCCTGCGCGAGCTACGAGTTCCGTGTTAGTGTGCGGCCTTTATGGTCACGCGGTTTACGTGGCTATGCGGATCGCGAGTCCGCGATGCCGGAGTAGCTACCTCGATGCGGGTTATACCTCACGCGCCTATGAGACCGCCTATGCGCGAGTCGCGGGAGTTCGGGGCTAGACGCGCATTTGATATTGCGGCGGCGACGCCTTTGATCATGTGACGGCCCAGACAGATATCATGATACATTTTATGACCTTGTTAGTACCGCTGGTGTTAGTAGTCGGCTATGCCTTCGATTTACCCGCATCGCTTTATTTGGACACAGCGGACCCGTTGTTCATGTGTATTCCTTGGTGCTTTTCTATCATCGATCACGGCGGTGAGGAAGGTATTCCACGCATGATTGATGTTGTGGGCGTGAGACCCATTGTTATATTGGAGTGATGACTTCGGCGTGAGTCCACGACTTGATATGACCGCTTATTTATCAGGAATCGTAGTTTGGTTATCATACATGTCTCCCGCTTTATATAGACTACTATGATTTCATTTACGATTTTCGCTTCACATACTCTGCACTTAGATCGACCTCCTTCGGGGCCGTTCATGCCGCAGTAAAGGTACACCGCCGTTGATCCTCGCTCTGTGGTCACAGCCATTGGGAAGCTCCGTTCCTCCGAGGCTTATTCGTATAGTCCTCGTTGTCAGATGCCATTCTGGGGTATGGCGGCCCCGCCCCGTCGTTGTTGTCATATCATTCGTAGAGAGGTCTGTAGTAATCGCAAGCGTGGTTTGTAAAAGGATTAAACTGCTCGTTGAAAGAGTTGTTGTTTCTATTTATGCCGGATGACAAGTTTTCACATGTTATTTTTTATACTTCTGTTATTTTATGTTATTGATTTATGTTCCGCTGATTTCCTCGGATGTATGACTACTGGGGTGCCCGGTAGGCACGATCACGCCCGGTTCGGTCGTGATACCGTCGTCGTGATAGACGAAACATGAACGAAGCCGCCAGATAGGCTTAAAATGAAAAGCGTCGTTGCATGGACGCGACGCAGACGTCGTTGCATAAACGAAACATGAATGAAGTCGCCAGACAGCTTAAAATGAAAAGCGTCGTTGCATGGACGTGATGCAGATGTTCGCCGTTGCAGACGAAACATGAATGGCCGCCAGATAGGCTTAAAATGAAATGACGCTGCGTTTCGGACGCAATGCAGATGCCGTCGTTGCGTGGACGAAACATGAACGGTTGCGATAGGCTTAAAATGAAATGACGCGTCGCTGGACACAATGCAGATGCTCGTCGTTGCATGGACGAAACATAAACGGCCGCCAGATAGGCTTAAATGAAATGGCGTCGTTGCATGACGCTGACGCAGATGCTCGTCGTTGCATGACGAAACATGAATGAAGCCGTTGCATAGCTTAAAATGAAATGCATTGGTTTAGGCGCACCGCTTGCGGACCCGTCTGGGTTGAGATAGCGTCATTGCATAGACGTTGTGCATTTGTGACCCGCATGGGTTTATTGTTGTGTTCCTGCCTTTGCTGATATGAAGATCCTGCACTCAAAGAAAACTTGTGAGTTTTTTAGGAAATGAGTGGTTGATTAGCGTCGATTCTGCAGCTTTGGCTCTTGACGCTTGCATTCTTGGTTTGCACTGAAGACCTAGTTGGCTTGCTTTTTCCTGTCTATTGCCATTTTCTTGCACTGAATTCCTTAAAATGTCCCAGTTTCTGGTAATGAAGATGTTGAACTGGGTAAGGTTGCATCTTGACGCTATCAAGGCGATCATGTAAGCATTTTTTTTTTATAATGAATGAAAAGCTAATGCGAGAATATGGACAATGTACAATTGAGTAGATGAGAATGCAACCCCCCGAAAATATGTAGGTAGTAATGGATGCAAAATATGTGAGAATGTTAAACTCTCCAATGGACAAAATCGAGTCATGTGCAGAAACAAGGAAGAAATATTTCTAACGGTGTGACCGAAGCCGATGTGGCTGTCTACGTATCCCGCTGAGGGAATCAGGTCAAGACGTAGTTCGTGATGCAAAAATAACGATTTTTATGTAATATGCATTTTGTTGTTTTTTTTTTTCTGAAAAAAAATGGAAGACGACATTACGTTCTGACTCCAGTTGATACCGACAATTAGTATTGTGCATAAGGATGTTCTTTTATTGTTTTCAGTCTAACCGAGATTGACTCTGGTGTAATTCACACAGTTTCAGATAGTACCTCAAACATACCTGAGTGTCGACACACTTGCTTGCATCCAAGGTTTCGAACTACACGTAATCTCACGTTTCAAATGCCTCACAGAAAGAAAGTCCCGTTCTCACATATATTCCAGTATTTTGAATTTTGGGACGTTGAGAAAATTACTCTCACACTCAAAAAGATGTTCAATGCATGCAATTGTGATACCATAGGCTTGGCCGTCATGTAAGTATCCACTAATGTGAGAACCTCTCGATAAGATCATGTAGGCTTGTCACCGCTCAGAATGTAGGCTTGGGGAAAGGGAATGGATACCATTTGGATAAAAGTGACTAATCCTTCCTCGAGCGTTGAACTACGTCCATGCTTGATATTTGTGCGCTTTAATGCTGACTTACTTTCGTTTTGTCCCAGTTTTTCAATACTGACTTCTTTTGAATCTTTCATTTGGAGCCCCACTTTTTTTTTTTTTCGGGGTTATGTATTCCTTTTTTTTTTATAACATCGAGGCTTTTGATTTCTTTTTTTTCGTGTGAAGTCGTCTCTGCTTTTGTTTTGTTTTACTTTTGGAACTTTGACAACTTTTGTCTTTGCAAACTTCAGCGCAGGATTTTGTCAGCTACTTGCACATTTCTAAAGCGCTCGAGGAGGTCGGGCCAAGAGAGGGATAGTGCGTACGCACTCAGAAAGGGTATAGGTTTAATATGCGGTTGTCAAAAAATAGGTTTTAGGCTCAAAGGGGTGTACTAGGGATAATGTTATTTGGTAGGCTGAAAAGGCTCAAACGGGTCAAAGAAAGCCTACGATCATTTCCTACACCGAGTGTTGCTCATGATTTCGCCTCAACAAACATTCAGGCCAAGTTCTAGATCACAATGCAATGCAATTGAACTTATTCAAACACTCACCACACAATGCATATGAAACGATGAGGTCGGTTTCATTCTTATCTTGGAAACATGCAAGACAATGTCATCCGCGGGTATGAATAAGAGGTACCAAAAGAATCTATGGTTTACCACAAAGTCAACCCATACTGATTATCACTTGTTTTTTTTTTGTTTATGCACATTTGTAACTGTGTTGGTATTAACAAAGTCAAGCAATAATACTTACAAAATGTTTTTGTATTTTTTTGAATAACATTTTTTTTGTATTTTTTGAAGAAAATATACATTTTTTTTTTTTTGAATAAAGTGTACCGAACCCGAATAGGGCTGCCTACGTATCCCGCCGAGGGAATCAGGTGCGCGTAGTTCGTTCAAATATGTTATAAAATGTATGCTTGAAAAAAAATTATCAATGAAAGGATAGCAATATAAAGCTGTGCAAAAGAAATGATTGTCCATTGCGGACGAATGCAAAGTAAAATGAATGTAACGAAAATGAATGTCCGAGAACATGATGAATGGGATGCATGAATGACAAAAATATGTTTTTTTTTTTGTGGTTTTTATTTTTTATGGTGTCGAACCCAAAATGAGTTGCCTACATATCACACCGTGTGGTGAGAATCAGACACGCGTAGTTCGGAATGGTTATGCTGTAAAATGCATGATATGTAAGAACTATGTCATCAACGCTAAGCATATTATTTGAATTTGCAAATATGAATAAAAATACAAAGTAAAGAAGAATTGAGAGCGATGTATCGTTGAATGCGTATAGACTAACTTCTTTAATCAACATAACTAACGCCATTTTTTTCTTTTTTTTCGCCCGCTCGGTTGTTTATGGACGACCTTCCTGCAAAAAATATAAGAAATAGGTGAGTAGGAAAATGACCAAAATAATAAAAATGCAAAAGTGTGACAATATAGTCAAAGACTCCCCTGATTGGTTCGACCGGACTGGTGGTTGATGCTTCACAAAGTCCAAGTCGCGCTATTCAAGAGTGATTTACGCAGTAGAAGTCCTGATTGCAATGTGAAAGCAAAAAATGCAAAAATACAAATGCTCGAGCCCGGAATCACAAAAGAGCAATTATTAAATTAAACAATATGTACAGAGTTGCTAGTGACAAACAATAATAAACAAAAAACATGCAAATCAAGCGCGTGCCCTAATATGCTTGGGACCTCTCTTATGCCAGAGGTGAGCCTAAACGCCAAATATGCGGGATTATGATAAATAGGTCCAAGCCGTTAAATGGCGACCAAATGACAGTGCACTTTTTCCAATTTTGACGTGTCATGACCAGGCTTGGATCCGTCTATCATCATCACGCTACACATAGTATGCTAATGGGTCGTTGGGTTGTGAAACCCGTCGACAAATTTTGGTGGATTTCTAATTGTGGCGTTAATACCAAGGATTAACCCACCTAAGGTTTATGCATGCATGACTAATATAAAAGGGTGGTATAGCTCTATCTTAAGTTTTTTAAGATTTGGCTTATTAGACGCAAGGTTTCCGAGCGGACAACTCGAGTGAGAAGGCTACGTGGCTGATCAGACGAACCGATCTAACTCCACGCAAGCGCCAACTCTCCTAAATTTTGGGTGTTCTTGAAAGAAATTTGCGGGTGCGCGAAGCACACCAGCGCGTGTAGTGTGTGACAGTGTGAATTTTCCAGAGTGGAGGAAATATGAGCGGAATGCCAGTTTAAGGAAAACAGTAAAATAATGTAGCAATTAAATTAGTTAATTACAAAATAAAAGCAAGCAATATAAAATATTTACAACAAATATAAAAGCAAAATAAGACGCAATATTTAATTAACCTGGGCTTGCTATGATCAAGAACCTGATATCTCCAGTGGAGTCGCCATCTGTAACACCCCATTTTAACCGGAGCCGGAAACGGGAGTACTACGTATGGTTGATTCCTAGAATGTATTTTAAGGAGTCGCCACCTAATTATTATAGTGAATTAGGACACTTATTTTATTGCAATAAAAATACTGCAATTGACTTCCATTTAATGGTCTGCGAAATTAGTGAGATTCTGGATCAGGGTTCTTTATTATCCTAAAGGGAAGGGGTTAGGCATCCTTTAAGATCCGCTAACTTGCGGTTGTTCGTTCAAACCTAGGTTAATTATTTATTGCTCTTTTATTCTACCTATTCTAAGCATTTATAATTAAAATAAAGTGCACTACACAATAATAAAACTAAATTAAATGCGATATAAAATAACATTTCGGGACATCTTTTAGCCCTTTTTAGGCTTTCTGCACAAGATGATCTCCGACTACCTGCATAAACACTTAGTAAAAGTGTTAGTATCAGAATAAATAATTTTAAAGTAATGACAGGAATTTAATAAGTAAAGCAAAAAATAAATAAATCCGTCTTTTGCACAGAGGAGGCCTTGGAAATCAGACGAGGATTCCTTCATCGGCCAATATTATTAAAAGCAATAAAATAAATAAAACCTTCATATCCGCGCCAAAACAATAATAGTTTTAAACACGGAGGGCTCAGATATGAAAAATATATAAAGTGGGACCTTAAACACGCGCATGCGAGAATTCGCCCGTAGCATGTTGGTTATCCGGTGTAAGTGGAAGAAATCATCATTGCCCGTAAAGCTTCATTTATTTTATTTTCCGTCTTTGCAATCATGGAGGCCTCAAAATCGACGGATAACTTTTTCATCACAAAGTGTAGTATCTGCTCAAAATCAAGAAAACCAAAGAAGGTAGTATTTGTTCTAAATCAGTAAACCAGCAAAAATATATGTCAAAATCAGTAGCAACAGGGCCAAAATCAACCCGACAGAATGGCAAAAATCAGTAGCAAAATGGCCGAAAATCAGTGTCAACATGGCCAAAAATCAGCCCGACAAACGTGGCCAAAACCAGTCCAGCAAATAGCCAAAAATAAGTACCAAAATAGCCCAAAAAATAAGTAGCAAAATAGCCAAAACATCAGTCCAGAACATGGCCGAAATCAGCCAACAAACATGGGCAAAATCGATGCGACTAAAAGATAGTAGAATCAGTGACCAACGACACAACGAACACACCAGCAATTTTAGAACATCGCCGGAAATTTCAGAACGTCACCGGAGTCTTCAAATTCCGACAGATACCAAAAATTTAGAAAATTAGTCTGACAAACAACAAATAGTAACAAAAGCAGTAGCCAACATAGTTCACCGGAAAATTCTGAACGTCGCCGGAAAACCAGAAATCAGTCCAACAGTCAACACGTCCAACAAAATACCGAAAAATAAACGTCAACCAACGTTGCCGGAGTTTTAAAGAACTCCGGCTAGGTTTCATAACAAGCAAAAGCAACGGTGTCACTTCCACGGCGGGTACGCCGGAGCAACACCACTGTAACAGTGGGTGTGTCAACGGGATACGGTGGTGGTGAGGAGTTCGCCGACGAGTTGAGAGGGTGAGGCTGCTGAGGAGAGAGGGTGACGGGAAAGGGCTGAGTGAGGTAAGTTGTGCGGCTGGGGTGTGGACTGCGGGAAGTTCGCCGGAGATAGGACTCCGGCGAAGGGCGGCGGCGGCGATGAGGGAGGGGAAGAAAGGGCTGCTGAAGGTTTGGGGTGTGCGGCTGATTTTCTTAAGGGCTGATGTTATGTGGGGCTAGGGTAGTAATAGGGGGGCTGATTTTTGTGTTGGGGGGAAAGTGGGAGTATAATGTTTTATTTATAGGGTAGGTTTTTAGGGTTTGGGTTTAGTTTTGTGGGAATGAAAAGTGGGTTTTGATTTTAGGGGGGAAAATGAAAGAGGGTGTTTGGATGGAATTAAAAACAAAAATGGTGTTGGGTTGGACTGATTCAAATTGTGTCTTGGACTGGACTGGACTGGTTTGACAAAAATGCAAGGCTGGTTAATTATTTAAAGAAAAAATTATTTAAAAAGATGCAAGATTATTAAAATGCAAATGCCGACGCAATAATACTAAAATGCAATATTTAAGACATGTTTAATGTCTGATTAAAAGTAAAAACGGGATGCCAATTAATTATTTAAAAAGATGCAAATATTATTAAAATAAAACGACGGTACAACAATAATAAAAACATAATATTAACAACGACATAATACTTAATTTAAAAATAAAAGATGCAATGCCATTTTTGTGAAGAAATAAACATAGAATATTATGTAAAAATATGTAAAATAACAATTAAAATGCGGTGTGCTAAAATACTTAAAATTGTAACAAATATACAAAAAACGGGTCAAAATTGACTGTCAACAGCAGACACATAGGTTTAATCATTAACAATGCACAAATCAAGCAAGATACCCCAAATAGTCCGATTTCATGAATTTTTGGCATATCTAACCTAAGTGTTTGGATGGTTGCTTCTAATTCCATTACATTATTCAACCTTACTTCACTAGGCGTTTCCAGTAACTACAGCATGCGTGATCTTAAAAAAAAATTATGACTCAAAAATTACTCAAAAATACACAAAACAAATAAAAAAGACTCAAAAACAATAAAACATCTCCCCAAACTTAAATCACACATTGTCCCCAATGTGTGCAAGACTAAAAAAAAATAGGGACAACTTACTGACACAACACAGCGGTCATAACGGAGGTCTGGGAGGAAAAATTCTGGAATTTGCACGGAATATGGCTCTCTGAAGTTCCGGCGCCACGGCGCTGATTCTGGGCGCCGCGGCGCTGACGACGACTTTTCCTTTTTTTCAGCGTTTTTGCTCCTTTTTCTGTTCGGGGTCTGCTCCTAGTCCACCTGTCATCCAACAACACAAAACAAGAACTCAAAACCGTAAGACTGTTCAAGACAAAATAAAATAAACTAAAGACAAAAATCAAACTGACATAATTAAAAAACATTGGGTTGCCTCCCAACAAGCGCTGTCTTTAACGTCTTTTAGCCGGACGCAGTTAACCTTTACGAGTGCCCATTGGATCCTTCTGCGAACTGCTAGCAATCCGCATAGTTATTGTTGCAGGTCTCACTTTTTCTACAACAATCTTTTCAGCTAAGGGCTTCAGATATAAGATTATCCCCCGAGTACACAAGACATGCTTGTCTTTTAGGCTCTCTCTAATGTAGGGATCAGTGAGATTCCCAACACATCTCAACTCTAGGGGGTGCCCTTGATGGTATGGAATTCCTATTTGGGGATCAACAAATGACTGGTGGTATTTCTTTTGCACAGGTGCAGAAAAAGAATTTCCAAAGAATCCAAGAAGGTGAATAATTGGATCTCAGTAATCTTTTCCTTCTCTACACCAACTATCTCGCCAGATTCCTCAACAGCTGGGTGTGGTTCAGGTTCCTCAATTTGCTTATCACTTTCCACAACGGTGTCGCTAGGCAGACTTTCTTGAAGTGTACTGCTCATCCTATCCATTAGTTGCCCTATTTGTGTCTCCAAATTTCTGAGGGACGCTCTTGTCTCATCCATAAACTGAGCTTGGCACTTGGTGAGCCTGAGTATGCCTGCCTGCAACTCATATAGATCTTCCTCTGGAACCTGTTGGTTAAGCTGCTGTTGATGACTTCACTGCCCCTGATAGAAGTAGTAGTCCATGGACCTGTATTTTTTTTTCATTTGTTTTTTCAAATTTAACCTGTAAAATAAGAAAAACAACAAAAGGTGATAAAAAGATGCTCGCGGAAACTTGTTCTTGGAGCAACCAAATTAGAAATAAGAATAGATAAATCGATATTGAAAGTACGCCAATCCCCGGCAACGGCGCCAAAAACTTGATGCGCGATTTATGCACACACTAAACGCAAGTGCACATGTCGTGACAAGTAATATAGTCTAGGTAAGACCGAATATCGTCCTCAGGGACTGGTTTTCAAGTACCTATTATC
Source organism: Przewalskia tangutica (assembly GCA_029844215.1). Taxonomy (NCBI): domain Eukaryota; kingdom Viridiplantae; phylum Streptophyta; class Magnoliopsida; order Solanales; family Solanaceae; genus Przewalskia; species Przewalskia tangutica. The sequence continues at coordinate 2,829,786 of CM056719.1, forward strand.
TATGCTTTAGTTTCTATTTGGTTAACGTTAATTGAGTTGAAATTCTAAACTAATAATGCAGGAAATAAACTAATTATGAAAATACTTTGATTTAAATCAGTTATGATGGAGAATTAGGGCTTCCAAGATCATCAACTATCCACTCTATTCAATCTTTAATACAATTAGACTAACTTCTTGTTATACCCCGTATTTCCTGAGTATGTACGCGGGGACGTACGTAGAAAAGTTTGTGCCTTAAAGTGCTTGGCCGAATTTTATTGTGCATAACACCCGGTTAGAGTCGTTTTTCGGCGAAACGTTTTCACAGCTTTCGTAGGGGAATTTCCGGCTATGTCATTTTTAATTTTTGCGGATTTTTCCGAGAGACGAAACATTTTTGGCCAACGAGAGGGCGACACTTGTCACCCTCCCATCGAGCACGTTGGGCGTAAAAGAGCGACGAATTGGCCATTGTTGGTCAAGGGGTTGGTAGGATATTTTGTGGTAGATGGATAAGGTGAACTTGGCAAGATCTTGGCCCTACACTTGCCTTGCACTTGGCAAGATCTATGCCATTGGTTGGCCTTTGCTAGGCCTATAAATACCACCCTTTGGAAGACTTATTCATCCTAAAATGTTCTAAGTCTTAGAAATCCTCCTCCTCTTGTTTGACTCTCGCCCAAGAGCCCCCTCCCTAGATAGGCCCTCAGCCGAGCCTCCTCCCCTCAGTGGTGTGGCCGTGGTACCCCTAGCCTAGTTGTTTTCGTATAATACCCCCCCTCTTGATAGAAATACCCTCAAAAGTATTGTTATAATGCCCAAATTACCTTAGCCATATACCTTGTTGTATTCTAAGGTTATACCTATACGAAAAGCCCAGAAATACTATTATACTTACCGTCAGTCACCAAACCGAAACCCTAAGGAAAATCTCCATGGTTAGTTGGAGTTGTATGTAGAAGTTGGTTAGAACTTCTAAGGGTAGTTTGGAGCGGGTTGGAGCGCACGGAGTTGGAGCTAAACGATTGCCCAGGATCGACTTTAACTCGGATAATTATGGGCTTATCGAGGTAAAAATCTTGTCCCTCTATTGTAATTGGAATTTGCATATTGTTAGAATATATAGTTGAAGTATACTATATATAGAACTGAGCGTAGTTATCGGCAATGCCTCACGGCTTAAGCTCGAATAATACTTACAGAATGTCTTGCGACTTAAGCCCGAATTTAAAGAAGAGTACCGAATCAGTAATTACATAGGGTCGTATTACATGAGACTTGTGTAGTAGTACCGTGGAGTAAAATTGTACCGTTAGGTTAATATAACCCCCTGGTTGGCTTGGTAGCCACTCGATAGAGAGAGTTTTACGTCATGTGGGTGAGGTGCTGAATTTTCTCAGAGAATGTTCTACGAAGAGACCTTATGTTAATAGGCGCCTTGTGGCCTTATAGGTGGAAGTACTATGCGTGGCGCGATCTACTTGGCTTAGTGGAGTAGCGGCGGTTTGAGGTACTGAGCGTTTTGCTATTAGTCGATAATCGCCGCGAGGTATGTGAACCTCTTCCTATCTCTTCTAGCATGATATGTGTGAACTATGTAGTACGGTAGACGATACGTGCTAAATGTATGTGATTGGTTTAAAACATAAAGTGTTATAACGACTTTATGGGAAGTTGGTTATAACAGCTTTATGTTGGTAAGAAAATACATGTGGTTTTTAAAAGGTACTGATTTGAACTATAACTGGCTTGTTATGTGTTAATAAAGAACTTGAAGTATTTCAAAAGATTTTTGAATCATTTTGAAAGAAGAAGTAATACTTGGTTTTTGAAAACTTAAGAGTTATACTAGCTTTATGGGAAGTTAGGTATAACGGCTTAAGAATGTTTTACTGATTTCGGAAATCAGAATGTGTATCGACAAACCACTGCAGCGTTAATAAAAGGAAATGTTTTGAATAATTAAGTATTATTAAAACCAGTAGAAACCTCCATCCGCATGTGTTCTAGATGAGACAAAATGATATTTCCTAGATCATGGCTGCTGTAATAAGATTGTAATAAACAAGAATATCCTACTCACATATAAGGCTTAGGTTTCTCAGATTGTTTAAAGGAGAATTATATTCTTAAATGAATGAGACTATGAACTACGAAACCTTTCTAAAATGAGAAACTTGAACATTGGAAATTAGGCAAACTTGAACATTGGAAAAGAATGTTGCTACTTGATTTTACAAAGAGGAGTAATTGATTTACTTAAGAAAATAATCACTCTATTTTCATATACTACGGGTATTGTGTGACTTTTGTGAAAGTAACGTATCTTTTAAAGAGTTAATGTATGAAGTACTTTGGGGATAAAAAACCCGATCTTGTTAATCATATAGTAGGAAGTACCTTGTGTGAACAACTTGATTGTATTGGTTTGTGATAGCCTTATAATACTTTCTTGTTGCTTTGATAAGTAAACGTGTTAGGATGCTACGTGTGTTAGTATCTTGTGATGTTTGTGTAAAGGGTTTCTTGATTGTGCTTATTAACTATCACCGTTATGATAGTATTGTGGCATTCATCTCGAGATGATTCCGGGTTAAGTCGCCTCCGACGCGGGTAGACTCAGCGGTCGATGGACCTATGATTCGAGAATACCTCACGCAGTCCCGGCCTATCGCGAGCTACGAGTTCCGTGTTAGCGCGTCCTTTATGGGCACGCGGTCCTCAGGCTACGCGACTGGAAGTCCGGGGCGACGCCGGAGTAGCTACCCTCGATGCGGGAATGCCTCACGCGGGCCAAGAGATTGGCCTACGCGAGTCAGCGGAAGTTCCAGGACTAGACGCGCGACATTAGATACCGCGGGCAAGTGGCCGCTTTGATCATGTGACGGCCTAGACAGATCTTATGATACGCTTCATGACCTTGTTGGTACCGTGGTGTTAGTAGTCGGCTATGCCTTCGCATTTACCTCAGACGGTGTTATTATGGCACAGTGGGACCCGTGTTCATGTGTGTTCCTTGGTGCTTTTATATCATAAACCGCCAAGAATGAGGAATGTGTCCCACGCACGATTGATGTTGTGGGCGTGAGACCCATCGTTATGTTCTTTTGTGATGACTTGAGCGTGAGTCCCTTACTTGATATGATCGCTAGTTATTGTAAAATCAGAGCTCGTTATCATACATGTCTCCGCTTTGTATAGACTACTATGATTTCATTTACGATTTATTTTCGCCACATACTTGCACTGCCAGATCGACCTCCTTCGGGCCGCGTTCATGCCGCAGTCGAGGTACACCCGCCGTTGATCCTAGCTCGTGGTCACGCGTTTGGGAAGCTCCGCTTTCCGAGGCTTATCGGACGTATAGTCCCCGTCAGTAAGTGTTTACATTCGTGGGTTTGGCCCCGCCCCGCCATTGTTGTCGTATCATTCTGTGAGGTCTGTAGTAATCGCCAGTGGCGGGTTTGTAAAAGGATTAAACTGCTCATGTTAAAAGTTGTCATTTATACATACGCCGAAAGGCAAGTTCTTCTCATATTATTGTTTCATATTTCATAATATGTCTCAGATCGCTTTATGTTCCACTGACACTCGATGTTGTGTCACTAGGTGCCCGGTAAGGCACCGCCACGCCCGCCGGTCGTGACAAAAGTGGTATCGAGCGCTTAATCCTCTGGAAAGTGTCTACGCATCAGATCCAAGAGAGTCTTGATTATCGCTTGTGCACCACACCAATAATCGTGAGGCTATAGGATATTTTAGGATTGGTTTCTATTCTTCTCACTCGAGATCGTGCCTTAGAGCCGTGTTGTAAGTTGGACCTCTAACGTATTTCTTTCCCTTACCGCTATGCCTCCGCAGGCAACCCGCCCAGAGGCAAGCGCCGGCGGAGTCGCGAGTAGAGTTCGAGAGGGTCGCGAGGCGCACTCCAATCCTTACCTAGGGTAGTTCTTCATTCGGTGATTTCTGCGACGTCACTAGCCCCAGCAGAGTTTGGCACGGCAGCGGCGATCCTGCGCCATGATATATGAACCTTCGCCCACGCATCGAACAGAGAATTTAGATCGCAAAGAGGCGACCACATTAGCTATAGATTTGGCTACCAGAGTATACCGATGTACCGCGAGTCTTGAGGACTATCTAAAAGAGGTTGTGCAAGAGTAATTCTTCGATTAGGCTTGAGCATGGCCTCGTATGCGGGCTTATGCGCAGCAGCCGAGACGGTAGAGATCGGCAGTTAACGGGCGACACCGTAAGAGGCAGAGCAGCAAGGTCCTTTAGTAACTTTGAGGCGAGTCGCCTCACCAAGATTAGATTATGCACATCCACCAGCAATGAGGTCCTCCACGAATTTCGTGGACGCTCGGTATGCGCGGAGTTGGTCGAGCTCGAGCTTCCGCTCACGCTACACGTAGGTTCCACCATCCGGATTCGCTTTTTCGGTGTTCACAATCGGGCAGCGCCATCCCTGTGGAATGTCGCTTTTAGTTGGTACGTGTTGCACCTATGACCGCCGTGGTCTGTTGTCGAAAGAGTGTCCTCGGGAGGACTTAGCCTTCGTGATCGGTGGGTAGTTTGTCACCTCCTTAGCTGCCTCTCAGGCAGGTTTGATTAGAACGACTAAGGGGAGTGAAGCAGTAAATATAGATATATCTTTAACCCTCTATAGTTTTGTTTATGTGATAAGGTGAGTATACCTTAAGTGCTATGTTCGATAGCGAGTGTTAGTTGTGATTAGAAATCTTGGTTAGTTAACCGAGTAAGATTTTGGGGATAGAGAAGGTGTGAGCCTTAGAATGTTTTACGAAAGACCTTAGAGGTAAGGCCATCTCGTAAAGGTGTAGTGTTATGTTTTACCCTTTATAGGAGTGCATAGTGCACGTGAGCTATGTTACGGATAAGTCCCGAGTAGTGTGACATGAAAGAGGATAGTTGAGCTAAGAAGACCGCTAGGTTTTCGTGAATCGGATTAGTGAGTTTTCCTTCGCGAGCTAGCGTTTTGCGGCGTCCGGCCTGTTGAGGCCACGCCGCGGGTCAACCCGCGGCATGTTTGGTGGTGGTGTCAGTTTGTGGTGGTCCCGCCTTGTGATAGGTACACGAGGGTGTTAGGCCCGAGTTTAGTTAACCAACGTACGATTTCATGAACGATTCGACCGAGGTTGGGCCGGCGAGGTCACCGTGGTGTTGTATTCTAGCAAAGACCGCTTACTCGGCAGGTTATGCGAGATGATATATCGTAAAAGTTGTAAGGCTCGCACGAGGTGCCTACCTTCACCTTATGATGACATGTGGAGCCCGTGGAACTACTGCTTTTGTTTCGGAAGTTTTGCCAAGCATGTGTTAAGAACTCAGTGAGTCTCGACCGCATTCGCCTCTGCCGTTGTTTCGATTTCGTGGACGGTGGGGATTGTTGTCTCTGTGGAGGTAGTGTTTAAGCTACCGTTTCGTGTTCGGATGTCGCTTTTTAAAGCCTTGTAGGGCGGAAGTGTAAATCACGGCCGATTGGTTCGATGTTGGCAAGGTTCATTAGTTGGTTCAGCTTGTTCCACAGATCGTGGATAGTGCGCTTGTCTGAAGAAGTTCGCTCGGAGGAATTGTGCGGATAATCGGCGACGACGCTAGAGTTCAGTGCCGACGGCCTTCTTCAAGGTACCACCCCGGGTTGGTGTGACGAGTTTGGAATACAGAGGAACTTAGCCCGAGTTACTTGGGCCCTTTTGAGTTCATGTGAAGAATAGGCCGTTGCCTATATGTTAGCTTTGCCGTCCGAATTAGGAGGTCAGACGTCCGGCCTTTCGTATTGTTATGATCGGAAAAGTATCTGAGATCCATCCGCAGTGTTCCCACTTAATGATGACCACGCGTTAGAGATAGTAGCCCCGAAGTTTTGGAAACCAAGCGATTTAAATGTGGAAAGAGTTCGAGTATACGACATCCTCGTGGATCGCACGCACCCGGCACCATTTGTCGGGTCGTCGGAGCAAGGCTCGCGACAAAGTGACAAAAGTGGTACCATTTGTTGGGTCGCCGAGAAGGTTAATGCCTCGGCAAAGTGACAAAGTGGTATCTACGACGAGTAAAGAGAAGCGAGCATGTATGACGAGCATAGATGTGATCATTTCTTTTGTAAAGAGGCGCGGCGAAGTATATTTTAGACCCCTGAGAAGTGTTTTGTGGTGATGATTAGAGGTGTTTTCCTCGTGGACTTAGATAGAAGTGCGCGGGTGTTTCGTGGCCGTGTGGCGGGATTGTTCTCGTAAGTATAGTAGTGAAGACTATATCGCGCGCTTGTTTTGAGACTTAGAAGGAACATTCGACGAATGTTTCGCGAGGGGAGAATGTTATACCCTCGTATTTCCGAGTATGACGCTGACGACGTAGAAAAGTTTGTGCCTTAAAGTGCTTGGCCGAATTTTATTGTGCATAACACCCTGCTAGAGTCGTTTTCGCCAAACGCTTTCACAGCTTTCGTAGGGAATTTCCGCTATGTCATTTTTAATTTTTGCGGATTTTTCGAGAGACGAACATTTTTGGCCAACGAGAGGCGACACTTGTCACCTCCCATCGAGCACGTTGGGCGGTAAAAGAGTGGACGAATTGGCCATTGTTGGTCGGGGTTGGTAGGATATTTTGTGGTAGATGGATAAGGTGCACTTGGCAAGATCTCGCCCTACACTTGCCTTGCACTTGGCAAGATCTTGGCCATTGGTTGGCCTTTGCTAGGCCTATAAATACCCACCCTTTGGAAGACTTATTCATCCTAAAATGTTCTAAGTCTTAGAAATCCTCCCTCCCTCTTGTTTGACTCTCGCCCAAGAGCCCTCCTCCCTAGATAGCCCTCGTGGCGGAGCCTCCTCCCCTCATGTACGCTGGGTACCCCCTAGCCTAGTTGTTTTCAGATAATACCCCCTCTGATAGAAATACCTCAAAAGTATGTTATAATGCCCAAATTACCTTAGCCATATACCTTGTTGTATTCTAAGGTTATACCTATACTAAAAGCCCGTAAATACTATTATACTTACTGGTCACCACCAAACCGAAACCCTAAGGAAAATCTCCATGGTTAGTTGAGTTGTATGTAGAAGTTGGTTAGAACTTCTAAGGGTAGTTTGGAGCGGGTCGAGCGCACGAGTCGAGCTAAACGATTGCCCGTGATCGACTTTAACTCGGATAATTACGGGCTTATCGAGGTAAAAATCTTGTCCTCTATTGTAATTGGAATTTGCATATTGTTAGAATATATAGTTGAAGTATACTATATATAGAATCGAAGCGTAGTTATCGGAATGCCTCACGCTTAAGCCCGAATAATACTTACAGAATGTCTGCGACTTAAGCCCGAATTTAAAGAAGAGTACCGAATCAGAATTACATAGGTCAGACAAGAGACTTGTGTAGTAGTACCGTGAGTAGAATTGTACCGTTAGGGTTAAATGTATAACCCCCGGTTGGCTTGGTAGCCTCGATAGAGGAGGAGTTTTACGTCATGTGAGAGGTCTTGAATTTTCTGTAGAATGTTCTACGAAGAGACCTTATGTTAATAGCGCCTTGTGGCCTTATAGGTGGAAGTACTGCGTGGCGCGATCTACTTGGCTTAGGAGTAGCCGCGGTTTGAGGTACTTGAGCGTTTTGCTATTAGTCGATAATCGTCGCGAGGTATGCGAACCTCTTCCTATCTCTTCTAGCATGATACGTGTGAACTATGTAGTACCAGACGCATACGTGCTAAATGTATGTGATTGGTTTAAAACATAAAGTGTTATAACGACTTTATGGGAAGTTGGTTATAAATACTTTATGTTGGTAAGAAAATACATGTGGTTTTTAAAAGGTCTCGATTTGAACTATAACCGCTTGTTATGTGTTAATAAAGAACTTGAAGTATTTCAAAAGATTTTTGAATCATTTTGAAAGAAGAAGTAATACTTGGTTTTTGAAAACTTAAGAGTTATACTAGCTTTATGGGAAGTTAGGTATAACGGCTTAAGAATGTTTTCTTGATTTCGAAATCGAATGTGTATCGACAAACCATCGCAGTTAATAAAAGGAAATGTTTTGAATAATTAAGTATTATTAAAACCAAGAGAAACCTCCATCCGCATGTGTTCGAGATGAGACAAAATGATATTTCCTAGATCATGGTCATTGTAATAAGATTGTAATAAACAAGAATATCCTACTCACATATAAGGCTTAGGTTTCTCATTGTTTAAAGGAGAATTATATTCTTAAATGAATGAGACTATGAACTACTAAACCTTTCTAAAATGAGAAACTTGAACATTGGAAATTAGGCAAACTTGAACATCGGAAAAGAATGCTACTTGATTTTACAAAGAGAGTAATTGATTTACTTAAGAAAATAATCACTCTATTTTCATATACTACGTATTGTGTGACTTTTGTGAAAGTAACGATCTTTAAAGAGTTAATGTATGAAGTACTTGGGGATAAAAAAACCCGATCTTGTTAATCATATAGTAGGAAGTACTTGTGTGAACAACTTGATTGTATTGGTTTGTGATAGCCTTATAATACTTTCTTGTTGCTTTGATAAGTAAACGTGTTAGGATCTACGTGTGTTAGTATCTTGTGATGTTTGTGTAGCCGGTTTCTTGATTGTGCTTATTAACTATCATCGTTATGATAGTATTGTGGCATTCATCTCGAGATGATTCCGGGTTAAGTCGCCTCCGACGCGGGTAGACTCAAAGCGTCGATGGACCTATGATTCGAGAATACCTCACGCAGTCCCGGCCTACGCGAGCTACGAGTTCCGTGTTAGCGTGGCCCTTACGGGCACGCGGTCCTCGTGGCTACGCGACTCGGAAGTCCGTGACGACGCCGGAGTAGCTACCCTCGACGCGGAATGCCTACGCGGCCGAAGAGATTGGCCTATGCGAGTCGCGGAAGTTCCGGGACTAGACGCGCACATTAGATATCGCGCGGCAAGTGGCCGCCTTTGATCATGTGACGGTGCAGACAGATCTTATGATACGATTCACGACCTTGTTGGTATCGCTGGTGTTAGTAGTCGGCTATGCCTTCGCATTACCTCAGACGGTGTTATTATGGCACAGTGGGACCTCGTGTTCATGTGTGTTCCTTGGTGCTTTTATATCATAAACCGCCAAGAATGAGAATGTGTCCCACCACGCACGATTGATGTTAATGGCGTGAGACCCATCATATGTTCTTTTGTGATGACTTGAGGCGTGAGTCCCTTACTTGATATGATCGCTTAGTTATTGTAAAATCAGAGCTCGTTATCATACATGTCTCCCGCTTTGTATAGACTACTATGATTTCATTTACGATTTATTTTCGCCACATACTCTGTGACCAGATCGACTCTCCTTCGGGCTGCGCGTCATGCCGCAGTTGAGGTACACCGCCGTTGATCCTAGCTCTCGTGGTCACGCGTTTGGGAAGCTCCGTTTCTCCGAGGCTTATCGATGTATAGTCCCCGTCAGTAAGTGTTTACATTCGTGGTTTGGCGGCCCCGTCCCGCCTATGTTGTCGTATCATTCTGTGAGGTCCGTAGTAATCACAAGCGGTGGTTTGTAAAAAGGATTAAACTGTTCATGTTAAAAGTTGTCATTTATACATATGCCGAAAGGCAAGTTCTTCTCATATTATTGTTTCATATTTCATAATATGTCTTGTATCGTTTTATGTTCACGATTACTGATGTTGTGTCACTGTGGTGCCCTGGTAAGGCACCAACACGCCCAGCCGGGTCGTGACACTTCTTCTTCTACGTTAAGATAGCAGGTTAACTAGACCGTTTTATACTCCTGTTAAGGTAATATAAACACTCAACCCCAATGGAGAACCCTTCTATCTTTCGATGACAAGATTGACTACAAAGGAGGATTAAGAGCAATAACCTATTAAGCTACACAAGTATCGGGGTACTTTCGTCCACGATTTAAACCTATGTTTATTCAACTATATCATATTCATAATCTCCCCTTTCGGATTTCGATTAGAACTCATATAAGTGATGATAACTAGTGATCAATTAATTATCAAACAATCAAAGTAATTATTGAATAAATCTTAAGCAAGTGAAGAAGAAATCAACTAATGTATTAATTCATGAATAAGAGTTTCAAGAGAATCACAAGAAAATCCCTAATAAAGTAATTATCTCCTAGCCATAGTCACGCTAAGAACTAATACAATCTCCATACATGAACTGAAATAAACAAAGCAAAAGAAAGAAAAGAAAAATACTCAAGAACAAGTCTCCAAGCCTTCTAGCATCCAAAGATTGTGTTGTGGAATATTTACAAGATGGAATGGTGGATGGAGAATGAAATTTGTCAAGTGTGGGCATCTACTTCCACCACAAATGGCTTAGAAAAGTCTGGCAGGGCCAATACTGGGGTGCTAGACATAGCTTCCTTTAGCTGGTTAAAGGCAGCTTCAGCTTCTCCATTCCACCTAAACTCACCCTTCTTAAGCAGGTTTGTCAATGGCTTGCTCATGTGTGCATAATCCTTGACAAGCTTCCTGTAATACCCTGTCAGTCCCAAGAATCCCTTCAGTTCCTTCACTGTCTTAGGGATTGGCCATTCTACCATAGCAACTACTTTATTAGGGTCAGTGCTTACCCCTCTGTTAGTGATTATGTGCCCCAGATTCTCCACTTGAGATTTCCCAAAATCACATTTACTCATTTTTACAAATAGTTGATTCTCTTTTAGTAATTTGAACACCTTCTCTAGATGTGTCACATGTTCTGCCATGGTTTTGTTGTAGATCAAGTTATCATCAAAGAAAACTAGGATGAATTTCCTCAATTGTTCCTTGAAAACTTGATTCATGAGAGATTGGAAGGTAGTTGGAGCATTGGTTAACCCAAAGGGCATGACTTTGAATTCCCATAAGCCATGATGTGTTCTGAAAGTTGTCTTGTGCTCATCACCTTCTTTCATCCTTACCTGATGGTACCCAGCTCTCAAATCAATCTTTGAAAATACATTTGTTCCAAAGAGTTCATCTAACAAGTCATCAATCATAGGTATGGGGTACTTATTTTTTATAGTAAGACTATTCAGCTTTCTATAATCAACACACAATCTCCAAGTTGAGTCTTTATTTTTTACTAGCAGGGCAGGAGAAGCATAAGGAGACTGGCTGGGTATGACAGTGGCAACTTTAAGCATTACAACAACAATAGATTCTATGGTATTCTTTTGGTCATAAGAATATCTATAGGATCTTAAATTGAAAGGTTGGGCTCCAGGAATCAATGTTATCATGTGGTCACAGTTTCTCTTGGGTGGAAATTTAGTGGGTTCTTGAAAAATAGGGTAGTATTTTTGTAGTAATTGGTTGATGTCTGAGTGTACTGTGGGCAACCCTTTTCTAGAACCTTCCACTTGGATTCTACTAAGTTCAGTTATAATCTCACAGGTTCCACAATCCAGCATTCTTTTTAGTTCCTCAGGATTCATAGTGGCTATGTTACTATCCTCTTGTTCTCCATATAGTGTAATCATCTTCCCTTTAAGCATGAAACTCGGGCTATGGGGTCTGGTGTGTAATATCACAGGTGGTACCATATCTATCCAGTCCATACCCAAGATCATATCACATCCACCCACTTTCATCAACCTTAGTCTGAAACTAAAAGGCTCATTCTGCATCTTCCAATGGAATACAAGACTCTCTAAATGGCAGTCCATTTGTTGTCCATTTGCTACAAAAACTTTCATTGGTTTCTTCATAGGTTTTATTGGTAATCTCAACCTCTTGACAATGCAGGGGTTTATGAATGAGTGTGTAGATTCACTGTCAATCAACACTGTCATAGATATCTTGCCAGCATACTCTATAATCTTGATAGTGGATATCTTCCCCTTGGAAGAACTTAGGCCCAAAAGGGCATTAATTGAAACTTCAGAGGTGCTCAATTTGTTCCCCCTGCTTCCTCTAAAGTCTCAGCCACATCTACAAACAATTCCTGATTTTCACCACCATCCTGCTCCCATATTATTCCCTCCATAGTGTTCATAATCCTCAGTTTGCACTGATGCCCTGGATAGTATTTTTCCTTGCACCTGTAACAAAGACCTTGTTCTCTGAGGTTCTCAAGATTGGTTGGGAGGGTATTTGGTTTGTAGGGTACTTTGTTTATGGATCTAGGGGTAATGTATGTGGGTCTGAGAGATGGTTGAATAAGAGGGTATTTAGGGGCATTGGTTTGGTTATTTCTGTTGTAGGGGCTGAAAACGGGTTTTGGATTAAAAGTTTGGTGGTTCTTCTGTTGCACAAAAGGAATAAGGGCTTTGAAGGATTCCTCATATAGCTTAGCAGTTTCATATGCATCCAAAACTGTCTGAGGGTTGGTCATTTTAACTAAGGGTTTGAGTTCTGGTTTCAGCCCACTAATGAAGCTGGAAATGTAGTGATTTTCATTGAGTGATGGGTTAGTTATGGTCATATATCCTGTGAGCTCCTCGAACTTATCCTGATACTGATCAACAGTGCCTGCTTGCATTATTTTATTGAACTCATCTACTATATCCTGAGGTCGAATGTTTCCAAACCTCCTACACAGCTCCCGACTGAATGTAGACAACGTCATTACTCCCTTATTATGAATAATGCAGCTATCAAACCATATATCTGCTTTCTCCCCGATATGAACATAAGCATAACTAAGCTTCTCATGCTCAGCAATGTTGTATAGCTCAAAGAATTTCTCGCATTTTCTAAGCCAACTCCTTGGGTTCTTGCCATCAAATTCTGGAAAGTTCATTTTAGGTTTGAATGTTCTGTGGTTAATGGGGTTCTCTGAACTTTGGTTCATCATATTTGGGGATATTGGGGGTGTGAAAGGAACAGTATGGTTTCGATATACTGGTGGTCTTGATAGTATTGGAGCAGCTGGGGGAAAAGTAAAACCTCTTCCTACACTCGCACCCGATAATGTATAAGAAATTGAGCTAGGGATAGGGTTCCGATTACCTGAAGCTGCGTCGAAGTCGTAGTTTGGTGGAGTAGACTAAATGTTTGTTGGGATAGATCCGAGGGTGACATTTGCAAGAGCCCTGCAGTAGCTGGTGGTGTTGTGTTGCTGGCTTGCATGAGTCATTCCGTCCATAATCACTTTAAACTTTCGATTAATTTCTCTGATTTCGTCGTTTTTTCTCCGTTCTGCCGCTTCGATTCGTCGATTGATTTCCTCCGTGAACAATGTTAGTTGTGTTTTCAGTGATTGCATCTCGTCGTGAATGACTTGCATCTCCGGTGAGATGCTGGCTCCCGTCGTCGGGCTAGCTCCTGATATCATTTGTAACAGTCTCAGTTGTTACACAGTGAAGAAGAAGAGGTAAGGTGAAGAGAGGGGAAGAAGGAAGGAAGAAAGAGTATATCGATATATTCCGAATATTGATTAGGGTTCCATTACATGACCTTATATAGGCAAGGACTAAAGTTGTAAATACTAAAAAGTACATAATTAAACTTAAAGGACTAAAAGTTAAAGATGCTAATTAAGGTCACAATATTCATTTGTGACATGTTTACACCAGACTAAAACTTTATAAATGAAATGTATGTCCTACATGCATAGATTTGGTATAAACACCAGGGCTTGGCTATTTTTTTTTCTGTCGAAAAGTCATCCAAAAGTAGTTTTTTCTTCTCTCATTCTTTTGGAATTTGGTAATGTGTCCATTGGAATAAGTTGATGTCCCATCTGTGATTTGTCATGTGCACATTAAGTTCAAGTGCTGAGCAAATTTCAAGAAACTCTCAGCATATTTCTTTGTTATTTATTCATTTTTTGTGGTCTCCCTAAAAATTGTAATGCCATAAACTGACTCTGTTTTATCATTTTCATCAGCCAATGGCTTGATTATGCCGAAGGTCTTTCGGAAACAGTCTCTCTATCTTTCAAGGTAGGAATAAGGTCTGCGTACGCTCTACCATCCCCAGACCCCATCGCGTGAGATTACATCGGGTATATTGTTGTGGCTTGATTATCATCTGCACCATTTTCTTTCAAATTTAATAATTGGTATCAAGTTGGTCACTTTCACCCCCTTCAACAATAATCAAAGAGAATTACTCCAAAATAAAATAAAATAAAATAAAATAGGGAGGCTGCATAAGTAACGCAAAACATGCGAATCGTAGAGGCATTAATTCAAAACCACAAATTTCCTCAGTTAGAAAGTGCAAACACCAATACATGAGGTACTCAAACCGACAGCTTATCAACTGACAAACTAAACTAGGGATTACAACTTTCAAGTACGAATTGTGTTTCTTGCATTCCCACATTGCATCAAGAACTATACTGTGTAACGGTTCTTGGCAGCTTTCTCGAACATCTTTGCTTCGTCCTACAAGAGAAGATGATTTTTATTTTGAGTCTTGCAAATAAAAGAGAAACTGATTTCAAGGCACACAATAACAAAAAATGTCATACATGAAATATGAAGCCAATACTGTTGCTGTAATCTAGAAACTGCTTCCATTGCTTACCAATGCTAACCTGCAAAGAGAAGTTTCAGGAGATGGAACAAGCACGATAGTAAGTAAAGTTACAACGATATAAAAACAACATACCCAGTGTAATCCCACAAGTGGGGTCTGGGGAGGGTAGAGTATACCTTACCCCTACCTTAGAGGTAGAGAGATTGTTTCCGATAGACCCTCGGCTCAAGAAAAAGCATTTCAAAGCAGGTCCGAAAAAAGAAATACAAAGTGGAGACCATGGCAAAATACTAAAGAAAACGTGACAAAGCATTCTAAAAATGGAGTAGGTTACAACAAAATAATACGACAACCGAGATAATAGAAGCAACAAATAACAGGAATAGATGGACAAGAAACTACAGGAGACTACTAGTTTGGTAGGATAGCGAGACAAGACACTACTACCTACTAAACCTTAATCCTAATTCATATCCTCCATTATACAACGATATAAAAACAAAAGCTAAAAAGATTATGAATCGTAAACAGCTGAAAGGATTCAATATTATCAATGATGCACAAAAGTGTATCCACTTGCAGAAGTTAAGACTAAAATGACCCGGTATTTCAAATGAATGACCCTACAAAAATGGGGAATAAAGGAACTTCGAGCACTATATATTCTAGCAGAAGGGAGTACAGTGGAGAACAAGAAACGAAAGGAGGTGAAAGAAAAAGGTATTTTTATCAAGTATAAACACAATTGACGAGACAAAACAATATCACACATTGCAAGGATATCTAGATGCTCATCATTGTGTATATGAACAAAGTACATTCAACCATATGAACATGAAATAATACTTGACCCTTGAGACCACCAACGACATCTCTCCACCCTTAACCAGAGGTCCGCGTTTGAATCCTATGGAGAAATTTCTCATAAGGAGTGCTTCCCCCTTTAACGGGCCCTACGTGGCACTGATTTGGATCAATGAGTACCGGATATCAGATGGTTACACAAAAGAAAAAATTAACCTTTGGGAAAAAAGAATTTTAAAGACTTCCTGAATCGACTGCAGTCTGCAGATCTTTGAATGATACCAGAATCTCCTAATACTAAATACTTAGTAATATCAAGCAGGATTTTTATACCAAGCTGGAATGTAGCTATTTGCCAATAGATCACTGTTCCCCAGAAAACAACATCCCACACCTGGACCACTCCACAATATTATCCTTTTCCTGGGTAAGTTCTCTTCAGCCAAGCTTCACATAACTCTTGCCAACCAAGCAATAATCATAATTTCGATTATGCAATTAATAAACCTTCTATAATGTATGGCTCCTACTTCAAAGCTTTGCCTTTCTATTAAACATACAGATGAGTTGATCATAAAGTTCTCTATACATATTTTTGGACACGGATTACGATAGAAGGGTAGTAGGTAGTTGAGCCTAGTCCTACTTACGCTTACATACGGGTAGTTGTAGTGTTATTATTGTAGCCCTGCGTAACGTATCATCATACTAGTAAGTGCAGTACTATTTTATAGTCCCCTGTCATTTGATTTCTGCTGCTGTATGTTCTTTCGTGTACTTTGTTTATAGTATTTACCTGCGTTAGTTACTGCTTATTTTTTTCAGAATGTTTTATCATGGCTTATTCGCTTTTGTTACCACCATTTTCATACTGCTTTAAATTTCTTGTCCGGGTCTGACTGTTTCTCTTGCTTTGCTTGTGCTTATGCTTTGTCTTGAGCTGGGGGTCTCTCGGAAACAATCTTTCTACTTACCAAGGTAGAGATAAGGTCTGCGTACACTCTACCCTCCACAGACCCCACGTTGTGGGACTTCACTGGGTATGTTGTTGTATTGCAAACAAATTAAGAAAGGGAGCCTTGGACCAACGGTAAAGTTGTCTCCGCGTGACCTATAGGTCACGGGTTCGAATCGTGGAAGCAGCTACTAATGCTTGCATTAGGACAGTCTGTCTACATATCCCTTGGGTGCCGCCCTTCCCCAGACCCTGCTAATGCGGGATGCTTTGTGCCCGGGGCTACCTTCTTCGTTGTAAACAAATTAACACTTCTCTTCATCCATAAGCGTATTTCTTTTTGGCTTCCAGCTATATCTTTTTCTCATGAAAGTAATTCACTATCAAAAGCTATAAAGTTTGACAAATACAGTGTGGCGAATTTTGAGTTGTCCTCTATTACAAACAACATACCCAGTGAAGTCCCACAAATAGGGTATGGGGAGGGTAGGATATACGCAGACCTTATCTCTACCTTTGTGGGGTAGAGAGATTGTTTCCGATAGCCCCTCGGCTCAAAAGAAACATGTCCTCTATTACCTATAATGCAAATAAAAGTAGCGAAGCCATGCTATATATCAGATGACTTCTCCTCTAACTTCTAATATCGTCAATGGTATGATGTATGTCAATAGTATATCTTGAATAAAATCAGAGCCACAGTATGTACACAGCAAAAATATCTGTCCGTTTGGTCCACAAAAATGACAAACCTGGTTGTTGACACCAAAAAAGCAAATTACCTGAGCTGTTTCATTTGCAGCATTCTTGGTCCATAAAGCTATTTTGTCTCCTCCCTTACTACCACGGACACTAACTACTGCTCCACAAATTTCATCTCCATGATCGAATTGATGTCCAATCATTGCCAGCAGCTACAATAATCCCAAATGAGAAAATAAGAGTTGAAATTATATCAGAGGGGGAAATAACATTACCAGAGTGCATTAAAATTAAGAACTGGATGGAAATATCTTCAGTATACCGTGTATAGCCAGCTGGTATCAGATTTACCCTTAGCAAAAATCATTTTCCATGCCCCTCCATTGGCACATACAGGATCTTCCCACTTTGGCTCAATTTTATTCTTAAAACAATGAAAGTCTGCTCCCACAACCAACTTGCTTGGGGGGTGGATATTGTTGTAAGCACTATTTGCAGAATAAGCGACATAGTTCAAGGATTACTCAACAGCCAACAGTTATATTCAAAAGACCCAATCCATGATGCAGAATATCAAAACAGGCATGTCATAGTCCAAATTGTACATAATAGAATATTTTTCGAATATTCTTCCATTAATTGTATAGCTCCTATTTTAGGTAGAATTATAACCCTTTTGTAATTAGGTTGATTAGTTACCTAGTTTATACTTTATAGCAAGGTAAATACTTTTCTAATACTATATATATTGTAAATCATTCATCAATAAAATCGAGGAACATATTCCTTCATGGTATCAGAGTCAGACCCGTCTCAATTCATTGTTTCCGATATTGGACCCCCCTCTTATATTGTCCACGCTCCAGATGTCCAGACGTGAGGCGGGGTGTTGAGTTCTCCCACATGGGGAGAAGCTAGAGGATGTTACCATCATTGAGAAAATACTTCGCTCGATGAAGGCAAAATTCAACTATATTGTTTGCGCAATTGAAGCTCTTTCTATCGACGAATTGCAGAGTTCTTTGTTGGTTCATGAACAAAAATTAAACCAACAAGACAAGGAGGAGTTAGCGTTGAAGGCAGCAACTTTTTCAAAAGGAGCTGGTCGTGAGAAAGGGAAATGGAAGGCAAGCTTGGACAGCACAAAAATGACAAGAATAGAGCTGGTGAATCTCAAGGAAACGAGAAACGGCGGGACAAATCAAATGTGGAATGCTATCATTTTCATCGGTATGGACACTATCGATCTGAATGTAAAACTAACTTGAATAAAAATGCTAGTATATCTAACTTTGCAGAGAGACAAACTGAAGAGACAAAGGAAGAAGAGGTTCTCTTTTGATGGTATGTCATCCTGAAGAAGAAATCGCCTCAAGTAAATGGTACCTTGACACAGGTTGCAGCAATCACATGTGCGGGAACAAATTGGCTTTCTCTGAGTTGGATGAATCTTTCCATGATACTGTGAAATTTGGAGACAACTCCAGTGTCTCCGTCATGGGAAAAGGAAAGGTACAAATCTCAACCAAGAACAACTCCATTAGTACTATTAATGATGTACTTTTTGTTCCAGACTTGAAGACGAATTTGCTAAGTATTGGGAAGCTTCAAGAAAGGGGTTATGAGGTTAATATTAAAGATGGTGTTTTTTTCAAATTCGAGATATAAAGTTGGGCTTAATTGCTCAAGCTAAAATGACGACAAACCGATTGTTCCCTCTTTATGTCCATAACAATACTCAACTTTGTTTCTCTGCAAAATTGAAGGATGAAGCATGGCTATGGCATTTTCGGTATGACCATTTAAATTTTGGAGGCTTGAGAACTCTTTTGGAGAAACAGATGGTGTTGGATCTTCCACAATTCAAAATTCCGAAAGAAGTGTGTGAAGAGTGTGTTGTTAGCAAACAACATCGGAGTCCATTTCCAACACGTGCATCTTGGAGAGCAAAGAAGGTGGTGGAATTAATTCACTCCGATATTTGTGGCCCTATAAATCCCACTTCAAATGGAGGTAAACGCTATTTCATCATATTTATTGATGATTTTAGCCGAAACACTTGGGTATATGTTTTGCAGGAGAAAGCTGAAGCATTTAAAACTTTTAAGTTTAAAGAGCTTGTTGAAAAGGAAGCAGATTCTCAAATTAAAATTCTCACAGACCGTGGTGGAGAATTCAACTCAAAAGAATTTGCAGAACTTTGTGGGAGGCATGGGATTAAAAGACAGCTTACACGCCCAACAAAATGGTGTATGCGAGCAAAAGAATCGCACAATTCTTAACATGGTGCGAAGTCTTCTAAAGAGAAGCAGCTTACCAAAGAATTTTTGGCCTGAGGCTGTTCTTTGGAGTGTTCATATTTTGAATAGAAGTCCTACTTTTTCTGTCCAAAATATGACTCATGAAGCTTGGAGTGGAAAAAAAACAGGTATTGCTTATTTCAGAATATTTGGATGAATTGCATATGCTCACATTCCAGATGCAACAAGAAGAAAATTGGATGACAAAGGGCAAAAATGCATTTTTCTTGGTGTTAGTGATGAATCAAAATCTTATAAATTGTTCAATCCTATCACCAAGAAAATTGTTATCAGCCGAGATGTTATTTTTGATGAAGAAGCAACTTGGAATTGGAGTAAGGATGATCTCCCTCAACAAATTCCAGCAAGCTCCTGAAGATGAAGAAATGCAGCAGCCTGTGGAGATCAATCAACAAGTAGATTCAGCTTCTTCAAACTCAACAAGGCATGAATCAAATGATGTCTAGCCCACTAATGATCATCCTCGAAGAAGTAGAAGTTATCCATCATGGATGGAAGATTATGAGGTATATGGAACTGGTCAATATGAAAATTTATTCACCTATGTTGCCTTGTTTTCAGATTGCGATCTTGTAGCCTTTGAAGATGTTAAAGATGTGAAGTAGCAGCAAGCTATGGATGAGGAGATTAGAGAAATTGAAAGAAATCAAACTTGGGAGTTGGTGTACCTTCCGGACAATCAAAAAATAATTGGTGTAAAATGGGTTTACAAGACAAAGCTGAAAGAAAATGGAGATATTGACAAGTTCAAAGCTCGCTTAGTAGCTAAAGGCTATAAGCAAGAGCATGGTATCGACTACAAAGAGGTTTTCGCTCCGGTTGCACAATTAGATACCATCAGAATGGTAATTGCTTTGGTAGCACAAAATGGATGGCCTATTTTCCAGTTAGATGTAAAGTCAGCGTTCTTGCACGGGGAGCTGAAAGAAGAGGTATTTAATGATCAACTCCTAGTTATGTTAAAACTGGTAGTGAGAATAAGGTGTATAAATTGAAAAAGGCTCTATATGGACTAAAACAAGCCCCAAGAGTTTGGTATAGTCATATAGATACTTATTTTTCAAAGGAGGGATCTCATAAATGTCCATATGAGCATACTCTTTATATTAAGAAGAATGGAGAAGGAAAAATTCTAATGGTGTGTTTATATGACTTGATTTATACTGGAAACGATGAGGCTATGGTTGAACATTTTAAGAGTTCAATGATGGTTGAACATTTTAAGAGTTCAATGATGGTTGAATTTGATGTCTGATCTTGGAATGATGCATTATTTTCTTGGTATAGAAGTGAAACAACTTGCTGTATGAACTTTCATTTCTCAAAGAAAATATTTCCAAGAAATTTTAGAAAGGTTTCAAATGGAGGAGTGCAATTCAGTAAGTACACCAATGAAAGTTGGTTTGAAACTCATAAAAGAGCTTGATGGACGAAATGTGGACAGCACTCCATACAAGCAGATGATTGGAAGTTTAATGTATTTCACTGCAACAAGGCCTGATATAATTCATGCTGTTAGCTTCACTAGCAGGTTTATGGATTTTCCAAAAGAAGAGCATCTTCAAGCTGCCAAGAGAATTTTTCGGTACTTGAAAGGTACAGGTGATTATGGGATAATTTACAAGAAAAAAACAACTGAAAGTTTGTTTGGTTATACAGACAGCGACTACGCTGGAGATTTAGATGACAGAAAAAGCACCTCTGGATATGTTTTTATGCTAGGTTCTGGAGTTATTTCTTGGTCTCTATGTAGCACGGACACGCGAGAGGTGTCCGATAGGACACGGACACGGACACGCGGAAACGGCAATTTTGAAAAATAGGGGGCACGACACGGCAGGGACACGGCTGTAAAAATAAATTAAAAAATATTTATATATATATATATAATATATAATATATAATATATAATATATAATATAGCATATATAATATATAATATATACTATATACTATATAATATAGAATATATAATATATAATATCTAATATATAATATCTAATATCTAATCTATAATATATAATATATAATATATAATATATAATATATAATATATAATATATAATATATAATATATAATATTATTAAAGCTTCACATTCATAAATACATTATAAATTTAATTCAAATTTGTTATATACCAAATAACCAAAATACCAAATTAAATATGTACCAAATTAAAAAGAAACATTCATAACAAATTGACAATCAATCAAATATTCAATACATAATTTATAAGACCATAGTCCATAAACTAATACATAAGTATGTCCCAAGACCCAAATTCAAATAAATATAAATTTACTTAAAATAAATCAAATAAAATTAAAACTAAACTTTTTCTAAAAAAAAAAAAAAATATATCCCTGCCGTGTCCCCCTGCCGTGTCCCCCGCGTGTCCCTGCCGTGTTCCCAGCGTGTCCCTGCCGTGTCCGATTTTTTTTTTTTTTTTTTTTTGCTGGGAAACGTCCCGGACACGTGTCCGGGGCGTTTCGTGTCCGATGAGGTGTCCGACACGGACACCTCACCCTAAATGAAGTGTCCGTGCTTCATAGCTTGGTCTTAAAGAAACAACCCATTGTTACTTTGTCGACTATCGAAGCAGAGTACGTCGCAGCAGCTTATTGCGCGAGTCAAGCTATTTGGTTGAGAATATACTGGCAGAACTTCATTTTAATCAAGAAGGTCCTACAGTCATTTATTGTGACAACAACTCTGCGATTAATCTCTCAAAAAATCCTGTTCTACATTGAAGGAGTAAGCATATACATGTGAAATATCATTTCTTGCGTAATCTCGTTAAGGATGAGAAGATTAAATTGACTTATTGCAGAAGTGAAGAGCAGGTCGCTGATATGTTTACCAAGCCCCTCAAGTCAGCAAGTTTTCTGAAGTTACGAGAATTACTAGGTGTCTGCAAATTGCAAATTGCAAATTACTAGTGATGGACACATGGATACTTTTGGAAAATATTGGTATACCCTGATAAACTATTTGTTATGCATGTCTAGAGTGTTATCAGAGGTCCTTTGACTTGAGGTCAATACGCACCTTGTTTACAGAGTAATGTACTTTGACCCTGTCCTAAGCTTAAATTCCTTATAAGATAAGATACGACTTGTGTTGGGTACATTACGATGTAAACTAAGATGGTAGTTGAGCCAAGAATAGGATTCATTCCTAGATTGGATATTCGAGAGAACACCCAACTTCTTAGTGATATTTGGTTGACCAAGTCATTGGCCAATGCAAGATACATATTTAGAATATGGTCTACTAATATAGATGAGATAAAGTGATCAAGTCATTTGGATAGACGCATGGCGAATCCTAAGCTTGATCAAGTATGTCGCGGATGAAAGAAATTTATCATCTCACATAAAGGTTATGTTTGCTGGATTCATGTAAACGTACTTCACATATTGAGTTCGTCATACGGCGCAGTCTAGGAGTTTCGTATTTACCTTAATTAGATTAGTGTCGATATGTGATGGCCTATAGGGTCACACTATGTCGATTTTTTATTCGGTCTAAGGGTGTATTGAGAGAATATTAATTATTCGATTTAGAATCGAGATATTTAAATTGATAGTAAATTATGGGATAATTTCTATTTGATGAAAATTATTTAATTAAGTCAAAATTGGATTTTAGATTTAATTAAACGTGTTGAATATATATATTAAAGAGATGGGACGTGAGGGGCCGCGGCGCCTATCAGGTTGATCCGCGACGCCGACCGCCTGTTAGATTGCGCCGCGGCGTTGACCCGGTAGTGGGCCCAGTCAGACTAGTCCACTGCACCTCGGAATTTGGGTCAGGCTTGGGGCCCAACCCTAATATGAAGTCGGACCTAATTCCCCCTATATAAGTAGCATTAACCCCATAAGTTATTTACACTAATTCTATATTTTCTGAACTTAGAGTTTAGAAAATAAACTCTCTCGAACCTCTGCCAAGATTTTCTGACTTTCTTGATAAAGGAATACACCGTAGCAAAGGCTTGCAGTCGAAAGGATAATCGCATGTGCACCCTTTAGTAAAGACTCCAGATAATACCAACCGTAAGTTTTGTATTTAAGTCTTTACAGGTTCAATTGTAACACAACTATACCAGACGGAATTGTTGGGGTAAGTAAGCAAACAAAATTTTAAACTTCCGTTGTGCCTTACTTATGTGTTTTTAGACCCAACAAAACCCTACAGTTATTTCCTTTTCTTTAGGAGTCATAGAAGGTAGTTTGTTGCTTGGTTATCTATTTAAGAGTACTGCTGTAATTTGGTTTTTATCAGTTCAATAAAACAAAGTTTCGTTTGCCTTCAATATTTTCCCTTTGGTTTTTGGCTATTTTCTTTACATGAAGTACACATGCGTGTTAAGAGTCCCACATCGAAAATGAAATGAGAATTTGGACTCCTTATATGAATTGGACAATCCTCCCCTCATAAGCTAGCTTTTGAGGTTGAGTTAGGCCCAAGATTCATTTTTTATATGGTATCAGAATCAAACTCATTCCAATTCTATGTTCACTGATGTTGGGTCCCCAAATTATGTCATTCACGCTCCAGTTAACGGGTCTGGGTGTGCGAGCAGTGTTAAGAGTCTCACATCGGAAATGGAATGAGAATTTGGACTCCTTATATGGAATTAGACAATCCTCCCTTCATAAGCTAGCTTTTGGGGTTGAATTAGGCCCAAAATCCATTCTTTACAATGAGCTTGCTCTTATGCGTGTATTTAAGAAAACGTAGTTAGTTCTTGAAAATAGTAACTGTGTTATCCTGCTTAGGAGAGAAAACTAAGACCAAAACATTATCCACTAGTCCACTGCCTTATTAGCTCAAAATGGTATTTGTGACATCCGTAATGGAAATATGGGCATTTGACAAAGAGGAAAGAGGTTCTTAAATTTGAAGCAAAAGAAACTACCCAGGCGATATAAACCCAATTGAAGTCATTCCTACATAAAACAGTAAACGGACGAGAAAGAACTTTTTATAGGCTAACTTTTTCTAATGAAATCTATTACTCCCTCAATCCAATTTATGTGAAGGTGCTTGACTGGGTACGAAGTTTAAAAAAGAAAGTAAGACTTTTGAAACTTGTGGTCTAAAACAAATCATAATATGTATGTATGCATGCATGCTTGCTTTTTGGTGGTGAAGACAGGGATAGAGAAATGAATTTTCAGTTTGATATCTTTTACTTCTAAAAATAAGACAGGGATAGAGAAATTAATCGGGTGTAAAGGAGGGGATATATATATAAATTGAAGGTTAAATGCACTTAGTTTGATGCATGAACCAAAATTTAAATTAGGTAAGCAACTGAGAGACCAAACTTCCATATTTTTAAACAAGTCACTAACCGGAAAAGTCAGCTGCACATACAACAGAACCAATAAAGTAATGTGTAATTACTAATACAACTTGCATAAATTTAAGCTCAAACCAATTTGGGCATTCCAAAGTAAATCCGTACCTCGTTGCATCATTAACTAAACACCTAAGAAACTAACTAAAAATGCAAAACTGACAAAAAAAGGGATCTTTACACAAATAGCTGACCATATTCACTGTCACACTGATTATACACATGTATTATACATCCGGCGACTGATTTTAGTTAAAGAGGTTGGGTGGGCGGTCGTATTTAGGTTAATTCTCTTAAAAACTATCTGACACTTATGAGAGGAGAATCCTTTGCCTAAAAATCAAACAAGATGTAATTTTACCCAATACCACCTATATGAAAGAAGATAATCAGAAGACATTCAAAACCCTAATTCAACAGAGTCCTAAAGCACCCACAAAATTCTCAAGAGAGTAAAATAAAACCCAATAATTTACAACCAACAACAAATACGAGCTAAATCATAGATGTTTCAATGGAATCTCAACTTCAAGGCACTCCCTGAAGGCAAAAAGTTTAATTAACTTGTTCTACTGGCTCAAAAGCTAACCCATGTAACAACTAGCATTCACCCATTTTTGGAATTTTTTCAGCTCCTTAGTAATAATCTAATTTTTTGCATTCGAGCTAACAATTATCTTTTTTTTGTTTGCTTTCTCTCTTTTGTATCTTCACATCTTCTTGATGTTGTTTAATGAAATTTCTACTTCATAAAAAAAGATTGATACCCAAATAGCCTTTTTCTAACCGATTATACACTGATTGTACGTGCTTATACAAATACTATACCTAGATTATACATATATTACACAAAACACCTGCTATTTTTAGTTTAAACAGTTAGGTGGACAGCTATTTAGGTTAATTTTTCACAGAGAAAAAATGAAATACGAAAAAGCTACCCCCAAAAATCTCAACAGTCGAAAAAAGGGATCTTTACACAAATAACCCTTTTTCTAGCTGGTATACATAATTATACACTGAATATACACAATTATATACATTGCATACATGAATTATACATATATTATATATCCACCAGCTGTTTTTAGGTTAAACAGTTAGGCCAACAGCTATTTAGGCTGTACCCCCAAAAATCTTTAAAAAAAAAAAGGAAGATAATCAGGAGGTATTCAAAACATATGTTGCTCGGACTCTACAAAAATATCAAACGGGTGTGTGTTGGATACTCCAAAAATAGTGTATTTTTGGGGTATCGGACACGAGTGCGGCAACATTTTTGGAGAGTCCAAACAACATAGTTCAAAACCCTAATACAACAAAGTCCAAATAGCACCCCCAAAGTTCTTGGATCAATAAAATAAAACCCAATAATTTACAATTAAAAAAACAACAAATTCGAAAAACCTTCACCCAAAAATCTTCAACAGTAAAAAAAGGGATCTTTACAAAAAATAACCCTTTCCTAGCTGGTATACATAAATTATACACTGAATATACATAATTATATACATATTATACATGAAGTATACATATTTGACACATCCACCTGCTAATTTCAGTTCAAACAGTAGGCCAACATCTATTTAGGCTACTTTTTCACAAAAAAACAACTTGAAATACGAAAAATGTACCCCCAAAAAAGGGATCTTTACACAATGACCTTTTTCCTGGATGGTATATATAATTTATACACATATTATACATATATTATACACCCACCAGCTAATTTTAGGTTAATTTTTCACATACAAAAAAAAAGAATTACGAAAAGCTTACCCCCAAAAATCTTCAACAGTAAAAAAAAAAAGGGATCTTTACACAAATAACCAGTGGTGGAGCCACGTGAAGCAATGTGGTGCAACTGCACCACCAGTTTTTTGAAAATTTTCGATCTAAACGACGTCGTTTTGGATGAAACGGTGGGTGAAGCGGTGCGTTTTTTTTTTTGCTGCACAAACATCTCTGCACCACTAGAATTTGTTTGCTGGCTCCGTCACTACAAATAAATATTTTTCCTAGTTGGTATACATACAACAACATATCCAGTAAAATCCACAACGTGGGTCTGAGGAGGATAGAGTGTACGGGGAGTCGGGGACCTTACCTCTACCTTGGTAGGTAGAGCGGCTGTTTCCGGGAGACCTTCGGCTCAAGACAAAGCATAATCACAAGCAAAGCAAGAGAAACAGTCAGACCCACACAAAAAATTAAAGCAGTATGAACATGCTGATAACAAAATCAAATACGACATGGTAGCGCATTCTGACAAAAGTTAACGCATATATAAAAGATAAACAAAGTACACTAAGAAACACATAGCAGCAGAAATCAAACTACAGGGGAATATAAAGTAATATTGTGCCTATAAGTGTGTGAGGCTAATCGGGTCTACAGTAATAACACTACAACTATCATTTTATTAGCGTAAGTAGAACTACGCTCGACTACCTACTACTCTTTTACCCTAATTTGTGTCCTTCACAACTCCCCTATCGGAGGTCATGAGAAGTTGCACTTGCGTCATATCCCGTCTAATCACTTCTCCCAATACTTTTTCGGCCTACCTATACCCCTCTTGAACCCGTCTATAGTCAATCTCTCACACCTCCGTACTGGGGCATCTGTGTCTCTTCTCTGCACATGCCCGAACCATCTTAACATCGCTTCCCTCATCTTATCCTCCACCGAGGCCACTCCCACTTTGTCCCAGATATCATCATTTCTAATCCTATGTCTCCTTGTATGCCCACACATCCATCTCAGCATCCTCATCTCCGCAACTTTCATCTTTTGGATGTGTGAAGTCTTGATTGATCAACACTCCGCCTCATACAACAAAGTTGGTCTAAGCACCACCTATAGAACTTACCTTTAAATTTTTGTGGCACCTTTTTGTCGCACAAGACTCCAGATGCGAGCCTTCATTTAGGCCAACACTTCGCCACATAAATTATACATATATTATACATCAACCTGCTAAATTTAGGTTAATTTTATCAGCTCCTTAATAAAAATATAATCTTTTGTATTTGAGCTAACAATAATCTTGTTTGTTTGCTTAATTCATAAAAATAAAAACAACAACATACCCGGTGTAATTCCACAAGTGGGGTCTAGGATCTTTACACAAATATCCCTTTTCCTAGCTGGTATATATAAATTATACACTGAATATACACAATTATACATCCACCTGCTAATTTTAGGTTAATTTTTCTTACAAAAAAAAAGAATTACGAAAAGCTTACCCCCAAAAATCAGCAAAGTAAAAAAACGGATCTTTACACAAATAACCCTTTTTCTAGCTGGTATACATAAATTATACATCCACCTGCTAATTTTAGGTTAATTTTGTCAACTCCTTATGAAAATCTAATCTTTTTGTATTTGCGCTAACAATAATCTTGTTTTTTTGCTTACTTCATAAAAATAAAAACAACAACATATCCGGTATAATAGTGCAAGTGAGTCTGGCATCTTTACACAAAATAGACCTTTTTTCTAGCCTGTATATAAAAGTGTTTATTATTTCTTAAACTTCGTGCTTAGTCAAACTACATCATATAAATTAACGGAGAGAGTAATAATTAGGAAAAGCTTACCCCCAAAAATCTTCAACAGTTGAAAAAGTATAGATGCTACGAAGTGAGCTACCCCAAGCAGCTTGTTTAGATTTAGCCATAGGGCTATCAAACCAAAATGTCCATGAATGTTCTAATTGATGCTTCGTTGTTGTGATTTCTTTGCTCAAATACGATGTCGTATTATTTGATTCCTCAACTATTTCTCCTTCTTCAACTTCATCATCTACTACTTCTCCTTCATCAAACGTCTTCGTTTTGTCCATTTTAGTTGCCATTTCTTGTGCTTTTTGACTTAAGGATTACTACTTATAGGGAGCTCATTTCTACGGACCACAGTGTAATTCTATTAATGCTTTGTCTGTTATCATGTAATTTACATAATAGCCGGGTAAAATATGCTTACATTTTGATTTATACTATATATTGTTATTATTATTGTTGTTGTCCTAACGTAATTGTAGTATAATTTTTAATGTCTAGAAGCTTGTAAAAGTATAATTATTCCTTTTGTACTAAATTAGTTGTCATGTTTCACTTTTTGAAAATTAAATTATATAAATTTTAATGAATATTTTAAAATATTTTTTTTCTTTAAATTAATATAAAAAAAAGTTATAACTTGTAGTATTTTTTTAATATTTAAATTTTATTTGTAAAATTGGCATGAATCTAGTTAAGTTTAGTTTTAACGATTAATCAAAATGATTCTCCAAAAATGAAACATGACAACTTATTTTGTGGGACGAACGTAAATATATATTTAATTTAATATTCTTTTTAAATTCAAATGGAAGCTAATTATAAGATATTAAAGACGATTCTCAACAAGTGTAATTGACAAGAGATTACGAGATAAAAAGACTATTTTTATAAATTGTTCAACTCGAACCAAAAGAATAACATTTCAGACTATGCTCCAGTAAATATGTTATAAACTCTTAACATTTTCATCTTACAAATATATTTAGGATAGTAACCAACTAATACAAAAGTCTTTTATCAAGCTTAAAACTAGAGTATTGAATTAACTTGATCCTGTTTGAAGTGCAACCAAAGAAGCATATACCCCTTCAGGATTGTTCATTAGCATATCATGTGTTCCTTTCTCAGCAACAACACCATTTTTAACTACTGCAATAACATCTGCATTTTTAATCGTGGTCAGCCGGTGCGCAACCACGACGGTTGTCCTATTCACCATCACCTGATCCAACGCTTCTTGCACGATACGTTCTGACTCTGTATCTAGCGCACTAGTCGCCTCATCGAGCAGAAGTATTTTCGGATCCTTCAGTATGGCCCTTGCGATGGCGATTCGTTGCTTTTGCCCACCGGATAATTGAACCCCTCTTTCTCCAACTGTGGTTTTATAACCATTAGGCAATGAAGATATGAAGTTATGTGCATTTGATGCCTTTGCTGCTGAAATAATCTCCTCCTCTGTTACTTCTCCTTGTCTACCATAAGCAATATTAGCACTAATTGTTTCATTAAAGAGTATAGGCTCTTGACCTACCAATCCCATTTGTTGCCTCAACCATCTTAAATTCAACTTCCTGATTTCGACTCCGTCGAGATATATGTTACCTTGATTGGGATCATAAAATCGTTCAAGCAGGCTAATCACTGTTGACTTCCCTGAGCCACTTTCCCCGACGAGTGCAACTGTCTGCAAGATATTTTAAAGTGGAATCACACATTTTGCCGCTCGGCCAAAAATATTTACAACTGCTAGCTAATATACATATATTATTCACTAATATACATATACATTTGCCAGCTATTTTTTTTTGGGTGGGCGGCTATTTAATTTATTTTCCCAATTTTTTAACTCCTTTTTGAGTTTATGTTCTATGCACTGGAGGTGTAACAAACATTTACACAATCAGGTCACTCTTAAGCTAATTACAGATAAATCTCCAAGACAACATTAATTAGTAACCTGGTAACAAAGGATAGTGACTAACTACTAGTACGGGTGAAAATTCACTGATAAAGTAAAAAATAAATGTGTGTATAAATATAATAAATCTGTATCGTGATAGTTAGTGCTCCTTGTGTCTCATTATACTTGAACTAGATTGACTTTCTTTTACCATATATATACACTATTTTAAATTCAAACAGTACTGGTCTGGTAGTTAGTACTATTTTTTCATGTAAATATCATGCAAATTCATAAGATTTATTTTCAAATTGGCTATGAGGAAGAATGGAAATAGGATAAATACCTTTCCTGCAGGAATGCTCAGGCTCAAGTCTCTGAAGATTTGCATGTCTGGTCTTGTGGGGTATTTAAAGCTAATATGCTGGAGTTCGATATTGCCTTTGATAACATCTAACGTGATCCCCTCAGTACTACTTGAATCGATTCTTGGTTTGTTATCGAGTATTTCAAATATTGATGCAGCAGCTCCTTTACTTTTACTCAGATCAGAAGGAAGATTGCTAAGAACAGAAAGCCCAATTGATGCCATCGTTAAAGCAAAAAAGACCTGCAAAATTCAGTTGCTTAGGAAACTCTACGTCTATACTGGGAATTGTCGGGTTCTTATGGTTGCATTAACTAGAATTGGTTGGAATTGGAAGTTAACTGTAATGTTGAACTTCTATACACTGACAATGCAAAAGAATAATCTTCCATAGAAAGTATATTAGTGCATATAAGTTAAAGCCAAGAAGTTACAGATATGTACCTTAAAAATTTCAGAAAATTTTGCTTTGTCGTGCTTCACAAGAACAGCTCCAAGGTAGAATGACAATGCATAAAGGCAGTACAGCACGAAATTGCTGAAGCCTAAACCAACTCCGCTAACAAGTCCGCTTTTCAGTCCTCGTTTCAAAGGAGCTGCAGATTTCATTTGATACATTTCCATCACTTTCTGTTCTGCACAAAACGATGCGACAGTTCTAATGCTCCCAATAGCATCATTTGCAACTTGGCTTGCTTCTTCATTCATTAACTGCCAAACAGTACAACACATTTGGATTCACTGATCAAACGTGCTTGTTAAATTTAAGAATTTGACCTTTATACACTATAAGTGAGAAGCATTTTCACACTATCAGGTCACCTAAAAGATAACTACCAGTAACGGCTCATAATAAGTGGAACCAGTTGCCTAGAAAATAAGGTGACAACCTGTTGCAGAAGGTTAAATTACACTGATAGCGCAAAGGTTATTAACGACTTTGGTCAACTCGTAGATCCATGAAGGACATGGCTCATGGGCATCTGTAAGCCGGTGTAGCTAAGCGAAGAGAGGAAAGAAGGAATCACAAAATCAATGCATTTATTCTTAAACTTAATGATATCTTAATCTAAGAAAAGAAGATTAAATAAGAAAATCCAATTTCTTATTTCCGGTAAAGGTTTGACTACGAATTCCAGGTGGTCCAATGGATGGATTAAGCCATTGATCATATCATTGGTCAAACACTGAACAAAGAACCAACGTTTCTATTCCTCCTTTGTTCGTATATAAGTTAAATTAAAAAAAGTAACAGGGAAAATGTTAGTTTATTAAAAAAATATCTTACCTTCGCTTCAGCATTTGACTTTTGCAAAAGTTTGATCTGTATGTACCCTTGCATAGCTAGAAGAGGCATTATCGCCAGTGTTATAAGTGCTAGAATCCAATTCGCGATAAGCGCTATCACTATTCCAGTTACAATGGTGGAAATATTTTGAACTACTGTTGCTAATGCATCTCCCACCATATTCCGGATAGTCGAAGCATCACTAGATAGTCTTGCACCTATAGCACCACTGCATTCGGTAAAATTCAGAGTCAAGAAATTTGGCAAGCTTAGAAAACATTAAGTAGGCATTTGGACATGAACTGAGTGATATTCGAAAAAAGTAGTAGTTGAAAGCTGAAGTTGTGTTTAGACATGCATTTCACTCTGTGAGTGGGGGAAAAAATCACTTAAAAACATGTCAAAACCAGTTAAATTTGAAAAGTTCATCTTCAGAAACTAAACAAAAGATTGTTCTAATGTGCAACCAAACATTATTTTGAAAAGAAAAAAAAAGGAAAAATCATGTCCAAACGGCCCCTAAAACATCACAGACAAGCAAAATTTACCATGAATTTGCAGGGTCGTCAAACCAACTGATCTCTTGGTATACCAACTTAGAAAACGTTATGGAACGTATTCGTTGGATCAGTTTCGCACCAGCAACTCCAAATGCATAATTTTGCAAAGGCGAAACAATCATGACAACGATTCCAATAACCACAAACATCAGAGCCCAAAATCGAGAATCCTTTCTAAGCTCGTGATGTGATTCATAAAAGATTTTGATAATTGTTGATACCAGAAGGCCAAATACCGGAAAAACCATACCATTTATGGCAGCAGCTACGGTTCCCACTAGCATTATGGGAAACTCGGGCTTATTTAGATATGCAAGTGAGATTAGCTTTTGAGTGGAGACGTTTTTCTTACTATCTATAATATACTCACTGCTTTCAGCATTATCATTTTGGATACTCTCGTGGAAATCGATGACGCCAGTAACTCCCAAGTCATATGCTAAGGAAAATCTACTGCTCGATCCTTTGCTCGCAGAATTTCGACCTGAAATAGAGAATCTCCGGCTTCTACCAGAAACGTTTTTCGAGTAACTCAAACGTTTTTGTGCATTTGAGTCCTCGATTTCCTTTCCTTTGGTGGTTTCGATGTGTTTATTGTTTTGCTGCATTTGAATAAGTTGAGAATATGCTCCATCGGGATCTTTGATCAACTCATCATGAGTTCCTGGAAGTAATATTAAAGGTAGTTATATCAAGATGTGAAGAAGTAATCTGGAAATGAGTATGAGCACAATGAAAGTGGAAAAAACTATGTTACAACTTCCAAAACTACATAATACCCAATGTTGTTCGGTCCTTCCCCCGACCCCACGCATAGCGGGAGCGCTTAGTGCACTCGAGACGAAGCCAGGATTTCAACTTTATGGGTTCTGGATTTTAGAACGACAACTTCAAGTACTAATAATTGGATTCTAAATGTAAAATGTATATGTACATATTTAAATGAGTTTTTTAAAACACAAATACACTTTTTGAGTAAAAGCTACTAGGTTTGGCCTGTAGCCTTTTTTTAGACTCAGGGATTAAGCAAAAAGTTAAAACTTATTACGTGAATTACTTATTATCATAATAATATTTTAATTCTGCAGAACATGTATGATTATATTAGTCTACTTGGAGAATAGAGTAGTGATAAACATCACAATGAAAAGAATAAGAAACTTTAATTTTCCTTTAAGAAAACAGAGTATCATAGATGGAAAAGAATGAAAACACTATCAAATATTTATATTTAATCTTTGAATTGCTCATATATATATCTTATGAATTTATTTTACACAGGAAACTATTCTAGGAGAAGTTCGAAGCCATTCCATACAGACATAGCACTTGCCATTCGGAAACCAAATATAGAGTGTTTGATGTGCTATACAGCACCAACGACCTCTAATTAGGTCCTATATTCATTAATCCCACATAGTTTCAGAACGAAAAGAGAAGTACTATTTGGCTTTTCGAAAGTAAAACTATGTTAACTTGAACCATCATTTTAAAATTTATTATTTCATCATATTGTTATGAGAAAGATTGCAACTTGTAGTACTTTTCGAATAGATTTTGAATATATGAATTTTAATTTTAAAATATTTAGCTTCGAAAACTAGTCAAGTTGACTCTCGAGAAGCGAAGCATGACAACTAATTTGGGACGGAGGGAGTATATGTTTTACCTTGTTCAACCAATTTCCCGAGATGCACCACTGCAATGAGATCAGCATTTCTAATGGTCGTCAGGCGATGGGCGACAACCACAGTCGTCCTATTTACCATGATATTACTTAGAGAATCTTGTACAATGCGTTCTGATTCAACGTCCAATGCACTAGTTGCTTCGTCAAGTAGAAGAATTCTTGGATTTTTCAAAATGGCCCTAGCGATGGCGATTCTTTGCTTTTGTCCGCCAGATATCTGAGTACCATGCCCACCAACCATTGTGTCCAGACCCTGCAAATACGTATGCACAATGTTAATTTAGAACCTACGAAATAAAAAGGCGGTCAAGTGTTTATTATACTAGAAAAATGTTGCTTCAACCTTCGGAAGCTTGTCAATAAATTTAGCTGCGTTAGCAAGCTGGATCGCGTTCCTGATCTCCTCTTCACTGGCATTTTCTTTCCCATATAATATATTTTCCCGTATAGTAGTTGCAAATAACACGGGCTCTTGACTTACTAGCCCCATTTGCTGTCTCAACCACTTGAGCTGGAATTTCTTAATATCAACTCCATCTAGAAGTATTTCACCAGCTTCGGGGTCATAGAATCTCTCGAGCAGACTGATAACCGTTGATTTTCCGCTTCCACTTTGCCCTACTAAGGCTGCTGTTTTACCACTTGGAATATATAATGAGAATCCAGAAAATATTTGCACATCTGGTCTTGCTGGATAATTAAAGTACACATCTTTAAGCTCAATTTCCCCTTTGATATCTTCCAATTGAATCCCACGAGGATCATATGTATCGATTTTCGGCGTACGTTGAATAGTCGCGAATATCTTGTATGCTGCAGCCTGCCCTGTTGAAAATGCATTCAAACTTGGAGATGCTTGACCTAGTGAACTGAAACACAGAGAAGTTCATTATAAGTATATTACATGGACAAAATCAAATGGATTATAGCTTGTCGATTATTGTATTCTTACCTTCCACCTAGCATAACTGCGAAAATTACACTTACTATGTCGCCACCTTTGTAATTTTTATCTAAGATCAGTTTGGCTCCATACCATAAGGCGAGTGCGTAACTAAAGAAGATAAGCATCATTATCGTGCCAAGTCCGAATCCCGAAGCCAACGCTTGTTTGACAGTAGCGCTATAAGCATTTTCCAGCTTACTATTATAATCTACTATTGCCAAATTCTCTCCTGTGAAAGAAGCAACCTAGGGAAAGGAAGAATACAGTTAAATAAAATGGACAGATCATAATAACTCAATAGACTTAAAGTTAGATGTTTTTTTTTTATATAACATGCAGGGGCGGAGCTAGAGAGAAAACTACGGGTTTGGCAGAACACAGTAGCTTTGATCAAAAACCTGTATTTGTGTTAAGAAGTTCACTTAATATGTATAAATAATTTACCCTGAACCCAGTATTCTATAAAATTCAGAACCCATAAACTCAAAATTTTGGCTCCGCCTCTGAATTCACATGAACAAGACAGAAATTACTTTGTAATTGAGAGATCGAAAGTGTAATTTACCAAAATATATTTTTGCAGAAAATTACTAAAAGACGGAAGTTTACCGTTCGAATTCCTCCCACTGTTTGTTCAACTACCTTTCCTGCATCTTCATAAGCAGCTTGTCCACTCCCTGACATTTTGGACAAGACCCACGCTACACATCCAAAGCTAATGACAGTTGCGGGAATGGATGTGAGTAAAACCAGCGTGAGGAGCCATTCTTTGATAAACGCAACTACAAATCCTCCGAAGAAAGTCATGGTGTTCATAATAAAAGTCCCAACCTAACACATTGAAGCTATAAGTAACCTTGCTTCAAAGACACAACATATTTACAAAATGGATGTAGAGGATATATATAACCGACTTCAACTAACTTAGAATTAAGGCGTCGTTGTTGGCAGTGGTGGAGCTTAAGCCCCCCTGGGGTGCCCCCCCAACTAATTTTTTTTTTTTTAATATAACTCTTTTATAAACAAACTCTCTAATATCCAGTATCGACCAAACCCTCTACCCTCTAATTTTATTTCAATTCAAGAACATCTCTGACTCTCTCTATCCAGTATCACCAAAAATCTTCCCCTTCCCTTTTTCTATCAATTAAATTCAAGAGTCATCCTCAATCTCGTAATAACATCACAAGGTAAGTCATCATCATTGTTAAGCTGAAAATACTAATAAAAATATAATAAAGTAGCTCAACTATTATTTTATTCTTTTATGTTTGTTTCTTTGATAATTGATTTATGTAATTTTTAGGAGTGGTAGTTGGTATGATGGTACACCTCAAGAAAATTGATAGGGGCATCACAGGTGCTGAGTCTTCGTGGTGGATTATTGTGTTGATGTTATTTTGAATCTTTGATAAAATTAAATTTTGTTCTTATAATTTCAATTATAACATTTTTGTTAGTAGTTACCGCCACTGGCGGATCTACATGAAGCATGGTGGTGCAGTTGCACAACCAGAATTTTTAATTTTTTTTTTGCTTTCTAGGCATAATTTTTTTTTTACTTCGTATGTTTGCACCACCAGATTTCAGAGTCTAGATCCGTCACTAGTTACGGCCCCCCTTAATATTTTGGGCAAGATCCGCCACTGGTTGTTGGTATAGTTTAAACTACGTGAGTAGGATGATTAGAAGCTTACATACTTACTAGATCAATAACCTCAATGAATTAACTCCAGTAATATCTAGTGAGAGTCAAGTGGTCAATAACCCGGGAGTGCCGAAGTGTTAAACAAAATCTTCGGAAGGTATTATATAAGTAATATGTGTCTGTGTGTGCTCATGTGTGCATTGCACTTTGTTTTAAAGAGAATGACAGAATTCCAAGTATGAAGGTCATCCCCGTTAATTTTTGTTGTGATTTCCGACATTAATTCCTCAATTTATTTCGAAACAAAATTTGTGTATTTTGAAACCACACAGAAGTATTGCTTAAGTAACAATTTTATAGTTGAATCTATACTGAAAATGCTTGAAACATTATGGTAAAAAGCGTTTAACTACTCAAAGCGATGACAATGTCATATAAAACGGGACAGAGGGAGTAAGAGACAATTGTAAAACTTTAGCCAATACAACTAAAATCATAGCTACTAGGAGTCAGAACTAACCTTGTCGCCCATGGCTTCTTGAAGTAGAATAGTGTCTCCCGACATTCTTTCGATAGCTTCCCCTGTTGCTGATTGAGTATCGAAGAATTCAATATCTTGTCTTAAGATTGTTTTCAGGTATAAGCTTTTTATTCGAGCTACTTGCCTTTCTCCAGTAACCACCCAACATGCTACCTCTGAAATGGTTAAATAAGACTCAAGAGTTAAACATGTCATGTCCATCAATCAAATTGATGCTAGATTTTCATGAGCTTATTTTACGAGTTCATTTGAACCCAGTACTTTCCACGCGGAGCATAAATTTATGTGTAAAATCTAATAAAAAAAATGTAACAGATAGTATATATGAACACATAATTTTAAAAATCCAATGGGTTCAATGCTAAAAAACCTTAAATGTGAACTCATAAAGCTTAAATTCTGGAGTCGCTTCTGCTTTAAGTCCATACAGTTTTCTCTCCATCTGATCAATATATTAAGCAAAAACGTGTCTGGTTCAATAGGACGGGGAAAAAACTTGAATAGTCTTTAAAATTATGTTGCTTGGATCCTTAAAAAATACCGTCAGGTGCGTGTAAGATCTTCCAAAAGTTATGTATTTTTGGAGGATCCAACAGGGGTGCGACGATATTTTTGGAGGATCCGAGCAACATAATCTTAAAATGATGTGGTAGGTTTATTTTGATCCATATAATATATAACCTTGAACATGAATAGTCCTACATGTTTGTAAATCTTGAACACTGTTGATGGAAATTAACTACAAAACCACATGCATTTGGTTATGCAAAATAGCTTCTTTTTTTCCTTATGGATGGGTCAGTATATTACAAAAATTTACACTTTTAACTTGTGATGTCACCATATATTCCATATAACTCAAAGCCCACTTTGGGAACAACAAATTTTACCCATAAATTGGAAAAACAATTCAGTCAGACTATCTTAGGACTTCTAACAAACAGTTTGTGGGCATTATCTACTTGGACCAAAAGTGTCATACTTTTACAAACATAAAAAAAATTCTTTGATGTATAGCATAATACATAAACAGAGCTTCAAACTTGGCCTCAACTGACACGTATGTCTCCAATTATGTCTTTCAATTTTGAATGTGCACAAGTAAACACCTCGACTTCAATAAAGTCAGAACACCTAAACACAAAGGTGTCTAGCTAATTATTTTATAATTTAAAGTGTTAAACTGATAAAGTAGATATAAGTTAAGGTAGGTGCCTATTTATGCACACGTAAAATTGTATGGCAAGTTTGAAGTTCCTTATGTATTATGCCTTGATGTATTGAGGAACAGAAAGTATGTTCATAAATCAATTACTTTTTAACACATTTAATTGTGTGATTCTTGTGAAGACAAAAAATGATATATCAAGGCACATTGGGTCACATTTACTAATATCACCGATAGTATAAGATACTTTTACAATATCGAGTCACATTACTTATTGGAACAGTCACATTTACTTATTGGAACGGGTAATTTGTCTTATCCTCAAAACTACAAATTTTATTTTATGAAGAATTACTTGTATATATATGTTGGAGGACTATATCATATAAATTACTTGTATAATACTTGTAACCAATCGATGAAAGAACATGAAACCATTTTGTTTCAATAGAGGTACGAGAAACGGTTGGGGGCTATGAAATAGGTGAAGTGGTTGAATTTTGCGAGCTGTTTCAACCACTGTTGGATGTGATTCCAAGAGCCGAACGAAAATGAATACCACACACAAGAGTCAAGACCAGGCTACCTAATGAAATATTTAACCGATCCAATCCGGATCAACCGAATTGGTACGCAAGTTGTAACATAGGAAAACCACAGAAAACACAACTTATTTGAATAACCCGGTGACCTACCAATTATAGAAGTGAGATTTTTGGCAAACTTCCGATTCTCCCGTAATTGACCTCTAAGCTCGGGGGAATCGGTCGATCAACTCTAGGCTGAGTAAAAAAGCCAAATTAGATTTTATATATTACTCGAAGAAAACTTACGGAATAGTGAAGCTATGGCTGAACCAATGCCCAAGTAGACGAACTTGAGGGATATCTGCATATTACGTAGAGAATTTAATTTAGATCAGGTGGCAATATACGTTAGTTTACCATACTTTTAAATAATAAGAGTGTGTTAAAAAAATATCATGCATCCGTTGATTTGATGTTTTACCTGTGGCGGAGAGCATGTATTTCTTTTCAATACCATTTCATTTAAATATTTTTGTACTTAATACCACTTAGAAAGATGATAATAAATAATCTATCATTGTAACAATAACAATAATACTAACACAACTACCATAATAATCATCATCAGAAACGTTTTTGTCAAGCAAATTTCTAACGAAAATCCATATATCGTACATTCGTCGTTTTTAGTACTAGTCGTATGCCCTCATCCTAAACTAGAGGTCTCGTGTTCAAACTAGTAGTAAAATAATAGTAGTAATTCTATGAAGTAGAGACGATGAATTATACCCCAGAAACTTGATCAAGAATGCTGGATGGATCCAATTTGCTGCCATAAGTATTAACAAGGTCACCAAAAATAAGAGACATCAATGGCTTTGAAATACCAGAAGCAACAGCACCTAATGTTCCCAACACCATTAAAATTATATCATTTCTGTCTGCAAATGCAAAAAGCATATAAAATGGAACTTTCTCATCTGCCATTTGTTTTTTTTCTTTTCTTGATGAAATGAAATTGAGAAGAAAGTTATATAAATGTTTGGGAACAAAGTGTTGTGTGGAGAAGGAATTCGTATATGCTTACATGTCTATTTAAGACTAGTAGGTGTTAAACAATGGATTTCAGTTATGATTCTAAGTTTTTGTACTGACAGTATAAAATATATTTATGTAATTAGTTTATTTAAAATATAATTATTCATAACTTTGATTAAATAATACTTCATCTATTTTAATATATGTGATATTTTTCTCTTTTTGAGATTCAAACTGTATGAACTTTGATCAACATTTTAAGATGTATTTTTCATCAAATTGATATGAGAAAAGTTGTAACTTATAGTACTTTTCATGTAGTTTTCCAAAATATAAATTTTAATCTTAATATATAAAGTTAATTTAACTTTAAAATTTAATCAAATTAACTCTCGAAAAGCAAAAAGTATCACATTAAATTGAGAAGAATGGAGTATTTATTTGTTACCTAAAATAAATGATAATTCTAAACTTTTCGTTTACCCTTTATGACATTTTATAGCCTAACAAGCACTATGCCATGTTTAAAATTACTATTCTTAAACATGTACCTAGTCAAACATGCTCACGTAAAGGAAAAGAGTTAGAGAGATGTTTCTCTCACTAGGCGAAAATGCTCTCAACATTTTCCACTAGTTGCTCTTCTACGTCTCCCTTCTTCTATGATTTTCATCAACTGAACTATTACGGATTGTTCTTTGATCAATCCCATCCTACGGAAAAGTTTGTGTGTTCATTTCATGTTCACTTTAATCGATTTGTTATAGAGTGAGTTATCTTCCTTCTTGCCATGAGGAAGAATATAAAGATTTCAGCCAAAAGAAAGAAAGAGATTAGTTTGATTGTTCAAGATTTGAATTTGACGAGTCCATTTCACGTGACAGCCTTAGGTGGTGGCGGTTGCTTTTGAATATTGTGGAGGAATGAATTCGGTGGGTGTAGCCGGTTTGAAAGCAGGTCAGGAGGGTGGTTTCGGATTGCAAGAGGGTCATGAGGGTGGTCATGGGTCGAGGATGCATTTCATTGATTCTCCCAACTTTCCGGTGGCAACCTCTGGGGGTGTTCCGGTTGCAACCCTTGACACTGGAAAGAAAACGGGTCTTGCGGGTGATTTCGGGTCAAAAGCGGGTATGGTAGGTGGTCCCGGGTTGCAGGAGGGTCGTGATGGTGGTCATGAGTTGTGGATGAAACCCATGGGTCACCGTAC
This sequence comes from Przewalskia tangutica, assembly GCA_029844215.1. Lineage (NCBI taxonomy): Eukaryota > Viridiplantae > Streptophyta > Magnoliopsida > Solanales > Solanaceae > Przewalskia > Przewalskia tangutica. Next base: position 2,870,834 of record CM056719.1, read on the forward strand.
TATGGTTTTTAAGGCCAAAGGGTCTTTTCCGGCAGACACCTTGGTAGCCGAGGAGAAAGGTGGTGTTCCGGTAGGAACACTTGACAATGGAGGGAAACCGGGTCGTGCGGGAGATCCCGGGTCAAAAGAGGATATGGAGGGTGGTCCCGGGTTGCAGGTGGGTAGTGTTGATGGTCTTGGGTTGTGGATGAAACCCATGAGTCACCGATCCTTGGTTTCTGAGTTCAAATACACTTTTCCGGCAGGCACTTTGGATACCGAGGTGAAAGCGAGTCACGAGGTTAGTCCCGGGTTGATAGCGGGTGGGTGGGCGGGCTTGGGTCATGGGGGAAGTCCATGGGTCACCAGTCATTGGTTGTTGAGTCCGAGAATGCATCTATTCCAATAGGCCTTGGAAATGCAAAGGTTGCGGAAGCCGAAGGGTTTTTTATTCAAAAGAGATCTAGTTATTTGAAGCATTCAATTGATGCAGATGCCAATGGCACGCCTCATTCAAGGGGTGCTACATCCGATGTTGCTCCTAATCCCATGGTTCTTGGTAAGGCAAATGTAGCGGAAGCCGATGGGTTTTCTCTCCAAAAGATGCCTAATAACTCGACGCATTTAATTGTCATAGGGAATGTAGAGACATCTCATTTAAGGGGACTTCGAAACTCGGATTTGGTGGGAACCGGTCTTGACAAGAACGAGAGCCCTAACTCGACGCATTTAATTGGCATAGGGAATGTAGAGACATCTCATTTAAGGGGACTTCGAAACTCGAATTCGGTGGGAACCGGTCTTGACAAGAACGAGAACCCTAACTCGACGCATTTAATTGGCATAGGGAATGTAGAGGCATCTCATTTAAGGGGATTTCGAAACTCGAATTGGGTGGGAACCGGCCTTGACAAAAACGAGAGCCCTAGGAACTCTAATACATTAAATGATAGTGCATTATTACAACAAAAGACTTCTGGGACACCAAATCCCAATGATGTACGTTTTTGGACTTCAATTGCGGGAACCAACAATGTTCCTATGGACCCTCAACCCTTCACTTCACCCGAAGCTGTAAATGCACCTAAGGATAAGCCTATTCCAAGGAAGAAGACTTATGCGGGGGTGTTTGCGGAGTCACGTCTGGTAGCAAAGGGTATGAAATTGCAATTTATTGAACAAGAAGGATATATTGTAGAACTTGAGGCGAATGATGAAGTTCCATTTGTTGAAACTTGGGGCTATTGTCTTATTGGATGTTTCACGGGCCCGTTCCCGGGACGCGAGGCACTGAATTCAATTGTTACGGGCTAGAATGTGAAGTGTCGAATCATTCCCTATGGACGTAGATGGACCGTCTTCCGTTTCATGTCAGAGGATGATCGCATTAAGGTATTTCATGGTGGCCCCTATATGACATTCGGCAAAACATTGATGTTAAAACTAGTTGATAAGGATGTGATACTTTCAGATGATCTTTTTATGAAAATCCCTGTTTGGGTGTTGTTACGTGACATCCCCTTATCGGTTTGGAGTGAAACCGGTTTGAGTAAAATAGCATCGCGTGTTGGAATGCCTATATACACGGATCAGTTTACTAAAGAGAGGTCCAAAATGAACTATGCACGAGTTTTGATTGAAGTCGATGTTAGTAAGGAGCCAGTCACGAAATTCAGAGTAAAGTTGCCGAGTAATATCATGTATGTTCAAAAAGTGGAATATGAGCATTATCCGGATTTTTGTTTTCATTGCCAATTATTTGGACATAGCCATTTAAAGTGTAAGAAGTCGAAGAAACAAGTGAAGCCTATGGAGACTTCCCAACCTCAAAATTCGAATGCTTTGCCTCAAAATAGCGAGGATAAGAATTTGCCCTCTATGCCCGGAAGTGTCGATACAACTTTGAATCTTGATCGAGCGTCGGGTGAGAAACAAGTTGATGAACACCGTTTGCGAGATGCACAAGATGTTACCATTACAACAAATGTGGGAAATAGAGATTTTAATCAAGTCAGGACCTTTGTCACGGCAGCACGAGGGGGTCTAAAACTCCTTTCGTCCCGGGATCCTTTAGAAGTGCTATGGGTGTCGAGAATTCGTCGAGTGTGTACATGCAAGCACCACTTTGTGCGGATAATGATGGATGACAAGAAGTTACTTCAGGGAATAATTTTATTAAGAACAAAGCCAAGCAGCAAATTTGAGAAGTAGAAAGAATATTTCAACCTTCCAAGATTGAGTTTATGATTTAATCCCCTCTTGTAACGTTACCTATGAGTGAACGCCTCATCCCTCCTATCTTTCATTTCTTGTTTATGCTTACGTTGAGGATTGAGAACCCTCAACAACTGATTGTAGCTCCCTGTTTTTTCTTTTAATAATATTTGTATTTACCCGGAAAAAAAAATGCTCACGTAAAATAGTATGGAGAGAGTATAAACAAGATCCATTTTATGTTTTTTATACACGAATGTTGTAATTTTCAATGAGTTTAACTTTTATATATTACTAATATTTTTTTTTATTAATTGTGTAAATTAAGGCATGTTACAGCAGATTGCTTACTTTATTTATATTATCTATGTATTAAGTTAAAAATACAATTTGTAGAGTCAAATCCTTCTAGAAATGCTATTTATCAAGGACTATTATTGCAAAGTAAAGCTTTTGTGGGCTATTTTTATTTTGAAAAAATATTCTATAGGATATATAGGGTGGATACACCTACATTTGCCTAGAGAAGAATGAGGTTGTGGAGGGTGTTCGGATGAACGGGTCCTAGATCCGCCCCTACATTCATTCTTTGAATTCCCTGAACATAAGAGAAGAGTTTTTTTTTTAAAAAAAAACTTTTTTTATTACGTAGGGGTAGGGGTAGGGGAAGGTGAAATAGGGAGGAAATTACAACGTGGGGATTCGAACCCTCACCAACAAAGTGAAAGTTTAGGTAGTTAATCAACTGAGCTACTAGATTCTTACAAAGAGAATAGGTTGATTCGGTGATTTAGGGTATTCAAACTTCACCTTGAGGTTCCAAATTCAAATCTCAAGCACTATTATATTTATTTTTCGAACGCCCTCAGTGAAAATTATGATCCGCCACTGCCTACATGTATTTAAATTTTGTGGTACAAAAAATCTTCTACTTTTGTCTAGTTCATTTAATTTATTACGTTTCGTTGGACCACTAGCTATAAATCTTTGCTGAATCTAGTGTGTATGTATGTGTTAATTTATAAAATAAAATAAAAACTGTGTCATTTCAGAAGGGGGCGTCTAGGTATTTAGCCTTAATTATAATAGGTGTATCCAAAAACATTATATTTAATTAATATGGCTTGTGTTAAAAGTATCTATGTGCTTAAGTGGCGGAAGCAGAATTTTTTATCAAACGATATTGTATGAATCATCATTTCCACTGTTACACACTTTAGCTCCACCCCGATGCGTACAAGTGCGTAGATTTTACCAAATTTTTAAGTTATATGCATTTGATAGTGTAAGTTCTTTTTATGTCATTAAGAAAAAAATTGACCTAGAATTCATATAGGTAACGATTTTTGCCAAACCTGTATGGCTATTTATAATTATAGGTTGGGATTTAGATAGTATAATGAATTTACTCCTTTTTATAGCCATTAAGTTCTCTTTAGTCTATTCTTTTAACCTCAAATTTTTGCATGGTTCTGAGTGGTGGGGTGGCTGTGAGTAGTGTCGCGCCCGATTTCGACCGCGACATTTAAAAAAAAGTGAACCCTGCTTCTAGTGAAAATGTTAGAAAATAAATAATAAAATGCTAATGTTTAAAAGAGTGCTTAAAAGGTGCTAGAGTGTTAATTTAAAAAAGAAGTGTTAAAATGCTAAAGGGTTCGCGGAGTCGCCACCTAATTAATTTGGGTGAATTAGGACACCTAAATGTTAACTAGTTTAAAGTAAACATTAACTCCATTTTAATGGTCTGCTAAACTTAGTGAGATTCTGGGTAAGGGTTCTTTATTATCCTAAAGGGAAGGGGTCAGGCACCCTAAAGGATCCGCTAACTTGCGGTTGTCCGTTCAAACCTAGGGTTAATTATTATGCTAAGGAAATGCGTATTTGAAAGCTGTTAAATATAAACTATAGAATTTGTTTAAAATGTAGGAGTTAGTTTCGCAAAAGAGGAAGATGTGTTCAATGAATAGCATGCAAGTATTCTTTTATTATTAAAATGCGTGTATTGACAAGAGCATGGTTTTAAGAATGTCCTAAATAATATTCCAACTTATTATGCAGGTGTAAGTGTAGATTATTAAGTGGTTTATTATTACTATTAAACTAGGCAAAGCAAGCTTGAAGTAATTGACTTAAGGTAAGCAAATCAAATTAGCTATTGATTCAAGGTTTAGCCATTCTAAGTGCTAATTAATTAGTGTAGCGTTAGATTAATTTACAACAAATAGATAGGGAAAGGATATGAATCAATAATGGTTGACTTGAAGAATGGCGATATCCTTTCGCCGCGGTTTGGAAGTCCCTATGCGAGATGGATGCACATAAATGCGGGCCTTCATTTGAAGTATGATGAGTCTCGTAACGAGACTCTTTGTTGCTCCAATGCATTTCATGTAAAACAAAGAAAGATAAGGATTAGTACACGTTCAAAATTTTATTAAATAATAAGCAAATATTTGACATATTTGAATCATTTTTGTCCCAAAGAATTTCGAATGATAAATTGGGCCCATAACAATTTTGAATTAATGGGCTGCAAGATATAAGAAAAAAGGGACAACAGTGCATGAGACAAGCCCATATGTGAAATTTCAGATTTTTCAGGAGGCAGAATACAGAGGAGACAGATAAATAACGCAGCAACAGGGTGTATGCAGGGGCAGTAGGCAGTAGATAGAAATAAGCCTCAAAACGTAACATTTTCAGTTTTAAAGAAAGACCAAACATAGGATAAGATTGATTGGGGGTAAGTAGCTAGCAGATGGCAAGAAGAGATACGAATAGGCATGTATGCAGACTACACCAGCTGCTAGCATCATATGCAACACCCAAGCTTCTATGTGAAGACAAACAAACAGTAGGCTTAAGTGATTCCTTATTTCTTGAGGCCATCTCATCAAGCAAACAGGCAAGGCAATACTCAGCAACAAACAGAGGAGAGAATAATAGGCAGGTCCAAACATATGTTCACTACGAAGCAGATCTGGTGATGGTCTATAAATATAGATTCATACAATCACTGCACACTTTGAGGACTGGTCAAAACATGGCTATTAAACAAAATCAACTATTAACCTAGCTGCTTATTTTGTAAACCCACTTAATGAAACCACATTGCATAGGCCAGATTTTAAATTCAAAATGATATATTAGCCACAGATGGACTACTAAGCAGACATTAGCAGGCTGTCCAACTTCTACACTATGAGGCACATGTTTTTCTAGATCATAGTGAGAATGAGAATACATAGGCAACACCATTTTGTTACTACTTAGGGACTACTGGGAGGATGTTCAACAGGGCAAACACGCAAGATTCAGAATATTCCCTCAAATGGGCAATTGAAACCTCATGCCATATACAGAGACACATTAACATATTAGCTTAAGAGGAGATGTCAAAAGCGATTATCGGGAGGACACACTAGTTTGCGATCAACAAAAGAAGACTTTGTATTCATATATTAAGTATGTTAGATCATTTCCGCTAGTAATGATTTAATCTCACATGCCTTAACACAAAAACACTTGTGCAATCCAATATGGTTAAAATAGGCACGATCTAAGCATACTATTCAACTCGAAGCCATTTAGATAGATAAACCGATCCTCAAACTAATAAGATAAAGATCGACAAACTGGTTCGAACATTTTACAGATTCACACAATCTACCAGGCTTTTTATTCAAGTCAACAACACACCACGTAAGATCTGAAACCAATCAATTGCACCAAACACTCGACCATAAATACTCCATTTTCAGTAAACAGAACACAGTAATCAGAATCTTGTTGAGACAAATTAAACTATGTCGAACACTTATATAACAATATTAACAAATTTTAAGAAGTATATCACAGAAAACACAGGAATTCACATAAGGAACCGAAATTCGACAGGAAAGCGGATTTACCTTCTCCGGACAGCGATCCGGGGCAGCGTATCAAGTCGTCGGTCCACTCGACGGGTTTTGGGTTTGCGATGCGAATAGAAGGGCAAAGTTTGTTTTGCTGATTTTTGACTGGAATTGAAGTAAGGGGATTCGAACTACCTATTCGTGCTATGCTAGTAGTGCAGGTCCGAGCCGCTCCTTCCCTGATTCTGCTGCCTATGCTCTGTCGTATTGTGCTCTGAATCGATTGGACTCCTCTCTGGGCTCTTCTGTGCTCCCCCGATGTTCTGCTAAGCTCTGGGTTGTTGACTGCTGCTAGGGGGTGTCCCGTCGATTGCTACCGTGCCGAATCTCTCCCCGAGCTCTCTCAGACCGCTCTGCCGCTTCGAATGTCTATCGTATGCGTTATATAGCCTAACTCTAGGTTCTAATATTGGTAAGTAAATAAAGGTTGATTCTGTGCTTGATTCGTGCGGCTTGAACAGGTAAGGTCAGGAAAAGATTGAGGGATTTGGTTTATCTATGGTAAGAAAAGGTGGCTGCGTTTGCATGGGTAAGGAGGGCTCCCGGATTCTCCGGCGAGAATCTCGGGGTGTGAAGGTGCGGCGATTGAAGCTTTTTTTTGTGTTTTAGGTTTCGTCTAGGTTTTCTTAAGGGAGGGACGATGAGAGATAGGTGATCCGGGTTGAGGGGGAGTGGGCTCTAGGGAAATAAGGGAAAAGGGAATGGGGCCTGGGGCGATATAAGGCTGTGGGGGATTGGGCCTCGGGTCAGGGAAATGAGGAAAAAGGTTTGGGCTGGGTAGTTAAATTAGGGTATTAGTGTTTAGGAGTTAATTTTAGGTGTATTATTAATTAATTAGTGGTAAAACAAATTGTGATTAAATTATTAGGTGCTTTGTTAATCTAAGTTTGAGTTTAAAAATTATTACAATAATAAATGCGGGTGTGTTATTTAATTAGTGTTTAATGTTTATAATGTGATGTCGTTATTAAGACTTATTAAATAAAAATTAGGACTTCTTAATTCTTTAATGACTGCTACTATTAAAACGCGTGTGTTAGATTATTATTTTATGTATTTATTATTTATTACTAAATTGTTTATTTATGTCTGTATTAATGTTTTATTGTTGTATTTTATTATTATAAAATTATTTTAAAATTAGTGTAATTTTATAGTTAATGACTGGACGGGAGGGTCAAAATTGGGTGTCAACAGTTGTCCATCTTTGTATGGAGATGATGGAAGAATCTTCGGACAAAGACGTTGACTCATAGCCAATTTTGTCTCGACCCTCAGAACTAGAATGTTGGGCAATTTAGGCAAGGCTGATGCGGACTCAAAAATTGTCCCAGTGTCGAGTTATGATGACAATGAGCTATGGTGCAAAAGTAAAGAAATAAAAATAACTGGCTTGAACCTGGGGCGTACCGCTATGGCTTATGGTACTGGGTTTTATGGTGATGTAGAACGAGTGGACCGACGCTTGAGGCCGCTTCTGCCATTCATCGTGGTCAATTTCAACAAATTGCCCCTGTCAGAAGAGAAAATTCACGTTATGCTCCATCTTGCGCGCCTCGTAGATCAAGCTAAGATAGAAGCGTTAGTGCATAAATCACAAAACAAAATAATGTAAGAATGTAAATTTTGTGTCGCGTTGTAGTCAAATCGTATATGGAATGATGTGATGATACGCCGCTCAGATAGACGATGCAGATGACGCCATGTGTGGCGTTGCTCTCAGATGGACGAAATGCAAATGTTGCCTTGATGGGTGGAATCGCTCAGATGGACGAAATGCAAATGACGCTTGTATGGGCGTTGTCGCCTTTGTATGGACGATGCAGATGACGCCAGATGGGCGTTATCGCTCAGATGGACGAAATGCAAGTACGCCAGATGGGCGTTATCGCTTTGATGGACGAATGCAAATGACGCTGTATGGGCGAATCGCCTTGTATGGACGAATGCAAATGACGCAATGCAAATGACGCCAGATGGGCGGATCGCTTTGTATGGATTTAAATGCAAATGACGCCAGATGGGCGTTGTCGCTTGATGGACGAGATGCAAATGACGCCAGTATGGGCATTGTCGCTTGTATGGACGATGCAAATGACGCCAGATGGATTTAGATGCAGATGACGCCTTGTATGGGCGTTGTCGCTTGTATGGACGAAATGCAAATGACGCCTTGTATGGGCGAATCGCTCAGATGGACGAAATGCAAATGACGCCAGTATGGGCGTTATCGCCTTGTATGGACGAATGCAAATGACGCCTTGTATGGGCGTTATCGCTTGTATGGACGAGATGCAAATGACGCCTTGTATGGCGTTATCGTATTGTATGGACGATGCAAATGACGCCAGATGGGCGTTATCGCTTGTATGGACGAAATGCAAATGATGCTCAGATGGCGTTATCGCTTGTATGGACGAAATGCAAATGACGCCAGTATGGACGTTGTCGCTCTTGTATGGACGAGATGCAAATGACGCTCTTGTATGGGCGTTATCGCTTGTATGGACGAATGCAAATGACGCCAGATGGGCGGAATCGCTTGTATGGACGAAATGCAAATGACGCCAGTATGGCGTTGTCGCTGTATGGACGAGATGCAAATGACGCTTGTATGGGCGTTGTCGCTCAGTATGGACGAGATGCAAATGACGCCAGATGGGCGTTGTCGCTCAGATGGACGAGATGCAAATGACGCCTTGTATGGGCGTTGTCGTCTTGTATGGACGAGATGCAAATGACGCCTTGTATGGGCGTTGTCGTCTTGTATGGACGAAATGCAAATGACGCCTTGTATGGGCGTTGATAAAAATCGTGTTATGCATAATCAAAGCTAGATGAAATAATTAAAATGTAAATGATGTAGCCTGAGTAAAGAAGATGTGGCTTTTGCGAGATGTATTTGATGTAGACTTGTTACAGTTAGAATGTTGTTGTCCTCCTTGTTCCTGTTGTCCTGCAAAATTCACTCAAAGAAAAATTGTGAGTTCGGGGAGGGGGTCGGCCGATTTGTGTTGGCTCTTGATACTTGCACGCGTTGTCTTGTCCGACATGTAACCCCGTCGATTTCGAGTCTCGGCCAAAACATTTGTTGAAAAACGTGCTAGTAGGAAATTATGTCGATATTTGAATAGTGACATGTCAGTGAAACAAAGCAAACTTCCTTATCCGACCAAGCAGATATTCTCCCATACTCTGCGCCCGCCAGCTCTTTTAAAATTTGTCCCAGTTTTGGGACATGGAACCCTTAGCGTAAATTGACCATGTCCATTGATGTCATTTGTAGTAAAACCCTTAAAATTGTCCCAGTTTATGTCGATCTTTCGAGCATATGGAATCACATTTGTCGGTGTCTTTTTGTGGCGAAATCCTTAAAAAAAAATGTCCCAGTTTTGACTGACGAAACTGAGTCGGATATATGTCGTCGCCTGGACATAATGTTGATAACGTCGTTGCCTGGACGTGCTGCTCCTGTAGAATAAATGCTCCTGCAAGCTAAGCTTGAGAAAACGTTAGTGTATACCTGTTTAAACAAAATGATAAATATATATGATAAGTGCAATTTTATGGGCAGAGATGTCGTCCCTGATACGCCGGATGAATACTGAGGTGTTGTCCTTGCACGGACATGAATTTCCATAATGCCTTTGTTGTGTGCAACTTTGACTTTATGCCCGGATTGATGCGATAGCCTTTGTTGCGGAATTCAGAATTCTGACTGTTGATTGTCGATGCCTTTTTTTCTGTTTCTGCTGCTTCTGATGCGGACTTTGAATTTTTGGATTTTGTCATATCCTCTGCCTCACGCTTCTTTTCGAAGGAACTTCGCCGTATTTTCGCTTCGCTATTGCACTTTCTCGCTTCATAATATGAAAAGACATGCGCCAAAGAAAATTTGTGAGTTTTGGGGGTCGATTCAGATTTGACTTCGCCATTGCTCGACATCTGCGTTCGCCTGCTTTGGACTTGCAACCCCGGTCTGGTTTCCTACATTGTCCCAGTTTTGAAAAGGGTGTCTGGCCTAAAGTGGGTCTCAATGTAGTTGCTTGTATGTAGTGATGTTTCTGGGCCTTCTGATTTCGGCCTGTAGGGTTGCCATTTGCTGCGGTAACTGGGCGAGGTGCTCGATCGGATCTACGCCGCTTTTTCGAGACCCTGCTTTGCTATAGGAACCCGCATGTTCCGACTGCTCGCTTCAAACGCCTTGATCGCTTATGTCGGACCGTGCCTTTGATCTGGGATATCGATGCTCCGCCATTGCTTAGTCAAATACAAATCGACCTTTGGGAGATGGTAAATCCTTTAGACAAGATGTAGCAAATCGTGTTAGTGTAAAGCACGTGATTTTGCGTAAGTGTAAAACATTTAGCAAGTACATATTGCACATAAATTGTCACATCGCGTCGAGTCCTAACATGCATGGGGACCCCTTTATGCCAGAGGTAGGCCTAAACGTCACATATGCGAGGTCATGATGGATTTGTCCAAGCCGTCCAACTGTAATGCTTTTGTTGGAAATGGCGACCAAATGACGGTTCACTTTTTCCAATTTCAGCATGACATGATTAGGTTTGGATTTGTCTATCACTGCCATGCTACACGTAATATGCTGGTTGGTCGTTAGGTTGAGAAACCCGTCGACAAGTTTGGTGTCTTCCTAATTGTGGTGTCGATGTCAAGAACCGACCCACCTAAGGTAAATGCATGCATGCCCTAAAATAAAGGGTGGTATAGCTCTATCTTAAGTTTCTAAGATTTGGCTTTTACGGGCCTTGAGTTCCCGAGCGGACAACTCGAGTGAAGGCTCTGTGCCACCTGTCAGACCGGACACTCCACGTATGTTACCAACTCTCCTAAATTTGGGTTTTGAAGAAAGAATTTTGCTGATGCACCAAGCGCACCTCGCATGTAGTGTGTGATTGTGTGAATTTTCCAGAGTGGAAGAAATATGAGCGGAATGCCAATTTAGGGAAAGCAGTAAAGCAGGTAGCAATTAAAATAAACAAAATATAGCACACAAAATTAAATGCAAAAAATAATGCCAAATAATAACCCTAGGTCTGTTATGGTTAAGAACCTTAATTCCCCAGCGGAGTCGCCATTCTGTCGCGCCCGATTTCGACCGCGACATTTAAAAAAAAGCGAACCCTGCTTCTAGTGAAAATGTTAGAAAATAAATAATAAAATGCTAATGTTTAAAAGAGTGCTTAAAAGGTGCTAGAGTGTTAATTTAAAAAAGAAGTGTTAAAATGCTAAAGGGTTCGCGGAGTCGCCACCTAATTAATTTGGGTGAATTAGGACACCTAAATGTTAACTAGTTTAAAGTAAACATTAACTCCATTTTAATGGTCTGCTAAACTTAGTGAGATTCTGGGTAAGGGTTCTTTATTATCCTAAAGGGAAGGGGTCAGACACCCTAAAGGATCCGCTAACTTGCGGTTGTCCGTTCAAACCTAGGGTTAATTATTATGCTAAGGAAATGCGTATTTGAAAGCTGTTAAATATAAACTATAGAATTTGTTTAAAATGTAGGAGTTAGTTTCGCAAAAGAGGAAGATGTGTTCAATGAATAGCATGCAAGTATTCTTTTATTATTCCGTACGTGTATTGACAAGAGCATGGTTTTAAGAATGTCCTAAATAATATTCCAACTTATTATGCAGGTGTAAGTGTAGATTATTAAGTGGTTTATTATTACTATTAAACTAGGCAAAGCAAGCTTGAAGTAATTGACTTAAGGTAAGCAAATCAAATTAGCTATTGATTCAAGGTTTAGCCATTCTAAGTGTTAATTAATCAGTGTAGCGTTAGATTAATTTACAACAAATAGATAGGGAAAGGATATGAATCAATAATGGTTGACTTGAAGAATGGCGATATCCTTTCGCCGCGGTTTGGAAGTCCCTATGCGAGATGGATGCACATAAATGCGCCGTTTGAAGTATGATGAGTCTCGTAACGAGACTCTTTGTTGCTCCAATGCATTTCATGTAAAACAAAGAAAGATAAGGATTAGTACACGTTCAAAATTTTATTAAATAATAAGCAAATATTTGACATATTTGAATCATTTTTGTCCCAGCAATTTCGGAATGACAGTTGGGCCCATAACAATTTTGAATTAATGGGCTGCAAGATATAAGAAAAAAGGGACAACAGTGCATGAGACAAGCCCATATGTGAAATTTCAGATTTTTCAGGAGGCAGAATACAGAGGAGACAGATAAATAACGCAGCAACAGGGTGTATGCAGGGGCAGTAGGCAGTAGATAGAAATAAGCCTCAAAACGTAACATTTTCAGTTTTAAAGAAAGACCAAACATAGGATAAGATTGATTGGGGGTAAGTAGCTAGCAGATGGCAAGAAGAGATACGAATAGGCATGTATGCAGACTACACCAGCTGCTAGCATCATATGCAACACCCAACAGTTCTATGTGAAGACAAACAAACAGTAGGCTTAAGTGATTCCTTATTTCTTGAGGCCATCTCATCAAGCAAACAGGCAAGGCAATACTCAGCAACAAACAGAGGAGAGAATAATAGGCAGGTCCAAACATATGTTCACTACGAAGCAGATCTGGTGATGGTCTATAAATATAGATTCATACAATCACTGCACACTTTGAGGACTGGTCAAAACATGGCTATTAAACAAAATCAACTATTAACCTAGCTGCTTATTTTGTAAACCCACTTAATGAAACCACATTGCATAGGCCAGATTTTAAATTCAAAATGATATATTAGCCACAGATGGACTACTAAGCAGACATTAGCAGGTTGTCCAACTTCTACACTATGAGGCACATGTTTTTCTAGATCATAGTGAGAATGAGAATACATAGGCAACACCATTTTGTTACTACTTAGGGACTACTGGGAGGATGTTCAACAGGGCAAACACGCAAGATTCAGAATATTCCCTCAAATGGGCAATTGAAACCTCATGCCATATACAGAGACACATTAACATATTAGCTTAAGAGGAGATGTCAAAAAGCAGTTATCAGGGAGGACACACACTAGTTTGCAGATCAACAAAAGAAGAAGACTTTGTATTCATATATTAAGTATGTTAGATCATTTCCGGGCTAGTAATGATTTAATCTCACATGCCTTAACACAAAAACACTTGTGCAATCCAATATGGTTAAAATAGACGACAGTGCAAGCATACTATTCAACTCAGAAGCCATTTAGATAGATAAACTGATCCTCAAACTAATAAGATAAAGACTGACAAAACTGGTTCGAACATTTTACAGATTCACACAATCTACCAGGCTTTTTATTCAAGTCAACAACACACCACGTAAGATCTGAAACCAATCAATTGCACCAAACACTCGACCATAAATACTCCATTTTCAGTAAACAGAACACAGTAATCAGAATCTTGTTGAGACAAATTAAAATATGTCGAACACTTATATAACAATATTAACAAATTTTAAGAAGTATATCACAGAAAACACAGGAATTCACATAAGGAACCGAAATTCGACAGGAAAGCGGATTTACCTTCTCCGGACAGCGATCCGGGGCAGCGTATCAAGTCGTCGGTCCACTCGACGGGTTTTGGGTTTGCGATGCGAATAGAAGGGCAAGGTTTGTTTTGCTGATTTTTGACTGGAATTGAAGTAAGGGGATTCGAACTACCTATTCGTGCTATGCTAGTGGTCTGGGTGCTGAGCCCTTGCTCCTTCCCTGATTCTCACGCTATGCTCTGTCAGATTGTGCTCAATCGATTGGACTCTCCTCGGCTCTTCCGTGCTCCCGATGTTCTCGCTAAGCTCGGGTTGTTGATCGCCGCAGTGGTGTCCCGTCGATTGCTACCGATCCGAATCTCTCCCGAGCTCTCTCAGATCCGCTCCGCCTCTTCGAATGTCTAGACGTATGCGTTATATAGCCTAACTCTAGGTTCTAATATTGGTAAGTAAATAAAGGTTGATTCTGTGCTTGATTCGTGCGGCTTGAACAGGTAAGGTCAGGAAAAGATTGAGGGATTTGGTTTATCTCTGGTAAGAAAAGGTGGTCGCGTTTGCATGGGTAAGAGGGCTCTGATTCTCCGTGAGAATCTCGGGGTGTGAAGGTGCGGCGATTGAAGCTTTTTTTTGTGTTTTAGGTTTCGTCTAGGTTTTCTTAAGGGAGGGACGATGAGAGATAGGTGATCCGGGTTGAGGGGGAGTGGGCTCTAGGGAAATAAGGGAAAAGGGAATGGGGCCTGGGGCGATATAAGGCTGTGGGGGATTGGGCCTCGGGTCAGGGAAATGAGGAAAAAGGTTTGGGCTGGGTAGTTAAATTAGGGTATTAGTGTTTAGGAGTTAATTTTAGGTGTATTATTAATTAATTAGTGGTAAAACAAATTGTGATTAAATTATTAGGTGCTTTGTTAATCTAAGTTTGAGTTTAAAAATTATTACAATAATAAATGTGGGTGTGCTATTTAATTAGTGTTTAATGTTTATAATGTGATGTCGTTATTAAGACTTATTAAATAAAAATTAGGACTTCTTAATTCTTTTATGACTGCTACTATTAAAACGCGTGTGTTAGATTATTATTTTATGTATTTATTATTTATTACTAAATTGTTTATTTATGTCTGTATTAATGTTTTATTGTTGTATTTTATTATTATAAAATTATTTTAAAATTAGTGTAATTTTATAGTTAATGACTGGACGGGAGGGTCAAAATTGGGTGTCAACAAGTAGTGATGGAAGTAGATTTTGCAAGTTTTAAATTTTGGGAAAATTTAAAAAATATACAATTTGCTTACTTACATTGTAAAAAAATAGCTCAAACTTACATTGTAAAGTTTTGGCACCAAAAACACTTTTATACAATATTATACACTTATATATAAAAGATAGGTATATTATGTATATATGTGTTTGAAGATATATAATGGAGTTCTGTTCTCCGACGAACTCGAGCAACAACAGTGGAGGATCTCCAGCGAAAACTACCAGCCACACCACCACCAGATCTGAGAGAGAGAGAGATGAGGTGTCAGGTGAATGTAGTACACCGACCAGCGAACTCACTGTCTATCTTTTTTTGTGGTGCCAACTGTCGGTTGCGGCGTCGTTGGAAGATGCTGGTGATTATGGTCCAGCGAGGAAGAGAGAGTGAGTGCAGAGAGAGAGACCAGGTGCTAGGCAAAGCGAACTCTCTCTCTGTCCTTTCCGGTGGTGTCGATCACGATTACGCAGCGGCGTTGGGAGACGCCGACGGAAGAGAGATGAGAGTGAGCAGTGCAGAGAGAGGGGATGAGGAGGATGTAGTGAATTATTTCTAGATAGACAAGCAATCAACTTCGACTCCCTTAACGTAACAGAGTCCTTTTTTATCGAATGCTCGTTTACAGACTAGATGAAACGAAATATTTTTGTAAGATTTAAAAAGGTGGGTCAATTTTGATAACATTGTTACTCTAATTAACTCTTTAATTTTTAGGTTGGGTGGAATTAGATTGGATAATGATTGGACATGATGGTTCCAAGTGGCCGCCACTATTAAAAACATGCGAATTTTCGATTAATTTTTTTTAGAGAGGTTCGTCAAAAAAATGGTATTTCCGATTGAATACTTGTCCAAAAAAATCGACGAACCAATTTTCGACGGACCTCCCTCAAAATATTTATTGTTATGTTTTGAAAGCTTTTTTGCGTGGATTTCCCTTCAAACGCATTGGTCGGTCAAGTCGTTGGTCTTTAATCTTTGCTCCTACGTCTCATTTGATGAAAATTTATGGGCTAAAGTATCCTTATCTATAATAAGGTGAGGCTTTGGTCTACGAAACTAGAGATTCTGGGTTTGATCCCCAGTAGAGTCGATCAATTCGTTATTTTCTTACAAAAAAAATCGCAAGGCATACATAACTTATGTCGGACAAGACATAAGTTCATTTTTATGTAGGAACTAAGGCATAACTTGTGTTATATTATGATGCAAAAATATAAATTTATGTCGGCAGAGCTAAATACTACACAACTTATGCCAGATAACTCAATTCCTACAGAACTTATGTCGGACAAGGCATAAGTTCATAGATGAATCACGAAATTAGGTCACAAATAACGGTACGCCGATTTTTTTTCCCGATATCAAGGGTATTTTTCGGCTAGATTTTTATTACTTAAAGCGCCGAAGGGAAAAATTTAAAGACCAGCAATTTAAGGGACAAAAATTAAAGACCACCCCAAGATAGGAGAATTCATGCGAATGACCCTTTTGAAAGTGGAATAATATTATGTGTTGTTTTCAATATTGATTTTTATTACGTAGATCTATATTGTTGGGCTAGTCCATTATTTGGGGTTACAAAAAATAAACCTACATTATTAGCCCAATATGTCATATTATTCTAGACGTCCAAACTTGTGCCACACATTAAATGATGTTGCGTCCGAAGCCAAATGAAGGAGTCGATAACATGTCACGTGTCAAATGACATGACAGCTCAAAGGCCAATAAATATGCGCTAAGTGTACAAGTGACGTGTTTTTCGACCAATCAAATGTGATCTTGCTGCTGCTTCAATCTGATTGATCAGGCACTTGATCTGTGCGCTAGTTGTCAGACGCCTGAATAACACGCAATAACAAAAAAAGATCTTATGCTCTCAGCCGATTATGTAAAATAGAAAATTTTAAAATTAAATTGTTACTAAATATAAAAAAAATAAAACGGATTAAACAGAAACGAACGTCATATAATTTAGAACGAAGAAATTACTTGTTATTTATACAAATATAAATAAATTTAATAATAACCAAACATAATAAGGCCAATGCTAAGGCAAAAAGTTACGTGCCCCACAAAATCTGTCACTCTTCTCCATTAGTACGACCAAAATCCGCCATAGCAATCAGAAGGATCCATTGGTACATACATACATATATACAATACTATATAAACAATCAATTATGCCATCAGGTGCCAGAAAGCGAAAAGCTGCAAAGAAAAAGAAGAAATTGGGAGGAAATAATAATGTCCAAAATTCCAGTTATGCTACTGCTAGTAATTCTCACTCTCATGGTACTTTTTCACACTCTAGTCATTTATTATTCTATGTGGTTCAATTTATGTGTCACAATTTTCTTATTCAGAAATAATTTAACTTTAAGAATATCTATTTTAGGTTACATGTTTCAATTTTTTTCTTAAATTACATCCAAAGTAATAGTATGAGGTAATATCGAGTATTGTGCATTTGACATGGAGGATTTTTTTTTCCTTTTCCTAGAAGATGTTTTATCTGTTGATTACTTCCACTACTAAAAATCTGTATTTTCCTATTGAATTTTCCATTAGAAAATGTTCGGTGGCTATTCCTCACTTATTATCGGGGGAAAAACCTAAAAAGTAGTGTTTTCATACGAAAAAACTAGGAAGTTTTCCGCGTTTAATGGAATTTGTTTCTTACCGTGCGTTTTCCCAGTGAGATGGTTTGGTGGGAATGACGTGGAAAAATCATGTTTTATAGCACAAATTTGTTTTCAGTGAGAAAGACCTTTATTCTAGTAATGGTAGTGGCTTTTTTTTTGGGAATAAAAGTTGATGCCCTATGCGGCCCCAATTCGGATTAGTCGAGTCCCAATTTATATTTATGAATATTCTCTCAGTCCCAATTTATATTTATGAATATTCTCTCAGTCCCAATTTATATGACACACTTTCCTTGTTAGTCAGTCCAAAAAAGAATAACACATTTTCTTAGGCAACAATTTAACTTTAAACTTTACCTTTTACGCTTAACGAGATTATTTATAACCACGCAAATATCTTTGACTTCTTTTAGACCACGAAATTCCAAATTCTTCCTTTATTTTTTAAATTTCGTGCAAACCACATCACATAAATTAGGATGGAGGGACTAGTATTTAAGGTATATGCAATGACATTGCAAATAACTTTTAAGTGGCATGGTTATTTAAATTGTTTTTGCACCGTTAGTGCATAGAACTTAGAGTGTTATGGATACTATATGCACTAACGGTGTAATGAATATAACTTTTAAGTGTACTGATTGTGTAAATATTTTTTACACCATCAGTGCATAAGTCCATAGAACTTAAACTCAAATGAATATTAAAAGTTAAGAACAATAGCTAAATGTTGATTGAAGAAAGTAGAGTGCTATCAACTTGATTGGGGGTGGTTGTAAAAGAAAATTACTATTTTTCTAGTGTAATCAAACAGAAAACATTTTTCTAGTGTGCCCCTTTTACTATTCTTAATTAAATTTCGTGCCTTTAGATTCTTGTTAACTTGTGCTTGAACCTTGATCCCTTCATGTTTTAGGGTAAACGTTTGAATAGTTTATTATTTTATATTTGATTTAGTGGCTTTGGTAACTGATGGTGGACTAGGGTCATGTCCTCAGTCGGGGACAAGGGCGATGGTTTGGGGGGGGGGGGTAAGTGGGTAAGAGAGAGGCTAGACTTATAATAGGGCCTTGGAACTTTAATGGGAAAGTCCATAGAGCTAGTTAAGATTCTTAAGAAGAGGAGGATTAATATAGCCTGTGTTCAAGAGACCAAGTGGGTAGGACCTAAGGCTAAGGATGTAGACGGATATAAGTTATGGTTCACGGGTAGGTCGCAGTATAGGAATGGGATAGGCATTTTGGTAGACAACGAGCTAAGGGAGCAGGTGGTAGATGTGAAGAGGGTCAATGACTGGATGGTGACGATTAAGTTGGTAATTGGAGGGTGCACTATGAACATTATTAGTGCTTATGCGCCGCAGGCGGGCTTGGACGAAGAGGAGAAGAGACGTTTTTGGGAGAATTTGGACGAAAATGGTGGAAGACATACTACCCACTGAAAAGTTATTTGTAGGAGGGGATTTCAATGGTCATATCGGGTCACTTCCGGGGGTTATGACGACGTGCATGGAGGATTTGAAATCGGGGACAGGAACGGGGGAAGAGTCTCCCTTTTGGAGTTCGCTAGAGCTAGTGGGATGGTGATAGCCAACTCGAGGTTCCTGAAGAAGGAGGAACACTTGGTGACTTTCCGTAGTTCGCTGGCTAAGACTCAGATAGACTTCTTGCTCCTTAGGAAGGTTGTCAAAGGTCTTTGTAAAGACGGCAAGGTTATTCCGAAGGAAGATCTTACAACCCGACATAAGCTTTTGGTGATGGATTTGGAGATCAAGTTGGAGAAGAAGAAGAGGGTGGTGGATGACAGGTTAAGAATCAAATGGGGGAGTTTGACCATGGCTAGTGCAAATGAGATGGGGGAGAGGTTGATGGCCAGTGGGGCTTGGGAGAGTAGTGGGGATGCGACCGGTATATGGGACAAGACGGCCAATTGCATTCGGTAGATAGCTACAGAAGTGTTAGGGGTCTCACGGGGTAACAGTGGTGGGCGTCGAGGGGACTGGTGGTGGAATGATAGAGTCCAAGAGAAGGTGAAAGCAAAGAAATCGGTGTATGTGAGATTGGTAGAAAGCAAGGATGAGGTGGAGAAGTGGACGAATAGGGAACTGTATAAGATAGCGAGGAAGGAGGCAAAACAAGCGGTTACTGTGGCGAAAACAACGGCTTTTGAACGCATGTATGTGGAATTAGAGGGGAAAGGCGGGGATAAGAAGTTGTACAGACTAGCCAAGGTAAGGGAAAGAAGGGCCCGTGATTTGGATCACGTGAGGTGCATCAAGAATGAGGATGGCAAAGTATTAGTGGAGGAAGTGCATATTAGGCGGAGGTGGCAGTTGTACTTCCATAAACTCTTGAACGAAAAAGGAGATTGAGACATTGTGCTGGGAGATCTGGAGCATTCTGGTAGGTACCGGGATTTTGGGTACTGTAGAAATATTAAGATTGAGGAGGTTAAGGGTGCTATTCGCGGGATGCGCAGGGGACAAGCGATCGGGCCTGATGAGATCCCGGTTGAATTTTGGAAGAGCGCAGACAGTGCAGGTTTGAAGTGGCTGACTGAGTTGTTTAACGTCATTTTTAAGACGACAAGAATGCCCAAAAAATGGAGGTGGAGTACAATGATTCCCTTGTACAAAAATAAAGGTGATATCCAGAATTGCAACAACTATAGCAGTATCAAGCTGCTGAACCACACTATGAAAGTTTGAGAAAGGGTCGTGGAGATGAGGGTGAGAAAATACGTGTCTATTTCCGAGAATCAGTTTGGATTCATGCCGGAGCGTTCGACTACCGAAGTCATTCATCTCATTAGGAGGTTGGTAGAGCAGTATAGGGAGAGGAAGAAAGATTTACATATGGTTTTCATCGACCTCGAGAAGGCATACGACAAAGTCCCTAGGGAGGTTCTATGGAGATGTTTGGAGGTTAGAGGTGTACCTGTGGCATACACTAGGGCTATCAAGAATATGTACGATGGAGCTAAGACTAGGGTACAATCAGTAGGAGGAGACTCGGAGCACTTCCCAGTGATGATGGGGCTGCACCAGGGATCGACTCTTAGCCCATTCCTATTTGCATTGGTCATGGATGAACTGACGCGACAAATCCAAGGGAAGGTACCTGATTGACGAGACTTGCAGCAGAGTAAACGCCAAACTGGAGGTTTGGAGACAGACTCTGGAGTCTAAAGGGTTCAAGTTGAGTAGGACCAAAACAAAATATTTGGAGTGCAAGTTCAGTAACGGGAGCGATCCTGAGACAGACGTAGAGGTGAGGCTTGGTACTCAGGTAATTCCGAAGAAATGAAGCTTCAAATACTTAGGGTCTATTATTCAAGGAAATGGAGAGATTGATGACGATGTCACACATCGTATTGGGGCAGGTGGATGAAATGGAGGCTCGCATCTGGAGTTTTGTGTGACAAAAAGGTGCCAACTAAACTTAAAGGCAAGTTCTATAGGGCGGTGGTTAGACCAACTATGTTGTATGGGACAGAGTGTTGGCCAATCAAGACTTCGCACATACAAAAGATGAGAGTTGCGGAGATGAGGATGCTGAGATGGATATTTGGGCATACAAGGAGAGATAGGATTAGGAATGATGATATCCGGGATAAAGTGGGAGTGGCCTCGGTGGAGGATAAGATGCGGGAAGCGAGGTTGAGGTGGTTCGGACATGTACAGAGGAGAGACACAGATGCCTCAGTGCGGAGGTGTGAGATGTTGGCTATGGACGGGGGTAGAAATAGGCCAAAGAAGTATTGGGGAGAAGTGATTAGACGGGATATGGCGCAGGTGCAACTTACTGAGGACATGACCTTAGATAGGGGGTTGTGGAGGACACAGATTAGGGTAGAAGGGTAGTAGGTAGTTGAGCGTAGTCCTCTTTACGCTTACAAAATGATAGTGTAGTATTACTGTAGGTTCGGTTAGCTTGTCACACTTATAGGCGCATTATTGCTCTATAGTACTCTGTAGTTTGATTCCTGTTGCTATGTGATCTTTAGTGTAATTTATTTATCTTATTTAGTGGTGTTAGCTACTGCTCCCTGTTGTTAAAATGCATTACCGTTGCGTATTTGATTTTTACTATCTGCATGTCCATAATGAGTTAATTTCTCGTCTGAGGTTGATTGTTTCTCATACTTTGTTTTGTTTTGCTTTACCTGATTATGTTTTATCTTGAGTCGAGGGTCTCCCGAAAACAGTCACTCTACCTACCAAGATGGAGGTGAGGTCTGTGTACATTCTACCCTCCCCAGACCTCACATTGTGGGATTTTCACTGGGTATGTTGTTGTTGTACTTCTGTGTTGGAACATTGGGCTTGAACCAATCTATGACAGGTGAGGAGGATTTGAGACGTGATGATAACAAAGAGACCGATGGTGGGGAGGTTAGTTACCCTGCATCTCAAGATCACCAATTGGAAATTTCACATAGTGGGTCGTCCTTTGATGAGAACAAATCAAGTGGGGTGAAAAGTGGAAGCAAGGAAGCGAATATAGTAGCAATAGAAGGGAGAGGTACAGTTCAGGTCGAAAGAGAATTGAAGCTTGAGGGTGAATCTTCGAGCCATAACATTAACATTGAGCATGTGGGACCCGCGAGATTCCCTCACGAAGGAAGCTTACGAAGGAGGAGTTCAAGTAGCAGCAGCAAACCTGCTATGTCGGAGGATATAGTTCAGGTGGCCACAAGCGCTCCAGATTTTGTGGATACGAGATTGGAGAAAAGGGACAATGAAGCTGTAGAAACTTCAGGCGCAACGCCCTCTGTGGCTCAAAACGATGACGGCAAACTAGAGTGTTCGTACGATGAGCCTGCAGTTGATGCCTGTGTTCATGCAGATGACATGAACGGTTCTCTTCATGACCATCAGGTTTACAACTTCTTCTCCAGCTTTTTATTAAGACAGCATCATAATAATTCTCTAAGCAGCTGGCAGTTTGTTCTTTTCCCATCTTGTAAACTTTTCCTTTTTGTAAATCAGTGATGTCAAAGGCTCATGTAAGACACACGTAATCCTTGAAGTATAAAAAGCCAGGAGAGGATGCTTCGCCTTGCTTAAGTTGTGCTTCTGTGTAGTCAAGGCACTAATGCGTGCACCTTATTGCCCATGCATGCTATCTCGAATCGAGCAGTACTAAACAACAGATATAATCGGCAAAGAGATTTATTAACTGTTAAGGAAAATATTACGAATGAAATTTGTTACTTTTCTCTTGCATTACAGATATATTCTTATATTTTTTCTCATTGTGCCTTTTTTAAACTAAAGCCCACACTTTAACTGCACTTTGTGCTTAAATACCCAATAGGCCTAGAGCGTTTTTAAAGCTTTTCGTATTTGATATAACTGTTATAAATATGTGCAGCCACCAGCAGCTTTGGTTCCCCGACCAGTGCAAACTTCCTGGAAGAGTTGCTGTGGCTTGTTTGAGGTGTTTGCAGGATCGAATAAATAACTTCAGGTTGGAAATCCTTCTTTCTTTTTCTTTTTTTGTTTTTCTATTGGCACATTAGTTTTCACTTGGCAAAGGTATAGAAGAACAAAAATGTATAGGTCTAATCAGTTGGATGATCTAGATACTTTTGACCTTTTGGTTTTCTTTATGTTCTTTATCCGGAGCATTAGTGTTGACTTTTAATTGCTACTTCCGGAATAGATTTAGAATCTTCTTTTCGTCATGCCACCCGTAAAAGAGCTCATACGTAAGCGGAGGCGGAGCTGGGATTTCAAATTTATGGGTTCTGGATTTTAGAGTGACAACTTAGTGCTTATAACAGGGCTCTAAATTTATTTATGTGTATAAATTTAATGAATTCATGACACAAATACATTGTTTGAGCAAAAACTGTTGGGTTCGGATGAACTCGTATCTAGGCTTCTACCTCCGCCCCTGTACGTGAGGTGGACTCATGAGTTTGATTTGTTATAGGATACAACTTATCATAACACAAATAAGTTGACTTCTACTTTCAGACAGATCCTGATTAGCAGTTTTAAGTATACTAAGCAACTAATCATAATGGGCAATGGAGTAAATGACGAAATATTAAATCTTAAAGTATGTGTACAGGAATGCCATTTACAAATTGAAAGTTGAAACTTGAAACAGTAATATTATAAACCTTTACAACAATGACAGTCTTGTTGAACTAACTTATAAAAAAAAGTTTTGTTGAACTAAATGTGAGGAAAAAAAACTATGTTCTATTATCTATGAGTTGTCAAGGTCGCATCATTTAAGAAATTTAAGCTCTTAGTTAGATAGAATGCATGGGGAATGTGGTTATTATTATGGCTAACTTGGGAAGGAAACTGATAAGTAGAGATTTATTTAGGAATGTGTGGATTGAATTCAGATATAGCCATATAGGTAATAACTACTGACATTTCATAAACGCTTTTCCGCTTGTTCTTCGAGGGAGATGGTATTGATGATCATTGTTTAGAACAGCAAGATGAGTTTCCAACTCCATCCTTTTCACCGAATTCACATTTAGTTATTATATTCTTGCTTTTGGCTCTTCTGTTCTGATAATTCTCTCTCGCTCGCTTTCTGCCTTCTTCTTCTTTTTCTCTACGGGAGGGTGGGACTAAAATTAGAAAACCGATATTTTTTCATGTTTTTTCTGTAAGTTATTCCTAGAACTGATATCACCGGTTTCAAATTGATTTAGAGGGTGATTTGGCTAGAATGGGTGATTTTGATAAATTGTTTGATCAACTTTTGGATCATCAATGCTTAAATTGCAATTTCCTAAATCTTAGGATGATTTGGTCTACTCTAGAATCTCAAAAAACTCTGCCTCATACACAGAGGCGGATGTAGCCTTGTAGTACCGTGTGTCCATCTGAACCCGGTATTTTTGACACGGAGCATAAATTTATATGTAACTTGCAACGAGTACTATGTACGAAGCCATAATTTTTTAGATACGATGAATTCAATACTAAAAACCTTACAGGTTGAACCCATAAAGTTTAAATCTTTAAATTTGCCTCTGCTCATAGGCCGGCAAAAGTAAATTTGCTACGTTTAGGAAACAAATGAGATTATTTGAACTGTGGCCTTCTAAATTTTCAAACTCTTTTAGCATTTCTTTTTCAAGGATAAGCTTATGTGCACTTGTTTTTTTCCGTTGCATTCATCTTAATAGCACTCGATTGATATTAGACTGGAATTTACCTCCTTTACTTATCAGGCAATCCACATTAATCTGCTAGTGCAGCATTGATATGATACAAGCAAATGTTTTTCCTGATGCAGAGTAGAGCGTGAAGGTTGAGCGAATGAGCAACTTCTTGGATCATTTTAGTGAACATATAGAAGTTTATGATAGTGTTCATCTTCTTGAACAATTACGAGCTAGAAGCGTCATCATACAATCTATGTGTCTGTTATCCTCGTTTAATTTGAAAAGCAGCTCGATGCCCCTTGTTCTTTCCCAGCTTTCCTGGTTTTTCACAGTCGTTAGTTTATTGGTGTGACATATCCAATTTTGAAGGAGAGTTCTTTCTTTAGTTGCATAGGAAACTTAAAAGTTAGATTATTATTTTCTTGGTTTTTGATAGTTTTAACCAGCACATATATTGATAATTTCCCAATATATTACTTCAGTAATTACCCCTTTTCATAATTTCATTGTTCTGCACCAAGTAATTATGCATGTTTTATGAGACGAATGGTTGTTTTTACGGTTCCTTATGTAATGATTTTCTCTATCTCATACTGTGTAAGATTAATTTTTTGCTCTAGAGTTTGGATCTACATTGATCGGATTCTTAAAACATATTGACGGGTGTGTGCCGGATTCTTCAAAATAGTGTAATTTGGTGGATTCGACATGAGTATGACAACATTTTTGGAGAGTCCGAGCAACATGAATGTGTTCCTTATTCAGTCCAACTATTGGGGATGAGAGGAGATAATGAACTTGGAATGTCAGTTATGGAACTTGTTTTTCGATTTCTGTTGGGAAAGTTATTTTTCTCATTTTTTAAGGAATTTATTATCCTAGAAACAATATTTTCCAAAACATTATTGACCAATCAAACATTTGACATGTAAAAATAATAAACTGTAAAATATTTTCTCCATACCAAATACACCCTTAGTGTAAAAATTTCATGCATTGTCAATGCACAAGACTGAGAACTATTAGTCATAAAAGTCATGTCAGGATAGAAATTGACAGCTTGTTTAATGATTGTTACTTGTTGTATTGTATTGTTATTTTAAATACGTGTTTGTTTTTAATGTTAATTAAATTTTATTGTATCATATCGTTAAATTCATTATGTAACGACGAAAAATCTTGTTTTATTAGTTTATTGTAGTCGCATCATTACTTTTTCTTTATTACTTTGCCTTTGCTTATTATTTAATAATTCTATTTTATCTTTCACCCTATATTTTTTATAATATAGGGTTGCCCGCTAAAACAATCTCTTGCAAAATGTAGGTAAGATCACGCATA
Organism: Przewalskia tangutica; assembly: GCA_029844215.1. NCBI lineage: Eukaryota > Viridiplantae > Streptophyta > Magnoliopsida > Solanales > Solanaceae > Przewalskia > Przewalskia tangutica. The sequence continues at coordinate 2,896,824 of CM056719.1, forward strand.
ATGCACTTTCGCTTGATTCTTTCTGACTTCACAGATAATGAGCTTGAAGACCGAATCGTTTCTTTTTCTATTTTATCTTTCACCCTATATTTTTTATAATAACTCTATCCCATATTCTATTTTGCTTTATAATATTATAAATTCATCTTCATATTACTAATGTGTTTATACGATAAAGCATCTCTATAACAATCACTCTTTATTACATTACACCACTTTGACAAAAATTTACATCAATACATACTTTGATAATTATAAAAAAATAAATAGTTGAAACATATATCAATCTCTCCTCCAAATAGACAATATGGTTGAAACATATACGGTGAAGCTTATCCCTCATCTACGACGACATGGATCACTTCTTAAGAAGTGTATATCATTCTCAATCTTCATGAGAGAAGTAGTGACCGTATTTAAGGCTCCACTGAATTAACAAATTTATCATCAGCTTCAAACTTATTTTTATTATTTTTTGCAATACATTACCTTAAATATTGTTGTGAAAACTTTGTTTATAAATATAAATATTTGAATAGTTTAATTTTTAAGTTCTAAAATATTATTAAAAAGTAGGTACTATTTCTGTCCAAAGCCACAATCACGAACGGAAAGGCAATAACTTTTAGAGATTGTTTGGTTCATGGGTAAAGAAATATACTCCGTAATTGTATTCATCAATAATGTACGGTATATATAGTAGTACAAGAATATTTACACTGGGTAATTAATCAATATAATTACAACATAAAATATAATTCTACCTAAAATAGGAGACCTAATGTTAATAGGAATGCAATTCTGCCTAAAATAAGATATATATACAATTATTAATAAAAGAATATTCGAAAAATATTCTATTACACCCCCGCAGTCACGAACACTGAGACTGACTCAAAAATCATCAAATAGTATGTGCGGAGGTCCTTTGGTGAAGATGTCAGTAATCTGATATCTCGAAGGAACAAGAAGAACGCGAACTTGACCACGATCCACTTTTTCGCGAATGAAATGAATGTCCATTTCAATGTGTTTAGCGCGCTGATGTTGAACGAGATTGCCGGAAAGATATATCGCACTAATATTATCGTAGTAGACCAGTGTTGCCTTTTGAATCGGACAGTGAAGCTCAAGTAGAAGGTTACTGATCCAACAAGACTCAGAGACGGCGTTGGCAACACCTCTGTACTCTACTTCGACACTGGATCAAGGATATGTAGGTTGTCTTTTGGAAGATCAAAACAATGGGTTATCTCCGAGGAAAACGAAGTAACCAGACGTGGAGCGTCGGGTGTCAGGACATCCACCCCAGTCAACATTAGAATAAGCAGTGAGACCAATGAGCAAGAGCATGTATAGATGTAATCCGAAGTGAAGTGTACCTTGGACGTATCGTAAAATACGTTTGATGGCATGCATATGTGTTTTCGTCGTATTGTGCATGTCTAGGAAACTTTGTTGCATGACATAAGATATGCCAGGTCTCGTGAATGTGAGGTACTGCAGGCCCCCAACCAGGCTACGATATTGAGTCGGGTCTGAATATAGGGGGTCGGAATCAGCGTTGAGCTTGACATTGATATCTACTGGCGTGTGGATGGTTTGCAAGATGGCATGTTTGCACAGTCAATGATCTCTTCGACGTACTTCTTCTGACATAGGCCGCCAGAATGTCGAGTGATAGAGATGCCCAAGAAATAACTCAGGGGGCCCAGAAAGAAATATGTTTATTGATTGTATTCATCAATAATATACAATATATACACACACATAGTAATTGTTACGCTCTCTAGTAGGCCTGCTTCGCCTATCATACTAATATGCACAGTATTACTTTATAGTTCCTTGTAATTTTGTTTCTGCTGCTATGTGTTCTATAGTGTCTTTGTTATCTAAATTACATGTGGTAGTTACTGCTTCCTTTTTCAGGATGCGCTATCATGGCTTATTCGCTTTTGATACCAACATTTTCATATTATTTTAAATTTTTTATCTGTGTCGGACTGTTTCTTTTGTCTTGTCTTACCTTGCTTTGCTCATGCTTATGTTGTGTCTTGAGCCGAATGTCTCTCGAAAACAACTGCTCTACCTACCAAGGTAAAGATAAGGTTTGCGTACACTCTACCTTCTCCAAACCCCACGTTATAATTTAATTGGGTATGTTGTTGTTGATAACTGGACTAAAGATTTAAGGGATAATAATACTTTCGGTCCCTGAGTTATGGGTAAACACAGCCGTCTTTGGACATGTGCGAAGTGTGCTACCGCACAAGGCCCTCCGAAAAAAAAATTAGGGGCCCTTTTTCATTTTTTATTAAGTAATATTAGCCACAATTTACTGTAAAGACTCATAATTCACAGATTTTAGTCCATTAAAAGCCTACTTTTACGAATTAGAACAGGGCACCAAAATATTTGAGACGGCCCTCTGAGTAAATTATTATGTTGATCCTTGTGATTTAGTATTCAACTAATTAAGTTATGTGTTATTGGTCTCTTTATTAGAAAATATGCTATATTTAAATTATTTTAAAAGTATATTATCCTCAAATATTGAGCAATAATATAATTTTAACATAATACATGATAATTAAATGATTGAACAATTAATACTTCAAAAACATTGTGATTATTTATTGCCAAAGGAATCAAAAGTACACATTTAAAATAAATGAATATTAATTATGTTTAGTTGACTATCAAAAGGACTAAAATCAGAGTTTATCCATAACTACGACACAAAAATACTATTAACCCAAAATTTAGTTAGCTAGCTATTAATGAAACGATTATTATAAGTTTTGAAAGGAATAAAAGATACGCATGAGAGTAGCCAAGTTGGTGCTTGAATGGCCGCAAGGCCACGAGTTCGATTCCTGCATAAACCTTCTTGGTTGAGCACACATGGCTTGCCAAGTGTGGTTAATCGGTGGCGTGGTTTGCGGCTATCATGCGTCGCACGGAGTTTCACGCGATTTCTTCGTCAAAAAAAAAAGAAAGGAATAAAAAGAAATGAACTCAATACAAACCATCTCACCAAAAAAAAGATGTTCATTTCATTGAATTTAGTCAACTCCATTTCTAGTACTATATTGGTTAGGTAAAGTTCTTTGCATAGTAAACTTGAAGTGAGATCCTCGTTAATTAAACATTTAACACCTTTAAAAGGATTTTTTTCCCTCTAATTTATTTTCCTATAGAAAAACATATGAACACAATGCACTTAGCCATATTTATTGTTGTTTCGTCTCATATCTTCCAATTAAAATTTCACTAATGGAAAAAACCTCCCATCTTCATTTCAAGAATTTAAGGATAAGAACTAATTTGCACTATGATTAACTGAATGAAGGTGAGAATGTGTATTAGTTAATTATAGCTTAGTAGCAATAATGTATGTGAAGATATGTGTCATGTATTCATTTAATTGATATAAAAATCGAGTACAGATAAAGTTTTACCGCATTTAAATTCTATATTCTGACTTAGACCTGTACATAGGATCGGGGACCCGCCCGATTCGAAAGAATCAGGGCCAGGGTCAACTTATTTCTCACCCGTGAGCCATTTGACCAGAAAAAGCGGAGATCCGAGCATTGGTAGGGTTGGACCAGAGTCAAATTTTTCTACCCACTCAGCCCTACCTCGATCCGCCACTTCATTTTTTTAAATATAATTTATATTATTTTTCCTTTATTAATATTTACATGTTTTAAGAATATATGTGATGTAGAGTTTATGTTTTAATGAGAAACATTGACATAAAATATAGGGAGAAAAGAAAGTAGTTGTAAATTGGTGCAACTTTAAATGGTCATAACTCTTCGCTCGGACGTCCGTTTCACCCAATTATGTTTTGTGATTTTGCGTATTTTTTCGAGGCGGGGCCGTCCCAAACTGCCGCAAGGCGGTTTGACAACGCCAATTTCTAGAAAAACGTACGTCTTACCAATCGATTTGACGTTTCCCCTGAATCGGTTTCTAATATTCCCTTTTCTTCACTACAGATCTCGCGATATACAATAGATTTTAACGTACAAGTTTCATGGTAATGTAGGTGTGAATGTCAATTTCAGTTTTGAAAATTCAATTTTAGAAATAACAAAAAAAATCAACGGGTCCCGGAACCCGACCCGTCCAAATCCCACCGTTATTTTGTTTTGTAGACCGGGTCAGGGACAGGGTCGATTTTTTTTTAAAAAAAAATAGGTCCAGGATCGGGCAAGTAGGAAAAAAAACCACTTGACCCGACCCTAAATCGGCCCGATCCGAGCTTTGGACATGTAAGTGCCTAAATAAAATTTCCAACTATAATTGCAGTTTAACTTATATTATAGTAGGTTAGTTATCATATTTCTATCAGTATAAGATATATACCAAGAAGGTATCAAAGAGGATTGCGTGCTTTTTTCTTGTAGATAGAACTGCTAATATATGACATACATGTAAGTATTATAGAGGATTGAGTAGTATTTTTTGAAGGAATAAATCAACTTTCTATAATAACCTGTAAGTATATGATATATACCATGTGGTATCATAGAATATTAAGTTGTGTTTTTCTTGAAGGAATGAATCAGTCCCCTATGATACTCTGTTAGTATATGATATATATCAGGTTAATATCATTGAGAAGTGAGTCTTTTCCTTGAAAGAATGAACCGCCAGTTTTGTGTGATACCATGTGGTTATCATAATAACAGTATAATTCAACTGCTATCAAAAAAGAAACAAGTAATAAAAAAATAAAAAAGAAAGAAATTAGAATTAAATATAGCACACTGAACCAAACCCACAACTACCCAATATAGAGACGTCTCTTCCGAAAAAACTTACTAAGTAATTATTATTATAAACCTCAACAAACGACGTCGGTCTCCCCCCCTTCATTACTTCAGATCTCTTCTTTCCCTTCACATCATTTCCATAACTGCTCCTTTCCTTTTGAGCTTCATCAAATCTTCACACACACACACATATATATATATATAGTGTTGTATACATATTGATGATATTTACATTGTTGTGTATGAATGAATATATACATGTATTGTTGTTGAACAACTGAATTTTGATTTCGATTCGGTTCGTTTTTTGAGGAGTTTTGAAAATGGCGGTGGTTGCTGGACCTGTAACACCAGGACAGGTGATGTACTTGTTGAATTCAATTTTTGTTTTAGTACTGATGAAATTTTGATGTTTTTTTAGCTATTGAAGTGTAATTGGATAAGTATATATGCTTAAAATTTTGATGAATTATGCGTAGTTTTGATATTAGAAGCACCGAGATGAGTTGATCGGAGTCGTGTAATTTTGTTCGTGATGTACTTGTTGAATTTATGTTTGTTTTAGTACTGATGAAATTTTGATTTATTTTTGAGCTATTGAAGTGTAACTTGATAAGTATATATGCTTAAAATGTGGTGAATTATGATGAATTTTGATGTTAGAGCAGTAAGATGAGCTGATCTGAGTCATGTCGAATTTAACTTACTGGAAGACTTTTGGATTCATTTTCGAGTCTTTTGAAGTGTTAATTGGATCCGGCTATGAGTTAGAACTCTGAAAGTGTTTAATAACTAAAAAGTATATGCTTAAAATTTGAAGAAGTATGCTAAATTTTGATATTAGAGAAGTGAGATGAGCTGATCTGAGAATTTCACATATTAGATTTTGTTAGGAGTATTTTTTTTGCTTATATATAGTGTTCAATAAGTATATACTTAAAATGTGAAGAATTATGATGAATTTTGATATTAGAGCAGTGAGATGAGCTGATCTGAGTCGTGTTGGAATTTATCTTGTTAGATTTTATTATGTTTTTTGCTCGTGTTCATCACTGGAAGACATTTGGAATCATTTTTGTCTTGGTACTGATGAAATGTGAGTTTCTTGAGCCGTTGAAGTGATTGGATCCTCCTGAGAGTTAAAACTCTGAAAGTGTTTAATTGTATATACTTTAAATGTGAAGAAGTATGCAGAATTTTGATATTAGAGTAGTGAGATGAGCTGATCTGAGTCATATGGAATTTAACTTATTAGATTTTGTTATCGCTGGAAGACTTTTGAAATCATTTTCATTTTTTTGGGCAATAAACTGTGAATATTATCATTTTGTTATAATACTAATAAAATGTGAGTTTTTTCGAGCCTTTGAGGTGTAATTGGATCCTTCAAAGAGTAAAAACTCTGAAAGTGTTATATATATATACTTAAAATGTGAAGAGTTATGCTGGATTTTGATATTAGAGCAGTGAGATGAGATGAGCTAATCTGACTTGTGAAATATTAGATTTTGCTGTGCTTCCTGCTCGTGTTTTGTCTTTTTCTTATCCATGTAAAAGAAAGCCAAACCAGAGTTAATTGGGATAAAGTAATGCTATATTTTCCTTTACTAGGAATGGAGTAGTCTTGCAACATTCACTCTTTAGAAATGATTTGTCATTAACTTCAGCAACTTTTGGATCTTAAAAGATAATTGCACATTTTATTTTCAGGTGAATTATATGTTGGTTTCTTTCACTTTGGTACCTAAAACTTTCAGGTTTAACTATTTGTGAGATTTTAAGGGAAATTTGGGTGAGTAGCTCACACAGGAATGCTTTAGTAGTGAATAGATAAGTTTGAGGTATCTATGAATTGATCATGTTGCTATTGTTGGTCCTGCTAAAAAAAGGATTATACAATTGTTGGCTACATATAAGCCTTTTAACACCTTTTCACTGCTAGGAAAAGCGCTTAGCACTCCTTAAATGAAATCTTGACATCGCATAGAGCAAAAGTTGAAGTAGGTATTTGATGTCTGATCTATTATGACAATATATACTGTTTTACTTTATGGGTTACAATTTTATAGTGATACTGAATCTCAGATCTCTCACTGATGACATCCATTGAGGTCATATCTCATTTGTAAATTTCAGAGTGCTCTTTTTCCTTAAATTTTCTTTTGGGTTAATTTACCTTGTATTGGGTTAAGGTTCTGGTGGCAGAAAGAAGGTGCTATTTGCATATTGTAGAATCTGGTCATTCTGGAATTTTCTTTCACACTGTTTGTTTGGACTAGCATGTACTTGTATTTTAAGGTTTCAATGCACCTGTATTGCTGTTACAATTTGGAACATCAACTATTTCTTTATTTGTTTTGCTCTTGAGGAAATCCTGCGTAGATATCTACTGAAGCCTACCCTTATCATGTCTCAGGTGTCATTTTTGCTTGGATATATCCCGGTCCTCATCGCATGGATATATGCTGAGTGGTTGGAGTACAAAAAGTGGCTGTCCCCCTTTAAAGTGTAAGTTAACCCATCCATTCTCCATCCAAAAGAAAAAGGAAAAGACTGAAAACGCATATATCCTCATGCTAGACTACTAAGACATATTAAGTGCCACAAAAATTGTTTTAAAATCTAATATAAAAAATAGGCTGCTATTTTTTGATATGTTTAATAGGAGGAAGCACATTGATCAAAGATAAAAATTAAAAATTTAACTTTTTTAGTAATTCGTCTATTTCTGTGCCTGGGGCTACTATGAAAAGGACAGTTGTAGCATTTATGCGCTTCCTCTAAGTCGCTTGCCAAAACCTGTCCAATGTCTTTATTTAGAAACCAGATTTGGTTTTGATGTGAGCAATTCTCATCTGGATAATGCAAACAAATGTTATATTATACACTTGCTACAAAATGCTGGTGGACAATATAGAAGCAATAAGATACTAGTGTTTGTGTGTGGAAATGAATGCTATGTTCTTTTTTTTAATAAATAATAAGGTAAATAATATTGATACTAGTGTTTGTTTGAGATTCTTGATTTATAAATACTATACTGATTGTTTTATGTACATGGAAGTTAATCCAGGGATATTACCTACCTTATCAGAAAAAAATCCAGGGATATTATGTAATCTAGCTTTAAAGTGTTTTATTTATGCGGTTCACTTTTCCATGCCAGCAGTCATTCAGATAATAATCTGGCTGAACTTGAGATCTCAACAACCAAGGTAGAAGATCGAGCTGTCTTACTGGAAGGAGGTCTGTCAAAATCTGCATCTGTGAAGTTGTCAAGTTCATCGATAAAAACAAATATAATTAGGTCAGTGTGAAAACATACATTCAATTTGCTGAACATTCTTCTTTTGAAGTATATGACTCTTTCCTTAACATTTTCCTCATATTTTGTAGGTTTCTAACAATAGAGGATGCCTTTTTGCTAGAAAATCGAGCAACTCTAAGAGCAATGTGAGTCACTTGGATATTTTAGTTATGGTGCATACATTTTCTCTTCTAATTTTTTTTTTTTTCATGATCTCATACAGGTCTGAATTTGGAGGAATCCTGTTTTATTATTATCTCTGTGACCGTACAAATCTCTTTGCAGATTCTACTAAGGTGTGTGATCTTCTATTCCTGGAACAATGTATAAAGATTTGATTTTCCAAGGTCGTGCTGTGTAGTATTTATTCTTAATTGTAAGTTTTATTTGCATCACAATAACTATTGAATCACCTCATGGTATAAGCTCATTCAAGCACTTTAAGGTGCAGTCAAGTAACCAGGAGTTTGCATAGTCATATGAAATATATATTAAGTGAGTTCAGACAAAATGACTTGTTGCTTCAGATTCTTCTTTGTGCATTATGAACTCCTGATCCTTGTTTTCTTGATTAACTGAATTGCAACTTCCATACATAATTTTATCGTAATGGATCTTCTAAGTTTAGGTCATGTATAACATTGAAAGAATAGACTAGCATATGATAAGCATGCTTATGTCTAAACCTTATTCCTTTTCATAGCTTGGATTATCTGATACTCAAAGCTGATGATTGTTTTGCAAAACTGAAATTGCCATACTAAATGTTTTTCATGTTTTACTCAGTTAAATTTTTTTACGATCAAGTAATCAGTTCGTTATGGATAAATTGTTTTTACTGTCTTTACCTGCTGTTACTCCATTCCCCTTAATTATGTATTGGTTGTGGGTATAGAGAGGTAAATATGAACTCTAATAATGGACTAATTCTATTGGACTTGATCTTCGAAAATGTGTGTTGCTGTAATTGTTTTTTTTAGTTTTCCTGCCAAACTCATTGCTGAGACCTTTAAGATTTTCTTATACTTGCATATCCATTATACCAGCACTCAGTAACAGGTTTCTGCGTGATGTTTTCTTTGAACAGAGCTACAATCGTGATCTCTTCATCTTTCTGTATGTTCTTCTGATCATAGTTTCGGCAATGACTTCTCTCAAGAAACATAGTGACACATCAGCATTTTCTGGCAAATCGATACTTTATCTTAACCGCCATCAGACAGAGGAGTGGAAGGGATGGATGCAGGCAAGTTTTTTTCTGTGTATTTCCCTTTACTTATTCATGCTTCATTTTAGTATGACATTACTGGTTTATATGGATTCTTTGGGCAATACTTTCTTTGTGGCGTCTTTTTCTCCAGTAATCTTGTGTAGTGTAGCTGCATGTTTGTTTTACTACTTCCCAGTAATTTGTGTTGATATGTCGTGTGAATGATCCTTGCAACTTCTATTATGATGTGTAACATTCGTCAGTTGATTTATCTCAAAACCTCACCTCCTGAAAAGAGGAAGTATCTCAAAATCTCATTTAAACACTGTGATACTTCATGTAGAGATTTATTTGTGTTCTTTCTATATTGACTCACTCTATCCTTTTTCTGCAACAGGTTCTCTTTTTGATTTATCATTATTTTGCTGCTACAGAGATATACAATGCAATTCGGGTTTTCATTGCTGCATACGTATGGATGACTGGTTTTGGGAACTTCTCCTATTATTACATAAGAAAGGATTTTAGTCTAGCTCGGTTTGCTCAGGTAACATTAGGTTTTTGTTGTACTTTAGAATGTAATCTGACATATCCATTTTCTCTGTGCATTGTTAATAATGAAAATTTTATCTTTTATGCAGATGATGTGGAGGCTGAATTTTTTTGTAATATTTTGCTGTATTGTTCTCAACAACGACTACATGCTGTATTACATCTGTCCGATGCACACACTTTTCACCCTGATGGTTTATGGGGCCCTTGGCATTGGCCACAACTATAATCAGATAAGATCAGTGATATGTTTGAAGTTTCTTATGTGCTTTGTTGTGGTTATCTTGGTTTGGGAGATTCCTGGAGTGTTCGAATTTCTTTGGGGTCCTTTCGCCTTTATGTTAGGTTGGTTACTCTGTATTCCCATACATTTTGTTTCTGTCCACAATTACTATAAATTCTCAAATACTCTGCGTGCTGAAAAACTGTTAGCTTTAGTCTCAAAATTAGTTCAACTATGTTTTATGAACATTTCTCTCTGCTCTGAAGAAATATTATACTTGCTCCGACTTTTTGTCATCAGAAATTTTGAAACTACGACTTTGTGATAAATAATTAGGAAGTAGATATAACTATTAATTAAAGAAAAAAGGAATTAAATATTATACTTGTGGCATAAGATTGATGTCTTCATGGGACCCATCACTATGTGGAACTAAATGTTGACAAGTGTCACACTCGAAGGTGCTTATTTTAGGTTCAGGTATTGTTTTTGTAACAGAAAGTATATTGGGTATCCTATTGAGGTAGCATGAATTGTAAAGAACCTTTTCGAAAAGATTTCCTGTATTTTTATTTTATTTTATAGATGCTTTTTAAGCACTGTCATCTGATGCTTGTTTTCTTCTTTTCGCAATTGTAGGCTATACAGATCCAGCCAAGCCGGATCTCCCTCGAATGCATGAATGGCATTTTAGATCTGGGCTTGACCGCTATATATGGATAATTGGCATGATATATGCCTATTTTCACCCAAATGTAATTCAAAAGAACTTTGATTTTTAGTTCTTTGTCCCTCTTTTCTCTCACTCTTCCATGGGACTGAAGTTTGCAGTATCTTGCCCGTTTAGGTTGAGAAGTGGATGGAGAAACTGGAGGAGTCTGACCCAAAGCGGAGACGGACAATCAAGTCATTCATCTGTGGAGTATCTTTAATCGTGAGTTGCACTTAAGTTCATCAGATCAGTTAAATTAAGTGTTGCAGATTATCTTTCTAGTGTGTGAAGAAGACCCTTGTGGTCCAGACCTTCCATGGACCCCACGCATAGCGGGAGCTTAGTGCACCGGACTGCCTTCTTTTTGTGAAGTTTGTCATTTGGGACATTGTCTTCCTCAGGTTGGGTACTTGTGGTTTGAATACATATACAAGCTGGACAGGACAGCTTACAACAAACTTCACCCCTACACATCATGGATTCCCATCACGTACGTATTAACCATTTCTAATTCTCTTTAGCCGTTGATCTTACACGAAACTTAAACTAATGTAAATTACTGCTGTTTGTTTGATTTAGTGTAGAACTAACAGTCAAAGAGCTCACTGCTTGCCTATAATGTACTCAATCAAAGTTTGTCTCCTGAATGTCTTGTATTACTTTTCTCATTTACTTTCTTTGCCTCACAGTGTATACATCTGCTTGCGTAATTTCACTCAGGAGCTGCGGAATTTCTCTTTGACACTCTTTGCGTAAGTGTTCTAAACCAGTGGGCAGCGCCTTATAATCACCGGACATCATGCTTCCTTTTCCTGTCTTTTGTCTTTACCCCATCCTATCTTTCCTTTTCGCTTTTGTGGCTTTTAGATCTTCCTTTACTTAGTTCTGATACAAATGATTAAGCTGTACAGAATTTAGAATCTTATAATTGTTTTTTAAATATAGTTGAAACTGCCTTGTGTTCTCCTTGTTTAACTATGATCTATTATTGTAGGTGGCTCGGCAAAATTACCTTAGAAACCTATATCTCCCAGTTCCACATCTGGCTGAGGTGTGTTGATTTCAATTTTCTTCATAAGGTTTATAATTTCTCCCTCGGGTTTAACCTTGACCTGTCGATATGCCGTCATAAACCAATAAAAGGGAAGCCTGTCATAGTGAGCTCCCGCTATTCGTGGGGTTTGGCAAAAGGTCGGACCACATTTGTTTTATTATGTGCAACCTTACCTTGCATTTCTGCAAAAGGTTGCTTCCCCGGCTTTAACCCATAACCTCTTGGTCAAACAGAGACAACTCTTGTGGTTACACCATCATGTACAAATGAAATTTAAATCAACATGATAATGTCATCGAACCTTGAAAGTTTTTAGATTTGTTGAAACTTGTATTTACTGTGCTCTTCAATTTTGGCAGCTGCGAGTGAAAGAAGTGAAAAAAAATCCTTGATCTTCATCTGTCAGTAATCTGATACCGATCTTAAATTTCAAACTAATTTGTTGTTTAGCATCCATCCGTCCATCCAACAGCAACCTACTTTTCTTCTTTCTCTTAACTGTTGGTGGATTTTTTATGGACGTTGGCCAAAATATTGAAGTTAACATGCTTCGTGGTCTTAATACTTTCTGACTTTAATGTGCAGATCAAATATGCCTAATGGACAGCCTAAATGGCTCCTTTCCTTTATCCCGGGCTATCCTATGCTTAATTTCATGCTGACTACAGCAATTTATGTCTTGGTAAGCATATAGACTTTCAATTTTGAGTTGTAAATCATTTCTTCTACTCTTGGGTTCTCTATCTCAGCATTGCTTGCTTATTGCAGCTATCCTGCAGGCTTTTTGAACTAACCAACACACTCAAATCCGTTTTCGTACCCACAAGAGACAATCAGAAGCTGCTCCACAACTTTATTGCCGGTGTGGCGATTTCCGTGTGTTTATACAGCATTTCATTTATTCTTGTTCAGATCCCTCATTAATGAGTAAGTTTGTCATTCCATTTGCTTATCTGCTGTGCACAACAGCTTCACACGCCGCACTGCCATGCCCTTCATAAATTTCAAAATCCTTTGAAGCGTGCATACTAAGGACTCGTCTGACCATAACAATTATTCAGTGTTTGACCATGAAAATTTCAAACATGAACATTATTCCTTATATTCTTTGCAAAAAGTATAACTAAACACAACTCCATCTTCAACTTCAACTCCATAAATTTCAAATAAAGTGAAATATTTGTAGTCTATGGCCAAACGTCTACTAAGTTTGACATTCCGGCCCCCCAACTTCACGGTGCCTAAATGAAACCCCGTGAAGTTTGAGGGCCAGGATGTCAAACGGGTACAAGTAGAGGTGTCTATTTGGCTATTTAACCATGTATCTGAACTGCTTCATTTTGGGACAGATCAATATGGCAAAGGCCCAGATGACACGGTAATAGAAGAATGCTAGAAAGTTAAAGGATCAATGTGGAATTGAAGTACTAATAGAATTCGATTCTTTGGTTGTGATAGAGATCTTCATACCCAGCCACAAGTTGTGAAGTATGTTTTCCAATAATTTTGTGAAGTGTCACTTCAGTTACCCAGTTATGATAGTCGGAAAAATTCTCAGTTTTTGGCTATTCAAAGTTCGGAGAAAAAGCCATGGATTCGAGGAAGGGAATCATGTGTATAGTGTCGATCACCACCGTGTATTCATTCCTTTTCTTTTTCTTTTCACTGTCAGTATATGTTTTCTTCATATGAGAAAATGTGGGAATGTAGTTGTTCTTGTTTCTCATTCAACAGACTTTATTAATTAATTGGAAATGCAATTCTTGATCTTCAGTCAGAATTCGGTTTAAACTTTGAACTCTCATGATGATAGATAGTGTCATGTTTAGAACAAGGACAATATGATTAACACATACAAGTTGTTTAAGATTGTTATGCTTTCTAGTTCGAACTTCAGGTCAATGGCTTGAAGTTTGCACTTTACTGTGGCATGATTTAAGGTTAAAATCATCAAATTTAAATTTCAAATCCGTCATGTTTGACTATATGCCGAAGTCAAATGAGATGATAACCTCTTGCTTATGTGCATTACACAACTGATATTTGGAACTACACTTATTTAGACACATAAGGCTACACTCTTTCCTTCGCTACTGGGAAAGTAAGCAACTTCTATTAGCGCCGGAATTGATAGTGAAAAATCCAATTTCGAATATGCTTTTCTTAGGTTTAATTTAATTGTTGTTGTTTCATATACAAAATCAACCCCACAGTGTGGTAGATCAGTTATTATGGTTTGGAAAACCATCACCACAAATTATTTCTCGTCTTCTTGTGCACGATTTTCTATTAATTACATCTAATCATTATATCCTGATAATACATTTTAGGGAAAAGGGTCATATTTGTCATTATACTTTCGAAAAAGGGTTATATTTGCCCTCCGTTAAAGTTTGGGGTCAAATATGCCCTTTTCGTTATGAAAATTGTTATATTTGCCCATTTTTAACAGAAATGTCACGTGGACGCCACGTGGGAGACACATCAGCAGGTGGAACCCACATCACCACTACTCTATATGTTCATCCGACCAACTAGCTGCTCCGGTGACCGGAGCAGCCAACGAGCAGCCAACCCCTCCCTCTCTAAAATTTTCGGACCCCCTCCCATTTCATTTACCCCCCACCCAATCTTAAAACCTACCCCACATTAAAGGGTCAGCCGACATAACCATTTCTCATTTTAAAGATCCTCTTATTTACTTGAGAGGAGCACCCGCGGACCCTCTGCATCCCTTCGTCTTCTCCGGCGAACCCACGCTGCCGGAGTACAGAAAACCATACTGCAACACCCAAACCTCCAAGAACCGCCGTAACCCATCCCCACCAGAGCTCCGGTGAAACCCTGTTGACACAACCCTTTACCCCTCACCCCAGTCGAACACCACCAAATCACCACGGCGGCGTCACTCCGGCGTACCTCTCCGTGGAAGTGACGCCGTCGCCCTCCTTTTTGTGCTATTGAAACTAGCTGGAGTTTGAAACTCTGGCGGCTTTGGTTCGGTTCTATTTTTGATTCGTTGCATATTCTGTTTGTTTGGACTGATTGTTTCGATTATTGAATCTGACTGGAGTTTAAAAACTCTGGCTGCCTTGGTTCGGTTCTATTTTGGATCTGTTGCATTTGATTGTTGGGACTAATTTTCCGGGTTTTGTATCTGGCCGGAGTTTATAAAACTCCGGCGACATCTGTCCAACTATATTTTTGGTATTTGTTTTGGTTAACCAGACTGATTTTCCCATTTTGGTATCTGACCGGAGTTTTTAAAACTCTGGCGACCTCTGTTGGCTTTATTTTCGGACATGTTGTCTACTTATTCTAATGGACTGAATTTCTGATTTTTTTATCCGCCAAGTTTTTTTATAACCCGGCAACGCCTCGACTTTCTTGTTGGGGTTTGTTGTCTGTTTTTGCTAATGGACTGATTTTGCACGATTTTTTGTCGCTCCGGCGACATTCTGAATTTTCGGTATTAATTGTGGTTTTCGGCGAATTGGCGTCGACGATGGGGTGGTTGGCTGCTCAGGTGATATGAGCAGCTGGTTGGTCAGATGAACAGGGGAAATAGAAGCAATGGGGGCGGTGATGTGGGTCCCACCTACTGACACGTGACGTCCACGTGACATTTCTGTTAAAAAGTGGCAAATATAACAACTTTCATATCGGAAAGGGCATATTTGACCCCAAACTTTAACGAATGACAAATATGACCCTTTTCCGAAAGTATGATGACAAATATGACCCTTTTCCCTATATTTTATTTCAAAGGCGTTTTAAGTGTTTGTCCATAGGTATTTTTTCAAAAAATCAAAATATTAGTTGAAAGTTGTTTATTTTAACTCATGAAATTTGAAGTTCGAATAATAGGTTTTAGGATTTTTTTTTCAAATTCAGGGTTCTACTTACAAAACTTCAAGTATGTTTTCATAATCAAACACAACTTCAACTTTTACTCTTTTCCCAATTTTTTTTTTTCAAATATCAACTAATTCATGTTCAAAATGCCTATTGAAAAGGTCTAAATTTGCCTTGCATTTTGTAAAATGGTCGAAATTTATCATCCGTTAATAATTGAGATCATATCAATCTTGGTCGTTACCAAAGTGGGTTAGATTTGCAAAGTTTTTCCCTTGGCGTCAATAAAGACAAACCTAGACCATTTTGATAACAACAAGAGTAGATCCGATCCCGCCCCCAGAGGCACATGCGAGTTGGTAAGTGACAAGGTAATTGGGTACAACCACCCCGTCATCGCGGGTTCAAATCCGTGTGATGACAGTCTTTGCTGAAATTTTGCAAGGGTAGTTGCTGGGTTCGTGTCCCGTTGGTCCTCTCCCCTGCAAGGCTGTCACTCGCACATTTTCCTCGATTTACATCCCACATGGCCAAGGGGCCTCTGGTGCAGGTGGGGAATTTCGCCTTTGAGACTTTCCCCTCATCAAAAGAGTAGATCCGATCCCAACTTTTAATAAAACGTAAATTTGAACCATTATGCAAAGTCGAAACACAAATTTGACCTTTTTCCGTTCTTTAATTATTATGAATAAAACATTACTGTATAGTCTAGTACATTATTATATGATTCAAAAAACCAGTACCACAAATTCTTTCTTGTGTATAATATTTAAATACTTAATCCAGATAACTATTTAATTTTGAATATGGTATATATGCTGTCCCTAGATGTTTTTTCAGGATAACATATTAAATTTCAAGTGCGTTATATATGGTTATTTTCTGTTGATAGACCAACATCCTCTAGTGCTGTTATTAAAATCGGGGTACTATTGTTTGAGATAAAACTCTACGATCCTAATCCTTTAAATGCAATTATTGGAATAGTAAAACTTACTTTCATGTATAGTTTGTTCATTCAGAGACGGATTCAGATTTTAAATTAAGAATATCGAATATTAAAAATAAAAAAAAGAGTTCGTAACGATTACCTTTAATATTTTTTATTGGTTTTGATCTCGATGTCCGATTCACATATTAAGACTCAACTAATTCAAATTCACATCACGTAAGATTTATTAAAAAAAAAGAAATAATATTTTCTACTATAGTTTTTTTCATACCGATGCTCAAAATTTGACTTCCCTTATCCCCGACTCTATCACATCTAAATTTGTACTTTCTCCGTTTCAAAATAATTAGTGTTTTAGACTTTTCAAAAATTCTATCACTAAACAAATTCCTAATCCTCAACTCTATCACTCTTATCATATTAAAACCCAACGAACTCGTGCGGAAACAAGCAAGAGGAAAATGTCAAAAAGTAATTAAGAAGAGTATTAAAATAAGACTTCTCTGAAATAAATCTCCCAATAATTTGGTTCAATTATTGACACCAACATATTTGTTTAATGAAAATAATGTTTGACATGTACATTGTTAAATAAACAAGAAGGATTGGGCCAGTTTGCACGTCATCCAGCAGCCCAGCCCAATGGGCATGTTACGGACAGTTTTAGTAGTGTAATATTATTATAAATGTAAAGTTAGTCTCCATATATAATAGATATTTAGATGTAAAGTAGGAATATGATTCTCCTATTGTAACTTGTATATATATGTCTTTCATTAATAATAATAATCAAGAGATTAATTCTTTCATGGTATCAAAAGTCTAGGTTATTTTCCTAGCTTCCGCTACTCACTTCTTTCTCAAATTTTCTCTTGAAAACCGTGTCCCCCCCGCCTCGGTTCTTCCCAAAAAAGAGACATTCCCTTCCCAAACCGAGACACTTCTCGATTCTTTCTTATATTCTCCAACAAATCTCTTCTCTGAATCTTGTTGTTTTATTCAATATGACTGATAAGAACATTTTTCATCTTGCCCTCATAGTTTCTAACATCAAGAGCGTTCTTCCTATTGTTCTTGACATAGAAAACGTCCAATATGGGACGTGGGCGGAGTTATTCAAGATTCATGCCACAACACATCAAGTTCTCCACCACATCATCCCTCCTGCTACTACTACAGAGGGGGCTACGGGGACTGCAACGGAGGGTACTACAGAGGCAGTGCCCACTAAGCAGACGATTCAAAATTACAGGTCACGCTTGATGCAAAAGTTCTTCAGTGGATTTATGTCACTATCTCTCTTGACCTCTTACAGACGATTATGGAACCCAACTCCACAACTATGGAGGCTTGAAATCGATTGCGTGACATATTTCAAGATAACAATCATTCCCGGATTGTTACCCTTGAACATGATTTCTCAAGTCAAGATGGAGAATTTTCCAAACGTTTCGTCTTATTGCAAACGTCTCAAGGACTTGGCGGATCAACTTCGCAATATGGGTGCTCCTGTGAGCAATATTCGTCTCGTCCTACAAATGGTTGCAGGCCTGTCTGAGGCCTATAATGGCGTTGCTTCAATTCTTTTTCAAAGTAACCCCCTACCGGAATTCTACCAAGCACGCTCCATGCTTACATTGGAAGAAGTCGGATTGGCTAAGAAGGTGACTATTAGAGCTAGTCCTGTCGTCATGATGACTGAATCCAATTTTTCTCCTTCAAGGTCCACCAACTCGGGCCAAAATCGCAACAATGGTGGTGGTAAAAAGGGGAAAAATAGGAAAAATAATAGCAAGAATCGCGGTGGCAACACCGGCGACAACACCCACCGAATAAGGTCAAGGCCAAGATCCGCAGACGCTGGCCAACAGTGGGCCCCAATGCAGCGGCATGGTCCCGCCTCGCCCACCTAACGCCGCGACCACCCTTCACCCATCGGGTTTCGCCGCCCGACCCTGGGCCGCCGATTACTCGGTCAGCTCGGTTTGAACCATTTTGGGCCGACCAAGATACTGGGCCTCGCCTCAGGTCCATTACGCAATGGGACCCACGCAGACCGACATTAAAGCTGCAATGCACACGCTTGAAATGACTCAACTAGACCCAAATTGGTACATGGACACCTGCGCCACCATCCACATGACGTCTGACCAAGGTACTCTCTAGTCTTATTCCAATTTGAGCAGTAATCGTGGTATAATTGTTGGTAATGACAATTCAATTCCAATTAAGGGTTATGGTCATAAAACATTGTCCCCTCTTCATCCACTACTTGTCTTGAAAAATACTCTTCATGCCTCAAAACTAATTAAAAATTTGGTGTATGTCTGTAAATTCACCACTGATAATTGAGTTTCTATTGATTTTGATCCGTTTGAGTTTTCTGTGAAGGATTTCAAGACGGGGAGTCCTCTCATGAGGTGTGACAGTAGGGAAAATCTTTATCCAATCACATCAAGTCTCGATTTCTCGCGACAGACCATGCCATCCACTTTTGCAGCTCTTGCTCCTTCCTTGTGGCATGCTCGTCATCCGGGGTCGTCTATTTTATCTACTTTAAATAAGAATAAGTTTATTTTCTGTAAGGATACACATAGTACTCCAAATTGTCAATCTTGTTCTCTAGGAAAAATTATTAAGTTGCCGTTTGTAGCTTCGAATTCTCATACTTCAATGTCATTTGATATTATTCATAGCGATTTATGAACATCTCCCGTTATCAGTTCTATGGGTCATCGATATTATGTTTATTCTTGGATGATTATTCTAAATTTTTATGGACGTTTCCAATAGCGAAAAAATTCCAAGTTTTTCCATCTTCATCAAATTTAGAGCTTTCATTAGAAATCAATTCGAACGGGAAATAAAGAACATTCAATGTGATAATGACAAAGAGTATGACAATGAAGAGTTTGGGGAGTTTTGTGCTCAAAATGTGATAAATTTTCATTTTTCTTGTCCTCATACGTCTTCACAAAATGAAAAAGATGAACGTAAAATTCGTAACATTAATAACATTATCCGCACCTTATTGGTTCATTCTTCTGTCCCTCCGTTGTTCTGGCATCATGCTCTACCAATGACTACATATTTGCTTAACATTCTTCCTTCTAAAAGTTTGACATATTCGTCTCATCTTCATATTTTACATAATAACACTCATTCGTATTCCCATCTTAGGGTCTTTGGGTGTTTGTGTTATCCCCTTTTTCTATCCACCACAATTAACAAACTTCAGGCACGTTCTACTCCTTGTATGTTTTTGGGTTATCCGTCAAATCATCGGGGTATAAATATTTTGATTTGTCAGCCAATCGAATCATTATTAGTTCTCATGAGTTCCAATTTCGATTTTCTAAGGTAGAAAAACTCGTGCCTAGTTCGTAATTTTTTGGATGATGATATATCACCCTATATTATCCAGCATTTTTCAGATATACCCCGCAACTCATCGCCATGCGCTCTTCCGAGGCGTCGCGGCGCTAACTTCCAAGAGCATCGAACGTGGCGCCGCGACCACAGATCATGGCGCTCCGATGGTCCGCACACCACCACCGCCATCGAAAATTCCCAAAATTCATCCAATCCAGCCCCGAGTCATGGTCCAGTCACCCGTAGTCAACGGAGTATTTTTAAACCAAAAAGACATTTTAATTTAAATTATAATATTTTAAAATTATCCTTACCCCGTAATCTTGTGTCTGCCTTAAATGACCCTAATTGGAAAATTGTCATGACCGATGAATATAATGTTGTTATTGATAATAAGACGTGAGAGTTGGTACCCCGTCCATCTGGTGTTAATATTATCCGGTCTATATGATTTTTTCTCATAAGGATAATTCTAACGGTTCTTTTGCAAGACATAATGCTCGACTTATAGGTGATGGTAAGACTCAGCAGGTTGGTGTAGATTGTGGTGAGACGTTCAGCCCGGTTGTCAAGCCGGCTACCATTCGCACGATGCTCAGCTTGACTTTGTCGAAATCATGGCCCATTCATCAGCTAGACGTGAAGAATGCATTCCTACATAGTGATCTCAAGAAAACAGTCTATATGCATCAGCCCTTGGGGTTTAGAGATACTAGATATCCTCATCATGTATGCTTACTGAAGAAATCCTTGTATGAGCTTAAGCAGTCTCCACGGGCTTGGTATAAGAGGTTTGCTGGCTATGTTTCGACCATTGGGTTCTCTCACAGCAGGTCTGATAATTCATTATTCATATATCGTCAGGGTTCTTCCATGACTTATATACTGTTATATGTGAATGATATTATCTTGACTGCCCCTTCTGATGTTTTGCGAAAGTCTATTATGACAATGCTCAGTTCTGAGTTTGCCATGAAAGTCTTCCATTGAGTTATTTTTTAGGGATTGCTATCAATCATCATACAGGGGGTCTATTCTTATCATAGAGAAAGTATGCAGCAGAGATCATTGAGAGGGTTGGGATGTCATCCTGTAAGTCAACTTCTACTCTAGTTGATATTAAACCCAAGTTGGGTGCTGCAGTTGGCTCTCCCTATGAGGATCTGACCCGCTATCGTAATCTTGCAGGCGCCCTTCAGTATCTTACGTTCACGCGACCTGATATTACATATGTCGTACAACAGGTTTTTTTTTATATATGATCCAGGATTGAATATATGAATGCGCTCAAATGCATTCTTAGGTACATTTAGGGAACACTTGATTATGTCTTGCATTTGTATCATTCGTCGACGTCTACACTTGTCTCATATACAGATGTTGATTGGGGTGGTTGTCCTGACACCAGGCGTTCTACGTCTGGCTATTGCATGTTTTTAGGTAATAACTTGGTCTCATGGTCTGCCAAGCGTCAATCTACGCTTTCACGCTCAAGTGCAGAGGCCGAGTATCGAGGGGTAGCCAATGTGGTTTCTGAGTCATGTTGGTTACGTAATCTACTTTTAAAGCTCCATTGTCCTATTGATAATGCTACCTTGGTGTATTGTGATAATATAAGGTGTCATCTACCTTTCTGGTAATCCAGTTCAGCACCAGCGCACTAAACACATGGAGATGAATATTCACTTTGTTCGAGAAAATGTAGCTAGAGGACAAGTACGCGTCTGCCATGTCCCTTCCAGATATCAAATTGCAGACATCTTTACAAAGGGTCTTCCCTCAGTCATTTTTTGTCACGACCCGACCCCGGGCCCGCGACTGGTGCCCTACCTGGGCCCCCCTTACAGGTATACATCATAGAATAGTAGCGGAACATACATACAACTCAAAAAGAAATAAATAACAGGTTAGTCGATAAGGCCACCTTCCAAAAGTATACACATAACCCAAAAAGCAGTTACCTCTTTTTTTCTTTACAACCCAATCTACAAGATATGACTACAGACCTCTAAGAATTTTTGACATAACAACTGGACGACAGGGCGCCATACCCCCTGAATGTACATAAATCTACAACCTCGAGGAATCGTACTAAACGACAAAGCCTCCGAGAGGAGCTTTCCAAGAATCGAGCAGTGATCCTGAATGAGGATCATCAAGGTATGTACCTCAACTTCATGCAGATGAACGCACCCGGCGAGGTCAAGACAAAATATGTACCAAGTATGTAAATGAAAGCATCAGTAATTTAAATCATAAAGTCTAGATATAAAAAGCTGGAGACAGGTATGATAATCAAATTAACAGTACAACCGTGCCTTGCCGAAATGAAAGTAATGAATGTCAGTTTTACCTTTTAAAAGACTATTTCAACACATGAACAATAGTCACACCATGGCTGACACAAGCCCTCAAAACCATCACATACCCGATGGGGTCTCAAGCCCGCAAACATCACAGCGTGCCCGTGGAATCCTCCATCACTGCCGACAGCCGTAAGTGTAAAATATATCCATGTAACGCGCCTGTGGCATCCCACATCACTGTTGGCGTGCACATATGCAATATATATATATATATATATATATATATATCATGCATGTGGAATCCCTCATCTCGGATACATGACTTCATGGAGAGCTAATCCATGGGGTAATAATCGTATATAACATGCCCGTGGAATCCTCATCTCGTACATGTCTTCACGGAGCTAGTCCATGAGTAATAGTATATAACATGGTCGCACGCCTAATCCTTCATCGTATAAGCATGATCACGAGTAATAATAACATCCGAATTTAACCCGCATCACGGTAGCATGCCCTAATCCCGTCGTAGCAAGATGTCCACGGATCAATCACAATGGAAGCATACGTGGAATCCTCCATCACCGCTTGACGCCCAAATAAATTCACAACAAGACAGTGACCACTCCAACTGAGAGTCACGACAGCGTAAAAATATAATACTTGCACTCAAAGGCTATCACAAGCAGGCATAGGCAAGTTCATAAAATCTTTAGACTTTCATTATCATACAAAAATGAATTTCATTTTATAAACTCAAGACACTTTCGTATTACATAAAAAATCCGGGAATTTAACCCAAAGTACTACGTACTTCCATTCTTTTCAAAAGACTCCTTTTCATATAAAACCCCAAGATACTAACACCCGTAGTATCAAGACATGTCTATTTTTCAAATTAAGTTATTACACCTTTAGAAATTCATTTCAAGGCTTTGAAACCAAGTAACTTTTAATTTCATAACCTAGGCAACTCATGCCTATCAATCAAATAGACCACTCTCTTAACCTTTCATAAAGCCGTTATAACTAACTTCCCATAAAGTCGTTATAACCCTCTATGTCTTACACAAATTCATTCATTTTTTATAACCAAGAGACTTATACTTTCAAAACCAAGTATCATATATTTTCAAATCAAGTTACATAACTTTCAAAATACTTCAAGTCTCTTAACTTTAGAAATCCAGTTTCTTAACTTTAGAATATCAAGTTTCTTAACTTTAGAAATCAAGTTTCTTAACTTTAGAAATCAAGTTTCTTAACCTTAGAAATTAAGTCTCTTATCTTTAGAATAGTTCAAGAATCAATACTTTCCAAATCAAGTATTCTATACTTTTTCAAGTCAAGAAATCTTTGTTTACCTTATTAGAATAAATCATTCTTTTAACCTTCCATAAAGTTGTTATAACCAACTTCTCATAAAGCCGTTATACTAACTTTATGCTTTAGAAACTAAGACATCTTTAACCTTTCTTTAAAAACAAGTGAGTTAATTATATAACTCAACCAACTTAGACATTCTTAAAACAAGTCAAGGATATCAAATGAACTGAATTCATTTAAATCTCGTACGTCTACCGTACTATACATTTATAACTACTCATGCTCAAGAGATAAGAAAAGTTCCACATACCTCTTCGGCTTAATCCACTTGCTAACTTGAATATGCCGCAGTAGAATGTCAACCTATAACAACCACAATACGCCTATCAATTTCTAGCTTTCAACGTAGAATATTTCTAAGTATAATGACTCTTATTCTACGGAAAATCGGGCAGCACTTTCTTTGTTTCTACGTACTTTTCCACCTTTTTCAAGGCCCGAAAATCAATAACCAAATGCCACATTTAAGGCTCAACAATTCAGAAATTTCAAGGGGATTACACGCCTAGCCGGACGAGTAAAATTCTGCCTCACAATCAATATAAAACTGTCCATATCCTTAAGGCACATTCTCGGCAACTATCAATATCAACAACAATGTCAATTTCCGTTCAATTTCTTTTTAATCCAAGTTGTTATCCCAACATGTTATATACATAATAACAATTACAACAACTATAAATCCTTTCTTCCTTAACATGCGACGATTGTAACTATCGACCAAATTGATTACAACATTAATGGCTAACTTGCCCATTTTCGGTTTTCAACATGTCGACATGATCCAAATCTTTTCAAACTTCAATCTATATACCACATGCTCACTTATCAACTACTATAACATGTAATCTTTAATCACATTAAGAAGATGAAGATTTTACCTCAATAAGCCCTAATAATATCCAAGCGTCAAAATCGATCCTAGCAACTTTTAGCTCCTCTTCTTACGTTCCAATCCGCTCCAAGCACTCCTTAGAAGCTCATGAAGAACTCTTCTTCAAGTTCCAACTTCAAAATTGAAGAACACCTTAGGTTTTCATCTTGCGACTAACGTAAAACCGTAGCTTTTTCGGAATCTTTCTATTGAGATATCCTTACAATACCCCTAGAAACCTTGGGTTGAAGTATTGTGAATTATGGAGCAAAATTGCAAAATTTTCTCTCCTTCAAGGAGCCATTGTCGAGAGCCTCTAATGGAGCACAACAAGTTTTCTCAATTTTTTTTTAAATGTTGAATGATCTAGTCTTACACTAGTAGTAGTATTATATAAGGAAACCAATGGCTAGGATTAAAACATATGGATGACTAAGATGTGGTCAATAATATCAAGCTCACTTGACTTGGTCCATTATTTTCTTCATCCAACAAGCCCATGTGGAGGGTGACCCGTGTCGCCCTCCCATTGGTCTAAAATATTCTGTTTTCCGAAATTTTCATAATTTGTCAAAATATCAGAAATCTCATGGGCCCCACAAAAACGTAAAATTTCTCGGGTGGGCCCCACGTATCCAACTCTGAAAATAAAATTCCATAATTCCGATAAATTCTAAAAGTCTTAAATAACAAATTCGGGAACCCAATTCTCATTAACGAACATTTTCCTTCCCGAGGTTCGGAAATTTTTTCCTTAAGAATAACAAATCTTTCCTTCGTTCAAATTTAGAAGTCTTGTGCTCTCACGTCTATTCTCGTATACATGTCCTGAAATTTCGGGGTATAACATTTTTGAAGATTTAGAGACGATCTCAGATGAAAACCGCCCTATGGCTAAGGTGTGTGTTAAATATAAAGAAGGATTGGGCGGTTGCACGTCATCCAAAGATCCAATGATATGCATCACAGACGCATGCTTTTTTCATAATGTATATTTCATAATGTATATTTGATATATATTAGACTTAGTCTTGTACCTTAATTAGTAGTGTAATATTACCATAAGTGTAAAGTTAGTCTTCATATAGAATAAAGATTTAGATGTAAAGTAGGAATAAGATTCTTCTATTGTAACTTGTATATATATGTCTTTAATTAATAAGAATAATCAAGAGATTAATTCTTTCATACATGTTGCATATTTTTCTATGGAAATAATGATAAAAAATATCAATAATTGTAATAGCCATTGGGGAGGCAATAAGAAAGAGTTTTTTTTAATAAAAAACAATAATATTAGAAGTTTTATTCTAAACAACAACAACAATAACAACATACCTAGTGTAATTCCACACCATGAAGTCTGAGGAGGGTAGACTGTACACATACCTTATATCCACCTTCATAGATAGAGCGGATGTTTCCTGGAGATTAGAAGTTTTTTTCTAAATAAGGGGTTAATATTCATTTTTACTTTATTGCATACGAAAATGTCCATCAACTTTTGTTGACGAAGGAACCCGCAGCCGCTATTCTTTCGAGTGCGCACAGGGTAAACCCCGGGCTGACGCAATAGCCTGCAAACCACGTCAGCCGATTAACCACACTTGGCAAGCCATGTATGACAGGCTCAACCAAGAAGATTTATGTAGGGGATCGAACTCGTGACCTTGCGATCCCGCGCTCTACTGCTACACCAACTTAGCTACCCTTGCGGGTAAAATGTAGGTTAACTATAAGATGAACTTTAATATCATATAGAGTCAACAAACTAGTTTTTGTAACAAAAAAAATAATTCAATTTTATAGTTATTGTCTTTATGTGATACTTTAGACAAAGTTGAGTAGTTTTTTTCTTATTACAAGAATTAGTTTAATGACATTCTTAGAAGTTTAATAACTTTTTCGTTATAAAAAATAATTTATTATTTTTAGTATAGTAAAATAAAAATCAAATGACTGTTTGTAATTCATCCCAAAACGTATTTCAGTCTAAAATTATATTATTTAATTGTTGATTCTCAAAGTTATTGGTTTTAGTAATGCAATTGACAAAATCATCAGAGCATTTTCAATTTTCATCAACCTACTTTTTTGACAATATTCAAATCCTTCCTTTCCACAACCTAAGCCTTACTGAAAAAATATTTATCTTTAACCAAAAAAAGGAAAATAATGTTTATCCAGGTCAACTTTATCTTTCGTGCATTAGAAATATAGGTGTACTAGGTTTCTTTTGAGTACACGATATAGGTGGACGTTTCTTGCAAGTAATCAAAGATTTAATACCTGAAATGACACCTCTCTTTCTTTAAAAAATATTAAAAATACCTCTATTTGACTATATTTGGGGGTAAAAGGCGAAATCTTCCGTCCACAGGGCCCTAACCCCCCGATCCGACAAAGATTGATGAAGAAGGTAAATCATGCTGACTCAGCGGCTTACTAGGTGAGAGGCGGTGTCCACAGTATTTGACTATACTTATGTTATAAGTAGTAGTGTAGTTGATGTGGGCACATTATGATTATGTTGATAAAAAAAACACTAAAATCAGAGAAAAATAAATGAAAACAAAGAAAACATATATGTTTTCCTTAAAATTTGTGGTTATGATAGTTGATTATTGTTTTATATTTATTATTTTTTAGACCAACATGTCACGTCTCCTTTGTATTTTTACACATTTAGACTAATAATACCTCAAATATTTATGACTTAGTTTATGCAAAATCACTAGTTATAAATAATTTTCTTTTAAACTTCACCCAGTTAAACACAATACATAAACTGGGATGAGATAATACACATTTTCTTCATTTAATTTATGTGATTCTATTTAATTTGAAATATAAAGATATCCTTAATTATTGTGTAGAGATAACACACAATAATAAGATATATATTTATGTCAAAGGCAAGTTCTATATGAGGATGGTTAGACCGACTATATTGTATGAGGCGGAGTGTTGACCAGTCAAGATTTCGCACATTTAAAAGATGAAAATTGCGAAAATGAGGATGCTGAGATGAATGTGTGGGTATACAAGGAGAGATGAAATTAGAAATGATGATATTCGGGACTAGTGGAAGTGACCTCAGTAGAGGATAAGATGCGAAAAACAAGGTTAAGATGGTTTGGACATGTGAAGAGGGGACACAGATGCTCCAGTGCGGAGGTGTGAGAGACTAGTTATGGACGGGTTCAGGAGGGGTAGAGGTAGGCCGAAGAAGTACTGGGGAGATGTGATTAGATGAGATATGATGCAGATGCAACTTATTGAGAATATGACCTTACACAGAGGGTTGTTTAGGGCAAAAATTAAGGTAGTAGGTAGTCGAGCGTAGTCTTACTCACGCTTGCAAACTGGTAGTTGTAGTGCAATTATTATAGGTCTGCTTAGCCTATCATACTGGTAGGCGTAGTATTCCATTATAGTACCCTGTAGTTTGATTCCTGTTGCTAGGTGTCATTGAGTGTACTTTGTTTAGCTTATTTACCTGCGCTAGATACTGCTTACTTTTCCGTTTCTCTTATTTTGATATGGTTGTGCTTTTGCATTTGCTTATACTCTGTCTTGAGCCAAGAGTTTTCCGGAAACAGCCGCTCTACCTGCCAAGACAGAGGTAAGATCTGCGTACACTTACCCTCCCCAAACCCCACGTTGTGAAATTTCACTGAATATGTTGTTGTTGTTTGTATATTTATGTCAACATCTTGATTTGAAAAGTGAAAAACAATTGGACCTAAAGGTTTCATGTATCCCTACACGTTTAATCAAATTTGACAAATTAAATGCAACATATAATTTTCTACATTCAAATTTCCTGACATCACCATTAGACTCTTTCTAATAAAATATTTTTATCTATGAAAATCTTTATTTTTAATATTTTCAAAAGGGAGAAAATAACTTCTCCCTCTTGTGAACGAGAGTCGTTTTCCTTATACGCGTGGGTGGTGGTGGTGGTGGGTGGGGGGGGACAAAGAGGCTATCGCTCACTCACTCTCTTCGACGGGCTCGACATAGAAGTTAGAATGTAATATCTCTGGTAGGTTCAACTCATTAAGCTATTATAAAAAGAATGTAATATCTCTGGTAGGTTCAACTCATTAAGCTATTATAAAAAGAATGTAATATCTCTGGTAGGTTCAACTCATTAAGCTATTATAAAAAGAATGTAATATCTCTGGTAGGTTCAACTCATTAAGCTATTATAAAAAGAGCAACATGAAAATCATGTTTTGTCTATTCCTTTAAATACTATTTGTTTTTTTCCTTCGACCAAGAAAACAACAAATTAAATCAATTGTAATATTGAATTAAGGGCCCCAACAAAAAAAGTAGAAAAGGACCTATTATTCCTACATTCATGTTCTATATGTAACATTCCCTTGATATGTACCGTGGATTATGCTTGTGTTTAATTTAGAAATCATATCGTTTGTGTGTGTTTTTCTTTTTACAACAATATATTCAGTAAAATTTCACAACGTGAGGTCTGGGGAGGGTAGAGTGTACGCAGATTTTATCTCTACCTTAATAGGTAGATCGGTTGTTTTCGAGAGACTCCCGGCTCAAGACAGAGCATAAGCACAAACACAAGCAAAGCAAGAGAAACGATCAGATTCGGTAAAAAAAAAACAGTATGAAAATGTTGATATCGAAGCGAGTATGTCATGATAGCGCATTCCGAAAAAGTAAGCAATAACTAATGCATGTAAATACACTAAACAAAGTACACCAAAGAACACATAACAACAGAAATCAAACTACAGGGACTATAAGGTCATACTGCGCCTATTAGTACGATATGTTAAAGGGGCCTACAGTAATAAAACTACAACTATCAGTTTGCAAGCGTAAGTAGGACTACACTCGACTACCTATTACTTTTCTACTCTAATTCGAGGTCATGTCCTCAGTAAGTTTCACTTGCGCCATATCCCGTCTAATCACCTCTCCCCAATACTTCTTAAATAGAAAATACATAATTTCCTCCTTAAACTTGTCCGAAAAACTCAATTTCACACTATAACTTTAAGGACGTTTATTTATCCTCTATTTTTATTTGAAGTGGAATAAATACAACCCTAACATTATAATCCCAGTCTCACAATGGAAGGTGCATAGCAACATTTAAAAATATCTAAATTTTAATTTTTTATTCTTTTTTTCATTTATTCAAAGTCAAATCCTTCTCTCCTACCAAAAAAAATCATAAAGAAGGTATTGAAAGTTGAAACAACCAAAAATCACTTCACTCGCACACTGTAAAGAAGTTAAAAGAAACAAAAATTTATCGAACAAAAAGAAATATACATTACCTGCAATGGAAAACCTTAAATAACAAGATTCTACCGGCCAACTTCCGGAGGTCGATGGGTGTTCATCGGAGAGGGGCGAAGGTGTTGAAGCCTGAGGGGAGATTATTGAAGGACTGCTATCAACAATAACTTATTCGTCATGCCGTACTCGAAGTACCCAATCTTCGCCAAACACTTCCAATGAATTCTTGCCTAGAAAGACACACTTAAATCATAATCGACGACAGAAAGAATTATGCGCTTTTACAGTGGACTCAATCTCTTCTTTTTTTCTTCAAAATTTAGAAGAAGGAGAAAGGGCAGGAGGCTCATTTTATTATTGTATAATACATATATTAATGGACTCAAATCTCTTTTTTTTTCTTCAAAATTATGCGCTTTCATTTATCTTTTTTGGCACGTTAGCATATGAGGTGATATTTATTCCACTTCAAATAAGAACAAGAGGGTAAATAAATACTCATGAAGTTATAGTATGTAACTGAGTTTTTTTGATATGTATTTATTGTTGGATATTCCAATGGACGTAAGAGAATAGTATACAACTATCACTAGTACTTAGAAAAGATAATCAATTACAATTTCAATATAAAGACTTGAAGCCTAACATCAGTTGTCACAACATCAATAAGTGGCGATGATCTTGATCTTCGGTCTTTGCTCCTCCTTGAAATCTTGAAATCCTTATCTGAAACTGCAGCAAGCCCCTTGAGAACAATAACAACAATATGTTTAGAAATATGAAAATATAACAAGATAATTGACTTGCTGAGTCGACCAAATTCTTGATCTATCCTTAAGATAATATTGCCCTGTATATCCTTTCAACGGTTGTAATGACAACTTATCTCCCAAGATGAAACAATAATCAAACAAATAAGCAAAGGGAACTCAAGTGTTCGCTAGAATAGAAGGATCTTTGAGTGTGTAAGATTGCAAGAAAGGAAGAGATTTCATCAAGTCTGAAATCATCCAAGTGTAGAGAGTATTTCTCTTATGTTCATTGTGTATATTGTGTCTCCTCAAATCTGAAATAAAGAATGATTATATAGTGTTTAAGGATGAGAAGATGTGTTAATAGGTGTTTAAGAGGGCTGTTAATGGACACCATAATGTCCAAAACGTTGTGGCATAAGTACCAAACGTTCAGAAAAGTTAATGCCATCAATTCCCTGATTTTCCCTTTACTGGAATGTCCTCTGAACATTTAGCGTCGCGGCGCTGGTCATGAGGCGCCACGGCGCCGGCAGAAAATGCCTTCCAGAAATTTCAGGGATCAAACTATAATTATAATACAGTCTGGGGTCCAAAAAGATAATGTCATAATGACCTGACTACGACCCGACCGGGCCAAGCGGGGCCTAGTCTCGAACCCAAGCACACCTAGGTCCTCCATCCTTCAAACACATGGGTTATGTCACGACCCGACCCCGGGCCGCGACTGATGCCCTACCTGGGAACCCCTCTCAGGCATACATCAGAGAATAGTAGCGGAACATACACAACACATAAACATGTTTAGACAATAAACATCACAGTTAGCCGAGCAAGGTCATCTTCCATAAAATATACATAACCAAAGTAAGACAAGATAACTTTGATCTTACCCAAACCACAAATGTGACTACGCACTTCAGGATAACAACAGCCAAGTGGACAGACCGCCATACCCCTGAATGTACATAATATCTACAACATCAGGGAAAACCGTACCAAAAGGAATAATCCTCCGGAGAAATGGAGCTTCTGACACCTGATCAATGATCCTAAGAATGAGGATCCACCACCGCTACCTGCACGCGGCGTAACGGCCAGAAAAGGGGGTCGACACAATATGTACAGTATGTAAAGCGAAAATATCGTAATTTAATCATAAGTCTAAATAAAGCTGAGTCATAGATGGTAATCAAATTACAACATCAGTGCCTTACTAACAATGAAAGTAAATAAGAGCATACTTACAATATAAAAATAGAAGGCTCACGATCAAAGCAGGACCATCCGCCCGCAGTATCATTAAGCAATCCTACTCCTGGGACTATTTCACCCGTATGGGTCGTGTGAACCCGCATGAGGTATTCCTCGCATCATGGGTAGCAAATCCATGGAGTGGTATAATGTCTTGGGGGTTTACCCCGCAATCATACTCAGAAGGTGGTATAACGTCTTGGGGATTTACCCCGCATTTATACTCTTACCCTAAAGAAGGTGGTATAACGTCTTGGGGGTTTACCCCGCATTTATACTCTTACCCTAGAGAAGGTGGTATAACGTCTTGGGGGTTTACCCCGCAATTATACTCTTACCCTAGCTCAACCGACTATCATACATAACATAAGTAAGTTAAGAAATTCCCTAACTTCTTATTAGTCTTGTTCATATACCCTCTCATTTTAGTTTACTTAAGGCACTAACATGTCTTAATAAAAGAATCCGGGAATTTATCCCGAAGCACTACATACTTCTACTCTTTTAAAGATGACTCCTTTTCATATAAAACTTTAGGCAATTGATGCCTTAAAATCAATTTGCCTTTCATAAATCAAGTCATTTGTCCTTACTTATCTTACTTAGAGTAAATCTCTCCTTTTAACTTTCCATAAAACTAATATAACCAACTTCCCATAAAGTTGTTATATTAACCTTATACCTTAGTCAATTACATTTTTCCTATATCCAAGGGACTTATACTTTTAAAACGAAACAAGTATCATATACTTAAAACAAGTAAAGGATATCAAATTCAGACGCTCACCTTATATAGGTACAACTACTCATGCTCAAGAGGTAGGAAAGTTCCACATACCTCTTCGGGTCAATCCACTCGCAAGTCCAATATACCGCACGTAGTATGTCAACCTATAATGACCATAATACGTCAATTAGCCTCTATCTTCAACGTAGAACATTCTAATCGAAAAGTCCCTTATTCCTACGGAAAATTGGACAGCACTTCCTTTGTTTCTACATACTTTTCCACCTTTTACAAGGCCGAATTCAATAACCAAACACGCCACCTTTAAGGCTCAATAATGCAGTTAACAAATAGGGGATTACACGCCTACTAGACGTGTAAAATTCCGCCCCACAATTGATATCAAACTAGTACAAACTACAAGGTCCAATTCGGCAACTTTGAGGTATAACAACATAAATTCTTATCCAATTCCTTTTTAATCTAAATTCTTATCCAATTCCTACATGCAATATATCTAAATGAAATATTGACAACTACAAGTCCTTTCTTCCATACATGCAACACAACTTTACTTAAGGAAATGAACGGATTGTTACCTTGGAGTTTATCCAAATTAGTCCAACAAATTCCACTTGCATTCCTTCCACAATCACCTCCACAAACCTCCTACAAGCTTGTCAACATGTTTCCTTCTTGCCACCTTTCCAAAATTTCTCTAGGCCTTGGTTTCTCCTTGAATTTCTAGAGAGAAGGGAGAAGAAATTTTTAGAGAGAAGGAGGAGGAATTTTTAGAGAGAAGGGAGTTCTTTCAAGAATGACCAAGTCTTCAAGACTTGGTCAATAAATAGACATGCACAAAATCATGGATGGGGACACTAGTCACCCACCCATGGCCTTTTAAAAAAGCGATTCGATTTTTCCCAGTTCGCAGAACTCGCCTGGCCATGCACTGAAACCTCTGCAAACTTTCAAAGACTTCCGGCGTGACTGCTTTCCGTGTGCTACCGCAACTTCAGCGATTTTTAGACTATCTGGCGCCGTGGCGCTGTGACCCCTGACCGAAAATACTTTTCTGCTCGACTGCGCACTGAACTTGTACCTTCCATAACTTTCTACTCCGATGTCCTATCGACGAACGGTTGATTGCGTTGGAAACTAGACTTAACGAACTACGTACTAGATAACTTTAAATGGCTGCTAATTTTTTTTACTTGACTAGAATTTGATCTATATATCCATTTGAAATCAGAATCATTAATTAAAATTAAAAAGAGATTTAAAATAAAACAGTATATAGTAAAGAAGATATTTTGTTTTTCACATGCTAATGATAATGACTCATGATTTTGATTGGACTATATTAATGGTTATATTAGAATGGACCATATATACGGATATTTTTTTAATTGGTTAGTCTATAGTAAGGAACATTTGTTCATAGAATAATGTTATATTGTTAATTATTTAACTTGTCGTTTATCATTCTTGTAATCTGTTTGACCAAGTTTATATGTACCCTTGGCAAAAACTTTATATGTACCAAACTATCCCAAACTACGGATGCTTAGTCAACAACACATTATATCAAAAGTGATCTCATAAACATGCTTTCGTTAATTTTTACAAGCTTCAAAAGTTTTTATAACTACATAAATTTTATGACATATATAAGATCATACGCTTAAAAGATCTTTATTCTTTTCTTAAATTTCGTATCAAGTCAAATTATATAAGATTGAGCGAATAGTAAAATGAAACAACATGAGCACATTTCACAAAATTAACAAATTTTTAAAAATGGCCAAACAAATTAAATTTTAATTATCTTTTTTCAGTATAAAAAGGGTGAGAGAATTCACTTGATTATAAAGTAATCAGATAGACAAGCTTGACTTTGATTTAACATATAGTTTTTTTATTAGAATAATTGCATATTATAAGAGGAGACAAATGAAGTGCATGGTAACTTATAAAGTCTTTTTCACTCACATACATATCAACACAGACACTATATATATCTTTCCCAATTTTGGATAAACCAATCTATTTTACAACATTTTGAGCCAAAAAGAAAGAAGAGAAGAAACTGATCATAAAAGATAGCTCTATGGAAGAAGCTCAACAAAAGCTCTTGAATATCTCAAGTTAGTATTTATTCTCATAGTTTCTTTCCTCCTAATTACGAAATTTCACTATCAGAAAATCGCTAATTTTTTACGCACTTTACCCGTTGGTAATGTAGTTTTCGATGGATATTCAATCGAAAATCCCTTATCGATGAGCCTAATTCTGACGAATGTTAACGTTCATAGGAAATTAGCGATTTTCTAAGAGTATTTTCTCTTTGGGATCTAAATAATGGCACAGAGGAATTATACGTTCTTGCTTCGTCTGCCGGTGAGGTTTCTTCGTTAGATGGAATTTATTTTCTGACCTTTCAACTGTAGATATGGTGGATGTTTGCTATTAAGGGTGTGTTTGGTACGAAGAAATTTTTCGACCAGAATCTAAGTAGGCGTTTGGCCATGAAAATAAAATATTTTTCACTTTATTTGAAATTTTAAAGTTGGAGTTGAAGATGGAGTTGTGTTTGGTTCTAGTTTTTGCAATGAACAAGTCATAGTTCTTTGCAAAATTTTCTCAATTCTTATACAACCTTACCAAACGAGCAAGTCATAGTTCATAACAAAAATTAATACGCTACTAGAAGATCTTTCTAAAAAATACAACATCAATTGATCAAACTTTAGTTCCATAAAATGAAAATTGAACACGAATTGTAGTTAATACTCTTTAATATAATCCTCACACATAATTGGTAAGAGTAAATTTATTATATATATATAAATATTCTTTGTCAGGTGATAATTGGTGGGTATTTATTTGCTTCCAAGTTATCTTTTCTTCTTTTGTCATTATATCCTAAAATGACATCTTAGTCGGCAAGGAAAATTGTGACCTTTGCTATCTGGTAGAGCCACAAAGAATCCAAAAAATGAGACAATAATTAACAATAACAAATGCAATGATATTTTTTTTCCCTATTGTCTTGGCTTTATAAAAATAAGTGTCCGTTTGGTTGATCTTATTTTAAGCTCAGAAATATTTTTTTTAAATAAATATTTATTAAATATCTAATATTTTTTTTTATAAAAACTCTATTTGAAAAAGCTCTGTTCCTATAAAAAAAAATTAATAAGCTGTACTAAACGGAGCCTAAAAGAATGAAAGAAACTAAAGTAAAGGAGATAAGAAACTCTTAAAAGCAAATTATAGTGGAGTAGGTGTAGTAGGTATGTGGGCTTATGTATGGTTCTTGTTTATCCAAAAAATGAAAAACTGATTTTCTTTTTGTTGTGAAGAGCCATGGCCATTCTTTCTTTCGAGTCTTGTGAGTAAACCGATTGTGATCGACGCGTCGCAAACCCACGCGACAAGCCAGCCCAGAAAAGGTTTATGCAGGGGATCGAACTCGTGACCTGATTTTCTTAAATCTTAGCACAAACCAATTCCTAAATTGTTTAACTTTCAAGGCAACTTTTGATTTGGGAAAGAGTGTCAATTTGTTAAAATTAAAAGCTTGTTTTAGAAAAAGAAAGCATGATTAAATTGGGATTTTTGTATAACAAACATGATAGTGTAAAATGTGAAAGATGATACTAAACAACTTATTGTAACATGTGAAATCATTATGATACCGATGATGAGATAAAAGTTATTTATATTATCAGTGTAAATTAAATCCTTAAGCCGCTTATATCGGTGAATCTCAAAGTACTTTCGTTTCACGTCCAGTGATGAATTTGTGTAAAAGTTGAGTTACGTGAATTCATGGTCATCAGACTCAACTCATTATATTATATGTATAATTTTTAAGATGTGTCTAGTATTATCCGAATCAATCTATGGTCAAAAGAGATAAAGTGGTGCACTGGTTAAGTCACCAGTTTAATTTCTCAAAGTCAAAGAAATTAAACTCAACTTGCTGCACTATATTTTTTTCTTAGCTTAAAGGCAATGGTGCAATCATCTTCGTGAAATCCTGAATTCGTCTCTGTTCACGTCTATTGTCCCAATTGGTTTATTTAAGAATTGTTTATATGATCACTATTCCATGTTTATTAAACATTTTTCTTACAATTTCATTTTACTTTTTCTTTGGCAGGTGAAGAAATATTTGAGAATGAAAATCACAACATCGAACAAAGTGAATCAACTAATTCCTACATTTCCAAGCATAAATGGTGGTATCAAGTAGCTATTTTTACCTCTTTTACCCTAATTGGAGAAGTAGTAACATCATTGTTGGTTAACACATATTACGCCAAAGGTGGTAAAAGTATATGGCTAGCCTCATTTGTGCAAAATGCAGGGTTCCCAGTTCTTCTTCCTTTCCTATACTATGCCTCACTAAAAACTAATAGTCAAATTGAGGTAATTAAAGGACATCAAGAACCCCACATTTGCATACTCTTCTTAGTTTATGTTGTCCTAGGTGTATTACTTGGTGGGGTTAGTGTTTTCAACTCGATCGGGCTAAAATACCTTCAAGTCTCAACGTATTCTCTCACTAGTACCACCAGACTAGGGTTCACCACCGTCTTCTCTTTCTTACTCAATGCAAATAAGTTCACCCCGAGTGTCACACCCATGACAGGTGGTGTGACACCGAGTATAGTGAACTCTATAGTTCTTGTAACAGCCGCCTCAATTATTTTGGTACTTCATAACAATGAGTCGGAGGAAACTTCTTGTAGGAAGTTTCTCCTAGGATTTTTTTCTACGATCAGTGGGTCCGCAATGTATTCCTTAGTGCTTTCATTAACCGAATTTACGTACCAAAAAATATTAAAGGGTAGAAAATTCATAGATATCATAGAGATGTCAATTTACCAAACCCTAGTTGCAAGCATAGTGATCTTACTAGGTCTTTTTGCAAGTGGAGATTGGAAGAGTTTAATCATGGAGATAGAACACTACAAATTAGGGAAATTATCTTATGTTGTAATCTTGTTTTTTATAACCATTTCATGTCAATTAAATGTCATGGCTTCAATTGGGCTAGTTTTTAAAGTCAATTCCCTTTTGTCTAATGTTCTTAACAATTTAGGGGCACCAATTACTCCAATTTTTGCTGTGATCATTCTTCATGATAAGATTAAAGGTTTGAAGTTGCTGGTTATGTTTTTAGCCTTTTGGGGATTTGCTTCACATATTTATCAACAATATATCAATGATGTGAAGGCCAATGAAGAATTAGAACATAAGTCTAGGGACATTTCTGAAGTTTCTTATAGTTGAAGAGTTTTTATTTTTGTATTTTATGCTATTGTAATTATGGTTTCTTCCAATTTCTCAAGAGGTGTACCTATAAATGTGGTCACTTGTGTAAATATTCAAGTTGAAGGAAGATGGGAAATCCTCTACATGCTTCAACGATTATTAAGTATGTGTCTTTGCCGCAGACAGTGATTTAAACCCATTTGTCGAACTAATTCTATTTTCATGTCGCTATTTATTTGTCGTTAATTGCTAATTATGCTTCAGCCGCTCTATCTACCAAGGTGGATGTGAAGTCTGTGTACATTCTACCATCTCCATACCCCACATTGTGAGATTTCACTGGGTATGTTGTTGTAGACCCACTTCAGTAACGCAAATAGAATTGTATTTGTTAGTTCTCTCTTGAATCTTAACTAGCGTTAACAAGCTAGCTATATGATCTAAACAGAACAACAATAATAGTGTCAATAACGTCGATATGATCATGAATTTCTTTCCATTGCCTCAAGAAGAGAGCAACGATATTCTATTCCAAATGAAGATCCTTTACATTCATTCATAGAATTCTTCAAACAGCATCAACAGAGCTCGAGTACTACCATCATAAATCAGAAATTGATCGAACAACCAACATAATGAGCTCGGGGTACTTCTTTTTTAGTTGTGGTCGTTCCACAAATAACTGATAAGTTATGCCTAGCTTGTAAAGAAGCAAACCACTCAAAAAGCATCAAAAGAGCTCGAGTGCTACTTGGCTATAATAGATCAAAAACTTATATACTATCACATAAGGCGATCCACATAATGAGCTCGGGGATATTTCTCTTTTAGTTGCGGCCATTGCACGAATAACTGATCAGCCATATGTAGCTTGTACAGAAGCAAACCACTCAAAGATAGCTTCCTGACTCTTGCAATGCTCTCCACGTAGAAAATCGATGACCACTTAATTCCCAAAACCTGAAGCAAGTGGAACTTTCTATTAGCACCAACTCAAATGTCACCTTGAAATTAAGAGTAAGATATAGAAGTAATCCAATTCTGATCCTTGCTAGCAAAATAATAACAGGGAACTCAAAATTTGCAAGTTCGATATTAGTGTGTATAATCGAGTTCTTTTTTTTTGGTTTCCCACTCAGTGTCCGGTAGTCGCATTGGGCCCCCAACTAATCCGGATTCGCCCTGCATAAGGTCCATTAAAAGTCATTAAAGGACAACGCTTCCTACTAGGATTTTTTCATACCCAAGATTCAAACCCGACCTCTGATTAAGGATTCAAGTGTTTTCTTTTTTATATTCATTTTTAAAAGGAATGGGCTAAGCGGGCTTGGAGAGGCCAGGTAACAAAATAAGCTCAAGGAATTTTAGAGGATAAGAGTTCTAATTAACATCATGCCATGATAAAGGCAAATAATTATGGACTGTCGAGGAAAAGACAAAATGGTCAAGTCTATAGCCTGCTTGCTATCGTCGTATACACTTGAAAATACACGAATGGGCATGACTTTAATGTTAAGGTAGCATGATCTAATTTTTTTCTAAATCAGGACTTTAACAGATATTCTGCATGAAATCAGTACTCTGGCATCATCCAACTCAACTGTACAAATAAGTTAAAAGAACAAAAGATTACCCTCCAATACACAAACCTTAAAAAGGAAGGCAACTGCACATAGTGGAATACACGTTCCAGGGCCATTGCACAGAATCTGAGACAAAGTACCAAACATAGTTAAATCAGAAGACCATAATATAAAAAGGAAAATGTTTCTGAAGAGTGATGATTTCCGATTTTTAGAGTGAAAGGTAAATTGAGAGGTTTGTCTGATACCACTTGGGGTCTGATCTTGATCATTAACCACAAGGCATGAGCAACTGCAACTAATGTGGTTCCGACTGAGGTTATATACGATTGACCAACCTCTCGACTTCGATATATCTGCAAGAATTCAGCTCCCCCTACTTCCTCGAGAGTTTCCTAGAATAAACAGTAGCCGTATTAATATAGACAATTAAGGAATAAAATATCATGATCAGTTAAGGGAGAAGAGCAGAATTCTGTGGTGTTGCATATGCATGTGGAACTATCTAAACAACAAGAAGAGAATCGGCATTCCTTTGTACCTAAGATTGGCAATCCCAATGAGCATACAGACTAAGGTTTTATCTCAGAGGCAAAAAGCAAGGTACATATTAGTATGCAGACAGCTTATAACTAAATGTTTCCAACATATACACACGGAATACATCAGCAAAAACAATTTTTTATCTCTTTGCAAACAATAAGTAAAAGGACTTGGTGTACTCCATCTATGTATCTACGTGGTGGAGGAAATACCAATTGTTTGATATATAGAGATACATAATTTGATCTTGTGAGAAATCATGAGATATTCCGTACTGGATGCATGATATTCAAAAAGCTTTTAGGACTAAACCGGTGTTTGAGCGGCCTTCTATGAATCTTCTTTTTTTTTTATTGCATATATTTTGAAAAAGAATAGGGATGGCCAGTCCAGTTAAGTTCTAAGATTAGGCTCTACAAGCAGCAGTGTGTTCTAATTTGAAGATATCTTTGGGTTACGATGGTATTCAAGCCAAACTTCCTGAAATTCCCACCCGAGGTTGAACATACATGGTTGGGCTCGTTAACGCCTCTACTGGTAGGAAAAGTGGACTAACATTTTGCATTGAACTGCATGATCAAGCAACACGGAACAAGGATGGAGCTTGGAGACAGATGGCTATCTTAGTCACTTAGAAATTAAGGCAATCAAATATTTGGACACAGTGAGCGAGTGCTTAAAATCCAAAAGGAAACTAAGAAGCCTATTTTAAAACAGAAAAAGGTGTTGAAAAAGTCACAATAATCGTGTGTTAACAACCTAATACAAAAATGTTATCCTCTCTCGGTCCATAGACACAAGCAACCACACACTGTTGTCTTGATATAAAAGGAGAAAGCAAAAGAAACCACCAAATAAATTAAACTGATGTACTATACCTTAC
The DNA here is from genome assembly GCA_029844215.1 of Przewalskia tangutica. NCBI lineage: Eukaryota > Viridiplantae > Streptophyta > Magnoliopsida > Solanales > Solanaceae > Przewalskia > Przewalskia tangutica. The sequence goes on from CM056719.1 coordinate 2,937,731, forward strand.
CGAGCAAAGAATCCTCAAACACGTGTGCTTTTTGGAGACTCATATTATCAGTAGCAGCAGCAATATAATACCTTGGCTTAAACCTTTTCATTTGGAGGACATATAATAAATTTAGCATTTCTGCTGTGTGACCACCTACATTATAGTTGAACTTAAATAGTCAGAACGTGTATAAACACAGGGTACTAAAGCAGAAAGAGAATTATCAGACATAAAATGAGACCTGAACCCAGAACAATAAGAGTACTGAGGGATCGTGGTGATTTGGAGTGAAGCGGCTTGCTGCTCCTATAAAGAACATAAATAATTCGTATCACAAGTATAGTGACGACACCAATAGTTAATAAAACTGCGATATTTGACAATGCCATGGTGGAGATGCAAAAGTCCCCCTTCTCCATTACAGGAAGCTCTGCCTCTCAGATGAAAATAAAGATCCTAAATTACATTTCAATCAAATCAGCAAAAGTTCCAAAACATAAGCTTATAAAGGTAAACAATATTCATTTCATTAACCTGAGGTACGCTTCAAATGGATGATTAAATATGTTTTGTTTATAAAGCCTAAGTGAAATCTAAAGGTTGAATAGTTATGCACAATACAAGAATTCTATAATAATTAACTACATTGATAGATGAAATGCTTTTCCGTTACGAGAGATATAAACTATCAAAGTTCTTTTACATACTAACATTGACTCATATATCTGTTTGAAACTTTAATAGATATTTGGATTTTATGATTGTTATAAACCAATTTGTTTGAAAGGTCTAAATTCAAAATCCTAGAAGGATTTGGTAAATAACTTTATTGTTTTCATCCCAAGCCCAAAATACTTGTCGTGAACATTTCATACCAATCAATCAACTATTCCTTAAAATTAAAAAAGATACTAGTGATTGGCTATATGAATCTTGTTTATCAATTATGCAATATTAGACTAATTTCATTCTCATATATTTTAGATAATTTGGCTTTAAGGATATTAGAAGTTCTCTAAAAAAAAGAAGCTCTTAAAATAACACTTCTCTTTATGTCACGAGTTCGACCCTCCTGCAGAAAAATGCATGGTATTTAAGTGCAAAACGGTAGACGAATGGACTCACTATCTATCGAGTTTCTAACCTTCGTGGATTTGTTGGTTATAAAAAGTATTACACTTGTCCTTGAGTTAACCGGAATAAACAGACTCATCGCGAACATCGGACCTAAATCCCTCTTCTCTTAGTCATGCTAGCCTATACATTTCTTTTTCCCTGCGTCCTTTAAAAAGAAAAAAAAAGGCAGCCTGGTACTAAGCTCCCACTATGTGCGGGTCCGGGGAAGGGCTGGACCACAAGGTCTGCATTTGTGCAAGAGGTTGTTTCCACGGGTCAAACCCGTGACCATATGGAAACAACTTTTCCCCTGCGTCCTTAAGATTCGGACCCGTTTGGCCATGAGAATTTTTCGTTTTTTCGGATTTTTTCACTTTATTTGAAAATCAGTGTTTGGTCATGAAAATATTTAAAAAACACCTAAAATGTTGTTCTCCCTTTCAGTACACTCAAACAACCAAATATTCTTTGCAAAAAACTATAACCACACACAGATTCATCATCAACTCCAACTTCAAAATTCTCTCATGGACAAACGTTTACTTAGGAAAAGGCATCTAGGGCTTTAACTCAGGCTTTGAACCACCTTCGTAGCTTCTCTTTTCGACTTCTTATACAATTATGTATGCCACTCTGTTATGTTCTTTTTAGCTTATGCCACCTGCTTATTCCATCACACTTATTCTTGTGTTAAAGGTCTTACTTTTATGAAGATCAAGAACTTCACTTGCTATTTCCTACTGCAACTTGTCCTTTCCTTGCACATTGTACCTTTAAGTTACATTTGCTCCCTCCTTCCATATCTTGTATTCTAAAGTTCACATAATTTTTTTTCCCGGGGAAAATATTTGTAAAATTGATGGGTAATGCTAAATGGTGGATTAGCAAATTCTTAGTAATCTCAATTTAACACATCGCACTTAAATGAAAAAGCATCGCCTCTAAAGGTTGTCCACTCAATACCGTTTTCAAGGGGAAAGAATATATTTTGGATTTGTTAGCTAAGAACGATTATGATAAGAGATTTTGTACTCGCAAAACTCGGGTCCTTTGGGAACAATACTGAAGCAATGAGTCTCTGGATCCATGAAAAAGGAAAACAATTGAAATCATACAACAAAATGATCGAAGATAACAAATTGCAGGACTATCAAATCAGTTCGCCCAACTATCAAGTCGCATCGCTCAACGAGGAAATCACATTGCTCAAGGATACAATCATGTAAGATCGAGGAGTAGAGGCCCAGACGAAACATACGACACGTTCTAAAGCAGTCCAAAAATCTGGTAAATCTAATCCTAAAGCTGTCAATGTTGTTGTTAGTGAGAAATGTTGTTACTGAGAAGTCTATTACTAATCTTGTTGTTAGTGACGAAACTGTTGTTGTTAGTGAGAAATCTGGTAATGCTGTTGTTACTGAGAAATCTAGTAATGCTATTGTTAGTGAGAAATCTACGGCTAATGTTGTTGTTAGTGAGGTAACTGCTGCTGGTAATGAGGAATCTACAACTAATCCATTAGTTAGTGAGGTAACTGCTGCTTGTAATGAGGCTGCTAATCTGTTAGTTAGTGAGAAATCTGGTGATGTTGTTGTTAGTGAGAAATCGGGTAAATCTACCATCATTCCTAAAACTAATGTTGTAGTTAGTGAGAAATCTACTGCTAATCTTGTTGTTAGTGAGTTAACTGCTGCTGGTAATGAGAAATTTACTGCTAATCTGTTAGTAAGGTAACTGCTGCCGGTAATGAGACTGCTAATTTGTTAGTAATTAACAGTCTCATTACCAGCAGCAGTCATTACCAACATCAATTTCCTCACTAACTAATAGATCAACAGTCTCATTACCAACAACAATTTCCTCACTTACTAACAGATCAGCAGTCTCGTTACCAATAGCAATTTCCTCACTAACTAACAGATTAACAGATTAGCAGAAGATTTCTCATTACCATATTTCTCACTAACAGCAATTTCGTCACTAACAACAACATTAACAACTTTAGGATTAAATTTACCAGATTTCTGGACTGATTTAGAATGTGTCGCATGTTTACCAGCTTTAGGATGAAAACCAGTGTCAAGAATAATGGTAGATTTACCAGATTTCTCATTACCAACAACAAATTTCTCACTAACAGCATTACCAGATTGTTGGACTGATTTAGAACATCACATGTTTACCAGCTTCAGGATGAGAAAATCAGGTTAGGAATGATGATAAATTTACCAGATTTCTCACTAACAACAGCATCACCAAATTTCTCACTAACTAACAGCTTACCGGTCTCATTACCAGCAGCAGTTAGCTCATTAACTAACAGATTAGCAGTAGATTTTTCATTACCAGCAGCAATTTTTCATTACCAGCAGCAGTTACCTCACTAACAACAAGATTAGCAGTAGATTTCTCATTACCAGATTTCTCAGTAACAACAGCATTACCAGATTTCTCACTAACAACAACAGTTTCGTCACTAACAACAAGATAAGCAGTAGATTTCTCATTATCAGATTTCTCACTGACAAAGATTTCTCAGTAACAACAACATTTCTCATTACCAGATTTCTCACTTAACATCAGTTTCATCACCAACAACATTAACAGCTTTAGGATTAGATTTACCCGATTTCTGGACCGTTTTAGAACGTATCACATGTTTCCCCTGGGCCTCTGCTCCTGATCTTGCACGATTTTATCCTTGAGCAATGTGATTTCCTCATTGAGCGATGCGACTTGATAGTTGAGCGATCTGATTTGACACTCCTACAATTTGTTATCTTCGATCACTTTGTTGTATGATTTCAGTTGTTTTCCTTTTTCATGGATCCACAGACTCATTGCTTCAGTATTGTTCCCAAATGACCTGGATTTGGAATTACAAAATCTCTATCATAATCGTTCTTAGCTAACAAATCCAAAATATATTCTTTCCCCTTGAAAACGGTGGTAGTGAGTGGACATTCTTTACAGGCGATGTTTTTCCATGTGTTGAAATATTGAAGTCCCTTTACATACAAACATTAACTCAAATGTTTGTTTGAGTAGAAATTAGGCTATTCCGGTTATTATAAATCAATTTATTTGAAAGGTCTAAATTTAAAATCCACCGTATTGATAGAAGGATTCCGTAAATGAATTTAAATTTTTCATCCCAAATCCAGAATACTTGTCATAAATATTTCATAACAATCAATCATCTATTCCTCGAAATAAAAATAAAAGAAGACAGCAGTGATCGGCAACATGGATCCTCATTATCCATTATGCTATATTAGACTAATCTCATATGTTTAAATAACTTGCCTTTAAGAAAATTAGAAGTTCTCGGAGATTAGAAGCTCTTAAAAGTACACTTGTCACTAGCTAGTCAAAATGAACAGACTCCTCACAAACATCGGAAAAAATCCCTCTTCTATCGGTCATTCTAGGTTAAACATTTCTCCTCTTCTTGCGTCCTTGATACTAAAATTTGTCTAAGGCTTTATCTATCGCACCTGACCTAGTGGTCAATATAGTGGATTGAGAATGTAAAGAATGGATCTTGGGCCTAACTCAACCCCAAAAGCTAGTTTGTAGGGTGATTATTGTCCAAGTATGGAAGTTCATGTTCTCATTTCATTACCAATGTGAGACTCTTAACACTCTCTACACGCCCAGATCCTCTTAACTGAAGCGTGAATAATATAATTTGGGGACGCAACATCGGTGAACATAGAATTATAATAGGTCAGGCTCTGATACCATGTAAAGAATGGATTTTGGGCCTAACTCAAGTAAAAAACTAGCTTATAGAGTGGTGATTGTCCAAGTCCATGTTCCATTCCATTAACGATGTTGGACTCTTAACAGACAACCTAAAATCTCATGTTCAAATCCCAACGGAGTAAAAAACACTAGGTGATTTCTATCGGTCCATATCTGCTATTCTAAAGTTCATATGTTTTTGCCTTTTTCTTTTTCCTTTTTTTGTGGGGGAAATAATTAATACTCCCTCTCTACCAATTTAAGTGTCTTAATTTGACTGAACACGGAGTTTAAAAAACAGATATTTTTGAATCTTGTGGTCCTTTAAATATTATGGTTTTAAATTTGTCATTGTCACGTAGAATGTTGGAACTATAGACTTACTAAATATAAAAAGAGTACGCTTTTTGGAACATATCAAAAGAAGTAGACACTTAAATTGAGACGGACGAATAGAGTAAAATTGATCAGTAATACTAAAAAAACAAATTAGCAATTCTTAGAAAATGAAAATTGCAACTTAATTTGTCCAGATCATAATAACAAATTGAAAAATGAGTTTTTATTTTTAAATGCAGATTGAAACAAAAATAAAACTTTGTTAAACCCAATTCAGAAAAATAGAAACCCATTAAATCAATGGAACAAAAGTTATATCTCGTGACACAAAGATAGCAATGTGTAACACTTACCTGCTATCATTTAAAATTGGCCGGCAAAAATCAATCGAAATTCAGTTCAATTTTGCATCTATGAATTCTGTAATATGTAGTGACAAATTTGGGTAAAATTGAAGATGGGTCTTTGATTTGATTTGATTTGAATATGGGCCCAAATACTGCAACCCAACCCAACTGGCCCAAAATAAATAGTATGTTTCATTTCCTAAACTTGTTACATTCTTCTGTCACAATTTTTTTTAGTTTCTCCAAAAGCAAAAAAAATCATAATTTCTTATTTAAAATTAATGTTAACTTTTACCTTTTTATTTTAATCTGAATGATATAATTTAAGCCACACATGTACTCGCTTTATAATTTAAATTTCGAGAGTCAAACTTTTAAGTTTTGACCGTGAATTTGAATATGAAATACACTCAAGGTCACACATGAACATAAAAAAAAATCGCGTACGTCAAACACACCTCAACAGAAATTGGGATGGGGAGTCTTGTATTGGACATAATGTGACATTACAAGCATGAACACGTGCTTGAAAAAAGAGGGATTGTTAGGCCACGCTTTCACCATTCGTAAATACACTCAAGGTCAAAATTGAGTTTTTTACCCTTCTTGGCTCATGTAACGATACCTTTCTTTTTCACCAAGTTTCTTGTCATGCAAACACCAAAGAGCATGAGATGATCGAGAAAATGTTGTGATGCTTCCCCACTAGGTGCTTATCGGTCGGTTAGGTTCAATTCGGTTTAGTTATCGGTTTTTGATTTATCAGCTTTTGATCCTTAATAGTTCGATTTCCGATTTAACCATTAAAAAGTGCTCCGCTCATTTTTTTTTTACTTTCTTGTATTTTCATTTGTTCATATATGCACTGCTTTCATGCATAAAAGTCCACAAATTACAAGACAAAACTATAAAATGCATTGTAGCAATCAAGCATCAAATCATCAATGATAATGAACTTTCAAATTGTTTGATGAATTCGAAACAATGAAAATACAAATGATAAGTGAATTGAGAATTGAGAGAATAAGTGTGCGTGCAGTAACAATTTAGAAACAGGGTTTGTATTTAAGAATTAAAATTTAAAGCCGCTATTATATAATTACGAATAAAAATGTAATTTTAATAAAAGCTTATTGGGTTATCGGTTTAACCATTAACTAAATCCTTAAAACTGGAACCGAACCAATAACCCAATATTTTTTTTTACAAAATTGTTTACAAACCATTAACTCAATAACCCGATACTGATAAACTAATAATTTTTTTATTGATTGGGTTTATCGGTTGGACCGATTTTTGCACACCCCTATTCCCCACACTATTATTTCCCTTATGCTAACTCAATCGACACCTTTCGACTTATTTATTCTTATTTTTATTAAAAATTATTTTACGATTAAATTTCTCTATAACAAAAACCGTCAAGGCTCTTTTGAAATCGATTTTTCATGTTAAATTATATTAAATATGTTTTATATAACTACATTTCGCTATAGCAATTAAAATATATCCAAATAAAAAATGATGTTATAAAGAGGTTTCACTCTGTAAGAATAAAAGACAGAGTATCAAAAGTCAGGGCATATTAAGAATCTTATGTAAAATATTCTTATAATTATGCCATTGTTGGAAAACTCAAGAGTACGCTTGCGAAACTTTTATAATATTATGCAACTTATAAGGAATTCTCTCATATTCCTATTGAAGTTCATGTTTGGGCACCTTATAAATTAAGATCTTCAATAACTCTACAAAAAAAATGATATTAAATACTTACTCTCTCATGGGAAAATGTGAGACTACGGAAATTCTTTTAAGGGTGTCATTATGGTTCATACTTACTCTCTCATAGAAAAATGTGGTTACCCCCAGCCAGCTCGGACGTATTGACATATCAAATATAGGTTGTAAATTGATCAAACTTTATACGGTCATACAGACGTCTGTTTTACCTAAAAAAAAATTTGATTTCGCGTATTTTTTCGATACGGGAGCGGCCAAACTGCTGAAGCTGTTTGATTCCGCCGATTTCTCCAAAAACGTCCATCTTGCCCCTCAATTTCTCTTTTCCCCCAAATCGTTACGTTTTTCCCATTTTCAAATCTAAATATCTCGCGATGTACAATAGATTTCAACGTAAAAATTTCGTGGCACCACGTCCGAGAATGTCAATTTCAGTATTGGAAATTCAATTTTAAAAAAAAAACTGGGCCCCGGAACCCGACCCGGAATTATATAATATTATATATTAGAAAATTAGAAAATTAGGAATTATATATATTAGGAATTTAGAAAATTATAAATTATATATATTATATATATTAGGAATTATATATATTATATATATATTATATATATATATATATATTTTTTAGTCCGATAGGATCGAACCTGGACCGAATGGGCCGGAAACCGATTTCTCAAATCACAGGGACCGAAGACCGGACCGAATTTCTCGGTCAGGTCCGATTTTTCGGTCCGGACCGACTTTTGTGCAGCCCTAGAGACGTGTGTGGATTAGAAAACCGAAAAGATATACCATTAACCTTACAAAAGTCTTTAAACAACCAATTAGTAAATTCCCTTTCATTATCACATTGAATGTTCTTAATTTCTCGTTCAAATTGAGTATGGATGAATGCTCTAAATGATAGGAATACAGAATAAACTAGACTTTTTAAATAGTGGAAATGTCCACAAAAATTAAAATAATCATCCAAAAATAACACATGATAATGGTGGCCTAAAGAGCTCGGAACGGGAGATGTCCACAAATCACTATGAATAATATCAAATGGCAACAAAGTACTAAAATTAGAGGCAATAAACAGTAATTTAACACATTTTCCAAGCGGACAAGAAGGACAAACATTAGTACTACACGTACTATTATACTCAATAAAATTATTATTTTTAAGAGAGGAAAGAACATACGCTCTCGGATGACCCAAACGTGCAGGCCATAAGAAAGTTGTTAAGGCAACAAACATTGATGGTGTAGCTTTTTTAGTGGTGGTGGTGGTGGTGATGGGATAGAGATTGCCCCGACTATCACATCTCATTAGAGGTATCCCCGCCGAGAAATCCTTCACAGAAAATTCAAAAGGGGCAAAGTTAACTGAAACCAGTTATCAGTTGTAAATTTCCGAATATACACTAAATTTTTAATTAATTGAGTATCATGAAGGATATTTTTCAAGGTTAAAGGTGATTTCATGGGAGATAAATTTGTGTGACCATAACTACGAATTAAAATTGAATTACCATTACCAACAATTATGCCATGATTTTTGCTCAAATTGAAATAAGACTAGATATTACCTGATTTGGATGTCATGTGAGAAGTAGCATCGGTGTCCATGTACTAATTTACATCCGAAGGATTTAGTCCAAGTGAATGCATCGTTGCCTCGATATTCGTATGGGTTCGGGCTGCTACTAGACTCGCAGCAGCGAAGGACTGCTAAGGCCTAGGCCCAAGCAGGCCAGGCTTAGTTCTGTCGACTGTTGTTGGTTGCCATTGGGCCTAACCCAAAATTGAGGTGGAAGACGTATCACGCGGAGTGGGCCACTGCCCATTGGCTCAACCCTAAAGCCATTATCTACTAGGCCAAGACTCAACCAGTGGTGCTGCGGCCCAGGCTCCTGCTGGCCACTGCCGCCACCTCATCCTCCGCCACTGCCACCACCACGGCCACCGTTGCGGTCGTCGTCGTGGTTTTTTCCACCATTTTTTTAATTTCGACCCTTTTGCCACCACTATTGTTATGATTTTGGCTAGAATTTTTTGAGAATGAGTGAGGGTCATCGGTGTCGCGTGATGTGGCCACCATTATAGCAGAATTAGCTTCGGTTGTCGCCTTTTTAGCCAACCTTGCTTCTTCTAATGTGAGCATGGAACGTGCTTGGTAGAACGACGTGAGAGAATTGCTTTGACGAAGAAGAGTGTCAACTCCATTATACGTCTCAAAGAGGCCTGCAACCATCTGAAGAATGAGACGATCATTTGTGATGAGTGCGCCGACGTTATTGAGTTAATCTGACAACTCCCTGAGCCTTTGACAATAGGCTAAGGAATTCGAAAAATCCTCCATATTTATGTGAGAGAATTCCTACTCAAGGTTTACGACACGAGAATTTTTGTTATTTTAGAATATATCACACAACTTATTATAAGCTTCCATTGACGTGACGTCAAGTTCGATAATTATATGTAAGAAGTCGGTAGAAATGGTGGAATAGATCCATTGGATGACCGTAGCATCAAGAGTTGCCTACAACTCAATTTCATCATTTGTGGTAGGCACCTTCTCCTTGCCTTTTCCCGGTTTGACGATGTGATGGAGGACACTATTAGACCCGCACGTGAATTTTAAATAATTATGCCACGTCGCGTATTGGATGTTTTCAATCTCAAAAATGATAGGGAAGTTCTTGATATTGGAGACTGCAAGGACATGATGAAATGTGTTCTTTATGGTAGACATGATGGAAGAACAAGAGGAGAATAGGGTTGCAGGAAAAAAAATTGAAGGGATGGGGTTTAATCGGCCGACGGCCGAGTTGGAGTAGGGCGGCGGAAGGGGAAAATATTTGGAGAAGGAAAAGTTTGCCCTAGACTGCTGATACCATGAAAGAGAAAAATCTCTTGATTATTTTCATTAATGTAATATGTTTATATACATGATATACAATAGTAGATCTAGCCTATAATCACGGAAATCAAATATACATTTTTCTAATAATAAAGATTACTACCATAATTACCTATGTACAATATCACTAAAAATATCAAGGAATATATATAGTATATTATGAATATACTATGTATATTCTATCATGATAGGGGGGTTTGGGGGGGGGGGGGGAGATGAGTGGAACTTCAAATGTCATTCATGTATATTCAAATTAGCAAACGAACTTAAAGAAGGGAAACAAAAGAGGGTGGTTAATTTTGAGTCCATTTTCACAGAAACCCAATAGAGAAGTAGGTCATGTCTTATTTTAGTGGTAGCTTTATATATGTAGATAAACAAAATTAACCTTATATGTATAGTATAATTTTTCATTTTTCGACGAATGAATTTGGATGAACCCACCCCTAGCTCCGACCATGAGCAGGAGTGGAGTAGTAAATTTATACAAATAATTCAAAAAAAAAATGTAACACCTGGAACTAATTGAAGCTCACATACTAAAGAATATCAAAGAAACTCACAGACTAAAGAATCTTACTGAAAGCTTATAGGATAGTTTGCAATATTCATAGCCACATATTGATTGGAACCCAGTAGTAAAAATGTCTTGAAATATTGATGGATTACAACATGCCAAGTAGACTAGACAATAAGGCTAATAGAATCTTGAAACCCAATGAAATTGTAGATAGAGATATCATAAGATAAGAAGTATTTCACTCCCTTCCTATATATATAGTTATTAAGCCCAACTGATCATATATCACCACACAACAGTCATAAAAAAAACACTTAATAATTTCTTCTTTTTAAACCATGGCTGCTTCTACAATGGCTCTTTCTTCCTCTACCTTTGCCGGAAAGGCAGTAAAACTCTCACCATCTTCCTCTGAAATCACCGGAAATGGGAGATTCACCATGAGGAAGACTGCTAGCAAGGCCAAGCCTGTTTCTTCTGGAAGCCCATGGTACGGTCCTGACCGTGTCAAGTACTTGGGCCCATTCTCTGGTGAGTCCCCAAGCTACTTGACTGGTGAGTTCCCTGGTGATTATGGATGGGACACTGCTGGACTTTCAGCTGATCCAGAGACCTTTGCCAAGAACCGTGAGTTGGAGGTGATCCACTGCAGATGGGCCATGCTTGGAGCTCTTGGTTGTGTCTTCCCTGAACTCTTAGCCCGTAACGGTGTTAAGTTCGGCGAAGCTGTATGGTTCAAGGCTGGATCCCAAATTTTCAGCGAGGGTGGACTTGACTACTTGGGAAACCCAAGTTTGGTCCATGCACAGAGCATCTTGGCCATCTGGGCTTGCCAAGTTGTGTTGATGGGAGCCGTCGAGGGTTATCGTGTTGCTGGTGGACCTCTTGGTGAGGTTGTTGACCCACTTTACCCTGGTGGTAGCTTTGACCCATTGGGCCTTGCTGAAGACCCAGAGGCTTTTGCTGAGCTCAAAGTTAAGGAGATCAAGAATGGTAGACTTGCTATGTTCTCCATGTTTGGATTCTTTGTTCAAGCTATTGTCACTGGAAAGGGTCCATTGGAGAACCTTGCTGACCACCTTGCCGACCCAGTTAACAACAATGCCTGGGCCTTTGCCACAAACTTTGTTCCCGGAAAGTGAATAATGTTGATCTCTAATCTTCTAAGTAGTATGAGATGAATCTATAGAAGGGGTCAATTTTTTTAAGTATTCTGGGTTATGGGTTCGGTAAAGAGATGTAATGTGGTGTAAATTGGCTTGGATTAATTAATGAAGAACATATGAATCTTTTCATATTTTATCTGGCACTTCCAATCTTTAATATTGTACTTTGTTTAATTAATGACTGAAAATACAGAATCGGAAATCTTTTTATAAGAAAAACAACATGTGGATGTAAAATTAACTGAAAATGTTTAGTGTTCACTCTCTTATTCTTTAATATTTCATAGTGTTTATATAAAGAGAAGCTAGGGTGTTTCTTTGTTCGAAGGGGAGTCTTGGAGTAACTGGTAAAGTTGATGTACCAGAAGTTTACGGGTTCAAGTCGTGGAAACAGTAAGATTAAGTACAATAGATTTTTGTACTCCAATTTTTTTCTGAACCACACGCATAATGAGAGTTTAGTAAACGACTTTTTTAACTGTTTGTATAAAAAGATTCTAAGCATGATTCTGACCAAACAATATGCTTTTCGATTTTTAGATATTCCGTGAATGGTATTTTGAATACTATCTTAACTTAGATACACCTATAGTGTTAAGGTCTTCTCTCTAATGTCAAATTACCAATTAGTTGTTATCTTAAAAGTAACTTATTTATGTCAATATATTTTTGCACCGTCAATGCATAAAACTTTATATCCATCTCTTCTAGCATTGGTAGCATATCTTTCTTCACACTAGCAGTACTCTTTCCTTCATACAGGGGTTTAATTTTGGATTCACAATGTTTTTCCTTGAAAGCAAAATGAAGGGCAAGAATGCTCTTCACCTCACAAAGGAAAGGCGTGTCCGAATCAATTTGTGAGCAGACTATACCTCCGGATACCTACTAACTTCCACAGATGCGAGTACCGAATACTCTTAATACCATCTTAAAGGACCAATCAGTGAACATATTCTCTTTTTTGGAACTTGCATTCTCAGATTTGCTAATAGTATATACATATTATCAGTTCAACCAAATTAAACTAACCAATATTTCAGCCCATTTATACGACAGGGGGCTAAAACTGGACATGAAAGTAGAAAGCAGATAGTGATAATGTAAAAGAGTACCAGTGGAAACAGAACACAACTTCTAACTATAGATTAAAAAAGGACGAAAAGGGGATTAACCATGTTAACAAGAGTTAAGAAAACAGACAAGACCACTAGCACTGCGTTAGCTCAGACATTCCTACGTTACATTTAACTCTGAGGATAAACACATAAAAGTACGGCCTCGTGGCATAGGGCAGCAGCCGGTCAAAGTCTCTTCAGGGATCGTGAACGATGGTTATTTCCACAGAAATAGCTCGAAAGGCCACTTGCACACTTATTACAAGACCCCGAAAAAACAAGGAGGCAGTAAGATTAGCAGCCGTTTTGCCACATCTGTTGTTGAGACTGCTTCGGCTGGCCTTGTGGGACCGCCAACAATCCATCCCGAAGATTTTGTTGCTGTTGTTGATCCAATGAGATACCAGCCTGAGAATTGTAGAAATGCTGTGTGTAGCCCCCCAAAGATCCATAGCTCTGTGACGGCTGTTGCCGGTTTTGTCCCTGAAAGCCATAATACGTGTTGGCAGGAACAGCTGACATTGTTCTTGAACCATGTCCATGAATCCATAAAGCTGAGTTCTCACTCTGAAAGAGGACGGAAACAAGAGTCAAATAAACGACGCACATGGCAAATAGAGCCAGTGACAAATTGAAATTAACCAAACAAAGGTGGAGCTTGATAAAGGTAATTGACCAAACAAAAACAGTAGCTATACTAAATGGTCATTTGAGACATTGATAACAAGCAATTTCTTGGAGAGAGTTACCTGCTGAAGAGACATCAAATGATTGGCATCCTTGTACTGACAGCTTAATAAATCATCGTAACTTAAGTTGGTGGCGGATGGAGCAGCAGGGGGGTTGATCGGGAAGTTCCCAGGGATAGTGTTGGTATTTCCAAAAGCACCATATCCAGAAGGAACACTGGCAGACTGAGGCAAGCTGCTGGCAGAAGCGCTATTCTTATATTGGGGGAGCATTGCCGCAAGCGACTGATGATAAGTACTGTTACCAGGAAATGCTTGTTGGAATGCAGATGGTATATATGGATAGTTCTGATGCATAAAGGGGTAACTAATCATGTTGGCAAACGGTCCTAGAGGAACGGTTGGTTGAGAATATGGGTGTACAGCTAGATGTTGTGGTACGGTAGGCCCTGTGACGACATTGGTTCCAGAAAGCATCTGCTGAGTAGGCTGCGCGGATGATGAAAACCCAACGGTATTCAAAGCCTGCAAGAAAGACCGATACAATCAACTATTACACACCATTAAAACAAGAAAGAAAAAAAATTATTGCAATAACTCTGAACGAGGACGTTGAAATTTCAAAATACACATTGTACGTTGGGGACTTTGAGAGATAAAAGATTCCAACTTTATTTCATTACTTCATTTATTTTATTAAGCTTAATTAATAACTTCATAAACACTTCCCTCCTATTCTTGATAAACTTTAATTGATTGAAAAAAAACGCGTGGGGGTGGGGGTGGACTTCTGGATATCCTTGGCTCCAAACAAAACAAAGCATGAATCAAAATATAAGGCTGTGTAATATAGACCCTTGCGGTCCGGCCCTTCCCCGGACCCTGCGCATAGCGGGAGCTTAGTGCACCGGGCTGCCCTTTTTTAAACCAACTTTTAGCTAGACCTGATTTTTCAAACTCACCTGCCTGGAAATAAACAAAGCACGTGTACATTTTAGCTCGAACAAAATGGTCAATTTTTCCCTCATTCAATACAAATAGTTAAGTCAATATATATGTCGGTAAGGGTACCAACACTACAGCTGAAGCGAGGATAGAACGACAACATTCTCATTATATATAAAAATTCAAGTATGATCTACTATCATCGATTCTGAATAAGTAGGAAACGCACATGTTTTTTCTAATTATCTATGGTGCTCGGACTCTTCAAAACTATCATCGGGTGCATGTCGGACACTCTAAAAGTAGTGCATTTTTGAAGAATCCGACACGAGTGCGGCAACAGAAGTGAAGAGTCCGCACAACTTAGCTAATTATACAACATGAGTTAGCACAAAATACGGTACTCCCACAGTCCCAATTCATGTGACACTTTCCTATTTAGCCACTCCCACAAAAAGAATGATACCTTTCTAATATTTAGTATGGAATAGAAGCGTAACGTGCAATGTTGATTAGATTCATGCAGAAAAATTACCTCAGGCATGGAAATTGTTGAACCACTGATTGATGAAATTGAGTTGCCATATTTTGAAGGCATTGCTTGTGTTGTTGAAAAAGGAGAATATGAAAGCTCAGACTCTCGACCAGGATGAACGTTAGCAGCCAACAAGGTACTCTGCAAAGAATTTGTGTAGACCTACTCGAACAAAAAATAGCAAGAGAAAATTAGGTACAACACATCTATTATGCTCTAGCAAATAATGGTAACTCGGATCAGGTTGGCATGCTTCTGTAGTACTCCCCGTCCCAACTTGTGTGAACGTGTTTGACTGGGCACGAAGTTTAAGAGAAAAAGAAAGACTATTTAAACTTGTGGTCTAAAACAAGCCATAGAAATTTTTGTGGCAATATATCATCTCATTAAGGGTAAAACGGGAAGTTTATCGTTAAACTATTACTAAATATAGAAAGATGTTCAGCCGAGTCTGAAAACAACCTCTCTACCTCACAAAGGTAGGAGTAAGACATGTGTACATCTAGGGGCGGACCCAGGGGGACTTCAAGGTATTCATGTGAAGCCCCCACAACATAATAAATGTGTAGTTGAGATGGTAGAAATCTGAATTTGTAACCCAATGAAGTCCGGTTCGATTCTCAGCAAAGACATTCTTTTCTTTCATTTATCATCTTTTTGCTTTAAAAAAAATTACTATTGGGGTTCCCTTGCAAGAGCTGGTGATACACGTTGGGGTTTCCACTTTAGAGTTTTTGTTAGGTTAAAAAAATTGTTTACTCCCATTGTTGAAGTGTTGGAAGAACTGAAATGTGATAGAACTTTAAATGGTGAAACAAAAGGTTCGTTATTGATGATGCAACAATTTGATTTTGTGTTCATGTTGCATTTGATGATTGATATTTTGGCAGTGACAAATGAATTGTCAGAAGCATTGCAAAAAAGTGACCAAGACATTTCAAATGCCATGAACCTTGTCCAAGCCAACAAGAATATGTTCCAAAAAATGAGAGAATGTGGATGAGAAGAATTTTATGACAAGGTTGTATCATCTTGTGGTAATCTCGAGATTTGTGTGTCTGACATGGAATCACGATATGTATAAGTCCAAACGTAAAGCTCCTTTTGTGACCACTTTGCATTATTTTAAACATGATTGCTTCTTTCATATCATTGATTTGATATTGAAAGAGTTGAATGAAAGGTTTACTGCTGAAAACATGGAGTTGTTGAATTGTCTTGCATGTTTGAGTCCTTGTTCATCATTTGAATCTTTTGACACTAAAACACTTGTGAGAATGCCGAGATTGTATCCAAAGGATTTTTTTGGATGTTGAAGATGAAGAATTGTCTGCCCAACTAGAATCCTATATTAATTGTGTACGGATAGATGATAACTTTTCCAATTTAAAAGGACTCTCGGATCTTTGCAAGACTCTTGTGCGAACAAAAAAGCACAAGACTTTCATATTTGTGTACAAGCTTGTGAAGTTGTCTTTGACTTTACCAGTAGCAACTGCAACTGTTGAGAGGTCTTTTTCAGGGATGAAATATGTGAAGGATGAACTAATAAACAAAATGGCGAACCAGTGGCTTAATGATTGTTTGGTTACTTTTGTTGAGAAAGATGTATTTAGTACAATTGTTGATTATGTAATACGCATCTTTTAATAAACGTTTATCATTATTGTTAGTATTGAACTTTTTTTTAATATAGTAGTATTAATATTGAATGGTTGAATGAATCCCTTGTCCTGGGTCCGCACCTGTGTACATCCTACCCTCCCCAAACCCTACTTGTGGGATCATTAATGGCTTTTGTTGTTCTTTTTGGGACAGGCTCAAAAGAAAAGAGTGTCACATAAATTGGGACAAAGGGACTTCGATAGAGGCACTGTAAGTGGAATAACAAGCATTCGGCCGATTGCCTCTTTTTAGTAAGTGTTAGTGTTCCAATAACCAATGCAAGGGCTAGTTCATTAGTTCATAATTTATAACTAACTCAAATATTATTTTATTTTTTTACTCAATTTCAGAAAAAATAAAATAATAAATAAAAAGAGTGGCGAAGTGCTACAAAAAGGGAGTAATTATTTTTTGACAAGCGACATGCTTCTTTACTTTGCTGTTTGGGGCATTTCAGAGTTCAGCTTATTTGGAACTTTTTGGATAAGATATTACTCCATTCATCAAAGAACACCAAGAAGACACTACTTTGCTATACAAAGTGCACAAATAGTTTAGCTACTTGGAGACGATTGAGGGTCATGTGAATTAATGCTATTATATGTAGAATTTCCTAGGTTATAATGTGAAAAGAAAAATTGAAACGGGAAACTGGATATGTTTTAAATAATATGAAGTATTCTAATGTTATGCTAAGGAATGCAGTAATTAGGAAAATTTCCATATCCTATTTCAAGTAGCCTAAACACCAACATAAGGACCCTCTTATTTGCTTCACAACCAATCCCAACAAAAAAGTTCTCTCTAATTGTTAAAAGACTAACCAATTAGTGAAAATACCAAAACATGCTATGTAGAGTGGCTACACAATATTACACGCCTATTTGAAGAGAAGTCATATGACTTTCAAAAGTTTTTAAGTCTTTACTTCTAACATAGACATACCAAAGCTCGCAAGCGCAATTGAACACCTAACCAGAAGAGATCCCTAGAATCATGCTAACCTTTGCTTATATATGCATCCCCTCCACGGAAAAGAAAGCCTACACAATCAGATAAGTCTATTTGATTCTTTCAGAACACCTTTAAAATATCATCCAGTGAGTAAAAAAGCAGATGGCTGTTTAGAAAGCCAACTAAACTCCATATTAAACGCCACTCTTCACTCAAATATACAGAATAGCAATTACCAATTAGGGGTGGCAAAATTAGCCCATGAAAACATGATCTCTGCCCAACCTGCTTAACTCAGCCCATCTAAAAATTGGAATGATAAGTAACCCAAATTAACACATAGAGACCTTATCAAAATATTTTTCAAAAGATATTCTTTATTTGATATGTTATATATAGTCATAATAAAAAAATAAAAAATTAGGTACTCAAAAATTTATAAAACAGAGAAATTAAAACTTAGTAAGAATTACGCGGGTTGGGTTATGACCCAATTTTTAGTCCGTTTCAGCCCAAGTAACTTTTGGGCAGGTCGTAACTCTTAACTCGACTCATTTTGATCCGCCCAACCGGCTCATTTGACACCCCTAACTGCAACTCCTGCTGCAGCATTTCCTTGTCTCATTCACATGTGTTACACTAAATTCATATTCAAAGTTGGGAATGTAATATTATCGAAGTTTTAACATTTGGGCAGAGGCGAATCCAAGATCTCAAGAGGATGAGTGCACCAACAACAACAACATACCCAGTGAAATCACACAACGTGAGATCTGGGGATGGGTAGAGTGTACGCAGACCTTACCCCTACCTATTTCTGAAAGACCCTCGGCTCAAGAGAAAAAGAAAGAAGTCAGCTAAGAACAAGAAATTCAAAGCAGTATGAAAATGGATTAACGAAAGTGGAACAGATAAAATAGGATAATCGATGTACAAGAAATACCAGATAGTAGCAAAAATCAAAGCACACGAAACTATAGAGCAATATTGCGACTACTAATATGAAAAGATAAGCGAGACTACCTACTAACCTTCTATCCTAATCTGAGTCCTTCATAACCTCATATCTAAGGTCATGTCATCGGTAAGTTGTAATTGTGTCATGTCCTGTCTAATCACATCTCTCCAATACTTCTTCGGTCTACCCTACCTCTTTTGAAACCGTCCATAGCCAACCTCCGCACTGGGCATCCGTCTCTCCTCTTTACATGCCCAAACCATCTCAGTCTCCCTTCCCGCATCTTGTCCTCCACCCAGGCCACTCCCACCTTGTCCCGGATAGCCTCATTCCTAATCATGTCTCTCCTAGTGTGCTCACACATCCAGGATGAGTGCACCATTAGAATTTTTTTTAAAAGAAGACGCAAAAGTGCAGCAAATTGGGTTTGATCCCTTGACCTTAAGAAATTAAATTCAGCACTTAATCAGTGCACCACTCAGTCTCATTTGACCATGGGTTCCTTCAGTTAATATTAGATATATTTTAAGAATTACATACATAATATACCGAGTTTAGTCGGGTGACCATGGTTCACGTGACCCATTTTTTCTACCTAAATTTGCCACTGCGTTTGGGAGGTGTTTTACAAAACTAACAACAGGTAGTACATCCCGAAGGAGAGTACATGAAACCATTTTATACTCTGAACAAAAGGCAGAAAAATATTCTTACTGTCTCATTTGAATAAGGAGCAAGATTTTGCACATGAGAACTCATCTGCGGCTGACTAAACGCTGCATTTAATTGTTGAGCACTTTCGTATGAATAGCCAGTAGCAGAGGACGGATATGAATAATGCCCATCACTAGTTTCTGCTTTCAGAGATTCTGGTTGTGAAGCAGCTGGCAATTCATAATTTCCAGGACTTGCATTATTTCTATGGAATAAATTACTGTCGGACTCAATTCTGAGAGTCTCATCACCATAGTATTCAGTAGCCCTGTAAAATAATGTAAGTTTAACGATTAAAGAACTAGCCTTTCCCATGATTTTGCATAGATTTTTCGTTTTGTATATCTATAGAAGAAAAAATATTTCTACTAAAGGCATACAAGTTACAAATAATGACAGAGAGCATTGTGTATTATATCTAGATGGAAAAAGTTACTACAAACAAAGATTCACTAATGAGAGAGAGTTGCAAGCTAATATTTCTACTATTTGATTGGCTAAAATATGGAACAATTCTTGTGAACCGAATTAGTAAAAGAAAACGAGATTGGTGGAAGGATAGTTGATAGATGTCATTTATTTATAAAAATGAGTAAAATGTATAAGTAACCGATAAAGAAGATAAACCTACGTGACAAAATAAATGATCAAAAAAATTTGACATCATTGCCCACGTAGAGGAAGAGGTAACCAGAGTATTCAATTAGCATATCATAAACACACAACTTCTGCAAATATGCAAATAGTTAATTTAGCAAATCAGCAAACTTAAAAGAAGGTAAACCTGGTGCCCAAGCGCTCAACTGAAGAACTGTCTGCATCTTTGGATGCATCTTCCAAGCTAGTTTTTACAGGGTCAGAGGCCAGTGATCCAGAAAAGGACACACCACCAAAGCTACCAAAACTTAGGTGTGAGCAATCAGCTGTTTGAACTTGAAGATGGTCTGGAATCACAACGGATGGACCGTCCCCATCAGACGGACCCCGATCATCCTTTACATTTAGTTGTTGCAGGTTCTCAGCAACTAATGAAACTGAGACATTAACATCTTCAACTGCCACAAGATAAAACAACGTTCTTATAAACAAGGGTAGTACTTTAAAACATTTGAAAACAAAACTACTGTTGTACCAAGGAATAATATTTACTTAAAAGTGCAAGTTGCGACAGCTTACTAGAGATTGCTACTTTTCTTGATAAAGCTTAATAGACACGGGTACTCTCAAGTTAAATATTTATTCCTTCAAATCTTGCGCCTTATTCTTTAAGTTGAACTAAAGACAAGAGATGCAGGATGAAATTCGAGAAAATGACAAAAATGGTCCCTTATGTTTGAAGGTAGGTTCAAAATAGTTCCTTAAGTATGCACTTAAGGATTTTAGTCCTTTAAGTCTTCGTAAATATTTACTGCTGTTAGAATTTAGGGAAACGGTGAAAAACAAAGATTTACATAAACATCAAGAAAGTCCTGTCAAATCCTAAAACATGCAACACAAAAACTATAGAATACACTAAAAAGATATAAAAAGAATAGCAGAAATTACACCTCAGGAGATGCACCAGACTTGGAAATAAATTAAAAATAGCATAAACTACAAAAATTGTACCTCTAAATGTGAACTCCTGCTAATTTCCTTTTTTTCATAATTCCCGTCAAATCTTACAGAAAGAGTTCAGCAAATATTTGATGAGGACCTAAAGTATTAACTTTTTGGCAAACTTAAAGGACCAAAATTCTTAAGTGCATACTTAAGGGACTATTTTGAATCTACCCTCAAACACAAGGGACTATTTTTGTCATTTTCTCGATAAAATGTATCCTAAGAAGCTCACCCATGCATGTTAACCCCCCCCCCCCCAGAAAGTTGTAGCTATGCTGGGATTTGTAGGTTGGAAGATGGAATTTATGTATATTGAAATGAGAAAAAAAGAAGCACTGAAAAGGGAGGAGGCAGGAGACTATATATGAGTGTTTAGAGAAGCCGGGCCCACATCTACTCAGTATTCAGGAAGATCCTCATAAAAGAAATTCGGCAGGAACATTGACAAAACAAACAAAAGTTGCCAGAAGTTTAGAGAGAATCCAATTATCCAAAACATTTAAGTTTCCTATACCACCTCCGTTAAACTCTAAGTTTCTCAGACTCGGGTGCGGGTATCCGATATGGGTACGTATCCGAGTGTCGGATTCGGCAAAATCTAAATTTTAGCATTCGGGTTGCGTATCCAGGTATGGATACGGGTGCGGGGATTCGACTAAGAAAATTCAAAATTATAAAAAGTAGAGCTATAAAAATATATCGTTGCTACTGTCTACCATGTCTACTCAGACCTTATCTTAAATCCATTTTATCTTTAATTTTGAGAAATCAAATCTCAACCCCCCCCCCCCCCCCCCATATTTTCGATGTACTCCGGTCAAAGTATCCGAAGTTAGTTGACCGTATCCGGGACGTATCCCACTCCCGTATCCTGACGGGGACGGCACCCAAAACGGAGAGTCCGCACAACCTAGGTTACACTAAAACACTGAGATTTATATATCCAATGATATGCAAATCTCATACCAAAATAAAACTTCCACATATATTCACCTTGTGGATGGTCAAAACTGTGATTCTGGTGCTGATATCGGTAGAGGTCATTGTCGTAGAGAGAAGCACTATCAGCATTATCCTCCTGCAACTTTCTACTGGAAACAGAACTAGCAAGATCTTCTTCATTAGCACTGTCATCTGCCTCTTGAGCCTCGTCCATCTGAGTTTGATGTTCAATTCTGTCAAAAGACATGTTAGATGGCTCAGGATGCGGCACGGAAACTAAGATAGCAGGCTGGCTAGGAACTAATGGTTTCTCAATTGAAGGCCATTCTTCATTCGCAGATGAATATTCCCTTGGTTCCTGATGTACCTCGGGAACCTTCGAATGATCATCAGAAAACTGCATATTACGATGATGTGATGCACCATAACTAGCCACTTTACTCTGTGGCTTACCCATCTTCACAATATCAGCCATTGATACTTGACCTGGCACCCCGCCCCAAGTAGTTTGATATCCATAAGAAGGCTGTGAAGCAGCTGAATAACAATCAACTACTGCTGGTGACAATCTTTTACTTTCATTTCCAGCAGAATCACTGCAAAACCATTCAAAGCATAAAAAGGAAATTTAAAAACAAGTCAAACATCACCAATAACATGCTCACTCTGCACATATGAATACATGTAGGAGTGGCAAACGGGCAGGTCGGATTGGATATGGACGGGTTGAAAACAGGTTAAACAAAAACGGATAACATATCTGATCCTCCCATATTAAACACAGATACAAAATGGGTTAACTGACGGATAATATCCATATTATCCATGGTTTCAGAAGTAGTTAGGTGAGAACACGTAAAAGCCAAAATAAGCGAAAAAAGAACTCATGAAAAATAACGGACAAATGGGTGTTGATAATATGGATGGATATCCACTTTTTAATGGATAAAATCGTTGTTTGATCATTTTTTTAAAAGTTGGTTATCTGACCCGTGTCTAATGGGTCAGATTGGATGGTTACTTATTTTTTACCCATTTTGCCAGCCCTAAATACATGTAATCCCTGAATACACACAATCCCTGAATAACTTAGTATGCATGGTTCAAAGCATAAATGATGAGAAAATTCAATAAATAATTTTATCTTTGATAAGCATATTCAACTTAGTTAATTGATTCGGCAATTACAGAATTGTCACCGCTAATTAAATTTTGTTGTTCAATTACAACGTGATTATGCTAAGAACTTCTCTCTAGTGGAAAAAGAAACATTAACAAACTTAATGAACCATACAGTAGGGTTCGAAAGATTATTACACTGTTACCACCAACAGTATCCGAAAGCAACTGATTGTCTTGTGAAAGAACCTAAACCTTCTAACAAGACAAACGGTACTAACCTGATGGCAGTTGGTCTTCTATCCGTGTTACTTCTTACAATTAGAGGGGTTGAAGAGAAAATATTTGTATGTGATCCACTCTCCTTCCTGTAAGCAGGAGCGGGCTTGGTAGACTCTGTCAGCGTTGGTTAGAAAGCAAAACAATCCAGTATCAGATAACATGACTTAAACATCTGGGCAGTCAAAAGTGCTTATTTTTTTCAAGAAGTGCTTATTTTAGAAAGCTGAGGTGTTTGGCCAAGCTTTTAGGGAAAAAATAAGTGTTTTTGAGTACTAGCAAAAAAGTTTTTCAGAAGCTAAAAAAAGAATAGATTTTTCCTTGAAGCACTTTTGGAACATCGGCCAAGCACAAAGTACCATTATTGGCAAAAGTGTTTTTCAAATTGGTTAGCCAAACAAAAACGGCTACTCTCCAAAAGTACACTTTCTAAAAGCACTTCTGACAAAAAACACTACTCAAAATAAGCAGATTTTAGAAGCTTGGTCAAACAGGCTACTACTCACTCTCTCAGAAGTTGTGCATTAACATGCATATACCTGATCCACCACGCCCAACATATCGTTCCCCACCAGCCCTACTGCCACGGCTTGGAGTGCTACTAGTGATCCAGGGCCTAGATTCAGTTGTATCCTTAGTCTGAACCAAAGATAAACAGAAGTAAAGATATAAATATGAAAAGCAACATAACAATCCAATTAAAGCACCTTTTCAAGGTCAGTGAAACATAAGTCACATATCAAATGGAATGTGTAATGCAGGGCCCTCAAGATTGTACCAATGTCTAGGGGTGGAAAAATTAGTCCATGAAAACATGACCCGCCCAACCTATTGAAGTTTGGGCGGGTCATTGACCTGCCCATTTTAACCCAACCCATTTCAGCTCATCTAAATGTTGGACTGATATGTAGCCCAAATTGACCCATAAAATCCTTGTCAAAATGTTTTCAAAAAGACATTTTTTTTATTAATTATGTTATTTATAGCCAACAACATTGGTCTAGCGAGGGTAGAGAGGTTGTTTCCGATAGACCCTCGGCTCAAGGCATGTTATATAGAGTCATAGTAAAGAAAACAAATAGTTTTAGTAGCAACAACAACATACCCAGTGAAATCCCACAATGTAATCCCACAATGTGGGATCTGTGGAGAGTAGAGTGTACGCAGACACTACCTCTACCTTGGTAGGTAGAGCGGATGTTTCCGAAAGACTCTCGGCTCAAGACAAATCATAAGCACAAGCAAAGCAAGAGAGGAAAAAGAAGCAGTAACTAACGCAGGTAAATAAGATAAACAAAATACACTACAGGTAAATATAGGTACTTAAAAATTATAAAAGAACAAACAAAGAAATTAGTAAGAATTGGGTGGGTTGGGTTATGACCCTCTTTTAGCCCATTTCAGCCCAAGTAACTTTTGGGCAGATTATTTATAATTCAGCCGATTTTGACCCACCCATTTGACACCCCTACCAATGTATATCAACTAAAATAAAAGTTGGAACATCAAGAATATAGAAAGCATGACTCTATAGATAGAAAGCCTGACTGTAATAGATATAAAGTTCAAAAGATTCAAGAAAAAAATTGGTTCTGAAATATATGTTTTAGTAATGATTACGAACCTCTTTTCTCTTTTCACGTTTGCTCTTCACCTCATGAAAAGGATCTAGTCAATTAACAAACTTCAAATTAGAAGGTGGTAAAAATATCAACTTACTCAAGCAGGGAAGATTGACAAAATATAATTAGGTTTTTAGCAAGATAACTATCACAGTATAAAACAGCGAAACCACAGGGAAAGCATGATTAGCAACAGAAATTCAAATTTTATGCAGATTAGGCATGCAATAGTGCTAAAATCACCAGCAGAATCAATCTGAAGCTTTTTCAGATCCCAACATGATTCTTGCCTAAAGTAGGGATGGAAAATGGTTAAAGAAAACATGTAACCATCCAATCCGACCCATCAGACATGGGTTGGATAATTGACCACTTCAAAATGAATCAAATATGATATTATCTCAAAAATGGACATCCATATTATCAATACCCATTTGTCTGCTCGTTATTTTTCATGAGTTCTTAAAAAGTAAGTCTAAGCTTATTTTGGCTTTTAGCTTGTGTTGTCCCCTGACGATTCCTGAAACCACGAAATATCCATATTATCCGTCGATTGACCCATTTTTTATCCGTATTAAATATGGACGGGTCGGATATTTTATCCGTTTTTGTGTAACCCGTTTTCGACCCGCCTTTTGCCACTCCTACTTAAAAGTTGTTTCCAAAGGCAACCTATATCATCTCAAGGTAAGTTCTAAATTATGTTTCAAGTATGGCATTTACAAATAGTATCATAATGCCACCTCCCATCTGACTAGCGAGCACAAAGTCGTAATGGCTCACAAATAGCTACATTTAGTTCATATGTAAATTATCATTGAGATTGGCAATCGACAATTACCAAAGAAAAAGTGAAAAGGTAGCCATCTCAAACTGAAATATGACAGGGTCCATTAAACATAAAGATGATTCAAGGATCAAGCTGAACACGATTACACCAAAACTTCTTCTAAAATTTTCAACATTACACCAAAAAATCAAATCTTGTACAGACCCAATAGCATAACAAATATGAAAACTTCACGTACACACAAACCATTGGATCAACTTTTCTTTCTTAGACAAAGCTTGAATACAAAGAGCATTAAACTTACACAAGACACCACAACAAGTATTTGAAACAAAGATAGCAATTTGCAAAGCATATAAAGTTAAATATTTTATTATTCTTTCTTTATCCACTTACTTGTGGATTACACTGGGTATGTTGTTGTTGTTGTTATGTACTAACTCTTACAACCCATACCTTCGTATTTGTGTGTGTGTGTGTGTTTCAAGAAAGCCATTGTTACTATAATATTATATCCTCTTGCCCAGAATGACAACAGAAGATAACTGGAAAAGAAAAGCGGTTACTTTACCATAAAACCTGATAAGTGGAAACTGTGTGCACACAAAACTACAGGACCAAATATTCCCTAATACCCAGAAATTAGATATGAAAAAGAACCAAAAAGGAGTTCAGCTTTAAGGGTTTATAGCGTAAAGCGACCTAGAGTAAGAAGCCTATTAAGGACTTCATTAGGGTACATTTAATCTGAAAACTGAAAAATTGCATGCACGCAACACTAAAGAACCAAACAAATCCCTAATACCCAGAAATTAATTACGAAAAAAGAACCAAAAAAGAGTTCAGCTTTAAGGGTTATAGTTTAAACTCAAAAGCACCTTGAGTAATAAGCCAATTAACGGCTTCATTAGGGATTTAGGGTACTATATAATCTGAAATTGGAAAAATTGCATGCGTACAAAGCTAAAATAACCAAAAATCCGCAACACCTAGAATTAATTACGAAAAAAAACGAGCTTAGTTTGAAGGGTTTATAGCTTAAACTCAAAGGTACCTCGAGTAAGAAACCAATTGACGGCTTCATTAGGGAAGTCTATAATCTCAAAACATAAAATTTGTATTTTTCATGCACACAAACCTACAGGACCAAAATTTACCTAATACACCCAGAAATTAATCACGAAAAAGAACCAAAAAAGAGTTCAATTTTAACGATTTATAGTTAAAGGGAAGTCTATTGACCTTCATTGTACTATATAATCGGAAATCTAAAAACTGCATGCCCACAAAACTAAAGTACCAAAAATCCCCAATACCCAGAGAGTAATTACGGAAAAAGAGCTTAGTCTAAAGGGTTTATATCTTAAACTCAAAGGGACCTTGAATATGAAGCTTCATTAGGGTACTATATAATCTGAAAACTGAAAAATTACATGCACACAACACTAAAGAACCAAAATTTCCCTAATACCCAGAATTTAATTACAAAAAAAGAGTTCAGCTTTAAGGGTTTATAGCTTAAAAGGAAGCCTATTAACAGCTTCATTGTACTATATAATCTGAAAACTGAAAAATAGCATGCACACAAACACTAAACCAAAAATTCCTAATACCCATAAATTAATTTAGCAAAAGGAACTCAGCTTTAAGGGTTTATAGTATATAGGGACCTTGAGTAAGAAGCCTATAGTATAAAGAGACCTTGACCGGGTCTGAATTTATTTTTTTATGCTTTGCTTGTTCGGAGCCGAGGGTCTCTCGGAAACCGTCGTTCTACCTACCAAGGTAGAGGTAAGGACTGTGTACACCCTATCCTCCCCAGACCCCAAACGTGGGACTTCACTGTAACAAGAGGATTGCTCTTGATACAGTGAAGAACAAGAAATGAGAGAGGAAGAGAGGAAAGGAAGAAGAAGAGAGAAATATTTTATTATATTGATTGATATCATCCGATAGACAGTGAATGGGCTTATAAGCCTTACAGAAGCTTCTCAAAACTACTAAAACTTAGGGGACTAGGATAACATAAAATAAATTTAGAAACTGAAAATGTACTATTGGACTATAAAACACTACTTAACAACTTAAGGGGGTAATTTAAATAAAAGAATTCTGGTCACAAATAGAATATTGTGACATTCCACCCTTCTTCAAATTTAGCCTCTTCCTCGCTTGGGAACAATTGCATAAATTTCATCAACGAATATAATAGATGGAACATTTTTCTCAGCTTCTTCAAAAGCCTTCATGAGATTGTTTTCAGCCCCCGTAAACTCCATCTCATCCATATCTTCGCCAATGTACCAATGCAAGAAAACATTTCTTTGAAACATAGCTGAAACAATCAAATACTAGCCATGATGAAGATTAGCCGCACACATCATATTCTTTGCATCCCACATCTGCTGTGTTAGCTCAGAAACAACCAATGCTCGATATTGCTGCGACCCTCGAGAATTGAGTGGAACAAATCCAACCATGAATAAGTGCAACTGTGAGACTGCATGAAGTTAACAATAAATTCATATGTTATCATGAAGCCTCCAGTTTCTGTTTGCCACCCTGTATCTGCTATAGGGCACTTTCCATCTCCTACCACATTGAACAAAAATTTGAGCTTCTGCCCTGTTGCCATTATTTTAGACGAGTGGCTTACAAATTGTGCTTTATCGAAGTTATTGGTGGCTGCCTTGACCTCAGCAATTGGAAAGTGACAACAAAGGTTTGATGGGAGGGACGAAGTCTGGAACCAGAGAAATCTCTGTAGCAATGCTAGTATTTTGAAGTATGTTCAATATCATGGGTGCATTGTAGTAAAGAGCATCAGCTATCACTTGGGCCAAGAGACACTTCAGATATGATTTCTTAGATAGACGGAGATGTTCAATTGTGATTCTGATATACGGCTCATCCCAGTGATCAATCTGTCCCTTGCAATGCTGGAATATAACTTGAATAAGCTTAGGTGTTGGCTCAATGTCACCATCCTCCAAAGTTTTATCTCCCATGACAGATGATATCATATTCCAAAGGCTTTGTTGATAATATGTATACTTACAAGTCGGAAAGTGAGCAATAAATATATAGTTGTCTAAAGGAACCAATATATTTGAAAATAAGTCAATAGCCCAGTCCCAGTCTACAAGCGCCTTCATCATCAATGGCCAAATACTCCACATTTCCATGGATATTGTTGGCGAAAAAATTGTCATATATGAAACTATCTCCAAAACCTCTTCAAATACCTTTTCTACTATCAGTTGAATGATCTCAAGAATAATCAACTTGTGAGTCATATAAGGCACCAGAAAGCAACTCTTATCACTCATAATCCTTTTACAATCAGGAGTGGAAACTTCCATCTGTTTGTTGGGTTCAATGCCTCCATTTGCTTCAATCCCCAGGGTCACTAAGAGAATACAACTAGCTACTAAGTTCTCCAGTGCATCAGTAGTAAATATCATTTTCAAGTACTCATCACTTACTATCTTGAGACAGGCAGCTACCAAAATCAGTACTACTACAATATTGTCCTCCAATGAATTGATCTCAACAATTGGGAGGATTACGAAGAGTAGTAAATGAGTCCTTCTCTGGAATTGTATCAGATGAAGTGGTACTCCTTGAGAAACAATCCATTCAACTCCATGTGTGATTCCTAGAAGTGTCCAACTTTGCAGAACAACAATCTCCACTAACAATGCTCTTTATTTAACAAGTTCAAAAGTTGTTATTGCTTTACTATCCCTTTTGACAAATAGAAGAGCACAGATCCATCTTGGACCCTTCTGGACAAAGCAACATACTATTCTTGCTTGAATTAACACATAATGACTGAGAAGACAAACAACAATACTAGCTGATAACTGCTCATTTTTTCCCATCTTTCTAATTAACAATATTGCTTTCTTTGGGTGACTAAAATATGGATCTGCTCTTTCTAAAAAGCTTTCCATTTGTGACTTCAGAAGTGGTCCCGAATATCTTATCAACTGTTTGTACAACCAAAATGCATTTCGCGATGCTTCCTCTTGAAAACATTCCCTTCACGACCTCTATCAAATAGTTTAGAGTACTTATCCGTCATAGAATTTTCCCAAAACATCTCAGCCAATTCTGACTCCATTTTCAAAGCAAGAAAATGAATAAAATGCACGAACTGACAATCAAAATAATTCACATACCCTATCGGCACACCAGCTAAAACATGAACATCTACGCTCGACAATTTATCGTTTGAAGGTGTAGCACTCTTACCAGCACTTCGCTTATGTTGCTCAGCTTTTTCCACAGCAAACTTTGCCCTCTCGGCTTCTTGGGCAACCACTTGTTTTACTTCAATTGCAGTTGTAAAAATTTTTTCCAAAATTCAGGCTTGTTATGGATACATCATCTAGAGCAATGTTGAAGTTGGTTGCCCTTTCTGTCAAAATCTTACTTATTTCTCTTATAACATTCTCTCTTTGGGTGATGAGCTGGCTAGCATTGTATTGAGCAACCACAGCCTTCAAAGTTTCATGAATGGTTGAAGGTAAGACTCTTTCATAATAGTTTTCACCAAGAGTTCGGTAAATAATGGGTAATTGGTCTGGAACTGGACGAGTGAGAACCCTAAGACCAATTTCTACCATCTGAAGATCACTTCCAACTTCATTGGCTTCCTCATCATCATTGTCATTAACAGATTCATCTCTGGTACTCGATAGTTCATCATCAGGTTTTTCTTCCTCTATTTTCGGTGACCGCTTGCGCTTCCCCCTAACAGATTTCAGATTCTTCTTTGCTGACTTTCCTGCAGCTTTGTCCAAGGAACCTTTGCCTTTGGAAGTTTTGTCCTTCGATTTTCGCTTCTTACTCTTCTGTTTCTTATCAGCAAGCAACGAGTCAGTAGTACTATGAGGAGATTTCAGGAAGTCTAACAACTTCACAGAGAGCTCATCCTTCTTTGATGCAGATCTACTAACTGGGATATTGAGTATATCACAAAAAACCAGTAGCTTATCTTTGACACACTTGTCAAGTCTCTCTTTGATTTTTGCCCTATGTTTCTCCTCATTTTCAACCCAAACGTATCCAGAAAATGCCCTATATTTTTCTTCAAATTATGTGTCTTTGTTTTCTTGACGTAAAGAATAATGTGAAGTATTTGTCATCTGGTTTTCTCTTGGACAACTTATATGCCACATTTGGGATATCCTTCAGCTGAGTACCTTGGCCCGTGTCCTCCCATTGTTCAATGAAGTTGAGCAAATTGTTCTTATCGACCATTTGGACTCCATAGTGTTCTGAAGCCTTAGCATCTTCAACTTCGATTTCAATTGGTACTTCTCTATCCCACCATGACTGCTTTTCATTTGGAATTTCAGTGTTTTTCTTCTTGGGAATTTTGTCGAACACCTGATCCGCAATATTAAAAACAACATTCGCCCCTTGATTTTCCATTTCTCTTTGGTCCTCTATTACTCCAGATTTGACCATTGCTAAGAGTGGCTGGCTTGGTTCTTCTAACTTGTCGATGTTGGCATAACCAACGTCATCTGACAGAACATTTCCTCCAAGGAAGAGCTCTTCATTTATTTGGAGACTTTTATCAAACACCTTGTCTACACTCGTTCTTCTTTCAATTTCCATGACTACACTTTCATCACAAGCATCTGAATGCTCAAAGCCTACATTGCTAAATGAAGCATATCCCGGTTCCTGCTGATTTTGAGCTATTTGTAACAAGAGGGCTGCTCTTGTTATTGAGTAATGTCCTCCTTCATTTTGGCTGGCTTGCATGTGAGTCATTCCGTCCATAATCACTTCAAACTTTCGATTAATTTCGCTGATTTCATCATTTTTCTTCTGTTCTACCGCCTCGATTCGCCGATTGGTTTCCTCCGTGAACATCGATAGTTGTGTTTTCAGCGACTGCATATCGTCGTGAAGGGTTTACATCTCTGGTGAGATGCTGCTGGCTCCTGATACCATTTGTAACAAGAGGATTGCTCTTGATACAGTGAAGAACAAGAAATGAGAGAGGAAGAGAGGAAAGGAAGAAGAAGAGAGAAATATTTTGTTATATTGATTGATATCATCCGATAGACAGTGAATGGGCTTATAAGCCTTACAGAAGCTTCTCAAAACTACTAAAACTTAGGGGACTAGGATAACATAAAATAAACTTAGAAACTGAAAATGTACTATTGGACTATAAAACACTACTTAACAACTTAAGGGGGTAATTTAAATAAAAGAATTTTGGTCACAAATAGAATATTGTGACATTCACTCGGTATGTTGTTGTTGAGTAAGAAGCCTATATACTCTGAAATTTGAAAAATTCCATGCACACAACACTACAGAACCAAAGAATACCCAATACCCAGAAATTAATTACAAAAAAGACTTCAGCTTTAAGGGTTTACAGTTTCAAACTGGCCTTGAGTGCTTCATTAGTGTACTATATAATCTGAAATTTGAAACATTGCATGCAAACAAAGCTAAATAACCAAAGAATCTTCAATACCCATAAATTAATTATGAAAAAGAACCAAAAAGACTTCAACTTTATGGGTTTATAGTTTTAAAACAGACCTTAAAGCCAATTAACAGCTTCATTAGGGTACTATATAATCTGAAATTTGAAATAATTCATGCAAACAAAGCTAAAGAACCAAAAAGACTTCAACTTTAAGGGTTTATAGTTTTAAAACTGACCTTAAAGCCTATTAACAGCTTCATTAGGGTACTATATAATCTGAAATTTGAAATAATTCATGCAAAAAAAACTAAAGAACCAAAAAGACTTCAACTTCAAGGGTTTATAGTTTTAAAACTGACCTTAAAGCCTATTAACAGCTTCATTAGGGTACTATATAATCTGAAATTTGAAATAATTCATGCAAACAAAGCTAAAGAACCAAATAATCCTCAATACCCATAAATTAAATGCAAAAAAAAAGGAGTTATAGTGATTAAAACTTACCTTGAGTAAGAAGCCTATTAACAGCTTCATTAGGGTCCATATTACATTCTTTAAGCATAGCATAGATCTCAACTTCAGGACAATTAACTATTTCCTTCAAACTTTGTATCATCTTTTTGGACCCAATTGGAATTCCAATACCTCCACTGTTTTTACCTCCTCTGCTACCCATCCTAGTAAATATATTCTTGGTGTTTCAGATCTATTTCAGTTGATTTTTTTGGTGTTGTTTTTGTGAAGAATCAAAAAATAAAGCTGGACGATATTTATAGTGGAACTTGGAAAACGAAATACTTATTAAATCGAAGTCAAAAAAGATATTTAATAGTTTAAATTGTGTTAGATATGAATTTTATTTGAAACAATATAAAAACATTATGAACCAATATTTCACTTTAAAAATACTTTAAAAATGACCTAAGTAATATTTAACAATAAATTATAAATAACCTCAACCAAAATTAAAATAAATTAAAAATGTTTTATTTGGGTTAGCAATAAGAAAACTATATTGTCTATACTATTAAATAAAGCACAAAAACCAACACAAAATTTTGATTGAGATTTCTATCATTCATAAGTATAAATACATGTGTGGATAAATTGTTATTATAATAATAAGTCATAAAAAACTTCATTATTTGATATTATTATCCAAAACAAAATTATTTACCATAAAAAACTATTATATTTGTTAAAACAATTAATTTTGAAAACAAATCAGTATTTTGTCTGTGTTTATTATTTAATCTTTTTAATTAATAAATAAAAATTAGTTACTTCCTTTCCTTGTATGTTAATGATGCTAGGAATGTAATAATACTCTTTTTAAAATTTCAAAATTAGTGTTCCAAGTTTAATAGTGTTGAAAGGTATAATTTTTGTCTAATAATTTAAAATCATGAATTAAAAATATTTAAATATTTATTATTATCAATACATTTTTGACAATAAGAACAAGGTAATGTATTAACACAAATAGCTAACTTGGATTTGCATCATTTGTGTAATAGTGGGAGTATATACATATCATTTTTTTAATAAGGGATATATCTATTTCATATTGCAAAGTTGAGAAATATATTTGCACATTTTTCCTTATAAAATTGACATATCCTAGCTATGTTTTTTTTGGATTAGTATATGTATTGAGTACAACAACAACATACACAGTGAAATTCCACAACGTGGATCTGGATAGGATATAATGTATACAGACCTTATCTTCACCTTGATAGGTAGGGCGGAAATTTAAGTGCCCTACGAGACCCTGAACCCCCTTCGCTACTGTGCTATAACTTTCGTTTAATGTATTGAGTGCAAGTAGTTAATTTTTAAAAGCTAATTAGATAGTTGTAATGATATAATTGGAATGTGAACTCATTATTAAATGGAGACATTATCCTGGCCAAGTGCATGTAAGACATTTTTTTTTAATTTCTATGATCAAACACTAAATCGACGTAAGCATACATGTTACTCCAATAGTTATATCTACCGGCAAACTTGATGTATAGGTCTCCCTATTCAGAACTTAAAGTAACTTCTCTTATGAGTTATGACAGAGGTAAAAGGATGGCTATTTATTGTATCGAGCCCTTAAGATCAAAATCTAAGTCTGTACTTTTTTCCCCGAATTATATGTACAGATACAACCGATATCTAGCTGATCATATGGCCCATATATCAGTAAGGCCCGTCCAAGGTGTGTTGCTAGATCTCTGTAACTCAATTAGCTTAAGTGAAAAGTTTTCTTCCACTGCAGGTCACAACATTGGATAGCTCTAATGAAACTATAAAAAAAAAGCTTGTCGAACACAATGTATATATACAAAGTAAAGCATTGTACGTAGCAGTAGCCACAGATTGCAGCAGTAAACATAGTTGTTGAAACAAAATCTCTTCAACTATCTCTTCAATAATAGATTGTCAGTTACAAAAGAGAAAAATGATCAAAATGGTCCTTAATGCATGGAGTTTATTTGTTTTGGTCCTTAATATTAATTTGGTCCTAAGCTATATTATATAGAGACAAATCATTAAAACCAAATTAACTCTCGTGAAAGCGAAACGTGACAAACACTTTTGGGATGGAGGGAGTATTTTACTATTTTTCAATTACTTTACAAACTTCAATTATTTTTAATTATAAGTTCGAAAAATATCTCAAACCATTTTTACAGTTTCATAAAAAAGTCCAAAGAACCCATAAAATTTAGATAATTTTCTAACCAAATTTCATTTTTTGCGTGGATTTCCTTCATATGGACTGATCTTTAATTTTGCCCCTCCAATCACAGTTTTATTCTGCATTTGATTCTCATTTAATGAAAATTTACGAGACAGAGTACCTTTTTTTTGCCCTATGGTAGCTCATTCAAAGAAACTATGATTTTTCGGGTAAAGTTATTTTGCCCTATAAAATTAGGTCATAGATTTAGACCGGAACTTTTTTTTTCGATGTCAGGTGTATTTCCACTCATTTTTTATCACTTAAAATGTCGGATGACAAAAATTAAAAACTAGCGATTTGAGAAGCAAACGTTAAAGACCATCCAAAATAGGGGCATTCGTGCGAATTTCCCACCAAATTTCCGATAAAAAAGGTCCAGAAATACGATCCTACAAACAAGCCATATACAGTAAGGCTCATTTGGTATGAGGAATAATGGATAATCAATGTCGAGATTACATTTAAGATAAGTTTATTCCATGATTGGTTGAGATAAAATCACGATACCACTAATTTCGAAATAAGTTATCCCAAGATTATAGTGTTCTTTTTCGGGGAAGGAAGGATGGAATAATTAATCTCGAAATAATTAATAGTGGATAACCTTCCCAACCAAACGACCCCTAAATAAAAAGCCGTATTATTAATTTATTTAACTATCTTAGAAGTCAATTTGACCGGGATAGTTAAAACCCTTTATCTCTCCTCACTCTTTTCTCTGCTAACCGTCACCGCCACCCTTTTCCCTCACAAATGAGGTCCGAATTAACCTTTTTCTGCAAAATAAAATCACATTTTTTTGCAAATACTAGTAGAAATACTAGGTTTTTGACTATAATACTGTTGTGAAATATCGACTACTATATATATTCACTCGATCAACAACCACACCAGCAACTGTTGTGATTTTGTAAAATCAAATCAAAGTGCAGTAAGAATATAACTAAGGAAAGAGGAAAGCTAGAAGAACTAACAGGTTTTCATTCATAGCTCAAAGCGTTGCTCCAAAGCCGTAACTAAAGCTCCCGTTTGACCATATATTTTGAACTTCAGACTTGAAGATTTGAGTTTTTGAAGTTGAGAAGTTGTGTTTGGACATATTTTTTACTTTAAAAAACTTTGAAGTTTTGTAAGTGAAAGTGAAATTTCATGGCCAAATATATATTCAAAGATGGATTTTCAAAGACTGATAAAAATATGGCTAAACATATATTCGAAGATAAATTTTCAAAAATTGATCAAATTTTATGGCCAAACTAGAAAATCGAAGATAGACATTCAATTTCACTTGAGGGGCTAATTTTCCAAAATAAAAAAACCAATCACAGTGGTAATCGATGAGAGTGCGCCTAGCTAGGATTGTGGTTGGTATCACCTCTCGTGCGATAGATGTGTGCCTTTGCCGGATGTTTATTCGCCCATCCTTCACATATCGATGACTAACAACCGGTATTTCATAATAAACCTGCCTTGATTGCATAACTAATGCTACATGCAACCTCATCTCAAAGAATAGGGAGTGAACGACCCTTCTATATATCTAGATGGGTGATGTATTTTGTTCAGCTGACTCAGTTATCTAAAGTTTTTCAAGCAACGTATACTAAACTAAGCAAGCTAGAATCTAAAGTAAATCTTTTTTGACATCTTTTTTCTGCTATGACCGCGACTTTGTTTGGTCTTCCTCTTTCCTTCCACCCATATTTCAAAGCTAGCAAAAAGTCCGAGCCTTTGGGATCTCTCAAGGAAGGCAATCGGTCAGTCGTTTTCTTCTGAAACTGATGCTTTGTACAAATAGCAGAATATTAGAATTAAACTTTACATTGATTGATTATTCTCGAAAGATTAGTGGCTTGGCCTAAATTCAAGAATCAGAAGTCTCAATCTTAATTGCGTGTATAGATAAGTGATTTGATATCATTTTATGTCTTGCTATTCATCTACTTCCACATGTTTCAATAAACATATGAATTCCATATCCATACAGTCTCCCTATTCAGAACTTAAAAACTAAGCTAAAGTAACTGCTCTTATGAGTTTTGACAGAGGTAAAAGGATGGCTATTTATTCATTTATATTGCATTGTATGCAGTAGATACCTGGACTTCACTATTTCGCACTTGCTGGAACAAAGATAGGTAAGTATCAAACGAATATAAATTCAGTTTGATTTTATTGTATCGAGCCCTTAAGATCAAAACTCGAGTCTGTCCCCGAATTATATGTACAGATCTTCGAGATGACAACCGATATCTAGCTGATCATATGGCTCATATATCAGTAAGGCCTGTCCAAGGGTGTGTTTAGATCTCTGTAACTCAATTACCTTAAGTGAAAAGTTTCCTTCCACTGCAGGTCAGAATACTGGATAGCTCTAATGAAAGTATGAAACTATCAAAAAAGAAGCTTGTAATACAATGTACATATACAAAGTAAAGCACTGTACGTAGCAGTAGCCACAGATTGCAGCAGTAAACATAGTTGTTGAAACAAAATCTCTTCAACTATCTCGACTGCCCAAGCTATCTATGACGCAACTGAGTACAAAGATTGTGCTTTTCCAGCTTATTATCTTCAAAACTGGAACGAAAGCTAAAAACTGCATCAGGACCAAAAATTGATGACCTCACACTTGGTTGACCTCGACACTTGCTGACCACAAAATATGCTTGGGCCTGTGCATAGCATGACCAACATCCCAGTAGTCAATAAACAATTTGAGAAAAGAATGCAAAATGGTGAAAGTATTAGGCTAAGGGTTGTACTGAAATTGATGGCTAAAAACAAATGAATTGTCTCAAGGTAATTGTACTTGATTCTCTGAACATTCTAATGCAAGAATACAAAGGCAAATTAAGTCCAAAACAGTTTCTTCACTACTATATTTGCAAACTGTAAAAAGACCTTAGGATCCCTTCCAACTTCTATGCCTCACTCTTGCCCCCTTCCTCCTTTTCCAGGCTACTCTTTACGTCACAATCAGCGATGTTCTCCGTCTTTCCCCTTTTCAGATCAGTGCCATTACTCGCCATTTTATCTTTCTCTAATTCTTCAGCAAGGTACAGACGAAACAACTCGCGCATGTAATACTCCATACGTTCCAAGATTTTGCAGGTCTTAATATCAAGGTCGTCAGAGGGGTCATACTCAGTATCTGAACCAAAGAATGTCAGTTCTAAATCTTTGATTAAACGCTTTGAAAGACTTTGAATGACACAATCATTCACCTTCTTTCCATCTTCCACTGTAGCTTCTGTCGACCCTATAGCACCACTCCGAAATAGCAACTCGCGGAAATGATCATCGAAACCACCTTTAAGGTTTTTGAAAATCGCATAATCATCATCGGAACTAGAACCATGTAATGCTTTCATCATCCTAATTGCATGCGCTACATGACGCTCGCGTCTTCCACAGTCACTCTTTTGTGTCTCTATTTCCTCTTGCAATGATGAGACAGACTTGGACATGCCTTTTCCCTGTTGGTCTAGTTTCTGAACGGATCCAGTTAATGCAGAAGTTGAGGCTGAATCTTTCTTAGAATTCTTACCAGTCATTGACTCCAGATACTCTCTGAATGTCTCTGATATATAAAACAAGAGCATCATAAAAGGATTAGTATATTTCAGATTCAATCTATCGAAGAAAATTATCAAGTCAAAAAGTAGTTCTTCATATTGTGTTACATAAGCCTAGAAGCAAATTGTTCAAATTAAAGATATCGAATGATTTATAAGAGTAAATTGATATTAAGATGAACCTATCACAACCACTTAGAAGGCCGGAGAGAAATTTCAAGCATATTATTACGACCAAACACTTGGTAAAACGAAAAAATTCTGAACTTGTGTGTATCATAACATTGTTAAAGACAAATAAATATGTATCTATATTTGCATGCACCCTAGGATATTCAAACACACATACATATTATAGTACCATGGAAAGGAGGCTATACCTACACCTTGCCGATCGCCATGCTTCCTTTTTAGAACATTGTTCTTCTCATCGGTTTTCATGCCCGTCGTGGTCTGGAATGACTCTGAACAAAAAAATAAGTATTCAGTGCAAGGATTTTTAGACATCGGATTGATCAAGCAGTCAAAGAAATTACTGTACGACAGAGCTGAGTTGCTGCACAGAGCAACAAATTTGGAGGGTCACTAACTGATCAATTGAAAAATAAAGAACTAAGCACTGCAGACATACATTAGATATCCACATACCTTCACTTTGTAGCTCGCGATCGCTCAATTTCTTCTCAGCTGCACTTTTACGAGTTCCTTTATCACCCATAGTCCTCCTATCCTCTTTGAATGTCTCTGACATTCACAAACAAGCACTTCAAAGGATTAGCATATTTCATCTAATTAATCTATGAAAGATAATTACTTATATAAAAAGTTATTGGCATTATGTTACAAATCAAATTCTTCAAAATAAATTAACAAATTAAAGATTTCAAAAGATATAGTATAAAAGTAGAAACGAAATAAAGATGAACCTCTCATGACTACTTCGATAGAAGGACTAATAAATGTTTTGTACTATATGAGAGAAACTTCAAGCCTATACCATGATGAGCAAACACTTAGCAAATGAATAACTCAGAAGTTTATTATATCATCAAAATGTAAAAGACAACTACATCTCCAATCAATCACATGCGTTTGTCTATAGATAGAAGGACTATTATATTTTTAGTACTATATGAGAGAAACTTCAAGCCTATACCAAGATGAGCAAACACTTTGTAAATAAATAACTCAGACGTTTATCATATCATCAAATTGTAAAAGACAACTAACTCTCCAAACAATGACATGCATTTGTCTTTGGATACTCGAGTACAATACACATTACATTCACATTAAGAATAAGCAATACCTTCACACTGCTCATTGCCATGCTTCGTTATCAGAACATAGTTCTTCTCTGCAGTATCTTTCTCAGTTTTCATGACAGTCAGGGTCTGTGCAACCTCTTGGGATGACTCTGAATTGAAAATAAACAACTTTATTAGATGAATTTGTAGAAACCAAATACATCAATCAGTCAAAGAAATTACGAGGTGGGAAGAAAGATAAATTTTATGATAATATATGCAACAGAGTTGAATTACTACACACAAATAAAGTGGAATTCAGTATTTCATCAATGGAAAAGAATAGAACTAAGGCATCCATTATGTGAAGACACATACCATTTCCTTGTACCTCACCATCATTCAACTTCAGATTTATCTCAGTATCAACATCCGCCATTGTCCGCCGTGACTCTGAAGTCAATAAAAGTTACTTGTCGTAATTAACCAATCAACATAAATTCTCTGTTAACTTCAGTTCATAAGAAAGACACTGTTACATATTATTTGAATTAACTTTTCGACCAAATCATTAGGAGCGTCAAGGGGGCAGTGCGGATGGGCAAGAAAGTCCATAATTAGGACGAGGCAGGGCAGAGAACATTTATCAGGTGTTACAGTATGAGTTGAAAAAAAAACATACAAACAAATAGAACCATCCCAAAAAAAGATCAAAAAGCAGGTGCTCCAGTTAACTTGCTAAATCATTAATGACAGCAAGACAGGTTGAAATCATGCAAGAATTCAAGGAGAGATAGAGATGAAATATCTTCTATCGAAATCAAATTCATCGTCGTCTTGCTCAAAGAACCAAAGAACTTTCGCGAAGAAAGTCACTAGTACATCTATATTTCTTTTTTTATTCTCATGATCCTCAATGAATCAGCCTCACCAGTTTGCCTACACAAGCTACCACATAAACTTTTCTCAGACTAACTGGTCACTGAAAAATTGCTTGTTATATTTCTTGATGTCTTTCTTTAAGTTCCGATTAATTTTTCATACAACTCTATATATTATTTTTTTGGTCTCGCCATGCAAAAAAGAGAAACAAGATATCCTATTTCACCTTACTTCAATGTCCAACCTTTTGTAACAAAGCAGATTGTTGCTTCATAAAAGCCTCAATATGCTGATTTCTCCACTCATATGTTTCTAGCTTCCTCATGATATCTAAACCCTAATTAATTTCATCAGGAGTACATTATACATGATTGACCTTTAGCACCATTACTGGAATATTTAACCAGCAAACACCTGAAAGTGCTACCAGCATATCACTACATGTGAGAAGTACAAAGGTCATTGGTGCATTTTTCCCAACAACAACAACATACCCGGTGAAATCCCATTAAGTGGGGTCTGGGAGGGGTAGAGTGTACGGAGACCTTACCCCTACATTGGCAGGGGAGGTACCATTGGTGCATTTTTCCCACTATCATAAACGTAGGTTCTCTATGTAAAAAATTAATGATATTTTGTATCGCTTTTATGAATAATAAGGATTTTAGAAGTCTAAAGTAGAGTAGGAAATGACATTTCCCCAACCATGTTTTCCACTTCCCATTTGAAATGCCCACGTCTTTCAAGAGAAACAACAACATGCCCAGTATATTTTGCACAAGTGGGGTCTGGGGAGGAGGGTGGAGTGTACCTAGACCCTACCCTACCTTGGGAGGTAGAGAGGTTGTTTCCGGTAGACCCCCGACATAAGGACAAGCAATTTTTAAAGAGCTTTCCCTCTTTCCCTTCAATCCAAATCGGTAACAGATCACGCGATCTGTTACACGTGATTTAACATCTCTCAAAATCTGAACGGTATAACATATATTTTACTAAACGGCAAAACATTAATCTAATAAGATACATACCTAGAGCAATACGTTCACGTCGTTCCTTTTTCCTTCTAAAAACAAAAGCATGCACGAACAATATAGCAGTAGCAACACCAATATGTCCACGCATCTTCTTAATATCTTCTTGAATTGACGTTGTTGATGTTTCGTTAATTAGTCCGTTAACTGCATTTTCGATAGCCATTTCTCTCAGTTGAAGCAAAACAAGAAGATAAAAACACTTGATTTTACTAGAAAAATATAAGAGACGTGCGTAATAATAGATTGTCAGTTACAAAAGAGAAAAATGATCAAAATGGTCCTTAATGCATGGAGTTTATTCGTTTTGGTCCTTAATATTAATTTGGTCCTAAGCTATATTATATGTTAGAATATTCTAGAATTAATTCCATTATTATAGTAATATTGTGTAGTATCTTATATTAATGTAGTATCTCATATTATATGGTAAGTAGTTTAATGTATAGAAATATTTTTAAGATTATTCTATATTCTTCCTAGTTAGTGTAAAGATGTATATATTCTTACCTAATGAAATAAAGTCTTTTGAGGAAAATATTCTATCATGGTATCAAGAGCTTAGGGAAAAGATTCATCTTCCTAACACCAAAATTGTTTTTCTTTTTATTTTTTTTTCGAATTTCGTCTCCTCCAAACCGAAATTTTGAATTTTTTTTGTTCCTGTTCATCGTGTTTTTGTGTTTTTCATCCAACTATTATCAACATGTATGAATCCAAATCGTTTTATCACCCAACCCTCACAGTTTCCAATATCAAAACTCATGTTCCCATAACCTTACAAATGGAGAATGTGCATTATGCTTTCTGGGCGGAACTTTTCAAAATATGTTGTCGTTCTCACCGGGTTCTTCACCACATCATTTCCCCGGAAAAAGACAAAGAAAAAGTCTTGACAACGGATGAAGACAAAGAATTGTGGGATGTCCTATATGCCATCGTTTGGTCGATATATTCAACAATATCCACGGATTTGTTGCACACGATCATGGAAACAGATTCTAAGGCAATTGATGCTTGGAATCGATTACGGGACATTTTTTATGATAATCAAAATTCCCGTGCAGTTGCTTTGGAACAAGAATTCTCCAGTGTTGATATGGATCCTCTCACAAATAACAGAAAAGGAAAAGGATTCCTAAACATGGTATAAACCTAATATGCCCGGATTCAAGACATATTTCAACAAATCTCCACCTTGACTTGAATCCTCTCACAAATAACAGATGTACCAGATGCACTATTATAGTGTCATATGTACTAGACTTCTTCTTCCCCAGATTTTGCCCCTCAAGGGGCAATCAGCAACTCCTAACATTGAGCAAGTCCAAACAGTGTTGGAACTTGCTATGTGGAGCCGGCTTTTTGAATATATCAGCTGGGTTATCAGCAGTACTCACTTTATTCACCTTGATTCTCTTCTCACTTTTCAGAAAATGATACCTCACATTAATGTGCTTAGTCCTCTCATGATGTACTTGATCCTTGGCTAAACAGATTGCACTGAGACTGTCACAATACACTATGGTCTGATCCTGATGTAGACCCAAATCGCTGATCAATCCTTTCAACCAGATTCCCTCCTTGGATGCTTCTGTTAATGTCATATACTCTGCTTCTGTAGTCGACAAAGTCACTGTAGGTTGCAAAGTAGCTTTCCAACTGACAACTGAACCACCAAGAGTGAAAACATAACCAGTAAAAGATCTTCTAATGTCAACATCTCCAGCATAATCGGAGTCTGAAAACCCTGTCACCAAACACTCTATATCACCTCTATAAATGAGACCAACATCAGACGTACCTTTGAGGTACCGAAAAATCCTCTTCATAGCTTATCAATGCTCTTTGTCAGGCTCACTCATAAACCTGCTAACAACACTAACAGATTGTGCAAGATCATGTCTAGTGCAGACCATTGCATACATCAAGCTTCCTACTGCACTAGCATAGGGAAATCGAGACATGTACTCCTTCTCCTCAGCTGATTTAGGTGCAAAGGCAATAGACAAATGTGCATTTGCAGCACTGGAGTATCTATAGGCTTTGTTGTAGACATGCCAAACCTTGACATAATCTTCTGAATGTAGCCCTTCTGTGACAAGAAGAGCTTCTCTCTGCTTCGATCCCTATAGATCTCCATTCCCAAAAAAATTTGGGCTACACCCAAATCCTTCATATCAATTCCAGTGTAATATGCCAAACCACGGACAATTGATGCATCAAACTGAAGCCACTCTGAATAGCCATACTTCTCAGCAAGTGAGAATAGTTGCTTGGTCGGATAGTCTTCTCCCGAGGCCCCAAGTTTCTCTTCTAACTTTTCCAGGAGTTCAAATGGCGGGAGTTGTAATAGCTCTTCAATACCTCGACATATCGCAGATCACGATCTTTCCTGATATCATCCGTTAGAATCTTTCCGATCTTGTCTATAATGATGCAAACTCTACCAAACGTGTTTTCTGGAACGGAATAACATCTCAACACTTCTTGCAGGACCTTTCTACTGGAGACCTTAAACCCAACATCTGATGTTGTGAGGCCTATGCGCTTGAAGAAGGTAATGATTGAAGATATCAGCTCCGCTTCAGCCGTTACATCTGGTACACCAATTATATCCATATTCCATTGGTAATGTTCACGACGTCTTCCCCTGGTCATCCTCTCATAACGCCAGCACTGTCCAATAGCAAACCATTTTAATGGAAGAGATGCAGATTTTCCTTTCTGTATCACAAGTCTTGCCAATGAAGGAGTCAGCTCGGGCCTCAATGCAACTCGACGGTTTCCCCGGTCCTCAAAACAGTAAAGCGATCTCTAATTTCCTCTTCGGCCTTCTTAATATAAAGAGCCTCTGACTCTAGCATAGGAAAATCAACCTCTTCAAACCCGAGTTACTGCGATACCTGCAAGTTCTTGAAGAGCCAATCATGGAGGCACGTGTCTTCGTGAGGAAAATCTCGTACCTTTGGAGGATTAACATCGATTTTACGAGCGATGTCGTGTTCAACCTGGAGTGCGATCATGAACCGGACTGTTCGAACATTCTTATTCGCCGATGATTCTGTTGAAAGAGTCTTAACATTGACCATACCTTTTTTCCATTCAACCTCTGAGGAT
Organism: Przewalskia tangutica; assembly: GCA_029844215.1. NCBI lineage: Eukaryota > Viridiplantae > Streptophyta > Magnoliopsida > Solanales > Solanaceae > Przewalskia > Przewalskia tangutica. Next base: position 2,982,596 of record CM056719.1, read on the forward strand.
ACAACAACAACATAACCTGATAACGTAGAACCTTGAAAGAAATATAAGGTACCACTTTTTATTCCCTTCAGAACCACATTCGAATCCTTGCAGACATATAGAACTCCACCTCCACCTCGAAAACTGAACCTCTTGCTATCTAACATGCTCAATGATATCAGATTCTTTGTCATGGATGGAACATGCCTGACGTCATTCAATGTGCAAAATTTACCATCATGTGTCTGAATTTTAATAGAGCCTATCCCAACCGTTTTGCAAATAGAACTGTCAGCCATAGAAACACTGTCACCATCCACTTGCTCATAGGTTGTAAACCACTCCCTGCGCGGACATATATGGTAAGATGCTTCTGAATCGAGGATCCACACATCATTGTGATGCATGTACTCATTAGCAACTAGAGCAACATCATCTTCAGAGTTGGTATCTGCTACAGCAGCAGTACCTGTCGGATTATTCTGCTGCCTCTTCTACTTGGGACAATCAGATTTTCAGTGTCCTTTTTCCTTACAGTAGTTACATACATCATTTGGTTTTGGACCTTTAGAAAACAGTTTCTTGGACTTCTTCTCCCCCGGATTTCTATGTCCATGACTTCCACTGGCTACTAACCCTGCAGCCTGATTATCTGCACCTGTACCAGCCGCCTTATGGCGCAGCTTCCTAGTATGGAGAGACGATCTCACCTCCTCTAGAGACATAGTATCTTTTCCAACAATGAACGACTGTACGAAATTTTCGTACGATAATGGTTAAGATACTAACAGAATCAATGCAGCATCCTCATCCTCAACTTTCACATCAATATTACGCAACTCTAACAAGATTGTGTTTAGTTGATCTAAGTGATCTCGAAGAGGCATACCTTCCTGCATTCGTAGACTGAACAAACGTTGCTTCAGAAGCAACTTGTTGGTTAAGGACTTCGTCATATAAAGACTCTCGAGCTTGACCCATAGACCCTGCGCGGTTTCCTCAGGTTGCTTGTTCAAAGAAGTTCGTCATTGGAAAGTTCTTGAACTTCAAGATGAGCGATGTCAAGCCTGTTGTCAAGCAAGTGGAAGAACTCCAAGTCATTGTTCATGAGTTAGATGTTGAAGGTATGGGTCTTAACCCGAATTTCATTGTTGGTTCTATTATTGAGAAATTACCTCCTTCTTGGAAGGATTTCAAAATTTAATCTGTCGCAGACATAAGACCGTATGGCAGTTAATCGGGTGACCACATCCTTGATTATTGAATCAAAGGATATACCGAACCCTTTAATTAAGGGAGTACCCAAAGATCAAGAGTTCTGTCGGTCTAGGGGAATGGGCTTAAAACTCAAAAAATAAGAACTGATATGGTGGATGCCCAACCTAACGGGCTGGAGATCCCAGAAATTAGGTTCAATGGGAAAACTAAGTCGTAAAAGTTCAGCGGAGCGCTTCGGGGGAAGCAAGAGCACTTCGGATAATGTTTCTACATAGAAACATGAATCCAAGGCCGTTCCGAGATAGACATTAAGTGCTACCTACAGAGTGGGTAAATGTTAAGCTTCCAAATCCTTTGATGACCCTCAACAGTTGAGGTTAGGTTTGGGGAACATTAATGGCTCCTAACGCTTGTATAGCGGGGTATTGCAGGATATCTTGTAGGATACCACCTATTTAAGTGCGAGGACATGCTGCCTCAATTGAACGCACTTAAGAATCCAAGAGTGTCCACGATCCATGACGGACAAACCTTAAGAAGGATAGAGTAAGGAAAGGTGTTGTGTTGGTACCGTTGTCTTGGCTTACACTAAACACTGACGGTACCGTTATCGTAATCACCGCGCAGTAAGTAAGTCCGATGGTATTCTATTATGGAAGATTCAAAGCTACGGCTACCTATTCAGATGCAACATCGATCTGCCAGAAGATTGCTAGAAAAGTATCATGTGCGTGCGCCAAAATCTCTTCCAAGAGGGGATTGTTAGAAATCCATTAAACGTGAAATAAGTTAATCCTATTAAATTATGACTCGAACAATTGGGGCCTCGCACGTCGGAGACGTCGTCTCCACACACGTGCACATGTTGTACCAAATATCGTAAATTTCTTTAATGGAAGAGATATTGGTACGTATACAAAATGTTTGAGACATAAGATGATAGACGGTTATTGGTCAAGTAACAATGGTTTCATGTTGGTAAATGAAGGAAGAAGTATACAATGTGTAAAATATGTATCGAGTCAGAAATCACCGCGGAGCCGTGAAGGGCCGCGACGCAAGTCAGCCAGGGCCGCAGCGCTTGGAGCGTCACGGCGCCTCCTCCCAAGGGTCGCGACGCTTGGAACGGTAATTCACTGTGAAACCACTGGAGTTGAAGTGTCGCGGCTCCCTCCCGGAGGGCCGCGGCGCTCAGGTTCCATAAAGACCGTTGGAAACGAAATGAAACTGATTTTTGGGCTGACTTTGGAGCATTAACTCCCCATTATTTGGCTCATGAATTCAACCATTATTTGGCTGAATTGTAACCTCAAATTCATTGTCATTACATGGCACTGAAGGCCATTATTTGGCTAATTGAGAAGACATGTTCATCACACTATAAATTTATGTCATTGGATTAATTATAATACACACAAAAATACTCGCATACTTGTATGGTTTTAGATTTTCTGAAATATCTTCCTCTCTTGCAATCTTCACACACTCAAAGAACCTTCTTTCCTAAGCGAACACTTGTGTCTCCTTTGCTCACTTGTTTGATTGTTGTTTTATCTTGAGAGATAAGTTGTCAACACACCGTTAAAGGATTATACGAGGCAATATTATCTTAAGGAAAGATTGAAAATCAATCTGACTCAGCAAGCCATTTTACTTGTTCTATTTCCAAATTTCTAAACAATGTGTTGTTGCTATCAAGGTCTAGAAGCTTGTTATAATTGGAGCAATCACTAAAGACGGACTCAAGAACGCAGATTTAAGACGGATCAATAACCAAACTTTGTTGTGGTTGTCACAACTCTTGTTAGGCTTCAAGCGTATTGTATTGTAATTGTAATTGTTTATCCTTTCTAAACACTGGTGGTAATTGTATAATGTTCCCGTATATCCATTGTGTAACTCACAGTATATACCCTTAGTTATGAACTTATTAATAATGATCTTTCTTAATTTTTAATTAGTGATTTTAAATATTTTTTCTTATCTTTATAACATAAAAAATAAAAATATTGAATTTCTTACATAACTTTTAGTATTTGTATAATCAAATATACTATAACAAATACCGCTACAACGTACACGTGTATTGTAACCATAGTTATATTAAAAAAAGATTAGAACAAAGTCACAAACAAGGCTTTTATAGAGAAAAAAAATTGAATGTGCTTACTTCTCATATTACTTGACCACTTTTTCTTTTAAACGTCAATCATAAATAAAAAAAATTATTTTACTATATCACTCTTATCTCTCTCCAATTAATTATATTCTAATCAATATTTGTTACTTTAAAAAATAATTAACATCAAAGACAAAGTAGGAAACAATTAATTAACTCTATCTTGTTTTTTGAAAATGATCAAGTAATTCGATTAGGATATTTTTAGTAATGTGGTCAAGTAATATGAGACGAAGGAATAATATATAAGATACTCCCCTTGATAAAAAAAAGAGTGTACATGTAGCCTTTTTTTAGTTAAAAAGAGTGTCCACTTATCAAATCAAGAAATGATTAATCTTGTTTTTTCAGATTTGTCCATGTTAAGTAAATAAATACTATGTGATTAAATTTCAATACATATTTAATTAGAGACAGTTTAATTAAATTATCTATTTTTATCTAGGAATTAATATTTTCTTAAGGGGTGTGCAAATGACTAAGTGTCCATTCTTTTTAATGTGAAGGGAGTAGTATTAGTGGCAAATTATCCATATGTACCTTTTACTCTATCTATCCCAAAATACTTATCGCATTATAATTTTCAAAAGTCAAATTATATGAACTTTGACCAACAATTTAAGTTATATTTTTTTATTATATTAATATGAAAAGAATTGCAACTTATATTACTTTTCGTAAAGTTTCCGAATATTAAATTTTAATTTTAAAATATTAAATTAATCTAATCTCATTTAACTTTGAAATATAGTTAAATTAACTTTTAAAAAGAAAAACATCAAAAATATTTTGGGACGAAGAGAGTATTATAGTAACATATTTTATTTTTCTTGTAATATATAGACTTGATTATTTTTTTCAATTCAATTAGTTTTCTTTGACCTCCTCCTCGTCTCTCTCCGCCTACTATCTCCTCCTCCAATCGCCACCGGTGAGTTTTACTAAATGCACTTTTTTGTACCTTTTTTAAAATTTATTTTTGTTACTCTTCGTGTTGATTTCAATTTTATTTATCACTTTTCTACTCAACTAACATTGTTGTTAACTTTACCCTAAAATTGCATTGACTATGTTTTTTTAACCCGGGTCTATCGGAAACAGTTGTGTACATTTTAACCTTCCTAGATATCACTGTGTGAGATTGCACTGTGTATGTATCGGAAACGGCTTTGCGTACGTCTTACCTTCCCAGACCCCCACTCCCACTGGGTATGTTGTTGTAAGCCTAAAATATAAATCTAGGGTATTTTGAAATTATTTTAGGGGTTTTATTTTATCACATCTCTTTGCTGATCTATATATCCAGATCTAATCAATTATGTTTTGTTTAGGAAATCTATGAAGTCAATTAGGCAAAATTCTCTTTTTTGTTAATTTAAATTTTAATGTTTGCCAATCCGAACTTGTTTGGGACTACTGTTTTTTCTGTATTCATATTGCTTTTTATTGTTTGTCCTTGTGTCGAGGGTCTACTGGAAACAACCTCTTCCCAGAACCCACTTTGTGGGATTTCATTGGCTATGTTGTTGTTGTTGATCCGAACTTGTTTGAGACCGAGTTATAGTAGTTATTGTTGTGTTTTGTTGCTGATGTGTTAGTAATTTATTTTTTTGAATTAGTTTTTTTGGTGAAGAATTTAGGGAAAATGGAGATTTTTGTATTTTTCTGAGTTTATTAAAAGTGGGTTTTTAATAGAACATAGATTCGAGTTCCAGTAAATTCTTGTTATGTTGTAGATATGTTGCTCGGATTCTCAAAAAATGTATAGCCAGAAGCATATGTAGCCTTGTAAGATGGGGTTCAATTGAACCCCTAACTTTCGACGCTGAGCATAAATTTATGTGTAAAAAGTTAATAAAATTGTAATAAGTAGTATATATGAACCCAAACTTTAAAAATATAATGAGTTCAATGCTAAGAATCTTAAGATTGAACCGATAGAGTTTAATCTTGGATCCGCCTCTGTGTATAGCTTTCGGAGGACCCGATTAACATAGTGTTGGTGAAATAAATAAAGAGAAGTACACATATTAGAGGATTTTCTTTTTACTGTTTGCTTGGTACTAAGACCTAGTTGTTGTTGTTGTGTTGTGTGAAGTATTATGTATATAGTTTTGGAAATACAATTTTTTGAAATAGTTTATTGGTGAAGAACTTGGGGAAAATGAAGATTTTTGTTTTGTTTTTTTGTATTTTTCTGAGTTAATTATAAGTGGAATTTTGACAGAGCTTAGATTAGAGTTTCAGTAATTTCTCATTATGTTGGAGCTATGTTGCTCGGATCCTCAAAAAAATGCTCAACTTTTGGAGGATACGACACACACTTTGGACATTGTTGTGGTTGTTTTGTCTCTGAAGAGTTGTATAGTTTTTGGTTATTCAAGACTTTGAAATAGTCTTTTGGTGAAGAACTTAGTGAAATTGAAGATTTATGATTTTGTATTGTTCTAAGATAATCGTAATTCAGCTTTTAGCATGGGAGTTCCAGTAATGTCTCATTATGTTGGAGCTATGTTGTACGGATCCTCCAAAAATGCATAAATTTTGCAAGATCCAACACACAATCGGAGCATTTTGGAGGATCCGATCAACATATTGTTGGAGAAATAAATAAATAAAAGTAAAATACTTTTCAACATAGTGATACATAGGTAGTTTGAGATTTGTATATTGGTATACATTTGTCTTAGTTTTAGAATTATTGGCTGTTTTGGAGCAGACTTAGAACAGGGGGATTGAGCTTTCTTTTCATCATGTGGAAAAAGGATCAAGGCACAGTTGAAGCAAAAAGAATAGTAAAAGTGATACCAACTAGTTGAATTATGGCTTAATTGTTGTTATACTTGCATTATGTCCGTTGTTTGCCAAGAGTCCTTTAGTCTAGTTAGAGACTTATAAGTTAGTGAGTGGATGAATGTGATATTTATAGAACCTCTAGTATTAGAGAAATCGTAGGCCTTCGAGAGAAAATTATGTAATATTGGAACAAATGATCCCAAATAATGCGGAATAGATTTAGATGATTCGCATAGCCGCTTTATCCCAATAAAAAAAGGGATTCGTATTACCAATCCCAAATAGTTTTGGATATACAAAATTTTGAATAGGTATTTGGTGAAGAACTTACTGAAAATGAAGATTTCTGATTTTGTATTTTTCTAAGTTTATTGTATCTGACCTGTTAATATAGCATAGATTCGAGTTCCAGTAATTTCTCGTTTTTTAGAAGTAAACATAGACATAGTACATATATCTTTCATAAAATTGAAGATTTACATATACCGATATACGTAGTGAGATATATGTTTTTTGAAATTTGTATATTGGTATACATTTGTCATATTGAGTTTTTATTACAAAGAATTATTGGCTCGATTTTGGTGCCTATTGAGAACAGGAAGATTAAGCTTTCTTTTTCATCACATAGAAAAAGGATTAAGGCACAGTTCAAGCAAAGCGAACTGTAAACTAAAGGTGATGCAAGCTAGTTCAATTAAGGTTTAGTTGTTGTTGTTATACTTACATTATGCCCGTTGTTTGCCACTAGTCATTTTTAATCTAGTTAGAAACTTATAAGTTAGGGTACATATAATTGTGAGATTTAAGGAATCTCTAGTTGTAGAGAATGCTATTATGCTTTAGAAAGCAAATTATCTAATATTGGAGTTAGATGGCCCAAAAAGAGCGGAATGGATTTACATGATCTCGTATATCCACTTTATTTATTGAGAAAAAAAAGAATGATTCATATAACCGATCCCAACTAAGTTTGTGAGTTGGGACTAATGCATAGTTGATTCGATTGATTGATCAAGTACAAATAGGACTTATCTCAATTCTACATGTTTTGTGATGTGTATTTTTTGTTGTGCTCCGTCTATTGCAGATGGATTGGCAAGGACAAAAGCTAATCGAACAATTGATGCAAATACTGCTAGTGAGCTTTGCTGTAGTAGCATTCATTACAGGCTATGTCTTGGGATCGTTTCAAACTATGTTGTTAATATACGCTGGTGGAGTTGTCTTTACGGCCCTTGTCACCATACCCAACTGGCCTGTTTATAATCGCAATCCTCTCAAGTGGTTGGACCCAAGTGAGGCTGAAAAACATCCCAAACCACTGTCTGATAACTCCGGTTCCAAGAAGAAGACCACTAAGAATAAGTAGGTCATTTCACTGACATTTTACTTGATCCTTCTACAGAAAAATATTGTATGATGTATCCAATACAGTTGGTGGTTTCGGTATGAGCTGAACATTTTCTGTTGTCGGTGAATTTTGTCAGTGCTATACAATGGCTTAAGAAAGATTTAGTTTTGATATCGCTGTGCATATCTCTTTTATTATTATATTTTATATGTGAACTGCCTATTTATTTGCGTATCGTCTGAGAATTACCAGTCTCTATCGGAACACCACCAGTACTTGGATGAAAGGAGCTTTAGTAATACTAGTATCTTGTAGTATCTATTAGAATCTGTGAACATTGATTCCTGCAATACTCAGCCATAGTTTCTTCCGGCTCTTAGTTTGCCTCGACTTATATTTGTTTTTAATCCTAAACTCTGAACCTGGTTAAAATAAGGACTCCACATGTCAAAATAGTTTGGGAAAAGTTCAAATGTATCCTTCTTCTATTTTTCTCTTTTAGTTCCCTATATTTAACACAAAAACAACAGACCTAGTATATAATCCCACAACTATGGTCTACATTATACTTCGATTAAAATTTGATTTTTGTACTATTAAGAACCTACTGACAAATTATACTTTGGGAGAATTCATATTAATACTCTTAACATATTAAAAAGGGGGACTTATTCAAACCATGTCAAATGAATTTACTTTTTCACATCACTACTAGTTGCATAAGCTAAGCAGAAAAAGATATGGAATAATCATGTGAATGTTCATAGCATATGGATTAAAATTCCAGCATAAAATAATTTGAGTAGTAATGTGTAGAACGGAAATATAACAACAACAATTATTTGTTAGAAATCTGGAAATGATCAAGTATGAGGGTTTGCTGAGTCGACCAAATTCTTGATCTATTCTTAAGATAATATTGCCCCGTATATCCTTTCAACGGTTGTAATGACAACTTATCTCCCAAGAGAAAACATCAATCAAACAAATGAGCAAAGGGAACTCAAGTGTTTGCTTTGGAAGAAAGATCTTTGAGTGTTTTGTGATTGCAAAAGAGGAAGACAATTTCAGAGAATTGTTGAGTGTAAGATGTCAAGTGTGTTTCCAAATGAGTCTTGTGTCTCATTTTATAGTGTGTATATGATGACCCTCCAAATGGCTAAGTAGTGGTCATGAATGTCATGTTAATGCCTTGAATTTGGAGTTACAGTTCAGCCAAGTAATGACTGAATTCATGAGCAAAATAATGGAGAGTAAATACTCCAAAGTCAGCCCAAGAATCAGTTTTTAATTCACCTCCAACGGATTGAAATAATGAGAGCCGCGCCTTCTGAGAGGAAGCGACCGCCTTCAGCCTAGAACTCACTAGAACCGAACGCCAATTGTAGCCGCGCCTTCAATTCCGAAGTTACTGGAATTTAAACGTCAATTAAAGCCGCGGCTTCGTTGCCGCGACTTTACTGGAAGAGCCGCGACTTTCCTGCTTCGTGGTGATTTCTGATTCATTTCATCTTTACACATTATACACTTCTTCCTTCATTTACCAACGTAAAATCATTCGTCATTTGGGCAATAACCGTCTATTACCTTACGTCTCAAACAATTGGTATATGTACCAATATCTCTTCCATTAAGAAAATTTTGATCATTGGCACTACGTGTGCACGTGTGTGGAAACAAGGTTTCATACGTGCAGGGCCCCAATTGTTCGATTCATAATTAATAGGATTTACTTTATTTCACGTTTAATAAATATTTTCAACAATCCTCTCTTGGAAGAGATTTTGGTGCACGCACATGATGTCTTTCTAGCAATCACTTGGCGGAACGATGTTGCATCCGGAGAGATAGCCGGAGCTTTGAACCTTCCATAGTAGAATACCATCGGACATATTTACTGCGCGGTGAACGTGATGTCTTGAACCGTCAGTGTTTAGTATATGTCAAGACAATGGTACCAACACAACACCTTTCCTACTCAATCTTTCTAGTGTTTTGTCCATCGCGTCGCGACACCTCGATTCTTAAGTGCGTTCATTTGAGACGGCCTGTCCTCGCACTTAAATAGGTGGTTTCCTACAAGGTATCCTGTAATACCCCGCTACACAAGCGTTAGGAACCATTGAAAATTTCACCAACCTAACCTCAACTTTTGAGGATCCTTAAAGGTTTGGAAACTTATCCTTTACCCCTCTTAGAGGTAGCACTTTTTGTCTATCACGGGAACGACCTTGGATTATGTTTCTTAAGAAAGACACTAGTTTTCCCATTGAACCTTATTAAAGTGATCTCCAGTCTGTAAGGTTGGGTTCCACTATATCGGTTCTTATTGTTTGGGTTTTAAGCCCATTCCCCTAGACAGACAGAATAACTGATCTTTGGGTATTTACTTCGTCAAGGTATCTGCGATATTTTTCTTAGATTTTATGTAATCAATGGAAGTAATACCCGAGGTGATCAACTGCCTAACAAACTCATTTTTCTGTCGAATATGACGATACTTACCGTTGTATATTGAACTTCGTGCCCTTCCTAGAGCCGACTGACTATCGCAGTGGATCATTACAGAAGACACGGGTTTATCCCAACATGGGACATCCTCTAGAAAACCATGAAGCCACTCAGCTTCCTCTCCCGCTTTATCTAAACCTATAAATTCCGACTCCATCGTGGATCGGGCAATAAGAGTTTGCCTAGATGATTTCCAAGATACAACTCCACTATCGATTGTAAAAATATATCCGTTGGTGGACTTGATGTCGTCGCTATCAGATATCTAGTTTGCATCGTTGTACCCCTCTAGTACCGCTGGATATCTTGAATAGTGTAACCCGAAATGTATCGTGAAATTTAGGAACCGTAGTATCCTGTTCAACGCTTTCCAGTGATCCCCACTTGGATTTCGAGTGAACCTAGCCAATTTATTGACTGCATGAACGATATCAGGTCGAGTGCAGTTTGTGATATACATCAGACTACCAATCACTTGCGTATATCGCTCCTGGCGTACGGGCTTACCCAAATATTTGTCAAGCTTTTGACTTATATCCAATGGTGTTGATACCGGTGAACTGTCGAACATCCCAAATTTCTTCAGTACATTCTCGATGTAGTGAGATTGAGATAAGACCAGTCAATTAGATGTCTTAGAGATTTTGATCCCTAAGATGACATCTGCAATGCCCATATCTTTCATGTCAAAACACTGTTTTAACATGTTCTTAGTCTCTAGGATTACTCCAGGACTGCTTTCAGTGATCATCAAGTCATCTACATATAGACATATCATGACGAAGGATTTGACATTTCCTTTCATGTAGACACATTTGTCACCTCCATTAATGGTGTATCCTTTTGATAGTAGAGTACTATCAAATTTCTCATGCCATTGTTTAGGGGCTTGTTTCAGCCCGTACAACGATTTAACAAACCGATATATTTTTGTCTCTTGTCCTGGAACCACATACCCCTCAGGTTGATCCATATATATTTCTTCTTCCAAATCACCATTTAGGAAGGCAGTCTTAATATCCATTTGATGTATTTCAAGATCCCGCAAGGCGGAGATAGCTATGAACATACGTATGGATGTCATTCTTGACACCGGAGTGTAGGTGTCGAAGTAATGAAGGCCCTCCTTTTGGAGATAACCCTTGACTACTAACCTAGCTTTGTACTTGTCGATAGAACCATCTGCCTTTAACTTCCGTTTAAGGATCCACTTACAACCCAACGGTTTGTGTCCTGGGGAAAGTTCTGCCAACTCCCAGGTGTGGTTATGCATAATGGATTCTATCTCACTTTCTAAAGCTTCCCGTAGCTGCTTCCGAGTTGACAATGTTTCGGCGATTGTCCGTGGTTCATCCTGAACCAAATAAGCTAAAAAGTCTGGACCGAAGGACTTGACCTTCCGTGCCCTTTTGCTTTGCCTTGGTTCCATCTCTGAATCTTTCAAGTCCTGAGAATTTGGAATACTTAATTCCGGATCATCAGCTACTTCAGAATTTACTAGATTAGAACCGTTTCGATCTAGATAGTCAGTGACTCCTAGTTCATCAGAGGTTTGCTCATAACTTCGTTTGCAAGAGGTTATGTTATTTTCCTTATATGGAAATGTGTCTTCAAAGAACCATGCGTTCCTTGATTCCATGATCGTATCTTCATAAATGTCCGGATGATCCGACTTGTGCACTATGAAGCGATAAGCACTACTGTTATTGACATATCCGATGAATATGCAATCCACAGTATTAGGTCCAATCTTGACCTGCTTTGTCATAGATACTTTTACCTTGGCCAGACAACCCCATACCTTCAAATACTTGTAGGTAGGTTTCTTCTTTTCCATAGCTCGTATGGAGTATTGTCTTTACTCTTGTGTGGGACTCTGTTAAGAATCTTGTTTGCGGTAAGGACAACTTCTCCCCACATGGTTTGAGGGAGGCCCGAATTGATGAGTAGAGCATTCATCATTTCCTTTAGTGTTCGGTTCTTGCGTTCAACAACCCCGTTTGATTGAGGTGAGTAAGGAGCCCTTGTTTGATGAACTATACCCGATTGGGTACAAAGTTCTTCAAAAGACGCTACATATTCTCCCCCTCTATCGCTACTGATAGTTTTAATCCGTCCGTCTAGTTGATTCTCAACTTCTGCTTTGTAGCGTTTAAATACTTCAAAGGTTTCATCTTTACTTTTTAGTAAGTAAAGGTAACAAAACATTGTATCATCATCTATGAAAGTCACAAAGTACTTGTTCCCCCCTCTAGTTTGAGCGAACTTTAAATCACATATATCAGTGTGTATAAGTTCTAGAGGAGTGTTATCCCTTTCGACGGATCTAAAAGGACTCTTGGAAAGTTGTCTCTATGCACACTTCACACTTACGTTGAGGGCTTATATCAATATACGACAATAATTCCCGCTTTATCAATCTTTGGATAGATTGATAGTTTACATGTCCTAATCTATGATGCCATAGATTAGATGACTCAATCAAGTAAGTGGAAGGTGCAATTTTATTGATAGTTGAAATAGAAGGCATTACAGGTGCAACATTGAACTTAAAGAGGCCTTCACAGACGAAGCTCATTCCTACAAAAGTTCTATTTTTAGTGATTACAAACTTGTTAGCCTCTAACACTAGGCTAAAACCAGCATTTACTAACAGATGTCCAGAAATTAAATTTCTTCGAATTTCTGGGACATGCATCACTTCCTTCAGAATCAGCTCATTTCCGGACGTCATCTTTAGGGTCACCTTTCCTACCCCCAACACCTCCGAAGAATATTTGTTGCCCATGAACAATTTCTTATCTGTGACTGGTGTATATGTGGAGAAGACATCTTTATTGGAACAAATGTGACGGGTAGCACCCGTGTCTAGCCATCATTGCACCGGATTCTCAACGAGGTTAGCTTCAAGAACTACCGCTGAGAACTCTTCAATCATATCGTTGACGAGCGTGTCTTCAACGATGTTAGCCTTGGCCTTATTCTCACATTTGAGTTTGCGACAGTCTTTGGCCATGTGACCAACTATACCACAGTGGTTACAATTTCCCTTGAACTTTTCAGTTGTTTGGGGATTTCCTTCCTTCTGGAACTTCCGCTTCTTGCTTGAGTTCCCTTTGACTTCCGTCAGGTTTGCCTTAGCCTCAGCGGGTTGTTTTCCCTTTGACATGACCTTCTTATTGTCTTCCTGAATCTGAAGTTTGACAATAAGTTCATCTAGGGTCATCTCCTTCGTTTTGAGTTTTAGATAGTTCATAAACTCAGTCCACGAGAGAGGCAACTTCTCGATTAATGCCCCAATCAAGAATTGTTCGTTGGGCTTTAATCCTTCTAAATTCAGGTGATGTAGAATAATTTGGAATTCCTGGACTTGGGATGTCACACTTTTGTTGTCCACCATTTGAAATTTCAGGAACTTCTCAATGATGAACTTCTTACTACCCGCATCTTAGGTGTTGTACTTTTTTTGAAGTTTGTCCCATAACTGCTTGGCAGTTTCAATGGTGCAATATATCGTGTATAGTGTATTGGACAAACTGTTTAGAATATAGTTCCTACACATAAAATCACCATGTTTCTATGCTTCGCGAACCATCCTCATGTCGTCAGCGACATGGTTACCTTGGCCCCATCCCGCCAAATTATTTGGCTGAGGGTCCACGTCTTCCCCAACTAGTGGAAGATCTTCGGTTAGGAAACGTGACATTCCCATAACCGTCAGGAAAACAACATCTTTTGCTGTCATCTCTTAAAGTGAGCACTCGTGAACTTTTCAGGACGTTCATAGTGAAAACCAGCAGGTGGTGGGGCAGTAGCGCCCCTTGAGGAGTTGCAAAGGCATTGTGAATGCCTCCAATATGAGTATAGTTGTTGTTGACGCCTTGGGTAGGAGCAAATGCACTATAAGTGCCCAGAGCAGCAATGGAGGCATTGGTTGTGCCAAAGGCAGTGGCGATGCCACTTGACGTACCAAAAACAGTGGCAGTGGCACTTGACGTGCCAAAAGCAGTAGTTGGGAAGGCATTAGAAATGTCATGATCAGTGGTGACACTAGGAGTGCCAAAAACAGTGGAGTTGAAGGCAGCGTTAGTGCCTTGAGTAGTGGGATTGAAGGCAATGGGATTGCCTTGAGCATCGGTGGAATTTTCAGTGTTGAATTGATCTTGTCCAGTCATGTTGTTGAAATAACCAATATTATCTTAAGCTTGTGAGTAGTAATGTGTAGAACGAGAATATAACAACAACAACTATTTGTTAGTAATATGAAAATGATCAAGTATGAGGGCTTGCTGAGTCGACCAAATTCTTGATCTATCCTTAAGATAATATTGCCCCGTATATCCTTTCAACGGTTGTAATGACAACTTATCTTCCAAGATAAAACAACAATCAAACAAATGAGCAAAGAGAACTCAAGTGTTTACTTTGGAAGAAAGATCTTTGAGTGTTTTATGATTGCAAGAGAGGAAGACAATTTCAGAGAATTGTTGAGTGTAAGATGTCAAGTGTGTTTCCAATTTGAGTCTTGTGTCTCATTTTATAGTGTGTAGATGATGACCCTCCAAATGGCTAAGTAATGATCATGAATGCCATGTTAATGCCTTGAATTTGGAGTTACAATTCAGCCAAGTAATGACTGAATTCATGAACAAAATAATGGAGAGTAAATACTCCAAGCGGCACCAAGAATCGCTTTAATTCACCTCAACAGTTGAAAGCGATCGAGCCGCGACCGCCGGAGAGGCGCGACCGCCGGTTCAATAACTCACCGAACTGAACGTCAATCGTCGCGGCCGCCCGGGCGTCGCGACCTTCAATTCTAGTGAGTTCTTGGAATTGAAACGCCAGTCGTCGCGCCGCCGGGGCGCGCGACCACTTACTGGAGGCGCGACCTCCGGTTTCATGGTGATTTCTGATTCATTTCATCTTTACACTTTTTACACTTCTTTCTTCATTTACCAACGTGAAATCATTCGTCATTTGGCCAATAACCGTCTATTACCTTACGTGTCAAACAATTCGTATACGTACCAATATCTCATCCATTAAGGAAATTTTGATCCTTGGCACTATGTGTGCACGTGTGTGGAAACAAGGTTTCCTACGTGCGGGACCCCAATTGTTTGATTCATAATTAATAGGATTTACTTTATTTCACGTTTAATAAATATTTTCAACAATTACCGTGCTTATTAGTCATATAAAAAAGTACATAATTAATACAACATTTGATTATTATGGTAAATAATATACGCATTAAATTATGCACCGGCCCCTTATCAGGTAGGAAAATAAAAAAAAAAGAAAATGTAAACGTATTCGGCAGGTTTCGAATGTGCGCGGTCAAAGCCCACATGATTTCTAGTCATGCCCGATAAATACTCAGCAACGACCACTTGATGTGCAGTCATCTTCAGCTGACCGTTAAAGCCACGTTCCACTAAGACCTCTTCTTCTCCCTAACATTTAAACTCTTTGGTACTCTTACGTGATAGTATTATGTAGTTTGACTGAATATATATTTAAGAAATAATTTTTTTTTTAATTTTGTGGTTTAAAATAAATTAAAAATATTTGTGTAGTTATAAATAATTTCGTTAAACATAAAATGTAAAATTTAAAATTAAATTATTGTCAATTAAAAAAATATATCATTCTTTTTAGAATCGACTAAAAACGAAAGTGTTGTCATATATATTGGAACATATGAAGTAATACGTTTTCTTGGATATATCATAAATGATGTTTCATAGTTTCCAACAGTGAAATATTAAAACATTCTTATATGTTCTATCATCCTATCTAGCAAGTTGGTCTTTATTATTATTGTTTTCCGGTGAAAATGATTTTAATAAAAATACAATTAGGCTGATGTGATGGGAGTTATTGAATGTGAAGGACAATTATGGAGATCTTTTGGGAACGTTAGAGTTTTCAGAATCACAAAACTTCTTGTATACGCTTACTGCATTTCTACCCAATACAAATAGTTCTCCACTTTTCAGGACTCTTGAACTCATAGGATCGGAAAGTGGAAGAGTCTGCGTGCCTTTTCAAAAAAGATTTTTTTTACGAGAACTTAAACATCACATCCTTTCAGTGCCAGACGTTTCATCATTTGATCATTAAATGTACACAGTCACTCAATCGAAGGCGCCTCTTATGAGATACTGATTGACGCCTACTAACAAGTGACACACATATAAATACAAACAACAACAACAACATACCCAGTGTAATCCCACAATGTGGAGTCTAGGGAGGGTAGAATGTACACAGACCTCACCTCCACCTTGGTAGGTAGAGCGACTGTTTTCGGGAAACTCTTGACTCAAGACAAAACATAATCAGGTAAAGCAAGCAAAGCAAAATAAAGTATGAGAAACAGTCAGACTCATACGAGAAATAAAGCAATGTGGACATGCAGATAGTAAAAATCAAATACGCAGTGGTAGCGCATTCTAACAACAGAACGCAGTAGCTAACAGGAAGTAGTAGCTAACACAACTAAATAAAATTAATAAATTACACTAAAGAACACATATCCATAGGAATCAAACTATAGAGTACTATAAGTCAATAATGCGTCTATAAGTGTGACAACAACATGACAAAATTGGACAAGTACATGGGTTTACAGGCTATTCCACCATCATTTTTTCTGGTAAAAATAACATGTATATTAGAAAGTTTTAGCTTGACATGTTTGGACTAACTTTCTAATAGCATAAATATACTTAATCCCAACTATTAATGGAGAATAATTTTGAACAATTTTGCAATGTTCGGGCGAATTTGTATCTTTTCTTACAAAAGAATAAACGGACGTTTGTTTCACAAGATAAGGTGGGATAATTCAAAATTAATTTTGAGATTAAATTTACATTATACTCAGAAATTAGTTTATCCCAAAATTATAATTCCAAGACTCTAAGTACTCTTCTAGAAGTGTTTCTCAACTTGAGAAACACTTCTTAGACCAAACATATACTTTTCAGAAATAGAAACACTTTTTAAAAAAACTAAAAAGTGTTTTTAGATAGAAAAAGAAGCAGAAACATTAATTTGGTGCTTCTCGAGAAGCCCTTTTTGCCCATTAAATGATTTTTTTTGGATCCATTTACTATTTCTTTTCACAAAATTCCTTTTAATCTCATATAATATCCTCATATAAAATAAAAATTTGAGAATGGGGTAGGGGTAGGTGTGGGTAGGGCGGGGGTAAGAAAAAAATTTCATATTTTTAATAATTTTTTTATAAAAGTAACAAAAAATATAAAATAGAAATTTGAGAATGGGGTGGGGGTAGGGGTAGGGCGGGGGTAAAAAAAAATTCATATTTTTTATAAATTGTTTATAAAAGTAAAAAAAATATAAAATAGAAATTTGAGAATGGGATAGGTGGACGGAGGAGGGGAGGTAAGATTTTTAATATTTTCAATCATTTTTTTTATAAAAGTAACAAAAATATGAAATAGAAATTTGAAGATGGGGTGGGGGTGGAGGGTATGTGGGGTTAGGGAGGTGGGGGGAGGGGGTAAAAAATTCATATTTTTTATAAAAGAAAAAAATATGACATAAAAATTTGAGGATGTGGTGGGGGTGGAGGGGATAGGTGTGGATAGGGCGGGGGTAGATTAGGACATATTTGAGTCATTGACTATCATATTGTCATTACATTTCTTATGTACAATATAATATTATTTTTTGATTAAATGTTGCAATTAAATAATTTTTTTTAAAAAATATTAAATTGAAAAGATATATTAATTTTTAGAAACATATGATAGAAAAGAATATTTTAAATAGTTTTAAATCTATTAAAAATAATATTCTAATAAATTTGCATAAATATGAACCAAACAAGAAACTGTTTCTGTTTCTCAGAAGTACTTTTATAATTATAGGCTAAATACCCTAACGGAATCTCTAGAAACAGTTTTTGCAGAACTACTTTAAAAAAACATAAACACTTTTCTAGAAGCTTGGTGAAACAGACCTTTTGAAATAATTTAGTTCTTGAACCTCTAAACATTTAAGTCAATATTTTGAGCATATTTCCCCTGGGCCCATTGCCAAAAAAAAAAACAAATATTCACGTTTAGCCACTTTGAAGCGCTGGTTCCACGCGATTCAGTTTGTGACTAATCATCATCTACCACCTTTAAGATCTTGTCATATCTCGCGGGACCCACGACAACTTTATACATTCTTCAGCCGCCATTTATTTGGGCTATAACTTCTTCTTCATCTGTGTTTTTGCCCTCCATTTTTAGCCGACCCCTTAAGGTTTAGCAGAACTTAGTATCTAATTTGTGCCACCAATGGCATCTTCAGCTATGGCTTCAAGTTCTACAACTTTCATCAATAAGGTTTGTGTTTATGTGTCTATAAAGAATTGAATTAAGATGCCCCTTTTCTTTAAAAATCAATAATTTATTGCATTTTGAGTGAATTTATGCTAACCCTTTTGCTGATTTTCTCTTATTTGCTGCAAGAAATGAAAGATTTATTCCATTTTGAGGGAATTTATGCTAACCCTTTTGCTGATATTATGTTATTTTCAAATGGAAAGATGTGGGTCTATCTTCTTTATGTTTCAATTGATGCTTTTTTGTTTTGAATGAATTTACGCTAACCCTTTTGCTGATTTTTTCTTCTTTTTGCACTGAAAGATGTGGGTCTATCTTCTTTCTGTGCCTATAAAACTATAAATTATTGAATTGATGCCCCTTTGCTGCAAAATCATTTTTTTAATTCATTTTGAGTGAATTTATGCTGACCCTTTTGCTGATTTTCTCTTATTTGCTGCAAAAATCAAAGATATCTTGCATTTTGAGGGAATGTTTGCTGATATTATGTTATTTGCTGCAAAAATCAAAGATTTCTTGCATTTTTAGGAATTTATGCTGACCCTTTTGCTGATATTATGTTATTTGCTGCAAAAAAATGAAATTTATTGCATTTTGAGGAAATTTATGCTGACCCTTTTGCTGATATTATGTTATTTTCAAATAGAAAGATGTGGGACTATCTGCTTTCTGTGTGTATAAATGATTCAATAGATGTTTTTGCGCTTACCCTTTTGCTGATATTCTCTTATTTTCACTCTATAAGATGTGGATCTATCTTCTTTCTGTGTATAAATGCTTGAATTGATCCCCATTCGCTGCAAAATCAAGACTTTTTTCCGTTTTGAATGAATTTATGCTGACCCTTTTACTGATTTTCACCAATAAGGTTTGTGTTTGCATGTATAAACGATTGAATTAAGATATCCTTTTGCTGCAAAATCAAGATTTCTTTCGTCTTGAGTGAATTTACCCTGACCCTTTTGCAGATTTTCTCTTATTTGCTGTAAAGTCAAGATTTTTTTCCGTTTTGACTGAATTACGCTGACCCTTTTGCTGATTTTCATAAATAAGGTTTGTGTTTGTGTGTATAAACGATTGAATTAAGATGCCCCTCTACTGCAAAATCAAGTTTTTTTCCGTTTCGTGTGAATTATGCTGACCCTTTTGGTGATTTTCTTTTATTTGCTGTAAAATCATGTTTTCCCCATTTTGAATGAATTTATGCTGACCCTTATACTGATTTTCTCTTACTTTGCTGGAACAATCAAGATTTTCTTCCATTTTGAGTGAATTTACGCTGACCCTTTTACTGATCTTCTCTTATGCTGCAAAAAATCAAGATTTATTGCATTTTGAGGGAATTTATGCCGACCCTTTTGCTGTTGTTATGTTATTTTTCAAATAGAAAGATGTGGGTCTATCTTCTTTCTGTGTGTATAAATGCTTGAATTGATGCCCTTTCACTGCAAAATTAAGATTTCCCCCCATTTTGAGTGAATTTATGCTGACCCTTTTACTGATATTATTTTATTTGTCTGCAGAAAGATGTGGGTCTATCTGCTTTCTCTTCACAATCTTCATTTTCCGTTCAAACTACTCGGAAAAGGGTTTTGAAGAAAATCGTTTCTGTGATGACACCTCAACAGACTGAACAAAAACCTGCCACCACTGGCTCAGTTTGTATTTCTGATTGTTTTGTGCTCTTTACTTTTAGTATTGGGAATTTTGATTTGGCGGATTTTGATTATTGGGTTTGTTTGCATACTTTTTTCTTAGGTGAAGACTGGGATGACTATGACAGAAGATATTAGCTAAGGCTTCTGACAAGACTGAAGTGAGCCCTGGTGACAATGTGTGGGTTAATGTTGATGTTCTGATGACCCATGATGTATGTGGGCCTGGCTCTATTGGAATTTTCAAGAAAGAGTTTGGGCAGAATGCTAAGGTATATGCTGGCAGTGGAGTAACTTTTTAGTGCAAATTGATTGTCTTGCAATTTTAATAGAGTAATTTTATTTTGCTTCGAGTACTTGGAAACTGATTCTTATTGATTTGCTACTTTGCTTCAGTACCTCGTTACGTAGCTCTATGCACAGACCAAAATTTCTTGGTGTTATGTAATGTGGAAATATGTGAATCAGAAAGTGAAGTTATGTAAAACTTTGCCATTGTGATCTTTGTAGTTAGAGTCTTAGGTTCCATTGGTTTCCGGTGTAAGGGGAAATAATACCATTGGCATGAAATTCTGCATAACTAACTACAGTATTTGTTTGCAGCATAAAATATGGTTACTTAGTCTAATCTCTGTGTTTGACTAATACACTGTTCAAAAGTTTGCATTACTAATGCCATATTTGGCTTTTGGTACTCGACCAATTGCATTATTAATAGCCTATAGCGCCATATGGATGTATGTATATATACGAATATATGTATTAGCAATACCTAGAGATTGCACCGAAGGGTATGGCCTAGTGGTCGATCAAGTTAAGAATCATGAGGTCTCACGTTCAAATTCCAGCAGAGACAAAAACTACTAGGTGATTTCTTCCCATTTGTCCTAGCCTTGGTGGATAGAGTTATCCGGTACTTGTTGCTGGTGAGAGGTGTAGGTATCCCATATAATTAGTCGAGGTGCGCAAGCTGGCCCGGACACCACAATTATTAAAAAAAACAGTATCTACAAACAACAATGCTTTTAAACTACACAATATCTACATATTAATGTTTGTATATTATTCTTTTTGATAAGGATTATCTGCATTGTGTGATTTTCACTGGGTATGTTGTCCTTGTTGTATAAGGATTATCTGCATT
Organism: Przewalskia tangutica; assembly: GCA_029844215.1. Classification (NCBI taxonomy): domain Eukaryota; kingdom Viridiplantae; phylum Streptophyta; class Magnoliopsida; order Solanales; family Solanaceae; genus Przewalskia; species Przewalskia tangutica. The sequence goes on from CM056719.1 coordinate 3,003,804, forward strand.
ATTATTCACAGAGTAAACTATCTCTGTATTGTTATTAACCATAACAATCTCTACAATATTAGTCTGTCGTTTGCCTCGAGGAGTTTGATGTCTAATCTACTGTTAAAATGTTTCAAGTCTAACCTATTCTCGAGATGTACTATGCTTTTAAGAGTGCAATGGCCTCCAATCATGGCATGATTGATTTGTATAAATGGGTTTAGCTGATACCTTAGTTCCTTTCTTTTCATGTTGTGCACCTATACTAATTTCCTGTTATGAGTAAACATCATATTTCATGTTTGCCTGGTTTTGACTTGGCACGAAATTTAAGAAAGTAAAGAAGACTTTCGAATCTTGTGGTTGTTACTAAAGATGTGTTGAATGTATCAAAATGTCCTTTAATCTTGTGGTCTTAAACATGCCGCGTGAAAAGTTGGAATTAAAGAGTTGTCAAAATAGGAAAGAGACATTCTTTTTGAAACCGACTAAAAAGGAAAGTAAGACAAACATTTTGAAAATGAGGTACTTATTATCAAAGCAGGCTAATTCCTTCTTGCTTTTAGCAAATGTATTGCAATCATATATTTGCTTCATTCAGTCATTGCTTTCATCCATCTAGACAGTTGGAGTAGATAAGTTCTTCTCCCTTATAAGGAAGCACAATATTTCCATAGATTACTGAAATGAATAATTCTCATTTTTCAATAGTATATCAGACTTCACGAATGTATTCTGGATGATAAAATTAAAGCCATTGATAGTAGTTGGTACTCAATGTCATTTGGTAAAAAAATGTACTTAATGTGATGCGTTTTAAAGTTTTTATGAAGTAAAAACTATGTTTCTCAGGCTAGAGCTTATTTTGTTGACTAGACGCATTTATTCGAATTATATTTCTAATGGATGTTTTCCTTAATTCAATATCATAGGTATGGGATCGTGAGAAGCTTGTCATTATACCTGACCATTACATATTCACAACCGACGAACGAGCAAACCGTAACGTGGATATCTTGAGGGATTTCTGCACTGAACAAAATATTAAGTACTTACAACAACAACATACCCAGTAAAATCCCACCACGTGGGGTCTGGGGAGGGTAGAGCGTAGACAGACCTAACCTCTATCTTAGTAGGTAGAGCGCTCCGGAGACCCTACCAAGACCTGCGTAATCACAATCAAAGCAAACGTTGCATAGCAAGATAAACGGTCAGAGACAATAAATTAAAGCTATATGAACATGCTGATAACAAAAAATAGAATACGCCATGGTAGCGCATTCTTGTCAAAAGAGAGCAGTAGCTAACGCAAATAAATAATATAAACAAAGTACGCTAGCGAAACACATAGCCGCAGAAAACAACTACATGGAATATAAAACAAACTTCTTCTATAAGTGTGATGAGTTAGTCGGGCCTACCTTGGTCACACTACAACTATCTATTTGTGGGCGTGGGTATGACTACACTCGACTATCTACTACCCTTCAACCCTAATCCGTGTCCTCCACAAACCTCTATCTAATGTCATGTCCTCAGTAAGTCGCACATGCGCCATATCCCGTCTAATCACCTCTCCCAATACTTCTTCGGCTTATCTCTACCCCTTCTGAACTCGTCTATAACCAACCTCTCACACCTCCGCACTGGGGCATTTGTGTCTCTCCTCTGCACATGCCCGAACCATCTCGACCTCACTTCCCGCATCTTTTCCTCCTCCGAGGCCACTCCCAGTCTGTCCCGGATATCATCATTCCTAATTCTATCCCTTGTATGTCCACACATCCATCTCAGCATCCTCATCTCCGCGACTTTCATCTTCTGGATGTGCGAAGTCTTGACTGACCAACACTCCGTCCCATACAACATAGTCGGTCTGACGACCGCCCTATAAAACATGCCTTTAAGCTTTGGTGGCACCTTTTTGTGGCACAAGACTCCAGATGCGAGCCTTCATTTCAACTACCCTGTCCCAATACGATGTGTGATATCGTCATCAATCTCTCCATTCCCTTGAATAATAGACCCGAGGTACTTGAAGCTTCCTTTCTTTGGGATGACCTGAGTCCCAATCGACACTTCCACTCCTGCCTCAGGGTCGCTCCCATTACTGAACTTGCACCCCAAATACTTTGTTTTGGTCCTACTCAACCTGAACCCTTTGAACTCTATAGTTTGTCTCCAAACCTTTAGCTTGACGTTCACTCTGCTACGAGTCTCATCCCTCAGGACTATGTCGTCTGCGAATAACATACACCATGGCACCTCCTCTTGGATTTGTCGCGTCAGTCCGTCCATCACCAAGGCAAATAGGAAAGGCCTAAGCGCTGATCCCTGGTGCAGCCCCATCGTCACTAGAAAGTGCTCCGAGTCTCCTCATATTGGTCGTACCCTGGTCTTGGCTCCATCATACATATCCTTGATCGCCCTAGTGTATGCCACAGGTACACCTCTAACCTCCAAACATCTCCATAGAACCTCCCTAGGGACTTTGTCGTATGCCTTCTCTAGGTCGATGAAAACCGCCTCTCTTCCTCTCCCTATACTGCTCCACCAACCTCCTAATAATATGAATGGCTTCAGTAGTCGAACGCCCCGGCATGAAACCAAACTGGTTCTCGAAAATAGACACACATCCTTACCCTCATCTCCACGACCCTTTCCCAAACTTTCCCCTATAGTTGTTGGAACTCTGGATATCTTTGTTTTTATACAACGGAATCATTGTACTCCACCTCCATCCATCTGGCATCAAAATATTAAGTACTTCTATGGCATTAAAGATCTGGGGAACTTCCACGTATGGCTATGTCCTCTAAGAATACCTTTCTAGTGCTCTGCTGAAGCTTTTACTTTGTTTGTCTTCTCTTAGCAAATGAAAAAACTAAATGTGTGATAAATATACAGGCTAATCCTGATTACAAGGGTGTCTGTCACGTTGCTCTTGCACAAGAAGGTCACTGCAGACCTGGAGAGGTGAGTAATCTTTACCAATATCCACACTGTTAAGACGTTTTAATATGTATTGTCATATGCTTTAACTTTATGAAATCCTTATGTTGTTCTCAGGTTTTGCTGGGTACAGACTCCCACACATGTACTGCTGGAGCGTTCGGGCAATTAGCCACTGGAATTGGCAATACAGATGCAGGTTTTGTGTTGGGTACTGGCAAGATTCTGCTCAAGGTATGTGATTCTTGCCTTATGGGATGCAGTTATGGATTCACAGTTGTGTTGTTTGTTATTGCCAATATGAAATTCCTATTTAAATATCCAGAGGAGCTTTATGTGCATTATCTACTGTTGCATAGAGGGGTAACTCACTTTCTTTTTGTTCTCTTGCAAAGACTTGCCTTTTATTTTTGGGCAGCAGATGACAGAGCTAAAGACTTAGAATAGTAAATGATAAGCTCATAAGCTCATAGAGCATGTCCTGTGCTTTTTTTTGATAAGGGTATACAAACCGTATACCAAAAGAAGAGAACCTACATCACAATGTGGTTCTCAAATCTCAACAAAGGAGGTCCAATCCTCTATACAAATAGGGACCTCGTAAATACACCAAAAAGTAACTAGAGACAAAACACTCCTATGGAATTTTACAAAATCTTGTTCCACCCCATCAAAAGCCCTCCTATTCATCTCTTTCCAAATGACCCACATGATTGCTAAGGGGGCAATCCTCCATTCCTTTGGGCTTCTCTTTCCTCTCCTATAAGCCCAACTTTGCAAAGCCTCCTTCACTGTGCCCGGCATCACCCATTGCATTCGAAACAACCTTAGTGCCACCCTCCATAACCGACTAGCCACCTTACAATGCAAAAGAAGATGATCAACATTTTCACCTGTACTCTTACACATAATGCACCAACCGACTAGCATGTCCTGTGCTTGTTCTCCTTTGCATCTAATAAGATGAATGAGAACAAGTAACTACATCACTTTCTTTTGCTTGAAGGTTCAAACTAGGAGTGGCAAACGGGCAGGTTGGATTGGATATGACGGGGTCGAAAGCAAGTTAAACAAAAACGGATAAAATATCCAACCTGCCCATATTTAACACGGATAAAAAATGGGTTAACCGACGGATAATATGGATATTCATTTTTAAAAAGTTAGTTATCCAACTCATGTCTGATGGGTCGGATTGGATGGTTACTTGTTTCTTAACCATTTTGCCAACCCTAAATGCGGTTCAATGCATGTAAAAGAAGAATAAAAGCAATATGCAACAAAAAATGTATTAAAGAAACATGGTGCAGACTTGATGATTTTCTATTTGAAGATTGAAGGATGAAGAAGAGCTGACAGTCACATGTGTCTCTTCTACATTTTTAACTTTTCATAGTTAAATAACTTCTCTGTCTGCTAATGTACGTCATCTATGAAATTTAACATCTGTATGATGCAGGTGCCTCCAACTCTGAGATTTGTAATGGACGGTGAAATGCCCGATTACTTGCTTGCTAAGGACTTAATTTTGCAAGTAAGTTTTGTTTGATGCTCTATACTTCATTTTTGTGTGCTGTTATGATTTGTTATGTCTGTTGTTCTGTGTCTCTACGACGTTGTTGGATTGTAACAATTCAAAGTTCAAATTCTTGTCCTTTTCTTAAAAAAATGCAGATTATTGGTGAAATTTCAGTGGCCGGTGCTACTTGTAAAGCAATGGAGTTTGTTGGCTCAACTGTTGAAAGCTTGACTGTAAGTTTTTTTTTATATTATTGATGGACGTAAGAGAAAATGACAAAAATGGTCAGTTATATTTGGTAGTAGGTACAAAAAAGTCTTTTAGTGAGCACTTTTAGTTTATGTCTGATACTTACCAAACTCTCAATGTTAAATTTAATCGAAACCGTGAAAATATAAAATATTTCATGGGAACTCACATTTGGAAGTATAATTTTTACAGTTTATGATATTTTTGGTCTATTTCTAGAGTCGTGTGCAATTCTTTTAGGTGCCATTATTATTTTTGGTCTTTTTTGTGACTGGTGCATTTTTTTGTGTTGCGGTTTCTGGGATTTGACGGAAATTTCAAATTTCTAATGTTTCTGGTTAAATCCTTTTTTTTCCACAGTACCGATTAAAGTTAACAATTAGATTCTGATAAATATCTTTAACAAGACACCAAAAGTGCTCACTTTTGGCAAATTTAAAAAACTGCTCATGTGATACTTTAGGGACTTTTTTGAACCTACTACCAAAGATAAGGAATTAGATTTATCATTCTTTCATGGGAGTGACCAGGTGAGATCTTTAAGTAATTATGGCTCTTACTGTTTTAATAGATGGAAGAAAGAATGACATTATGCAACATGGTTGTTGAAGCAGGTGGAAAGAATGGTGTCATCCCATCTGATAAAACGACATACGACTATCTTGAGGTAAGTGGGGAAGCTGTGACTCAACTTCACCTCTTTAAAAACTCTTCCACTTCCCTTGTGAGCTTAATGCCATCTGTGACATGCTGCCAAAAAGATCTTATAACTACTTTATATTCATGGGCGACTGAATAAAGAATCGCTATTCAGCTAATGGGCTTTTATTTTCTGATGTCACAGGGAAGGACTTCTGTTCCCTATGAACCTGTTTATAGTGATGGAGGAGCCAGGTACTTCCTCCGTTTCAATTTGTTTGTCTTTCCTTTTTATTCAGGTAAAAAAAGAATGGCTCTTTCCATAATTTGACAACTCCTTTAATTCCAACATCTCACATGACATGTTTAAGACATGAAGATTAAAGGGCATTTTGGTACGTAAACATTGTACGTATCTTTAGTTTAAGACCACAAAATTCAAAAGTCTTTACTTTCTTAAACTCTGTGGCCTCTCAAACTAAGACAAACAAATTGAAACAGAGGAATATTTAGCACCATAGACCATTGTAGCAACGTCACCAATTAATTTCATATTATTCTAGTGTGTCTTCTCAAATTGAATTGCTACTTCCTATAATGCTACATATTTTCTTTATTGTTACTTTGAGCACTCCATATGTGGCCAAAATTAGGTGATAGTTACTGATCATTCGTGAAGGGGTATCAAATGAACTAATTTCCAAAATATTTAAGTTTTAAAAGGTATATCAAATCAAACGGTAAAGATAAGTTTTTTATTGGTGAAAGAACATTGTTGCAAATAGAAGATATCACTATAAGTTCAAGTCCAAGTCCAAGAACAAGGTTGACAATACATCATATGTTTTGGTAAAAAGTGGGAAAATAGTTGATGAGACAAATTTGTTCTACAGTATACTTTGTAGAAATAATTTCCATATATCATTCTTAGAGAACGCGGTGACATTTTGCCAAAAATAAATCCCTTCCGTGCCATCATTTTCTTGTACTGAGAAATTGTTGTTTACCAAAGGTAACTAAAGAATACGAAGGACTAGATATCCTGAAAATTGACAAAATCAATAAATATTATTGGAGTGCTGTTTCAATGGAAGGGTCCGAGATTGGTTTGTTTTCAATTTTTTTGGGATATAGAAGTCTTTTAGTAAAGCAATAGCCCTCTTTCATGAAATCGACTTATTCCATTTTCATCGAGATTGTATAATTTTGTTTATTTGATGCAACTCTTTCATAAGGTTGCACATTTTGGTATACGGCTTGTATACGGGGATTCCCCCCAATTGTTAATAAAAGAATTTACCTTGTAAAAAAAAAGGTTGCACATTTGTAGTCAAATTGCCATGTCTTTATCATTAACACGTTTTTGTATACTCAGATATCTTAAGGAGTACAGATTCGATGCTTCAAAGTTGGAGCCCCTAGTGGCTAAGGTTGGTTATGATCTAGCCTTCTCTCCTTGGGGGATTCATCAATGGTATTAACAGTGTTCAGTTGTGTGGATATAATTCATGAGGAGGCAAAAATTGAACTTAATTTTTAGGCGGAATACATTCACAGTCCCTTAAATTTGCCAGTAAATTTCATTTAGACATTCAAACTATGGCCTGTTTTGGTTGAGCACCTAGACACTTTCCTCTCAAATTTTGGAAAAGTTTCTGCACATGTTCTTAAGCGCCCATTACATAGATAAGTTAGCCACTTAAAATATGTCTTTTTTTATTATATGTATTAGCGTCAAAGTAAAACCTCAGGCCTGTTTCAATGTATTCCGCCTAATATTTATATTATAAAAAGATCAAGAACTTTAGTACAACACTCTTTGCAGAGCTTTAAGCTATAGTCTTTTTGTTGTTTCTCTGGTTTTATTTTATCTGGTGATGGATTATAATTCATTTTGAGTACTGCCTGTTCTATATCTTCTGTAGCATCCCGCAGCCTCATTCTCCTGATAATCGTGCTTTGGCAAGAGAATGCAAAGATGTCAAAATCGATAGAGTATATATTGGATCTTGTACTGGTGGAAAAACAGAGGACTTCATGGCTGTTGCAAAAGTTTTTCTAGCTTCTGTAAGTTGTTACTCCAATTTCTATTTGTTATTCTTAAAAAATGGAAGGTGCAAGTTCTACGATCTACTTCCAAATAGTCAGGATTTGTTAGATCTTTCAGTCTAAAGCTAAACAAATAACCATGTCTTATGCAGGGAAAGAAGGTAAAGGTTCCAACATTCCTTGTTCCTGCTACGCAAAAGGTTTGTAATCTTATTTTTGAACCTGCGACTATGTTGGCATCTTAGCTGCAATATCATGCCGAAGTACCATATGATGTAAATGTTTAAAACTGTTTTAGGTATGGATGGATGTATATAGCCTCCCAGTTCCAGGATCCGGATGCAAAACATGTTCCCAGATTTTTGAAGAGGCAGGTTGCGATACTCCTGCAAGTCCTAGTTGTGGTGCTTGTTTGAGTGGCCCTAAAGACACCTATGCACGCATGAATGAGGCTCAGGCAAGTCGTCGTTTTATATGAATAGTATTTTTACTAATATTATAAAGTGACTTTATTATAGTTGAAATAAAGTGATTTTTTGTGATTTATTTCATCAATATATATTTATTTGGGCTAGTAGCACCCAAGGTGTGACCTAGTGATCAATGAAGTGGGTTGGGAACCAGGTTCAAATTCTAGCAAAGACAAAAATACTAGGTGATCATCTGTCCTAGCCTTGGTGGATAGAGTTACCTGGTACCGGTTGCCGGTAAGAGGTGACATTTATCCTTAGTAATTAGTCGAGGTGCGTGGCCCGGACACCACGGTTATAAGAAGAATATATATATATATATATATATATATATATATCTAGGCTAGCTTAGCCATAGAGTAAGTCATGCTGATCGGCAGGAGGTGACCAGATCAATAATCACTCATACGGAGGAATGAGTAAAGAATCAAAGCTACAAGTCTCGATCTAATATGAAACACACTATTTTTTTCTTTCTTTCCGTTTCATTGATAACAAAAAAGACTTAATCTCGAGTTTCCTCTAATATGCTACTGTTTTATGTGTATTCAACTCTTGAGTCAACATCATTGGCTTGTATGTGACAAATAGGATATGTCATAGTGGGATTTTATGTAAATTCAATCTTACGCCACCTATTTGAAAATATGCGTCTTAAATTTGATTTATTCTTATAGTAAACTTTCTTTAGAAACTTAAATGTTTCTTCTGCGTCAAGTAGAAATGAAGTCCATACAATCTCTTGCTATTATTTTTTTTGGATAAGGTAATCGCTTGCTATTCTGAACTATCAGTCTATGTTCTATATATCATGATGCTAACTATAGCTGTCGATTATTTATATTCATGCACTTCTAAAGCTTAAACTTATCATGTGGTTTGTAAAATCTAGAGAGACGTAGATAGGCAGCTGTTTGGCTGATTGGTTCAATTTTTGGTGAACAAGGAATAACATTTATGTGCATATTTTCGGGTCCCCATAGCATGGCTTGAGATTATTTTTAGGTTTACCCTTATTCCAGATTGATTGACCTGGTTTTAGTGAAGGACTTGTATGAATTAAATTAGCTTATCAAGTATATGGTGCTGACCCTTTGATCTCATAGGTGCATTATAAGTTTATTTTTCTTTTGCATGTTGTTGTCAGTTTGGTCAAAGACGAAAGCTCTTAAAAGTGCTCCAGGTCTATTGCTGAGTTAAAATCGATTGTGTAACCTCTTGAAAAGGAAAAAAAAGAAAAGATGAAAAAGGGTGCTGTCTTGCCACTTCGTTATGTACAATATGTCAGGGATAGCCGTAGTTAATTGAGTGAAGCATATACCTGCCTACCTTACGAAAGGACCAGATCTTGCTGTAGAGAATCCTTTGAGAAAAAGTCAAATCACGAGGTCAAATTTGTCATCGGGTTGTAGGTCGTTACCTGACTCTACGAATGGTTAGTTGTGTTGCAGGTCTGTGTATCAACCACGAATAGGAACTTCCCTGGTCGAATGGGACACAAAGAAGGCCAGATTTATCTTGCATCGCCGTATACAGCTGCAGCATCTGCATTGACCAGTTATATATTCCTGAAAGGGCCGCAGGCGATGTGTTTCTTTCCTCTCTTGTGTACTCCAAGAAATGAATGTTCTTCTGCAATAAAGTGACTCGTTGACTCCTAATTTCTGTCTACTTTGTTGTATTAATGCATTGAATTAAGAATTTGTTTCAGGAAATAATGCTAGTTCATGCTTCTCTGGAAGCTCCTAGAGACGATTTTTGTTTTTCTTCCTTTGCTGCAGTAATAGGGCGGGCTAGTCATTACATAGCCACTGTCATGAAGTTTCAGGTGAAATTCCATGATAATATCCTAAATTCACCCATGGAACTTGAAACTCTATGACAAGTGCTAAAAAGTGGCCATTTGTGAACTTTACACTCCTTTGCTAGTTGACCACAAATCAATGTGAATGAAGACTCACAATCAACAACAACAAAATATCCGGTGTAATTCCACAAGTGGGGTCTGGGGATGGTAGGCTGTACGCAGACCTTACCTCTATCTTGGGAGGTAGAAATGATGTTTCCGATAGACCCTCGGTTAAGAATAACGCAATATAACAATAACAATAAAACAGTAGAACAATAACAAAGTAGGTCAAATAAGTGCATGTTTGAATTGACTTTTGGATACCCAGAAGTGCTTTTGGGTACCCATTTTTGTGAAAATGACAAAATTGACATGTTTGGTTTGACTTTTCAGCACAAGCTAAACTTGGTAGCTTCTGCCAAGAAGCACTTCTACCATTTATTTGAATTTGAATTTTACCATTTCCTTTATTACCCTCTTTAATTTTTATCAACAACTTTATCCACCTTCATTACCCTCTTTAAATATCTAGAAATAATTACTAATTTTTTTTCCAAATATACAACTTTCATTACCTCATTTAAATATCTAAAAATAATTACTAATTTTTTTTAAATATACGACTTTCATTACTCTCTTTAAATATCTAGAAATAATTACTAAAAAAAATCAAATATACTACTCATGTTCTGTTTTAATTAAAAAAAACAAATATACTACTAAAGTTGACATTTGTTCATGTGTAATTGCAGATTGAAATTTTAAACACCTTAAACATGCAAAATTAGTATTGTAATAATATTAAAATACTATTTGCACTTTAAATTAGTATTGTAATAATATTCTACTAATATTTAAGTACTATATTGCACTTTAAATTCTATTATCTATTTGTAATTTTTATTTACATACTTTCATTTATTAGTAATTTTTATTTATATGTATTGACTAAATGTCCATTTTGATAGTTCTACATTCAAAAGCAATTTTGATAAAAACTATCCAAACATCATTTATTGATAACAATCACTTTTACATTGTTGCATCCAAACATAAATCACTTCTGTCCACCGCCAATCCAAACAGGACCTAAGAAAGGACCATTCACTATAACATAATAATATGCTACGCATGAAAGAGTGATAGTAAATACTAACAGAAATCGAAGGACAAGAAACTATAATAAAAATATTACGCCTACTAGTATGGAACTCTACTCCTACTACTCTACTACCCTAATAATTGTCCTCCACAACCTTCTATCTAAGGTCATGTTCTCAATAAGCTGCAATTACGTGAAGTCCCGTTTATTCAACTCTTCTCAATACTTCTTTGGTCTATCTCTACTTCTCCTGAAGCCATCCATAGTCAACCTCCACAAGGACATCTATCTTCTCTTCACATGCTCGAACCATTTCAGCATCGCTTCCCGCATATTATCCTCGTCAACAAAGAAATTTGTTTTACCTTAAATATCAGAAGGCCTCATAGGAGTAGACAGTTGTGATCAAAATAGACAAGTATCTCTAGCCCAATTCTTGAAGAAAGAAGATGGGTGGCACCAAAAAGTGTGGCGTGGTGGCCAATGTGTATAAGCTTGGACTTTAACGTGACTCATTTGATTATTCAATACGTGGATGTTACGAATCTATTATAGCATGTGAAATAATTTTTACGTAAATTGGTTGTGCAAAGTTTGTTCATACAGAAAGTGCAACGACATCCTTTTTTTTTTTTTTACGAAGAAACCCGCAATCGCTATTCTTTCGAATGTCAAGATGGTAAACCCGGATCGACGATAGCCGCAAACCACGCCACCCGCTTAAACCACACTGGCAGTGTGACAGACTCCCAAGAGGCGGGCGAGCGTTACCCTGGGGTTTCAAACTTATGACCAAGCTCTCTCACACCACCCAATGAGGATACCCTCTGCCTTCAAGACCAACTGGTTACATAAGGCAAGGGGAAGTTAATGGAAGAAAGATGGCAGATTAAGGTTCAACGTGCAGTATCAATAAGAAGATTTGGGGTAATTTCTTCCCATCGGCTCAAGTTTTGTTTTGTAAAAAGACATAATTGCGCACAAGTTGGCACATACCTATGTTATCAAAAAACAAAAAGAAATGTAGAAATAGGAAATAAAATAGTAGTACTATGAAAATCATTTTTTCCTAAGAGAAATACCAATCAACAACAAGACAATGTACATAATTTGAGAAGTTCAGCTAAAGAAAACCAAATAGAAGATTAATTACAACATTGTAAATAAAAATAATAATGAACAAGTTTAGTGAAAAGAGAGAACTAAATAACAAGACCCCCTAACTCCTCAATAGCTTTAACATCATTCTTCTTGAAAGTGGGCCTGAAAAATCTGTGGGCTTTCAGAGCCATGATCTGCTAGCAGTTGATGGGCTTCTGTACTTGTTGTAATTAAGGCTTCTCTTTTTAGGCTTCCCACAAATGCATTGACATTCATAGCCACAAATATTACCAAAGCAAGAAAACAAGCTATTCCCTCCATTCGAACGGTAGTTGCTCGAGCCCATACCTCGGTCGTATATAGGCGGATGCTTGGTCCTCCACCTCTCGAGCTTCGTCCTGAGCCCCTCCGTGCTCTCGTCAAGGCTCCAATCATCCAAAACTGAGCTCTTTTTGCCATCCATTAATGGATATCTCTTTTCAACCAATGCAGCAGCCACTTCAGATGCTGAAGGCCCAAGTTCTGATTCAGATAATGGGCCTCCATACATAAACTTGCCATTCTGCATTGGGCCTCCAAACTCATTTCCACCCTTCTTCACAATGGGCTTTGTAACAGACTGTTCATCCATTACTTTAGTTGTTGGTGGGTCAGTGTCAGGCCCTTTTCCAGTTGTGGGCTCATTTTTGTTGCCCATTTCCAACTCAATAAGTTTGAGTTTGGGCTTGGGCTTTTCATTATTGGGCCTATCATAAATAGATGACCCTTTGCTCACAATTGAATCACTTAAAACAGAACTTGCCTTACCTTTTTTACCTTGTATCTTTGATTTCTCCTTTATTAGCTCTGCTCCACTAATAACAGAACTTGCTTTTCCCTTTTTATTCATCATATGAGTTGGAGGCTCAAATGAAATACTAAGTATTGAACTCTCTTTTTCTTGATCTTTAGCCTTTGTTTTTGTGGGAATTGCAACTATTGAACTATTACCCATGGAAATGTCATCGAACGTGATACGTTCACTCTTTGTCCGACGTAATATAGGTGTTAAAGTAACAACATTGTTGTTGTTGTTATTGTTATTAACGTTGTTGCGGTTGGTGTTGTTCTGTTTGATCTCGTTACTGTTTAGAAGATGTGTGTCTTCTTCCATTAAAGCTCGATATCCAACTGCTGACGTGCTCATTTGTCTGTACAGTGGCATACTTCTCATAGAGCCATCGAGCAGCGCCACACCAATGTTCAGTATACCTTGAGGACGCCCTGATGGACGACGAACCTACATACACCAAAATAGATACATATATAGACATTTAAATTGCAATTAACATAAGGTAAAATTGATATTGAAGAACTATATATAGAACCATATGACATGCATATTAGACCATATCCATAAATTAATTTATTTCTAAACATTAACAACATAGGAGTAACTCTTAGCAACAGTACTTTGTTAATAAATCCATATAAACTTATGTTGTTCTCTTGGTACTGTACTTATGCTTTGTAATTTTAACCTATTGTCACACAACATGAGCCTTGAAGTAACAATAAAGTTATTTATATATGATGAAGTTAGGTCACAGTTCCAGTCATGAAATTAACTTTTTGTGTTTACGTTAGCTGGTAAGTTGCCTACATTGCACTCAAAAGTGTGCCCTTTCCCAAACCCCAGGTGAAGGCAAGATTCTTCTTTCATCGACTTGTTTTTTTTTCTCCTTTTTTTTTGTCACAAACATTTAAAGAGGTAAAAACGTGAATTTTTATACGTAGAGAAAGTTAAGAGAAAAGAAAAAGACATTTAGAAAGGTATATAGGAACAAAAAGAAGGAAAAATGAGAAAACGGTAAGAGGAGGTAAAAGAATATGTGAAATTGATGTGCATTGCGTACAACTTTACGTATGCATGTAAATACAAATATTGAACATACGAAGAGAAACTAAAAACAAAAGAAATGAATAAACCTGAAGTGCAACAAAACGCATTCCAACATGATGAGTACGGTGGTGAGTTCGAATCGGAGGGATTAGGTTCCCGACGAGGACACGAACCGTTCCGACGAGTGAGTCTCGAAACCAATGGACGGAATAAATCTCAATGTGGACGGCGGAATTGTCCTGCCGGAGGAACTCATCGTCCACACGAAAAACAAACTTGTCGTTCCACGTAGGGTTGTTGCCACCTTCAACATCAACACCCGTGACTAGTTTCCGCGTAGGGTGGACCCACGCGGCGGCGTAGGTTTTCATCTTCTTGGATACGGGTTCCAAGTCCTGCGCGGAAATGACGTTTATTTCCAAGAGTTGGAACGGTTTCATGATTCCCATGTTCTTGGAAATAGGTGGCATTTTCACGAGGCGATAGTCTTGATCGTAATCGTAAGGTGGAAAGAGGAGTTTTTGCTCGTCGTCCGTCTGGGAGGGGACGACGAGGGAAAGTTTTGGGGTCAATGTGTTGGAGACCCCAAGTGAGATTGGGGTTAGAGAAGGAGGTGATTTTTTGAGAGAACATGAAAGATGTAGTATATACAATGAAAAAATTAATAGAATCGAGGTGTATTTTAGACGAATATAGTGACTTAACGCATTTGGAGGATTTTCTTTTTTATTGTTTGAATGTTGTTAGGTTATCCAGCTTATTTTTAGGCAAGAATTTAGTTATATACGTGGAATTTTTCAGCATTTATTAGTCTTCTTTGGCTTGTGTCTCTCTTGAACATTTGTTGTACAATAATATACCATTATAATTTATTCTCATTTCGAAACATGACCAATTAAAATGATAGCGCAAAGAATAGTGATATTATCAAATTACTCGAGAGATATTTGAAGCTAACTCTTCGTTAAAACGAAATTCGTAATTATTGAAATTAAACTAGATTTTGGGTTAAGCTTAATTATGGATTCATGATCCAATTAATCTTTTTGGATCAAACTCAAAATTAAGCCCAAGTTCTAGAATTTCTCTAGAAACATCATCACCTCCTTAAGTGTTCTAGAGAATTATATTAATTAATAATCTAGATATTATGGTAGAAAGCTCTAGAGATTAGGAGAAGGTTTGTAAGATATTTTGTAGTTTTTGAGCCTATAAATAGCTCATTCCTCTCTCATTTGTAACATGCAGAAAAGTTGAACAAGTGAAATAAAAATAAGTTTAAAGAAAGAGTGTTCATCATAATTTCTCTCATCATCTCTAAGAGTCTTTCAAGTATTCTCTAAGTGTTCTTCTATATTCATCTTCATACTTAGAGGGTTTATTCTCTTGGTTTTTCTCAGGTTTCTCGGGTATTACCGTTTTGGGCTAGTGCTAAGCACTATCGATGGTTTCTCTACAGGGTATTAGAGCCATTCTAATCTTGTGTTCATCAAGATCGGGGTTTAAGAGAACTCGGGATTACTCTAAGTATGGAATTAATGAGTAGTGTCGTTGGATTGGGAATGAAGATCTTAAACCAATCTAACTACCGGTTATTGAAGTCATGTATGGAGTCATACTTGGTGAGTGAGGACTTATGGGATGTCGTCGACGGTAGCAACACAACACCACCAAAGGAAGATGCTACAACATCGGAAGCGACAAAGGAGTGGACACGGAAGAATGACAAGGCGGAGTTTGATTTGAAAAGGTCAATATCCTCGGGAGTATTTGAGCATGTCTCAAAGTGTACGTCCGCTAGTTCTATTTGGAAGGAGTTAGATCAATTGTTCAACAAGAAAAACGAGGCTAGGCTACAACTGTTATAGAACGAGTTGGCGAATGCGAAGCAGGAGGAGTCTTCAATCTCAGAGTTTTTTTTATCAAGGTAAAGAATCTTTGCTCTGAGATTAATACTCTAAATTCGGAGGAGTCGATTTCGGAAGCTCGGTTGAAGTGGTCTATTATTCGTGGTCTACGATCCGAATATATATTAAGACGATTTTCACGTGTTCACGCAATTGTACGTATCGTTCACAAGTAATATAGTCTGGTAATACCGAATATCATCCTCAGAGACTGGTTATCAAGTACCGATTATCTAGGCTTTAGTTTCTATTTGGTGAAAGTTAATTTGTTTGTATTTTTATCTAATAACTAAGACTTAGTAATTGCAGAAAATAAACTAATTATGATAATACTTTGATTTAAATCAGTTATGAAGGAATTAGGGCTTCCAATATCCTCGACTATCCACTCTATTCAATCCGTAAAACAACTTGAATGACTTCTTCTTCTATGTTAAGATAGCGGTTAACTAGACTGTCTTATATTCCGGTTAGGATATATAATCGCTCAACCCCAGTGCAGAACCATTCTATATTTCTATGATAGGATTTACCACATATGAGGATTAAGAACAGTAACCTATAATGCTACACAAGTATCAGGGTACTTTCGTCCGCAATTTTAACCTATGTCTATTCAATTACAGCATATCTAAATCTCTCATCTCGGTTCTTGATTCAAAATCATATAGGTTATGATAATTAGTGATCAATTAACTATCAAACATTCATACCAATTATTGAATAAATCTTAATCAAGTGAAGAAGAAATCAAATTAATGCATTAATTCATGAAATAGAGGTTCAAGCGATTCAATAGGAAATCCCTAATAAAGTGTTTAGCTCCTAGCCATAGTCACGCTAAGAACTAATACAAACCAACATAAACTGAAATAAAAACAAAGGAAAGAAAAGAAACTTGAACCAAAGTTGTCTCCAATCTTGTGTCTTGCCTCCTTTCTTGCCTCCCCAAAGTAGGATTTTGAATTATGTACAAGATCTCAATAATGAGCAGGATTTTATACTTGAGAAAATTTGCCCTTTCGGACCCTGAAAACGTGTCAAATTCGGTCCAAAAAATTAGAAATCTCGCCTCGGCACAGCGGTGCCGAAAGTACTGCGGCGAATCCAAATTTTCAGGACATTTAGCGTCGCGGCGCCTGTGGCGTCTTTGGGCATTTTTTCGATTTTGTGTCATTTTTTCGTCCGAACTTCGTCAGATTTCTTCTATGCTTCCCGGGACTTCTTATGCTTCATTTCTTGGCCCTTTTAGTGTGTAATTCTACCTCAATTAAGCTCATTTCATCTTCTTTTCGCCATTTCTCCATTTAAGACCGTTGTGACTCAAAAGAAAGAAAAACAGACCTAATACTATACTAAACACAAACGGAATGAGTAAAATACTAACTAAAAATGACTCAAAAAGTGTATATAAAATATGCCTAACAAACCCCCAAACTTAACCTTTACTCGCCCTCGAGTAAAACAAAAACAAAAAAATAAAAACAAAAACAAAATCAACTAAAAGACTCAATAAAATTGATCAAATAGTTATAGCAATGTTGTTTCAAAATCATGGATGAAATATGAGATAATATGTTAGAACATTTATAGCATGAATAATTAGCAATCTAGAATTTCAAGCTAGATATTTCGCAAATTCACTTGGATCATAATCAATGGAAATACAAACACCTAACCTATGCATGTCAATTTTATTCCATCTTTCCCAAATGTTATAGACTTGTTTACTTGCTATTCTCCACTAATCATAGACATACACATTAAAGATCATCATGACTTTCAAGGGTTGTAATGTAGGCTTAGGCAGGGGTATGTAAAAATAGACATTTAGACTCAATTACGTACCATAAACATTTTTCATTCAACTCATTTTCCTTCTTTTTGATTTCATTTTAATCTCATCCCTATTTTCTTCCCTCATTTCTTTTGAGAGAATGAGACACATTATAAATAACAAGCACCCCCAAACTTATACTCTTGCATATTTTTCATTGGGATGCATCAAATTTTCATTCTCTTTTTATCTCCTTTTCAAAACTTTTTATTCCAAGAATCTTCAATTATCACTTATAGCACAAACATGGAATCATAGGGTGTCAAACAAAGATATTATTTTAGGCTCAATGGGGCTGACTAAGGATACAATTTATGTCAGGGTATGTAATGAATGGTCAGAAGGGCTATAAAAGAAATGTCTGAATCATCTCCCTAAACATGTACATCTTAACTATTTCGCCTCAAATAACAAGCAAACAGATTTTCTAGACATTTTTCATCTTTTCTTTCCATAACTGACACACATAGGCTAAACATAAATATCCTAACGAATTAGATGTCATGAATTTTTGGCATATCTAACTTAGGCACACCAATTTTTACTTTCAATTCCATTACATTATCTCACTGTATCCACTCAATATTTTAGCAACTACAACATGCATGATCCATAAAAAAAATTATGACTCGAAAACACATAAAACAACACAAACAAAAGACAACAAAAAGACTCAAAACCAAATACAAAATAAAATAAGACACCCTCCCAAACTTAATCGACACCTTGTCCCTAATGTGTGAAGACTAAAAGTAGGGACAACTTACTGACACAACGCAACGGTCATAAAGGAGGTCTGAGATGAAAATTCTGGAAATTGCACAGCATTGGGCTCTCTGAAGTTTCAGCGCCGTGGCCCTGCATTTTTGCGCCACGGCGTTGTGCTCGATTTTTGCACTTTTCCAGCATTTTTGATCTTTTCCACTCAGGGTCAATCCCTAGTCCACCTGCCATCAAAACATAAGACAAAATCCAAGACCGTGAGACTATTCAAGATAAAATAAAATAAACTAAAATAAAAAAATTAAAATAACATAATTAAAAACATTGGGTTGCCTCCCAAGTAGCGCCGTCTTTAACGTCTTTTAGTCGAACGCAATTAATTCTTACTAGTGCCCAGTTACTCCTTCTGCGAACTGTTTGCAATCCGCACAGTTATTGTTGCAAGTCTCACTTCTCCTACAACACTTTTTTCAAACAAGGGCCTCATATCTAAGATTATCCCCCAATTACACAAGGCAGACTTGTCTTCTAGGCTCTCTATAATGTAGGGATCAGTGAAACTCCCTACATCTCTCAATTTTTGGGGGTGCCCTTCAGAGTATGAACTTTCTTTTTGAGGGTCAACAATGACAATTGATGTTGTTTTTCTGCAATAGGGTGGTCCTCAGTGACATCTTCTTTCTGTACACAAACTAGTTCTCCAAATTCCTCAATAGCTTGTTGTGGTTCAGGTTCCAAAATCTGTTCACCACTCCTCGTAATTGGGTCACTCGATGGAATTTCTTGAGGTGTAATGGGTACCATGTCCATCAGTTTCCCGATTTGTGGTTCCATATTCGTAAGCTGTCCCACTTGAGTCTCCAAGTTTCGCAAATAGGATCTTACTTCCACCGTGAATTGAGTTTTGGGCGTTTGTGAGTGCCAACAATGCTTTTCTCAATTCATCCCGCTCCTCTGATGGGGCATGATGGCTTCTGAAATTGCCCTTGAGGAGTCTGGGACTTGGTGAGCCTGAGTAAGGCTTCCTGCAGCTCATCTCGATCTTCCTGTGGAACCTGTGGGTTAAATTGCTGTTGATAGTAGTCGTACTACTGCTGCCTCTGATAGTAGTAGTCCATGTTTTTTTTTGTTTTTTTTTATTTTTTTAAACGAACTTTACCTACAAAATAAGAAAAACAACAAAAACTGATAACAAGATGCTCGCATTTCTTGGAGCAACCAAATTAGAAATAAAATAACATAACCAAATATATACAAATCAAATTAGAAATAAGAATAGATAAGTCGATATTGATTATACGCCAGTCCCCGGCAACGACGCCAAAAAATTGTTAGCCGATTTCCAATTGCTCACGCAAGTGTACGTATCGTTCACAAGTAATATAGTCTGGTAAGACCGAATATCGTCCTCAGAGACTGGTTTCTAATTACCGAACATTTATTCTAGGTGATCTATTTGGCAAACGATAATTGAATTGGGTTTTTATCTACTACTAGAATAATTGCGAGAAGTAATCTAAATTATTGAATTTGTAATTAGTTATGAAGGAATTAGGGCTTCCAAGATCTTCGACTATTCACTCTATTCAATCTTTAAGGCAACTAGAATGATTTCTTCTTCTACGTTAAGATAGCGGTTAATTAGACTGTCTTATATTCCGGTTAGGATATATAATCGCTCAACACCAGTACATAACTCTTATATATTTCTATGATAGGATTTACCACATAGGAGGATTAAGAACAGTAACCTATAATGCTACACAAGTATCGGGGTACTTTCGTCCGCGATTTTAACCTATGTCTATTCAATTACATCATATTCAAATCTCTCCTCTCGGTTCTTGATTCGAAGTCATATAGGTTATGATAATTAGTGATCAATTAACTATCAAACATTCATACCAATTATTGAATAAATCTTAATCAAGTGAAGAAGAAATCAAACTAATGCATTAAGTCATGAAATATAGTTTCAAGCGATTCAAAAAGAAAACCCTAATAAAGTGTTTAACTCCTAGCCATAGACATGCTAAGAACTAATACAATTCCAAACATAAACTGAATTAAAAAGAAAGAAAGAAAAGTAATGCGAACTAAAGTCTCTAATTGTAGCTTCCAATCCTTGCCCTGTGATGTGTTGTGTGTTAGAGTGAACTCCCCTCAATAGAATAATCCCTAGGGCTTAAGTATGTTGCAAATTTCGTGCCCTCTGGACCCTTCTGCCCTTGGCCAAATTTACTTCGGATTCTGAATTTCCCGCATCGGCACCGCGGTTCTGCAGAATGGCACCGTGGTGCCGAAAGTCCTGCGGGTTCTCTGATCTTCTGGCACCGCGGTGCTACTTTGCCTTCGTCCGAATCTCCAATTTTCAACCTTTTTCTGCCTTGGGACCCTCCTTTCATGCCCACTTTTCGCATCTTTTCACCATTTTGTCTTTTTGAACCGCTGTGACTCAAAAGAAAGGAAACCGACCCTAACACTGTACTAAACACAAACTAAATGTGAAAATACTAACTAAAAATAACTCAAAAAACGTATACAAAATACGCCTAACAATATACACAATTTGTTACTTCAGTTCAAGGTTGGGCTACACAACCTTCTTGGAGGAATTTGAAAATTTGCTAGCTTCGCAAGAATCACTAGCCATGCAAATGGACGGAGTTAAAATCTATGATGATTCGGGAAGCACTTTTGTAGCTCGGAGGCAACAAAGCTTCAAAGCCAAACCCAGGGATGGTGGTGCAAAGAACAATGACGAACGAGAAGGATCTTCTGTTGGAGATAAGAAACGATTCAAATGCTACCGGTGTGGGAAACTCGGGCATTTTAAAAGAGATTGTCGAGTCAAGCTGAAGGAAACAAATATAGCGGAATCAAAAGGTCATACTGTAGACGAAGAATGGAGAAAATGTTTCATGGTGGAGGTTGCATCTTCAGCTACATCCACAACTAAAAATCTTTAAAATGATTGGATTGTAGATTCTGGTTGTAGCCATCATATTACCAGAGATGAAAAGTTATTTTCTAGTCTTCAGTGTCATAACGGGAAATAAGCTATTATTACCGCGGACAATTCAACCCACCGCGTTGAGAAGAAAGGGACGATTGTCATTGAATGAGATGATGGAAGCCCAATCACTCTCAAGAACGTGTACCATGTTTCTGGAGTAAAGAAGAATCTTCTCTCTGTAGTAAATGTGGTGGACTCAGGTAACTATGTTTTATTTGGCCCAAGAGACGTTAAATTCTTAAAAAAATATTAAAGAATTAAAGTCGGATGTGGTTCACACCAGAGCACGGGTTAATGATTTATATATTTTATCGGCCTCAAATTCTTATGTTAAGAAGATGAGTTTACCAATGAAAATGCCTTTATATGGTATGCTAGGCTTGGCCATATAAATATGACTAAGCTCAAAGTGATGGTGAATAAGGATTTGGTCAATGGGCTCCCAAAATTGAAGATTCAGGATGAAGGAAAACTTTGTGAAAGTTGTCAATATGGAAAATTACATAAACTTCCATTTAACAACTCCACTTCACGATGCATCGCTCCGTTGGAAAGGATCCATAGTGATCTGATGGTTCCGACGAAAACATCGTCCTATTCCAGGTCTCGATACATGTTTCTGTTTGTTGATGATTTCTCACGGTACACTTAGTATACTTTGTGAAAGAAAAATCAAAAGTATTCTCCAAGTTTCAAGAATTTAAGGTTACCATGGAGGGAGAGTTGGGTTGGAAAATCAAGACCTTAAGGACGGATAATGGAGGGGAGTTTATGCAAAAGGAGTTTCTCTATTTTTGTCGAGATCGTGGTATCATGAGAGAATTTACATGCCCGTATACACCTCAACAAAATGGAGTAGCAGAAAGGAAAATCAGACATTTAATCGAGACGTGTAGAAGTTGGTTGCATGACAAGAATTTGCCTAAAGCCTTATGGGCAAAAGACATGAGATGTGCATCGTATGTCATCAACCGGATGTCACTTAGTTTTAACAATATGAAGTCTCCTTATGATATTGTTCATGAGAAGAAGCCAACGGTGAAACATCTCAGGATATTTGGATCAATCTGCTACGTCTATGTGTTCGACTCTCAAAGAACCAAGCTGGAGCCAAAGGCGAAGAAATGCATCTTTATCGACTATGATGAGCAAAGGAAGGGTTGGTGGTGTATGGATCCAGAGACACACAGGTACACCGTGTCTCGTGATGTTGTCTTTGATGAAGTTTCTTCATATTATGGGCCACCTCAAGTCTTGGTTGAGCAAGATGGTGCGAGTTCCTCCAAGAGCGATGAACCAGCTCCTCAAATGCCAAGTGAGAGCGGAAGTCCTGAAAAGGAGACGCAAGGTGAAAGGGGGAGCACTAACCAAGAGGAATATGAAGAAGAAAATCATGGTTTCATGGCCAATCAACTGCCAAAAAGGAATATTGTTAGGCCTGCTCGATTTAGAGATGAAAGGTTTGTCACTACTTACTCATGCTACTTTGCAGCTCCATTAGATAAAGATGAGCCATCATCGTATGATGAATCAAAAAGAGTTCAAGAGTGGGAGGTCGCAATGAAGGAGGAGATGAATGCTCTCATGAAGAACAAAACTTGGAATTTGGTTCAGAAACCCAAGGATGTCCAACCAGTCTCTTGTAAATGGGTGTATCGAATTAAGTGAAAAATGGATGGGAGCATTGACAGATTTAAGGCAAGGTTGGTTGCTCGAGGGTTCTCTCAGAAGTATGGAGAAGATTATGATGAGACTTTCAGTCCAGTGGCGAAGATGACTACGGTACGTTTACATTTATCTTTAGCCGCAAGCTTTGGTTGGAAGTTATGGCAACTAGATGTGAAGAATGATTTTCTATACGGTGAGCTTGATAAGAATATCTTCATGGAGCAACCACTTGGTTTCAAATCACGAGAGCATCCTGATTATGTGTGCAAGCTTAAGAAGGCTTTGTACGGGTTAAAACAAGCTCCACGAGCTTGGTATGGAAAGCTTGCTCAATTCCTTCAGTTTTGCGGTTATGTGCCATCAAATTCTGATCCGAGACTATTCTTCAAGAAGAATGTAGGAGTCCACGTGGTAGTTCTTCTTTACGTGGATGATATGATAATCACCTGAAATGATGATGCTGAAATTTCTCGTCTACAAGAGGATATGTCGGTGAGGTTTGAGATGAAGAAGTTGGGTGAATAACTTTCTTGGTTTGGAGGTTGAAAGGGTAAAGGATGAAATATTCATCGGCCAACAAAGATATGCAAGAAGAATTGTTGATAGGTTCGGGGTACACGAAGTCAAGACACGTACTACTCTGATGGATGTGAACATAAAGCTTAAACGCAATGAAGGATCCTTGCTACCCGATCCTCGACCTTGTAGCTCTCTTGTAGGAAGTCTTCTATACTTAACTATTACAAGACCTGACATTGCCTTCGCGGTAGGTCTCGTAAGTCAGTTTATGCAAGCACCAAGGAAGCCACATCTAAAAGTTGCAAAGAAGATCTTGAAGTATGTGAAGACAACTCTTAGCGTAGGTTTGGTGTACAAGTACAATGCTAAGGTTTGTCTCTATGGTTTCACGGATGCTAACTTTGGTGGAGATCTAGATGATTGAAAATCAACTTCTGATTATGTGTTCTTATGTGGAGATATAAGTGTTTCGTGGTGCAGCAAGAAGCAAGCAACCGTGTCACTGTATACCACTGAAGCAGTATAAAGCTTCGACACTCGCAGCTTAAGAGTGTGTATAGCTTCGAAGACTCCTTGAAGATTTGTTCGAGCCGATCAATAAGTCGGTTGCCATCTACGAAAATAATCAAAGTGTTATCAAGTTGGCTAATAATCCAGTGTTTCATGCAAGGATGAAACATATTGAGTTAGAATATCACTTCATACGGGAGAATGTGCTTGATGGAACGATTGAAGCTATGGAGGTTCGAAGCGAGGACAACGTTGCAGATATCTTCACCAAGTCATTACCAAAGGGCAAATTCGAATTACTTCGCTCGAAGCTCAGGTTGGTTGACAAAATCAAGTTTAAGGGGGAGTATTGAAATTAAACTAGATTTTGGGTTAAGCTTAATTATGGGTTCATGATCCAACTATCCTTTTTGGACCAAACCCAAAATTAAGTCCAAGTTCTAGAATTTCTCTAGAAACATCATTACCTCAAGTGTTCTAGAGAATTCTATTAATTAATAATCTAGATATTATGGTATAAAGCTCTAGATATTAGGAGAAGATTTGTAAGATATTTTGTAGTTTTTGAGCCTATAAATAGCTCATTCCTCTCTCATTTGTAACATGCAGAAAAGTTGAACAAGTGAAATAAAAATAAGTTTAAAGAAAGAGTGTTCATCATAATTTCTCTCATCCTTTCTAAGAGTCTTTCAAGTATTCTTCCATATTCTTCTTCATACTTAGAGGGTTTATTCTTTTGGGTTTTCTCGGATTTCTCGGGTATTACGGTCTTGGGCTAGTGTTAAGCACTATCGATGTTTTCTCTACATGGTAGCAGATCCATTCTAATCTTGTGCTCATCAAGATCGGGGTTTAGGAGAACTCGGGGTTACTCTAAGTATGGAATCAATGGGTCATGTTGTTGGATTGAGAATAGAGATCTTAAACCAATCTAACTACCGGTTATATAAGTCATGTATAGAGTTATACTTGGTGAGTGAGGACTTATGGGATGTCGGCGGCGGTAGCAACACAACACCACCAAAGGAAGATGATGCAACAGCGGAAGCGACAAATGAGTGGACACGGAAGAATGCCAAGGCAGAGTTTGTTTTGAAGAGGTCAATATCCTCGGGAGTATTTGAGCATGTCTTAAAGTGTACATTCGCTAGTTCTATTTGGAAGGCGTTAGATCAATTGTTTAACAAGAAGAACGAGGCTCGGCTACAACTGTTAGAGAACGAGTTGGCGAATGCGAAGCATGGAGAGTCTTTAATCTCAGAATTTTTTATCAAGATAAAGAATCTTTGCTCTGAGATTAATACTCTAAATCTGGAGGAGTCGATTTCGAAAGCTCTCTTATACAGATGCAGATTGGGCACCGACCAGGTTGCTCTCTTATACAGATGCAGATTGGGCAGGGTGCCCGGACATGCGATGCTCCACATCAGGCTATTGTGTCTTTTTGGGGAATAATCTTATTTTCCAATCTGCCAAAAATCAAGCCACATTATCCCGTTCAAGTGTTGAAGCAGAGTATCGAGGAGTTTCTAATGTCGCTGCTAAGATCTGTTGGCTCCGAAACCTTCTTTTGGAGCTCCAGTATCTGTCGCGCCCTTTTCCGGCCGCGGCTTTTATTTTCTAAATAGCGAACCCTGCTTAAAATGCAAAGGTTAGAAAATAAAAATAAATGCTGAAATGTTTAAAAGAATGCTAAAATTGCTAAAAGGATGCTAAAGTTTAAAAGGGTGCTAAAGGGTTGCTAGAATGCTAAGGGTTCGCGGAGTCGCCACCTAATTAATTTGGGTGAATTAGGACACCTAAATGTTTAACTAGTTTGAAGTAAAACATTAACTCCATTTTTATGGTCTGCTAAACTTAGTGAGATTCTGGGTAAGGGTTCTTTATTAATCTAGAGGGAAGGGGTTAGGCACCCTCTAAGATCCGCTAACTTGCGGTTGTCCTGCCAAACCTAGGGTAATTATTATATTTAAAGAATGCATTTTTTTTAAAAAAAATATAAAGGATGCTTTCAAAGATATTTTATAGAAAGGGGCATGTTGATAAAAAGTTTGCAAGATTAATACTAAAAAAATAAAGTTTTAAAGTGTGCTTTTATACTGTTTATAAATATATGCCGTGTTGACTTATGCTCAAAGACAAGCTTTTAGAATCAAATATATATGACATAGTGCAAAAGATGATTATTTTATAGTTTTCCGATAATAGGGTTGTTCAACACAAATTATTTATATTATGCTAATGAAAGAGCTTATGAGAAAATTAATTTTTTTTATCATGAATTATAAAAAAAATAATACTCTAGTCGCGAGTTGTTTAGTAAAGTTTAGATATATATGACAAGCACAAAAGACAAGCAGGTCGGAAATGAGTTTCTAATTATGAATTACTTTCCCACCTTATATGTTTGAAACTTAGTTGTTCTAAATATCCTAAATATTACAGTAATAGAATAATTAAATTAGCATAAACAAATAAATGAATGACTAGCAAGTAAAAGAAAGGATGGGGTTTGAGAGTGTTCTTTACGACGGATGACAACGTCCTATTTGTTTTCTAGGAATTTCTGAAGTGAGGATGCACATAGACGCGGGTTGCCATTTGAAGTAGCTCGTGATGAGTCTCGCCGTGAGACTCTTTATTTTGCTCCGGTGCGTGCCATGTAAAAATAAGAGAAGATAAGGATTAGTATAGGCTCCTACTTAAACATTAACGCAAGATTTAAGTACACATAGAGTCTTTCATCTCAACTGCCCAGATGGCAGACATGCTCATGTATAAACAAACACTTAATTAACGAATTGGGCTTCCAGATTTATTGGGGAAAAGATGATAAGAAAAGAATCCCGATTAGTTAAGTTCTTCTCATAAAACAACCAAAGGAGAATTCAGGGCACTTTAGCACCCAAAGCAAACATACTGGATAGTAGCAATAACATGAGAAAATCATTTATCCATATCAGGATCCATTCCAATAGTCTTGCTAAAATACGAAACCAATTAAATTGAGCTAAAATATGTCAGGATCCCGATAGGTCATGTTACTTGAGATATCTGAGATACGCAGATATAGAAATAACGCAAAATTATGTGAAGGGATACATCTGGACTGTATGAGGTCATCTAAGTGAGAATTAACAGTGCAAAATCATATTAAAATCATATTACATGGCACCATGACATTTGAGGCCAGCCGATTGAACATATGGTTATAACATAGATTTTAACTCAACAAACTGTCATATTTCCCACATCCAGGACATGCTACACATTTGTTTGCAACAGATAGTCACCCATATTAGCCACAGTAGGATACAAGCTTCAGATTCAGACATATGCCTCAAGTATAGAGCGAATTAAAACAAGCAAGCCATTAAGATTAGATGAAACTGTGTTTGGATCATAGTAACTAATAGGCCATCCACTGGGGATTCCATTTTTTTAAACAAATTGGATTGCACCAACACAGACAACAAATATTAAAGTATCCCCGTAGAGGCGAAGGTTCACTGAAGTTGAACTAAACCTAATGCAGACCCAACTCTGTCAAACTAACTTCAAGCTAATTCTAACATACCCAGGCCAATACACACATCACGTAATGTAAACGAGGGGAATCAAAATAGAACTGATTTCCACATTCCGAGAGGCAGCATGTAACATTAAGATCCCCTTTCTTTTTTTTTTTTTTTTTTTTTTTTTTTTACATATTATTTATGCTACAGATTTAAGAGTAGATTTATCACTTATTCACAACCGAATCTACTTCATTCAACTATAAAAATGTGCAGATAGATTGGCAAGCGATGAAACAAACATCATATTATCCATTCAACTAATTCCCAAACATTGCATAGCATGATATGAATTAAAGGAGCTTGTTAGCACATGATAGGCATCCTGAATCCATGTTAACCTCAGACCATCCTTAAACTAGGTGTAACATTGTTCATATGCTTAGACAGGTTCAACACAAAATTTATCAGTCATTAAATCGATCCAAATATAATTCCTGACAAATAAACAGACTCTTGAGCATCCAAACAAGTTCAAACCACTCATGACGACACATAATTATTCAATACAGTCACATACCATCATCAAGGCCCTACATTAACCTAATATTAATGCGAGCAGAACCAAACTATCACAATTAACACTCACAACACACATCGGTATACAAATGGTATTAATAATGAACAACAGAACACATCATTCGAACAGGTTGTAAGGCATAAATGAGAAATCTGAAAGAGGACGGGTTTACCTTCTCCTGACAAATAACCGGCAACAGATCAAGTCGCTTCTGAGTCACTCGACGTTATTGCGATGCGACTAAAGCGGGTAAAGTCGCTGCTGATTTTTGGCTAGAATTAAGAGAAAGATTTCGTGCTTCTTACTGCGATGCTAATGGTCCGTTTGTCGATTCGGACCTCTCTCAGATTGCGCTTCTCCTTTTTCTCGCTCTACTCTCCGCCTCACTTTCGACCTAAACCGCTATCTCCTAACCGCTAAGGGTGAACTAATTACTATCTCCTGAGCCCTTAATCGATGCCATCGCCCCTAAAACCACTGCCCTATTGCATGCCTATAGCCTCTGTATTTATAGCCCTCATTTGGGTTCTAAAATTGGTAAGGCTGAGAATGGGCTAAAATTGGTGCTGATTCGACCGGATTTTTTACTGATTTTGTGTGATTCGAACGGTTATGGTGAGGAAATGATTCGAAGGGATTTGTGGAAGATTCGTTGTTATGGAAGGAAGGGTCGGGCTAGGTACGCGGGTGGTGGAAGGCTCCTGATTTTCACCAAAAATCCGCGAAAATCGGGTCAGCGGCGCGCGATGGAAGGCTTTAGGTTTTAGGTTCACGGTCGGCGGCGAAGGCAAAGGGTGAGGGTCAGTTCGGATCGAGGAAATAAGGGCTGTGGTCTCATTGGCTTACGGGTTTGGGTCATGGTGTCAGGCGACGGGTCGCGGATAATGTAATAGATGGGCTGGGTAATTAGTTTTAGGCTAGTTAGTTTAATTAGTTTTTAGGCTAGTTAATTAATTAGCTAATTAATTCTAGGCAAGTGTATTAATTAATTAGTGATAACTTAAATTAACAAATGTGATTGAAATAATTAGATGTTTTATTAGTCTAATTGTTAAAATAATAAACGCGCGTGTTATTCAATTAGTGCTTAATATTTTAGAACGCGCTATTATTTAAGAACTTTATTGTTATGCATTATTGCGAAGTTAAATTAAAATGCATTGAGTTTATATTAAATTACTTAAATGCCGAATGCAAGTACGATATTTAAGAATTGTTTAAAGCCTTATAAATGCTACGCTATTAAATGCATATATCAGACTAAAATTGATTTTTAAATTACAAATGATTACTAATAAATGCGGCTATGCTACCTGACATGACGTTATCGCTAAATTATTTATTTTATGCATTTATTACTTATTTAAGAATTACGACAAAGCTTAAAGTTAATTAATGCGGGCGCGAGACTCTAAGTGCTTAAAACTCTACGCGATGCCATTATCAAATTATTTATTTATGCCTGTATTTAATGTTTTATTGTTGTATTTTATTATAAAAATCCTAAAAAATTATTTTACAAAATTAGTGTAATTTTATAGTTAATGGTCGACGGAGGGTCAAAATCAGTGTCAACAGATGTCCCTCTTTGTATGGAGATGATGGAAGAATCTTCGGACAAAGACGTTGACTCATAGCCAATTTTGTCTCGATCTTCAGAATTGCAAAAATGCTAGGCAGGTAGACAAGGCTGACGCAAAAATTAAAAACTGTCCCAGTGTCGAGTTATGACGACACTGGGATACCAAGGTCAAAACACTAAGGCGTGCTAACGCGACTAAAGATCGCCCCGGTCGAAGTTATGACGACACCGCTACCATGGTCACAACACTGGGCGCGCTAACGCGGGCTTAGATGTCCCGGTGTCGAGTTATGATGACACCGCTGGTGCAAAAAGTAAAAGAATATAATCGCTTGAACTCGGTGTATCGCTACACGGCCATGGCCGGGTTCTACGCGAGCGAGTGGACCGACGCTGAGGTCGCTTCGCCAATCGTTGGGCGTTGCCCCCAACAGACGCCTTGCCACAGAAGAGAAAATCCACGCCAGGCTCTCGCCACGCATGCTAAGACTTGAACAAACGGTTAGTGCATAACTGCTAAGGCAAAATAATTTTAGAAACAATGTAACTGTGAATAGAAAAGGTTATCCTGCAAAACGCGATGCCTGTTGTGTTGATGCGATGTTGCAAATGCTGCGATTTTCGTCCTTGCACAGACGTGTTGCGATTGTGAACGCGGGTATGTTGTCCTTGCTGCAATTGTCCCTGTATACTAAAGCTCAAGAAAGAGTTAGTGCATAACTGCTAAGACAGAATAATATATGAGAAACAAAATGCAATTATGAGAATAGAGAAATCGTCCCTGCGTAGATGTGATATCTTCGACTTGTCGCCGCTTTCGGACTTGTCGCCGCTTTCGACTCGTCGTCGCTTTCGGACTTGTCCGCTTTCGGACTTGTCGCCGCTTTCTGACTTGGCGCCGCTTTCGGACTTGGCGCCGCTTTCGACCGGGCGCCGCTTTCTGACTTTGTCGCCGCTTTGACGCCGCTTTCTGACTTGGCGCCGCTTTCGACTTGCCGCTTTTGACTTGGCGTCGCTTTCGGACTTGGCGCCGCTTTGGACTTGTCGTCGCTTTCGGACTTGGCGCCGCTTTCTGACTTGGCGTCGTTTTGGACTTGGCGTCGACTTGACGCCGCTTTCGACTTGGCGCCGCTTTCGCACTCGCGTCGTTTTGACTTGTTGCTGCCGCCTCGTAGACTAAAGCTCAAGGAAGAGTTAGTGCATAACCGCTAAGACGTAATAATAAAGCATGAATGACAAAAATGCAATTTTGAGAACGCAGAAAATCTTCGCGTAGATGTAATATCGATGATGGCGTCGTTTCGGACTTGATGTGCCGATAACGCCGTTGCACGGGCCGCCGGGCGTCGCTGCGTGGACTCGCTGCGGCCGATAACGCCGCTGCTCGACGTGTTCCGGGCGTCGCTGCGTGGACTTCGCCGATCACGCCGTTGTCCGACGTTCTTCCGGGCGTCGTTGCGTAGACTTGTTGCGGCCGATAACGCCATTGCTCGGACGTATTCACGGGCGCCGTTGCATGGATTTGTTGATTACGCCGTTATGCGGGCGTGTTCTTCTTGCCGCCGTTGCGTAGACTTGCCGGCCGATAACGCCGCCGTTACGACGATGTTCTTCTTGGCGTCGTTGCGTAGACTTCTTTGTCGCCGATAACGCCGCCGTTGTTCAGACGTATTCTTCCGGGCGCCGTTGCGTGGACTTGCCGCGCCGATAACGCCGTTGCTGGACGTGTTCTTCTGGCCGGGCGCGTAGACTTGCCGCGGCCGATAACGCCGCCGTTCGACGCGCCGGGCGCCGTTGCGTGACTTGCCGGCCGATAACGTCGTTGTCTGGACGTGTTGCTGCTCCTGTAGAATAAATGCTCCTGCAAGCTAAGCTTGAGAAAACGTTAGTGTATACCTGTTTAAACAAAATGATAAATATATATGAGAAGTGCAATTTTATGGATAGAGATGTCGTCCCTGATATGCATGACGAATACTGAGATGTTGCCCTTGCACTGCAACTGACGAATTGTTATGATGCCTTTGTTGCGTGCGATGCGCTGGTTGCCAGTTTGACTTTATGCCCGAGTTGACGCGCTAGGTTTTGTTGCGGAACTCTGAACTTTGGTTGCCGATTATTGATGCCCCTTTCTGCCGCCTGCGCGGACTTTGAATTTTGAGATTTTTGTCATATCTTCTGCCTCTGCTGTTTCTTCTTGCGAAGAAACTTCTTGCCGTATTTTCTGCTTCGGCTATTGCATTTGCTGCTTCTGTTAATATGAAAAGACCTGCGCTCAAAGAAAATTTTGTGAGTTTTGGGGGGGGGGTCGATTCATATTTGACTTCACGCTTGTTTCGATATCTGCGTGCCTGGCTTGTTTGGACTTGCAACCCCTGTCTGGTTTCCTACATTGTCCCAGTTTTGAGAAGGTGTCATGTTGCTCTTCTTTTCTGAGACCCCTGCTTTGCCTATAGGAACCAAGACAGGTTCCGACTCGTTCCGCTCAGATGCCCTTGAATTGGTCATGTCGCTGGACCGTGCCTTTGATCTTGTGAAATATTGATGCTCTGCCATTGCTAAGTCAAATACAAATCGACCTTTGGGGGGAGATGATAAATCTTTCTAAAAATGCAACAAACGGTGTTAGCATAAAGCACATAATTTGCGGGTATGTAGCAGATATATTGCATATAGCACATTCAAACGTTTCCTAACATGCGGGGGGACCTCTTTATGCCAGAGGTAAGCCTAAACGTCACTTATGCGAGATTATGACGGATTTGTCCAAGTCGTCCAACTATAATGCCTTTGTTGGAAATGGCGACCAAATGACGGTGCACTTTTTCCAATTTCAGCATGTCATGATTGGGCTTGGATTTGTCTGTCATTGTCACGCTACACATAATGCTGGTCGTCGTCGTTGAGAAACCCGTCGACAAGTTTGGTGTCTTCCTAATTGTGGTGTCAATGCCAAGGACCGACCCACCTAAGGTAAATGCATGCATGCCCTAAAATAAGGGTGGTATAGCTCTATCTTAAGTTTGCTAAGATTTGGCTTTTCTAGACGCAAGGTTCCCGAGCGGACAACTCGAGTGAGAAGGCTACGCGGCCACCGGTTAGACCGGGCACTCCACGTATATTACCGACTCTCCTAAATTTGGATTTTGAAGAAAGAATTTTGCTGATGCACCCAGCGCACCTCGCATGTAGTGTGTGTTTGTGCGAATTTTCCAGAGTGGAAGAAATATGAGCGGAATGCCAGTTTAAGGAAAGCAGTAAAGCAGGTAGCAAAAAAAAATAACAAAATACAACACACAAAAATTAAATGCAAAAGTAATTGCCAAATAATTATCCTAGGTTTGTTGTGGTTAAGAACCTAAATTCCCCAGCAGAGTCGCCATTTCTGTCGCGCCCTTTTCCGGCCGCGGCTTTTATTTTCTAAATAGCGAACCCTGCTTAAAATGCAAAGGTTAGAAAATAAAAATAAATGCTGAAATGTTTAAAAGAATGCTAAAATTGCTAAAAGGATGCTAAAGTTTAAAAGGGTGCTAAAGGGTTGCTAGAATGCTAAGGGTTCGCGGAGTCGCCACCTAATTAATTTGGGTGAATTAGGACACCTAAATGTTTAACTAGTTTGAAGTAAAACATTAACTCCATTTTTATGGTCTGCTAAACTTAGTGAGATTCTGGGTAAGGGTTCTTTATTAATCTAGAGGGAAGGGGTTAGGCACCCTCTAAGATCCGCTAACTTGCGGTTGTCCTGCCAAACCTAGGGTAATTATTATATTTAAAGAATGCATTTTTTTTAAAAAAAATATAAAGGATGCTTTCAAAGATATTTTATAGAAAGGGGCATGTTGATAAAAAGTTTGCAAGATTAATACTAAAAAAATAAAGTTTTAAAGTGTGCTTTTATACTGTTTATAAATATATGCCGTGTTGACTTATGCTCAAAGACAAGCTTTTAGAATCAAATATATATGACATAGTGCAAAAGATGATTATTTTATAGTTTTCCGATAATAGGGTTGTTCAACACAAATTATTTATATTATGCTAATGAAAGAGCTTATGAGAAAATTAATTTTTTTTATCATGAATTATAAAAAAATAATACTCTAGTCATGAGTTGTTTAGTAAAGTTTAGATATATATGACAAGCACAAAAGACAAGCAGTCGGAAATGAGTTTCTAATTATGAATTACTTTCCCACCTTATATGTTTGAAACTTAGTTGTTCTAAATATCCTAAATATTACAGTAATAGAATAATTAAATTAGCATAAACAAATAAATGAATGACTAGCAAGTAAAAGAAAGGATGGGGTTTGAGAGTGTTCTTTACGACGGATGACAACGTCCTATTTGTTTTCTAGGAATTTCGGAAGTGAGGATGCACATAGACGCGGGTTGCCATTTGAAGTAGCTCGTGATGAGTCTCGCCGTGAGACTCTTTATTTTGCTCCGGTGCGTGCCATGTAAAAATAAGAGAAGATAAGGATTAGTATAGGCTCCTACTTAAACATTAACGCAAGATTTAAGTACACATAGAGTCTTTCATCTCAACTGCCCAGATGGCAGACATGCTCAGTGTATAAACAAACACTTAATTAACGAATTGGGCTTCCAGATTTATTGGGGAAAAGATGATAAGAAAAGAATCCCGATTAGTTAAGTTCTTCTCATAAAACAACCAAAGGAGAATTCAGGGCACTTTAGCACCCAAAGCAAACATACTGGATAGTAGCAATAACATGAGAAAATCATTTATCCATATCAGGATCCATTCCAATAGTCTTGCTAAAATACGAAACCAATTAAATTGAGCTAAAATATGTCAGGATCCCGATAGGTCATGTTACTTGAGATATCTGAGATATGCAGGATATAGAAATAACGCAAAATTATGTGAAGGGATACATCTGGACTGTATGAGGTCATCTAAGTGAGAATTAACAGTGCAAAATCATATTAAAATCATATTACATGGCACCATGACATTTGAGGCCAGCCGATTGAACATATGGTTATAACATAGATTTTAACTCAACAAACTGTCATATTTCCCACATCCAGGACATGCTACACATTTGTTTGCAACAGATAGTCACCCATATTAGCCACAGTAGGATACAAGCTTCAGATTCAGATTAATATGCCCCTCAAGTATAGGAAGCGAATTAAAACAAGCAAGCCATTAAGATTAGATGAAACTGTGTTTGGATCATAGTAACTAATAGGCCATCCACTGGGGATTCCATTTTTTTAAACAAATTGGATTGCACCAACACAGACAACAAATATTAAAGTATCCCCGTAGAGGCGGCGTTCACCAAGTTTAACTAAACCTAATGCAGACCCAACTCTGTCAAACTAACTTCAAGCTAATTCTAACATACCCAGGCCAATACACACATCACGTAATGTAAACGAGGGGAATCAAAATAGAACTGATTTCCACATTCCGAGAGGCAGCATGTAACATTAAGATCCCCTTTCTTTTTTTTTTTTTTTTTTTTTTTTTTACATATTATTTATGCTACAGATTTAAGAGTAGATTTATCACTTATTCACAACCGAATCTACTTCATTCAACTATAAAAATGTGCAGATAGATTGGCAAGCGATGAAACAAACATCATATTATCCATTCAACTAATTCCCAAACATTGCATAGCATGATATGAATTAAAGGAGCTTGTTAGCACATGATAGGCATCCTGAATCCATGTTAACCTCAGACCATCCTTAAACTAGGTGTAACATTGTTCATATGCTTAGACAGGTTCAACACAAAATTTATCAGTCATTAAATCGATCCAAATATAATTCCTGACAAATAAACAGACTCTTGAGCATCCAAACAAGTTCAAACCACTCATGACGACACATAATTATTCAATACGATACATACCATCATTGCGTCCTACATTAACCTAATATTAATGCGAGCAGAACCAAACTATCACAATTAACACTCACAACACACATCGGTATACAAATGGTATTAATAATGAACAACAGAACACATCATTCGAACAGGTTGTAAGGCATAAATGAGAAATCTGAAAGAGGACGGGTTTACCTTCTCCGGACAGCGAACCGGGGCAGCGTATCAAGTCGTCGGAGTCACTCGACGGGTTATTGCGATGCGACTAAAGGGGTAAAGCTGCTTGCTGATTTTTGGCTAGAATTAAGAGAAAGATTTCAGGCTTCTTACTTGCGATGCTAATGGTCCGTTTGTCGATCTTTGGACCTCTCTCAGATTGCGCTTCTCCTTTTCTCGCTCTACTCCGCCTCAATTTTCGACCTAAACCGCTATCTCCTAATCACGCTAAGGGTGAACTAATTACTATCTCCGAGCCCTTAATCGATGCCATCGCCCTAAAACCATCGCCTCTATCATGCCTATAGCCTCTGATTTATAGCCTCATTTGGGTTCTAAAATTGGTAAGCCGAATGGGCTAAAATCGCGCCGATTCGACCGATTTTTTATCGATTTTGTGTGATTCGAATCTTATGGTGAGGAAATGATTCGAAGGATTTGTGGAAGATTCGTTTGGTTATGGAAGGAAGAGTGGCTAGTGGTACGTGGGTAAGTGGAAGGCTCGATTTTCATTAAAAATCCGTGAGAAAATCGGGGTCAGCGGCGATGGAAGGCTTTAGGTTTTAGGTCACTGGTCGACGCGGCGCAAAGCGCCGAGGCCGGGTTCGGACCGAGGAAATAAGGGCTGTGGTCCACTGGGCTTACTGCTCGGGTCTTTGGTCAGGCGACGTCGCGATAATGTAATAGATGAAGTGGGTAATTAGTTTTAGGCTAGTTAGTTTAATTAGTTTTTAGGCTAGTTAATTAATTAGCTAATTAATTCTAGGCAAGTGTATTAATTAATTAGTGATAACTTAAATTAACAAATGTGATTGAAATAATTAGATGTTTTATTAGTCTAATTGTTAAAATAATAAATGCGGGCGTGTTATTCAATTAGTGCTTAATATTTTAGAATGCGGCGCTATTATTTAAGAACTTTATTGTTATGCATTATTGCGGTTAAATTAAAATGCATTGAGTTTATATTAAATTACTTAAATGCCGAATGCAAGTACGATATTTAAGAATTGTTTAAAGCCTTATAAATGCTACGCTATTAAATGCATATATCAGACTAAAATTGATTTTTAAATTACAAATGATTACTAATAAATGCGGCTATGCTACCTGACATGACGTTATCGCTAAATTATTTATTTTATGCATTTATTACTTATTTAAGAATTACGACAAAGCTTAAAGTTAATTAATGCGGGCGCGAGACTCTAAGTGCTTAAAACTCTACGCGATGCCATTATCAAATTATTTATTTATGCCTGTATTTAATGTTTTATTGTTGTATTTTATTATAAAAATCCTAAAAAATTATTTTACAAAATTAGTGTAATTTTATAGTTAATGGCTGGACGGGAGGGTCAAAATTGGGTGTCAACAGTATCCACTGCGTAAGGCGTCTATAATCTACTGTGATAACATACATGTCATATATTTGTCTCACAATCCGGTCCAACATCAGCGGACCAAACATATTGAGATGGATATACACTTTGTACGAAAAAATGTAACTCTTGGGCAGGTCAAAGTTTTGCATGTGCCTTTCTCCTATCAGTATGCATATATTTTTCACAAAAGGACTACCTAGACAGTTGTTCATCGACTTCAGATTCAGCCTTAGTGTTCGGCCTCCTCCCGCTCCTACTGAGGGGGAGTATTAGTGAATATTCACAATATATTTTGTAATTATAATTGTTGTGTATTTAAGGCAGCTTAGGATTCTTACTGTATTAGAAATCAACTTTGTACAACTATATATATTGTGAATTAATGAAAGAAATCCTCAGGGGAGATTATTCTATCTTTACATGTTATCAAAGCCAGAATCATTTCAATTCTTTGTTCACCGATGTATTGTGCACCCAAATTATATTATCCACGCTCCAGTTAATAAGGTCTGGGCGTGCGGGGAGTGTTCAGAGTCTCACGTCGGATATGAAATAGGAACATGAATTATTTATATGGACTTGGACAATCATCACCCTACAAACTAGCTTTTGGGGTTGAGTTAGGGCCAAAATCCATTCTTTACCAATAAGTTTTAGGTATGAAAATGGTGCTTTCCCTTATATGGGTGGGTGAATCTGGATCCGTAGCAATCACACAATAAACAAAGAGATTTTTTTTTTTTTGATTTTCTTTAACCAATGTGCTAGAAGGGACTATAAAGCTTGAAACTCTCACACGTATCTTTTTACAAAGGCACGTGGCTTTTCACTATTCTCTAAACTGTTCCCAAACTCGATCAGTAGTTTTCTGTTTTCATAGATTCATAGCAACAATGTCATATGTTACTCTTTATTCTTTACTTTGTTTGTCAATCATCTCAGCTCAAAAGCAAATTAAGGGTATGTCTCAATCTCACTGCATTTCCATTCTTTCTCTCGTGAAATCATTATATACTTTCTAATTAACATCTTTATGGGCAGTTCTTTTTATTTTTATATTTATATTTATATTTATATATATCTTTAACATGAAGGGAGTTTTGGATAAACTGATAAAGTTGTTGTCATGTGACCAGAGGTCATGAGTTCAAGTCGTGAAAATAGCCTCTTGCAGAAATGTGAGGTAAGACTGCGTATGATAGACCCTTGTTATCGGTCCTTCCCCGAACCTCACGCATAACTAGAGCTTAGTGCACCGAGCTGCCTTTTTATGTATTTCTAACATGTGCTTAAGTTTAACCATCAATTTGGATTTCATACGATGTTGAAATGTTGTAGTTAATACTATTTTATTAATTTAGAGCCTTACTTTATTTTTAATCTATATGAAAACTTTACTTTCTACTTTTAATAACTCTATAATTCTAATATTTCACAAAATTTAAAGATTACATTGAACACATTTTTAGAAACTATATTTGCTTGAATAAGTGATCTTCTTTATTTTCTTCTTCGTTCGGCAAGTAAACAGAAAAACTATTACAAAAGCATTATATATGTATATAATGTAGGTAGATATATGAGGTGGGAGTGGGGTGGTGATGGAGTATGGGGTGGGGTGTGTTGAGGAATAGTCTGGAATGTCAGAATTTGTTTTCCTACTTTTATTAGTGAAGTCTCTTTTTAAATGAACTTGTTTTTCAGTCAAAATATTTTTCAAAATTTTTGATCAATTAATGTAGGATTTCTTAAGTGTTAAATATACATACAATATACACAATATATTGTATGTATATTGATCTCTCGGATAGAGCTCAGCCCACTGGCCCTCGGAAATATTGGGCCAAGCCACCGTGCCCGTGACTGCCACAGTTGTATATGGAATGTATATTGTAGTATAATTAGTATTGTACTTTTACCATAATTGTATAGTTAGTCTCCAAATAGAATAGGGTTTTAGGAGTAGAATAGGAAAATGATTTTCCTATTATGAAAATATGTAAAGTGTATATATACCCCTTTCATTAATGAAAATAATCAAGAGATTATTTCTTTCATGGTATCACAAGTCTAGGTTATTTTTTCTTGCTTCCGCTAATCTCTCTTTCTCGAATTCCGTGAAAAACCCCTCCCTCCCCCTCTCGGTTTTCTCCCAAAACCCGAGACCCTCACCAAAAAATTCCCTTCTCCAAGTTTTCTTATTCTATTCATTATGACTGATAAGAACATGTTTCATCCTGCCCTAATGGTTTCTAACATCAAGAGTGTTCTTCCTATTGTTATTGACTTAGAAAACGTTCAATATGGGACGTGGACAGAGCTGTTCAAAATTCATGCACTAGCACATCAAGTACTACATCACATCATCCCTCCGACTCCAGGTACGGAGGGTGTGCCCACTAAGGAGGAAAACCCTAAATTATGAATTACTCTTGATACTAAGGTTCTCCAGTAGATTTATGCCACTATCTCTCTCGACCTCTTACAGACGATAATGGAACCTAACTCGTCAGCTATGGCTGCTTGGAATAAATTGCGTGATATATTCCAGGATAACAGTCATTCCCGCATTGTCACCCTTGAACAGGAATTTTCCCAAGTCGCTATGGGGGATTTTCCGAACGTTTCATTATATTGCAAACGCCTCAAAGAATTGGCGGACCAACTTCACAACGTGGGTGCTCCAGTTAGCAATAGTCATCTTGTTTTACATATGGTTGCAGGCCTGTCTGAGGTCTATAACGGCATTGCTTCGACACTTCGTCAAAGTAACCCCCTACCGCAATTTTACTAGGCCCGGTCCATTCTTACTTTGGAAGAAGCAGGTCTGGCTAAAACGGAAGCTACTGGCACTAATTCCGTCATGATGGCCACGTCTTATGGTTCTCCGTCATTTTATGATAATTCAAACTAAAATCGTAACAACAGTGGCGGCAAGAAAGGTCATAATCGCAAGAATAAAAATAAAGGTGGTGGACGTGGTGGTAATAGTGGCGGCGAAAGAGGACGAGCCGCTGGTGGGTCCTAGCCAGCTGGGCCACCAGCAAACTGGCCATTGGCCAACTACCAGAGGCCCACTGTTTCTCCTTCACAATCGGCTGGTTCTGGTGCTTGGGCGGCTGTCAATCTCGACCCGATTTCGATGAGGCCTCACGGATAGCCCGAGTCCCGGCAATTCCAAAGACACTCGATCACGCCCGATTGAGCCTTGGCGACCGACTGCGGGCCTCGGCCACAACAGCCTGCGGCGAGAGGCCCACTTCCATCCCTTCTCCGACATATATTGCAGTCGCGATGCACATGCTAGGATTAACTCCTTCATACCTGAGTTGGTACATGGACACAAATGCCACAACCCACATGACATCTGATTCAAGTACTCTATCGTGTTATTCCAATTTGAGCAACCCTCGTGGCATAATTGTTGGTAATGGTAATACTATTTCGATTTGTGGTTATGGTCATAAAACTTTGTCTCCCCCACATCCACCCCTTGTCTTAAAAAATACCCCTAAATTAATTAAAAATTTGATGTTTGTTCGTAAATTCACCACTGATAATTGATTTTCTATTGATTTTGATCCTTTGGCCCAATCTCCCCATATATTTTCCATCATTTATCGGACATATCGCGCGCGCCTCGACTCGGAAAGCGGTGCCGTGGTTCTACCATACCGCATGCTCATCGCTCGAGATTGGGCGATGTCGGCGATTGGGACAACAACTCAGCCCAATGCAAACACTGGTCCACCGGTAATCGATCCTTGCCGCTTCCGAAGTTGGGCAGCGGGCCATCACTGCTTCGATCCAAAGACGAGTCCCGAAAATTCCTAAGTTACTCGTAGTCAACGGGGTATTTTTAAATCAAAAAGACATTTTAATTTAAATACTAATGTTCTTAAATCATCCTTACCCTGTAATCATGTGTCATGTGTCTGCTCTAAACGAACCGAATTGAAAAATTGTTATGACCGACAAATATAATGATTTTATTGATAATAAGACGTGGGAGTTGGTGCCCCGTCCGTCTGGTATTAATATTATTAGGTCTATGTGGATTTTAGCTCATAAGAACAATTCAGACGGTTCGTTTGCAAGGCATAAGACTCGTCTTTGTAGGTAATGGTAAGACTCAGTGGGTTGGTATGGATTGTGGTGAGATGTTTAGTCCGGTGGTCAAGCCGGCTACCATTCGCACTGTGCTCAGCTTGGCTTTTTGAAAACATGGCCCGTCATCAGTTAGATGTGAAGAATATTTTCCCACATGGTGATCTCAAGGAGACAGTCTATATGCATCAACCCTTGGGGTTTAGGGATCCCAAATATCCTCATCATGTTTTTTTGTTGAAGAAGTTCTTATATGGGTTTAAGCAGTATCTACGGGCCTGGTATAAGAGGTTTGCCGACTATGTTTTGACTATTGGGTTCACTCATAAAAGGTCTGATAATTCATTGTTCATATATCGTCGTGGATCTTCCTTGGCTTATATACTCTTATATGTAGATTATATTATCTTGACTGCCTCTTCTGATGCATTACACAAGTTTATCATGACAATGCTCAGTTATGAGTTTGCTATGAAAGACTTGGGGTCTTTGACTTATTTCTTGGGAATTGATGTCACTCGTCATGCAGGTGGGTTGTTCTTATCCCAGCGAAAGTATGCAACTGAGATCATGGAGAGGGCTGAAATGTCATCATGTAAGTCCACGTTCACTCCGGTTGATACTAAACTCAAGATAGGGGTTGCAGCTAGCTCACCTTAGGAGGATCTGACCCGCTATCGCAGTCTTGTAGGGGCCCTTCAGTATCTTACATTCACACGACCTGATATTACATATGTCATACATCAGGTGTGTTTGTATATGCATGATTCCAGGATTAAGCACATGAATGCGCTAAAACGCATTATCAGGTACATCTAGGAGACACTTGATTATGACTTGCATTTATATCCTTCGTCGACGTCTACACTCGTTTCATATACAGATGTTGATTGGGGTGGTTGTCGCACACGGGCGGCCCACGTCCGCTATTGTATGTTTTGGGTAATAACTTGGTCGTAGTGCGCGGCGTCAGTCAACGTTATCACGTTCTAGTGCAGATGCCGAGTATCGAGGGGTAGCCAATGTGGTCTCTGAGTCATGTTGGTTACGCAATCTTCTTTTAGAACTTCATTGTCCTATCAGAAAGCTACATTGGTTGTGATAATGTTAGTGTCATCTACCTTTCTGGTAATCCAGTTCAGCACCAACGCACTAAACATATAGAGATGAACATTCACTTTGTTAGAGAAAATGTAGCTCGAAGACAAGTACGCATCTGCCATGACCCTCCAGGTATCAAGGTATCAAATTGCAGACATCTTTACAAAGGGTCTTCTCTCGGTCCATTTTGAAGATTTTAGGGACAGTCTTAGCATTTGAAGACCGTCTGCTATGACTGCGGGGGTGTGTTAAATATACATACAATATACATAATATTTTATGTATATTGATCTCTCGGATAGAGCCCAGCCCACTGGCTCTCGGAAATATTGGGCCAAGCCACTGTGCCCGTGACTGCCACAGTTGTATATGGAATGTATATTGTAGTATAATTAGTATTGTACTTTTATCATAATTGTATAGTTAGCCTCCAAATAGAATAGGACTTTAGGAGTAGAATAGGAAAAAAAGTTCTTATTATGAAAATATGTAAAGTGTATATATACCTTTTTCATTAATGAAAATAATCAAGGAATTATTTCTTTCATTAAAGTTGACTTGTTGGAAATTAAGAATTCACGAGCATATCTTGTTGAGTCCCAGCACCTTATCTTAGATTTTGGCAGCTGAGTGGATGCATGTGAAGTGTATTCTTACATCTGTATATTTTATAGGAGATAATTTTTAAGTAAAGCGTTTAAGAGTGATAAATTATAGTTTAGATAAATAATCTTAAAACTATATTAAGTCACTCCTTCAATTCCAAAATATTATCATATTTTGCTTCCGGAGAGTCAAATTGCGTGAGCTTTAACTAATGATTAAGATGTATATTTTCCATCATATTTATATTAAAAGAGTTGCATCTTATAGTACTTTTTATATAATATTCAAATAATTTAATTTGATTTTAAAATATTAAATCAATCTAATTCAATTTCTCATCAACAATTAGTTAAATTGACTTTCGGGAAGTGAAACATGACAAATATTATGTGGACGAAGGGAGTGTAGTTTTTTAGAGGCATGCAAAAACTTTAAAGGACATATAATATGGCTTGAAATACTGCCATCTAAAAACACTCACTTTTTAATTTAATTATATTTATTATGGAAGTCAATATTGAAGGTGACAGTTATTAACTACCGCTTCTATCTTTTTTGAACACTTTATTTAGGATCTCCATTTGAAGTGTCAAATCAGGTTTCACAAACCATTTTTGGATTACAAATATGCTCCTGAGAAGCTCATCAACACCTGTTACACAAACCATTTTTGTAGAAAGTCCAAAAAATGACCACTTTGATAATACCTCTACAGATCATTATAATATTGGCAAAGTTTCATTTCATCCTTCAAATCATTTATGTTCTTTCTCATGCAACTCTTCATCTGATCATTTCAGCCCAAAAAAAACGAATAATCATGGCCGAAAATTGTTCCATAGAGCTCAATCTGATGGGAACTTAAAAGGGCTGGTGTTAAAATCTGATCTTGATGAAGTTTACAGAAAGGGGTTGGTGTCAAAATCCGACCTTGATGAAGTTTATAGGAAAGGGTTGGTGTCAAAATGTGGTCTCGATGAAATTTGTAGAAAAGGGTTGATGTCAGAATTCGATATTGATGAAGTTTGTAGGAAAGGGTTCGTGTCAAAATCCGATATTGATGAAGTTTGTAGGAAAGGGTTTGTTTCAAAATCCGATATTGATGATCTTTGTAGGAAAGGGTTGGTGTCAAAATGTGATCTTGATGAAGTTTATAGATCAAAGGTACTTCCAAGATCCTCACATAACCAAGAGAAGAACATAATGTTGCAAACAGAACCATCATTTTCTATTTATAATGATCAAGATTTTGAGGAGGGGATCAATGATGAAAAATTGGTGAGGTCTGTTACTATTGGAGATGATATAGGTGATATAATTAATGATGATTTTAGTTTTGGGAAAATGGTCATGGGGCTTATTAAGGAAGATGATGATAACGAAGATCGTGACGAGAAAGAAGATAAAGAATTTGAAGAAGGAAGTGAACCCGTTAGTCCAATGTACCTTGCTGCTGGACTTGGGATTGATGTTAATGGCATGGACAACACTGAAGGCGGGCTGATAAGGACAGGCCGTGATGCTGACATTGTACCTTCAAATTTTGATGAAAATG
Source organism: Przewalskia tangutica (assembly GCA_029844215.1). Classification (NCBI taxonomy): domain Eukaryota; kingdom Viridiplantae; phylum Streptophyta; class Magnoliopsida; order Solanales; family Solanaceae; genus Przewalskia; species Przewalskia tangutica. Next base: position 3,048,297 of record CM056719.1, read on the forward strand.
GAGATGTCGAGGCGTATTATAAGAGTTTGCTCGAAGAATGTCCCTCCAACCCTTTGGTCTTCATGAGGAATTATGCGCAGATTTTGCAGGTCAGTCTATCAACTCTGTTGATCTCCATTTACTTGAGAGTGTATTGTTGTTTTCAGTTTATGAACATGGCTAATTCTCATTGTACCGTGCACATTTTTGTTATGGATTCAACAACTTCAATGTCTTCATTGAGGGCTACAACTTCAAAGTTAGTATTTGAAGAGGCGAACCGCCTCAATAGAGGAATCATCTAGTGGAAACATTCCGTGTTATTTTCCTTTTTAGTCCATATTGAAAGAACTTTATTCCTTATCTATTTTCTTCCAAAGAGGTTAGTAATATAGTCATCATACAAGCATCATAGTAGAATTAAGGTAGTAAATATCTAATTATACACCTACCATATACAAAAGATAACTAAGGATTATGTAATATTTACAATGATTCTATCACACCCCCGCAGTCGAAGCGGGAGGTCGTCGTATGCTGATACTATTTTGAAAGTCGTCAAATAGAACAAAGGGAAGACCTTTTGTAAAAGTATCAGCGATCTGATAGCGTGACGGGACATGTAAGACACGTACTTGTCTGCGATATGTTTAGTGCATTGATGTTGAACCGGATTCTCTGGTAAATATACCGCACTAACATTATCACAATAAACCAATGTTACCTTCGAAACAGGACCATGGAGCTCCAGAAGAAGGTTTCGTAACCAACAAGATTCAGAAACTACATTGGCAACTCCCAGGTACTTGGCTTCAGCACTGGACCTAGACAAGGTAGTTTGCCGTTTGGAGGACCAAGAAATCAAATTTTCACCAAGAAAGATACAATAACCAGACGTGGAGCGTCTTGTATCCGGACAACCACCCCAATCTGTATCTGTGTAAGAAATGAGAGAGGTTGTTGAAGACAGATATATATGCAAGCCATGATCGAGAATGTCCTGAATATAGCGAACAATGCGCTTGAGAGCATGCATGTGATCCTCCATCAGGTTATGCATGAATAGACAAATTTGTTGCACAACATAAGATATGTCGGACCTCGTGAAAGTAAAATATTGGAGGGCTCCTGCAAGGCTGTGGTAATGTGATGGATCATCATATGACGTGCTAGAAGTTGTACTCAACTTCGGTTTAGTATCAACCAGAGTGGAGGACGACTTACAAGAGGACATGGCAGCTCGTTCAATGATCTCTTCTGCATCACCTACATGACGTGTTGTAGCTATTCCCAAGAAATAACTCAATGGCCCCATATCTGTCATAGCAAATTCTGAGCTAAGAAGAGACATGATAGACTTGCGAAGAGCATCAGATAAAGCAGTTAAGATAATATCATCCACATATAGAATGATGTAAGCCATATCATTACCGTGACGGTATATGAAGAGTCAATGATCAGACATGCTGTTAGAAAACACAATAGTAGACACATAATCTGCAAACCTCTTGTACCAAGTCCGGGGAGCTTGTTTGAGCCCATATAAGGTTTTCTTCAGTAAGTATACATGATTAGGATAAGTGGGGTCTCTATAACCCATGGGCTGATACATGTTCACCGTTTAATTGAGTTCTCCATGCAAGAATGCATTTTTCACATCAAGCTGATGTAGATGCCATGTCTAGAAAAAGTCAGACTTAGTACCGTGCGGATAGTTGCTGGTTTGAACACCGGACTGAAAGTATCACCGCAGTCCACACCAACTTGTTGAGTCTTTCCATCACATACAAGACGAGCTTTATGCCTCTCAAATATACCATAATATTTTTCTTTTTTACTAAAAATCCACATAGATCGAATCACATTAACATCAGGAGGACGAGACACCAAATCCCAAGTCTTATTATTAATAAGAGTATTATATTTATCATCCATAGCCATTTTTCAATTCGAGTCATTAAGGGCATACACATGATTACGAGGTAGAGGTGATTTGGTAACATGGGTGTGAAGACTATACTTTTGTTTAGTTTGAAAATCTCATGTTGACTACGAGTGACTGGTCGTTGAGCCAGAATTGGAGTTGGTTGGAAAGGGGAAGCGGTATTGGGTTGACTTGTGATGGGTCTGGAGGCCGAGTGAGAGGGGATTGGACTGCCCGAGAGTGGGCTTCCAACCACAACTGCCGCAGAAAGAACAGGCGTTCCTGAAGGGCAGCGGCAGCAGTGTGGTTCCCGTCGCGTCATGCTGAAGGAGGATTGGGGGTACGGCAGATAAGAAGAGCGACCCAAAAAGGGAAAAAAGAGTATGAGGGAGCGTTGAAGCTTGCTTCTTCGGAAGACTTTTCTGCAGTGGACTGCCAGCGAGAGGTGCCACTAGGCTCGGGTTAGCAGGCCACATTGGTTGGGCTTGGAGAGGAATTCGTTGGGCCGAGCTGCTGAAATTATTCGGACTGGCCAAAATTGTAGGCAAGATGGGATGAGATGGTGGGCCGATTTTCGAGGCTAACTGGTGGACCAAAGACGGAGACATGCTATCATCAAGAAATTTGTAGGTATGAGGCACGAAAGAATGCATTTTGGCAAAGGGAAAATTTGATTCATCACAGACTACGTGGCGACTCACGATGATTTTATTAGAGGATAAGTCGTAACATTTGTAACCACAATGGTTTGAAGGATATCCCAAAAAAATACACGGAGTATAACGGAGTTGAAGTTTATTGATGGTAGTAGAAGGAAAAAAAGAATAGCATAAACACTCGAATACTTGTAGATGAGAGTAAGATGGGTCCCTTAGGCATAAAATTTTGAGAGATGATTGATAGGCTAATGGTTTGCTTGGAAGTATGTTGAGGAGATATGTTGTCATGTGTAATGCATGATATCAAAATGATGGTGGTAGAGAGGCATGGGCAAGTAAGGTTCTAACAAGGTTATTAATGGTTTAGATTTTTCTTTCCACTTTTTCATTTTGAGATGAGACATGTAGACAAGAGAGACGAAAATATAAACCATTAGCTTTGCAAAAATCCCAAAATGGCCAATTATCAAGGTGGAGGTGAGGTCCGTGTATATTCTACCATCCTCAGAGCCCACATTGTGGGATTTCACTGGGTATGTTGTTGTTGTTGTATCCAACAAAAGAAGATATTATCGATGTCCCGAAAAGCTCAAAATATGAGATGTCTAAATATCACTATGGATAATATCAAAAGGCATAACAGTGCATGAGTTAGAAGCAACAAAAGGAAATTTAACATGTTTTCTAAGAGCACATAAGCGACAAACATGAGAATTATGAGTTCTAGTACACTCAATAATTTTTTTTAAAGGAGGCAAAGACAGGTGTTCCCGGATGACCCAAACGTTCATGCCATAAAAAAGGTGCTAAAGCTGCAAAAGTGGATGGTAACATGGCTCAATGTGTGGTAGTGGTTATTGGATATAGCTCTCCCTGACTATCACATCTCATTAGGCGCATCCCTGTCTAAAAATCCTTCACGGAAAATTCAAAAAGATTAAATTCAACAGAAATCGAATTGTCATTGGTAAATTTTCTAACTGAAACTAAGTTTTTAATCAATTGAGCAGCATGAAGGACATTCTTTAGGGCTAACGGTGGGTTGGTGGGTTTGTATTACCATAACCACAAATTGAAATTTAATGACCATTTCTGACAATTATACCACGATTATTGCTCAAATTAAAATAGTTAGAGAGATTACTTTGTGAGGACGTCATATGAGACGTTGCTCCAGTATCCATGTACCAGTTTGCGTCGGGTGGATTGAGCCCAAGAGTGTGAATCGCGGCCTCGATGTCGGTTGGTGTGGCTATTGCAGAATGGGCATGTTGGCATCGTTCGGCGAGGTGTGCCCGATATCTTTGGTATTCTTGGCCGCTTGTCTCGGACTGGGCCTGACCCATGTTCTCGAAAGAAAAAGGCAGGGAGGGACAACTTAAGGCCACTGCCAAGCCCAATGTGGCGGTCCACTGCCCCACTAGCCCCGCAGCTGCCACGTCTGGCCGGAGTGTTGCTGCTGGCCGCTGCCCTTGCCGCCACCTCCGTCACTCCGGTGGCCACCACCCTTGCCATCACCGCGGCCACCGTCATAATTTTTACCTCTATTATTGCCATTTCGTCCCTTTTGACCACGGTTTGACGACATATTTTCAAATTGTAAAGAGTTATCATCGGATGGAGCAGCAACTATGGAAAAATTCGACACGGTGACTGTCTTTTTGGCAAACCTCGCTTCTTCTAGTATGAGCATAACAGGCTTAGTAAAAGGGAGGAAGTGGGTTTCTTTGGCAGATGAGTGTATCAACGCCACTATACGCGTCAGTGAGACCGACAACCATTTGTAAAATGAGCTGATTGTTAGTTACCGGTGCCCCAACGTTCTTGAGTTGGTCCAACAAAACCTTGAGTCGTTGACAATATGCGGATGCATTGGAAAAATCTTCCATGTCAGTGGTAGAGAATTCTTGTTCAAGTGTGATAACGAGGGAATTTTTATTATCCTAGAATATGTAACGTAATTGATCCCAAGCCTCCATTGTCGTGGAGTCGGATTCAAGAATCGTATGCAACAAGTCACTCGAAATTATGGTACAAATCCACTAGAGAACCGTTGCATCGAGGGTCAATCATAATTCTTTTTCATAATCGATTTTTGACACCTTCTCCTTGCCTTTTTCCGGTGGAATTATATGATGGATAACCCGGTGTGACCTACAATGAATTTTGAAGAGCCTCGCCCATGTTGCATAATAAACGTTCTCCTAATTCATTTTCATCATCAATTTTCGGCATCTTCTTCTTGCCTTTTTCTGGTGGAATTATGTGATGGATAACCCGGTGTGACCTACAATGAATTTTGAAGAGCCTCACCCATGTCACATAATGGACGTTCACCATCTCAAGAGTGATGAAGATATGTGACTTAATGTTTGAAATATCTAGGGCTGGATGAAAATTTGATTTCGAGTCAGACATGACTGACGGAAAAAAGAAGAGGAAGGAAGAGAAGAAGACGGCGGAGCCCCTAGGATTTTGCGGAATTTTTGGATTTGAAATTTTCCCTAGAATCTAATACCATGAAAATTTTTATTTCTTGTCTATTTCCTTCCAAAGAGGTAGTAATATACTCATCATACCAGCATCATCCTCGCCTATAATTAAGGTAGTAAATATCTAATTATACACCTACCATATGCAAAAAATAATTAAGGATTATGTAATAATTACAATGATTCTATCACATAAAAAATGTTTCTTCCTATATGTAGTAGTTTTCAAAGCATTGTTTTAAAAGGCTTTGGCACTTGCAAATGTCCCAAGGCTCATACGTGGGGATTTATTAGTGAGGCTTACACTTCAACCGCCCAACCGTGTGCTCTAAACATGCTTAATGCTCAACGCCCAAGTCTCGCCCAATAGTTCCTAAGCTAACTCAAGTGTCAAATTCCCTAATTAATTTGAAAGGTTGACACTAAACATTCTTTAAGAAATGAATGATAAAAGTTCTATTCATCTATAGAAAACTGATTGTGTTCTCTTTGTAGTGGTCTAAGCATCATTTGTTTTTCCATAACATATTTAAGAATGATTTGGAAGGTCGTAGGCATGCACAATAGGTCCTGTTTTGGTTGCTAATTGGTTCTAATTTTTCTATGTAAATTCAACAAGATCTGTTCTTAATAGATTTACTAGTGATTTGTCAGGATCAAGCATACACAGAATTTTGATCCATGCTGTTTTGCCATTAAACTCTGTATTCTTGTTTCCACATAATGTGATTTAGTCCAATGCTTGGTTCTCATGTGATCTTTTGTGTCTTTCATGAAACTGTCTGCAACTTATGTTGGCAGTCGAAAGGAGATATTTTCGGGGCCGAGGAACATTATTTTCAAGCTACACTCGCAGATCCGAAAGACGGGGAAGTCTTGTCGCAGTATGCTAAATTGGTGTGGCAGCTGCACCGTGATAGAGATAGAGCCTTGAACTACTTTGAACGTGCCACTCTTGCTGCTCCAGAAAACAGGTTCTCCATCCGTTTCATTTTATATCACGGTATTTGACTGCAAGAGAGTTCAAGAAAAAAAAGACTTCTATCACATACCAAAACTTATCAATATAACTTGTGGTTTGACACGTGCCATAATATTTTTATCCCTATAGTAGCACGTCATTAAGGGCCAAATGAGAAGTTTAAAATTAAAGAGTTCTCAAATATGGAAAGGCTTGTCTTTTTTTCTTGGAACAGACGGAAAAGGAAATACTGCAATATAAAATGGAACATCTACAGAATCTTTACTTCTCATGAGAGGACAAATGTAGGGTGTATTTATAGGTTACAAATTGGAAACAAATAGTATTTCCTTTTTGACATTTCATTTTTGGTTTCTAGCCATGTCCTTGCAGCATATGCTAGTTTTCTTTGGGAGATCAATTATGATGACGACGAGCCCGATACAATCATACCTCGTGATAAAGATAAGGTTTTTACACATCCTCTCTGGTTTCTTTCCGAGTGCACGCGTAATAGTAATTCTTTAGGACTGACGTTGTTTCTTCTTGATGTTCCATCTCAAGGAAACCGAGGAAGTCGCTACGTTACATGACATAGATTTTCAACAAGGGAACAGACAAGTTGGTCCTCAGCTGAATCTTGCAGCAGGATTTGGGATTGGAAGTTGTGGATTTAGAGGTGGCATGACTCTTAATGAGATTATAGCAGCTGAGGATTATTACAAGAGTATGATTCAAGAAAATCCAAATAGCCCCTTGGTTTTAAGAAACTATGCTCAGTTCCTTGATCAGGTAATGTCCCTTATTTTCCTTCTAGGCTACCGTTTGTAAACAGTGGTGTAGCATACATACAATGAAGGACGGTCAGTTGAACTCCATGTGTTGGATACTTAAACTTCGAATATAAGAAATTATACTAAGTATATAGATAAAAATACTTTTTATACATACTAGTTTTTACGAACGTGCGTTCACTACAACAAATCGGTTCAAAGAGGGCGATTGTAGTCGCCCTCTTTGGTTAGAATATGGCCCCCTTAGATCAAAGGGAGCGATTTTTAATCGCCCTTCAAGTCGTCTTATTACGCCCGTTGTCATAGATCAAAACGGGCGATTTTTCAAGTCGCCCCCTTGGTACCAAAGAGGGCGACTAGAGTCGCCCTTTTTTAGATTCATCAAAAAGGGCGATTGTAGTCGCCCTATTTGGTCCTTATCAAAGAGGGCGATTGTTTTTGAGATTACCAAAGGGGGCGACAACAATTGCCTTATTTGATGAATCTCAAAAAGGGCGATTCGATAGCCCGTCATAGCCTCTCTCATCAGAGTCTATAGGCATAAAGCAAAAGTTTAGCTATAGTCCTCAAAGGGCGACTGTTGTCGCCCTCTTTGGTAAGGACCAAATAGGGCGATTACAATCGCCCTATTTGGGATGGTTCAAAAAAAAGAAAAAATTAAATGCACCAACTGGGATTCGAACCCTGGTCTGAACTGTGACACTGTACTATTCTACCACTAGACCACTAGTTATGCAATATTAATCACCACAAATACAACCTCCTGCCAAGAATCGAACACGGGCATTCTCTGTGGAATTGTGTCATTCTACCACTAAATCAGCCATCAATACTTGTTATATTTATACTCCTCATAATCATAAATTCCTTGGATTCAGATTCGATATTTTGGATCGGATTTGGATTCGAATATTCGGATATTCATAATTTTTGGATAATTTCGGATCGGATTAGGTATCCAAAAAATCGGATATTCGTAATTTTCGGATCGGGTTCGGATTAAAATATTTCGGATATCCAAAAAATCGGATATTCGTAATTTTCGGATATTTTCGGATCGGATTCGAATATTTCGGATATTCGTAATTTTTGGATAATTTCAGATCGGGTTCGGATTCGAATATTTCGGATATCCAAAAAATTGGATATTCGTAATTCAGTAACAAATAAAAGTTATTTAGTCCCATTTTTTGTTGTATCGATATCCAACAAGGGCGACTGTAGGCGCTCTTTTTGTTGATGATAAAAAAGGGCGACTTTTTAAAGTCGCCCCGTTTGATTCGGATCAAAAGGGGCGACTTCTAGTCGCCTCATTTGGTGTAACAAAAAAGGGCGACTTCAAAAAATCGCCCCTTTTGGTTAAATTAAAAAGGGCGACCAGAAGTCGGGTAATAACTAATAGGGCATTAAAAAGTCACCCTTTTTTTTAAAAAAAAATCGCCCTCTTTGAGAATATTTGTTGTAGTAGTTATGCGTTATTTTCTGTCAACTATAAAAAAACATTATATTAAGTAATTGGTAATCAGATATCAGTCCTCACTCACGTATGTTTTCTTCTAACCTCACCACCTCTTTCTACTAAGTCCATTCTGTAGTATTATTCTTTATCACATACTTCGGAGAAAATCAATTTTGTGATTAGGAAAAATCTTAAACATTACAATTTTATCCATTAAGGAATTGTTTTTATATGAGATAATTTAGTTTTAAAGGGTAAAAAAGTCTAAAATTAATGTATTAAAGCTATTTTAGTCTACCAAAATTGTATGCATACTTATCTTCAGTTAATTATTTATGAACAAACAATATATTACATTTATTAAGAATTATATACAAGAATAAATGTCACGATCCAAATCGGAAGGCCGTGACGGACACCCGGACCCTACCTGCCGAGTATCACCATTCGTACATTCAACACTTAATCATATTAAAAAAAAAACTAAGCCAAAAGAAAACCATGTGAAATCTTTATCCAGAAAACCAACTTTTATATATATATATATATATATATATATATATATATATATATATATATATATATATACCAAGCCCGATGGGCCGTACATGACTACTACACTCACAGGACACCATCTACAAGTCTCTAAAGAGTATACGACATCAAAAGGTCGGGACTGGACCCCGCCATACACATATAGACATACAAAAACTACCGTACCAAAATTAGACCGACACTCTGAAATAAGGGGAGTGCTCCAAAATCCGTTGAGTCAGCAACCTACTAATGTGGATCGTCGTCCTGTCTACGTGAACCTGCGGACATGAAACACAGTGTCCCCGACAAAAGGGACGTTAGTACATCAGCATGTACTGAGTATGTCAGGCATGAATAATAGCATAACAGGAATACAATAACTGAAACAGAAACAGTAAATGCCTCTGAGGGTCCTAATGCATATGCCTAAATGTTATGCACAATGCAAATGCAGTAATACATATATACTAGCCACACAAGGACATCTTCCTTCCCAATCATACATATATATATATTTTGGCCCTCATCTTCCTTTTCATTTCGGCCTCTGTTGGCATCATTTCATTTTCATATCTCAGCTGATCAGGTGATCTTCCCTCTCCAATATATGGTCTCGGGTAAAACATGAATGTAATGCAAATGCATGAATGACAATAAACCCTCCTGAATGACTTAATATCCGTGTACCTTTGACTAACATTCTGAATATTAACATCTTTACCTTAGTCACCTCTAGTTACTACACGTCAAGCTCCCACTCAATTTTGTCCCATCAATGTTGATTAATTAATCCCACAATTAATCAATCACACACACAATTAATTTTATATCCTAATTCACTTAAGTCTTTATGTCTTATAAAACCTTCTTATATTCAATGTCATAATCTTGTAATATGATGCTAGTCCATAACCTCTTTTATGCGCACACCAAATTTATTTCAGATCCCGTCGTCACATTTGTTACGTCCACAATTATTTCGGAATCACATAATTTTATATACTAATTTCCTTATTAACATATGTAAATATGACATAAGTTTCCCGAGACTCAGGTCTACTTTCCTACATTTAGGTGCTCACACTATTGCTCAAAATTACGGGATGTTACAATAAAGTTTATTTTATTGTAATGATAAATATTTATTCGGATCCGATATTTACACCAAATTAATCCAATTGTCAGCAGAGGCAGCGCCCCAAAATATGACGATCACGAGTGCACTATTACATATAACGTAAATCTATTACTGGCTATAAAGATGATAATAGCAAGTATATATATTGTTAATCTCAATTCAGTATAATAAATTTGTCAAACTGAAGTTGGATAGGGTGTGTGGAGGACACGAATTAGGGTAGAAAGGTAGTAGGTAGTAGGTAGTAGGTAGTAGGTAGTCCTATTTATGCCTACAAAATGATAGTTATAGTGTTATTACTGTAGGCTCGATTGCTTTATAGTCTCTTGTAGTTTGATTTCTGTTGTTATGTATTCTTTAGTGTACTTTGTTTATCTTATTTATATGTGTTAGCTACTGATTCCTTTTATTAGAATGCACTACCATGACGTATTCGATTTTGTTATCAGCATGTTCATACTGCTTTAATTTTTTGTCTGGATCTGACAGTTTTTCTTGCTTTTTTTGTTTGTGATTATGCTTTGTCTTGAGCTGAGGGTCTCCCGAAAACAACCGCTCTATCTACCAAGATAGAGGTAAGGTCTGCGTACATTCTACCCTCCCCAGACCTTACGTTGTGGGATTTCACTTAAGTTAGGTCATTTTATTGAGATTTTTCTCTTATTTTGATTCTATTGACTAAATTGGAGGAAGAATGGTAAAATATTATTTAATCTTCTTAAAAGTATATGAGATAAGTTACGTTGGTGTAAAAACACATCTCTACTCAATATATTTTTTGTTAGATTGAATAGTTAAATTTTATATTGTTTTCATATTTATGGGAATAACCTCTTTTTCGATATATTATATTTCAAAAATATTAAAATTTATAACCAAAAAAAAAAGCAATAAGTAATTTGTATATTATATTTACCTTAAATGTTGTGTTGGTGTTCGCATATTTCAGCATATATGCCAAAGAACATTCAGTATCATCTGTTCATTATTTCTACCTTGTATGACAATTGTTTAAACGGAATAGTTTCATGTGCCATAACATAAAGTATTTACAATATCTTGCTGTGATTAAGTTACTAATAAAATTAGAAGATTTAACTTGCTCATTACCGTGAGTTGTTTCCTAGTTTACTAACTACTATTTTTATTGTAATGTGTATTTCTCAACTTGTGTCCTTTCCTCGTATGTATTGTTCAAATTAGTAAAATATTTAAGGGTAAAAAAATCGTTCAATATTTGAAGGATATTTTGATCAACCAATATTTATATTCATGCTTTTAAAATAATATAGATATATTAAATTTTGAACACCCTTAACGGTATATCTGGCTTAGCCATTGCAGTCTTATGTGCTTATAATGAAGCAAAGTCAAATGCATTTTTCCCTCTTGCTTGAGTTGAGTTTGATTGTTCAAGGATGTTATCTAGTAGACATTTGAAACATTGCTTTAGTTTAGTTTTCCGGTAGATCGTCTGATATGTGAGAAAACTAATTGAAGCCAAGGAATATGCCACTTCCATTCAGGATTGAAGAATGGTTCGATATGAAGAATTTCTTTTATGTATATGAGCTTTCGCGTCAATGAAAGCACTACAAAAAGAAACCAGGAATTAGTGGCAGACAAATTCCGCTGCCAAACAGCAGTAGTTCGTCTCTAGTCCATTAAAATTTAACGGATTATGAAAATATCCTATTTCACGTCGCAGTATAGTAACTAATTCCTGTGTTTTATTTTACTGAAACGTGTGCAAAATGGACAATAACTTAATATCATACTTCAATGGAAAACCTCTTCATCAATAACTTAGATGATCTCCCTTTTTACCGTATATGCAATATCAAAATTATGTATTTATAGTAGTGGAATCCCCTTTGTTCCTTGGCATGTTTAATTCTTCTGTTGACGCATAGCAGTGTAAAGGAGACTTCAGAGGAGCTGAAGAATTCTATTCACGCGCGGTATTAGCAGATGGTAGTGATGGAGAAATTATTTCGCAGTATGCAAATTTTATATGGCAACTTCATCAGGACCAAGATAAAGCTTCCTCTTACTTCAAGAGGGCAGTTCAAGCTTCTCCTGGAGACAGGTACTAGTGACAGAAATATAGTAGTTACTTTAATGAGAAATAAGTGACGTTGGAGTTGAAGATAGTTCCCTCATACTTTGGATACTAAAATATAATGAAGGAAAGTGGTATTTGATAGGGCTACAAAATAAGGATTTAACTTATATATGCACATTCTTGTTTTCCACGCTACTAATATCATTTTCTATGGACGGTTACCTGTACACTGTACGTAGTTAATATTCTTTTCAGGTGACTTGATAGTATACAAACTTCTTTACGTATTCATCATATAGAAGTTAAATTCAAAGATTGAGGATTAACACATTCTACATGTTGATTGTTGTGTTTCAGCAATGTACTTGCAGCATATGCTAGATTTCTGTGGGAAACGGAGGACAATGAAGACGAAGACGAAGGACTGGAAAGTAACAAATATGGAGTACAAAAATTTTATGGAGCTGTGGCTGCTAGAAATGGCTAAACCCTGATGATTAATGGTTCACAATATGATTTTTGATATTGCCACACGCAATGGATATTACTTTGGTTTCTCACGAAAACGGTGCCGGAACCAAGAGTTACAGTTTTGGTAGTTCAAAATTCCTGAAAAATTAGCTCGATCACATCGGCAATAATCTAGCAAACTGAGGTTACTCAGAGCTAGCCCGAGTTGGTCACCCTATGCTTGGATTTGTATTATATCGAGAAGGCGATGTTTGATATAATATAAAAAAGATGGGAGACTCAAAAATATTTCTTACATTTCTTTAGGTTATTCGTATTAGTAACCCGTTTATGAATGAATGCTCTTAGAGTAGTCTGAATTGCAATTATTGAAAGATTAGTTGGTCTAGTTCTGATCCTACGTTCCTATTGTTGGAAATTTATTAAAATGGAATTAAGTTTATTCCGTTATTTATGATTCGGACAATTGGGGTCTCGCACGTCGGAAACGTTATTTTCATACACGTGCATTCGTAGTGTCAAATATCGTAAATTACATTAGTGAAAGAGATATTGATACATAATTAAAATGTTTGAGACATAAAATAATGGACGATTATTTTGCCAAATGACAAGTATTCCACGTTGGTAAATGAAGGAAGAAATGTGCGACGTGTAAAGATGAAACGAGTCGGAAATCGCCGCGGAGCCGCAAAGGGCCGCGGCGCAGCACCGTTGGAGATGCGGCGCTAAATTCTTGGTTAGTCACTGGAGTTCAGGCGTCATGGCGCTTCGGAGGCAGAATGGTCGATGGAAAGCTGAAAAGTTTCTGACTTTTTGGCTGGTTTGGAGCATTGATACTCCATTACTTGCCACATGAATTCAATCATTAGTTGGTTGATTGAAACATCTCAATTAGTGCCATTACATGGCTATTGAATAACATTAGTTGGCTAGATGATAGGTCATCTTTCTTACACTATAAATTGAGGTATTTGGCTCAATTGGAAGAACACACCAAAATTCAGATTTTTTATTTACTTCTTCTCTAAGCTTTCTTTCAAACACTCAAAAGGTTCTTCTTTTAGTAAACATTTGAGTTTCCTTTGCTCACTTGTTAGTTGTTGTTTTATCTTGGGAGATAAGTTGTCAATCACCGTAAAAAGATACATACGGGGAAATATTATCTTAAGGACAGAGTGCTAACACTCGACTCAACAAATTCATTGTTGTAATTTACATTTTGTTCTTATTCTCTATTGTAATTTTTGTAATTGTTACTTACTTCTCATTTCCTTGTAACCATCATTGTACTCACAATCTTAAGACAATATTCGCTGTAAGTGACAAGAAAGATGACTGGAGGCGAACAATTTGCTGCTCAATCTTCCACTGCTGCTCAAGGCACACCCAGTGCCTTCGCCACTGCTGCACAAGGCTCAAACAACGTCTTTCCCACTGCTCAAGGGAACGCTACAGTTCCTCCTCCCTTTCTGAGTATTTCTTCCTCTCCAAGCAATGTCTCACACACTCAAAGGTTCTTCTTTTTAGAAAATATTTGAGTTTCCTTTGCTCACTTGTTCGTTGTTGTTTTATCTTGGGAGACAAGTTGTCAATTACCGTAAAAGGATATATACGGGGAAATATTGTCTCAAGGACAAAGTGAATATCACCCGACTTAGCAAATCTTTTTTTTGTCTCATTTCCATATTGTAATCTTTTTCATAGTTACTTACTTCTCGTTCATCCAATTGTTGTAATTGTTGTACTACAATTTTACTCACAATCGTAAGTGTTGACACCCAATTTTGACCCTCCGTCCAGTCATTAACTATAAAATTACACTAATTTTCCAAAAAAAAATATTAGCAATTTTATAATAATAAAATGCGACAATAAAACGTTAATACATGCATAAATAAGCAATTTAATAATGGCACCGCATTTTACGTAGATTATTAGGCACACCTTGAGTCTCACGTCCGCATTCGTCATTTTAATAACAAACAATTTCATTAATATTATTTGTAATTTAAATTAATCTAATACATGTGTTTTTAATAATAGCGTCGCATTTATAAAAGCATTAAGCAATCCTTGAGTATCATATCTGCATGTAGCGTTTAAATAATTTAATAATAATCTAAACCTCATTCAAATTTTAATTTAACATCGCAAAATACTCATAATAAATAAGATTTTAATAACAACATCACATTATAAAGCACTAATTAAATAGCACGCCCACATTTATTATTGTAATAATAAAAATCCAAACTAAAACTAATAAAACACCTAGGGTTGTATCTAAATAATTTAATTTACCACTAATTAAATAATACACCTAATACCTACACACTACCCAAATTAAAACTAATACCTAATTACATAATTACCAGCCCACAACCCACAACTTAAATCGCCCAAGCCCAACCCGACGGCCCACTCCCTTCAACCCACTCCCTTCAGCCCACTCCCCCTTCAGCCCTTTATCTCCACTTCCTCCCCCTCCACAGCCCTTAAGCCTTTTCTAGACCTAAAAAACGAAGAACCCTAAAATCGTCACTCACACCCTAAACCCATCGCCGACAACCCCGCGATTCACGCCTGAAGATCTGGTAGTCCATACCATGGTCTTATCGAGAATCTTCACAAAATTTACCAAAATCTGCCTTAATATTTGTACTCCAAAAGAATGATGCAAGTACCGAAATCGCACGAAATCAAAGTTTACCATAAATTACCATAAGAAGCTTGAAGAATCACGCCCAAAATCAGTCCTAAATTAGAACTCAAATCTTAACTATATAAATGAGCGATTTATACATGCAAGACAGAGGAGGAGAGACGGGGGAAAAAAACCCTTCAATACAATTGAAATACAACCGCAAGAACACCTAGAAACCCTAGTTTCGCACATCTTAGCCCCGATAGCATAAAAATAGAAATCCAGAAACAGCTTCGTTGTCACTTTCAAATCGCATAGCACAAAACCTCCGAGTGGATCGACGACTTGATACACTGTCTCGGTTCGCTGCCCGGAGAAGGTAAAACCATTACCCTTTCAATCTTAAGGTTGTTTGATATCAGTGTGTGAAATGTGCCTCTCTGTGCGATTAACTGAGTATGTGTTAAATCAATATTTACAACTGCTTATGCTTAGCGAATCACTGAACTTGCTTAGTTAATGTTTAACTGTTATTGACTTTCGCAATTGGGGTGTTAATGTGTGATTGGATTGAGTGTATGGCTTAGATTTAAGTAGCATGACCTGTGGTGTATTAAGTTGATACATTGTCTAATGCTAGTCTCAACTAAGTGAGGTTCTGGATACTTGCCGATTATATTAGAGTTAGATAATACGGAATCATGCCTTATTTTGCTACTCTTCTTAATTGATTTACCCTAGTAAGATGTTAGTATTTATAAGATATGATAGTTAAACTCGCCATATGGCTTATGATCTCCAAACCTTATTGTGTCCAAGTTATGGTGGCTTGTATGTGTTTACTTTGTATTTCTTGTCAAGTTCAGAACCCATATTGTGCTCATTTTTATATCTGGACTGTCAATATGTTAAGTTGTCTACCTTTGGGTCTCTAGTAATGGCCTAAGCCAAGTAATCAGTTGTATGCTATATTTCGACTCTGTTTGTGTACACTTTTTTTTTATGTATAATAGCCTAGTGTCATATACAAATATGCTATGCATACATTCATGTAGGTTTAAACTTTGTTAAGTAACCCGATTGACGTTTCTGTTTGAGATAATGCATATGGAGCCTCTGAAGTTTATATGGGTTCATTCACGCCAATCTTAGGTCTACTAACTGTTAATTTTTAAACCAAGTAGCCATGCATCCCTATTGAAGTTTTGTCTTGCATATGTGTATCATGTTTTTTTGAATCACATGTATAGATTAATCCTGTGCTACCTTAAGTTTGATATGCTCACTTGTGGAAATCAGGGCTGAATGCATTAATGTGTATTTTTGGCTAGGAAATGATTTGCATCATATCTTTTAGTTGAAAGAGGTAGATAAAAAAAATCAATATGCTTATTTGGCTTATGTTAAAATAAATCAGTAGTCACGTTCTAGCTTAAGTCTAAAAGACTTCAATGCCTAATGCGATAATATCTTAGTGCTTGCTCCTAATCTTGTAACAGATGAGAATCCCTAAAATTTCAAGCAATTTCGCAAGTCTAGCTTGAGTAAGGTCTCTAGGTTGATCATGTTTGCGTGCTACTAATCTGTGTATTCTAATTTTCATGTTAACTCGTTTGCGTTTACAGGATTGTTCGTCTAGTTTAGTGCATATACTAATTTTTATCTTTTCTCTTATTGTTACATGAAATGCATTGGAGCAAAATGAAGAGTCTCACAGCGGGACTCAACACGAGCTACAACAAAATGAGGACCCGTATCTTACGTGCATCTTTCTATCCGCATTGGAAATTCCAAAACCGCCGGCGAAAAGACATCGCCTTTCCTTCGAGTCATTTTTATTAATCCTTTCTTCCCCATTTATTTGTTGTAATTATTTGACTAACGCTACTCTAATTAGCAGGACACCTAGAATAGTCGAACCTTTAATCAATAATTAGAAAGTAATTGGATATTAGAAATTTGGTCTTCCTTAGCTTGATATGCATGTCTAAACTTTTGCCTAACAATTTAATTTGCATATCTAATCATAAAATTAATGCATAACAAAAGAAGTTGATTTCCTCATAAGTCACTCAATGACATTATAATTCATTTCGCAATAAAAATTATCTTCTTATTATCAATAGTGAAAAATAGCATCTTTTATATTATACCTCGCATATATTAACCAAAATTGATTTTTTGCAAATGAAAGGCATATCTTAGTAAATACATCATTTTATAAATACACACTTTAAGTCGCACGTATATTTTTGCAGCATTATTCTTATAAATCTTTAATAAAAAATGCATTCTTTCATGAAGTTCTTGCAGCATCCTTTTAAACACGTATTTTTTCTATAGCATAATAATTTACCCTAGGTTTGGCAGGACAACCGCAGATTAGCGGATCTTAGAGGGTGTCTAATCCCTTCCCTCTAGATTAATAAAGAACTCTTATCCAGAAGCTCACCTAGTTTAGCAGATCATTTAAATGGAGTTAGTGTTGACTTGACTTAGTTAACATTTAGGTGTCCTAATTCACCCAAAATAATTAGGTGGCGACTCCGCGAACCCTTAGCACTTTTAGCACCTTACCACCCTACTTTAACCTTTTAGCACCCTTTTAACATTTTAGCATTTTATTCTATTTTTCTAACATGTTATTTAAGCAGGGGTTCGCTAGGAATAATGTCGCGGTCGAAAAAGGGCACGACAGTAAGACAATATTCGTTGTAAGTGACAAGAAAGATGAATGGAGGCGAACAATTTGTTGCTCGATATTTCGTTGCTGCTCAAGGCACACCCAATGCCTTCCCCACTGCTGCACAAGGATCAAACAATGTCTTTCCCACTGCTCAAGGGAACGCTACAGTTCCTCATCCCGTTGGAATCCACCATGAACACCCAGAGAAGTTCATGGACTCCAACTTCAAGAGATGGCACCAGAAGATGTTGTTCTTTTTTACTGTTATGGGAATGTCTCGTTTCCTAACAGAAGATCCTCCACAAGATGGAGATGAAACGGACCTTCAGCCAAATGAAACGGCTAGAGGGGGTCAAGGTATCCATGTCGTCAATGACGTGAAGACGGTTGATGATGCATGGAGTCATAGTGACTTCATCTGCAGGAACTATATTATGAACTGTTTGTCTGACCCTCTCTACACGGAGTATTGCACCGTTGGAACCTCCAACGGGTTGTTGGATAAACTGCAGAAAAGTACAACGCACAAGATGCTGATACTGAGAAGTTCATCGTTGGGAAATTTCTGAAATTTCAAATGGTGGACAGCAAAACAGTGATATCCCAAGTCCAGGAATCTCAAATGATTCTACATCACCTGGATTTGGAAGGAATGAAACCAAATGAGCAATTTATGGTTGCCTCATTAATTGAGAAGTTACCTCATTCGTGGAATGAGTTACTTAAAACTCAAGACAAAGGAGATGACCTTTGATGAACTTATTATCAAACTCCAGATTCAGGAGGATAATAAGAAGGTCATGCCTAAGGGTAAGCAACCCGTTGAGGAATAGGCAAATCTGGCAGAGGCCAAAAGGAACACGAGCAAGAAGCGAAAGTTTCAGAAGGATGGTATGGCCCCAACAACAGAGAAGTTTAAGGGGAACTGCCATCACTGTGGGAAACCTGGTCACATGATCAAGGATTGCCACAAACTCAAGAATGAAAATAAAGAGAAGGCCAAGAGCAAGTCTAAGACTAACATCGTCGAAGACACGCTTCTTGATGATATGATTGAGGAGTTCTCGGCGGTAGTACTTGAAGCAAACCTCGTTGAGAATCCTATGTAGTGGTGGATGGACACGGGTGCTACCCATCACATATGTTCCAACAGAGAAGTCTTCTTCTTATACACACCAGTCACAGATAAGAAGTTGTTTATGGACAACAATGCTTCCTCGGATGTGCTGGGGGTAGGAAATGTGGTCCTGAAGATGACTTCTGGAAAGGAACTTACTCTAAAAGAAGTGATGCATGTATCTGAGATTCGAAGAAATTTAATTTCAGGACCTTTATTGGTGAATGCTGGTTTTAGGTTAGTGTTTGAGTCCAATAAATTTGCAATCATTAAGAATAGAACTTTTGGAGGAAGGGGCTTCGTCTCTGAAGGTCTCTTTAAAGTTAATGCCTTGTATGTAATGTCATCTATTAATAATATTGAGTCTTCTTCTTATTTGCTTGAGTCGTCTAATTTATGGCATTATAGATTAGGACATGTAAACTATCAGTCTATCCAAAGGTTGGTAAAGTTGGAGTTGTTGCCGTCTATCGACGTAAACCCTCAACGTAAGTGTGAGGTATGCGTTGAGGCAAAACTTTCAAAGAGTCCCTTTAGATTCGTCGAAAGAGAAACCGTTCCTCTAGAATTTATTCACACAGGCATATGTGATTTAAGTTTGCTCAAAATAGAGGGGGGAACAAGTACTTTGTGACATTCATAGATGATAGCACAAGGTATTGTTACCTTTACTTACTAAAAAGTAAGGATGAAGCCTTTGAAGCATTCAAACGCTACAAAGCAGAAGTTGAGAATCAACTAAGCGGATGGATTAAATCAATCTGTAGCGATAATGTGGGGAGAATATGTAACGCCTTTTGAAGAATATTGTGCCCAATCGGGCATTGTTCATCAAACGACGGCTCCTTACTCACCTCAATCAAACGGTATTGTTGAATGCAAGAACTGTACTTTGAAGGAAATGATAAATGTCTTGCTCATCAATTTCGGTCTTCCCCAAAATATGTGGGGAGATGTTGTCCTTACCGCTAATAAAATTCTTAATAGAGTCCCACATAAGGGTAATGACAAGACTCCATATGAGCTATGAAAAGGAAAGAAACCAGCTACAAATACTTGAAGGTCTAGGGTTGTCTGGCAAAGGTTGAAGTACATAAGCCAAAGTAGGTCAAGATTGGGCCTAAGAATGTAGATTGAATATTCATCGGATATGCAAATAACAGTAGTGCTTGTCTCTTCTTAGTGCATAAGTCATATGTACCAGACATCCATGTGGGTACAATCATAGAATCAAGGAATGCTAGTTTCTTTGAGGACTCGTTTCCTAAAAAGGAAAGAGACATAACCTCTCGCAAACGAAGTTATGAACAAAGCTCTCAGGATCCAGGAGTCATTGACTGCCCAGATCTAGGTGGTTCAGATCTAGTGGATTCCGAAGTGGCTGATTATCCGGAATCTAGTGTTCCAGATTCTCAAGACTTGGATGTTCCAGGGTGGAACCAAGACGAAGCAAAAGGGCCAGGAAAGATAAGTCTTTCGGTCCTGACTTTGTAGCTCATACGGTTCATGACGAACCACGGATAATTGATGAAGCATTGTCAACTCCAGAAGCACCGCTTTGAAAAAAAGCTATAGAGAGTGAGATATACACCATTCTGCACAACTATACTTGGGAGTTGGTTGATCTTTCTCCGGGAAATAAACGGTTGAGTTGTAAATGGATACTCAAATGGAAGTTGAAAGCAGATGGGTCTATAGACAAGTACAAGGTTAGGTTGGTAGTCAATGACTATCGACAAAAAGAGGGCCTTGACTACTTTTACACGTACTCCCCAGTGTCGAGAATGACGTCCATATGCGATCATTGCATTGCGGGATCTTGAGATACATCAAATGGATGTCAAGATATCCTTCCTAAATGATGATTTGGAAGAAGAAATCTATATGGACCAACCCGAGGGGTATGTGGTTCCAGGACAAGAGAAGAAAGTATGTCAGCTTGTCAAATCTCTGTATGGGCTGAAACAAGCCCAGAAGCAATGTCACGAGAAATTTGATAGTACTCTACTATCGAAAGGGTTCACCATTTAATGAGTGTGACAGACGTGTCTACACGAAAGGAAATGCCGACTCGTTCGTCATGATATGCCTTTATGTAGACGACATGTTGATCACAAGGAGTCGTCCTGGGTTGATCCTAGAGACTAAGAACATGTTAAAACAATGTTTTGATATGAAGGATATGGGCATTGCAGATGTCATCTTAAGGATCAAGATCTTTAAAATATCTAACGGATTGGTCTTGTCTCAACCTCACTACATCGAGGATGTGTTGAAGAAGTTTGAGATGTTCAATAGTTCGCGACAACGTCACCATTGGATATAAATCAAAATATTGATAAAAATTATGGTGCGCCCGTATGCCAGGAACGATATGCTCAGGTGATTTGTAGTTTGATGTACATCACAAACTGCATCCGACATGATATCGCGTATGCAGTCAACAAGTTGGCTAGATTTACCCGTAATCCAAGTGATGACCATTGGAAAGCGTTAAATCGGGTACTAAAGTACCTGAAATACACACTAGCTTACGGGTTACATTATTCGAGATATCCAGCTGTACTAGAGGGGTACAATAATGCAAACTGGATATCTTATATAGAGAACACCAAATTCACCAGTGGGTATATATTTTCAATTGGTGGCGGGATTGTGTCTTGAAAATCCTCTAAGCTAACTTGCATCGCCCGATCCATGATGGAATTAGAGTTTATCGATTTAGACAAAGCAGGAGAAGAAGTTGAGTGACTTCATGACTTCTTAGAGGATGTCCCATGTTGGGAAAAACTCGTACCTTCTGTAATGATTTACTGCTACAGTCAGTCGGCTCTAGGAAGGGCACGGAGTTCTATGTACAATGGCAAATCTCATCATATTCGAATGAGACATAAGATCGTTCGACAGTTGATCACCAAGGGTATTATTTCCATTGATTATGTAAAATCAAAGGAAAACATAACAGACCCTTTGACTAAGGGCATACCTAGAGATAAGACATCCTACATGTCTAGGGGAATGGGCTTAAAACCCAAACAATAAAAACTGATACGGTGGATACCCAACCTTATTGACTGGAGATCCCAGGAATTATGTTCAATTGGAAAACTAAGTCGTAAAGGTTCAGTTGAGCGCTTCGGTGAAAGTAAGAGCACTTTGGATGATAATTTATGTAAAAAAACATGAATCCAATGTCATTTTCGTGATAGACATTAAGTGTTATCTGCAGTGTGGGTAGAGGTTAAGTTTCCAAAACCTTTAATAATCCTCAACGGTTGATGTTAGGTTTGGGAAAACTTTTAATGGTTCCTAACACTTGTGAAGTGGGGTATAGCAGTATACCTTGT
The DNA here is from genome assembly GCA_029844215.1 of Przewalskia tangutica. Taxonomy (NCBI): domain Eukaryota; kingdom Viridiplantae; phylum Streptophyta; class Magnoliopsida; order Solanales; family Solanaceae; genus Przewalskia; species Przewalskia tangutica. Next base: position 3,070,573 of record CM056719.1, read on the forward strand.
AGGAGACAACCTATTTAAGTGCGAGGACAGGCCACCTCAAATGAACGCACTAAAGAATCCAAGACGTGTCCACGACCACAACGGACAAAACATTAAAGAAGAACAGAGTAAGAAAAATTGTTGTGTTGGTACCGTTGTCTTGACTTACATTAAACACTGATGGTTCAAGACATTACGTTCACCGCGCAGTAAGTAAGTCTGATGGTATTCAACTATGGAAGGTTCAAATCCACGGCTACCTATTCAGATGCAACATCGATCCGCTGAAAGATTGTGAGAAAGACTCCTTGTGAGTGCGCCAAAATCTCTTTCAAGAGGGGATTGTTGGAAATTTACTAAAATAGAATTAAGTTTATTCCGTTATTTATGACTAGGACAATTGAGGCCACGCACGTCGGAAACGTTGTTTTCACACACGTGCATTCGTAGTACCAATTTTTTAGTGAAAGAGATATTGATACATAATTAAAATGTTTGAGATATGAAATAATGGACGGTTATTGGTCAAATGACAAGTATTCGACGTTGGTAAATGAAGGAAGAAGTGTGAGACGTGTAAAGATGAAACGAGGCAGAAATCACCGCGGAGCTGCGAAGGGCCGCGGCGCAGCACCGTCGGAGCTGCGGCGCTCTAACGCCGCGACGCTAAATGCTTGGTTAGTCACTGGAGTTCAGGTGTCGCGGTACCTCCAAGACAGAGTCGCGACGCTTCGGAGGCAGAATGGTCGACGGGAAGCTGAAAAGTTTCTGACTTTTGGATTGGTTTGGAGCATTGATTCTCCATTACTTGACACATGAATTCAGCCATTATTTGGCTGATTGAAACCTCTCAATAAGTGTCCTTACATGGCTATTGAATGTCATTAGTTGGCTAGATGAGATGTCATCTTTCTTACACTATAAATTGAGGCATTTGGCTTAATTTGAAGAACACACCAAAATTCAGATTTCTGATTTACTTCTTCTTCTCTAAGCTTTCTTTGAAACTCAAAAGGTTCTTCTTTTAGTAAACATTTGAGTTTCCTTTGTTCACTTGTTAGTTGTTTTATCTTGGGAGACAAGTTGTCAATCACCATAAAAGGATACATATGAGGCAATATTGTCTTAAGGATCAGAAGATCTCTGCTTACCTTAGCCTTAGATAGAGGAGCTACTTGACACGCTGAAATTGCTAACACTCGACTCGACAAATTCCTTATTGTAGTTTACATTTTATTCTTGTCCAAATTGTAATCTTTATAATTATTACTTACTTCACATTTTGTTGTAACCATGATTGTACTCACATCTATTACTTTGTAATGAATGGCAAACATTGATCCCAAACTGTAACAGGAAGAGTCTATTAGAGGTGTAATGACATCGTATATATCTTTCATCTTCAGTCTACGTTGATGCATTTTGTATTTCCAAATATTTATGAGATATCTCACAACTCCACTTATTGGAACACAAGTATTTTAGATTTACATTATTGGATCTTAATTTCAGATGAAGAAGAAAGTTGTCACAAATTAATGATTCAACGTAAATGTGATCCGACAATGATAGTTGTTTATATTAATGATTGTGTTTGAAACACTGTTGGCCAATGGTTGCTGGTGACCTTAACTTTCTGGACATTATGATTTGGAATATGGTTCAGAAAATCATTAAGGCATACAAATACGTGTAAATAATTAAGTATTTTGAGTCATGAAAAAAGAGAAGTCAAATTTTTAGGAAGAAGTTTAAAGAAATAATTAAGTAAATAAAAGTGTACCTACTTTAATAATAAATTAAGCTTTTAGAATGACATGAGGTACGAAATATCAATCATATTTGGAAGGTATTAGTGTAATTTATTTTTAAATGTTATTCCTAAATTGTCCTGCTCCTAAACTTATACAAAATGTTAAGAGAATTATTCATTTTTAATCAAATTAGAAAGTGCTCCAAACGTGTTTCAAATTCCATCCTAAGGCTGTTCAACGGGGCGGGGTATATCGACCCCGACCCGACCTCGCCCCGCCCCCTTACCGATCCCGCCTACCCTGTATCGATATTCAAAATTGGTATCAGTACGGGGTCGAGAAAAAATGTCGACCCTGACACCGCCCCGACCACGCCCCGACCCCACCCCGACCCCTTCACACACACCCCCGACCCCTTCTACCCGTTGCATAACGGTTTTGCCTAATTTTGTCATTGTGCAACGATCAAATCCCCATCCCCCCTCCCCCAACGCCCTACCCCTAATATTTATTTTTAACCCTTAAGTTATTATATTTACACTTTAACCTAATTTTTTCAACTATAAATACTTCATTTTCTCTTCATTCTTTCTCACAAATCTTCCTACAATCTCTCTAATAATCTCTCATTCTCTCTACTAAGTATTCAATTTTATTTATTCACTTGGGACTTGGGAGTGAAGTTGACAACTAGCTTGAGGATCATCCATCGAACAAAGTTTTAATTTTCAACCTCTCGATTATACGTCGACGTTTGGTACATTCGTTCCTTCATTAAATTATTATTATTTCTTTATTTTACTTAACGCACTTAATTTCATTATCTTTAACTAATTATTAGCAAAATTAAAATGGAATCAATAAGAGGTATGTTTAAGGGTAAGGGTAAAGCTTCTTCTACTAGGGGTAGGGTAACAAGGGTCGGGGTACTTCTTCTAGTCATCCTATTCCTCCTAGACAGGACAATTTTATTGATACTGAATTATTTCCTGATGTACCATTAGATTTAGACGATGAGTTACTTTCTAGAACTTAATAAGACTTTAATTTAGAAGATAATTTAGATGACACACCCACTGATCTAGATGACACGCCCACTAATGCACCTCAAACTGGAACACTCCTATTCCCCCTAGTATGAGACGAGGCCCACCAGAACGAAAATTAACATCACTTGTATGGGCTTTTTTTATAGAGACGTACAAAATGAAGCTGCTAGATGCACAATTTGTAAAAATGTTTATAAATTTAAAATGGGAAGAGGTCATGGCGGGACGAGAGGTTTAACTACGCATTTGAATACCAAACACAAAGCTAGGTGGGATGAATATAAGGCTCAAATGAAGTGTCACGACCCGACCCCGGGGCCGCGACTGATGCCCTACCTGGGCACCCCGTTCAGGTATACGTTAGAGAATAGCAGCGGAACATACATAACACATATCAAAACTTAGAAAATAAACATCAACAGGCTAGCCGATAAGTCCGCCTTCCGTAAAATGTACATAAACCAAAATACGTCAGTACAATTCTGTTCTTTTAAAACTCAAACCACAAATGTGTGCCTTACTAACAATGAGAGTAAACAAGAGTATACTTTACTGCATAAAAATAGGAGGCTCATGATCAAAGTAGGGTCACCCGCCCGTAGTATCATTAAGCAATCCTACTCCTGAGACTATTTCACCCGCAAGGGTCGTATGGACCCGCATGAGGTAACTTCCTCGCATAGACTGTATCCGCCCACATAGGTCGTGTAGACCCGCATGAGGTATTTCTCGCATAGGACTGGTCCGCCCCGCATGGGACTATTTCACCCGCATAAGCCCTTACGGACTCGCATGAGGTATTCCTCGCATCATGAGTAGCAAATCTACGGAATATGCAAATGCCACAAACCCGGGGAATGACCCCGTAATGAATAATATATCACTAGTACAAACCGGCTATCATACATAACATAAGCACTACCGGCTTATCATACATAACCTAAGCACTACCGGCTTATCATACATAATATAAGCAAGTTAAGAATCCCCTAACTTCTTATTAGTCTTGTTCATATACACTCTCATTTTAGTTTACTTAAGGCACTAACATGTCTTTATAAAATCCGGGAATTTAACCCAAAGTACTACATACTTCTACTCTTTTAAAAATGACTCTTTTTCATATAAAACTTCCAAGATACTAATAACCGTAGTATCAAGTCGCAACTACTTTTCAAGACAAGTCACAATACCTTTTTAGAAATATAATTAGGCTTCTAAATCAAGTGACTTCTTTTCTTTTAAAACCTTAGGCAATTGATGCCTTAAAATCAATTTGTCTTTCATTAATTCAAGTCATTTATCCTTACTTATTTTACTTAGAGTAAATCTCTCTTTTTAACTTTCCATAAAGCTAATATAACCAACTTTCCATAAAGTCGTTATATTAACTTTATACTTTAGGTAATTATATTCTTCCTTATGTCCAAGGAACTTATACGTTTAAAACGAAACAAGTATCATATACTTAAAATACTTCAAGTCCCTTAACCTTGAAAACTAAGACATCCTTAATACTTTTTAAACAAGTGAGTTAGTTCGTAACTCAACCAACTTGGACATTCTTAAAACAAGTAAAGGATATCAAAGTCTTGTACGTCTACCGTACTATATAGGTACAACTATTCATGCTCAAGAGATAGGAAAGTTCCACATACCTCTTCGGGTCAATCCACTTGCTAAGTCCAATATTCCGCACGTAGTATGTCAACCTATAATGACCATAATACGTCTATTAACTTCTTACTTCAAACGTAGAATATTATAAGTGCAAAGTCACTAAATTCTACGGAAAATTGGGCAGCACTTCCTTCGTTTCTACGTACTTTTCCACCCTTTTCAAGGCCCGAATTCAATAACCAAACACGCCATATTTAAGGCTCAACACATTAATCAATCAAAGGGGATTATACGTCTTACAGGACGTATAAAATTCTGCCCCACAATTCATATAAAACAGTCCAATATTAAAGGTCATTTTTCGACTACAAAGTACAACCACAATAAATCTTTTCCAAATCCTTTTTCCATCTATTATGTCGTTTTCGCATGTTATACAGTCGCAACCAATTTCACAACTATAATTTCTCATTTAGACAAATGCGACAATTATAACTATCGATTCATTTGTATATCAATTTCAAGTGGCTAGCATGCCATTTCGGATTTTTAAGCTTTCAATGTCCATAATACTTATCAATCTTTAAAACCTGGTTCTCGTGGTCAACATCAACTATTGCATGTATAATAGTTTAATTCCAAGAGGAGAGGGAATTTTTACCTTTAGGATTTTCCCACTATAGCCCTTTTTCCGCAACTCCTTTTCACGTCAAACTCGTCCACGCGAGCTTCCTACTAGTTTATCAACACTTCACCTTCTTGCCGCCGCTCCAATAATTTTTCACTAGGCTAAGGTTTTCTTTAATATTTCTAGAGAGAAGGGAGAGGGATTTCTTAGGATGGTTCATTGCAAAATGACCAAGTCTTCAAGACTTGGTCCTAAAATAGGACATTTTCTTGGTCAAAATGATGGGAGGGACACTTGTCACCCTCCCATAGGCTTTTTCACAAATATCTTCTGATTTTCCCTCTTTTTCGCGAAAAATCCCGCCAGCGCCTTGCGCTGCAACCGTGAGGGTTTCAGATTTACTGGCGCCCGGCTGACGGCCCGGGCGCCTGCGACGCTGATCGAATATCTTTCCTCTGCGTCTGCCCACTGAACTTCTAACGCCCATACCTTTCTGCTCCGATGTCCTACCGACGAGCGGTTTGTTGCGTTGGAAACTAGACTCAACAAACTTTATACTAGGCTTTTTAAACACCTAAAAACTCTTAATAATTGGGCATATAGTACTCCAAAGTTGACTCAAAATCTGTCCAAAACATGTTTGTCAACTTATCTTTCCAATTTCAAATCTTACGTACGTTCTTATCTTATTCTTCTTGAATTTACGGGGTGTAACATGAAGGGTGAGTCAATGTCCTCTCAGTCGGGACAAGATTCACATGTTGTCCCGCACCAGGTACAGGGTCAAATTGACCCTATGACGGGGGCAGTTGTAGGCCCTAAATACGATAAAATGAAAGATAGGGAAGAATTATCAAATTAGTTGTAATTGAGGGTTTGCCTTTTTCATTTTCTGAATCTCCTGGTTTTATTCATTATATAAGATCAATGTACAATCCTACTTATAACGGTTTTCCTAGATCAACTGTCAGGAGAGATATTTTTAAATTTGCACATGAATATCAATAATATTTACGTTATTATTTATATCATTGCCCTGGAAAAGTATCTATCACATATGATAAATGTCGTAGTACTAACGACCGTGATTATTTAATGGTAACATGTCATTGGGTAGATTATAAATGATGTATGCAAAAACGTATTTTAGCATATAGATATATAGATAGTAGGCACACTGGTATTTTTATTCAAGAAAATATTTCTTCTGTTTGCGATTATTATGGCATAACTGATAAAATCATGACTATTACATTAGATAACACTTCTTCTAATATTTCTGTTGTTAGATTATTAAAAAATGTCTTAACTCCATCTTTTTCAGATAATTTTCATATAAAATGTGCATGTCATATTTATAACTTAGTTGTAAAGGGTGGTATATCACTTTTTGAAGACATTCTTGAAAAAATTCAATTTGCTATAAATTATATTTATAAAAATAATAGAATACAATGACTAAAAGAATATAAAAAAACTTGTCACGATTGTGGTCTACCTTACAGAAAAGTTCCAGAAGAAGTATGCACTAGATGTAATTCTTTATACAACCAATGCTTATGAGTATAGACAACCTATAACCCAATTTTTTAACGCCCGTAATTGAAATCCTAATGATATGCTTATAGATTTCGATTGGAATACAATTTTAGAACTTAATACATTTTTAGAGAAATTTTATCTAGCTACTAAAGAATTTTCAGTATTTACTATCCTACTATTTCATCAATGTTATTTTATATAGCTCTAATATTTATATTACTTAGTGAATATATGACAAAACCAGCTTATAAGAGACTTATTAAAAATGTTTCTAAAAATGAAAAATATTGTATTCTTATTCCCCAAATATTTTTTATTAGTGTTGTATTAATCTCGTCTATTAAAATAGACATTTGTAAGAATCTTATTGAAACTATTTATGATTGCATAGATACACTTCCACCTCCAACTCCTAAAAATCCAATTGACCCACCACATATTAAAAAAATTAGAGAAGAAGTGTTGTCTAGCATTCAAGATGAATGTAAAAAAGTATATACGCATTACCAACAAGAAAGTGCTAGCAATCAACCGGCTTCCATGCCTTCTTATTCTTCAACACAACCTCAAAAACGACATGTTATTTCTGCGGCTAGTGTTCAAAACCTCAGACAGAGAATGTTTAGTGGTAACATTTCTAACCAAATTAGCGAGTTTGATATTTTTGTTTTCCAGAGTGTTGTACCGTACGAAGCAATTGAAAATGAAAAGGGACGTGAAGACTTGTTAAAATACTGGAGGAAGAATTAGAAGAATTTTCCAACACTAGCAAAGATGGCCCGATATGTGTTGAACATTCAAGCGTCATCAACAGCGTCCGAAAACACATTTTCTACGGGAAGATTTCAAATAGGGGAGCACAGACATTCATTGGCAGGAGACTCATTAGAGATTGCAGTTCTATTCAGAGACTAGATTCGTGTGGAGCGTAGGAGGTGCGGCCAACCGGAGATCAACGAAGAAGAAGACTACAACTACAACGAAATCTTATCCGACGAAGGTGTAAGCGACGTCGACCAATTTGACCAAGATATACCAATTGCAACCGAAGAACCACAAGAAATTATAAAGAAACTAGAAAATGTGTTTCTTAAAATATAATTATTTTAATTGTAATTTTACTATGTTATTTATTTGCAACTTTCAATATCACGAAGTTGCAATTTTGAAATTGTATTACAAAAAAAAATACTTCTAGTCGAATAATATAAGAGGCACAAAAAAAGCTTTGAGATGTTTTTATTAAATTATCTTGTTGTGTGTGTTATTTATTTAATTTAAAGGTAAAATGACCCACCCCCCCACTTTAGACATATATCAGATCGATCGGGCAGAGGCCGACCCCGCCAGCCTCACCACCCCCAACCCCGCCATACCCCCTGCCCCGCCCGAACCCGACCCCGCCCCACCCGACCCCACCCCGCCCCGCCCCGTTGGCCAGTCCTACTCCATCCTCATGAATTACAACACAAAGTATAAGTAAACATAACTTCATAAATACAAAAAAAGTGAAAAATAATTGGAATCTATATCCAATCGCCTACAAAATATTAACTTTGATTGAAATTTAAAATCTTATTGTCTCTCTCATGTCTGGTTATTTGATGATATATTTGATTTTATACTGAATTTAAAATATTAATTTGTTTGATATTCTATCCTCCCCAAATTTAACATTGTAAAGTTTTATTGTTGTTGTAATTTATTTGATATGTTATATTAACAAAAAAGAAAATAGATGATTATCATTAACTTAGTTCGATAGAAAAAATATTATACCCAAATAATATTGAATTTAAGTTCTTGAACTTTAAAACGTGTCAAAGAAAAAGTATCATATATTATAAGGGTTTTAGCCCAAGTTCACCCAAAACCCTACTACCCCTTTAACTCCAAGAAGAACCCTTTCACCACCAACAATGGGTGAAAAACGCCTCTCTATAACTGGATCAAGAAACAACAACAAACATGAACGAATACTACCCAAGATTTCTAACTCATCTATAGTTACAAAGGGAAAACGAGCAGTTTGTGGTGCTACCTATGTAGGCAAAAAACTAGCAAAGAGTACTGGAAAAGCTGCCTGGCTTGTTGCTACAACATTTTTGGTTCTTGGCTTACCTTTAATTATAGTGATGGAACGTGAACAACAACTCAATGAACTTGATCTTCAACAAGCTAGCCTTCTTGGTGCACCCCCTGCTTCAGCTATTGCACCCCAGAAGTGATTTCTCTTTAAATTTGTCAACTTTTTATGTTTTATTTAGTGTTTTTGTTATGAATTTAAGATGGGGTTGCATAATTAATAGAATATTTTGGTGATGTATTGATTTTTAGTTGATTTAAGTCCTTAATCATAGTGATGGGACCAATTCTTGATCTTCAACATGAACCAAAAAAAATTGATCTTGATCATTAATAGACTCTTGTTGTCCGGCCCTTCCGGGACCCCGCACATAGCGGCAGCTTAGTGCACCGGGCTGTTCTTTTTTAATGTTTTATTTAGTGTTTTTGTTATGAATTCAAGATGGGGTTGCATAATTTATAGAATATTTTGGTGATGTGTGGTTTTTTAGTTGATTTATGCTCTTAATCATAGTGATGGACCAATTCTTGATCTTCAACATGAACAAAAAAGTAGGGATCTAGTAGCTCAGTTAATTGACTACCTGAACTTTCACTTTGTTGGTGAGGGTTCAAATACCCACATTCGAATACCCACGTTTAATCCCCTCCCCATTTCCCTTCCCCTACCCCCTATGTAATAAAAAAAATTAAAAAAATGATCTTGATGTATTTTCTTTGTTTGATTTAGTGTTTTTGTTATGAATTGGAGATGGGGTTGCATAATTAATAGAATATTTTGGTGATGTGTTGTTTTTAGTTGATTTGTGCTCTTAATCGTAGTGATGGAGCAATTGTTGATCTTCAACATGAACCAAAAATTTGATCTTTATGTTTTTTCTTTGTTTTATTTAGTGTTTTGGTGATGAATTCGAGACGGGGTTGCATAATTTATAGAATAGTTTGGTTATTAGATGTCCCTCTTTGGTTTATTTCTGCCCTTTATTATATTAATGGACCATTTATAGCAGCTCAATGATCTCGATCTTCAACATGCACCAAAAAATATGATCTTGATCTCCAATATGATAATGTTTTTTCTTTGTTTTATTTAGTGTTTTGGTGATGGGTTTGAGATTGGATTCCATAATTTATACACTAGTTTGGTTATTAGATGTTTTCGCTGCGTTTGCTACAATTTTGCTTTTAGCTGGTGAATTATGTTTCTGTTTGGTTTATTTTCGTCTTTATTATAGTGATGGCAGGCAGAAATAGACCGAAGATCATTGAGATACTATTAATGGTCATCAGAAATGATTTTTCGTTATGTTTGTGTTTTATTTAGTTTTTTGATGATGAATTCGAGATTGGATTGCATAATTTATAACAATAGTTTGGTCATTTGAATGACTTTATCAGGTGAAATATGTTCCTCTTAGGTTTTATGCCCTTAATCACCATTAACAGCTGCTTAAAGATCTTGATCTTCAATATGAACCAAAAAAGATGATCTTGATGTTTTTTCTTTGTTTTATCTAGTGTGTTGGTGATGGATTTGAGATTGGATTGCATAATTTGTGAATAGTTTGGTTATTACATTGTTTGATCTCCTCTGGTAAATTGATATTATCAGAAAAAATGTTTCTTTTTGCTTATTTATGCCGTTAATTATTAGTGATGGACCGCTAATATTAGCTTAATGATCTCAATCTTCAATAGATTAGCCTTCTTGGTGCTCCTCCTGCTCCCCAGAAGTTATTTCTCATTTAAGTTTGTTTTTTTTTCTTTGTTTTATCTAGTGTTTTAGCGGCGAATTTGAGATGGGAATGCATAATTGGTAGAATAGGTTTGGTTATTAGATGTTTGTGCCTCCTCTGCTGAATTGGTTTTATTGGGTGAAATATGTTTTTTCGGTCTATTTCTGCCTTTGATTATAGTGATTTTTGTTTTACTTAGTGCTTTAGTGATGGGTTTGAGATTGGATTGCATAATCCATACAATAGTTTGGTTCTTACACTGGTTTATTTCTTCCCTTGATCATAATGATGGGACGGGAGAAAAAAATTGACAAAGGGAGACTAAATGAAGATTTGTGTCTTCTTTTTTGGATCTGAGGTGTGATGTTTATTTTTATTTTTTCTCTGGATAAATACAGTGGATTGTAAAGTATGTTGTTGATTATTCTGAAGTTCCTTTTTGGTGTCTAGTCGTAGAAAGCGTTGTTTCTTTTTGAGTGATGGCTCATTCGTAAGCTCAACTTGAAATCGTATATGAGGCTTCCTTTTGTTCTTTGTCAAAATGCAACCCTAACCGCTTCTAGCCATTGTGATTTCCTCATTCTTGTATTACTTTTACTAAATGATTTAGGTCTATGTTACTCGGACTCTCCAAAAATGTTGCCGCACCTGTGTCGGATTCTCCAAAAATGCACTACATTTGGAGAATCCCCACGTACCCGTCGACACCTATGAAGAGTCCAAGCAACAAAGCTTCAGGTGGTGACAGGGCAATATTATTTCTAACTTGTGCCGTTGTTGAAAATATATAGTTAGAATTTTATTGAGGTCTGGAATGTGATTTAGGTCAAGTTGTTGGTTCGGGTTCCAAGGATGCGGGGTGTGATTTAGGTCGTTGGTTGAGAAACTAATTAAAGTAAGGAAATGGAGTTGACATCGTGTCAATACAACCTCTTTTGGGTGTTTCGAGTGCGTGGAGTGTGTTTTTTATGATTGAAATACATATTTTATTTGTGTTGAAAGGTTTCCGGGTGAATTTCGAGTGTCGATTCCGAGTTTGAAGAACACCAGAAAAATATGGTGTTTAATTTAGTTCTTCGCGGTCGCGAGGTGGGGGCTGCGATCGCGAAGCTCTGAGATTTTAATCATCACAATCGTGATGCCCAAGGTCGCGATCGCTAAAAGGAAAATGGAAGGGGTTCGCGATTGCGGTGTTACCACAATCGCGATTAAGTGTCACCTGGGCAGTGTGTTTAATTCTCAAACACAAACTTGGACATTTCATTACATATTTTGAGCTCAAGACTTCGGATTTGGGAGATTTTTGAAGAGATTTTCAAGATTTGTCGTGGGAGGTAAGATTCTAACTTCCATTTTAATATCATTTAAATTATGATTTGAGTTGTAGAATTGGGGTCTTAAAGCAGTATGGGTGTCTAAGGACCAATGTTCTAAAAAACGCTAGGCGTGACCAGGACGGGGAGTGGCCGCCTAGCGCCTAGGCGGCTAGGCGGAGGCATAGGCTGTTTTTTTTTTGTTTTTTTTTTAATATTTTACATCAATTGTATATATATACAAAATGGCATCACATTTTTTATTTTATTAAGCATTAAGTATTTCTTAATATTATATTTTTATTATTATTATTATTACATTGTCATTATTTTATTTTGTTATTATCATTATTCGTATAATTTTTAATATCATAATCATATTTTTTCTAAATATTCTTGAAAATAGGCATCACATTTTAATTTAATTAAGAATTAAACATTCCACAAATATTATATATTTTTTATCACGTTGTTATTTTTATAATTTACAATTTTTGTCTTCAAACATTTTCTAATAAACCCTTTTTTATATTTTTAACCCCATTTTCTATTTTCTTAAACATTCTACCCAACCCAAAATAATAAAAGCCCAAAACAAATCCCCCCTTTAAATTTTCAGACCACCCCCATCAGCCCAACTCCCCTTGGCCCAAAACCCTTTCATCTCATTAATCCCCCCTCTTTAATCTAAACCTACAAAAAAAACATAAAAAACCTAGCCTCTCTTTTCACTCTCAACTCCCCACACCCCCACTTGCGCCGCACCCCCTCCCCCACACCCATTCCGTCACTCATACCCCTTGCAACCCCCAAAATCCGGCCCATACCATCCATGCTTCTCTCTAAGATAGGGCAAAAAATATTTTTTCTCCTTGTTTGCTGTAAGATAGCTTAGATAGGGCAAAAAAATTGAGGATTGGGCCGCCTAGCCCTATAGCCTGGGGTAAAATCGGGACGGCCTAGGCGGCCGCCTAGGACGTTTTTTAGAACACTGCTAAGGACTCGTATGCTTATGTCGATTTCGTATTTAAATAGATCTTTCCGAAGCTCTATGAAAGGACAAGGTCTTATTATGATTGTTGGGCTTCGAAATCAGACAAGTTGAGACCTTACGCGTGGTTGGTTAAAATGAACTAATGAAGAGGGCGTAATGGAGAATTATAGGGGGTCCATACTTTTTAGGTGACGAGCACTTGTATTGGATACCGGAATCATGCTTTAAAACTTTGTATCGTATTCGAGTCATTATGTTTGTGGTCTAAATATCATGCATTGGACATTAACTGATAGCTTGGATTAATTTATGATTCGTGATTGAGATATGAAATACCTTGTGTGGTGCTTCTATACTATATGCCTATCTTCATTGTGATTATATCTTCTCATCACTTCGTAATATTCGCTTAAAAGTATAAAAGAGTTAAAGACTGAGCCTTTTACTTTATAGCCTTGTTTCTTATTATGTGCATGTCATATTCGTGCTTTCATATGATAATTCATACATATTACATTTGAGGATATCTTATCTGATGGAAAATGATTTCGGATGGAGTGAATGTGAAATATGAGAGGCCGAATTGGCTAGAGACATAATGTGAACCGAATTGACCAAGTATAAATAATACGAGCCGAATTGGATAAGTCTTGAGATTAGAATCATAAATGGCTAAGGACTCAATGTAAAATTATTTCAGGTGGTGTACGAATCTCGCGAGTCCCCCATGGGTCACATATTTCATATTACGGAGTGTGTGTATACCAGCACTGAAAGACATTGCATTACATTTGTATATCATATCATTTAATGAATTCTTTGTTGATCGACTTACTTGAGTTATTAATGGAAATGTGCATGTCTTAAGTGGTTATTCGAACACTTGTTGGTTTTGTAAAAAAAAATGTTGGACTAATCGCGGTTAAGTATGAATATAAGCATTCGGAAGACCAATCTTCATCACAGTTTTAGTTTTGGATCGATTGACGATATTGTTGAGTACTCACTCTCCACTTGTACCTTTTTGTGTGCATATTCCGTTCCTAGCATGAGCTGAGTTCGATACTTTACCGACAATTGAGGAGATTTCTGGAAGGATTCGGGGTGAGCCAAAGGCTGATTTGTGGCATCAAATTCTTTTTCTTTTCACTTATCCTTGTCTTTCCTTATTTCAGATAGTGTAGTCAGATTTTCAATCAGAATTGTACTTATATTTAGTACCTTTTATACTGCGACATCAGATTTTCCGATGGTAGTTGTTATTCCGCTTATCTATGATTATGATTATGAGACCTTATTATGACTTTATACGGCTTTTTTAATTATTAATTTTCACAAAATATATGCTTGTAATTGACTTAAACGTTTGTGGATGATTCACCTAGCGGATGGGTCACGGCTTCTTGTTTTGGGCCGTGGCATGTTAGCAGAAAATGCAATTGAAAAAACTCAGCATTCTCAACGTTGTCCATTTTATTCACTGTCATTTGCCAGGTGATTATTATTGTATCATGGCAGATTCAGTATCAGGGACAGTCTCCCTATATTTGGAGAAATGCAAGTGCCTTACAATTTCAAGATTCCTTCTTGAAATGTTATAAGAATGTCTCTTACGCAGTCTTTGTCGAGTTAGTTTTTGCAACTATTCAAAAGATTTTTTTTAAAAAAACTTGACGAAACACCTCAAATCTCTTGCCTGTACCTTTTTATACAATCATTGACATGACGTGCTTCATGTTAAGAGTTCCACATCGGATATGGAGTGAAAACATGTACTCCTTATGTGAACTTGGATAATACTCAACTCCAAAAGCTAGCTTGTACGGTGAGGATTATCCAAGTCCATATAAGGAGTCCATGTTCTCATTCCATATCCGATGTGGGACTCTTAACATTATGGAATGGGAACATGGACTCCTTATATGAACTTGGATAATCCTCACCCTACAAGTTAGCTTTTGCAATTGAGTTAGGCCCAAGATCCATTCTTTACACTTTAAATATAATCTTCGGTATGTTGCAATGCATATAATATAAATTCATAATTTACTATTAAGAGACCTAAAATTTAGGAGATAACAAATACTGATAGACACAATAGATATCATTGCAAATTACATGTATAATGTACCATCATTGAAATAAAATAACAAAAACGAGAAAATAAAAGCACACAAACATAATATGAATAAATAGTTTCTTTCTGTTGCATAGGGCTTCGATAATTCATTACAAAGCATAGGCTAGTTATCTGCATCCTCTCGTCTGGGGTTGTGAGGAGGTTGAAGCTCCATTTTCCAGCTGCTTCAATCGATTTTTCAGACCAAATTCACTGGAATTCAACCAAGCTTCAAACATGCTTATATCAGTTACACTGAACTGGTCGATAGACTCCCACCAACCTATATTTCTTGTCTTGTTCATTTGGTTAAAGTAACGTATTTTTTCTTTTGCAGCATTTTCTCTTGTATCAAATTCAATAAGCCTATCGTTGATTTGATTTATATTGTTACGTGCATGTGCAGCACTGAGTTGTGCACTTACATTTAATTCTACGTTGGGATTCATAAAACGATCGATGACTGCATTAGTAGTTGGAGAAATAAAAGAATAAGGTTTACCAGTAGGTGAAGAAATAACTATTCCAAGATCAACATTACATTCTCTAACAAGTTCACTTGCTTTTTTATACAAGCCAGAACGACGTTTTGAGAAAGTAGCATATCGGTCAGGTTCTTTTCCTATTTTCTCCATGGGAATTTTTTGGCGTCCAGCAGTCCGCTTACCGCCCTCCATACTATAATACAATCAAATCTATTAATCTTAATCGGCTGACGTGGTTTGCGGTATTGCGTCGGGGGTTTCTGCTGCTTGTACTCGAAAAGTAGCAGTGCGATTCTTTCCTCAACAAAAATAAAATCTATTAATCAATTGTTTTCAAGAAATGTGAGTTACAAAAGAATGAAACATCATGAGTATTTATTCACAATAGTAATTGAATTTCTAACCAAATACTGCAATGGAAAGTAATATTTTCTTCATATTGAAAATTTTAATTTGAGTAAGTAACATCAATGAATCTGAAGTTTTAAGTTTAAAAAGGGTAAATTGTTTAATATACTAAATGTAATTTACCAATTAGTGATAAACCATTGTGAATATAATTGGATGGAACATTAGTAATAGATCTACTATTTAATTTGAAAAGGAAAATGTATTGATATTATAAAGAATGGATTTTGGGCCTAACTCAACCTCAAAAGCTAGCTTGTAGGGTGAGGATTGTCCAAGTTCATATCCATGTTTCATTCCATTTCCGATGTAGGACTCTTAACACTCCCCCGCACATCCAGACCTCGTTAACTGGAGCGTGGATAATATGATTTGGGGCCAACATCAATGAATAAATAATTGAAATGATACTGTCTCTGATACCAATTAAATAATTTCAAATCCAAGAATTAGAATGAGTCACTACGTCACAGTATGAGAATGAATCTTGGCTCTTCGGCTCAAAAAGTTAGCTTATAGGGTGAGGATTGTCCAAGTCTATATAAGAAATACGTGTTTCCATTTCATTTCCGATGTAGGACTCTTAACACTCCCTCGCACACCCAGACCTCGTTAACTGGAGCGTGGATAATATGATTTGGGACCAACATCAGTGAATAAATAATTGGAATGATACTGTCTCTGATACCATGTAAATAATTTCAAATCCAAGAATTAGAATGAGTCTGACTCTGATACCATGTAAAGAATGAATCTTGGGCCTAACTCAACCTCAAAAGTTAGCTTATAGGGTGAGGATTGTCCAAGTCCATATAAGAAATACATTTTTCCATTTCATTTCTGATGTGGGACTCTTAATAAATATACTTACAGTTTTAAACATAAATAAAATCTTCACATTGATTAACATTCATATCATTTGGATTGACTTTGAATATACTTGAAATTTAACTTGAATAGTAAAAATTTTAATGAATAACTATAATGAAGATTTTCAACATGCATTAAAAGTAACCAAATCTAAAATTTAACACGAATTAGAGAATCTTTTAATGTGCTTATTAAAATAAGAGAAAAAAATCAGATTTTATGATTAGTTTTGTTTGGAAATGCATATACATCAATTAAAAAAGTTGAATCTTAACTCAGAAATGAAAATATTATTTTCAAGTTAAGAAATTAAGAATATTAAATATAACGTACTAAGCCCTTTAATTAGGTATCAAAACTGCAAAATATAAAAATAAATTTGTTGATATTTTTCATTACTAAATAAGATATAATAATATCACATGCAAAATAAAATATCAAAGAATTAACTATATAGTTTGGAAACACATTAACCACTTTCAATTAAATAGTTATGCAATCATGTAAAATTTCCAAGTCAAAAACCATAATACCAAATTAGTTAAATGACTTTCAATCACGCAAAATAATAAATAATTAAAAGATCCTAATATTAATTCTTAATTTTCAAGAATTGAGTACCAATATTAATAGTCAACTTCAATTGAAGCATCACATTACCAATAATATTTTATAGAGTTCAATCAATCAGCTAGTTTAAATAAAATAATCTAATAAAATGGTGAAGACAGTTATTTTATATATTAATGGGAACTAAAATTTTAAAAATCCCTTTATGTTGGTGGATAGTTGTAAAGATATGTTAATTAGAATATTATTTTTTTGTAAATTCCATACAAACATGTTAATTCATTAGATCTAGAAGTCGTATATAATCACAACCCTATTCTGGGCCGGAGGCACCTTGTAACCAGGGTGGGCCCGGATTCCCCATCAAATTTAAGTTTTTCCTAATATACTACTAGTAATATTCATGATATTACAATAGAGTTCTCAATTTTTTACACTTCTTCTTTTAAAGTGTGGACAACTGGAAGTCTCCAACAATAAAGGAAAACTTATGGGGTCCACGAATTGACTCATTATCTCTTCATTTTTCTCACCCATATTCACAAATCCTACGGAAACCAAAACAAAATGACCCAAATAAATCTCACGATTTTAAAAATAAAAAAATCACACCACACTACTTGTTGCTACTGCGAGTAGAGAGGGTTTTTTCTGCAATGAAGATTGTGAAGAATAAATTACGAAACAAAATGGGAGATCAATGGTTGAATGACAGCATGGTTAACTATATTGAGAAAGACATATTTGGTGAAGTTGATAATGAAGATATCATAGATACGTTTTCATTATTGAATTGTGATTGTCATGATTTTTAATACATATTAATTTCTTTAATAATATATTTTAATTATGTTTAAATATAAATAGGCTCCCTCTAGACCAAAATCTTGGCTTCGCCCCTGACCCTATTGTTAAAATTTTGATAGGATATCGTAAAAGTTTTTAATCCTAGAATCCAAGTGAAATAAACTAAAACTTATATTAAGAAGGTAAATAAGAGACTAGTAAATATGTATATATGAATAAATGAATGATAGATAATAGATAGATAGATAGATAGATAGATAGATAGATAGATTTAATCGATAAAAATAAAGATATAAAACTTTTCGAAGGAACCGACGAGGCAAAGCAAGGGAGGGTATTGTGCGCTTGAATAATGCGATTTTAGATCATTCTTAAGAGAAAGATCCAAGTTTTATAGTTGCAGATACACAACTAATCAAAAAGTAAATAAGCGAAGAACAAATAGCACACAAATTTATAGTGTTCACTCTCAATGCGAGATCTACGTCCACTTTGCAGTTGCAGATTTTACTATTATCAAAATAGGGAATTTGTGTTTACAATTCTCTTTTTTCTCTCTACACACACCGAAAAAGAAAACGACGCCTTAGAATATATATAGCGAAAACTAGGGCGAACATAATACAAACCCAAAATACCCTTCACTAAATAATCTTACACTATAAAATACACACTCTGCGTAGGGTCTTCATAATGTCGGCGATGAATTAGGCTCCACAATTCAACATACAGCTGTCCCCAAATTTATAATTCTGATTAGGTCAATTTGGGACTCAAATCCTAACATTGTATATACGCAACATAAGAAAATATAATGTATCTTAGTGTTAAGAGTCTCACATCGAATATGAAATGATAATATGAACTCCTTATATAGACTTGGACAATCCTCACCCTACAAGCTAGCTTTTGGGGTTGAGTTAGGTCCAAGATTCATTATTTATATGGTATCAATAGCCTAAACCCAAAACCTAAATTTTTCCTTTCTTTTTTCGGTGGCCAGAGATGTGCTCTCTTCTCTTTTCTTTGTGTGTTAGAGCAACACATAGGCATGTCCCTCATTGTCCAAACCTCTATTGTCAGAGCAACACACATGCCTATATAATTTTTTCCTTTCTTTTTCCGGTGTCCTTTCAGCCTTTCTGCCAAACATGTCTCTGTAGATTACAGTGATTTGTCTGCTTTTTATTAAAATTGTCAAAAGCCATCCTGTCTGCTTTTCTACCCTACCCAAAAATAATCAAATTGGTTCTTTACCCAAAAATAATCAAGTAAATGGCTTTCTTGATCCGCCAACAGTCTGATAATGCGTGGTATATAGATATAGGCGCCACATCTCATCTCACCAACAATTCAGGTAATCTTCCTCGACTGCGCCACTTACCAACTCCACAAACTATTATGGTCGGTAGTGATCATCGTATTCCAA
The DNA here is from genome assembly GCA_029844215.1 of Przewalskia tangutica. Taxonomy (NCBI): domain Eukaryota; kingdom Viridiplantae; phylum Streptophyta; class Magnoliopsida; order Solanales; family Solanaceae; genus Przewalskia; species Przewalskia tangutica. Next base: position 3,089,961 of record CM056719.1, read on the forward strand.
TTCAAGGATTTGGCCACACTCTTACCCCACCACCACATCCACACTTCTCTCTTAAAAATATATTTTATTCCCCAAACATCATCAAAAAATTTATTTCTGTCAGAAAATTTGTCACCGATAATTTAGTCTCAATTAATTTTGACCCGTTTAGATCTTATGTAATGGACCTCCGTACCGGGAATCTCCTTACGAGATGCAATAGTGAGTGGGCCTATATCCGTTCCTACCCACATCCGCTATTAGTGTCACTCCTCCCACTGTTTTCACAACCATATCTCCCTCTACGTGGCATAGTAGATTTGATCATCCGGGGTCTCACGTTTTTTATTCTCTTAGAAATTGAAATATAATCCAATGCAACAAAGGGAATCTTTCTCATAGTTGCTCCTCATGTCAGTTAGAGAAACACGTTAGACTACCATTTACAACTTCTATGAGTACTACTTTCTCTTCCTTTGATATTATTCACGTTAATCTATGGACATCTCCCATAACCAACAACTTAGGCTACAAATATTATCTGGTATTTTTGGATGATTTTTTTCACTTTCTTTGGGTCTATCCACTCAAACTCAAATCTCAAGTGTTCTCTAAATTTGTTGAGTTTCGTACACTGGTTAAAATGCAATTTAAAAAAGACATAAAAGCGTTTCAATGTGATAATAGTCATGAATTTAATAAATTCTTCTTTCATAAATTTTGTGTGGCTAACGACATGATTTTTCATTTTTCATGCCCTCATATCTCCCCTTAAAATGGAAAAGCTGAAAGAATTCTCCGAAAAATTAATAATATTATTCGTATCCTCCTTTTTCATGCGCCCCCCCCCCCACCAAATTTTTGGATATATGCATTAAAAATGACAGAAAACATTCTCAACATTTTACCTATCCGTGCGATTCAAAATAGAACACCCACCTATGACCACCTTAGAATTTTCGATTGTCTGTGTTACCCAAATCTGACATCCACGACACCTCACAAATTAGCACCCTGATCTACTCTGTGCGCCTTCCTAGGTTTACCGTCAAATCATAGGGGTACTTGTGATATGAGCTCTCTACCGACAAAATTATAATTTCTCGTCATGTCACTTTTGTCGAGTATGTTTTTTCGTTTGACAACATTCAAAAATTATGAGTCACTTATTACAAATTTCTTGATGATTCAGACACATCACCGCTTGTCCACCAAGCTCTCTGACATGTTACCCTGTTTCGGCAGCAGTCACTACATTCACAGGAGGCTCACCTGGACCATCACTATCACCACTGGTCCCCCCCCGCCGCCATCGGTAACCAGCCAGATTTGTTTCTGTCCACCGTCGGAAACCCTTCATCCACTCATCGGTGTCGTCTGCTTGTACATCCCGTGTTGTTACCAACTACCATCGCCATTCCTTTCAGCCGGTAGAACCCCGACACTGTGTCGACATACCCCACTCAGTCACTGACCCCGTCACCGTTGATTTCCTATCCAACCGGCAATCGGACATCTGTCATTGCACCTCCACCGATAAATCCCAGTGCATGTATCACCTCCACCATCTCACCTCCAAGCCGACGTCACTCCAATCACCGGTATTCACCAAGCCGACCCTGTTACCAGAACACTACCCCCACCGACATCGTACCCGACTTTACCAGCCCCCACCAGTACCGGTACCAAAAACAACCACCACACCAAACCCAGAAACTGACAACAACCTCAAACATCCCAGATCGACTCCCCACCCACCGCCAGACACTGTTCCGATTACCCAAGCCACCTTTATTAATCGACACCCTGAAACGAACTCGATTTCGACCCAACCAACCACCGTCGACCCGACACTAATAACCCTTAGCCAGCACCCTACAAGCTAGTTTTTGAAGTGAGGATTGTCCAAGTCCATATAAGGAGTCCATGTTTCCATTTCATATCCGATGTGAGACTCTTAACAATTTATTTAGATGAAGGGGTAATAGAGTCAATTTTAAAAATTGTTTGAAAAAAATTGAGAAATGATCGTGCTTGGTGAACAAGATCGATGCTTCAACATAGATATTTGTGATGAGGTATTGAAGACAAAATTATTTCCTCATAGAGAATGAAAATATTCTTTCCATTCGTTCTGTAAGTACATTAAAATGATCGATGTTAAGAGTCCCGCATCCGTAATGGACTGAGAATATGGACTTCTTATATGGACTCGGACAATTATCACCTTACAATCTAGCTTTTGGATTGAGTTAGGCCAAAGATTCATTCTTTATATTGTATCAGATCCAGACTCATTCCAATTCTATGTTCACTGATGTTGGGTCCCCAAATTATGTCATCCCGCTCCAGTTAACGGGGTATTGGCGTGCGGAGGAGTGTTAAGAGTCCAACATCGGTAATGGAATGCGAACATGGACTCTTTATATAGACTTGGACAATCATCACCCTACAAGCTAGCTTTTGGGATTGAGTTAGACCCAAGATCCATTCTTTACGATCGAGGCACAATCATGTGGCAGTATACTTCTTGTGATGAAAAAGGTACAGGTAATGCTAACCATTCTTATGTATTGTGATACTACATTAAGTGTAGTTTATAATCAAATATTGGTAAATCTTCTCATTAAATATTTATAATGTGAGAAAGTATAGTCATGTGAATCATTGGGCTATTACCATTTTAATAGAGATAATCTTGAATGGTGTCTACTCTTTCATGTGAATGTCAATCATAACTGAAAATTCATATTCTAAGAGTTTAAGGATTAGTCTTCATGAATTATCCAAGAAATGTTAATGTCGAGGTTACATTTCCAGTGCATAAATAATTTTAGGGCTGGCGTGGCGGGGCAGGCCAGAGTCGGGTTTAGCGGGAGCGGGGCGAGTCGGGGCGGGAAAATGGGCGGGTCGAGTAGGCGGGGCGGAGGGTCGGGTCGGGCGGGACCATACCATGTCCGTCCGATCCGATCGATGGTAGAAGTCGGGGCCTGTCGGGACGGGTCGGGCGGGACGGGTTGGCGGAGTTTGTGTGTTTTTTTTTTTTTAATTTTTCACTAAATTAAAAATACTAAATTACTAACAAAGTATAATTTATAGACTTATAGTATTATAATTTATAATTATAGTATTATACTCATATATATAATATATTTATAAAGTATAAACTATAAAGTATAAACTATAAACTATAAACTATAAAGTATAAAGTTATAAACTAAATAATTAAATTAAACAAAGACAAGAATAGTGTAAAAAACATCCCAAATTTGTTTTGTGCCTTTTATATTATTAATTTCATTGAAATATCAAATATCAAATATACAAGATTCAAAATTACATTGTAGATTGTCAGTATTGTTGTTGAAAAAATTGCAAAAGAGTGAAAGACATAGAAAAATTTAAAAATTGCAATGAAATAAATTACCAATTTGAAAATACTTTTTCTAATTTCTTTATAATTTCTTGTGGCTCTTGGTTGGAATTGGTATATCTTGATCAAATTGTTCCACGTCGCTAGTCATGCCTTGAGATAAAATGTCGTTGTAGTTGTCATCTTCTTCGTTAATCTGCGGTTGTGCGCCTCCTTCGCTCCTCGTATCCAATCTCTGAATAGTACCGCCATCTCCAAGTATCTCCGCTAATGAGTGTCTGTGCTCTCTATTTGAAATCACTGCAGAAAAAGCGCTTCGAGCGATGACGCTGAATGTTCAAAATATCTCGCCATCATTGAAAGTGTCGGAAATGTCTTCTCATTCTGGCTCGATATTTCAAGAAGTCTTCCTTTCTTCATTGATTCATTGCTTGGTAAGGTAAAGTACCTGCAAAATAAAAACATCGAACTCGCTAATTTGGTTAGAAGTGCTACCACCGCACATTCTATTTACGAGGCTTTCAATAGAATTAATACTAGGCCTAGCCACGGAAGAAGAAAGTGCTTGTCTTTTTAGGTTGTGTTGAAGAAGAAGATGGTACAAAAGTCGGTTGGTTACTAGCACTTTCTTCTTTGGTAATGCCGATATACTTTTTGCATTCATCTTCTACGCTATTCAACACTTCTTCTAGCGTTAGTTCAATAGGTGGCTCAACATTTAAATTTTTGGGAGTTGGAGGTGGTAGTGCGTCCATACAGTATAAATATTTTGAATAAGGCTTTTACAACCGTCTACTTTAATAGTCGGGTTTAAAAGCGACCAATAATATAAATAGGGAATAGGAATAAAATATTTCTTTAATTTCATAAACATTTTTTTAATAGTGCGATATAAGCGAGGTTTTCCATATATTCTTTAAGAAGTAAAAATATTATAGCTATATAAAACAACATAGTTGAAATAGTAGGATAATATAAAGTAGAAAATTCTTTTGTTGCTCGTTGAAAATTTTCTAAAAATACAATAAGTTCTCTAATTTTGTCCCAATCATTATCCACAATCATATCATTTGGATTTTGATTATGGGCGTTAAAAAATAAAGTAATAGGTTTTCTATACTCATAAGCAACAACTAGTTGGTCATATAAAGAATTCCACCTAGTTGGTACTTTCTTGAATTTTTCTATAAGATAGTCCATAATCGTGACAAATTTTTTATAATCTTTTTAGTTGGATTCTATTACTTTTAAAAATAAAGTGTATAGCAAATTGTATTTTTTCAAGAATATCTTGAAAAAGTGAAAGACCATCCTTTACAACTAAGTTATAAATATGGCACGCACATTTTATATGAAAATGTTTTGGAAAAGAAGGAGTTAAAACATCTCTTAAAATACTAATAGCTGAATTGTTAGAAGATGCATTATCTAATGTAATACTCATAACTTTATCGGTTATTCAGTAATGTCGGAGACCAATAAATATTTTAAAATAAACTCACCATTATTACTATCTATATATCTATATGCTAAAATACGTTTTTGCATAGACCATTTATAGTCTATCCAATGACATGTTCTGATTAAATAATCATGGCCAGTTAGTACTACGGCTATATCGAAGTTAGAGCGACTTTGCAATTTGAATGATATAATGCATAACGTAAATCATTGATATTCATGCAAATTTAAATACATCTCTTTTAACAGTTGATCTAGGAAAACCTTTATAAGCGAGATTATACATATCTCTAATATAATGAATAAAACCGGAGATTCGGGAAATGAAAAAGGCAAACCCTCCACAAAGAACTAATTTTGCTAGTGCTTCCTATCTTTATGTTTATCGTATTTAGGGCCTCTGACTCCCCGTCATAGGGTTAATTTGACCACTGTACTTTCTCGGGACGATGAGTATCGATATGTGAACCTTGTCCGATTGAGAGGACGACTTCTCACGTTCTTTTTCAAAAATGTATTGGCGTGCAAGGCTTTGTGTTTTTGCAATAGGTGTCTTCCTAAACCCCGTCCCACCATGACCTTGTCATTTTTAAAAGAATAAACATTTTTACAAGTTTTACATACAACTACTTGATTAGCTACGTCCACTGTCAAAATATTTCCATACGGTGATTTTAATGGTCGTTTCTTGGGACCTCGTCTCATAGTAGGGGATAGGAGGCATTTCACTAGTGGGTGTATCGTCATCTTCATTAGTAGGTGTATCATCAACTAGAGTGTCATCTAAATTAAAATCTTCATTTCGGGATAATCATTTGTGTCTAGATCATATGGTATTTCAGAAACATTTCAGATCTATAAAATCATCTTGTCTAGGAATAGTTGGAACAGAATACTAGAAGAAGTACCACTTGTCCTTGTTACCACCCCTACTAGAAGAAGCCTGACCCTTACCCAACATGCCTCTTAGTCCTTTCATTTTAATTATGCTAATAAATAGTTAAAGATAATGAAATTAAATGTGCTAAATGAAATAAAGACAAAATAATAATTTAATGAGAGAACGAATGTACCAAGCAGACGTAGAGTCGACGTGTAATCGAAGGTTGAAAATTGAAACTTTGCTCGATAGATAATCCTCGCTAGTTGCCAACTTACTCCCAATTCTCAAATTAATAAATAGATTGAATATGTAGACAATGTTGTATAGAATTAGAGATTGATTGAGAGATTAGAGTGTAGAAAGATTTGTGAAAATAATAAGAAGAGTAATGAGGTATTTATAGTTGAAAAATTGGGTTAAAGGGGTAGGGGTTGGGGAGAGGAGGCGAAAATGGGCGTTGTCAACGGCGAAAATGTAAAATGGCCGTTGGACAACGCTATTTCTCAGCGGTCGGCCCAGGGCGGGGCGGGCGGGAGTCGGGCGAAGTCGGGGCGACGGTCGGGCGGGATCGGGTCTGGCGGTCGGGCAGCGGGACCATACTGTCATCGCCGTTCGAGCCGATCCGGTTTTTTTAAATAACAGCGGTGTCGTGTCGGTGTCGGTGGCGGGGTCGGGTCGGGACCGGGACGGGGTCGGGTCGGCCCGGCCCACTGGCCAGCCTTAATAAATATACTCAAGGAATAGTGAGGGTGTTAATATATACAATTAAATTGTTATTCCTTTAAAGCCCATGCTTGACTATATGCACTAACTTTCCACACAATGAGAAGGCTGAACTTTATTGTTAACAGTCTCGAGCTTATAAAGTGGGTGTGATAGAGCGGTTGTGGACACCATTGATGAGATTGCATATGCAAGTAAGAAAGTGAGACGCCGCTTTCTGTGAATTTTAATGATGAATCTTAGAGTACTTGGTGAACAGGATTGAGCGCAAGGCCCATATTAATCGGCGCCGCTATTGCAGAACAAAAACTCACGTATAATACGAATTTGAACTTAATATTCATATTCATTCTAAAGATCCAAAACTGGTTAACTACACTACCTTTGGTTATGTGTTATACAAATACTCAATAAAAATTCGTGCGTTTATGAGTCAATATATTATTATTAAATAATAAGTGGAGGATTGTTATATATATTTATATATGAGTATTATTTAATAATAATATTTAAGATAAGAAAGAGTCTAAATATTGATTAGTCATACCCTTTCTAAAAGGTGTGTCAATTCATTTGAATTGGTTCTACTTTTAACCGTTGGCAACCTTTGAGAAGTATTAATAAGCCTTGTTATTACAATGATTTCGAGAGGAGCAGACACAATATAAACTTGTCTGGTGTGCTTCTTAAAATGTCATACTACCATCCTTCAAAATATACTACTACATCATTCTTATTTGTTCACAACTTTCTTCCAAGAGTTTACTCTTATTTCTATTGGGTTGAGTTTATGTGGTAGAAGAAATCAAAGAGTGTAACTTTGATTTTCACAGTAGGCGTTGTATTCTGGGATGGATTTTTTCGTTAACCACTTGCACAGTGTGGGGAAAATTACTATCCTAAAGATAGTTTCCTGAAAATGTCTTGTCTATTTCGTTCCGTTTTTTCCGTTGAATTCCCTTTCATTAATTTCTCACTTTAAATTGTTTATGAAATGTGTCTTGTTGAGTTGTGGAGCCTAATTCATTTCCGTCAACTGATACTATGAATACCCGATCGGTTAAGTCTGCATCGCTGATCGGCTAAGGTTATTTAGCGGCTAAGGTTATTTAGTGGAGGGTATTTTGGGAATTTTGGCTCATACAGTGTACACCCTCACTTTTGTTATATATAGACTAGGGCGTTGGTCTTCTAGGTTAATTTTCATCACGGAAATTCATTAGAATTCATCACGAGTGAAAGGTGAGGAAAAATGAATTGTAAACTCAAAACTCTCTTTGATTATAGTGAAGAATCTGTAGCGGCAAAGTGGACGTAGCTCTCGCACTGAGGGTGAACCACTATAAATTTGTGTGTGTTATTTGTTCTTTACCGATTTACTGTTTTCTAATTAGTCAGATTTGGATCGTCAAATCCCAACAATTGGTATCAGAGCAACAAGTAATGTTGTGATTCAGAAAACGATGGGAGGCGGAGATAGTTCGACACATGGCATCAGAAAATTCGATGGTACATATTTTGAATTTTGGAGAATGTAGATTAAAGATTATTTGTACGGCATAAAGCTTCATCAATCGTTGAATTCGAAGCAAGAGGAGATGAATGATGCAGATTGGAATCTCCTCGGCAGACAGGTTTTGGGAGTCATTCGACTGATGCTGTCGAAAAATGTTGCTCACAACGTGGCGAAGGAGAAAACCATGGCTGGCATGATGAAGGTTCTGTCTGACATGTATGATAAACCTTCGATAAACAATAAAGTATTTTTCATGAAGAAACTTTTTCATCTAAAGATGGATGAAGGTGCTCCTGTTGCAGCGCACGTGAATGAATTCAACACGATTGTCAATTAATTGTCATATGTTGCAATCGAGTTTACGATGAAGTGCAAGCCCTAATTTTGCTAGCGTCTCTGCCGAATAACTGGGAGCCGATGAGCGCAGTGGTTAGTAATTCGGTCGGTAGTGATAAACTGAAATTCAATGATGGTAGGGATCATACTCTTGCTGAGGAAGTTCACATGATAGATTTTGGTGAGGCATCGACAAGTTCTGCCTGGAATGTTTATAACAGAGGCAAAAATTATGACAGAAACCACGGCCGAAATAAGGGCAAGTCGAAGTCAAAGAATGACATGAGTCAATCCAGGTCCAGGCGAACACTTGGGTGTTGGAACTGTGGGAAATCGGGTCACATCAAAAGAAATTACAGGGCACCGAAGAAGGATGACAACAAGGGGGGTGGAATCACTGCTGCCACTGAAGACATTGGTGATGCGTTGATGTTGTTCACTAAAGACATTTACAATCCGATGATGTTGTTTGTTGATAGCCCGATCGACTCTTAGGTGCTTGACTCATGAGCATTTTTCCACACCACTGCATATCGTGATGTAATGGAGAATTATGTTGCAGGGAAGTACGGGTACGTCTATTTAGCAGACGGTAAGCCTTTAGAAATTATCGATACTGGAGATATTAATTTGAAGATGTCAAATGGAAACGTGTGGAAAATAAAAAAGGTCATACACATGTCGAAGCTGATGCGTAACCTGATCTCAGTGGGTCAGCTTGCTGATAAGTAACATGATGGTACCTTTGGTAATAGTTCCTTGAAGGTGATGAAGGATGTTATGGTTGTTGCTCGCAGTAATAAAACCGGTACCCTCTATATGACCACGAGTTACCGTGATATAGTTGTTGTTGTTGACAACACTAAGAAGACAGCGCTATTGCATTGCAGACTAGGGTATATGAGCTAGAAAGGGATGAAACTTCTGGTGACTAACGACATGATTTCAGAGCTGAAGTCGGTGGATCATCATATGTGTGAAAGTTGCATACTCGAAAAACATAAGCGAGTTAGTTTTTTAAGTGCATGCAGATAATTGAAAACTGAGACGCTTGAATTGGTGCACACTGACGTTTGGGGACCTACTACTGTCCCCTCACTCAGAGGATCACTCTACTATATGACCTTCATTGATGATTCAACCAGGAAGGTGTGGGTCTATTTTATGAAAAATAAATATGACGTGTTCACTGTCTTTAAAAGGTAGAAAGTCATGGTCGAGCATGAGACAAACCTCAAGCTGAGGAGTCTAAGGTCCGACAACGGTGTAGAATATATTGATGGTGACTTTAAATGGTATTTTGTCAATAATTGGATCAAAATGGTGAAGACTATTCGTGGAACGCTCCAACAAAATGGAATAGCATAAAGGATGAATCGAATATTGAACGAGCGTGCACAAATTAGAGAATACATGCTAGACTGCCCAAGACATTTTGGGCAGATGCAATCAATACCGCACCTTTCTTGATTAACAGAACATCGTCTATTCCATTGGGTTTCAGAATTCTAGAAGAGGCTTGGAGCGCTAAAAAGGTAAATATTTCCTTTTTGAAAGTGTTTGGTTGCTTATTCTATGTTCATATCGATGCTACTGCTAGAAGTAAACTTGATCCGAAATCTAAGAAGTGTTATTTTATCGGCTAGATAACATCAATTTTGGTTATCGATTCTGGGATGACCAAAATCGGAAGATCATCCGAAACAGGGACACCATCTTCAATGAACAAGTGTTGTACAAGGATAAGCTACAGGATAATTCAGAGAGTAAAATCTCTAAGAACAAGGAATCGGAGACAGACGATTTGAGAAACTTCTCGGCACCTGAGCTACCATAAGGTTCTACTGCGACAAAAGAACAAGTAGTTCGAGCAGACAACCGACAAGACAGTGATGGTGAGGCTGATGAAAGTGCTGAAACTGAAACAAATCAGCCGACTCCGATCACAAAATTATGGAGATCATCCAGGATCAGTAAGTCAGTTCACAGGTACTCTCCGTCCCTCGAATACATTATGCTCACTAACACAAAGGAGCCAGAATATTATGAATAAGTGATGCAAGTTGATGAGCCGATCAAGTGGGAGCTGCCAATGAAGGATGAGATGGATTCACTATTATCAAATCGTACATGGGATTTAGCTAAGTTACCAGAGGGGAAGAAGACATTGCAGAACAAATGGGTCTACCAGATAAAGGAAGAACACGATGGAAGCAAGCGCTATAAAGCGAAGCTGGTTGTGAAGGGATTCCAACATAAAGAAGGCATCGACTACACGGAAATCTTCTTTCCCGTAGTCAAGTTGGTGACAATCAGAATTGTTCTTAGGTTTGTTGCAAAGGAAAATTTGCATCTTCAACAGATAGACGTGAAAACTGCATTTCTTCATGGTAACTTAGAAGAAGAAATCTACATGAAGCAACCTGAGGGATTTAAGGTCAAAGGGAAAGAGAAGTTGGTATGTAAGCTTCAAAAGAGCATGTACGAACTGAAACAGGCTCCAAGACAGTGGTATAAGAAGTTTGAAAACTTTATGAAGAAAGCCGAATTCCTAAGGTGCGAAGCAGATCACTGTTGTTACTTCAAGATATTTGAAGACTCCTACATGATACTGCTCCTTTATGTTGACGACATGCTGATCGTAGGAGCAGACCTACATGAGATTGATCGGCTGAAGAAGAAGTTATCATAAGAATTTGCAATGAAGAATTTGGGAGCCGCAAAGCAAGTCCTTGGGATGAGAATCATCCGAAGTAAGGAGGGCCTCAAGCTCTCACAAGAAGAATATGTGAAGAAGGTCCTCAGGAGGTTCAACATGGACAATTCCAAGCCGGTCAGTACTCCCTTGGCTGGACACCCGTCTGTCAAATGATCAGTCGCCTGTGACCGAGGACAAGAAGGAACATATGGACAAGATACCTTATGCCTCGGCTATCGGCACCACATATGCTGTATTTGGTATGTGCAGGTCGGACATTGCATCTGATGGGAGTTGTTAGCAGGTTTATGAGCAATCCGGGGAAGAAACATTGTGAGGCTATGATGTGGATTTTCATGTATCTGAAGGGCAGCCAAGCTCAGTTTTGTGTTTCTGAAATTTAGAGACAGCGATTGCAGGAATATGTTGATGCCGACAATGGTGGTGATGTCGACAGCTAAAAGAGCATGTCCGGGTATGTTTACACCTTCGGAGGTACTGCGATCGATTGGGTTTCAAAGTTGCAGAAAATAGTAGCTCTCTCTAGCTGTGAGGCTGAGTACGTTGCTGTGACGGAGGCCACGAAGGAGATGATGTGGCTACAATTTTTTTATAGTAAGAATTGAATCAAGACCACAAGGGGAGTGTGTTATACTGTGATATCCAGAATGTCATTCATTTGACAAAGAACCCGGTCTACCATGCTCGAACGAAGTACATACAATTGCGGTATTATTTCATCCGACCGGCCTTGGAAGATGGGAGTATTAGTGCTTAAGAAGATCCCATGAAGTCAGAATCCAGCATGCTGACGAAGGCCGTGCCGAATGATAAACTGAAGTTGTGTGCAACTTCAGTTAGATTTTGTGGATGAGGATCGGAGTCGCTGCTTCAGATGGAGACAAATGATTAAAATTAGTCTCCAAGTGGGAGATTGTTGAGTTGTGGAGCCTAATTCATTACCGACAGCCGACACTATGAAAACTTGATCAGCAGCCGACACTATGAAGACCTTATCGGCTAAGTCTGGAACGCTGATCGACTAAGGTTATTTAGGGCTAAAGTTATTTAGCGGCTAAGGTTATTTAGTGGAGGTATTTTGGAAATTTTGGCTCATACAGTGTACGCCCTAATTTTCGCTATATATAGACCAGTGGCCGGTGGCGGGGCAGGCCACCGGTCGGGTTTGGCGGGGTCGGGCGGGAGTGGTCGGGCGGGACCATACCATGTCGTCCGATCCGATCCCGGCTGGGTAGAAGTCGGGGCGACTTCGGGGCGGTCGGGTCGGGGGACGGGTTGGCGGGGTTTTTTTTTTTTCCACTAAATTAAAAATAATAAATTACTAAGTACTAACAAAGTAACATTAATGTAATATACATATACTATAATATTATAGACTTATAGTATTATAATTATAGTATTATACTCATATATATAATATATTTATAAAGTATAAAGTATAAACTATAAACTATAAAGTATAAACTATAAAGTATAAAGTTATAAACTAAATAATTAAACAAAGACAAGAATAGTGTAAAAAAAACATCCCAAGGCTGTTTTTGTGCCTTTTATATTATTAATTTCATTGAAATATGAAATATCAAATATACAAGATTCAAAATTACATTGTAGTGTACTGTTGTTGAAAAAAATTGCAAAAGAGTGAAAGACATAGAAAAATTTAAAAATTGCAATGAAATAAATTACCAATTTGAAAATATTTTTTCTAATTTCTTTATAATTTCTTGTGGTTCTTCTTGGAATTGGTATATTTTGATCAAATTGTTCCACGCCGCTACTCATGCCTTCAGATAAAATGTCGCCAGTTGTCGCCATCTTCTTCGCACGTCGATCAGCACTCCTTCGCCTCCGCTCGTATCCAATCTCTGAATAGTACCGCCATCTCCAAGCCGTCTCCGCTAATGAGTGTCAGGTTTCCTATTTGAAATCGCTGCAGAAAAGCGCTTCGTGCGATCGACGACGCAGAATGTTCAAAATATCTCGCCATCATTGAAAGTGTCGGAAATGTCTTCTCATTCGCTCCAATATTTCAGCAAGTCTTCCTTTCCTTCTTCATTGATAATCGCTGTAAGGTAAATTACCCTGCAAAACAAAACATCGAACTCACTAATTTGGTTAGCATCATACCACCGCACATTTTATTTCGAGGCTTTCAATAGAATTAATATTAGTCTAGCCACAGAAACTGCTTGTCTTTTTTTAGGTTGTGTTGAAGAAGAAGATGATACAAAAGTCGGTTGGTTACTAGCACTTTCTTGCTGGTAATGCCGATATACTTTTTTGCATTCATCTTCTACGCTATTCAACACTTCTTCTAGCGTTAGTTCAATAGGTGGTTCAACATTTAAATTTTTGGGAGTTGGAGGTGGTAGTACGTCCATACAGTTATATATATTTTCAATAAGACTTTTACAACCCTCTACTTTAATAGTGGGTTTAATACTGACCAATAATATAAATAGGGAATAGGAATAAAATATTTTTAATTTCATAAACATTTTTTAATAGTTGCAGTATAAGCAGGTTTTTCCATATATTCTTTAAGAAGTAAAAATATTATAGCTATATAAAACAACATAGTTGAAATAGTAGGATAATATAAAGTAGAAAATTCTTTTGTTGCTCATTGAAAATTTTCTAAAAATACAATAAGTTCTCTAATTTTCTCCCAATCAAGATCCACAATTATATCATTTGGATTTTGATTATGGGCGTTAAAAATAAAGTAATAGGTTTTCTATAGTCATAAGCAACAACTAGTTGGTCATATAAAGAATTCCACCTAGTTGGTACTTCTTCTGAATTTTTCTCAGAAGATAGTCCACAATCGTGGCAAGTTTTTATATTCTTTTCTTTGTTGAATTCTATTATTTTTAAAAATAAAGTGTATAGCAAATTGTATTTTTCAAGAATATCTTGAAAAGTGAAAGACCATCCTTTACAACTAAGTTATAAATATGCACGCACATTTGATATGAAAATGTGTTGAAAAGACGGAGTTAAAACATTTCTTAAAATACTAATAGCGTAATTGTTAAGATGCATTATCTAATGTAATACTCATAACTTTATCGGTTATTCCGTAATAATCGTGATCGAATAAATATTTTCTCAAATAAACTCACCAAAGGTGCCTACTATCTATATATCTATATGCTAAAATACGTTTTGCATAGACCATTTATAATCTATCCAATGACAAAGTTACCGTTAAATAATCATGGCCGTTAGTACTAATACGACTATATCGAAGTTAAAGCGACTTTGCAATTTAAATGATATAATGCATAACGTAAATATCATTGATATTCATGTGCAAATTTAAATACATCTCTTTAACAATTGATCTAGGAAAACCTTTATAAGCGGATTATACATATCTCTAATATAATGAATAAAACCGGAGATTCAGAAATGAAAAAGGCAAACCCTCCACAAAGAACTAATTTTGCTAAGGCTTCCCTATCTTTATGTTTATCGTATTTAGGCCTACAACTCCCCGTCATGTGGTTAATTTGACCAGACTTTCTCCAGACAAGAGTATCGTGATGTGAACCTTGTCCCGATTGAGGACGCCTTTCTCACCTTCTTTTTCAAAAATGTATTGAGCCTTCAAGGCTTTGTGTTTTTGCACTAGGTGTCTTCCTAAACCCCCCGTCCCACCAGGAACTTGTCCAGTTTTAAAAGAATAAACATTTTTACAAGTTTTACATACAGCTACTTGATTAGCTACGTCCCTGTCAAAATATTTCCATACAGCTGATTTTAATGGTCGTTTTGCCGGACCTCGTCTCATAGTAGGGGGGATAGGAGGCATTTCACTAGTGGGTGTATCATCATCATCTTCATTAATAGGTGTATCATCAACTAGAGTGTCATCTAAATTAAAATCTTCTTCAATTTCAGGATAATCATTTGTGTCAAGATCATATGGTATTTCAGGAAACATTTCAGGATCTATAAAATCATCTTGTCTAGGAATAATCGAACAGAATACTGTAAGAAGTACCTTGCCCTTGTTACCACCCCTACTAGAAGTCCACCCTTACCCTTACCCAACATGCCTCTTAGTCGTTTCATTTTAATTATGCTAATAAATAGTTAAAGATAATTATATAATGAAATTAAATTTGATAAATGAAATAAAGACAAAATATTAATTTAATGAGAGAACGATTGTACCAAACGACGTAGAGTCGACGTGTAATCGAGAGGTTGAAAATTGAAACTTTGCTCGATAGATAATCCTCAAGCTAGTTGCCAACTTCACTCCCAATTCTCAAATTAATAAATAGATTGAATATGTAGACAATGTTGTATAGAGAATTAGAGATTGATTGAGAGATTAGAGAGTAGAAAGATTTGTGAAAATAATAAGAAGAGGAATGAGGTATTTATAGGGTTAAAAATAAATATAAAGGGGTAGGGGTTGGGGAGTGGAGGCCTAAAATGGCCGTCATTCAACGGCCAAATGTAAAATGGCCGTTGGACAACCGCTATTTCTGAGGCAGCGTCGAGCCGGGATTTGGGGCGGTCGGGCGGGATCGGGCGGGTCGGCGGGATCGGGCTGACGGTCGGGCTCGCGGGACCATACTCGCCCCGCCTGCCGAGCCCCGGCCCCGCTTTTTTTTTTTTTTTTTATACCGTGTCGGGTGGCCTGGTCGGGTCGCCTGACCGGATTTGGTCGGCCGCCCTACCATCGCCAGCCTTGATATAGACTAGGGCGTTGGTCTTCTAGGTTAATTTTCATCACTAAAATTCATTAGAATTCATCACGAGTGAAAGGCGAGGAAGAACGAATTGTAAACTCAAAACTCCCTTTGATTATAGTGAAAAATTTGCAGCGGTAAAGTCGACGTAGCTCTCACATTGAGGGTGAACCACTATAAATATGTGTGTGTATTATTTATTCTTTGTCGATTTACTGTTTTCTTATTAGTCGGATTTGGGTCGTCAAATCCCAACATGTCTTGCATAAAGTTCCAAGCTCTTCAAGAAAACCCTACACAAGTGCAATATCAACCTCGAGTGGAGAAGCAACTAAGATATAAAAAATAAAATAAAAAAGACAGTCTAGTGCACTAAGCTCCCGCTATGAGCGTGGTCCGGGGAAGTGCCGAACCAAAAGGTCTAATGTATGCAGCCTTATCCTACATTTCTGTAAGAGGTTGTTTCCACGACTTGAATCCGTGACCTCCTGGTCACATACCAATAACTTTACCAGTTACTCCAAGACTCCCCAGAAGCAACTAAGACATAACCAGGAGAAATGGCTATTGGTGGAAGAAAGCATAGGACAACAAAAATCAAGAGTTCAGTGGCTAAAGACTCAACACTTCTTATTTCTTTGCTTGCTTAAAAAACAGGAAATACCAAAATCAGATTAGGAAATTAGTATTAGAAAAATAATATTTTCTATGTAATATCTCAAAAATAAATATAATACTTTCATTAATCTCCTTAAAATTTTCATTCAATTTGGTCAAATATTTCTGTTGCCAATGTCTCTTTTTCCATTCAATTTGATCGAATGAATGATTCTAATTATTAATAGCCTTCAAGGTTTTTTACTCCTCTTAAAGTTTTTGAACGTTGGCAGCAAACAATGAATTAGATATCAATATTCATTTTACTATATAATATGAACTTGTGTTCATTTTGAGAGACAAAAATATGAAGAGAATAACTTCTTCTTAAGGCTTTTTACTCCTCTTAAAGTTATTGAACGTTGGCAGCAAACAATGAATTAGACATCAACATTCATTTTACTATATAATATGAACTTGTGTTCATTTTGAGAGAGAAAAATATGAAGAGAATAACTACTTCTCATTTTATAGTGCAGGGTTACCCACTTTTGTAAATCTTTATTAGATTCTGGCTCCTAGTTTTATACTAGATCGACTTGTTGAATCCTGAGGCATACACCTATATCGGGTGAATTATCCTTAAGGACAATGTCTTTTTACACGCCTCAAGCTTTCAAGAATTCCCTATAGTGTTCGTGATCGAGTATTTTTCGTAAGATTCCAACAATTAGAGACTACTGATGGAAGGATGCTACACACTGAAGCAGAGTTGGAGACAGGATCGGGACTCTCTAAAAAGCCAAGGTCGCGGGTGGCCAAGAGGGCCCACTTGGAGACTTGGAATCTCAGCAGAAAATGCGAAGGGATCCTAGGATTTATAAGGGACTGCTAGGAACTGTTGCTATTCAGTTACCTGCAGTTCATGCTGGAATCATGACTAATAGAAAGTTATTGACTAAAAAACAGAAATCAACTATTGTAATTGGTATAACCAATCACTAATAAAGAAATCATGAATGCTTTGCAGGGGATCCGTGATCATAAATCTCCTGGATGTGATGGTTTCAATGCCTTTTTTCTTTAAGAAAGCATGGCAAAGTGATAGGCAAGGATGTAACAGGAGTTGTCCATCAATTCTTTGATACTGCTGAGATGTGGAAAGCTATCAACTGCACAGTTATCACTTTGATTTCCAAGTGGGAATGATTTTTTTTTTTTGGTAAGAAGTATGTTTCCTCTTTAATGGATCTTATCCTTGTTTGAGTAAACCATCTACTAGTATTTTTCCTCTTAAATAGCTCTGTGTTATCTAGTTTTCCTCTTAGATTACGATTATGAGAAACAACTTGTTGCAAGTGACAGGTATTGGGAGGAGCATTTTTGGGTAATGCCAACCTCCTGCCTATTGAGAGTTCTGGTGATTGGCGCCAACATCCCGTCTATAGTGAGGTTTAGTGATGGGCCGAGAATGGCCCCGATTGGAGTCATGATCGAACATGACACTTGTTTGATGAGTTTGGTTAAGAAATAAAAGTACGCCCTTGCTATCAACAGTACCTTTTGGCATAATGGTATGTACTTAATCTTAATAATACTATGCGAATTCAGATTAGTCGGACTTCAATATACCAACACGAGGTGAGAAACAAAAAAATAAATCTGTAAGAATGCTGACCGTGAAAGGAAGAGCTTTGAGGAGTGTGGAAGACAAATGTCGCACTATGTTCAATTGGAGTAAACAGAGAGGGATATGACTTGGTAGAATTATAATTTATTACTATTTGATTAGAAATCCAACAAAAATGGAAGTAAATAATTTGATTTTTGAAACACGTCTCATGCATACATCTGCAGTCTGGATGGACTATAAATTTTCATCATCCTTAGTTGTTACCATGTGACTATATTCCGTCCGTGTATCCAAGTTCTCCTTCTGGACACTTTTTAAGCCACCATTAATCATACAATCCACCAATGCAAATATGTACTCAATCAGTGGCAGATGCAGAATTATCGGAATTCATCAACTATTATATATACGTAAGAAAAAATTTAACCTTACGGACATTCAAACTAACCGCCTTAAATCCACCCGAGCTCAGCATAGATGGATGGAGGGACAGAAGGATAGTACTCTCTCGCCCATGGATGTTGTTGTTCATAATAATTAATAAGACACTTGAGAATTAAGGGGGAAAACAACTTACTCCTAAAAGTTTCCACAGACAAAATGCTCAGTATGAAACCATAAACCTTGTGCAAGTTAGCAAAATATGCTGTTAAGTAATACAAAGATGTTCTGGAGATTAACAAAAGCAAAGCTAGGATGAATATACTCCAGTTGAAGATGCAATTTGTTTCGTCAAAATACTAAGAACCGGTTCTTTTTTCTTACTCACTAAAGCGAGACATACAAAGATTCCGTTCTCCTTCATTATCACCAAATGAACCATTAGAAACTTCCTTCCATCCCCATCTCCTCGGTTCTTTTTCTCGTTCCCAAATTGAGGGGATAAAAACATATGCATGAACTGCTGAATATGATACACCTTGCTGTTAGTCTTCGGGGTTTCTGATGAGTCACTGTCAGTATTGGAGTTTTGACTGGACTAGCATAAAAATAACGATACAACATAACATAAAAGGCGGATATTCAGACAAACATATACAGCCTGGAAATGAAGAGAAAACAAAAGAACTTTATGTAAAGTATAAAACTTTTTGAAGAAAATATAGAAGCATTATTCAAGTCAATTGGCAAAAAGAGACAACGTGCACATGGGAATTGAAGAAAAGGTTAGAAACCATTGGTACTCTTTCTAATCTTTGTTCATAATTGACAACTTGTAAGTTCACATCTGTTATATGAACAGTTTTCGTTTTTCTGTTTAACTAAGAATACCCAGAATTACAGCCACAAAATCCCTTATATTCTATATTTCTCGAGGATTCAGAAAAGAAAATTATTTTCCTTTCAAGAAAACAATCAAAGAAAGAATCCACCTCAGAAAATCTTCACCTGTCGCCGTCTTAGTAAAACAAATCTGGCCCCTTCAATAATCTGCAGAAAAAAATGCATACATTAACAGCCCAAGCAAGAGACAATTTTCAAACTATTGAAAATAACATAGTATTTAGTAGGCGTTTGGACATGAATCAAGTGATATTTGAAACAAAATAGTATTTAAAGTTGGAGTTTTTGAAAAGTGGTATTTGGAAGTTGAAGTTGTGTTTGGACTTTGGACATACATTTTACTTGGAAAAAATTGGAAGTTTTGTGGAGTGGAAAAAAAATTCACTTGAAAAACTGGTCAAAATAATTTGAGAAACTCATCTTCAGAAACTTACCGGAAAGTCATTCTAATGTGTAACAAACATTATCTTGAAAATAGTTGTTGAAAATAAAGGGGGAAAAAGTCATGTCCAAACGGACCCTTAGTCAAATTAGGCTTACCATCATGTTTCTTCATTAGATTCCTTGCAAACAGCAGGCATATGAGTAGAAACCCCACTCCAGCTATCCCTCCTAGTATTATTGCCACCGTCCTCCCAACATTTTGCCCGGACCCTACAATAATTATTAAATGCAGATGTCTTTACTATATAATTGTAGACAACAAATTGAAAGAAATGGCTGGCAAATCTAAGGTTGACAAACTTTCGACTTATCTGAGGAAAAAAGATACTACCGCAACCGTGTTGGCATTTTTGAAGAGTCCGAGGAACAATAGATGGTGAGGAATAGCCTCTAAAACATTCATTTAGTTGATTCATTCTTTGACCCCCCGCGCCAAAACAAAAAAAGGTCTTGATTTGAAAGATCATTTAATGTAGTTGACATAACAGAGGTCCGGGTGGTTCGATAAGTAAAGAGACTGTCTATCCATAAAAAGAAAGTTCACCTGTGGGGTTGGTGCTTAAGAAGTGGTTTGATATAATCAACTAAATAGCACTAGCAATTCAGACCTTCTATCATCGATACAACTAAAGCCCAAGAATACTAAAATCTATTCTTTTGACAATGTTTTACACTAGCAAAACCATAAGCAATTGTCAATTTAGCTGACTGGCAAGTTCAAAAACAATTAGGAAATATTGCAACTAGACCTATGTAGCTCGGACTTTTCGAAAATGAGGTCACACCCGTGTCGGACCCTCCAAACACTACTTTGACATGGGATTTAGCCTCCTTGGCCTTTTTGATATAGAAAAGTCGCACGAAAACCTGGCATCGTGCACAAGGAATCTACAGAGGATCCGACATGCACCCCGCGGCATTTTTGAAGAATCCGAGCACATAGAGCTAGACAAAACGTTTTATATCAATATAGTAGTAACTAATACCTGAAGATGAAGGGGACCAATCTGAAGACGACGGTGATGTTTTTGGGACCCCACCTGGATAATTACTATAACTAATAAAACATTTGTGCAGAAAGATTTGGCCAGAAACAGAGCTTCCACATTCCACCTGAGCTTTTTGGACAGCATTTTTCACACAATCAGCACAATCGGATGAGCCAACATCCCCTTCACATTGCCCCAAAGCATAAACAGACTGATAGCTTGTTGTGTAGAAGCCATCGCTACTAGCCATGCCATTTTCCAATGTGGATAAAGCAGTATCTCTTCTTTCCTCAAACCCACTACCTGGCATTATTTTCGACACGGATTATAAATATATACATATAAAGGACAGCCCGGTGCACTAAGCTCCCGCTATGCGCGGGGTCCGGGGAAGGGACGGACCACAAAGGTCTATTGTACGCAGCCTTACCTCACATTTCTGCAAGAGGCTGTTTCCACGGCTTGAACCCATGACCTCTTGGTCACATGGAGACAACTTTACCGGTTACTCCAAGGCTCCCCTTCGAGATATGTATAAATATATACATATATGAGGAAAAAAATACAAAATTTTGAACGTATAACTTGAAAAGTAATAGCTACATTGGTAAAATACGAAAGATCGAACCCGTAAAATTCAAATTATGAATCTGACACAACTACCTAGCATTGGTGGATGTAGGGTATAAGTAACATGTTCTACCTACCCCAGCATTTTTTATACAGAGCACAAATATCTACAGAAGTGTAATGGGTTCAGCAGTCCTAAAAAAACTGAACTCGTATAATTTAAATCCTGGATGTGTCTATGCTACCTGGAGCATTCTTCCCGCTACAAGTCTTGTACAACATCCCAATTCTAGAGATTTGACGGAACCATAAAGTTTAAATTTTGAATCTGACACAACTACCTAGCAGTGGTGGATCTGCGTAGGGTATAACAAACATGTACGACCTACACCACTATTTTCGACACAGAGTATAAATATACAAGTCTTGTACAACATCTCCATTCCAGAGATTTGAGGGAAACCAGCAACCTCATAGAGCATATAACACCCAACAAACTGAATTCTTGCAGCAACAGGCTTGCTACCACATAGCTTATCTATGAGTATTGGCAAACCACTCACATTTATAGCAATCAACATTAGGGAGGTCACCTCTACACTGAAAAAAACCAGAAATTGTGGACCCCACACTACCAATACTAAAGACCAAACCCATAAAATTCAAATCTTGAATCCGACATAGATACTTAGCAGTGGTGGATGTAGATATTTTAGCCAAAATTGTCCCTTATCTATGGGAGTAGGTCTACATTTGTCCTATAAATATAACCTTGAGCATTTTTAGTCCCTTAGGTTTGCTAAAGTGGAGCACCTTTGGTCCAACTAACAGAATGGACTTGAAAACCAATGGTGACTACCAAAAAAAAACACTACTAAACACACGGCAAAACCGACCGAAAGAAACCGGCCGACTTTCAGACCAACCGTAAAACCGACCGACGAGGTCTTTTATTGTCCCTTAAATATAACTTGAGCAATTTTAGTCCCTTAAGTTTGCTAAAGCGGAGAAACTTTGGTCCAACTAACAGAATGGACTTAAAAACTAAATGGTGACTACCAAAAAGCACTGCTAAAAACACGGCAAAACCGACCGACTTAGTCAGTTGATAACTAACATGTTCGACCTACACCAGTATTTTCAACACAGAGTACAACTATACATGAAAAAAATACTAAAAATTCAAAAATACTTGTAATTTAAATCTTGAATCCGCCTACGTTATACCTGGAGCATTTTTCGCACTACAAGTCTTGTACAGCATCTCCATTCTAGAGATTTGAGGGAAACCAGCAACCTCATAAAGCATATAACACCCAAAAAGCTGAATTCTTGTAGGAACAGGCTTACTACCACATAACTTATCTATAAGTATTGGCAAACTACCGACACATTTATAACAATCAACATTAGAAAGGCCAACTCTACACTGAAAAAGACCAGAAATTGTGAACCCCACAGCCAAAATTGTCTCTTATCTATGGGAGTAGGTCTACATTTGTCCTGTAAATATAACCTTGAGCATTTTTAGTCCCTTAGGTTTGCTAAAGTGGAGCACATTTGGTCCAACTAACAGACAACAACAACAACAACATACACAGTGAACTCCCATAACGTGGGGTCTGGAAAGAGTAAAGTGGGAAGAGTAAAGTGTACGCAAACCTTACCACCACTTTGGTCCAACTAACAGAATGGACTGAAAAACTAATGGTTACTACCAAAAAAAACACTCCTAACACGGCAAAACCGACCGAAAGAAACCGGCCGACTTTTAGACCAACCGGAAAACCGACCAATTTAGTCCCTTAAATATACCTTGAGCAATTTTAGTCCCTTAAGTTTGCTAAAAGGGAGCAACTTTGGTCCAACTAACAAAAGGACTTAAAAACTAAACGGTGACTACCAAAAATCACTACTAAAAACACGGCAAAACCGCCGACTTAGTCAGTTGATAACTAACATGTTCGACCTACACCAGTATTTTCAACACAGAGTACAACTATACATGAAAAAAACACTAAAAATTAAAAAATACTTATAATTTAAATCTTGAATCCGTCTATGATATACCTGGAACATTTTTCCCACTACAAGTCTTGTACAGCATCTCCATTCCAGAGATTTGAGGGAAACCAGCAACCTCATAAAGCATATAACACCCAAAAAGCTGAATTCTTGCAGCAACAGGCTTACTACCACATAGCTTATCTATAAGTATTGGCAAACCACTAACACATTTATAACAATCAACATTAGAAAGGTCACCTCTACATTGAAAAAGACCAGTAATAGTGGACCCTCCATTACCAGTACTAGTTTTATAGAACTTAGATTTTGAGGACTGTGAAACAAGTGTACCAAAAAGAGATGAAAGTGCTTGTGAGTATACACCAGATGGATCTGATATATCTTGTTTAGCACAACCTTTGTAAACTAATTTTGTGTAATCTGATGATGAGTTAGCTTGTGGGGTTAGTTTTAAAATTGTCAGTGTAATCAAGAATAGTGAGAATAGGTAAAATGGCCTTGTGGGCATTCCCATTTTGTTGATTCTTGATGGATTATTCCATTGTTAAAGATTTCAAGTTGGGGTTTTTTTGTGAAGTGAAATGAGGAAATATTGAAGGGTTTATTTGCCCAAAAAAGGGAGTGTTGTCTTGGTGGTGCACTTTCTCTTTTGTTGTGCAGATAGATGTTATCCCTCCGCATCCGCATGACACCTCAACTGATTCTCAGGGTATAATTAGAAAAATGGTTCTGTTAGTGTTAGTGTTAGTGTGGGAGTTTCTTCTTGAAATAAAGAAGGGCTCCTTGTGCGCAGTGTGTTAGTGGTCTAATCTTTGAAATCAGTTAAGTTATCATGATTAACCATCTTCACAGACCTGTCGGATCAGGATGTGGGAGCTCCTGGACGGGAGTTCCATCTTTTTTTTTGGAAAAATGCTTTAGGAAACAGTAGTCCTTTTTATGAAAAAGTGGTAATTATTTATTTTATTAGAAAATAGTTAGGGCCCATTTGGTACATCTTATTAAAAAGAACTTATAAAAGTATAGTTTTTATCAAAAAGTTATTAAGTGTTTGATTGTCAATAAAAAAAAAATTTAGACTTAAAAATGGGAAAGGACAAAAGATATTTTGCATCTACTGGGTAAAAGCACAAAAATTGAGCTTCCAGTAGAGGCCAAAAATGATTTTTTCAGCCAAAAACACTTTTGGTCTTTTCAGCCATATGCTCAAAAAAACGGTCAAATATGCTTTTTTTTTTGCCAAAAGCATTTTTGGCTCCAAAATGGAGTGTTTTTTGGCCTCTATTGGGAAAAGCCAAAATTTTGAATTTTTGTTCGGGCAAAACAGTTTTTGAATTTGTCTATTTTTATTCAAAAGTATTTTTTTATTGACAACCAAACACCTAACAACTTTTTAATAAAAAACTCTACTTCTAAAAGCTCTTTTTAATAGGCTGTATCAAACGGGCCCTTAGTCTCTTTGAAGGAAAAGTGATACTCACTCTGTTTTATTATACATAGTAGTGTTTGATTAAAAATTGAAGTAATATATGCGTACATCTATTCTATATTTTATAGATTTTACTTGTAGAATTATACTAAATATGTTATTGTTATTGTGTTTGATTAAATACAAAAGGAAAAAAAAAGTTATTGTGTTAAAACGGTTATAGATATTTTTATAGTTATAAAAACGTATCATTATGAGTAAAAAAACTAAAAATTTAAATATCACTTATTATTGTAGTAGGTGTTACTAGTACATAGGAGATGGAAAAAAATGATTAATTGTTAGTAGTATTATTATGCTTTAGGGAAATACTGTAGTCTTTTTTAATGAAAAAGTGGTAACTATTTTATTAGAAAATAGTTAGGGCCTATTTGGATTGACGGTGTGCAGAAGTGTTTTTTGCAGAAGTGATTTTGTCAGAAGTGATTCTGGCAGAAGTGATTTACATTTGGATGCAATAATGTAAAAGTGATTGTTATCAATAAATTATGTTTGCATAGTTTTGATCAAACTTGTTTTTTAATGTAGAATTACCAAAATAGACATTTAGTCAATACATATAAATAAAAATTACTAATAAATGAAAGTATGTAAATAAAAATTACAAATAGATAATAGAATTTAAAGTGCAATATAGTACTTAAATATTAGTAGAATATTATTGCAATACTAATTTAAAGTGCAAATAGTATTTAAATATTATTACAATACCTATTCTTCATTTGTTTCTTGTCATAATTTTTCCCGGTTGATCCATTAAATTGTGAAACAATATTTTTCCACCCATTCTTAGTAAAGCTAGTGACAATGCCCAAGTTCCAGTGATTTTTCACGCTGAATGAGTCGCGGCGCTCTTCATGCAATTCTTCAAAAATAATAATAATAATTGATACTTCAACTTGAGTATATTTATTTATTGTTTGTTTAAAATATAATGTATTATAGTAGTAATAATCGGAGTATTTGAAAGAAGACAATAGAAAAAGGAGAAGAATAATCCTCGTATAATCAGACAACGTTAGGATGTTTGAGGAGTTTAAAGTTCCAATCTGCAATTACACATGGACAAATGTCAACTTTAGTAGTATATTTGATTTTTTTTAATTAAAACAGAACATGAGTAGTATATTTGATTTTTTTAGTAATTATTTCTAGATATTTAAAGAGGGTAATGAAAGTTTTATATTTGGATTTTTTTTAGTAATTATTTCTAGATATTTAAAGAAAGTAATGAAGGTGGATAGAGTTGTTGATGAAAATTAAAGAGGGTAATAAAGAAAATGGTAAAATTCAAATTGAAATAAATGACAGAAGCGCTTCTGGAGACCAGAAACACTTCTGAAAAGTCAAACCAAACATGTCAATTTTGTCATTTTCACGAAAATGGGTACCCAGAAGTGCCAATTTTCACAAAAGTGTTTCTGGGTACCCAAAAGTCAATCCAAACAGGCACTTAGTCTCTTTTAAGGAAAAGTGATGTTCCCTATACTTTATTATGTAACAATGTTTGATGACCATTAAAGTATGTGGTGCAGTAGATGGATTATTTTTTTCTTAATTAAAAGTCTCGGGTTTAAGTCCTAAAAATGAAAGCTTTCGCGAATGATTCCTACGTAATGCGAAACTAGATTAGTTGGACTTCAATACGGATATCTACTATGTGGATTCTTGATGGGTTATTCCATTATTTTGGTGAGTTTTTTGAGGGGTTTTTTGGATAAAGATTTCAAGCTGGGGTTTTTGGTTACGTGAAATGAGGAAATGTTGGAAGGGTTTATTTGATGCTTTTTTCTTCTTCCAAAAAAAGGGAGTCTTGGCGGTACACTCTCTCTTTTGTTGTGCAGATAGAGGTGGTATCTCAAATTTAAGGGTGGCCAGTGTGATGGAATGGAATTTGAGGGACGTGATTTGGGGGGACGGGGTGAGTCAAGATTGGGACGGGCGGAACAATGTGGGTCGGGATTAAGGAGACGGGAAGTGGTTTTGTCACGTCCCACATCCCGCTATCAGAGGGATATAGGATTTTGGGAGACGGGACGGATCGGGTCGGGAAGGGGGATTTTTTTAATATTTAAGCACTTCAATAATTGAACAAGATGGTGAAAAAAACATCCCAAGACTAAATGCCTCTTATATTATTTAATAGAATATGATTTTTTTGTAATACAATTTCAAAATTGCAATTTTGTTTCATAGTTCAAAAGTTGCAAATGACATAGTAAAATTGGCATTAAAAAATTACATATGCAACCATATTTTTTCTAATTTTCTGACAATCTCTTGAGGATTTTCTGTTGGAATTGGAATTTACTGGTCAAATTGTTCAACGTCCCTCAGATAATATTTCATTGTAATTGTAGTCGTCTTCTTCATTTGTCTCTGGTTGACCGCACCTTCTACGCTCCGCTCTAATCCAATCTCTAAATGAAACTGCAATCTCCAAACTGTCTTCTGTCATTGAGTGTTTGTGTCATCCTATTTGAAACCTTCCAATAGAAAAAGTGCTTTCAAAAGCTGTAGATGACGCTTGAATATTCAACACATCTCGGGACATCTTTGATAGAGTCGGAAAAGTCTTTTCATTCTCCCTCCAGTATTTCAGCAAGTTTTCACGTCCATTTTCATTAGCAATTTATTTGAACGGTACAACACCCTGCAAAACATAAACATCAAACTCGCTAATTTGTGAAGCACTGAACCACTATACATTATATTTCAAAGGCTTTGAATACTTGAAACAGAAACCGCATGTTTTTTATAAGGTTGAAGTGAAGTAGAAGAAGATTGGTACAAAAGCTGGTTGATTATTTGTACTTTGCTGATGGTAATACATATACATAATTTTGCATTGTGTCTGTATGCTAGAGATGACATCTTCTTTAGTTGGTTCTTCAGTTGATTCCGGTGGAAGTATTTCTAAGCATTCATAAATCGTTTAAATAAGGGCATTACAACCGTCTATTTTAATAGTAGGATCTAAAATAAATAGTGAGAATAGAAAACAAATATTTTTTAAATTTTATAAACATTTTTTTAATAACTGGAGCGTGAGTTGGTTTTTTCATATATTCATTAAATAACAAAAATATTATAGCTATATAAAATAACATAGATAAAATAGTAGGATTATTAAATACCACAAAATTTCTTAGTAGCTAAAAAAAATTCTCTAAGAATACAATAAGTGCCAAAAATTTGTCTCAAACATCATCTACAAGATTTTTGAATATTGTGGTATAAAATAAGTCAAAGATATTTATGTGGTTATTGAAAGAACATTTTCCTCATCCATCTTCATTCCATATGGCAAGAATATATATACATGTAATACAATAAATATGTAGAGTGACCTTCTCCTTAATATCTTCATATTTAATCACCTATTTAATTCTAATAATATCTCCTATTCAATTCTAATAATATTCTACTTACAACATACCATAATAAGAAGATCTTTACATTAATACCATTATTGAGAATATTATTCTTTATTGATAATATTATTCTAACACTCATGATTGAAGTCGAGGGCGAATCGGTAGATCGTCCCGAAAATATTCAAATAAAATCAGCGGAAGCCCTTTCGTGAAGATATCTGCGATTTGATGACGCGTTGGGACATGTAATACTCGCACCTGTCCGCGAGCCACTTTTTCACGGACAAAATGGATATCCAACTCAATATGTTTAGTGCGCTGGTGATGTATTGGATTTTCAGAGAGATGTATCGCACTAATGTTGTCACAGTAAACCATAGTAGCCTTCGGAATTGGGCAATGAAGCTCTAGTAAAAGATTCTGAATCCAGCATGAGTCAGACACAACATTGGCAACAGCACGGTATTCAGCTTCAGCACTGGAGCGCGATATTGTGGGTTGCCGTTTGGAAGACCATGAAACTAAATTATCACCGAGGAAGACACAATACCCAGATGTGGATCGTCTGGTGTCCGGACAGCCTGCCCAGTCTGCATCTGTATAAGTGACAAGTTTGGAGATGCAAGATGGGTGAAGATGTAATCCATATTCCTGAGTGCCCTTAATGTAGCGTACAATGCGTTTGAGTGCCTACATATGTTCTTCCATCGGATTATGCATGAATAGGCACATTTGTTGCACGGCATAGGTTATGTCCGTCCGTAAAGTGAGATATTGCAACGCTACCGCTGAGTCATGCGGACAATGTTGGATCAGAAAGTGGTTTGCTGTAGATGACACTTAATTTGGACTTTGTGTCCACCTGTCACCGAGGTTTGCAAGAGGCCATTCCACCGCTCCACGATCTCGATGCATACTTCTTCCGGGAGAAAGAGCCCACTGCATGTCTTGTCACGAATTCCTAGAAAGAAGTGCAATGACCAAGATCCTTCATAGCAAATTCAACCAAGCCGAGACATGATATTATCATGGGCGAGTCCAAGAAAATTCGAATAATATCATCCACATACAATAAGATAAGTCGTATGATTACCCTGATGATAGATAAAAAGAGAATTATCGGACCGGCTGTGTGAAAACCCCATTTGTGATACAAAATCAGAAATCATTGATACTGTGCCCCGCGCCTGTTTGAGACCATACAAAGACTTATTTAGCAGACATACATGATTTGGATATTTTGGATCTCTGTATCCCAATGGTTGATGCATGTAAACAGTCTCATTTAGGTGACCATGGAGAAACGCATTTTTGACATCCAACTGGTGAAGCGACCATCCTTTGGAGAGACAAGTCGGTAATCGCTCGATAGTAAATGGTTTGACTCTGGATCAATGTCTCCCCACAATCGATACCAACCTGCTGCGTCTTCCCATCACCTACAAGACGGGTCTTATGCCGCTCAAAAGAACCATCAGATTTTTCTTTATGGCTAAAAATCAACATAGACCGAATGATATTAGCATTAGATGGACGGGGTACTAAATCCCATGTCCTATTTTTAATAAGAGCTTGATATTCATCATCCATGGCCATTTTCCAATTTGGGTCTTTCAGAGCAGACACTGAGTTACATGGTAAAGGTGATTTGGATACTTGGGTGTGAATGCTGTATTTAGTGTTGGGTTTGATAATACCATGTTGACTACGGGTGACCGGACGCGTTGTCGGGCCAGTGGACTGGACGCCACTGACCAAAGATGGTATTTGTAAAGCTGGGCCTGGATAAGGGGCTTGGGTTGCATTATGGGGCAAGTTGCTATTGGTTGGTGTCAAAACACATGGGCCTGAATGTGGCTCATTCGGCATCGGGAGAGATCGTGACTGACGGGCCGATCGTATTAGTGTCAAGATCGCGGTTGGGCGCCATTTATGGCGACACGAGTAATGGGTTTAAAGAATTTTGTCCATTAGTAGTGGCGGTGACCGAACTATGGGACAATGGTTGGGTAAAATCGTGTATCCCGCATCCGTAAACTCATACGCGGAGATCGTGACTCATGGATTTTTCTAAACGGAATTGAGTTTCATCAAAGATAACATGACGACTAATAAAAATCCTATTGGAGGATAGATCATAGCATTTGTATCTCCGATGGGATGGATATCCCAAAAAAATACATGAGTAGATCTCGTTGTAATTTATGGATGGTGGTGGATGGGAATAATGGATAACACAAGCAACCAAAGACCCGAGAGACAGAGTATGTCGCTCGGGCGTACAAGAATCGGGCGGGTGTTTGTGAAGTATGTTTCTTTGGTAGTATATTCAACAAATAAGTAGACATCTGAAGTGCATGATGCCAAAAGTTAGGGGAAGTGAGGCATGAGCAAGGGATGTCCTGACAATATTATTTATGGTTCGTATTTTGCGTTCCGCCTGTCCATTTTGTGAAGATGTGTGGGGGCATGAGAAACGAAAATTCAAACCATTTGTTTTGCAAAAATCCCAAAATTGTCTATTATCAAACTCCCGCCCGTTATCACATTGGATGTTTTTGATATCCCGTTCAAACTGTTTTTGGATGAAAGCTCTAAAACTAAGGAATGTAGAAAACACTTGGGATTTTTTCGATATGGGAAATGTCCAC
The DNA here is from genome assembly GCA_029844215.1 of Przewalskia tangutica. NCBI lineage: Eukaryota > Viridiplantae > Streptophyta > Magnoliopsida > Solanales > Solanaceae > Przewalskia > Przewalskia tangutica. Next base: position 3,120,725 of record CM056719.1, read on the forward strand.
AAGAATTTAGAGTAATCATCTAAAACAAGCAAATAATATCTATGTCCCGAAGAGCTCAAAACAGGGGATGTCCAAATATCACAATGTATAGTATCAAATGGCAAAAAAGTGCAATTAGAAGAAGACTCAAATGGTAGTTGAATATGCTTACCCAAAGGACAAGATTGACACTTATTAAGAGTTCGTGTACATGAAATTGAATTATTACGTTTGAGAGTTTAAAATGCACTCTCCGGATGTCCCAAACGTTCATGCCATAAATTGGAATTAAAAACAGCAAAATTAAAGTGTTTCTTGTCTGGTTGTAGTAGTGAAGTAACTGGATAAAGCTCTCCCTGGCTATCACATCTCATTAGTTGTGCCCCTGTCTGAAAATCACACACAGTAAAACCAAAAGGATCAAAAGATACGGTAACCCAGTTATCTGAAGTAAACTTTCGAACGGAGATTAAGTTTTTGATTAATTGTGGTGCATGAATAACATTTTTCAAGGCTAATGGTGGATTTGGTTTGGACAATTTAGTAGAACCATATCCTTTTATTGGAATGGAATGGTCATTTCCGACAGTTATACCATTTGATTTGCTCAAATTAAAATAGGACGAAAGATTACCTTGGGAAGACGTCATATGTGACGTTGCACCCGAGTCCATACACCAATTCGTGTCTGGTGGATTAAGCCCGAGCGTGTGCATGACATGTTCAATGTCCGCCGGCCCATCGCTGAGCGGCCTAGTTCCACACCGAGGCCCAAAGATGACGCCACGTGCTTGTTTAAATTCGCCCAGCAGGTGGACAAATTCAAATGGCGTGTCACGACCCGATCTCGGGCCCGCGACTGGTGCCTTACCCCGGGCACCCTATTGATACAACATCAGAGAAAATCAGCGGAAATAAAAACTTACACATGAAACAAGATATACAATGAGAAAAATAGGCTAACCAAAACGGTCACCTTTCTGCATATATATAAAAAAAGATTAAACTCAATGCTACATCCCTTTACAAACCCCGCCCACAACAAAGCATTACTGCACTTCTAAGAATGTTATAACGACAACGATTAACAGTGGCCCGCCATACCCTCGAATGTAGTACCTACAACGACAGTGGATCGTATCAAAGATAAGCCTCCTGAGAAACGGAGCTTCCTAAAACGCTGAATCGTGATCCTATGAGCGAGGATCAACAATCGCGTACTTACCACGCAAGATTGAACGCACTTCGGGCGAGGTCAATACAACAGTACCAAGTATGTGAAATCAAAATATCAGAATGAAATCATAATAGTCTATATAAAACAGAAGACATATATGATAACCAATTTACGATACACAATATTAAGCAGTCATGTCAAGTCAGGGACTCATGCCCTCAAAGTCATCACTTAAATATAACCATGGGTCTCATGCCCACAATAATCAATCATGCCCGTGGAATTCCTTCCTCACTGCCGGCAGTCCATGATATAAAAACACCAAGGAATACACATGAGCACCAGGTCCCACCTGTGTCATAATAAAACCGTACGGGGTAAATACGAAGGCATAGCCGACTACTAGAACCCACCGTACCAACAATGCTATAAAATTGTATCACGAGGTCTTTCTAGACCGCCACGATCGGCCGCCACTCGCCTCGATCAATGCGCGTCTAACTCGAACTCACCGCAACTCGCGATAAAGCCACATAGCCCGCATGAGGTACTCGCCGTCGACGGTAGCTAACTCGCGCATCAACTCGACCTCAAGTCCGTGATAGCCACACGGACCGCATGAGGTATTCTCGTGACGGCCAGAATACACCCGAGTGATTATCCCGCCCCGAACTCCCGCATCCGCGATAGGTCATACGGACTGCATGAGGTATTCTCGTGACGGTAGCTAACCCGCGACAACATAACAAGTCAGGGGGGTATGTGATATAATACCAGTACAACGGACTTATCGTTAAACAACGTAAGCACAACAAGAATAACCCCCTTACACAACATCACAAGATACTAACACACGTAGCATCATAACATGTTCACTTTATCAAACCGACAAGAAGTATTACAAGGCTATCACAGGCAAATCATAGGCAAGTTACTCACACAAGGTACTTTTATTTCATGTCAACAAATCCGGATTTTTAACCCTAAAGTACTACATACTTTAATTCTTAAAAAGATCCATTTCTTTCACAAAAGTCACACGATACCCGTAGTATCAAAATAGAGCAACTATCTTTTTAAGTAAACCAAAACAATTTCCATACCTTCTTTTTAAACCAACTTAAGACAAAAGCATGCCTTCCTTTTAAACGAAAACACTTCAAATTTTCAAGTCTCTCTCTTTTATAAATCAAGTCCCTTACTTTGTAATTTTAAGAAAATCAAAACTTGTTTATTAATGAGCTTATTAAAGCAGCCATGATCTAGGAAAAGTAATACAATTTTGTCTTATATTAGCTTCTATGCAGATGGAAGATTCTACTTGTTTTAAGTTAATTATTAGTTATTACATTTTTCCTTTATTAACGCTGCAATGGCTTGTTCGATACTCTTTCCCATTTCCGAAATCAATATAACATTATTATAAAAACCAAGTACTCATTACTCAGGAATGAGGTTTCACAACTTTCTACATAATTCAAGTTCTTCACATATCATATCAAGTCAAATATAAGTCAAGTCTCTTATCTTTTTAAAATTAATAAACCATTCTTTTACCTACATAAAGTCGTTATAATTAACTTCCCATAAACCAATTATAACACTTTATGTTTTAAACCAACCAAATTCGTTTAGCACACGTACGTCTACCGTACTACATAGTTCACAATAATCATGCTAGAAAGGATAGGAAGAGGTTCACATACCTCGCGACGATTATCAACAATTAGCAAAATGCTCCAAAGTACTATAACCTTGCTAGCCTTTTCCACCCTTCAAGTAGAATACACTACTCGTAGTACTTCACCCTATAAAGGCCACAAAACGTCTATCAACTTCTCGAACTCTTTGTAGCACATTTCAAAGTACAAGGTTCCTTATTCTACGGAAAATTCGAAGACTCTCCCCAGTAACCACAACTATAACTTCCAACATCAAGGCCCGCTACCAAGCCAACAACTCAGAGGGGATTATACGTCTAACCGGACGTGTACAATTCTGCCTCACAATAATACTACAAGTCTCATCAGAATACAAATCATGTAAATACAGTTCAATTCTTTTTAATCAATATTCATTCTATATATAGTATACTCAACTATACATTACTACAACATGTAATTTCCAATTACAATAGGGGGATAAAGATCATTACCTCGATAAGCCCAAAATTATCCAAGTTATATAAGTCGATCCTGAGCAAAGTTTAGCTCCTAATCCTTACGCTCCAACCCGCTCCAAGCAACCCTTAAAAGTTTCTAAACAACTTCTCTTAACACTTCATCCAACTATGAAGATTTTCCTAGGGTTTCACTTTTGCGACTATTGGAATAAAGTAGTATTTTCGGGCTCTTAGTATAAAGATAACTTTGGAAAACAACAAGGGATTTAGGCTAAGGTATTTGGAATAACAACAATACTTGAAGAAATTCTTTCACAAGAATGAGACATGTGTCCACCACAAAAATGGGACAAGTGGCAAAAAACGTCCAACACTTGTCCTTCACCAATTCGGCCAACATGGCCATATGGGGGTGACACGTGTCGCCCCCTACTCGTCCATAATATTTCATCTTCCAAAAATCCGAAAATAAAGTGGGCCCCACAAAACCGTAAATTTTCCCCGTGGGCCTCACGTGACCAATTCCGGAAATAAAATTCTATATTTCCCAAATATCCCAAAAAGTCCGAAAACCAAATATGGGAATCCAATTCCCATTAACGAACCTTTTTCCTTCACAAAATTCGGAAACTTTTCTGTCGAAAAATCACATCTTTCTTCCTTTCCAATTTTAATGTCGTATTCTCGTACGTACGTCATCGTATACATACTCTGGAACTACGGGATGTAACATTCTTCTCCCCTTAGAAACATTTGTCCCGAATGTTCCTTCTAAGTCTCTAAACACACATGCGCCGGTATAGTCTTCACTACTATACTTACAAAACCAATTATGCCACACCTGGCCATAATACCACATACGCGCAAAAACTTACATCCAAGCCAACGAAGAATCATCTCTAAAGCGTATAACAATACTAATAGCTCCACCCAAGGTCCAAAGGATACTTTTTTTCACATCTTTACCTTATAAAAAGGACACTTCCATCTTCTTAACACATCTTCGCCTCTTTTCTTACTTGTCGTACCCTCCTCGTACACTCGAACTTTTCCTAATATACGTACCACATTTCTGTCATTGCTTCAGTTTCCAAAATCTCGGGGTTACTATCTCCAACTTGGTCATCATTAACTGGGAACACTCTGGATGGATCTCCGATACTCTTCCGAAACATAGTAACATGGAATACCGGACGTCGCTTCCTAAGTCGGACGACACTAACTTATAGGCAACGGCCTATTTTACAACGATCCAAAAGGCCCAAAGTACCTCGCTAAGTTTCCTCGCTTTCAAATCTCACACACCTTCCGGTGGTACCTTCGAAGACCCACCACAACTCAACTCCAAGTCGACGCCGATTATTCACACTACTTCGCTGACTCGAGTCGCTAATAACCTCTTACGGATAAGCTTCACCTTATCCACATCCTGTGAATCAAGTATGGACCAACTATCCGAACGCTTGCCAACATCGAACCAATCGACCGCAACCTACACCTCCGCCATACAAGGCTTCATAAGGCGCCATCCGAATCTGAAATGGTAGCTATTATAACACTCCTCAACAGAGGCAACAATCCTCACTACCTCAAATCAAAACACCGCCCAGGTGAATGCACATCTGAGACTCACCTGAGTTCCTAACCCCCGTAAAACCTCCAGAGAAATAAAAATAGCCAGAACTGGCTCCATCTGTCATTATAAAATAAAAGTAGAACCCCGTGCAGCCTTACAACCTTCCCCGATATATAACATCTCGCACAACCTCCACGAGTAAACAAATTCCGATCGAAAGACAAGATGGGTGACCTCATCGGCCCGATCATCGGTCGAACATATCCACGAACTCGCACGATGGTTACCTAAACTTGGGCCTAACACCCTCGTGACTTATCATCTAGCGGGACCACCTCAACCGACCTACCACATTCCGATCGCGGGTTGACCCGCGATATGGCCTCAACCCGACCCACTTCGTACCAAACTCTTTTTCCCGGATCCGGAACAATCTTACTAATTCATGTCATGAAAGCTACCACTTCCATCTCACACTACCCATGGAATTATCCCACAATATATTTCACGATACCAAGTACTTCGACAAAGACCACCCGTAAAATCATCCACTCAAGACTACTTGCATCCAAGGTCCCAATCATATAAATTCTAAGGCTCACCATTTCCTCGTCCCCGGACTTACCCTTTTCAACTACCCATAAGAACACCTACCACAACGGCCATACTGGGGTGGCCTCCTCCGCTAACACCCTTCCTCTCCGAACCACCAATCCAAGAATCGACTGGTAGGTTAAGTCATCCCACCTGTATCCCTCCTACTAGGACATTCTCTCCTCACATGGCCCTGACGAGTGACGACCGCTGGTAAAACAAGCATTAGTAAAAAGACGACATTTCCCGGGATGACGTCTACCACATAGTGAACACCGAGGGAAAACTGAATCTGGCTGGCTAGAACCTATGTAAATCTGTGAACCAGAAACCCTGGAGTTCTGACCAACTCCTAAGTACCCCGAACGTCCTGAAGTTTATGGAGGACCAATCTGTACTGGCGGAGGCGCATAACCGGGCCACGCTGGTAAGGTCCGCCGAAGTTACCAAAGGACCTCATTGCTCGCCTCTTCGCGATTCGTTAATCCGCCGATCTCTACGTTCCTCGCTCACGCAAGATAAGTGCAGACGCGCAATGTCCATGCCCATGAAGAGCTACTCGCATACAACTCTCGCTAGATAATCGCTAAGTCTCGTGACCTATCGGTGCACTCTATCCTCCATGTCCGCCACTAAAGCGGGACATAACGAGCCAATGAGTCAAACTTCATCTCAGATTCCCGAACCGTCCGCCCGTTCTGCCTTAACATCATAAATCTATCTGCCCAAGCTCTCCTCATCTGCGAGGGCAAGAAGTGTGTAAGAAATGCCTCTGAGAACTCGTCCCAATCAGCTGGAGGCGCATGCTCCCCCCGGGATAGTTCCCATGAATCAAACCGGCCGATCATTGCACTCGCACCGATGCGAACCTTAAGACCACCGATCGCGGTTCTCAAGCCTTGATCACTCATGATCCGTCAGAATCGCTGTCGAATAAACTCCGAGGATCTTCCTCGCTCGATCCATAGAACTCGGGTGGATCGCAACTCAAGAAGTCCCAAGTCTCAAACTATCGGATCTAGGGTGAACTATCGGTATCGCCGGAACCTCTCGACTCGCTCGCCCTCATGCTTGCTACAAGCCTAGCTAGTAATCGCCATCTCCTTGTAACCATATCCCCGCTTGGCCGGGACTAGAGGCTCAGTATCGTGGTCTCGTGAGCTACCGCACGCTTCTAAACTCTCTGGGCTAGCGCGCAGTAACTCCCCGAATGAAGACTGTCTCGTAATGACCGGGCTCGTGCCCTCGTAACCCTCTCAGATTCTACTCGCAGCCTCCTCGCCTTGTCTTCCGGGCTCGTTGCCTTGCAGAGGCATAACTAGCACATACGAATACGCGCAGGAGTCCAAGTTATAACACGCCTCTAAGGCACGATCTCGAGTGAGAAGAATGGAAACCAATCCTAAATATCCCGTAGCCTCCTCGATTATAAAGTGGTGCACAACACGCCGATAATCAAGACTCTACTAGATACGGTCAGAGACACTTTCCGAGGATTAATCGCTTCGATACCACTTTTATCACGACCCGATCTCTGCCCGCGATCGTGTCTTACCTCGCACCCTGGTGATACAACATCGAGAAAATCGAAAATAAAAACTTACACATGAAACAAGATATACAATGAGAAAAATAGGCTAACCAAAACGGTCACCTTTCTCGTATATATAAAAAGATTAAACTCAATAGCTACATCCCTTTACAAACCCCGCCCACAACAAAGATTTATGTACCTCTAAGAATGTTATAACGACAACGACGACAGGGGCTCCGCCATACCACGAATGTAAGTACCTACAACGACAGGGGACTATACCAAAGATAAGCCTCCGAGAAACGGAGCTTCAAAACGCTGAATCGTGATCCTATGAGCGAGGATCAACAATCGCGTACTTACTCCGCGGCAGATTGAACGCAGCCGGGCGAGGTCGCATAACAGTACCAAGTATGTGAAATCAAAATATTGTAAATGAAATCATAATAGTCTATATAAAGCGAAGACATATATGATAACCAATTTACGATACACACATGTATGCGATATGTCAAGTCGTGACTCACGCCTCAAAGTCATCACTCAAATATAACCATGGGTCTCATGCCCACAATAATCAATCATGCCCGTGGAATTCCTTCCTCACTGCCGGCAGTCCATGATATAAAAACACCAAGGAATACACATGAACACCAGGTCCCACCTGTGTCATAATAAAACCGTACGGGGTAAGTACGAAGGCATAACCGACTACTAGAACCCACCGTACCAACAATGCTATAAAACTGTATCACGAGGTCTTTCTAGACCGCCACATGATCGAAGCCGCCACTCGCCTCGGTATCAATGCGCGTCTAACTCGAACTCACCGCACCCGCGTAAAGCCACATAGGCTCGCATGAGGTACTCGTGACGGGGTAGCTAACCCGCATCAACCTGGACCCAAGTCCGCATAGCCACATGGACCGCGTGAGGTATTCTCGTGACGGCCAGAATACACCCGGAGTGATCATCATGTCCTGGAACTCCCGCACTCGCGATAGGTCACACGGACTGCATTGAGGTATTCCTCGACGGTAGCTAACCCGCGGCAACATAACAAGTCAGGGGGGTATGTGATATAATACCAGTACAACGGACTTATCGTTAAACAACGTAAGCACAACAAGAATAACCCCCTTACACAACATCACAAGATACTAACACACGTAGCATCATAACATGTTCACTTTCCAAACCGACAAGAAGTATTACAAGGCTATCACAGACAAATCATAGGCAAGTTACTCACACAAGGTACTTTTATTTCATGTCAACAAATCCGGATTTTTAACCCTAAAGTACTACATACTTTAATTCTTTTAAAAAGATCTATTTCTTTCACAAAAGTCACACGATACCCGTAGTATCAAAATAGAGCAACTATCTTTTTAAGTAAACCAAAACAATTTCCATACCTTCTTTTTAAACCAACTTAAGACAAAAGCATGCCTTCCTTTTAAACGAAAACACTTCAAATTTTCAAGTTCTCTCTTTTATAAATCAAGTCCCTTACTTTGTAATTTTAAGAAAATCAAAACTTGTTTATTAATGAGCTTATTAAAGCAGTCATGATCTAGGAAACGTAATACAATTTTGTCTTATCTTAGCTTCTATGCAGATGTAAGATTCTACTTGTTTTAAGTTAATTATTAGTTATTACATTTTTCCTTTATTAACGCTGCAATGGCTTGTTCGATACTCTTTCCCATTTCCGAAATCAATATAACATTATTATAAAAACCAAGTACTCATTACTCAGGAATGAGGTTTCACAACTTTCTACATAATTCAAGTTCTTCACATATCATATCAAGTCAAATATAAGTCAAGTCTCTTATCTTTTTAAAATTAATAAACCATTCTTTTACCTACATAAAGTCGTTATAATTAACTTCCCATAAAGCCATTATAACACTTTATGTTTTAAACCAACCAAATTCGTTTAGCACACGTCGCTCACCGTCTTACATAGTTCACAATAATCATGCTAGAAAGGATAGGAAGAGGTTCACATACCTCGCGACGATTATCGACAATTAGCAAAACGCTCCAAAGTAATATAACCTTGCTAGCCTTTTCCACCCTTCAAGTAGAATACGCTACTCGTAGTACTTCACCCTATAAAGGCCACAAAACGTCTATCAACTTCTCGAACTCTTTGTAGCACATTTCAAAGTACAAGGTTCCTTATTCTACGGAAAATTCGCAAGACCTCCCCGCAGAACCACAACTATAACTTCCAACATCAAGGCCCGCTACCAAGCCAACAACTCGGAGGGATTATACGTCTAAGCGGGCGTACACCGCTCACAATAATACTACAAGTCATCAGAATACAAATCGATGTAAATACAGTTCAATTCTTTTTAATCAATATTCATTCTATATATAGTATACTCCACTATACATTACTACAACATGTAATTTCCAAATACAATAGGGGGATAAAGATCATTACCTCGATAAGCCCAAAATTATCCAAGTTTTATAAGTCGATCCTGAGCAAAGTTTAGCTCCTAATCCTTACGCTCCAACCCGCTCCAAGCAACCCTTAGAAGTTTCTAAACAACTTCTCTTAACACTTCATCCAACTATGAAGATTTTCCTAGGGTTTCACTTTTGCGACTATTGGAATAAAGTAGTATTTTCGGGCTCTTAGTATAAAGATAACTTTGGAAAACAACAAGGGATTTAGGCTAAGGTATTTGGAATAACAACAATACTTGAAGAAATTCTTTCACAAGAGGGGGGGGTGTGTGTGGGACGAGAACCTCAACAAGGGGGAGTATTTTTGTGACTTAGAAATATTTAGTAAGTGATGAAGAAGTCTTTCAACATAAGGGGTATTTATAGAGAAATCAAGGGCTAGGATTAAAGCAAGTGTATGGTGAGGATTTGGTCCATGTGGGAGTGGAGTCTTCCAACCAAGTGTTCACCACAACAATGAGACATGTGTCCGCCACAAAAATGGGACAAGTGGCTTGCCACTTGTCCACCAAAAAACGTCCAACACTTGTCCTTCACCAATTCGGCCAACATGGCCACATGGGGGTGACACGTGTCGCCCCCCTACTCGTCCAAAACATTTCATCTTCCGAAAATATCCGTAATGCCAAAAATCCGAAAATAAAGTGGGCCCCACAAAATCGTAAATTTTCCCCGTGGGCCCCACGTGACCAATTCAGGAAATAAAATTCCATAATTCCCAAATATCCCAAAAAGTCCGAATACCAAATCTGAGAATCCAATTCCCATTAACGAACCTTTTTCCTTCACAAAATCCGGAAACTTTTCCGTCGAAAAATCACATCTTTCTTCCTTTCCAATTTTAATGTCGTATTCTCGTACGTACGTCCTCGTATAAATACTCTGGAACTACGGGGTATAACAGAAGGCCTGTGAAGGAGACTGGGCAGGCTGTTGATTTGCTGGGTAGGAATATGTGGAATTGGGCCTGGCCCAGTTGGTTGTAGGGTAAGGACAATGGGGTCCAGCCCAATTCCATCGCGTCGTGCCCATCGTGGTCGTCGGTGAGTGTCCACCACTGTCACCCCTGCCGCCAGCTCTACCGCCATACCCGCCGCTGCCACGGCCGTCGGAACCTCCGCCGCCGCCGGAACCACCGTCGCCGCCGTAACCGCCGCCGGAACTCCCGCCACCGCCGGAATTCCGATTGTTCCCGTTTCTGTTGCGGTTTCCACCTTTTTTATTCCCATGCCGTCCTTTTTGACCCCGGTTATTTCCATCATTGGTGACCATGTACGCCGATTCGGTTGTGTTAGCAACCTTTTTAGAGAAGCCTTGTTCTTCTAGGATTAACATAGATCTTGCTTTGTAGAATAATGGAAGCGGGTTACTTTGACGGATAACTGTGGCAACTCCGCTATATGCCTCTGTCAATCCGGCAACAAGTTGTAGAACCAAACGGTTGTCGGAGACGGGAGAACCAACATTTTTTAATTGATCCGCCAACACTTTGAGGTGTTGACAATAAGCGGAAGCATTAGGAAAATCCTCCATATCAACACTGGAGAACTATTGTTCCAAAGCAACTGCCCGGGAGCTTTGATTATCATAAAAAATGTCCCGTAATCGATTCCAAGCATCAATTGCCTTAGAATATGTTTACATGATCGTGTGCAACAAATCAGTGGAAATTGTTGAATATATCCAACCAAGAACAGTGGCATCTAGGACATCCCACAATTTTTTGTCTTCATCCGATGTCAAAACTTTTTCTTTGTCTTTTTCCGGGGAAATGATGTGGTGAAGAACCCGGTGAGAACGACAACATATTTTGAAAAGTTCCGCCCAAGAGGCATAATGCACATTCTCCATTTGTAAAGTTATGGGCACATGAGTTTTGATATTAGATACTATGAGAGCGGGGTGATAAAATGATTTGGATTCAGACATGTTGATGATAGTTGGATAGATGATCAATGGAAAAACACAATGAAAAAAAATCAAGAGGATTTCGGCTAGGAGGAGGAACCGAAAAAAAAAATGTTTTGAAAAGAAATTTTTGGTATTTAGGAAGATGGATCTTTTTCCTTAAGTTTTGATACCATGAAAGAACATTTTCCTCATCCCTCTTCATTCAATATGGCAAGAATATATACATGTAATACAATAAATATGTAGAGTGATCTTCTCCTTAATATCTTCCTATTTAATCACCTATTTAATTCTAATAATATCTCCTATTCAATTCTAATAATATCCTACTTACAACATACCATAATAAGAAGATCTTTACATTAATATCATTATTGAGGATATTATTCTAACAGTTATAAATATTTCGTTAAACGAAAAAGATAAATGTTAAAATTAAATTATTTTTAAATAAAAAAACGTGTCATTCGTTTTTAGACTTACAAAAAATAGAAAGAATGTCATCTAAATTTGGGATAGAGAGTAGAAAATAGTTAGGGGCTGTTTGTATTGGCGGTGGGCAGAAGTGATTTTGTCAGAAGTTATTTATGTTTGGATGCAACAATGTAAAAGTGATTGTTATCAATAAATGATGTTTGGAGAGTTTTGATCAAAATTGCTTTTGAATGTAGAATTACCAAAATGAACATTTAGTCAATACATATAAATAAAAATTACTAATAAATAGAAGTATGTAAATAAAAATTACAAATAGATAATAGAATTTAAAGTGCAATATAGTACTTAAATATTAGTAGAATATTATTACAATACTAATTTAATTTTATAAATAGTATTTAAATATTATTACAATACTAATTTTCTATACTTCAACTTGGGTATATTTATTTCTTGTTTGTTCAAAATATAATGTATTATAGTAGTAATATTCAGAGTATTTGAAAGAAGACAATAGAAAAAAGAGAAGGATAATCCACGTATAATCGGACAACGTTAGAATGTTTGAGGATGACTCGAAGAATGGCGATGTCCTTTCGCCCGCGGTTTGAAATTTTCCTATGCGAGATGGATGCACATAAATGCGAGCCTTCATTTGTTGTAGCTCGTGATGAGTTTCGCCATGAGACTCTTCATTTTCGCTCCGATGCATTTCATGTAAAAGAATAGGAAAAGATAAGGATTAGTGTTGACACCCAATTTTGACCCTCTCGCCCAGACATTAACTATAAAATTACACTAATTTTCAAAAAATATATCTTAGCAATTTTATAAATAAAATGTGACAATAAAACGTTAATACATGCATAAATAAGCAATTTAATAATGACACCGCATTTCACGTAGATTATTAGGCACACCTTGAGTCTCACGTCCGCACTCGGCATTTTAATAACAAACAATTTTATTAAAACTCAAACAATTCTTAATGATAAATAAATAAACAAATACATAAAATAAATAATTTAACAACGACATCGTGTTAAATAGCATATTCACATTTCATTAATACGCAAGGCAATTTCATTAATATTATTTGCAATTTAAATTAATTTCAATCTAATACATGCGTTTTAATAATAGCGTCGCATTCATAAAATATTAAGCACTAATTAAATAGCACGCCCGTCTTTATTCTTTATAATAATTTAAATTCAAACATAGACTAATAAAGCACCTAAATAATTTAATCACAATTTAAATAATTTAATTTACCACTAATTAATTAAATAATACACTACCCAAATTAAAAACACCTAAAACTAATACCTAATTAAAATCAGCCCACTCCCTACCCAATAAATCGCCCAGCCCACTACCCGCAGCCCAACCCGCTAGCCCACTTTCCCCCAGGCCTTTATCTTTCCCCTCTCCCTCAGCCCACTTCAGCCCCTTATCTTCCCCATCATCCCTGTCGCCCACACCCATAAAGAAAACCCTAAACGAAACAACCCTAGAAAACTTAGGAAAGCCGCCGCTGCCTTCATATCCCTCAGCCCGTCAATCTCGCCGCAAATCGCGAAGAATCAACCAACAAGAACAATAACAAATCTTCCAAAAATCAGTACCAAATCAAATCCCGAATCTGCCCCAAAATACAAACTTACCATAACAATAAAATCAGTACTAAATCGCCAAAATTCGTCCAAATCAGTACCAAAAGCTTACCAAACTTGGAACCCAAACCATGGCCATATAAATGAACATGTAGAGGCAGAATAGAGGGGGGGACAGGAAAAAAATATCACAACCACAAGAAGGAACCCGTCGAAACCAGCAAAAGAAAAATGGCATCCATTCTCGCAGAATAAAACTTGACTAAAGGCATCCAAAAATAAGGAGAAATTAGCTGGCAATGAGCAATAAGTATCCTAAAAATCGTTAGGGAAGCAGCAAGAACAGAAATTAAAATGAAAAGCATTTCCTTTTTCGCGATATCAGTCAAGAGCCAGGTAAAAGTTTCATTCCTCTTCTAAATCGCGTCGCAATAAAACCCCCCGAGTGGATCGACGACTTGATACACTGTCTCGGTTCGCTGCTCGGAGAAGGTAAACCCATGTCCCTTTCGAATCTCGTTCCTTTATGCTAATTTGTGTGCTCTGTTATATATGTACTGATTATGATTGTTATTGTCATTTTATGGATCTGAATCGGTTTCGCTGGCCTCGATTTATATTTGGATTGATCGCATGATAATCTGGGATTGATATGCTTGTCTGGGAATACTCAAGTTAAAATCTTAATGTGTGTCTGTCTTGTTATTGAGTGTTAAACGGTATCATGTTTGTAAACCTTAACTGGCCAGTAAACAAATACACCAGTCTGAGTGGGAAAAATCATCTATAATGACTTGTAAGGCTCCCTTATTCTCTGCTTTTATAGCATGCCATATCCCTTGGATCATTAAATGGTTTGTATGCCAACATTTTTAGAACTTATCATACCATGTCAACCTTAAGTCATTGTTTGTCTACATTCTGACCTGCAAGCTCGATCATATTAATAGCAGTATAGAACTCTATAACACATGATGGTTTGAGTAATTATGTTCCGAGAACAGGAAATCCTAGTCTCTTATTAAATGATGCTTGTAACTTACCCATTAGGACATAGGTTATGATTGTTCCAGTTTTCTGAATCTATTCGTGTGAACCTATTGTGTCTTGCAAATGGTTTAGTACAAGTAGGGAGTACTACTTCATCTTTTTGTATGCTGCATCTGATTCTGTCTTCAAAGTGTTCTTGTTTGCTTGCTTGGTTCTCTGGATCACACTTCTGAAACTTGTTAATTAATTATGGTATGTATCTCGACCCTTTCTCATGTTACCCATCAGTTTACCTGTCCCTGTCCCTACCTTGGCTTAGGACTAAATGTGTCGATTCTGGTCTATTATTACTTGTATGTTTATGCATTGAGGTGTCTTGTACTTCTCCTCCTTTCTCGTCGGATCCAAACATGTCCATTGTATATTTGGTTTGGGGTTGTCTGCCCATGTCATGTGAAGATATCTCCATAGCAGCATGTTTTTTTTTTCCATTCTAATATCAACGTGCCTTGCAAATTAGATGTCATGAAATATTGGTTTAGTAGTCTGTTTATGAGATTTAAACTTGCATGTTAGCCTAAGTTATATGCACACAAATCATCCAGGAACCTTACATTGTACTAAACAGAGGCCTGAAACTGAACCTCTCTACATACGTTCTAAAGATCCAGTTCTAATGTGTATTTGTTCAATTAATTTGATCTTGCTTATCTGTTTATTTTGTATACTAGAAAGGTATGTTGACATATCGTTATGACTTGCATTGATCCTGTGCACACTTTTAAGGCCCAGTTAAACTGCTTGATTGTATTAGGGGTCCATTTTTGTTTTTGTTTAAAAAAAAAAAAAGAATCTGGAATGTTTCATGCCCTTTCCATGTTGCTTGATTTCTACCTAAATGCTTATACCCTAGGTCTGACAATTCTTCATTCTTTATTCTTGCCTCTGCATTGCCCACTCTACTTGTTTTTCTCATTATTTACTGCCTACTTTGCGTACTGATCCTCACTGTTTATTTGTGGGTATACAACTTTTGATATAAATTGTGTGTTGAATTTCGCCAAAATGTTTACTTATTAATGGATAAAATTTGAGTATATACTAATCCTTATCTTTCTTTTTGTTACATGAAATACACCGGAGCAAAATGAAGAGTCTCACGGCGAGACTCATCACGAGCTACTTCAAATGGCAACCCGCGTCTATGTATATCCGCATTCGCATTCCCGTTTCAGAAATCCCTAAACAAAAAATAGGACAAGATGACGTTGTCATCCATCTCAACTCCTCTTATTCTTTAAATCTAATTGCCTCATTTTATGCCTTTATTTGTTTATTACAATTTTATTATTTAACTTTGTAATTAATAGGAGAGCTAGTTCAATTAGTCTTTGAACATAAAAGGTGGGAATGTGATTTAGAATTAAATGCACTTCTATTTATCTATCTTAGGTCTGTCATTCATATTTAATCTTTTGCCTAATCATTAAAATCGCATATCTAAAACTAACGCACCACTTCTTTGATTTCGTAAATAAATGCATATCTATAGTCCATAAATCAACTTTGCACCGCTTACATCATAAACAATATAAATGCACACTTTAAAACTTTATATATTTTTTTTACAGTATTAGTCTTACAAACTTTATTCAACATGCCTCCTTTTATAAAATATTTTGAAGCATCTTTATATTTTCAAAACACGCATTTTTAACATAATAATTACCCTAGGTTTGGCAGGACAATCGTAAGTTAGCGGATCTTAGAGGGTGCCTAATCACTTCACTCTAGATTAATAAAGAGCCCTTACCCAGAATCTTATTAAGTTTAGCAGACCATTAAAATGGAGTTAATGTTTACTTTAAACTAGTTAACATTTAGGTGTCCGAATTCACCCAAAATAATTAGGTGGCGACTCCGCGAACCCTTTAGCACTTTTTAGCACTTAACACCTTTTACTTTTAGACTTTAGCACCTAGCACTACTTTTTAGCATTTAGCACTTTGGCACCCTACTTTAACCTTTCAGCACCTTTTAACAACATTCAACACTTTTATTTATTTTCTAACATTTTATTTAAGCAGGGTTCGCTAGAATAATGTCACAGACGAAAAAGGGCGTGACAATTAGTATATGCCCAAAATACCGAATCAGAGTCTAAAGCATATAATTCAACTTAGACAATCAGCAAATAGAGTAGTGCAAATGATGCAGTTACATGAAAGTGTAATATTCAGCAAATAAACCGAATGGGGCTAGCCATAAAGGTAATAGCCAGTAAGTAAACAATACCATAATTAAATGGGCTTAGCCCACACATGCAAAAACCGAGACTTATGGGTTTTGGACAACTTATATGTGACTTCAAACAGAGCAGTGGACTTTGACAAGCTCAACAATTAAAGCCAATTTATCAGCACATACACAGATAGTAATTGCTAAGCAGAAACAGTCAGAATATACCCAAAAATACACACAGCATACCTGAAGACCTGATGCAGTATATGGGTTCTCAAATATGCTGTAAGTACACTAAAGTTATATGCATACTCCGGCAGGTGGTAGTTAAATGCAGAAGGCTTAAAATGCTACATATTTTCATTAAGGCATTACCCTTTTAGGCAAGCAAAGGAAAATGTATGACCAATTTGAATACACGCAGGAGACAAACAATAAGATTAGTGACCATTTGAGGACATCATCTTAAGTATGCAGGGTTGTGGATATGGAAGACATGAGCAACCCTGCCTAGCAATTTTCCTTTAGAGTAATACAATTATGAGTTAAGCATTCGTATATTTCATATCTGATAAACAATACTCACAAATAGGCAGTGGTCACCTGGGATACATGGATAGATGCAAATGGTCGTTTGCTAGTATCTCGTGACACAGGCTTAGCTAATCAGACACTTAAGAAGAAACTGAAGAACTAAATACAAATAATGTATTCAAATAAAGCACACACATGACTAAGTTTAAAATATACGGACCGAGACTGAGTAATCTAGAGCAGGCAAGAAGAGGACAAATGTAGTTATTCATTGATATGGGTAAAGAAATAGGAAATTTCAACAGTTTCAGATTTCTTTTGCACATAACCGGCAAGGTAAGTGTCACGACTCGATCCCGGTCCCGTGACTGGTGCCTTACCCCGGGCACCCTAGTGATACAACATCAGAGAAAATCAGCGGAAAATAAAAAAATTAAAACATGAGACAAGACATAAAGTATGAAACAGGCTAACCAAAACGGTCACCTTCCTGAATATATACATATATATCAACCTGAACAGTTAAATCCTTTTACAAACCCCGCCACACAGCATTACTGCACCTCTAAGAATGTAACCATAACTATGACGGACAGGCCCCGCCATACCCCGAATGTACAAGTAACTACACGACAGGACTATACCAAAGATGAGCCTCCGAGAAACGGAGCTTCCCAAACGCCGAATCGTGGTCCTACATGGCGAGGATCCACAACGATGTACCTCTACTGCGGCATGAACGCGGCCGAGGTCGATAACAGTACCAAGTATGTGAAATCAAAAATCGTAAATGAAATCATAGTAGTCTATAAAAAAAGCGAAGACATATATGATAACCAAATTACGATATAATATGTAAGCGATCCGCGTCAGTCGTGACTCACGCCTCAAAGTCATCACTCAAATATAACTATGGGTCTCACGCCCACAACATCAATCATGCCGTGGAATACCTTCCTCATCGCGGCGATCTATGATATAGCAACACCAAGGAATACACATGAACACCGTGTCCCACCTGTGTCATAACAACCGTCGACGGCAAGTACGAAGGCTAACTACGGATACCAAAGCCGTCATCGATCGATCGGCAAGTACGAAGCCAACTACTAGATACCAAGGTCGTACTAACAATACTATGCAACCAAACCACGGTTCGACACGGCAAGTACGAAGCCGACTACAGTACAGGCGTGTCACGTAATGACCGGCGGCAAGTACTGAAGGCTAACTACCAGTACCGAGTCGTGTCACGATACTTCGCCACTAAACCGAGCGGGGCAAGTGTGAAGGCTAACTACCAGTACCAAGGCCGAATCACCACGAGGCGGGGCAAGTCGAAAGCCAACCACCGATACCAAGGCCGATCGGTAAAACCTCGGAGAGCTAGTCCATGGAATAACGCTATCAGCGAGCGCGTGCGTGGAATCCTCCACATCGCTTGCATGCGTCCAAGTAAGATCATAACAAATCAACCGGCCCTCCATCGAGAGACGCGGTGGTATAAAAATACAATACTGGCACAACAAGGCTATCACACGCAAACATAGGCAAGTTACACACAACTCAAGGTACTTTCATTTTATGTCAACAATACGATTTCAAACCCAAAAATAATACCCACTTTCATTCTTTCAAAAGACCTCTTTTACGTAAAAGATACTAATACTGTAGTATCAAAAACACATTTCCTTTTCAAACCAAATTACTTTACTTTCGTAAAATCCTTTACAAGACTTTTAAAATCAAGTACTCTATACTTTTTAAACCAAGTGCCTTTCTTTTAAAACAACATCAAGTATACTCTTTAAAACTCAAATACTTACTCTTTTCAAAACAAGTAACCTATACTTAAATCAAGTTACCATTTTAAAACCAATGATAAAACCATTCTTTTGCTTTCATAAAGTCGTTATAACTAACTTCCCATAAAGCTGTTATAACACTTTATGTTTTAAACCAATTTAAGACAAAACCATGTCTCTCTTTTAAACCAAAACTCTTGATTCCTCAAGTCTCTTTTCTTTTAGAAAATCAAGTTCCTTTTAAAGACCAAATACTCATTTCTCGCGAATGAGGTTTCACAACTTTCTACACAATTTGAGTTCTTCATATATCATATCAAGTCAAATATAAGTCAAGTCCTTTATCTTTTAAAATCAGTAAACCAACCAAATTCACTTAGAACATGTACGCTCACCGTACTACATAGTTCACAACAATCATGCTAGAAAAGATAGGAAGAGGTTCACATAGCTCGCGACGATTATCGACAATTAGCAAAATGCTCCAAGTACTACAACGCGCTAGCCTTTTCCACCCTTCAAGTAGAATACGCTACTCGTAGTACTTCCACCTATACCGCCATGTAACGCCTATCAACTTCTAGATCTCTTCGTAGAATATTCTAAATACAAGATTCCTTTATTCTACGTAAAATTCGGCACCTCCCCGCATGACCACATAAATCTCTCCGCTACTCGGGCCCGCTACCGGGCCAACAACTCCTGGGGAGGATTACACGCCTAACCTGGCGTGTACAATTCTACTTCACAATAATACTACACAAGTCTCATCAAATACAATCCAATGTAAATACTTCAATCCTCTAAAATCATCCTTCCAATAAATCTTATACTCGATTTTAAATTACTACAATATGTAATATCCAATTCTGATAGGGGACATAGATCATTACCTCAATAAGCCCAAAATTATCCAAGATATATGTCGATCTGAGCAACGTTTAGCTCCAACTCCTTACGCTCCAACCCGCTCAGCGACCCTTAGAAGTTTCTAAACAACTTCTCTTAACACTTCAACCAAGCTAGGAAGATTTTCTAGGGTTTCACTGCGACTATTGGAATAAAGTAGTATTTAAGACTCTAGTATTGAAACAACTTTGGAATACTACTAGGGATACTAGGCCAAGGTATTTGGGATTATACAACAATACACAAAGTATTTTCTACACAAGAGGGGGAGGGGGACGAAACAAGACTAAAGGGGAGTATTTGCCTTGGAAGACTTAAGTGTGGAATGAATATTATGTCTTGCACTATGGGGTATTTATAGAAGAATCAAGGGCCAAGATCAAGTTAAGTGTATGGTCAAGATTGGGACATGTGTGTGTGGGTCCCACCACACCACATGGCCAACGTAGTGCCAGTGTTAGGGCCGTTCGGCGAGGGACAGTGGCTAGCCACTGTCCACCAATTTCGACCACATGGCCACTCGAGGGTGACACGTGTCGCTCATACTGCGCCCAAAATATTTCGTCTTAGAAAATATCCAAAATACCGAAAATCTCAAAAACAAAGTGGGCCCACAAACCGTAAATTTCTCCAGTGGTCCACACGTGACCATTTCCGAAAATAAAATCTCATAATTCTAATAAAATCCAAGAAGTCCAAATACCAAATCTGGGAATCCAATTCCCACTAACGAACCTTTTTCCTTCACAAAACCCGAAAACTTTTCCGTCGAAAAATCACAACTTTCTTTCTTTCCAAAATTTACGCCGTATTCTCGCACGTCGTCCCACATACATACCCTGGAACTACGGGGTATAACATTCTTCCCCCCTTAGAAACATTCGTCCTGAATGTTCCTTCTAAGTCTCCAAAACATAACTGCGCCGGTATAGTCTTCACTACTATACTTACCAAACCAAACCTGCCACCAATGGCCATAGTATAACATACACGCAACTCTCAATCCAAGCCAACGAGGAATCACCTCTAACGTGCATATAACAACACAAAACCTCCACCCATGGACCAAAGGATACTTTCTTCCCCTCATCACTCATAAAAAGTACACTTCCATCATCTTAACACATCTTAGCCTCTTTTCTTACTCGTCGCATCTTCCTCGTACACTCGAAATCTTCCTACAATACGTACCATATTTCTGTCATTGCTTCAGTTTCCAAAATCTCGGGGTCACTATCTCTAACTTGGTCATCATATTAGCCTCAAATTTCCTTAAGGCCATTCCCGGCCTTCACGATCCGATTCTGGTCGAACATATCCACGAACTCGTACGATGGTTACCCAAACTTGGGCTAAGCACCCTCGTGACCCTACCACCTGGCGGGACCACCCCGAACAGACCCCACCCCAAACCGGGCTGCGGGTTGACCCGCGAATGGTCCTCAACCCGACCCATGTCGTGCGGACTCTTGTTCCCGATCCGAACAACCTTACCTATCTGAGTCACGAAAGCTACCACTTTCATCTTACGCAACCCAAGGAATTATCCCACTAATACACCCCATGTATATAATGCTCTCCGATAAGGATCACCCGCAAAGTCTTTTACTCGAGACGAACTTACATCTAAGGTCTCAACGTGTAATATCCTAAGGTTCGCAATTTTCTCATCCCCAGACTTACCCTTTTCACTAACCAGGCTTATAAATCACCTTTTAACTCAAAGCTATCCGATCATAACACTTAACACATCATCATAACATCAATACATACTAGTCTCTAGAGGGTTAAGGATATACCTGTAAATAGGCGGTTCAAAGGACCGCTAAAGCGGGAACTTCCACGCGACCTGCCGTAGCTGTAGGTGCGTGAACATCTGCCTAGTATGGAAGGTGAAGAACCCATGGCCCGATCTCGTAGTCTGTGCTAATCCACGGTGCTACCACAGTCGGACGGTCTCGCCAAATGGCCTGTTGGCGCAAGAATAACAATCTCCCAAATTAGTACGACACTCTCCCTTATGAAGTTTTCCACAACGCGCTGAGACAAGGGTGACCTTATCCGTGAGCACTCCTACTCGCGAAAGTCGAAACACAGGAGCCACGACGCTCCACGAATATCCGAGCGTCCGAAGGCGGTGAGGGCCACTCGATCTTGGCGGAGGCGCATAACTAGTCTGCTGGCGAGGCGGTCCGCCTCGAAAGTCGCCAAAAGACCTGCCGTTACGGCCTCTTCCTGCGATCCGGTCGTTCCGTCGACCTCTCCGTGCCTCGCATCCAGTGCATAAGCTGCGTGCGGGCAATGTCCATGCGGTGAAGAACTACACCGAGCAAGCCTCGCCAAGTAGTCATCGAGCCGTGGCGTGGCGGTGCACTCGTCCTCCATATTTGCCACTAACATCGGGACATAACGGGCGGCGAGTCGAACTCCACGTTGTACTTCCAGTGCGCCGTCGCCTCAACATCAAAAATCGCCGGCCCGAGCCCTCGCCATGCAATGGGGGCAACAAGTGTGCAAGAAATGCCTCGAGAACTTCGTCCCATACGGTGGAAGTGCATGCTCCCCGGGGCGGTTCCGTTAATCAAACGATCATTGCAGTATCACGCAGCCGATGCGAACCCAATATCACCGACTCTGCCTCTGAGGCCTTGATCACTCTCATGATCCGCTGTAACTGTCGGATAAACTCCTGAGGGTCATCCTCAGCTCTCGATCCATAGAACACTGGTGGACTGCAACTTAAGAAGTCCCGAAGTCTCCAACTATCGGCCACAGGGTGCCTTCGGTACCACCGGCTCCCGTCTGTCCTCAAGTCTCGCCATAAACCTAACTAGTAACTGGGCCATCTCCTTGCAACCCATATCCTCCGTTCCTGGCCGTGGGACTGGAGGTTCAGATATCGTGGCCTCAGTAGCTACTGCTGCTGCACTAAACTCTGCTGGGGCTGGCGGCATCGTAGAATCCGCCGTCTGTAGCACCACCCTGGGTAAAAACTGGGCCTCTGCCCTGGTAACCCTCCGTGCTCTACTCGCGACTCCTCTGCGCCTTGCCGCCACGGGCTCTGGTTGCCTTGCGTGGAGGCATAATCGGGTACAAAGAGTACGTCGGAGGAGTCAATCGACAACACAAACTCTAAGGCACGATCTTAGAGTGAGAAGAATGGAAACCAATCCTAAATGTCCTGCGACCTCACGATTATAGATGTGGTGCACAATGCGATAATCAAGACTCTACTGAACCACGATGCAGCGACACTTTCGAGGACTAATCGCTCTTATACCACTTTTGTCACGACCGATCCGGGCGTGGATAGTGCCTACCGGGCACCCTGGTGATACAACATCGAGAAAATCAGCGGAAAATAAAAACTAAAACATGAGACAAGACATAAAGTATGAAAGCAAGCTAACCAAGCGGTCACCTTCACGAATATATACATATATATCAACGAGCAGTTAAATCCTTTTACAAACCACCGCCTGGCAGTACTACAGACCTCTAAGAATGTAACCATAACTATGACGGACGGGGCCCGCCATACCACAGATGTACAAGTAACTACACCGAGAGGACTATACGAGATGAGCCTCGGAGAAAGCGGAGCTTCCCCCAACGTGAGC
The DNA here is from genome assembly GCA_029844215.1 of Przewalskia tangutica. Taxonomy (NCBI): domain Eukaryota; kingdom Viridiplantae; phylum Streptophyta; class Magnoliopsida; order Solanales; family Solanaceae; genus Przewalskia; species Przewalskia tangutica. The sequence goes on from CM056719.1 coordinate 3,144,261, forward strand.
GTGGTCTATGGCGAGGATCCTGACGATGTACCTCTACTGCGGCATGAACGCAACCCCGAAGGAGGTCGATGCAACAGTACAGTATGTGGCCCGAAAAATCGTAAATGAAATCATAGTAGTCTATAAAAAAGCAGAAGACATATATGATAACCAAATTACGATTACATAATATGTGATCCACGTCAGTCGAGGACTCGCGCCTCAAAGTCATCACTCGAATATAACTATGGGTCTCACGCCCACAACATCAATCATGCGTGGAATACCTTCCGCCATGCCGTGATCTATGATATAGCAACACGAGAATACATGAACACGGGTCCACGTGTCATAACAACCGTCTGAGGCAAGTCTGAAGGCTAACTACGGATACCAAAGCGCGTCATCGGTGGATCGGCAAGTATGAAAGCAACTACTAGATACGGCCGTACTAACAATACTATGCAACCAAACCACGAAGGCGACACGGGCAAGTCACCGACTACTGTGTCGCGTGGTCACGTGACGGGCAAGAATCTGAGCTAACTACCAGTACCGCGGTGTCACGAGACCGCCACTAAAGCGAGCGGGGCAAGTCACGAGGCTAACTACAGTACAATTTGAATCGACCGAGGCGGGCAATCGAAAGCCAACCACGGATACCAAGGCGAATCGGTAAAACCTCGTGGAGAGCTAGTCCGTGGAATAACGCTATCAGCGGAGGCGTGCGGTGGAATCCTCGTCGCTGCAGATGCGTCAAGTAAGATCATAACAAATCAGCGGCCTCCATTGAGAGGCGGTGGTATAAAAATACAATCTTGGCACAACAAGGCTATCACCGCAAACATAGGCAAGTTACACACAACTCAAGGTACTTTCATTTTATGTCAACAATACGGGTTTCAAACCCAAAATAATACCACTTTCATTCTTTCAAAAAGACCTCATTTTACGTAAAGATACTAATACTCGTAGTATCAAAACACATTTCCTTTTCAAACCAAATTACTTTACTTTCGTAAAAACCTTTACAAGACTTTTAAAATCAAGTACTCTATACTTTTTAAACCAAGTGCCTTTCTTTTAAAACAACATCAAGTATACTCTTTAAAACTCAAATACTTACTCTTTTCAAAACAAGTAACCTATACTTAAATCAAGTTACCATTTTAAAACCAATGATAAAACCATTCTTTTGCTTTCATAAAGTCGTTATAACTAACTTCCCATAAAGTATTTATAACACTTTATGTTTTAAACCAATTTAAGACAAAACCATGTCTCTCTTTTAAACCAAAACTCTTGATTCCTCAAGTCTCTTTTCTTTTAGAAAATCAAGTTCCTTTTAAAGACCAAACACTCATTTCTCGCGAATGAGGTTTCACAACTTTCTACAATTTGAGTTCTTCATATATCATATCAAGTCAAATATAAGTCAAGTCCTTTATCTTTTAAAATCGATAAACCAACCAAATTCACTTAGAACATGCGTCTCGTACTACATAGTTCACAACAATCATGCTAGAAAAGATAGGAAGAGGTTCACATACCTCGCGACGATTATCGACAATTAGCAAAATGCTCCAAGTACTACAACATTGCTAGCCTTTTCCACCATTCAAGTAGAATCGCTACTCGTAGTACTTCCACCTTATCTTGGCCATAAAGCGTCTATCAACTTCTAGATCTCTTCGTAGAATATTCTAAATACAAGATTCCTTTATTCTCTGAGAAAATTCGGCGCACCTCCCCCATGACCACATAAATCTCTCCGCTACTCGGGCGCTACGGGACAACAACTCTCAGGGGGGAGGGTTACACGTCTAACCGGACGTGTACAATTCTACTTCACAATAATACTACACAAGTCTACTGTAAATACAATCCAATGTAAATACAGTTCAATCCTTTATAATCATCCTTCCAAAAAATCCTATACTCGATTCTAAATTACTACAATATGTAATATCCAATTCTGATAGGGGGACATAGATCATTACCTCGATAAGCCCAAAATTATCCAAGATATATGTCGATCACGAGCAACGTTTAGCTCGACTCCTTACGGTCCAACCCGCTCAGCGACCTTAGAAGTTTCTAAACAACTTCTCTTAACACTTGACCAAGCTAGGAAGATTTTCTAGGGTTTCACTGCGACTATTGGAATAAAGTAGTATTTTCGTGCTCCTAGTATTGAAACAACTTTGGAATACTACTAGGGATACTAGGCCAAGGTATTTGGGATTATACAACAATACACAAAGTATTTTCTACACAAGAGGGGGAGGGGGACGAAACAAGACTAAAGTGGAGGGAGTATTTGCCTTGGAAGACTTAAGTGTGGAATGAATATTATGTCTTGCACTATGGGGTATTTATAGAAGAATCAAGGGCGAGATCAAGTTAAGTGTATGGTCAAGATTGGGCCATGTGTGTGTGGGTCCCACCACCACATGGCCAACGAATTAGTGCCCGATTGTTAGGGCCGTTCGGCGAGGAGACAAGTGGCTAGCCACTGTCCCACCAATTTATTTGGCCACTCGAGGGTGACACGTGTCGCTCCCTTACTGCCAAAATATTTCGTCTTAGAAAATATCCAAAATACCGAAAATCTCAAAAACAAAGTGGGCCCCTGGCAGTAAATTTCTCCCGTGGGCCCCACGTGACCATTTCCGAAAATAAAATCTCATAATTCTAATAAAATCCAAGAAGTCCAAATACCAAATCTGGGAATCCAATTCCCACTAACGAACCTTTTTCCTTCACAAAACCCGGAAACTTTTCCGTCGAAAAATCACACCTTTCTTTCTTTCCAAAATTTCTGTCGTATTCTCGTACGTACGTCCCCACATACATACCCTGGAACTACGGGGTATAACAGTAAGGAAACATCCTTGAAGTAATTTAGCACTTCAACAAATATGAGACAATACCAACATTAGTTAATTTATTTCTGGGCTTAATCCATTACTAGGTGATATGACGAATAATACAGGACATTTAATCGACCAAATATAATCATCAGACAAATAAACATGCTTTTGAGCATTCAAACGAGTTCAGACAGTTCACAACAACATATAACTACTCCATACCACACACAATACATCGCAACATCACTACAGATTTCGAGCGACGACTAGATTAAGCTTAAACGCCACTTTCCAAGAAAACACACGCATTATACGGAACATGCGACATGAATTGAACAATGAATGTTAAAAGAAATGAATTTACCTTCTCCGGCGTGACGAGGCGGCGTATCAAGTCGTCGATCCACCGGAGAATGCGGTTTATGCGATAGAAAGGAAAAAGAAAGCTTTGCAGCTGGTTCTTGGTGATTGAGAAACGAGTTTTGAATTCCCTACTCTTAGAATGCTAATTTTTGTATCTTTGAGTCACTAACCCCCTAGTGTTTTTATTCTGAGAAAATGAATGCTCTTTTCTCTTGATTTGGATTATCCACGATCTTTAAAGGGTTAACTGCGAGCTTGAAGGCTGCGATGCACGTAGGAATTCCTCGTTTTAGTTGTCCCTCTGGGTTTTAAAATTGGTCCGCTTTGATTATGATTTTTGACCTGATTTGAAGGAGATTTGTCGTGGTTTTTGGATTGATTTCGTGCAATTTTTTGGACTGATTTTGTATTATTGATTAAGGTATGAGATTTGGGTTGTAAATGGTAAGTTTCAATTTGGTAAGATTTAGTTATGGTAAGTTTTGATTTCAAACGACGAATCTTGACTGATTTGAGACGAATTTGAGGTTGATTTTAGTATCCTCTGGGTTGCATGTTGGTTACGGTAATTTATAATTTTAGGGATGATTTGAAAAATGGAAGAGGAGTAAGTAAGCAATGACGGGAAAGGAAATGGACAGAAGAGCCGGATTTTCCGATCGAAAAATCCGGCGGACATCGTGGATGATGGGGGCGATTTAGATTAGTTTTTTATAGGGTTCTGTTTGTTTGTTTGGACGATGGGGTTATAGAGTAGAGGGCTTGCGGGTGGGTCGGGTTTGTGGGCTGCGCTTTTGGGAATTAAATGGTGGGCTTGAAAATAAAGCAAAGGGTATTGGGCTGGTAATTATTTAATTAGGTATTAGTTTTAGGTGTTTTAATTTTGGGTTATAGATTTTAATTAGTGGTAAATAAATGGGGTTTTAAATTATTATTAAATTACTTAAATGCTAAATGTGGATATGATATTTAAAGATTGTTTGATGCTTTTATAATATGATGCTATTGTTAGATTAAAATTAGTTTAACGGGAGTTTAAAGTACAAATAATAATTATGAAATTGTCTTGCGTATAAAATGTATAAAATGTGAATATGTTGTGTGATGCGACGTTATTGCTAGATTATTAATTTATTTACGTATTCATTATTATTAAAATTATTAGGGCTTAAACTATGAATAATATTCATGAAATTGCTTGTTATTAAAATGACGAATGCGGACATGAGACTCAAGGTGTGCTTAATACTCTACGTAAAATGCGATGTCATTATCAAATCGCTTATTTATGCATGTATTAATGTTTTATTGTTGCATTTTATTATTATAAAATTATTAAAAATTATTTTGAAAAATTAGTGTAATTTTATGGTTAATGGTTGGACGAGAGGGTCAAAATTGTGTGTCAACAACTTGTCCCTCTTTGTATGAAGATGATGGAAGAGTCTTTGGACAAAGACGTTGACTTATAACCAATTTTGTCTCGATCCTCAGAATTAAAAAATACTGGGCAATTAAGACAAGGTTGACGCAATTTCAAAATTTTGTCCCAGTGTCGAGTTATGACGACATTTGGCTACAATGGTCAAACACCAAGGCGGGCTAACACGGACTCAAAATTTGTCTCAGTGTCGAGTTATGACGACACTGGGTCGACGTGATGTTAAAATAAACTGGCTTGAGCATAGGGGTGTACCGGTATTGACTTATGAAGACGCTGGGCTTATTGGTGATGTGGATTGAGTGGACCGACGCTCGAGGTCGCTTCTGCCATTCGTTGGGAAGGTTGGCCCCCCAATAAATTGCCCTGATTCGTTGTAAGAGAAAATCCATGTTGTGCTCCTGCTCCTGCATGCTAAGACTTAAGCAAACGGTTAGTGCATAACTGTTACGGTAAAATGATAACGCATGAATTTATAGGCAATGTAACTGTGTGAGTAGAAATGTTATCCTGTAAAATGTGATGCCGGTTGTGTTGTTGTGATGCTGCAAATGTTGTGATTTCGTCCTTGCACATACGTGTTGCGATTGTGAATGTGGATATGTTGTCTCTGCTGCAACTGCCCCTTTAGATTGAAGCTCTGTAGACTAAAGCTCAAGACAAAGTTAGTGCGTAACTGCTAAGACAAAATAATACGACATGAATATATAAGAAATGCAATTTTGAGAGTAGAGAAATCGTCCTTGCGTAGATGTGATATGTTGATGACGTCGTCTTTGGACGTGGCGTCGTTTTTATACGGACGTCGTTTCAGACCTGGCGTCGTTTTTATACGGACGTCGTTTCAGACCTGGCGTCGTTTTCGGACTTGGCTTCATTTTTGGACTCGACGTCGTTTTCGGACGGGCGTCGTGTCGGACTCGGCGTCATTTTCGGACTCAGCGTCGTTTTTGGACCGGAGTCGTTTTCGGACTCGGCGTCATTTTCGGACTCAGCGTCGTTTTCGGACTCGGCGTCGTTTTCAGACTTGGCATCGTTTTCGGACATGCCGTCGTTTTCGGACTCGGAGTCGTTTAAGGACTCGGCGTCGTTTTCGGACTTGACGTCGTTTTCGGACTTGACATCATTTTCGGACTTGGAGTCGTTTCGGACTCGGGGTCGTTTTCGGACTCGGCGTCGTTTTCGGACGGGCGTCGTTTCAGACTCGGCGTCGTTTTCGGACTCAGCGTCGTTTTCGGATATGGTGTCGTTTTCGGACATGGAGTCGTTTTCGGACTCGGCGTCATTTTCAGACTGGTCGTCGTTTTCGGACTTAGCGTCGTTTTTGGACTTAGCGTCGTTTTCGGATTTTGCGTCGTTTTCGGACTTGGAGTCGTTTTCGGACTCGGAGTCGTTTTTGGACTTAGCGTCTTTTCGGACTTGGCGTCATTTTCGGACACGATGTTGAGGAAGACGTCATTGTATTGATGCTACTATTCCTGTGAATTAATGCTCCTGCATGCTAAAACTTTGTGAAAATGTGCATATCGGTTAAACCAAAATAATGAATATATGAAAAAATAAAATTTTGTGAGTAGAGATTTCGTCCCTGTATGATGTGTAGGACGCTGCGAATGATGATGTCGTCTATGCTCGGACGCTGTGAATGCCGATATCGTCTCTGCACGGACTTGCTGGATGATGCGAATGCTTGATGAATGTTGCGATTGCTGATGTAGTCTCTGCACGGATTCGCTGGATGCTGCGAATGCTTGTGGAATGCTGCGATTGCTGATGTAATCTCTGCACGGACTTGCTAGATGCTGCGAATGCTTGTGGAATGATGCGATTGCTGATGTATTCTCTGCACGGACTTGCTAGATGCTGCGAATGTGTCACGACCCAGGCCCGGGCATCGGTGCCTACACAGGCACCTGCGGTATACATCAGAGATAATCAGCGGAACATTCATAAACTTAACAATGAAATAAATAATAGGTTAGCCGATAGGGCCACCTTCCTGGACATATAAATCCAAAAGCAGTTACCTCAATTTTTTTTATAAAGTGACCCACAACAAATGACTACAGACCTCTAAGAGTTTACATAACAACTGTGACGGGACAGGGCCCCGCCATACCCCTGAATGTACAAAAGTCTACAACTTCAGGGTATTGTACCAAAAGACAAAGCCTCCGGAGAAATGGAGCTTTCCAGGAACCGAACAGTGATCCTAAGAGTGCGGATCAACAAGCTATGCACCTCAACCTGCGGCATGAACGCAGGCCCGAGGTCGATCTGGCAATGTACCAAGTATGTAAGCGAAATCACGTAAATAAAACATAATAGTCTAAAATAAAGCTGATGACATGTATGATACCCAAATAACAGTACACTGTGCCTTACCGAAGTGAAAATAATGAAAGTCAGTTTACCATGACTGTTTGACATATGAACCATAGTCACACCAGGGCTAGGAACACCAACCCTTAAACATCGAGACGCGCCCGTGGGATCCCCGATCACTGCCGACTGCTAGGTATAAAAGCTAACCATGTGGCCGCGCGGTGGGATCTACCTCTTGTCGGCGTGCACGCACAACACATATACACATAAATCCTCTGTCTGGAATCCCCGTCGCTGACGGCCAGTAGAGTAACTCTGATCATGTGACGCGCCCGTGGCATCCTACCTCACTGTCGGCGTACACACATACAACAAATGTATATATATATATATATATCTCATGCCCGTGGAATCCCTCATCTCGGTACATGACTTCATGGGGAGCTAATCCATGGGGTAATAATCGTATCCGGGAATTTAACCGCGTCACGGTCGCGTGCCTCGGAATCCTCATCGTAAGCATGTCAAGGTGCATGCCTCGGAATCCTCATCGTAAGCATGTCCAGTGCGTGCCTCGAATCCTCATCGTAAGCATGTCCAAGGATTAACCTGATGGAAGCATACCCGTGGAATCCCACATCACCGCTTGCACATCCGTAAACTCATCTCGCATGCCTCTAATCCCTCATCGTAGCATGTCGAGGTGCATACCGTGGAATTCCACCTCGCTTCGATGCGTCAAGTAAGCTTCTTTAGACTTTCATTAATATATAAAATGGATCTCATTTTTATGACTTTAAGGCACTTTCTTATTGCTTAATCAAATCCGGAGAATTTAACCCGAAGTACTATGTACTTCTACTCTTTTAAAGATCCCTTTTTCACATAAAACCCCCATTTTACACTCTAAGCAATTGATGCCTTTAAATCAAATTGCCCTACTTAATTTCGATTCTTTCATCTTTGTTTACCTTACTCAAGAAGACCATTCCTTTAACCTTCCATAAAGTCATTATAACCAACTTCCTATAAAGCCGTTATACTAACTTTATGCTTTAGGAACTAAGACGTCCTTATCCTTTCATATAGCCGTTATAACTCCATATATCTTAGACAATTTCGTTCTTTTTATGACCAAGAGACTTATACTTCAAATCAAGTTACACAACTTTCAAAATACTTCACGTCTCATAACTTTAGAAAACAAGTTTCTTAATCTTAAAAATCAGGTCTCTTATCTTTTAGGATGATTCAATACTCAATACTTCCACATCAAGTATTCAATATTTTCTTCATGTCAAGAAATCCTTGTCTACCTTATCTAGAATAAACCATTCCACAAGAACAAGTGAGTTAACTCTCTAACACAATCAACTTAGACATTTTTTTTAAAACAAGTCAAGTATAACAAATGGATTAACTTCATTTAAATTACGTACGTCTACCGTACTATATAGTTATAACTACTCATGCTCAAGAGATAAGAAAGTTTCCACATACCTCTCCGGTTAACCCACTCGCCAATTCCAATATGCCGTCCGTAGATGTCAACCTATAATGACCATAATACGTCTATTAGCTCCAAGCTTCAACGTAGCCTATTCTAATGTAAAGTCCCTTATTTCCTACGGAAAATTGGACAGCACTTCTTTTGTTTCTACATACTTCGCCACCCTTTTCAAGGCCGAATTCAATAACCAAACACGTCACCTTTAAGGCTCAACAATCCAATCAACACAAAGGGGATTACACGCCTAACTTGGACGTGTAAAATTTTGCCCCACAATATACAACAACTAATACAAACTACAAAGTCCAATTTGGCAATTTGAGGTATAACAACATAACTTCTTATCCAATTCCTTTTTAATCCAAATTCTTATCTAATTTCTACATGCAATATATCTAAAGGCAATATTGACAACTACAAGTCCTTTCTTCCACACATGCAATCCAATTTACTAGCAAAAGAGAAAGGATTGTTACCTTAGAGCTTACCCCAAATTAGTCCAACAAAATCCACTTGTCTTCTTTCCACAATCCTCCTACAAGCTTGTCAACATGTTTCCTTCTTACCACCTTTTCAGATTTTTCACTAAGCTTAAGTTTCTTCTTGAATTTCTAGAGAGAAGGGAGAGGAAATTTAGAGAGAAGAAAGAGAGATTTTAGAGAGAAGAAGGAGCTTTAAAGAATGACCAAGTCTTCAAGACTTGGTCAATAAATAGGACATGCAAAAATCAGATGGGGGGGGGGGGGACACTTGTCACCCTCTCATGGCCTTTTTAAAAGAAAATATCTGATTTTCCTCAGTTTTCCGCCAAAAATTCCGCCTCGGCGCTGAAACCTCTGCAACCCTTCAGAACTTCCGGCGCTGCGGCCCTGCTGTCCGGTGCCGCGGCGCTGCATCTTCAGCGTTTTCTCAATTTATCCGGCGCCGCGGCCCTGCATCCGGCGCCGCGATGCTGTGGCCCCTGACCGATGTTGTTTTACTGCTCTACTGCGCACTGAACTTGTAACTCCCATAACTTTCTACTCCGATGTCCTATCGACAAACGGTTGGTTGCGTTGGAAACTAGACTCAACGAACTACATGCTAGGCCTTAGAAACACCTACAAACTCTGGATGAACTAGGAGATATGCCGCTCCAAAGTTGACTAAAACACATGCGAATCATTCTGACAACCTATCTTTCTAAAATTTTAAATCTTAACTCCTGTCGTACGTTCTCATAGCATGACCTGAATTACGGGGTGTAACAGAATGCTTGTTGAATGATGTGATTGCTGATGTAGTCTCTGCACGGACTTGCTGGATATTGTGATCGCTGATATAGTCCTGCGCGCACTTGCGGATCTTTGCGAATTTTCTTGAATCGCCGCGATTCACGATGTAGTCTGCGCGGACTTGCGGATCTTTGTGAATGCTTCGAATGTTGTGATTGCTGATGTAGTCTCTGCACGGACTTGTTGGATGCTTTGAATACTTACTGAATGATGTGATTGCTGATGTCGTCCATGCCCAGACGTGCTGAAATTGTTCCTGTAAATTAAGGACCCTGTACGCTAAAACTGAAGAAAAATTAGTGCATAAATTTTAAGACAAAAATGATAGAGCTTGAATGTGATTTTGTGAGTAGGGATGTTGTAATGTGCTGAAGGTGTCGTTGTTATAGATGCTGGTGGCGTCATTGTGTTGATACTAGCGACGTCATTATATTGAATACTAATGACGTCAGAGTGTTGAGGATGCTGGTGGCGTCATGGTGTTGATGATGCATTCTGATGACGTCATGGTGTTGACGATGCTGATGGCGTCATGATATTGACGATGCTGCTGATACTCTTGTAAATTGAGGGTCCTGTAGGCTAAAGTTTAAGAAAAGTTAGTGCATAACTGCTAACAAAAGTAATAAAACATAAATATATAATCAATGCGGTCAGGTAGATATGAATGTCATCCTGTGTAGTGTGATGAAGATGTGATTGATGACGTCGTTGTCTGGACGCGTTGTACTGTTGACGTCGTTGTCTGGACGTGTTGTGCTGATAACGTCATTGCCTGGAAGTGTTGTACTGATGACGTCGTTTCCAGGACGTGTTGCGCTGATGACGTCGTTGCCTGGACGTGTTGTGATGATAACGTCGTTGCCTGAACATGTTATGCTGATGACGTCGTTATATAGACGTGTTCTGCTGATGACGTCATTACCTGGACGTGTTGTGATGATGACGTCGTTGTCTGGACGTGTTGCTAATGCTCCTGTAGAATAAATGCTCCTGCAAGCTAAGCTTGAGAAAAATTAGTGTATAACTGTTAAAATAAAATGATAAATATATGAGAAATGCAATTCTGTGGGTAGGGATGTCGTCCCTGTATGATATGTGGGATGTTGTGAATGCTGATATGTTGTTCTTGGGCGGACATGCTAAATGTTGCAACTGCTGAGATGTTGTTGTAATGCATTTTGTGAACCGTATGAATTGTCATGATGTCTTTGTTGTGCGTTTGTGCACTGCATGGATTGCAATTTGACTCTATGCCCGAGCTGATGCGCTAGACTTTGTTGCGCGATTTGAACTTTGATTGTTGATGTATGTTTGCTTCTGCTGCTTCTTTCTGCTTCTTTTGTTGTATTTTCTACTTCTGCTAATATGAAGAACCTTATTGTTGTGTTTTCTGCTTATGCTAATATGAAGAACTTTCTTGTGGTATTTTTTCTGCTTCTGCTAATATGAGGAACCTTTTGTTGTATTTTCTGCTTCTGCTAATATGAAGAACATGCGCTCAAAGAAAACTTGTGAGTTTGGGGGGGGGGGGCGATCGATTCGTATTGACTTTGCAGCTTTGATGCTCGGACGCCTGGCTTGCTTGGATTTTCAACCCCGGTCTGTTTTCAGGCCCCATTTTAGAATATTTCTGTGCTCTGCATGAATCATCTGCTGGGTGATTGTGCCTTTGATCTTGCGAAGTACGTGCATTCTTCTCCCTCTTAGTCAAATACGAATCTACCTTAGGTTGGGGAGGAAAGATCTTTAAAATGTCGTAAACCATGTTAGTATAATTATTTGCAAGAATGTAAGTAGCACATAGCAAACATTATCACACAAAGCAACAAATAAAAGCGAACTTTAACACGCATGAGACCTCTCTTATGCCAGAGGTAGACCTAAACGTCACATATGCGAGGCTATGATAGATTTGTCCAAGCCGTCAAATTGTAATGTTTTTGTTGGAAATGACGACCAAATGACGGTGCACCTTTTCCAATTTCAGAATGTCATGATTAGGTTTGGATTGTCTATCATTGTCACGCTACACATAATATATTGGTTGGTCGTTGGGTTGAGAAACCCGTCGACAAGTTCGGTGTTTTTCTAATTGTGGTGTCGATACCAAGGACCGACCCACCTAAGGTAAATGCATGCATGCCTTAAAATAAAGGGTGATATAGCTCTATCCTGAGTTTCTAAGATTTGGCTTTACTGGACGCAAGGTTCCCGAGCGTACAACTCGAGCGAGAAGGCTACGCGGCCACCAGATGGTCCGGGCACTCCACGTATAATACCAACTCTCCTAAATTTGAGTTTTGAAGAAAAAAATTTGCTGATGCACCAAGCGCACCTCGCATGTAGTGTGTGATTGTGTGAATTTTCCAGAGTGGAGGGAGTATGAGCGAAATGTCAGTTTAAGGAAAGCAGTAAAATCAAATAGCAATTAAAACAGATAAACATACAAAATTAAAGCAAGTGATTTTAAGGCATTTAAAACAAATAAAAGCAAATACAGTCAAGCAATAATAAACCTAGGTTTGCTATGGTCAAGAACCTCAAATCCCTAGTGGAGACGCCATTTCTGTCATGCCATTTTCCGACCGCGACGTTATAAAACTCCTTTCGCTTAGAAAAGGTTAGAAAAATAAAAATGCTAAAAGTGCTAAAAGATGTTAAAAGTGCTAAAAAGGGTTGCTGAAAGGCTAAAAGGGTGCTAAAAAGTGCTAAAGGATGTTAGAGGATGCTAAGGGTTCGCAGAGTCGTCACCTAATTATTTTTTTGATGAATTAGGACACCTAAATGTTAACTAGGTTAAAGTCAACATTAACTCCATTTTGATGGTCTGCAAAACTGTGTGAGATTCTGGGTAAGAGTTCTTTATTAATCTAGAGGGAAGGGGTTAGACACCCTCTAAGATCCGCTAACTCGCGGTTGTCCGTTCAAACCTATGGTAATTATTGCCAGCAAAATGCGTGTTTTTTAAAGTACTTAGGCAAAGGATAAGTGTAAGTGTTTTTGGCCTGCATAAAAAATGTAAGATTTATTTAAAATATAAAGCTAATTTTAGTTGAAGACATGCATTTAAAAAGCAATTAGAAGAATTATTTCATAAGGTATATATGTTGCTTAATATAATATCGAAGTAATAATTCAAAATCTATTATGAATAAAATCGGATGTGAAGACATATATTATGCAAAGGCTAACAATCCTACAATTCAAATAATTGTTTTTTGCTATGTGAGTGCTAATAGAGATTAAAGAAAAGAGTTTCTCAGGTTAGGATTTAGTGATAATATCTCAACAGCTTAAATAATTATGCAGGTGAAAAGTTATTAGATGGTTTAATCATAACTTAATCAAGCTAGAATAATTAATTTAATGAGAAACAAATTTCTAGTGTCGAATTATTTTCTAATAGCGACTTAAAGCTTAGGGGTCCTACTAGTGTAATGCTAGACAAATAATTTACAACCAGACAAATGGGAAAGGATATGAATTAATAAGGATGACTCGAAGAATGACGATGTCATTTCTTCCGCGGTTTGGAATTTTCCTATGCGAGATGGATGCACATAAATGCGAGCCTTCATTTGTTGTAGCTCGTGATGAGTCTCGTCATGAGACTCTTCATTTTCGCTCCGATGCATTTCATGTAAAAGAATAGGAAAAGATAAGGATTAGTATATGCCCAAAATATCGAATCAGAGTCTAAAGCATATAATTCAACTTCGACAATCAGCAAATAGCGTAGTGCAAATGATGCATTTACATGAAAGTGTAATATTCAACAAATAAAGCGAATGGGCCTAGCCATAAAGGTAATAGCCAGTAAGTAAACAATACCATAACTAAATGGGCTTAGCCCACACATGCAAAAATCGAGACTTATGGGTTCTGGACAGCTTATGTGTGACTTCAAACGGAGCAGTGGACTTTGACAAGCTCAACAATTAAAGCCAATTTATCAGCACATACACAGATAGTAATTGCTAAGCAGAAACAGTCAGAATATACCCAAAAATACACACAGCATACCTGAAGACCTGATGCAGTATATGGGTTCTCAAATATGTTGTAAGTACACTAAAGTTATATGCATACTCCGGCAGGTGGTAGTTAAATGCAGAAGGCTTAAAATGCTACATGTTGTCATTAAGGCATTACCCTTTTAGGCAAGCAAAGGGAAATGTATGACCAATTTGAATACACGTAGGAGACAAACAATAAGATTAGTGACCATTTGAGGACATCATCTTAAGTATGCAGGGTTGTGGATATGGAAGACATGAGCAACCCTGCCTAGCAATTTCCCTTTAGAGTAATACAATTATGAGTTAAGCATTCGTATATTTCATATCTGATAAACAATACTCACAAATAGGCAGTGGCCACATGGGATACATGGATAGATGCAAATGGTCGTTTGCTAGGATCTCGTGACACAAGCTTAGCTAATCAGACACTTAAGAAGAAACTGAATTAAATACAAATAATGTATTCAAATAAAGCACACACATGACTAAGTTTAAAACATACGGACCGAGATTGGGTAATCTAGAGCAGGCAAGAAGAGGACAAATGTAGTTATTCATTGATGTGGGTAAAACAATAGGAAATTTCAACAGTTTCAGATTTCTTTTGCACATAACCGGCAAGGTAAGGAAACATCCTTGAAGTAATTTAGCACTTCAACAAATATGAGACAATACCAAGATTACTTAATTTATTTTTGGGCTTAATCCATTACTAGGTGATATGACGAACAATACATGACATTTAATCGACCAAATATAATCATCAGACAAATAAACATGCTTTTGAGCATTCAAACGAGTTCAAACAGTTCACAACAACATATAACTACTCCATACCACACACAATACATCGCGACATCACTACAGATTTCGAGCGACGACTAGATTAAGCTTAAACGCCACTTTCCAAGAAAACACACACGTATACGGAACATGCAACATGAATTGAACAACAGAATGTTAAAAGAAATGAATTTACCTTCTCCGGGCAGCGAACCGAGGCAGCGTATCAAGTCGTCGATCCACTCGGAGAATGCAGTTTATGCGATAGAAAGGAAAAGAAAGCTTTGCGAAAACTGTTGGTTCTTGACTGATTGAGAACAGGTTTTTCGAATTCCCTACTCTTAGAATGCTAATTTTTGTATGCTGAGTCACTAACCCCCCCCCCCCCTAGTGTTTTTTATTCTGCGAGAAAATGAATGCTCTTTTCTCTTGCTGATTTCGGATTATCCCCTGATGCTAAAGGGTTCTTTGCGAGCTTGAAGGCTGCCCAATGCCTGTGTAGGAATTCCTCTTTTTAGTTGTCCCTCTGGGTTTTAAAATTGGTCCGCTTTGATTATGATTTTTGGGCTGATTTGAAGGAGATTTGTCATGGTTTTTGGATTGATTTCGTGCAATTTTTTGGACTGATTTTGTATTATTGATTAAGGTATGAGATTTGGGTTGTAAATGGTAAGTTTCGATTTGGTAAGATTTAGTTATGGTAAATTTTGATTTCAAACGATGAATCTTGACTGATTTGAGACAGATTTGAGGTTGATTTTAGTATCTTCTGGGTTGCATGTTGGTTACGGTAATTTATGATTTTAGGGATGATTTGAAAAATGGAAAAGGGGTAAGTAAGCAATGACGGGAAAGGAAATGGACAGAAGAGCCGGATTTTCCGATCGAAAAATCCGACGGGCATCGTGGATGACGGGGGCGATTTAGATTAGTTTTTTTAGGGTTCTGTTGGTTTGTTTGGACGATGGGGTTATAGAGTAGAGGGCTTGCAGGTGGGCCGGGTTTGTGGGCTGATGGGCTGCGCTTTTGGAAATTAAATGGTGGGCTTGAAAATAAAGCAAAGGGTATTGGGCTGGTAATTATTTAATTAGGTATTAGTTTTAGGTGTTTTAATTTTGGGTTATAGATTTTAATTAGTGGTAAATAAATGGGGTTTTAAATTATTATTAAATTACTTAAATGCTAAATGTCGATATGATATTTAAAGATTGCTTGATGCTTTTATAAATATGATGCTATTATTAGATTAAAATTAGTTTAACGGGAGTTTAAATTACAAATAATAATTATAAAATTGTCTTGCGTATAAAATGTGAATATGATGTGTGATGCGACGTTATTGCTAGATTATTAATTTATTTACGTATTCATTATTATTAAAATTATTAGGGCTTAAACTATGAATAATATTCATGAAATTGCTTGTTATTAAAATGACGAATGCAGACGTGAGACTCAAGGTGTGCTTAATACTCTACGTAAAATGCGATGTCATTATCAAATCGCATAAAATTCATATAAGTAATTTAGAGTGCTACATAAAATGCAAGTGATTAAAAAAAATTAAGAAGGAAAGATTGTCACATGAAATGTAAAGCAAGAGATAATTATTTTATTAAGAAACTCAATAGTAGTATGTTTTAGTATTTGAAGAGAATGAGAACAAAATATTGTACTAATAAAAACAAACAAAAACAACTCATATGAGTGAAGAAATATTCCCTAGGTAAGAGAGAGGCGAGAGTAGGGGAAGAGAATTAACTGCACAAGTTTGACCAAAGTACACTTAATTGAACTACCTTATTAAATTCCAATATTTGAAATGAATATATTTAGGTATATTTGCCTCTTATTATAATAATATTTGCCTCCTATGTCCATTAATGGAGTTCAAGAGTTCAACCAACATCATGTTAAGTACTGTACAAGCAAGAACAGCAGAAGTTACTTAATCATGTGTAAGAAAAATTTAAATAATTGGAGCAAGTAGTAAGAACCATATGAGAATTGGAGAAAAAATAATTTCTTTAAAAAACACATGAGAAGATCTATGTCATGTGATAACCTGCAAGATGGACTGCATTAATTTTAAGTTAGAAATTAAGATTTGCTTATAAAAATATTATGCTTGTATGATTCGTTTTTGTCATCCAGTTGAAATTTAATCTTTTGTAAAGTCCGAGTTGTATGATTTTGTTGGGTCTAAAACACACAAGTAAGACACGTCGAAAGTTTTAAGTTTTTATTAATTTATTTGCCCCAACAATTCTGTCTCTGGTATGATTACGTTACAATTGAATGTAAAGACATGAGAAACAAACTTACAGTTGATATTCTTAAGTCTCTATTAAAAGGTGCCCACGCGATTGTCTTCTCGGGTGAAGTCTTCGCTACGATATATTCCTCTGTCAGGAAAGTCAGGAAATCTTGACAGAAGTTTGAGAGTATTTTAATTC
Source organism: Przewalskia tangutica (assembly GCA_029844215.1). Classification (NCBI taxonomy): domain Eukaryota; kingdom Viridiplantae; phylum Streptophyta; class Magnoliopsida; order Solanales; family Solanaceae; genus Przewalskia; species Przewalskia tangutica. The sequence continues at coordinate 3,161,290 of CM056719.1, forward strand.
TTGAACTCTAAGTTCAGAAAGTAAGAGTTTAGTTTATGATTTTAGTAAGAATTCAACCAACTTCAGTAACCTAAATTATGAGGTTAGGTGCTGAATATATAAGGGAGATTAGGATACAAATCAGACTGAGATTAGGCTTAAAACCCTATCCCAAGACCGAGTTGCAGTGGGCCAGTCGAAATGAGCCCACTGCCGTACCATGTGAGACTTTTTCTACATATACCTCTAAGACATAAAATATGTATGAACCAATAAATCGTGATAAGTGAATATAACTAATAACGATTTTCTCTGTCATTACTTCATTCTTCTCATATCTCTTTCCTCTTATTCTCAACTACTCATAAAAAACACTCAATTCATATGCAATGATATTTTTTATATACTCGGTGTAATTTTTCTTGTTGTAACAAGTCATTTACTTTATCATGTTTCTACAAGTATTTCACCTCTATTTTTGTCAGTTGTCTTTTACATTTTTTCACTCTTAAAGAAGTGAAAATTCCAAAACGTCCTCTAGTTAGTTATGAACTATTTGATTTTCTTATTAATGATTCGATATTAATGACTTTTTTTACCCTCCCCTTAGAAGCTTTTCCTTTTCGCTTTATTGATGACTTGAATTCACAACATTTTTTTATTTTTTTTTATTTTTATACGAAGGAACCCGCAGCCGCTACTCTTTCGAGTGCGCACATGGTAAACCCCGGACTGACGCAATAACCACGTCAGTCGATTAACCACATTTGGTAAGCCATATGTTACAGACTCAACCAAGAAGATTTATGCATGGGATCGAACTCGTGACCTTGCGGTCCCGCGCTCTACTGCTACACCAACTTGGCTACCCTTGCGGGTGAATTCACAACATTCGAATGGAAGGTAAAGAGTGATTAACACCCCTCTTAAGTCTTATCTAATGACCTTATTCAAACCTCTTTTTCTTTTTCCTTTTCTGATAGCATAAAAGAAATATACATTATCAATATATACTAATTAAATACACTTGAGTAGTTGTTTTCCCATTTTTAAGAAACAGTCCTCAAGAACCAATAACTTTGTAATCCAATATGGATGTCTAGTAGCTAAAAGATCAACTTTTGTTGTATTTTCTGGCCAGGATCTATATCAGTTGTTTCTGTTAGAATAATATCATTAATATTATTTAGTATGCAGTGGATTATTTCTCTCTCAGAAAAAAGTATGCATCCGAGATTGTGGAACGAGTTGAGATGTCTTCTTGCAAACCTTCGGCAACTCCGATAAACACAAAGTCTAAATTGAATGTCACTTTAAGCAAATCATTTGTTGATCCAACATTATACCGCAACCTAGCAGGAGCATTGCAGTCTCACATTTACCAGACCTGATATTACTTATGAAGTGCAACAAGTGTGTCTATTCATGCATAATCCAATGGAGGAACATATGCATGCTCTAAAACGCATTGTGCGGTGGATTACATCTATATCCGTCTTCCATTTCCAAACTTGTCACTTATGTAACACCCCATTTTAAACCGGAGTCGAAAACGGGATTCTAGCAAACCCTGCTTAATAAGAAATGTTAGAAAATAAATAAAAGTGTTAAAAAAAGTTAAAGAAGTGTTAAAAATGCTAAAGGGTTGCTAGGGAGTCGCCACCTAATTAGTTTGGGTGAATTAGGACACCTAAATGTTTAACTAGTTTAAAGTAAAACATTAACTCCATTTTAATGGTCTGCTAAACTTAATGAGATTCCGGGTAAGGGTTCTTTATTAATCTAGAGGGAAGGGGTTAGGCACCCTCTAAGATCAGCTAACTTGCGGTTGTCCTGCCAAACCTAGGGTTAATTATTTATGTCAAGAAAGCAATGCATTTTTGAAAAGTATTTAAGTAAAAATATAGGAAGTCTTCTTGTTAACATAAAATGTGAGATTAAAATATATAAAGCTAGTTCTAATTAAAACCTATATTATTATATGCGCAAAGATGATTTATACTTTTATTAGCATATCATAGTATGTCAAATGTTTAGGAGGTTTTTTAGTAAAAGAAATAGGGCTTTTATGTAAGTGTTAATGAGAGTCTATAACAAAATGAATTGGAAATCTAGTAATAAAATGCTAGCGGTGAATAGTTAAGAGGATAAATAAAATTTAATGGCTTAGTATGACTTAAGCAATATGTAGTGAGTTTAAAGTAATTAACCTAAAGAGAATGGATTTCTAATCTAAAGGTTCAGGGTTTAGATATTCTAATTATTCTATTAATTAATGTAGCGTTAGACAAATAATTTACAATAAATAAATGAATGGGGGCGGGGTAGGAAAATAAATAAAAGAAGATGACTCGAAGGATGACGATGTCTTTTCGCCGATAGTTTTGGAATTCCGATGCGGATAGAGAAATGCACATAGATGCGGGTGTTAATTCGCCACGATGAGTCTCGCCGTGAGACTCCTTGTTGCTCCGGTGCGTTTCATGTAAATAAAGAAAAGATAAGGATTAGTACATGTCCAAATTTATTCAAATAACAGGCAAGCATTTAATGCGATGTTTAATCCTACGCAGATATGGGCACCAACAGAGGGCAAAATAAATGATAATGGACAAGTATACAGACAACGCAAATCATCTTCCAATACATATAGTTCAGAACTTAGGTCTACTGTTATAGAAAACAGACAAGACATCAGGTGACAATATAAAATGGGAATAGGCAGCCGGCAGGTGATAAAAGAAATAAGGACGGGCAGGTATGTAGGCAGTAGGCAGTAGGCAGATGGCAATAAGCAGAAAACAGCAAACAGCAAGCAACAAACTTAATCAATAAGTGAGCATAATGCATCTCAAGCCCAATATCCATAAAAACAGTGAGGATCGATGGCGTGACGAGGGGCGAAATAAGCCTCGAAGAGGAGAAAGGGATACTTAGACAATAATGGTGATTTACCAAGCATGCTAGACCTTTGACAACCAAATAGGCCAATTTATTAACACGCACATGCGTGAAGACCTGCGATGTATACGATTAGTATACCTGTGTTTCTCGGGATATATCATCTCAAGCCCAACGAACCGATGGCAAGTACAAAGTTCACAAATATATATCTCGGATAAGCAGACGAGAATAAACTAGCACGTATGGAGGCTAAGATTTGACATTAGATATGTAGGATCGCCTTGAGCTAGTAAGCACAAAGCCAATTTATAGGTTATGTATTGAACCTCTGCATCTCGCTTTTATAGCATGAACTGCATTTAACTTGATATGGTGTAAATGGTTTCAAGCGGACATAGGAAGCTAGTATGTCTTTGCTATGACAAAGAGGTTGAGAATACTATACTATATAAAAAGACAAATGTAACTTGAGCGTATAGATACAAACACATGACCGATTATAACGAACATGAGGACTATACACACAAAGGTTCATTCAAAATTCATGTCAAGATTATGCTTAATACCCTAAGGTTTCACTAGATATTCGTAACTTAACATGCCACCATGTGGTCTTTAACACTTGAGATAAAAGCGAGCATGCAACTAATTAAGGACACAAGTATGAAAATAAATAGGCAACACATTCAACATGGCATTTAGACCTACTTGAATATCAGGATTTCTAAGCAAAGATACATGCTGATTTTATTGACTCTTTAACAACTTTTAGGGCGTGAAGAAGATATCAAGAAATATAGACAACAAGAAGGGATAGTTATTCCTAAGGACACTATTTTGGATATAGAATATCACTGACACTTAACTCAGACATTTAAATCATAATAGACATAGTAATACACAGTATTGGACACACAATGGCAAAGATAAATGCATTTTTCAGAAACAGCAAAGGGCATCATGCTTAGCAATCCAACATATATGTACAAGACATATGGTCTTCACGATCATCACGCCAACAAGGCGAGAATCAATACATGATGAGATAATATCAACAAATACAATCGAGGCATATAACGAGAAAAACACATGAATTCACAAGAAGCCAAAATTCGACGAAGCGAGTTTACCTTCTCGAGCGGCGACGGGCAGCGTATCAAGTCGTCGGTCCAATCGACGGGTTTTGGGTTTGCGATGCGAATGAAAGGGCAAGGTTTGTTTTTGCTGATTTTTTACTGGGATTGGAGTAAGGAGACTCGAAAATACCTATTCGTGCTATGCTAGTGGTCTGGGTTGTCGATTGCTGGACCTCCTAACTTCCTATGCCTGTCGACTATTGCTATTGAACTCCCCTGCGCTCTGTGTTCGATTGCCGAGGAGTGTCCTCGTCGATGCTATAGGTCTCCTGTCTTCTTCTCCTCCATTTTTCGAATGCCTTTTCGAGTGCATGGAGATGGGTTTATATAGCCTCAATGTCGGTTCCCAATTAGGTAAGTAGTAAGGGCTGATTCTGTGCGATTTGGGTGCTGATTTTAGAGCGATTTTAAGGAGATTTGGTGCGATTAGGTGTTTATATGGTAAGGTATCGTTGGATGCGGGTGCATGGGTAAGGAAAGCTGGCTAGGGTGCGTGGGTAAAGGAAAGCTCCCGGATTCTCCGGCGAGAATCTCGGGGCTGCTGGTGTTGCGATGGGGAGGGGAAGAGGCGAGGTCGCGATCGATTTCGGGAGTTTAGGTTAGAAATTTGCGTTTAAAGGCTGCCTTTAGGTTTTGTTGAGGGAGATCAGCGATGGGCAAGGGAATGGATAGGGGCTGATAAGTTAAAGGGGTATTGGGCTGCTGAATAAAGGGAAAGGGCGTGGGCACAAGTGTAGTCGACGGGATTTGGGCCACGGGTCACGGTTTGAAATTTGGGTAGAAATAAGTTATTTAATTCTAGGAGTTTAATTAGTTTTAGGCTAGTTAATTAATTAGCTAATTAATTCTAGGCAAGTGTATTAATTAATTAGTGATAACTTAAATTAACAAATGTGATTAAATTACTTAGGTGCTTTATCAATCTAATTGTTATAATAAATGCGGGCGTGTCATTTAATTAATGCTTAATATTTTAGAATGCGGCGCTATTATTAAATTACTTATTTATGCATGTATTAATGTATTATTGTTGCATTTTATTATTTTAAAATTATTAAAATTATTGTTGAAAATTAGTGTAATTTTATAGTTAATGACTGGACGAGAGGGTCAAAATTGAGTGTCAACAGTTGTCCCTCTTTGTATGGAGATGATGGAAGAATCTTCGGACAAAGCGTTGACTCATGCCAATTTTGTCGACCCGCCGGAATTAGAATGTTGGGCAATTAGGCAAAGGCGATGCGGATTCAAAAAATTGTCGGTGTTGAGTTATGGCGGTATTTGGGCTACCGTGTCAAACACTGGCGGGCTAACGCGGACTCAAAATTGTCGATGTCGAGTTATGATGACCTTTGGGCTATGTGCAAAAAGAAAAGAAATAAAAATAAGCGGCTTGAACACAGGGTGTCTGCTATGGCTTATGGTCTTTGTGGAATGAGTGGTGATGTGGAGCAGTGGACGGCCTCGAGGCGCTTACGCCATTCATTGGGAAGGTTGGCCCCAACAAATTGCCGGTTATTTGTAGAGAAAATCCACGTTGTGCTCCGCTCACTGCGTACTAAGACTTAAGCAAGCGGTTAGTGCATGCTGTTAAGGCAAAACAATGTAAGAATGTGAATTTGTCTTGTAGTCAGTTGTATAAAATGAAATGATGTGATAATCTGGTCTTGTATAAGCGAGATCAGATGTTAATCGTTGTATGGGCGAAATACGGATGTTAAATGTCGTTGTATGGGCGAGATCACGAATGTTAAATCGTTGTATGGGCGAGATGCGAGATGTTAAATGCGTTGTATGGGCCTTGCGTATGTTAAATGCGTTGTATGGGCCTTAATCGAGATGTTAAATGCGTTGTATGGGCCTTGTCTGAGATGTTAAATGCGTTGTATGGGCGAGATGCAGATGTTAAATGCGTTGTATGGGCGAGATGCGAATGTTAAATGCGTTGTATGGGCGAGATGCAGATGTTAAATGCGTTGTATGGGCGAATCACGAATGTTAAATCGTTGTATGGGCGAGATGCAGTGTTAAATCGTTGTATGGGCGAGATCAGTGTTAAATCGTTGTATGGGCGAGATGCAGTGTTCGTCGTTGTATGGGCGAGATGCAGTGTTAAATGCGTTGTATGGGCGAATGCGGTGTTAAATCGTTGTATGGACGAAATGCAGATGTTAAATGCGTTGTATGGGCGAAATGCAGATGTTAAATCGTTGTATGGGCGAAATCACGAGATGTTACGTCGTTGTATGGGCGAAATGCGGATGTTAAATGCGTTGTATGGGCGAGATGTAGATGTTAAATGCGTTGTATGGGCGAGATGTAGATGTTACGTCGTTGTATGGGCGAGATGTAGATGTTCGTCGTTGTATGGGCGAGATGTAGATGTTAAATGCGTTGTATGGGCGAAATCAGATGTTAAATCGTTGTATGGGCGAGATGTAGATGTTAAATGCGTTGTATGGGCGAGATGTAGATGTTAATCGTTGTATGGGCGAGATGTAGATGTTAAATGCGTTGTATGGCGAAATGTAGATGTTCGTCGTTGTATGGGCGATATGTAGATGTTAAACGTCGTTGTATGGGCGAGATGTAGATGTTACGTCGTTGTATGGGCGAATGTAGATGTTAAATGCGTTGTATGGGCGAAATGTAGATGTTACGTCGTTGTATGGACGAAATCACGATGTTAAAGATGCGTTGTATGGACGAAAATGTAGATGTTGTATTGGAATGTTATTGTCCTCCTTGTTCCTGTTGACCTGCAAAATTCACTCTAAGAAATATTGTGAGTTCGGGGAGGGGTTCGGCCGATTTGTGTTGGCTCTTGATATTTGCACGCGTTGTCTTGTATGCGGACCATATAACCCGCATGCGATTCGAGTCTCGGTCGAAAACATTTGTTGAAAATATTCTATCTTGAGAAAATACTAGTAGGAAATTATGTCGATTTTTGAATAATGACATGTTATGACACAGAGCGAACATCCTTATCCGAAATCGGCGGTATATTCTCCCATACTCTCGGTGCTCCGCTACCGTCAGGCTTTCTTTTAAAATTTGTCCCAGTTTATGTCGATCTTTCGAGCATATGGAATCATATTTGTCGGCGTCCTTTCGTGGCGAAGTCCTTAAAAATTGTCCCAGTTTTGACTGACGAAACTAAGTCGGATATATGTCGTCGCCTGGACATAATGCTGATAACGTCGTTGCCTGGACGTGTTGCTGCTGCTCCTGTAGAATAAATGCTCCTGCAAGCATGATGCCTTTGTTGTGTGCTTTAATGCCCGAGCTGATGCGCTAGACTTTGTTGCGGACTTTTGAATTCTGACTGTTGATTGTCGGTGCCTCTCTCTGCTTATGTTGTTTCTTTCTGCTTTTGCTAATATGAAGAACTTTTGTTGTATCTTCTGCTAATATGAAGGACCTGCGCTCAAAGAAAATTTTGTGAGTTTTGGGGGGTGGTCGATTCGTATTTGACTTCGCCGCCTTGTTCCTTGACATCTGCGTGACTGGCTTGTTTGGACTTGCAACCCCTGTCTGGTTTTCTACATTGTCCCAGTTTTGAAAAGGGTGTTTGGCCTAAGGGGGTCTCAATGGAGTTGCTTGTACATTATGTGTATTCTTGTTATTTTCAGAACGAAGGGAAAGTTTCCTAATGGTGTGACCGAAGCCGACTTAGGCCGCCTACGTATCCGCCAAGGGAATCAGGTCTAACGTAGTTCCAATTACAAGCAAGAGAAAACATTATTAAAGCTTAAATACGAGTTTTTCTTTTTATTAATCTGCTAAGCTAAATTGCTCTTTCTTATCAAGACTCTGGCGGACTGAGCAAGGGCGCAAATCCAACCAATACGTCTTCTTGCTCTGCATCATGGCTGGTTGGGTCTTCATGCTCTGCTATTGCTTAGTCAAATACAAATCGACCTTTGGGGAGATGATAAATCTTTCTAAAAAATGCAACACACGGTGTTAGCATAAAACACATAATTTGCAGGCATGTAGCAGATATATTGCACATAGCACATTCAAACGTTTCCTAACATGCAAGGGGGACCTCTTTATGCCAGAGGTAGGCCTAAACGTCACATATGCGAGACCATGATAGATTTGTCCAAGTCGTCCAACTATAATGCCTTTGTTGGAAATGACGACCAAATGACGGTGCACTTTTCCCAATTTCAGCATGTAATGATTAGGCTTGGATTTGTCTGTCATTACCATGCTACACATAATATGCTGGTTGGCCGTTGGGTTGAAAAACCCGTCGACAAGTTTGGCGTCTTCCTAATTGTGGTGTCGATGCCAAGGACCGACCCACCTAAGGTAAATGCATGCATGCCCTAAAATAAAGGGTGGTATAGCTCTATCTTAAGTTTGCTAAGATTTGGCTTCTTTGGGCCTTGAGTTCCGGCGGACAACTCGAGTGAGAAGGCTACGCGACCACCGGTTGGACCGGATTCTCCGCGCAAAATACCAACTCTCTTAAATGTGGGTGTTTGAAAGAAATTTGCAGGTGCGCAAAGCACACCCGCGTGTGAGTGTGTGATTGTGTGAATTTTCCAGAGCGGAAGAAATATGAGCGGAATGACAGTTTAAGTAAAGCAGTAAAGCAAGTAGCAAATAAAACAAAATACAACACACACAAAAATTAAATGCAAAAATAATTGCCAAATAATAACCCTAGGTCTGTTGTGGTTAAGAACCTAAAATCCCCAGTGGAGTCGCCATCTGTAACACCCCATTTTAAACCGGAGTCGAAAACGGTATTCTAGCAAACCCTGCTTAATAAGAAATGTTAGAAAATAAATAAAAGTGTTAAAAAAAGTTAAAGAAGTGTTAAAAATGCTAAAGGGTTGCTAGGGAGTCGCCACCTAATTAGTTTGGGTGAATTAGGACACCTAAATGTTTAACTAGTTTAAAGTAAAACATTAACTCCATTTTAATGGTCTGCTAAACTTAATGAGATTCCGGGTAAGGGTTCTTTATTAATCTAGAGGGAAGGGGTTAGGCACCCTCTAAGATCCGCTAACTTGCGGTTGTCCTGCCAAACCTAGGGTTAATTATTTATGTCAAGAAAGCAATGCATTTTTGAAAAGTATTTAAGTAAAAATATAGGAAGTCTTCTTGTTAACATAAAATGTGAGATTAAAATATATAAAGCTAGTTCTAATTAAAACCTATATTATTATATGCAAAGATGATTTATACTTTTATTAGCATATCATAGTATGTCAAATGTTTAGGAGGTTTTTAGTAAAAGAAATAGCTTTTATGTAAGTGTTAATGAGAGTCTATAACAAAATGAATTGGAAATCTAGTAATAAAATGCTAGCGGTGAATAGTTAAGAGGATAAATAAAATTTAATGGCTTAGTATGACTTAAGCAATATGTAGTGAGTTTAAAGTAATTAACCTAAAGAGAATGGATTTCTAATCTAAAGGTTCAGGGTTTAGATATTCTAATTATTCTATTAATTAATGTAGCGTTAGACAAATAATTTACAATAAATAAATGAATGGGGGCGGGGTAGGAAAATAAATAAAGAAGATGACTCGAAGGATGGCGATGTCTTTTCACGATAGTTTTGGAATTAGATGCGGATAGAGAAATGTACATAGATGCGGGTGTTAATTCGCCACGATGAGTCTCGCCGTGAGACTCCTTGTTGCTCCGGTGCGTTTCATGTAAATAAAGAAAAGATAAGGATTAGTACATGTCCAAATTTATTCAAATAACATGCAAGCATTTAATGCGATGTTTAATCTACGTGAATATGGGAACCAACAGAGGGCAAAATAAATGATAATGTACAAGTATACAGACAACGCAAATCATCTTCCAATACATATAGTTCAGAACTTAGGTCTACTGTTATAGAAAACAGACAAGACATCAGGTGACAATATAAAATGGGAATAGCGTGGCGGTGATAAAAGAAATAAGGCGGGCGGTATGTAGGCGGATGGCGGATGGCGGATAGGCGAAAAAGCGACAAAGCGGCAACAAACTTAATCAATAAGTGAGCATAATGCATCTCAAGCCCAATATCCATAAAAACAGTGAGGATCGATGGCGTGCGAGGGGCGAAATAAGCCTCGAAGAGGAGAAAGGGATACTTAGACAATAATGGGTGATTTACCAAGCATGCTAGACCTTTGACAACCAAATAGGCCAATTTATTAACACGCGTACGTGAAGACCGCAACGATGTATACAGTTAGTATACCCTGTGTTTCTCAGGATATATCATCTCAAGCCCAACCAAACCAGTGGCAAGTACAGCATTCACAAATATATATCTCGGATAAACAGACAGAATAAACTAGCACATATGGAGGCTAAGATTTGACATTAGATATGTAGGATGCGCTTGAACGGAGTAAGCACCGTGATTTATAGGTTATGTATTGAACCTCTTATCTTTGCTTTTATAGCATGAACTGCATTTAACTTGATATGGTGTAAATGGTTTCAAGCGGACATAGGAAGCTAGTATGTCTTTCTTTATGACAAAGAGGTTGAGAATACTATACTATATAAAAGACAAATGTAACTTGAGCATATAGATACAAACACATGACCAGTTATAACGAACATGAGGACTATACACACGAAGGTTCATTCAAAATTCATGTCAAGATTATGCTTAATACCCTGGGTTTCACTAGATATTGAACTTAACATGCCACCATAGGGTCTTTAACACTTGAGATAAAGCGAGCGAGCATGCAACTAATTAAGGACACAAGTATGAAAATAAATAGCAACACATTCAACGTGGCATTTAGACTACTTGAATATCGAGATTTCTAAGCAAAGATACATGCGATTTTATTGACTCTTTAACAACTTTTAGAGGCGTGAAGAAGATATCGAAATATAGACAAGAAGGGATAGTTATTCCTAAGGACACTATTTTGGATATAGAATATCACGGCACTTAACTCGGACATTTAAATCATAATAGACATAGTAATACGGTATTGGACACACAATGGCAAAGATAAATGCATTTTTGAGAAGCGACAAAGGCGTCGTGCTTAGCGATCCAACATATATGTACAAGACATATGGTCTTGATCATCACACCCAACAAGCGAGAATCAATACATGATGAGATAATATCAACAAATACGATCGAGGCATATAACGAAAAACACATGAATTCACATGAAGCCAAAATTCGACAGAAGCGAGTTTACCTTCTCGGCGCGGCGACAGGCGTATCAAGTCGTCGGTCAATCGACGGGTTTTGGGTTTGCGATGCGAATGAAAGGGCAAGGTTTGTTTTTCTTGATTTTCTTGGGATTGGAGTAAGCGAGACTCGAAAATACCTATTCGTGCTATGCTAGTGGTGCAGGTTGTCGATTCTTTGGACCTCACAACTTCCATGCACATCGACTATTGCTATTGAACTCCACCTGCGCTCTGTGTTCATTTGCTGCGAGAGTGTCCTCGTCGATGCTATGGGTCTCACAATGTCTTCTCCTCCATTTTTGAATGCCTTTTCAGTGCGTGGAGATGGGTTTATATAGCCTCGATGTCGGTTCCCGATTAGGTAAGTAGTAAAGTGATTAATGCGATTTGGGTCTTGATTTTAGAGCGATTTTAAGGAGATTTGGTGCGATTAGGTGTTTATATGGTAAGGTATCGTTGGATGCGGGTGCATGGGTAAGGAAAGCTGGCTAGGGTGCTTGGGTAAAGGAAAGCTCCCGGATTCTCCGTGAGAATCTGAAATTCTTGGTGTTGCGATGGGGAGGAAGAGGCGAGGTCTGTGATCGATTTCGTGGTTTAGGTTAGAGTGCGTTTAAAAGTGCCTTTAGGTTTTGTTGAGGAGATCGTGATGGGCGAGGAATGGATAGGGTGATAAGTTAAAGGGGTATTGAGGCTGAATAAAGGGAAAGGCGTGGGCTGCAGTGCGGTCGACGGGATTTGGGCCACGGAGTCACGGTTTGAAATTTGGGTAGAAATAGGTTATTTAATTCTAGGAGTTTAATTAGTTTTAGGCTAGTTAATTAATTAGCTAATTAATTCTAGGCAAGTGTATTAATTAATTAGTGATATAAATTAACAAATGTGATTAAATTACTTAGGTGCTTTATCAATCTAATTGTTATAATAAATGCGGGCGTGTCATTTAATTAATGCTTAATATTTTAGAATGCGGCGCTATTATTAAATTACTTATTTATGCATGTATTAATGTATTATTGTTGCATTTTATTATTTTAAAATTATTAAAATTATTGTTGAAAATTAGTGTAATTTTATAGTTAATGACTGGACGAGAGGGTCAAAATTGGGTGTCAACAACTTACACAGATGCAGACTGGGCAGGTTATCCGGACACCATACGCTCCACCTCCGGTTATTGTGTCTTCCTCGGTGACAATTTAATCTCAAGTGTTGAAGCTGAATACCGTGTTGTTGCCAACGCTGTGTCTTAATCACGTTGGATTGGAAATCTGTTACTCGAGCTTCATTGCCCTATTCCAACAGCCACACTAGTATAATATGATAATGTTAGTGCTATCTATCTCTCAGAAAATTCAATCAATCATCAACACACTAAACATATTGAGTTATATATCTATTTTGTTCGTGAGAAGGTGGTTCACAGTCAAGTGCGAGTGTTACGTCCAACACGTCATTAAATCGCAGATATTTTCACAAAAGAACTTTTGCTGATATTATTTGAAGATTTTCGAGACATTCGTTGCCCTCCAGCTTCGACTGCGAGGGAATGTTAGAATAATATCATTAATATTATTTGGTAGAATATTACTAGTGACATTATTATTAATGTAGTATCATTGTATATATAGTAAGTAGTAAAATGATTATTAGAAGGATTATTAGAAATTAGTAATTAGAAAGATTAGTAGGGATTATAATCAATTAGAAAAATTAGAGGCTTGATTTCTTCTAATCATTAATAGTATATGTGTATATATTTTGTCCTATATGAAAGAATTCAGGGAGGAAAATATTTTTAGTTAATTGATTATAATACCAACTCGTTCATTAATTTCACATACCAACTCGTTCATTAATAGCACGGTGCACATACCAACTCGTTCATTAATTTCACATTTAATTTACGAAAGCAAAGTAAATAAATGTCTTGAATTGGAATTTGTCTACATAATAATTTTTGACTTATTTTAACTTAAATATTAATTTTTTTATTTATTTAACTTAAATAATATAAAAATATTTTAGTTTAAAAACACCTAAAATAAGCGAAGCCAAATGGGCTCTTGAGTCCGTTTGGATGAGCTTAAAAAAATGACTTTTATATATAAAGTGTTTTTAGAATTTTTAAGTGTTGAAAGTTATTTTTATAAATAAAACAGTTGAATGTTTGAATAAAAGTGCTTATTGATGAGAGGATAGTGTAGGAATTAGAATAAAATATAAGAAATACAAAAATAATTTTATTGGTCAACAAAAAAGACTTTTAAATCTAAAAGAAAAGTCAGGAATCCAACTTCTCATAAATGTCAGCTGTTTAAGTTTGAATCCCAAAACACTAAAATAAGCTAAAAAAGGCATCCAAACGGGCTCCTTGTCTTATGGCTTACCGCCTCGCCGCATCGATATTGTTCTTTCAAAAATATCTAATCATCAAATCACCACCATTGATCTCATCAAATCTGAACCGTCTATTACTCTTCCTCCTCACATTCATTCATTAGTACTATTCTCTTTCTCCCACTCCCAAACACATACATAGTCAAAATTTAGTGAGAGCAGAGATCTATATGGATTCAGATGAAGGAAAGTTGTTTATTGGTGGAATATCATGGGAAACATCAGAGGAGAAGCTGAAGGAGTATTTTCAAGGGTATGGTGATGTCTTACAAACTGTAGTGATGAGAGATAAGATTACTGGAAAGCCTAGAGGATTTGGATTTGTTATATTTGCAGATCCTAGTATACTTGATAGGGTTCTTCAAGACACTCATGTAATTGATGGTCGTACGGTGAGAATTTTGCTTTCATGCTTTATATGTGTTTTTTTCTTGGTGTAGTTTATTCTGTTTTTTTGAGGTTTTGGTTAAGGCTGCGTACACTAGACCGGACCTTACGCATAGCGAGAGTTTAGTGCACCAGACTAATTTTTTTTATGTTGATAGAGTGCAGGTTGGTTTATTTAGTCATTATGGCCTTTTTACTATTGAGATTGAGAATAGACAGTCGAAACTCTTTTTTATAGCCATGGTTCCGGGCCACCTTGCGCATACCTTACACCTTCCACCAGCAACATGTCCATCAAGGCTAGAACATATGGAAAGAAATCACCCGAGATCACATGATTCTCAACCATAAGTTCTGCAGTGATGCTGATTAGAGCAAAAATTTGGTGGTTAATGTAGGTTGATGTTCCCTTCGTTCTAGATTAGAGGACTATATATACAATGTGGTGAATAGAGTTGTAAATTTGTAAGATTCTCGAATTAAATTACTTGTTATACAGTGGGTGGACTTGCTTGGGATCGATGCGTAGTAGTGGCAGTAGTAGTTGTTGTTGTACTACAATTTCTTGCTTCTGCTGTATAGGGGTCACTTTTGCATAATCGCATAATTTTGAAATTTGAATAAACTCATTTTGCATAAGCGCAACAACAACAACAACATATCTAGTGTAATCCCACAGGTGGGGTCTGAGGAGGGTAGAGGTGTAATCCCACAGGTGGGGTCTGAGGAGGGTAGAGTCAAGAGTGTACGCAGACCTTACCCCTACCTCGTGGAGGAAGATTTTGCATAAGCACATAAAGATATATTCTTTTCAATGTCTTCGACATCGTCATGGTGTGATGGTGATGCAATGATTTCTGGCTTGTTGAGAAAAATGTCCTAAAATGTGGCGCATAGAGTAGTAAATATTAAGATATTCATATTAGGTTACATGTTATGCAGTGTGTGGACTTATAGATAGAGATAAGTTTTTCTTCTTTCTGTTGATAAGGCGCGGGCAGGTTTATTTTAGTCCTAGTAATGTCCTCTTTTAGTATTAATAATAGTGAGAATATATAGTGGTTTGTTCACAATGAGTGCTGCAGTACTGAAATTAAGCAGGTAACTGATTAGAGCACTATGATGTGGTTTATTTTAGGTTAATGTGCACTTCGTTTCTAGATTAGAGCATTATTTGCTCTAAACATTTTAGTGACTTAATAGTGCATTTGAAACTTGAATCACCCCTTTGTTGCTAATTGCACACCTAATGGAAACTTGCCTGTGATAATGTCTTACTAGTGTCTTTTACAGTTCTGTGTTCTTATAGTGTGTTGTGTTGTCGTGCTGCCGCTTGGGTAAAGGTGCCTTCTATTCTGTTGTTTTTTCCAGACCTGTTGTTTCATCTATACTTTCAGGATGTTATAAGTATGACGCTTGCAGGTTTAACGAGAAAATGACAAAAATAGTCCCTTGTGTTTGAGGGTAGATTGGAAACAGTCCCTTTAGTATGCACTTAACAGTTTTGGACCTTTAAGTTCGCCAAAAGATCAAATTTTTAGTCTCCGTCAAATATTTACCGAACTTTGTCTATTAGATATGATGGGAACTATGAAAAAAAAGAAATTAGCGGGAACTCACATTTAGAGTTCGGCGCAACCTTTTGAGGTGTAGTTTTTGCTATTATTCATATCTTTTGTAGTGTCTAGTGCAGTTTTTTGTGTTGCATATTTCAGGATTTAGTGCAACTTTGTTGTGTTTATGGTTAGTCCCCCCCACCCCCCCACCCCCCCCCCCCACTATTTCCGTCAAATCTAATGGACGTAAATTGTTAAATATTTGACGGAGATTAAAAGTGTTATCTTTTGGCAAACTTTAGGGATCAAAACTGTTAAGTGCATACTTTAGGGATTTTACCTCAAACATAAGGGATGTCATTTTCTCCTTTTCTGTACACACCAAATGGATAAGTCCTGTGATAATGTCTTGTAACAAAATCTGTCCTTTGAGTCTATCTTGCTTGTTTGTGAATTTTTTCTTCTTATGACATTTTTTTCGGTATAGGTTGAGGCTAAGAGGGCCTTGTCCAGAGAGGAACAACAACAGGGTCCAAAATCTGGAAATATGAGTAGTGGTAGAAGTTTTGGAGGTGGCGGTGGAAATAACAGGACCAAGAAAATATTTGTTGGGGGATTACCTCCCACTCTTACCGAGGATGGCTTCCGAACTTACTTTGAAACTTACGGTAGTATCACCGATGTAGCAATTATGCATGATCAACAAACCAACCGACCTCGTGGTTTTGGCTTCATTTCATTCGATTCTGAAGATGCAGTAGATAGGGTTTTACACAAGACATATCATGATCTAAGTGGGAAACAAGTTGAAGTAAAACGTGCTCTTCCTAAAGATTCTAATTCTGGTTTTGGTGGTCGTTCCACGGGTGACAATCCGAGTTCTTATGATAGAATGGATACCAACAGATACATGCAGTCACAAAACACTGGAGGTGGTGGGTACCCACCTTATGGTTCCTCTGGATATGGTGGGGCCCACCCAGGTTATGGTTACGGATCGTCCAATAATGGCATGGGTGGTTATGGTGGCTATGGAAGTTACGGTGGAGCCATCAATCCTGGATATGGTGGTCCCACAGTTGCTGCCTTCGGAAATCCAAACGTGCCAGCTGGCGGACCAAGAACCTCGTGGGGCTCTCAGGTTCCTTCTGGATATGGGAATTTGGGCTATGGTGGTGGAGGTGGGCCTGCTAATGGAGGATCTGCCGGTCAGTCTCAAACTGGAGCCACGGGATATGGAAATCAAGGTTATGGTGGTTATGGTGGAAGTGATAGTGCTTATGGAGGTGGTCCATCGGGAGACGTGCAATCAGGTGCTGGGGGTTACATGGGCAGTGGCTATGGCGATGCTAGTGGAAACTCTAGCTATGGAAATTCACAAGGTTCTGGTAATTATGGTGCTCAGCAAAGTGGAGGCCAAGTCGGCTATGGTGGTGCTCCAAGTCGGCATGCTTAAAGCACTGATCATAGTGCTTGCATTTTCGTAGTTTGCAGTTCTTATTTTCTAGTTTACAATAAGTAATTGTCAGTAGTATATTGCCTATTTCGTAATATTGTCTGTTAACTGTAGTTTTAATTTGGCTTGCTTATTGTTGTTTTACTAGCTATCTAATGCATCTCCTTTCTTTGCCTGCTATGTCAAGCTTATGTGAGTTAGCTTTTGATTGTGTCGTTTGGTTGTGAATTTAGTTTTTGACTGCTTTAACCCATTTCTGCCTTCCCAAGCAGGATTGGTGCTAGTTTCTCGTCACTTTAAAAATAGTAGTTAGAAGAGAAATGAACTCTTTTTACTCCCACTTAGTTGAGGCTTCTTGTTGGTAGTACAGCTGTAGCCGATCTGGGTAGATCACTTGTAATGGATAGCAATAATAGTAGTGGTAGTTAAGTTTTGGAGAATTTGACATAACAATTTCCCCCTGTATTTGACCTTGTGTTGTACAGGAGGAGATGCCCGAGTACTAAAGTCTGATGACATCCCATTCCGTCAAATCCGACCCTGGTTCTGGGGATTGTGTTTAGTGTGCAAAGGCACTTACCTCGGAATTTGGCTCACAGTGAAGAAGGGGAAGGCGAATCAGCTGCTTGTAAGTTGTGCACTGAGATTTTTTGCGGTATGAAGACTAACAGCAGTCCGTGTATGGTATGTGTTGTGACCAGCTGTTGTTTAGCCGTACCGTGATTTTGAATATCTAGAAAAAAAATCTTTAGGTTTTTGGTGTTATTCAATGGATTCTTTCTGGAGATGGTTACACAATAACATGGTTTAGGCCACTTCACTAGTCTAGAATGATTTGACTTACTAGTTTCTACCATATTTTTCTTGTTAACGCCTATTTAACAGTAGGAAATCTTACTAGTATATTGCCTTCGTATAGAACTCAATTCTGCATTGCTTGTTGTACTCGTAGAGATTGCCTTTTCACGTGCTTTTCAAGTTATTTGGTTGGTCCGGTCTCTACTGTCCTCTTTGAGCAAGGCATATTTGTTGTTAGGCCGAGGAAAGTTGCACGTTTCTTCGGCCTTCATCTTGACTAGGAAACATTTTTGGGTCCTTTCACTTTCTTTGCAACTTTCCTCGATCTTCATCTGGACTAGGAAGCATTTTTGGGCACTTTCTTTTGCTTTGACGTACATTCTTTTAGTCTGTTAGTAATGAAAAACCACCTCCACGGCTTTTTTCAAGGGGCAATATTTTCTTACTATCAAATTTATCTTATCTTGATAGTTTTCTTTTGCCTCGAGCATAATATAACCAGTTACTAGTGTATACTGTATAGTGGTCTGCCACATACATTTGAGTTGCAACAGATTTCTGTAGAGCAACTTGGCTGGTAACTGCAGGATCTTGTTTAAGATGGTTCGGAAGGTTCTCCAAGATTGGCATTGGATCTTTTTTAAGATGCGTATTATTAAAAACTGTTAAGAGTCTCATATCGGATATGGAATGAGAACATGAACTCCTTATAATGCTTAAATAATCCTCACCATATAAGCTAGCTTTTGGGGTTGAGTTAGGCTCAAGATCCATTCTTTACATGGTATCAGACTCATTCCAATTCTTTGTTCACCGATGTTGAGCCCCCAAATTATATTATCCACGCTCCAGTGAACAAGGTCTGAACGTGCGGAAGAGTGTTAAGTGAACTCATTATATGAAATTGAACAATGCTCACCTACAAGCTAGTTTTTGGAGTTGAGTTAGGCCAAAGATCCATTTTTTACCAGAACTAACCTCTAACCCTGTGAAAGTCGGGGAGATTTCATCATATGGTGGTAGGTGGCCAATATGTCCTTTGAAGTGCAAGGTTTGAAGTAGTTTACACCGTAAGGATTCTTGTATAACCAAATGCCTTTCCTCTGAGTAGCAATTCAAACCAATAATATCAATGGAAGCACAAAGCCATTTGTTTGAAATAGTTTGCATGTACTTGGTAATTGACTAGAAGTCCTCAAAATTCCCTTCCACCTTTACAGTCAAGTACAGGAGCTTCAGAAATTCATAGACATCGTTAACTTTGTACACACTTGTATTGAAGTTCTCGAGGGTTTCAAGTTCCTTCAAGCTATCTAATCACAACTTTTTTCCTTCTCTCTGAGTCCGAAACTTCTATAGAAGATATAAATGTTTTAATTTCCTCATCTTCCATAGCACGTCTGCAACTATAATTTCTGTTGATTCATTCACTCTGAGATCAAGTACTTGTAAGTGCACCAACTTGCCAATAGACGATGGTAACTCCTCCAGGATCAGGACACACCCTTTGAGACTCAGATACCTCAAGAGCACCAGATTAGATATATCCACAGGTAGTTTCTTACCTTGAAAATCAATCCTATCAAAGTCAAGAATCCTGAGAACTTTCTCTTCTTGCAACTCTACGATGTTAATATGTGCCAATTCGTCTACATATCGTTCTGTCTGGTCCATCAACTAAATATTGTGCAAAATATAAATCTGTCAAATGTCATATAGGAGTGAAAAATATAACAAAAGGTGTTTAAATACATGAAAATTAACATATACCTTCCACTTAAACTACCAACGTTCACCTTTTTTATTACAGAATGAGATTAAGGTTTCGTGGACCATTATTGAATACTTTTACACAATCAAACTAACAAAAATGTCTTCTGTCCTCCTTTCTTGAGATGTCATGTCATAGACAGAAATAAATGCGGAAGAGTGTTAGATATACATACAATATATACGTAATACACGATATACATGTATATTGTATGTATATTAAATGTCACGGCCCAATATTGTATGTCTCGGTCTCGGCCCACCCGTGTTGATGTATTGTAATATTGTAGTATAATTAGTCTTGTGCTCTTACCATAATTGTATAGTTAGTCTCCAAATAGAATAGAGTTTTAGGAGTAGAATAGAAAAATATTTTTCTATTATGAAAATATGTAAATTGTATATATATCTCTTTCATTAATGAAAATAATTAAGGGGATTATTATTTCATTATAGATAGTCAGATCTTATTTTAATTTATTAATTTGCAACGTACTTTAGAATATGAAAACAAGTATTACTACAAACAAAAGCACTATCAACAATTCAACATCATACATTAAAACTTAAGGTTAGATTCTTACAATTTTGTTTAATAAAATTATATCGTAGTATACATTTAAAGAAATAAATCACAGTAGTATACTATCATTGTGTATTTGTGTAGTGACTTATTATGTACGTATCTGCTATTATTGTGCATTTGTGTAGTGACTATCAATGATAATGAATTTTGCGCAGGCAACTTCACTAGCTTAAGATATGTATTCTACTGACAGATTGTTCCCGGGTGATCACCAGTATTTTGCTACCTTTGTTGCCTCGTGGCAATGTTACACGCACGCTTCTCCGTGTAAACATGTATATTATAGAAATAATTGTATCTCTGCCCATAATTAGAATATTTTTATATATTGTGTAAATATAATTATGGTAAGATTAGGATTCCTCTTTTGTATAAGTTTAGGATTCCTATTGTATAAAGGATGAACATTGTACTCTATATATACTTTGATATTAATGAAACTCCCAAGGGAGATTAATATCATCTTACATGGTATCAAGATCCTAAAACAAAAATCCTAGAATTTTCTTTCAAAGCAGCCGCCGAAACCCTCCCCCCTCCCTCGGGATTCTCGCTGCGGTGCTACCCCCTCCCCTACCCAATTTTTTTGATTTTTCTCTCATTTCATCTCTTCTCTAAATGGCTATTGAGGATTCTTTCAATATTTATGATGTTTCAACCTCCACCAATCCCACCACCATGTTATCATCCTATTTTCATCCCGCTCTAACTGTTACCAATATCAAGAACTCTATTCACATTCTTCTTGATCAAGAAAACCGTCAGTATTCTCCTTGGATTGAACTGTTTCGTAATTATGCATGTCTCTATAATGTGCTTGATCATATCGATGATACTATTCCGCGCCCTCCGGAGGTTGATGAGTCTACTTGGCGTCGTCTAGACGTCGACGTCAAACAGTGAATTTATGGTAGTATTTCTCAGGATCTTCTGGCGCCACAGCCTTTGAGTTATGAAACCGCTTGGAGGAAATTTTCCAAGATAACAAGCACACTCGTGCAGTGTATTTGGAGGAACAGTTTAACAATACACGCCTTGAAAATTTCTCCAACATGACTAAGTATTGCAGACAATTGAAACTCCTGACATATCTACTCTCCAACATTGACACGCCTGTCTCGGACACTAAATTGGTGTTACAATTGATTGCAGGTCTCCCCAAAGGTGACTATGATATGTTAGCCGCCATAATTCAATAGGCAGATCCGCTTCCCAATTTTAACAAAGCTCGCTCGAAGTTGTTGCTCGAAGAAACTCGACGTGCTAAGCAGGATGAGCACAATCAGAAGGCGTTAGCTGTCGAAACCCGCCCTCACGATCCAACGCCCCCAGAAAACTCTCAACCGCAGCAGGGACGCGGTGGCAAGGGTCATGGCAGAGAAAGTCGCGATCGTGGCAGGGATCGCGACACAGAATCAGCAAAGAACACCAAAATCCGCAGACCGCTTCGGCGCCAAAGAATATCCATACAGCCGCGACCGCTGCCGTTTCAGATGCAACAACCTTTCACCAATTCTCTCATCACGGTGTGTTGGGCCCTGCTCCACCGACAAGTCCAAAGACCAGCACTCCATCGCCATGCATAGCCGCCAAACTTTATCCAAAGATGACACCCATTGAGTTAGGTCAGACCTTCAACAGTCTCAACATGCAATAGCCTGACAACAACTGATACATGGACTCCGGAGCCACATCTCACCTCACCCGGACTGCAGGTAATATTTCCAAACTATTTGATTTAAAACATCCTCAATTTGTGACAGTTGGTAGTGGTCACCGCATTCCAGTAAGGGGTTTTGGTACATCCTACACACCACCTTCTCATCCATTCCCCCTTAAAAATACCCTATATGCCCCACATATGATTAAAAATCTAATCTCTATCCGCAAATTCACTCGTAATAACTCTGTCTCTGTTGATTTTGACCCTTTTTGTTTCACTGTGAAGGATCTTCATACGGGGACACCTCTTACCAGATGCAATAGCACGGGGGATCTATATTCATTCACTCCCACCACCGCTTCCAGATCTAGCTCTCCCGTCTCTCTAGCGGTCATTTCTTCTTCAACATGACATAATAGGCTTGGTCATCCAGGAGCTCAAGTTTTTAGTTTTCTTAGAGACAATAATTTCATTACTTGTAATGGGAAACTTGCCCAAAATTGCGTTTCTTGTTCTTTAGGCAAACATACTCGTCTTCCATTTAAATCATCTACTAGTGTTACTTTTGCACCTTTTGATATTATACATGCCGATTTATGAACATCACATGTTGTTAGTTCTTTCGGTCATAAATACTATCTATCTTACTAGATGATTTTTATCACTTTGTTTGGTTGTATCCTCTCAAATTTAAATCGAAAGTGTGTCAAATTTCTTGAGTTTCGAAAATTCATTCAAACACAGTTTGAAAAAGACATATAATCTTTTTAGTGCGATAATAGTCGTGAATTCAATAACTCTATGTTTCACCGGTTTTGTACCAATAATGGCATGGTCTTTCGCTTCTCCTGCCCCCCACATCCTCACAAAACGGTAAAGCTGAAAGAATCATCCGTACCATTAACAATATGATTCGCACTCTTTACCTCCATCTATCTGTGTCTATGTTGCTAAAATGTCTGAATACGTTCTAAATATTCTCACAACTAGCACCCTTCATAATATGACCCCTACCGAAATTCTCTATCATAGAGTCCCTTCTTATGATCATCTCCGAATATTTAGTTGTCTATGTTATCCTAACCTTGCCTCTACTGCCCCTCACAAACTAGCCCCCGATCCACTCCTTGTGTCTACCTAGGCTTTCCGCCGAACCATAGGGGTTATCTATACTATGAATTGTCCTCTCGTCAGATTCACATATCTCGTCACGTCACATTCGACGAGACTATATTTCCGTTTTTGAATCTTAAAAAGTTCCAAAAATCGGATTACTCTTTTCTTGACGAGCCTGTCATCTCTCTCATCATCCTAAGTCAACTAGAGTATAGCAGTTCTTCTTCAGCGTCAACTCCGCGACGCCAAAACTCCTGCGAACAGGTCATTGATTCACCGTCGACAGCGCCGCGGCCAAGTGCTGAGGCGCCACGATGCCAAAACATTAGAGAGGTCTGTCAGTCCTCCAGCGCCGCGACACTTGATCACGGCGCCACATCGCCGCCGACGGTTCCCTCCAGCACCGCGGTGCCTACTCCGACGTCTGTCCCTCCTTCTCCATATCCAACAAATCCCTCCGCCTTGGAACCTCCTACTATCTCCACTCACCAAATGGAAAATCGTGCAAAACATGGAATCTTCAAACCCAAAGTCCAATTTAACTTGTCTGCCAAAACCATTTCACCAATTCCCAAGAACCCTATATTGGTCAAACAAGACCCTAATTGGAATGCGTCTATGACTGAGGAATTCAATGCTTTAACTAAGTAGCACAGACCTGAGGGGGTGAATGTGATTCGTTGTCTGTGGCTATTTCGTCACAAATTCAGAGATAGTGGAGATCTTGAGAGGTATAAGACAAGACTTGTGGCTAATGGCACAAATCAGCATGAGGGCATTGATTGTGGTGAGACCTTCAGCCCGGTTGTCAAACCGGCTACCATCCGCACAGTTTTGAGTATTGCCATGGGCAAACACTGGCCGATCCATCTGCTTGATGTGAAGAATGCATTCTTACATGGGGATCTGAGAGAGACAGTCTATATGCATCAGCCGCCAGGATTTACTCATCCAACAGTTCTTCACTATGTGTGCCGTCTCCGTAAGTTACTATATGACCTGAAACAGGCCCTCCGTGCGTGGTACAATCGTTTTTCCATGTATATCTTGCAGATTGGGTTTGTATGCAGCAAGAGTGATACATCACTTTTCATTTTTCATCGAGGTAGTAGCACTGTTTATTTATTACTTTACGTGAATGATATTGTTCTTACTGCCTCCTCCGACGGATTGAAAAATGAGATTATTGCCTTGCTTAAGTCCGAATTTGCAATGACTGATTTTGGGAAGCTAAGTTATTTTTTAGGGATATCAATGACCAGGTCTGCCAATCATATGTTCTTGTATCAACGTAAGTATGCAGAAGAGATTGTGTACAGGGCTAAGATGGCAAACTGCAAACAGGTGCCTACTCCAGTTGATTCTAAATCTAAGCTCAGTGCCATGGATGGTGCTCCAGTCTCTGATCCTACTCTGTATAGGAGCCTTGCAGGTGCACTTCAGTATCTCACCTTCACCAGGACAGACATAGCTTATGCTGTTCAGCAGGTTTGCTTATTCATGCATGCCCCCAAGGAGTCTAATTTCACTGCTCTTAAGCGTATCATTCGATACATTAAGGGAACTCTTGATTATGGTTTGCACCTATACCCTCTGCTCCAAACAGGTTGCTTTCATATACGGATGCAGATTGGGCAGGGTGTCAGGACACGCGACGCTCCACCTCCGGCTTTTGTGTTTTTTAAGGGATAATCTGATTTCTTGGTCTGCCAAGCGACATGCTACCCTATCTCGCTCCAGTGCCGAGGCTGAGTACAGAGGCGTTGCAAATGTAGTAGCTGAGATTTGTTAGATCAGAAATTTACTGTTAGAACTTCAGTGTCCTTTGTGTCAGGCATCTATTGTGTATTGTGGTAACATCTCTGCCATCAATTTGTCTCATAATCCGGTTCAACATCAGCGAACCAAGCACATTGAGATAGACCTACACTTTGTTCGTGAGAAAGTTGCACTAGACCATGTCAGAGTGTTACATGTTCCATCATCCTATCAGTATGCATATATATTTACCAAAGGACTTTCCGCATGCTTATTTCTTGACTTGAGATCCAGTCTCGTCAGGCCTCCTCCCGCCCGAGGGTGTGTAAACATGTATATTATAGAAACAACTGTATCCCTACCCATAATTAGAATATTTCCATATATTGTGTAAATATAATTATGGTAAGACTAGGATTCCTCTTTTGTATAGGTTTATGATTCCTATTGTATAAAGGATGAACATTGTACTCTATATATACTTTGATATTAATGAAAGACTCCCCAAGGGAGATTAATATCATCTTACACTCCAAGCTTTAGTAGATGAATCATCTAGGACAATTAAGCTCTTATGCGATTTAAGTCTATCGCCAATCTCTTTAACCAATTGTTCTTCTATGTTGGTCATTGTTAAAGCATATGGTCCAACCCATATGCTGTAGCCAACCGACGAGGCAGTGGTCCATTCAGCCGTGTGGGGCCTGTCCCTTTTTCTTTGTATATTTGGTGAGACTTAGGTTGTACCTTAATTAGTAGTGTAATATTACCATAATTATAAAGTTAGTATTCTTATAGAATAAGGATTCCTAGGTAGAATAGGAAGAAGATCTTCCTTGTAACTTGTATATATATGTCTTTCATTAATAAGAATAATCAAGAGATTATTTATTTCATGGTATCAAGAGTCTAGGTTCTCTTTACCCTGCTTCCGCTCCTAAAAAATCTTCTTCTTTTTCTCGAAATTTTGCTCTATATTCTCGATTTTTTTGTGTTCTTCCACTTTCACAAAAACCGAGTATCTTCTCTTCCAAAAACTTTTTTCACAAATTCCCTTCTCTGAATCTTGTTGTTCTATTCCCTATGACTAATAAGAACACTTATAACCCTGCCCTCACAATTTCTAATATCAAGAGCGTTCTTGACCTAGAAAACATTCAATATGGGACGTGGACGGAATTATTTAAGATTCATTCTTTGGCACATAAAGTCCTCCACCATATCATTCCTCCAACTCCTCCAAAGGGGGGGGGGGGTGATACGGCATCTACTTCTACGACGATTGTGCCCACTAAAGAGGCAGATCCAGAATTATGGGTCATGCTTGATGCCAATGTTCTTTAGTGGATTTATGACATTATCTCCTTGGACATGTTACAGACGATTATGGAACCAAATTCCACAGCTATGACGGTGTGGGATCGATTGCGCGACATATTTCAAGATAACAGTCATTCTCGAATTGTTATCCTTGAGTAGGAATTCTTCCAAGTGGCTATGGCGAGTTTTTCCAACGTTTTTTATTATTGAAAACGCCTCAAGGACTTGGCAAACCAACTCAACAACGTGGGTTCTCCGGTTTCTCAAAGTCGTCTAGTTCTTTAGATGGTTGCAGGCCTGTCAGAGGCCTATAGCGGTGTTGCTTCGGTGATTCATCAGAGTAACCCCCTGCCAGGGTTTTATCAAGCTCGTTCTGTGCTTACTTTGGAGGAAGGCGGATTGGCTAAGAACGTGGCGATTAGGGCCAGCCCTATCGTCATGATGACTGCTTCCAATTTACTCCTTCCAATCCAGCCAACATGACTCAAAATCACAACAACGGGGGTGGTAAGAAGGGCCAAAATCGGAAGAATAATGTTAAGAATCGTGGCGGCAACAACTGAGGCAACCGCCAAGAATATCGCGATCCTCGAGGCCACAGGACCCCGACAGTGGCAGTGGTCCCGGTGCCTCACAAAGACCGCTGTTCCACTCTACAAAGACCGCGGCGCAGCCTTACATTGTCGCGACTCAGCCTTACATCGCCACGCCGCGCCGCGCCCGCCTTCTTCCCGCCTGCATCTGTGGTTCGCATCACCATGGGCAACCCCAACAGTCCAGTATACTTGGGCCTCGCCCCCATCAGGCCCACCACGCAGTAGGGCCCACCCAGACCGACATTGAAGCAGCGATGCATACGTTTGGCTTAACTCAACCGGACCCAATATGGTACATGGACACGACGCCACTACCCATATGACATCCGATCAAGGTACTCTCTCGTCTTATTCCTATTTGATCACTAATCGTGGTATAACTGTTGGTAATGACAATTCTATTCCAATTAAGTGTTATGGTCATAAAACGTTGTCCCCTCCTCATCCACCCCCTGTCCTGAAATATAACCTTCATGCCCCAAAATTGATTAAGAATTTGGTGTCTGTCCGTAAATTCACCACTGGTAATTGAGTTTCTATTAATTTTGATCCGTTTGGGTTTTCTGTGAAGGATTTCAAAATGGGGAGTCATCTCATGAGATGTAACAGTAGGGGTGATCTTTATCCAATCACTCCAAGTCTCAACATCTCGCGTCAAGCTATGTCATCCACTTTTGCAGCTCTTGCTCCTTCCTTGTGGCATGCTCGTCTAGGTCATCCAGGATCGTCTATTTTATCTTCTTTAGATAGACATAAGTTTATTTCTTGTAAGGGTACGCTAGTACTCCACTTTTTCAATCCTGTGCTTTGAGAAAAATTATTAAGTTGCCATTTGTAGCGTCGAATTCTACTACTTCAATGCCATTTGATATTATTCATAGTGATTTGTGGACATCTCCGGTTCTCAGTTCTATGGGTCATCGTTATTATGTTTTATTCTTAGATGACTATTCTAAATATTTATGGACGTTTTCAATTGCGAAAAAATCTCAAGTTTTTCCATTTTTATAAAATTTAGAGCTTTCATAAGAACACAATTTGAACGGAAAATAAAAAACATTCAATTTGATAATGAGAAAGAGTATGGCAATGGGGAATTAAGGGAGTTTTGTGCTCAAAATGGGATAAATTTTCATTTTTCTTGTCCTCACACATCTTCACAAAATGGAAAAGCTGAGCGAAAAATTCGTATCATTAATAATATTGTCTGCACTTTATTGATTCATTCTTCCGTTCCTCCATTATTTTGGCATCATGCGCTACAAATGGCTACCGATCTACTCAATGTTCTTCCTTCTAAAGGTTTGACATATTCATCCCCTCTCAAAGTCTTATTTCTCCGTTATATTCTCATCTTAGGGTCTTCGGATGCTTATGTTATCCACTGTTTCCATCAACTATAATCAACAAACTTCAGGCACGTTCTACTCCTTATGTATTTTTGGATTTTTCATCAAATCACCGTGGTTATAAATGTTTTGAGTTGTCCTTTAACCGAATCATCATTAGTCGTCATGTTCTCTTTGATGAATCTCAGTTTTCCTTTTCTAAAGTAGAAAACCCCGTGCCTAGTTCTTATGATTTTTTGAATGAGGATATCTCCCCGTATGTTCTACGTCATTTTTCAGATTTGCCCGAAAAAACACCGGCAACATGGCCAGATAGAGCGCATGGCTAAAACTCTGCGAGACAACGCGTGCCGCTTCGACTAATTCCGTAAATTCGAAAATTCCCAAAATTCACCCAATCCAGCCCAGAGTCTTGGTCTGGTCACTCGCAGTCAATGTGGTATTTTTAAATCAAAAAGACATTTCAATTTGAATTCAAATGTGTCACGCCCCGACTTTTCCTAAGTCTTTACTTAGGGCGTGATGGCACCTGAACAATTATTGTCCACCAGGAGCACCATTTAATTCCCTTTATTTAGAAATTTAAACTTATATTCAAATACGGAGCTATTAATAAAAATAACAATAAAGAAATTTGTTTATGACTTTATTGAAAATATAACGCGAGCCCATGCTCGTGCAAATATTATTTCTACATAGACATACTGACAAATATTATTCTAAGTTGGAAGGGAGACCATTCCACACGGGCATTTCCCGAGACATTGGAACTGACATTCTGAACCTGACGAGTACCAAGCCCGAAACAATGAACTTGGTATGACAAGAGGCTGCGGGACGATCGCTAGCCTTGGCGTGGAGCATTTCCTCTATCACGCTTTCCTGAAACATGTTAAATAAAGAGTCAGCCCTACCATCTGGGGCTGAGTGAGAACCTTACCCTGCAATTCAAAGTAACACCACAATATTCCAAGCGCAATCACATTATAACGTAATAAGCATATTGCAAAAACATATCAGGTTACAACATTTTTAAATATGCAACAACCCCTCATAGGAAATTCTCGGTTTAACTAACACTTCAGTTTATCTCGTATTATACGTTAGGACATTCCCCTACATTTCCATATGGTTGTTACATTTATATATTTGTGAACGCGTATTCACTTTTCATATTTATATAAAGGTGAACATGTATTCATCTTTCATATTTGTTGCGGTGTGCAACCCGATCCATTATATTTACATATTTGTGAACACTTATTCACTTTACGTTTTGTTGCGGCGTGCAACCCGATCCATTATGTTTACGTATTCGTGAACGCGTATTCACATTACGTTTTGTTGCGGCGTGCAACCCGACCCATTATATTTACGTATTTGTGAACGCGTATTCACTTTACGTTTTGTTGCGGCGTGCAACCCGACCCATTATATTTACGTATTTGTGAACACGTATTCACTTTACGTTTTGTTGCGGCGTGCAACCCGATCCATTATGTTTACGTATTTGTGAACGCGTATTCACTTTACGTTTTGTTGCGGCGTGCAACCCGATCTATTATATTTACGTATTTGTGAACACGTATTCACTTTACGTTTTGTTGCGGCGTGCAACCCGATCCATTATGTTTACGTATTTGTGAACGCGTATTCACTTTACGTTTTGTTGCGGCGTGCAACCCGATCCATTATATATTTATATATTTATGTGAACACGTATTCACTTTTCATATTTTTCAGAAGATCGAATAAATACTCTTCTCTTTTCTAACATTCTGTCATTCATACTTGTAACGATTATAACTTTTTAACCATAACTCCAACTAAGGTGTTTCTCAAGCGGAAACTAAGGTAAGATGGAGATATTTCACTGTACCAAATTTCATTTAAAACTACTTTGGGTAACTAACACAAATTTATCCTCAAAACAGCCACATGAAATTGGTTTCGGCAGAATTTTTATTAAACATAACTCAATCTTAGAATAGTCATAACTCATAATCTGTAAACCCGTTCAAGCCCCATAAAATCTCAAAACGACGAGAACAGAGATATACACGTCTCCATGTGAACCATCCTTTCATATTCTGTACCATTTGGTACAGTTTTACACTTTTATTCGCTGCCCTTCCTGGATCTCGATAGATCCGAGGCAGAAACTTTAAACAGTGATAACTCTCAATCCGTAAGTCGGATAGACACCAGTAAGGTCTCAAAATGTCTACAACAGAGAGATCTAGAACTTTCGTTTAGCACAAATTTTCATATTACCCACGGATTAGTACAGTTTTACGTTTCAACGTCCTGCCCTTCTGGATTCCGACGAATCCGAGGCAGCAACTTCAAACTACAATAACTCTCAACTCGTAAGTCCGTTTTAACTACTCTTTATCTATATCTGTCCGTAACAGAGAGATTTACAACCATGTAAATTTTCATATAATTCCAATAAGTAAAACTCAATAAAGACAGTCCGTAATTATGCCTTTCCGAATTTCGGCCAAATCTAAGGCAGAAACTTTGAACTATGATAACTTTCAAACCGTATGTCCATTTTACCTCATTTTTGGTTCTATATGATCATAATAGAGAGGTGTACCATTATTCCGAATTTCATCAAATTCTAACAATTATAACTCAGTGAGAACAGTTCGTAAAGTTCATGACGCAACTAGTCGTCTAAACAATCAAAAGTTCAATATTTCTTTTCAACACTCAATTCTTATTCTAACATGTATTGAACTAAAAATAAAGGATGTTACCAAGAATTTCTGAGTGAGAAAACTCACCTTATAAGCGTGAAAAGGATTGTTGTTCGGTTGCTAGAAATGATCACTGCTCCCTAGTATTTCCTGATTCTTATTCTTCTTGCTCTCTTGATATGTTTCTGATTTTTTTTTTATTCTGTTTGTTTACTTGGTTTTTTTTCTGATTTGTTATTCTTTGTGCTAGGTACTTTGTTTTTTTTTTGTCAAACACAATATATAAATTGAGGTGTAGGTAACCCATGGTAGGTGGAAGGACAAGGGATTGAGGGGAATTAATTAAAGGAGGGAAGGGAAAAACGTGAGTGAGGGGAGAGGGAAGGAAAGATGTGCAGATTTTTTTTCCATTTAGTGTTAAGATGAAATTTAACACAATCATTAATATAAGAGGTCATCATCTTTTATTTAATAGGATAGTGTAAATGAAAAGTTAATAATATGTTAATAATGTATAACTTAAATTCTTAATTTTCTAATGGCCCCCACTGTTCTTATTATTATTATTATTATTATTATTATTATTATTATTATTATTATTATTGTAACAATAATTTGAGACTTCACAAAATGTTCTGAAATCTCCCTTACTCCGTAATTCTGTGTCTGCCTTAAATGACCCTAATTGGAAAATTGTCATGACTGAAGAATATAATGCTCTTATTGATAATAAGACGTGGGAGTTGGTACCCCGTCCATCTGGTTTTAATATTATTCGGTCTATGTTGATTTTTGTTCATAAAAAAAATTCCGATGGTTCATTTGAAAGGCATAAGGCTAGACTTGTAGGTGATGGTAAGACTCAGCAGGTTGGTGTGGATTGTAGTGAGACGTTTAGCCCGGTGGTCAAGCCGGCTACCATTTGCACTGTGCTCAACTTAGCTCTTTCAAAATCATGGCCCATTGATTAGCTAGATGTGAAGAATGCTTTCCTACATGGTGATCTTCAGGAGATAGTGTATATGCATCAGCCTTTGGGATTCAGGGATACTAGATATCCTATTCATGTCTGTCTATTGAAGAAGTCCTTGTATGAGCTTAAACAGTCTCCACGGGCCTGGTATAAGAGGTTTGCTAATTTTGTTTCGACCTCACAGCATGTCTGATAATTCATTGTTCATATATCGTCGGTGTTCTTCCATGACTTATATATTGTTATATGTGGATGATATTATCTTGACTGCTTCTTCTGATTCTTTGAGAAAGTCTATTATGACAATGCTCAGTTCTGAATTTGCCATGAAAGACGTCCCCTTGAGCTATTTTTTGGGAATTGCAGTCACTCGTCATACATGTGGATTGTTCTTAACACAGAGAAAGTATGCAGCAGAGATCATTGAGAGGGCTGAGATGTCATCCTGTAAGTCCACTTCTACTCCAGTTGATACTAAACCCAAATTGGGTGCTGCAGCTGGCTCTCCGTATGAGGATCCGACCCGCTATCGTAGTCTTGCAGGCGCCCTTCAGTATCTTACGTTCACGCGACCAGACATTACATATGCAGTCCAGCAGGTGTTTGTTTATGCATGATCACAAAGTTGAACATATGAATGCGCTCAAACGCATCTTTAGGTACATTCAGGGAACATTTGATTATGATTTGCATTTGTATCCTTCGTCGACGTCTACACTTGTCTCATATACAGATGCTGATTGGGGTGGTTGTCCTGACACCAGACGGTCTACGTCTGACTATTGTATATTTTTTGGCAATAACTTGGTCTCATGGTCTACCAAGCGTCAATCTACGCTTTCACGTTCAAGTGCAAAGATCGAGTATCGAGGGGTAGCCAATGTGGTTTTCGAGTCATGTTGGTTACGAAATCTACTTTTAGAGCTTCATTGTCCTATTGAGAAGGTTACCTTGGTGTATTGTGATAATATAAGTGTCATCTACCTTTCTGGTAATCCAGTTCAGCACCAGCGTACTAAACACATAGAGATGGATATTCACTTTGTTAGAGAGAAGGTAGCCAAAGGATAAATACGTGTCTGCCATGTACCTTCAAGATATCAGATAGCCAACCGACGAGACAGTGGCCCATTCAGCCGTGTTGGGCCTGTCTCTTTTCCTTTATATATTTGGTGAATATTAGACTTAGGATTGTACCTTAATTATTTTTGTAATATTACCATAATTATAAAGTTAGTATTCTTATAGAATAGAAATTCCTAGGTAGAATAGGAAGAAGATTTTCCTTGTAACTTGTATATATATGCCTTTCATTAATAAGAATAATCATCGATTATTTCTTTCAGTCATATTTCCGCTCTGTTCATGTATTTGTCCAAGTATGTCACTGGTTTTAACTCTTTGGTCATCGAATATTATTACTTTGGCAAGAGTTGTCTTCCCTGAGCCAACAACTCCTAATATTGGATGATGATGACTCAGGGATATCGGACCTGATCACTCTACCAAGCACTTCCATTTTGTCCTCCTCACCTGGTAGAGCATCTAAATGTTCGGTTACTGATCGAATCGATAAACGAAGCCTCTCTCTTCCCAGCAAGAGCAATAGCTCCGACATAGTGCCTGGTTTTAACTCTAGGATCCTGATGTTACTATCAATGAAAACTTATTAGTCAAAGTATAAATTAAGGATAGATTGATTATTTTATACTACATCTATCCCATTGTATATGACACAATTGCCACAAAGAGATTCTAACAAAAAATTTCACTATGAGTTATCATTTTCATCAGAAAAAGTTAGGAAATTACTTTTGAGTTTCAACCTAATTTTACGTCCTTTAAATATTTTATTACACTAAATAATCATGAAAATATACTATTAAAAAGAATTATAGCCACCATATTAGGCCCGTGCTCATGACGAGCTCATCTTACCTAGTTACTATTAGGAGGTGGGCCAGGACGTCCCGATCCCGTCGGGTAATACGAGAGATAGGGGTTGACTCTAGTTAGGTTGGAAATTGGGATGGAACTAGGGCTGGTCCCGCCTATCCCGATCGCGTCCCGACCCGACCCGTTTCGTCCTGCTCCGATCCCGTCCCGCTTTCAGAATGTAGTCGTTGCACAAACGACCATTTGCGATTATAGTTGTTGTCAACGGCTACAAACGGACATTTTGGCCCCCCAACACCCCCATAAATCCCTCTACCCTCTTAATATTTATTTTTAACTCATAAGTTAGTATATTTACACATTAACCATATTTCTCAACTACAAATACCTCATTTTCTCTCCATTTTTCTCACAAATCTTCCTACCATATATATATATATATATATATATATATATATATATATAAGTCTAAATTACACACTAAATATTATATTTTATTTGATAATTTCTATCAAAGTTCAAAAATTGGGAGTGAAGTTGACAACTAGCTTGAGGATCATCGAGCAAAGTTGACAACTAGCTTAAGGTGGTGCAACTGCACCGCAAGTTTTTTAAAAATTTTCGAGCAAAATGATATCGTTTTGGATAAAACGATGTATTTTAATTTTCTTCAATCAATTTTTTTTTGGTTACACAAAAATATCTCTACACTACTAGAATTTGCGTGCTGGCTTCGACACACTATTAGTTATTTTATGAAAGGAAGAAATACAACCAAATGGAATTGCATGATGAACCGAAAAGTACGTAGTTGGCGCCACTTAGCAACGTCTCTCTTCTTTGCTTCTCCTTTTCTTCGCAAATACAAACAGAAATTGCGTTAACCATTCTTTTCTATTGTCTTTTCTCTTTGTTTCAACCAAAACTCTCTCCCTTTCTATCTTTCTTTCTTCCTTTATCTGACCCCACCCCCAACTCCCGCCCCCCAAAAAAAATCTCAAAAATGCCGTCCCAGTTTCACCCTCTTCACCATATAAAAACTCAGCCCGTTCAAAAGCCCGAACCGAATCAGGCCCAATCGGAGGACCCGATCATCGTAGTCGACCTCGTATGGCCATTCGGGGAGCTTGACGGGCTCGATCGGGACGATTTTCGAGAGGCAGCTTACGAGATTTTCTTCACGGCGTGTCGGTCGTCACCGGGGTTCGGTGGTAGGACGGCGACGATTTTGTCTTCCCTCAATTCGGAGGGATCGGGAGAAGGAAACGGGTCCGGGTCTTGGTTAGGGCCTGGGTCAGGTTCGGGCTTGTCGGGGCCCGGTTCGCCGAAGTCGCCTGGGGTGGGGATGGCGATAACTAGCAGGGTGAAAACGGCGTTGGGGTTGAAGATGTTGAAGAAGTCGTCGTCAAGGAGGACGTCTGGCGGTGCTGTTATGATGGCTCCGTCTTCGCCTGTTGGAGTTGCGAGCCCCAGGACTCCGGGCTCGGCGGGCCAGCAGGCCAAGATACGGAGGCCGTTGACGTCCGCCGAGATTATGAGGCTGCAGATGAGGGTGTCGGAGCAGAGTGATAATAGGCTACGGAAAACTCTTATGAGAACTCTTGTAGGCCAAGTACGTAAATTATGTCTCTATGTATGTTTTTTTAGGGTCTGTTTAATCAAACTTGTGTTCCTATTTCTTAGAAGTAGTTCTGCAGAAACTGTTTCTGGAGAATCAGTAGGATGTTTGACCTATAATTATAGAAGTGTTTCTGAAAAACAGAAATAATTTTCTGGTCAAAATTTATGCAAATTTACTAGAATATTCTTTTTAATAGATTTAAAACTATTTAAAATATTTTTTTCTATCAGATGTTTCTAAAAATTAGTATATCTTTACAATTTAATATTTTTTTTTAAATTATTTAATTACAACATTTAATAAAAAATTAATATTATATTGTACATAAAAAATGTAACAATAATATGATAGTTAATGACTCAAATATGTCCATACTTACCTCCGCCCTACCCACACCTACCCCACCCCATCCTCAAATTTCGATGTCATATTTTTACTTTTATAAAAAATATGATTTTTTCCCCCTTACCCCTACCCCCAACCCCACCCCATTGTCCTACCCTATCCTCAAATTTCTATTTCATGTTTTTTGTTACTTTTATAAAAAAAAAAATGATTTTTTTTCTTACCGCCGCCCTACCCCCACCCTACCCATATTCCCAAATTTCTATTTTATATGGGGATATTATATGAGATTAAAAAAAAAAATTGTGAAAAGAAAATTGTAAATGAGTCCAAAAAAAATTCAATAAATGAGCAAAAAGGGCTTCTCCAGAAGCACAAAATTGGTGTTTCTGCTTCTCTTTCCATCTAGAAACACTTTTTGACTTCTGGAAAAAATGTTTCTACTTCTGGAAAGAGGGTGTTTGGCCAAAGAAGTGTTTCTGAGAAACAGAAACGCTTCCAGAAGTTTGGCCAAACACCACCTTACATGTTTGTATTTTGCATGCATTTGAAACTATTTTATGTTCCAAAATTGTTCCCTTTGTTTTAATTTATGTGTCTTAATTTTCTTTTTACTATGTTTAGGAAAATGTCATTTAATATATTAAGTAACTCGACATATTTAAAACCATAAGATTCAGAAGTTATTTCGATGCATTATATACATTTATTTAAGATTACAAGATTCCAAAGTCTTTCTTATTTTCTTCGTGCACAATCAAACTAAGACATGTAAAATGAAACGGATGGAGTATATGTTTCTTCCTTAAATACTATACTTATTATTTATATCTTTACTAATCTAATATTTTTTGATCCAACTCGTAATGCTTTAGAAAAATATTTGTAATGCTTGCGTCCTGCATGTGAGATTGATAATGCAGAATTGTAGTTTCCTTCTTTGCAAAAACATGGAATCTATACACAATTGTTTGATGGCTTTCCCTACTTCTTTGTTTCATCTTCTTTCTCATTCAAAATTTAAGTTTCAATAGTAAAAAAGAATTACACAAGCATTACATTAGTACTTGTATCTAATATGGGAATTTTGTGTAGATGGGGAGGCGAGCAGAGACAATAATCCTACCATTGGAGCTATTACGCCATCTTAAACCATCCGAATTTAACGATCCTCTAGAATACCATCTATGGCAAAAACGCCAACTTCGTATCCTCGAAATAGGCCTTCTCCTTCACCCTTCTATCCCGGTAGAAAAAGACAATGCATCCGCAGCGCGATTAAGAGAGATCATTCAAGCTTGTGAGATCAAAACCATCGACACTAGCAAAATTTCTGAGACCATGAAGTCGCTCAGCAATGCCGTAGTGTCCTTAGCCTGGAGAAGTGCTGATGGTGCCCCTAACGATACCTGTCGTTGGGCTGATGGATTCCCTCTCAACATCCACATATACACGGCTCTCTTGGGCTCCATCTTCGATCTCAAAGACGATACGTTAGTCCTCAACGAGGTCGATGAGCTTCTTGAATTGATGAAAAAGACATGGTCTACATTGGGTATTACTAGATCAATTCATAACTTGTGTTTTACATGGGTGCTTTTCGAGCAATATGTCGTGACTAACCAAGTCGAGCCTGATCTTCTTGGTGCAACATTGACTATGTTAACTGAAGTTGCGAACGATGCTAAGAAAGTGGACAGGGATCGTATTTATCTTAAGATGCTAAAGAGTGTTTTAAGCTCGATGAGACGATGGTGTGAGAAGAGATTGTTGAATTATCATGCTAGTTTTCACGCGGAAAATATTATCCTAATGGAAAATGTTATTCCTCTCATGTTCTCTGCCTCGAAAATATTAGAGGAAGATGTTCCGGGATATGTATCTTCTGCTGCTGAGAAAGAGGATGCTAAAGATGATTCGAAGGGGAATAGAGTGAATCACTTTATCCGTTCGTCTTTAAGGACTGCATTCAGCAAGGTTTGTATTTTAGCACTTCTATATTTTTTTACCCTTGTAGATATACATGTTCAATTCTAATAATAACGTTGCTCTTTCTTTTTTCTAGATGTTGGAAGAGCGGAATATAAACGTCGCAACTTTTGAAAGTGAAGACGTGATCGAGACACTCATTAAGTTAGCTAATGCAACCGAAGAATTGGCAACTAAGGAGAGAGAAATTTTCACTCCCGTCCTCAAGAAATGGCATCCGATTGCAACCGGTGTTGCAGCAGTGACGTTACATACTTGTTACGGAACTTTGTTAAGGCAATACCTAGCAGGTACAACTTTTCTCACGAGCGAGGCAGCGTTAGTGTTGCAGAGGGCTGGGAAACTCGAGAAGGTTTTAGTCCAAATGGTGGCGGAGGACTCTGTCGATTGCGAAGATGGAGGCAAAACAATAGTGAGGGAGATGGTTCCTTATGAAGTTGATTCAATCAAAATTAACCTATTGAGGAAATGGATCCAAGATAGTTTGAAGAAGGGGAAAGAGGTTCTTGTGAGATCAAAAGACTCTGAAGTAAGTCATTTTGTTGCTCTTACAATTCATAGATAGCAACATCCATAGTCA
The DNA here is from genome assembly GCA_029844215.1 of Przewalskia tangutica. Classification (NCBI taxonomy): domain Eukaryota; kingdom Viridiplantae; phylum Streptophyta; class Magnoliopsida; order Solanales; family Solanaceae; genus Przewalskia; species Przewalskia tangutica. The sequence goes on from CM056719.1 coordinate 3,199,368, forward strand.
TACTAAAACGAGTTTAAAAAGAAAAGCTCGGTGCACGAAGCATAGGGGAAGGGCTGCATCCCATTCTACCCTGATGCAAGCACGGCTCGAACCCGTTACCTATAGGTCACTTGGAGACAATTTATTGATGTTCCAAGACCCCCCTTCACTAAAAGGAGTTAATTAAGGTAAATTATTTGTTATGCAGACATGGAATCCAAAATCCAAAAGTGAGCCATATGCACAATCAGCACTTGATCTGGTGAAACATTCCAAGGAAGCTGTGGACAATTTCTTTGAAATTCCTACAATCATCACTGAGAATTTGGTTAGCGATATCGCTGATGGCATAGAAAACCTATTCAAAGATTATGTTACCTTTGTTGCATCATGTGGTAAGTACGAACTCAACGAACCTTATTCACACAAGTATTTGAATATTTGATGCTCATATAATTTTTTCTCTTAAATTGTTGCTTTTCTGTAGGGGCAAAACAGAGTTACATGCCTGCACTTCCTCCTTTAACAAGATGTGGCCAAGACTCAAGATTTGTGAAACTGTGGAAAAAAGCTGCTTGTAGTGTCGGATCAAATGATCCGAACCAGCATTTGACAGACGAAGATAATAATCCACGCCCTTCAACAAGCCGAGGAACTCAACGTCTTTATATACGGCTAAACACCTTGTATTACCTTCTTCAACAGCTCAATATCTTAGACAAAACACTATCGCTCTCCCCGAGAGTAATTGCTACACCAGGAAGCCGTTACAACAAGAACAGACAGCTAGCGTGCTGTTCCTTCTTTGATCAAACACGTTCAACCATCCAAGCATCCGTCCAACACGTATCAGAAGTAGCTGCTTATCGTCTGATGTTCTTCGATTCCAACTCCGTTTTCTACGCGAGCCTATATGTAGGCGATGTAGAGAATGCACGTATCCGGCCCGCTTTAAGGATACTCAAGCAAAACCTAACTCTTTTGTGTGCTATCCTCATCGACCGGGCTCAAGCGTTAGCGCTCAAAGAAGTGATGAGGGCTTCGTTCGAGGCCTATCTTATGATTTTACTAGCCGGTGGGACGCGAAGAAACTTCTCTAGGATGGATCATCAAATGATTGAGGAAGATTTTGAGAGTTTAAAGAGGGTATTTTGTACTTGTGGTGAAGGTTTAATACTTGAGGATGTTGTGGAAAAAGAAGCTACAATAGTTGAAGGAATAGTGGCATTAATGAGACGATCAACAGAACAATTGGTAGAAGACTTTAGCACTATGGCTTGTGAAGCTAGTGGAATTGGAGTTGTTGGAGATGGACAAAAAATGCCTATGCCACAAACAACAGGAACATGGAATAGATCAGATGCTAATACAATCTTGAGGGTACTTTGTCATAGGAATGATAAATTTGCTAATCATTTCTTAAAGAAAACATTCCACTTAGCAAAGAGGAGGGGTTGAGACAAATTGGTCTAAATGGTATGTTGCCGCACCCATGTTAGATTCTTCAAAAATGCATAGATTATGAAGGATCGAGACACACCCGGCGATATATTTGAAGAGTCCGAGTAACATAGCCTAAAAGACAAAAAAGAAGAAGAGAGGTTTCACTTGTACAGAAAAATCAAGAACTAAAATTTTCCAAGAGTATATATGCTATTAAAGTTGATTTTTATTTGAAGGATGTAAAGTAAAGCCTTCTAGACTATAAAAAAGTTTGTAAAGGAGTACTACTTGAGAAACTTGTACTAATTTATCCTCATTTTATCTTCATGGAACTAGGCATTATTAATTTATAATGCTTTTGATCTTTTTCTTATCTCTTTTACTTATATTCAACCTTACATGCCCTGACTTGGACTAGTTGGGTGTAGTTTATATTCTGATTCCAACAAATCTAACCATCAGATTTTGTTAAATATTTTCTGAAGAATAATTTAAAAGTTGATTCTATAGCCAGAAAATGTTGTAACATGTTTTAAGTTCATAAATATTAAAAGTTATTCTTTATTTATTAAATTTTTGTGCTTAATTAAACATCTTCATTTAAGATGGATGGATGAGAACCCGAAAGAAATGCTGTACAGAAGAAAGAAATACGACCGCAAGGTCACGAGTTCGATCCTCGCATAAACCTCTTGGTTGAGCACATATTACTGGGCGTGCCAGTGTAGTTAATCCACGACGTGGTTTGCGCTATTGCGTCATACCGGGGTTTACTCTGCGGCACTGAAAAGAGTAAATGCGGTTCCTTCAAAAAAAAAAAAAAAAAGATGGACGGATGAGTATTAGTAATCAAATCAAGTTCTCTTTTTCTTGGCTTAGGTACATATATACCTGGTTTTGGAACCATTATTTAAGTCATACATGCGGTATGTAAAAATTTGCAAGTCTACTCACTTCGAAACAACTTTAGACATGCGAAATCAGACTTCATACATTTTTTGAATTTTAGCCATATGTAGACGTATATTTTTTTGAAGTGGATACATATTAAATAACAATATCCAAATAGAATACCGGGTGAAATTTTTGTCTTTTTTATGGTGTGAAAAAAGAGAGAATAAATTAAACATACTCCAAGTAAGGTCTGCCTAGTGCGTACACTTTACCCCAATATACATCATATTAAAACTAGCCGTTACAAACCCGCATGCAGAAATTAATGTACAGAAGAAGAGAATATGACCGCAAAGCCACGAGCTCGATCCCCTGCATAAACCTTTCTTGGTTGCCACACATACTGCCACATGTATTACATAGCGACGTGGTTTGCGCCATCACTGCGTCGGGGCATTTCACAAGACTGAAAAGAAAGAGCACGCGGCCTTCACAACAAAAAAAAAAAAAACAAAACTAGCCGTTACAAAATCTAACGTTAAACTTTATAACATTTTATTGAAGTTCAAAACATCCAAAAATACATACTTTGTGTAACATTTTCTTAGCTCAGAAACATTTCTCATACTCTTAGAACAACAAAAAAAATTGAATCTTGAAAAATCATCGAACCTCAACACCATTTTCAAAATTAAATCATACCCAAATACCCAATTCAAGAACCCCACAAGCAAAACACAAATTAAATTTCACCACAGCAAACCCGAATTCTACAGCAGAGCACCCCATCGAAGTAATAGGTCGAATTCGCGATTATCCAGAAAGGAAAGAGAAGCCCGTATTGTCTTTACATGTTATAAATCCTGATCATGGGTCGTTAAGAGTGAAAACCGATATGGGGTATCGAGATTTTAGTCTAGATGGTGTGTCGTTATCCGAGGAAGAAGATTTAGATGAGTTTTACAAGAAATTCGTGAAGTCGAGGATTAATGGTGTGAAAATGGGAGATAAATGTACTGTTATGATGTATGGACCAACGGGGGCGGGCAAAAGCTATAATATGTTTGGGAGTTGTAAGCAACCTGGGATTGTGTATAGGTCTTTAAGGGATATATTAGGTGATGGAAATGAAGAAAATGGTGTTGGAACATTTGTGCAAGTTACTGTTTTGGAGATTTATAATGAGGAATTGTATGATTTGATATCGACGAATAATGGTGGAGGATTTGGTTTTGGATGGTCTAAAGGGAGTGCTTCTAAGGTAAATATTTGTTTTTTCTTCTAATACTACTTTTTTATGGTAAAGATTTATGACATGTGTTTGTATATAGACCTTTCATTTAACTATGGTTAATTAACATGTATTGTTAAAGTGTATATGAGACCCTTTGGGTTCCTTTGTATATTTAGTGAATATTAGATTTAGGTTTGTACTTTAATTAGTAGTATAATATTACCTAATTGTAAAGTTAGTATTCTTATAAAATAGGAATTCCTAGGTAGAATAGGAAGAGGATCTTCCTTGTAACTTGTATATATATGTCTTTCATTAATAAGAATAATCAAGAGATTATTTCTTTCATGGTATTAAGAGTCTAGGTTGTCTTTACCCTGCTTCCGCACCTCAAAATTTCTTCTTCTTTTCTCGAAATTTTGCTCTATATTCTCGATTTTTTTGTGTTCTTCCTCTTTCACAAAAACCGAGTATCTTCTCTTTCTAAAACCTTTCTCACAAATTCCCTTCTCTGAATCTTATTGTTCTATTCCATATGGTTGATAAGAACACTTTTCACTCTGCCCTCACAGTTTCTAATATCAAGAGCGTTTTTCCTATCGTTCTTGACCTAGAAAACGTTCAATATGGGACATGGACGAAATTATTTAAGATTCATTCTTTGGCATATAAAGTCCTCCACCATATCATTCCTGCAACTCCTCCAAAGGGGGTGATACGACATCTACTTCTACGACGATTGTGCCCACTAAAGAGGCAGATCCAGAATTATAGGTCATGCTTGATGCCAAGGTTCTTCAGTGGATATATGTCACCATCTCCTTGGACCTTTTACAGACGATTATGGAACCAGATTCCAGGCGGCGTAGGATCGAGTGCGCGACATATTTCAAGATAACAAATCATTATCGAATTGTTATCCTTGAGCAGGAATTCTCCCAGGTGGCTATGGTGAGTTTTCCAAACGTTTCTTCTTATTGCAAACACCTCAAGGACTTGGTAGACCAACTCAGCAACGTGGGTTCTCCAGTTTCTCAAAGTCGTCTAGTTCTTCAGATGATTGCAGGCTGTCAGAGGCCTATATCGGTGTTGCTTCGGTGATTCGTCAGAGTAACCCCCTGCCAGGGTTTTATCAAGCCCGTTCTATGCTTACTTTGGAGGAAGCCGGATTGGCTAAGAAAGTGGCGATTGGGGCCCTGTCGTCATGATGACTGTTTTCAATTTTACTCCTTCCAATCCAGCCAAGATGACTCAAAATCACAACAACGGGGTGGTAAAAAGGGCCATAATCGGAAGAATAATGGCAAGAAACGTGGCAACAACAACGGAGGCAACCGTCAGCAGCAGCAGTTCTGGAGCCCACATGGACCCCTAGACAAAGGATGATGGGTCCCAACGCCTCACGCGCGCTCCACCTACAGCATCAGCGACGCACTTACAACAAGGCCAGCCACCTTTACAAAGACCACGGTGCCTCAGTCATGGCCCAACTTCTTCCCGCCAGACTCCGTGATTCGCATCACCATGGGCGGCCCAAAGATCAGATACTTGAACCTCGCCCCCATCAGGTCCACCACGCAGTGGGGCCCACCCAGACCGATGTAACGCCCCATTTCAACCGGAGTCGGAAACGGGATTACTGCTACATGGTTTGATTCCTAAATGCATTTTAAGGAGTCGCCACCTAATTATTATAGTGAATTAGGACACTGAAAATGTAGCATAAAATACTACGAATGATCTCCATTTTTAAGGTCTGCGAAACTATGTGAGATTCTAGGTAAGGGTTCTTTATTATCCTAAAGGGAAGGGGTTAGGCATCCTAAAGGATCCGCTAACTTGCGGTTGTCCGTTCAAACTTAGGTTTAATATTATTGTGCTAACATGCAATCTATAATTCTAGAAGTGTTCTAATTATTTAAACTAACCAAGAGATATTTAAACTAGGCATGCAAATATTTAAAATAGATATATATTTAACAAGATAGTAATAAAAGCAAATAATCATAAAAAAAGATGCAATGAAGAGAAATTAGCAACGTTTCGCTTTTATTTTATTTTATGCGAATGCTTTAACTTTGGGGTGCGCCTCCGGGTACCTGCAAAAGACGCTTAGTAGAAGAGTTAGTAATAATAAATAAATTACCAAACAAACACAATGTATGTATATATAGATATATATGTAGAAGATATTTTTATTATATAGTGTGGGCTCAGCTAGTGTTATGCCAAGGATACTAAGACATGAGAAGCCAATATCGTTTCGGCTGCGGTCGACTCACCTCCCGGTGAACGATACTATGCGTTCTCGTCCAATCTTTTCACTTTCCTCCTCGCCCACATATTCCGTCTCGCTTACCATGGAGGCCTCCAGATCGACGGATAAATCCTTCTTTGGCCCGTGTAGTATCAAGTTCAAAATCAGCATAATAAATAGATAAAGGGGGGCAAAGTCGTCAAACATCAGTCCGACAACAACTGAAAACGGTAGAAATAGTAACAGCGACACAGCCCAAACTCGCTGGAAACTTCAGAATGACGCCGGAGTTTTTCACTCTGGCAGATGCCAAAAAAGAATCAGAAAATCAGCTCGATAAACAGTCAACAGTAGCAGCAAATAGGCTAAAAATGCAGCAGCAAATGAGCTGAAAATGCAGCAGCAAATGAGCTGAAAATGCAGCAGCAAACAGCCCCAAAAATCAGTAACAAACATGGCCAAGATCCGTAGCCCAATAGCCAAAAATCAGCCCAGCAACATGGCTAAAATCAGTCCCGAATTTAGACCAAAACAGCCCCAAATTCAATGCCAAAACAATCCTGAATTTAGGCCAAAACAGCCCCCAATTCAATGCCAAAACAGTCCCAAATTTAGGCCGAAACAGCCCCGGATTTAATGCCAAAACAGTCCCAAATTCGGGCCAAAACAGTCCCGATTTTAGACCAAAACAGTATCCAAAATTTGGTCGAAATCAGCCCGACATAAAGCCAAAACCAGCAGCTACATTGGCCTAAAAATTCGTCCGAAAATGGTCAAAACCAGTAGCCAAAAAGGCTGAAAATGCAGCAGCAGAAGGGCATGAGAACAGAGCAGCAGCGATTCAAATTTGGCCAAGGAACCAGCAGCAAACTGGGTAAATATAACCGAAACAGGATTGCGGGTCTTCGTTTGACTAGAAACGTGATGAGTCTCATCGCGAGACTCTTGTTGCTCTCCAATGTATTCCATGTAAAACAAAGAAAAGAAAAGGATCAGCAAACTATCCAAATCTTATTAGGAGGCAAATAGATAAAAAATGCTTATGATGACATCAAAGCAAATTGGTCACTCCAGGCAAATATGTATAAAAAAAAGCCAAAATTGTTCAACCCCAGCTTGGGGACTTAAATATAAACAGCGCAAAAATAAACAGGGGGGCCAATCCAACCCTATTTCAAATTTTGAAGAGGGGAGACAGACATGCCAAGATGCAAAATAAAGCCAAAATCATTATACATCACCAGACGTGCACTTGGAAGTATATCACAACAATCTTATCCAGATTTTAAGGAGAATACTGCCCAATTATGGGCCAAATATTAATTGTTGCAGAACAAGCAGCCAGTACAGAGAAATATAAACACATAGATGAGGCCTATGAATTTGTTCCGAAATTTATTGATTCATAGCAAGCAATTCTGGGAGAAGGAAGAAGAGAACTATATAAAAACATACATGAATTTCAATGGGTTTCCTAAGACAATGCGGAGGATATCCTTAAAATTAAACACACCCACAACAGTAGATAGTAAAAATGAGGCCGCATAAATATTCCAAACTAAACAATGATCAACCTAGTTATGAATTTTATCACTTTAAAACATGCATATAAGGCAAATATGACCTTAGAATGATACTGTAACATTGTGCTCAAAGTCAACAATAAAAATAGTCATTCATTATGCTTGAACCATGGTTTAAACGAACATAAATGGCATATAACCTGACTAATCATGCTTAATAACAACTTAATAGACCAACAATCCCTTCAAACATGTTAACATTCAACCCAATAAATCCAAACAGTGAGTAACAACTTGATAACTACGCCTAATGACTCAAAGTAGTCATAATGTAGTCAACATACATAACAGTTAACCTAACGGGCTCAAAGAACACTTAACATTCATTTAAACACACTTCAAACGAAACTAAACAGATCTAAATGATAGCTAAATTAAGATAAAACATTCAAACACATAATCAAATCAGGCCGATCACATGATGCGAATTAAACAGCAAAACTTTAAGGGAAGTAGGTTACCTTCTTCGGGCAGCGAACCGAGGCGCGTTTCGACTCGCCGATTCCACTCGGATGTGTTTTTGTTTTATGCGACTAGAAAGGGGTAAAGCTTAGGATGCTGTGGCTATTCTAATTCGGACTAAGAGAGAAAAAAACAAAGCTTTATTTCTGAGTTTCGATAGCTTTCAAAGTAGTAAAATCGAGTTTTGTTCTTGATTCCGGAAAACAGTGAATCGATAGAGAACGAACTGGATATTGGTTTTTTTTTTTTTTTTTTTTGAATTCGAAACTTGAGGGCAATTTTGCGACGATTTCACAGTAGTGAGAATTTGGTTTTTCTTGTTTTGTTCTTGGCCTTTTTGAACCCAGAATCCGATGCTCTTTTTAAATAACGAACCAAGAGATGATTTTTTAAGACTAATTCTCCAATTCCGACCCCCTTTTCAATGAAGAATGAAGGGGTTTTTATAGGCAAAAACTGAGTTTGAATTCGAAAAATAGCTGTTAGAGGTCTGTTTTTTTTGGAAGATTTGTTGGTTCAAATCGCGGATTTTAGGGAGATGCATGGTATGGGCGAGTGTCGGGTGAAGTGAAAGGAGTAGTTGGGGTGCAGGGAATGAAGGGGTTTTTATAGGCAAAAACTGAGTTTGAATTCGAAAAATAGCTGTTAGAGGTCTGTTTTTTTTGGAAGATTTGTTGGTTCAAATCGCGGATTTTAGGGAGATGCAGGGTATGGGCGAGTGTCGGGTGAAGTGAAAGGAGTAGTTGGGGTGCAGGGAATGGGTGGTGTCGGCGATTTGAGTTGATGCGGCGTGGGGATGAAGGGGACAGGGGTGAAGTGAAAAGGAAGGTCTGCATTTTTTAGGTTTCTGATTTTTGTTTTTAACATCAAGGACTGCTGGTTAGGAAATGGAGAAAAGAGGATTAAAGGGAAATGGGTGTTGCGGGCTCGGGTCGACGGTATTGGGCCCGGGAAGAGGGAAAGGGATTGGGCGGCTGGTTTAAGGAATTAGGGGTTTAGAATTAAAGAGATGGGTGATTGGTAGATTCGGTTATAATCTTTGATGAAATTTTGGTTAGGATATAGGGCTTAAGGGTATAAATTGGTATTAGTTTTAGAAGTTAGTTTTAGGCAAAATTAATTAGTGGTAAATTAGAAATTCAAAATTGTGATTAAATTATTTAGGTGATTTATTAATTTAAGTTATTATAAAAATAAAGACGGGCGTGCTATTTAATTAGGGCTTAATATTTATAATGCGATACCGTTATTAAAACCTATTTGTTATGCGTATTCCGCGAAGTTAAATTAAAACTGAACGGGGCTTAGATTATTATTAAATTATTAAAATGCTAAATGCAAATATGATATTTAAGGACTGTTTAATGCTTTTATAAATGCGACGCTATAAAAATGCATGTATCAGATTGAAATTAATTTAAATTACAAATTACGAAATTGCCTTGCTTTTAGTAAAAAAAATGCGAATATTCTTTTTAACACCACGTCATTGCTAAATTATTTATTTTATGTAATTATTCATTTATCGTTAAGGATTATTCGAGTTTCGATTAATGGAAAATAGGGCTTAAATTACGAATGATATTAATGAAATTGCTTGTTATTAAAACGACGAATGCGGGCGTGAGACTCAAGGTGTGCTTAGTACTCTATGTAAAATGCGGTGCCATTATTAAATTGTTTATTATGCATGTATTAATGTTTTATCGCTGCATTTTATTATTATAAAATTGTTAAAATTATTGTTGAAAATTGGTGTAATTTTATAGTTAAGAACTGGACGAGAGGGTCAAAATTGGGTGTCAACAACCGATATTGAAACAGTGATGCATACGCTTGGCTTGACTCAATCGGACCCAAATTGGTACATGGACACCGGCGCCACTACCCACATGACATCCGATCAAGGTACTCTCTCGTCTTATTCCAATTTGAGTACTAATCGTGGTATAACTGTTGATAATGGAAATTCTATTCCAATTAAGGGGTATGGTTATAAAACTTTGTCCCCTCCTCATCCACCACTTGTCCTGAAACATACCCTTCATGCCCCAAAATTGATTAAGAATTTGGTGTCTGTCCGTAAATTTACCACTGATAATTGGGTTTCTATTAATTTTGATCCGTTTGGGTTTTCTGTGAAGGATTTCAAAACGGGGAGTCATCTCATGAGATGTAACAGTAGGGGTGATCTTTATCCAATCACTCCAAGTCTCAGCATCTCGTGTCAAGTTATGTTATCCACTTTTACAGCTCTTGCTCCTTCCTTGTGGCATGCTCATCTAGGTCATCCAGAGTTGTCTATTTTATCTTCTTTAGATAGACATAAGTTTATTTCTTGTAAGGGTACGCGCAGTACTCCACTTTGTCAATTCTGTGCTTTGAGAAAAATTATTAAGTTGTCATTTGTAGCGTCGAATTCTACTACTTCAATGCCATTTGATATTATTCATAGTGATTTGTGGACATCTCCGGTTCTCAGTTCTATGGGTCATCGTTATTATGTTTTATTCTTAGATGACTATTCTAAATATTTATGGACGTTTCCAATTGCGAAAAAATCTCAAGTTTTTTCCATTTTCATAAAATTTAGAGCTTTCATAAGAACACAATTTGAACGGAAAATAAAAAACATTCAATGTGATAATGGCAAAGAGTATGACAATGGGGAATTTAGGGAGTTTTGTGCTCAAAATGGGATAAATTTTTGTTTTTCTTGTCCTCATACATCTTCACAAAATGGGATAGCTGAGCGAAAAATTCGTACCATTAATAATATTGTCCGCACTTTATTGGTTCATTCTTTCGTTCCTCCATTATTTTGCATCATGCGCTACAAATGGCTACCGATCTACTCAATATTCTTCCTTCTAAAGATTTGACATATTCATCCCCTCTCAAAGTCTTATATAATAAGTCTCCGTCATATTCTCATCTTAGGGTCTTCGGATGCTTATGTTATCCACTGTTTTCATCCACTACAATCAACAAACTTCAGGCATGTTCTACTCCTTGTGTGTTTTTGGATTTTCCGTTAAATCACTGTGGTTATAAATGCTTTGATTTGTCCTCTAAACGAATCATCATTAGTCGTCATGTTCTCTTTGATGAATCCCAATTTTCCTTTTCTAAAGTAGAAAAATCCGTGCCTAGTTCTTATAATATTTTGGATGAGGATATCTCCCCCTATGTTCTACGTCATTTTTCAGATTTGCCCAAAAAAAGGCCTTCGACAATAATTCCAGAAATTCCCGAAAATTTCCAAAATTCACTCAATCCAGTCCAGAGTCTTGGTCCAGTCACTCGCAGTCAACAAGTTATTTTTAAACCAAAAAGACATTTCAATTTGAATTCTAATGTTCTGAAATCCCCTTACCCCGTAATCTGTGTCTGCCTTAAATGACCCTAATTGGAAAATTGTCATGATCGAGGAATATAATGCTCTTATTGATAATAAGACGTGGGAGTTGGTACCCCATCCATCTGGTGTTAATATTATTCGGTCTATGTGGATTTTTGTTCATAAGGAAAATTCTGATGGTTCATTTGCAAGGCATAAGACTAGACTTGTAGGTTGGTGTGGATTGTGGTGAGACATTTAGCCCGGTGGTAGCCGGCTACCATTCACATTGTGCTCAGCTTGGCTCTTTGTAAAGTCCCAAAAAAATAAAAAATAAAAAACAGGAAAAAAAAAACACTTCACTCACTAACTTCCCCATTTTCCATTTCCACTCCCTCACATCCACTTCACTCACTAACTCCACATCCCAAAATATGTGCAACATGCACATCTATATAGTTAACTCACACAATAAAGAGATCAAAATAATTTTCAGAATAATACAACGAAAAATCAGGAACAAAACAAAGAGGAAAAAAATCCAGAAAATTTCAGAGAACAAAAGGTTAAGGAGATCAAGGATGAAGTTGAGATTTTCATTCGCGATTACGAAGCAACAAATGTGAGTTTTTCTCACTCAAAATTCTTGGTGAAATCCTGTATTTTAAGTTCCTATACATGTTAGAATATACTTTTTATGTTTAAAGAAAAATCATGAACTTTGATTGTTTAAACAACTAGTTCGGGTTATGAACGCTCCGAACCGTTTTTCGGAGTTATACTTATTAGAATTAGATAAAATTTTGTATGGTTGTATATATCTCAGTTACGAACAAATCGAACTAAAGAGAAGATGAAACGGATTTACGGTTTAAGAGTTATCATAGTTTAAACTTTCTGTCACAGATTTGGACGAAATCTGAGAAGGCAGAATTACAAACTATTTTACTTGAGTTGTACTTATTAGAATTATATGAAAATTTACATGATTGTAAATCTCTATGTTAAGGACAGATCTAGCTAAAGAAGAGTTAAAACGGACTTACGGTTTGATAGTTATTGCGCTTTAAAGTTTCTGTCCCGGACTGATTGAAATCCGTAAAGCAGTGGGTAAAATGGTAAAACTGTAGCAATTGGTACAGAATATGAAATGTTGATTCAAATGAAAGTCCTAGATTTGTCTTTTCTCGTCATTTTGAAAATTTACGGGGATTGATCCGACTTACGTATAAGAAGTTATGACTGTTTTAAGATTGTGTATCGTTCTGATAATAAATTCGGCGAAACAATTCTTAATGTAATTGTTAAAACTGAAAAACTGAATGTTTCGGTTGGGAATTTAAAATTTTGTGCTGAATAAAAGTTCTAGTTTATTCTGTTCTCGACAGTTTGAGACTTTACATACATAAATCCGACTTACGGTTTGAGAGTTGTAACCCATATAAGTGGGAAGGGCGGAAGATTTAAAGAAGGAAATATTAATTGAGCCTTTTGAACATATAACATATACAAATACAAATAAATAAATGCATTTGTAAATGCATCGGATCGGGTTGCACGCCGCAACAAATATGTAAATGCATTTGTAAATGCATCAGATCGGGTTGCACGCCGCAACAAATATGTAAATGCATCGGATCGGGTTGCACGCCGCAACAAATATGTAAATGCATTTGTAAATGCATCGGATCGGGTTGCACGCCGCAACAAATATGTAAATGCATTTGTAAATGCATCGGATCAGGTTGCACACCGCAACAAATATGTAAATGCATCGGATCGGGTTGCACGCCACAACAAATATGTAAATGCATTTGTAAATGCATCGGATCGGGTTGCACGCCGCAACAAATATGTAAATGCATCGGATCGGGTTGCACGCCGCAACAAATATGTAAATACAAAGGAATACCTTAATGTGTAACATGAGATAAAACATGTATGTTGGTTAAGATGAGTACGTCCTGAAACGAATTGAAAGAGAATATTATTGTGTGAATACTTGATTATGATACATTGAAAATGTTGAAGTTTGTTTCATAACATGGTTATTGTGTCCTAAAATGTTTGTACTTAAAATATCGTGAGATTATTTTGAATTATAGGGTGAGGTTCTCACTCAGCCCCGGATGGTAGGGCTGACTCTTTTATTTAACATATTTCAGGAAAGCGTGATAGAGGAAAAGCTCATGTGGGGCTAGCGATCGTCCATGACCTCTTTGACCCACCAATCCATTATTTCGGATTTGATGAAAGTTATTCTCATAAAGTATGTTTAAAGAACTAGGTTCCATTATCTCGGAGAATGCCCCACACAAGATTGTTCTTTGTAAGCTTTGAATTGCTTATTATTATATATATATTATTTCCGCACTTAAATACATGTTTAATCTAGGAAGAAAAGAAGTTAACGGTTCGCCTGGAAAATAAATAATTGTCCAGGTGCCATCACGCCTTAAGGAAAGACTTAAGAAAAGTCGGGGCGTGACACTCTTTCAAAATCATGGCCCATTCATCAGCTTGATGAAAGTTATTCTCATAAAATATGTTTAAAGAACTAGGTTCCATTATCTCGGGGAATGCCCCACACAAGATTGTTCTTTGTAAGCTTTGAATTGCTTATTATTATATATATATTATTTCCGCACTTAAATACATGTTTAATCTAGGAAGAAAAGAAGTTAACGGTTCGCCTGGAAAATAAATAATTGTCCAGGTGCCATCACGCCTTAAGGAAAGACTTAAGAAAAGTCGGGGCGTGACACTCTTTCAAAATCATGACCCATTCATCAGCTAGATGTGAAGAATGCTTTTCTACATGGTGATCTTCAGGAGACAGTATACATGCATCAGCCGTTGGGGTTCAGGGATACTAGATATCCTAATCATGTCTGTCTATTGAAGAAGTCCTTGTATGGACTTAAGCAGTCTCCACGGGCTTGATATAAGAGGTTTGTTGATTTTGTTTCGACTATGAGTTTTTCTCACAGCAGGTCTGATAATTCATTGTTCATATATTGTCGGGGTTCTTCCATGGCGTATATATTGTTATATGTTGATGATAAATATCTTGACTGCCTCTTCTGATGCTTTGAGAAAGTCTATTATGACAATGCTCAGTTCTGAGTTTGCCATGAAAGACTTGGGACCCTTGAGCTATTTTTTGGAAATTGCAGTCACTCGTCATGCAGGCGGATTGTTCTTAACACAGAGAAAGTATGCAACAGAGATCATTGTCGGGGTTCTTCCATTGCGTATATATTGTTATATGTTGATGATATTATCTTGACTGCCTCTTCTGATGCTTTGAGAAAGTCTATTATGACAATGCTCAGTTCTGAGTTTGCCATGAAAGACTTGGTACCCTTGAGCTATTTTTTGGAAATTGCGATCACTACGCAGCGGATTGTTCTTAACACAGAGGAAGTATGCAACAGAGATCATTGAAAGGGCTGGGATGTCATCCTGTAAGTCCACTTCTACTCCAGTTGATACTAAACCCAAGTTGGGTGCTGCAGCTGACTCTTCGTATGAGGATCTGACCCGCTATCGTAGTCTTGCAGGCACCCTTCAGTATCTTACGTTCACAAGACCAGACATTACATATGTAGTCCAGGTGGTTTCCGAGTCATGTTGGTTACGAAATCTACTTTTAGAGTTTCATTGTCCTATTGAGAAAGCTACCTTGGTGTATTGTGATAATATAAGTGTCATCTACCACCAGCGCACTAAACACATAGAGATGGATATTCACTTTGTTCGAGAGAATGTAGTTGATCGGTGTATTTTATATACACCTTTTGAGTCATTTTTAGTTAGTCTTTTGCCCATTTTTGTACATATATGTGTCGTGTTAGGGTAGTTTTTCTTTCTTTTGAGTCACAGTGGTTTAAAATGGCATATTGGCGAAAAGAAGCAAAAAGAGGGCAGAAACAGAGGTTCCAGAGCCAAAAGAGACGAAAAGTTGGCACCCCGGACGAAGTACATGGCGGCGCCGTGGCGCCACTCTATCAGGAACAGCAGGGCCACGGCGCCCAGGACGATCAACAGCTGCAGGTTTAAGCACCACGGCGCCAGACTGCAGGGCCGTGGCGCTGACGCGGGTTTTATGCCAATCCGAGAAGGAAAGGGCCAAGGGCAAGAGGAAAAAGTTGGAAACGTTTTTGGAGGCTATAAAAGGGCCTTAGGGCAGATTTTTGAAGGTTCCACAATCCCTAACTCATCACAACACTTAGAGTCTTGGAGGCTTCAAGATTAGAGGCTTGTTCTTGAGTAATTATTTTTCTTTACTTTATTTATTTTCAGTTTATGTTGGATAATATTTTAGTTCTTGGCATGTCTATGGCTAGGAGCTAAACTTTATTTAGGGCTTTCCATTCGAATCACTTGAACCTCGTTTTATGATTTAATGCATGTTTTTGGTTTCTTCTTTATATAGTTGAGATTTATTCAATAATTGCTTTGATTGCTTGGTAATTAATTGATCACTAGTTATCATCACATATAACTAGTCGAATCGAAATCCGAAAGGGGAGATTCTAAATATGTTGTAGTTGAATAAACATAGGTTAAAATCGTGGACGAAAGTACCCCGATACCTGTGTAGTTTTATAGGTTATTGATCTTAATCCTCCTTTGTGGTAAATCATATCATCGAAAGATAGAAGAGTTCTGCATCGGGGTTGAGTGTTTATATATCCTAATCAGAATATAAAACAATCTAGTTAACCTGATATCTCAACATAGAAGAAGAACCTTGATTGTTGCATTAATGAATAAAGCGAGCGGATAGTTGAGGAGATTGGAAGCCGTATTTCCACCATATCTGATTTAAGTAAAGTAATCTAGTTAGTTTTTACAATTATTTAGTAGTTCTTAGATAAAAACCACAACAACAATATCGATAAACCAAATAGATACCATAGATAGATGTTTAGTAATTGAACACTAATCCCTGAGGACGATATTCGGTCTTACCCAGACTATATTACTTGCACGATACGTGCACTTGCGTTAAGCGTGTGGATAAATCGCTATCAAGTTTTTGGCGCCGTTGCCGGGGATTGACGTAGTTCAATATCAGAATTATCTATTCTTAATTTCTAATTTGGTTTTTATTTTCTTGTATTTTATTTTCTTTTATTTGTGGAACCGTGCGCCGTGATTTGTTTATTGGTTTTGATCCATCTCAGGGACCCAGCGAACATGTACCACCACTATCAAGGGTTACAGAACTATCAACATCAATGTAATCCTCATATTCCACAGGGAAAGCAGAACGGGTTGCGAGAGGTCATACTCAGGCTAACTAAGCACCAAACTCAGTTCATGGATGAGACAAGAGTGTCCCTAAAGAATTTGGAGACACAAATAGGACAACTCGCAGGCATGCTGAGCGACAGAATACAAAGGAATCACCCTGAAAATATGGGGGTGAATCCAAAAGAGCAGTGTCAGGCAGTTGATCTAAGTAATGGAGAATTAGTGGGAGAGAGACTTGTTACACCTCGTAAGTTTAAGACAAGAATTAAGAATATCATTAAGATTAAGATTCGGATAATGGGTATGAGATATAATTACACAAGCTACGAACACGTCAATGAGTATTTAATATGATAAGTTATTTATATTTTCCATTGAGGATTGATACATATTATGAGAATTACGACATGGGGAATACGAGACCTTATGGAATTCCCGGGAATTAAAGGAAACGGGAATCAAGATTGAAAGAATCGGGATCAAGATTTATTACTTGGGGGATTAATTAGTAAACAATTGGAGGGTTAAAGAGTAATAAGAAGGGGACCTAAATGTAGTATTTTAAAATCTGAAAAATTAAATACAAAGCCCTATTTTCCTTCTCCTTCTTCCTCCCCCCTTGGTCGAATTCCCCTCCCCATCTTAGCAAGTTTTTGCTCCATTTTATTAGCCTAAATATCCTACACAATTAAGCCTAGAACTAGAACAATTTTTGAAGCCCAAATCAGTGGGTATTTCGACCCACCTGGACCGAAAATAATTGGGGTTTTCTTTCAAGTTTTGATGAAGATTTTTGAAAGAGAAAGGTGCATAAATGTTGGGTTAACATAGTAAAATTGTTGCATGTCGATTTTGGATTAAAGAAGTGTGAAAAATTGAAGCCAAAAAGGGCACGAAACAGTGGCAAAATCGGGACTGCTGGGCAGAATTTTGTTCAACTTTGGAGGGGTATATCTCCTCGTATATTAGAGATTTTTGGGTGTTTCAAAAGCCTATAATGAAGTTCGTCGAGTCTAGTTTCCTAAGAAAAAAACCACTCGTCGATAGGACACCGGAGTAGAGAGTTATGGACGTTACAAGTTCAGCTGACGAAGCAGTGACTAAAAATCGGGACTGTTTTGGGGATTTAATTAAGGTATGAAAATTCTTCAATCTATGCTATAATTGAAGTTGCATATTGTGGTAGTTGAAGTAATGGACTTGTGTTAGGAAGAAATCTTGAATTTACACATTGCATGTGGATAATTTGAATGTTGTAGCCGATATTAGGACTAATGTTACTAATCTTGGAATTGTCGTATTCGATTATTGTGTTGTGAAATTCGTCGCTACTTGGCATGTTGATATTGGAAGAGAATCTTAACATATAAGTTATAATTGTTCATAAAGAATTATTGGAACAAGATTGGACTAAGGAATTAAGAAAATGATTGGTTTTGTAAGTTAGATTTGACAAAACTGTGGGTTTAACCATAAACACCAAGAAAGTCTCATCAAATCCTAGAATATGCAACAATAAAAACTGCACTAAACACTAAAAAGAGGCTATAAAATAGCAAAATTTATACCTTAAAAAATTGTATCGGACTCTAGAAATAAATAAAAAATAATAAGAACTACAAAAAATGTATCTCTAAATGTGAGTTCTCGCTAATTTTTTTTATAGTTTCCGTCATGATATAGTTTGATAAATATTTGATGACGATTAAAATTATTAATTTTGACAAACTTAAAGGATCAAAACTTTATAATCCCACATCATATACTTTACTTTTTGAGTCGAAGGTCCATAAAAAATAACCTCTCTAACTTATAAGTAACATCGCGCACATCCTACAATCTCATAACTTACTTGTGAGATTATCATTATATATCATGTTATGGTTGTTGTTGAAGGACCAAACCCGCTGTGTGTATATAAGAGACTATTTTAATTTAAACCAACCTTCACACATAAGGGATCATTCAAGCGTTGCAAAGGATCAATGGAGAATGGCAGGAAACTGAAGAAGAGGTTAGCTTGCTATGCTCATAAGGGGTCTCTTTATCTGTGAATTTTGTATATATATGTGTGTATATATATATATATATATATATATATATATATATATATATATATATGTCTCTGTATCTAACAAATGAAAACATTTTTTGGTTATTGGGAAGTCTGATTTTCTTGATTTTTTTGTGTGTGTATTGTTTATCTTAGATGATGAAATCCTACAAGTGTCTTGAAGGGCGATATAGTTTATACTCCCTCTTATGTGACATAGATCTAACTCAATATTTTAAAACTAAAATTTACATATTCAAAAACGAAAATATTATAAGTTTGTGATTTTTCTCATGTCAATACATGTTGGTCAAAATATTCCCTAACAAGTGAGTTTCTTACTTATGTTTTAGTGTTTGGTAAGTAAGCAAAGAAAAAAAAATTCCACGAGCATTTATATGTAATCCAACAAAACACCATGGAGGTGGGATGGAGTGTGGAGTGGGTGTTCGGGGGTGGCAGGGGGTGGGATGGTCAAGGGCTGGGGTTCCGAGCGTTGGGTAGGTGGGAGGAGACAATGGACTTGAAATGTCACTTATGAAACTTTTTAAACCTTGGAAGTTGGAAGTTGTAAGAAGGATTAGTTAAGCCAACAGGCATAACCAAATACTCGTAATGCCCTGAGTGTGTTCTAAAAGCAGTCTTGTAGATGTCAGTTGGTGCTTTCCTTATTTGATGGCACCCGAGATCTATCATGGCCTGTGACCCCCTAGCTCCTCAATGCAATTATGTTGTACTAACCCTTGAGATTGCAGTTCTTGTACCATCTTTTAAGAAGTGTAGAACAATTAGTTCATAAGGACCACCGTTGTATAACCACTCAGACGGGGAACTATTGATGATTCTACGTTAGTTCTAAAGTAGACCACTCAAAAACCCTCATCGGATAAGAAATATACCAGATAGAGCGCAACCAAGTCCATTTTTGAATGAGAAGGCTAAATCATTACCTTAATTGAGGAAGTAGCCATGGAAGATTGGGTTTGTACGGCTTCCTGGGGTCGAAAGATCTTCCTTCAGCCTTGAAAGTATGTTGTTGCTTTAACGCGAATTTAAAATGCACTCCCCATTCATTAGATAGAGAAGATCACCACGATTTCGCGGTCGGCTGCCGAATTTATTCCAATTCCAAGAGCTCGGATCGAGTCGTATTCTATGAATATGATATCTATCTAGTCTGATGTATGGAATATGTGACAATAACATACCCCGTAAAATTCCACAGTGTGGGGTCCGGAGAGAGTAGAGTGTACGCAGATCTTACCTCTACCTTGGAAGATAGAGAGGTTGTTTCCGAAAGACCCTCAGCTCAAGAGAAATCATAAGAAAAGTCAGATAAGGACAAGCAGTTCAAAGAAATATGAAAATGAGAATCATAAAAGCATATAAGCCATGGTAAAGCAGAAAAACAATGAGCAGTAGCAACAGAGAGATAAGATAATCAAAATTGAAGAAACTATAAGGCAATACTGCGACTACTAGTATGAAAGGATAAGCAGGGCTCCTACTAGCCTTCTACCCTAATCTAACAAAGGTGGATTATTGATTGGCATTAACCCTAGACCCTTTCCCCGAAAAATAAATTAGAGCTTTCTACTCGAGCTCAATAACATCTTTCTGGGGAATACCTATATGGTCTTGCATTAACTGGGTTGCACCCTTTCTTCGGAGGAATATGGTGATCAAAGGGTTCTCTGAAAGGTGGCCTCAGGTTCTTGGAACACTGCTTCATAGTCTTGCAACACTTGCTGGACCGCAGCGGGTTCTTTGTCCTGCTCTTGCTTCCCTTCTCCTTTTCTATTCTTCCCCTCAATAGGTATGACTCTAAATTGAGCACTGTCACCCTTTTTTTTTTTGTAATGAAGCAGAATCAACCAACTTCAACTTGAGAATGACTCTTTGTAGTGATAATATCTTCCCTTCATATTCAAACTTCATAGTTAATTTTGAAGTTAAACAAGATATCTCCAAAATTACTTGTCCATTGTACCCCCAAGACCATGTAACAAGTTCCCAAAGGTAGCAGAACGAAATCAGCCCTGAACACAGTGCCTTGGCACGAGTTACCATCTACCAAACTGGCATGACAGCTCACATAGGTCTACTTTCCATCCTATTTTAGCTACTAATTCACTGTCAAAGAAGTTATGAGTAGATATTGTGTCTATTAAAATATTGAGGGACCTCATGTGGCAATACCCAGTCAGCCTCAAAGTCTTATAGCATCTGTACTATTAACAACAACAACATACCCAGTGTAATCCCACAAGTGGGGTCTGGGGAGGGGTGGGTACACAGACTTTACCCCTACTTTGAAGGCAGAGAGGTTGTCCGAAAGACCCTCGGCTCATGTAAACAATTCAAAACATGTTTGAAAAGGAAATACAGTAGTAAAGAAGCCATGTTGAAAATAATTGAGAAAAGAACATTAACAACAACAAATAATACGATAACCGACGTAAAGGAAACAATATGTGGTAATAAAAATCGCAGATTAGGATAATAGAAGAGTACTATTAGCAACATGCATGGAAATTTCACAGGTCTCAGCCGCGTCCTGCAAATTGAGTAATTCTTCGCCCTCTTCCACCCTATTCCCTCCTTTATTACCAGCAAAAAACAATTGTGCCCTCCCAGGTTGATATTTCGCATCACAAATAAAACAAATCCTCTTGCCTCTCTTCTCACTTAATTCAGCTGGAGTTAGTCTCCTCCTTCTTGTTCACCCACAGTAGTTTGGACAGATTTAGGAAGATAGGTAGTTGGGTAATTAAACAGGTAATTGGGTAATTAAACACTTTGCATATGTGCAAGTCTGTGCTGAAAGGATTGAGGTAATTGATGCACAACTACAGCCTGCTGGAAGTAGTAGCTTATACTTATTTAGTAGTATGGAGTAAATGGGTTGTTAAGTTAGTTAACTAATTACAAAGTTAACAGTTGGGCCCTTCATCTTTTACAATTGAGTCCATTAGTTGTATTTTCTTTTATTTTAATTCCCAATCTATCATGTGGTTTGAGTGGATGAAGTGTACATTTAACGGAGTATTGTTTCATTTGAAATCATCAATTGAAATTGAGCCTGTTTGGATTGTCTTATTTCAAGTGCTTTTAAGCCAAAATAGCTTATAAGCATTTTTGTGGTGTTTGAGTAAACTAAAAAAGTGCTTTTGAGTACTAGTTTTTAAGCCAAAACAACAAATATAAGCCAACAGTCATAACTCATAAGCTACAATTCCTAGCTTATGGCTTTTGGCTTATAAGGTAAAGGCCATAAGCCCATCCAAACGGGCTCATTCTCTTAGCTTGTTCCTAAATTCTTCTCTTAGTTTCTTCTTATTTCTTTCACCTTGTATTCTTCTCCAATCTACGTCATAGATATGATACAATTGCATTGTTGATCTATGTTTTTCGTAATCTTCAAAAATGTCGACGGGTGTGTGTCGGATACTCCAAAAGTAGTGTATTTTTGGAGAATCCAACACAGGTGCGGCAACATTTTTTGAGAGTCCGAGCAACATTGTTGTTGATGGCATGATTTCCCCAAATTGCATTCTCCACTTTTTTGTTTGTGCTTTAGAGTGTCTTTGTTGGATGGTGTTTATGATTGTTAACACAATTACCTATCATTCTTTCACTAAAATTGAAGGCATCTATTAATCATTTTTGCAGCAAGACATGTTAATTCTTAAAATATTATTATATCTTCTGTGATAATTGCACTGTTATGGACCATATTTTGCTTTTGTTTGTTTTGATATTTTCTTTTGCAGATAACTATATACTTGAAGGTCAGTAAAACAGTCGCTTTAAAAGTTAAGGAATCGGATAGTATCGGCACAGTCAAATCTTTATTACATGATAAGGAGGGCATACCGGAATGTCTGCAGAAGATATTTTTAAAAGGTAATCAACTAATGGATGAACAGACGCTAGTCGATTATGGCATTATCAAAAACTCCACCCTTAATGCTTATGTTGACAATTCAGTCCCGAGGATATTTTTGGTGAAGCGAACCTATACTAATAGTCTAATACTGCAATTACGGTTTATTCAAGGCTTTGCGATACTATCCAGAACGTCAAATATAGGGTCGGGGCCAAAGAAGGAATAAAATCAAATGAATTCTCTCTTATTCATGATGGAAGGTTTCTTGAAGATGACAAAACCTTAGGTTTTTACAAAATCGATGGTGGATCAATGCTTCATATGGTTTTCAATCCTAGAAACAAGTTGCTTATTTCTGAGGTAATGCCAAAACCTGAATCGTAAAGGCTTGAGGGCCCGTTCGTCAACGGAAAGGGAAGGTCCTTCTTCCGGGTGGAGCCGTATGATGCGAGAGTTATCAGGTTCAGTTCATTAATTGGCAATATTCTAAATTCAGCTATTATTAATTCTTCTACCAGTAAATGCTCTTTAATTTCCTTCTAGTTGGATGGTGTTTATGATTGTTAGTAGTCCCTCCGTCTCAATTTTTTTTTTGTTTACACGCCCCTTGAGAAATATTAATTAGGAGGACTATTTGACCTACTTTACCCTTATGTCTAAGTTATAATCTCTCTCCATTAAATGTTTACTTTATTTATGTGTCATCTTAATTAATGACAAATGGTAAAATGAGAAAAATAATTAATTATGCCTTGAACTTTTAAAACGATAAATAATTTGGGACAACTATTTTTAGTAACTACGACAAGTAATTTGAGACGGAGGGAGTACAAGCTTAAATACCTTTATTGGTACTGAATTCACAGAAATACATCATAATAAGTTACTTTTAATGTTTCAAGATATCGAAGTCAAGCTTTATTTTTATGATTAATTTTTGTCCACTAATTAATGAAGTATAAATTAAAGTTAGTTTTTAAAAGACATGCATAAATGTATAGCATTATGAGATTACTTGATCTAATCACATTTTACTTTGAGGTTTAATATTTTTTCTATAATAAATGTAGGTTGTGATCTGATGCGAGTACATTCGTATTCACATAGTATAAATTTTACATTGTTTATCTATTTTTCAATACAATAAACCAAACAGCCTTATAAAAAAATAATCCATGTACGAACCCAACATTATCAATCTCTGCATTACAAACCCAGTGTAACTTCTTTTTAAGCGCCCACCCAAAAAAGAAATTGAAAAGAATTTTGATAAGTATTAGCTGTCAAAATGTGTTAAGTAAGACCTCAGTCTAACCGTAATCGGATTCCTATAATCGGTTATAAAGAGGGATAATTCAAATTTAGGCGGTTCAAATTCTTCTTTCAATTTCAAATGCTTTAATATACTCTATGTATTACGAGGATTCATCCTGGCTGTCAACATAGCAACTCTCCTCCTTTATTTGGACTTAGAGACCGTGATTTTAAATGCTTCACTATCTATATTATGAGGACTCATCATAAATTGACAAGCTTTATGTTGGTTGTCAACCTACCACAACTTCCCTCCTGAATTTCAAATGATTCAATCCAAAAAAAGAAAAAAAACTATAAAGAATTTTGATAAGCATTAGCTGTAAAATGTGCTAATTACCTTAGTTTAACTATAATCTGAATCATGTA
Source organism: Przewalskia tangutica (assembly GCA_029844215.1). Taxonomy (NCBI): domain Eukaryota; kingdom Viridiplantae; phylum Streptophyta; class Magnoliopsida; order Solanales; family Solanaceae; genus Przewalskia; species Przewalskia tangutica. The sequence goes on from CM056719.1 coordinate 3,223,447, forward strand.
ATCTTGTTATTAAGAGTGGTGCATATATATATTCAATTGTTTCACCATTTTTTTTTCTTATTAATTTTCACCCTTTCACTATTGCTTTTTTGTGTAATTTTAATTTGTAGGAGAATTCAAGCATTGCAAAAGATGGAGCCAAGCATGAGATCTGTTGTTGAACAAGAGGATGAAGAGGTTAGCTCCTTATACAAGTGTATCCTTTTTTTTCACTTATAAAAAAAAATTGTGAATTTGTTTTTTTTTTGTGTGTGTGAATATTTAACTGATGAAATTTTATTCCAAGGGTCGTTTGGTTGGTGGGATAAGGGATAACAATCCACATTTGCTTTCCTTTTCTTTATTTGAGTTGAGAGTCTATTGGAAACAACCTCTCTACCTCCACGAGGTAGGGGTAAGGTCTACACACACTACCCTCCGCATACCCCACTTGTGGGATTACACTTGTTTGTTTTTGTTATTGTTGTTGTTACATTGTTGTCATGGTTAATCCGGGATAAATTTTTTGTCAGATTAGCTATGACATATAGAAGGTGGGATAGCTAATCCCAACCGATGAGACTTGTCTATCCTATCCTGGCAACCAAACGACCCCCGAGAGTTTTAAAAAGTAACTTTTTGGTGGTTGGTGGTAGGGCAGTTGTTGGATGTGTAATTTGTCTGAATGCTTTTTCTGGTGGACCATAAGGCGTTGGGGTGGATCCAAGAGTTGAATTTTATAGTTCAAAGTTCAGGATTCAATCATAAATCATTTGATCTTCTGGGTCCGAAATCAATTATTTGTACTAGTTTAGTGAAATTCTTAACACATATATATACATAGTAGAAGCTAAAGTTTTTAGGTGTGGATGAATCTATAACACATTAGTGAGTTTGAGTTTGAGTTTGAGATTCTACCATAGTCCATTTGATGTACTCATATATGTACGGTTTGAGTGAAAGCTACCGAGGTTCGATCTGAACCCATGAACATACACATCGATCCGTCCCTCTCTAAATAGAGGTGGGATTAAAAAGTATATAGCCAAGAAAAAGAAGTCCATTGCCAAAAGTTGATAACCCTTGTAGATCTTGGTGACATTAATTAGTTGAAATGAAGTGAGAAGATAGGTATCTATACATCCAAAAGAAGCTATATATATGGTCAAGAAAAGTATACTTGTAAAAATATAAGGATTTCCGTTTTAAGTATATCTGAGTCTCCTCCTAAAACTTTAATGTTGAATCTGAGCAAATGGAGTCTGAATCATACTCTAACCTGAGATTTAGGCTTACAAACTCCTCATATATATCCATTTACCGATTTCTTGTTATCGTGGAATTCGTTATAAAGATGGATCACCCTTACACGATCAAACATATCAGGCTTTTCTTCTTGATCACCTTTATTGTAGTAATGCTATTGATCTTCAGCTTTATCATAGTGCATATATATGAGAAAAAAATCACCATTTGCCTCGTTACTTCTCTTCTTGTCAGATTCTAGAAACCTTTAAGGGGCCAGAGATGGGGATTGTGGAGAGGTTAAGATATAACCTACGTCATATTAATTATTTTTAAGTCATAATCTTCTCTCAATCAGTCATTCTTAGGTATTCAAAAGTGGAAAATGAACCGCTGCTCGAGGTTCTATCTTTCTTCCTTCAAGTAGAAAAACAATGGATGCTCACAGACCTGTATGGAGGAAGAGAATTAATCATTAGAACTCTCGTCTGCTCTCTTGAACATTCTTGCTTATTAGGAGCTTAATTACTTTTGTACTAAAATCAAGTTGGCAGACTTAAAGAATCTACATCTAAAAGAAAAAGTTAAAGAAAGTTTTAATGGATACTCCTATAATATACCTACCAAAATAATAGTTAGAAGGGCTAATACCAGCTGGTCTTCATTGTAAAGAATGGATCTTGGGCTTAACTCAACCCCAAAAGCTAGCTTGTACGGTGAGGATTGTCCAAGTCCATATAAGGAGTCCATGTTCCCATTTCATTTCCAATGTGGGACTCTTAACATTCATTTGTTCGAAGGTGGAGATCGATGATGGCTATACTATTCATATTAATTTTGGTGTTACTATGTAATTATCAATATCCTCCTATTCTTATTGGTGTTCTGTATTGGTTTCTGTTTTTTCATTCAAGAATCTTTAGTTCTGGTTATCTTTATCTGCCCTTGATTGAGTGAGTTTCTCCAACTCGGAACCATTTCTTACATGAAGGGGAGGTGATATTTAAAAAGCACAAAAGTCATTGATTTTCTTCCCCTTGGTGGAGCTAGCATTCATCTTTTACTCCTTGTTTGCTGTTATTGAAAACAAAATAAAGGAGATATCCTCCTTTATATCCAAGCTGAAACTCTCACGTGGACGCTTATTTAATCCCTTAATCTACTTCCTATCCTTCAAAAACCACCTGCCTCGTATCCCATCTCTACTCTCTCAGACCTCTTCTGTTCATTTTCTCTTTGCCATATATATATGTACTATGGCGTCCAGTTGAAAGACTGAATGCATGGACTGAAAGAGTTCCTTCGAGTATAATTAAGAGGTGAAATCTATCTCATTTCCATACTAATAAGTATGTGTTTTGGTTTGATCAAGTTGTTATGAATTTCTCCTTTGAGATGAACTTTAATGTCAACCATGGGATAACTTCCCAACGAGTGCTAGCTAGGCTGCATGAAACTTACAAAAATTTGTAAGTTTCGGTTGGAGAAGGTAATAAATATAGACGGTTCCACTTAGAAGCGGCTAGGTTTCTTGTCTTTTTATAGGGACATCATAATAAAATTGCAACAAAGAAGAGTTAAGAGGGAGAGGGAGGGCTCGCCCTAACTAAGTTGGTAACAGTAGCCATGATCACCAAAGGATGATTTGAATCAATCACAGCCAATTTTAAGGATTTTAAACTTGGAAGTTTTCTGGTTTTCCTGCATATATATGGCACACGTACCCTAAGATAAGATGGTTCCTGCCCTCAGGTCAGGGAATAGAGCTAACTGCATCGGATAAAATAACAATTCCTATATATGCACACGTACCCTTAGTAGTCTTATTTTGTGTTTCTGTCCTGTCGACATATATAAACCTTATAGTTTGACTGTTTGAGCTCAAGATTCTCATTTTACTTCATTGTTGAGAAATTTTTACCTCGACAAAATGCACTACATGATGTACCACGCATCGTAGGATTGCATGTATCAATTAAGATGATAGAACGCCGTAGTATACTCTACAATCTAATGGAACTATGGAAGAGAAGTAATATAAGATGACAAGGATATGCCATTGTTGATGTGTAGTACTAATATGTAGGGTATTTAGTCATCAACTGTATTTCATCATATCCGTACATATATATATATATATATATATATATATATATAGTACGCACTTCATTTTAATCTCCGCGCTTCAATTTGTGGTTTAGAGTGTTTCTGTTGGATGCGCGGTGTTTATAATTGTTAACATTATTTAATTACCTTTCTTACATTATGACCATATCTTGCTTTAGGTATCCTCTTGCAGATGACTATATACTTGAGAGTCACTAAAACAGTCAAGTTAAACGTTAAGGAATCAGTTAGTATTGGAAATATCAAAGGGTTGCTACATGACAAGGAGGGCATACCGGTACGTCTTCAGCAACTGTATTCAGAAGATAATAGGCTAATGGATGAACGGAAGCTAGTTGATTATGGCATTTCCGGAAACTCCACCCTTCATACTTATGTTGAAGATTCAGTGATCCCAGTGATATTGTTATATGTAAAGAGATCATATGCTGAAGGCGCGATTATGTTTTATTCAAGGATTTACAATACTATCAAGGATGTCAAATCTAGGATTGCGGCCAAAGAAGGAATAAAATCGAATGCGTTCTCTCTTATTCATGACGGTAAGTTTCTTGAAGCTGACAAAACCGTAGCTTTTCTCAATATTGATGACGAAGCAACCCTTCATGTGGTGCTCAATCCTAGAGACAAGTTTTGTGTCCCTGTCGTAATGCCAACTTATGAAATCGTACACAGCGAAGTCAAGGCTACCTTATTTGTTCGGGATGTTAAAATGGTTATAGAGAGCAAGGTTGGCCAGTACTCAATGGATGATATGGATCTTTTTTTTTTGGAAAACAGAAGCTCGAAGATCACAAGGAACTACATTGGTATGATATCAAAGAAGACTCCCTCTTACAGGTGGTACCGAGAACAATGCAGCTCTTTATCAGGAAATTAAATGGTGAAAGTATAATGCTAGACGTGCACAGACACGATTTAATCAAGGATGTGAAGGGCATGCTTCTAAATAAGCTAGGAATACCAGTTCATCTGCAAATTCTTGTGTTTGCGATAGAATGTTTAGCTGATTCCCGGGATTTAGCTAGCTACAATATTCACAAGGAGTCGATTCTATATTTGCTCCTACACACACTCAACGTCACCGCCAGATGAAATTATGTTCAGTCATAGTTTTAAAACCTTCTTGGATTACCTAGTAGCATGGACCAAAGTAACATTGAGAACCAATATAATGCATGGTGTCTATCTTTTTTTCTGTTAGCATTTATGTTGCTTCTGAACCCCTATATATTTAAGTATCTTTCCTTTGCATTTCTGTGGCAATGTGCTTTATCAGGGTGTTTGAATCAATCTATTAATAGTAGCTGTTTCATAATACTGAAAATGATTACAAGTTCCTAACTTGGTTGACAATTTTTATTGGAATATATGAACCGTATGTTTCTCTACCAAAGCTGTAAATAGAGTTGTTGAGTCGATGAAAAAGAAAAAAAGTTTAAAATGTACTCCATCCGTCCTATTTTATATGACACTATTACTGTTTGTGTTTGGAGGTCAAACGTTTTCTTTGACTGTCATTTTCTCAAACTTTTTTTAAAATTATTTTGAATTAAGTATTAATTGTTTTGACTTATAGTAGTTTTAAAATATATAAATTTTATTTTAAAGAACTTGAAGAATCTATGTGTTAATTTACACAGCAAATGAGTTCTTGTACTTCAAACTACCTTCACATAAAAATGGATGGAGGGAGTATATGGCGTAGTTGTCAAGCTAAAAGTATGATCCTAGATCTAGTTTTGCTTGTACTGCAGTAGTGTACCTTAAAGATACATGTACTTTCACTTTAATTTTTCATTAACCGTCGATATTAAATTGTTTGATTTGACTAAATACTGGGTGTTTTTTTACCCATCTTTCTACCTTCCACCAGTATAAGGTGCATGATCTATATGTAGCATAATGGTGGTGTCCGCTATATATGTGTATATGTATGTTTCTTCTATTTCGTTATCATTGCTTTAATTCTCGTTGTCTCATAACAACCAGAACTCTACTATCAATGCTCGTGTTAAGAGTTCAGAGCCACTAACAAAATTGTTTGTCACAGTACCATCTTCTAATACAACTTTCACGGTTGAAACAAAGATTCTCGACACCATCCTTTGGTTGTTAGAAGCAAAAAAAAGTTGTTGGTTTCAGTGAAGACAACAACCCAACGTAATCTCTGAAAGGGTAGAGTGTACGCAGACCTTAAGGAAGACAGTAACAACAAACATAAAATGAAAATAGAAAAGTCCAAATAGGTTGTATGTGCAATTTTTTCAGCTGACACGCCAATGAATATATGTCCAATCCTTGAATCGGTTGGACGAGCTGTACTTTTTATGCGCTAAAATTGACACCCTCACTAACACTGGCGGATCCATTAGCAACATGGTGGTGCAACTGCACCACCAGATTTTTTAAAAAAAATTGTCTTCTAGGCATAAAAAAAAAAATCTTCTAGGCATAAAAAATTAAAAAAAAAAAAATGCACCACCAAATTTTGTCTCGTGGATCCGCCACTGCTCACTAATTCCATGTTTGCAAAACAACTTATGTAACATTTGAAAAGCAAAAGTTCATAAAGATACAACAACAACGATAACATATTCATTATAGTCCCACAAATGGGGTCTTGGAAGGGTGGGGTCTGAGGTGTACACAGACCTTACTCTTATCTTTATGAGATAAAGAAGTTGTTTTCAATCGTTTCTCGACTCAAAAAATTATTTACAGAACAGTTTGAAAGAATAGCGTAAAGATATATTAAAGCATCAAATTCATAGAGATAAAATCATCCATTTCAATTCCAACCAGTAAAATCAATAATCCATTTTACACATCAATTAATTAAGCCCAACTATAATAGAATTCAAGTTTTCCACCAGAGAAGAGATACAACCCATCTTGCCTAGCATGCCAACTACACAATTTCCCATTGTCACACACAGCACTATATTTGTCATAATCAAACACATAGAAAAAGCCTTTTTTCTTGTACTCATTAGTGTGCATTTCACACACAGCTAATGTTGGCTTAATATTAACATCAATATTCCATCTAATATGAGAACCTTTTTGGAGTGTTGTTTGTGGAACATCTTTTTCTTGTGATTTGCACACTAAAATCAATGGATCTTGCAAATCATTTATCACTTGCCATGACCAAATTTCTGCTTTTACTACTACTATTGTTGATGATTTTAGTAGTAGCACTAGTAGAATAAGGAAGTTGATGAAATTTTGGGATTTGAAAAGAGGAGATTTCATTATTTTCTTGATTTTTTTAAGTCTTTCTATGGTCATTTTTATACTACATGTTTACAGATTGTAATGGTAAATCCATAATGGATATTTATGATGAGATCTTAATTGTCCATTCTTATCGATGGTTTAAGATATTTGGTAGTTAATAAAATCATTTAATAACATTAAATTATGGATTAAACCTTATTTATTAATTTTCTATTTGTTAGAATAGAAATAGGATTTCATATATAATATTCTACTGGGAAAAAAATTGTAATGTTAGAATAGGAATAAGATTTCATATATAATATTCTATTAACCAGAATTTACATAATTCGCATGTCTTATCCCAATTAAGAACCTACTTTTACGAATTAGTATAGGACCCCAAAATGTTTGAGACGTCCCTGTATAAATAGAGCTCAGTGTAATCATGTATATACAATAATTCAATAATAAATTTTCTCTCATGGTATCTGTTGACACCCAATTTTGACCCTCCCGTCCAGACAGTAGCTATAAAATTACACTAATTTTGCAAAATAATTTTTTATGATTTTTATAATAAAATGCAGCAATAAAACATTAATACATGCATAAATAAGCAATTTAATAATAACACCGCATTTTACGTAGAGTATTAAGCACTTAGAGTCTCGCGCCTGTATTTATTAATTTGAAGCCCTATCATAATTCTTAAATGATAATTAACAATAAAATACGTCAATAAATAATTTAACAATGACGTCGTGTCAAATAGCATAGTCACATTTATTAATACGCAAAACAATTTCATAATTATTGTAACGCCTAAAGTCATACTAAGATAATTTAATAATGATAAATAATGCACAGTAAATAAGATTTTTAAATAATAGCATAACCACATTTATTAATACGCAAAGCATTTAAATAATTTAATAATCTAAGCTCCATTCAATTTTAATTTAACTTCGCAAATACGCATAATAAATAAGATTTTTTACGACATCGCATTATAAAATATTAAGCACTAATTAAATAGCACACTCGCATTTATTATTGTAATAAAACTCAAACTAATGAAGCACCTAAATAATCTAATCACAATTTAAATAACTTATCACTAATTAAATACCTACTACCTAAAACTAATACCTAATTTAAATTACCAGCGGCCCAACACCCGCAGCCCAACCCGCTAGCCCAGCACCCCCTATCCTATATCCGCCCATCGTCCCTCTTCCTGTCTTCCCCATCGTCCCTCTTCCCCATCGTTCTTCAGAAAACCTAAAAGACAAAGAAACAAAAAAAAACGAGAAAGAACCCTAAGCTTTTTCATTCGCCGCCTCCCTTACCCATACACCCTAAATCCCGCCAGATCACAAACCAAATCCCACGTTTCCTTTTCTAGAAGCTGCCATAGCGAGAACCAACACCAAAACCGAATCCTCTCCTAGAATATTAATTTACCATAACAAGAACGATACCAAAATCAGCCCCAAATCAAAGCTACCCTTCTTAAGAAACCGAATAATCCTCGAATCAGTACGAAATCATAACCAAATCGCGATAAAATCATGATACTATTACCAAAATCAGAACCCACAAAAGAACTATATATACGGGTGTTCATTAACTTCAGAGGCATCGATCTTGGGGGGCAAAACCAGTGCATGCATAAAGACAGAGATCGAAAACAGAAAAGAGAACAAGAACAAAACCAAGCTCTTTATTTTCGCACAGCCTAACAAAAATCATATAAGTTTTGCTTCCCGTTCAAATCGCATCACAACCAAACACCGGGTGGATCGACGACTTGGTAAGCTGCCTCGATTCGCTGCCCGGAGAAGGTAAACACATCCCCTTTTAATTTTTTTCGTTTACTTTAGAGTATGTAACTTGTATTGTGTGTCTATGTGATTACCAATCATGTTTTAGTTAGAACTAGTTATTGTTTAAGCTTAATAGGTTAATTTTTAAGCATGTCTAGTTGAAATTGTATGTTGTCCGGTTTATTAGTCCGGTTGAACCACTGTTTATTGGCTGATTTTCGTGTGATTAATCAGATAAATGACTATCGTGTCAGTTTAAGGCTAGTTCAAACATGTGTCACCATTGATATGTGGCTAGTTTAAAACCTCCTTTCCCATATATAAATTTCTTCATCTATGGTCTTAAAGATAGTCAGGATTGTCGTAAATGTTCGGCCAAAGACTTGTTCTGAACATGTTATTTTGACATCTAGTTTAAATACCTGTCTTGATGAATTTATGAAATTAAGGGTCATATGTCCAGATTTTGGCCCCTTAAATATCTGATTGTTCTGGTTCCATTTACATGTCTATTAGATAATTTTGGGACCTCATATTGTTTGATAGTACATTTTATAGCAGCCGCGTCATCTGCTATGATTTAAAACATGTCCGAGTTTGCTAGGAGGTATATGTGACAGCATTTAAGGAAGAATATACATGTCTGGTCATCATCTCTCTCTGTTCCTTTTCCTTCATAATAATATGGTACACATCTTATATATATTGCTATTTCCCCCGGTATGCTTAGGAATAATATGTGCATTATGGTGTATATTCAGTACATAATTTTGTATCCTTGTGTGACTATATTCCTTGGGCTTAGCCCACTGTCTGTTGCTCCTCCTTTTCTTATTCTTCTATTGGTGATGCTAAAATTATTTCATGTTTTGCCTGCTTTTCTCTATGCTTTACTGCCTGCCCTGTTGAATATACGATGATATACTTCAGGGTATACAAGGTGTAGAAGCCTAATCGTACACTAGATGTATTAAGGTTATAGCACTTGTATATCCTCAAGTATATTATATATACTTTGGATGTTCTGTCTAGATCAGTCCCTGAAATGTGCAACGTGGGCTTATATGCTTATGTGACAATGTTCATACATATGTTGGGCTCGTATTGCATTTCGGTCCATTTATTCTCTTTAAAGTTTGATAATTGTTATATTAGGCATATCTTCTTTTTTCCATGTTATTGGGATGAAACCCAGAATCTGAAATACATAATCTGATCCTATTCTGGTCTGAAAAACAATTATTTGGGTCATAAGGTTTGGAATATTTTACTAATTCTTATCTTTTCTTTGTTTACATGAAATGCATCGGAGCAAAACGAAGAGTCTCACGGCGAGACTCATCATAAGCTATAACAAATGAAGACCTTCATCTTATGTGCTTCATCCTCTCCGCATCACAAACTCCAAACCATAGGCGAGATGGCCTCGCCGTTTCTTCAAGTCATCATTAATTCATATCCTCACCCTATTATTTGTTGTAATTATTTGTCTAACATTACGCTACTAGTAGTACACTTAAAATAATTAAACTTTGGGCTTTCATTAGAAAAATAGTTTGACGCTAGAAATTCACTCTCCTTTAATTAGTTATTTTTTGACTAGTTATGCATTGCCTAAGCCATACTAAAATGACATAAATATTCACGTAGCTAAAGCGTCACTCGCTATTAAATTCTTAGCATAATAAATTAATTTCTTCATAAACTCTTACTAAGATTCATAATTAAAAATTATTATTTTGTTAGCCTTTGCATAATAGATATTTTACAAGTACACATTTCGTCGTAATAAGATTTTGCATTAATATAACACATGTATTTTATCTAATACGTCATAAATGTATAAATCATCTTTGCACATAATAATACATATTTTAGCTAGAAGTAGCTTTATATATTTTAAAACAAATCTCACATTTTTATGCTAGCAAAAAATACTTCCTATATTTTTACTTAAATACTTTTCAAGACATGTATTGCATCTTAGAATAATAATTAACCCTAGGTTTGAACGGACAATCGCAAGTTAGCGGATCTTTTAGGGTGCCTAACTCATTCCCTTTAGGATAATAAAGAACCTTTGCCCAGAATCTCACAATTTTGCAGATCATTAAAATGGAGTTAATGTTTACTTTAAGCTAGTTAATATTTAGGTGTCCTAATTCACCCAAATTAATTAGGTGGCGACTCCGCGAACTCTTTTGCATGATTTTAGCACTTTTTATTCTAGCACCTTTTAAGCACCCCTTTAAACATTTTAGCATTTTTTAGCATCTTTAGCATTTATTTTATTTTCTAACATTTTTATTTAAGCAGGAGTTATTTTATTTTAAAGTCGCGGCCGAAAAAAGGCGCGACAGTATCAGAGCTTCTACAATCTTGGTAGAGAATCAAAGAACTTCCGTTGCCGGCGGGCGACACTAGAAAATATGTGTCCCCGTCTGAATGAAGATAATTGTAGAGTAAAGATTGTAGAGAACTTTTAGATATTTATAAATAAAATATTCTCCTTCAGATAATAGAATATTATCACCAGAATAAAAAATCGTCGTGAACAGTACTGCGTAAACAGTGTCGCGTGAACAGTGTTTTTCGGCGTGAACAATTACCAAATTTCGATTGTCGAAATTAGGGTTCCGGTGATTCCAGGCTATTCCCGAACATTCCTTTAAGAATTGTTTTTACTGTCAGCATCGCGCAGAGATTCCAAGCCTGACCCATACCACTTTCTTCGAGATTCAATAACTTTTTCGACATAATTTCTCAACCCGTAGGGTCGTACCATCATTCTGATCGAACCCACAAAATACCATCACAGTCATGTGCCTCAATTCCGACGACTGTTTTGCGTCCCCTAGGATCGTGCTATCATTTCAATCCTACCCATAAAATACCATCACAGTTTCGTACCTCAATTCCAGAGCTTGGTTTGGGAAATTCTGCACAGTAATTCAGGAGTTTGGCATAACTCGTACTAAAGATTTCAGCGTGCTGAAGTATTTTCTAGGTATTGAGGTTGCTCAATCCAGATCAGGTATACTCTCCGATGATATTATTAAAAAAATTGTGAAGTCAACTAATCAGCCTGCAGATATTTTCACCAAGTTCCTCACTGGTCCTCGTATTAATACATCTATAACAAGCTCGGTACATATGACTTGTATGCACCAGCTTGAAAAGGAGTGTTAGAATATGAACATGATTTCATATATAATATCCTACTAGAAAAATTATTGTAATGTAGGATATCAATAGGATTTCATATATAATATCTTACTAAAAAAATGATTGTAATTGAATGTCTATAAATAGAGCTCAATGTAATTATATAGATACGACAATTCAATAATAATATTTTCTCTCATATTTTCTCACTCTTCAAAGAAGATTCAATTTGAAGATGTCAATCTTCATATCAGGTTCATTAAGTTATAAGATTTAAATTTTATCTTGTTTTACCACAATTTGACCACTTCTAAGTTCTAATGTGTACTCTCTTCCGAGGCGACTCAATAATATCAATAATCTAAAGTTAGAACTTAAAAAGATGTCATAATTTTTTTTATAAAATTCATATATATTTTATTTAAACTCATTCGTCTAACTTGTTGAGATGCAAGTTATAAATTTATCTTTTTAAGTTTGCCTTCAAACATTTCTTTTAATAGATAAGTAGGATCAGTTGATTTAGAGAAAAAATCCGAGTTTAAATTCAAATATGAAACTTCATGAACAGGAAAAAAAAAACGAATGAAACTCAAAGAAATTAACAAAGACCCGCACAAGTGATAGAACATGTGGTTTAATTCGATGCATAGTGAGGAACCTTATCGGGGATTAACATGCGGCGTTACAACTCTCCTTTTTCAAATTATCCATTCAGTGTCCACTGAAATGCATATTTTCAGTTTGTCAACTACATGAAAATGAGTGGAGAAAAGTTACAAATAAATAAATATTACGCACAATACAAAATCAAACTGATATCTCCCAAACTTTTAGGGCACACTTTTTTTTTTCTTCTTCATCCCTAAAGCAAGGAGAAAATGAATCAGGAAAATGTGTTCAAACTCTACTATTCTGTATCTCTGATGCTTCCACTTGTGAGCCACAATTTCTTTTGCACGACTAAAACAATCTCATCGTTGTCCTGCTCGGGATCCGAGGAGGAATCAACCGATCCAACCACTTCCCAGTGCAACGCCGACAAATGCTTCTTTACGAAGTCAATAACGTGTTGTTTATCACGGATGATAACGAAACCTGTAGGCCTTAATATACGATCAATCTCAAGTAACAAATCTTCACCACTGCAACCTTTCTTCTCAATGTCGGAGAAGACCGTCCAAGCATGGAGCAAATCGTAGGTCCTTGGATAGGTTGAGAATGCTTCACACCTGCACAAAAGAGTGTGTAAGTAACTAATCAGCCAGACGTCAATGTAATAGTCATCCTCTAAAACAATATTTCACTTTAACGGCCATGTTTCTGTGGAACCGATCTTTTATGTTATGTTATATTATATGTTCTCTATAAAATTTCACTATAGCAGCCAAAAAATATCAAGAGAGACGGTGTTGTTATAGAGAGGTTTGACTACAAATGAACATCTCGACTATTACTATGTTCCGCCGAGAAAAGACGAGAGCAATACTAATGTTAGAGCTCCTCAACCATGAAAACACTAAATTAACAATGCACAAGTACATTAGTTTTATCAAAAATAAAGTTGGATAACGACGAGAAAAAATTTGTTAAATTTTTTATAGTGCACGTTGTAACGCATAACACAAGTTGATACTAAGGGCTTCCATCTTCTATCCATTCATTGACATGTGAAGAGGATCTAACAAAATTATGTTGCATTTTTTTCTCCGTTGATCAAGGAATATATTCATTAATAATGGGAAAATCAGCTCCCGTATAAAAGAGGTATACCAAAAATAGAGAACCCACAAAATTAAGGGGTTCTCTACAAAAGAGCCCCATCCTTCAATATGCCTTGTTGCACATTCAATAGAAAACTAAGATGTTTAAAGATATGTTTTTATTTATAACTAGATGTTTAAAAATAGGGAAAATGCCTAAAATATACCCCAACCTTTGCCCGGATTTGTTGCAACACACCTAACCTTTACGGGAGTCCTATTACCCCTTTGAATATATTTTTAAGAAATTTCTTTGACATTTATCGAGTGATCTGAAAAACAATTCAAATACGTGTTGAACAAAGACCAAAAAAACAAAGGAGTCCGGTCATTTTCATGTCATTTCACCCCTCAAACAAGACAAAATTAGAATTCTCTTCTACACTTTTAATTCTTTTAATGGACAAAGCAGTTAATTCTCTTGAAATTTGATCTTGTGAATCACTATATTCTTTCATAATCGAGGTGTCTTGACTTGTGTCGTGTTGGATTTTGGTTCGAATTTTCCAAAGAAATGTTTTAAAAATATATTTAGGGAGGTAATAGGACCACCATAATGGTTAGGTTAGGTGTGTTATAACAAATCCGGACAAAGATTGAAGTATATTTTAGACATTTTTCCTTTAAAAATATGCTTGTTCAATGTCCCGAAGGATGTTAGTACGGGTGTCAAAATTAGCCCATGAAATCATGACCTGCCCAACCAACTCAAGTTTGGGCGGGTCAAATTACTAGCTCACTCCGTTTTTTTAGCCCATCTACAAATTGGGCTGAAATGTAGCAAATTGACCCATAGAAACGTTGTAAAATATTCTCAAAAATACTTTTTTTGTTTGATATGTTATATATAGTCATAATACCCGGAAAAAATAATTTTATTAGGTACTTAAAAGAATTATAAAAGAACAAGAATTGGGCGGGTTGAATTATGACCCGCTCGTTAGCCCATTTAAGCCCAACTAACTTTTAGGCGGGTCATTACTAACTCAACCCATTTTGTCCCATCCAAATCCATCTTAACCCACCCATTTGACACCCGTAGATGTTGGCATAGTGCTTACTAAACTGAAGAGGCGAAACTAAAGGTGAAAGAATTATGCCACGACGTGGACTACCAAACTACAGTTATACAAAGTAAAATAAAAAAAGAAAGTAAATAATAAAAGATTATCTACCTACCAGTCATGAGTTGTGCCAATCAAGCCTCGGTCATATACAATTTTGAGAGTGTTAGGTCCATCTTTCGGTACAACGTTCATGACCCATACATTTTTGTCCTTCAGGGCAGCAGCAAATGACCCCAAGTTAGCCTTCATGTCCATGATATTTCTCAAGGTGTCTGAAGATATCTTTGGACTTAAGAGACTCCAATATTGATCAACCCTCTGCCTCCAAGTCTCCTGTTGATAAGCCAAGAACGCAAGGAATCATTAAGGACCCGTTTGACCATAAAAATAATTCATTATTTTCGACTTTTTTCACTTTATTTGAAAATCAGTGTTCGGCCATAAAAATTCCAAATCCACTTAAGTTGTATTTCAAGTTTGGAAAATAGCTTATGACCTATTTTTCAACTCATTTTTCACTTTTGAAGTCGTATTCAAATTTGAAAAGTATATTTACACATGGATATTATTCCAATTATTCTTTCAAAAAATATAACCAAATACAACTTCATCATCAACTGCAGCTACATAAATTCTAAATAAAGTGAAAAATATTTGGAATCTATGGCCAAAGGCCTACTGAGTATCCACTTCGTGTAATTGGTAGGACGGAAAATATTTTTCATCAAAAATGTTTTCTTGAAAAGTATGTGGGTTGTTTACTTATTTTCTAGTATTTGGTAAGTAACCAAAAATAATATTGTTCCAAGAGTATTTACATATAATCTAGTAAAATAATGTGCATGGGGATAGGGTGGGGAGTGGGGGAGTGGGGGTGGCGGGATGTTTAAGGGGTGGGAAGGAGATAATGGACTTGAAATGCCATTTATGGAACGTGTTTCCTATATTTTCAGTAGAAAATTCTAAGGAACTTGTTTTGCTAGAGAAAATATTTTGACCAACCAAACATGAGAAAATTGAAAAATATTTTCAACTTGCACTTTCTCAAAATTGCAAGGGAGCGCTCAAGCTCGTGTGCGGAATCATATAAAACAAGTAAAACCAATATTACTAAAACTTTACCATGTCCTTTTCAAACATTTCATTTGGATACCCAAAATCAGCAAGGCGGGGAGGAGGAGTAGTTAATCGAACTGGCCAAGGAGCCAGTCCACTTCCACCGACTCTGTGGTCATCTGAAATGAAACATGAGAAATAAAAAAAATAAGTTTTTGAGGAAAACTAACAAGAACAACGTCTAGGATTTCTTACAACCTTAAATAAACAAAAACATATCTTTTTAATAATTAATGTAACTAAAATTTACAGCTCCATGCATATCTTTAAAAAGCTACTGCAACTGTAATCACACATGTCCATTCAAGAAAAAACTCCAAACCTTCTCAGAATAGATAAGAAAGAAAAAGGCACTTACGAGATCGAAAAAAGCAGGTTATTGACATATAGAAAAAAAAAGGCAGCCCGGTGCACTAAGCTCCCTCTATGCGCGGGGTCCGGGGATGGGCTGGACCACAAATTGTACGCAGCCTTACCTCACATTTTTGCAAGAGACTGTTTCCACGACTTGAACCCATGACCTCCTGGTCACATGGAGGCAACTTTACCAGTTATTGATATATAGAATTAGGAAAAAATTAACTTTGATAAACCACGTCAGCAAGCCAAGTTGTGCGGAAACGTCTTTACCTAAGTTATGTTATTATTCCCGAACTCTTTGGTCATGAGATTCCAGTGTTGACTTGACTATTTTAAATTCTTTGAAAAATGGACTTCAGTAAGCCAACACAAACTAGTAATTGAGGCATAATTATCGTGTTGCAATTGTTGTGCTAAGCCTCATTTGTGAAAACCCTTTGAGAGACTGTTACTTTTGGGGATAAAGTATTTTTATACCAAAAAATAGCCTATTAAATATCAGATTTCTTTTTCTAAGTTTAACTTTGTATTTAACTTTCCTTGGATAACAAGAAGCCACTTGTCCCTGCCCAAATTCTACTGCACTGTCTCAGTTTCACTTGGGAATACTCAAAGAAAGATAGACGAGGTAAGCACTTTTGTTTTATTATTTTTTAAATATTTGTAAAGCTAACACACCCGTGGTGGGTAGTGACAAGAGGTAATCACTTACGGTCAGAATAAGTTGTTATGCATGCTTCCATATTCACACCCCAAACGGCGTCCGGATCATCATCAGAACGACAGAGTGGCGGTTGAGTACTGGCAGGTCTTTCCATGTAACAATCATTGTTTAGAGGCTTTTGCCAAACGACGGTTTGGTTCCTTTTCGCAGCGATTCTCCAGCACATGCGTTCGACAAGTGCACTCATCTCTTTCCATATTCTCAAATCCTCTTCATCCTGTGCATATGCTTCGGGGGATGAGTAGGCAAAATAGCCTCCGGGTCTAAGTATTCTATCGAGCTCAAGGAGGAGGATCCCATCCCTTTGAAGCCAATCAATCCTACAACGAGAACAGTGAGAAAATTCAAATGACCTGCTTGGATAGGGAAGCCTTTTCATTCCGAGCACACCAAGGTATGCAGGAATTCCTCTCTCTAAGGCAAACTGTATTTGATTCTGATGAACGTCATTTGGTGCCAACGACATTGCTATGATATCAGAGGATAGAAGATAACCACCAAAGCTGGCCACACCGCAACCGACATCGAAAACCGTGCGTATCCTTCCCTCATTGTTCAAGTTATCATTTGAAAAGTTCAGCATCTGGAATCATGATTACAGATATGATAACGTTAAGAATTGATAACTTCTGAATGTTTAACATTCATATATGGCTAATTACTTGGTTCCCTTTTTAACATTTATGCAATATCTGGAGAAATGACAAAATTGATCCCTTATCTTTAC
The DNA here is from genome assembly GCA_029844215.1 of Przewalskia tangutica. Classification (NCBI taxonomy): domain Eukaryota; kingdom Viridiplantae; phylum Streptophyta; class Magnoliopsida; order Solanales; family Solanaceae; genus Przewalskia; species Przewalskia tangutica. Next base: position 3,240,771 of record CM056719.1, read on the forward strand.
TAGTAGGTTCACAATAGCCCCCTAAGTATCAACTGAGCAGTTTTGACCCTTTAAGATTGCCAAAAGTGAGCAGTTTTGGTCCTTTAAGATTGTCAAAAGTGGGCACTTTTGATCTCCGTCAGATATTTACCAAACTCTGATAGAATTTAACCGAAACTAGGAAAACAAATTAACCAGAAATACTAGAAATTTTCCTCAAAATTCCAGAAATCACAACATAAAAACTACATCAGCCACAAAAATAACATACATTGCACCTCAAAAAGTTGCACCAAACTCTTGAAATAAACCAAAAATAACATAAACTACAAAATCTATACTTCCAAATGTGAGTCCCATTAAATATTTTCTATTTTCACAGCTCCAATTAGATTTAACTATCAGAGTTTGGTAAATGTTTGACAAAGACCAAAAGTGATCACTTTTGGCAAACTTTAAGGACCAAAACTGTTCAAGTAATAATACTTAAAGGACTATATAAAATCTACTACCTAAGATACGGGACCATATTTATCATTTTCTCCAATATCTGAGAAAGAGAGAAAAAGTCCTTACATTCGCAATTGAGGCAATGTACTTATCAGCTCCATAGTGAAAGTGAGTGCCTCCACCGGGAAATATTATCTTTTCACCCTTAACAACCATCCAGTTCTGATCAGATTTCTCGTGTGCAAGGTGCGTATGAGGAATGTTCACTTTCCAAACCTCATCTCTACTTCTTGGCCACTTAATTGGCACCTATAACAACATACAAAGGAGAAAATACGAAGTGTAAGAAAAAAAACGAAATATAACTACTTGTAAAGTTGGAATTATGCCTATGTTAACTTCATATTCACCTTGTATCCAGGAGGAGGAGGAATCAGACAATTGAAACGCCTTTCAGGCAAGGGGCAATGTCTTTCATAGTGCTCCATCAATGACAAATCCAACTTTAATCTCATTTGATATATGAGATGTCTGTCCAAACACGGAATTAATTCTGAGTGGCGATCATCACAAACCTTCAAATTGAAAGAATCAACACAAAAATTAACAAGCCAGACAACCAAATTGCAGCAAGTCTCCAATTAGCCACTCTTGGTGGTTGGAGGAGAGCTTTGTGACGTAACTAAGCCTGGAAAAATGATTAAAAAAACAAGTAACCGTCCCATCCGACCCATTAGACGTGGGTTGGATAACTGACCTTTTAAAATAGATCAAATATCCATATTATCCACTAAAAATGGACATCCATATGGATAAAAAATGGATATCCAAATCATTTTTTCATGAATTCTTGCTTTCTAAAAGTCTAAGCTTATTTTGGCATTTAGCTTGTGTACTATTCTTGAAACCATGGATAATATGGATTATCCGTCGGTTAATCCATTTTTATCCGTCTTAAATATGGATGGGGTTGGATATTTTATCCATTTTTATTTAACCCGTTTTTGACCCGCCCATATCCGATCTGGCCGTCGTTTGTCACTCCTAGACGTAAAATTGAGCCGTGACATGAAAAAAGATGACTTACCGGAAAGCTCTTAGCGATGACGCCATCTTCACCATCTTCCAGACCAAACTTTTCGTCTTGTCTGCTGCTGAGATCAGAGTTGCCGTCCCCACCCAAATAAGATGATCCCAATTTCCTCAAAGAACGGCTTCCGTACTCAAGAGCAGACTCACCACTGCTCTTAGATCCAAAATACATGTAAAGGAAAACAACCAAGACAGCCCCAATACATATAGATGTCCACAAGCGCTTCTTTTGCACTCCATCTGATCTCCCTCGCATCATTTATGGAATTTTTTTCTCTGTCCGCGGAAAAACTTAACTTTCTCTTTTCTACTTCAGCTCTTTGAAATCATAATTGTCTAACACATGGGACCAATTAGAACCAAGTTCCCAAATTTAGGAGATCGAATGATTTCGACTCTTGAGAAAAACCGATCTACAATATTGAGGAAGCAACCTGTGAAATCAAATGCATGAACCATCAGAACTAATCCAGTACTGTTAGGCCAAAAGAAAAAAGAACAAAAAACAAAAGGGAAGAGGATAAGGGAGGCATTTATTTCATAATTTTAATGAATCACAACTCTACTAACTGCCAAGTTAGCCTTCAACCAACCAAAAGAAGAAAATTTCAAATAATCAACTTCCTGGAAATTTCACAAGCTAAAGTATTCAAGCTTGTACAGTTGTCATAGCATTATTAAAAAACATCAACAAAGTTCCATTCACCGCACAACTGTTTCCAGATTTGTTTAGAGTGAATCACTAACTTGTTGCATATGCGTGTCTGTAACCAAAAGCTATTTTGTGAACCAAGAGCAGATGATTAGTATTAAAAGATAAAAGCAAGAGTTCATCATTGCCTACAGGAGCAGAGACACTATTTACATACGGTTTCGGATGAACCCAATAGTTTTGCTTAGACTCTATATTTATATTAGGAATATGTATATATTTAATTGTGAATCCAGTAACTAAACGAGCTATGGATTGGGTAGCAAATTCAGAACTCATAAACTTCAAATTCAGGCTCTGCCTCCAATTGGTATATTAATTAGAGCAAAAACAAAAACACCCCTTTGGAAGTACTTGACTTGCATCACTCATTAACATGTCCAAACAAAAAAAAACTATATTTTTAGGCCTTGGCATTATGGTCTTAAGCTCTAATAAACACAAACAAGAATATATCAAAAACCCATTATTTAAAAACAAAGATCAACAGAAATTAACCACTGCAAAAAAAAAACTTTAGAAGTACTTGACTTGCATCACTCAATTAGATATCCAAACAAACAAAAAGGAAACTAATTATAGCAAAATATGAGCTATTCTTTTATCTTAATTGGGCATACAACACAATACAATACAAAACAAAATAAAAGCATTAATAAGCAAGCAAAATTTACAAAACAGATATCAATAAAAAAAAAATAACCATTGCATCAATGTGTATAATAAATAGAGCAAAAAACAACACCCCCTTTGTAAGTACTTGACTTGCATCACTCATTTACATATCCAAACCAAAAAAAAACTAATTAGGGCAGCCCGGTGCACTAAGCTCCCGCTATGCGTGGCGTCCGGGGAAGGGCCGGACCACAAGAGTCTATTGTACGCAGTCTTAACTTGCATAGAGCAAAAAAAAAGTCTATTTTTGGGCCTTGGCATTATGTTCTTAAGCTCTAATAAACACAAACTTGAATATATTAAAGAACCCATTATTTAAAAACAAAGATCAACAGATACTAACCATTGCAAACAAAAAACACCCCTTTGGAAGTACTTGACTTACATCACTCATATACATATCCAAACACAAAAAAAAAAAAATAGAGCAAAGAGGAACAAAAAAGGCTATTTTTAGGCTTTGCATTGCGTTCTTAAGCTCTGATAAACATAATCTTGAATATATTAAAGAACCCATGATTTACAAAATAGAGATCAATAGAAATTAATTGGTAAAGTTACTGACATGTGACCAGGACGCAAGGCCGTCTCAAACATTTTGGGTGTCCTGTTCTAATTCATAAAAGTGGGCATTTAATATAAGTAAATATACGATTTCAATAATTAGAAATTATTTTAAATTGTAAATAAAAATCCAATACAACTTCAAGTTAATCAACCACTACTTTGATTGAGCTAAGACCTGCGAATTATGAGTCTTTACAGTAAATTCTGGCTAATACTACTTAATATAAAATTAAAAAAAGGGCCCTTAAAATTTTTCATTTTCGGGGCCGGTGCGGTAGCACAACACGCACGGGCCCAAAGACGGCCCTGACAGGACGGCAACGGGTCTTGCAGAAATGAAGGGTTAGACTGAGTACAATAGACTCTTGTGGTCCGTCCCCGAATCCCGTGCATAGCGAGAGCTTAGTCTGAGCTGCCCTTTTAGATCAATAGAAATTAACCAATGCATCAATGTGTACAATTAATTTGACCAAAAAAAAAAACACCCTTTAGAAGTACTTGACTTGTATCACTCATTTACATATCTAAACAAAATAAAAAGAAACTAATTATAGCAAAAGATGAGCTATTCTATTATCTTAATTGGGTATACATACAATATAAAACAAAATACTAATAAGCATTCATAAGGAAGCAAAAATAATTAAATGAGATCCAAGATAGATTAAAAGAAACTTACAGATCTGAATTTTGTTGAAATTAGAGAGGGAACCCAATAATGGGAAATTGGGGGAAAATGTAAAATGGGTTCCTTGAAGTGAGTGAGAAAACAGGATGATATAAATGGATATGAATAGACTATAGAGAGAGAGAGAGACGGTGGATTAGACACTAGTTTCTTTCTAGTGTGAAACTATATAAGATTAGAAAAGGTTAGATAAGGTGACAACTTTCATCACCCAAGTTCAAAGTCCACTTAAAAATCTGATTAAGTTAATCGTGATTCGAAATGTAATTTTTAAAAATTGTTAAATTTTTTACAAAATATAAAAACACCCACATTATACCAAATCAACCATGTCCACACTAGTCCGCATGGGCAGCTTACTTGGTTCTCAAGGGGATAATTGGAAAAATCATGACCCCACTTCTTTCATTTTTCAAAATCAAAAAGTCTCTTCAGTTCTCTTATCAAACAAAACGCTCAAACCCTCCCTTGTCTTCACATTTTTCTCTTCAATAACGACGATTTGTTCTTCCGCTTCACTGGATCGTTCACTGTAACAATATCGTTTCTCTCTCTCGTCGATGCTGTTGCTGCTTCTCTGCCATTTAATGTAAAATTTTCTCTTTCACTGGGTTCAAAAGTTAAAGTTTTGAAATCAAGTGTGAAAATGATTATTTTGGTCAGAGAAGAAGAAAAACATGAGTTTGTCTTCGATGTTGTTTATTTTGTTGTTCCATGCTTGAGAAACTCTTATTTGGGGTATTTGTTTCACTTGTTGGCGTTTGTGTGTTTGTAAATAGTGTATGTGGTTGTGAAATTATGGATTTTTGTGGTGTTTTTGTTCTTGTTCTCTTTAGAGTTTCGAAAAAAATGCTTGAAATTTTGTTGATTTTCCAACAGCAGAGTAAGTTGTTGCAGCAACTTAAGCACTTGTTTGATAGTTGCAAACATTTATTGAGGTTGCAACATATTCACCATCTGTTGTAAAAAATTAAAATAGTTGCTAAGGTTGATGCTAAGGTGTTACAACTATTTTATTTTTTTCAATAGCTGAAACATCTGTTGCAACAACTCACCAAGTTGTTGCAACATATTCTTCAATTGTTGGAAAATTCGATTACTTATTGTATTTGATCAGCTGTTGCAGTTTTTTTTCCTGTTTACTTTGAATGGTGCACAAATCAATTGAAATTATTTTTGTTTATCTCTTGTGTGCAGATAAAATGACTTTAAGCAAAAGAAAATTAAATAAATCAATTGAGGAATCTAAAGAGAGTAAACGACTCAAGGGTCAAACACCGTTAGATAAACTTGCTGAACAAGCTATTTCAGAATCAACAAATATAGATGCAAGTAATAGTCGAAATAAAACACAATCTTCTAATAGAGATGAGGGCTCAGAGTCCAAGAAAACCTCAAAGTAGAAGTGTTTGGAGATGGCAATGATAAACATCCTGAAAATGGCCAAGAATTAGATAAAACTGGAAAAAAAAAAGATAAGGAAGAGGTAAGGTCTACGTACACTCTACCCTCCCCAGACCCCATGTTATGGGACTTTACTAGGTATGTTGTTGTTGTTGTTGTTGTTGTTGTTGTTGTAGAATTGAAGCCAACTGTGAAGACGGTAAACCTATATGACTTCCCTTGGGCCTTTCATGGTAAACTTCTTCAATATTTTTATCTTTTATCTTCTTTTAAAAAAAATGTTTTTATTACATAGAGGATAGGGGAAGGGGTAATAAAGAGGGAATTATAATGCCCTCACCAATAAGGTAAAAGTTCAGGTAGCTAACTAACTAAGCTATTAGATCCCTAATATTTTATCTTTTTTTTTTTTGCATTTTAATCATTATTCTGATTTACCTAGCATATTGTTTTCTAGACTTGGACATTTGAAGTCATTCCACACCTTCGGCATCAAGTGAAAGACAACTCAAAAGAAGTTTCTTATCCAAGGAGATGAAGAAAATGAGAAAATGTTGAAGGAGATGAAGAAGAAGGAGATGAAGGAGATGAATGAGCTGAAGGGGATGAAGGAGGTGAAGAAGATGCAGAAACTGAAAATGGTAATGAAGAAGAAGAAGAAGAAGAATCAACAGATCAGACCTTGGCCGAGTTAAGAAGAAAAAGGAAACATAATGTGGATGTCAATCTTGTTGAGTCTTCTAGTATTGCCACAGATCCCAATAGACCTTGGATTGAAGAGGTCGTCAAGAGTTTCAGCATTGAAAAATATGGCGTGACGATGCCGCTGAATGGAAATAAGGATTTGCCCGGTGATTTTATGGTTAGATCAACCATGGGCAAGGACTTTGACACATTCAGGGGCATTCTCCGGCAGCAGGGGTTAGAAAATTTCTTTAGGGCTAGCTGCTTTGGGCTCTATTTAGATTTGCCTGAAGATACCGGTGCCCGATTTCAAATGACAATGGTTTATGAGCTTTTCTAAGACATTGCGTAATTTAAGTAATATATTAAGTGTTCAGTACTTTTCTAAGACATTTTGTTAAGTATACATTAGGTGTTCATTATTTAAGTTGTGTTCAATACAATATGTTGAGTGGTTTCTGTAGTTTTAAGCAAGTCACAAAATCTAACAGCTGTTGAAGAAGTTGCAATAACTGACCCATCTGTTGCAATAAGTTTTTAATATGTTACAACAGATGAGTAAGTTGTTGCAACATATGGGTCAGTTGTTGCGACAAATCTAACTGTTGTTGAAGAAGTTGCAACGACTAACCCATCTGTTGCAATAAGTTTGTAATATGTTGCAAAAGATGAGTCAGTTGTTGCAACAAGATGTAAATTTGTTGCAACATATGGTTCAGTTGTTGCAACATATGGGTTAGTTATTGCGTAATCTAACTGTTGTTTTAGAAGTTGCAATAAGTTGATAATTTGTTGTAATAAGTTTGTGATATGTTGCAACAGATGAATCAGTTGTTGCAATAAATCTTTCAATTGTTGAAAAAATTGCAACAATTAACCCATCTGTTGCAACAAGTTTGTAATCTGTTGCAATAGATGTGTTAGTTGTTGCAACAAGTTAATAATATGTTGCAACATGTGCATTATCTGTTGTAGCGGATGAGTAACCTGTTTAAAAACTTCACATTTAGTAAACAATAAGTATCATTGTTTTTCGTTGTTTACACCTAAACATGGGTGAATAAAGTAGTTCTCATCAAATTACACCAACGATCGCTCGATTTGAGAAGTATACGCTTAGTTGATCATATGTCTTGACTCAGAATATCATCAAATTGGTTAGGAACATTTAGTAAACAATAAATATCATTGGCTTTTTGTTGTTTACACATAAATATGGGTGAATCAAGTAGTTCTCATCAACTTATATCAATGATCACTCGATTTAGAAAGTATACACTTAGTTGATCATATGTCCTGACTCAGAATACCATCAAATTGGTTAGGAACATTTAGTAAACAATAAGTATCATTGGCTTTTCGTTGTTTACACTTAAATATGGGTGAATCAAGTAGTTCTCATCAAATTACACCAACGATCGCTCGATTTGGGAAATATACGCTTAGTTGATCATATGTCTTGACACAGAATACCATCAAATTGGTTAGGAACATTTAGTAAATAATAAATATCATTGGTTTTCGTTGTTTACACCTAAATATGGGTGAATCAAGTAGTTCTCATCAAATTACACCAACGATCGCTCGATTTGAGAAGTATACGCTTAGAATTTTCCATCAAATCAATGAAATTACCGTCTAATTCATTAAGGATGTTAGTAGATAAATATATTGATCACTAAATATCATTGAATCTATTTGTTTAACACTAAATATCATTGGTTCCCTCTGTTAATAACTAAATATATATGACTTATATCCTAGTTGTTGCAGCAATTTCATGATCCGTGCGAAGATTACATAATCTCGCAAAGAATTGCATAATTTGTCATAGCTTGCATAACCCGTCAGAATAAGTACATAACTGCATAAGAACAGATAATCTGTTGCAACAAGTACATAATCTGTTGCAGCAGGTAACATAATTGGTGAACAAGTCATATCACTTGTTGGATGAAACAACTCATTCCATTTGTTAGATGAAACAAGTTAAGGACTTTCTGCAACAACTCATTCCATTTGTTGTAAAAACTCAAAACACTATAGGAAATTATTGTAACAAGTCATGTCACTTGTTGGAAAATCAAGTTAAGTTAGTTATTGCAACAAGTTTGATTACTGGTTGGCAAAATCCCAACAAGTTACACAGCTGTTGCAACAGAATTTTTACTTGGTGAAAACTGTTCAGAAATTGCAAAACCACAGAACATACATTGGTGATTTGAGCAAGATCAACATATCATTTAAACCAATTTTACAAACAGAAACAACATAAAAATGTCATAAAATCTAATTTCACAAACGCAAACAATAGTAATTATTATTACAAGACATTGTAAATTTAACAACTAGGGAACAATTCGGTTTGGACATGTAGTTTTTTTATGGTCAACTGTTTTGCATATGGAGCATTTGTTTTTCCTCGTTGCAAGTGATTCCCCGATTCCACGCCTCATCTTTGTCCATCTTCTTCCCCGTTTGCTCGGATCAACATGTGGAAGAAGTATTTCTCTCTCTAAAATCTCTATAGGAACTTTCCAAGATTCTTCAGAAGGCACGAAATTTATTTCCTCACAGTATGCAATTATGTAATTCTCCACCCTGTAATATGGAGATGAATAATCATAAATCCGCCTTCCAAAGTCTTCACCATATTGGACTCGAAGCGTTGCCATAGTCTTCACCTGAAGATATTTTGTTTAACAAAAAATTGGTCATGAGAGTACATACCAATCTATAATAAAATGAAACAGCTGCAACAGTTGTTCCAACAGATAATTGACTTGTTGGAACAAGTGGACTACTTGTTGCAACATGTAATAAAATTGTTGCAACAAGTCACTAATCTGTAGGAGTCAGCTTCAGTTTTTTTGGGGTAATGTTTCAGACTGTTGAAGATGTCCAACATATTATCGAGCTATTGCAACAATTGTATTACTTGTTGCAACAAGTAGTACACTTGTTGCAGCAAGTCAATAATCTGTTGGAAGCAGCTTCAGTTTTTTGGGTTCTGTTTCAGACAAAAATTGAAGCTGACTCCAACAGATAGTTGAGTTGTTGCAACAAGTGGAACACATGTTGCAACAATTATACAACTTGTTGCAGCAAGTCAATAATCTATTGGAAGCAGTTTCAGTTTTTTGGGTTACGTTTCAGACAAAAATTGAAGTTGACTCCAACAGATAGTTGAGTTGTTGCAACAAGTGGAACACATGTTGCAATAACTATACAACTTGTTGCGGTAAGTCAATAATCTGTTGGAAGCGGCTTCAGTTTTTTGGGTTCTGTTTCAGACAAAAACTGAAGCTGAGTCCAACAGATCGTTGAGTTGTTGCAACAAGTGAAATATATGTTGCAACAACTCACTCAGTTGTTGCAGGTTATTTATTTAACAATTACAACAACTTCATAATATGTTGTAGAAGTTGCAACAACCACATTATATGTTGTAACAACTACAACAACTACTGTAAGTTGTTGGAAAATCAGTAGATTTATACCCAGGTGAAAAATTGAAATAAAACAACATTGTTGTACTTACCAAATGAGCGGAAAACACTTATGAAGTAATTGTCAGTGCTACACCAATAAAATTCAGTCAAAAAATTGCAAAATCGGGTGGTCACATTTTTTTCTTTTTTGAGCAACAATGGCAGACGAAGAAGAAGAAAGCAGAACAATGGAATGAGTTATGAAGTATTTTCCAGTGCTACACGAATGAAATTCAGTCAAAAAGTTGCAAAATCGGGTGGTCTTGTTTTTTCTTTCTTAAGCAAAATCCAGTCAAGACGAAGAAGAAGAAGATCAGAATAAGAAGAAGAAGCAAGAAGCAACAACAAGAAGAAGAAACAAAGCAAAAAAGAAGAGCAAAAAATAGTGGAAACGACGCAGGCAAACAGAAAATTTGGCGCGTTTTTTGGCTCTGTAGGGTTTATATGGGTTGGGTCAAAGTGTTAAAAATAAAACTTGGAGGCAAAGTGTAAAAAATAAAGTTTGGGGTCAAAGTGTTAAAAATATAACTATGGGGTGAGTCAATACTCTCTAATCACTAATCCAAAGTTTATCACCCCTACTCAATTAAAAAAACTAGAGTTACCCCAACTCAATTTTAAAACCTATTTGTCACCTATAATTAAAAGGCTCGTGAAACTATTGGGGACTCTTTTGCTAATTTCCATTTTTGTAAGTGAAAGGTAGGACCGATTAAATTTGAATTCGCGACCGGCAGTCCCACGTTAAGGGGAAAAGTTCTCCTTAATAAAGGAATTTCTTATCTAGAAGGACGAAAAATATTGGTCATTTCATCATTAGTGTCAGATTCAGAATTTTCACTGAGAAGGTTCGAAGAATAAAAATATAGTGCGTGAGATTTGAATTTAGAATCTCAAAGTGAATTTTGAACCCCTAAATCAACCTCTTCGCTTGTATTCAGATTGTTATTTCTTGCCGAACACTCTCGGCGGCCCTAGACCCTGTTCATCACAATCCTTGTTCATTTGTTCTCCGTATCGGTTTTGAAGCTCGATTTTATGTTGGTAAGTAACTAAGTATCATTTTAAGCAGGCGTTCAGTCATAGATTTCAAATATTTTTTATTTTATTTAAAATTTATGAAATTAGAGCTAAAGATAAAGTTATGTTTCGTTATATTATTTGCAAAGGAGAGAAGATAATACTTATTTGAGATTTATGAAGATGGGGTTTGAAAATAATTTGGAGCACTTTCAAATTTGAAATTCAACTCCATATTAGATTTAATTTTTTTATAACCAAACACTAAGTATGAATATAGCAAAAAATTATTCTGAAAAAAGATGAATAATTCTCATGATCAAACGGCTAAAAGTAAAACGCTCCTTATTAAAGATGGATGACTTCATTTCTAGGACTCGAATTCAAAATTTCTAGTTAAGAATAGAGATATACTTATCACTCACCGCAATGTGTCATGATTTTATTTTAATTTTTTGATCCCGACTTTTCATTACTTTTTTGTTTCTCTATCTAATTTTATTTGTCGGCTTGCGAGAGTTGTAACTTCGCTTTATTTATCAACTCCATCATTTATTTTATGTGTCTTAATTAGAATAATTCAAAAGTATAGAGAAACGATAGGAGTTTATAATTATTTTAAGCTGATAGTGCGCTTATAAAAAATACTCTTTCAATTTTATAATCTTAAAATATCATGTCATATTTATAAGAAAATGTAAATTAACAAAAAAATAAAAATATAAAAATTAAAAATTTACTAAAAGCAAATATATATCTTTCTATTTTAAACAGATCACGAGAGACATAAAATATATAAATTTATCTTTTTTTTTTTTTTGCTATTCTAGACTTCATTGTTTGAGCTGAAAAACTAGCAGGACAGCTAAAAAGTTTAAAATCACAGAAAGAATGGATGTTGACATATGCTCATATCATATTCCTTTTAAAGAATTACTGTATATCTTTAGTCCCGGGCACAGTCCAATGACAAAGGAGGGGACTTAAGACGCTCGACACTGCGTGGCGACATCGATTCTCAGCGAGATTCTCGCTTTTCCTGGGTTGATTCAGAGGTGTTATCAGTTGTCCGTTCTCAAACCCTGGTTATTGGAGCACATCCCGCGATTTACTGGTAGTAGTGTTGATGGACCGGTACTGCTACCTCCGATACTACTATCTTGATCTAAGTCAAAGTTATTAGCCATATTTTTTATCATCCCATTAAGGTAAATATTTTGTTTCGAAGTTTTTTACTGGTCTTATTCTTATATATGATTTTTTAAAAACATTGAGGAGAAAACTTGCCTCCACTTAGTATTAACACCAAGCTTAGTATCTTAATTATTAAAATTACAAATTGAAGTGAAATAAATTTTACTTAATCATAATTAAGTGATTAAATTTATTTTTAAAAAGTACTTTATCATTTATTCATTTGTTAAACATAAAGAAAGAATATGTATATCTCTAGGTGTATGCGTTGCGTGAGTCTAGAATGACGAAGAAAACATAAGTAATATATTAATCTTTTCTCCCAAACAACACGATCGTTGTAGTATCATCACCCTTTGTAACGACTAACAATCAAGGCTGGTAAATTGTGAACCTGATAGAAGATTCAACAGCTACCGCAATCTTTACTTCTTCGGATGAACTCCGGATTGAAGATATTACTCAAAATGTTCATCTCCAATAATTTATTACATTTGAATAAAAAAATTAAAATTCTTCGATAATTTATTTATTAATCTCATACAAAGAGGATCATATACCTAAAAATACCATTATATAACGATTCACAAATCAAATCTACCTTAGAATGAGGCATTATAAAATTATTATAAAAACTAAAATATCAACATCAAGAGAAAGGGAAATCACACCGACTTCTTATCAATGCCGTCGGTGGCTCTGAATTGGGCCGGGTCGCCATATTCGAGCCAGCAATTACGTCCAATTAAGGTTTGGGCTCTAAACATATTGGACTTTTTAGAAGGTTCAATTCAAAGAAAAATGGTAAATAGTAATCACGGTTATCACTAATTCTTATAATGCTCAATGAAAGATGTTTTTCAGGATACATAATCATGAAAAAAGCCATGTATATATACGTCGCGAAAGACCCTAAACCCAATGGAAATAGGGTGTCCTCTAAACTCGTTGTGGCCTGCGGCCCCTTACTTCGTCCCTCACGGGAGGCTACTTCCCCTGCAACCCGTAGTCGATTAGGCCCACAAATTTAGCACACAAATGTTTATATTTATTCAATAATTAAACGACACATCTCTTCATAGTTTATTTTTTGATATAAATATCGAATATGAGTAAGTTTTTATCCGGACTTAGTGTGTGTTTGTGTTAAAGTTTACCACGTGAGTAAATAGATGATATTCCTACATAAGGTGGTTAATAGGGAGCCAAATAAGCGCGCCAAAATCGAAAATGTTTGGTTCCCCTAAACTTACTGTTACTTTATTTTCTCTCTCTTTCATCTCTTTGCTTCTTTCATTTTTTGCTTAATCTGATCTATTCTCAAGATTTTCCTAAAATTCAACATTTACCCATTTTCACTACACATCTATAGAACATGAATTCACCAAAATCTTGAATTTTTTTCTGTCGATTTTCGTTATAATTTGCTTAATATAGGTGGATCATACAAAAGAAAAAAAGTGATCACAATTTGAAAAGTTTCTATTTTTGGAAAAGGGATCTAGCTTAATTATTAGGGTTGTTTGGAAGAAATTAATGATAGGCCAAGGAAGATTGCATTGGCATCTATGATGAATATGCTGATGGTGTTCAAATGGAATGGCAGATCCTGCTAGCTATGGCAATCCTGACCGCGACATTGACCAGGTATATTTGTATAGTCAGAAGTTTCGTTAAGAGTGTTCAAAATTAAATATATATAATATGTATAAAAAGTAATATTTGACTTGTATACAGTGTAATTTTCTGACGAGGGGGTGTTCACACCACCCGCATATGTAGCTATGCTCCTGCCTCCTAGCGGTGACGAAGCCAAAAATTTCGTTAAGGGTGATCAAAATTAATACATGTATAAATATTTTTTGACCTGTATATACACAGTGTAATTTTCTTATAAGAGGTGTTCAACTAACACCCACCCTTTGGTATATGTAGCTACGCTCCTACCTTCTAGCAGTGGTGAAGCCAGAAATTTCACTAAGGGTGTTAAAGATCTAATATAAATGTGCATTTTTTTTAATACTTAGTATATTCTTTATATCAGTGGTATATTTTTCTAACGATGGATGCTCGACTGACTACCCTTCATTTTATGTGGCTACACCACTACGTTTAAGTATTCTTGTGATTGTATTACTCTTATGGAAGATGGAGTTCCTCTTATTCTAATTTATGCAAATTACGGCCTATTCTTTGCTTAGCACGAGTATCTGAATTGAGGCAAAATAAACTTGTTACTAAGCAGATAGTAGTATTTAATGAGTAGATGATTTAAGTGAATATGAGCTGGCATGTTTGAGAAAGAAAGAAGAAATTATACTATGCCAATGCGGTAGTCTCAAGGGCTACAACAGTATTCTCTTACAACATAATTATCGTAAAGTTCTTGATTGACCTGTGATCGATATGCCTGATATGCTTATTTCTCAGGGGCTAATTGCGCTGAAGAAAGGTACACAGCTAATTAAGTATAGCCGGAAGGGGAAGCCAAAGTTCTGCCCTTTCAGAGTTTCTCCGGTAATATAATTGATTGTGTTACTTCTGAGCTTCATATCAACTAGGAATGTGCTTCTTTCTTATGTAGGACACTGTTTGCTATATGATTTTGTCTATATGAAATTTGATGGTTAATTTATTTGCTGTAGAATCTATTGAATTTAACAATCACTTATTCTTGTATGAAAATTTGCCAAATTGATTGCAAACTGTCCCTTAGAACAAGAATTCAAGGAAAATAATTTGATGAATACCATGTTTTCTTATACTTGTTATCAAACACCTAGGACAGTAGAGAAGTCTTTGCCGAGTTGTTAATTACGAATTTTGTGTGTCATGTACTACAACTTATTGCAATGCCTCTAAGTGCTGGGATTTGCTACTTTAGGTTGTCTGTTCAAAGACCATTTAATTGGTTTGATTCCAATAGTTAGTATAACCAAGAAAGATATTGTTGGTGGTTAGTATAAAAGTATATGTATGTCCTAGAGACAATCTGTATTAGGACACAATGTACTTTATACACATTCGTATTTATATTAATGATGATTAATATTATGACAATTTGCATTTGTTGAATTATTAATTGATTGTTTATAATATTCTATAAATGCATCCCTAGAGGTTACGTGTTTATTAATGATGTGAGAATTAATGTTATAACGTAACTCTTAAATTACCTCGACTAATGATCATCGAAATTGGGATATCGATGATATACGATACGTCGACATGTGGTCTGCATCATATCCTTAGGGGATGTAGTATGTCTCACTTGCTACGAGTTATGACAACTCATAATGGACACATGAATACTTGTTGAAGTATTGGTATGCCCTGCTGATGTACTGTTTTGTTATATGTCTATAATGTCATCGGCGTGTGGGAGATAAAAGTCCTTAGACTTGAGGTCAATATCATCTTGTTTACGGAGTAATGTACTTTGATCCTGTCCTAAGCTCAAATGTCTTATAGTTGAGACGCGGCTTGTTTTGGGTGCATTACGAAGTAGATTAAAGGTGGTATGTGAGCCAAGATTATGATTCATTCCTTGAATACATATTCGAGTGAACACTCAGATACTCATATGATATTAGGTTGACTAAGTCATTGGCCAATGCAATGGACATGTATGTGACATGGTCCTGTTGTCAACTAATATAGATGAGTTATAATAATCAATTAATTTGGATAGACACATGACAGATCCTAAGCTTGGTTGAGTGTGTCATGAATGAAAGAATTTTATCTTCTCACATATAGGTTCAGTTCACATATTTTGTGTAGCTAAACTTTACATATTGGGTTTGTCTTCCGGCGCAGTCTAGGAGTTCCGTGAAGATCCTAATGTAATTAGTGACGATATGTAAAGGCCTGAAGGGTAACACTAAGTCAAATGTTCCGTCGATTGAAGGATGTAATTAGAAGAAGATTATACCTATATACTCGGTTGATGACCGGGACATTAGAAATGGGAAAAGGCTGAAAATAAGGACAGGACCACAGTGCCTTTGATTTAGGACCGCGGTTCCGAAAACACGCACAAGCACCGCGGTGCCACTTACTTTGGGCCGCGGTGCCTAGCCGATTTCGGGCAGTCCGAATTTTTGTCAGTCCAGGATTTTACTGGGCCTGGCCCACAGAAACCCTAAATCCTCTGTTTGCAATTATAAATAGAGGGCTTACCTCCCATTCCAACAACACTAAACCTAAGAGAGGTAAATCTCTTCTAAAACTCTGTCAGAATCCCTAGCATTCCTGACTTAGCAAATTATATCACAGTTTACAGAACTTACAAATCGTGGGACGTTTGCGTGTGCGCCCTCGGACTACACAAAGCATCGAGAATCAACTGCTTGGCTGATTATTATAAAATGTAAGTCTTCTGTCGAAGTTTTTACATTTGCTTTGTGCTTTGTATTTACATTACATATTATACTACAGTTCGACCGCCTATGTCGGGTTTGAAACATAAATTTTCAAATTTCGCTGCGTGTACGAACCCGACGTAAACACCTACAGTGGTATCATAGCCTGGGCTGTTTCGTGTGATTTGTAATGATATTAATGATAATATGGGTTATGATTTGTTTAGATCTACATTTTATGTGTTTAAAAGCTTTAAAATCCTAAATCTTTAGAACACATAGTCCTTGTGCCCTAATCTGTTAATGCAATTATGTATTCGAACAAGTCAATCCAATATATAACTCTTCTATGTTGATATGCGTTATCCGACTTAAAGCATGATGCATTGAAACGAAGAACGAGAAGAAAATTGGATTTGATGGTCGATGAACATGTTGTTTTAATGGTGATAGTAATACAAGTGATATATCTGAAAGATCTGGCCCTAAACCAGTTTTAGGGGTTCAAAAATTTTAGTTTTGTGTTTCTGGGGACAAGGCACCGCGGTTCCACGATGGAGCACCGCGGTGCCTGCTAGGGATTTGACGGCGGCACCGCGGTTCCATGATGGAGCACCTTGTTGCTGCCCAGATGAAGCCAGAGGCACCACGGTTCTGTTCATGGGAGCCGCGGTGCTGTTAATCCAGAAGCTTAAAATTAATTATCGGACATTTTGCCTTCGAGGCACCGCGGTGCTACCTGTTAGGACCGTAGTGGCTGTGACGGTGATTACGGAACCGCGGTGCCTCCTAATAGGAACCGCGATGCAAATTAATTTTGCAGAACCAGTGACTTCATCGCTCGAAGTCGCATGATGCGCCATTGGAATCATGACGACTAATTTAAAAAAATTGAAAATCGTAAATGAGGTTTAAAAGTTTCAGATTCTAAATCTGAAGTTTTAGAAATTTCAGTTTCTGAAAATAAGTTTTTAAAATTAGACAGATTTGGTCCTTTCGGGCAAATCTGCAATTAAAGAAATTTTCTGAAAATTGATTTTAGGTTCTGGAAAATGCAAACAGGTCCCAGAAACTTGAAAATGTTTTCTGAATTTTGAAATTGTATTTTCTGAATTTATAGGGGTTCAGAATTGAACTTTTAAATTCTTAAAGGAATAAATCAGTAATTTTAAAGTTCACGTAAATCTCAAAATCGTAATTTAATCGAAATGTTTAGGGACTGTTTGACATTTATATAGATTATAGAGTTTAGACAAATAGACCCATAGTTATCATTAATAGTATATTATTGAAATGTGATGCATTTAAATTATTAGCATAGCGTCCGCAATTATTGTCTGGGTAGGCGGCGGCCAGTAATTGTTTAATTTCAAATGACCGCTATAACTATTTGGGTAGACGGCGCCCAGTATGTGATTAAAATCATCTTTATCATGCCTGTTGGGTTTGATGGTTTCCCATCTAATTGTGTTTAGAAATTGCATGATAGGACGTCATATGATGTATGACTTGATTGTTGATCTTGAATGAATCCCCGAAAACTAAAAATGTTCCCCAAACATTAAATACAAGTCTAAATTATAACGCGTCGTCCATTATAATTGTTAGGGTGCTAAATCCTTTTCGGCGATACGAGTATTTATGTCAAAGCATTTGCTCTAAGTCTAAGAGCACCGAGACCCTTTCATAAATGTGTTAAAATGAAAGTAGTTAATAAACTTTTGTAGGTATTTACACCAAAGTGTTTGCTTGCAAAGGCTAAATTTACTTAGGCATTTAAACGCAGTCGTGTAATGGGGTTGGCTTGTTTAGATAAATCTTGGCGCCAAAGTGTCGGACTAGTCTAAAGACGTAAGATTAAAATGAAAGATATTTAATCAAACCAAGAGTTGTAGAGTTGCTTTACAATTGGTTGAGGACCTACCAAAGTGTGCTATTGAAGTTATCAGCCAAAGCAAACGCGGATATAGCATATGTTTGGATCTTGGCCCATTATGACCTTTATATTGATTTAGGTCCGTATTCTACCTTGGGTCGTAGAAGTATGCAAAATAGTGAGAGCTAATTAAACAAAAGGCCATGTTAAATTAGTCTATAATAAATGTGTATTATTGGAAGAATGAATTGTTGATTGCATTTTTCATATTCTATCTATATCTTCAGATCTTCAGAAATGTCGAACTTTTCGTTGAAAATGCTTATGGAGTCCAACAGACTTACTGGACCTAACTTCATGATCGCTCGAAATGTCGAATTGTCCCGAGACGAAGAAATCGAGTATACATCGACAAAGTATTCCCACCGCTCTCCAATGAGACTCACGAGTATGCAACCTTCGATGCGTCGCTTAGCGTAAACATTATAAGGACGCTATCTCACCAATGCCTAATGTCTTCTATGTCACAACCATTGCAAAGACAACATGAAACTACGGGCCCAACGAAATGTTAGCCCATTCGGCGAGTCTCATGATTCGCAGCCTCGCATAACGAGTATGACCTGCTAATAGAACTCTTCAAGTGTACGCTAAATGAAGAGGGCCAAGTTTCACCTCATGTGTTGAGGATGATTGAGTTGAATGAGAGGTTGACCGCCATTGACATAAAGTTTCATGACAGAGTCTCCACCACCCTCATCTTGCACTCACTTCCTAGATCGTTTGAGAGTTTCATTCTCAATTATAATATGAATGGAACTAAAGCGACATTGAAAACTTTTGAATCTCCGACCTCCAAGACCAAGCCTATTCTGATGGTTGGCTCCTCTAGTCGCCCCAAACCGAAAGGTAAGAGATAACGTGGGAAGTGGCAAAACCGCGTTGCTCGAGAATGGCAATGAAGCGAGGAGCGAAGAAGAAGAAGAAACTGCCGGCATCGGATGTTTGCATGAATTGCAACAGGAAGGGGCATTGGAGAAAGGATCAGATCGCTCAAAGTGAGGAATGGCACCAAAGTGCTACAATTTAATGGACAAGGTATGTTTGTAATTGAAATTAATCTATCTATAAATGATTCTCACTCCTGGGTACTTGATACCGCCATGGCTCGCATATTTGTACAAATGTGCGGGGCTAACCGATAGCGGAAGGCCCGCCTCGCGAGCGTCCCGTCTGCGTCGAAATGGAGCACGAGTTCTTTGCAGCGCGTGGGAACTTATAGGATAGATTTACCTTCTGGCATAATTTTGTTGTTAAACAATTGTTTTTATGTTCCTTCTTTGACAAGGAACATTATTTCCATTCCTGTACTTGATTCAGAGTTTTTTTTCTTCTCAAACACGTCTAATAGCAATATGGTTTTGTCTTTAGATAATGTTGTGTATGGAATTGCGCCTCTTGTGAATGGGTTGTATACATTAAACTGCCACAGGGAAATTTTCAATGTACAAAACAAAAGGGCTAAGTTAAATGAAAGAAATTCTACCTACTTGTGGCATTGCAGACTTGGTCATGTCAATCAAACGAGGATAGAACGGTTGAGTAAGTTAAATTACCTCGAACCATTTGACTTACAATCTTATGGTAACTGTGAATCCTGTTTGAAAGGTAAGATAACCATTAAGCCTCTTTCTGGAAAGGGGATCCGTGCCAAGGAGGTGCTTGAGTTGGTACATACAGACGTATGCGAACCATTTCCGACTTAAGCTAGAGAAGGTTTCTCGTACTTCATCACTTTTATAGACGACTTATCAAGGTTTGGATATGTGTATCTTATGAGACACAAATCCGAGACTTTTGAGAAGTTTAAGGAGTTTAAGTGTGAAGTTGAGAAACAACTCTCAAAGAGTATCAAGACTCTCTGATCTGATCGTGAGGGTGAATACTTAAGTAAAAAATTTCTTGACTACTTAAAGCTTCATGGAGTTCATTCCGAATGGACACCTCCTGGAACACCACAGATGAATGGTGTTGCCGAGAGGAGAAACTGAACCTTGCTTGACATTGTTCGTTCCATGATGAGCTTTTCAGCTCTTCATACCTTTGGGGATATGCTATTTTGACCTCAATATATGTTCTGAACAGAGTTCCATCTAAATCAGTCGAAAAGACACCATATGAGGTATGGTGTGGCAAGAAGCCATCACTTAGACACATGAGGCCCTGGGGGTGTCCTGCATATGTCAAGAAGTTTATCACTGAGAAGTTGGAATCTAAAAGTGAGAGGTGTTACTTTGTTGGGTATCCAAAGGAAACTAAGGGATACTATTTCTATCTTCCTGGAGAACATAAGATATTTGTTTCTAGGAATGCAACTTTCCTTGAAGATGAATATGTCTACAAGGATGAGAGTTGCACGGAAATAGAACTTGAAGAAATTCAAGAACAAGGTAACAAAGAGGTTGAATCCTTGCCCGATGATGAAGGCAAGAATTCAGTGGGAGCTTTAGGCGAAAGATTGGGTATTTAGGGTACCCCCTTCGGCCAGTGGGAGTGCTAAATCCTAAATCCTAAATCCTAAATCCTCTGTTTGCAATTATAATAGAGGGCTTACCTCCCATTCCAACAACACTAAACCTAAGAGAGGTAAATCTCTTCTAAAGCTCTGTCAGAATCCCTAGCATTCCTGACTTAGCAAATTACATCACAGTTTACAAAACTTACAAATCGAGGGACGTTTGCGTGTGCACCCTCGGACTACACAAAGCATCGAGAATCAACTGCTTGGCTTTTTTACATTTGCTTTGTGTATTGTATTTACATTACATATTATACTACAGTTCGACCGCCTATGTCGGATTTGAAACATAAATTTTCAAATTCCGCTGCGTGTACGAACCCGACGTAAACACCTACATAGTATACATAACATTTTCTTTGTATATATTAGCAACTGTTTGTTGTTATTTGCTCATATGTAAAAAAAATTCTTCCTGCATGGAGCACTGTTGGTTATTTTGCAAGTAGCTGTTTAATTGGTAACACCAGTCGTCATAGTTCATTTTAAGTTCCTTTAAGTTTCTGATTCCATCCAAGAATCCCTTTCTGTTTTTACCTCCCACTAGCACAGTATTGGGAAACTCTGTCCGCCAATGCTTGGATAAATGAGACGAAATCATCTAGCATTTTTGCCTCCACTGGAATTTGAACGTGAGACCTCATGGTTCTCAACCCACTTCATTGACCACCAGACCACACCTTTGGGTGTTATTCTTCCCATTTTCTTTATTTAACTTACTATTCGGCTTCTGAGTTTTTCATGTACCTGAACTGATGAAAACTCAGTATTAGTTCAAATATGCATCTGGCTTATTGGCTGACACTCGTAAAGCCAGAACGTGAAGTTGACTTTTCTGAATTACAGTAAATGATATCTAATGGAAAATTACAGATTTGTTGTTGGTACTTCCAGGATGAAACAACATTAATTTGGTACTCTCGTGGAGCAGAAAGGAATCTAAAGCTATCTTCGGTTTCAAAAATTATTCCCGGCCAGAGAACTGTGAGTTAATGATTATGTGTCTACTATTTGAATCAGTTAGTTTGTTTTCCTTTAATGAAATCTACTGAAACAATATATAAACTTTTCCCTTGTGAATTCGTCTATGCAGCCTGTTTTTAAAAGATTTTTGCGCCCAGAGAAGGAGTACTTGTCATTTTCCCTTATATACAACAATGGTGAAAGATCTCTAGATCTGGTTCGTGAACTGATAATTTGGTTTTCGCTCTCATGAAAATCGTTTTGGAAAAAGTTCTACTAAGGTGACATAATTATCATTTTCATTTTGTAGATTTGCAAGGATAAAATTGAAGCGGAGCTTTGGATTGCTGGACTAAAGAATATAATTTCAGCTGGCCAAGCTCGTAGTAGACGTACTCGGAGTGATATTACTGATGTAAGTTCTCAACCTTGAACTTTAAGGTTAAAACTATTCATCTCTTACATCTATCTATTATACCATGCACAAACAAACAGAGGCCGAGCCAGAATTTTTAGTTTTTATGAGTTCTTACTTGCTGGGTTTTGGAGAAATTATTTATGCATATTAAATAAAAAATTTAACACAAATATACCGCTTGAGCTTAAGCTACTGAGTTCTTCCAAACCCGTAACCACAATGTCGACTCCGCCCCTGTGCATAAACTACTTCACGTTCTCTCTTTCATACTTTACCATGCACAAACTTACAACTTTTACTCATTTTGAAAAGATTTCATGCTCTAAGTAGGGTTTGGACATAAAAAATGTGATATTTGAAAAAAAGTATAGAATTTAAGAAAGGTTGAAAAAGGGTATTTGGAAGTTGAAGTTGTGTTTGAACCTGCATTTAAAGAATAGTTGTAGAAGTTTTGTGAGTGAATTTTTTTTTACTTGAAAAACTGGTCAAAACCACTTTTTCAAACTTAAAACTCACCTTCAAAATATTTCAAAAATCAGTTGAGTGTATAACCAAACGCTGTTTTGATTTATTTTTTTTCAAAAAAAGGAAAAATTTCATGTCCAAACGGGCTAATTCCAAAGTCTTGTTTATATTCCATGATGAGAGATCTGTGACCTTCACTTCAGCACATTTATTGAAGTTTCTTAAGAACTGCTAAACATTAGCATTACCTTTAATCCCAAATTGCAGTTTGAGTTGGACCCATTAGCCTTAAAACTGGGAAGTTAACTGTTGCATGTCCAATGAATGAATATGTGAAGGCAATATCATCGTTGGTTTTTAAAATTGAAACGCGAAAAGAAATGCTAAAGACTATATGCAAGTTTATCTCATAAATTTTTTGTTTCAAAGATGTTATAAACTTAATACATGGAGGATGGTTAACTTGTTTTTAGGAAATAGACAATACGTTTCAAATAGTAAAAAGAGTAACCATGACATCAAATTAATTGGATTTGTCATTAGTAGGTTTATGGGTAAAAACTTACTGTTCCATTGCATCTTCTGTTTGGATTCGTTTATAAGTATTATATTTACATATGGTAGTTACTAGACATGCTGTTTGACCAGCTTCTCTGTATGTGTTATTTCCTTATTCCAAGTCCTAAGGTTCTACAGTTTCTACCATTTAGCGGTTTATTGTGACAGATTTGAGTTCTGCTCTCTATGATTTTATATGCAGTTACAAAATTCCCACCCATGTGGTGCATCGCTAGATTTCAGCCAAACTATTACTCGGGATTGGCCTTCTGCTGATCCCTATGGTGGTGAAACTTCCTTGAATGTTCGAAGCTCAGATGTGGGGTCTGAACGTGCAAATATGCAAGTAAGAACAAGTTCGGATGGTTTCCGTATTAGTGTCTCTAGCACTCCAAGTTGTTCGAGTGGGGGTTCGGGGCCAGATGACATAGAATCATTAGGTGATGTTTATGTGTGGGGGGAGATTTGGTGTGATGGAGCGTTGAAAGATGGAGCCGGGAATCCCATTCCGGTTAAACACGATGTACTTACTCCTAAACCTTTGGAGTCAAATGTGGTTCTTGATGTTCATCAAATTGCTTGTGGGATACGGCACGTTGCTCTTGTTACAAGGCAAGGAGAGGTTTTCACTTGGGGAGAAGAATCCGGGGGACGGCTAGGTCATGGAGTTGAAAAGGACTTTAGCCGCCCTCGACTAGTTGAATTTCTAGCAGTTACAAACGTCGATTTTGTTTCGTGTGGCGAGTTTCATACATGCGCTGTGTCTACGTTGGGCGATTTATATACATGGGGTGATGGAACCCACAATGCTGGACTTCTTGGGCATGGAAATGATGTTAGCCACTGGATACCTAAGAGAGTTTCCGGTCCGCTGGAAGGGCTTCAAGTTTTATCGGTTGCATGTGGGACCTGGCATTCAGCTTTGGCGACTGTGAACGGAAAACTATTCACGTTTGGGGACGGAACATTTGGCGCCTTAGGTCATGGGGACCGTGTAAGTGTACCGTATCCAAGGGAAGTTCAATCTCTTAACGGACTTAAAACCATAAAAGTCGTGTGCGGTGTGTGGCACACTGCTGCTATCGTGGAAGTCACGAACCATAACTGCGGAAACGTGCCCACGAGAAAGTTATTCACATGGGGAGACGGCGATAAAAACAGATTAGGCCACGGAAATAAAGAACCTTATCTGCTTCCGACCTGTGTCTCCTCACTTATAGATTACAACTTCCATCAGTTAGCGTGTGGGCATAATATAACTGTCGGTTTAACCACATCGGGTCACGTGTTTATCATGGGAAGCAATGCGTATGGTCAGCTTGGGAATCCACAGGCGGACGGGAAGCTCCCGTCTCTTGTACAAGATAGATTGGTTGGTGAATTTGTTGAAGAAATAGCGTGTGGCTCATTCCATGTTGCTGTCCTTACATCAAGAAGCGAAGTCTTTACATGGGGAAAAGGTGAGAACGGAAGGTTAGGTCACGGGGACACCGAAGATCGGAACAGTCCGACGTTAATCGAGGCCCTAAAAGACAGACACGTGAAGAACATAGCGTGTGGCTCTAATTACACTGCCAGTATTTGCATTCATAAGTGGGTGTCCGTAGCAGATCAATCTGTTTGCTCGGGTTGTCGACAAGCATTTGGATTTACTCGAAAGAGACATAACTGTTATAATTGCGGGCTAGTGCATTGTCATGCATGCAGTTCTAAAAAAGCATTGAAAGCGGCTCTTGCTCCGACTCCGGGAAAACCACATCGCGTTTGTGACTCTTGTTACATGAAATTGAGAAAGGCTTCCGAAGGAAGTTCCTCATTTTACGTTAAAAAATTCAACTCCTCTCATCGACCCATAGAGAATAGTAACTTAGACAGGGGTGAGGCGAGAACATCAAGAATTTTGCTCTCTCCCATGATAGAACCGATTAAGTACCTTGAAGTTAAGTCTACACGGCCCGGCATCAAATCAGATAATCTCAGTATAGTGAGAGCTTCACAAGTTCCTTCACTTTTGCAATTAAAAGATATCGCTTTTCCGAGTTCACTTAGTGCGCTTCAATATGCCTTGAAGCCCGTTGTGACAGCACCACCTCAGCCTCAGGCTCCGTCTCAGTCTCAGTCTCAGCCGTCGAATTCGTCCAACTCTAGACCTGCTTCACCGTACTCGAGAAGACCAAGTCCTCCACGCTCCCCGGCTCCCGTTTTTTCAAGGGGCGTCATTGATAGTCTTAGAAAGACAAATGACGTATTGCACCAAGAAGTTGCCAAATTGCAAAATCAGGTATGAAACTTATCACATACTCCCCCGTCTCAAACTAGTTGTCATGTTTCTCTTTTTTGAAAGTCAAACTATGTAAACTTTGTCCAACATTATAAATGTAGTTTTTCATCGAATTGACATAGAGAAAAGTTGCAACTTGTAGTACTTTTCGAATAGTTGTTGAATATTTAATTTTAATTATAAAATATGGAGTTGATCAAATCCAATTTAGCTTTAAAGATTAGTCAAATTGACTCTCGAGAAGCGAACAGAGGGAGTATAAAACAAGAATATTTATCATTCTATTGATTAACTTAATGCCTAGAGCTATCATTATTAGTCGTCTCATTTATATTTGTAGATCAAAAGTTTGAAGCAGAAAAGTGATGGACAAGATGCTGAACTTCAAAAATTGAAGGAAAGTTCTCAAGAATTAGCTAGGTTGGTTGCAGAGAGAGCATTGAAGTGTAATATCGCGGTGGAAACCATGAAATCTATTACTGTTCAAGTAATGTTCAAATTCCTTTCTTCTGTTTATGCCTGCATTTGTGTTATGAAGGGGAGCCTTGGAGAAACGGTATAATTGTCACCGTGTGACCTATAGGTCATAGGTTCAAGTCGTGAAGCATCGATGCTTGCATTAGGTTAGACTGTCTACATCACACCCAATGGGTGCGGCCTTTCCCCGGACCTTAATAACGCGTACTGCCCTTTATGATTTTTTTTTTGTGTTATATTTTCCTCATCTTCGAAATTAGTTAGATTCTAACTTTAGTGATTCGCTGAAACAAATTTCACATATGCTCTATTGTATGGATTAGCAGTTTAACTAAACTGTCCACATTAAAGAAAATATAGGAAAACATGCTCATCAAACATGGATATAACTATGAGAAATAGGGTCGAAGTTTTTTAATGTCTCAGCACCTTTTTTAAGACATATGTATCAAAATATTTGGCTCTTTTATATGTGACCACAAAGAAAATCGCGGTTGGGTATAGTCTCTAGATTTTGCTCAGACTCTCCAAAAATGTTGCCGCACCCGTGTCGGATCCTCCAAATATGCACTACTTTTGGAGGATCAGACACGCAACCAACGACATTTGAAGAATCCGAGCAACATAAAGTCCAGCTTAGTTCAACATCATATAACTTTAGTTTAACAAAGTCATCCTGATTCCTATGATTTGCTTGAGTTTGTTTGTGTATAAACGTTTGATTTTTTTTTTGTATTATGAATTCATGTCATAATAACGGAGCGTGTAATCGTGTCTTTTTGTTACTTCAGCTGAAAGAGATGACACAAGAACTGCCTCCCGATATCTCCGAGGGTCCAGCAATTAAATCCATACATGCTCAAGTGGAATCATTTCTTAATACATTTGGGAATCAAGTATCTGAAGACAACTCTTCTTTGCCACCAAACACATCTTATAGTCAACAGAAGCCGACACATAGAAATAATCTATCCTCTGAGTCTGTCAATCATTGGGATGCTGCAGACAATGTTGATGGAACTGTACGAGAGAACCACGGACAATCAGCTCCCGAAAGTGTCTCAGGGTCACCTAAAGCTTCCAGAGAGGGACAAAAGGACGTTATCGAACAGTTTGAACCGGGCGTCTATGTCACTCTCCTTCAACTTACAAATGGCACCAAGATCTTCAAGCGTGTTAGGTTCAGGTATTTTACTAAATTTCCTCTATTACTCCCTTTGTCCTGTTTTATCTGACATACTTTCCTTTTTGGTTTGTCGCAAAACAATGATACGTTTCTATATTTAGAAATAATTTAACTTTAAACTTCTCATTTTACCCCTAACGAGATGATTTATTGCAACATAAATGTCTATTACTTGTTTTGGACCCAGTTTGTTTTTTTTCTTAAATTTTGTGCCTCGTCAAACACCATCACATAAATTGTATTGTTTGTTGATTGGACGATTTTTGCAGTAAACGGAGGTTTGCGGAGCAACAAGCAGAAGAATGGTGGAAGGAAAACAAAGATAGACTACTGAAAAAGTACAGCCCTCCGAAGACAAACATTGTGTCTACAGATTCATCATGTGCACCGCCACCAGCAGAAGAAAATAGCGAAGCATCACCGTCTTCGTAGACATAGTGATTGCTAATTTTGTCAGCTTAGTTGTTAGAAGTAGAGGCGGGTTCAAGATTTAGATTCAGCGAGTTTGAAGTTGGTACATTTTTATGCCTTTTAGATTTTTTTTAGAACTGACATGTATTTTGGACTCAGAGGATAAATTAACCCGCCTAAAGCATAACAAAAATAATTTATCCTCTGAGAACTGACATGTATACAAAATATAGATGGTTTCTTAGTATTCTAATACTTGAATACGAAGTGATCGAAAATTGTCTTATCTTTTTTTGTTTAATTATCTGGTATTTGGAACGCACTAACCCAACTAGTATCGCTCCTGACCAAAAACCTCTCCATTCAGAACCTGAACACGAGACTTCTGATCGAGGGAAGAGAAATGTTATCCATCCCCACCACATCGATTCTTAAAAAGTATCTTTGCAATAAAAAGGATGAATGGAAAGGAAGTTAGTAGTTCTGATAGAGGAACTTTCAGTAATGATTTACAAAAAGAAATGGCGTCACTTAAATTAAATAAAGAAGACAAAGCATGTCTTTTTTTGTTTTTCATCCGATGTCAGATACCCACATTAGAGCCCGACTATATCTAGATTGACGGTGCCATCGTTATTAACGTATATCAATTATAAAAGTGAAATTTTGTATGTCTATGATAACCCGACAAACTTTGAAGAATGTGCTTCGAGAATAATGAAAAGAATATGAATTTTCCAAGGTGGATAACGATGAACCTAACGAAATATCATTAAAATAATAGAAGAAAGGTCATACAAAGAGAGAAATTCAAACATTAAAATTAAAGTTTAAATTTTTATGAATTTGAATGCTTAAAAGCGGGGAAGTTGTATAGTGTTACAATTGTATTAAATGTTTAGAACCTTTTAGAAAAACGAATCATAAATTTAGTTTGTAGGAATTGTTACTTTTTCATGCTATTTTGTCACACCCCCGTCTTTTGTTTCGAGTCTAGGGTTTACCAGGAAAATCTCTACCTCACAAAGACAAGTACATTTTATCCTCTCCAGACTTCACTGGATATGTTGTTGTAATTTTTTTGACTTTTAATGGCACCCAGAAAGTAAATAAAGTGAAAATACACATTCAGTAAGGAAAATTTCATCGAAAAACAAAAATAGTATGACAGGATTTTTTTGCGGACACACACAAAAAAAACAAGGTCACATAAACTCAAAGAGCTAGAAACTATTTCTTACGGGTTCCATGGGGATACAAATGGATAATACCAAACCCAGGGTAGTAAAGAAGGAAAAATGTCAATTGTGAATGGTTCATTGGCACAATCGGTCAGGATATGTATGAAGTACAACAAACTCCAAATTTAAGGAGCAACTTTCCCCAAGCAAACTCAATATCGATGGCAAATGTAATAGTTTTTGGGATAGGGAGTTTAAAGACGATAGTAAAAGGGTATGTATAAGTCATGGAAAATCCTTCAATATGATGGTGCATCTGATCAATCGGGTATACTATTCTAACGACCGAGTTGGAGTCAAAGTTACAGTCGTTCATGACTTCAGGGAGAATTTTGGCAGTTATCAAAGATTCTATCTCTTCAGCGTGTTCAAAGTTCTCTTGAACACGAAGGTCTCTTGATAAATTGAAATCAGAAGGAAGAATAGAATTTCTGCAGTAGAGAAGTGCATGCCAATTTTGTTTTAATTTTATGGAAGAATCACTCCACAAAAGAAGCGACCTGGGAAGCTGAGGACGCGATGAGAGTCAAATATCCATTCGTGTTTGAGTAAGGTAATAAAATGTGTTAAGATGTGTTCATTACGTGCAGTTTGTGTGACGTGCATGTATTACGGTGTTATTCACATTCACATTCGATGTCGAATGTTGTTTAAGGAGGGAAGAATATAAAATGTGTTAAATTGTACTTTATGTGTGTGCAATAGTATGACTATGTGTTTTGTTACGACCTTATTCACATTCGAGGACGAATGTTATTCAAGGAAGGGAGAATGTAAAGTCTTGGAAAAAAATTAAAATATTTTATTATATGCGTACTCACATTCGAGGACAATGTTGTTTAAGGAAGGGAGAATGTAAAGTCTTGAAAATTTAAAAATGTGTTATGTTGTGCTTCATGTGTGTGCAGATTGCGTGTCTATGTGCACGTCTCACGACCTTATTCACATTCGAGGACGAATGTTGTTTAAGGAGGGAAGAATGTAAAGTCTCAAAAAAATATAAAAAAAATAATAACAATTTAAAAAAAAAAAAGAAACAGAATAATATCAGGAAAAAAAAAAAACCTGCATTTCCCCCCCGTAAACTAACCCCTCCTCCACCCCTTCTTCCACTCTCTCCACTCCCTCAACTTCCCCCACTCTCACAACACAAACACACCTATATTTAATAAACACACACATGTACTCTCTTATACACAACACAATTATACAAACACATCAAAGAGGGGCAGAAATAGAAAGCCAAAAGAAATTTGGAAGAAAGGAGTGTTAGCAAAAAGAGTTTGAGATTTTCATCCACAATCACGAAGCAACAAAGGTGAGTTTTTCTCACTCAAATTTCTTAGTGAAATCCTGTATTTTAAGTTTTATACATGTTAGAATATAATGTTGATGTTAGAAGAAAAATTATGAATTTAGAATTCTTAAACAACTAGTTCGGGACATGAACGTTACAAACTGTTTTTCGGAGTTATACTTGTTTTAATTAGACGAAATTTGGTATGGTTGTAAATCACTTTATTACGAACAGATTGAACTAAAGAATAGATAAAACGGACTTACGGTTTAAGAGTTACCATAGTTCAAACTTTCTGCCACATATTTGGACGAAATCTGAGAGCAAGTGGAATTATGAACTGTTTTTCCCGAGTTTCACTTGTTAGAATTAGACGAAATTTGGTATGGTTGTAAATCAATTTGTTACGAACAGATTGAACTAAAGAAGAGGTATAATGTACTTACGGTTTAGAAGTTATCGTATTTTAAAATTTCTACGCCGGATCGGTTGAAAGTCCGTAAAGCAGTGGGTAAAATGGTAAAACCGTAGCAATTGGTACAGAATATGAAATGTTGATTCAAATGAAAGTCCTAGATTTGTCTTTTCTCGTCAGTTTGAGAATTTACGGGGCTTGGTACGACTTACGGATAAGAAGTTATGGCTGTTTTAAGATCGTGTATCGTCCTGGTAATAAATTCGGCAAACAGTTCTTAATGCATTTGTTAAAACTGAAAAACTGAATGTTTCGGTGGGGAATTTAAAATTTTGTGTTGAATAGAAGTTCTAGGTTATTCTGTTCTCGACAGTTTGAGACTTTGCGTACATAAATTCGACTTACGGTTTGAGAGTTGTAGCCCATAAAGTGGGCAGGGCGAAATATTGAAAGAAAGAAATATTAATTGAGCCTTTTGAACATATAACACATACAAAACAAATATGTAAATGCATTTGTAAATGCATCGGATCGGGTTGCACGCCGCAACAAAATGTAAAGTGAATACGTGTTCACAAATACGTAAATATAATGGATCGGGTTGCACGCCGCAACAAAACGTAAAGTGAATACGCGTTCACAAATACGTAAACAAAATGGATCGGGTTGCACGCCGCAACAAAACGTAAAGTGAATACGCGTTCACAAATACGTAAATATAATGGATCGGGTTGCACGCCGCAACAAAACGTAAAGTGAATACGCGTTCACAAATACGTAAACATAATGGATCGGGTTGCACGCCGCAATAAAACGTAAAGTGAATACGCGTTCACAAATACGTAAACATAATGGATCGGGTTGCACGCCGCAACAGATATGTAAATGCATTTGTAAATGCATCGGATCGGGTTGCACGCCGCAACAAATATGTAAATACAAAGGAATACATTAATATGTAACATGAGACAAAATATGTATGTTGGTTAAGCTGAGTACGTCCTGAAACGAATTGAAAGAGAATATTATTGTGTGAATACTTGATTATGATACATTGAAAATGTTGAAGTTTGTCTCATAACATGGTTATTGTGTCCTAATATGTTTGTACTTAAAATATTGTGAGATTACTTTGAATTATAGGGTGAGGTTCTCACTCAAATTTCTAGGTGGTGACTATTTTATTTAACATATTTCAGGAAAGCGTGATAGAGGAAAAGCTCCGCAACAGGGCTAGCGATCGTCCCGCAGCCTCTTTGACCCACCAATCCATTATTTCGGATTTGGTGAAAGTTATTCTCATAAAGTATGTTTAAAGAACTAGGTTTCATTATCTCGGGGAATGCCTCACACAAGATTGTTCTTTGTAAGCTTTGAATTGCTTATTATGATATATATATTATTTCCGCACTTAAATACATGTTTAATCTAGGAAGAAAAGAAGTTAACGGTTCGCCTGAAAAATAAATAATTGTCCAGGTGCCATCACGCCTTAGGAAAGACTTAAGAAAAGTCGGAGCGTGACAAATTTCTTGACTTTTATGGGAGATATGATCTTTCCCGAGTCGACGCTTTAGAGGAGAACCATCATTGTTTTTAGGGGAGTGTGAAAGAAAAAAAATAGTATATGACATTATGGAAGAAGGTATGAGGAAGGAAGAAAAATCTCTAAAGATTATAAGAGGAAGGAAGATCTCTGGAGATTATAAGTGTCACGACCCTTTTTCGACCGCGACATTTTTAGCGAAGATTCCTGCTTAATAAAATGTTAGAAAATAAAATAAAATGCTAAATGTTAAAAGGGTGCTTAAAAGGTGCTAGAATAAAAAGTGCCAAAAGGTGCTAAAATGCTAAAAGGGTTCGCGGAGTCGCCACCTAATTAATTTGGGTGAATTAGGACACCTAAATGTTAACTATTTTAAAGTAAACATTAACTCCATTTAATGGTCTGCTAAACTTAATGAGATTCTGGGTAAGAGTTCTTTATTAATCTAGAGGGAAGGGGTTAGGCACCCTCTAAGATCCGCTAACTTGCGGTTATCCTGCCAAACCTAGGGTAATTTATTATGTTAAAAATGCGTGTTTTAAAAATATAAAAGATGCTTCAAAATATTTTATAAAAGGAGGCATGTTGATAAAAGTTTATAAGACTAAGGCAAAAAATGTAAATGATGCAAAGGTTATTTATGGACTAGTTATGTGTACATGCAAAGGTTATTTATGGACTAATTATGTATACTGCTAGCTAAATCAATCTTGCTTGACATGCGTATAATATGTTATATAAAAAAGTACTTAGGATGATTCTTAAGAGTTTAGGGGAAATTAATTTATTATGCTAAGGATTTAATAGCGAGTAACGCTTTAACTACGTGAATATTTATGTCATTTTAGTATGGCTTAGGCAATGCATAAAAATAACTAATTAAAGGAGAGTGAATTTCTAGCGTCAAACTATTTTTCTAATGACAGCCCAAAGTTTAATTATTCTAAGTGTACTACTAGTAGCGTAATGTTAGACAAATAATTACAACAAATAATAGGGTGAGGATATGAATTAATGATGACTCGAAGGAACGGCGAGGCCATCTCGCCTATGGTTTGGAGTTTGTGATGCGGAGAGGATGAAGCACATAAGATGCGGGTCTTCATTTGTTGTAGCTTGTGATGAGTCTCGCCATGAGACTCTTCGTTTCGCTCCAATGCATTTCATGTAAAACAAAGGAAGATAAGGATTAGTATATATCTCAAATCTTACGCAATAATACAAATAAATAAGATATTCATATAAACTTAAACACATGTTTTGACATTTAACTACATCCAAGAAAGCAAAGGGGGTTCAAAATCAGTCCGGGAATTGGCCCAAAATTAGTCCAAACAGGGGCTGCAAAAGCAGTCTAAACAGGGGCTGAAGTTGGTCTAAAAATAGCCAAAACAGTGGCCCAGAATGACCAAATTTATTTACAACTACGACGATCTAGGCGACACAAGCAGACATCGACCCATGGTAACCTGTGTGGAAAAGCAGTGGGCCTCAACAGACCCAATAATTAAGGCCAGCTTATCAGCACACACAGAGGGGAATTGTAATATAGAAACAGACCCAAAATCACACAGTATGCCTGAAAACCTGCTGTAGTATTAAGCTCTTATGTATGCCGTAGGTATGTTAGAAGTATGTATATGCCCTCTTAATGGATTAAATACAGAAAAAATGAAAGAAAAATGAAAGACAGCATGCCAGCATTCTTCATATTCAGTTATTAAAAGAAAAATAAGAGTATCTTAACATATTTAAATTTTAAACAGGGGAACCATTAGGTATCTCCAAGTGGATGACTTAGCCAAGTGAAATAACACATATTCTTCAAGAACTTTAGTATGTTATGATAGATCCTATCCAAACCACACCTCATTACATACGAGGTAGATGATGACATAGCTAATTTAGACAAATGTATAGGATTAGCTAGTGCATTTATCATTTAGCAATTTTCTAAGCAAGTATAATGCGGGATGCTTAGAACAAGGTTGATGCAGCTGGTTTTATCTCACATAAACATGCATAGTAGAAGCGGGAACACTCCAGTATGTGCGTAAGGCAAATAAGAATGACTCACTGACTATTTGGGTAACTCTTCTTAGATACACCGAATCATTGGCACCAAATTTAGACATATTCCATCATACTAGGCTATGCATTAAGAGGGAAAACAGGGGGAGGGGTGAAGAATACGTAGATGTATTTATAAGCATATTAATGATGGACACTTCAGAAACAAGGCATAATGTGGTCGAAATGGTTATCAAACATATGACTGAATTAACTAACTGGCTTATTATGTCCAAAATAACAGATAGTGCTTATTAGGACTGATCTAATTACAAGTTAAATAACACAAGGCATGCTTCAGTATTTGAGTCTTTAGATGATAAACATGAGTCCAAATTTATACGCCTGCACACACACACTGCTTCCTATCACCTTTCACATTTTGCTACTCCCAGATTCATACCCATGAGTTTATAAACATGTTAATGAAGATTTAAAACTAAACCTATCCTACACTGCATATAAACAGATTATCGAACATGTTTCCATATTGTTCAACCAGTTTGCAATTTGTTAATCACTTTCAGATTCGATTTGGGGATAGGCTTCAGTGGTATTAAAACAGACATGGAAAGTCAATTTACAAAAAAAACACATATGAATTGTATACTTCAGTGAACGCATCGTGGTTATGAATATTAACAGCAAATTCGTCAAAACATAATTTGAAGCGACTTCACATGTATACTGAACACATCTGACAAGCACATGATCAATCGCATGATCACGAATATAAATCGAATGTAAAATCAAGGCGATGAATTTACCTTCTCCTGACAATAACCGAGACAACGTATCAAGTCGTCGATCCACTCGGGTTTTGGTTTTGCGATGCGAATAAAAAGGGCAAGCTTGTTTGCTGATTTTTGACTGATATTGAAAGGAAGGGTTTCAGACTTCCTGTTCTTTGCGATGCTAATTGTCTGGGTGCTGAATCCCTAACTGCCGATGCCTTATGCTGAGTTTTATTCTGCGAGAATGAATGCCATTTCCATTTGTTGGTTTCGACGGGTTCCTTCTTATGGTCGTGATCTTTTCTCCTGTCTCCTCTTTGTGTTTTAACAAGTATCTCCCCCGTCGAAAACTGATGCCTTTGCATGTGTAGGTTGTTGGTTTATATAGTATTGGGTTTCGGTATTAACTGATTTTCGTTTAAGGTAAGCTTCGATTCTTGGCGAGATTTTGGATGAAGATTTGTGACCATCTAGGGACTGATTTCGAACGATTCTCACTGATTCGCGGATGATTCTTACTCGAGGGATTTATGGTAGGCTTCTTGAGTGTAATTTTGGAAGGTAGATATTGCATCACGATTTTGAATGGTTATGGTTTAGTTATGCCGGATTTCCACCCTGAAAATCCGGCGAGCTTCGCGGGTAAAGGGGAGGGGTGTATGCGGCAGACCTTTTTTTTTAGGTTAGGGTTTCGTTCTTGTGGGTTCTGGACGATGGGGGGAGAAGGTTAGGGAAAATAGTGGTCACTGGCCGAGTATAAGGTAGAGGCGAGTTGGGCTTCATGGGTTGAAACAGGCGACGTGGGCTGGTTAGGTGTAGTGGGCTGCGTTTTTAAAGTGTAGTTTTTAATTAAGTATTAGTTATTTAATTGGGTACTAGTTTTAGGTATTTAATTAAATTAATAAAATGTGATTAAATTATTTAGGTGTTTTATTAGTCTATGTTTGAGATTAAAAATAAATACGGGCGTGCTATTTAATTAGTGCTTAATTTTTATAATGCGATGCTGTTATTATAACTTATTTATTATGCGTATTTTATTATTATTCAAGCTAAGACTAAATTATCTTAATATGACTTTAGGCGCTACAATAATTTTGGTTGGGTTTAAACTATTACAATAATTATGCATTTGTTTTTGCGTATTTAATAAATGCGACTATGTTATTTAACACGACGTCATTGCTAAATTATTTATTTTATGTATTTATTATTAATTATTAAGAATTGTTTTGTCACGACCCGAACCGGGGCCCGTGACTGGTGCCTTACCCCGGGCACCCTAGTGATACAACATCAGAGAAAATCAGCGGAAATAAAAACATGAACATGAAACAAGAGACATGATAAATAAACAGGCCAACCAAAACGATTTGCAGATATATACATAAAAACCCGAGCTTATCCTTTTTACAAACTCGCCACAACAAGATTACATGCACTTAAGAAGTGACAACAACTATGACGGGACAGGGCCCCGCCATACTCCTGAATGTACAAGAACCTACAGACTCAGGGTAACATACCAAAAGATAAACCTCCGAAGAAACGGGGCTTCCCAACACGCTGAACTGTGATCCTATGAGCGAGGATCCACAACCGATGTACCTCTACTGCGGCAGATGAACGCACTTCAAGGAGGTCGATAACAGTACCAAGTATGTGAAATCAAAATATCAGAATGAAATCATAATACTATATAAAACAGAGACATGTATGATAACCAAACTACATTTCATAACATAAAAGCGGTCATGTCAAGTCGTGACTCACGCCTCAAAGTCATCCTCACGCCGTGGAACTCCTTCCTCACCGCTGCCTAGGTATAAATCGTGTGGAATACGTGTCTCGCCCATCCTACGGGACTCGATAAAGAACGGTGGAATACGTGTCTCGCCCATCTCACGGGACTCGATAAAGAACGGTGGAATACGTGTCTCGGCCCATCTCACGGGACTCGATAAGAATCGTGGAATACGTGTCTCGGCCCATCTCATGGGACTCGATAAAGAATCAGGTGGAATACGTGTCTCGGCCCATCTCATGGGACTCGATAAAGAATCAGGTGGAATACGTGTCTCGGCCCATCTCATGGAACTCGATAAAGAATCATACATACAGATCAGCCGGCCCTCCATTGAGAGACGCGATGGTATAGAAATACAGTACTTGCACAACAAGACTATCACACGCAAACATAGGCAAGTTACACACAACTTGAAGTACTTCCATTTTATGCCGAAGGCCAGGTTCTAACCCCCAAAGTATTACGCACGTTAAATTCTTTAAAAGAAAGATCCAATTCTTTTATAAAGGTCACCCGATACCCGTAGTATTAAAAACATAGTGACTCACATTTTTAAGTAAACCGGAACACTTTCTTTTTTTTTTAAAATCAAGTAACAACATTATTTTCCAAACGTTCAAGTTTGCCTAATTTCAAATGCTCAAGTCTCTTATTTTAGAAAGGTTTCATAACTCATAGTCTTAATCTCTTTTAAAACAATTGAGTAACATATGTCTTATGTGTGAGCAGTTTATTCTTGTTTATAACAATCTTGTTACAGCAGCCATGATCTAGGAAATGTAGTACAATTTTGTCTTATCTTAGCTTCTATGCAGATGGAGGTTTCTACTGGTTTTAATAACAATTAGTCAATACATTTCCTTTATTAACGCTGCAATGGTTTGTTCGATACTTATTCTCATTTCCGAAATCAGTAAAACATTATTCTTTAAAAGCCAAGTACTCATTACTCACGAATGAGGTTTCACAACTTTTTAACAAAATTCATAGTCCTTAACATTTCATAAAACGTCATTTATAAGTTAAGTCTCTTATCTTTTAAGATCAAGTCTCTTAACTTTCTAAAATCAATAAATCATTCTATCACTTACATAAAGTCGTTATAACTAACTTCCCATAAAGCTATTATAACAATATATGTTTTAAACCAACCAAAACTCGTTTAGCACACGTACGTCTACCGTACTACATAGTTCACAACAATCATGCTAGAACAGATAGGAAGAGGTTCACATACCTCGCGACGATTATCGACAAATAGCAAAACGCTCCAAGTACTTCAACCCGTCGGCTACTCCTTAAGCCAAGTAGATCACGCCACACGTAGTACTCCACTCCTAAAATGGTCATAGTACTTCTATCAAACCTTACTCACCATTGAAGACTTATACCAATAAAAAAGCCCTCTAATTCTACGGAAAATTCGGCAGCACTTCCCCCGTTTTTACTCACTTTTTCCATCTTTTTCCAAGGCCCGAATAACCGTAATATATATACCATATATATATAAGGCGTAATAATTAAACAACATAAAGAAGGGGATTACACGCCCAAACGATAACGCGGTTTACTATCACGCCTCCGTAATAACAATAAGTAAAAGAAGGGGATTACGCGCCCAACCGGTAACGCGATTGAAAAATCTTCCCCTTAACAGAAATGTAAATACAGTCCTTAAGTTGGGGTCCTTGGCCAACTTTGTCCATTTTACTTATCCAATTTACTCATTAGTCATCCAACTTATATTTCCATTCTTAATATAAGTTATAGTTACTTTGTTATTAGCTTCTTAGCAAGTAAGATACGTTTTTACCATTTTAATGGCTAACGGCCAATCCTTTCTTTTAATCAAGTTAACAATATCCAACTCTTACAAACTTTACTCCATATATTATATACTCCATAATATACTTATAATATATGTATAATGACCAATTCACAAAGAGGTTAAGATTTACTACCTCAAATAGCCCAAAATCTATCCAAGAACTTAATGTCGCTCCAAGCAGGTCTTAGCTCCAAATATTTACGTTCCAATCCGCTACAAGAAACCCATAGAAGCTCCTAACCAACTTCTCTTCAAGATTCAACTCCAAAAGTGAAGAACACTTAGGGTTTTTGTTCATGGAGCTCTCGGCCAAGGTGAAGTTTAGAGGTTAGGGGTGTGAAATCTTTTCCAACTCTTGGTACACAATCTTCCTAACACCTTAGGGAAGAACACTTGAGAGTTTAAGAATTGTTGGACAAATTTAGGTCAAGGAATAGCACCATGGTCAAAACCATGCGCAAGGAGAGAGTATTTGTTCAAGTCTTGAAATGGTTAAGTGTGGAAGTTTTCATCAACTAAGGGTGCATATATAGGACAACCAAGGGCTAGGATGAAGGCAAGTGTGTGGTTGAGATTGGGGACAAGTGTGTGTGGGTCCCACAAGCCACTTGTCCACACAAAATATCTAGCAAGACTTGGCCACTGTCTTGCCACTTGTCTAGCATAATTCGGCCAAGAGCCACCTAGGGGGGTGACACGTGTCGCCCTCCTACTCGTCCAAAATATTTCATCTTCCGAAAATATCCATAAAGGCCAAAATCTTGAAAACAAAGTGGGCCCCACAAAACCAGAATTTCTCCGTGGGCCCCACGTGACCAATTCCTAAATAAAATTCCATAATTCTAATATAATTCAAGAAGCCCAAATACCAAATCTGGGAATCCAATTCCCATCAACGAACCTTTTTCCTTCACAAAACCCGGAAACTTTTCCGTCGAAAAATCACATCTTCCTTTCTTTCCAATATTTCTGTCGTATTCTCGTACGTACGTCCTCACATACATACCCTGGAACTACGGGGTATAACATGTTTGACATGGCTTAAAATTAATAAATGCGGGCGCGAGACTCTAAGTGTTTAATAATCTACGTAAAAATGCGGTGTTATTATTAAATTGCTTATTTATGCCTGTATTAATGTTTTATCGCTGCATTTTATTATTAAAAATTATTAGAAATTATCGCTGAAAATTGGTGTAATTTTATAGTTAATGACTGGACGAGAGGGTCAAAATTGGGTGTCAACAATAAGTTTGGAGAAGATTGTAGTTGCCTTTTGAGTAAGATTTGGACTTTTATTTGTGGTATGAAAATATAACGTTTGGGAAATGAAAAGGTGTGCATCTCATTGCAACACTTCGTGTCGATCAGAGCGAATGGTCAGTTGTCGTCGTTCAGAAGCATTGAAGGGATGCGATGTTTTGACATTTTTTCAATCTATGTGTTTCAAATTTTCCACCAAAGTATAGGGTTTTGATCAGCCTGGTGTTTTAATCAACTTCCCAGACATGCGAAGAACACGTCCGGAAAGTGCGGGGACTATCTGTATAGGGCAAAATTTATGTAAACAGCTGGATGAATTATGTTGTGACATGTGGCAGATGGTATCGAGTCATGTCCATATCTTCTTATGGCACTACCGATAAATCTTAAGCAGAACTGGAGACGTCGTGTGTACGTGAAGTGTCGGTAATTCCAAAGATCAGGGGAACCGTTTCAATCTCAACGCCAGCCGTTACCAGTCAGACCTCACATCTTCCAATGAAGTATTAATGATATTTATGGAGACACTAATTGTCTAATTATTACAACATTCATTTTCTTATATTAATAAGCACTCTCTAATATTATTCACAATTCTTACGCTTTCATATTAGTCACGCATGCTTTGCCAAGAAGCTAACACAAGGCTCATGTTAATTATCTCTTTACTTTGTCTTAATATTATTTACTAGCATTGTATTTTGTCTAATATTATTGCCAAATCAGTCACTTAAGATCCACGTGTCCTTGATTACGTATATAAATTCAATTGTACCATTTTACGGGTAAACATCCTCCTTCTCATCTAGTTTGAAAGTACCTGTGTTCAGCTTTCGGAAGGTAGCTTCGGCCAGATCCAACTTCGCACTGACCTTATCAAGTTCAAGATCCTTCTTGGTAAGGGTAACCTCTAGTCGGGTTATTGTGCCTTTCAAACCTGCATTCTCAAGAGTTAAATTTTTTACCTTTGAACCAAGTTGTTTGGATTCAACAATTAAGTCCTTGCGAAGTTCTTGCAATTCTTTAATCATGTCCTCCTTTGAGTCAACTTGAGTCTCAGGATCAGATTCACAATTAGAAATAAAATCACTAAAGCAGTTAACATCGGGATAGTTAAAAAATTCATACCTGTCGGATGTTACTGGACCTGCAGATGTCATCGCTGATGTTGCCAAAAATGTTGTGACATTCGGGACAACACAGTCAACGTCATTTTCATCATCTGATAGTGATTGTTCGAAAACAGTGGCCAGCATAGCCTGTGACTCCATTTCTGGTTCTTTTTCCTCTTCACCTTCATCGTCACTTAGAGAGATTCATAGACTTTTTCCAGCTTTTCTTAGCGTGTTTGCACACTCGTTGGCATAATGACCCCATCCAGAGCAAGCATGACATTGAATACTTTCAAGCTGCTTGGGATCAAATTTGCTACGGTCTGAAATGGTTCTCCTAAGTTGATTTCCTTTTTGCGTTGTAGGAAGGATTTTAGTGAATCGTGGATTGAAGCCTTGACTTTGGTGCTCTTTTGGTTTACATTTATTATTGTCACCGTTGAACCTTCTTAACAACGTATTGAATTTTCGAGTGAGAAGGGGAACGTTAGCACCATCCCCGATTTCTTCTAGGTGTTCGTCCTCTTCATTGACTTGCGTCTCTAAGGATTTTGCTTGAAGTGCAACATCTTTGCTTCTATACAATGTCCTTTGATTTTCCAGATTCATCTTATATGTTTTGAGAATGCCCATTAGCGTATGGAGGTCCATTGTAGCAAGGTTGTAGGCTTCTTCAATCGCACATAGCTTAATATTGAACTTTTCAGGAAGAGAGCGGAGTGCCTTTTCCACAAGTAGATTGTTGGTCAATGGAGACCCA
This sequence comes from Przewalskia tangutica, assembly GCA_029844215.1. Classification (NCBI taxonomy): domain Eukaryota; kingdom Viridiplantae; phylum Streptophyta; class Magnoliopsida; order Solanales; family Solanaceae; genus Przewalskia; species Przewalskia tangutica. The sequence goes on from CM056719.1 coordinate 3,282,377, forward strand.
AGCACTTGACATTCGTTAGAAATGTCAATCAACTTTTCAAAATAAGTTTTGATATCCTCCGACACTTCCATCCTTAAACGTTCGTATTTACTCATGAGCATGCGGAGCTTCGTTCTATGAACACTTGAGCTACCTTCACAATGAGTTTGTAGGGTATCCCAAACATCCTTGGCTGTGGAGCAATTTTGGATAAGTTTAAATATATAGAGATTCACCCATCCAAAAATAGCATTTAAAGCCTTTTCATTGAAGCATGCACTATTGGTTTCTTCTACACTTCATTCGGCCTCAGGCTTAGGTAATATGTCGCCTTCCTCGTCCGGTGGGAGCATAGGAACAGTATATCCATTTATAATAGATCTTCATGCTCTCACGTCAATTGATTTGATATGAGAACGTATGCGAATTTTCCAATAGGGATAATTTGATCCATCTAAAATAGAAAGTCTACCAATATTTGGATTAGCCGGATCCATAGTTAAAGTAAAAGAACCTTAGCACTTATTATGTTAAGTGTCGGCTCTGATACCACTTGTTGGGTCCCGAGGGTTACACTATGAATTAATTAAAATTAAACAGCAAAACAAACAAAAGCAGTACGCTGAAATAGTGTCGAATGTCAGCAGAAATGTCGTCTGACACAAGTGGCGACACTAAGATAAAACTTAAGAACAACCTTTGTAAGAGTTTAAAATGCAGCAAAATAAAGTAAAGAACACAAAGGTTTAATTTTCATAGGTTATATATTAATATAACTCATGATGGTCAATGACCAAAGGTATTGTATATATTTATATACAATTGAAAATATTCTTTCTTTACAATGTTACAAGAAGATACAAAATGAATAAAAGGGTTAAGTCGCAGATGACTTATGCCTGAAAAATTTATCTAAAATAGAAGTGATCAACACCTTATTACAATTGCTTTAATGAAAGAACAAATCTAGAATCTAGGCAACACTTGTAATGTCGTACAGAATGTCGTAACAAATATAGGCAACACTTGTTGATCCAGTTTTCGATCTCAAAATCTGGAGAGCTCTCTCGATCTTTCTCTTGTGATTTTCTGGATATCGAATCTGAATCCTTGAAGTGACCTCTCTATTTATAGTAAAGAATTCCCTTAAAATACTCCTCGATCAGTTGTGTGGGTTAAGCAGAATGTGGGGCACGTGACATGGGCTTACGACTGAAAACTCTCCAACAACTTGGACTGTTTCTTCCACGTCTTGCTCCTCAAGTTATGCAACTTCTTGGACTTGGTCTTCATCGATCCTGGTCTGCTTGAAGACTCCTTGCGTCAATTTGTCACGTTTAAAAAGGATCACAGTTTCCTGAAAAAACTGCCCGTGAAGATAGGCAAAACTGTTACCAGAATGTCGGCCAGAATGTCAAGACATTTGTGCCGACATTTTCTGTTTTGGATTTGGTACGAAAAATGATATGTTAGGAAAAATGTCATGACACAAAACCTAACATTAACAAAAACAATTAAATATATGTTTTATCTAGTGTGAAATTAGCTTTTAAAAAGTAAAAAAAACGGATGCCATTTTATGTTACGACGTGCTTTTGCAGGGGTAGATCTATCCCTTATAAACGAGTACGGATTTATTTTTAAAAAAGGCTAAATATATAGACATCCCCTTAAAGTTGATGTAATTTTTCATTTTCGCACCTCAACTAACCGTGGTGCCCAATAGAGGTTGAATTGCTTAATAGGTACAAAAGTTAGTTGAGGTGACAAAATGAAATTACACCAACTTTATCGGTTGCCTATGTATTTTGCCTTAAAATATATGTTTGAGTTATAAATAAAAATTAAGGAAAATTTGTAAGCTTCTTGAAGTTAAATGAAGTAACTCAATAAGAACCACATGGTGCAGTGGATGATGAACCGTGGCGGATGCATGTGTATACATGATGGTGCAGTTGTACCACCAGATTTTTAAAAAAAATTTGCCTTCTAGGCATAAAAAATAAAATAAAAATTCTATGCAAAATATTATTATTTCATATGTTTGCACCATTAAAATTTGTCGCCTGGATCCGCCACTGATGATGAAGCTCCTCCTTTAATTAGAGATTTCGGGTTCGAGCCCTGCGTATGAATAAATCATTGGTATGGAGCCTTTTCTCTAGAAATGAGCTCTACCCAACGCGAATTTGAATATAGTTGAGCTCCAATACGAATATCACACCGAGTAAAAAACAAAAAATCTTATATATATATATATATACGTATATAAGTCCGCATATGAGCTATAGTAATTTTAATATATGGATTTTGTATTTGTTGTAGAAGTTCAAGTTTATACATATATATATATATATATATATATATATATATATATATATATATATATATATATATAATTCAGCATATGCGCTATAGTAATTTTAATATATGGATTTTGTATTTGTAGAAGTCCAAGAGTAGCACAAATGTGTTTACTTATATTCAAATTACGTACTCGTAACAATATTTAAGTCGTCGTTCAATAAGCTTAACACTTTTATGAGGAAAAATAATTTGGAAAGATAAGATTTAATTAATGTCTGATACTACAATTCTTGTTAAAAGATGGAATAATTTTATAAACATGAGAAAAATTAATAATAATAATGTTATAACAACATGGAATAATATCTTTAACCTTCCTATAATTTGCTGCAAAAATATCAATTATAAAAGTGAAATTTTGTATGTCTATAATACCCCGACAAACTTTGAAGAACGTGGGAGAATAATGAAAAGAGTATGATTTTTTCAAGGTGGATAACGATATTGTTAATCGGCACACCTTGCATGTAAACATTCATGTGAGAATTGGATGGAATAGGAAATGAGAAGAATTATGTGTGAAAGATATTTTGGGAGCGAAATTTGCTCTTCTAAGATATTTTCATATTTAATTTTCTGTACAACTAATATAAGAATAAGTGGTATTTATACTAAAAGATTAACAATACTAATCACTAACTCCCCTAACAAACTCTACCAATAACTAACTACTAATGAATGGGGCTAATCACCTACAAAGCACCTCATGGTACCTTGGTCCACAACTGGCTGCTTTAGTGAACAAGTCAGCAGGTTGATCAGCCGAAGGAACATAGAGTGGATGAATGAGTCCATCGATAATCTTCTCCCTCGTGAAATGACAATATATGTCGATGTGTTTGGTGCGTTCATGGAACACAGGATTGGCAACAATAAGAATGGCAGAATGACTATCAGTGTAAACTGGAACAGGCAGCATAACAGAAACACCAAGCTCCTTATAAAGACCTTCAAGCCACACAACCTCAACAACAACAAATGCCATGGCTCTATGCTCAGTCTCAGTAGAGCTTCTTGACATAGTAGCTTGTTTCTTCGACTTCCAAACAATCGGAGATGCTCCCAGCTTCAGTATGTATCTAGTAATAGATCTTCTGCTATTGGGGCAAGCTCCCCAATCAGCATCACAGAACACCTGGAGACTAGAATAATTTGCACTGCTGAGTAAAATCCCAGCCCCTGGAGCAGATTTGATGTACTTTACAATTCGCAGTGCTGCTTCAGAGAGTGCTTAGGATTCTGCATAAACTGACTAAGACACTGAATTGAGTAGGCAATATCTGGACTTGTATTAGTAAGGTAATGTAATCTGCCAATGAGTCTCCTGTAAATACCAGGATCCAGAAGTAATGAATCCTTGACTGTGGAGGAGTCTGCAGATCCAACTGTTGCATCAATATGTTGATCAAACTCCAAAATGGTAAATTTCTGATGCATTTCCATAGGAGAGGAGAATGGTTTAGCACCTGATAATTCCATGTCCGAAATCAATTCCAAAGCATATTTTCTCTGATGCAAGACAAAACCTTGATCATTCCTTGCAAATTCAATACCAAGAAAGTATTTGAGCTCCCCCAGGTCCTTTATTTTAAATGCAGCTTGTAGTGCTTCCTTTGTTGATTGAAGCAGTTCTTTATCATTACCAATAATCAGTAAGTCATCCACATAGACTAGTACTATGATAATCTTTCCATTGTGGTGCTTAGTGAATATGGAGTAGTCTCTGAGGCTCTGTGCAAACCCAGAGTCAACCAATGCTGAGGTTAACTTTATATTCCACTGCCTAGATGTCTGCTTCAATTCATACAGTGACTTTAGTAACCTACACACCTTGCCATCCTCCTACAGCCGTAGAGTTTCCCTCTGGTATGTCCATAAAACTTCTTCAAACAAATCACCTTGTAGAAAAGCATTATAGACATCCATTTGGTAGACAATTCACTTATTGATGGCTGCAATAGATAGAACAACCCTGACTGTGGCCATTTTAACAACAGGGGAGAAAGTCTCTTGATAATCAAGCCCCTCCTTTTGATTGTAACCCTTTGCTACTAATCTTGATCTGAATCTTTCCACATCTCCAGTAGCTTTATATTTGATCTTGTACACCCATCTACATCCAATGACTTTCTTCCCCTTGGGTAAGGTCACCAGTTCCCAAGTCTTGTTTTCTTCAAAGGCCTGGATTTCAGCTTTCATTGCCTCAACCTACTGCACATCCTTGGCTTCCTCCTTGTAACTGCATGGTTCTGTAGCAACTGAAGACTGTTCTATAAAAGCTTGATAACTGGAAGACATATTAGAGTAGTTTAATCCTGCAGACATAGAATACAAACAATTAGCAGCACCATGTTGTGTGCTAAAATCTTTGTGCCATATAGGAGGCCTGCTTGCTTTTGTGGATCTTCTTAGGTTTGAATCAGAATCCTGCATTTCTTCACTGTATGCTGAAAATCACCAGTGAACTCAGCTTCATCAATAGTACCATTTTTTGGAGGAGAAACTCACACATCACTACTTTCTGGAGGAGAAACTCCCATAGTCTTCATTGGGTGTGCTAGATCATCATAACAAAATGAGTCATATTTGTGAATAGACTCTATCTCATTCTCATTATTTGTATCTTAAAGGGAAAACTATTCTCCATGAAAACTACATCTCTACTCATGAAGATAATTCTATTATCTAAGTCATATAGTTTGTACCCTTTTCTGCACTGATTCATATCCCAGAAGAACAACCTTTACTGCTCTAAGACTAAACTAGTCATGATTGAGCAGATTGGTTGCAAAGCATAAGCTACCAATCACTCTCAAGTGAGACAGAAAAGGAACAAATTTATACAATATCTCATAGGGGGTGCATTCTTAAGAACATAAGAAGGAATTATGTTCAGTATATATACTTCCCCCTTAATGCAAAATCCCCAAAACCTATCTAGCAAACACCTCTGTATTTTAATGGCCCTTGCAGTCTCTAAGATGTGTCTGTATTTTCTCTCAACTACTCCATTATGTTGAGGTGTGTAGGGACATGAACTCTCATGTACCACACCATGTTGTTGAAACAACTCCTTGTAATTATTATTGAAGAACTCAGTCCTATTATCTGACCTCACTGTTTTGATTTTTATTTCAAACTGTGTATTCACTGTCACAAAGGATTTTTTGAGCAAAGTAAACACATCTGATTTTAGTCTCATCAGGAATATTCAAGTCCATCTAGAGTAATCATCCACAATTGTAAGAAAATATTTTATTTCATTATATGTATCAACTCTATAGGGCCCTCCCACATCCATATGCAACAATTGAAAAGGATGAGATGTCCTAGTTGAACTAACAAGAAATGGCACTCTAGTCTGTCTAGATAGAGGACATATCTCACAATTCTGCAGTGTAAAAGAACTCTTATTCTGAAAATAAGATATTTTCTTCAATACATTCATTGGGACATATGTTACACCCCGTAGTTCAAGTCATGCGTTTGAGAGCGTACGAAAGGGGGTAAGACTTAAAATTTTCGAAGGATAGGTTGACGGATTGTTCCGGACGGGTTTTAGTCAACTTTGAGGCGGGTTATGAACCGGTACATTGAGCGTTCCTAAGTGTTTCAAAGGCCTGGGGCATAGTTCGTTGAGTCTAGCTTCCAACGCAACCAACCGTTCGTCGATAGGACGTCGAAGTAAGTTACGAGTTACAAGTTCGCTCAGACGCAGACGAATGCGCTTCGTGCAAAGGCAGCGCGGCCGCGGATGCAGGTCGGCGCCAAAGTACCGAGGCCGCTGAAGCGTAGTGGCCAGCACAAGGTAGCGGCGCGCACGGTTCGCAGGTCATGAGTTCAGCGCCGCGGAAGTGGCGCCGCGCCGAGGCGGATTCGCGAAAAACTTAGGAAAAGTCAGATTTTTCTTTTAAAAGAGCTTGGGAGGGTGACAAGTGTCCCCCCCATATGACTTTGCATGCATTATATTGACCAAGTCTTCAAGACTTGGTCATATTTCATCTCTCTCTCTTAGACAAAAGCTCTTCCTTCTCTCTTAAAAGTTCAAGCTCCTCTTTCTCTCTAAAATCCCAAGAGACATTCTAGCCTTAGGAAAAATCTGAAAAAGTAAAAGCAAGAGGGAAGCTTGTGGCTAGCTTGTGAAGGTTGTTGTGGTGGTGTTCTTGAAAAGGAAGCTAGCAAGTGGTTGGAAAAATTTGGCTAAAGCTTTAAGGTAACATTCCTTCCTTTAGAATTAGTTCTAGTGTTGCATGTTAAGAAGAAAGAACTTGTGGTAGTAAATAATGCTCTTAGAGTCATTGCATGCAAGAAATGTGGTTTGGATATAAAAGAATTGGTTAAGAAGATATTATGAGCATGTTGTAGCCTAAAAACTACCTTAGAATTGTTAAGTGAATTGTTGTACCTTATGGGGCAGAATTTTACACACCCAAGTTTAGGTGTGTAATCTCCTTTGAAATGTTGGATTGTTGAGCCTTAAATGTGGCGTTTGGATGATAAATTCGGCCTTGTGAAAGGTGGCAAAGTATGTAGAAACAAAGGAAATGCTGCCCAATTTTCCATAGAATTTAGTGGCTTTGAGTTTAGATTATTCTACATGGAAATTAGAGGTTAATAAACGTATCATGGTTATTTTAGGTTGACATATTACTTGCGGTAGTTTGGACTTAGCAAGTGGATTGATCAAAAAGGTATGTGAAACTTTCCTATCTTTTGAGCATGAGTATTTGTATCTATGTAGTACGGTAGACGTACAAGATTTAGTATTCTTACTTGTTTAAGTATAAATAAAGACTTGTTTTGTTTTAAGAAGCATAAGTCCCTTGGTTAAGGGAAAAGTATGATTTTACAAAAGTATAGGGTACTTGGTGTGAAAGTATTGAGTATTGAATTATTCTAAAGATAAGAGGCTTGAAGTATTTTTGAAAGTTGTGTAGATTTGTTTGAAGTATAAGTCTCTTGGTTAGTAAAAGAACAAAATGGTTTATAAGGAGTTATAACGGCTTTATGGGAAGTTAGTTATAACGGCCTTATGAAAAGATAAGAAGGTCTTAATTTCTAAAGTATAAAGATAGTATAACGGCTTTATGGGAAGTTAGTTATATTAGCTTTATGAAAGGTTAACAAGAAGAGATTTACTCTAAGTAAGATAAGCAAGGACAAATGGTTTGATTTATGAAAGGCAAATTGATTTTTAGGTATCAATTGCCCAAAGGTTTTATGTATGAAAAAGAGTCACTTTTGAAAGAGTTGAAGTATGTGGTACTTGGGTTAAATTCCCGGTTTTCTTTTATTAAAGATAGGATTAAGTGCCTTAAGTAAACTAAAATGAGAGGGTATACGAACAAGACTAATAAGAAGTTATAAGTTTTCTTAACTTATTTATGATATTGATATGATGACAGTTTGAGCTAGGGTAAGAGTATATCTGAGGGGCAAGCCCCAAGATCGTTATACCACCTTCTCCAGGGTAAGAGTATGTCTGAGGGGCAAGCCCCAAGATCGTCATACCACCTTCTCCAGCAAGAGTATATCCGGCGGGCGTGCCCAAGATCGTTATACCATCCGCACGGTGTAAGAGTATATCCGGCGGGCAAGCCCCAAGATCGTTATACCATCCGCCCAAAGATAAGAGTATATCCGGCGAGTACATTTCAAGATCCTTATACCATCCGCCCAGCAAGAGTATATCCGGCGGGTAAGTCCCCAAGATCTTTATACCATCTGCTTTGGTAAGAGTATATCCGGCGGGTAAGTCCCCAAGATCGTTATACCACCTGCTCCGTGGACTTGCATACCCACGACACGAGGAATACCTCACGCGAGTCCCATGGGCTTACGCGGGTGAAATAGTCTCACGCGGCGGTACACCTATGCGAGGAATACCTCACGCGGGTCCACAGACCCACGCGGTGAAATAGTCCCGTGAGTAGGATTGCTTATCGATACTACGGGCGAGGACCGCTTTGATCACGAGCCTCCTATTTTATGCAAGATTATATATATGTTTGTTACTCATTGTTAGTAAGGCACGATAAAGGTAAGTTGATTTCATCCCCGACCCCCTTTATTTTCGGACTTATGATTTCATTACGATTTTCGCCACATACTGTACTGTTGCATCGACCTCCCTGGGCCGCGCGTCACGCCGCAGTCGAGATATCGTAGATTGGTCCGCACTCTGTGACCACTGTTCATTTCCTGGAAAGCTCCATCCCTTCGGAGGCTTTGTCTTTTTGGTATGATTCCCTGAGGTTATAGACTTTTGTATATTCAGGGGGTATGGCGGGGCCCTGTCCCGCCACAGTTGTTATTCCTAGAGGTCTGTAGTCACGTTTGTGGTCACATATATGTTTTGGGCTATAAGAACCAGTTGTACTACTATACTTTGTTTAAGTATGTTTTATGAAAGGCAACCTTATCGGCTGGCCAGTGACGTTTACCCTTTTTATAAGTTATGTGTTATGTATGTTCCGCTGCTATTCTCTGACATATACCGATGGTACTTTGCAGGGTACCGGGCCGCCCCGGGGTTGGGTCGTGACAACATAACACATTCTCTGGTGCCAAACTGCGGCATCATCATTCTGTGTTGCTGCTAAACACTGATGCAGCTCATTTCCTTCATCATGTTTGCCTACACACAATATGCATAGTCCATCCTCTTCAGTACCAATCTCCCTCACATTCCCAGATGAGAGATCCTGAAATATACAACATTAAGGAAAGAAATTGACACTGCAGTTTAGTTATTTTGTCACCCTAGACACTGACATAAAATTGAATCGAAAGGTTGGAACACAATATATTTTTCAGGACATCACCTCCTCCTATGTGGTATTTACCTATGTGTGATACCTTAGTAGAATCTCCAGTGGGCAGTTGCACTTTACCTGCATTCTTTGCCAATCATTTATTATGTAATGCTTGTTGATTACCAACCATATGATTGGTAGCTCCGAAATCTACTATCCATTTTATCAAGGCCTGTGTCTCAGAATTATATATACCTGCCATGTTAGCCACAATTGAGTTTTCAGATTCTTGTTTATCCTTGAGCAACCTGAGCAGCTATTGATGTTGTCTAGGTGTGAACTGCTGTGTGAATTGCTGTTGTGTGAACGGATGTGAACCTGTCTGTCCTTCTGCAGTATGTTGATATTGGTCTTCATTCCCTTGTCCAGTATCCAGGACATCATTTTCTGTCACCATATTCACCTTCTTTGTTTTGTTCTTGGTATTATTTGGATAATCATTTAGTCTATAACAATCTCTTTATACATGTCTTGTCTTATTGCAATAAGTGCATTTCTTAAACTTGTTGCAATCCACCTTCATATGTCCCTTGATATGACAGAAATCACACACCACATTTGGATTGTAGCCTTTCTTTTGTCTCTCACCTCCATGGTTGGCTGCAGTAAACATTGCAGAGGAGTCACTGACATCATGGAAGCTCCTCTGGCTAGTCCCAACCAGACTCATTTGGCTTTCCTCATGATTAATCATAGAATACACTTGGTTTAGGTTAGGCATTTGGTGCATCAACAACACCTGACTCCTCACATGACCATAACTATCATTAAGTCCCATCAAGAATTGTAGCATCCTTTGATATTGAATAGGATCTACAAAATCTTTGGATTTTGCGCAGTAATTTGGTACAAGCATGATGGAATCATATTCATCCCACAAGTCCTTGAGCCTCGAATAATACACAGACACAGGAAGTGTTCCTTGTCTTAGTGTGAATATGTCCTTATGCAACTAAAATACTCTAGAACTGTTAACCTTGTCAAATATGTCTCGCAACTCCTTCCAAATCATGTGAGAATCTGAGTTAAAGAGCATTCCATACAACAAGCTTTTGCTCACATTCCCCATCAACCATGACACTACAATAGAATTGCACCTTTCCTCATCTTTACTTTGATCCTATCCTAATCCTTATACTTATGATTTAAGAAAAAAATGATATCTACACATGCATGCAACGAGATCAACAGATGTGATCTTCGATTGACCTGTGTGTAGAGGAATCAACTGAATATCACAAATCGTCAAAAGCGATCCTCGATCTGATTTATATTGCTGTAGAACCGACTAGATTTATACTAGATCTACAGCTTCCTCGTCGTGTAAAACAGAATTGATCAATACACCATAGACATCATCTCAATCTACAGAGAATTACCTCACCGTCAATTTATGATCTGCTTTATATTGCTGCAGAACCGACTAGATTTATACTAGATCTACAGCTTTCTCGTCGTGTAAAACAGAATTGATCAATACACCATAAACATCATCTCAATCTATAGAGAATTACCTCATCGTCAATTTATGAGTTCTGCAAACAATTGATCTACACTTTTCTTCATCAACTCTGCTCGATCCGTCCAATTTCTTCATTGAATCATGTTAATAAATGTGGGCTTTGATACCATGTTAATCGGCACACCTTGCATGTAAACATTCATATGAGAATTGGATGAAATAGGCAATGAGAAGAATTCTCCGTGAGATATTTTGGGAGCGAAACTTGCTCTTCTAAGATATTTTCATATCTGATTTTTTGTACAACTAATACAAAAATAAGTGATATTTATACTAGAAGATTAAAAATGCTAATCACTAACTCCCCTAACATACCAATAACTAACTAATAATGAATTATAATCACTTACAAAGCACCTTATGGTACCTTGGTACACATGCCTAATATTTCATCAAATATGAACCTAGCAAAATATCATTAAAATAATAGAAGAAAGGTTAATTAAAACATTAAAGTTTAAATGTTTATGAATTTGAATTCTTAAAAGCTGGGAAGTTGTACAATGCATGTTACAATTTTGTTAAATGTTTAGAACCTTTCAGAAAAACTAATCATAAATTGAATTTGAAGGATTGTTACTTTTCCATGCTTTTTGTCATGTTATTTGTTGTCACACACTAGACTTTTCTTTTGAGTCGAGGATTTATCGGGAATATCTCCCCTCACAAAAATAAGAATAAAATATGCATACAACTTAACCAAAAAAAATACAAGATCACATAAACTCGAAGAGGAGCTAGAGACTATTTCTTATTACACAAGATTTTATCTTTCTTTTTTTGTTGATGTAATATTTCTCCTTTGATAATTATTTCAAAACCAAAAACAAGTCATAAGAATCTCTCCTAACAGTCGGTACATAAAAATACAAAGCCCATGCAAATACAAACACAAAAGAAGTGACTCCATATGCATGCATAAGAAGAAACCATTCGCCACATTACCGCAATTGCTCTATGTATGTGTAAAGAAATCAAACACTTTCATCCATGCAAACAAGTACGTGTCAAACCTTATTCTTGATTCCCTACCCTATATATTCCAACCCCTTTTCTTCTCCATTTCCCATCAGCACAACAAAAATTAAGAGAAACAACAATGGCTTCTAAATCCTCTCTCTTATGTTTTTTCTTTTGTTTCCTCTTTCTTTGCCATATCAGCTTCGCCGATCCCAAACAGATGTGGCAAAGGCTGCAGCAACAACAGCAGCACCGGGCGCTCAGGTCAAAGACCGAGTGTCAGATTGAGCGTCTGAACGCCCAGGAACCGAACCTTAAGTTTGAGTCTGAGGCGGGTGTGGTCGAGTTCTGGGATGCCACCCAGGAGCAGTTTGAGTGCGCCGGAGTTCAGGCCGTTAGGCATGAGATCCAGCGTAACGGGCTTTTGTTGCCTTACTATAGCAACACTCCCCAGCTCATCTATATCGTTCAAGGCTAGTACTCTTCTACTTTTGTTGTACTTTTTGTTTCTCTCTTTGCATGTTTAGTAAATTTCACATTTTTTTAATTATTTGATATTTGAAATATATTGGTTTGATTAATCCAGATCCTTATCATATAAGGTCTATTTAAGTGGTTATATCTTTCTATTTTATAAGACACAAGTACTATTTCGGGAGTCAAACAATACTACTATATAGTATCATGTGTTACGATTTTTGTTTTTTATGAATGTAGGAAGTGGAGTTCAATCGACTGTATTTCCTGGTTGCGCCGAGACATTTGAAACGGAGTCCCCACAATCGAGGCGGGATGAGAGTGGAGAGCGAGGTCAGAGAGGGCTCGACCGTCACCAGAAAGTTAGGCGTTTTCGGGCTGGTGATATTCTTGCATTGCCTGCCGGAGTTACTCACTGGACATATAATGATGGTGAAGAACCTATTATTAGTGTCTCACTTATTGACACTTCTAATGAAGCCAATCAACTTGATCTCACCTTCAGGGTAATAATTAATTGCCTTGATGTTTAACATTTTCCGGATTAGTTTATGTGCTAAGAAAAATAAAATGAGGGGTTAATGCTAAAGCAAAAGGCTAAGTAAAATGGCTTCATATAGGCTACTAATCATTGGTGGAGCCGGGAATTCAAGTAAGGGGATTCAAAAAAAAATTGTGTAGGGAGATTCAACAACTTCTATATATTCCAAAAAACATTAAACAATAGATTAGATCTGTCTCATTTTACATGACACACTTTTAATTTTTTTTATAAGTTGTCTAGAAAAGATTTTTTTATTTATATTTAGAAATAATTTAATTTTAAATCTCTCATTTTTCTTTCTTTATAGCCACAGAAATGTCTATAATATCTTTTAGACACAAGTTTTAAAAATCTTTTTTTCTTAAATTCTTATATCCAATCAAAATCGTGTAGTAACAAATAGTTGTTTCAAGAAAGGAATAAGTGACCAATTTTTATGATGAATGAATTTAAGTATTAAAATCTACAATTAGAAAACCATCTATCATATGTTTTAATTTTTAGACACAAAAAATATTGTAACAAAATCATTGTATTTAATTCTTATTTTGATTGATTTTCAAATTTTCAGAAGTTCTTCCTTGCTGGAAATCCTCAACGTGGAGTACAACAACAAATTTTAGGAAGACAGCAAGAGGAAGTCAGCCAACAAGAGAGTGGAGGCAACATTTTAAGCGGATTCGATGCTCAAATTCTCTCCGAGGCTTTCAACATCGATGTTGAGATGATAAGAAGGCTCCAGGAACGGGCGCCTGAGAGGGGAATCATAGTCCGGGCTGAGAACCTCCATTTCCTCCTCCCGAAAGAATCTAGAGAAGAAGATGAAGAACGCGAATTCCGTGGAAGAAGAGGGATACCTATTAATGGCTTGGAGGAAACTTTGTGCACAATGAAGTTGAGGGAGAACATTGGCCATCCTACTAGGTCTGACGTTTACAATCCACGTGGCGGACGCATTAGCACCGTTAACAGTAATACTCTCCCGGTCCTTAGCTTCCTACAGCTCAGCGCTGAGAGAGGAACCCTCTACAGCGTAAGTGATTATCATCCCTATTAGAGAGTTTAACTTTTATATACTTGACTACGAATTTAGCTTAGCTTTTATCTACTGTCAGAAAATAAATTCAATATGAATTGGTAGCTTGAGATAACTACATGTACTCATTACTATGAATTAATAGGTCGAGGTAACTACAAGTGATTGTTCACTAGCTAGCTAGCTATGAATTAGTAGCTTAAGATAACTAAACGTTATTAGCTTGAGATACTACAAGTAATTGTTCACTAGCTACGAATTAGTAGCTTGAGATAACTTTCAATATATGAATTAGTCACTTGAAAAACGATACTACTCGTGTAAAATAGTACATTTAAAAAATATTTCAGGATCAAGTGTATATGAATTAATCGTGTGATGTTTTGTTGCATGATTTGACAGAATGCTATAGTGGCACCACATTGGAACATGAATGCCCACTCAATCATCTACATCATCAGGGGAAGCGGCCGGATTCAAGTGGTCGGAAACACCGGAAAGTCTGTGTTCAACGACGAGGTAAGGCAGGGCCAGCTACTCGTCGTGCCTCAAAACTTCGCAATAGTGAAGAGGGCAGGGGAAGAAGGGCTCGAGTACATCGCTTTCAAGACCAACGACAACGCTATGATTAGCCCGTTAGCCGGGCGTTTGTCGGCTATCCGAGCCATGCCCGAGGAAGTCCTCATGAACTCATACGATATTTCGAGGCAGGAGGCTAGGAGCTTGAAGTATAATAGGGATGAGCTTACTATCTTTGGACCAGGAGCTAGATCTAGTAAGCAATACGCCTAACATGTGAAGTGTAACATTATGTAAAAAAAAGATCAAATGTAATGTCTCAAAAATCCTATCTTTTGTACTGTGTGCAGTGTTAGGATTTGTATGCTGAGGGAATAAAAAATGCCTCTTGTAAAAGGCAGTTCTGGCGTTTAATCTGGCGTTTATGTTCTATGCACTAACAGTAAATACTTTTTTCATAATCAAATTACTAAAAAGATAATTATATTACTCTAATCAATAGTATTGATTGATAATCTAGATAAATAATGGAGTAGTAAATGATCTAGTCTGCTATAATTAAATGATCTAGTTAAAAAATTATTACATTATCGTGTATATAACTCAAAATAATAATAACACATGAAATTTCAAACTTGTCAACTCCCAATTTATGATGAAATCCCCCTCAAAGTTCTGGTAATTCCGTCAAATCCTCGGCCTTTATGAAAAAGTTGAACAAAAAGTCCATGTCATCCTCCAATATTGTTGTACTATTAAACATGTCCAAACTTTGAAATTCTTCACCAGCCATAATAGTAACAAAATTGGAGTTGTTGTCCATTGCTAATTCATCTTCCCAGAAACTCTCGTCGATCTTGCTAAAATACTCTGATGAGTCGATTTCTTTCTGTTTAATCAGTATCTGATCCTCAATCTGCATGCTTGGGGAAATGATAGATGACAATGAATCGGATGTCACGTCTGACATTTCACTAGACGATGTTTGTGACAAGTTCGGACCATGCACGAAATCATTAATCTTCTTGGAGTGTCTTTTGGAGTTTTGAAGAGGCTGATAGCTTTTTAGCCTTTTCTTCAAGTGGGTGTGCCAAATATTTTTAATTTCATTATCTGTTCTTCCCGATAATTTTGCTGCTATTGCGGACCATCTAGAAAAATAATACAATTTTTTTATTAGGATAAATGTATAATTTTTGTTGTGAAAAGAACTCAGAATACGCTTCTTTCAGCAGAACTTGACCGACGTAATAAATTAACTAAAACAAAATGCATTAAAACCTAGGAGATCATATCACATGTGCATCTATATTTTTAATACTAAGAATTAATGCATAGATGTCTGTGCATGATCCTCGCATTCTGAACCCCTTAATAACAAAATCACTACAAAAATATAGATACAACTTCATGTTAGCTACAGGTTATTTAGCAACAGGTTATTTAGCAATACCTTAATAATGAACTTCATAACTACTTCATGTTTTTGTTCTTCCGTAGTGAGCATAAATATGACATGTTTAAGATCAGAGATTATAAAGTTTCTTTTATTTTTTTTAAATTTTGTGTTAAGTCAAACACCGTCATATAATGAAATAAAAACGAAAAAAATTGACGATACAATTGATATGAGAATTTTGATCTAAAACTGACCTATTGCCAAGAATTTCATGTAAATGGATGATATTGTCTTCTTCTTCTTTGGTGAAATTTCCCCTTTTTATATATGGACTTAAATAGTTCATCCACCTTAGTCTGCAACTTTTTCCACATCTCAATAGTCCTGAATAACCAAAAAAAAAAAACAAATGTCAGAAATGAGTTTTACTTTAAGATTATCATCCTAAATCTTACATAACGTTTATGTGATTATAAGAGTAAACCAAAAAGTTCAAGTCATAATATTTCCATATTTAGAAAGCGATTACTGTTTAACAACATACTAAAAAGAAAAGAACGTCACATAAATTGTAATTACCAGCTTGTTTAGGAAGCGCGCGCCAATTGCCATGGCCATTTTTTTTAATGTAAGAAATGAGAATTTGGTCTTCTTCAGGAACCCATGGCCCTCTCTTCAATCCCATCTTTTCACAACAAGGCGCTCTCACCATTTTTCCTTTTTCTCGCACTTTTTTTTTATAACAGACTCGAATAGTTTTTGTATTTGGAATTTTACTCGATATGTTGTTGTTTAGTTTTTGTATGTGTGAGAAAATGGTTATGTTTTAGTGAAGGCCACTAATGGGTATATATATATGTATTACAAATGTATAGTCAAAGGTCAAAAAGTCCTTTGTTGCAATTTCGAGGAAGCTGGATTTATTTTTTAATGTTTTTCCTTTTGTCACACTGTCCAAAAAGTTAATATATTTACATATTGTATATGCAAGTGTGTGGACTATCAAATTGAGTAATTTCGTTTACCAAATAAAATAATATCATCGAGAATTATGATGAAATGAATATATATGATCTTTTTATTTTTAATCAACTCTCTGATTTAGCTTTGAAAGTGCACTTCCGCTTTAATTAATTAATAGAAATAGAGGATTTTCTCATCGATAATCAGTGAAAATTTTATATTATAAAATATGATTTTTCTATTTTATTACCACTGAATTAGCTCACTGAAAAAATATATGGGGTAAAACAGGACTGATGAGAAATTTTCGAATTTTTTCTCACTGATTCAATCAAAATATCTATGAAATAGCCGCAGAACATTTTTCAATGGAAAAATCGTGAATTTTTGTAGTGTTTTAAATCGTGAATGCTTAATTTTTAATTTGAAAATTAATATTGGGATTACATTGAATGCTCAATATAAAATAAAATAAGTTTGGCTCCAAAAGTAATACTCTAAAGTATCAAATTTATTTTATTAATTCAGAGTCGTTGGGCAAGTAGCCAAGTTGTGTGAATGCAATAACTAAACTTAAGTGACTACTCTAAAGTCATAAATGGTTATATAATCATGTATTTTTTTTAATCAAAGTCACATAATTATATGGTTTAATAGAATACACAAAACATTTACTCTGCTTACACAAAACTCACAATTATTTTTAAAAAATTGATATTTCGATGATCAATAGCTTTTTAGTTTTTACTCCATATTTTAGTTTTTTTAGTTTTAATAAATACATACTCAATTTAAAGATGATCGATTTGACCCGACTCAATCATTCAACATCAAGATTCATAGTACTCTGTTCGGATAAAAAAGAGTTCCGCTTAGCTTTTACTTTTTGAGTAAAAAAAAATATTCACTTACAAGAAAGAATTAATTTTACTTTTTAAAATTTGTCTTTATTAATTATTAGGTGGTCAAATCTGATAACCTATTTAGTTAGGAATATTTTAGTCAAATTATCTATTTTGTCGAGAAATTAATATTTTTAAAGAAGTGTGAAAATAGCAAAGTAAACACTCTTTTTTATCGGAATGAGTATTATTTCTCAGTCCCACTGATTTCCCTTTCGGACAATACTTTCCTTTAGATTCCTTGTGTTTGTCAAAATCTATATTTTCAACACGTTTCCCACGGCCAGTTGGATCCCTTTTATGGAAATTTAGTTCAACTCACATAAATTTCATCAAAGTTTGGTGAACTTGAATTTAAATTTGGATTTAGTTGGTTTTAATGCGGATATCGGATATTTTAAAAAAATATCAAAATTTAAATACGGATTTAATTAGATCCCAATAAAGATATCGAACATGAATGAAAAACCAAAAAAAAACTTAAAACTTAAATCAAAGCTCAAGGAGATTAGCCACACTTCCTATATTGACCGTAGACGCTTCTAAAATAGTGTCACCCTCTCTAATTTATGCGATGATGTTTTTGAAAGAATTAAAAAGACATATATATACAAGTTATAATAGGAATATCCCTTTTCTATTCTACTTCTAAATCTCTATTATATATGGAGACTAATTATATAATTATGATAAAACTATAAGATTAATTAATATATAAGTCTAATATTCAGATATATCATAAATATATACACGAATGGACTGCTGGAATATATACACGGATGGGCTGCTGGATGACCTATGATGGGCTGGCTCATTCTCGTCTATATTGATGCTTCTTTTGATCTTGCTTCAGGAGTAGCAGGAGTCCGCATGCTAGTCCGTGATTCCCATGGAAATTTCAGCAGAGGTCGCCCTAGTCGGTTAGATAAACTACATGACTCACTCATGGCCGAGACTTTGGGTGTTCGAGAAGCACTAAGCTGGCTAAAGGAGCACTTTAAAGCAATACTAATTATTATGGAGATTGACAGTCTTTTGGTTAAACAAGCGTTTGAGAAATCTTGCGGCAACAATTCTTATTTTGATGTCATTATTTATGATTGTAAATCACTCATGTGTGGCTTTACATCTATTTATTTGTCTTTCATCAAAAGATGCGAACCAATGTGCCCATCTGTTAGCTGGGGCTTCGGGTTCTATGTCTGATGAAAGTATATGTATGTCCTAGAGACAATCTGTATTAGGACACAATGTACTTTATACACATTCGTATTTATATTAATGATGATGAATATTATGACATTTGTATTTGTTGAATTATTAATTGATTGTTAATAATATTCTATAAATGCATCTTTGGAGGTTACGTGTTTATTAATGATGTGAGAATTAATGTTATAACGTAACTCTTAAATTACCTCGACTAATGATCATCGAAATTGGGATATCGGTGATATACGATACGTCGACATGTGGTCTGCATCATATCCTTAGGGGGATGTAGTATGTCTCACTTGCTACGAGTTATGACAACTCGTGATGGACACATGGATACTTGTTGAAGTATTGACGCGCCTGTGATGTCTTCGCTTTGTTATATGTCTATAATGTCATCAGCGTGTGGGAGATAAAAGTCCTTAGACTTGAGGTCAATATCATCTTGTTTATAGAGTAATGTACTTTGATCATGTCCTAAGCTCAAATGCCTTATAGTTTGAGACACACTTATTTTGGGTGCATTATGAAGTAGATTAAAGGTGGTATGTGAGCCAAGAAATGATTCATTCCTTGAATTTATATATGGGTGAACACTCAGGTACTCATATGGTATTAGGTTGACTAAGTCATTGGCCAATACAATGGACATGTCTGCGACATGGTCATGTTGTCAACTAATATAGATGAGTTATAATAATCAAGTCATTTGGATAGACACTTGACAAATTCTAAGCTTGATTGAGTGTGTCGTGAATGAAGGGATTTTATCTTTCCACATATAGATACAGTTCACATATTTTGTGTAGCTAAACTTTACATATTGGGTTCGTCTTCTGGCGTAGTCTAGGAGTTCCGTGAAGATTCTAATGTAATTAGTGACGATATGTAAAGGTGTGAAGGGTTACACTAAGTCAAATGTTCCGTCGATTGAATGATGTAATTAGAAGGAGATTATACTTAAATGTTCGGTTGATGACCGGAACATTAAAATGGGAAAGTGGGTAGAAAATAGGACGGAACCGCAGTGCCTTGATTCAGGACCGAGGTGCTCCGAATTCTGTCCAGTCTGATTTTCTGTTGGGCCCAGCCCACGGAAACCCTAAGCCTCTGTTTAAAACTATAAATAGAGGGCTTACCCTCCCATTTTCAATATACAAAACCTAAAAGAGGTCAATCTCTTCTAAAGCTCTGTCAGAATCCATATCATTCCTGACTTAGCAAATTACATCACAGTTCTCTGAACTTACAAATCGAGGGACGTTTGCGTGTGCACCCTCGGACTACACAAAGTAACAGATTCAACTGTTTGGCTGATTGCTGCTTCGAATGTAAGTCTTCTGTCGAAGTTTTACATTAATTATGTGCTTTGTATTTTACATTACATATCATACTGCAGTTCGACCATCGTCGGGTTTGAAATATAAATTTTTAAATTCCCTGCGTGTACGAACCCGACGTAAACACCTACAGTGGTATCAGATCCTAGGCTGTTTCGTGTGATTTTTAATGATATTAATGATAATATGGGTTAGGATTTGTTTAGATCTATATTTTATGTTGTTATAAGCTTTAAACTCTAAACCTTTAGAACACATAGTCCTTGTGACCAGATCTGTTAATGCAATTATGTATTCGAACAAGTCAATCCAATATATAACTCTTCTAAGTTGAAATGTGTTATCCGGCTTAAAGCATGGTGCATTGAAACGAAGAACGAGAAGAAAATTGGATTTGATGATCGATGAACATGTTGTTTTAATAGTGATGGTAATACAAGTGATATATCTAAAAGATCTAGCCCTAAACCAGTTTTAGGGGTTCGAAAATTTCAGATTTTGTGATTCTGGAGGAGAGGCACCGCGGTTCCATGCTGGAGCACCACGGTGTCTGCTAGGGTTTTTGCGGCGGCACCGCGGTTCCATGATGGAGCACCGCGGTCATGTTCATGGGAGCCGCAGTGCTGTTCTTCCAGAAGCTTAAAATTAATTTTTCGGACTCATTGCCTTCGAGGCACCGCAGTGCCACCTGTTAGGACCACGGTACCTGTGACGTTAATTACGGAACCGCGGTGCAAATTGGTTTTGCAGAACCAGTGACCTACTGCCTCGAAGGCACCGCGGTGCCGCCAGTAGGAACTGCGTGTCACGACCCAACCCCGGGGCCACGACTGGTACCCTACCGGGGTACCCTGTCAGGTATATGTCAGAGAATAGCAGCGGAATATACATAACACATAACTTATAAAAAAAAGGTAAACATCACTGGCCAGCCGATAAGACTGCCTTCCATAAAACATACTTAAACAAAAGTATAGTAATACAACTGGTTCTTATAGCCCAAAACATATATGTGACCACGCACTTAAAGACGACAATCGTATGACAGGGCCCCGCCATACCCCTGAATGTACAAAATACCTATAGCATCAGGGAATATCCGTACCAATAGACAAGCTTCCGGAGAAATGGAGCTTCTGACACCGGAATAGTGATCCTAAGAACGAGGATCCTCAATCTGCTTACCCTTACCTGCGGCATGAACGCATCCCCCGAGGAAGGGGGTCAGTACACTGTGACACCCTATTTTCAACCGGAGTCGGAAACGGGATTGCCACTACGCATGGTTGGATTCCTAAATGTGTATTTAAAGGAGTCGCCACCTAATTATTATAGTGAATTAGGGCACTAAAAATGTAGCATAAAATACTACGAATGATCTCCATTTTAAAGGTCTGTGAAACTATGTGAGATTCTAGGTAAGGGTTCTTTATTATCCTAAAGGGAAGGGGTTAGGCACCCTATAGGATCCGCTAACTTGCGGTTATCCGTTCAAACTTAGGTTTAATATTATTGTGCTAACATGCAATCTACAATTCTAAAGGTGTTCCACAATTATTAAACTAACTAAGAGATATTTAAACTAGGCATGCAGATATTAAAAAATATATATATTTGTAACGAGAGCAAAAATCATATAAGAGGGAATGAAGAGAACTTAGCGGCATTTCATTTTTATTTTCCTTTCACAGACTTTAACTTTGGGACGCGTCTCCGTACCTTCCCAATGTCAATAAAGCGAGATTAAAGTGCAAATTAACAACAACAATACTACCTCGTAAAGGCGGACAATGGACCAAGAAATATATCAAGTAAATCATCAAAGGGCTGCAGCATTCTGGTTTATGCAGCCGGAAACTGGTTCAACAATAACCATTTAAGTTCCTTGAAATGCAGTAATCGATTCCAGATTTGCAACAGTCTTTGGGACATTTCCATAGCATTTGTGTTGTTTGAGACTCCCCCAGATCACACAATGGAAGTGAAGAATGAATATCCAGGAACAAAGAGGCTTTTAACAAGATAATATCAAACCAAGATGTCTTGTTCCTTGGAAGTATCATAACTTAGCTTAAATTTTACAAAAAAATAAGTTAAGGTGACAAAAGAACTAAGTTTAAGCTATCAAAACAGTTACAGTATACAAAAACCAAATTCTCTAGAAATTGCACAGTAAAAGAAGGTGAGGATTAGAAGTCTGGGAGCTTATGATTAGGATGGAACTTAATAATCAACTATGATATAATTTTCAGATAAGTGGGAGTATCAATTCAACATACCACAACTTTAAGAAAGGAATTTTAAAACTGATTATAAACGTTAAACTAGACCTCACTCTTGAAAGACAAGGAAACAAAGAGGGCTACCACCATCCATATTCCGAATGCCGCAATAAGATCAAAAGGTTTCTAGAACCTTAGGCATGGAAAGCTATCGGGGAGGCTAAATGGTCAATACCAAAAATGCAACCAACAGGCCGCAAATTCGATACAAAACTTAGTCCGAAACAACCCATATATCAGCCCGAAATGCAGCAACACAGTCCCAAATAATGCACCAAAACAGTCCCACAAATTAATGCCAAAACAGTCCCCAAGTTGCAAAGAACAGATCCTTAAAATGCAGTAAAATCATCCCTTTAAATGCAATAAAAACAGCCTTCAAAATGCAGCTAAAACAACCTTAAAACGCAGCAAAATCATCCCTTAAAATGCAGTAAAAACAACCTTCAAACTGTCCTTAGCATGCAACAACGAATCATTCTAGAAACGAGATGTCAAAGTGAAGTAATTAAAGTGACTTAGGTAAGTAAATACAAAATCAACCAATAAATGAATACAATACCAAAAGAGAGAGAGTGGGGGATCAGAGAAAGGCGAGGCAAAAACGGGCCCAATGCGATTTTACTTTACCTCATTTCACCTTGTATATGATCGAATCTCTTAACATTCTTAGGACAAAACGAAAAGCATTTTTTTTTTAAAATGGTTTGTTTCCCATTTTTAAAGTAGTGTAAAGCTAACAACAAATGATTCATTCTTCATTTTTTTTTGAGGAATGTTAGAGCTAGAAAAAAATGGTTTGTTTTCCATTTTTAAAGAAGTGTAAAGTATATCGAAGATGTTTCTTTTTTAAGAAAATTAATGCAAGTAGTCAAAGTCCTTAGAACGTTTAAAAGAATGACCAATCAAGTTTGAAAAATGAGGAAGTAGTATTGCTTTACTTTTAGTAAAGATATGTGATTCATTCAAGAAGTCACTAGCCTGCCGTTGGCATCATATCCCACATACCGGCGCTCGCGTGTGACGACTTCTTCGAGCTCTACTGCACATTGACTCCATTGAAGTCATGTTTGACCTTGACGTCGGCACTCGATTGCGATGTACATGTAAAAATATTTAAACGCGGTGAGTATGTGCATTCTAAATACTTGATTGAAGGAAGTAAAATCAAAATGTAAATTTTAATATGTTTCCTTTAAATAAAGAGAGTGAATTAGAAATAAAAAGTTAGCCAAAGAGCAAAGTCTATTCACTGCCTAGTGAACTCCACAAAACTCGGAGAACATACATCGCCAAAGAAGGAAAGTTTGTCATGCCAAGAGTTTGATGCCTTTTTTTTAAACGTATTAATAATAAAATGGTATTAACATACTCAATGCAAGGATAATGAATTATGAAATATGATCAAAACTTTGTTTCTAGGCTACATCTTTTAAGAATAAATTCATATAATACTTCCAATAAAACGGCAAGAACAATATACTACAAGCTCTGGGAATAATTTTTCAATAATATAAAGAAATAGTGTAACCTCAATCCTTAGGTTAGAATACTAGCACTACATTGACCCAAATAATAACAACTTTTCTCAAGACTTCATATATATGTTTTCCAAGCATTACTAATTGCATAATTTAAAGCATTCCAAAGCAGTAAGTGACATTTTAGCAGCAAGTCACTTTGTACAATAACCATTACATATGAAAACTATAAATCTATTGAGTTGTATTCATTTCAGATTTCTACAAAATTATCAACTCAAGAGATAATTAACAAGGACCAAGAGTATATTCATATTAAAGTTAGATCAATAAACTATCATCGTAGTGTAAATCCAATAATGTGAGCCATAGTAATGATTATTTCTTCTAACAAAATAAAAGGGACAAAGACCAAGTGCTCGTAGTTCTTTTCAAATAAGGGCAAGGCAACAAAATTTATATAAAAATAGCCATAATTTCAGAGCAAAGCGCTTAACACAACCACACGCACAAGGCAAAGCGGTCACCAAAGGACAAATACAAACTAGCAATAGTAGCCAAGAGTCAAAAGGCCATAAAATTACACCATGACAAACTCCAACATATGCAAAGAAAATAATTTGACCGGAATTGAAATGGAGAGAAACAACCTGTGAGATTGAATCGCTTCCCCCGCCCTGGGGTTTTTATATGTCTTCATCATCACCTCTTGTCAAGCAGCGAGCGAGACTTCTCCGGGCAAATAACTTTGTCGAACAAATGACAGGCGAACCTTTGCCATTTCGTGAAATGGACAAAGATGGTGACACGGCGCGGTTCGCTCGACTGCGGTGTAAAGGGTTGATGGTGTCATGGTCGACTATTTCTTGGTGGTTTAAAGGATGAAATAGTTGGGAGAAATCGTAGTGTTTCACCTGCACTTTCGCCTTCTCCATTGCTGCCCTCTTTTATTGTCTAATCTAGGTTACCTATAATAAAGAAAAAAAGAGCCGTTGGTGGAGAAAGAGCCGTTGGTGGAGGAAGGGGAAAAAAGCCATTGGAGAGGTACTGGTTTGGGCTTGGTTTTGGCGGATTGAATCATCGGATTGTGCTTGATCGACTGGTTTGACAAAATGTAAAACAGGTTAATTATTTAAAAGAAAAATTATTTAAAAAGATGTAAAATTATAAAAATGCACATGCCGATGCAATAATAATAAAATACAATATTTAGACAAATGTTTAATGTTTAATTAAAATTAAAGCGGGATGTCAATTAATTATTTAAAGAGATGCAAAATATTATTATAATAGAAACATAACAAAACATAATGCTTAAATTAAAATAAAAAAGATGCAATGTCATTTTGTGAATAAATAAACATTGAATATTATGTAAAAAATATGCCAAATAACGATAAAAATGTAGTGTGCTAAAATACTTAAAATTGCACAAAATATGCGAAAAACGGGTCAAAATTGACTGTCAACATACACAATATGTACCAAGTATGTAAAGCTGGAAAATACTATAATAATGATATCATAAGTCTAAAAGTAAGCTGGAGTCATGGAAGACAATAAAATACCTTTTATTGTGCCTTACTAACAATGAGAGTGACAAGTATATATATATAATACTGCATAAAATAGGGGCCTTAGGATCAAAACAGGGTACCTCGCCCGTAGTATCAATAAGCACCCCTACTCCTGGGACTATTTCACCCGCATAGGTCATGTGGATCCGCATGAGGTATTCCTCGTGATAGTCAGACTACCGCGTGAGACTATTTCACCCGCGTAAGCCCATAAGGACTCGCATGAGGTATTCCTCGCGTCACGTGGTAGCAAATCCACGGAATGGTGGTATAACGATCTTGGGACTTACCCTCGATATACTCTTACCCCAAGTAGATGGTATAACGATCTGGGACTTTCCTCGATATACGCTTACAATCGGTGGTATAACGATCTTGGGGCTTGCCCTCGATATACTCTTACATCAAGAAGGTGGTATGACGATCTTGGGTGGGCCGCCTCGACATACTCTTACCTGGAGAAGATGGTATAACGATCTTGGGGCTTGCCGCTCGATATACTCTTACCCTAGCTCAAATCACATCATATCATAATCATAAATAAGTTAAGAAAACTTATAACTTCTTATTAGTCTTGTTCATATACCCTCTCATTTTAGTTTACTTAAAGCACTTAATCATATCTTTAATAAAAGAACACCGGGAGTTTAACCCAAGTACTACATGCTTCAACTCTTTTAAAAAGGACTCTGCTTTATACACAAAATCTTGGGCAATTGATGCCTTAAAACCAATTTGCCTCATCATATACTTATCTTACTTAGAGTAAATCTCTTCTCATTAACCTTTTATGAAGCTAATAAACCAACTTCCCATAAAGTTGTTATATTAACTCTACACTTTAGTAAAATCATACTTTTCCCCTAACTAAGGGACTTATACATTCTTAAAACAAAACAAGTCATTATATACTTAAAACAAGTAAGAATACCAAATCTTGTACGTCTACCGTACTACATAGTTTCATGTATTCATGCTCAAGAGATAGGAAAGCTTCACATACCTCTTTGGTCAATCCACTTGCTAAGTCCAAACTACCGCAAGTAATATGTCAACCTAAAATAACCATGATACGTTTATTAACCTCTAATCTTAATGTAGAACAACCCAAGTTCAAAGTCACTAATTTCTATGGAAAATTGGGCAGCATTTCCTTTGTTTCTACTCACTTTGCCACCTTTCTCAAGGCCAAATTTATCATTCAATTGCCACATTTAAGGCTCAATCAATCCAACAATCCAAAGGGGATTACACACCTAAACTTGGGTGTGTAAAATTCTGCCCCATAAGTTACAACAATTCACTTAACAATTCTAAGGTAGTTTTTAGGCTACAACATGCTCATAATCTCTTCTTAACCCATTTTTCATATCCAAACCACATTTCTAGCATGCAATGACTCTAAGAGCATTATTTACTACCACAAGTTCTTTCTTCTAAACATGCAACACTATAAACTAAATCTAAAGGAAGAATCATTACCTTAGAGTTTTAGCCAAACTTATTCCAAATATTTTGCTAGCTTTCTTGCCAAGAACACCACCACAAGCTAGCCACAAGCTTCCTTTTTTGTTCTTAACTTTTCAGATTTTTCCTTAGGCTTGGATTTCCTTTGGAAATGTAGAGAAGAGAAGGCGATTTTAGAGAGAGAGAATGGAAGATGACCAAGTCTTCAAGACTTGGTCAATATATCGCATCAAGAAATCGGATGGGGAGGACACTTGTCACCCTCCCAAGGTCTTTTAAAAGAAAATCGACTTTTCTAAATTTTTCCGCCCAAAATCCCGCACTACTGAAACCTCCGCAGCCTCTCAACTTTCGCCGCGGCGCTGCTTCAGCCACGGCGCTGCAACTTCAGCGACCTCGATTTTCGGCCACGCGCCCTGCATCCGGCGCGCGACTGCCGCTTTGTCCGAAACTCCTTTCTGTCCGACTGCGCACTGAACTTGTAATTCTCATAACTTTTTACTCCGACGTCCTATCGACGAACGGTTGGTTGCGTTGGAACCTAGACTCCACGAACTACGCCCTATGTCTTTGAAATACTTAGGAACTCTTAATGTATCGGGTCATAACCCACCTCGAAGTTGACTAAAACCCGCCCGGAATAATCCGTCAACCTATCCTTTGAAAATTTTAAGTCTTACATGCTTTCGTACGCTCTCATACGTAGGGTCAGAACTACGGGGTATAACACTGCGGTGGCATCGACGAATTTAAAAAAAAAATTGAAAATCAGAAACAAAGACTTAAAAGTTTCAGATTCTGAATCTGAAGTTTTAGAAGTTTCAGTTTCTGAAAATAAAGTATTTAATCGAACAGATTTGGTTCTTTCGGACAAATCTGTAATTAAAGAAAGTTTTTTTATAGTTGATTTTAGGTTCTGAAAATTGCAAACAGGTCCCAGAAGTTTGAAAATATTTTCTGAAGTTTAGAATTATATTTTTATGAATTTATAAGGGTTCAAAATTGAATTTTAAATTCTTAATGGACTAAAGTGTAAATTCTGAAAATTTACAAAATTCTCGAAAATCAGAAAATATTTAGAGACTATTTGACATTTATATAGATTATAGAGTTTAGACAAATAGACTCATAGTTATCATTAATAGTATATTATTGAATAATATACAAATGTGCTAAGTGTTAAATGTGATACATTTAAATTATTAGCATAGCGTCCGCAGTTATTGTCTGGGTAGACGGCGCCCAGTAATTGTTTAATTTCAAATGACCGCTATAACTATCTGGTTAGACGGCGCCCAGTATGTGATTAAAACCATCGTTTATCATGACTGTTGAGTTTGATGGTTTCTCATCTAATTGTGTTTAGAAAATGCATGATAGGATGTCATATGATGTATGACTTGATTGTTGATCTTGAATGAATCCCGAAAACTAAAATGTTCTTCAAAAATTAAATACAAGTCTAATTATAACGCGTTGTCCATTATAATTGTTAGGGTGCTAAGTCCTTTTCGGCGATAAAGATATTTATGCCAAAACATTTGCTCTAAGTCTAAGAGGACCGAGACCCTTTCATAGATGTGTTAAAATGAAAGTAGATAATAAACTTTTGTAGGTATTTACACCAAAGTGTTTGCTTACAAATGCTAAATTTACTTAGGCATTTAAACGCAGTCGTGTAATGGGGTTGACTTGTTTAGATGAATCTTGGAGCCAAAGTGTCGGAGTAGTCTAAAGACGTAAGATTAAAATGAAAGATATTTAATCAAACCAAGAGTTGTAGAGTTGTTTTACAATTGGTTGAGGACCTACCACAGTGTGTTATTGAAGTTATCAGCCAAAGCAAACGCGGATCTAGCATATGTTTGGATCTTGGCCCATTATGACCTTTATATTGATTTAGGTCCGTATTCTACCATGGGGTCGTAGAAGTATGCAAAATAGTGAGAGATAATTAAACAAAAGACCATGTTAAATTAGTTTATTATGAATGTGTATAATTTAGGAGAATGAATTTTGATTGCATTTTCCTGTTCTATCTATTATCTTCAGATCTTCAGAAATGTCAAATTTTTCGTTGAAAATGTTCATGGAGTCAAACAGACTCACCGGACCCAACTTCGTTGACTTGCTAAGAAATTTTAGAATTGTCCTTAGATAGGAAGAAATTGAGTATACATTGGACAAAGTATTACCCATCGCTCCAGCGGAGGACTCTGCAGAGTATGCAACTTTTGACCAGGTTGCCTACAAGAAACATTATAAGGATGTCACCGCAGCTCAATGCTTAATGTTGTCTTTTATGTCACCTACATTGCAAAGACAACATGAAACTATGGGGCCCAACGAAATGTTAGCCCATTTGAGGAGTCTTTATGATTCGCAGAGCCAGACAATGGAGTATGATCTGCTCATAGAACTTTTCAAGTGTAGGCTAAATGAAGGGGGTCAAGTTTCACCTCATGTGTTTAGGATGATTGCGCTGATTGAGAGGTTAGCTTCTATAGAAATAAGGTTTCGTGACAGAGTCTCCACCACTCTCATCTTTGCCTCACTTCCTAAGTCGTTTGAGAGTTTCATTGTTAATTACAACATGAATGAGACTAAAACGACTTTGTCGGAGTTACATAATATGTTAAAGACTTTTGAATCTTCGACCTCTAAGACCAAGTCTATTCTGATGGATGGCTCCTCTAGTCGCTCCAAACCAAAAGGTAAGGGACAACAGAAGGGGAAGGGAAAAGTTGTTGCTTCGGCAACAACAATGAAGCCCAAAGGAGGGGCGAAAAATTAGAAGAAGAAATTGTCGGCATCGGATGTTTGCATGAATTACAACACGAAGGGGCATTGGAGAAAAGATTGCACTGCTCCAGGCGGAGGAATGACACCAGGTGCTAATGTGCAAGGTATGTTTGTAATTGAAATTAATCTATCCATAAATGATTCTCATTTCTGGGTACTTGATACCGCTTGTGGCTCACACATTTGTACAAATGTGCAGGGGCTAACTGATAGCAGGAAGGTCGGGCCTCGCGAGGTGGACCTGCGCGTCGGAAATGGAGCACGAGTTGCTGCTGAGCGCGTGAGAACCTATATGATAGATTTACCTTTTGGCTAAGTTTTAATGTTGAACAATTGTTATTATGTTCCTTCTTTGACAAGGAATATTATTTCCATTCCTGTACTTGATTCAGAGGGTTTTTCCTCAAACACGTCTAATGTCAATATGGTTTTGACTTTAGATAATGTTGTGTATGGAATTGCGCCTCTTGTGAATGGATTGTATACATTAAACTGTCACAGAGAAAATTTCAATGTACAAAATAAAAGGGCTAAGTTAAATGAAAGAAATTCTACCTACTTGTGGCATTGCAGACTTGGTCATATCAATCAAACAAGGATAGAACGGTTGAGAAAATTAAATTACCTCGAACCATTTGACTTACAATCTTATGGTAACTGTGAATCCTGTTTGAAAGGTAAGATGACCATTAAACCTCTTTCTGGAAAGGGGATCCGTGCCAAGGAGGTGCTTGAGTTGGTACATACGGATGTATGTGGACCATTTTCGACTCAAGCTAGAGAGGATTTCTCTTACTTCATCACTTTCACAGATGACTTATCAAGGTTTGGATATTGTGTATCTTATGAGACACAAATTCGAGGCTTTTGAGAAGTTTAAGGAGTTTAAGTGTGAAGTTGAGAAACAGCTCTCAAAGAGTATCAAGCCCAATACACTAAGCTCTCGCTATACACGGGATTCAGAAAAAAACGACAACAAGTGACCTATTTTCATAGCTTTAACTTTGTTTTACCTTTAGTTAGAAGTCTTAAGAATCATACAAATGCTATAACATATTTAAGATTATATATTTCAAAATTCTACATCAAATAAATTGAAATGGAGGGAGTAATTAATTATTTCATAATTATTTTCTTCTCCTTTTTAATCTTTACCACTAGAGTGACGGGACATAGTGACGGGAACTTATTAATTTTACAATGTATCACGAGTTAGTTTTTTGTCGAAGGCGAATCCGCACTACTCTTTTCGAGTGCGCCGCAGTAAACCCTGACCGACGCAAAGAGTGCAAAACCACGCCACCATGTAAACCACACTTGGCAGTTCACGCGCTGATGCGCCAACTAAGGTTTATGCAGGATCGAACTCGCGACTTGCGGCCCCGCGCTTCTTCTGTACACCAATTCATTCTTGCGGGTTAATATCACGAGTTAGTTGACAATCTAATTGATTGTTTTGGCTTTAATGTGAAATGAATCTAAAATATTTGGCCTCTTTTTTTTTTAAACACCCATTGACCAGTATGACGAACATAAGTCAAAACGTTGACCATTATTGCTAAATGGATTTAGATTATAGGGTGCCAGCAAAGAGAGCACTTTGATCCAATTAGTCAAAGTCAACTTTTTGGTGCGACAGCTTTACAATTCCACACGAATGTGTGTGTGCTTGTGTACTTCCTTTTCTCAAAATATCTTTTTGGTGCAATAAAAATATGAACCAAGTACACCATATTGAGAAGTAATTAAATAAAGAGAAATGATAAAAAAACAATAACTGAACTATCATTTTTTTGCGAATTTCACATTCTAACAGTCATTTATGTATTAAAATATACATCGAAGCTGATTAGGCTAACTATCTGTTATTCATTTTTCCACCTGAACTATCACATATGTATATTTTAAAACATAGATTGTAATAGTTCAGCTAGAAAAAGAGAATAACTAGCAAGCAAATATCTTGATTTTTGTGTGTAATTTCATTGTCACCAATTCTTTTTGAAGAAAAGAGAAAGTTTCACGTGTTTGTGTCGAAAAAAAGTCCACACATGAGGAGTTATGTTTATCATGAACGATAAATTTTTATAATCATATAAATATTATGGAATGTTTTTATAATCTCCCAATATTATGACATACGGAAAGCCGCAAGTCATAAAAATATTTCTTTTTTAAATTTTGTGTCCTATTAAATAATGTCAGAGATGTGTGCTTTGAAATAAAACATTAATATGGACAAGCAAAACTATAACTTTTATTACGATTATAAACCTTGAAAAGGAGCTAATTTGATCTCGAGGCATATACCACGAGAGTACAAAGCTTAAAAGCTTTCTTTATGTTTTTGTCCGTCGATAATTTCTATTTTTTTATTGATTATTTTCCTTTGACATTTCCTCCAATGATTTCCCTTTAGATTCTGGTACCAACAATGTGAACAACATCCCCAAAAAGTTAATACAACCTAAGACTATCAAAGAATTCCTCACACCAATACCAGGTGAATAGCCAGAATCAGTCTTGTTTGGATCATTGGATTGTGCAGCATAATGAAATCCAAATGCACCAACTATTGCCCCTGCTTTGCCAGCAGCCGCCGAAATCCCGTGACATGTCGACCTCAGCCTCGCAGGGAAAATCTCCGCGGGGACCACGAACGTGGTCGTGTTCGGACCGAAATTAGCAAAGAAAAAAGTTAAAGAGTACATGATCACAAATCCAATCCTGTTTTCCTTGTGTGTCCAATGACTGTAAGGAATAGCCAACACGAACATAAACGCCGTCATGAAGAAAAACCCTGTAAATTGGATCGCGAATCGCCCTAGTTTATCGATGAATGCCACCGTAAACCAGTACCCCGGAATGGTACTACAAAGAGCGATAAGAGTTTGTGCTCTTGCAATTTTATAAACTTCTTCGAGTGCGTTCATTGTTTCTGGTGGAGGGATCCATCCAATCGCACTAAAAATGTCTTTTTGAAAAAGATTTTGACTGTAGAAAGCAATGTCCAAAAAAAACCACGTGCTAGTTGTTCCGAGCAAGTGGAGCCCGTGACGACGGAGAAATAGTATCGTGAACAATCCGAAATCGTTCCCTTTTTCTTTCACAATTTTTTCTTGCTCGGCTTCTATTTCGACTTGTAGCACTTTAGACATGTCACTAGCCGCTTGTTTCGCGTTTTTGGCAACTAAGGCAGTGTAACGGGCTGTTTCGGGCATCTTCATTCGCCAGTAATAAGTAAGTCCAGCTGGTAGAGCACCAAACATTAAGATCACACGCCACACGAGATCAGCCTCAGGGACAGTGGAAGCACTAGGATTTTCCTGATATGATGGGGCAGGGTACACTATTTTAAACGAAGAGGAAACGACAATCGCCACCATCCCGCCAACCAAGATCCCGAAACCTTGCATAGCAAATACGGCAGCTATAAACGCGCCACGTGTCTTTTTGTTGGCGTACTCGGACATGATGGTGGCAGATAACGGGTAGTCGCCACCAATCCCAAATCCGAGCCAAAACCGGAAGAAACAAAGCGTAGCCATAACGCTTTTCGGCGTATGGCCAAATGAGAGTCCAGAGGCAATTGAACAAATGACCATAATCATAAGTGTCATTCCATACACTTTTTTCCTTCCTAATTTATCACCAAGCCACCCGAAGAACAGTTGCCCCGCGAGCGTGCCACAAAATGCGACGCCATTAACCGCGGCGGAGACATTAGGAGGCAGAGTCCCAGGCTTTGTTGACCCGTCGACGTGATAGTAAATGCGCCCGATCAATTTCGTGACCAAAGAAATGCAGAAAAGATCATATGCATCAGTGAAAAAGCCCATGCCCGCAACAATAATTGCAGTGAAGTGATACAATTGTGTTTTTGCTACATCAAGTGCATTTAGCACTTCCAATTGCTCTTTAGCCATGAGAAGTACTCTTTGTCAAAACTCCAAATTCTACAAAAAAACAAAAAGGAAAAGTTAAAATTATGCAATAAGATAATTTGAATTTAATTAATTGAAGCTAATCTGAATAATTATGAGTGTAATTTGTGTAGAATGAGATGGATTATGGATATTGACAATTTAGTAAAAGACAAAGGTAAGCAAACTCATATTTGTAACTAATTTGACATCAAGAGTGTGAAAGCAAAATAGAGTATGACTTCAACTTATACTCCATTGGTTTCATTTCATATGAGACGTTTTCATTTTAGTCTGTTACATAAAGAACTATACCTTTATATACTTGAAAAATATCTAACTTTAATTTATACTTTTGATTTTATCCTGAGTGACATGTTCTTCCGGCCATAGAAATATCACGATATATTTATGATCATAAGTTTTAAAGATTTTTTTGATATAAATGTCTCTTAGTCAGTCAAACACCACCATATAAAATGAAACGAGAAGCGTATACACAAAATATTTGTAAAATTAAGGTTTGACATTTTTCCCACACAAAAAAAGAGAAATACCAATTCTTATACCAGCAATCAGAAGAAAAAGAAATTACCCATTTTTTTCCTAAAACAGAAAAATCAAAGGGAAAGTGACAGATATTTCTTCAATCTCTAGTATCGTACTTAAAATCGACTGCAAGCCCAAAATTTCTGAGATAAGAAATCATATGTATATATCATACATGTTGAACTCCCTTGATAAATCTCGCTATGTGCAGGTCCAAAAAAGGGTCGAACCACATTGAGCCTTACCTTGTAGTTCTTCAAGAGTTTATTTTCACGGCTTGAATCTATGATAATTAGGTGCAGAACGGAATATATATATATATATATATATATATATATATATAAATTAATTGTAAACCCAGTAAGTTAAATAAATTATACTAAAGTCTCGAACTAATTGTTAAAATTCAAGTGTTGGATCCACCTACGCATGAACTTCTTGATTATGAAGAAAATGGACAACTGTTATTATTGGAAATCATATGAAATCCTCTTGCGTCAATATTGTTGGTTATTACTCCACCACTACCCCCACCCCCAACAACTTTTACTATTGCACCAAAACTTTCTTTTCTCTATGAAATAATAAAAATCAAAGACTTGATACCTTTATATCTTCAACTGAAACAACCATAGATGACCATACCAAAAAAATAGAGAAATAAAAACAAGAAAAAAGAGTATAAAAAAAAGAAGAGAGAGAGCTATACACTCACCAATTGACACCCACTGGAACAGAATTAGAAAATGTAGATATCAAATAAAATAGTGAACTAGAACTTGGTATTGCATGTACTACATAGACTGGACAAATATATAAAGCTTTTAGAGATGGTTAAAATCTCAAGTGTGGTAAAAGAGGAAAATATGATTAAATGAGATGTGGAAGAGGTTATTGGTCCTTGGCATTTTGAGTAAGAATAACTTCTCTACACTAACAACATAAAAATATATTTATACAATCAGATTGTTTGTTATGTAATTTCAAGTAAATTTATTGATAAGTATGACTAATTGATAATCTAATAAAAATAATAAGTATTGATATATATATAAGTTAAATACTTTTTATTGAGTTTAAATTTTATACATCATCAGTATAAAAAAATTATACTATCAGATCATGTCACCTAAAGGACAGGTAAACTTATTTAAATGTGAAATTTATAAATTCAAAATAAGATATATTATTTGCTACACTAAATAAGATATAAAAAAAATTATACTTAACAATTTATAACTTAAATTCTAAGTCACTTGGTCAACATCAATGGCTTATTATCTTTTTGATTTTGTGATCCAATTTATTATGCTGTTCTTACTTTCTCATATTTCTTTTAGTGTCACACTCCCTCAAATTTTAGTAACATGACACCACAATTCTTTATGCTTTTTTGCATTTTCTGTTAATTTCCTGTGATTGATTTAGTTTTAGGACTGAAATAAATGGGAAGGAAGAAGAAGGAGCAATTGGAGGATCTGAATCCTGCACCTATTATAACATACTTCCTCCGTTTCATATTACTTGACCATATTACTAAAAATATTGGTCCGAAATTACTTGGCCACTTTTTAAAAATAAGATAGAATTAATTAAGTGTTTTCGTACTTTGTCATTGACATTAATTGGAGTTGGAGAGAAATAAGTGTAATGTAGTCAAAATACTCTTCTTATTTATGATTTCTTAAAAGATGTGGTTTTCCAGGCAGGAGCTTTTAGCCCTGCTCTAGCTTTTCTTATGACACAAAATTATTCTGTTTCGGGTCAAAGTAAAAGTGACCAAGTAATACGAGACGAATAGAGTAAATTCATCTTTTCTTTCGTCAAGCTTTGGATTTTCATATCGGCGGTAGGACTATATCATATAGTACCTCTGTTGGAATGTCTCATGCACTCTCATTTGGAAGTGGATTCACTGGCACTTCATATGCCTTCAAGAAGTATTTTCTGGTGTAATAATGAGCACAATAATTTTGTACCTCCATATGTGTGTAGCTCAATACTGCCATAACATATGGACAAGGGATTCCGTTGATTTGAAATCGTTGGCAACTATATTTCTTTTCACGCATGCACACTATGTTTCGCTTTCCACCATCAGTCATTGTATACACATAATTAGTTGAAGCAAGGACCTGAATGCTGAATATGTAACAAATGTCATTAGTAAACAGGGGGGGGGGGGGGGTGATTTTTTAGTCAAGTGTATGATATCCGATAAAATGATATTCTCCTTCATTATTTGTTTTATACTTGTTTCCTAATGTTGGGTCCCTGGGGTTAATACTATGGAATAAATAAAATTAAACAACAAAGTAGAACTGAAACGTATGCAGAACACAGTTTCAAATGTCTGAAATGTCGTCTGACATAAGTAACGACATTTGGATAAAAGCAGAAAAACCTTTGAAAGAATTAAAGTGCAGCGGAAATAAATAAAGAACACACATGTTTAATTTTCATAGGTTATATATTGATATAACCCATGATGGTCAATGACCAAAGATATTGTATATATATATATATATATATATATATAATTGAATAAATTCATTTTCTTATAATGTTACAAGATGAAGGAATAAAAAAGGTTAAGTTGCAGATGACTTATGCCTGAAAAATCTATCTAAATAGAAGTGAACAACATCTCATTACAATTGCTTCAATGAAAGAACAAATCTAGAATCTAAGCAGCAATTATAATGTCGGACAGAATGTCGTCACAAATACAGGCAACACAGCGATTCAGTCTACTTGATCGATATTTGTGGAGATCTCTCTATATCTTTTACACTTGAAATTCTGGATATTGATCCACTCTTTTGCCCTCTCTATTTATAGTAGAGAGTCCTTCTTGAAAAGCTCATCAATTGGTTGTAGAAGTTGAGGAAAAATTGATCACGTGTGGCAGTAGCTTGAGGCGTGAATTTCTCAACTGATTGGACTTGTTCTTCACGCATCTTGCTCCTCAAGTTAAGCTACTCTTGGACTTGGTCTTCCATGTTTTTCAATCTGCTTCAAAGACTCCTTGCCAAGTCAATTACCGTGTGGTAAAATGGTCACACAATTTTCGTTTCTGTCCGTGAAGAGAGACAAAACAGTTAACAGAATGTTGGTCCAAATGTCAAGACATTTGATTCAACATTTTCTGATTTTAACTTAGTATTGAAAATGATATGTTAGGAAAAATGTTATGACACAAAACCTAACATTAACACCTAATTTAGTAAATGTTGTTTTTGCATCCTTTCTGTTACCATTGTTCCATTTCATTACCAAATTCATCATGAATTCTAGTAAACTCTTGATTGACAGGTCTCTTGCCTATCTAGTTGCTGAATTTAAGGATTCAGCTATATTTAAAGTCATCATTTCATTTACTGTGGAATGAGCTACAAACCATTTTTCGTAGCAAATATCGAACAAGTAACCCATTACCCTATCATTAGTGTTGTCTTTATCTTCCATGAGGCGATCAAAAATTTGCAAATAATATAGGCCTTAGCCGCTCGTGGTGCTTCTTGAACTTACTTTTGACGTTGTTCCATAGATGGTAGATGTATATGTTAAGAGTCTCACATTGGATATGGAATGGGAACATGAACTCACTATATGGACTTGGACAATCCTCACTCTACAAGCTAGCTTTTAGGGTTGAGTTAGGCCCAAGATCCATTCTTACCGTATATAAAGTGAGGCACATCTAAATATATAATCGAAGCTGCCTTCAATATGCTGTCATTCCGATCGGATACTACATACATCTTTTCCCTTTCACTGTTAACCTCTTTAAACATTAAAAAAAACCATTCCCAGAAAGCATCATTTTCGAAATCAACAATAGCATACGCTAGTGGCAGAATTTTACCTGAATTAAGCAAATGAGAAGGTATCAATATGGTGATTGTAGAAATCCAGGCTTGATTAGAGAAGATGACATGCATACTTGATTAGAGAAAGTAAAGAGGATGTGAGAATCATTGAAGAAGAAGGTTATGTAGAGAGAGAGGAAGTGAGAGAACGAGATGGAGAGAAGAGAGTAGACAAAACTTCTGAAATCATATTGAATGGGATACATTCTGATTTACATACACTTATACACAAAGAATAAAGAGCTGGGCCTCAGTAAACATAACTTGGACTAAACATCCATAACTTGGACTGGCCCATTTAATATTTGGGCCACTGTTTCTTTTCTTAATATTCTTAACATTCCCCCTCAAGCTGGCTACTGGAAGATATTCAGGAGTCCAAGCTTGGAGCAAAGATGTTGATGTTGTAGTCTATTCAGTCCTTTTGTAAGAAAGTCAGTTGGCTGATTTGTTGTATGTATATACTCTGTCCTTATCATACCTTTCTGAATTTTGTCCCTGATGAAGTGTAAATCAATCTCTATGTGCTTAGTCCTCTCATGGAAGACTGGATTTGCTGCTATTTGTATTGCTGATTTACTGTCAGTGAACACTGTGATAGGATGGTCAAACTGAATACCTATGTCTTTTAATAGACCAAGTATCCAGGTTAATTCTGCCACTGTGCTTGCTAAACTTCTATATTCTGACTCTGCTGAACTTCTGGAGATTGTACTCTGTTTTTTTGACTTCCAGGATATAAGAGAATCACCAAATTTTATTGCATACCCGTCATCGATTTTCAGATGTGACAGCAAATACCGCATCACGTAAGCGTCGCTGTCCTTTGTTTACTGCTTGACATCAGAATACCCTGTCCAGGTTGGCTCTTGATGTACCTCACTATCCTTAGTGCTGCATTTAGGTGAGACTTCTTTGGTTGTTGTAGAAACTGACTGAGCACCTGAACACTATAAGAAATATCTGGTCTAGTAGTGGTTAAGTATAACAATTTTCCTATTAGTCTTTGGTATATACTAATATCTTCTATGAGTTCATCTTCTATTATCGCTTTATCATGTAGCTTGTGTAGTCAGATATATACCGCCATACTACCTTGTTGTCAATTTCAGGTTACAGTCTATAGGTGTGTTAAAAGGTTTGGAAGCAGAAAGTCCTAATTCAGATATAAGTTCTAAAGCATACTTTCTTTGATGCATAAGAATTCCTTTGTTGGACCTCACAAACTCTACTCCTAGAAAGTACCTAATTTCCCTTAGATCTTTCATTTTAAAAACTTGTTGTAGAGATCTTTTGGTCCCTGTTATCAGTTCCAGGTTGTCACCAGTAATGAGAATATCATCCACATATACTAAGACTAAAATCATTCCTGTAGCAGTATGCTTTAAAAACAGAGAGTGATCATATTCAGACTGTCTAAACTGCATATTTCTTAGGGCTTCTGTGAGTTTAAAATTCCATTGTCTAGGGGCTTGTTTTAAACCATAAAGGGATTTGATTAGCCTACATACCTGATTGCCTCCCTGGCTAGAGAATCCTGGTGGTAGTTCCATGTATATCTCATCATGTAGATCACCTTGTAGAAAGGCATTGTAGACATCCATTTGATGTATTTGCCAATTATTAGAAGCTGCCAGAGAAATTATTGATCTTACAGTAACCATTTTAACTACAGGGGAAAAAGTCTCATGATAGTCAATTCCTTCTGTCTGGCTATATCTTTAGCAACAAGTCTTGCCTTAAGTCTTTCAATCTCTCCTGTCTCTTTATATTTTATCTTATATACCCATTTACATCCTATAGGGCTTTTACCTTTAGGTAAGACAACAACTTCCCATGTATGGTTATCTTGAAGAGCTTGTATCTCAGATTGCATTGCCTCTATCCACTTAGGATTTTTAGAAGCTTCTTTATAAGTTTTGGGTTCTATCAAGTCTGAAAAGGAACTAAGAAAACCTTTGTATTTAGCAGTTACATTATCATAAGAGATATAATTGGCTATAGAATATGGAGTGGTAGTGTTGCTAGTTCTTTTTGTTACAAAGTCTTTCATCCATATTGGGGGTTGTTTTTCTCTGGTAGACCTCCTTACATTTGTCCTACTCCTAGATTCAGTTGCCATGGTCTGATTCTGAGTTAGTCCTATTTCTGCAGGAGTTTCTTCTGATTCAGTTCTTTCCATAGCCTCTATGTTATCATTACTGTTATTATTTGGAGATATATGTGTGTCAGTAGTAGGAATATAGTGATAAGTATTGTAAGGTGTTATGTCTGCTGGATTAGTAGCAGAAAAGATGTCACTTTGAAATATAGGTTTCTCAGGAGTATTGGTCTTAAAAGGAAATTCATTTTCTCTGAAACTGACATCTCTATTTACTAAAAATACCTTAGTATCCAAGTCATATAGAATATACCCCTTTTGTGTTTCTGAATATCCCATAAGGACACAACATCTGGTTCTAGGTAGTAGTTTATCATTTATGGACAGATTATTAGCAAAACATAGACACCCTAGAACTCTTAAGTGATGGATGTAGGTTTTTGTCAGACAAAGATTTCATAGGGAGTTTTCCCAGTGACTGAGGATGGTAGTCTATTTATGATATAAACTGCAGCCTGAATGCACATTCCCCAGAATTTCAGAGGAATATGTCCCTGAAATCTTATAGCCCTAGTTATTTCAAGAATATGTCTATGCTTTCTTTCAGCCACACCATTTTGTTGTGGTGTATAGGCACAAGATTTCTGATGTATTATACCTAGTTTCAGGAATGTAGCAGTATTTATTTCATTTACAAATTCAGTTCCATTATCAGTTCTTACCATTCTTACTGTTTTGTTGAACTGAGTTTGTACAAAAATCAGAAATTGTTGTAAAACAGTACATACATCAGATTTAAGGTTAAGTAAGTATACCCAAGTCATTCTAGTAAAATCATCTACTATTGTAAGGAAATACCTCTTTCCATTATGAGTTTGAACTTTGTAGGGACCCCATACATCCATGTGAATCAAGTCAAAGGCTGCTGTACTCCTATTGTTGCTCAATGGAAAAGATAACCTACATTGCTTAGCACAAGGACATATATCACAGGTTTTTATTATTCTGGATATAGTTCCAGAGTTAGCTTTAAGCAATTTACTCAATACAATGCTAGAGGTGTGCCCAAATCTTTTGTGCCAAATGTCTATTTCTTCTTCAGTAAGTGTGTTATTAGTATCTCTATTTACACTCAAATTTACTCCCTCTTGACTTCCTAGCAGTTGTGAGGAAGCCTGATTTACTAGTATGTAGAGTCCATCTTGAGACCTGCCAATCTCCTTCACCTTCCCATTGTAAAGATCCTGAAATACACAAAAGTCAGGATAGAAAATAGCAGCACACTGCAATTCCTTTGTTAGTTGAGAAACAGATATCAAGTTAAATTTAAACTGTGGTATGAAGAAAACATTTTGTAAGGTGCATCTGTCTGATATGTCACAAGAGCCAATGTGTGTTACATTTACTAATTCTCCATTTGGTAGGTGTACTTTCTTTGAGTAAATATGGTTTTCTACTATAGTTTCCTTATTAAGAAGGCTTATATCAGATACCATATGATTTGTTGCACCAGTGTCTATTATCCACGCCCAGTTATCCATTTTCCTAGCAAAGATTTGTGTTTAGAAATACCGTCGCAGATTTGAGACACGCGTGTGGTATCCGCTGATCCACCTTGAGATTGAGTAGTTTTACAATCTGTTCATATTGACTTGGAGAACACAATTCTTCAAGCAGATCGAAGCGGCATTTGCGCTTTCCTTTTGACTCAAAGGCTCCATATGCAGCATGCTCCTTTCTTTTGGACTTAAATCCAGGTGGATAGCCAACCACCTTGTAACAAAACTCCTTGGTATGCCCTCTCATTTTACATACTTCACAGAAAATATTAGAAGTGGTTTTTTTTGTTTTCCCTTCTTTTGAGAAAAGAACAGTGGGATCATAACCCAGATTTTGTTTAACCCCACTGGGTCCAGCACCTAATAGACCAGCAGATCTTGCAACTACAGATTTTTGGCTTTCATCACTAGTAATCATAGAATATGCCCTGTTGACAGTAGGTAGAGATGGCATGAGGAGTATTTGGCTTCTAGCTTGCATATAACCCTCATTTAACCCCATTAAGAACTGGTATAATTTCTGTCTTTCAAGGTATTCAGCAAAATCTCTAGATTTAGGACACCCACAGTTAGGTGGGGGGGCTAAAGACTGAGACTCAACCCATAGGCCTTTTAATTTGGAAAAATATTCAGAAACAGAAGAGGTCCCCTGAGAGATGGTGGCAATCTCTCTATGAAGATCATAGGTTCTAGACCCATCTACTTTATCAAACCTTTCTCTTAAATCCTCCCATATCTCCAGAGCAGACTCAGCATACATTAGTCCACTTAATAGGTCTTTGGAGACTGAATTCATAAGCCATGCTTGCACTATAGCATTGACTCTATCCCACTGACCTCCTAAGTCTTCTCCAAACTGATCCTTTTGATATTTTCCATTGACAAACCCCATTTTATTTCTTCCAAGTAGAGCTATTCTCATTGATTTACTCCATATGGTGTAGTTTTCAGATCCCAAAAGAGGAAAGGAGATCAAGGAGGCACTACCTACGTCTGAGGGTTGAAGAAATAGGGGATGGTCGGGTCTATAACAACATGATGTTGAAATCAGCCCTTTCAGTAGAGGTGTTTGATGTATCAGTTTCCATTGTTTCTTGTACTTGGTCAGTTCTCATTTATCTCTTTTAAAAAAAAAAAACGACGATTCTTCTAGAGTATGAGGTCCAACAGTATAGCATACAGATAAGGGTTTTTGCCCTAATTTTTCAAGAAGGTCAAGAATATAGCATACCCTAATTTTTCAAGAAGGTCAATTTTAACTGCATGTAGAGAAACCAAGAAGGCTACTGCAAATCTTGCCCTAGTTGTCGGGAATCATACCAAGGGAAAAGACACAAAGAAAGAATCAAGTAAACAATACTGGAATCAAGCAACAAAAAAATCAGGAAACACCAGGATGGCTAGAATTCGATTGACCGCTTGCGGAAGAACGGCAGTGGCTCTGATACCATGTAGAAATCCAGGCTTGATTAGAGAAGATGACATGCAGACTTGATTAGAGAAAGTAAAGAGGATGTGAGAATCATTGAAGAAGAAGGTTATGTAGAGAGAGAGGAAGTGAGAGAACGAGATGGAGAGAAGAGAGTAGACAAAACTTCTGAAATCATATTGAATGGGATACATTCTGATTTACATACACTTATACACAAAGAATAAAGAGCTGGGCCTCAGTAAACATAACTTGGACTAAACATCCATAACTTGGACTGGCCCATTTAATATTTGGGCCACTGTTTCTTTTCTTAATATTCTTAACAGTGATGACTAGCAAGAAATATACTAGCAAGGTTCTTTGAACCGCACATCATAGCAATAATTAAAGTGGTCACATTCAGTAAAATGTAGCTATTTCATCATGAAATAGTTAAAAAAGCTTCACATAACTCACCCGCTGCATCGAGCACACTAGCACACAACATGGTCCCCGCATACGATGATTTAAGGAAAGTTCCATCAATCATGACATTAGGCATACGATATTCTCATCAGAGGATTGATGCATTCAGTGCGACAAAAGCATACAAGAAGTGTCTGTCTTCTATTTTGTGTAACATTGTGAAATACCCTGAATTTATCTTATTTACCATATACAGAAAATGTGGCAATTTACGATAAGATTCAATCAGGAACCTCTAAACAGTTCAAACACTTTTTCTCTTGACCTATATGCTTTCTTGTAATTCATCCTAACCCCGTACTGGTTTCTCATATCTTTCATGGTTTGTGCTGGAATGTATGTTGATTTCAAATTGACATACTTGTTCTTCACCATTTTTGCATGGTTAATGAAGTAGCATGACATTGTGACAACATTCTCTATGACT
Source organism: Przewalskia tangutica (assembly GCA_029844215.1). Classification (NCBI taxonomy): domain Eukaryota; kingdom Viridiplantae; phylum Streptophyta; class Magnoliopsida; order Solanales; family Solanaceae; genus Przewalskia; species Przewalskia tangutica. Next base: position 3,326,352 of record CM056719.1, read on the forward strand.
GGGTAAGTGTGAGCATCAATGAATTTTCTCACCTTGAAGATTTTGAGATTTGTTTAGAGTTGAAGATATAAACGTCCATAGGAATCTTTCATCGACATATTTAAGAGAATACCTATTTAAGACATATATAAATGATAATGTGCAATTTCAGTTGAAATATATAAGCAATGGTGATACATAGTATATACAATAATGATACAGTTCATACACATAATGAATTGATACATATTATACAATAATGATACAGTTCGTATACACATAATTTAGTGATATATATATATATATATATATACAACAATGATACATTTTCTACACTCATACTCCCTATACACATGCAGAAGTGATACACATTCTACACAATAATGATGCAATTCATATACAACTATGATACAGTTCATATACTCATACTCCCTATACACATGCTTGAGTGATACACATTCTATACAACTAAGATGCAGTTCATATACAACTATGATACATTTTCTATACTCGTACTCCCTATACACATGTTGAAGTAATACACATTCTACACAACAATGATACAGTTCATATACAATTATGATACAATTCTTATACTCATACTCTCTATACACATGTTGAAGTGATACACATTCTATACAGCTATGATGCATTCATATATGATTATACAAAAATGATACAATTTTTATACATTACATATATGAATCACCTTGCTTTAGATAATCTTTCGATCATAAACTGAAATCTCTCTCATATCGCATAATGCTTCATTACACTAGATATTGTATCTTTGTCCCAATACAATTGACCTTCTGCAATTTCCTTATGAAGTGAATCCTTTATTATTTTTTCCTCCATTACTGTGTCCTGAAAATTATCTTCACTTCCGTCATCAATCATAATAGCATCACCAATGTCTACTTTTATAGCCAATGTAGGATTATGTACTCCTATTTCGTGATTTTGTATACCAGTTGAAGTTATTCCCATAAGTTAGCAATCAAACATCCCTATTACATTACTTAAGCCTACTCTTTCTTCAAGATGCGAAATGGCAGCCGAAAACGACTGTCCCTATTGTATTTTAGATGGAGTCGGTGGACGAATTTTCTAACAATTGCTTTTGTTAAGTAATTTCTTATTCTTTATGGATATTCATTGATATCTATGTTTTGCTTCTTCATCGCCATATATAATTTGACACTCATGTCATTGTATATAGTCATTGATCCAGACCTCACCAAATACTTAATCTCCATTACAGTTGTAGATGATTTTTTACCTAATTGCTTATATATCTCATCAACAAAATAGTTGTAACTACAATGCGAATTAATCAAAATTTAATTCTCAAATTTAGTATTGCTCACCCAATGACCTCCATGTTGAATCAATATTGGGATCAAAACTGGAGTGGAATTTGAAATTGAAGTCATTATGCCGAATCAATCGCGCAATTTCAGAGAAATCAACGTATAACTAGCTGAGTTTTGGCCGCAATTAGCATGAAAACCTTTGGAGCTCTACTCTTATTGTGTCGCCCAAATTTTTGCCCTAGATTTGCGATCTGTTTTTACACGTTGTATATATTTTTAGCAACTTTCCTTCTCTTTTTTCCAATTATCCCTCTTGAGAACCAGTTGAGCTGCCCATGCGGACGCAACTTTCCTTCTCTAAAAGGGTGATTGTAGGAGGCAGAAGGTTTCTGTTCGCGGAGTTATTTTTTTTTAAAAGTTGTGTTTAGTGTTTTAGCTACAAAATGGGTTTGAAAGTTCTTGGACCATCCGATTGGCGTTACTTTGGGTCGGATGACCACTTATGTCCTTTTTCCTAATTTGTACCTTTCAAAATTGAAGTGTTTAGTTGAAAAATCTTACCGATTACATACATGTAATATTTACTTTCTCTTGGATGAATACATTGATCGCCTCTGAAACTTCCTAAAAGTTTTGATCTAGATATCTTAATTAAAGGTATGACCTATTGAATACCAAATATATGTAATAAGCACAGTTTCAGTATAAATCAAGTACGTTCAATATGTACTCTTCGGGGTAGCCAAGTTGGTGTAGCAGTAGAGCGAGTTCGATCCCCTGCATAAACCTTCTTGATTGAGTCTGTCACACATGGCTTGTCAAGTGTGGTTAATCGACTGACGTGGTTTGCAGGCTATTGCGTCAGTCCGAGGTTTACCCTGTGCGCACTCGAAAGAGTAGCGGCTGCGGGCTCCCTAGTCAAAAAAAAAAAAAAAGTACGTTCAATATGTCACCGTTAGATAATATTGTCTAAATGAAAGTATTTGACAAGTTTTAAAGATCGGTCTATGTATTTGATTATTTATATGGTAAAAGCTACTGATATTCGATGTTTATGTCAAGTCAATAGATACATGATATATATTATGTGTCAATTTTAACACAATCAATTTAAGTGCTTGTCAAGTTCACAACATAAAATTTCATCAAGTAAATAAACTTTGTACCATTTCTTAATTTATGAAGTGTGTATAAACTATAGTAATTTCATAGTCTTAAAAGACTATTTAATGCCACCATTTTCCTTAATAGACAATCCTTATAACTTATTTCCACTCTAAAGCAAAGCTAGAGAAGATTGAAGAAGAATCATTTCCCACCTTCCTACTCACACAACCCGTGAATGGTTCATTGGACACAAAAAAGGCTGCCGCATTGTAAAATGAGTTACTGTTATTATCAAATTTAATTTCATAATATTAGCTGGATTTCTTATGAAACTAACTGATAAATCAGCTTGTCATTAGAACATTACCCCCATTCTATCCATTTTATCTGACGATGTTTGACTAAGCATGAAATTTAAAAAAAAGAAAGACTTTTGAAATTCGTGTCTAAAACAAGCTATAAGCATTTTGTGTGGCCATAAATCATCGATCTCATTAAGAATAAAAGAAATTTTTTAAAGTTAAATTATTTTTAAATATAAAAAAATGTCATTCTAGACTTTGAATGACAATAATAACAACAATAATATTCAATGTAATCCCACAATATACCGACTTTGTATGACACGGATTTAAATTAGTCGAGCCTGTAGGTTCTTAACATCAGATGATTAAACAAAAATAGAAGCCCTTCTCCGAATGAAATAACCAAAGTCTCTTTGAAGTTACTAACCATTACGTGCCACAATCACAAGAAATCTTTACAAAAGAAAAATAATCTATAAACTGATCTCCAGTAAAATCAAGGGAGAGATATTGGTGTAAAAAAAAAAGGAGTTGGATGAACCTAAAATTTACCAAGGATTAAAAGTTACATCAGTTGTACTATTTTTTTGTTTTTCATCTGGTATACAATAATTGTCTTGGGACGCCGATTAATTTAGATTGCATAAGATTTTCTATCAAGGTTTTTTTAATCTCGCAACTTGAACTCGTGTCCTCTGGTTAAACGTATAAGAATTTTATTCATTCCACCACAATTCTGGGCAGTCATTACTAGTACTACTCTGATCACTTGAACTCAAAAGTTGTTCCAAATAATCAACACCCAAGTCTTCAAACACAACTACATTAACATTATAATTGCTCTCATCTTTTACAACTTCACTAATCCTTTTATTTTTCTTGTTCAATTTCCTTTTCCTCATAGAGTGTCTCTTCTTAAGAGCCAAAACAGGTGAACAACCTTGTTCAACATGACACTTCATTTCATGAAGTGATTCTACAACTCTCTCCACTGGAAAATTCAAGATTGCTCCTGACCCTCTCATTGAAAAAGCAGCTTGATCATATGCTAAAGCAGCATCTTCTTCACTATCAAATGTCCCTAGCCATACCCTTACTCCATTTCTAGTTGAATCCCTAATCTCCGCCGCGAATTTGCCCCATGGGCGACGCCTGACGCCTCTGTAATTTTTTTCTTTTGATGAGGGTTTTGGCTCGGCCATGGGAGTACTATTCTTTTTAGAGATGGTGTCTGGATCAGCTTGCATGAGAAGACCATAGAGAAACATCTCGTCCGAGTCGTTTACGTTGAATGGAAGGGGAGGGGTGTTGAAATTGTAGAGGGAATTAGAAAAAGAGGAGGAGGAAGAAGAAGAGTAATCCATTGTTTTCTCTTTTTGTTTTTTTTTTTTCCTTAGAAAGATTTTAAAGAACTAGGTGACTACTTTGTTTCTAGTAATGGTCCATTATGGAGAGAAGTTGTTGAAGCTTGATCCTCTTTATATACCCCTAAGTATGAGGGGCCCACAAAGAAAAACTAGATTAAATATAAATTTTTAAAAAGTTTAATTCATATATGTAGAAAGTGTAGACAAATATTTCTTAATTATGTCAATACAAAAATATCTATAGTAAATTCATGATTTGTAATCTTGAACAAGGATGAATGTACCGTTTAAGGTACGAGTGTGGCAAAATCAAAGCTTACCCTAATGACAATAATAGTAATTATTTCTACGGTTCGAACCCATGACTTATAGATCGCACGAAAGAAATTTTGCCGTTGCTTCAAGCTCCCCTTTTATCGCAAAAAAGGGGGAAAAAATATAAGAGAAAGGAAAAGGCAAAAAAAATAAAAAGAGTGACCAAGGAGGATGTTTTGGAATTATTTTATGTCTTATTGTAATTAATATTTTACAAATAACTAGAGCAGTGTGCAAAAAACACACGTGGGCTAAAATGAAGGCGGCCAGATCAAACATGATGACTGCAATCAAGATGTTCTATCGACCTTTCTTATTGTTCTTTTGAAATTCAACTTCTAGACCAATGTTTTAATAAATATAGAAATTGTTTATGTAATAAATAATAATTAAAAAAAAAAAATGCTATAAGAAGATTAATGAGAAGAAAATCGTTATGTGATGATTAATAATGAGGGGATTGCTATGTATGGATAACTCACTTTAATGAGGGTCTTCTTTAAGTATTTTAATTTCCTCTAGCCTATCCTGGGGCGGAGCTAAAGTGGTTTCAACTAAATTAATTGGAGTACTAATATTTCAATATAATGATGAATATGGTGTAATGAAACTAGAAATTTTAGTAGGGATTGTTAAGAGTCCCACATCGGATATGAAATGGAAAAATGGACTCCTTATATGGACTTGGGACAATCCTCACCCTACAAGCTAGCTTTTGGGGTTGAGTTAGGCCCAAGATCATATAAGGAGTCCATTTTCCCATTTCATATCCGATGTGAGACTCTTAACACTCTCCCGCACGCCCAGACCTTGTTAACTGGAGCGTGGATAATATAATTTGGGGGCCCAACATCGGAGAACGAAGAATTGAAATGAGCTTGACTCTGATACCAATTCGTGTCTGGTGGATTAAGCCCGAGCGTGTGCATGGCATGTTCAATGTCACGGTTGGCGCGCATGAGGCAAAGATCGGTGGCGAGACAAGAAGAAGCCCATCTGGGCTCGCCACAACGGAATCGGGCCGACCCCTCTTGTCTACTCCTACAACCAATCGGCCAGCCCAATTCCACTTTCTCAAACCCAAAGATACCAAAGCACCCACTCTCACAAGTTTTTTGTCCAAATTTCACTGTTGGGCCGACTACCACAAGCCCAACGGTGAGGCTGGAACAATGAGCAAAGAAGAACCAGCGGCTTTGGGCAAAGAATGGAAAGAAGCAGCAGCAGCGAGCAACACTGGGGCCTCAGGCGTGGAACGAGGCCCACTCAACAGTGGGCCAACCGGCGGACATTGAACATGTCATGCACACGCTCGGGCTTAATCCACCAGACACGAATTGGTATCAGAGTCAAGCTCATTCCAATTCTTCGTTCTCCGATGTTGGGCCCCTAAATTATATTATCCACGCTCCAGTTAACAAGGTCTGGGCGTGCGGGGGTGTGTTAAGTGTCACGACCCATTCCGGGGCCCGTGACTGGTGCCTTACCGGGGCACCCAAGTAGTCATACATCAAAGTAATCAGCGGAAATATAAAACAAGACATGAAACAGTTTATAAAATAAGACACAGTTTAAGTGAGAAAATAGCGCCTTTCGGCATATATATATATACATGGTTTAGCGCACATCCGATATCGCATAAACATGACTACAGCACTTAAGGAAAATACAACTATGGCGGACAGGCCCCGCCATACCGATCAGATAAAACTATCTACAACAGGAGATCATACCTAAAAGTAGAGCCTCCGAAAGGATGGAGCTCACGACACCAACGTAGAGATCCTAAGAATGTGGATCTAGCACTGCCGCTCTTACCGGGCATGAACGCAGCCTCAAGGAGGTCACAACAGTACTAAGTATATGAAATCAGAAATACTTAAATGAAAACATATCATTTTAAAAATCAGCTTTGCAAAGATGTATGAAACAACCAGGGACCGCATATACACATCATAAACAAGAGCAACAATAGTAAATCAGAATGTGTCTTTTCTAGGTCGCGAATGATCAAAGCAGGCCACTCGCCCATATTATCATTCTGCAGCATAACCTCGACTCGAGTCCGCATAGGCCACTCACATAGCCCGCATGAGGTATAACCCCGCATCGAGGGTAGCTACTCCTCGCAACGCCCCGACTCGTTGTCCGCACGGGCCACATGCATCGCATGAGGTATAACCCCGCATACTAACTCGAACTCGTAGCTCGCATAGCCCCCGACCCGCATGAGGTATTCTCGAATCACGGTCCTGCATCACTCGAGTCTACCCCCGTGACGGAGGCGCTTAACCCCAGATCATCTCAAGAGGTGAGTGATATAAGACTAACACAACGAATTATAGTTCAAAACAACATAAGCATAAGTAAGACCGACTCTTTACACAAGCTGCCATACACTAACACACATAGCATCATATCATGTCTACTTATCAAACCATTTTATTATTCTTTTCACAATTCAATATAAGTCCGTTATAAACACATAGGCAAACTGTTTCTTTTATCAACCTTAAGTGGTTATACTTAACTTCCCATAAAGCTAGTATAACTCTTTAAGCTTCGCTTTAAAACCAATTAGTTCTCTCATAATAAATGATTCAATATTCTTTTGAAATGCTCTCGCTTCTTTATTATTCGTGCTTAAGTGAGGCATCGCCGTAGTTATTATTCGTGCTTAAGCTTGAGGCATTGCCGTAGTTATTATTCAGCTTAAGCCGTGAGGCATCACGTAGTTATTATTCGCTAACACACGTACGCCTCACCGCACTACATATATATTGTAAAATATCATGCTTTAGGAAGAATCACATACCTTCTCAAATAAAACCACCGCCAAGTCAATATGTCGCGCAGAGTCACCTATAATAGTCACGCACATCTATCAAAGACTACTCAAGGTCATTCTAAACAGAGGTTCACAATTCTACGGAAAGTCACAAGATTTCCTACCCGTGAGCTACTCAAGTTCATCAGTGAAACAAATTCTATGTAAGTACAATTTGATTATTCTTCTTTAAACCCTTCTACCGTGATAACAGCTCAATTCTATTATGTGATATTCTTCTAAGTATTTAATACTTATTCTTATACTACTACAGATGTAATCTCTAATTCAAAAGAGGGTTAGGATTAGTTACCCTGTAAGCCCAATAATATCCTAGATAAAGTCGCACTGAGCAAGGTTTAGCTCCTAAGTTGTATGCTCCAGAGTCTAAGAAACCTTAGAAGTTCTTCACAACTTCTACAAAGGACTAAGGGATTTGGGCTAGGTATTTGGGCATTATAACAATACTAAGACAACTTTTCTACCAAGGAGGGGGTAGGTTTGGCTAGGCTAGGGGGCCTCGCCAAACTACTTAGGCTAGATGGGGTATTCGCCGGGCCTTCACAAGGGAGGAGGTGTTTTGGACGAAAAAGGCTACAGAGGAGAGGATTTTCAAGACTTGAATGGAATTTGTGGACGAAGAACTCTTCATCTTAAGGGGTATTTATAGGTCAAGAAGTGGCCAACCAATGGCCAAGATTAAGACAAGTGCAAGGCAAGTGTAGGTGAAGATTTACTCCACACAAATATCCTACCAACTCCTCGACTTGTGCACAAGGCACAAAAACGTGCTAAGGTATTCCAATTCGCCCAACGGATTTATCAAGTCCACCAATCGAGGTGCCAAGTGTCGCCTCCCGCTGGTCCAAAATGTTTCGCCTCTGAAAAATCCGCAAAAATTAGAAATGGCATAGCCGAATTTACCCTACGAAAGTCGTGGGAAACGCTTTCGGAAAACTATTCGCTTGTGAGTCAGGCCAAAAAAACGCTTTGCCTAAACTTTAAGGCTAGACTTCAGACGTATTCCTCACGCATATACTCCGGAAATACGGTATAACATTCTCCCCTTAGAAACATTCGTCCGAATGTTCCTTCCCAAGACGCTTAACGATAAGATTCTTCATAACTTAAACAATGCATACGCCACACACGCCACGTAACAACACTTAGGCGTAAACGATAACGAAATTTACAAGTAGGAAAGTGAATTACCCGAGGTGCTGGGAATAAAGTAGGTACCTCGCCTCATGTCCTCCTCGCTTCCCACGTCATCTCCTCCTAAGCTCGCTCCGCCACAAGACTTTGACTGGCCACATCCTCGTCCGCAGACGCCTAACCCGACGATCGACTATCGCTATGGGAATCTCCTCATACGATAACCCCTGGCCACCGACATCGCCAATCGGGTGTACCTAGATGGATCCCCGATACATCTCCTCAAAGATAGATACGTGAAAATCGGATGCACCGCTCCAGACGGACGGCAGATTCAACTCATAGGCAACCTTGCCTACCTCGGACAATCAAACGCCCAATGTACCTGGCCGAAGTTTCTTCTTACCGAATCTCATCACACCTTCATGGGTGACACTTTAGGAAAACCCAATCATGAACTCGAACTCAAGATGCCGACGACGATGATCTCGTGATACGACTTCGCCGACTCGAGTCCAATAGCCGCCTTGATAAGCTTCACCTTATCCATCGCTCGCCGCACCAACCGTCCCACTAGCCGCACTCGCCCACATCGAACCAACCTATAGGCGACCGCACTTCCTCCCATACAAGGCCTCGTAAGGCGCCATCCGAATACCGGAGTGGTAGCTATTATTATACGCGAACTCAACTAGAGGCAAATGATCCTCCCAACTACCATCGGTCAATAACACAAAGCTCGCAGATATCCTCAAGAGTCCGATAGTGCGCTCGCCCGTCCGCTCGTGGATGAAATGCGACTCGTGCTCACCGCCCCTAAACCCTCTCGAAGCGACCTCCGTAAGTTAGCCGTAAATCGGGCTCTCCGCCCGATATGATCGGGTAGGGACTCCATGCACCGACGATCTCTCTGATGTAAAGTCCGCATAATCCTCACCAAAAGTCGCCCCGACGGAAGAAAGTGGGCTGATTTCACACCGCCGACGATAACCCATATAGAATCATGTCTCTCCGAGTGCGAGGTAATCCCGTGATGAAGTCCATGTTGATTACCTCCCACTTCCGTGTCGGGATCTCAATCGTCGCAAAGAAACCACCGTGCCTCTCGTGCTCTACCTTCACCGCCGACAACACGGGCACCGAGCTACGAACTCGCAACGCCCTCTTCAAGCCATCCCACCAATACACATATCTAAGGTCGTGGTACATCTTGGTCGACTTGATGGATAGAGTAACGCTACGCAGGTGCTTCCCCAAGAACTCCGCCAAGTCCTCAAACATCCGAACACACAACCGCCTCAAACCTTAGCACCCCATCAAAGCTACCTCAAAAGGACCTTGCCTCACGAAGAGTTGTATCACGATAACGTGTCAAAACGGATCCTCGAATCGCCGCCTCTTCACCTCCTCGACGATGGAAGACTTGCAACCTCACGAACTCTAACCCCACCGCTATCGTAATCAATCAAACGGACACCAAGGCTCGCTAATCGATGCAAATCACGAACCATGTCCTCCTCTCTAGCCGCACATCCGATAGGCTCCCATCGACCTACGACTAAGAGCATCCGCCACAACATCGCCTTCCGTGGTACAGATATCAACATCGTAATCCTTAAGCAACTCTAACCACCGCTCTCGCTGAAGTTCAGCTCCTCCGTCAAGATATACCGAGGCTCTTGTGGTCCAGAAAATATCCACGTGAACCCCATACAAATAGGCCTCGCATCTTCAAAGCGAATCACACCGCCAACTCCAAATCACGCGGGTAGTTCTCTCGTGTTTCTTCACCGCCGACGCATATGCTATAACCCCGCCGTCGCATCAAGACACATCCCAACCCGATGCCCGACGATCACAATACACGACATAACCATCCGACCTCCGGAAGAGTAAGAACGGGCGGCCGCTGCCTCTTTCAAGAATCGAAACCCCGCCACAAGCATCACCATCAAACTTGGCCGCTCGAGTCACTCTAGTCAATGGTGCAGATAGATAGCAAACTTCTCCACGAACCGCCGATAATATCTCGCAAGGCCCGTAAAATCGCGAACCTCGCTTGAGTAGTAGGTTCAGCTAAGTCCCGATCGCCGATTCGCCAGATCCACTGAATGCCATCACCCGACTATATGCCCAAGAAACGCCATCAAGTCAACCAAAACTCACATTTGGAAAACTTGGCGCATAATCACCTGGTCTCGAGAATCACAAGACAGCCTCAAATGTTCGCACGCTCCGCCTCGAGCGAATAAACCAAGATATCATCAATGAACACTATCACAAACGTGTCCAAAATGGTTTGAACACTCGGCTCATCAAATCCATGAATACCGCCGAGTATCGTCAACCCAAAAGACATGACCGAACTCATAATGCCCGTGACGTCCGAATGCAAATTCTGGGACATCCACCTCTCTCGACTCGCACTGATGATAGCCCGACCGTAGATCAATCTTGAGAAACATCTCGCGCTCGCAATCGTCGAACAAATCATCAATCTCGGGAAGGGTATTCGTTTAATGGTCACCTTGTTCACCGCTCAGTAGTCAACACACGCGCAGCTGGGCCCCGCCCTTCTTCTTCACGAACAATACCGCTTCTGCGAGAAACACTCAGTCCGATAAAACCTTTCTCCAAAGAAATCTCTCACCGGTCCTTCACTTTCTCAACTCGCATATGCCATTCGTATGGCGGAATGGAAATAAGCCGAGTGTCCGCAACACATCTATACAAAACTCGATCTCCTCTCGTGAGGATACCCGAGGTCGCCCGAAACACGCCTGGGAACTTCTTCGACCACTGAATCGACGGAAAAATCTGTACCGTAGCTTCAGATCAAACACTCGAACGAGATGGTAGATATACCCCTTCGCACCATCTTCCTAGCCTCGAGGTAGGAAATAAACCTACCCTCTACGATACCGTGCTCTCCCACTCAACAACCGGCCTCAGAAATCGAACCGCATTACTTTCTCTCTCAGCCTACATTGGCGTAGCAAAGTGCTAGCCAATCCATCCCCATGATCACGCCGAAGTCAACCATCTCCAACTCTATCAAGTCGCCAGGTCCGACGATCAGAACGGTCACAGACAAGCTCTATATACCCGCCGAGCTACCACCGAATCACCCATCGCGTAGCTACCTCGAAAGCGGTCTATGGACTCGTGCTCTATCCTCATCCTACTAGCAACAAGCGGAGATATATAGACAGTAGTAGAACCCGGATCTATCAAAGCATACACATCAAACCCGAACCGATAAGGTACCGTGACGACATCAGTGAGGCCTCCGATCCCGCTTACCGACAGCATAAATGCGGTTCGAGGACCGCTAGAATCGACCCGAGCCACGACTGCGCGACTGGCCGACCCACGAGTACCTCGCCCGGGCGAGTAATCAGGAGATGATGGCCGCAATGTAACTCAAGCGCCGAGCCTACCACCCACGCCGCTTCGGCCGGACAGCCGCAAAGTGACCTGGCCGCTACAATCGTAATAAGCTCCAAAAGTAGTACCACTTCCCGTAATGGGATCTACCGTGACGGCCACACCGGGTGGTCCCGATCGCCGCACTCGCTACTCGACGCCCAAGCCCTGGGCCTCCGGTCGCCTCGAATACTCGGGCCGGCCGAGGATGCGCAGGAGTGCTCGAGCCGGCCGTGGTGCAAATCCAGACTTCGCCGAGGCCGCCACCACGATAGCCACCGTAGACCCTCCCGCCCCGCCTTCTTCGCCGTCGCCCACTCGCCGACCTCTGCGCCTCGCATCCGCGGGCATGAGCTCGCATGCGGGTAATATCCATACCCGGCCGAGAGAAACACCCGCATACGACTTCGCCATATAATCATCTAGCCCGGTGACGTGGCGGTGCACCCTATCCTCCATATTCGCTACCAATGCCGGGACATATCGAGCCAATGAATCAAACTCGACATTGTACTTCGACAAGGCGCCCTCTCGCCTCGGCAGAAAAATCTATCACCGCGCCTCATCCGCGAGGCAAGAAGTGAGCGAGAAAGCCTCGAGAACTCATCCCAAGTTGGGACGCGCGTGCTCTCCCGATAACTCCCATGAATCAAACCAATCGATCGGTATCACGCAACCGATGCGAACCAAAGGTCACAGACTGCCTCTCGAGGCCTTGATCACCCGTGACGATCCTCTTCAGAATGACGGATGAACTCGCGGATCATCCTCCGCCTCGACCAGAAAACTCGCGGGCTACAACTCAAGAAATCTCAGAGCCTCAAACTATCTCGCCTGGGTGTACCACGGGCGCGACCGCTACTGAGCTGAACTGAATCGCCAGATTCACTTATCCTCGATTCGCCACAACTTCAGCCAATAGTCGGGCATCTCTCAGACCTAACCTCCGCCTGTGCCGCGGGATGCGAGGTACGGCATCGTGGTCTCTGGGCCGGGCGTGCCATGTAACTCGCCGTCATGCGGATAGATCGGGCTCGAGCCTCGTGACTCTAGGTGTCGATCGGCGCTCCTCGCGCTTTGCCCTTCAGGCCCGGGTTGCCTTTACGTGGAGGCATAATCATAGTAAAAGGAATACGTTAGAGGTCCAACTTTAACACGCCTCTAAAGCACGATCTCAGAGTGAGAAGAATGGAAACCAATCCTAAATATCTTATAGCCTCACGATTATTGGTGGTGCACTACACACGATAATCAAGACTTACTAGATACGGTCAGAGACACTTTCCGAGGATTAATCGCTCGATACCACTTTTGTCACGACCCATTCCGGCCCGTGATCGTGCCTACCGGCACCCAAGTAGTCATACATCGAGTAATCGAAATATAAAACAAGACATGAAACAGTTTATAAAATAAGATACGCTTTAAGTGAGAAAATAGCGCTTTTCGTATATATATATATACGGTTTAGCGCTACATCCGATCATCGCATACATGACTACAAACCTCTAAGGAAAAATACAACTATGGCGGACAGGCCCCGCCATACCGATCAGACAAAACTATCTACAACAGGGAGATCATACCCAAAAGTAGAGCCCTGGAAAGGATGGAGCTCCGACACCAACGTAGAGATCCTAAGAATGTGGATCTAGCACTGCCGCCTTACTCGCGGATGAACGCAGCCCCGAAGGAGGTCGATAACAGTACTAAGTATATGAAATCAGAAATACTTAAATGAAAACATATCATTTTAAAAATCAGTTTTGCAAGTATGTATGAAACAACCAGGGACCGCATATAAGGCCACATCATAAACAAGAGCAACAATAGTAAATCAGAATGTGTCTTTTCTAGGTCGCGAATGATCAAAGCAGGCCACTCGCCATATTATCATTCTCGCAAGCATAACCCGGACTCCGAGTCCGCATAGGCCACTCACATAGGCCCGCATGAGGTATAACCCCGCATCGAGGGTAGCTACTCTGCAACGCCCCGACTCGTTGTCGCACGGCCACATGACCGCGTGAGGTATAACCCCGCATACTAACACGAACTCGTAGCTCGCATAGCCCCCGACCCGCGTGAGGTATTCTCGAATCACGGTCCTGCATCACCGAAGTCTACCCCGCGTCGGAGGCGGCAACCCCGGTATCATCTCAAGAGGTGAGTGATATAAGATTAACACAACAAATTATAGTTCAAAACAACATAAGCATAAGTAAGACCGACTCTTTACACAAGCGTTACATAAGACACTAACACACATAACATCATATCATGTCTACTTATCAAACCATTTTATTATTCTTTTCACAATTCAATATAAGTCCATTATAAACACATAGGCAAACTGTTTCTTTTATCAACCTTAAGTGGTTATACTTAACTTCCCATAAAGGTAGTATAACTCTTTAAGCTTCGCTTTAAAACCAATTAGTTCTCTTCTTAATAAATGATTCAAGATTCTTTTGAAATGCTCTCGATTCTTTATTATTCAAAGCTTAAGCGTGAGGCATCACGTAGTTATTATTCAGCTTAAGCCGTGTGGCATTGCCGTAGTTATTATTCGAGCTTAAGCGTGAGGCATTGCCGTAGTTATTATTCGATTAACACACGTACGCCTACCGCACTACATATATATTGTAAAATATCATGCTTTAGGAAGAATCACATACCTTCTCAATAAAACCACCGCCAAGTCAATATGTCGCACAGAGAGTCACCTATAATAGTCACGCACATCTATCAAAGACTACTCAAGGTCATTCTAAACAGAGGGTTCACAATTCTACGGAAAGTCACAAGATTTCTACCCATGAGCTACTCAAGTTCATCAGAAAACAAATTCTATGTAAGTACAATTTGATTATTCTTCTTTAAACCCTTCTACTGTGATAACGCTCAATTCTATTATGTGATATTCTTCTAAGTATTTAATACTTATTCTTATACTACTACGATGTAATCTCTAATTCAAAAGAAGGTTAGGATTAGTTACCTCGGTAAGCCCAATAATATCCTAGATAAAGTCGCGCTGAGCAAGGTTTAGCTCCTAAGTTGTATGCTCAGAGTCTAAGAAACCTTAGAAGTTCTTCACAACTTCTACAAAGGACTAAGGGATTTGGGCTAGGTATTTTGGGCATTATAACAATACTAAGACAACTTTTCTACCAAGGAAGGGGTAGGTTTGGCTAGGCTGGGGGCTCGGCCAAACTACTTAGGCTAGAGGGGTATTCGGCGAGGCCTTCACAGGGGAGGGAGGTGTTTTGGACGAAAAGGCTACAAAGGGAGAGGAGAGGATTTTCAAGACTTGGAATGGAATTTGTGGATGAAGAACTCTTCATCTTAAGGGGGGTATTTATAGGTCAAGAAGTGGCCAACCAATGGCCAAGATTAAGACAAGTGCAAGGCAAGTGTAGGGTGAAGATTTACTCCACACAAATATCCTACCAACTCCTCGACTTGCACAAGGCACAAAAACGTGCTAAGGTATTCCAATTCGCCCAACGGATCGATTCAAGTCCACCAATTGGAGGTGCGTGTCGCCTCTCCGTTGGTCCAAAATGTTTCGCCTCTAAAAATCCGCAAAAATTAGAAATGGCATAGCCGGAATTTACCCTACGAAAGCTGTGGAAACGTTTCGTCGGAAAACTATTCGTTTTGTGAGTTGTGCCCAAAAAAAAACGTTTTGCCTAAACTTTAAGGCTAGACTTTTGTACGTATTCCCTTACGTACATACTCTGGAAATACGGGGTATAACATTAAGAGTCCCACATCGGATATGAAATGGGAAAATGGACTCCTTATATGGACTTGGGACAATCCTCACCCTACAAGCTAACTTTTGGGGTTGAGTTAGGCCCAAGATCCATTCTTTACAGGGATGTTCAATATTAATATTATATGTATATGAAGTAATATTTGACCTATATATATAGTATAATTAACCGTTAAAGAGTGTTTAACTGATCACCCGTCAACGACAGTAACTTCTTATGAGTGATAGGATGAATCATCAAATTCGAGTTGCGTGTTTTATCTCAATTTGATTTTTGTGATACAAATTCTGGTCCAAAGAGGCAATCACTTTAGGAGATTCATGTGAATCAATTTAATTAAAGACAACCATAATTGCTATTTCACAGTTCACATTACATTTTCTGGCATTTCGTAGGAATAAGCCTTTAAAATTCTCTAATGTATGTATCCTGTGGGTTTTTTTTTTTTTTTGACGGCGAACTCACCGCTTACTCTTTCGAGCGCAAGAGGATAAACCCCGGCCGACGCAATGAGCCGCAAACCACGCCACCGATTAACCACACTTGACAAGCCATGCGGATGCATCAACCAAGAAGATTTATGCAGGATCGAACTCGCGACCATGGCCCCGCGCTTCATCAAGCATACTTAGCTACCCTCATGCAGAAAATTAAAGTAAACCTTACATCGCTAGGCTACAGCTCCCACTCTGTAGGGTTATTTTTATATTATATAAAAGTAGTGATCCAAAAAGAGAATATATAACTAGTAGGATTCACTAACCTTTAAAAAAGAGGCCATTTGTCATGAAAATGATTTTTATTCAATTGTCTAAATACAGACCCCCTTCGAAAATCAATAAAAAAAAAGTCATAAGAATGTAGATACCTTTTGAGGTTTGAAACTCATCATATAAAACTTACCCTCAATCTTTTACACCAAACAAATGCGAATTTAAAATTTAAAATTTATAAATTCAACCTTTAAATTTTTTGTGAGATCATTGTACTTTTAATATTATGCATTAATTCAAATATGTTATTTAGTTTCCTTTTTTTCGTATAGGTATATGTTTCACATCAAAAATTGAATTCATATGAACCCTCATTTACGGGCTCTATTAATTTAGATTCGCATTTTATAAGATTAATTAATGAGAAAGCGCTCCCTCTTGTACAATCTCCTATAAAGCCCCATGTTGTGGTGACACTAAAATATTAAATTAATAATTTTAAAATTATAAATAGAGTTTAAATTCTAAATTTGTGTGTCAATTCTTTATGTATAAACATAGAAACAAGTGTCATATTACGATTTTCTCATTACAATAATAACAAAACAATATAATAGTGATAGATACGTTGCTTTCAAATTCGAATAAACACATGGAGAAAACCCAAATCTCCAACTAGTAATTAGTGGTAATCACAAACACAAAAAAGATATAAAAAATTCCAAGAATATACATATGGGCTGCATAATTAGGCAGTTTTCTAGAACCCTAGAAAGATAACAGATTAAATGTAACTACATGTAATTTTATTTAATACGAATTGATTTATATTTTAGAATAAAGAGTTAATGTAAAGAGAGAATATGACATAAGTTTTGAAATATATAAATAATTTGAGCACCGTCAGATAATGATAAATAAATAAATAAAATTATACAAATTTCCAATGAGCATGATCATGATGATATGAACAATATGCTAATAAGTTAGGCAGATTAAGATGTAACACATTCATGGTACATACTCTCTTTTCTGTTTTTCCAAGGTTGCTTAGGAAACTGTTAGTTACCTTTGCAGAAGCAAATTGTAATTAAGTTTAATTAATTCAATTCATGTTTAATTCGTTTTGGAATCCGACTAATCTGAATTCTCACCGGAAAGTCTCGGAGTAAAGTGTTCTCTACCAAAGACGATTTCATATTCAATACTTGAATATGAGAAGGTTAAAGATGTAGTGTTAATGTTTGCAGAAGCTAAAATGATCGAGAAGAGAAAGATAGAAGTGAAGAGAAGGAAGAGAAAGATAGAAGTGAAGAGAAGGAGAAAGTGCGACCAGATATTTTGGGAGCTCAATTGAACTCTTCAGGGAATTTTCTTATTATGAGAGCTTGAGCTCATTTCCTATACAAGTCTTCTATTTATGCTAAAAGGAAATAGAAATACAAGAAACTTGCAAACATATACCAGCCCAACGGCCCAAACTTATAACAGCCCGTTAGCCCAATAACTTCTAACAACAACCCAATCATAAACTAGTATATGATCTAGTATATGATATGTGTATATGATGTATATCAATACTTCAACATGGAGGGACATTTACCACTCCACCACAACTTTTAGTGATAATTATATTTGCATCTGATTATATTTAAAAAACTTACACATATATTCTCTAATATTAAATAAAGGAAAACTTAGCCACTCCAAAGTTTACATCAAACTATATTAACTTATCAAGATTAAGTGATTTAATAAGGTGTTAACCATGATTTACTGAATTTTTTTATGTGCAAATCTTTCATGCATCTATCTATTGGTCTGGAAAAACTAGGTACAAATAAGTTTTGCCTAATAAATAATATTTGTACATAATATCCTCAACAACGAAGAAGAAAAATTAACCTAAATAGTCACCCAATCTCTTAAACTAAAAATAGCAGCAGGTGAATATATAATATATAATTAATTCATTTATAAAATGTGTATGATCAATATATAATCTATCCTTATCGGTTAGGAAAATTAAATAGTGAATTCAGTCGGTTATTTATGTAAAGATCCCGAATAAAGAAGGGTAAAGGACAAAACTAGTCATTCGGCCCAAACTATTGGCAACCGGATGGCCAAGTTTCCCCAAACTCATTCGGTAGCCCTAAACTAATCCCAACTCATTCCTTTAACCCTTATCCAGCTCCTAATGTAGAACATATTATAAATAGAAGGGCTAACAAATTTTAGGGAACACTTCTATTTCTGTTAGGAAATGAAAATCACTCTCTTATATGGATCCATATTGGTAGGACTCTCTTCTATTTTTGTGCTTCCGTAATCCTTATCCAGCTCCTAGTGTAGAAGTAGGATTGTTCATGGGTCGGTTTGAATCGGTTTTTAGTTAAAACTAAAACCAAACTAATGTAATCGATTTTTAATTATTAAAATTGTTGTAAACTAATGCTTAGATGAAGAAACTTCATATTGAGAACAAGAAATAGGAAAGAAGAAGAAATAGTGTAGAGACACAGAATCTGGAGAAGAGAGTAGAAATGTAGATATGAAATCAATATTTTTGTATCATTCAATTGTGTAGTTTACAATGATTAGAGAGCTTGTATATATACATTATCTCATCATGATTTAGTCGACTAACTACATACAACTAACTCTGTTAACTCCTAACTGCTAACTGTTAACTACTAATTGTTTCTAACTAACTTAACTACTAATTGTTTCTAACTAACTTAACTAACTTTGGGACATTTACATAATCTGATTTCTTCAGCTCATATTAACACCCCCTCAAACTAGGTGTGGTAGGTATGTTAACCAAACCTAGTTTGTTCTTCAAATATTCATGTTGAACTTTGGTAAGTCCATTAGTTAGTATATTTGTAGGTTGTTCCTTGGTGTGTATGTACCGAGTAGAAATTATACCAACCTGTATTTCTTCCGGATGAAATGACAATAAATCTCTATAAGCTTTGTTTTCTCATAATAAACATGATTAGCAGCAATTTGCAATGCTGCTTTTCTATTACTGTATACCACCACTGGTTGACTGATTTTTATTCCCACTTCTTTCAATAAACCAAGTCAATTTTGTTGTAGTAATTGCAAGACTTCTATACTCAACTTCATCTTTATTTTTTTGACTTTCAAGACACTAGAGAATCACCAAGTTTTATCACAAAGCCTTTCACTAGTTTCCTAGTTAATGGACAAGCTGCCCAGTATGCATTTCAATAGGCTGAAACTATGTTCTTCTCATTGCTAGATAATAGTATTCTTTGTCTAGTATCATGTTTAAATACTTCACAATTCTCAGTGCTACATCCATGTGGCTTTCTTTGATTGTTGTAAAAATTAACTTAAGATTTGAACTCCATATGTCTGATCACTGTAGGTACAACAATTTTCCAAACAATCTTTGGTATGTTTCTTGATTTACCAAAGGATCTTCAGGTGTTTTGACATTGTACTTGTCTCCAAACTGTTCATCATACAGTGTTGAGGTCAGTCAATTGGTGTAACTGATGGTTTAGCAGCTACAACTCCAGCCTTGCATATCAGTTCCAAGGTATATTTCCTTTGATGCATAGTTATCCCTTGCTTTGATCTATCAAATTCTATGCCTAGAAAATATTTAGATCTCCTAAGTCTTTCATCTTTAAAGTTCCCTGCAGAGCTGCATTGGTTTCTTGTATCAGTTTTAGACTTGTTCCTGTGATCAACATATCATCTGCATAAACTAGTACAATGATAGTTTCTTGTCCTAACCTTTTGATGAATAGAGAATGATCATATGAGATTGTTTGAACTGAATCTTAGTCAATGCATACTGCCTTATTCTCCCCCCGAGTGGTGAATTCTTATGGCATAGCCATGTAAATTTTATCATGTAAATCACCTTGTAAAAAGGAATTATAAATATCCATTTGGTGGATGTGCCACTTGTGAGATACAGATAAGGATAAAACACTTCTCATAGTCACCATTTTAACCACATGTGAGAATATTTCCTGATAACCAATCCCTTTTTTTTTACTATAGCCTTTGGCGACCAACCTTACCTTGTACCTTTCTATTTCACCATTTGACTTGTACTTGACCTTGTAAATCCATTCACAGCCAATAGGACTCTTGACTTCTGGTAATGTAACCATTGTCCAAGTGTTGTTACTCTCCAATGCCTGAATTTCTTCCTTCATAGATTGTATCCGTTTTGATCTTTGATGGCTTCTGCATAGGTCTTATGTTTTGTAACACTTGACACTATAAATGAAATATAAAATAGCCTAAGTTTCTGCAAATGAACTATAAACTCTCTTGATTTTTCATAATTACAAGAATGTGCAGGAACCAAAGCTTCAAACTCCTCCCACAGTTCTTTAAGTCTTAAAAGTATACAGAAACAAAAGAATTTTCCTGAGTTAAAGTTGCTATTTCTGTATGTACATTAAAGGTTCTTGAACCACCTATCTTGTTAAATCTTTCTTGAAGATCCAACCACATCATTTGAGCTTCAGTGGCATACATTATACCACCAAATAAGCTATTTGACACGGAGTTTAAAATTCAAGATAAGACAATAGCATTGACTCTTTCCTAGTGTTCCCATAGACTTTCTGGGAACCTTTCTTTACTACAAGTCATCTATCATTCCTAACTTGTTTCTACCTGTCAAGGCAATTTTCATTGACCTTAACCATAGTTTTTTATACCTGTCAACTAAAAGGTGATAATCTGAATGCCACACACATCAGAGGAATGCAAGAATAGTGAATGGTTGTAATCAATTCATATCCCTTGATGCATCATTGATGTGCGAAAAGATGCACACACTTTAACGCAAGTACACGTTATCGTGACAAGTAATATAGTCTTGGTAAGACCGAATATCGTCCACAAGGATTAGGGTTCAAGTACCAACTATCTATCTTTTGGTGTCTATTTGGTAATCGATATTTGATTTTGTGGTTTATAACTAACAATTATAAAAGCTAATTAACTATAAGTTTACTTCAGTTGTGATGGGAATAGGGCTTCCATGTCTCCTCAACTATCCGCTTATGTTATTTATTAATGCAATGAATTATGGTCTTCTTCTCTCGGAGCTAGCAGGTTTACGAAATCGTTTTATATTCCCAAGTATGATATATAAACACGCAACCCCAAGATGTTCTTTCTACCTTTCTGATAAGGATAACTCTATAGGAGGATTAAGAACAAAAACCTAGTTAACCGTCACGCACCATGCGTAAAATTAGGGTTGTTAAGCCTCTCATTAACGCTACATAAATAATTGAGGTATTTTCATCCCCAATCCGAAATATGTCTACCCAACTTACAGCATATTCACAACCTCCTCCTTTCGAAGTTTGATTAGAAATCATATAAATAATGATAATTAGTGATCAATTAATTACCAAACATTCAAAGCAATTATTGGATAAATCTCAACAAGAAGAATAACAACCATAACATGCATCAATTCATAACATAAGTTTCTAGTGAATTAACATGGAAAGCCCTATAAAAGAATTAGTTCCTAGTCATTGACATGACAAGAACTAATTCAAGGTTCATCATACAAAACTGAAATAAAAGAAAGAAAAGAAAAGAAAATTACTAAGTTTAGGGTCTCCAATCTTCAATCCAAGAAAACTCAGTGTTGTGCGAAAGGAACCCTTTAGAACCGCTTAGGGTTCTCCTTTATAGTGAAAACCGCTCAAACTTTTCCTTCGTGCCCGCCTAATTTCGTCTAAAAACTCGATTTTCCGCGTCGGCCATGCGGCTTCGCGCCATGGCGCCGAAGTCTGCGCAGACCGGGTGATTTGGTGTGCCGCGCACGATCTTCGCTGTGGCGCTGGCGCGCGCTGGAACCTCTGCAGCCTCTCTGATGATTAGCGCCGCGTCTCGCTATCGTTGGCGAGGCGCGCGGCGCGTTTCTGCCTCGTTCGCCACTTTCTCTGCTTTTAAGCTCTGGAACCTCCTCTTTTGCCCTTTTTTAGCTCCTTTTCCGCCATTTGGCCATTTTAACCACTTTGACTCAAAAGGAAGAAAATATATCCTATTATGACACTTATTTGTACAAAAGGGATAAAAGACTAACTAAAAACGACTCGAAAAGTGTATATAAAATACACCGATCAAATACCCCCAAACTTAACATTTGCTCGCCCTCGAGAAAAGATAGAAAGAAAGAAATAAAGGACTCAAGAAAATGAAAAATAAAAGACTCACTGACACTGATCACTTTTGCTGCATTGATGTTATCTAGAAAAACATGAAGGTTAGCAGAATAATATGCAGGAACATATAGCATGAAATTTTTAGCACACTAAACATATTAAGCTAGATATTTCGCAAACTCATTTTTATCATGCTTAATGGAAGTCAGCATACTGAATCATGCTTGTAAACTAGAAAAATCCTATGGCATGTTTACTTGTTATTCTCCACTAATCCTGGATATGCATAAAAGAGATCTTCAGGACTTTAAGGGTTGTAATGTAGGCTTAGGTATAGGTAGGTAAAATAGGCATTTAGGCTCATTTTTGTGTACCATAAGCTCTTTAGCTTTTCCATTTTTCCCTTTTCTTTTGATTCATTCCTTCACTTCAAATCAATCTTTCCCCTATTTTGTTTTGGGAGAGTGAAGTGTATAATAATGATAAGCACCCCCAAACTTAGGCTTTTGCCTATTTCTTATTACTTTTTTATTGGGGTGCATCACAATTGTTCACTCTTTTTGTCTATTTTTTAACACAATTTATTCCACTATTTCACATTTTTACTTATGGCACAATTTGTGGGAATATAGGGTGTCAAAGAAGAAGTTTCAATTTTTAGGCTCAATGGGGCTGACTAGGGATACTTTTAAGGTCCGGGATAGAAAAGAGTGGTAAGAATTGGCTATCAAAGAAATGCCCGAGTCATTCCCTAACATGCATATCCTAACTATTTCGCCTCAAATTGCAAGCACTCATAACACATAGGTTTTCATCATTTATCATACATAATTTAAGCAAGAAATTCAAAATAGACAGATTTTGTGAGTTTTTGGCATATCTAACCTATGTGTTTAGATAGTTGCTTCTAATTCCATTACATTATTCCACCTTACTTCACTAGGTGTTTCTAGTAACTACAGCATACATGATCTTTTGACAGACAATTATGACTTAAAAGAAAAAAAAATTGTGACTAAAAAATACACAAAAAACAACAAAAAGACTTAACATACTTATAACAGTAAGACACAAATAAAACACAAATAAAACACCCCCCCAAACTTAAATCACACATTGTCCCCAATGTGTGTAGACTCAAAGACAATAAAGGAAAACAAGACACTTACAGACTTTGGCTAAAATGGTGGTGGTGGCGGTGACATTGGATAGTGCATGAACCACTGACTGAACAAGGAACTCATCTCGTTGATTTGTTGTCTTGTTTCTTGTTGTCCTTGGATCACCGTGTCCAAACTCTGCATCATCCTCATCTGATTCTGAAGCAATTGCTCCATCATGGGCACTGAGGGTTCTGAATCGCTGTAGGTCAGTGGCAGGCCCCTGCCGCATATTGAGCCTCTATTTCAGGCTCATCTTCGTCCATGGCGGCCTCTGCTGCTGCTGGTGGTGGTGGTGGTTGTGCTCTTCTTCTTACTGCTGGGGGGCTTGGGTCTGGGAAAGCGTGCACTATCCCATAGGACACAGACAGTTGGTTCTTCTCATGAGTGTTAGTGGGTAGGGTTGGGACCCCATTGGTGGCACATAGGGCTGTAATGAGTGAGCCATGTCCCAACCCACTTGTTGTTACCAACCGGGCCGGTCTCTTGATACTTAGCACTATCTCCTTCCCACATCAATCGCTCCGCCTTTCATAATTCCATATATCGACGATCCTATCTTCCGCACTCGTGAAGTGTGTGGATGGAATCACGCGCGGCCGATTTAAATATAGCCAACCTTGGTCGCTTTGTTAATCGCACTGCCGCCGCTTCGACCCATTTCTTGCAATATCAAATGCAGCCCCAGGGTAGCTCATTGTGTCTGCGATGGCATTCCAGTTGATGTTGTTGGTGCTCCTAGACCATGTTCTAAAATAGTTCCAATAACTACTTTCTTCAACATCAACCGTCTTCAATTGTGCATTTACATCTTCTGCTGTCACAGGCACATAAATTCCCCTTACAAAGCATCCCCTTTCCACCTTCTCCGGAAGATTAGCATAAAATTCACGTACCATTACTGTGTTTATTGGTGCTAACCCTTCCTGTTTTACAAATCTTTTCCACCCCCTCATCTCAATCATCGCCCGAATGGGCTCATAGACATCCCCCTCCTCAAGCGCACCCCTTTGATAATCCATTCCCCTTTCAGGGATTAAGGGCCTAGTACTAAACTTTTTGTATCTTTGGAAGGTTTGGTAGCTCACAAACCTAGTATCATCGTATTGTGGGGCTGAGGTGGATGTGGAGGCTCTTCTCTTTCTGGCGGACATGGTTAAAACACTTTCTGCAGCTTACAACTTATTAGCACAAATGTTCCCCAACACAATCAACAATTTAGCAGCTAAAACACTAACACCCCCAAACTTCAACTCTACTACCCAATACCCACACCCTCTTTGTCTGCTCCATCTCTGAACTTCACAACCAATTTTTCAGCACCCCAACTATTTCACAATGCAACACTTCTCCAAACTACTACCTTCTTTAACTACTGAAAGCTTTCAAGAAAAGATGAAGATTACCTTTTTATGGTGTTCTTCAAGGTGTTCTTGCTTCTAATGGTGATTTGAGGCAATGGGATGGAGTTTTGTTGGTTGAGATAGCTAAGGGTTTTAGGAATTTAAGAGTTTTGGTTGTGGTTGGGTTTGCTTTGGAGGATTTGGGTAACTTGTGGATTTTCGGTTTTGTGGAGAAGGGGGTTAGGTTTTGATTTTGAAATTGTGAAAATCTGATTTTGGGTGTCTTTTAATTTACGATTTCCGCCGCCGCGTTCGCTTAGCCGCGGCTGATGTTCTCGCACTTCGAATTTCGCGCCGCCATTGTTTCTGAAATACGCGCTAGACTTGACAATTTTTCGATTTTTGAGCCGCGCTCGCTTCGGCGCGCGCTTAAACTTCAGCGCTTTTTCGCTTTTTCGCACCGCGCCTCGCTCTCCGGCGCGCGCTACCCGTTTTCTCGAAATCCTGCCGTTTCTTGATTTTTCGCCTTCAATTTATTGGCCTCTGTACCTGTCATCACAACACATACACAAGAACCCAAGACCGTGAGATTGTTCTAGACAAAATAAAATAAACTAAAGACAGAAATTAAAATAACATAATTGAAAACGTTGGGTTGCCTCCCAACGAGCACTGTCTTTAACGTCTTTTAGCTGGACGCAATTAACCGGTACGCTGCGTCTATCGATCCTTCGCGAACCGCTTGCAATCCACAGATTTATTGTTGTAGGTCTCAATTTCCCTACGACCATTTGTTCAAACAAGGGCCTTAAACATACAATTATCCCCCAAGTACACAAGACAGACTTGTCTTTTATGCTTTCTATAATGTAGGAATCCATGAAATTCTCTACATCTCTCAACTCTAGGGGGTACCCTTGATGGTATGGGCTTCCTAATTGGGGATCAGCCGTGATAGCTAGCGGTGTTTCTTCTGTAATAGGTGCAAGAAAAAGAATTTCCACAGAATCCAAGAAGGTAAATAATTGGATCTCTGCAATCTTTTCCTTTTCTACACCAACTATCTCACCAGATTCCTCAATAGTTGGGTGTGGTTCAGACTCCTCAATTTGCTGTTCGTTGTTCAAAATGACTGCGAGTTCTCCTATTGCGATTCAACTTCTTCATGGACAATCTCGTTTCGTCCGTGAACCGAGCTTGATACCTAATAAACCGAGTAATGGCTTCTCGTAACTCCTCCTCTCTTCCCGTAGGTGGAGCTTCATCATATCGTGATAGTAATCCATGTCTCCAGGATCCCTGAGATGCATCAAAACCAACAACGGATCACGGCACCCTTGTTTTCACACAATAAATACATAAAACGAAAAAAACTAAAGTAAAAAAATAAAATAAAATAAAATAAAAAATAACAAAGAATGAAAAAACAAATTAGAAATTAAAAATAGATAGAATTGATATTGAACTATGCCTAATCCCCGGCAACGGCGCCAAAAACTTTATGCGCGAAAAGATGCACACACTTTAACGCAAGTGCACGTTATCGTGACAAGTAATATAGTCTTGGTAAGACCGAATATCGTCCACAAGGATTAGGGTTCAAGTACCAACTATCTATCTTTTGGTGTCTATTTGGTAATCGATATTTGATTTTGTGGTTTATAACTAACAATTATAAAAGCTAATTAACTATAAGTTTACTTCAGTTGTGATGGGAATAGGGCTTCCATGTCTCCTCAACTATCCGCTTATGTTATTTATTAATGCAATGAATTATGGTCTTCTTCTCTCGGAGCTAGCAGGTTTACGAAATCGTTTTATATTTCCGTTAAGGATATATAAACACTCAACCCTAGTATTGCTCCTTTCTACCTTTCGGTGATAAGGATAACTCTATAGGAGGATCAAGAACAAAAACCTAGTTAACCGTCACGCACCATGCGTAAAATTAGGGTTATTAAGCCTCTCATTAACGCTACATAAATAATTGAGGTATTTTCATCCCCAATCCGAAATATGTCTACCCAACTTACAACATATTCACAACCTCCTCCTTTCGAAGTTTGATTAGAAATCATATAAATAATGATAATTAGTGATCAATTAATTACCAAGCATTCAAAGCAATTATTGGATAAATCTCAACAAGAAGAAGAATAACCATAACATGCATCAATTCATAACATAAGTTTCTAGTGAATTAACATGGAAAGCCCTATAAAAGAATTAGTTCCTAGTCATTGACATGACAAGAACTAATTCAAGGTTCATCATACAAAACTGAAATAAAAGAAAGAAAAGAAAAGAAAATTACTAAGTTTAGGGTCTCCAATCTTCAATCGAAAACCTTGTGTTGTGCGAAAGGGAACCCTTTAGAACCGCTAGGGTTCTCCTTTATAGCCGAAACCGCTCAAACTTTTCCTTGAGCTGGCCCGAATTTCGTCTAAAACACGATTTTCCAGCGTCGGCGCTTTGCTGGCGCCATGGCACGAAGTCTCAGATTGAGTGATTTGGCGCGCCCCGATCTCTCGCATGCGTGGGCGCCGCGGCGCTGGAACCTCTGCAGCCTTTCTGATGATTAGGCGCCGCGGCCTGCTATCGTTGCGTAGGCCGCGCACGACTGCGTTCTGCCTCGTTCGCCACTTTCTCTGCTTTTAAGCTCTGGAACCTCCTCTTTTGCCCTCTTTTAGCTATTTTTCCGCCATTTGGTCATTTTAACCACTTTGACTCAAAAGGAAGAAAATCTATCCTAATATGACACTTATTTGTACAAAAAAGGACAAAAGACTAATTAAAAACGACTCGAAAAGTGTATATAAAATACACTGATCAATCATATTTCCAGAACCTTTGTCAGTTTCTTGAGTGGTATTCTATGTGTTTCTTCCATTTGGTAGGGATGTATTCACTCCATTAACACCAATAGTAATTGCATTTGCATTCTGAGGAGTAGTCATTGTAAGATGATATTAATCTCCCTTGGGGAGTCTTTCATTAATATCAAAGTATATATAGGGTACAATATTCATCCCTGATACAATAAGAATCCTAATATATGGAAATATTCTAATTATGGGTAGGGAATAATATTATCTCTATTTACACGTTTACACACCCCCTCAGTCGGGGGCGGGAGGAAGCCGGACGCTAAGACTGGATCTGAAGTCAAGAAATAATTGTCTGAGAAGTCATTTGGTAAATATGTCTGCATACTGATAGGATGATGAAACATGTAACACTCTGACATGGCCTAACGCAACTTTCTCACAAACAAAGTGTAGGTCTATCTCAATATGTGTTACACCCCGTAGTTCCAGTGCAATGAAATGAGAACGTAAGTTAGGATATAAGATTTGGATGTTGGAAGGAAAGTATATTTACATTTTCTATAGGGAAATTTTTTGGACACAACAAATGTGACGACGAAATTAGCCCATTTTCTTCCAGTCAGGGCGGAAGGCTGCAGCACCGCGATGCCCTAAGTTCTGAGAGGCTGCAGTACTTCCGGCACCGCGGTGCCGAGGTGGGAATTTCCAAAATCAGATATTTTTGAGAAAGGAAGGACAAATGGACAAGTGGTTCCCCCTCCACTTGTGCTACAACCACCATTTAGATACAAGTCTTGCAAGACTTGAGCTCACCAATATCTTCATCCATAAACTCTTTTCTCTTTTCCTTTCTCCTTCAAGGTTTTCGAAACCCTATCCAAGTGAAGAACAAGATTAAGTTCCTTAACTAAGTTCTAAGCCAAGGTTAATACTCCAAACAGTGGTCACAGTTTTGGCCAAGAAAACTGTCTTGAAACCCTAAGCTTGTTTATGAACTTTTGGAAGAAAAACGTGAAAGCAAGATGATTGCAAGCTTGTAGAGGATATGTGTGTGTTATTGTAACGTGAAGTAAGGGTGTGGAAGTAAAGCAGTGGTAGCCGAGACTTGTGGACTGGCTAAAAGTGAAGGTAAGGTTTCCTTTTACTCTTAATGAATAATGGAATTTAAATGATGTTGTAGTTAAGGGATGAACATGTGTTAAGTGAAATGGAGAATAAGAAATGCATGTGACAGTTTGGCATGTTAGCCGATTTGGAGCCTGTTTTGTTATATTGGATTCATTGGTCATTGTTTTTATCGTCACTTATTGCATTTTAAAGTGAAGGAATCTTGTTATTGAAAGTTGATATGGTTTATATTAAAGTGTTGAGACTTGAATTGGATTATAAGGAATTATGAAAAGGGGAATGGTATTAGGTCTTATTGGCCGAGATTGTATAAAACTGTTGGATATTGTGGTGTTGTTTTAGAGACTGTTTTGTGGCGTTATAATGCTAAAAATTCAATTACCATTATGCATGTTTAAATGTGGTAATTGCTAATATAAGTCCTAAAGGAATAAGGGTGTAGAAAGGTGTAGAAAGACTTCACATTCTATCCTCGTTGTTGTTGGAATATGAACTATTTTAATATGGATTAGGAGGCTGAATTTACATGAGAAGAGGGTGTGTAAATCTCATTTGTTGCTGTCTGGTTGTACCCTTAATTGGTATTTGGTTATTGATGTTATTGGCCTTATTTGTAAGGTGAAAATGTATGTATAAATAAGGGGAGTACTGCCCAAATTTCTATATGAAAAGAGAACCATTACTTGGTATATGACTTACACTAGTATCATGAAGTTGATAGATGTGTTATTGTTATTATAGGTTGAAGTACTAGACGAGACGTATTCTAATATTGAGTTGGTTAGTTCGACTAAAAGGTATGTGAAACTATCATTTCATCTTTTGGCATGATTTTCATAAATGAGTGTACGACGGACGTACATAGTTCTAACGAATCATAATTCCAAATGATGGTTTCAAAATGAGATACGATATGATAGTGTCATGGTTTTCTAAAATGGAAGTTCATTTTAAACGATTTTATTGAGAGTCAAATGATGGTTTAAATCGTATATGGTCACTCATGATATTCCATTCGTGCGGATATGACTATATGATTCATACCGAGACCCTCACTAGGGGGCCGGGTACGGTATATATACATATATGAATATTTCACACCGAGTCCCATAATGGGTTGGGTACGGTATATATACATACATGATGATTTCACACCGAGTTCCATAATGGGTCGGGTATGGTATGTGCACATTATATGATAACACCGAGAACCTCACTAGGGGTCCGGGTACGGTAGATATATGATTCCATGGACATGAATCCATAAGGCGGGTATAAGTACCCATGACATTATTGATTAATTGGACAGACATTCACGATTTTTACATGACTCTTACCTTTTAAAAAGGCACAGTTGACTCTCTATTTTATATGATACGGTTGCATCTGGTATTTGACTTTCATACTTGTCCCTGTCATCTTTTGTCCAGTTATGATCTTATTTATAGTACTTTATGTTTACATAATTAGTACAATGTTATCGACCCCTTCTAAAGTGCGTTATCTGGCCCGGTATAAGCACTCAGTTTGGTGATCCTCGAGCTTAGGATCCTTGCCCAGCTTTTTGAGATAGCTCCACTGCTCCGGAGCTTATCATTTTGGTACAGTTTTGTTGTTACTGGCTTATGTATATTCAGAGGTATGGCGGGGCCTTGTCCCGTCAGTTACTGTTACACTCTTAGAGATATGTAGTCATGTGTGGGTTGTACATGTACAATGGTAGTTCATTTCGGATTTGTGTATGTAATGGCAGCCTTGTCAGCTTGCCTGTTTTATTATATGACAGTTCTGGGGACATGATACCTTTTATTTTAAGATTATGAGTTTTCATAAGCTTCCCCTGGTTATATGTGATGTGTGGGTATAAGGTGCCTAGGTAGGGCACCAATCGTGGTCCGTCGGTTCAGGGCGTGACAAAAGTGGTATCAGAGCATTTAGTCCTCGGAATGTCTACAGATCGTGTGCAGTAGAGTCTTGGTTATCGGTGTGTTGTGCACCACACCCATAAATATGAGGCTACATTACATTTAGGATTGGTTTATATTCTTTCATCTCATAGGTCGTGCGATAGAGCTATGTTAGTAGGATAATCCCTCTCTGACGTATTATTGTGTTACAGTTATGCCTCCAAAGAAGGCAACAGTGGGCCCAGAAGGGCAAAACAGTAACAGGGGATACTAGTCAGACCCAGAGAGTTACTGGGACTTATGCCCAATCTAGGCCTGAGATTGTGCTCTAGTCGACGAGTTCTTCACGCACTTGACTCAGGCCCTGCGCACGAGCCTCAGCTCTCTCTCGGGGTGGAGGATAGTGCCATAAGAGTTGCGGTTCTGTTGCTGACTAGTCTAGTGGAGGGGCAGACTCGTCCGCAGGGGTTTACTCGGCAGATACAGGTATGTGTACAGGTGGTAGAGGATCGACGCGGAGGCCAGCGTAAGAGGGCTAGATCGGCTGGTTATTCAGGAGCTGGTCAGAGTTCCAAGGTTTCAGGTTCACGAATGAAGAGGATTTCGAGTCGGTCGAGGCCACCTCTGCCTCGGTGTTCTCAGTGTGGTAGGTATCATTCTAGGAAATGTCGTTTTGGTACAAGTGCTTGCTATTCTTGCGGCCGTCAAGGCCATGTTATGAGAGGATGTTTGTATAGAGGTGGTACAGGTGGGATTACTCAGCCTACTGGATCGGTTGCTGGTTCATTATCTTTTATAGCTATGCGCCCCACAGGGCAGGTGTGTTCATACGCCAGTAGGCTGTGGTAGAGGTCGTGGTGGAGTTTCTAGTTCTGGCGGTCCTTCAAACCGCATATATGCCTTGGCTAGTAGACATGATCAGGAGACGTCACCAGATGTTGTTACATGTATATTATCGGTCTTTTCTGTGACGTATATGCATTGATAGATCCAGGTTCCACCTTGTTGTATATATCTCCACTTGTTGCTAGTAAAAAAAACTTGGAATAGAACCTGAGTCGATAGAACCTTTTGATGTAGCTATACCGGTAGGACATTCGGTCATAGTTAAGCGTGTATATAAAGATTGTTCGGTGGGTATGTATTAGTTAAGCTTTAGTAATTGCTTGGAAGGTATGCAACAGTTTAATGAATCCACGTGAAGGCATAATATATGTGCTAATTTGGAATATTTATGAGGCGATGAGCTGTCTGAGATTGTGATGAACCCTTTCAAGATCATGTTAAATGGACTTAATGGCATACTATGTTGTTAGGTTAAACTATGTTGTATGCTTAAGTGATATGCATGAATAATAATTGTATGGAGTAAATAGGGTTGTTATGGCTAAACAACATGATTTTGAGAAGCTATCTTACCCGTATACGGGGAGAGATAATGTAAGCTTGGGACATGGAATATTTGAGAGTCTTAGAATATTTGAGAATCGTTGAGTCATTAGATATACAAGGCCTTCTTGAGTAAAAGATTTTATGTTGATTTTGGTTAAAGTACATGGTATATGTGAAGTATATTAGTTGTGATGATTCCTTGGTTTGAGTATAAACCACTTGTGTTGTTAAAGTTGGAGATAATATTGAAACTGGAAATAAGATCTTTGAAGGAATTTATGTTGGAGGATTGCAAAATTCACATTTGAAGTTGAACTTAAGGTCCATAGTGATGCTATGAAGAAGCTCGAAAGAGATTGTTTAGATGATCCCATGTATTACTATATTGATAGATGGTGTAAGAAGGTACATCAAAGAGCACAACAAGTGTGACTCAGTGGAACGGCATGTCCGAGAGTTTTAATAATTAGATATTGACTGCAAGATATAGAATAAATATAAATGCTTGGAGAGATTAGAGTCAAGATGATGAAAAGAATTGATCAATTGAGAGAATTTTCGAATACAGGGATCACTGATATTTCTCCCATGTCTTTCAAGATTTTACAAGAAAACATTGACAAGTCAGTGAAGTGTAGCTTGTATTGGAACTGTGAAAGAGAGATAAGCCATTTCCTCGTGTAAAGGGCGACATTGCGTATTATTAAGAATTACATATATCAAGGTTAGTAAGCTAAGGCATGCTATAGAGATTGGACTGGTAAGGTACTCGGCTTCGGCTACGTTGTGCAACATGTTACAATTCTACATAACCTTCGGATAACAATGGTTTGATTGGGGATAATTGAGGACGACACTATGGAGCAATCGAAGAAGTGTTGTAAGAATACAAAAGTAGTTAATAAGTATGAATGGAACTGTATGATCGAGTATCAAGGTAGAAATATTTTTGTTTAATAATGAGTAGAATGAAGGATTACAACAAGAATGATAAAGGTGAATGAGATTATAGTGATGCAAATTTCATAAAGTATGATTACTCAAGAACAGTGTAAGCACCAATGGTAGCGCAGGGACAGTAAGAACCCTTAGGCCAAGGTGACGAACCTCTGAAGTTCAGGAAGATAGTATGAGAAATACTTTGAGATAAGAGACCCCCAAGGAAACTTGAGATGGAAGTATAAAGGTAAGACGAATGGGCACTCGATCGATGAGAGACCTAATAATGATAAGACAAGAAAGCTTGACAAGCCATGAGATCATGTAACATCGTGAATTGGATCTTAACATATGAAGCATCGGTTTCACGACATATGCGGTCATACCTTTCAGAAAGTAAGTAAACGGAAGTAACAGTGAGTAAAGCTTGAGATTAGCACCTAAATATTTGTAAAGAGGACAATGTCGCCTATGGATATAAGTATAAGATAGACATTGAAGATATATGTCAAGAGATAATGACATTATAAAACGGATAAGTTGTCAGACAAATGCAGATATCTATTAGTATTTTGAAACTGATCAAAAGTTCTACGAGATAGGTAAAGTAATGGGTTTACAGCTTATCGAGATTAAGGAAATATTTTCCTAAAATACCATGGACAGACAGTTTTAGCTACGAGTTAAGTGAGGAAATTTGAATCTAAGTATAAGGACCAAGTTTGGATATAGTAAGCCAACATCATGTGATGCAATTCTTCAAAGTCTTCTACGTACTGAATAAAGGGAATCAATTCATCCCTTAGGGGGTAGTAACGCTAAGGATTGGAATTAGGAGCAATGTTGAGATTACGTATATATACTAGAATACTTTGGAATTATGAAGAGTACAACAAGGAAGAAAATGAGCGAACAAGTGTCAAAAGAGAGAAGTTGACATGAAGGAACACATCAGTTAGCTAGTTTAGGAGTCCGACTAATGGATTCGGAAGATGGTGGTTTTGTGTTCCAAATGTATAAGGATTATGGAATAGAATTGTGACAGAGATTCATTGTTCGCGGTATTCTATTCACCCAGGATCAACTAAATTGTATCATGACCTTAGGTGCGTATACTGGTGGGATGGCATGAAAAGGGACATAACGGAGTTTGTCGCGCAGTGCCCGAATTGTCAGCGGGTTAAGGTTGAGCACCAGAAGCCTGGTGGATTATTGCAAGAGATAGATATCCCAACTTGGAAGTGGGAAGTGATTAATATGGGATGAGGAGGAAGCATCCTCACTTGTTTCTGATGCCTACAGGTAATTCCACTTGTGCTACAACCACCATTTAGATACAAGTCTTGCAAGATTTGAGCTCACCAATATCTTCATCCATAAACTCTTTTCTCTCTTCCTTTCTCCTTCAAGGTTTTCGAAACCCTAGCCAAGTTAAGAACAAGATTAAGTTCCTTAACTAAGTTCTAAGCCAAGGTTAATACTCCAAACAGTGGTCACAGTTTTGGCCAAGAAAACTGTCTTGAAACTCTAAGCTTGTTTATGAACTTTTGGAAGAAAAACGTGAAAGCAAGATAGTTGCAAGCTTGTAGAGGATACGTGTGTGTTATTGTAACGTGAAGAAGGGGCGTGGAAGTAAAGCAGTGGTAGCCGAGACTTATGGACTGTTTTGGCTAAAAGTGAAGGTAAGGTATCCTTTTCCTCTTAATGAATAATGGAAGTTAAATGATGTTGTAGTTAAGGGATGAACATGTGTTAAGTGAAATGGAGAATAAAAAATGCATGTGACAGTTTGGCATGTTAGCCGATTTTGAGCCTGATTTATTATATTGGATTCGTTGATCATTGTTGTTGTTATCGTCACTTATTGTATTTTAAAGTGAAGGAATCATGTTATTAAAAGTTGATATGGTTTATATTAAAGTGTTGAGAATCGAATTGGATTATAAGGAATTATGAAAATGGAAATGGTATTAGATCTTGTTGGCCGAAATTGTATAAAACTGTTGGATATTGTGGTGTTGTTTTAGGGACTGTTTTGTGGCGTTATAATGCTGAAAATTTAGTTACCATTATGCATGTTTAAATGTGGTAATTGCTAATGTAAGTCCTAAAGGAATAAGTGTGTAGAAAGGTGTAGAAAGGCTTCACATTCTACCCTCGTTGTTGGAATATAGACTATTTTAGTGGACTGTTTTAATATGGATTAAGAGGCTGAATTTACATGAGAAGAGGGTGTGTAAATCCCCTTTGTTGCTGTTTGGTTGTACCCTTAATTGGTATTTGGTTATTGATGTTATTGGTCTTATTTGTAAGGTGGAAATGTATGTATAAATAAGGGGAGTGCTGCCCAAATTTCTATATGAAAAGAGAACCATTACTTGGTATTTGACTTACACTAGTATCATGAAGTTGATAGATGTGTTATTGTTATTATAGGTTGAAGTACTAGACAAGACGTATTCTAATATTGAGTTGGTTAGTTCGACTAAAAGGTATGTGAAACTATCCTTTCTTCTTTTGGCATGATTTTCATAAATGAGTGTACGACGGACGTACATAGTTCTAACGAATCCTAATTCCAAATGATGGTTTCAAAATGAGATATGATATGATAGTGCCATGGTTTTCTAAAATGGAAGTTCATTTTAAACGATTTTTTCTAGAGTCAAATGATGGTTTAAATCGCATATGGTCACTCATGATATTCCATTCGTGCGGATATGACTATATGATTCACACCGAGACCCTCACTAGGGGGTCGGGTACGGTATATATACATACATGAGGATTTCACACCGAGTCCCATAATGGGCCCGGTACGGTATATATACATACATGAAGATTTCACACCGAGTCCCATAATGGGCCGGATATGGTATGTGCACATTATATGATAACACTGAGACCCTCACTAGGGGTCCGGTATGGTAGGTATATGATTCCATGGACCTGAATCCATAAGGCGGGTATAAGTACCCATGACAGTATTGATTAATTGGATAGACATTCACGATTTTGACATGACTCTAACTTTTTAAAAAGGCACAGTTGACTCTCTATTTTATATGACATGGTTGCATCTGGTATTTGACTTTCATACTTGTCCATGTCATCTTTTATTCAGGTATGATCTTATTTACAATACTTTATGTTTACATACTTGGTACAATGTTGTACTGACCCCCTTCTCCAGGGGGCTGCGTTCATGCCCGCAGGTATAGATACTCAGTTTGGTTATCCTCGAGCTTAGGATCTTTGCCCAGCTTTTTGAGATAGCTCCACTGCTCCGGAGCTTATCATTTTGGTACAGTTTTGTTGTTACAAGCTTATGTATATTCAGGGTACGGCGGGGTCTTGTCCCGTTATAGTTACTGTTACACTCTCAGATGTCTGTAGTCATATGTGGGTTGGACATGTACAATTGTAGTTCATTTCGGATTTGTGTATGTAATGGCAGTCTTGTCGGCTTGCCTGTTTTATTTATTACAGTTCTGGGGACAGGATCCCTTTTGTTTTAAGATTATGAGTTTTCATAAGCTTCCGCTAGTTATATGTGATGTGTGGGTATAAGGGTGCCCAGGTAGGGCACCAGTCACGGCCCGTCGGTTTGGCGCGTGATAATATACTTGGTTCGCTGATGTTGAACCGGATTATGAAAAAGATAGATGGCAGAGATGTTATCACAATACACAATAGATGTCTGACACAAAGGACACTAAAGTTCTAACAGTAAATTTCTGAGCCAACAAATTTCAGCTACTACATTTGCAACGCCTCTGTACTCAGCCTCGGCACTGGAGCGAGATAGGGTAGTTTGTCGCTTGACAGACCAAGAAATCAGATTATCCCCTAAGAAAACACAAATGTCGTAGGTGGAGCATCTCGTGTCCGGAGACTATGCCCACTCTGCATCCGTATATGAAAGCAACCTGTTTGGTGCAGAAGGGTATAGGTGAAAACCATAATCAAGAGTGCCCTTAATGTATCGAATGATACGCTTAAGACCATAAATGAGACTCCCTGGGGGTATGCATGAATAAGCACACCTGCTGAACAGCATAAGCTATGTCTGGCCTGGTGAAGGTGAGATACTGAAGTGCACCTACAAGGCTCCTATACAGAGTAGGATCAGAGACTGGAGCACCATCCATGACACTGAGCTTAGATTTGGAATCAACTGGAGTAGGCATCTCTTTGCAGTTCGCCATCTTAGCCCTGTACACAATCTCTTCTGCATACTTACGCTGATACAAGAACATATGATTGGCAGACCTGGTCACTGATATCCCCAAAAAGTAACTCAGCTTTCCCAAATCAGTCATTGCAAATTCAGACTTAAGAAAGGCAATAATCTCATTTTTCAATCTGTCGGAGGAGGTAGTAAGAACAATGTCATCCACGTAAAGTAATAAGTAAGCAGTGCTACTACCTCGATGAAAAATGAAAAGTGATGTATCACTCTTGCTGCATACAAACTCAATCTGTAAGATATACCTGGCAAAACGATCATACCACGCACGGGGGGCCTGTTTCAGGCGATCTAGTGACTTACGGAGATGACACACATAGTGAGGAACTGCTGTATGGGTGAACCCTTGTGGCTGATGCATGTAGACTGTCTCTCTCAGATCCTCATGTAAGAATGCATTATTCACATCAAGCTGATGGATCGGCCAGTGTTTGCCCATGACAATGCTCAAAACTGTGCGGATGGTAACCAGTTTGACAATCGAGCTGAAGGTCTCACCATAATCAATGTCCTCCTGCTGATTTGTGTCATTAGCCACAAGTCTTGCCTTATACCTCTCAAGATCTCCACTGTCTCTGAATTTATGACGAAATAGCCACAGACAACGAATCACATTCACCCCCCAGGTCTAGGTACTAGATCCCATGTGTGTTGTTTAGTTAAAGCATTGAATTCTTCAGTCATAGCCACATTCCAATTAGGGTCTTATTTGGCCAATATAGGGTTCTTGGGAATTGGTGAAATAGTTTGGGCAGACAAGTTAAATTAGACTTTGGGTTTGAAAATTTCATGTTTTGCACGAGTTTCCATTTGGTGAGTGGGGATAGTGGGAGGTTCCAAGGCGGAGGGATTTGTTGGATACGGAGAAGGAGGGACAGGCACGGAGTAAACCGCATGGCTGGAGGAATCGTCGACAGCGCCGTGATCAAATCTGCATGTGGAGGACTGACATACCTCTCTGATGTTTTGGCGCTGTGTCGCCTCGGCCGCTGGCCAGTCGGCGGTGATCGAGGACACTGTTCGCGAAGTTTTGGAGCGCGGTCTTGTGGCGAAGAAGAACTGATATGCTCTAGTTGACTTAGGATGATGGGAGAGATGGCAGGCTCATCAAGAAAAGAGTAATCCGGTTTTTGGAACTTTTTAAGATTCAAAAACGGGAATGTGGTCTCATCAAATGTGACGTGACGAGAGATGTGGATCTGACGAGTGGACAAGTCATAACATAGATATCCCCTATGGTTCGGCGGGAAGCCTAGGTAGACAGAAGGAGTGAACCGGGGGCTAGTTTGTGAGGGGTAGTAGAGGCAATGTTAGGATAACATAGACAACCGAATATTCGGAGATGATCATAAGAGGGGTCTCTATGATAGAGAATTTCGGTAGGGGTCATATTGTGAAGGGTGCTAGTTGGGAGAATATTTAGAATGTATTCTGACATTTTAGCAGCATAGACCCAGAAAGATGGAGGTAGGGAGACATGAATCAAAATAGTGCGAATCATATTGTTAATGGTGCGGATGATTCTTTCAGCTTTACCGTTTTGTGAGGAGGTGTGGGGGCAGGAGAAACGAAAGACCATGCCATTATTGGTACAAAACCGGTGAAACATAGAGTTATTGAATTCACGACCATTATCGCACTGAAAATATTTTATGCCTTTTTCAAACTGTGTTTGAATGAATTTACGAAACTCAAGAAATTTAGCAAACACTTCCGATTTAAATTTTAGAGGATACAACCAAACAAAGTGAGAAAAATCATCTAGTAAGATAAGATAGTATTTATGATCGAGAGAACTAGCAACAGGTGATGTCCATAAATCGGCATGTATAATATCAAAAGATGCAAAAGTAACACTAGTAGTTGATTTAAATGGAAGACGAGTATGTTTGCCTAAAGAACAAGAAACCCAGTTTTGGACAAGCTTCCCATTACAAGTAATGAAATTATTGTCTCTAATAAAACTAAAAACTGGAGCTCCTGGATGACCAATCCTATTATGTCATGTTGAAGAATAAATGGCCGCTAGAGAGACGGGAGAGCTAGATCTGGCAGCGGAGGTGGGAGTGAATGGATATAGACCCCCCATCTATTGCATTTAGTAAGAGATGTCCCCGTATGAAGATCCTTCACAGTGAAACCAAAAGGGTCAAAATCAACAGAGACAGAATTATTACGAGTGAATTTGCGGATAAAGATTAGATTCTTAATTACATGTGGGACATATAGGGTATTTTGAAGTGGGAATGGATTAGTAGGTGGTGTATATGATGTACCATAACCCTTTACGGGAATGCGGTGACCACTACCAACTGTCACAAATTGAGGATGATTTAAACAAAACAGTTTGGGAATATTACCTGCAGTCCGGGTGAGGTGAGAAGTGGCTCCGGAGTCTATGTACCAGTTGTTGTCAGACTATTGCATGTTGAGACTGCTGAAGGTCTGACCTAACTCAGTGGGTGTCATCTTTGGATGAGGTTCTTTGGCCCAGTCGTGCGTGAGGTGGGCTGCTGCGGTCTTGGACTTCTTAGAAATTTGGAGGCGATGTTAGGCGTATTTTGTATACATTTTTTTAGTCATTTTTAGTTAGTATTTTGCCAATTTCCGTTTAAATAAGTGTAGTGTTAGGATCGTTTTCCTTTCTTTTGAGTCACAGCGGTTCAAAAAGGCAAAATGGCGAAAAGGAGCAAAAAGTAGGCATAAAAGAAGGGTCCCGAGGTAGCAAAAGGTTGAAAATTGGAGATTCGGACGAAGGCAAAGCAGAACTGCGGCGCCCAGCAGCAGGACCGCGGTGCCAAAAGATCAGAGAACCCGCAAGACTTTCGGCACCACGGTGCCATTCTGCAGAACCGCGGTGCTGATGCGGAAAATTCAGAATCCGAAGTAAATTTGGCCAAGGGCAGAAGGGTCCAGAGGGCACGAAATTTGCAACATAATTAAGCCCTAGGTATTATTCTATTGAAGGGGGGTCGGACATTCTATTACAAAAGACAATTGAAGACGACATTCAAGTTTTTTTCCTTTCTTTATTTCAATTCAGTTTATGTTGGATTTTGTATTAGTTCCTGACATGACAATGTTTAGGAGCTAATTACTTTAGTAGGGTTTTCCAATTGAATCTTCTTGAAACTCTTTTATATAGTTAATGCATAGTTATTGATTTCTTTTTCAGCAGATTAAGATCTATTCAATATTATTTTGATTGTTTGATAATTAATTGGTCATTAATTACCATTACTTATATGATTTCGAATCGAGATCCGAGAGGGGAGATTTGAATATGTTGTAGTTGTCTAGACATAGGTTAAAATCGTGAACGAAAGTACCCCGATACTTGTGTAGTTTTTAAGGTTATTGTTCTTAATCCTCCTGTGTGGTAAAATCTATCATAGAAATATAGAAGGTTTCTGCACAAGGTTGAGCTCTCGTATGTCCTAACCGGAATATGATGACAGATTAGTTAACCTGCTATCTTAATAAGAAGAAGAAT
The DNA here is from genome assembly GCA_029844215.1 of Przewalskia tangutica. Lineage (NCBI taxonomy): Eukaryota > Viridiplantae > Streptophyta > Magnoliopsida > Solanales > Solanaceae > Przewalskia > Przewalskia tangutica. Next base: position 3,367,274 of record CM056719.1, read on the forward strand.
CATTAGCATTGCATTAACACGTGAAAGAGTATAATTGAGGAGATTGGAAGTCGTATTTCCACCATAACTGATTTAAACCAAAGCTTACTTAGTTTAACTCTTGCAATTACTCTAGCTAGTAGTGTTAGATAAAAACCCCAAACAAACTATCGTTAGCCAAATAGATAACATAGAGTAGATGTTCGGTAATTGAAAATCAGTCTCTGTGGACGATATTCGATATTACAGACTATATTACTTGTAACGATACGTACACTTGCATGAGCATTTGGAAAATCGCTAACAAGCAGGGCCCAACACACCGTGATGAGAGAACTGGTAGAAGGGTTCTTTGATGCTTGAAGCGGCGTGCGGCTGAGCGGTCTGCGGATCTTTGTGTTGATGATGATTACGCTGTCGCGACCCGCCCACGACCGCGACCTCGCCTGCGCGGCCGCGCCGCGCTTCCCTGCTGCGGTTGAGAGTTTGCTGACGGCGTTGGATCTTGAGGGCGTGTTTCGATAGCTAACGCCTTCTGATTGTGCTCATCCTGCTTAGCACGTCGAGTTTCTTCGAGAAACAACTGCGAGCGATCTTTGTTAAAACTGGGAAGCGGATCTGCCTGTTGAACTATTACGGCTAACGTATCATAGTCACCTTTGGGGAGACCTGCAATCAATTGCAATACCATTTTAGTGTCCGAGACAGGCGTTTCAATGTTGGAGAGTTGATCCGCCAGGAGTTTCAACTGTCTGCAGTACTCAGTCATGTTGGAAAAAATTTCAAGGCGTGTATTGTTAAACTGTTCCTCCATATACACTGCACGAGTGTGCTTGTTATCTTGAAAGATTTCCTCCAAACGGTTCCATAACTTAAGGGTTGTGGCGCCAGATTTCATGATAGTAAGAAGAATATCCTGAGAAATACTATCATTAATCAACTGTTTTGACACCGGCGTCTAGACGACACCAAGTAGACTCATCAACCTCCGGAGGGCGCGGAATTGTGTCATCGATATGATCAAGCACGTTATAGAGACATGCATGGCTTTGATACCATGTAAGATGATATTAATCTCCCTTGGGGAGGCTTTCATTAATATCAAAGTATATATAGAGTACAATGTTCATCCCTTATACAATAGGAGTCCTAAGCCTATACAAAAGAGGAATCCTAGTCTTACCATAATTATATGTACACAATATATGAAAATATTCTAATTATGGATAGAGAATAATATTATCTTTATTTACACGTTTACAGTCATGATTCTTGTTCACAGAACTTAGCGAAAGTAATAGATTTTTCTTTATTTTTTATTTTTCCAGAAGAATAAAAAAAAATATAAAAGCTTGGATCGTGTCCCAAGCTCTGATATCATGTTGTAAACTGATGCTTAGATAAATATTAGGAATTTCATATTGAGAACAAGAAATAGGAAAGAAGAAAAAGAGGTGTAGAGACACTGAATCTGGAGAAGAGAATAGAAATAGAACAACAACATACCCAGTGAAATATTACAATGTGGGGTATGGAGAATGTAGAGTGTATACAGACATTATTTCTATCTTGATAGGTAGAACGACAAACAAACAACAACATACCCAGGGAAATGTAGATATGAAATCAATATCTTTGTATTATTCAATTGTGTAGTTTAAAATGATTAGAGAGCTTGTATATATACATTATCTCATCATGATTTAGTCGACTAACTACATACAACTAACTCTGTTAACTCCTAACTGCTAACAGTTAACTACTAACTGTTTCTAACTAACTGATAACTAATTTAACTAACTTTGAGACATTTACATAATCTGATTTCTTCATCTCATATTAGCAAAAATCAAATCGAACTAAGTATAATACATATCCCTCGGTTTGGTTATTATCGGTTGGTTCAATTTTTTGATTTTAAAAAAACTTAATGATATTTCTCTCTTTTATTTTTTTCGTACGATTAAGGACTTTTTCATTATTTTCCAACTTATAATTTGTTATTATTACTTTATTATTGTGGGAGCTCTAATTTTCTTGGAATATGGAGAAAATATCTTAAGATCAATAAGCTTTAATCAAGTGAATAAAGATTATAAGTTTATAAGAAACAAAATCTTTTTAAGTAAATCTCATAAATATTTCTGTGAATTTATGAGATTAGATTTCATGGATCTCTTTTAGTTAGAAATGAGCTTAAGGTATGAAGTTCATTAGTGTTAAATAGTGGGCTACGTGAGGCCCAGTCCGTGTGGCCCTACCTTATATATTAATTTATGGTAGTTTGTATATTAGTTTATATCTTAATTAGGATTGTAGTATTACCATATTTGTATAGTTAGTCTCCTTATAGAATAGTGATTTAAATGTAAAGTAGGAATAAGATTCTCCTATTGTAACTTGTGTATATATGTTTTTCATCAATAAAAATAATCAAGGGATTATTTCTTTCAATTAGTCTATTAGAGATAAAGAAAATTTAATAAAAAATAAGTAAAATATTTGAACTTACTTATAGAAATTAATATATCTTATATATATATATATAAATTATGTATATAATTTGTTGGTTCGGTTCGATTTTTTCTTCGGTTTGTTTTTCATAAAACCAAAACCAAATAAAATATTATCGATTTTTAAAAATTTAAAACCAAGCAACTATCGATTTATTTGATCGGTTTGCGGTTTGAATCGTTTTCTAACCAAACTGTGAACACCCCCGTGTAGAAGTATTCCTTAATCATTTGGAATTTTCTTTTTGGTTAGTTTCAAGGCTTTCTAAGGTTTTTCCTTTTGTAATAATTTCTTTTTTTCCTTTTTTGTCAATGATAATTTTTAGATTTTTTCCAGCATATTTATAGAAATTGTATCGTTGTAACTTGTAAGATAGAATATGCATCACTATTGTATATGTATAGAAAATGTATCATAAATGTATAAAATGTATCATTGATATATAAAATATGTATCCCTACAGTATGTGTATATAAATCGTATCATTGTTGTATAGAATATGTACCAATATTGTATATGTATAGAAACTGTATCATTGATCTATAGAATATGTATCCCTACAGTATGTGTATATAAATTGTATTATTGTTGTATATAATATGTATTTCTTTAGTATATGTATATAAAATGTATTATTATTATTATATAATTTATGTATAATAAATATAAAATCAACATATACTTACTAATTATACTTACTAATTATACACTTATTAAATCATTATTGTACATATTTTACGATATTTCTTGAATGCTCAATTTCCTAAGTCGTACTACTTTAAGCCTCTCCTTTAGTGTAATTATACTACAAGGAGAGGCTTCAGTTTGTTTGTAATGTTTAATAATATAAGTATGTTTATGACACACAAAAAAAGAGAAATACTAGTTTAATAAAAAGTGAAAAGACAGAAATTCTTGGAAATGAAAGTACAACAACAGTAACATATTCAGTGCAATCCCAAGACGTAGGATCTGAAAATGGTAGAATGTACACGGACCTTATATTTACCTTTATAAATAGATCAACTGTTTCCGAGAGACCCCCAACTCAGGACAAGCAAAAACAAAAACAATCATCAGAGGGGAAATAAATAGAGGACAAAGTAAGAAAGTATGATTTGATTAAATTTGTCTTTAATTTATTTAGCCGTCCAGAAAATAATCATTCGCAAATTTTTCTTTAATTTGTTTTTCTCTCTGTCTTCCCCACTGTGTTAAAGTTTTTTCGTATTTTTACTAAGGTAATTTTACATTTCAAGTAATGACTAAATACTAATAGTCGGTCCAAAAAATAGCCATGTAAGCTAATTTTTACCTTATTCTTATAGTGAGAAAAGTTATCATATGTGAAATTAACCCAAAGAATATCTAGTTTACATAATTACATCAAAATAATAATTACAGAATATATGGAGCATATAAACATATTCTCTATCACACACCCGTAGTTGGAGCGGGAGGAGACCGGACTCTCAGACTAGATCTGAAGTCAAGGAACATCTGTCGAGGAATTCTCTTAGTAAATATATCTATACTGATAGAAATATGGAACATATAACACCCGAACATGACCCATGACAACTTTCTCACGAACAAAATAAATATCCATCTAAATATGTTTGGTACGTTGATGTTGAACCGGGTTATGAGATAAGTAGACAGCAGGTACATTATCACAATAAACTATAGATGTCTTACGTAAGGGACAATGAAGCTCTAGAAGGAGGTTTCTGAGCCAACAAGTTTCGGCAATGACATTCGCAATGCCTCTATATTCTGTTTCTGCACTCGAACGGGAAAGCATAGCTTGTCGTTTTGCAGACCACAAAATGAGGTTATCACCCAAAAATACACAATAGCCGGAAGTAGATCGATGTGTTTCAAGACAACCGCCCCAATCGGCATCCGTATAGGATATCAACCTGGTCGGTGCAGATGGATAAAAATGTAATCCATAGTCAAGATTACCCTTAACATACCGAATGATAGATTTAAGAGCAGTAAAGTGAGGCTCCCTGGGAGCATGCATGAACAAACACACCTGTTGGACAACATAGACAATATCAGACCTAGTGAAGGTAAGATACTGAAGTGCACTAGCGAGACTCCTATAAAGATAAGGATAGCACTGGATCCCCATCATTGGCATTGAGCTTCGACTTTGAGTTGACTGGGGTAGACATGATCTTGTAGTTTGCACATTTTAGCCCTGTAGACAATCTCCTCGACATACTTACGTTGACACAGGAACACCACATTCTCAGATGTGGTCATCCCAAGAAATAACTCAATTTACCAAGTCCATCATGGCAAATTGAAATTTGAGTAATGTAATGATCTTATTTTCAACCCATCAGAGGAGGCAGTCGATACAATATCGTCCACATAGAGCAAAATGTATGCAGTGTCATTACCTCGATGAAAAATAAAAAGTAAATTATCACTTTTACTGCACACGAAACCGATCTGCATAATGTAAGTGGCAAATTGCTCTTATCAAGCCCGATGGGCTTGTTTCAAGCCATAGAGTGACTTTTGAACATGATAGACATGCTGAGGAGCCAAGGGATGCACAAAGCCAGGTGGTTGATGCATCTAATGGTTTCTTTCAAATCACCATGTAAGAATGCATTTTTCACATCAAGTTGTTGAATCCACCAGTTATTCCTCATAGCAATTCTCAAAACAATACGAATGGTGGCTGGTTTAAAAACTGGACTGATGTCTCATCACAATTAATGCCCTCTTGTTTCCCCGTGCTATTTGCCACAAGTTTTGCCTTATGGCGTTCAAGCTCACCAATATCATTGAATTTGTGACGATATAGCCACATAAAACAAATCACATTGAGCCCCTCTAGTTTCAGGACACGATTCCAAGGGTGTTGTATAGTGATCGCATCAAATTCCTCACGTATGGCCGCATTCCAATTTGGGTCAAGCTTGGCTAATTTTAGATTTTTAGGTAAAGGAGAGATAACTTGAGTGGATAGGTTAAAGTGGACTTTTGGCTTGAAAATCCTATGTTAGACATGAGTTTTCATGCAGTGTATAAGAATATAGATCGAATTTTGTGGCATGGGTCGGGCTGCATTTGATCTAGGCTCGAGGAATGGAGAGCAGGCGAGGTAGGAGGTAGTCGACGAGGGTAGTGAGTGGTCGACGGGGTAGTGGGGTGGTCAATGTGGGCAGAGGGCCAGGCGGGGTGGGCTGCTAGTCGTAGGCAGGAAGTGACGCTGATGGGGATGGCGAGGACGACACACTGCCTGTAGGCAGGCAGTGTGGTTGGGCTTGGGCGAAAGTAGAGGAAAGCGTCGGAGGCATGGGTTGGCCCAGACTACTAGTTCCATGTATTACATTTCTAATGAGAAAGAATGTGTCTGAATCGTCAAGGAAGCCATATTCAGTGACTTGGAATTTTCGGACGATTGTGAATGGAAAAATGTGCTCCTCAAATGCGACATGACGAGAGACTACGATTTTATTTGTGGATAAATCATAGCATAATTACCCCTATGATTCGACGGAAAACCCAAAAAAATACAAGGAGTAGTCCTAGGTGTTAATTTGTGAGGAGTCGTGGAGGCGAGATTCGGGTAACATAGATAACCAAAAATCCAAAGGTGACCATAGAAAGGTAATCGACAGAAGAGATTTTTAGTTGAAGTTTTATTTTGAAGAGTATGTGTTGGTAATATATTAAGAATATGCTACCATGTGCAATGCGTAGACCCAAAATAAAATGGGATAGAAGCATGACAAAGCAAAGTACGGATGATAGTGCACAAGATTCTATTGCCTTTACCATTTTGAGGTGAGGTATGGGGGCAATAGAATCAAAACACTATGTCATTGTCCGCACAAAATTTATGAAAGGGGGAATTGTGAAACTCACGACCATTGTCACATTGAAACGTTTTGATGTTCTTCTCAAATTGGGTTTTAACATATGCTTGCAATTCAAGAAAAATGAAGTAAACTTGGGACTTATATTTTAGAGGGTAAACCCAAAGAAAATGAGTGAAATCATCCAAAAGCACCAAATAATATTTGTGACCCAGTTTGCTAGTAATGGGAGATGTCCATAAATCCGCATGAATGATATAAAAAAAGTTATACTTAGTGATGACTTAAAAGGAAGTCGAACATGCTTTCCTAAAGGACAAGATTAGCAGTCGTGGGTAAATTTCCCTTTATTACATTGAATTAAATATTGCAGCTAGAGAGGTTTGTGGGTGGACACTTGCAGCGGAATTGGATGAGAAATGATATAGGTTCCCCACACTATTGCATCTCGTAAGAGTTGTCCCTTACGAAGGTCCTTCACAGAAAAACCAAAAGGGTCAAACTCAATAAATACGGAATTGCCACTAGTAAATTTCCTAACAGAAATTAATTTTTTAATGATATTATGAGCATATAGGACATTTTTTAAGGTAAATGGAGGGTGAGGTGGTGGTTTTTGAGTGGTGTCATATCCTTGAATTAGAATGTGATCGTCATTTCCGACCAATATAAATTGAGGATTGTTCAAATTAAATAGTTGAGGGAGATTACTGGAGTTACGAGTGAGGTGAGATGTGGCACACATATCCAAGTACCAGGCGTCGTCAGGATTTTGTAGATTCATAGTGATTTAGGCCTGACTCAGTTCGGTAGGGGTTATAAAGCTTTACGGGTGATGTTGTTGTTGTTGGGCCGGAGAGAGGTAGGCCTGATATTTTTGGCCCGTGTAGCATGGGCCTGGAGGAGGGCCTAGAATGCTCGGTTGTGGACGTTGACTGGTATGTTGGGTACGGGCATAGGGAAAGGCCTAGTTCCCAAAGTTGTTGGGTACAGTCATGGGCCACAGCATTGGACCGGCTATGTCTGTCTACCGGAATTGGACTTTCCTCCATGCCTTTTTCCTCCACCGCAGCCTTGATTTCCATCGCCTCATCCCCTGTCGCCATATCAACCACCACGTTGATGTTGGTGGTTTGTGTGTTGTGGTAGTCTGGCAGGTGCGGTGGTGGTTGGCGGAACGTCAATCGCCAATGCTTGTTGACTATGCTCGTCTTGTTTGGCTCGTCTAGTCTTCTCCAATAACAATTGTGACCAGACATTATTGAAGCTAGGGAGGGGATCAACTTGTTGGATCATCGTCACAAGTGTATCGTACTCACCATTCGACAAACCATTAATGAGTTGCAAAATCATATTTGTTTCGGAAATCAGATTGCCAACATTAGACAATTAATCTACAACTAATTTTAGTTGTTTACAATAGTCTGACATGTTAACAAAGTTTTCAATACATGCGTTGTTAAATTGTTCCTCCAGATACACGACACGTGTATGTTTGTTGTCTTGAAAGATTTCCTCTAGCATTGTCCATAATTCGTGAGCCGAAGCACATGTCTTCATAATAGTATGAAGTAAATCCTTGGATATGGTGTCATATATCCATTGTTTGACGATTGCATCGAGCCGCTTCAACGTCGGATTATCGACGTCAGGTGGATGGGGGTGGTGGAATCGATGTGATCAAGGACGTTGTAAGCACAAACATATATTTAAAATAATTCAATCCACGATGAGTATTGTCCATCATCTTGATCAAGAACCAAAGGGATAAATTTGATGTTCGTCACGACAAAGGCCGCATGAAATGTGTTAGGAGATGGGAAGATGAGGATGTGTGTCGTTGTGGGTGGAGGAAGAAGAGGCGGTAGAAGCCATGAACATTGGATGTCAGCGATGTGAGAAAAAGAGAAGGGGGCGCCGATTTTAGGGTTAAAGAGGGGTTAGGGTTTGGACTTTGATACCATGTAGAATTGTATAATTCTACTTGTCTGGAGTCTTCTCATTAATACAATATATATTGGTTTTTACAATTACAAACCTAATTGTATGAGAATATCTAGTTTACATAATTACATAAAAATAATAAATGCAGAATATATGGAGAATATAAACATATTCTCTATCATGGTGCACTAAGCTCTCACTATATGCGGGGTTCAGGGAAGGAACGAACCACAATGATCTATTGTACGCTGTCTTAATCTGTATTTTTGCAAGAGATTGTTTTCACAATTCGAACATATGACATTGTACATGATAATAACTTTAACAGTTACGCGGAGTAACCTACTGTTCATGATAGAAGAAATAACATAAAATGAAATAGGAATACTATTTATAACTTTATATCCACTAAAATATTCCCCCCGTGGTGTTATTCTCCATGTTTGTGGAAGAAAGAGAAAAAAGAGAATTCCATCTTAATGAGGTATGCCATACTGTTAGAATAGGGAATTTCATGACAAATTAAAGAAAAAAAATCACGTGCCGACATGAAAACAGTAAGATCCTTCGACCCATTCTAGTTAATATCATCGTACCAAACTTTATATTATAAACACAAAAAAATCAAAAATATAGTACAGTGCCTAATTAACAACTTGTGGCTTCCATATTCTGCTGAGTGCTGACGAGAACTAAACGCATTATTTTTTTTATTCTTTTATTTCATTTTATGTTATTTTATTTTATTCGACAAGATGCACAATTATTCTTAATAGGTGAGAGCGATATGTTTGATTAATTTTGTTAATGATGAAAACTCAGTTGGAAATATTTATTAAACGTGAAATAAAGTTAATTTTATTTAATTATGACTCGAACAATTAGGGCCCCACACGTGAGAAACCTTATTTTCACACACGTACACACGTAATGTCAAAGATCATATTTCTTCAATGGAAGAGATATTGGTACAAATATGAATTGTTTGAGACGTAAGGTAATAGACGGTTATTGGCCAAATGACGTTGGTTCCACGTTGGTAAATGAAGGAAGAAGTGTACAGTGTGTTTAAAGATGAAACAAGTTATCGGGCCGCGGCGCCAACTCTCTGAAGTTTTGGCTCCACGGCACCTCCCTGTAGGGCCGCGACGCCAACTCTCTGAAGTTGGGGCGCCGCGGCGCCTCCTGCGAGCGCGTGGTTGTCAGGAAGGCGGGAGACGAAAAGACATGACTCTTGGGCTGGTTTTGAGGCATTAAACCTCCATTACATTCTAAATGAATTCATTCATTATTTGGCTGAATTAACACTCCATAATCAAGGTCATTACATGGGCAATTGGAAAGTCATCTTCTCAACACTATAAAATGAGGCATTTGACTCATTTGCAAAATACTACACACTTAACACATTCTCTAGACAATTTTCTGAAATTGTTCTTCCTCTCTAGCAATCAAACACTCTAAGATCTTTCTTCCTATAGCGAACTCTTGAGTCTCTTTCGCTCATTAGTTTGGTTGTTGTTTTATCTTGGGAGATAAGTTGTCATTACTCCGTTGAAAGGAATATACGGAGAAATATTATCTTAAAGAAAGATTGATCATCAATCGACTCAGCGAGACAAATTTTCTTATTCACATTGGTTGTTATTGTGACTTTCCCGTTCCTTGTTATTACCAATATATTCAACAAACTCAACCTACTAATAGAGATGGAAGTGGATCCTGGACCCGATCCGGATCCGGTGGATCCATATCCGTTTTATAGGATATGGATCTTCAAAATTTGGGCCAGACGGATCCGGATCGGACCCGATCCGTTTCTGGCGGATCTTGTATTTGTGATCCGTATCCGATTCAAATCCGACCCGTGAATCCATTTTTTTTATTAAATATATCCATAATCTAGAATGTAATTTTATAAGTATTTTCTTAAAATTCTGTCATCACCATTTGCAATTGGAATTACCAATTAAGTTGATTCTTTAGTTTATTTTGATAAATATAATCCTAAAAGTAGGGATCTTTTATTTATTTATTTTGATCTTTCTTTCTATTGACTTTCTCATCCAGTATCTGAAGTTAATTTAATTTATTGAGACTTAAGTTGTTTTTCTTCAACAAAAATGATGTTTAAGCAAATATTATATGTCAAAACATGCATAAATGTAAAGCATAGACCAGCTCTCCCCTTCCCCTTATCTTTTCCAACTTTAGAGAGTGAGTTATAATTTCCAGTTCATTAATTAATAGAGGATACTTACGGGTTACTTTCAGATTCAAACGATTTTTCTTTCATTTCTCCCCGTATAGCGTGAGTTAATTACAATACTGTAAAATTAAATTTCAATTGTTACCTGATAGCAATTTTTTTTACATGTGGATTCAGATCCGATCCGTGTACCCGGTGGATCCGAATTTGGATATGATTTTTATAAACCTGATGGATCCGTATTCGAATCTGGATTCAAATATGAAAAACGGATTTGAATCTAGTAGGATCCGTTGCCATCCCTACCTACTAACTAGCTATGCGAGCGTATAACTTCAAGACCAGCTTTTTATAGGGACTACAACTTTTTAGGCTGGGGAATTAGTTTGATGCAATAAAAGATTAGTGATGCTCTTAGATATTCTGGATAGCACACGCACTATATTGATGTATATATTCACGAGTAATGGCGTTGACCGACAGGCTACCTCGAGTACTTTTTGAAATTTTTATCGTAATTAGGATAAATTATTACAATTGTTGATCTTCAAATTCAATAAGAAATTTCTAGTAAGCGTGAGTCATCAACTCGCGTTGACTATATTCTTGCCCTTTGTGTATACCGCACATGGCTCCTACTGCAGAGAAAAGAAAATAAATGAAAGGTTGTAAATATTTTGTTAAGTAATGATAAGCTTAAAGTCAAATAACTTTTAAGTAATTTTTTTTTTAACAAGTGTACATGAAGATGCCAAAAGAATTTAATATTTGTTATGTATAGATAAAAAGTTAATTTTGACATTATATACACGGTATAATTTTCGATAAAAGTGATTTTCGGATGAACCCCTAGCGCCCAAAACTCAGATTTGAGCTTGAAATGAGTTTAAATGAAATAATATAATTTATGAGAATTCATATAGCGGTCCCAACTTGCATAAGAATAAGTAAATAGTTGTTGTTGATGTTGTTAAGTTGCATTCTTGAAAAGTATAAATAATATTCCTTTATATATCAGTTAAGTTTTAGCTAAGAAGACAAATCTTCCTAAAGTAAGATTCAGGGAGATAATAAGAATCTTATCCAAATTCTTGACATTACATCCTCTATATGAGTTTGACTAATTATATTAGTGTAAATTAGTTTATAATATCATGTTATTTTGATCTATTGTAGTGGGTAACATATCATATTTTTAAGATTTTAAATTGTTAGATATATATATATATGTATATTGAATGTATATTAAATATAAATTTCATATTTTAAGAAGACTTACTTGTAGATAATAATTGAATAACCTAATAGTGTAAAACATTATTTACAGAAGCGGTATATAAAGCTTAAATTCATTATATTATTATATACCACCTTACAATATTCATGCAATTTCACTATTAAGTTGATCAACAAAATCTATCTCCAAGAAAAGTTTCAACCAAAAACACTATATGGATATAAAGTTTTAGCAGTGAAAAGCAGTTTCAACTATCTCTCTCTGAATATAAGCATACTAGATTTGGCAGAATAATTATCGAATTTCTTTGACATCTTTGAAGAGATTTCCATGCAACACCGTCAATATAAAAAAATTATACTGTCAGATTACCGTTGTCTAAAGGATATTAATAGATAAGAATTCTTAAAACGTATGATCTGTAATTTTGGGAACAATACAGATTTACCTGTCACACCATATAACATGTGACATGATGGTGTAAAAACGTGATTAATTATATATAGAGTAGGACAAACAAAATTAAGATTCAGTGATTTCAGCAATCTTATGAGTCACAGTCTCTTATCATTAGCTCAATATAAATAGACATTGACATGTCCAAAATCAATGTCAAATGTGGTGTGCCTCCAAAAAATTGAAACACTCAAACATAAGTTCTTGAAAAAAGAGAGGAAAAAAACTCCATATATAATCAATATGGAGGGTAGTTCATCTTCTTCTAAGGGAAAAAAGGCCATGCAAGAGAAAGAAAATGGCAACAAAGGGAATGATGACATCAAATATCGAGGTGTCCGGAAGCGGACGTGGGGGAAATTCGCGGCGGAGATACGTGACCCTACGAGGCAAGGCGCTCGCCAGTGGCTCGGGACGTTTGACACGGCAGAGGATGCTGCGAGGGCCTATGACAAGGCAGCATTTAACCTAAGGGGACATCTTGCTACCTTGAATTTCCCTAATGAGTATTATTCTAAGCTGAACGATCCACCTTATTATAACTATCGTACTTCATTTAACAATAATTCAAGAAGAGTTTTGGAGAATGGAATTTCATCAATTGGTCAAGATAAAGAAATTATTGAGCTTGAGTATCTTGATGATAGTGTGCTGGAGGAACTTCTTGGAGCAGAAGAGCCAAAGGTGACAAGAAGGGGAGGTTAATATTGTTTTTTTGTTTGTAATTTTAAGTTTAAGTTATGAAGATTTCCAGCATTGCAAACACTTTGCAAAACATATCAGATTGCATTTTTAAGAAGAGAAAGTTGAGGCCTAAGCCATTACAGAGAAAGAATGAAATGTTGCGTACTGAAAAATGAAAACAGTTACTTAGATATTTACATCAGCCTATTTATATCTAATGCTTAAGTCATAATTAACCACTAACTCATTTAACTACAATGGATATTTACACTATGTATTGCACCCTATGGAACTTGTGTGGGCTGTGTTATTTTGTCAACACCCTCCCTCAAGCTAGGAGCTATGAAAACATTTTTCATTCCTAGCTTGGAAATGAGACGACAGTGATGAGTACTCCCAAGTGCCTAGGTGAAAAGTTGTTCACTCGTCGGCATATACGTAGCATGTATTAATCCTTGTTGAATTCATTCTCTAATGAAATGACAATCAATATCAATATGCTTCGTTCTCTCGTGAAAAACAGGATTCGCCGCAATTGTAGAGCTGACTTGCTGTCGGTGTAGACTGCCACAGGTAATTGTATGTGTATACCCAACTCTTCATACAAACCAACAAGCCAAACCACCTCTGGCCCGTCTTGCTAATGTTATATTACGCTGCCGAACTTTTCGACCACGATCACTTCTTCGATTTCCAAGCAATAGGCGTATCGAACAACACCAAAAACCCAGTAGTCGACCTTCTAGTGTTAATGCATGATCCTCAATCTGCATCACAGAAGACTTGAAGTGTGGAACTACTGCTGCTAGATAAGAAAATACCCGATCCTGGTGCTTTCTTCAAATATCTCACCAATCTCATCCCTGCTTCTAAATGCGATGTTTTAGGGTCTTTCATGATCTGACTGAGGCATTGTACAGCAAAAACTATACCAGGCCTCGTGTTTGTGAGGTACAACAACCTTTCAATCAGCCTTCTGTAGACTCCAGGATTCTCCAACAGTGCATCCTTCAGTTGACCATCTTCTGCATTTTTCAACTGATCACCTTCTGCTTTTTCTGTATTAATGTATTGATCATAAACTGCTGTCGTGAGTTTCTGGTTTACCTCCATTGGGGAATTAGCACTCTTTGATCCAGATAGTCCTATGTCGGATATCAACTCTAATGTGTATTTTCGTTGGTGCATAATAATCCCATCTGTGCTCCTGACAAACTCAATTCCAAGGAAGTACCTAAGCTCTCCCAAATCATTAATTTTAAATGCTGCCTGTAGGACCTCCTTAGTGTGTTGAATCAATCATGAATCATTTCCAGTAATAAGCAGATCATCGACATACACAAGTATAACTACTAGTCTCTTCTCTCTTTGTTTAACAAACAAAAAATAGTTCCTATGACTCTGATTGAAGCCTGCCTCCACCAGTGATGTTGAATGTTTAATATTCCACTGTCGAGATGCTTGTTTTAGACCATACAGGGACTTCAATAATCGACACACTTGCTTATGTCCTTTGATATGAAACCCCTCTGGTGGTAGCATGTAGACTTCTTCATACAAATCACCTTGCAAGAATGCATTATATACATCCATTTGGTATATCATCCATTGTTTAGCAGCAGCAATAGCTATGACAGCTTTTACTGTTTTCATCTTGACTACAGGAGAAAATGTCTCCTTGTAGTCAAGTCCCTCTTTTAGGTTATACCCTTTTGCCACTAACCTCGCCTTGAATCTTTCAACTTCCCCTGACGCTGTGTATTTTATTTTATACACCCATTGACATCCTATGGCCTTCTTCCCTTTCGGTAGATCCACCATTTCCTATGTTTTGTTCTCCTCTAATGCTTGGATCTCAGCCTGCATTTATTCTATCCATCGTATGTCAGTTGCTGCCTCTGAATAACTATATGGTTCGATTTCTTTAGAAACTTGGCCTACGAAATCTTGATATTGAGGTGATAAGCCAGTGTAGTTTACTCCATTTTCAATAGAATAGAGACATCTAGTGATGGTTGTTGACACCCAATTTTGACCCATCTTTTAGTCATTTCTTGCAATTTTAAGCATTTTAGGACACCGCATTTTAATCATCATTTTTTGCATTTTTACATAATATTCTATGTTTATTTCTTCACAAAATAGCATTGCATCTTTTATTTTAAATTAAGCATGATGTCTTTGTTAATATTATGTTTCTATTATTATTACACCATCGTTTTATTTTAATAATGTTTGCATCTCTTTGAATAATTAATTGACACTGCATTTTTTCTTTTAATTAGGCATTAAACATTTCTTAAATATTGCATTTCATTATTATAGCGTCGACATTTTTATTTTGATAATCTTATATCTTTTTAAATAATTTTTCTGTTAAATAATTAACCCATTTTGCATTTTTGTCAAACCATCCGATCCGAGGCATAATCGAATCGATCAATCGCGTAAATCGAAACAAAAAATGAAGCCCAATACCCAATAACCAATACTCAATACCCAATACCCACTACCCAAAGCCCAATACCCAAAACTCTAAACCCTAAACCTAATCTCACCCTATAAAATAAACACTCTACCACATTACCCTTTGGGGGGTTTAACTCAGCAGCCCCCTATTATTTGACCAGCAGCAGAAAAGCTACCTAGATTACCCTTCAGCCCTGCTCCTCACTCGTTGTCTCGTCTCTCACCTCTCCATCATTCCTTTATCTAACCTACACCCCATCTCTCCTCACCCGACATTACCCTACTTCAATGGCGTCGTTCGCTACCCTTTCCCTGTCTTCCCGCCGACCCATCTTCAACACGCCCGGTAGCTCAAACCACCAACACCCTACTTCCCGTCATTGTCTACCACCCCAACTCCGGTAAGTCACGCGCTGAGTCCGAACTCCCATCTCACCCCACGCCACCATTCCGTGACGTCGAACACCGTCACCACCTTTTTTTATTTTTGTGTTGTTATTCGAAAATGGCGAAGCTTGAGCTCCGGCGCTATTTGTTTATTATTCGGTTTTGTTGCTATTATATTGTTGTTGTTTGTTGGGTGATTTTGGAATTTTGGTATCTGGCGGAGTTGCTAAACTCGGCGATGTTCGTGGGTTTTATTGCAGGCGTCTGCGTATTTTTCTTGTTGGACTGATTTTGGATTTTTGGTATCTGCCGAGTTCGTAAAACTCCGTGAAGTCCGCCGGTTTATTCGACCCGATGGCTGCTCTCGATTTTTGGGTTGATTTGGCACTATTTTGGTGTCTGGCGACCTTCTAAAAATCCATAAACTTGCCACTGTTATACGCTATTTTTGGCGACCTTGCCTTGTCATGCTGCCTTGTTCGACTCATCGTTCCATGTTATTATCTATATGGTTTTGGTTATTTGTATCTTTTAAACAATTACATGTTATTGACGTTTTCCTTTCATTAAATCGATTCGTGATGATTTTTGAAGATTTTTGCCTTCTTTATCTTATTAAACCGATTGGAAAAGTTCTCTTATTGCAAAAGAACGGTTTCTACACTTGAATATTGGGTACATACTTTGAAAAGATACTACGGTGTTGGCCAGATGAAAAAGTTATCCGTCGATTTTGAGGCCTCATGATTGCAAAGACGGAAAATAAAAATAAATGAAGCTTTACGGGCAATGATGATTTCTTCCACTTACAGGATAACCAGCGTGTGCTTGGCAGGCGAATTCATGTGCCGCTTGTTTAGGCATCTACTTTATATTTTTACATATCCGAGCCCTCCGTGTTTAAAACTATTATTCTTGTTTTGGCGCGGATCAGAAGGTTTTATTTATTTTATTATTTTTAGCAATATTGGCGATGAAGGAATCCGTCGATTTCCAAGGCCTCCTCTGCAAAAAAGCGGATTTATTTATTTTGCTTTACTTATTAATTCTTGTCATTACTTTTAAAATTATTTGTTCTACTATTAATACTTTTACTAAGTGTTTATGCAGTGCAGGAGATTATCTTGTGAGAAGGCCTCAAAGGGGCTAAAAGATATCCGGAGCTTTATTTTTATGTCATATTTAATTTTAAGCTTTTATTATTTTTGTATTGCATTTTATTTTTAAATTATTAAAAATGCTTAGAATAGTTAGAATAAAAAGGGCAATAAATAATTAACCTAGGTTTGAGCGAATAGCAAGTTAGCGGATCTTAGAGTGCCTAACCCCTTCCCTTTAGGATAATAAAGAACCACGACTCGAATCTCACTAATTTATGAGACCATTAAATGGAAGTCAATTGCGGTATTTTTATTGCAATAAACTAAGTGTCCTAATTCACTATAATAATTAGGTGCGACTCGCTAAAATGCATTTAGGAATCAACCATACGTGGCACTCCGTTTCGACTCGGTTTAAATGGTGTGTTCTGGATGGCGACTCATTGAGGATATCGAGTTCTTAATCATAGCAAACCCAGGTTAATTAAATATTGCTCCTTATTTTGCTTTTATATTTGTTGTAAATATTTTATATTGCTTGCTTTTATTTGTAATTAACTATTTTAATTGCTACATTATTTCTTGTTTTCCTTAAGCGGCATTCCGCTCATATTTTCTCCACTCTGGAAAATTCACACTGTCATACACTACACGCGCTGGTGTGCTTCGCGCACCCGCAAATTTCTTTCAAGAACACCCAAAATTTAGGAGAGTTGGCGCTTGCGTGGAGTTAGATCGGTTCGTGTGATCTGCCACGTAGCCTTCTCACTAGAGTCGTCAGCTCGGGAACCTCGCGTCTAATAGGCCAAATCTTAGAAAGCTTAAGATAGAGCTATACCACCCTTTTATATTAGTCATGCATCGTAAACCTTAGGTGGGTTAATCGCGGTATTAACGCCACAATTAGAAATACACCAAACTTGTCGACGGGTTTCACAACCCAACGACCCATTAGCATACTATGTGTAGCGTGATGATGATAGACGGATCAAGCACGGTCATGACACGCCAAAATTGGAAAAAGTGCACGTCGTTTGGTCGCCATTTCCGACAAAATATTGCGGTTTAACGGCTTGGACCTATTTATCATAATCCGCGTATTTGGCGTTTAGGCTCGCCTCACGGCATAAGGAGGTCCCAAGCATATTAGGGCACGCGCTTGATTTGCATGTTTTTGTTTATTATTGTTTGTCGCTAGCAACTCTGTACATATTGTTTAATTCAATAATTACCACTTTTGTGATTAGGGTTCGAGCATTTGCATTTTGCACTTTTGTCATCACATTGCAATCAGGACTTCTATTGCGTAAATCACTCTTGAATAAGCAACTTGGACTTTGTGAAGCATCAACCACCAGTCCGGTCGAACCAATCAGGGGAGTTTTTGACTATATTGTCACACCTTTGCATTTTTATTATTTTTGTTATTTTTCTACTCACATATTTCTCATATTTTTTGTAGGAAGGTCGTCCTGCAAACAATGAGGCGGTCGGAAAAAGAAAAAAAATCATCACAAGAATGAGCGGGAGTTATGTTGACTAATAGAAGTCAGTTTATACCGGATTCAACGAGACATCGCTCTCAATTCTTCTTTACGTTGTATTTTTATTTATATTTGTAAATTCAATTGGTATGTTTAGCGTTAATTACATAGTTCTTTCATATCATGCATTTTTTTCAACATAATTATTCCGAACTACGCGTGTCTGATTCTCACCGTACGGTGTGATACGTAGGCAACCCGTCTAGGGTTCGACACCACCACGTAAAAAAAAAACAAAAAAAAAACAAAAAAAACAAAAAAAAAAAAAGGGGGACATATTTGGTTCACCCATTCATTACATTTATCCAATCACGGATATTCATTATTGCATTTCAATCATTCTAGCACATACATTCATTCATGCATTTCATTCATTCTATCACAGTCAGTCATTTTTTTCATTACATTCTTTTACTTTGCATTAGTCTTATAGTGAACAATAATTTGTTTTATGCTGACTTTATTTTTGCATTTCTTTCATGAATAAATTCTTTTAAATCATACGTTTTATAACACATCTGAACGAACTACGCACACCTGATTCTCGTCAAAGACGAGATACGTAGGCAGCCCTATTCGGGTTCGGTACCATTTATTCAAAAAAATACAAAAAAATATCTTGTTCATAAATACAAAAAATGTTATCCAAAAATACAAAAACATTTTTTTTAGCATCATTGTTTGACTTGGTTGATATCAACACAGTTGGGAGTGTGCATAGGAAAGAACGTGTAATAATCAATATGGGATGACTTCGTGGTAAACCATAGATTCTTTTGGTACCTCTTATTCACCCGTAAATGACATTGCCTTACATGCTTCTAAGATAAGAACGAAACCAACCTTATCGTTTCATGTGCATTGTGTGGTGAGTTTTTAGAATCAGTTCAATTGCATTGCATTGTGATCTAGAACTTGGCCTGAATGTTTGTTGAGGCGAAATCCTGAGTAACACTCGGTGTGGGAAATGATCGTAGGCTTTCTTTGACCCGTTTGAGCCTTTTTCAGCCTACCAAATAACATTATCCGTAGTACACCCTTTTTGAGCCTAAAGCCTATTCTTTTGACAACCGCATATTTACACCTATACCCTTTCTGAGTGCGTACGCACCATCCCTCTCTTGGCCCGACCTCCTTGAGCGCTTTGGAAATTGTGCAAGTGGCTGATGAAATTCTGCGTCGAAGTTTGCAAAGACAAAAGCTGTCAAAGTCCCAAAAGGGAAAAGAAAACACAAATGACGACTTCACAAAAGAAGAAATCAAAAGCCCCCGCATTATAAACAAAAATGAATGAAATGAGAGAATAACTTTGGAAAAAGCGGGCTCCAAACGAAAGATTCAAAAGGAAGTCAGTACAGAAAAACTGGAAAAAAAAAAGGAAAAAGAAAGCAGGTCAGCATTAAAGCACCCAAATGTCGAGCACGGACGTAGTCCAATGCTCGAGGAAGGATTAGTCACTTTTTACTCAAATGATATCCATCCCTTCCCCCAAACCTACATTACAAGCCCGTGACAAGCCCTACATGATCTTATACTGAGGGTTCTCACATTAGTGGATACTTACATGACGGCCAAGCCTATGGTATCACAATTGCATGCATTGAACATCCTTTTGAGTGCGAGCGTACTTCTCTAAACGTCCCAAAATTCAAAATACCGGAATATATGTGAGAAATGGGACTTTCTTTCAGTGAGGGCACTTGAAACGTGAGATTACGTGTAGTTCGAAACCTTGGTTGCAAGCAAGTGTGTCGATACTTCGGTGTCTGAGGTACCATTTGAAACTATAGGAATTACCTAGAAGTCAATCTTGGTTAGACTGGAAGTGAATAACGGAATTCCTAAGCACAATACTAATTGTTGGTGTCAACTGAAGTCATAACGTGATGCTGTCTTTCCACTTTTTAAAAAAAAAATGCATATAAAACAATCATTTTTTGCATCATGAACTACGTCTTGACCTGATTCCCTCGGCGGGATACGTAGGCAGCCACATTGGCTTCGGTCCACATTGTTTGAAAATCCATAAAAATTCTCATTTTTGCATCATGAACTACGTCTTGACCTGATTCCCTCATGAGGATACGTAGGCGGCCTAAGTCGGCTTCGGTCACACCATTAGAAATCTTCCCATTGGCTCGTGTGCGACGGAATGCATTTGATTATTCTGAAAAGAGATATGAGCAATGTCCGTCAGAACTAAGTCTTGCCCACGCACCCCGCGTAACTAAAACTGGGACAATTTTGAGAAATGCATTGTGAAGAGATCATAATAAGGATTCCAAAAGCAATCAGCAATCGCAGCATTCAGCAAGCATTCGGCGATCCGGCAAGCTTGTGCGAGCATTAAGCGTTCACGCGGCATCGGCAAGTCGATGCGAGACTACATCGCAATCGCAACATTGATCAACATTCGCGGCAAGCTGCGTGCGAGCATTCGCGGCGTCCGGCAAGTCGCCTGAGCGCATCGGCCTCGCGGCGTTGACAAACTTTCACAACATTCAACACGCGCGTGCGAGGCGAGACTCAACATTTGCGGCGTCACATCAATACAACCGCCATCACATTTTACAGATAACATTTCTACATGCTATTACATTGCTTATAAATTCATGCGTTGTCATTTTTGGCTTAACAATTATGCACTAACCTTTTCTTTGAAAGTCCGAGCATGCAGCAACAAGAGCCAAAGTTACAAAGTTGGCGAATCAACCACTCATTTCCCAAAACTCACAAATTTTTTTGGCGCGAGTTTCTTCATGTTAGCGAGGCGGAAGAACGCATTGAGCGAGAAAGGGACATCGACGATCGACAATCAAAGTTCAAAATCCACAACTAAGTCTAGCGTGCGCTCGGGCATAAAGTCAAATTTGCAACCAGCGCATCGCGCAACAAAGCTTGCGGGGTATTTATTCTACGGGAGCATCGGCGTACGTCTAGGCAGCGGCGTCGTCGGCGTGCGTCTACGCCGGCGCCCGGCGAGAATACGTCCGAACGCGGCGTCGTCGGCGTCAGCGCAGCAACGCCCGGCGGCGGCACGTCCAGCGGCGGCGTTATCGGCGTATGTCGAGCGGCGACATCGCCGGCGTGCGTCTGCAGCGGCGCCCGGCGGCAATACGTCTGAGCAGCGACATCATCGATGTGCGTCTGCAACGGCGCCCGGCGGCATACGTCCGAACAGCGGCGTTATCGGCGTATGTCGAACGGCGACATCGCCGGCGTGCGTCTGCGGCGACGCCGGCGGCAATACGTCCCAGCAACGGCGTCGTCGGCGTGCGTCTGCAACGGCGCCCGGCGGCACGCGTCGGACAACGGCGTGATCGGCATTATGTCTATGCAACGGCGCCAGCGGCGTGCGTCGAACGCGGCGCCCGGCGCAATCGTCTGGCGGCGGCGTCGTCGGCGTGCGTCTGCAGCGCCGGCGGCGGCACGTCGGACAACGGCGTGATCGGCGTTATGTCTATCGCAACGGCGCGCCCGGCGTGCGTCGAACAGCGGCGTCATCGGCGTGCGTCATCTGGCGCCCGGCGGCGTGCGTCTGCGGCGCCCGGCGGCGTGCGTCTGCAGCAGCGCCCGGCGTCGGCGTCTATGCAACGACGCCATCTCGTATGGCTTTATGCAGCGGCCGTCAATGTTTCGTCATCTGGCGGCGAGCATCTGCGCCGCGTTTACGCCAGCGACGCCATATCATGTAAAGCCTATCTGGCGGCCGTTTATGCTTATGCATCTGGCAGCGAACATCTGCGTCAGCGTCTATGCGATGGCGCCGTCAGCGTCTACAAACACCGTACCTTTTCGGGACCCATCACTGCGACCCGGTGTCGATTATAATTCGACCTTTGGAACAAAAATTTTGAATTTGCGTCGGCATTGTCTTTAATTTTGCGGCATCACGGCCCGGTGTCGTCGTGATTCGACAGGACAATTTGAATGGACGTCTGCTGCGTAATTCTCTGGCATCGCGACAACCGATGTCATCTAGCATCGCGGCAACCCGATATCATCATAATTGACCGACGGGACAAAATTTTGAATCTGCGTCAGTTTTTGTCCACTCTTTTTCTTGATCTTTGTTTTAATTCTGACAACGGGAACAAAATTGGCTACAAGTCAACGTCTTTGTCCGAAAACTCTTTCATCATCTTGGTCAAAGAGGACAAAGCTGTGACACCCAATTTTGACCCATCTTTTAGTCATTTCTTGCAATTTTAAGCATTTTAGGACCCCGCATTTTAATCATCATTTTTGCATTTTTACATAATATTCTACGTTTATTTCTTCACAAAATAGCATTGCATCTTTTATTTTAAATTAAGCATGATGTCTTTGTTAATATTATGTTTCTATTATTATTACACCATCGTTTTATTTTAATAATGTTTGCATCTCTTTGAATAATTAATTGACACTGCATTTTTCTTTTAATTAGGCATTAAACATTTCTTAAATATTGCATTTTATTATTATAGCGTCGACATTTTTATTTTGATAATCTTATATCTTTTTAAATAATTTTTCTGTTAAATAATTAACCCATTTTGCATTTTGTCAAACCAGTCGATCCGAGGCATAATCAATCAGTCGATCCGCGAATCGAAACCAAAAATGAAGCCCAATACCCAATAACGATACTCAATACCCAATACCCACTACCCAAAGCCCAATACCCAAAACTCTAAACCCTAAACCTAATCTCACCCTATAAAATAAACACTCTACCACATTACCGCTTCGGGGTTTAACTCAGCGACCCTATTATTTGACAAGCGTAGAAAAGCTACCCTAGATTACCGCCCGGTAGCCCGCTCCTCACTCGTTGTCTCGTCTCTCTGCCTCTCCATCATTCCTTTATCTAACCCTACACCCCATCTCTCCTCACCCGACATTACCTACTTCAACAAAGTCGTTCGCTACCCTTTCCACTGTCTTCCCGCCGACCATCTTGACACCTTCAGCTCGAACCACAGCGCCTACTTCCGTCATTGTCTACCACCAACTCGTGAAGTGGCCGCTGAGTCCGAACTCCTGTCTCACCCCACGCCACCATTTCCGTGACGTCGAACACCCGTCACCACCTTTTTATTTTGTGTTGTTATTCGAAAATGGCGAAGCTTGAGCTCCGCTATTTGTTTATTATTCGGTTTTGTTGCTATTATATTGTTGTTGTTTGTTGGACTTATTTTTGGAGTTTTGGTATCTGGCGGAGTTTGCTAAACTCCGCGATGTTCGTGGGTTTTATTGCAGGCGTCTGCGTATTTTCTTGTTGGGTGATTTTGGATTTTTGGTATCTGCCGGAGTTCGTAAAACTCGTGAAGTCCGCGGTTTTATTCGACCCGATGCTGCTCGGTTTTTGGGTTGATTTGGCACTATTTTGGTGTATGCGGACCGACCTTCTAAAAATCCATAAACTTGCATCTTATTTCTGCTATTTTTGGCGACCTTGCCTTGGTCCGCCACTGCCTTGTTCGGCTCACTGTTCCATGTTATTATCTATATGGTTTTGGTTATTTGTATCTTTTCCGACAATTACATGTTATTGACGTTTTCACTGTTCGTCTGATTCGTGACTGATTTTTGAAGATTTTTGCCTTCTTTATCTTATTAAACCGATTGGAAAAGTTCTCTTATTGCAAAAGAACGGATTTCTACACTTGAATATTGGGTACATACTTTGAAAAGATACTACACAGTGTTGGCCGATGAAAAAGTTATCCGTCGATTTTTGAGGCCTCCACAGTTGCAAAGACGGAAAATAAAAATAAATGAAGCTTTCTGGGCAATGATGATTTCTTCCACTTACACCGGATAACCAGCATGTGCTTGGCGAATTCGCACCGCACTTGTTTAGGTATCTACTTTATATTTTTACATATCTGAGCCATCCGTGTTTAAAACTATTACTGTTTTGGCGCGGATCCGAAGGTTTTATTTATTTTATTATTTTTAGCAATATTGGCCGATGAAGGAATCCCCGTCTGATTTCCAAGGCCTCCTCTGTGCAAAAGACGGATTTATTTATTTTGCTTTACTTATTAATTCTTGTCATTACTTTTAAAATTATTTGTTCTACTATTAATACTTTTACTAAGTGTTTATGCAGGTACCCGGAGATTATCTTGCGCAGAAGGCCTCAAAAGGGGCTAAAAGATATCCCGGAGCTTTATTTTTATGTCATATTTAATTTTAAGCTTTTATTATTTTTTGTATTGCATTTTATTTTTAAATTATTAAAAATGCTTAGAATAGTTAGAATAAAAAGGGCAATAAATAATTAACCTAGGTTTGAACGAATAACCGCAAGTTAGCGGATCTTAGAGGGTGCCTAACCCCTTCCCTTTAGGATAATAAAGAACCCTGACTCAGAATCTCACTAATTTCGCAGACCATTAAATGGAAGTCAATTGCAGTATTTTTATTGCAATAAACTAAGTGTCCTAATTCACTATAATAATTAGGTGGCGACTCCTTAAAATGCATTTAGGAATCAACCATACGTGGCACTCCCGTTTCGACTCCGGTTTAAATGGTGTGTTACAATGGTTTGTGACATAATCATTATGCCAAATAGGTGGCTTACTTGTCCTATTTGATTTTACGATCTCAACATTCGTTCTTGATTGATTCCACGAGATTTTCTTTGGTCACTGCGCGTATGTTACATCTGAATCTGAGTTTTGCAGAGTTTGCTCATTCCCAGCTTCAGTTTGCTCATTCCCAGCTTCATCCACAGAGCTAATATTGTCATTTCTTTGACTATACGACATTATTAGATCCTCAAAGCAAAAATGTTCCTGTGATGTCATGAAACCAGGTCTGCCTTCAGTAGCATTCTTGAAAGGAAAAATTGATTCCATAAACACCACATCTCTACTCATGAAGATTACCCTATTTTTCATATCATACAACTTGTAGCCCTTTTGTGAAGTGCCATACCCCGTAGCATTGCTCTCACAGCTCTTGAGCTAAGTTTATCTGATTTGGGCAACATGGTTGCAAAACATATACATCCTATCACTCTCAATTGAGTGAGTGAAGGTGGACTCTTGTATAGCATCTCATAGGGGAACTTATTTTTCAGAACAGTAGCAGGTATCCTGTTGATGATATAAGCTGCATTCTCGATACAAAAACCCCAAAACTTGTATGGCATATTGGCTTGAATCTTGATAGCTCTGGCTGTCTCCAACAAGTGCCTATGTTTTCTTTCCACAACACCATTTTATTGAGGTGTGTATGGACAGGAGCTCTCATGCACAACACCATGTACCTAAAACAAATGTTTACAGTTAGCATTAAAGAATTTTGTACCATTGTCTGATCTTACTCCTTTTATTTTCACATCAAATTGAGTTTCTATTTCTGTGAAGAAATATTTCAGCACTGTGGCAACATCTGATTTCAATCTCAATAGAAATATCCAAGTCCATCTTGAACAATCATCCACAATGGTTAGAAAATATCTCATTCCATTAAAAGTTTCAACTTTGTAGGGACCCCATACATCCATATGCAACAAATGGAATGGTTCTAACTTCCTGCTAACACTGATAGGAAAAGGAATTCGAACATGTCTAGCTAATGGACAGATCTCACAATTATTCAATGTAAAAGTATCATCACTACTAAAACATGGTATTTTCTTTAGTACTCTCATAGGCACATAACACATCCTTAGATGCCAAGTGACTGCATCTACAGGCTGTGAAGTTGTCATTGCCCTAATCATCTCTTCTTTATTCTCGACTGACAACACGTACAATCCCCCTTCTTCATTATCAATCGCTCTCACCTTCCCAGATAAGAGATCCTGAAACACACAATATTCAGGAAAGAATGTAACACTGCAATGTAAATCCTTTGTTACTTTAAAAACAGACATAAGGTTGAACTTGAATGTAGGTATGCATAAGACACTCTTAAGCACATCACCTTCTCCTAAGTGATAGTCTCCAACATGTGTGATACTAGTTGATTCACCTGTTGACATTTGCACTTTCCCTGCATTTCCTATTAGATGTTTAATCCTTAGCAACTTTTGATTATTAATCATGTGGTTTGTAGTACCAGTATCCACAATCCACTTGATAATACCTGCCATATTTGCAGCTGCTGCACTAGCATTCCCTGCACTAGTATTCCCTGCAACTTCATCACTGTCCAGCATCTTCAACAACTTTTGTTGATGTTGTGGTGTGAGGTTTTTGAGTATTTTAAAGGCCTTCTGATTCCCTCCATAGTCTCGTTGAGCATAGAGAACAGAGTTCATGTCGTTCCCTTGTCCGGTATCTCCAAAGTGTGGATCATCTCCAACTACATCATTAGCCTTCCTCGATTTCCCTTTAAAATCTTCAGGATATCCATGTAACTGGTAACAATCATCTTCCACATGGCTAGTTTTATGACAATAGCTGCACTTCATGAGCTTGAAGCAATCCAACTTCACATGTCCCTTAACATGACAATAATCACATATTACATTTGGATTGTAAGACTTTCTCAGCTTCTGTGGTGCACCAGATCCATTCCCATTCCTGTTATTGAAACCACTTCCACTCCTGTTACTTGCCGTAAAAATAGCATTAGGTTCTATTAAATCCTGCATCAATATATGACTCTCTTCCTGGTTAATCATAGCATAGACCTGATTTATGCTAGGAACCTGTTGCATCATCAACACTTGACTCTTTGCCTGATTGTAGGTGTCACTCAGTCCCATTAAGAACTGAAGTAGCCTTTGATGTTGCATATGATCCACAAACTCCTTTGATTTATCACAGCAAGTAGGCAGCGGAATGATCGAGTCATACTCATCCCATAGATCCTTCAGTTTCGAGTAATACATTGATATCGATACGGTTCCTTGTCTTTGCGAAACTATCTCTTTATGCAATTGGAATGCCCTTGAACTATTGATTTTATCAAATCTCTCTTTCAAATCATTCCAAATCGTGTAGGAATCAGAATTATACAACATTCCAGTGAGCAAATTCTTGCTCACATTCCCCATCAACCACGAGACGACTATGACATTACATCTTTCCCATAATCCAGCCAGCGATCCAATATATGAATCCATCTTCACTGTGCCATCTATAAAATCTATCTTGTTCTTTCCTAATAAGGCTAATTTCATAGCCCTACTCCACAAGGTATAATTGTCCATACCTGTTAAAATCACTCCGACGGATAACGATCCTGGCGCATCCGAGGAGAATAAGTAAAGTGGATGATTGTGGTCGATTGTAACCGAAGTTGCTGCTGTATCTTCCACTATTCCCATTCTTACTGCGATTTACTGGTTGCGATTTGCGATTCCTCCATTGTTCAACTCCTTCAGCTTCGATTTCTCCTCTGCAATTTCTCCTTCAATCACCGATTCCTTCAATTTCTCCTCAGCAATTCCTCCTTTAATCACCGATATCTTCACTGCATGTTCGATTTCGACATGCAATCATTTGATCTCGACAATCGCCTTCAATTTTATCTCCTTAGTTCTTCGATCTCGATTTCTCCTCAATATCCTCGATTTCTCCTTCTTCTCGATCTCCCTGTTTTCTCCTCGATCCTCAACTTTGTGACGGCTCTGATACCATGAAGATTTCGAGCATTGCAAACACTTTGCAAAACATATCGGATTGCATTTCTAAGAAGAGAAAGTTGAGGCCTAAGCCATTACAGAGAGAGAATGAAATGTTGCGTACTGAAAAATGAAAACAGTTACTTAGATATTTACATCAGCCTATTTATATCTAATGCTTAAGTCATAATTAACCACTAACTAACTCACTTAACTACAATGAGTATTTACACTATGTATTGCACCCTATGGAACTTGTGTGGGCCGTGTTATTTTGTCAACAAGTTACATTTCTATTTTCCCCACATCTTTTTTTCCTTCTTTCTACTTCTTCTTCTATAATCATTCGGTATTCAGAACTTAATTTGTGTAATGTTGATATAAGACAAGTTTAAAAAGAAGAATATGGTCGACATAAATTTATATAATCAACCTTAACTTGTTCAGAATGAGAAATATAGTTGTTGTTGTATTCGTTATTCAGAACTCATGGCCTCTGCTAATTTAGATCCACCCCGGTAGGATTCATAAAAGAGGGAATTGGTCCCTACTAGAAGTTAATTTATTCATGGGTTGAACCTGAGAACTCTAAATTAATGATGGAGGGATTTATTATGGGTTGAACCTGAGAACTCTAAATTATGAAAGAAAATGCAATATTATTACTAATAAGACAAACAAAGAGCGACTCCCGACAACAAATATCTTGGCTCTCTCATCGATGAAGAGCATAGAGAAATGTAATACTTGGTGTGAGTCGCACAATCCCGTAAATCATTGAGTCTTTGAATACAAGTTACGCCCGAAATCATTAGGCTGAAGGCTCGTTTGCTTGAGTGTTATACACATCGCATCGCAAAAAAAAACGACCAGAAAGAAAGGTGATAAGATAAAAACGATATAATCATGCAAAAGCAAAAGCAATTAGGAAAATAAAGAAACTGACACTAAACAATTAGTACGATCCAGGTTATGAATAACAAATTTAATATGTCACATTTTATGTGCCACTATGATCATTTAATTGTGGATCAAGTGTATGTTTGGTGGAAAATTACAATAAAATCTTCATTCATATTACATTGGGTATGTAATGCTTTTGAGGAGATGATCCATAAAATACACATAGCATCATCAGATGATACAAGTTTTGGATAAAAATTTAACATATATTAAAATGCCTTGTCAATAATCCTTTACTTTACAACATCTAAAATTTCTCGAACAATATAATATCTCACACCGGTATATGTTTCTTCAAGCCTTCCCCCTCTTATTAAGACTACAAAATATTCTTGTAAATTATGGTCAATATCAAGTACATAAACAATAATTTTAAATCCAATGGTTAATGATAACTATTAGCGAATATTCTTCAAATATTCATAGTCTATATTGTATTTATTAATATCATGTATTTAAGGTAACTTAGGATTCTTACTGTATTAGGAATCACCTTTTTTACAATTATATATATTGAGATTAATGAAAAAAATCCCCAAGGAAAATTATTTCACATTCTTACATGGTATAAATAGCCTAACCTCCCTAAAACCTAGAAATTCTTCTTTAATCCCCCCCCCCCCCCTCAGCAGTGGCAATTTATTTTTCTGAATTTCTAACCCTGTGGATATCATGTCTCCTCCTACCTCCCCTAAATCCACTGGTTCTACCTCCGAATTAATTAACACCCTTCCATCCTCAAAGTCTTCTTTTCATCCGGCATTTGCTGTCACCAATATCAAGAATTTTGTCTCTATAATTCTTGATCAAGAAGAATGCCAATACTCTATGTGGGTGGAACTGTTTTATATCCATGCCTGCGCGTTTAACGTGCTCGACCACATTGATGATTCAATCCCTCGCCCCTCTGAGATTGATGACTCGACATGGCGTCGTCTTGACGACATTGTTAAACAATGGATCTATGGTACCTCTCCAAAGACTTGATGTGTACTATCCTGAAAACTGGTGCTTCGGCACGCGAACTTTGGGTACGCTTGGAAGACATATTTCAGGATAATAAAAATATTCGGGCGGCTTATTTAGAGGAGCAGTTCAACAACACTCGCCTTGAGAATTTTAACAACATGTCTGACTATTGCAAACAACTGAAACTTGTCGTCGACCAACTCTCTCATGTTGGGACAACGGTTTCTGTGACTAAAATGGTACTACAACCCGTTGCAGGATTACCAAAAGGAGAATATGATACTCTTGCAACAATGATTCAACAGGCTGATCCACTTCCAACTTTCAACAAGGCGCGTTCACAATTGTTGTTGGAAGAAACACGACGTACTAAACAAGATGAGCACAATAAAAAATCATTAGTCGTTAAAAACTTGCAGTCGCCGACCATCACCACTGCTCCACCACCGCCGGACAACCAGCAGCAGCAGAGCCGCGGTGGAGGCAGAGGCAACAGAGGTCGCGGACAAGGAATTAAGGTGAAGGGTCGCGACAAAAGCAAGGCCTGGCAAGCGGCGGAAGCGATGTCGCGACAGCAACAATTCCAGCGATGTCGCGGCGGCAGTTCGATGCGCAGCGGTTGTTCCATGCAAACTAGGCCTCACTTGCTTGCCCATTCCCGACAGCAGGGGCCCAGTTTCGGTATCAGTTGGGGCCCAATATTCTCGGTCCATCACCAACAGGCCCATCTCCTCAACAGTCTCATCTGATGTCGGCCCAACAGTTTCCTTTAGCCCAGCAGATGCAACCCACTGATTTGGGCCAAGCTTTCAACACTCTCACTCTGCAACCGCCCGACAATAATTGGTATATGGACTCCGGAGCCACATCACACCTGACCAACTCTTCAGGTAATTTTTTCCAACTGCTTCGGTTAAAGTATCCTCAATACACTACTGTTGGCAATGGTTACCGCATTCCAATTGCAGGTTATGGCAATACACACATTAAAAATCCTCATCCACCCTTCTCACTTAACCATGTCCTCTACGCCCTTCAAATTGTTAAAAAATTGATATATGTTAGGAAATTCACTCGTAATAATTGGGTGTCTGTAGATTTTGACCCTTTTGGTTTCTCTGCAAAAGATCTCAATACGGGGAGAATTCTTACGCGATGCAATAGTGTGGGAGACCTCTACCCTTTCACAAACTCTTACGTTGTCAGAAGTCAACAACCAGTCTCCCTTGCTGCATTGTCTCCGTCCACCTGGCACAATAGGCTCGGACATCCAGGAGATCATGTTTTTTCTTTTCTTAGAAATAATCAGCGTATTAAATGTAATAATGGGAAACTTTCCCAAAACTGTTTTCTTGCCCGCTTGGCAAGCATACTCGTCTTCCTTTTCTGTCTTTCAATGAGTATTACAGTTTCACCATTTGACGTTGTTCATGCTGACTTATGGACCTCTCATGTTGTTAGCTCTCTTGGTCACAAATTCTATCTTATTTTATTAGATGATTTTTCACATTTTGTATGAATTTATCCACTCAAATTCAAATCTGAGGTTTTTACTAAATTTTTTGAGTTTCACAGATTTATTAAAACCCAGTTTGAAAAATCAATAAAATCTTTTCAATGTGATAACAGACGTGAATTTAATAATTCGGCTCTCCATAAATTTTGCTCCCAACAAGGCATGGTGTTCCGATTCTCTTGTCCTCACACCTCCCCTCAAAATGATAAAGCTGAACGAATTATTCGCACTGTTAATAACAGGGTCCGTACTCTCCTATTTCATGCATGTCTGCCATCATCTTTCTGGGTCTATACTGTCAAAATGGTAGAATACCTCCTAAATATTTTACCTACTAGCACCCTACAAAACAAGACCCCCACATACATTCTATATCGTAGGACTCCATCTTATGACCACCTACGGATCTTCAGTTGTCTGTGTTATCCCAATCATACCTCCACCACCCCTCATAAGTTGGCTCCTCGAACTACACCACGTGTATTCCTCAGTTTTCTGCCCAACCATAGGGGTTATCTGTGATATGACTTGTCCACTCGTTAGATTCATATTTCTCGTCACGTCACGTTCAACGAGACAATATTTCCATTTTCGAACCCTCAAAAATACCGAAAACCTCACTACTCATTTCTTGATGAACCAGTCATATCTCCCAGCATTCTAAGTCAGCTCACTCATATCTCGCCTTCAGCGTCGCGACCTCTAAGAGATATAAAACGCAGCTCCAGTCTTCCAGTGAGCAAGTTGATTTTTCACCATCGTCAGTCCTCTGACGGAAAATCATCCATTTTCCCTATCTCCAGCTGTCTCGGACCCTACTACTCAACCAATGCAGCCACCCACTGTACTCAGTCACCAAATGGAAACTCGTGCCAAACACGGAATTTTCAAACCCAAAGTTCAGTTTAACCTATCCGTTCAAACCATTTCTCCACTTCCAAAGAACCCCAAATTG
Organism: Przewalskia tangutica; assembly: GCA_029844215.1. Taxonomy (NCBI): domain Eukaryota; kingdom Viridiplantae; phylum Streptophyta; class Magnoliopsida; order Solanales; family Solanaceae; genus Przewalskia; species Przewalskia tangutica. The sequence goes on from CM056719.1 coordinate 3,399,622, forward strand.
GCTAAACTTGACCCTAATTGGAATACGATCATATCTGAGGAATATAATACTTTAACTAAGCAGCATACTTGAGATCTAGTACCTAGACCAGAGGGGGTGAATATGATCAGATGCTTATGACTTTTTTGTCACAAATTCAGAGACAGTGGTGTTTTAGAACGCTACAAGGCTAGACTTGTGGAAAATGGTACTAATCAGCAGAAGGACATTGACTGTGGTGATACTTTTAGCCCGGTTGTTAAACCGGCGACGATTCGTACTGTTCTTAGTATTATTATGGGTAAAAAGTGGCCGATTCATCAGTTGGATGTCAAGAACGCATTTCTTCATGGGGATTTGAAAGAAACTGTGTACATGCATCAGTCACCTGGTTTTGTTCATCCTGTCGTTCCCCAATATGTCTGTAGTCTCAGGAAGTCACTCTATGGTCTAAAATAGGCACCTCGTGTTTGGTATGACCGTTTTGTCAGGTATATTATGCAACTTGGGTTTATTTGCAGCAGGTGTGACACCTCTCTGTTCATTTTTCATCATGGTAGTGACATTGCTTACTTGTTATTATATGTTGATGAAATTGTTCTCACTGTCTCATCTGACAAATTGAAAAATGACATTATTGCTCTTCTCAAAATTGAATTAGCTATGACTGATTTGGGAAAGATGAGTTATTTCTTGGGTATATCAGTTACTAGATCTGCAGATACTATGTTCCTGAGTCAGCGTAAGTATGCAGAAGAAATTGTGTTCAGAGCTAAGATGTCGAATCTCGCGCCGTGTCTACCCTCGCTGATTCAAATTCAAGCTCGATCTCGAGGTGATCCAGTGTCTGATCCTACTCTCTATCGAAGTCTTGCAGGTGCTCTTCAGTACCTCACATTTACCAGGCCCGACTTTGCATATGACGTTCAACAGGTGTGTATGTTCATGCATGCCCCGAGGGAACCCATTTTACTTCTCTTAAGCGTATTATCAAATAAATTAAGGGCACTCCTGACTATGGGTTGCATCTGTACTCCTCCGCTCCGAACAGGTTGCTCTCTTACACAGATTGGGCAGGGTGCCCGGACATGCGACGCTCTACTTCAGGCTATTATGTGTTTTTAGGGGATAATCTTATCTCTTGGTCTGCCAAGCGACAAGCCACGTTATCCCGCTCCAGTGCCGAAACAGAGTATAGGGGTGTTGATAATCTAGTTGCTGAGATCTGTTGGCTCCGGAATCTTCTCTTGGAGCTCAGTTGTCCATTTCGTAAGACATCTATAGTCTATTGTGATAACATATCTGCTATTTATATGTCTCATAAACCGGTCCAGCATCAGCGGACCAAACATATTGAGATGGATATCCATTTTGTCCGTGAGAAGGTCGCAAGTGGTCTAGTCAAAATTCTACATGTAGGATGCACAAAAGGTTAAAATCGGACCGGACCGGATCGGACCGAAGACCAAAAACCCAGATCACTAGGACCGAAGACCGGACCGAATTTCTCGATCCGATCCAGGTCATTTTCTGTCCGGTCCGGTTTATTGGATCGACTTGCCCCCACCACCCTACCCAACAAATTTCTACCACCCCGGACGTATTGACATATCAAATATAGGTTGTAAATTGATCAAACTTTATATGGCCATAACTTTGCGCTCGGACGTCCGTTTTACCTTTTTTTTTATTTCGCGTATTTTTTCGATATGGGGGTGCCAGCCCGGACGTATTGACATATTAAATATAGTTTGTAAATTGATCAAACTTTATATGGTCATAACTTTGCGCTAAACCGTCTGTTTTACCCGTATTTTTTTTTTAATTTCGATTCAGCCGATTTCTCCAAAAACGTCTATCTTGCCCCTCAATTTCACTTTTTCCCCAAATCGTTACTTTTTCCCCTTTTCAAATCTAAATATCTCGCGATATACAATAGATTTCAACGTACAAATTTCGTGGTAATGTGTCCGAGAATGTCAATTTCAGTATTGGAAATTCAATTTAAAAAAAAAAAAAACCGAACCCTGGAACCCGACCCGGAAGTATATATATTATATATTAGAAATTTAGAAAATTAGGAATTATATATATTAGGAATTATATAATTCAATATATATTAGAAATTATATATATTATATATATTAGGAATTATATAATTCAATATATATTAGAAATTATATATATTATATATATTAGGAATTATATAATTCAGTATATATTAGGAATTATATATATTATATATATTATAAAAAAAATTAAAATTTGGTCCGACTGACCGAACTCAGACCGACAACCAAAACTCGGATCACTAGGACCAAGACCGATCGAATTTCTGGCCCAGGCCCAATTTATCTGGCCCGACCGACTTTTGTGCAAATTTCATCTACATGTACCCTCCTCCTATCGGTATGCGACATCTTCACAAAGCGGACTACCTGCATAACTGCTCACGCACTTCGATCCAAAGATGAGCATTCTACTCCTCCCGCCGCTCGAGGGGTATTAGTGAATATTCTTCAAATATTTATAGTATATATTATATTTATTAATATCATATATTTAAGATAACTTATGATTCTTACTGTATTAAAAATCACTTTTATACAATTATATATATTATGATTAATAAAAGAAATTCCAAGAAAAATTATTCCACATTCTTACGACAACCTTACATAAGGTAGAGTTTCATAAAAAAAAATTGTGGTGATAAGAGGGGGACATAATGTTTGAGTCTTGATGAGGCAATGATTGGTTGAAGGAAATATTTCAATGATAACAATTGCAAATCGCATAGGAAGCAAGCATGTTAATGGAATGAGTTTCAATTTTATCTGTGGCAACTTTTGAAGATATGTGCAGCAAGTGAGATTTCTGTGAGGACACTCGATGAGCGATGTGTACGGCGAGAACTTAGCTCGCTTTCAACCTCGTTTGGCGAGCTCTTTCTGGCGACGGGCAATAATTTCTTAAGTCCAAATTCATTTCGGACTCATTATTTCATCTGGGCTTTTTTTTTCTACACCTATAAATAGTTCATAAGACAAGGTTTTTAGAGAATTTTGGGATAACTTGTCACCCTGAATTCAAAACCTTTGATATAGAGAGAGCTTGGAGTCGTCGTGCAGATCAAAATTGATTGAGTTTTATGTCTTCTTCTTCATATATTCGTTTTTATATTTTCTTTGATGATTTGTTATATTTTCTCCATATATCTACGTGGGGTTAAACTTCTCGTTCTAAGATTGTGGTTCTTTCATGAACGATGCTATTTGAATATTGATTTCAATTAATTAGCTCATCGTATTAGTTTATTTATTTAATCCTAAGCTTAATTATTTGATTGTTTCATCACCAATCGAATACTATTTACGAATCTTAGCTTGAACTCAAGAGAGGAATGCTAGGATAGCGATAGGGTTAAATAGAGCAGGATCTCAACCCTTGACAGCAGGGAACAAATTTGCATCTAGGATAAAGATATACCTAGTTTGTCCTTCTTGGTTGATATACAAGAAATGTTAATGCATTTGTGTTAAGGTTCATGACCATAGAGATATAGATGTGAAAGTCATATAAATAGGAGGCTAGAGGACTCGAGAGATTCGTAGTCGTAATATCAACTATGTCAATCATTAAACTAGATAAATTAAGAAGTTGAATCAATTGAAGAATATAACATGATTGTTAGATAGCTCATAGTCCTAGATCAATTTCATCTCATTGATAATATAAAATTTGTTCTTTCTTGGTTGAAGTTCATTATTTATTTTCTTTTACTTTTAGATAGTTTATAATTAAAACGTTTCGTATCTCATCTGTTGTTTAGATAATTAGGATCGTTTTATTTAGTAAATAGTTAATCACAAATTTTTGTGGGATCGTTTAGATAATTAGGATCGTATTATTTGTACGATCATGTATACTTGCGTGTGCGTTTGGGAGCAACAAATTTTTGGCGTCGTTGCCGGAAACTTAAAAAATTAACCGTGTTTCTAGATTAGACTTTTACTTTTATCTTTACAAGTTTTTGTATATATTTTTCTTTTTATAATTATTTGAATTTTTCTCTTAGTGTGTTTCAAGTTTTCTCAACATGACATATGGGGATGAAATATACAGAGGTAAGGTTATCGATGAAGACACTTGGTTGACAGAAGATTTTTATGACCCATATTTTTTATCTTGTCGTGACTTGACATCTTGAAAGTCTGAATTTGAATATGGAGTAAGGGTTGGTATTGTGACGAATATTATCGAATATGGAAATATGTGAAACGACGTTGTTTACTAACAACATTGGTGAATGATTGGTCTAAGGAGAAAGTTGATCTTGCAAAATAATTTAACATGTTTGGCTTGGATGTGCACAACTTGGATGAAGATTTGAGTGCAAAGGTTGACGCGTGCAATGACCAACAATTTAATGATGAATTGTGTGAAGCTGAAAAAAACCTTCTAGGCCAAATTGAGGAGCTTAAACAAGAATACCAATCATTAGACCATGTTTTTCTTGATGGTGGCAATGTTGAGAAGAGTGCTCTAGAGTCATGTGAGGGAGTAAATAATATTACTTTTGAGAATTGAGTATGAGTATATATGAGGATGTAAATATTAGTACAATTCATGAGTTAGGGTGCATTAGTCCTCATTCCAATCATTTCTCTACATTGTATTTAGATAGTAAGATAGTAATCGAGCAATCTGAGCCTATGGGGGAGTTAAAGGGTGAGGATGAAAGTGCCTATATTCTTGAACTTTTTGTGCCAAAAAGCAAAAATTACATTCCTCATCTAAAGACCGAGAAGTCCAGAGTGAAAATTTTATTATTTGGCCTGGTTATCTTAATAGCTCCACCAAAGAAGCATAGTCGTAGACTGGATGCCCTGTTAGGGGTACAATTCATAAGTTCAAGGTGGAGGAAAAAGTTGGTTCGCCTCGTGCCTCGACGTTAAATCAAGCGTTTGTTGGGAGGCAACCCAACATATATTTTATTTTATTTTATTTTTTTAGTGTTACATTTTGTTTGTTTTTATTCTCCAGATTAGGAAAAGTCTAAGTACCCGAAGTTAAAGCTGAGGATCATGTTTGAGCTTATGTGTGGGGTCGTTATGACCCTTGATGTTTAGGATCATGTTGCTAGCTAGGTCTTAAAGGGTCTCAGAGTATTTCCTACCCTTATTTTAATTTTTTCTCGATTATACATGCATTGAGGACAACACATATTTTTAAGTGTGCGGTGGGTGATGTGCTGTGAAATAACGACACATTTAATGTTTTTTTACTATAAATTTTACTTATTTTAAGCAAGTTTGTGTTGTTTTAATGTATTTTATTTACGTTTTAGGTAATTATCATTAAGGAAGCAAAAACAAGAAAATTTGCGCAAAGTCCCCAGTTTTGAGAATTGTACAGACTGTCACATATTTGACGGGCCGTACAATTGGATCGTGAAAAAGTCTGATAGAAAGAAACAGTGAGTTCGCAAGTTGACAGATGTGGGACAGTGGGATTTGACAGACCGGATAATCCTGTTGTCATTTCCATTACTGCAATCAGACAGTTCTCAGTGTTTTGATTTACGATCTCATCAACGTTTTGACGGACCGTCCTTCTGGTCGTCGATATTCACTGTCAAATAATTGATGGATTGTACTTAATTGAACGGTCCATCAAATTTAGCGACATAGGCTATTTTATCAAGTTTTAATTCCAAATTTTTAACTTGTATAAATACATTTAGGGTTCTTTAATTAGGTCCCCCAGTTTTGAGAATTGTACGGACCGTTAAATATTTGACGGATCGTACAATTGAATTGTTAAAAAGCTTGTTAGAAAGAAGAAGAGAGTTTGCAACTTGACAAATGTGGGATAGTGGAATTTGACGGTCTGATGCGCTGTAAGATGCACACATTTTAAACGCAAGTGCACGTTATCGTGACAAGTAATATAGTCTTAGTAAGACCGAATATCGTCCACAAGGATTAGGGTCCAATTACCAACTATCTATTTTCTAGTATCTATTTGGTGAATTTATGATTGATTTGTTGTTTATAACTACAAATTATGCAAGCTATTTTAATATAAAGATTTACTTCAGTGGTGATGAGAATAGGGCTTCCATGTATCCTCACTATCTGCTTATGCTACTTACTAATGCATTAACTTATGATATTCTTCTTTAGGAGAAAGCAGGTTTACGAAATTGTTTTATACTCCCGCTAGGGTTATATAAACACTCAACCCCAGTATCGCACCTTACCTACCTTTCGGTGATAAGGATAACTTTATAGGAGGATTAAGAACAAAAACCTAGTTGACCGTCACGCACAATGCGCAAAATTAGGGTTGTTAAGCCTCTCATCAACGCTACATAAATAATTGAGGTATTTTCATCCCCAATCCAAGAATGTCTACCCAACTTACAGCATATTCACAATCCCCCCTTTTCAGAATCTGATTAGAAATCATATAGTGATAATTAGTTGTCAATTAATTACCAAGAATTCAACTCAATTATTGGATAGATCTCACAATAAGAAAAATAACCATAAGCATGCATTAATTTATAACATGAGTTTCTAGCAATTCAACATGGAAAGTCCTATAAGAGAATTAGTTCCTAGCCATAAATATGACAAGAACTAATTCAAAGTTCATCATAAAAACTGAAATAAAGTAAAGAAAAGGAAAAGAAATTACTAAACTAATGGTATCCAATCTCCAAGCCAAAGTATTGTGTTGTGCAAGAAGGGGAACCCTCAAAAACTGCCTAGGGTTCTCCTTTTATAGGCTGAAAACCGCCTCCCTCTTTTCCTTCGAGCCCGCCCAGATTTTCGCAAAAGACCTAATTTTTCCGCTGCTGGCGCCGCTGCCTCGCAGCCGCGCGCCGAAGTTCTCAGCCTTCGTGTTTTGCGCCGCGCCCCGATATTCGCTGTTCGAGCGCCATGGCGCCAGATCTTCTGTAGCTCTCGGATGTTTAGCGCCGCGCTCGCTATTGCTCGAGGCCACGCGCCAGTCTTCTGACCTCTCTGGATAGTGGGCGCCGCGGCGCTGGTCTTGATTTCTCCTTCGTTCGCCACTTTCTCTGTTTCCAGCTCTGACATTTCCTCTTTTGCCCTCTTTTAGCTCTTTTTCCGCCATTTGGCCATTTTAACCACTTTGACTCAAAAGAAAGAAAAAATATCCTAATACGACACTTATATGTGCAAAATGGGACAAAAGACTAACTAAAACTGACTCAAAAGGTGTATATAAAATACACCGATCACGGTCCGTCAATATTTTGACAGACCAAATAATCCTGTCTTCATTTTCATTACTGCAATCAGACAGTTTTAGAGTTTTGGTTTACGGTCCTGTCAAAGTTTTGATGGACCGTCCTTCTGGCCGTCGATATTCGCCGTCAAATAATTGACGGCCCGTACTTAATTGTACGGTCCATCAAATTTAGCAACATGGGCTATTTTGTCAAACTTTATTTTTGAGTTTTTGACTTGTGTAAATACTTTTTAGAGTTGTATCGATAACATCAAGTACTTAGATTATTTTGAGGCTTTCAAGAACAAGTTGTCATCGTTTAATTTCCGTATTCAATTGTTTGTTTCAATGATGAATTTTATGACTTTTGTTACCAGTAATATCATGAGTAACTAAATTTTATACTAAGATTGTGAACCCAATGTTGGGTGTTATGTGAATAGGGTTTTGATATTGATATATGAATCGTGGATTGTTAGTATTTAATTATTTCTTATTCGTTCATATTGATTAGTGGTTGCAAACATTAATCTAAGCCAATAAATTCTACTTTTTTGGGAAAGTTAGTAGAATTGGGTAGAAATAATTAACAATGACTCGAGATGTTAACTCTCATTTAATAACTCACTTAGGACTAAAAGAAATTTTACTTGGCATAATTAATCATTCTTAATATCAGTCTTCTATATTTGGGGAAATCATAAAGATAAATACTTTCTAACTATTGGAAAATATTGGGAATTCACATTGAGATTAAGTGCATACAATATACAATCCATAAGCAGTATATCACGTTAATACCTAAAGCATAACATCTAACTTAAGTGGGGACACAATCTTGATTTCTTAATCATCTGAATTTAAATCAAATCAATAAAGTTGTTAGTATTACACAAATTTTTACAACCATTACGGAATTAGAACAAAGACTACAACAACAACAATAACAACAACCGAGTGAAATCCCACAACGTATGGTCTGGGGAGGGTAGAGTGTACATAGACCTTACATCTACCTTGGTAGGTAGAGCGGTTTTTTTTCGGAAGACCCTCGGCTCAAGACAAAGTATAATCACAATCAAGCAAGCATTACAAAGCAAGAGAAACGGCCAAAGACAAAAAACATTAAAGTTGTATGAACATGCTGATAACAAAATTTAATACGTCATGATAGCGCATTCTGACAAAATAAAGCAGTAGCTGATCGGTGTATTTTATATACACCTTTTGAGTCATTTTTAGTTAGTATTTTACTCATTTCATTTATGTTTAGTATAGTATTAGGGTCGTTTTCCTTTATTTTGTGTCACAACGGTCTGAAATGGAGAAATGGCGAAAAGAAGATGAAATGAGCTTAATTGAGATGGAATTGCATACTTAAAGGGGCCAATAAATGAAGTCTAAGAAGTCCCGGGAAGTATAGAAAAGATCAGACGAAGCCCGGATGAAAACTGGACGACGAAGCGAAGAACCGCCGAAAAAACCCCACCGGTGCCGCGGCGCCTGGCAGCAGCGCCGACCACTGAAGTTGTCCGAAACTCTCGGATTTTCAGGTGCCGTGGCGCCCGACTGCAGGGACACGGCGCCGGCGCGGTATTTTTGACGTTTTGGGCCGAATTTGACACGTTTTCACGATCCAAAAGGGATAACTTTTCCTACCTACATAATCTCTAACCCTTGACCTAAAGGATTTTTAGGCTATATATATTCTCTACATCATTCTCTAGAGGGGAATCATCCATCGATTGTACATACAACACAACTTATGAGGCTAAGATTGGAGAATTTTCAAGTTTTTTCTTTTTTTTCTTTTGCTTTGTTTAGTTCAGTTCATGTATGAAGATTATATTAGTTCTTAGTGTGACTATGGCTAGGAGCTAATTACTTTATTAGGAATTTCCTTGTGATTCACTTGAAACTCTATTCATGAATTAATATATTAGTTTGGTTTCTTCTTCACTTATTTAAGATTTATTCAATAGTTATTTTGATTGCTTGATAATTAACTGATCACTAGTTATCATCACGTATATGAGTTCTAATCGAAATTCGAAAGGGGAGATTGTGAATATGCTATAGTTGAATAAACATAGGTTTAAATCGTGGACGAAAGTACCCCGATACTTGTGTAGCTTAATAGGGTTATTGCTCTTAATCCTCCTTTGTAGTCAATCTTATCATCGAAAGATAGAAGAGTTCTCCATTGGGGTTGAGTGTTTATATTACCTTAACAGGAGTATAAAACGGCTTAGTTAACTTGCTATCTTAACGTAGAAGAAGTCAGTTTAATTGTATTAAAGATTGAATAGAGTGGATAGTTGATGATCTTGGAAGCCCTAATTCTCCATCATAACTGATTTAAATCAAAGTATTTTCATAATTAGTTTATTTCCTGCATTATTAGTTTAGAATTTCAACCCAATTAACGTTAACCAAATAGAAACTAAAACATAGATAATCGGTACTTGAAAACCAGTCCCTGAGGACGATATTCGGTCTTACCTAGACTATATTACTTGTAAAGATACGTGCACTTGCGTTAAACGTGTGTATAAATCGCACATCAGTAGCTAACACAGATAAATAATATAAACAAAGTACACTAGGGAACACATAGCACCAGAAATCAAACTACATGGACTATAAAACAATAATGCGCCTATAAAAGTGATAGGCTAATTGTGGAGGACACGGATTAGGGTACGTCAAGTAATTCACTACGATAGTAATATTTTCTCACCATATTCCCTATGGGATTTGACCTCAACCTTAATGGGTTACTGTATTTGACACGCCCGCGTTACGCCATAACTTAATTGTTATTTCAGCGTATCAGTGGGTACTTCCAATATTTTGAGGTCGATGATGATTTTGCCATAGGTTTTTTCTATTCATTAGCTTTCTATAAAAAAAAATTAAGCAAAACTCAAAAAGATTTTTTTTTGATTTTTTTTATTTATCGTTTAGTCTTTTGTTTTTTGTTCTCATTAGTGGCATAAATCATCCACCCCTTGGTTTTTCTTATGATCTCGGTTCTTTTTCAAAGGGAAACTTTGAACCGGTAATTTTTAGGTGTAGTAAAAGAGGGAGAAGGAAAATATTTGTGACTTGTTTGATACTAATACATTTAGGCCTTAGTTTGAGTAGTACTTTCCTATGAGTACTTGAGTTAATTTAGAACAACAGACTTTCTGACAACTAGGCTCAGGATTGTGAATATACCGTGACGGTACCGTCACGAAAGGGGTTTTGTGACGGTTTTTCTAAGTGTCACGGTTGGTATTGTCACAAATTCGTGACGATTTTTTGTGACGGTTATAAACCGTCACAAAATGTGATGTTTGACTTTGACTATTTCTCTCCTTTTTTTAAAATTTTTCCGTGAAATTTATTAATTAAATAATATTTTTTTGCGGGAAATTTTAATAATTTGGCGGGGAAAATATTTTTGGCGATTTTTTTAATATTTTAATTTTAATTATTAAATAAAAATAAATTAAAATTGTAAGCATATTATAACTAAAATGTTACCCACATAATGAAATTGTTCTAATACATTAAATCGAAACATTACAATTTTTTTTTACAAAACAACTAATGTTATCATCAAATACAACAAAAAAAACATAATATGAGAATCTCAACCATTGGAAACTTGTGTGATTCCAGCAAATCTTCATCTCTGTAGAATTTCACTTTGTTATGTGATGCGCGATTTATGCACACACTTACGCAAGTGCACGTATTGTGACAAGTAATATAGTCTAGGTAAGACCGAATATCGTCCTCAGAGACTGGTTTTCAAGTACCGATTTTCTATTCTATGGTATCTATTTGGTTAACGTCAATTGAATTGGAATTCTAAACTAATAATGCAGGAAATAAACTAATTATGAAAATACTTTGATTTAAATCAGTTATGATGGAGAACTAAGGCTTCCAAGATCATCAACTATCCACTTTATTCAATCTTTAATACAATTAGACTAACTTCTTCTTCTACGTTAAGATAGCAGGTTAACTAGACCGTTTTATACTCCTGTTAAGGTAATATAAACACTCAACCCCAATGGAGAACCCTTCTACCTTTCAGTGACAAGATTGACTACAAAGGAGGATTAAGAGCAATAACTTATTAAGCTACACAAGTATCGGGGTACTTTCGTCCACGATTTAACCTATGTTTATTCAACTATAGCATATTCACAATCTCCCCATTCGGCTTTCGATTAGAAATCATATAAGTGATGATAACTAGTGATCAATTAATTATCAAGCAATCAAAGCAATTATTGAATAAATCTTAAATAAGTGTAGACGAAATCAACTAATGTATTAATTCATGAATAAGAGTTTCAAGAGAATCACAAGGAAATCCCTAACAAAGTAATTAGCTCCTAGCCATAGTCACGCTAAGAACTAATATAATCTTCATACATGAACTGAAATAATTAAAGCAAAAAGAAAGAAAAGAAAATACTCAAGAACGAGTCTCCAAGCCTTCTAGCATCCAAGGATTGTGTTGTGGAATATTTACAAGATGGAATGGAATGGAATGGTGGATGGTGGAATGGGATGTAGGATGGTTTGTGGAATGAAGGATGGATGTAGAATGATTTCTTCTAATGATGTATAGACTATTTATAGACCAAGAATCCTTTAGGTAAAGGGTTAGGGATTATGTAGGTAGGAAAGGTTATGGAATCCTTTTAGGTAAAGGTTTTAGGAAAAGTTATGGAAAAGGGTTAAGGAATATGTAAGTAGGAAACGTTATCCCTTTTGGAATCTGAAAATGTGTCAAATTCGGCCCAAAACTCAGAAATTTCGCGTCGGCGCCGCGGCCCTGCAATCGGGCGCCACGGCGCCGAAAAACCTGCAACTTTCGACACGACTTAGACATTGCAGCCGCGCGCCGCGGTGTTTTTCTGGCGGATTTTCACTTCGCCCGCTTTTCATCCAAGCCGCTCGATCTTGTCTATACTTCCCGGGACTTCTTAGACTTCATTCATTGGCCCCTTTTAGTGTGCAATTCCATCTCAATTAAGCTCATTTCATCTCCTTTTCGTCATTTCTCCATTTCTGACCGCTGTGACACAAAAGAAAGAAAAACGACCCTAATACTATACTAAACATAAACGAAATGAGTAAAATACTAACAAAAAATGACTCAAGAGGTGTATATAAAATACACCGATCACTATGTCGTATTGTTCGAATGTTCCTCGCAAAGTGTAAAAGAAAGAAAGTTAGAAAAATAAATAAATGCGAGTAAAAGCTTCAGATCCGTATAAAACAATAGGAGTTTTAATTACGGAAGGCTCAGACTTTTTAATGTAGCAATCTGTCTTTCTAAAATGTAGCGAATATTTTCTAGAAAATATATAACAGAAACACTGTCAAAGCATAGCATCTACTAGTTGGAAAATGCAGCATTTATCTGGTTTTCGGATTTTCGTAGTGCAACATCTGTTCCACTGGAAACCAGCAGGTTTTGCTTCGAAAATGCCTCCACAACAAGATAAATACATCAGCTCAAAATGTGCAGAATGATGGCCCAATATACAACAATTCATGGCCAAAATAAGGGCACCAAAATGGCCCAAACATGCAGCAGTTCGTAGCCAAAATGAAAGCAACAGAATGGCCAAACAATGCATCAATAAATCTACTCCAGGAAATACCATATGCCCTTGAAAACAGCAGCAATACAAGGATCTCAAAGTGCACAACAATGTTTATTTTATATGAAGCCCCAAGTTGGCACCAGAAACCAGTAGGAATTATACTAAAAGATATTGTAGTACTCAAATGCAGCAAGTTAATCGAGTGTAGCATCAATTTTTATGAGGGAATGTAGTAACTGAACGAATGTAGTAACTCCCTTTCGGGGTATAACATTTTGAACCAGCAGCTAGATATAGCATTTTTATGAGGGAATGTAGTAACTGAACGAATGTAGTAACTCCCTTTCGGGTATAACATTTTGAACCAGCAGCTAGATGTAGCAGCAAGTAACCAAGAATGATGCAGCAACTCATATTTCTTCCCAAACAGCCTCATGAATTGCTCTAAATAACAATCCAAGTATAGTATTTATTCATTTTTTAGCGACAGCAGTAGCGGTGGGCTAAAATACGGCAGTGATAAGACATCAAACATGCTCAAATGCAGCAGTAAACTGTTCCCAACAGAAGTGTAATGGCTAAAATTGCAGCAGCTTGCTCATCATAGAGTAAGATTTATGATATCAAAGTGTTAATGATCTTGGTGCTTTGCTCCCAATGTGCTCGGACCATGCCAAGAAGGAGAAGGAAAAGAATGAGTATCCAGTAGGTTCATGAGAAAACAGAGATGACCAGATAGTAAAATGCAACTACAAAGCTAACATGAAATAAAACCAACTTAAGCTAAGTAGTATAAACCTCATGTGGGTGAATTAAATGTGTGTAACTAGTCCAATAAGTATGGGATATAACAACGATGACATACTCTGGAATCCAAATCAAACTATATATCATATATTACTAAAGTAAGCTCTTAAGCTTTTATTTAAATCATAAAAAACCCATCCTAAACAGAAATGCATGCTTCAAGAGCTTAACCCGAAAATACTAAACTGGACACATAAGATCATATTCAGGCTGCACACATGCATGACACTCAATGTCAGGTACTAAATTAAGGAAACACATAAGTGCAACAGGCAATATAATCAGCATTTAGAACCAAAAGACTAAACAAGACTTTTAAAACTCTTTCCCTGACTTGCAAGTGAACAAGACATGATTCAAGTTGGTTCTCGTTTGATAGGACACGGACCAAAATGATAAATCTGATTTCAAGTTTTATCTAAACAAATGTCAAAATAGGGGATTTAGACTGTGGACTAGCAATTTCAGCATAGATGTACAAGTATATGCAAATCAGTTTATTAACATGGCACTATAGTCTAGTCTTTTATCAAATTAAGATTTTTAGAAGCTTAGAATTCATTCAAACTACACTAATTCAGGCAGATAGGGTTGTATGTGATACTGGGCTGACAATGCATATAACTTCAACAAGGGATAAACTTTGACAGTTTCCAGTAGACACATAAAAGATGATGACATTATTTCAAATTTGACATGTTGAATACAAATGGATATTAAAATATTTTTATCTTAAACTAGTACACATAAATCATAGCATCAGGATTTGGATTCATAGATTATGAAGCACATGTCAGGATTATATCACACCAAAGTAGTCATACAAGAGTCAAACATGAAGGTAATGCATATACACGCATGACAGAGTTAAACAACTGAGCTACTGACCATTACTCGAACTACATTATTCTCATAGAGATAACAATCAATACAAATCTAAACAGCATGTGCTAATAGGTCCAGATCGAGCATGGGTCAGTTATAAATATACTTAAATGTTTAGAAATCAACTAACACATGAAACCAAAATTCCTACAAGCTTATTTTTTATAACCAGTTCTACACATGATACTCATAGATTCATTATGCTAGATTAGGATACAAGAAAGCATTTGAGCTCATCTTCTATCTGAGTTATGAAATTTTCAAGCCAACATGTGTAACCATTAACTTAATAGACTCAAAAAATAACGAATAGGCCAAGATTTTGATTGGGATGCAGTATAAACTAGTGCTCCTAATACAGACCAAGAGGCATAAAGAAAAGACAAAAAATAGATATGGACATGCAAATTGTCTCACTTGTAAGTTGTAACTATTTACTAATATGAACAAAATATATGCTCATAAGAGTCCAGCAATTTCGATTTGGTCAACCGAAGAAATGGTGAAGAATTGAAGGTGTTGAGTGGATGTATAACGTAGGCAAGATGACGGCGAGTGTAATGGTACCAACCAGGACCGTCGATTGTTGCTCCGGTGGCCGGAAAATCGATAGTGGCGGCTAGGGTTACAACACCTATTGAAATGACCGCCGGGTCGAAATGGAAGATATGAAGTACGGCGGCGGTATGGAACAGTGGTGTAATCCACCATCGTCGAAACTCGCTCAGTCCGCCGAAATTTCCAAAAAATAGATCGGAATAAAGGATATTTTTTATTTGAAATTGGTGGATAAATAGTATGAATCGAAGGTTATGGTTAGTATGGAAATGACATGCTTGAAGAGACGAAGCTAATGGTGTAAGTCTCGCTTCCAATAGATTCCTGTGGTGTCCGGAAATGGCGTTTCGCCGCCTTTGTTACTGTTCACTGTAGCAGCGGTTTTGGATGATGAATAAATTGATGTTGGTATGAATTTGGTCGATTTTAGTAATGAAAAACGGGTTTTAGTGTTAAATGGGTTGGGTCGGGTCGGATGGATTAAAAAAATGCTAATTTAAAAAACTGTCACAAAAACATGTTACGGTTGAAATCATCGTCACATCGATGTCACAAAGCTGTGACGGTTAAAAAACTGTCAAAAAGGCCCATTGACCAGAAAGTCAATGCTAAAACCGTCATAACGTGTGACGATTTTTAAAACCGTCACACTCAAACTGTCACGGTAGGTCTTTTTTTTGTAGTGATATATATATATATATAGCTTATTGTTATTTTTTAGTTCATCATGACCCTATCTGTCCTAGAGTAGAATTGATCTATCTTGATTGATACTTGTGCCATGTGTGGTGAGGATTTTTTAAAATTATTTCGTGTTTTGCATCTTAGTTTAGAACTTGAAATGTGTGTTATTAAAGCAAATAAAAAGTGTTGTTCTGTTTATCAGATGATAATAGACTTTCTTTGATATGTCTTGTAAATTTTTAGCCTTTTCAGATATTGTACCAGTAGTTAGCCCATTGAGCCTGTAGCCTTTTGTTTGAAAGTTGTATTTTTGTCTTGATCCTTTTGTTGAATCCCTAGTTTTTGCACTTTGGTTCCTTGACCACTATAACTTAGACTGTGATATTTCTTGATAAATCTGAAGAAAGGGATGGTCGAGTGTAAACGGTGACCAATGATAGTTGGAGAGTGATGAAAAGGTCCTCTAAAACACAAATCCTGAAGAAAGCTAAAAAGCGATGTTTGATGAGCCTTTTTAGTATTAGGTAGTTGTTCAGGTAAAGGCTGACCAAGCAAATGATGCTTAGCTGGTCTTTTCAGATGATCAGCCACACTAGGACTGAGACACGACCTGAACTCCCATTGGGGCAGCAGTGGGGAATCTTGGACAATAGGCGAAAGCTCGATCCAGCAATATCGCGTGAGTGAAGATTGACAATGCCGCTTGTAAAGCTCTTTCATCGAGTGTGCGATCATCGCAGAAAGATTCTAAATATGAGAAGTCCCCCTTGGATTCGAGAAAAATGAAATGAAGAAGGGGAACGAAATGAATTAAACGTTTCCATTCGGGGTGAAATTTTTGTTTTACTTTATAAACGACATGATGGCTCATTCGGGGGCCTCTAGCTCATGATTAGGTGAGGGCGCTGGAGGAAGAGGTTTCAGGTGGACTGATTTATTTGGAAGTAATTCCCCTGCTAACTCCGAAACGATCCAGCAATATCGCGTGAGTGAAGAAGAGCAATGCCACTTGTAAAGATCTTTCGTCGAGTGCACGATCATGACATGACTCGAGGAAGAAGCCCCGACTAACTTTGTGCCAACAGTCGCTGTAAGATGGGAGAAAACAATGATTGAAGTGTTCTTTATATGAGAAAAATACTTGTGAAATAATTGATGAATAGAGGTCTAAAAAATAAAGTTAAGAGATGAAAATAATGGGTGATAAAGTCTAAAAACGCAAAGTGTTTAGGAAAACATAAGTCACTGTAATATAGTTTTCCTACCCGTTCCTAGCCAACATTACAACCCGCTAAAGTCCTATTTAATTCTATTAGAGAACACTTAATTAGTAGAGATGTATAAAACGTGCAAGCCTGTGGTTCTTTGTGTATACATGTGAATTCCCGTGTGAGTGTAAGAGTTATTGTTTATGCTAAGTCCTTGAATTGTATTCATTCTTTGATTTGAGTGTGTATTATTTCTTCTTGTGAGGACACTTGTTTCATGAGAGATAGGTGATGTTATTAGCTTTCTTTGACAGTGTAGGTGAGATTTGATGAGTTAGAGTATGTCTCTAAGGTTAGGAGGTTAGAAGTTTATTGTTCAATTGAGTTGACTTGTATATCTTGCATGATGATCATGAAATGTATATTTAATGTTGTGAGTTGATATAGGGCCCAATTTTTAGTATCAACCAAAGTGGTGGTGTTTCTAGGCTTGATTTATTGAGAGTGTTTCTAATGCTTATTCGAAGACGAGCAAGAGTTTAAGTGTGGGGTGGTGATGTTCGGTCAAAAATGTGTATATTTACTCAGTGGTGTCTCACATTTTAATATTTTTAATCGTCTTTTGAGTACGACTATTTTGATTTGTACTTAATATTATATTTTAATGTGTAGAAATAAAGCGGTATAAAGATGAAGAGATTTGGAAAAAATTGAATAAAAAACAGAAGAAAAATAAAGGAATGAAAAAAGGAGATAAGAGGGGGACATAATGATTGAGTCTTGGTGAGGCAATGATTGGTTGAAGGAAATATTTCAATAAACAATTTCAAATTGGATAGGAAGCAAGCAGATTAATGGAATGAGTTTCAATTTTATCTCTGTGGCAACTTTTGAAGATATGTGCAGCAAGTGAGATTTCTGTGAGGACACTCGCTGAGCGATGTGTTCGGCGAGAACTTAGCTCGCTTTCAACCTCGCTTGGCGAGCTCTTTCTGGCGACGGGCAATAATCTCTTAAGTCCAAATTCGTTTAGGACTCAGTTATTTCATCTGGACTTTTTTTTCTACACCTATAAATAGTTCATAAGACAAGGTTTTTAGAGAATTTTGGTATAACTTGTAATTTGTAACCCTGAATTTAGAACCTTTGACCTATGGAGCTTGAAGCCGTAGTGGAGTACATTTACAAATTTCCCAAATTTGAATCATATCAGGATCGTCTCAAACATTGAAGTGGTCTGTTCTAATTCGTAAAAATTGACCTTTAATATAAGTAAATATATGGTTTCAATAATTAGAAATTATTTTAAATTATAAATAACAACTCAATACAACTTCAAGTTAATCAACTCATACTTTGATTGGGCTAAGACCTGCGAATTATGAGTTTTTATAGTAAATTCTGGCTAATACTACTTAATAAAAAATGAAAAAAAGGGATCCCTAAAATTTGTCGTTTCGGGAGCTTCGTGCGATAGCACATCTCGCACCGGTTCAAAAACGGCCCTGAATCCTATATAAGTTGAGTTACACATGGCTGGGCCAAGACTCGCCAAAATTAGGACGAATAGTTGGACATATCAACCGTTATTACTAAAAGCCCAATGGTCCAGCCAGATGATTCAGGTTGTAACCCACAACCAAGATGAAGATAAATGAGTCATCTTATCGTGAACAACGTGGCTTTGTATAACAAAATTTAGTTTTATTTAACGTGAAATCCGCAGTCGCTATCCGAAGGTGCGTACTGGGTAAACCACGGACTGACGTAATAGCCTGCAAATTCCGTCAGCCAGTTAAACCACACTTGGCAAGCCAGGTGTGACAGGTGATCGGTGTATTTTATATACACTTTTTTAGTCAGTTTTAAGTTAGTCTTTTGTCCCTTTTTGTACAAATAAGTGTCGTATTAGGATAGTTTTCCTTTCTTTTGAGTCAAAGTAGTTAAAATGGCCAAATGACGGAAAAGGAGCTAAAAGAGGGCAAAAGTGGAGGTTCCAGAGCTAAAAACAGAGAAAGTGGCGAGCAGGCAAAAGCTTCGGACCAGCGCGGCCTCCTGCGATCGAAGCGAGCGCGGCGCCTAAGCATCGAGAGGTTGCAGAGGATCCAGTACGCCGCTGCATGCATGCGAAATCGGTCGCGGCGCCAAATCACCCGAAGTGCTTGAGATTCCGGCCATGCGCCAGCGAGCAGCGGCGCGACGCGGAAAAATCGAGTTTTGGGCGAAATTGCAGGCGGGCACGAAGGAAAAGAGAGGCGGTTTCACTATAAAAGGAGAACCCTAGGCGATTTTAAGGGTTCCCTTCGCACAACACAAGTTTCTTGCTTGGAGATTGGAGACCATAATTTAGTACTTTCTTTTCCTTTTCTTTTCTTTTATTTCAGTTTTTGTATGATGAACTTTGAATTAGTTCTTGGCATGTCAATGGCTAGGAACTAATTCTCTTATAGCTTTCCATGTTGATTCACTAGAAACTTATGTTATGAATTAATGCGTGTTTATGGTTATTATTCTTCTTTGAGAGATTTATCCAATAATTGCTTTGAATGCTTGGTAATTAATTGACAACTAATTATCCTTATATGATTTCTAATCAAACTTGAAAGGAGGAGGTTGTGAATATCTTTGTAAGTTGGGTAGACATATTTGGGTTGGGGATGAAAATACCTCAATTATTTATGTAAGCGTTAATGAGAGGCTTAACAACCCTAATTTTGTGCATGGTGCGTGACGGTTAACTAGGTTATTGTTCTTAATCCTCCTATAGAGTTATCCTTAACACCGACAGGTAGGTAAGGTGCAATACTGGGGTTGAGTGTTTATATATCCTTAACGGGAATATAAAGCGATTTAAGTAAACCTGCTAGCTCCGAGAGAAGAAGACCATAATTCGTTGCATTAATAAATAACATAAGCGGATAGTTGAGGAGACATGGAAGCCCTATTCCCATCACAACTGAAGTAAACTCATTAGATAAATTAGTCTTTATAATTCTTAGTTATAAACAACAAAATCAAATATCAATTTACCAAATAGATACCAAAAGATAGATAGTTGGTACTTGAACCCTAATCCTTGTGGACGATATTCGGTCTCACCAGGACTATATTACTTGTCACGATAACGTGCACTTGCGTTAAAGTGTGTGCATCTTTTCGCGCATCAACAGGCTCCCCCCAAGAGGCAGGTGTTATCCTGGGGTTTCGAACTTGTGACCAAGCTCTCCCACACCACCCAATGAGGATACCCTCTGCCTTCAAGACCAACTGATCTAGGGCTTTGGATAAACTGTGGTAGGGTAAACTTTTTATAAAGTGACTGGTTCCACCGCATTACTGCCCCATACCCCAGAAAATTCCACCTCCGTCCTGGCCCTACGGATTAGTATACACTGCTTGGCTTGCATGCGAACAGTGGAGGGATTTTTTTGGGGGAACACAGTTCCACTCTCGCTGGTCAGGAGAATCGAACACGAGACCCCAAGCAGCAATACCCTAATGAAATGGCCACTGGGCCAAACACTTTGGATAAAAAAAAAATTCGTTTTATTTGCTACACCAACTAAAGGTAATATCATTGTACTAAAAATTATATTAATGTTGTATAAACTTTTAATGGGTAAATTTCATAAATGATCATATAACTATATACCTAGTGTAATCCCACTAATGTGATCTGAGGAAGGTGTTGTTTACGCACTCTTACCCCTTATCTTGTGAAGTTAGAAAGATTCCTTCCAATGGACCTTCAACTTAAGTAAAGCATAAGAAAAGTTAAGTATGTAAAACAATTATAGTAGCGAAGAAACTATATTGAAAATAAATAATAGTAACAATACTGATAAAAAAACTAGATAACACTCGACTATCTACTAACATTTTATCCTAATCTTCCACTTCCATATTACCTATAGGGTCATGAAAAGTGCACTTTGGGAAAACAAACATTTTCTCGATATGTTGTCTGAAGTTGCATGTACGTATATTAAGTCATTGACCAACCTCATTAAATCTTATATGTAGTCCTTTATAAAATTCGTTTTTTGTTTCATATCCTTTTTAAAATAATTTATAAGAAATATGAAAAAATTCAAATTTGTAATAACATCACTGCAGATGGTGAATCAAGAAACGATAGGTGATCGTTGCCACTTGCCGCCTACGTAGAACCAAATCAGACGGATGTGCAACACATAATACCACTTTGATAGATCATGCTTAATCATGAGTGATGAGACATTTAGCACGATTGCATAGTGAATTGAGCCTATTAACGACTAACTTCTTGTATAAACATACCGTATAGTGCTCGATATAATTAGGGTGTGAAATAGATAGGTTGGGCTAAATTTGAACGGGTCAAAATAGTCTGAGTTAATAAATGGGCGGGTTACTTGAACTAAAATGGACTGAAAATAGATCAAAATCTAACCCGTGCAATTCTAATTAAGTTTTAATTCGTTGTTTGTTTACTTATAATTTATTTAGTCTCTAATAAAACGATTTTCCTTATATTATAGCCCTACATAACATATCAAGTAAAAATACTTCCTTAAAATAATAAGGTAAAATTTCTCACGGGTCAATTTGAATTGCATATCAAATAAATTTTTAAATAAGATGAATTAAGTAAGCTGAGTTAATAAAATAAGTGGATCGTTAACCCTCAAATCAACACTCAACCAGTCATTCAGATGCAATTCAATCAAGTAACTGTTAAGCATTTCTTTTATGACTTCTTGTGGCAATTATTGAGAATAGATGCAACTACATGTATGTAAGAAGACAATTACGTACATCTGCTCTATAAAACATCTCATGTATTTTTGTTTAATCTCTGAAATATTACATCATGCATGAAGGGTAAACATGTAATCGAATAATGCTAGTACGTACAAGATTGTTTTGGCAAAACACATACGTCTGTCAGTACATATAACTTAAAATTATAGATAATCAGCACACGCTAACGTACATAAGTATGAATATACATTACATACATCAAGTATGCCATATAAAAAGAATCCTTATTTATGCTTATGTAGCATTCAAAGTCTTATTATTGTTGCATACTATGACATGCACCACCATTAATTGTGAAGTGTTGGCCCGTCCAACACTTCACAATATGGACTATTACGAGGTAAGATTTTACGTCCCCTCCTTTTTCAGCTATTTTCCAACTCCGATTCTTGGTAAACATGAGGTTTTATTTAGAAATTATGCGTAATACTTAACTTTATAATGATACAAGAGACGTTAACGATCTTCATTTCCTCTTATTTGGTTGTTGATCACAATCAAGAAGTTCTTCAAGAATACTATCATCCAGATACTCAAGTTCAAGAACTTGCCCTGTTCCGTCCTGATCATTTCTTGCATGCACATTACTCGAAGACGAAGAAGCCATCGTTGACGATGAATTATTGTGAAAATGAGAAGAGCTCCTAGGCAGATTATACTCATGAGGAAAATTAAGAATTGCCAAATTTCCCCTCATGTTATAAGCCGCCCTATCATAAGCTCGAGCAGCTTCTTCAGCAGTGCCAAATGTCCCTAGCCAAACACGAACCCCTCCTTGTTGCGAAGTATCGCGAATTTCCGCCGCATATTTCCCCCATGGCCTCTTTCGAACACCTCGATATTTCACTTCGTCCATGTTGTTTTTTTTTTCACGTAGAATATGGTTCAAGGTGGCTAGTTTATAAGGATTTCACACAAAAAGGGGTTTATTGTTTGGCATAATAAAGAATGGTTGAGAATGAGTTAAAGTGGAATATCTTGAAGGGACAAATTTATTAGTTTAGACAAAAAAAGAACCTTCTATGAGGACCAAAAAGTTAATTATGATGCAGTGTATCTAATTGGTCAAATGATGGCTATATGAACTCGACTATGCTTTTTTTTATTTTTCATGTGATTTAATTTGCATGCCTCTATTTCATATTTCTGTTTTTATTGTGAATTTACCTAATATCCACTAATAGTATAACGATTTTTTACATTATCATCTCACTTTTATTAATTACTTGATCCTTCTATTTATTATATTGCATCCATTTCATGTGCGGTTACCGAAGCCATTGAGGAGCTACTCCTATTTCGGCTCTTATATATATTGCTACTATACGGTAGTAACGAAATTTTTGTGTGACAGTCTATCTATGTTTTTAGTTGTTGTTCTTGAGAAATAATCTGGTCTAGCCCATTCCTCAAAAGAAGTTTTTAGAGAATTCTCAATCTATCAAAATTTTAACTTCTGACTCATGTAACGAACAATTATTGAGTCCTCATCTGTCCGGACAACACATATAAAGAGACCCGTCAACAGTGAATAATTAGTCAACTTCTGACTCATGTGAAATAAAACGGATAAAGTATTTTAGAATTCAAAAGAATTGGTTGTAACAATGTTCAGTAAATTAAAATATGATGCAGTATTATAAAACTCAAAAGAATTGGTTGTAACATTGTTCAGTTAACTAGAATTTGATTGTACATTGTATTAATGGTGAGGTCATATGCTTATGCACTCAGCTCTCGTGTATAGTTGAAAAAACATTAGCATTTTACCCCCTACAAAAAGCAATAATAAGTGCAAGTGTTGTAGGTATATATTCATACATAGATATATATAATAATAATTAACTCCAAGTATTGAAAGGATCATCAATGTAAAAGAATTACAGGATTGGTGTATATAAGTAAACCACATTTATTTTTATATAGAATTGACTCGATATTAACTATTCGATCTCTCTGTTATATTTTGTGTGATATTCTTTCTTTTCTTGGCTGTCTCAAATTTTTATATTTAGAAATAATTGAACCTTAAACTGGATGGAATGTTTAATGAAAAAAACTTAGAGTTTGACACTGTTCAGTTAATCACAATTTGATGCAAAATGATCAGGTTAATTGTACATTGTATTAATGGTGAGGTCATATGCTTATGCACTCAGCTCTTACGTATAGTGAAAAACACATTAGCCTACAAAAAGCAAAAATAATTTAAGTGTTGTAGGTATATATTCAAACTTAGGTATATACAGTAATGAACTAGAATATGAAAAGGTTCATTAATTAGTTTAAACGGTACACTAATAGTAATCAAATATTAAGATTAGATTCGTTTTTATATGAGCTATGCCTGCTTATACGTGGAGTAGGGTGAATTAATTTAATTTTATAAACTATAGATAATGCATTCATCATCAAAAAGTTTTGCACTACAAGGAATCCAATATGTTTTATTCTATCTCTTTACATTGAATTGGAAGTGTAGTTAAGCTTGTTTCAATGTACGTATGCTTAGCGATTATTGTCAAATTTATATTAAAAGTAGTAATATTTTAATATAATGCATAACTTAAAGAACATTTATTTAACTTAAAGAGTAAATAAAACAGTAATAAAACTTAAAGAGTAAATGCAACGAAAAAAAATAAAAGACACAAGGTTTATATTTTCAAGGGTATATATTAATATAACCCTTGATGGTCAGTGACCGAAGTAATGTATAAATTATATACAATTACGATTGAATTTCTTTTTACAATTTATAGAAATAAAATAAATAGAAATTACAAAAATGAAGTCGAGATGACTTCAGCCTAAAGACAAAACATGTATAAAGAAACATACAACAATTCCATTACAATTGCTTCAACAATAAGCTTAATCTAGAATCAATAGTAATGTGGGACTAGATGTTGTTATACTACTTTAGGCGGTGGTGTTTGATCCAGTTTCTAGAGTAAATTTCCGAGAGCTCTCTTGGTGATTCTTTTCTTTGTAATCTGGATACTGATACAATGAAGTTCCTCTATTTATAGTGTGAAACTTCCTTGAAATTCCCACTGGTTGGTTGCGGAAGTTGAGAGAAAATAGGCAGCAGCTTGGACCGATTCAACCTCCATGAAATCCTCAACTACATTGACTTGGTCTTCACGTTGCTTTCCATCCAAGTTTGACTTCTTCTTTTCTCACGTTTTAAACATGGCTTCCTGGTTAGCTTGCCTAGGTCATTTTTACTCACAGTAACAATCATTGTTTTGGCCGGAAGATCATGCAAAATCGTTTACAGAGATGTTGTCTGTGATGTTATCACAATACTGCAGGCAACATCCTTATATTTATCAGAGATATTGTCCTGACTAATTTTTCGTGTTGTCACAACACTACAGACAACATCAACAACCTCAAGGGAGCAACAATGCAAGTAGTACTACATGTGAATGTGTTGTTTGTTTGAAAGAATTTCAAGAAGATGAAAATCTTAGAGTCATTCCAAATTGTGCCCATTTTTTCCACATTGATTGTATAGATATTTGGCTTCAAAATAATGCAAATTGTCCACTTTGCAGAAACAACATCTCATTACACATTACAACAAAGTTCCCTTTGGATCAAATCATCACTCCTCAAAGAAGTGACAATTTCAGAGATGAAGATTATATTGTGATAAATATAATTAGAGAGATTAAACTCAGGGGAATTATCAACAGGACATTTATCAACTAGCCCTTCTACTAAAAAAATTGAACCAAAAGTCACAATAAAGAAAGTCAAAAAAATTGAGCCATGAATGCATTGACATAAGGAACATGGATGAACAATTTATAATTCAGCCAATTAGGAGATCTTTCTCAATGGATTCAGCGTTGTATCGACGAATTTACGTACCCGTTGAGGAGATTATGCAGCAACAGAGGCAAGTGGCTCATGTTAAAAGATCATTTTTTCCATTTGGGCATGGAAGAGTATCAAGAAATGCAGTTTTACCAGATGATTTAGAGCTATAGTGGTGGTGGTTGGAGGGGTTACTGTTTGTTTATTGAAAAAGTTAAAAGTAATTTTTTGGAGTTGGTATAGATGTAAAGTATTCTTTGGATTTGTTTAGAAATTATGGGAAGATAGTACTAATATACAATATTTATCAAATATGTGTAAAAATCGAGACTAGTTGGGTTGGACTTGGTGACTCGTGTGTCTCGGTTTTGCCTTATACAATATACATACAATATACATGTATATCATGTGTATATTGTATGTATATCTAACCGTGGATATAGAGAAAGAGTGAGATGAAGGGACAATTTTACATATTTCTATCAAATCCTTCTATTACTAAGTACGGCTGATATTATTTCGATGTATAGAAGAAAATGAACTTAATAGGATTTTCTTTGTTTTATTTACATATCTCATTTGTTCTTTATTGCTAAGCTCCTGTAAAAATAGGATCATACAATTAAAATAGCATTTGTAATACTATATTTTATAAGTTCATAAAACAAGAAGAATCAAATGGATTTATGTTGAGGCAACATATGAATCTCATTGTTTTTAGTTTAACTGTCTGATATTCTGAAAACTACAGGTCCGCCTGGTTTGAATTCGAGCCGTATATGATCCATTAAAGGGACGAGCTCCGTAAAGAGGAAATGTCATCTGATGCTAATTTCTGCATCATATGGTCTTCTTGATGTTCTATTTTGGTTGTGCAGCATTTTTCTTCATCCTTTCTCTCTGGTTTTGGATCTTTTCCCCACAATAGCAAGTAAAGACCAACAATGACAATTACTGCTCCTATGATGCTGACATTTGAAAAAGAAAAAGTGGTTATTTACCACATGAAAATTTAACGAATTCATTGTTTTTTACTCCCTCCAATTCAATTTGTTTGGCACAATTTGATTCATAGCCTCTTTTTCGTACGAAATTTCTCAATTTTTCACTCTTATTACATTTATTTTGAGATGAAAGGACAGATAGTCTAATTCAAACAAAGAAAGATAGGTAATAGACTCTATCCAAGACTAAGACAGCATAGGCGAAAGGGGTTTAGGGGCCAACTAGACGATCAAAGATCAAACAAGCGGATGCAAGCAAAGAGCATCACCACTTTCTCCGTCTTAGACTTTTTCGACTACTTCGAATGGAATCACGGAGATTAAGAAGAAAATAAAGACTTTTGAAATTTGTGTATTTAAATATGTCATAATGTTCGTGTGAATATAAAACTTTTGAAACTTGTGTTGCTAAATATGTCATAACATATGTTTAGTTATAAAAACTTCTCATTCAGAAAATATAGAAAAGTATTATTTTTTAAAAATAGTGTCAAGCAAAGACGAACAGAGCAAACATGTCTTTAGCACATGAATGTTCCACAATAAAACAACAATTATGCATCAATCGCAAGCAAATTGAGTCCGCAGTAGAAATCCTCAATGACCATATCACTTCATTTAAGCTCATTTTTGACTAATTTACACAAAATAAAAATACTAAAAAATCTCTAAATCTTTTACCGGCATATAAAATGAAGCCGGACTATGCTAAAAAAAATTATATACGACGAGAAGTTATGGATATATACTCTCTCCAGATCAAAAAGATTGTTTATTTAATCATTTTTCAGGCAAAAATCGATAATTTGACTAAAATGCCCTTAATTAAATAGGTATTGAGATTTTGTCATCTAACACTTAATAAGGAAAAATATGAAAAATAAGGTTAATTCTTTCTTGATTTGGTAAGTATATACTCATTTTTATTCAAAATATAAAAATAAGTGGACACTTTTTTTTATCACGAGGGAGTTGTATTTAAATCTCGGATCGGACTCATTTTTT
This sequence comes from Przewalskia tangutica, assembly GCA_029844215.1. Classification (NCBI taxonomy): domain Eukaryota; kingdom Viridiplantae; phylum Streptophyta; class Magnoliopsida; order Solanales; family Solanaceae; genus Przewalskia; species Przewalskia tangutica. The sequence goes on from CM056719.1 coordinate 3,427,270, forward strand.
TCGCACTCACAATAAGAAATGAGAGAGCAGAGAAATAGTTTATTACCTGCCCATATGCAGCTTTTCCCCAAAAACAAAGTATGCTAAAATTGCCACTAATATTGTTGATAATGGGTTGAACATAGTCACAAAAACAGGTCCCGTTTGCTCTGTGCACCACAATGAAATAAAGACCACTAAACCAGAGATCACTATGCCCTGTTTTAAATTAAAAAAAGAAAAAACATAAGCTGTTAAAGCTTGTCACAACCAAATAAAATTTCACTAGAGAGTTATATTGTTGGAACTCTCTGAAAATGTTATCGCATTTGTGTCGGATTCTTCAAAAATGTACCTATTTTTTAGAAATCCAATGTACAACCTGTGGTAATTTTGACGAGTCTGAGCAACATACCTAGAGAGATAATTGGACCCTTCTTACCCCATATATTGTAGACCAAAAATCAATATTGAAACTAATGGTCCAAGCAGCTCTTTTGTGTTGTACGATGACTGTGTAGAAGGCTGATTGGGCTGCTCCAACAAAACTCATCCATGTTGTCAGTGACAATTGGGCTGGATATCTTTTCAGTGTGTAAGCCTGTAGAAGATTTCAGGGTAAGCTAGTTAGAAAAAGAACTCCACTTTGTAGCTGTAACGAGTTTGTCACGATCCAAAATCGGAGAGCCGTGATAGATGGCACGGCCTAACTCTCGTCGAGCAAATTCCTAAGCCCAATGTAAATCAAGAAACATAGAAAACACAGTGTGGAGATCCGACCGTCTCCGTACCATCAAACACATGTAAAATGGGGCGTCAGGCGCCCCATACCATCATACAACAGTTTGCAGTGCAAAACTAGTCTAGAAATAGACAAGAACTCCACTTTGAAGTTAGCGATTTTCTGGTATATATTAAAAAAAAAAACACTAAATATCTAGTAATATTTGACTGTGAATTTGTAAATTTTGTATATGAACTTGACGTTGATGTAGTAACCCATAAACTTCAAATTCTGAATTCGCCTCCAGTAATGAGTCAATGAGGAGCCACAATTGGACGACCGCGATAGGCACCCAACGGTCCAACCCTCATCGACTGAACCTTTAACCCCTGCCTAAATCGAGAAACATAAAACACATAGCAAACACCCGAGGAGGGGCTGAGCTAGTGTGTGGTGTTGTCGAACCCAGTAAGTTTGGTCCAAAACCTTGCATTTGACTTAAATATTCATTGAATATGTACAAATTATTAATTTAGAACTCAAAACATAAAAGGATTAAAATTCCGAACCCATAAACTTTAAATCTTGACTTCTCAGCGCCCCAGCATCTCTATAACCCCCCCCCCCCCGTTCCATCATACAACGTTCCAAACTAGCATAGAAATAGACAAGATTTTGGTAGAAAAAGAACCTGCATGATGTACCATATGGACCATGTAATGCAGCTAGCAACCGTCAAAATTGAGCCTTTCACCCAATTCTCCTTCACAACATTGTTCCCTTGATGAATATATATGAGAGGATGCCATAAGTTCTTTAAAACAGCTCCTTTGTATAATGTCATAGTCATAACCCCAGCCAAAGAAACCAATGTTCCTATGATTTTTGCTATTCCTCTAGGGTCTCGAACATTAACTACTTCCAACCTACAATAATTGAAATTAGTTTTGTAGACTGACAACATAAAAAATATTTACAGAATGAGGTGACTTATCGGTGTAAAACAATCAGATCACTTATTAGATAATTGCAGGTGACTTCGGGTTTGCTACGAAGATTTGTCTATTGTTATAAGTAAAGTTGAACTGATAGTGTGAAAACTATACACGAACAGTGTACAAACTTAAATTCTTTAATTAATTACCTGAGTATTACTGCCAATACAAAGGTGAGTGCAGCAATAGTGTTGATCATAGAAGATACGAAAGTCGGAGAAGTGAAATTCAAGCTCACAAAGTACATGTTTAATGTTAAACTCACTCTGAAATAAATTAAGGACCAACAATTAGTATTTTATTGCCTCAAATAATTATATTTCAAAAGGATAATAATGTTTAACTGAGCTTAATTACCCCATAAGAGAAAGTACAAAGAACTCCAATAGCAAAGCCATAGTTAATTTTGGCCTTTTTTTCCTGCAGAAAAGAAACAAAGCCATTTAGAAGAGTTTAAAAAAGAAAGATTTGTAGTCTTAAAATGCTAGTATTAGATTTTGTAATGATAAAAGTAGGTTATTAAGGATAAAATAAAATTTTAAAGATAAATTATTTTAAAATATAGAAGAATACTGCAATTACTTTTGAAACAAACTAATAAGAAAAAATGTTAAAGAATAGATGGTAGATTTATGTAGCGGTATATATGAGTTCAAGTTTTATGGACGGTTAATGCATAAATTCTTTATAGGGTACGTGTTAAACAGTGGGTCCAGCCGTGTGGCCCATGCTCATGTACCGTGTGGGGCCCTTCCCTTTTCCTTGTGTATTTGGTAAATATTAAACTTAAGTTTGTACCTTAATTAGTAGTGTAATATTATCATAATCGTAAAGTTAGTCTTCAAATAGAATAGGAATTTCTAGGTAGAATAGGAAGAGGATTTTCCTTGTAACTTGTATATATATGTCTTTCATTAATAAGAATAATCAAGGGGATTATTTCTTTCATGGTATCAAGAGTTTAGGTTCTCTTTACCCTGCTTCCGCTCCTCAAAATTTCTTCTCCTTTGTCCCGAAATTTTGCCTTAATTCTCGAGTTTTGTGGGTTCTTCCTCCTTCACTAATACCGAGTATCTTCTCTTCCAAAAATATTTCTCACAAATTCCCTTCTCTGAATCTTGCTATTTTCTATGGCTGATAAGAACATTTCATCATGCCCTCTCGGTTTCTAACATCAAGAGCGTCATCCATATTGTTCTTGATCTTGAAAACGTCCAATATGGGACGTGGGCGGAATTATTCAAGATTCATGCTAAAGCACATAAAGTTCTTCACCACATCATCCCTCATCCTCCTTCAAAGGAGGGTGATAAGGCGTCTACATCTAATGTGCCCACTCAAGAAGCAGACCCAGAAATATGGGACATGTTTGATTCCAAGGTTCTTCAGTGGATTTATGTCACTATCTCCTTGAATCTCTTACAGACGATCATGGAACCCAACTCTACAGCTATGACGGCGTGGAACCGGTTGCGTGACATATTTCAAGATAACAGTCATTCTAGAATTGTTATTCTTGAGCAGGAATTTTCGCAAGTGGCTATGACAAATTTTCCCAACGTCTCTTCTTATTGCCAACGCCTCAAGGACTTGGCGGATCAACTTCGCGACGGTCTTCTGTTTCTAACAGTCGTCTGGTTCTTCAGATGGTTGCAGGCCTGTCAAAGGCCTATAATGGTGTTGCTTCAGTTATTCGATAGAGTAACACCTTGCCAGAGTTTTATCAGGCCCGTTCCATGCTTACATTGGAAGAAGCTGACTTGGCTAAGAAAGCAGTGATTGGGAGTAGTCATGTCGGTATGGTGATTGCTTCCAATTTTTCTCCTTCCAATCCAGCCACCGTGACCCAAAGTCACAACAACGGAGGTGGTAAGAAAGGCCAGAATAAGAAGAATAATGGCAAGAATCGTGACGGCAAGCAATGCAGCAGCGATCGTGGAGCCGCGAACCGCAGGCGATGCGATGGGTCCCAGCACCTCACAGCGCCGCGGCTCAACCTTATAGCACCGCGACGCCTCAGTATCCGCCAGGATACAAGCCTCGGCCAGCCTCCCGATCCGGACTCACAGGTTCGCACGATATATGGCGATCTCGTGATCTAGTATACTTTGGCCTCGCCTCCATCAGGCCCACCACGCAGTGGGACATACTCAAGCCGGCATTGAAGGAGTGATGCACACACTTGGCTTGACTCAACCGGACCCTAATTGGTACATGGACACCGGTGCCATCAAGGTACTCTCTCGTCTTATTCCAATTTGAGCACTAATCGTGGTATAACTGTTGGTAATGGCAATTCTATTCCAATTAAGGGTTATGGTCATAAAACATTGTCCCCTCCTCATCCGCCACTTGTCCTGAAAAATACCCTTCATTCCCCAAAATTAATTTAAAATTTAGTATTTATTCGTAAATTCACAACTGATAACTGAGTTTCTATTAATTTTGATCCATTTGGATTTTCTGTGAAGGATTTCAAGACGGGGAGTCATCTCATGATGTGTAACAGTGGGGGGCCTATATCCAATCACACCAAGTCCAAGTGTCTCGCGTCAAGCTATGTCATCCACCTTTGCAGTTCTTGCTCCTTCCTTGTGGCATGCTCGTCTAGGTCATCCGGGGTCGTCTATTTTATCTTCTTTAGATAGACATAAGTTTATTTCTTGTAAGGGTACGCGTAGTACTCCAATTTGTCAATCCTGTGTTTTGGGAAAGATTATTAAATTACCATTTGTGGCTTCAAATTCGAATACTTCTATGCCATTTGAAATTATTCATAGTGATTTATGGACATCTCCGGTTCTCAGTTCTATGGGTCATCGTTATTATGTTCTATTCTTAGATGACTATACTAAATATTTGTGGATGTTTCTAATTGCGAAAAAATCTCAAGTTTTTTCCATCTTCATAAAATTTAGAGTCTTCATAAGAACGCAATTCGAACGGAAAATAAAAAATATTCAATGTGATAATGACAATGAATATGATAATGGGGAATTTAGGGAGTTTTGTGCTCAAAATGGGATAAATTTTCATTTTTCTTGTCCTCATACGTCTTCACAAAATGGAAAAGTTGAGCGAAAAAATCATATCATTAATAATATTGTCCGCACTTTATTGGTTCATTCTTCCGTTCCTCCATTATTTTGGCATCATGCACTACAAATGGCTACCGATCTCCTAAATATTCTTCCCTCTAAAGGTTTGACATATTCATCCCCTCTAAAAGTGTTATACAATAAGACTCCGTCATACACTCATCTTAGGGTCTTCAGATGCTTATGTTATCCACTATTTCTATCCACTACAATCAACAAACTTCAGGCACGTTCTACTCCTTGTGTATTTTTGGGTTTTCCGTCAAATCACCGTGGTTATAAATGTTTTGATTTGTCCTCTAAACGAATCATCATTAGTTGTCATGTTCTCTTTGATGAATCTCAATTTCCCTTCTCTAAAGTAGAAAAACATGTGTCTAGTTCCTATGATTTTTTGGATGATGTCATCTCCCCCTATGTTCTCCGATATTTTTCAGGTTTGCGAGAAAATACGCAGGTTGCCCAAAACCCGCTCTCAGCGTCGCTGCCCTGCATAGAGGCGTCGCGGCGCCAAAACTCCTGCGAGCCCTGCAGTACTTCTGGCGCCGCGGCGCCAGTCCCAGAGTCGCGGCGCCTTCGACAGTACTTTCAGATATTTTCGAAAATTCCCAAATTCACCCAATTCAGTCCAGAGTTATGGTCCAGTCACTCGTAGTCAAATGGGTGCTTTTAAATCAAAAAGACATTTCAATTTAAATTCAAATGTTCTTAAGTCTCCATTACCCCGTAATCTTGTGTCTGCTTTAAATGACCCTAATTGGAAAATTGTCATGACCGAGAAATATAATCTTCTTATTGATAATAAGATGTGGGAGTTGGTACCCCGCCCATCTGATGTTAATATTATTCGGTCTATGCGGATTTTTGTTCATAAGGAAAATTCTGATGGCTCATTTGAAAGGCATAAGGCTAGACTTATAGGTTATGGTAAGACTCAGCAGGTTGGTGTAGATTGTGGTGAGACATTTAGCCCGATGGTGGCCAGGCTACCGTTAAATCTTGTGCTCAGCTTGGCTTTTTCGAAATCATAGTCCATTCATCATCTAGATGTGAAGAATGCTTTCCTACATGGTGATCTTCAGGAGACATTGTATATGCATCAACCTTTGAGATTTAGGGATACTAGATATCCTAATCATGTCTGTCTATTGAAGAAGTCCTTGTATGGACTTAAGCATTCTCCACGAGCTTGGTATAAGAGGTTTGCTGATTTTATTTTGACTATGGGTTTTTCTCACAGCAGTCTGATAATTCATTATTCATATATCGTCGAGGATCTTCTATGGATTATATCCTGTTATATGTTGATGATATTATCTTGACTGCCTCTTCTGATACTTTGCGCAAGTCTATTATGACAAGCTCAGTTCTGAGTTTGTCATGAAGGACTTGAGTCATTTGAGTTACTTTTTGGGGATTGCTCTAACTCGTCATGCAGGTGGATTATTTTTATCACAGAGAAAGTATGCAGCAGAGATCAATGAGAGGGTTGGGATGTCATCCTGTAAGTCCACTTCTACTCCAGTTGATACTAAACTCAAGTTGGGTGTTGCAGCTGGCTCTCCGTATGAGGATCCGACCAGCTATCGTAGTCTTGCAGGAACCCTTCAGTAACTGACGTTCACGCGACCAGACATTACATATGTTGTATAACAGGTGTGTTTGTTTATGCATGATCCTAGAGTTGAACATATGAATGCACTCAAACGCATTCTTAGGTACATTCAGGGAACACTTGAGTATGGTTTGCATTTGTATCCTTCGTCGACGTCTACATTGGTCTTCTCTGACGGATGTTGATTGGGGTGGTTGTCACGAAACCGCATCTGCCCACGTGGATATTGTATATTTTTGGATAACAACTTGGTCTCATGGTCTATCAAGCGTCAATCTACGTTTTCACGTTCAAGTGCAGAGTCCGAGTATCAAGGGGTAGCTAATGTGGTCTCTGAATCATGTTGATTACGAAATCTTCTTTTAGAGTTTCATTGTCCCATTGAGAAAGTTACCTTGGTGTATTGTGATAATATAAGTGTCATCTACTTTTCTGGTAATTCAGTTCAACACCAGCGTACTAAACACATAGAGATGGATATTCACTTTGTTCGAGAAAAGGTAGCAAAAGGACAAGTACGCGTCTGTCATGTTCCTTCGAGATATCAAATTGCATACATTTTTACAAGGGGTCTTCCCTCAGTCCTTTTTGAATATTTTAGAGACAGCTCGTCACGAAGACCCATACATGACTGCGGGTGTGTTAAGCAGTGGGTTGGTAGTGTGGCCCGTGCCCGTATGCAGTGTGGGGCCCTTTCCTTGTGTATTTGGTAAATATTAGACTTAGGTTTGTACCTTAATTAGTAGTGTAATATTACCATAATTGTAAAGTTAGTCTTCAAATAGAATAGGGATTTCTAGGTAGAATAGGAAGAAGATCTTTCTTGTAACGTGTATATATATGTCTTTCATTAATAAGAATAATCAAGGGGATTATTTCTTTGAGTACGTAACTCTTCATATCAAGTTTGATGACAAAATAGAAAGTAGAGTAGTTACTGACGGTAAGCAGGACCGTTCCGAAAAATGAAAAAATTTAGGGTCCATTTTTTCATTTTTATTAAGTAGTATTAGCCAAAATTTACTGTAAAGACCCATAATTCGCAGTTTTTAGCTCAATTAAGGGCTCACTTTTACGAATTAGAACAGGGGCCCCAAAATATTTGTGACGGTCCTGACGGTAAGCTAGTTAAATTGCTTTGAAAGTGAAAAAACATAAACACATAAATAATTTGATGCATAGATGGGATATGAAGAATTTGGGAATGGAAACGAACTACTTATTTGTTATCAAGCTCGTCAAAGAGGATGACATATAATTTCAGTCTCTTAGAGTTATTATTAAAGATTACAAATATGAAGATTTCTTGCAAATGAAGGCCAAACATGATGAGGATTTGCTAGTATGGGAAAGATGTGATCAAGCAAACTATGGAGTATTTTTTTTGCTTCTTATAAATGTAGATTATGAAAGATTTTAAGTACTTTTATACAGTAGTATTTTTTCAATAAAAAGTAACGAAAAATAAAAACTTATAGCATAAATTTGGTTAGTATATATTTCTTTAAATGACGGTGTATGTAACTTAAAACTCTAATTGAAATTCCTGTAAAGATGGTGCCAACTCAGATAAAAATTCATCCATATTGCAAAATTATTTTTATATTGTCAACATATATATAACTAAAAAATTTAACTTGTGACAAGTATTATAAGTACGTACCTTTCGAGAAAATAAGCAAACGGTAACATAACTAGACCTCCCACAATGTGTCGATAAGTTACGTAGACATGAGGATTCATCCCATGATTGAAGGAAGCTTGAGTTATGAAATACAGAAAAGTATAGCAAATTTGAGTTAAAATCATAAGAAAGTGAGGCTTGAACTTCTCCATAGCCATAGCCCTTTGCAAAAATAACCTTTTTTGACAAAGTACTATGATCCACAATTTACCAGTAAATATAGACAATTAATGTGGAATTAAGAATGGGGTTCGGTTCCAATTACTTAGTGATGGAATCTTGTTCTTGATCAAACATATTCTTGTGATGAAAATTTGATACTTCTCCAACATAAGGATAGAATATGCTTCTTGTTTTTTGCAAAGACAAACAATAACTTTGAGTGAAGATATAATGGAAGTGGATACGACAAGTGAAGTTGCTCAGTAAAACACCTTCACCCACGATCGGTAGATTCAGGTTTTGAGTCACACTGAAAGAAAAGTGTGAAAATCCTATGGATCCTCCAAAATGGGTGTGGGGATGGGGTGGGGTTGGGAAGGGAAATGGACACAATTATTCTTTAATATTTTTATGAGAAAAGGAATAAAAAGGGAGTGTAAGATTGTACTATAGATGATATATAGAATATGTTTCTTCTTTTTTGTAAAGACAAACAATAACTTTGAGTGAAGATTTAATGGACACAGTTATATTTGAATATGAGAAAAGGAATAAAAAGGGAGTGTAAGATACTAAGATTGTACTATAGATGATATATATATAGTGTCCATCACCAAAACATTACTTCGAAAGAAAAAAAATGAAAGAACATAATCAACATCAAGAGGTGTAAGAGATAAGCAAGATTTGTATCATAGAATGTGTATATTATATGGTAGTGATTCCAGCTTTATGTAAAGAGTTGTTTTTATGGCTCCACTCAATAAAAATAGATCTGATGATGGAACCACACAAAATTCTTTTGTATTTAAGATATATATATGTTGGTGAGACAATGGATAATATCATATTAACTTCAAGGAATTGATGCTACCACCCAGGAGTGTGGCGGGACACCCTTAATAAAAGGTCTCAGGTTCGAGTATATATTAAAAATGAAAAATCACCTTACCTTATAGGGCACTTCTCTCTTTAATGAACCTTATGAGGCGCGAATTTTAATTAATTAGGACTATAGTTGGTATCAGATAACAACAGATGATTATACCAAAAAATGATGCTAAAATTCAATAATTTATGAGAATTGCATCTGCGGTGGAGGAAAAATGATGGCAGGGTGAAAGTTGAGAAGATGCAGAGAATTTTCTAAATTTTGCAATAAAGACATCAATTCTATGCATTATTTTTTCCTAATTGGGTAAGGAAATAGAGGCCATCCAAGTTTTCCCTTTTATTGTATTTGTTTAGGGAAATAATAAACTCACTTTTCTTTTTGTCTTTATTATTATATTTTTGTTGATGTTTAATTGGACATGAAGTTTAAGAAAGAAATTAAGACTTCTATTTTTTCTTTGAGTCGAGGGTCTTTCGAAAACAGCATTCTTACTTTTCAAAGTAGAGGTAAGATCTGTGTACACTATATTCCTCCTCAAACCCCACATAGTGAGATACACTAGGTATGTTGTTGTTGTAATTTGGAACATATCATAATATATTTGCGGGCTTGCGACTATAGATCATGTCAAAAAGGTAAATAAAAAAGTTCAAAGTCAAACTTCGACTACAAAAGGTAACTCTTTTTTTTTTTTGTTGACGAAGGAATCATTTCTTGCTTTTTAGTCTTGCAGAAACCGGGTGTACGCAATAAGCGTAAACCACGTCGATCGCTTAAACCACACGCTTGGCCAGCGTGTGAGCTCAAGAGCGAAGCGGTCGGAGCGTTCTGCGGGGTTTGAACTTGTGACCACTCTCGCTTAGCGATGAGGATCTGCTCTGCGCCGGATTACAAAAGGTAACTCTTAAGATGAGGGATTGAAGCTTATTGAACGGCCTAAATCACTTCTAAATTATATGAGGTTGGCTTTAATACCACTGTCACTTATACACGCAATATTCTACTGGTAAGGGATGTGTTATTTATAAGTTTTTTTCTTTTCATTTTAAAATTTTATTGAACAAATAAAACAATTGTACCAACTAATATACGAACTAGTTTACACGCTCTTCAACTATTCTACCGTCACAAGATTTCTGTTTCTTTCTATCAGCACCGATACTAAACACTTCAACCTACAAAAATTTAGGTTACTTTAAAGAAATTACCTATCATTTGTCAATCTATGATGTGAATCCTCGTTTCTTGATTTTTACCCACTTCATTCAACGAAATCTCAATTCTCTCCTAGCTAGTAAATATCTAACGCAATACAATGTCATGACTCAGCTTGGGACAAGTAACAACCAACGACATAGTAGAACATAAAAACAACAAAGACTGTCTCACTTTGACACCTTCGTCAAATTCGTAGCAATAGCACAGGCTAACCACTTTTCAATCATGTAATGGAAAGATAGCTACTATCTTGGAGTTTCGACTCCTAAAAATAGAACTCCCACTTGTCACAATTTCACATGTAGAAATTGAACCTCCATCATAGTGACTATTTTTTAATTAAATATAAGGAAAAGGGTATTATTTGCCCTCCAACTTTAGGAAAAGAGTCATATTTGCCCTCCGTTAAAGTTTTAGGTCAAATATGCCCTCCGTTAGTCTAAACTTATTGTATTTGTCCTTATTTAACAGATCCGCCACGTGGCAAAGTGGAGGGTGGGACCTTTAATATTTCAACCCACAAATTAAATTTATCTTCATCAGCCACCAAATTTCAATTGAATATAAAAGATGAAGGTGATGTTCATCTTCATCAGCCACCAAAAATCCCCATATCCGATCAAAACCCAAGACCCATCCCCTTCATCTTCATCAGTCACCATCGCCACCTCCACCGCCGGAGCTTCTCCTTCTACTTCATCCATTCCTTTGACACAGTTCATAAAATATGAATATCACTGTATATAACTGAAATTTTCAAAGTAAAAAAATTGGATCATGAGGGAAAAACAAAAACACACCTGAGGGACAATGGAGCGGTGATCTTGGGTCGGGCCATGGTGAACAATCTCTTGAATTTCCTTAGATACAACTGGGGTCATCTCACCATTAACAGGCCGGTGGTGGAGTTTGCCTTTTTGGGTGGTAGTGCGGCGGCGAGAAGCGGTGATGCAAAGTGATAAAAGGAAAAGTATAAGAACAAATACAACTCCAATAAAGATCACAATCACTACCCAAAGTTTCAATCCAAATATCGAAGTGATTTTTGATAACTCACTGTTCACAAACATTGCATCGTATATAGACATATTTTTTAATCAAAATCAGTTCACTGTATGTGTATTTAAATATTTTCCCTGTAATATATAAGTAAAACTAACAAAAGGGTAGATTGAATTAGTATAGTTTTTGAAACAATGGGTTATTGGATTTAATAATCAAATAAAGGAGTAATAGGCTTATTGGTGGTTCAGGCACAATGGGTATTTTCCGGCGAGGTTAAAGTCGGACTCTTGATTTGCCAGCGAGATTAGAGTCGGATTCTTGCTTTTCCGGTGAATATAGACAGAAGAGTGCGTGTGAGAATCTCTCCTTTTCTCTTCAGCCAGCCTAGCAAGCAATTAGTGAAGAAGGAAAAGGAGAAAAGCACTTAAAAGGAAAAAAGAAAATTAATTTTAAATGATTTAGTGGGTCCCATTTTACCACGGGGTCACATGTAGCATCCACATGACGGATCTGTTAAATAAGAACAAATACAATAAGTTTAGACTAACGGAGAGCATATTTGACCTTAAATTTTAACGGAGGGCAAATATGATCCTTCTGAGAACAAATATGATCCTTTTGAGAACAAATATAACTAAGAAGTGATTATTGTGAATACGTCCTGTCAAATTCATGTGCCTTCCAAATAAAGCAAATGCCGCAAATTTATACGAGCACATTAGAAAGCTTGAACAATGAATAAATTTAGAAAATGATAGATTTCCAAAAAAGAAGTAAAAGCAGAATGAAAGACAGTCCTATATTGACAAGGACGAGCTTTTTCACGAAGAAAGCTTCGCGCCCAGCTGGCGATCTCGAAGGGAGATATCTGGACATGGAGCTACTCGTCTTGATCTTTATTATATTAGGATGCGAGAAAGGGGAAAGAATGTGATAAGCAAGAAGAGGAAAGAAGAATGTTAAAGAGGCCTTTCCCCAAGATATTGATTTCTTGCTCCTCTCCTTCCTTACAATCAAGCAAGTGGCTTTCACTCCTTATAGTTCAAACAGGAATTCGAGTTTCTAATTTCTTGCTCGTGAGAACCAACAAAAGCTATATCATTAAATTAAATCCACCAAAGGAGCAAAGCTAAGTCAGTAGTGAATGTAAGAGTTATCAACTTCATATTCCTCTTTTTTTTTGGGGCTATTGATGTCTATATCAATCTTTATAGAGTGAAATTTCTCAACAAGAAAACAAGAACAAGCTACAAAGTACCAAAATAGAACTGCAAAATACAAAGTTTACAAGAAACTCTTCAAGCACTATGGCGTGCTGCTAATCAGTCACAACAAAACTGAACCTGTCTCTCAATATCTCACCCCTTAAACTGTTTTTGTCTTGTGGGCCTTCTTCGGGAGGGATCTCTTGGGCATAGAGTTCTTCATGCCAATAAAAAAGAGCAGTGCGCCGAGGAGTGCCAAGCTCTGTCAAAAAAAATAGCACAAAATACACAACTAAATAAAAACTTGCAAAGTTTCATTCTACATAAAGCAATTTGGTAAAAATGAATGCAAGAAATAAAAGTTCTGTTGATAGCACTTTTTGTCCCTTATTCATTGGTCAATTTTAATTTTAATCCTTGAGATATCTAACTAAGCACATTTAACTTCAATTAACAAAAACGTGCGCTTTTGACCCCTTTCTTATGAACATTCATAAATTTACAATAATTATAAATTGTTCCACCACTTAGTTATCTATGTGTTATCTTAAATTTGTACTATTACTTCATATTTAACAGTAATATAGTCTAAAAGTAGAGTCCAAATATAACAAATCTCATACATAAAGGGATCAAAACACACATTTCAGTTAATTAAAGAAAAAATGCTCTTAATCAGATATCGAAAGGACTAAAATCAAAATTTATCATTAACTGAGGAGTCAAAAATGTTATTATCCGTATAAATGTAAAGAGACATCCATTGGGTTACCTGAGTAAACTTGACAATAAGTTGAGCAAACTCTTTCTTGTCGACGTCATAGTTGTAGAAGTCATATAAGACGGGAGTAGCAATTGCCTGATGCAGAGCCTTTTCATTGAGGAAAAAAGCAAGACGAAGATCAGAGCAGGATGAAAACAAAGCAACTTCAAGAATTAATTCAAGGAAATAGTAGAATACATACCAGGATGCAAGCGCCAAGAGAGCTACCAAAGACAAAGAGAAGGCTTCCAAGACCCTTCATGATTAAGGCCCCCAACACTAAATGTTTCATCTGTGAATGACATTATCTTACATTAGACTGAACAAATGGGACAGTTGCTAAAACCAAATTCAAATAAGCAAAAGCCAAATAGTTACCTCTACATGTGGTACATGAAATCCAGTATGTGTGGTGACATGCTTTGACAAAATATCGAACTTAGGTTTTAGCGCTTTTGCTGCTGATCCACCATCAACCCCAAATTCACTGAACCTACAATAAAATATAGGCATGTATTAAATTTTTTATTTCAATATTCTCCAATGTCTTAAAACAAAAGTACAAAATAAAAAGAAACAAGCAATTAGAGGCAAGTTTGAATTACATATGTCAGTCGACAGATTACAATCCAATATTGCTCTCTCAACAAACGTAGCTACTTGGAAAGGTACTCAAATCTATCAGTTATATCTTTCAAAAAGCATTTACACGAATTCATAGTGAAGGGGCAGCATGATTGAGACTGATTATCATCAACAAGTATAACAGATTGTAGCATTGCACCGTAATGTTCCGTACCTTAGGACTAATTCCCCTCAAACTAACAACTTCTTTTAAATGGACAAGTTTCAGGAACAAAAAAAATATAAAAAATCAATAAAAAGTGAAGACTTTCATAAGCAATCCATTTCCATCAAACGGGTAAGTTTGCATAGAGTTTTTAACAAGATATGGAATTGAGTTTGTATGTTTAGCAAGATCTGTATTCTCCTATAAGACTAGAAACAGGCAGTGTTCAACTGCTAACCTCAAGAAGAAAAATGTAGTACTTTATTTTTTTCATATGGAGTAATACCACAGCATAGAAAATAAAGTATGTTATGGTCACTTAGGATGAAACATCCCACATTGGAAAAAACTTAACGGCTCCCCGTGTTTACACCAAACCAAAAAAAAAACTATCTTAGCAATTTCAAACTAAAGCGAGAACACAATTAAGAAAGTGCACCTACTAAATTAGAAGAGATATCAGGTACCTAAAACTTCAGATCAGTAAAAGTGCAAGAAATTACATGGATGTAGAGGAATTATGCAAAACTATACTAAAGTAACTAGTTCTTTAGGTTTAGGTGCTCTTTAGGTTGTTCTGTTTGCTCTTTTTGTTACCTAAAAAATGTACCTAAATTGGAATAGAAATCAGGTACCGAAAAATTTAGATCAGTGTTTAAACTCGAACTTTTACTAGTCAATACTTTATTTTTGGGTAAACTTCTGAAAGTAATTTTCTCCTGGTTATACAAATCTCAAAACAAATTGACCCTCCAAGCAATAATGCAATAGCTTTTCCAACTCTTGCAAACAAACAGAACAGTTATGGTCAAATGACAACTAACACATACACACAGTCATGTGTATCATGGAAACAGTATTACCTCTGTCCCAAAAAGAATGACTCACTTTCCTCTTTAGTCCATCCCAAAAAGAATGACATATTTCCTTATTTGGCAATAAGTTAACTTTAAACTTTACCTTTTACGCAAAACGAAATGATCTATAACCACACAAATATCCTTGGCTTATTTTAGACCATAAGATTCAAAAGTCTTTTTTATTTCTTAAAGTGCGTGCCAAATGAAATTAAATCACATAAATTGGGACGGAGGGAATACCTAAAAGCAATATAAAAGTAAACCTAGCTCTTCAAGAAGATCGATACATAGAGAGAGAGACGAACGAATGAACTCATTCAACAAAACAGTACTTAACTTCACTATCAACAACATACGCAGTGTAATCCCACAAAGTAGGGTCTGGGGAGGGTAGAGTGTACGCAGACCTTATCACTACCTGAGGTAGAGAGGAGGTAGAGAGGTTGTTTCCGAAATACATTCGGCTCAAGAGAAAGCATGACAAAAAAAGGTTAGTTTAAAGCAAAGAATAAGTACTAATTTAAAGAATCAACCGACTAGCTGATCAAAATCAATCGATTAAAATTCTAGAATTTCAGTTCCAAATCCAGTCTACTAGTTCATCCAAATCCCACTAGATTCAATACAACTCCTCAGATACTGATTCAAATCAAGGAGAACCCCTAGCTTTCTCCAAAACACACAATAAACCAAATCAGAGCAATAAAGAACTCAATGCAACTCAAATAATACTACTGAAACAACATAAAGAACAAGTATTAGCTAACAGAATTGAACTGGTCAAAATCCATATGATCAAATTTTAAACTTCAGGTCCAACTCTAGTCAACTAGTTCATCCAAATACCACTAGATCCAATTCGAACAAAGCAGAAAACCCAAGCTTTCATCAAAGCACACAATAAACCACACAACAAAACAAAACAAAACATAGTGATAATGAACTCAATGCAACTTAACAATACTATACAGAGTTGTATAAACATTGAAACTACAAAAAAACAGAGTAGAATTGAACTAGTCTACTAGTTCATCCAAATCGTACCAGATCCAATTCCTTAAGATACTAATACGAACCAAAACCCTAGCTTCCTTTAAAGCACACAATAAAACACACAACAAACCAAAACATAACGATTAAAAACTCAATGCAACTTAATAATACTACACAGCTGAATAAACATTAAAACTCCATAAGAAAACACAAACAACATGAATACAAACTAGAATTGAACAATTAGCTAATCAAAATCTAAAACTTCAACTCCAAATCCAGTATAAAACCTAAGGGGTCGCTTGGTAGCTAGTTTGGAGGTGAGTTATACATATATTAAATCCCGCATAAGTAATACCACATTTACATTTGGTAGCTTGTTAGAAGATAAGTTACTCATAAATAAAAGTAATGTGGTGTGTGGTTTGAGATTTAGAAACCTGCATAACTAATACATATATAAATTACAAGGGAATCTACATATATAAATTACAAGAGAATCTATGTAATATTTTATGCAGTATAGAACGTGGAATAACTAACACATGAATAACTAAACCATGCATAACTAATTCCTGCATAAAATAATACATATTCGTGTACTCCATTACTAATAAGTAAATAACTCTAAACAACTACCAAACGACCCCTTAGTCATCCAAATTCCACTAGATCCAATATATGTATAAGTTTTAGTTTTAATTAAAAATATGCATACCTAATACATATATAAGTTAGGAGAATATTTATGTATTATTTTATGCAGGATCGAAACGTAGAATAACTAATATATGAATAACTAAACAGTGGATAACTAATCCTTGCATAAATTATTTTATAACTTATTCATGCATTACTAATAAATGCATAACTCTAACGAGCTACGAAACGACCCCTTAATTCATCTAAATTCCACTAGATCCAACTCCTCAGATACTAGTTTCAATGCATAAACTTAAACCATGAAAAACTCAATAATACTTAAACTGCATTAGAAAACACAGAAACAAAGAGTTTAAAACAGAGTAGATCTGAACAAGTTACTCTTGATAAGCGGAGAGAACGAATACTGATACAAATAGAAGCCTTCCTAAGAACGATAACAGCGCCATTACTGTAGATTCAAATCTTTCTCTCTCTAGAAAACAAAGAGATTCAAATATAGAGAGAGAAAGAAATAAGGGGACTTCTACTGCATTAGCAGTTTGATTTATTTATTTATAGGTGATATACAACAGTACAGTTCATTAAAAAAAGAAGGGTTAATGATATTTTTGGTCCCTCAATTATTTATAAATTATAATATTAGTCCTTAACATTTTTATCTTGCAATACGTTGTCATATTTTAGTATCATGATTTACATACTTGTCTTTTCTGGAACTGGAAGTGAGGATTTATAGGAGACAGTAAAGATAGGGGTGAAGTTTGTATACCTATTATTTTTTTCAGACCCCATTTATGAGATTATATTAAATATATTAATGATGTTGTTATTGATATTGGACCAAATCTATCTGACTAATAAGAGGAAAGGGGCGAAAAGCAACTCGACTATAAGGAGAGGGGCGTTCAGCCACTTACTTGATTATAAAGTTGGAGAGGGGCAAGCCAAAACTAAGCATATCAGCTTTTAATTAAATAAAGTGTGCACTTCGATCTCTTTGTCTGTGAATACTTATAACTTTATCATGGTTACTAATTATTTCATCGCTTAAATACTCATGTGTTATGATGAGTTTGTGTTGTTATTTCATATTTGACGATAATATAAAATTAAAATAGTCAAATATAATATATATTTTTATACGAAGGGATAAAATACACGCATGTACTCGAAGGGACAATTTTTTTATTGCTTTTATCGGAAAGAAGAAAAGCCATAGGAAGAAACGTGGTGGGCGGATAAAATCCATTACTCTTAATTCGAAAGTTTGAGTTTGAGTTTGAGTTTTGAAAATAAAAAATAAAAATTGAATAATAAATTGCTTTCTCTTACATTTTTTCAAAAAAGTTGATCTCCCACCCTAGGAGTCTTCACACCCCGGTTTGACAGAATTGTGAAGGAGTTAATCATGATAACTCAACTGATTTCAAATGTTAGACCACTACCACGCTGCGCACAAGGGGTTCTCCTTTATTTCAAGAAGTAACCCTCACTCTGCCGCTAGCGGGATTCGATCTTGGTCATTTTTTCAATTATCCCCTTGAGAACCAGTTGAGCTGCCCATGCGGACTGCTTTCTCTTACATGAGTAGTGTGTCGCTAGAGGTATATTTTAACTAGTCAGTTAGTGAATTTTGTATTTCTATTTATTTATGTGTGATTTATCTATTTTCTTTAGTTCTTTACTAGAGTAATTATGATCTGAAAGTTGATCTGAGGCAAGTGTTCGGATCTATTATAACATAATCTTAAGGAATTCAACTGGTCTTTTACCTTTCTATAACCCTTTTAGGCTTTGAATTAATCAAAAACTGGCTTTAAAATATTAAGTTACCGTTTGATCATAAATCTTGTTTTTAAAAAATTGAAATGTTTTTTTGAAGATTATTAAATAAGTATTTAGTTAGCAAATTGTCTTATTACTTCAACTTCAAATTTGGAATATGGGATTTGAAATGTAAATTATATGTTTTAGGAGTTTTTCAAGCCTTTTACTCTTACAATTTCAACTATGAGCTTGTTTGGCCAAGCGGTTAAAAATTTGTTTATTTTGATAAGTATTTTTTTTAAAGTGCTTTTCGATGATGAGTCGAGCCCAAGTCAGCTTGGGGCATTACCGGTAGCATTCAAGTAGTCCTGAAAGTGACACAAACGTAATTGGTACTGATAATACAGAAGGTTGAAATTCATTTGAATTGTAACGGAAAGTCGTTACCAAATCGGTCACACGTCTTTCAATGGGGATTTAATTGTATTTATTGAGATATTGATTACCCAATTGTTACAACATTTGTTCTCTTATATTAATGAGAGCATATTTTGTGGGTTGTGTACACATGTAGCTCATGTATAAATAGGACATGTCATTCCATTGTAACCCATCAAATTCTGGCTATTACAAATATACTTACTGATATTCTCTTAACTTTTGTGCTTTCATACAAGTTCTCGTCACTTTGCTCAGAAGCTATCATAAGGCTCAGGCTAATCATTGCTTAATCTGTCTTGTTACTATTTATTTTTAGTATAATTTATCTAGAATTCATATTTAACGTGTCACTTGAGATCCGTGTGTTCTTGACCACATATATAAATTCAACCGTACCATTTTACGGGTAAATAATTTGACGCCCACCGTGAGGCCCGGACAATTATGGTGTCATAAGTGACCCCTCTACTAATCTAGTTTTTTTCTTTAAGTCTTATTCTTTATTTAGATTAGACAGATGACAAGAATAGGCGAAAGTAGTCACAACGTTGGGTACAATACAAATAATCTTGGATCAGATGGTTTTCCAATCGGAACCATGAGACCTGAAGACCCGATGCATACCGATGGAGTCACTTCTGGAGAGATCAGACTCAACATGGAAACGTTCCCACCGACGAAACACCTGAAAAAGTCGTACATAATCTTCAGGCGCAGAACGCTGAAATGAGCGAGGAGTTGGAATGTCTGAAGCTATTTCAAGAGGAGTTCATGTCCAAAAATATCGACAGTACTCCAACAGGAGAATGGTGCCTCCACCAAATGCACATGGAGAAACCAGTGATGATCAAGACATGTCTGGAAATGATTATTTAGAGAGCGAAGTCCTTGAAAACTCATTCCATGAAAAGGTCTTGATATTCATGAAAGACATGACTAGCAAAGTCAATATCAATGCAGATAAGGCAGAAAAATGGCCCAAGAGTTCCGGTGCCAGTTTTGTCAAATACCGGGGGCTCCTCCCTTAGTTGATGGTCCAGATGTAAAGAAGTATATTCAGTTGGCATATAAACCGGAGGTTGTGCCCGAACTAATCCCCAAAAGGTTTAAAATGACTTTTGTGGCAAAGTATAGTGGAACTACTAATCCGCAGGAACATATAATGGCCTACACTACGACCGTGAAAGGAAATGATCTAAGAACACGAAATAAAATCTGTTCTGATGAAAAAGTTCATTGAAACACTTGCTGAGGGAGATCTAACGTGGTATTCACAACTCTCTGAGCATTTAATTTGTTCGTTCGCCCAGATTGTCGACATGTTCATAAAGGCTCATGCGGGGGTTGAGAAAGTGAAGACTCGCAAGGCGAATATCTTCCATATTGCACAAGGAGAAACAGAACTCTCAAGGGACTTCTTTATACGGTTCCAGATGGAACATACGTTATTACCCGCAGTCCCGAATGAATGGGTTGCAGAGGTTTTCACAAAGGTTTGAATCTCTCAAGTTTAGATGCTTCACGAAAGCTTAAGGAACATCTCTTGGAATTCTAGGCTACAACTTAGGAGGATGTGCATAACTGGTATGAATCCAAAATCCGGATTGAGGCTGATATCCCCTTGGATCTAAAGCTAGGAGTATCTTTTCAAAGTCGGATAAAGGGAATTCCAAGAAGAACCAGTACCAACCTTATCATACCCCCGGAAAGTAGGAAGGTGGATAGTGTTACACCCTGTAATACCAGGGCTACTATGTCACGACCCGACATCGGGCCCGTGACTGGTGCCTTACCCCGGGCACCCTTGTGATACAACATCAGAGAAAATCAGCGGAAGTAAACTCATAAACAAGGAACAATATAAAATATGAAACAGGCTAACCCAAAATGGCTACCTTTCTGTAAATATAATTATAACAAAAACTGAACAGTTACATCCTTTACAAACCCAATTTATAACAGGACTACAGGCCTCTAAGAGTTTGTAACAACTATGACGGGACAGGGCCCCGCCATACCCCTGAATGTACATAATATCTACAACATCAGGGAGAACCGTACCAAAAGACAAGCCTCCGGAGAAATGGAGCTTCTGACACCTGATCAAAGATCCTAAGAATGGAGATCCACCACCTACTTACCCTTTCCTTTCGCGGCGTGAGCGGCCAGAAAGTCGATTACCTGATATGTACCAAGTATGTAAAACTGAAAAATACTGTAATTATATCATAAGTCTAAATAAAGCTGGAGACATGGATGATAATCAAACTACAGTGCACTGTGCCTTACTAACAATGAGAGTAACAAGCATAAACTTAACTGCATAAAAATAGGAGGCGCATGATCAAAGTAGGGCCACCCGCTCGTAGTATCATTAAGAAATCCTACTCCTGGAACTATTTCACCCGCATAGGTCTTGTGGACCCGCATGAGGTCATTTGCCTCGCATGAGACTATTTCACCCGCATAGGACTATTTCACCTGCATGGGCCCGGTGGGCCCACAATGAGTACAAACGCCGCACTCGCATCATGGGTAGCAAATCCATGGAATAAGTAGTAACCCGGGGTCTACCCTGTAAGAATACATAACCTAGCACAACCGGCTATCATACATAACATAAGCGCTACCGGCTTATCATAACATAAGCAAGTTAAGAAACCCCCTAACTTCTTATTAACATTATTAATATATCCTCTCACTTTAGTTTACTTAAGGCACTAACATGCCATTTAAGAGAAAATCCGGGAATTCAACTCAAGCACCACGTACCTCTAACCTTTTAAGAACGACTCCTTTTTATATAAAACTTCCAAGATACTAATAACCGTAGTATCAAGTTACGACTACTTTTCAAGACAAGTCACATTTCCTTTTAGAAATATAATAGGCTTCTAAATCAAGTGACTTCTTTTCTTTTTAAAACCTTAGGCAATTGATGCCTTAAAATCAATTTGCCTTTCCTAAATTCAAATCATTTATCCTTACTTATTTTACTTAGAGTAAATCTTTCTTTTGTTAACCTTCCATAAAGCTAATATAACCAACTTCCCATAAAGTCGTTATATTAACTTTATACATTAGTCAAATACATTTCCTTATATCCAAGGGACTTATACTTTTAAAACGAAACAAGTATCATATACTTAAAACACTTCAAGTCCCTTAACTTTGAAAACTTAAGACATCCTTAATACTTTCGAAGAAGTGAGTTAATCCCCTTACTCACCCAACTTGGCCATTCTTAAAACAGGTAAGGGATATCAAAGTCTTGTACGTCTACCGTACTATATAAGTGCAATTATTCATGCTCAAGAGATAGGAAAGTTCCACATACCTCTTCGGGTCAATCCACTCGCAAGTCCAATAAACCTCACGTAGTATGTTAATCTATAATGACCATAATACGTCCATTAGCTTCTAGCTTCAACGTGGAACATTCTAATTAAAAAGCCCTTTATTCTACAGAAAATTGGACAGCACTTCCTTTGTTTCTACATATTTTTCCACCTTTTCAAGGTCCGATATCAACCACTAAACGCCACATTTAAGGCCCAACAATTCAGCAATACAAGGGGATTACACGCCAAACTTGGACGTGTAAAATTCTGCCCCACAATACAAATTAACTAATCCAATAAGTTTAAGGTATTATCTTGGCTATAACATGTTCACATATCACCTTTATCCAATCCTTTCAAATCCAAATTGTATTTCCTACATGCAATATATCTAAGAACAATATTGACAACTACAAGTCCTTTCTTCCACACATGCAACACAGTTTACTAGCAAAAAGAGAAAGGATTGTTACCTTAGAGCTTACCCAAATTAGTCCAACAAATTTCACTTGCTTTCTTTCCACAATCACCTCCACAAACCTCCTACAAGCTTGTCAACAAGTTTTCTTCTTTCCACCTTTTTGGACTTTCTCTAGGCCTTGGTTTCTTCTTGAATTTCTAAAGAGAAGGGAGAGAGATTTTTAGAGAGAAGGAAGAGAAAATTTTGTAGTGAGAAGAAGGTTTTTGGAAGAATGACCAAGTCTTCAAGACTTGGTCAAATAAATAGCATTTCCACTAACTCAGATGGGAGGGACACTTGTCACCCTCCCATGGCCTTTTAAAAGAAAATATCTGATTTTTCCCAGTTTGCAAAAATTCGCCTCGGCATGCGGCTTCTGTAGGTGTCGCGTGTGAAACCTCCGAATTTTCAAGATTCGCCGCGCCCGCTTTCGGCGCGGTGTTGCAACTTCAGAGAATTTTCAGCATATCCGGCGCCCGCATTCGTCGGCCGTGATGCTGCGACCGAAAATTCTTTTCTGCTCGACTGCGCACTGAACTTGTAACTTCCATAACTTTCTACTCCGATATCCTATTGACGAACGGTTTGTTGCGTTGGGAACTAGACTCAACGAACTACACACTAGGCCTTTGAAACTCCTAGGAACTCCTAAGGTAACTGGGCATAAACCATCCCAAAGTTGACTAAAACCCGTCCGAAACATTCTGTCCACCTATCTTTCCAAAATTTAAATCTTAATTCCTTTCGTACGTTCTCAAAAGCATGACCTGAATTACGGTGTGTAACATACTAATTGAGAACGTGATTCAGGAATCAAGATTTGAAGGTTGAAAGGAAAGAATATTTACATTTTCCTCCGGAAAAATTATTAACTTGGAGTTTAATACTTCTAATTGGATTTATGAGATTAATATTGGATTACGAAGATGTTACACCCCGTAATACCAGGGCTACTAATTGAGAACGTGATTAAGGATTTAAGATTTGAATTTTGGAATGAAAGAATTATTACATTTTCTTAAGGAAAATTCGGAAAAATGTGACGACGGAAAAATTATTAACTTGGAGTTTAATACTTCTAATTGGATTTATGGACTTAGTATTGGATTACGAAGAATTGGAATTGATAATATGGGGCCCATCGAGAATTTCACAATTTCGCGGGGCCCTTTAATTTTAAGATATTTTGGACAACAATTTCGCGGGGCCCTTTAATTTTAAGATATTTTGGACAATATATAGATATTTTTAAAGGGAAAGAATTTTGGTCAATGGGAGGGTGACATGTGCCCCCCCCCCCCCCCCCACAACTTGTCTTGCAAGACTTAATTATAGATATGGATGCAAGACTGTCTCATAATATCTCATCTTCTTCAACTTTTTTTCTCTCTTCTTTCCTTAGCCTTAGATTTCGAAAATCCCTTGGAAAGTGAAGATCAAAGACAAGTTATTATCTTAGATTAAGAACCCTAACCAAGTCTTAAACCAAGTTAACTCTCCAAAATCGTCCAGGAATCCGTTTGGGCCGAGAATGGCCATTAAAATCCTAGCTTGTTCGTCGACTTTTTGAAAGTAAAACAAGAAGGGGAGTTGGTTATAATCTTGTAGAGGATACATGTGTGTGATTGAAACTTGAAGAAGTGGAGCAAAACGAAAACTGCGGGCCAAAAACCTTAGGGCATAGTCATGACTTTTTGGGCAATTTTTGGTAAGAATTCTTCTTTCTCTTGAAGTAATTAGATATTACATGTTATTATGGTTAGTATATGAGCATGTGTTAAGAATAATGAAGATTAAAAAGTGTTTGGACCATTTTTTAATGTTGGGGCCGAGAATAGGCAACTTTCGGATCTTTGGAGTTTGTTGGTTATTGTTGTTGTTATCTCCTCCTATTGCATGTAAGAAATGGAGTAATATTGTTGTAGATAAGTTTTTATACCATATATAGAAGTGTTGGAACTTGAATTGGAATAAAATGGATTAAGGAAAGAGATCGGATTGTAGTTGTTGGTCGTGGAATCTATAAAATTGTTGGAGTTTATCATTTTGGTAATGATATTTCAGTACAGGTTTTTATACATTTATGGGTACGGCGGGGCCTTGTCCCATCATTGTATATTGTTCAAACTCTTAGAGGTTTGTATTCATATGTGGGATTGGACTCGTGTACAGTGTAGTTTCATTTTGGCTTATATATATATAGTCGCAGGCCTGGGGTTCGGGTCGTGACAGATAGGGCTTTCGCTCTTTTGAAAAATCAAATAACAAAGGAGGTTCCGGACGAAACAATCAAGGATTGGTGAATTCCGAGAAAATTAACTCATCCAAGGGTACCGGATACACGAAATTATTTGAGTACAACTTCAATATTGATGAAGAGAAAATGGTGGCAGTGTTAAGAACTCATCCAGCATCCCGATCATCAAAACCATTACAGTCTGATCCTAGTAAAAGAGATCAGCCCGTCTGGTGCGATTTTCATGTCATTCACGAGCATAAAACTACATATTGCAGACATCTACACGAATAGGTAGGAATGCTAAGTATGGGCCACCTCCGGAAATATTTGAGTGATAGAACTCGAAACAACTATGAGCGGGGACCACCCACATAAAGTAAGCCAAATTCGGTTGTACCACCTCATGTTATAAATATGATCTATGGTGGATCAATGATTGCCGCTACATCTTTCACGATGGCTAAAAAGATGAAATTTTTTGTGACCCAAGAAAATAGGTTCTGGGAGATACTTGACGAACATACTATCACGTTTACTGAAGAAGACGTAGTCAGTGTAATATTTCTCACAATGATGCACTGGTGGTCACGGTGCCTATCGGCTGCTTCACGATGAAAAGAGTTCCAATTAATCCCGAAAGCTCAACTAACATAATTAGGCTGAAGGTGGTAGAATAAATAGATATGGCAGACAAAATAGTTTCAGCTACCAGAACCATTTCAGGTTTCAACATGTCATGTGAGACCACAAAAGAAAAAGAAGATTTACCGGTGGATGCAATGGGATCAAAAGTGATTACACGGAATGCCTCATCATTACTCTACAGTCTTCCGTTAATCGAGAGAAGTTGAAAGTGGCCATCGTTTATCAAGATGATGATTGGAGTATTGGAATATGTGGATGGTATTCTTCGAAGTTTTCCGTCAAAGCACGAAGTTTCGATTGGTTGATCCATTCAAATCCTTTTCCCGATTACACAAGAGTCACGACCGAAAAGTGTGGGGACTATATGTATATGGTAAAATTCGTGTAGAGTTGTTCAAGTGGTACTGGGAGTGACACAAGCATAACCGATACCGGTAATATAGAAGGCTGAAATCCGTTTAAATTATAACGGACAGTTGTTACCAAACCGGTCACACGTCTTTCTATGGGGGCTTTAATGACATTTATTGAAATATTGATTATCCAATTATTACAACACTCATTCTCATGTATAAATGAGAGCATATTTTGTGGGTTGTGTACCTGTGTAGCTCATGTATAAATAGGATATGTCATTCCATTGTAACCCATCAGATTCTAGCTATTACAAATATACTTTCCGATATTCTCTTGACTCTGTGCTTTCATACAAGTTCTCGTCACTTTGCTCAGAAGCTATCACAAGGCTCAGACTGATCATTGTTTACTTTGTATTGTTACTATTTATTTTTAGTATAATTCATCTAGAATTCATATTTAACGTGTCACTTGAGATCCGTGTGTCCTTAACCACATATACAAATTCAACTATACTGTTTTACGGATAAATATTATTAAATATTGATATAATATCAACATGGTGATTTAAATATACTAAAATACATCAACCAAAATAAAATTTAAAATCATTCCACAAATTTAAATTTAACACAAAAATACAACGTAAACTAAAATAAAAGATTATTAATTAAAAATTAATGGATTAATGAGGGATATACTTGGTAAATATGTAGGATAGAGATATTTTTGTCTTGAAGAAAATAAATTTATGTTTCTGCTTTTTTCAAGATCTTTCCAATCGCAGAAAAATTGTTTCTACTTAAAAGAAGTTTTACTAATTGGCCAAACACCTCAAAAAAGTGTTTTTGGCCTTAAAAAAGCTTAGCCAAATAGGCTCTATATTCTTATACATAAAATACAGCTTTCAAATACTTATTATAACTTAACTTCTTTTAGAACATCAACCAATTTATACCCAAACATTTGCTATAAATTTTCAAATATCAAACGAGTAAAACAAGAAAATATGTATTTGGCTTTTGACATGACAACAGAATTCTTAGTCGACTCATGAAATTGGGACATATTTATGGGGTTTGTTTCTCCATTGGCTTTTCTATGGTCAAAGAATAGAACATGAGAATTCTCTCACGCCTAGGAGACTAATATTAATTTATAATCATTTTACGCGAACTAAATTTTACTAATTGCAAATTAAATATTTATTAATTTATTTTCTCAAATAAATATTTTTATTGTCTCTTCGTAACTCTTAAGACCAGATTAATATCTATATATCTATTTATTGAGAAAAAAGATTTAGTTTTCTATGAATCTATCTTCATATCTAAATATGGAAGAACCAATATCTAAAGTGGTATACAGTATAAATGTTTTTTTCCTATCAGTAAATAAGGTTGAAAATTTGTCTTTGATGAAGGTTGGGTCCGTCCATCTTTAATGACTTAAACACCATAATTTCACATGTTGGAGACCTTGGTTCTTCACACATGCATAATCTACTAAGTGAGTAGATGACCTAGGGCCAAAGATAGTCAAATTTGGTTAAGAAATGAAAGTGATATTGGTCCGCCAAGTAAGGTGTTTGAGACATGGAAGAGTGGTGTGAGACAAATCTACCATATTGGTGGGAAAAGGAAGAATTGTTCATAATATAAGCCTCAAAATTGAATAAGGGATTGAGATCCCAAGAGGTGACCCATGTGTTTGAAGGAAGGAGGACTTATGTGTGCTTGGGTTCAAGACTAGGCCCACGCGTGCCACCACCGCCCGTGTCGGGTCAGGGACTGCGAGGCTATTGGGATTTTTCTAAAATTATCTTTTTGGACCCCAAACTTTGCTATAATCACAGTTGGCAATCGATATTGAGTCGAGCTCAAGTCAGCTTGGCATGATTACACCTCTTAATGGACATTTAACACATTTCCTCTTCCTAAAACACTATTTAATCACACCTTATTTTCATATTTGAGACACATATATAGAACAACAAAACAATGAGCAAAACACTGCAGAAAAGACAAGTTCTTCTTTTCCATTCTTCAGAAATCATTTCATTTTTTTCGCCAGGATCACTAGTGTTTGTTTTGCACAAGTGATAATTTGTTGTTTTATCTTGGGAGACAAGTTGTCCGCTAAACGTAAAAGCATACATACGGGATAATATTGTCTTAAGAACAGAGTGTTAACACTCAACTCAGCACAATTAACAAGTAGAAATTTATTGTCTATTGATTTCAGGTTATCAAGATTCAATGAACTTGCTGCAGTTGGGACGAAGATCCAAGATCTATTCAAGCACGAAAATCAAGATAACAAAAGATTATTGTTGCCACAATTCTTGTTGGCATCAAGTTTATTGTTAATGTAATATTTTAGTGGTTATCCTTTCAAAACACTTGTAATAATAGTTTACTATTTTTCGTATGTATATTCAAATTATACTCATAAATAATCAACAACAAGAATTTGGTGCAAGTCCATTATGTAAAAAGATGGTGACACTATCAGAAAAGAACTCACTTATTATATCAAAAAGAAATTAGCATTCGAAATAAAGACTTATTATATCATAATTTAACTTTTCCTTTTATGAGGAAAAGTCTTTAAGTGGGTGCTATATATGGACTAAATTGCTTTTCACAAGGGGACCCTCACTCAACCAACCAATTTATTCAAGCATAGACTACAAACTTTGAAAGCCGCCTAGCTGACCATTAGGGAGGAATGGATAATGAGAAATGAAAAATTACTAAATTTAACAAATATTAAACTTTAAACTCATAATTACAAAAGTACAATAAATTCAATGATAAAAATTTAATGATTATACCTATCAAATCTTAAATTCTAACCTTATGAAAATATCATGGAATAAGATTTGATTAGTAACAATTCAAAACATGAAAAGTTTGTCATAATAATTGGATTTAAAAAAAATTGAAATGTTACTAATTCATGATTTCACATGTACGAAATGAAAATTTTCATCCTCGATTCAGAGAATTTTTATGATAGTCTTTCATTTACTTCTCTTCTGTGGAAGATTGAATTTTTCAGAACGTATTATAATTCTTGTCCTTCTTATTCTGATGATCGATTTAACTTTTAATTAAAAAGATATATCTTAAATTTTTAATTTTATTTCCGTAGTTCAATTCGAACAGCTACGCTTATAATTGAATAGTTTCATTTGAATAATATCATAGTGAAATGAGAACTGCTACGCAACAAATGTCATAGTGAAATGAGAACAGCGTAGCAACTCAACTATCAAGTCGAATTTCAGTTTTCAAAAACAAATCATAAAGTCTACCAAATATACCATAATTGTCCATCAGTCATTACAAATGTCATAGTGAAATGAGAACAGTGTAGCAACTCAACTATCAAGTCGAATTTCAGTTTTCACTTTTATTCAAGTCGAATTCCAATTTTCACTCATCTCTTCAATAAGTTTAGTAATGACTAATGGACAATTATGGTATATTTAGTAGACTTTATGATTTGTTTTTATCTTGTCTACTTCATTTTCTTCTTGATTTCACTTTTCGTGGGAAATGGAGTGGGTAGAACAAAATATTTGACCAAGATGAGAGTAGTAATAGGTTAGAACTTTCAATACAAATCACATAACTAGTAAATTATTATAATTTTCTATTAGCAAATCTAACTTTACACTTGCAGTAAGCCAACTTCAATTTAAATTAATAAGTCCTATTAGAACGTGCTCTAGATGTCTTTCACATGTTAAAAGATTAACCATTCTTCTAATTTTGAAGAACAATTTAACTTAAATTTTCGTTAAACTCCTAATGACAATTTTTTAGAATCATACAATGTTAATTACATGTGTAAGAATGCACGTTTTAAAAGTCGTACAACCATATAAATGATACGCTATATATTCTTTTACAACGGTAGTGCTTGATCAATTTACGCACACCTCAATTATTCATCAAATATCTGCTACTAGGTCGAAGCTACATAAAGTTAGTGACATTTGCTTGTTCAATTTTTCAGTATAGACAAGTAAAATGTACAAATAAACACGTATATACATACATACACGGTTATAAAAATCTGGTTCTTAAAACATACTTATATGGTCAAGACATTTTTTTTTTGAAAATGTCCACTTTTGGCTTGAAAATTTCTACTAATATGTAATTTCAATAACTGAGAATTCAGAAATGGATACCACATATGCTCTTTAAAAACACATACCACGTATGTGATCTTTAGAAACACACTTTTCAAAGGTATTTTGTAATAATATACTTGAATTGTTATAAAATAAAGATTATAAAGTAAATATATCAGAGATAAGTATATATAGAGAGATTGCTATATTATTCAACCTGAAATTGATATCTAATTCAACAAATTAATCTCCTATTTATAGGAGGAAAATTGAATGTTGGCTTGATGGTCATCCAATTATTTACAATACTCCCCTTTGGATGTCCATTAATTAGATGATGTGTCTCATTAAAATCTTATTAGAAAAAAGTCTTAATGAAGGGAAAAAAAAATACACATCTAATACATAATAATATAAGTAACAAATACATAATATCATATAGTAAATAAAAAAAAAATCATCAACATACTCTTAGAAATGAAAACTCCACATCGGTTAAGCCGTAACCACGGGCAAGAGGTTGTTCATGTGAAACAATGCTACCTTCAAAATAGAAGAAGTTGAAGAAGTTGTCCTCAAAAGGACTTAAGGAATGGAATCACTCTTAAAAGAGGTGATACATATCCTAAACTTGGTGTCAATGACGTTGTTGGACAATATGACTTGAGTTTTTCGCCTCATGTCCCACAGGTCGATAATAACCAAAAATGGTATAGTAAAACTATAGCCAAGTCGATGATATGTTTGTAATCCGTGCATCTATGTCATCATAGATTTTGACACGTTAAATAGAAAGTCATTCAAAAGCTAACTAAGTTGAGATTGTTGTCTTTTGTCAACATAAACCCTCAAATGATGTGAGGTAGGCGAAGAGGCAAAATCACTTTTCCGTTCCATCAAGGGAATATAGAAAGAAGCACCACTCCTCTATAACTTAGTAACACCTACTTGGGTGATTTAAAGTTTGTACAAATAGAGGTGGGATAAAAGTACGTTGTGATCTTTATTGATGATAGCACAACGTATTGTATACTTTGTTGTAGAACAAAGATGAAACGAGTCGGAAACAGAAGTTGAAAATTCTACGGATTGAGAAATTCGTAGTGATAGAGGGGGAGAATGTGAATCATCATTTATCAAATGGTTGTTCCTTACTCGCCTCAGACTAACGATGTTAGCCAAGCACAAGATCCGTATTCCCAAGACATGTGGGGCAATGTGATCCTTACCGCTAATGCGATTCTTAATAGAACTCCGCATAAGGATAATGATGCTCGAGGTTAACAAGAATCTACGAGGGCCTGATTATACGGAACGAGACGTTTCAAATCTATAGGACTCAGAAGTTGCTGACTATCCGAAACTTAATGTTCCAGATCTACAGAACTCAGAGATTCTAGATGTTGAACCAAACCGGAGCAAAAGAGGGGGCAAAGACTTGTTCCGGGCCTTCTAGCTTGTATGGTTGAAATGTACAATGGACAATTAATAAAGAATTGTCAACTCCAAAAGCATCGCTTTGAAAATAAGCTAAAAACAGAGAAATAGATTCCGTCAGATAGAACCATATTTATGTTATGGTTGATCTTCCTCCGGGAAAAGAACATTTGGGTTGTAAAAGTGGATACTCGAGTTGAGTATACATTAGATGAATCTATTAACGGGTATAAGACCCCGACAACCGGGACATGTGTTCCTATGTGAATAACTTAGACATCCAGGGTCATCACATTCTTGCATAACATGGATGTCGAGACAGCCTTCCTAACCGGAGAGTTGGTTTTGAGGACTGTTGGGCTTCTTCCTGAAATTCTTTATGATCCCGGAAATGTCTACATTTTGATCCTGGAAGTTTCAGATAGAACAGAAACAATGAATTTGACTACAGAAAGCCAACAGTTGGAAAACCATAAACGAAAGTGGAAGAAGAAAAGTAATACGGAACAACCAAAGGGGTTGAGGTTCCAAGAGAGAGAAGAAAGTCTGTCGGCTTGTCAAATCTCTGTGCGGGCTGAAACAGGCCTCAAATATTGGCACGAAACATTTCTCCTCAGATACATGTTCCAACATGAAAATATATGGGTAATACATATGACTTCTTAGGAGTTGGAATCCCTAAGACATCTAACGGACTAGTTTGATTCCAAACTCCTCTATGAGGATCTTGACAGTCTCGTTGAAGTCACCAATGGATTTGAATCACAGAGTTGATTGGAATCATGGTGCACTCATATGCCAGGAGAGATATGCCCAGGTCACACTACAAGTGACCTGGTATCGGTTCATAAAAGAAGACCAGTTGAACTAAGGTTCACTAGTAGTTCTGGAAATGATCAACAAAATGCGTTAATTTGGATGTGACGATATCTGAATTATTCGCTTATCTATGATTTATGATATTCTGGATGTCCAGTGGTTCTGGGAGAACAAAATGATGCAAACTGGACATAAGACCTGAAGAACACCAATGTGCATGATCTGTCTTAGGAAAATCCTCTAAGCGAACCATGCATCGATGATTCATGATGGAATCATAGTTCATCGCTTCACACAAAGGATGATGAGAAGTTGAGTAACTTCACAACTACTTAGAGGAGGTCCCTTCTTGGGAGTAACTCATGTCTGCTCTAGTTTAACACTGTGAGAGCACAAATGACGGTGTCTGGACATACATGTTGCAGACATAAGACCGTATGATAGTTGATCGGATGACACATCCTTGATTACAAATCGAAGGATATAGCGGACCCTTTAAAGGTAAAGGGTTATCCAAAGATCAAGAGTTCTTCCTGTCTAGGGGAATGGGCTTAAAACCCAATCAATAAGAACCAATATAGTGGACACCCAACCTTACAGACTGGAGATTCCAGGAATAAAGTTCAATGGGAAAACTAAACTGTAAAGATTCAGTTGAGTGCTTTGGTAGAAGCAAGAGTACTTCGGATAATGATTTTTTCTTAAGAAATATAATCCAAGGTTGTTCTCGTGATAGACAAAAGGTGTTATATGTAGAGGGGTAAAGGATAAGTTTTCAAATATTTAATGATCTTCAACAATTGAGGTTAGATTTGGGAAACTTTTAATGGTTCCTAACGCTTGTGAAGCTAGGTATTGCAGGATACCTTGTAGGAGGCCACATATTTAAGTGCGAGGACCGACCGCCTCAAATGAACACACTTAAGAATCCAAGTGTGTCCACGGCCAGAAACGGACAGAACTATAAGAAGGAAAACGAATATCGGAAGTTATTGTGTTGGTATCATTGTCTTGACATATACTAAACACTGACGGTTCAAGACATCACGTTCACCGCGCAGTAAATATGTCCGATGGTATTCTACTATGGAAGGTCAAAGCTCCGGCTACCTCTCCAGATGCATATTTTTCCGCTGAAAGGACGCATCATGTGTGTGCACCAAAATCTCTTCCAAGAGGGGATTGTTGAAAATTTTCCTGTGGAGGTTGAGTCCGCCCATCTTCAATGACTTAAACATCATGGTTCCACATGTTGGAGAACCCGATTCTTCACACGTGCTTAATCTACTAAGTGAGAAGATGACCGTAGAATCGTCAAATTCCATTAAGAAATGGATGAGATATTGGTACACGAAGTTAGGTGTTTGAGACATGGAAGAGTGGTGTGGGACAATTTACCACATCGGTGGGAAAAGGAAGAATTATTTATAATATAAGCCTCAAAATTGAATAAGGGATTGGGACCCCAAGGGGTAACCCATGTGTTTGAAGGAGGGAAGACGTAGGTGTGCTTGGGATCGAGACTAGGCCCAAACGCGCGCCATCACCCGCCCGATCCGGGTCGTGGGTCGCTGGCTATTGGGCTGTTCTGATATTATCCTTTTGGACCTCAGACTTTATTATAATTACAGTTTGGTCCCTGAAGTTTCTGTAAACCAGTGTCGCGGCGCCGGGCCACGACGCCAACTCTCAGGAGTTTCGGCGCCGCAGAGCCAGCCTGCAGAGCCACGGCGCTGCGGGCGTTTTTCAGAGTTTAATGTCATTAAGTTGTTGAAACGTTGGGCACTAATTCCTGAACGTTTTGGCCCTTCATTGAGCCTCATAAACAGCCCTCTTAATAGTCATTAACACCTCTTATCTTCTTTACACTATATAAACAAGCTTTATTTCAGATTTAAGAATGTACACAAACACATTGAACATACAATATATGAGACAGTACAGAACATAGAGGAAGAACACACAAAAAATACTAATTCTATAAGTTTTTCCTAGTTCTTGAACGTTCTTCCTTTCCATTGTTTAACAATCGTTTCGTGTTTGTTTTCTTCGTCAGTATCACTTCTGTTTTCTTTGCATAAGTGATATATTTCAGTTGTTTTACCTTGGGAGACAACTTGCAATTCATCCGTACAAAGCATGTATACGGGCAATATTGTCTTAAAGGAAGATTGACAAAACCAATCGACTCAGCAACCCAGATTTAATGTCTAATGGTTGCAGGTTAACAAGATCCAAGGAGTTACTGAAACTAGAACGAAGATCCAAGGCGGAAGATCCAAGACGAATTCAAGAATAAAGATCAAGACCACAAACATAATTGTTGCCACACTATTGTTGACATCAAGTCTATTATAACATATAATTTATTATCCTTTTCTAGCACTTGTAGTAGTAGTTTGTTATTTTCCGTACATCAAAAGGGTATTAGTACCAACATATTCAACATACTCTTAGAAATGAAAACTCCACATCGGCTGATTTAGCAAAATGTGAAGGGAAATAGGTGAGTATAAAAGGAAAGGGTGTAACTCATTGAATACTTAGAAAAGCTTAATATTTTTTTTGTCCATCCACCAATGCTCCCACGGAGAAAATAGGAACCTCGTTTCCTACAAGGACATCTCAATAAAATTAATGGTCTAAATTAAAATTCCTTTTTATTTTTAGTGTAGTATTCTTAGAAGACATAAAATGTTTAACTTTGCATAGTAAAATTATTATTATTTATAAACGTAAGGATTTACCCAAATTAGTAAGATGTTAGCCATGTCTTTGCAATGCACTTCCTTGGATCCCAAAGCATAATTAAGAACTCGTTCAAATGTGCTATATTAATATACTTAAATTACATTTCATGAATAATGTTGAGTTTGTCGTTGATTTGAATATGTGTTCGCTTCTTTAAATATTAAAATCGTTTACAAAAAAATGTACACATCTGCTTGCTACTTCTTACCAATACAAGATATCGGAAAACGTTGCATACTCAAAACTTGAATATATAAAAAGATCACAACTTTAAAATATATCTTTGTTTTTATTATATATCTGTCTAATCAAACAATGTGATATAAATTAATATTGAAATATCTTACTATATACCATCAAAAGTTGTGATGAGATGAATATCATTCATCTATCATTAATTTGGATTCAAAGTGCATGTACGAAAAGAATTCATTAGGAAGCGCTTTTCCTTAACTAAATCTTACGCGACACGAATCTAACTACCCGGATAGTAAATAGGAGTGAAAAAAGTCTATCAACATACTATGAGAACTCCCACATCGGTAGATAGCAAGTATGAAAGGGAAATAGCTGAATATAAAATCAAATGGTGTAAGTCATTGATCAATTAAAAAGGGTCGGTTGGCTAAATATGCCACTCTTGCCTGCGTGGCGAGTGCTGTATGGCTATCAAGACATATGGCCGACATTATTTGTGGAACTCTACAGGGTTGGCTCGCTGGCCGACCCTTCAATTCTAGTAATCGTAAATTTTGCCCTCTAAGAAATTAATAATTATATATTTAGCATGATCATCTGTTTAACTAAATAGTTTTGCTTGTAAGAATTTCTAATGAAATGTTTAAATTTAATTTTTAGTTGAACAACTAATGTATTGAAATTGATTTACTATCAAATTTTAATTTTTTTACTGGTTCAGATTATGATATTTTAATTTATTGCAATTTGAAATTTATATATATATATATCAATAAAAATTTCAAGTAAAAGAGTATACCAAGAAAGTGTTCCTTTTGTGAGCGTCTAACTGGATTTCTTTAGTACGATTGATTCAATCTGATGTTGCTTTAGGTCATGTTTGGTGATGGCTGCTTCAAAGGTTATAATGTGTTTCTCCGGGTCTGTGATCCCGTCATATTTGAATATGTTTGACATTTTGTACTTCTTTGAAATGGACTCCGGAGTCACGCTCAATTTGTAGGGTATTTTCCCATAGCTTTTTGCTCATGCTCCTTTTAAGATATGAGGCCCCCTGATATCTAGTTCATTCAC
The DNA here is from genome assembly GCA_029844215.1 of Przewalskia tangutica. NCBI lineage: Eukaryota > Viridiplantae > Streptophyta > Magnoliopsida > Solanales > Solanaceae > Przewalskia > Przewalskia tangutica. Next base: position 3,463,598 of record CM056719.1, read on the forward strand.
TCATGAAGCTCCTTTCCTAACATGACAAGTCTTGCTAAGTCTGCATATGGTACGGCTGATTCCACTTCTATCTTTCCCGCATCCACTATGAAAATCTTAGGCACTTCGGTAACCTCCAGGTTATTCGATGGGCGGTTACCCGGTGCTACCCGGATAGGGAGTTTATGAGCTTTTTCATGCATTCTATCATTGCGATGTTCAATGTCAAGACCGCGGCCAAAGCCACTTCCGAAGGGGATTCTTCCTCTTTGTACATTCCCTTCACACTGCAGTGAAGACGCCTTTTCCTTTTCTTGGAGTAACGCCCTTATCTCCATGCTTTTTGCCGAATGGTTAAGGTCATTTTCCTCATTCATGATCTTGTTGGAACCTCTCTTGGGGGCATTGCTACATCTTCCCTTTCATCTCGTGCATCTAACTCCGGGTGATTCTCCCTGTTAGAGTCCTGCAGATCTGTTGGTCGTGACCCCTGTGAGTCTCTTGTTCCGAGTGGAACGCTGCTCTTCGATGTGTTGTTAGTTGGTTCAGCCATGATTGAGAGTTATGTAATGGAATGGTTCTGAATAAGCGTAAATTTGAGAGTCACGGGTGATGAATCATGACAACACCACAACTGGCTATCCCCACAAACGACACCAAACTGTTTTTCGATGAAAATGAATCTAACTAGATGTCACGCCACAAATTCGACCCTGTACATAACAAGCATGCGATGCTATGAACAACACCGAAAGCACCTTATGAATTAATATTATTAAGTCCCTGCTTAGTCTTTCATTAATAAATTCAATTAAGTTATAGATAACTAAGTAAAGATCATGATCATAATAAAATCAACGAAAGCCTATAATAAATAAGTTGTCAAAACATAGCAACACCCATGGGAGTCGAATAACGACCTCAACCAAATACCCACAAAACAACGTCTATCTATGAAGCCTCTAAGATGATAAAAGGAAATAGTCTAACTCCAGGACGCAGTCTGAAAATTAATACTAATAAAATAAAGATAGAATGATGCCCCACAAACAATCATGTGGGCTCACCGAATAGTCTCGAAAGCAACAAGTTCTCCTAAGTCGTATGCGTATCACAAACATGCTCTTCTTCGTTACTTGACACACCATAAAAAATAACAATGGTATATCTCTGATACAATAAATAATGTAAAATAATATAATATTTTCTAAGTCACTTTGCTCAATCTCTAAATCAAGGCTATCGGTTAAACCATGGACTGTACGAATGGAAAATAATTTTACAACGGGAAAAAATATTTCGTCAAACTCAATACCCTTCCTTTGACAACTTTGCTTCAGAAAGCAAACATTTGTTTCTCTTTCAACTCAAGCTTGAAACTACTTAAATACACCCAACACTTGGTCTTTTGTCTTCAAGACATAGACACAAAGTTTTCTTGAGCAATCATCAATAAACGTAACAAAGTAAAGTGCACCATCCAAAGTCCTTGTCTTCATATGACCACATAAATCTGAATGCACCAACTCAAGCACCTCTGTCTTTTTTGAAGGAGGGTGAGACTTGAAAGAGACTCTATTTTGTTTTCCAGCCATACAGGGCTCACACTTTCCTAATTTAACACTTTCGAATTTTGACAACAAATTCTTCTTGGACACGACATTGAGTCCTTTCTTACTGATGTAGCTAAGCCTCTTGTGCCATAACGTTGAAGATCGCTCTCAACTGCATTCACCGGTATAGACCATGACACTTTTTACCACGAGCCACAATCAAGGAACCCTTAGTGAGTTTTCACTTTCCAGCACCATTGATACTAACATAACATTCATCATCCAGAACACCAACAAATATCAAATGCAAACGAACATTAGACGCATGCTTCACATTGTCCAAAACTAGTTTAGTTCCAGTACTAATTTTCAAATAATTGTTCCAATACTGGACACTCTAGAGACGGTCTCATAACTCTCATTACCCATACTCAATGTTCCAAAATCACCTGAAGTGTACTAGCATAACATTTATCATCGAGAACACCAATAAATATCAAGTGCAAACAAACATCAAGCGCATCTGTATTAATTATCTTATACATGCATCTAATTTTATATCAATCAAATAGTTTTGAAATAAATGTATAAATATAAATATTCTGTAAATATGATATAAAGTACACGTGCAACGCATAACTCCAAGTATCCAAAACTGTATCAGTTATCATTTTGAGTTTTATAATCACTAAATTTAATTGAATGACTCAATAAAAGCTAAAGAACTTACTGATCCCTCAACTCCCTTCTGTTACGAATTTGAATAGTTAATTATTTTATATATATTGCGGATAAGTTACTGTTAAGAGTCCCACATCAGATATGAAATGTGAACATGGACTCCTTATATGAATTTGGACAATCATCACTCTACAAGCTAGCTTTTGGGGTTGAGTTAGACCCAAGATCCATTCTTACATGGTATCAGAGCCAGACTCATTTCAATTCTTTGTTCACCGATGTTGGCCCCCCAAATTATATTATCCACGCTCCAGTTAACAAAGTCTGGTCGTGCGGCCGAGTGTTAAGAGTCTATATCGGATATGAAATGAGAATATGAACTTCTTATATAAACTTGGACAATTTTCACTCTATAAGCTAGCTTTTGGGATTGAGTTAGACCCAATATCCATTCTTACAGTTATCATTCACTTACTTCCTATGCTCTCTATAGTTCTCTTTCTTAGATTTTCCTTGCTCTAATATATAGCCATTTTATTGAGTTTGCTAACTAATTAATTCTTGTTTGTTTCTCAGTTCTATAATTTACATTGCAATTGCCCACTCTTCACTTTTCAATTACATCATCAGGTACATAATAGATATGGTGTCTAAAATCTTTTTATTTTATTATTCACATAAATAGAATGCAGTTTGTAGAAAATATAATGCAGTTTTTATCTTATTATTCACACAATATAATGCAGTTTTTATTTTATTATTCCTTTTTATGCTCTGCACTAATTACTATACAATCATCTCCTCTTTTTTGTTTACTTTTTCATTTTTTTAATATTCATGTGCTTAAGTCGAAGCAAGATTCATGTGATTTATGACTGTGTTAGATTAATCATGATGGGATTGAATAGATGTATTAGTTTGGTCTTTATTTTTTTCGAGGTAAATATTTTTATTATATGCTTATATTTATATATGTTAGTATTTGTTTTCCTTTCTCTTTTTTTTAAGGCCTCGATTTTAGTGTGTGTTTGTCTTTAAATTAATGTATTATATATGCATTAAAGTAGCATCAAGTTAGCAATATTTTACAGCTCCAACGGAAGTTCAAATATATGTACCATTTACAATACAAATTTTGTATTAAGGATTTTGAGATAAACGTGTAACGTACGTTCTCAGTGACTAGTATATATATATATATATATATATATATATATATATCTTCATTTAATTACATAACTATATATGGTAAGTTACTATGATTCAATGCAGGGAAGTATTTACCAATAAAGGCTTACTCGTACTGAGTTACACCAAATTATATTAAACTAGCATGGTTAGGTTATCTTATATACATTCATTTAAGCATTGTTGTAAGAAAATAAATATATGTCATTCCTCTATTGGTTTGCTGTAAATATTTGGTACGAGTAAAACTTGAAGAATAACAATGGAAGAGTACTAGCAATCTTGAAGTAACTTCTTGACAGAATGATGTTGATGATCTCGCTCCTCTAAACTTTCTAGTGATGTTTTTGTTGGATTTTGATATTGGTGAATGGGAAATGATGGGATGAAAATTAAAGGGAAAATGCTCTTTTGTCCCACATCGAAAAAGGAGAAGGAAAGAGAGGTGTATATATTACATTACACTTTCTCTAGCTGCTAAAAGGGTTGAGAGGGCAAGGACCCCTCACGCCGTCGCTCGGCTTTGGATTGATTGATAATCTTTTTGGACAAACGTTTCTTTAATTAAATTAATTAATTAATTATTTAATTAAAAACAAATCCAAACGGATCGACCCGCCCTCTCTTTTTCGAATTTCCCTCCAAAATTAGGTGACTATTCTGAATGGTTGCAACCATTCAGAATCAGTACCTCCAACCCTATAAATTCTTGATTATTCCAAGAATTTATTCATTATTTCATTCCGAATTTCATATTCAAGTCGAAAATATTTTTCATTCTCGTGATATCTGTAGTTGAGTGGTTCATTGCTCTAATTTGGAGTACTACTATTACGGTAAGATAATCGCTCTATCCGGGAGGCGATATTAGTTAACCTCGAGTATTGTGAGGAATAATTTCCTTAAGGACACACTTTGAACTAAGTGAGCTCGATTACATTCGAAATTATTTTTCCAAAAGCAGTTACATTTTCGTTTATTGTTTCATTAATGTTATATGTTTCACTAAGTGATTAACAGATAGTTTAGAAACATTATTTAGTCAAGTACAGATTATTATACCAACAATCTTAAGGAAATTATATTTATTGTATTTTAATCTGTATCCTGGTTTGGAGATTAAAACCTGTGTGATTTTCTACTCCGTATGAGATTTCATATTCTAACTTGAAGACATAAAAACTTCGTTGGAATATTAAAAGTCCAGGAAAAAGTGTTTTCCAAAAGGAAAAAAAAGTGTTTTTTCAGAAGGAAAAAAAAATGTTTTTCTTGTATGTTGTTTGGAGACTAAAATCTTCGGATTTTCTACTCCGGTTGAGATTAAAGTTTTCATAACTTTCTACTCATTTGGATACTTGATTTGAAGATATAAAAATTTCATCAAGTATACAACATACAATCTACTGCACTTCGTTTCTATCAATTTTGATTCGGTTTGAAGAAATAAAATCTTCACCGTTGTGTATTATATTTGTTGCTATCAAAATTGATTCGGTTTGAAGAAATAAAATCTTCACCGTTGTGTATGATATTTGTTGCAACGATTTGAAGAATATAAAAACTTCATCGTTCTGTTTAAGGAGATTAAAACTTGTGTAGTTTTCTACTCCATATGAATATTAGTATTCTGACTCGAAGATATAAAAACCTCGTTGAAATACTAAAGTTTCATAATTATACTACGATTTGAAGAAATAAAATCTTCATCGTTTAAGTTTATAATTCGACTGCGATTTGAAGAAATAAAATCTTCATCGTTAAAGTCTGTGAATTAATTGTTATTTTGATTTTATTAATTAAAACAGTTTGTCTATTTGACAGTGACAAACAATGGCAATTGAAATTGGAACTACCTCTGCAAATCTTTGCACTGATTACTACTACAACTCGTCTGCATGCAGCATTTGAGAAACTGCGAAGTTCACGGTGCCAACTTTAAAGGATGACAAAGAATGTTCTTTTGGCTTACCACCCTTGGTTTGCAAAAGTTCACCGGTGAGACCTCGTGCTCGCCGTGACATGCCCGACAACCGATTCATGGTTACTGAGGCTTGGAAACAGGCTGATTTTTTGTGCAAAGGCTACATTTTAAGTGCCTTAGAAGATGACTTGTACAATGTCTACAGTGCAGTAGAAACTTTCAAAGAATTATGGAGTGCACTTGAAAAGAAGTACAAGACAGAAGATGCTTGCTTGAAGAAGTTTGTGGTTGCCAAACTCCTAGACTATAAAATGATTGATGGAAAAACCGTTGGAACCCAAGTTCAAGAGCTTCAACTTATCTTCCATGACCTTATTGCTGAATGTATGGTAGTGAATGAAGCATTCCAAGTGGCTGCAATGATTGAGAAATTGCCGTCTTTGTGGAAAGATTTCAAGAATTATCTTAAGCACAAAAGAAAGGAAATGAAGTTGGAGGATCTTGTGATTCGTCTCAAGATCGAGGAAGATAACAAAACCGCTGAAAAGAGGTATCGTAAGAGTTCACCAATTGAAGGGGCCAACATCGTTGAAGATGCTGCTCCGAAAATGAACAAGAAAAGAAAGAGGTCTTCTGGAAAAGAGAAGGTTTCTAACAAGAAAAAGTTCAAGGACAACTGCTTTAATTGTGGGAAATCTGGCCACAAAGCCAGTTATGCGTCTCGAAAAGGACAAGGGAAAAGACAAGCCAATATGGTGGAAATGAACGATAATCAATGATCGTAATGCAATCTTTGTCGAGTGCAATTTGGTTGGAAACCCCGAAGGGTGGTGGTGGATTACGGTGCCACTCGACATGTTTCTTATTTGCAAAGAAGCATTTGCAACCTATGCTCCCACTGACCGAAGAGTCTTGTTTATGGGAAATCTGCAATGACGAGGTTGAAGGATATGGGAAGATACTTCAAGATGACTTTCGCAAGGTCACGGCTCAACAATGTTACGCACGTTCAACAATTCGGAAGAATTTAGTTTCAATTGACTACTCGTAAAAAACGGGTGTAAGTGTATGTTGGTTAGTGAGAAAATTGTAATAAGTAAGAATGATAGGTTCATAGGAAATGGCTACTTCACCGAGGGCCTTTTCAAACTCAATGTAATGGTTGTTGTGATATTAATAAAAATTCACAAATGCTTACTTATCGAGTCAAATGATTTATGGCATGTTCGTTTAGGACATGTCAATTACAAAACATGCGAAAATTGATCAATTTAGAAGTATAGCCTAAATTCGAGTGTAACAAATCAAAATGTGAAATTTGTGTTGAATCTAAGTTTGTTAAACATCCATATAAGTCTATTGATAGAATTCAAATCCTTTAGACTTAATTCACAATATATGTGATATGAAGTCAATACCATCTCGTGGTGGGAAAAAGTATTTTATAACTTTCATTGGCGATTGCACTCGATCTTTATTATGTGTATTTGCTTAATAGTAAGGATGAAACAATTAATGCATTTAAGCAATACAAGAACGAAGTGGAAAATCAATTGAATAAAAAGATCAAAATGATTAGAAGTGATAGGGGTGGAGAGTACGAATCTCCTTTTGCAGAGACATGTTTGGAATATGGAATTATTCATCAAATTACTGCCCCTTACACACCACAATCAAATGGAATTGCGGAAAGGAAAAACCGAACATTAAAGGAAATGATGAATGCCTTACTAATTAGTTAGGTTTCTGCAGAGCTTGTGGGGGGAAGTTATCCTTACAGCTAATCGAATACTCAACAGAGTACCCCACAGCAAAACACAATCTATTCCATATGATCTATGGAAAGGAAGAAAACCCAACTTGAAATATTTCAAAGTGTGGGGTGTTTAGCGAAAGTCCAAGTTCCTTTGCCCAAAAGGGTAAAAATCGGACCAAAAACTGTGGATTGTGTTTTTATTGGTTATGCTACAAACAGCAAAACTTGTCGGTTTTTGGTTCACAAATCGGACAATCCCGAAATTCATGTTAATACGGTAATTGAATCAGATAATGTTGAATTCTTTGAAAACATCTATCCGTATAAAACTGAATGTGAGTCGTCAAGTGAAAGATCTAAACGACCGCGGGAAGAACCAAAGGAAAGTATACCAAGCAAAGAGGATCTAAGGCGTAGCAAACGTCAAAAGACATCTACTTCGCTGGACGGACTTTGTAACATTCTTGCTTGAAAATGAGCCTCAAACATTTAAAGCAGCAATGTCATCTTCTGATTCAACATTTTGGAAAGAAGCAGTCAATAGTGAGATTGAATCAATTTTAAACAACCATACATGGGAGTTAGTTGATCTTCCTCCTGGAAATAAACCTTTAAGATCAAAATGGATCTTTAAAAGGAAAATGAAAGCTGATGGTACTATTGACAAATATAAGGCAAGACTTGTGGTCAAAGGTTATAGACAAAAGGAAGGTCTTGATTACTTTGACACATACTCGCCGGTGACAAGAATAACATCTATTCGGGTGTTAGTGGCACTGGCGGCCGTATATGGTCTTGAAATCCATCAAATGGATGTCAAGACAGCTTTCTTAAATGGAGAATTGTAGGAATAAATTTACATGGAACAACCTGAGGGTTTTGTGGTTTCTGGTAAAGAAATGAAAGTGTGCAGACTTGTTAAGTCACTTTATGGACTTAAACAAGCACCCAAACAATGACATGCAAAATTTGACCAAACAATGTTGGCAAATGAATTTAAGATTAATGAGTGTGACAAATGTGTTTACATTAAAAATACTCCAAATCATGAAGTCATTGTTTGTTTGTATGTTGATGACATGTTGATAATGAGTAAAAATATTGTCGATGTAAATGCTACGAAGCGTATGCTCGCTAGCAAATTTGACATGAAAGACTTAGGGGTTGCTGATTTGATCTTAGGAATTAGGATCCATAAAACTCCACAAAGTCTAGCATTATCACAGTCACATTATATTGAAAAAGTACTTGACAAGTTCAAGTATTTAAATTTCAATGTTGCAAAGACTTCAATTGATGTAAGTTTTGCACTTCAAAAGAATGAAGGTGAAAGTGACTCACAATTGGACTTTGCACGAGTTTTGAGAAGTCTGATGTACATTATGAATTGTACACGACCAGATATAGCATGTGCTATAAGCAAGCTGAGTCGATTCACGAGTAATCCCAATTAAACTCATTGGATGGCAATGAAACGAGTCTTGGGATATTTACAACACACCCAAGACTATGCCTTGCATTATAATAAATATCCCGCAATACTTGAGGGATATAGTGATGCAAATTGGATCACCGGATCGTTTGAAGTTAAATCCACGAGTGGATATGTTTTCACTGTTGGCGGAGGAGCAGTGTCTTGGAAATCATCAAAACAGACATGCATCGCCCGCTCTGATGGAATCGAAATTTATAGCTTTAGACAGTAGGTGAAGAAGGTGAATGACTCGAATTTCTTAGAAGATATTTCATTCAGCCCAACCTTTGGCTCTATATGTATACATTGTGATGATCAGCAAAGAATAGGTAGAGGCGGGGCGTAATGTATAACGGAAAATCTCGTCATCTGACGGAACCACAATACTGGTTAGACAACTCTCTAGTGGCGTTATCACAATTGATTATGTAAAGTCAAGAGATAACGTGGCGGATCCGCTTTAAAAGGCTTATCTAGAGAGGAGTTGGTAGATCATCAATGGGAATGGGGTTAAGGCCAAGGACAAGTCATCATGGCGGTAACTCTACCTAGCGGTGGAGATCCCGAGAGCTAGGTTCAGGAGATCAAACAAAGTTGTAGCGGTTCAACATTGTCAAATAACTCAACCCATTCTCGGATGAAGACAATGTTCAGAAATAAGGATAATACTTTATGGCTTGTTAATGAGTTAATAAAGCATTAAGGTTTTTTAATGGTTATCTAAATCTGGCGATGTATGACCAGATAATGTGGCTATAGGACCACATGTTTAGAAATCACCTATGTGAGTGTTAAGTGTAAGCCGCTTTAAAGGGGAATGACAGTAAAGGCTCATTCTCTATGCACTCATGAGACCAGGCGGTGTTCATGGCTGAAACGAACACAACCGTGAGAACCATAAACGGTTGAGAGTTGATTGTGTGTCTTATGTTGTCTAGGTATACAACAAAGTTCGACGGTTCAAAGATATCAAATCTACCGATTGATCGAGTATATCCGATATAAGTTCACTACGGAAAGTTCAAAGGGAAACCTACTTATCCAGATGCAGTCAATTTTCGCTTGTTTATCACACTCGTCCGTACATTCTTCTATCTTATAACCATTCCCCATTCATGTGGGGAATTGTTGGGTTTTGATATTGGTGAATGGGAAATGATGGGATGAAAATTAAAGGGAAAATGTTCTTTTGTCCCACATCGAAAAAGGAGAAGGAAAGAGATGTGTATATATTACATTACACTTTCTCTAGCTGCTAAAAGGGTTGAGAGGGCAAGGACCCCTCGCGCCGTCGTCGTCGCTCGCTCGGCTTCGGCTTTGGATTTGGATTTGGATTTGTCAAAAGATTGATTGATAATCTTTTTGGACAAACGTTTCTTTAATTAAATTAATTAATTATTTAATTAAAAACAAATCCAAACGGATCGACCCGCGACCCGACCCGTTCGGCTCTCCCTCTCTTTTTCGAATTTCCCTCCAAAATTAGGTGACTATTCTGAATGGTTGCAACCATTCAGAATCAGTACCTCCAACCCTATAAATTCTTGATTATTCCAAGAATTTATTCATTCACTTTTCATTCTGAATTTCATATTCAAGTCGAAAATATTTTTCATTCTGTGTGATATCTTTGCGTTGAGTGGTTATTGCTCACAGAAATTTGGAGTACTACTATTACGGTAAGATAATCGTTCTATCCGGGAGACGATATTCCGTTAACCTCGAAGTCTTGTGAGGAATAATTTCCTTAAGGACACACTTTGAACTAAGTGTGCTCGATTACATTCTGAAATTATTTTTCCAAAACAGATTCTGTTTTCGTTTATTGTTTCATTAATGTTATATGTTTCACTAAGTGATTAACAGATAGTTTTGAAACATTATTTAGCCAAGTACAAATTATTATACCAACAGTTTTGGTGTAGTTCATTTTGTTATCACAACAAATATGCTCTTGCAGCTATGATATGTGGTGCCTTCATACTGTAAAATGTTATTGGTGGAGCGAGAAGCAGATCCAAGATTCGAACATTATGAGTTCAAGTTCGGATTTCAACTATAACCCATTTGATTTATTGGTGGAGCCAGAGGCGGTTCCCTTCTGTTTACGTATATTTATAAATGCTTATTACTAAAAAAATTAGAAATGACGCGCAAATGTGTTATATCAAGGTGAAAAGAAATCATGAATGCAACATCGTTCATACGTGGGCTTCTCTGATACAAATGGGCCACTTCAAATAGGCTCATCATTTCAGCTCGTAATACGATTAATCTAGCATAAGCTACCTGAGCCTTTTTTTCTCCCCTAGTAGATGCTCCTGCTGTGATCTTATAGTATATACATCTAATGAAAATAAGCAGTACAACTTCAAAGAGATAAACCAGAAGTGGGAATAGAGATCAATAATTATATTGTCTATCTTAAGCTAAATATATCATCTTACATTAAAAGAATAGAACCAAGGAACAAGAGAGGAAAAGTAAGCAAAATAGACAAAAACGTCACAAAGAGTGGAATGCTTCCTTCGTCTTTCCTCAAAATCATTCCTTCAATTATAGGATAATTCACCATCAAGATGAAAAATGAGAGGAACAATTGACCAAAAACATCACTAAATCTCCCTTCAAAAATAACTTTCCCAATTCCCCAAATGAACGAAATCATATTCAATATGACTAATGTAACCAAAGGGACAATTAACATTTTAGATGCTTGAAAATCATAGATTCCCATTTGGTATCTCTTCAATCTTTCATCATCAAAAACTTTGTTTGTGGGAAAAAAACTTGCTTTTCTGAAGCCAAACAACTTCAAGATTGCATCCAAAGTTCCATAAAAGTAAGCTGTTATTGACTTTATCATCCATACCCTCCATTCATTCCACCATGTTCTCATTGTTCCTCCAGTGTGGATGACATCCCATAAGTATTTGGAAAGTGTTGACAAGAAAAGAAAACAATATACAGAAAACCATGGACTTGAGACCTGTGAAAAATATAGTTTATATCAAAATCTATCTTAACGAATTGAAGTCTTGGGTACTTAAAGTTCGACGTATTAATAGTGGAAACATATTTTATACTGTCAGGTCACATAAAAAATAATGGTAATGAGTTTAAGTCCATAATGGTAATGAGTTTAAGTTTTATGGACTGACGGGTAAAACAATTTCATACAATCATGTCACTTGTTAGGTAATTATAGGTAAATATCTTAATCATAAGCATTGTATTTATGACACGTGGAGCATGAGACAGAGTCAAACCCACGTCAGATTACAGCGTTACTGGTTTGGTATGCACGGTACCGAGAGCGATACAAGCAGGGCCGATACTGATAATAAAAAGGCTAAGAGCCGTTTGCATTGTAACAGAAGACTGTTACCAAAACCGGTCATGCGACTTATTTAAACCTTTAAATGACATTTATTGAGATATTGATTGTCCAATTATTACAACATTTATTCTCCTGCATTTATGGGAGCATATTTGTGGGTTGTGTACCCGTATAGTTCATGTATAAATAAGACACTTCATTTCATTGTAACCAATCATATTCTAGCTATTACAAAATATTTATTATTGTTCTCTTGATCATTTATATGCTTTCATACAAGTTATAATCACTTTGCCCAGAAGTTCACTTTGCCCAGAAGTTGTCAGAAGGCTCAAGCTAAGCTTTACTTTGTCTTGTTTCGTTATATTATTTATTTATAGCATAATTCATTCAGAATTCAGATCTAACGTGTCACTTGAGATCTACGTGACCTTGACAACGTATACAAATTCAAATATACTATTTTACGGGTAAACAATTTGGCGCCCACCATGGGACCTGGACATTTGTTGTATCACAAGTGACTCCTCTACTAATAATTTTTTTTCTTTAAGTCTTATTCTTTGTTCAAATCGGACAGATGACCGGAGTGGGTAACATCGGAGACAACACAAGCAATTTAGGGCCGGAAGATTTGACAAGAGGAACCACATCACCCAGATACCCAATGCATACGGATGGAGTCACTTCATAAGAAGGACAATATGATGTTCCCATTGATGAAACACCCGAAGAAGCCATACAAAATCTTTGGGCGTAGAACGCTGCAATGAACGAAGAGTTGGAGCGTTTGAAGCGGTTTCAAGAGGAGTTCATGTCCAAAAATATGGGTAGTACTCCAACAAGATGACATGTTCCCCCACCAAATACACATGGAGAAACTGGTGATGGACAAGGCAAAACCGATGATGATTAAGGCAAATCTGCAAATGATGGCTAGAGAGCGAAATCGCTAAAAACTCATTCCAAGAAAAAGTTTTGAAATTCATGAAAGATATGACTAGCAAAGTTGATACTAATGTAGAGAAGGCAAAAAAAACTGCCCAGGAGTTCCGTTGCAAGTTCAGTCAGATACCGGAGACTCCTCCCAAGATTTCGGAAGTAATAGAGTGCAAATCCACTTTCTAGGTTGTGGGTGAAATGAGTTCCTTCCCATGGCGGTGGCTGGGAGGATTATTTTTATCCTCAGATGTGTGGGAAGGAGAAGAGTTAGTAGAAGACATTATTGAGGAAGTTGTGAAGAACGTAAGAAAGTAAAGTTATGGAAAGAAATTTGTAGATGGTGTGGCTTCCTTATGTGAAAGATTTGGCCTCCTATTTATGGTAAAATATATAATGTTTTTGGAGTTGAAAAGACGTGAACTATCATTACGGCAGTTCGCGTCGATCAGAGAGATGGTTCAGTGGCTGTCATTTCAAAAACACTAAATGAATGTGACATTTGACATGTTTTGTAATTATGATTCAAGTTTCCCTCCAGAACATAGAGTTTTTCAATTGGTTGGTAGTTCAAATCCACTTTCCAGTTGCATAAAAGTTGCGGCCGAAAAGTGCGGGGACTATCTATATAGGACAAAAATTGTATAAGACATCTGTATGAATTATGATATGACACGTGGAGCATGAGATAGTCGGACCCACGCCAGATTACAACCTTACTGGTTTGGTATGCACGATACCGGAAGCGACACGAGAAGGGCCGGTACCAGTAATAAAGAAGGCTAAAAGTCATTTGCATCGTAACGAACGACCGTTACCAAAACCGGTCATGCAATTTCTTTAAACCTTTTAATGACATTTATTGTGAGATTGATTGTCCAATTATTACAACATTTATTCTCCTACATTTAGGGGGCCATATTTTGGGGGTTGTGTACCCGTGTAGCTCATGTATAAATATGACACTTCATTTCATTGTAACCCATCAGATTCTAGCTATTACAAAATATTTATTATTGTTCTCTTGATTTCTTTGCTTTCATACAAGTTATAATCACTTTACCCAGAAGCCGTCAGAAGGCTCAGGCTTTACTTTATCTTGTTTCGTTATTATTTATTTATAACATAATTCATTCAGAATTCAAATCTAACGTGTCACTTGAGATTCACGTGTCATTGACCACGTATACAAATTCAACTGTACCATTTTACGGGTAAACAAACATCAATTGGTAATCTAACGAAAATGGTAATTAACCTGCTATCACATGTTAAAAGTCAGTGTATATACCTTATATTCAATCATAATTACTTATACAACCTGATTTACACAAAACCATATAAAACTTGCCATGACAAGACAATATAATAAGGTGAGAATCTATATAGTATTATTAACCATGGTTAAGTGATAGAAGTATATGTGCAAACACTTGTTGTATATCTATTTGTTTGGTGTAAAATTGGGTGCAGGTAAATTTCTATCAAAGATTACTACAGCCTACAGGTAACCATTCATAGAAAATGAGATTAGAAACTCGGAAAATAAAGCAGCTGGTTACCTACTACATGTTAAAATACACCGATCGTTTAAAAATTATTTGCATTCAACATATGGAAATTGAATCCTCATACCTTAGGGTAAGTGGGAATGCCATTTAGGAGACAGAGCTGAGGAATGATAGCTAAAAACCAAGCTGGGAAGCAATAGAGAGGCTGAGCAGCAAGGTAAGCATAACACATGCATTCAAGAAGAGGCATTCTTGATTTCAAGCCATAGATGAGGGGACAAAATCTTGAGAACAGAACTTCAATTAGTCCAGAATTCCATCTTGTGCCTTGAACTAATGTGTCATTCAAATTTGTTGTTGTACTGCCTAAAAATGCTGGCCTTGAAGGGTTGTAAAAGACAGACCTCCAGCCTTTGCAATGCAAAATGAAACCTGTGAAGTAGTCTTCCACCACTGAATGGTACATGAATCCTATCTATATATACAATGAAGCCAATCAAAGTTAGCACAGATATGATAGAACAGAGAAGTTAATTACTTCCTCTGTTCCATTTTACATTACATTATTTTGTTTAATTCATTCTGCAAAAACGACACCTCTCTTTATTTGGAAATCATTTACTAACTTTAAGCTTTCTAATTTATCATTTTTCTTATTCCCACTCAGTATCTCATACCTGTTTTGGGATCCGACTAATTCGGGTCCGTGTGCCGAGAAGTCCCACTTTGAGGGGGTAAAGCGCTCTCCATCAAAGGCGACTCCATATATAGCTAGGGCTCGAACCCGAGACCTCTTGTTAAGGATGGAGGAGTAATTACTACTCGACCGCAACCTTTGGTGGATTTTACCCTTTAGTAACATGTTTTTCTAGCCATAAAATCTCATACTCCCTCTGTAATGTTTCATGTGATGCACCATGACTGGGTATGGAGAATTAGAAAAGAGAAAAAAGACTTTTAAAATTTGTAATCTAAAATAAGCCAGAGATATTTATATAGCTATAAATCATGTATAATGAAAAGTTTAAAGCTAAAATATTTCTAAATATAGAAAGGTGATTTTTTTTTGGGACGGATTAAAAAGGAAAGTGCATTAACAAGAATTCAACTAGGACAAAGGGAAATAGCATGTTTAAGACGATGAATTCCAAAAGTCTTTCTTCATTCTTTATATTTTGTGTCCAATGAAACTACGCTACATAAATTGGAAGGGATGGAGTTAATAGAATTGTGATTATTGACTTGCCTGCTCTCCCCATTGCGAATCCTGCTCATAGGTGCAAGAGGCTAAAACTTTTGCTTCTTGGATTTTATTTTCAGGAAATTCCTTGATTCCATTGTCATTTTGCTTATGATTAGTGCTTGTAATAGGAGTGTTTAGGAAATCCTTTGAGGAACCAGAACACTTCTTCAGCTCACTAAGCTCCATGTCTGATTAAAAAGTTAAAGAATAGTGATTACTACAGAGTATATAAGAGAGAGAAAATTGTAAAGGGACAAATTTCCAAGAATCATTAGAGAACATTTTATAGTGAACCCAAATTATATGCACTGACAGTATAAAAAATCTTTATATCATCAATTCATTTTAATTAAGTATAGTAGGTTATTACTTTGCTTTGAGGATTTACCTGTTATTGTGACTTAACTTAATTTGATGATGTAAAAAAAATTATATACTGACCACGCGCAGAACTTAAAATGTTTATAATTGAGCAATACCTTTGCGTATAGGATCCCCATATAGAGCCTTCCTCTTCATATAAAAGCATGTACCAGACAACATGGGTCCTATAAGCCCATCCATCCCTGGCCACTTAACCTAATATATATAATAAGAAATAAATATTTGTTATACATCATAAAGTGTATATATATACCAGAAATCTGTGGATTTTCCACGGACGTCCCCGTTGGAACGTTATCGATAATTTGAGATTTTGACGGGCAGTAATTTGAGATTTCCGATAGAAAACTATCAAAAACAATTTTCGACGAGTACATTTTGTTGTTCCAAAAGTAGAAGTGTAAAATAAATGAAACCTTTAAGAAGAGATCAAGAGTAGTTTAGACAAATATCTTATGACTAAAGCTGTTAAATATATATTCTTAAGGAATATGTAAACAATATTTAAAACAGATAATATGAACCATAAATAGTTATAACAAAACCGAGATGATAGATGTTAGTAAAATTTACTAACAGTAGTCCATTTAAAGGTATATATACTAATACTGTAAAAAACAATTGTATTATCAATAAATTTTAACATGTGATCTATGTTGTTCGAACATTTCAAAATTATCGTCGTGTGAGAGTGTCGGATCCTCCAAAAGCTATGCATTTTGGGGGGATTCAACACGGGTGCGACAAATATTTATTAAGAGCCCGAGCAACCTAACTTGTGATAGCCAATTACTTACTGTTTTTACCAAATTATCAATTAATGTTCACCAAGAAATTTACCTCTAATTACCTTATGTAGATAACCTGATAATATGTAAATATTTTTTACAACGTCAATGTATAGAACTTAAAAACATATATGGATATGAACAACTTACCACAAAACAAGCTCTCAAGGCAGAGTCATAAATATCGTTCTTGCTAATGTTGTGAAATCTTTGAGGAAACTGAACAAATGCAAGTGAGGGAGAGATTTTGGGATCAAGGTGAAAGCACATTGCTTGTCGAGCTGAAGATGGATCATTTGAGTGCATATCACAATCCAACATTAATATATATGGTGAGTTGCTTATGATGCCGGATACTCTAAGCTGCAAAAAAGACATTAAATCACTCTTAGTCACATTTTTAAAAAATATATATAAAAAAAAGATATAAGAAAAAACAATACAAGTTAATACTGGAGTAACCTTTATTGGTTTTGCCTCCTATTTTTATTTTTATTTTTATAGTCTTTATCAAAGGATCAGGAAAAGAAATGGTCCAAATCTCTTGTGAGTTGTGGGTATGATTTAGAAAAAATAAGATTAGCCGATGCACGAAGCATCTCGCGTTGATACGGGATCCGGAGAAGGGCCATAACGTCCACACCCAAGAGGGTGTAATATAGGTAGTCTACACTAACATAAAAATTAGTGGCCGCTCCACGGTTTGAACCCCTGATTCTATATGGAATTATTTGGAAAATTCAAAACCAAATGTAGTGGAACTTGCTAGCAGCCCAAAAAAAAAAGGCACACACTCTCCATTCCATTTATGTGTGTTCGTTTGGCTGGATAAGCAGTAAGAATATAACGAAGGCTTTTGAAACTTTTAATCTTAAACATGTATGTCATGTAATTTCTATAAGAGACCGTTGTAAAAGGTAAAGGGAAAATTTTATAATTAAAAATATACTATAGTATAAAAATATTAGTAACATTTAAGAAGTAAAATAAGACACGTAAATTGAAACGAGATGAGTAGCTATTTATGAAAAATGTGAAAGAGAGTTATACAAGAACATTGAGGGCTCCAGCTTTGAAATGGTGGGGATGAGAAGGATTTTTCTCCCTTGAAACATAAACAAGAGTTGGTATTTTGGCTCTGTCATTATATTTGGCTCCAGAACCCCTTTGTCCTATTATCTGCAAGACAAGAACATATAGGCAATGATGTTAATAAAAACTTAAAATAAAAGAAAAAGAAAAAAGTGAAATTTCTCTACAAAGATTAAATTATACTCAGGGCCGTCTTTGGACCCGTGCGAGCTGTGCTACCGCACAGGGCCCCCGAAAAATGAAAAATTTTAGGGGTCCATTTTTCACGTATATCACGTATATATTTAACAACTAAGATGAAAATGTACCTCAATATTTGGACCAAAGTGGACCGTTGTATCCTTTGTCCCTACATTTTCTTGAGCTTTCTCCACTCTTTCCTTGAACTCTTCGTACTCTTTCTGCATTCATAGATGCTAATTATCAAATGATATAAATATACATAGCAATATAGACGAATTTAAAATTTAAATTTAATGGATTAAATTTTTTTAAAAAAAAATTAGCTCGACTTGTTATACTTTAGATTTTTTTATGGTTTTCACCTATGTATTCAAGTTTTTTACTGCATTACTTTATGCACAAACTTATTATTTCTAAAAGATACTCTAAAAATAATAACAGACCAAATTAAATCCCTACTTGTTTAATCAATAACTGACAAAACTCTACAATGTCAGTTTTTTACTGCCTACTTTCTGCACAAACTTGTTATCTCTAAAAGATTCTTTAAAGGATAATAATAAAGCAAATGACTTGTTTAATATTATCACTTACCACTAAGACAAACTAACTGTAAAAAAAAATAAAAGTAAAGTCAAAAGTATTAGTACTACTAAATTAGATTAGTGTCAGATATTTATATTATAAAAATGAGTTTAACTTTTATAAATTAATAATATAAAAAAATTACATTATAAAATCATCCTAAGCATACTTCTTCATATCACTTCTCATAAAGAGTGAAATTTATAAATTTTAAAAATAAGGGAATACTTGCTATAGTCACGGGCGAATCTAAAATTTTTAAAACATATGTGCACCACTAAAAAATATATTAAGTGACGATTGATCTCTAGTTTTCTACTTAAATAACTCAACTTTCAACCAAGTGCACCATTTACTTTTATTATAGTATGGATTCCATTAGTTAATATTACATCAATTTTTAAAAATATACGCATAAAATACTTAATTTTACAGAAAAATCATGAATTCATGTGCCCCAAATTGATTACACAAATTCGCCCCTATGCTATCTAACATTTAAAGGTAACCTAACAATATATATAAATTAAACTCTGTAATTGATATAAATCTTAAACGCTTCAAGTTACATACATTGGTGTGAATTAATTGTTTGCACTATCAGTATAACTTAACCAGTGATAGTAGGTTATTTTAATATTACTTTTT
Source organism: Przewalskia tangutica (assembly GCA_029844215.1). Taxonomy (NCBI): domain Eukaryota; kingdom Viridiplantae; phylum Streptophyta; class Magnoliopsida; order Solanales; family Solanaceae; genus Przewalskia; species Przewalskia tangutica. Next base: position 3,482,863 of record CM056719.1, read on the forward strand.
TATTATCAATTACAACAACCTGCACATGTCCATTATATCCTACAAATTGGTTTAGGGAGGGTAGTGTGTACGCATATTTTATCTCTACCTCAAAAAATATAGATGATGTTTCCAATACACCTGACTCCAGAAATTTATTATCATGTAATGTTATTAAATAAATATATGACTCCAGAAATTTATTATCATGTAATGTTATTAAATAAATATATGACTGGATTAATATTTTTTGAGTTTAACTAATATACATTGAAACTCAGCAAAATAATATTTTCTAGCTTATCTTATTCTTCTTGAATTGTCTCGAATTACTTACGGAGTTTGAGGGGTTCACTAGATTTTTGATTCCTTCTTCATTTCTGAGAACTGAGAAAGATAAATATTACTATATTATTTTTTCCCTCTTCTTCTTCCTCCTTGACTTCACGTGGTATTAGGTAGTTGGTCATGTAAAGGCTGATCAAGCCAATGATGCTTAGCTGGTCTTTTCGAATGATCAGTCATATTGGGACTGAGACACGACCTAATTTGTTTGACAATTTTCACTTTTCGAGAGTCAAAACTTTTTAATTTTGATTGTGTAATATATATTTTTTTTACATCTTCGAAAACTACGTAAAAAGTATTATAAATCACAATAATTAATAGTTTAAAATATTTAAAAAAACATAGTAAAAAAAATACACAATTTATCTCGAAAAATAAAAAGTGTCGAACCAATTGAGACGGATGAAGAAGTGAATTATAGTAGTAATACCTGAATCTTCTCTCTTTCTAGCAAGTAGTCTTTGCCGCCACTAATCTCATGCTCATCAACTGTTTGAAAAAATGCTTCAGGGCAAATCCTCTTCACACCAAATTCCTTACAAAATGAGACCCACACATTCCCAAATCTCCACGCTTCACGTATTGCACACAATGTAAAAACCGAGCCGCCGTCATCGGAAAGATACACAGTAACCTTTTCCGAATAATAAACCAAGTTAAATCCAAACTTGTTTAATATTATCACTAGTAATTAGTACTGAGACAAATTAACTGTTAAAAAAATGAAAAAAGTAGTCAAAAGTACAACTAATTTATTAGTTCGATATTTTTTTTATCTTCCTAGAGTATATTTAATTAGATTTTGAAGCTAAACTGAATCAGGTTAACTCATATTTTAATATTAAAACTTATATATTTGAAAATTACATGAAAAGTGCTTTCATATTAATTTCGTAAAAAATATCTTTTAAAATATTGATCAAAATTCATCAACTTAAATGCGGAATAAAAATGAAAATATATATATTCAAGTAACTCTTTCTACCCTCGTTTCTAGAAAGAAAAGAATTTGGAGAAATTTTAGATCTCAATGAATCACACATAGAGATATTGATAACACACATCTTTTTGAAGATCCAAGAAATTCCCCGGCTTTGATAAAAAAAATTAATCTATTTTTGTCCTTTTAATTGAGTCAAATAAATTGGGACAGAAAAAGTATTATTAATGTCTAAAAAATCACTATTATTTTCACTGGAAATAGTTCAGTGACTAATCTCACAGGTATTTTGAGTTGAGTGAATTAGTAAGGAAGGGAAAAACAATAATGTTTCCGTACTAAAAAATTAAAAATGAGAACCTATTTTTAATCCTGCGTTTTCTCATTGAGCTAATTTAATAGAAATGAAGTGAGCAAATCATATTTTCACCACAGATTTATAATGGAGAAAATATTTCTAATAGTGATCAAAATTCACCTTTTCTCATAGAAATGAAGTGAGCAAATCATGCACTTTGAATATCACATAAATTGTAACCGAGCGAATAATACTTTATTAGATTAGTATCAGATAGTATAATAGACCGTCACCTTTTCCGGCGGATAATCAATAGCCATCGCCGATAAAACAGTGTTAACAACACCTAACGCCGGTTCCTTTATCGGATCCGCCGTGCAAATAAAAACATCGATCGCCGGAAGTTCATTTTCCGGCGGTAAATTTTCCGGCAAAACGGAACGAGTAATCGGTCTCCATATATGAGCTGAGTTGAGTAGCCAAAGGAAGGAGAGAATAAATTCGGAAACGAAAATTAGGAACCAATAAGGTAAAAATGAGATTTGAATTATGTTGAAATTGATTATGAGTCTGTAATATAGCATGAAGAGTAATGCGATTGAGTGAATAAAAGTGTGTGTTCTGTGTATTATGGCTGATAATTTGTGGACTCTGCACTTTTGGAGAGGAAGAGTTTCCATTTTTGTTTGATTTGTCTCTGTTCTTTTGTTGAAGAAAGATGGTGAAAATGAAGAAGAAGAAGATGGTCTTTTATTGGGAGATTTTGAGTCCACAGGGAACTATAATTTTGATTTTATGAGTTTTTTATTTTGAAAAAATATATTGCACTCGATAATAGTCATCTTCTATAATACTAATATTTTATAAGAATATGTAAAATGCGGAAATGATTTTTATGTTATATTTTTCTCTCTTCGTCCTAATTAAGTGTCTTGTTTTTTTTTAGTTTGTCCCAAAAAGAATATCTCTTTTCAATATTTAGTAAGTTGAAAATTTAAACATCATACATTGGTAAGTTTAAAATCACAAGATTCGAAGGATATTTTAGTACATTATACACATATTTAATTTAGAACCACAAGATTTCGAGGCTCCCTTAATAATTCTTACACAATTATGTGTCACATTTTTTCGAGCAGTTTATTAAGAGTCTGTAATAAATCATGAAGCGTATTGCGATTAAGTGAATAAAAGTGTGTGTTCTGTGCAGGGACGAAGTCAGCCAATTTTTTTCGAAGGGGCTAGTACTATATTATACAAATTTTAAAAAGTAGGTAATAATTTAAATTCTAAATAACATAAATACAAATCGTTCAAGAATAATGAAAATATAATCACAATTTTTCTCGACGAGATTTCATAGTCTGAAACCGTTGCATAACGACTTCGTTACTGATCTCATACAAAATTTCATTCTCAATATAATGTACTAATAAATCATTAAGTCAATCGTCCGATATTCGATTTCGCAATCGATCTTTGATGATGCTCATAGCAGAAAAGGCTCTCTCTACACTTGCAGTAGCAACTGACAAATTTAATTCTACGGTAAGAAGCGTGTAAATCAAAGGATAGATTCCGTGTCTTTTTGTTTCCACCATCTTCTTTACAAGATCTCTAATGTCAATAATTTCTGAAAACTCAATGCTACTACGCATATCAATAATATAAGTCTCAAATTGATTATCAAGTAACTCTAGATCATGTGAAGAAAACTCCCGAGGATACAATCGAGCAAACTTGACGAGACTTTTCTTGTTGAAAGCAAAGAATGAATTGTTAGGATTAAGACACCCAACAAAAAGAAGCAATTCAGCATTTGTCACATAAAATCGGCTATTTAACTCCATAAGTTATTTGCCAAAACACCATAAAAGCACTCGATGCGAAAATAAGTATCGTTAGTCTTTTCTCCAGTTCTCCGCTTGGACCGCCGAAGAGATACAACTTTTCATTCATGTTAGGGACAACAATCTCATGATTAGAACAAAACAAAGAAACTTCATTAACTAGAGAATTCCATCAATTGTCTCTCAAATATTACAATCTTTGCTTTGAAATCTCCACTAATCTCATAGCATTCTCTATCTCTTGCTTCTTTTTTTTTGCAATGCTAATGACAACTCATTGGTAATCGCCAATACCTTTTTCATCAAATGCATAGCGAATGCAAACTCAAATGATTGTAATGAAATTAAAAACATGTTTGCATTAACTCTTTGTTACAGATCATCCATTATAAGATCAAGTACTTCAATAACAGATGAAAATATGCAGTGAGTCTAACTAAAGTGTTATAATGCGAGCTCCAACGAGTATCACCTGGACGTTGCAAGTAATTAGTTTCTTAGTTTAGCCCACGCCTAGGGATGTCAGTGGGGAGAGTAAATGCGGGTACCGCCCCGCACCCACTCCAGTTGGGGCGGGTATGGAGGATGATTTGGTGGGTGGTGGGGCGGGTATGGGTATCAAAAGTGCTACCCACCATGGGTAGTGGGGCGGGGGTGGATTTCATATAAGATCTGCCCCGCACCCGCCCCGATACCGCCCCGTACATGTTTGTGTTGGATTATTTAATTATGCTGATTTTCTAGTATTCTTAACTACACAAGGACTTGAAATCTCTTATTCTTTTCAAGACTCCCTTATTCTTGTCAAGTCATCAACCTATTATTATAATTATTATTCATTTAAAATAAAGTGTACGGTACCCTTCAAATTTTTAAATTTTTGTGTGAGAAAATATATGGTAGAATGCAACAACTCTATCAGTGCATATGTGACAACTTTGGTAATGACATTGGAGTTTCTCTTTTTCTTTTTTTACAATTGTGATTATTTGAAAGGACTAGAAAATTTCTTGTCTTCTTCTATATAAATTTCACGCTTTATTTTAACCTTTTAATATTCATAATATTTTGATAAAGTTTCAGACTTTGATATTTGATACACCATAGCGAAAAAAGTTCATTTTTCCATTTTCTTGACCTCATTTTTTATTATATAATTTTTTTTACTACCGGTGATGGGTACCCGTCGGGGTAAGTGGGGCGGGGGCGGGTGGAGAATTTACTACTTGTCATGGGTGGTGGGGCGGGGGTGGAGGTGGGTTTTAGGTGGCGGGTATGAGTACGGGGTACCCTTCCCCTTCCCCCGCCCCCGCCCCACCCCATTGACATCCCTACCCACGCCCACTAACAAGTTCTCCCTTAATTAGTGCTTCCATTACTTTTTGACTTTGTATATCTTTGAGAACATCTTGCCTCTTACTCGAACCTCCAACCATATTTACAACCCTTGATGTAATGTCAAAAAGATATTGAGGAAGAAAGTGAAACTTTGCAACCGCTACTAAACTTAACTGAAGCTGATGAGCAAAGCAATGAACATAAAAGACATATGAATTTTCATTCAAAATAAGAGTTTTCAAACCTTTAAGCTTACCTTGCATGTTGGCTGCTCCATCATAGCCTTGACCTCTCAACCTGCTTAAACCATGATCAGAGAGTAATCCTTCGACAGTCTCCCTGAGTAAAGCTGCAGTTGTATTTGGATTTTGGAACATGTTTTATACCAAGAAAATGTTCAATTATCCGCCCCTCATTGTTCACATATCTTCACCAAATTGTCATTTTCTCCTTCATTGATGCGTCACGTGACTCATCAATCAAGATTGTAAAAAAATTATCACTGATAACTTTGATGATCACAGAAGTAGTTTCAACAACAAAAGCTTTACAAATATCTTTCTGAATATCAGATGAAACTAATTGTGAAGTTATAGGAGCATTTTCAAATAAGGCATTCTTTATTTGCTCATTACTATCAGCAAGAAAATGAAAAACTTCAAGATAGTTGCCCTTATTTCTCGACATCTCAGATTCATCTCTACCTCAAAATGATAGTTCTTGATTCAAACATAAACGCACAGATGTAACAGTTGTATTCAACCAAATACGGTAGTTTGTTTATACTCTATTTGCTTTATGAGTAAATAGAGTATAAACACTTCTTGTAAGGTTTTGATTCATTAGATCTTGGCATTTCTTTTTTGATTGATTATGAAAACTGCTATGTTCTCCAACATGAACATCAAATCTCTCCTTTTTTTCCAGTTATTGAATCCAACTCCGACAAATGAATCTGCCCTACTTGATTATTTTGAGTCCTAAAAAGATAGCAGTAAAGCAATATGCGCTATCTTCCGTTATGCTATACTCCAACCAATCTGGATAATTGTCAAACCAAGTTTCAACAAACCTCCTTTTTTGAATTTTATCATTTGGTTGGCTCCATGGAAAGTTGTGGTTTTTAGGTTGAAACGGTCCCTTTAATAGATAAGCTCGTCTTACTCTATCTCTATGATTAGCATCGTAACTTCATATTATTGGTCGATTTCCAGGGTCTGTCGGGAGATTGTCGAAGTCAATTTCAATATTTGAATGTCTCTTTTGAGCATTTGTTTTAGAAGAATCAACCATTGCACACTTTCTTTTAAGAAATTTCTCCTTCAATACAATCTTTAAATCCACAATAATAATGTTCTACAAAAATCCAAAACTCATTTATCAAACACTAATTAATTCAAATAATAATAAATTTGCACTAATTAAGGTTCACAAAAAATAACTATTATAATGAAATTGAGTAGATGATGAAAAATCTTACATGTACTAAATAAAGATGAGTAGCGCAAAAATCAAAGTCTTGAAGAAGATCACAAAAAAAGAACCTGAAAACTGAAGAAGAATCGCCAATTTCAAGTTGGTCTCGAGCGTGAAACGAAGACAAAAATGCTTTTTATTTTAATAGAGAAAGACAACACTATTTCAATTTTTGGATAAAACTCTAAACTTCTAATTAAGGAGGAAAATATCATATTTATCTTACTGCATTACTCGATGATTATTTATAATAAACTTAACATTCATCACTCTCCAATGTATTTTACAACAATAATGTTCAGAAGGAAAATTTATCAGAAATCTGCATTACATATTTACATGATCCTTTTGAATGTCTATATATTGAATTAGAGAAGCATGAAACATTTTCAATTGATGACACACATAGGAGTATCTAGAATTTCAGGAAGATAAAGTGAATTATTACGAAGAGATGAATTAAAATTTTGTATTTAGCAAGTTTAATCTTTAATTTTTTACCATGATCTATACAGATATACAATTTTGAGTGTGTCTGTTCTCTTTTTAATTTGTAATTACTTATATTCTATTGTGGAGATTTTTTATTTAATTTAATCCCTCCTTCAATGAGAAGCCTCCAACCAAGGGAGAATTACACTATTTTACATGGTATCAAGAGTCAACCCCTAACACCCTAAAATTCTTTCTTTTTTCGCCCCTCTCTTTCCGGTGGCAACTCCCCAAACCCTAAAGAATTTTCGCCACCCCTCTCATCTCTTCCCAAACTTTCGGCAGCAACATGGGTTCTCATGATTCCTCCTCCTCCACACAAGACGTCACACACTCTCCTCCTCTACCAACTCCTTTCATCCGGCCTTCACTATCACAAATATCAAAAACTTTATCCCTTTAGTTCTTGATCAAGATGATGGACAATACTCTTCATGGGTGGAACTATTTCAAATTCATGCTTGTGCCTACAACGTTCTTGATCACATCGACACCGTTATACCCCGTCCGCCTGACGTTGACAACATAACGTGGATAAGACTTGATGCTATCATCAAGCAATGGATATATGACACCGTATCCAAGGATCTACTTCATACTATTATAAAGGCAGGTGCTTCGGCTCACGAACTATGGACAAGACTAGAGGAATTTTTTCAAGAGAACAAACATACTCGTGTCGTCTATTTGGAGGAACAATTCAATAACACCCGTCTTGAAAACTTTGTGAATATGTCCGACTATTGCAAACAATTGAAATTAGTTGCAGATCAATTAGTTAATTTGGGCACAATGTTTTCAGAAACGAAGATGGTTTGTCAAAGGGTGAGTACGACACACTTGCGACGATGATTCAACAAGCTGATTCCCTTCCTAGTTTCAACAAGGCCCAGTCACAATTGCTCTTAGAGGAAACTAGGCGTGTCAAACTAGACAAACATAATCAAAATAAGTTGTTAGTTAATGCACCGGTGACCACCACCACATCCGTCGGCCAGCTGCAACACACGGACAACCAACAGTCGCGGAGCGGCTTTGATAGCGACAGGGGTACAGGCCACGGTATTGGTTGTGGTGGCAAGGGAAAAGGACGCGGAGGACGGTCCAGTTTTGGCAACAAACCACATCAGGCCCAATACCCATCTCAGTGGGCCGGTCCATTGCCTTGTCCTATTTTCGGAACCTGGGCATCGCCCCCATATTCCTACCCAAATGTATCAGCCAAGGCCCAGTGGCAACAACCCGGTATTCTGGGCCCTCCACAGGCCAATATCCGATGGCCCATCCACAACATGCCAACTTCTCAGCGGCCCAACAACAATCATGCGGCGTCGCACCCTATCGAATCGGCTAGGCCTACAATACCACGAATTCTGACGGCGACGATATGCGGTATATGGATACGTGTGCCACATCCCAACCTCACTCGCAACCCCGGTAATCTTCCTCAACTATTTAATTTGAACAATTCTCAATTTATTTTGGTCGAAAATGGCAATCGTTGTCACGACCCGACCCCGGGCCGCGACTGGTGCCCTACCTGGACACCCTTATACTCATACAACATAATAAACTACGGAAGATAAATAACACCTTTTTAAAAAAAAACTAAGTCCAAGCCGATAAGGCTGCCATAACATAAAAATTACCCGAAAGGGTCTACACTGTTTAACAATGTAAAAACAACTCTAGCCAGTCCAGCCCACAGATGAATACAGACCTCTAAGATTTGGACAAATGCTATGACGGGACAAGGCTCCTCCGTACCCCTGAATATACATAACCATGAAGACAAGCTCCGGAACATTGGAGCCATCTCAAATGCTGAACCAGGATCCTAAGCTCGTGGATCCACAACTGTGTACCTAAACCTGCGGACATGAACGCAGCCCGAAGAATTCGATTACAACAGTACCAAATATGGAACGGAAAATATGGTACAAGAAACAAATCATAATCATGCAAAAGAAGAATGACAGGGGCAAGTATAAAAAGGGTAAATACCAGATCCTACCGTGTCATTACCATCTCGTGAACTTAATCGTACCTTATTATATTTTCCCATTTTTACATAAAAGTTATAGTCACATTCTTACGTACATGCTCAGGACAAACCGTCAAGTTCATTACCATATAACTTACTTACCTTGCATAACATAATCCGGCCCTTTATGGAGGGCGCCCATATCGCCGCCAATCGGGGGCGATAAAGTCACATAAGTCCGCCCGTAGAAGTATCTTGTCAGGCCCATTTTGGGACGCGGTAATGTCATATAGTCGCCCATAAAGGTATCGCCGGCCCATTCGGGACGCGATAATGTCATATAGTCGCCCGTAAAGGTATACTTCCCCATTACGGGACGCGATAATGTCATATAGTGCCCGTAAAGGTATCTTGCCCGACCCATTTCGGGCGCGATAATGTCATATAGTCCGCCCATAAAGGTATCTTGCCGGTCCATTTTACGGGACGCGATCGCATATAGTCGCCCATAAAGGTATCTTTGCTCGGCCCATTTACGGGGCGCGATAATGTCATTATAAAATCCGGAAATTTAACCCAATGTACTACGACTCTACTCTTTAAAATGACTCTTTTTCAAATAAAACTTCCAAGATACTAATAACCGTAGTATCAAGTCATATCTACTTTTCAAGACAAGTCACAATACCTTTTAGAAATACATTTATAGGCTTAAATCAAGTGACTTCTTTCTTAAAAACCTTAAGCAATTGGTACCTTTAAAACAATTTTCCTTCTTTATTTCAAATCATTTCTTTGCTTACATTCTTCAAGAAAACCATTCTTTTAGTCTTCCATAAAGTTGTTATAACCAACTTCCCATAAAGCCGTTATAACTCTTTATGTCTTAGAAAAATTCATTCCTTTTATAACCAAGAGACTTATACTTTCAAATCAAATCACATAGCTTTCAAAATACTTCAAGTCTCTTAACTTTTGAAATCAAGCTTCTTTAACTTTTAGAAATCAAGTCTCTTATCTTTAAAATGGCAAGAAATCAATTCTTTCCAAATCAAGTATTCTATACTTTTAAATCAATTCATTTCTTCCTTTAAGAATCAAGTCCCATAACTTGAAAAATAAAGTCCCTTAACCCTTTAAAAATTTGATGTTCATAGTCTTAAAACTTCATATGTAAATTCTTATAAATTAAGTAACATATACTTTGGTGCGTTGTGAATAAGTTATACTTATTTATAACGATCTTAATCGAGTAGCCATGATCTAGAAAATGTAATACAATTTTGTCTTATCTTAGCTTCTATGCAGATGGAGAATTCTACTCATTTTAACTTAATTGATTGTCATTACATTTTCCTTTATTAACGTTGCAGTGGCTTGTTCGATGCTTATTCTCATTTGTGCCGTAACTTAGCCAAGTCAACTTGGCTCCAAATACCTCCTAACGACTCTTACCAACATCCCCCATAAGAATTGGTAAGAACTTAGGATAACTTAGACATAACCTTTACGTAGAGTAAATAAACATGCATACCTCTTAACTTCTAAGAGTAGAAGGAATCATGAAATAGTACTACATGTATATTCCATACATAGAATCATGTCAAAAGAAGGAAGAGGTTCACATACCTCGCGACGATTATCGACAATTAGCAAAATTCTCCAAAGTACTTCAACCTTGATAGTTATTCCATCCTTCAAGTAGAATACGCTATACTTAGTACTTCAACCTATAATGGCCATAATACGTCCATTAACCTTTAGCTTCGAACGTAGAATATTCTAAGTGCAAAGTCACTAAATTCTACGGAAAATCGGACAGCACTTCCTTTGTTTCTACATACTTTGCCACTTTTTTCAAGCCCGAATTCAATAACCAAACACGCCACATTTAAGGCCCAACAATTCAGCTAACCAAAGGGGATTACACGCCTTAACATGACGTGTAAAATTCTGCCCCAAAACCATACCAAAACAAATTTCTAAAGCGATCCATAATTACTATAACGAGGTGGAATGCGAGGCCTTTCAACGCCTTTCCACACCCTTATTCCTTCGGGGTTTTCATTAGCAATCTACTACATTAAACATGAAATATAGGGGCTGATTTTCGAGCATACAACACGTCTAAAGCGGTCCCTAAAAGCGCGACAATATCCAGCGGTTTATAGATTCTACTAAGAACAACTAAAATTCGATAACTCTTTCCTTAATCCTTTTTATTCCAATTCGAGTTCCAAAACATCTACATAAGTTATAACAACTTATTAACAACAATATTAATCCATTATAACATGCAATAGGTGAAGATAACAACGACAATAACCAACGAATTCCATTTACACCAAATCTGTCCCAAATCGGTTTTAGCCCCAAAAAATGGCTCAAACGCTTTTTATTCTTCATTCTTTTTAACACAAGTTCATACATACATTATAACAAAAAGTAATATCCAATTACTTTAAAAGAATGACTTTTACCTCATTTTTTGCCCAAAAACGCCCCAAAACAGTCCGGTCTTTATTGGTCCGCAATTTTCGTTTCGCTCCACTTCTTCAAGTTCCAATCACATATATGTATCCCCTACAACCTTAGGATCAACTTCTCTTCACGTTCCGCTTCCAAAAAGTCGACGGAAAACCCCTAGGGTTTCATTCTATTTTTGGCCCAACCTAGATTTAGGGGTTAAGGGTGCTTAATCTTGGAAAGAAAATACTTTGATCTTGATCTTGTCTTTGGATATGGGGATTTCGAATTGCTCTAGGTTTTTGGAGAGATGAGGGTTTGTATGGATGAATATCTTTTGTTCTAAGTCTTCAAGACTTATCTATATAAAGGTGTGTGGAGTCTTCACAAGACAAGTGGGGAGGGCACTTGCTAACCTCCTATTGGCCAAGTATTTCTTCACAAAATATTTCATCCACACTTAGTTATTTTTCATCTCATTTCGATGGACATGTAACATAGTATATCAAGACTTAATAAATCCACTAAGTCCATAATTCTAATGAAAAATAATTTCATTACTAGAATTAATTCTTGTCATCACATTAAACTCGAAAATTTTCCGTATAAGGAAATGTAAAAATCCTTTCCTTTCGACATTCCAATCTTAATTCTATAATCATGTTCTTGAATTACGGGGTGTAACAATCGTATTCCAATTCAAGGCTATGACATCACTCAAACTGCACCACCTCACCCTCTCTGTTCCCTAAAAACCATCCTATATGCTCCTAACATTATTAAAAACTTAATCTCTGTTTGGAAATTTGCTAGTGACAATTTCTTATCGCCCTTTTGATTTTTCTGTGAAGGACCTATGTTCGGGGACAACTCTTACGAGATGCAATAGTGTGGGGACCTATATTCTTTCTCTTCCAATTCTGCTGCAAGTGTCAATCCACATACATCTCTAGCTGCAATCTCTCCTTCAACCTGGCATAGTCGACTTGGACACCCAGGAGCACCAATTTTTAACTTTATTAGAAGTCACATTTTGATTCAATGTAATAAATAGAAATTTACCCACAACTACTATTTTTATCCACTAGGAAAACATGTTAGACTTTCTTTTCAGTCGTCTTTGAGTATTATTTTCTCTCCATTTGATATCATTCATGCAGATTTATGGACATCTACCATTACTAGCAAACTGGGTCATAAATATTATTTGGTATTATTAGATGACTTCTCTCATTTTTTTTTAGGTCTATCCGCTCAAATATAAGTGTCAAGTCTACTCCACCTTTCTTGAATTTCGATTCTACATTAAAACACAATTTGAAAAGAACATTAAATAATGTCAATGTGACAATGATCGTGAGTTTAACAATTCACCATTTCATAAAATTTGTACAGACAATGGCATGGTGTTCGATTCTCTTGCCCCATACCTCACCTCAAAATGGTAAAGCCGAAAGAATCTTTCGCACCATTAATAATATGATGCGTACCATGCTATTTCATGCTTCTCTCCCCCTCCCTTTTGGGTCTACGTGTTACAAATGCTAGCATACCTTCTTAATATATTACCTACCCGTACCCTACAAAATAATACTCCCATCGAAATTTTATTACATCGGGTCCCTTTCTATGGACACCTTTGAATATTTGGTTGTCTATACTACTCTAATCTCGCCTCCACTGATCCTCATAAATTAGCACCTAGGAATACTCCTTGCATATTCTTGGGTTTCCCATCAAACCATAGGGGGTACATATGTTATGATTTTCCATAAATAAAGTCTTAGTCTCTTGCCATCTCATGTTTGAAGAGCACATCTTTCCTTTTGAAAATGCCCGAAAAGTCACTGACTATGGCTTTTTTTGAAGATTCGGACACTTCCCCCTGTTTAATAATATGATCTGTGGACCTAGAAGTTTGACTCAAAACCCACTGCCCCGGTCATCTCCCCAGGCACCCACTGCCCCATTGCTACCCGTGATAACCCAACTGCCCCACTACCACCCGTAATCTCCCCCGGCATACCCACTGATCCCGTGAGAACCTCACTGCCCGCAAGTTCCATTGTCTCCTCACAAACCCACTGCCCGAGCCCCGTCATCCCGTCATCGCTCCACTACCCGAGTCCTCACCCTCTACAAAGCACCCAAACAATTCCCATTTCAATGCACCACATGGAAACCCGTGCCCAACACAAAATTTTCAAATCAAAAGTCAAATTTAATCTATCCACTCAAGCCATCTCATCTATAACCTATAACCTATAATCCATATTTATTCAATCTTGATCCTAATTGGAATGCGGTCATGTGTGAGGAGTTTGATGCGCTCACTACACAGCAAACTTGAGATCTTTTCCCAAAACCAGAGGGGTCAATGTGATTCGTTGTATGTAGCTATATCGTCACAAATTCAGGGACAGTGTTGAGCTTGAATGCTATAAGGCGAGCCTTTGGAAAATGACACGGGGAAACAAGAGAGAATTAATTGTGGTAAGACTTTCAGTCCAGTAGTTAAATCAACCACCATCCACACTATTGTGAGCATTGCTATGGAAAAGAATTGGTCGATTCATCAGTTGGATATGAAAAATGTGTTCTTACATGGGAATATGAAATAGATTGTATACATGTATCAACCATTTTGCTTTGTACATCATTTGGCCCATCAGTATGTCTGTCGGCTTCGAAAGTCATTTTATGGCTTGAAACAAGCCCCAAGGGCTTGGTATGACCGTTTTACCACTTACATCTTGCATATTGGGTTCATGTGCACCAAATGTGATAACTCACTCTTTATTTTTCATCGAGGTAATGAGACTGCATACATAATACTCTATGTGGATGATATTGTCTTGATTGCCTCCTCGGATGTGCTGAAAAACAAGATTATCACCATGCTCAAATCCGCATTTGTCATGACAAACCTGGGTAAGTTGAGTTATTTCTTAGGGATTTCCGTGACTAGATCCAAGAATGTAATGTTCTTGTATTAGCATAAGTATGTCGAAGATATTATTTACGGGGCTAAAATGGCAAACTACAAGATCATGCCCGCTCCAATCGACTCAAAGTCAAAGCTTAGTGTCGATGACGGGGATCCAGTGCTTGATCATTCTCTTTATAGGAGTCTAGCTGGTGCACTTCAGTATCTTACCTTCACTAGGCCAGATATTGCCTATGCCGTTCAACATGTGTGTTTGTTCATGCATGCTCCCATGGAGCCTTACTTTACCGCTATTAAACGTATCATTCGGTACGTCAAGGGTACTCTTAACTACAAATTATATCTTTATCCATCTGCACATACCAGGTTAATATCTTATATGGACGCCGACTGGGGTAGTTGTCCAGACACATGTCAATCTACTTCCGGCTATTATGTATTTTTGGGTGATAACCTCACTCATGGTCTGCAAAACGACAAGCCACACTTTCCCCTTCGAGTGCAGAAGCATAATATAGAGGTGTTGCGAACGTTGTAGCCGAAATTTGTTGGCTTAGAAATCTCCTTCTAGAGCTTCATTATCCCTTACGTAAGACATCTCTTGTCTACTGTGATAAAATATATGTTGTTTACTTGTCTCATAACCCAGTTCAACATCAGCAAACCAAACATATTGAGATGAATATTCATTTTGTTCGTGAAAAGGTTGTCATGGGCCATGTTCGGGTGTTACATGTTCCTTCTTCCTATTAGTACGCAGATATATTTACTAAGATATATGATGTAATTATTATTCTAGTGTAATTATGTAAAGTAGATATTATTCTCCAATTAGGTTTATAAATTATAAACACCTATAAATATTACATTAATGAAAAGTCTCCAACCAAGGGAGAATTACACTATTCTGGCCTTTACCTAATAAATAAAGTGGCACTTAGCTATAAATAGAGAAAGACATTATGTTTATATTAGTCCACTTTCGAGTGCGCTGAATTCGACAACTATGTAGTGTAATCTCCAAATGTAACTCCAAATGTAAACTGAGTTCTCTATTCTCAATGTGATACGTATGTGTTAACTTTCCCCTCCACACATTTTTTAGGAGCAAAAGTCCTAGAAGTTTGTTTGTGCTGAAGCATGCAGCCTCCCTATAACTATTTGATTTCAGCCAAATGTGGAACATAGTTCTTTTCTCTTGTCCTTATTCTCATTTCTGCTAAAGTGGACCCAGCAGTCACCCATCCCAAGAGGCTGCTTTCCAAATTTGGCTTAAAGTGGTGGGCAAAGACCAAAATATACTCCTCAACTTTACGATATAGATCAGATATATTTCTCGTTAAAAAGTGCTGCATATATACCTCTGTCATTACACAAATAATACAAATATACACGACATTATATAAATGATGTAAATATACTCTTTTCGCTAACAGATTATTTTTTTAAAAAAAATTAGCTCATTTTTAATTAAAAAATACCACGAGGCTTTAAAAAAAAATTCTACCTATTATTTTTAGTAGACTTATTTTTTTAAAGTCACGTGATAATTTTTTTCTGTTGGGTCGGGTCTAGTTCGTTTAAAAATTTATCTTTATGACTTTAAAAAAATAAGTCTACCCATTTTTTTAAACGAACCAGACCCAACTCACCAAGAAAAAAAAATACTATGTGGCTTTACAAAAATGTATACTAAAAAATAATTGGTAGAATTTTTTTTAAAGCCGCGTGGTATTTATTTTAATTAAAAATAAGCTAAATGATATTTTAAATAGCAAAAGGGTATATTTGCACTATTTGTTTAACGACAATGGTATATATGCACTATTTTTTTAACGATGAGTATATATACTTTATATCATAAAGTTAAGGGGTATATTTGCACCTTTTTCCTAAAGTAATTAGTGACGTATATAAGGGGAGAGCTTACGGCCAGTGGCTCCGCCAGATTTTTTATTAGGGGGTTCAAATAAATAAATAAGCAAACACGTGAAGAAATCAAAGGGTTTAATATCTATTATATATACATAAAATATAATGTTAACCTTGTATATATAGTGTAATTTTTCGCCGAATCAGATAAGTCACAGCTAAATTATCTAACGTGAAGGTTTGTTGAAGCTTCTTCTTCACAGTCTGTCGTTATTCAGGATAGCCGTGAGTGTGCAGATGCATGTGCATAAAATGAATTGAAAAAATATTTTCTCCTCGATTCGAATATAATGATGAAAGTGACTTAGTGAATCAGGAACTTCCCCCGATGATTGGTGATGATAATAATTATTTTTAATAAACAATGAAAGATTTGAAACAATTTTGTAGTTTGAGATAATTTGGATGTTTTAGTTTAGGGAAAAGGGTCATATTTGTCCTCAACGTTTAGGAAAAGGTTTGTATTTACCCTCCGTTAACGTTTGGGGTCAAATATGCCCTCCGTTAGACCATCTCCAGCAGGCAGGAGATAATTCTCTGCCACATCAGATGAATAATCTGTCACATCATCACTTATCTTCATTTATCACATATACTTCACGAGATATTTCAAAAAATAATTCATTCTCTCTTCCCTCCACATCAATACCTATATTCCACCATATATATTCATTTTATCTCATTTTCTATTTTGTATATGATATTATTCTTGTAATTCATATTATTATACTTATAATAATAAAATTATAAATTACTTATATTCATTTAATTTTGACACTTATCAATTATTATTATAATAATAAAACACAACAATATATGATTTTATTAATGAAGATAAATTAATCGTACAATTTATCAAAAACACACTAAAACATTGATAATATTAAAAATCACAAATTGAAAATTAATTTTCGGTTGCTCCATCTCTAGGTAATATGCACGTTCTTGCAACATTAAATCTTGATAGTAACAATATTTCTGGTACTATACCACCTAGTTTGATGAATTCTCGCATCAACATTTTGAATTTGAGCAAGAACGCTATTGAAGGGTACATTATATATGACATTTGAAAATTGGATGACATATTTTGAGAATTTTGTGGACATGAATATTGAGATTTTGTAGTTGGTTAGGAAATATAAAATTTGGAGGAAGATTAAAATTTTGATTAGGATCCATATTTAAAAAATAGCAAATACTTTGGAAGAAGGTAGAAATTTGAAGAAAATAGCCAAAATATGTTGGTGTCCAAATGAAGTAAACCTAGTCTCTTTTTATAGATGTTGAAAATTTTAAAAAAAATGGTGTTTTTTTTATTTTTAAATTCGATTAAATTATTCGTTAAAAATAGCAATTAAAATACTGGTGGAAAATAATTTTTTGGCAGCCAATCGCAGGCAGCCACATGACACTGCAGGAGACATTGTCTCCACGTGGCAAGATTATCTCCTATATATTCAATAATTTCCAATCACGTCAACATGTCACTTGAATTATCTCCTGTTGTATGTAATTATCGAGTGGAGATGGTCTTAGTCCAAACCTTTTAAATATACCCATTTTAACTGATCCGCTACGTGGCAGCCATGTGGACTACACGTAAGCAATTCCCATATTTCAATTAAATACCCAGCCCGACCCAGCTGATCCCCCACTCGATTTATTTAGCCCTATTCTGCTTCTTCTACCATTTTGAAGTCAGCCCCAAATTTTTCTTCTTCTTCCATTTCATCACAACAAACGGACCCAAAACACACTGACTTCTTCATCATTCCGAGCTAAATTCGTCATATTTTCTGGTAATATTTTCTCCGCTGTTTTTGTTATTTTTTTGGTTTTCGATTTTTGTGATTTTCTTTCAACATTTCTGGTACTACAAAATCAAAAATTACATGTTTCTGGTACGATTTCAATTGCTCTATTTTCAGGATTTTATTTCGATTTGTCACTCTTTAAATTTCGACGTTACCGACGATACTTATTTTTTGTGAACAAATTCCGACAGAAAACAATTGTCGATTGTCGTCTTTGTTTTTCCGACGATATTGACTGTTTGTTTTATTTTTTAGCTACTGTTTGTCGATTCGACGATTGTCTTCTGTTGCCGACGATATCGACGATTTCATTTGCTCTGTTTGTTTTATATGCACTGTTTTTAGGTGTAATATAAGGTTGCACTGATTAAATTGTGAGTTTGTATCTATTAGGTGTTCAGTAAGTAACAAATGTCTCAAGTTAGTTATTCTGGAAATATGAAAAGAGACATGATATGGAACCACCAGAAATGTGTAAGATGGTGGGTGGGTCTACCCAAAGTTAAGAGAGGAAGAGTGAGAAATGAAAACCTCAAAAGACAAGGTGAATGATCCGCTTCAAGAAAAGGTCAACTTTAGACATGTTCTACATGCCATCAAAATGGACACAATGCAACGGGATGTGATAAGGTAACATTGTACACAAGTCTTTGTGAAAATCTAATTTCATTTTTTCTGACTCTAACATTTGCAAATTTAATTTGATTTCAGATAAGTAAAGGAAAACAAGTTGTTGTGAAGAGGTTTAAGGGAACCAGCAGCACAACAAATGTACTAGAACAAGAACCATCACTAAAGCCAAGATCGTTTTCGGAAGCTAATACTAGGATACTTGAAAGGATGCATCAAACATTAGCTACACCATCAAGAAGAATTTCTATTGTTGGTGATTCTAGTGGGATGAGTCAACCAACCAAGATGCCTTTTCAACCATCAAGGCTGTTTTCACGAAGCTGAAGACAAGGAAGGGGAATGGGAATTCTCAACAATGATGAAGTTCTAATTTATATAGGTATAGGCTGCTGGTTACTGGTGCTGCTGGTTTTGTTAAGAGTTTCATTTGTTACTGGTTAATGATGAAGTTTTAATTTATTTAAGTATCGGCTGCTGCTGGTTTGAATTGTTGGATGTATGATTGGATCTAATTTCGTTGTTAAAGTATTAGATTTCACTAATTTCGTTGCCAGTGGTTTCATTTTCTGTCACTCGAATGGAAGTTATAATGTATTAGATGTATGTTCTGGCTTCATTTACTGATATCTACTCTTATGGAGTAGTTTATTCAGCATCAAATGTGCATTACGAACGAAGTGTGCATTACAAAGTTGATTTGGCTAGAATAAGAACTTTTGCCTGAGAGTAGTGGTAGTAGCAGTAATATAAGCAGCACTGCCAGTAGTTGTAGCAGTAATACAAACACTGCCAGTACTTTTGCCTGAAATGTGCATAAATCAAGTGCTCAATAAAAGAAAAAAGTGATTCACAGCAACAACAAAACCAGTATATACAACAAAATTTCGTTCAAACCACAACTACAAATACCTAAAGATATTACTTAATTACGTTCAAACCACAACTACAAATACATCATTTTATAATCGATGATGCGATAAATCCAACAAATAACGCTCATGAAATCATCATATATCCGCGCATCTTCAAAACGTTGTTCATTGCAGCTTGATTTATACATTTCTTGTTTCAACGTATTTCTTTCATTCTTCAAAGTTTCTATTTCAGTAAGCATCTAATGACAACATTAATTTGTCGACGGAACTTTCGTAGTATTCCTCATCCTCCCATTGCCAATATCCACAAGAATTTCTCTATGAAGAAAGAACAAAAAACAAAATCAAACCAACACAGATCAATATTCGTCAAAATAACTTGAGACATTTGTTACTTACTGAACACCTAATAGATACAAACTCACAATTTAATCAGTGCAACCTTATATTACACCTAAAAACAGTGCATATAAAACAAACAAAGCAAATGAAATCGTCGATATTGTCGGCAATAGAAGACAATCGTTGAATCGACAAACAGTAGCTAAAAAATAAAACAAACAGTCGATATCGTCAGAAAAACAAAGACGACAATCGACAATTGTCTTCTGTAGGAATTTGTTCACAAAAAATAAGTATCGTCGGCAACGTCGAAATTTAAAAAGTGACAAATCAAAATAAAATCCTGAAAATAGAGCAAATGAAATGTAATTTTTGATTTCGTAGTACCAAAAATGTTGAAAGAAAATCACAAAAATCGAAAACCAAAAAAATAACAGAAACAGCGGAGAAAATATTATCAGAAAATATGACAAATTTAGCTCGGAATGATGAAGAAGTCGGTGTTTTGGGTCCGTTTGTTGTGATGAAATGGAAGAAGAAAAAGATTTGGGGCTTAAGGTTGAGATGAAATGGTAGAAGAAAGGATTTGGGGCCAACTTCAAAATGGTAGAATTGAAATGTGGGAATTGCTGGGTATCAAAATGGTAGATTTGGGGCTGGGTCGGGCTGGGTATTTAATTGATGTGGGAATTGCTTACGTGTCGTCTACGTGGCTGCCTCGTGGCGAATCGGTTAAAAATGAGTATATTTAAAAGATTTGGACTAACGGAAGGCATATTTAACCAAATGCTAACGGAGGACAAATACAAACCTAAAGGTTGAAGGCAAATATGACCCTTTTATTGTTTGTATTTATTGCACACTAGCAGTTAAGATAAGTTTTGACGCTTACAAAGTACTGCTCGACAATATTATTTCCTGATTTTCAACAGCCTTGCCATTTCGGAGCTGCAGGTAACTTGTAAGGAAGTTCATCAACACCTTTCACCGAGAAATTATATTATATATAAAATTAAAATTATTTATTATTTATGCGATAATAATAAAAAAAAAGACTTAACTATCATTTTTTTCGTAAGTTCCACACTCCAACTATCACTAGTGTTCACATAAGAAAAGAGAACCAACCGATAGTTAAAGTGTGTTTTAATAATAGATAATGATATTTCAGATAGGAAAGGTAACAAATAACAACTGATAAATAAAGTGAAACTCACGAAAAAGCGATAGTTCGAATGTGATTTTGCCCATTAACTGTTTATTTATATATTGTAGATCTTGAATGTTGAATTTCCTTTACTTCTCTGTGTATCTACTTCTTCTATGCATCAAAAACACCAAAATAAAATAGGTATAGATTTGGTGTTACCACCGGCAAGAACTGATCAGATGCAAATATATATAGGTGAAGAACGATTTTACTGAAAAGAAATGAGGTAGAGCAATACCAAGTTACAGAAGTAGAATATACCCAATTGAGTCTTTGTAGACCAAAATTATTAGCAATGTCAAAATTTGAAATGAAGAGAGATATAGTATTATCATCTCCACTTTTGACATCTCTATACAAGCTGCTTCTTTCGTGGAACTAGGAGTGTTGCAGAAAGCAGTTGCCACAGCAGATACAAAGGCAGAGCAGCACACAAATGTGAGCAGCGATCGAACTTGTATACTCTTTACGAAGCATATCATCAGCTCATCAACGCTATGAAAAATCTCAAGCAAAGCAGATAATAAGTGCGCTTCAATGCATCTCTAAAATCATCTCCAAATGAAGCCAGAACATTGAGTTGAGCTATGTTGGCTTGGACTTGAAACCGTTTCTTTGGATGCGTTAAGTTTCAAATCAGCACGGATTTTTAGACTAGACGAGCAATAAGCATAGAAGCTTCAACCCTCATTTCTCGAGAGCCACAGGATGACATTAAAACAATTCGAAACCATCCCATCATTTATTTACAGAAGATGTATGACGTTCCACGAACTTCCATGAAGGCCTGGCAGCAGCATTAGACACGGGTCCTCCGAACTCAAGCAGTCCTTTCAGCCATTTAATTTTGGTTGCGAGCTCCCCCAAATCCAAAATTGCTGCCTCCATTGAGTCGGAACCCATTGAATGTAACTGAACCCCATCACTGGTTCTGAACTTCTTCAACGGACAACTCGAATAATTAAAGTTTTCAGTGGGCCCAGCGGTTTTCTCCAGATCAACTCCGATGCAGTAACTATTACAACCTTTATCTGACAAACTGGATTCCTTTGCTGATTTATCTCCCGTATGAGAAACAGATCTAATATCTGACCATCTCACTTTCTTTGATGTGTTTGCAACCTCCTTTGGAGGATCGATGATCGGGGATCGTTCTGTTAACTTCGTGTTTTTATATTCCCTCTTTTCATCTGAGGCTGTGTACACCACACCCTCTCCAGACACCACTTGTGGGACCACACTTGGTATGTTGTTCTTCTTCTTCTTTTCATCGGAGATTGGTAACAAGTTTGCAGATGAATAAGTAGAGAAAGAGAGAGTTGGTGAAGATCCAGCTGTTGCTTGGCTGTCCCTTCTCCCTTCACTCATAGAATGTATTCCCAAAACTGGAAAGCGACCAAGGGATGCGATGATCATCACGGCATGTCAAATATAAAGATGCGGGAATATTCTTATATAGAAATAAATCTAGTTTTACGCATAAAACAGATATACATGAGAATTAGTTGAACATTATGATAGAAATTCTGGAGCAACCACATGATAAAAGGGTAGTCCGATGCACAAAGCATCCCGCGTTAGAAGGGTCCGGGGAAGGGCCGCACCCCAAAAGGTGTGATGTAGACAGCCTAGCCTAATGCAAATATTAGTGGTTGCTTCCACGGCTCGAACCCGTGACCTACAACCACATGATATATATAAAAATTGTTTTCATGTCTTCTGATTAAAAAAATGAAAGTTATCTGAACAGCCAACCGAAGGAGTTGAGTTTTAAATTATAGTTACCTTGGTTGACAGGTTGAATTAGTTGAGCACATCGACCGACACTATCACCATCCTGCATGTCATGAAATAATTATACGCAGAAAGAAGCATCACAAAAATGGAGCTACACCAGAATACAAATTAGATGATGCATTGACGCTATTCGGAGAAAAGCTCCTTGAGGAAAGAGATGCAATTATCACAAAATACAACACAGAGACGAGCATATCTTCTCTTTTTGGTCGCATTAGTATTTACTTTTTTGGCGTGTTTTCCTTTGTGTGGGGGGCTGGTGTGCTGGCTAGTAGATAAGAAAAAAAGGTCTACAGAAATACCACAAGGAAGCCAGAGCCGACTGGGAAGGGGAAAGAGGTGACACAAGGGTGAAAATGATTATAAGGAAGAACTGAAAAATTGCCAGGGACCTCCACGGTTCCAAACTCAGTGGATAATGGCCCACCTCTCTATCCTTCACTTAAATACCAAACTTTTGTCGGCGGCAGGGTTCGAACCGTGTACCTAACCCATACATCATGCAACATGCTCTTACCACTAGATTTTGGGGGGCAAATTCTAAAGATCATGTACACCATATTATATAGTCAAACCTCTCTATAATTGTCATTCATTATAACAGCATTTCACCATAACTATAACTGTCTAATTTTCTCCGAACCAATTTTTCATGTTATATTTTACTGCTCTATTAACAGTAGTAACATTCATTATACACTCTTTGTAAAATTATTTCTCTATAACAGTTAATACTCAAATATTGTGTAAGAAATATAGTATTATGTATAAAAATAAAAAGCTATCATTATTACAGCATTTCACCATAACTGTGTAATTTTCTCCGAAACCAATTTTTCATGTTATATTTTACTGCTCTATAACGGAAGTAACATTCATTATAGCGGTACACTCTTTGTAAAATTATTTCTCTATAACAGTTAATACTCAAATATTGTGTAAGAAATATAGTATTATGTATAAAAATAAAAAGCTATTGTTAAGAGTCAACTGTTACTTGGGTCGAGATAACATGGGTCGAGATAACAGAGTCAATTGTTAAGGTCTTAGACAGCCTTCAAGGAAAATTATTGAATTACCTTTTGCTGAAAGTTTGGATAACATTATGTCAATTCAAGTGTTATACTATAATTAAGAGACTGGAATTTACGAAACAATTTGTAGAATTCTTACGTCAAACTTAAAATATTTAAATTCTTAATTAATGTTAAATGCATATGTTCATTCTTTCAATTCTTTATCGATATGGTTCAACTAGTTACTAGTTTATTAGTAATTTATTAGTCTTTTCAATTTTTAATAATAGATATGAAAATCAATTGAAATTTTAAAATTAACAAGTATATTGTTTTTTGTTTATATGTAACATAAAAAATTCAGAATAATTGTTTGCGTACTTTTTTTATAACAGCTAAATGAGATCTAAACACCAAATGTCAGTATACATACATAATACCTCACTATAGCAGCCATGAAATTTTTAATTGACAGTGTTACTCCCTCCGTAAAATGGAGACACTCTTTCCTTTTAAGTCTATATAAAAAAAAGAATGACACATTTCTATATTTAGTAACAATTTAACTTTAAACTTCCCTATTTACCCTTAATGAGACGATTTGTAGCTACGCAAATATCTTGGGTATTTTAGACCACAAGTTTCAAAAGTCTTACTTTCTTTCTTAAACTTCATGCCCGGTCAAACACCTTCACATAAATTGGGACGGAGGGAGTATTATATAATTTGTAGGAAAGAGAAACATAATAAAAGAAAAACAAATGAAAAGAGCAAAGGGAAGAACCTGGGATGTAGGCACAGTCCAACCAAAGTTTGGAGACCAATCTAAGGATGGGCGCAAATCCTTGAAAGAAACTTCATAAATTGCACCTTCACCCACAGGAGGTGGTGTCAATGCCAACTATGAAGACAAAAACACGAGTAGCTTATTATCGAACAAAACGTGGGAGAACATATGAAGCTATTACTTTTTGACATATGACAGAGTTAGCGGAATATTATCTTAAGCACTATTCTTCTAGCTCAACAAAAAAAAACTGTTGATTTTGATATATCAACATCAACTTGAAGTAACAGATCTTGGAAACAACATTTTAGTTTGTAGCAAAAGGGTTTTGGGTTAAACCCAAACAAAACCAAATCTCGATATCTCAAGAAAATTGCAATGTGTTACCAAAAATAAAGATGCAGTTTGTCACTTCTAAATTACATTGCCCTCACATGAGTCCATTTGATAATGTTGAAGATACTTAAAAGAGAAAGTAACAGAATTATTACGGATTGTAATTATAACAGATAACAGCGGAAGTACAGCTAACCAGCCAGTTAATACGGAATATAACAGAAACTATTACCTCAGCTTCGCCATTACCAAATAACTTTGTCAAGTGCCCAGACCAATAACAGCCATTAGCCCACCAATCAACCAAATCACCCGCCTGCCAATTACCATCAGCAACTACTGTAGCTTCAGAAATTGAGCTGACATCTGAAACTTCATTCTTAAGCTTGACTGAAGGATACTGCGGCCGCAGCATTAGTTGTCTTTTCTCCTTCGACTTCCCAACATTATATGGGGGATATTGATACAGCTTGGTCCAAGTATGTTCTGTAACAGCAAGGATTGAAACTATTAACATACATTTGTAGATATAGCAATAGTCTTATTTTAAAACACGTCTTTTTCTATTAGGTAAAGTCAAGTTTCATTGATAATGTACCCAGTAGATGCTGGAGATCACATCTGTGGGCATAATCAAGATATTGAACTGTTTAAATCCCAAGACAACATAAGCAAACTTGTGACTTGGAAAAATGAAAACTCAGACGCTGGTAAGGACACAGTAAGAAGAATACAGCATCATGCAACATTTGTGAACAATAATGCAAAGGTCAGACTTAAAAGGCAAGGCATATGTTAGAAAACACTGTTCAGAATCTGTATATCAAAATTTCAGGGAAGACGAAAAACACCCAGAATACATGTCCAACCAACCACGCCTCAGTACCAAGCAAGTTGAGATCGGCTATAGCAATCCCCACTTCATTTAAGCTCAACTCATATCATCATTATAATTATAATATATAAATCAAAGGTGAAAAATAAGTATAACATACACAGACTCAGAGTAGTAATTATAAGAATAAAATTAGAGGTGCCCTAACAAGTCTAAAACCTACTCCAACTAATAGATATTACCTATATAGATCTTATTCTTCTTGTGCCCTATCTTTAGTTATGTTTGCATTAATTCGAAAGATTTATAGGTATTTCGAGACAAACTTCCTTCTATGTGATTTTAGGTCTACCTCATTCCCTTTTTTTAACACCTTCACTCACCATAGGTTCACAACTACAGATCAATGTATCCGCACTGCAGGTAGATGTAGGACATAGACCAAATCATTTCAAGCGACCTTCTCTCATTTTATAAGCAATACGTGCTACTTGCGCCTTCTAATGAATGTGGTCATTTTAATCTTATATAATCTTGTTTTACTGCACATCTTAGTGTTTGCATCTCTGAAACACTCGGTCATTCTCTCGGAAACAGCCGCTTTACCTACCAAGGTAGAGGTAAGGTTTGTGTACACTATATCCTCCCCAGACCCCACGTCGTGGGATTGTACTGGGTATGTTCCTGTTGTTGTTGTTTGGTAGGTAGCCTTCTAGCACGTAACACTCCTATAGCACTTCTCTATTTCAATTGTTTGGTTTTAATCTATGAGTAAAAACTTCATCTATCATTCCATTCTCTTGAAACAACGAGCCTATGTATCTAAATTGTTTGTATTTTGGCACCGCGATCCCGACTAGTCACCTCAACTTTGCTCCTCTCATGCTCGACTAAACTTGCATTGTATATATTCAATCTTATTTCTACTCTTACGTCAGACAGCAACAACCACCGAAATTGCAATAAGAAGAATAGGCTATAGCTAAAGTTGTCCAGTATCTACAAGAGAGAGTTGTCCAACAACAGAAGCCAAAAGGTCTAGCAGTAACGAGTCATTTCACTAACAACCACCAGAAGTACCTAAAAGATGTATCCACCATACTAAGATGTCACATGTGATTCATGCTTTGTTCAAGATGAACTCAATAAACCATCCTTCAGGACATTCGGGACACCAAAAACCATGATGGACATTCGGGACACCAACTACTACCTCTGTCCCAGTTTATGTGACACTCTTTTTTAGTCGTCTCAAAAGAATGAACCTTTATACATTTAGTAACAATATAACTTTAAATTCTCATTTCTCTTAATAAGATGATTTACAACCACATAAATATCTATGGCTTGTTTTAGACCACGGGTTTTAAAAATCTTCGTTCCATTCTTAAACTTTGTGCCCAGTCAAACACCTTCACATAAATTGAGATGGAGAGAGTTACTTCAAAGACAGTAGCTCTGTATAATCCTTTATCCATCAACACATTTGAGCCTCTGCAGCAAGGAACATTCATAGGATCTATTTCTAGCTCCAAGATCCTAAGATTTGCCAAGGGAGAGACAACATTTGGCATGTTGAATCAAGACATGTCCAAGCTTGCTAGATACATATTGCACATAGCAAACTCAAGCTTGTTTGTACATGTCTACTACTTTTACAAGCATTTGAAACAGAAGCTTAACGGCATGATCAGGTGAATATCATGTGTAACTTAGAAAAACATTTTAAGGACTTTACTTTAGACGAATAAAAATGATACTTCCATTATATCTTGTTTATGTAATGATCTTTTAGATGTCAGGGGACCTAGAAAGTAAGTTAACCTCCAAATTAAGCAAGAGTACGCACATGAAGATTTTAGCATCTAAACTGATAGGTATAAAGCCCTCAGAAAATGAGTACTGATGAATTGAAATTCTGAAACCAGCACATCAGAGAACATACTTTCATCTGGATAATCAAAGTATTCCAACAATGCATTCCAATGTCCTCTTCTGCAGCTTATCTTCTGTATCTGGTACAGTAGGAAAGAGAGTAAATGCATTGTACTCGACTTCTTTATCAGTAACAATTTACTTCTCATCAAAACATACAAGTAACCTCAACAATACACAGGTTATAAACAACTACAACAGGTTTTTGTTCCAAATTTACATACATCAACAGTGGCTTTCGATAAAAGGAGCATTCCCTAAAGGTTTAATGTAACACTTTAACAAAAAATTTGCCACCTAGAGCACATAACTAACGAGTTGTAAAGAATAAGTTAGAAAGATTAATCGAAAGATTGAGAATGTGAAAGACCACACCCTTATGTATTTATACAATACAATTGTCGTATTAACATGATTAATAATCTAAAGAAATACAGGACGGCACCCTAATCAATAAACTGCCTAATTTAGTTCATGAAGTATCCTTCTGCAAATTACATATTTGTCTAATTAGAATTTCCTTGACTATACAGATGTCTTAGTCCAAATCACATGCATATTATACTGTTCAGATAATAATGACCATAAAAGATGCTTACCCACCCCACCCCCAAAAAAAACCACTCTAGTCAGGAATGTTCAAAAACTATGCTCCAATTTTGCCACGTTATATCTTGTTGTTGGACCTCAATGTGCATTTGAGTTATAGCTCATTTGTCCAAGCTTTTGGAAAGTCAAAAGTGTTTACTTTAGAAAATTGAGGTGGTCAACCTTTTAGGGGGAAAATAAGTTATTTTGAGTAGTAGCAGAAGTTTTTCAAAAGCTAAAAGAAGTAGCTTAGTACCAGAAGTACTTTAGGAATCCTCTAATATTGATAAAAATGTTTTTTAAATTGATTAGTCAAACACAAACTTTTATTCCCAAAATACTTTTTCGAAGCACTTCTAACAAAAAGCATCTTTCAAAATAAGCAAATTTTGAAAATTTGACCAATCAAGCTATTAATCCACCAATTGGACAGTCTAACAAACAAAGTGGTGAAGATGCAATAACTAACATGCCTCAACCCCAAGCAAGATGGGTAGGATATATGAATCCTCGCAACCTATGTAGCACGGACACGTGAGAGGTGTCCGATAGGACACGGACACGCGCGGAAACGGCAATTTTGAAAAATAGGGGACACGACACGGCAGAGACACAACTGTAAAAATAAATTAAAATATATATATATATAATATAATACATAATATATAATATATAATACATAATATATAATATATAATATATAATATATAATATATAATATATAATATAATATATATAATATAATATATAAAATACTAAAATTAATATTATTAAAGCTTCACATTCATAAATAAATTATAAATTTAATTCAAATTTGTTATATACCAAATAACCAAAATACCAAATTAAATATGTACCAAATTAAAAAGAAACATTCATAACAAATTGACAATCAATCAAATATTCAATACATAATTCATAAGACTATTCCATAAACTAATACATAAGTATGTATCAAGACCCAAATTCAAATAAATATAAATTTACTTAAAATAAATCAAATAAAATTAAAACTAAATTTTTTCTAAAAAAAAAAAAAAATGTCCCTGCCGTGTCCCCCGCGTGTCTCTGCCGTGTCCGATTTTTTTTTTACTGGGAAACGTCCCGGACACGTGTCCGATGAGGTGTCCGTGCTTCATAGCTCACAACAAGGTGTTGAAGATGTTGCAGACTATATCCTCTAGTTATGGTTTTAGGGTCATTTTGCCAAGTGGTGCTTTGCGATAAGAAAGTGTTGCCTACAGAGTGGTGGTTAGACCAGCATTGTTGTATAGGGCAAAATGTTGACCAGTTAAGGATGCTCACGTTCAGAAGATGAAGTTAGCGGAGATGAAGATATTTAGATGGATGTGTGGTCATACTAGAAAAGATATGATTAGAAATGAAATTATACGTGACAAGGTTGGAGTGGCCTCTGTGGTGGACAAGATGAGAGAAGCAAGACCGAGATGGTTCGGGTATGTGAAGAGGAGGGAAGATGTGTCAGTTAAGATGTGTGAGAGATTAGTGATCGCATGAGTTAGGAGAGGTAGACCAAAGAAGAACTGGATGAGGTTATTAGACAGGACATGACATTACTTCAAGTGACTGAGGACATGGACATGGACATGACTGTAGATAGAAACATATGGAGATCGAGGATAAGGATGAGGATAAGGATAGAAAGTTAGTAGCTAGTAGCGTTTTGTCACAATGTGTGTGAGTGGGGTAGGGGGCTAGCCTTTCCGTCTCCTCTTCTCCTTTTCTTAGTAGCAGTATTTAGGTATAGCGTAGATCATTATTACAATGTGTGTATTGCTTCATTTGTTCTATATGATATTTTTTATTTTCTTGCAAGCTTGTATTAACTAGTCTCAGGTAGAGGTAAGGTTTGCGTCTTACCCTCCCCAGATCCCACTTCGTAGGATTACACTGAGTATGTTATTGTTGTTGGTCATTTCACAAGGTGGAATGTTCGAGGTGACAAACTATTAGAAAAGAGAGAACGTGGTATCTTTTTATAAACTTCCACGACCTCGACTAATTCCACGGTTTACCTTCCACCTCCAACCAGCACAAGTAACTATGACCACAAGATTTGGACGGATAATAATAAATCACAAAGTTTCTTTGCCTCCTCCGGGATTTGAACCGAAGACCTCATGGTTCACAACTCATTTCAGTGACTACTAGACCATACACTTGGATGCGAGAGAACAAATGTTTTAGCCCCTAATGTGATTAGAGAGTTGGATCAAGCATTTACGTCCCCAAAGAATGATGGGAGAGACATGCAACTGCCTCATATTTAACTAAGGTAAAAGAGGATCAAGATAACACAAAAGCTAGAGGGTGACCATGAACTTATACTACAAAAATTAAAGACTAATAAAAATGTCTTACAAACGACAAATGCATGATTTACATATCCCCCCTGCATAGAATGAACAACCACGACTTTGCAAGCATCAAGCTCGCACTAGAATCAAACTTTGCATTTCTTACCTTACATCGAAACCATGCACCACGAAATCCACTCTCAAAAGACTGTGCTTCAGCAGATTGCCCAACCTTGAACGGCAATTGATACTCCTTCGCCATTATATCTGCACTAGGAAGAATCTATATCATACACTATCCTGCTTAAGTGTATCTTCCATGTACAACCAGATGCACATGTTCAAAAAATGACAACATGAACCAATTGAATATCAACTTTGTTTAAATATTAAGCTAGAAATAATACTACTTAATGAATTGATCTTTAAAAGTCGATGCAATGAAAAAAGTGATCTCATTTTTGTTAAGAAATGGATTTTAAGCTTAACTCAATTTCAAAAACTAATTCATGAGAGGAGGATTGTCCAAGGTCATATCAAGAAACCACGCATCTCATGAACCACCGATGTGGGACTTCTTCACACCCCACCCACTCACGCTCAGGGTTGGGCAAATGGAGTGTGGGCAATTTAACATGGAGACCCATCATCGGGTGGGATGTTTCATGCTTTAATACCATGTTAAGAAATGGATCATCACAACCCAAAAGCTAGCTCATAAAGAGGAGTTGCCTAAGACCACATAAGGAGACCACTCATTCCATTCACCATTGATGTTGGACTTCTAGACCTGACGTGGACAATAGTACTTTCACACAAGTCTTTGATGCGAAATATGAATGCACTTTGAGAGAAGTGCTTAATTGTATGGATAACTACAATAAATTCACGAGAAAAGGTTAGTAATAAGGTGGGAGAAATTAAGAGACACCCAAGAAAATGGGTATTAGAAGTTGCAGCAAAAATCAACCAACACAAAAATACAAAGGAATGAGAAATAACAACATGGTCAGGTTTCTCAAAAACCTGAGCATCACCAAATAAATTCCCAAAGATACATTTCCTGTATCTCAATTTATGTGGCACATTTTCATGTTTAGTATGTTCCAATATGAATTGTCACTTTTTCATATTTAGAAATAACTTGACATTAAATTTTCACTTAATGAGATGATTATAACCACATTTAAAGCATGTTTTACCATAAATTCCAAACGTTTTCTTATCTTTCTTAAACTTATTCTCTTTGCAAACATAAAGTAGTCATTCAATGAATGAGAAATCTCTAACCTCGGCCCTTTAGAATACCCTTGTTTTTGTTTTAAAAAATGAACTTTCGGCCTAACTCTAATCTCAAAAGCGAGCTAAAGAGATGATTACCCAAAACTATACACGAATGAGATGAGGATTACCCAAAATTATATACGAAGACAATAACTCATTCCCTCAACCAAGAAGGGACATTCTAATAGCCTCCCTTCGGAGGTCCAAGCCTAGATAGCTGAAGAGCGAATAATATAATATTATGAAGACCGAATAATATAATATTACGGAGCCCACTGGTAAACCAAGCATAGAGATGGCTATGGATCAAATATCATGCCAAGAAAATGAATCTCGAGTTCTACTCAATTTCAAAAGCAACTCATGATCCGAGGATGACCCAACAACAACAACATGCCCAGAAAAATCTGACAAATAACGACCTTACCCCTACCTGAGAGGTAGAGAGGTTGTTTCCGGTAGACCCATCCAGTTCAAACTAGTACGAAAACAAAAAACGAGAGCGAATAAGTCATAGCAAAATACTATAAAAACATGATTGAGCGAAAAAATAGGAGTTCGTCAAGTACCAAAAATAGCAGATAATAGCAAAAATTGAAGGACAAAAAACTACAATAGTAATACTACAACTACTAGTACGCAAGAATATGTGTGACTATGCCCAACTACCCACTAACATTCGACACAAATTGACCTTAATTTGTGTGCTCTTTAATCTCCTATCTAAATTCATGTCCTCGATAAACTGCACTGCATCATATCATGTCTAATCACCTCTCCCCAATACTTCTCCGGCCTACCTCTACTTATCGGGAAACCATCCATAGCCAACCTCTCACATCACCACCACATTAAGGCATCTTTGTATCTCTTCTTCACATGCTCAAACCATCTCAGTCTCACTTCTCGCATTTTGTCCTCCACCAAGGCTACTCCTACCTTGTCCCAAATATTTTTATTTTTAATCATATCTCTCCTAATATGTCCACACATCCATCGCATCATACTTTCATCTTCTGAACGAGAGTTTTTGACTAATCAACACCCTTCAATTGGCCTCACCACCTATGTTGCTCAGACTCTTCAAAAATGTCGTCGGGTGCGTGTCAGATCCTCCAAAAGTAGTGTATTTTTTAGGATTAGTTTGCAGGTTGGAACGCAAGCAAGAAAAAGTGGTCAAGATTACCACCATCAACAAATCATCAACACCTATCATGGTAAGCTTTGTCCCTCTTGGAATTTCTTGTGGTACTGAGTGATGTGTTTCCCCAACGAGACATTAAAAGAGACTATTATTTTGAACTTGATTGACCTTTCTTTCCATATTAGGGCATAATGACGTCTCTTTATAGTCTTGTACATTACTGAATCTCCAAAAACATTACATTAATAGACTTCTGTTATGTAATTTTAAATTCTTTAGTTTCAATCTTTACCATCTTTTAGGCTTTATCACTACGCTCTACTTGACACATTTATATGGTTCTGAATTCGACAAGGAGTTCCTTCTCAACTTGTCCACTTTTTTAAGACCTTTGTCAAATCCTGATGAAGTGACAAATAATATAAGTGGATCCCATCTAACACGGTGTTGATGAGAGTTAGTTTGCCAAAAAAAATCCACATATTAAGTCTATTATCAAATTGGTTTACCATATTCTACAATAACCCTCCCTACCTATTTTTGATCCTCAAAGATAGCCCCAACCCAGGTATATAGTAAGCAAGCTTCCACCATATAACCAGAATACCACGCTAGTGCATGTATACAATTAACCTCATTCAACGAAAACAAGTTACTATTAGATAGTTGACATGTCTATTCCATACATCTTGCGCTAGGGTGCGGGAAACTCTGAAGTGTTTAATCTAAACTTCCTTTGTTGTTTTGATAAGCATTTTTTAACTCTTCCATGACTAAAAGAAAAAGGATGATAGTTGATCCTCTTGTCTCATCAAATTCTGTTAATCAACTCTCACGGTTTCTCTTTTTTAGTCTGGCAGTCTATGTAGTTGACTACACGTTCTCGAATTCTTAAATAACACCTATGCTTTATCCTATCTCTAAATTCTAATGAAATAAGAATAAGATATGTCCACAGTCGTGGCAGTATTGGTAGACTGAGTAATTGATGCTCTTGAAAGTCTCACCTCACTGGTGCACCCAATGGTGTAGCTAGTGGTCAATTAAGTGAGTGAACCATGAGATCTCAGGCTCAAAATCCTAGTGGAGGCAAAGACACCATGTGATTTTTTTCCATCAGTCCAAGCATTGGTGGGCAGAGTTACCTAGTATTTGTTGCTGGTAGAAGTTAGTACGTATAACGTAAAATTAGTTGATGTGAACTCAAGCTGGCCCAAACATCACAATTGTAAAAAATCTCACCTTATCAGTTCAATATCAAAAATCTAGCTAGCCTGGGAACGGTAAAAAAAATCTTGAATTTTACAAAGAAAAAATATCACATAAATTAAATATATGTATAACATAAATTATAATGGAGAAAGTAAATAGTTAAATGATATCATTGACTAATGACATTGTTGGTAACCAACAACCAATGATGAAGAAAAAGAAGATGAAGAAGAAAAACAAATTGAGTTCAAAAGATGAATGGTTGAGACATAGAGCACAACCTAGAGTTTCTAGGTTTAAATTCCAATTACAATATTTTGCATGAGACAAGGTAGAAGTGAAATTCATCTCAACTCAATATTTTTAAACGTGAAACATAAATTTATTATAAAAATTTACTAAAATTATGATAAATAATATGTAATTACAAAAATATAACTAGAATAATTTTACAAAAAGTGAGATCTGAGAAGGATAAAATGTAAGCTTACGACTAGAACAAAGAGGTTACAACTCATAAAGAATGTAAAAATAATATATGTAATTCATGATATAAAAATATTATAGGCTCAATATAAGAATTTTAAGATTACAATAAACCAACATACCCAATGAAATTTTATAATGTGGGGTCTGTGAAGGGTAAAGTATGAAAGATAACCTCTAACTTGATATCTACGGCATAAAAATTTTAAGATTGAACTCATAAAATTTAAATCTTAGATACTCTGACGTAAGGTTATTTGCTCTAACTTTGATAGATAAAATTACCTTTCACAAATAATCAAGTGAAGAAGCCTTATACCTCTAGATCTGCAGTTATAATCCTTGTCAAAACAAAAAATGCAAGGAGTAAAGAAACAATGAATTATCTCCTATCCAGATCTATAAAAACAAAATGGTAGAGACAATTGTGGCTCAAGAAACGGCAGGAAAAGAAGGGATAAGTGCAAGAGAAAACCCTAATTACAAAATTGCATTACCCATATAAATATAAAAAGGCCAACCCAGATCCAGACCCGGACCCGAACCACAAATAATGGGCCTTAACCCGTTCTAGAGTCATCCGACTATGACGGTAGCCACGTGCAATGAACACGTCATCATCAATCATTTCAGTAAAACGGCACCGTTAGGCAAAAGGTCCAAAATTTTCAACAGAACCTCTATAACTCCTTTGCTTCCACCGCTTATGTGGTTGGTACATTGATTTTAATTAGAGCTTTCTATTTTGAGTTTTGAGTATAAAAAAAAATTGGTAGATGTGGTGCGAATTCGGATTAATTGAGCTTTAATATAATATCAGACAAACTTCATTTCGAGTTTTGAGTATGAAAAAATCTTTAATATGAAAACGTTTCTTTTGAATACACGGTGTGAATTTAAATTAATTGAACTCTAATATAGATAACGGACACCAAATGAAACCGAAAAAACATAACTTGATTGCTTCCATCACTCCTTACAATTCTGTAAGTAAAAAGCTATAAACTAGAATTTCTAACTTATAATCAAACATGTTCTAAAGGTTATTTGGTCGAAAGACTAGTTGGGTAGAGATTAATAATAATCTCTCTATTTTTTTAATTTTTTTAGTTTATTTCAAAGAGGAGATATTGTCTTATTTCTCATTTGACGTTTTTTTAATTTCAATGTTTCACCTGATATGTTTAAATTATAAAATTAAATAATATTTTAATATATTAGTTTATGAATAAAAGATTCAAAATTCCTTCTTACTTTATTAAACTCCCTCGGTCAAACTAAAACACATAAACATATGTAATAAAAAAGACTTTTGAATCTTAAGGTATTAAATTAAAAATATATATAATGTACCAAAATTTTCTTTAATTGTATGGTCTTAAAGATATCATGTGAACGTTGAAATTGAAAA
This sequence comes from Przewalskia tangutica, assembly GCA_029844215.1. Lineage (NCBI taxonomy): Eukaryota > Viridiplantae > Streptophyta > Magnoliopsida > Solanales > Solanaceae > Przewalskia > Przewalskia tangutica. The sequence goes on from CM056719.1 coordinate 3,518,939, forward strand.
GTTACTAAATTACAAAATTATTGCATAACTCAAAAGGAAATAAACAATGTTTTTCTCTCGTATAGTCTTTACGTATGAATGTCACAAAGTGATTTACATTTGGCAAAATACATAGATTGCACTTTAAATTATATCTGAAATATCGAGTTCACACTCCAACTGACATATTGTTACATGCATAATTAAAAAGTGAATTTATTTATCCCTTAAGACACATATAACCAGTTGCACAGCGGGAAGTGTTACAAACTCGTCTGTCACGTCAGCATAAAAAATCTTCTAAAGTTTAATTTTATTATATTTTCCATTACTTTTCTTTATTCATTAATTTTTTTATTAATTATATTTTACACTAGTTAATTCTTAATTAACCATTTATATCTCTTCATCATTAAACCACCTCACCCACCCCATCTCGTATTACACCGAAAACACCAGGTGTGTTATTTAGTGAGTGCATTAAATTTCTCACGCATGTCGTGTTCCAATTGGGTCAAGCTTGGCTAATTTTGAGTTTTTATGTCAAGGTGAGATATTTTGAGTGGATAGGTTAAAGTGGACTTTCGGCTTTAAAATCATGTGATAGGCATGAGTTTCCATGCAGTGTGTATGAATAGGGATCAGACTGGTGGTATTTTATGGGATGAGGTCGAGCATGTGATTTAGGCTCAAGTACAAGAGGGCAGACGGTGGTAGGGGTGGTCGACGGGGGCAAGGGGTGGTCGATGTGGGCAAAGGGACGAGCGGGGTGGGCTGCTCAAAGTAGGCAATGTGTGACGGGGAATGGAATGGCGGTGATGGCACACTGCTCGTAGGCAGGTAGTGTGTTGGGTCCTAGGCGAAAGAAGTGACGTGCGTCGGAGGCACGGATTAGGTCGGACTACTAGTGCCATGTAAATAATGAGAGGGGATGTGTCTGAATCGTCAAGAAAGCTATAATCAGTGACTTAGTATTTTCAGACGTTTGTGAATGGGAAGATGTGCTCCTCAAATATGACATGGCGAGAGAGTAGGATTTTATTTGTGGAAAATCATAGCATAAATACCCTCTATGATTTGACGGGAAATCCAAGAAGATGCAAGAAGTAGTCCTAGGCGCTAGTTTGTGATGAGCCGTGGAGGAGAGATTCGGGTAACACAGACAACCAAAAATTTGAAGGTGACCATAGAAAGGGATTCGATGGAAGAGAATTTATGAAATTTATTAAAAGGAGAATTGTCAAACTCATGACCATTGTCACATTGAAACGTTTTTATGTTTTTCTCAAACTGAGTTTTAACATATGCTTGAAATTTTAAGAAATTGGGTCAACTTGGGACTTATATTTTAGAGGATAAACCCAAAAAAAATAAGAGAAATCATCCAAAGCATCAAATAATATTTGTGACCTAGTTTGCTAGTAATTGGCTTACAAACTGATAGTTGTAGTGTTATTATTGTAGGTCTGTCTCGCCTATCATATTAATAAGCGCAATATTACTTTATATTTTCCTGTAGTTTGATTTCTGATGCTATGTGTCATTTAGTGTACTTTGTTTAGCTTATTTACATGCGCTAGTTACTGCTTACTTTTTCAGAATACGCTATCATGACTTATTCACTTTTGATATCAGCATTTTCATATTGTTTTAATTTTTTTTACCAAGTCTGACTATTTTTCTTGCTTTGCTTTTGCTTTTGCTTTTGCTTTTGCTTTTGCTTTTGCTTTTGCTTTTGCTTTTGCTTTTGCTTTTGCTTTATCTTAAGCTGCGGGTCTCTCAGAAACAGTCACTCTACCTACCAACGTAGAGGTAAGGTCTGCGTACATTTATCCTTCCAGAATCCACGTTGTGGGATTTCACTGGGTATGTTGTTGTTGTTTGCTAGTAATTAAAGATGTCCATAAATCCGCATGAATTATATCAAAAGGAGAAAAAGTTACATTCAGTGATGACTTAAAAGGAAGTCTAACATGATTCCCTAAAGGACAAGAGTAGCAATCATGGGTACATTTTCCTTTATTACATTGAATTAAATTTTGACTCCTAAGAAAATTAAAAATTGGTGCTCCCGGGTGTCCAAGTCTATCGTGTCAAGTTGATGCAGAGATTGCAGCTAGAAATGTATGTGGATTGACACTTACAGTGAAATTGGAAGAGAAAGGATATAGGTCCCCATATTATTGCATCTCGTAAGAGTTGTCCCCGTACATAGATCATTAACAGAAAAATCAAAAGGGTCAAACTCAATAGATACAGAATTTTCACTAGCAAATTTCCAAACATAGATTAAGATTTTAATAATGTTAGGAGCATATAAGACATTTTTTTAGGGAAAAGAGAGGGTGAGATGGTGTAGTTTGAGTGGTGCCATATCCTTGAGTTGGAATGCGATTGTCATTTTCGATCAAAATAAATTGAGGATTGTTCAAATTAAATAGTTGAGGAAGATTACCGGAGTTGCAAGTGAGGTGGGAGGTAGGCCTAGAATGCTCGGCTGCTGACCGGTATGTTAGGTCGGGGTTGTTGGGTACGGGCATAAAGGGGAGCCCTAGTTCCTGGAGTTGTTGGCATGGGCCACGATATTAGGCCAACCCACTGAGGGGAGTATTGGGATGACTGTGTCTGTCCACCGAAATTAGGCTTTCCTATACATTCATTTCTTTTGTCATTGTCTCGATTACCGCGGCCACAACCCCTGCCGCCACCTCAACCACCACATTGATGTTCCGTGTGTTGCTGTGGTACGATGGGTGGAGTGGTGGTTGGCGGTAAGTCAACCGCCAATGCTTGTTGATTATGCTCGACCATATTAGGTGTGTATAGGAACAAAGACCTTGCTTTCAATAGTATGTTCGCCTATATAAACTTTAAGAGGAGTTCAAAACTTAAATTTTGAAGTGATTTGGAGTAGAATTTGAGCTAGATTTCAGTTAAATTTCAAATGAGGCTTAAGAAAGAAAAAGAAGACGTGATGCTCCGTTGATATGATTCATTTGTATACCAATGTATAACATTGTATAACAGTGTATATAGGTATATAAACACCTCTTATACACTATTATACAAGAATGATACATTGTTATAGGTATTTTGTGAATTTCATTTTTTCTTCTTCTTCTTGTGATGATTTTTCTCCTGAGGGATAATGGTGGCTAAGATGCATTTTCTACTGTAAATATTTATTATCCTTGTTTATACACACTTATACAATGTAGATACATTATTTAATATTTGTAGGAATAACTGATATTATTGATGATAATGAGCAGAGTTTATCGCAAGCTCACTGATGAAGATGGAAGTACACTTTAGGGTACATCAAACACATCGAACAACCCTAAGTGTTATATATCGAACAACTACTGGGTTATTCTCGTTATTGGGCCATTGTCGGATAACTTGGGCTTGCATTATTCATTTGAAGGAAACACTTGCAAGACAACCCAAGCAACAAGTCAGGTGCAGAATAAGTAGTATATACACCACCACATGGTATAGATAATTTTAGATTGTTCTAGAAGTTTGATTAGGTGTACAAAATTAGTTAGTATTGTTACACATTTATTTTATTTATCTTTTTAGTCCTTAGGTTATTTTAGTTACATTTTCAGTCCTTAGGAGAATAGTATATATCTGGACAGCCTTGTATACAATAATACACAGGAGAAAATTTCCAAATCGTGTTTCTCTACATTTAAACATGGTATCAGAGCAGTGAGCTCGATCCTAATATCATTACCATATTTCACATTTTGTGTCTCTTCTTTATTGAAGTCAAATGCCAGAATCAATGCCAACTGATGCTGAAACAAGTAGCACTCAGAGGACAATAACATATGATGCAAATCACCCCTATAACCTCAACAACTCAGATTCACCAGGGATGACACTATTCAATAATGTGTTTGATGGTAGAGGATACCCGGGATGGAGGAGATCTATCCTCTTATCTCTGTCAGCCAAGAAGAAACTTGGTTTCATCAATGGAAGTTGCAAGTCTCCGGATCTGAACTCTTCAGAGTAGGAGCAATGGTCATGTGTGAATGATATGGTCATTACTTGGATCACAAATGCATTGATAAAAGATATTGCTGATAGTGTAATAGATTCTAAGACATCAAAGGAATTATGGGAAAGTCTAGAACAAAGGTTCGGGAGGTCAAATGGTGCCAAACTCTACCACTTACAAAAGGAGATAACAAGTCTGGTTCAAGGTAATGATGATGTTGCTAAGTATTTTACCAAACTCAAGAAATTATGGGATGAATTAGATGTAATCCATGTCATTGTGTGTTGTTCTTGTGTTTGTGTATGTGAGGGTAAAACAAAATTAATAAAATCTCTACAGGATCAAAAACTAATTCAGTTTTTGATGGGGTTAAATGATGTTTATACACAAGCAAGAGGGAACATTCTCATGATGAGTCTCTTACCTGGTTTGGACCTTGCATACTCATTACTTCTGCAGGATGAGAATCAGATAGAAGTGTATGCAAATGCACACTCAACATCTGATTCTGCATCTTTTATGTCTGTTGGATTAAACAAACAGTCCCATGCTCAGTTATTCTCTGAGTTTGCAGCTTTCATAGCATCAGAGAATGGTAAGAATGTTCAGAAATTTAAAAACCAGTCATTCAAAGGAGGAAACACATCACAGAGGTTTGTTAAGCCACAACAAAAGTTTAAAGGAAAGAAGAAATATAACCCAAATGGTAGTTGCACTTATTGTGGGAAAACATGACACACACATGATGATTGCTACAAGTTGCATGTATTTCCACCTGATTTTGAGTTTACTAACTCTAAAGATTATCAAGGAACAATTTAAGAAATGATCGATTACATACGGAGGTAGAAAGTATGGGTGGATACAACAATGAGATCAACAGTAATCTAACACAACAATACACCAAGGAAGAAATCAAGAAAATGATGCATTTATACAAACAAGCAAAACTGGCAGGAAATTCAGGCATCAATGCTAATGTTGTGGCTGGTACTATTCTGAAATACTCTAGTTCAGTTTTCAACAATCTCAAATCTAGCACCTGGATAATTGATTCAGGAGGATCAGAACACATGTGTTCTAATCCTAATTCTTTCATGTTTCTTATTCCTCTTCTTGTACCTTTGAACATTAATTTACCCAATTCTTTCAAGGTAAGTGTTACCCATACATGAAGCATTCATATTCTGTCAGGTCTTATTTTGGAAAATGTTCTTAATGTTCCAGAATTCACGTATAACTTATTATTTGTCCATAAGTTATGTGTTCAAATCAAGTGTGATGCAATATTTACATGTAGTAAGTGTTTCTTGCAGGACCATTCAATGAAGAGTCCTCAAGTTTTTGATGAAGTTAGAGAAGGGCTATATCTATTGGAACCTACTTGTCACGACCCGACCCGACGGGCCGCGACTAAACGTCCTAATTGGACGTCATTATTGACTTGTCACTCTTAATCCATCTAATACAGAGATCTATAGAAATTTCGGCAGAACAACGCTGCTTTTACAACATCTCCCTAAAATGGGTGAGCCGACAATCCTGCCAAATCAACAACAGAACAACAATCATAATAGGCTAGCCGACTAGGCTGCCACCATCCAACATTATGTACACAAAGGAATAATCAAAATAAGCAAGCCGGTAAGGCTGCCACTAGATAACAACAAGTATAATTGGGAACGCCCCAACATAGAGTACAACAACATTACAACCCAAAACAAGGTACAAACGTCCAACCCACAACTGTCTACAGACCTCTAAGAGTGCAATACTGACATATGACGGGACAGGACCCCGTCGTGCCCAAAATATGCATAAGTCTGAAAGATAAATGTCTGTACCAAAATAGCTGGCTCCGGAACAAAGGAGCTCTCCAACTGTTGTACAGAAATCATAGGCTGGAGGGTCACCTATCTGAACACCTGAACCTGCGGCATTTAACGCAATTTCCAGGAAAGGGGATCGATCTGAAATAATGTCTGAGTATGTAAGCATGAAATAATGTAAATAAGATCAAGCGTGTCTTTGTAAGGTAGAGTCAATCAGTATCATAAAAGAATGAGAGTCATACCGATACTATGCATGTTTAGTCATAAAATCATCGATGTAAATAAATGAATAAATTGCGACCCTTGGGTGAGGGGACGGTGGAATATCTTTGTCATAGGTATCTGTACATCATCGGATACTGTCGCTGGAATGGAATCATCATATATATATATATATATATATATATATATATATATATATATATATAAATTGTCAAACCTACAGTGAGGGACGGTGAATCATCCCGATATATGTGCACGAATCACTGCGGCGGACGGTGAAGTGGAAAAATGACTCTTAGCATGAGTAGATATCATGAGCAACTGTATGCAATTTAAATCATTTCTTTGACTCTCATTAAAATCATTAAGTAACTTCTTACAAGAAGATCACATGTACTTTTCATAACTCAGATTACTATGAATAAGACTATGAAGGAGTCATGTACGTCCGCCGTACATTCCCTTGTATAATATTCATGTCGAATGAAAGAATCAATAATTCACAAAATCATGCCAAAAGAAAGGAAGATAGGCTCACATACCTTTTAAGCGAGCAAATCAACTAAATGCTAAGATATGTCTCGTCTAGTATGTCAACCTATAACAATGATAATACGTTAGTCAATTCTATGATCTCTAACGTAAGTTATTCGAATAACGGCTTCTTATTTCTATAAAAATTTGGGCAGCACTTCCCCTGTTTATATGCATATCCACAATTTACCAACAAGTCAACCAACACCAATAATCCAACATTATTCCAGGATATAATTAAGTTAAGCCCAACATATTTCATATACGTTATCCTATAACCTTCCTTCTCTTTATATCCATGGAAGACAACAACTTCAACAACCAAGTCAACTACTACATTTATTTCTCATATTAGTCAATCATTTAGTTACGTTAGAATTATTCATGGGGCAATCCAATCTCTTAACGACATCGCCAATTCAAGAATGTGAATTTAACATTTTTCTATACTTTAATCCTTTCAAGGCATGTATAGATAACTGCCTCAATAGATATGCATGTTTGTAACTTATATTCACACACTAATTCAGCCCATAATACATTATCATAATATTCAATAATTTCCATCAACTTTCCGGTCATATCAACATATTACAATTCCAAAGCTTTTCCAAAATTCCCTACTTTCCAATTAATCTTCCAACAACTTCAATTAATAACTCTAACTTTAAACATCAAGGTTTCATCTAAATTTTCACATGCAATTAGTAATAACATACCAACACAATTACTCAATTCCAATGCACGCCAAAATGGGTTCTAAATCGGTTTCGACCTCTAATTTTTACATGCATTGTCTTCTTTCCATCTCTTATTTAACATGGATAATTTTCCTAACTATAATATCAATTAATCTATCGAATATCAAATGAAAGGGATAAATTTTACCTAAATTTCGAGCCCAAAACAACCCTTGGATTTTTGGATCGCCAATAGATCTTACCCCTTGTTTTATCGATTTTCTTGCCCAATCCCTCACTTCTTCAACTCCATTTCAACATGCATGAACCCCACAACGTTAACCCATAATTTATACATGTTCTCCTTCGAAAATTTCATCCAAAAATTCAAAATTTACGGCTCTGACTCTCGCGTGCACGTTTTTGCCATGTTTTGGGTGATTTCTTAAGCTTGTAATTGTAGAGGAATTAGGCTAAGAAGAATAGAAGTAAGAACCTAATTTGACTATAGGATTGAGGTTAATTTTGGATTTGGATTTGAGAGGAAAAATATTTGAGTTAGTGTTTAAGAGTGAAATTGAAATTGAAATGAAAATGGGTTTGGGTATTTTAATAAAAATCTGAAAATAGCTTTAAAATTTTACACTTTGGCCCTTTTAATGCCCTCTTAGTTAGAAACAACCCCAAGTAGTAAATCTTAATTTAATCTCAACCCTCGTTGCCTTAAATTCTTACCGTCGTATCGCATATACCTTACTAATCTATGACGAGATTCATGCATATATATAAACCATTATTATATTAAAGAAATTTCTGGCGCCACATACGTTATTACCGAAAATTATTTTGTACCCACACGTAAGAATATACTTAAATTCAAAAATTGAATCTTAATCCTTAATGACGTTCTTAATCCTTGTCTTAAACTTACGAGGTGTAACACTACTAATCCTAAGTCTAGGTGTTTATTTAATGCAAATGTTCTTTCAATTCCAAAAGGAAGAAATTCTAATTAAGAGTCTGTTTCCATTTCTGCACATGTTAAAGCTACTTCTGATGTAAAACGTTGGCATGTAAGACTGGGACATCTCCCATTTTCAGCAATGAAGCATTTAGATTTCCTTCATTGTGATCCTATTTCTGATTTTATTTGTGATGTCTGTCCTAAAGCTAAACAAACTAAGCTTCCATTTCCTGTGAGTAGTATCAAAACAAAAGGATTATTTGAACTCATTCACATTGATACATGGGGACCATACAAATCAACTACTTACAATGGGTTTAGATATTTCCTAACTATAGTGGATGATTTTAGTAGAGGTACTTGGACATTTTTGTTAAGTACCAAGAGTAATGCTTTTCCTATTCTCAAAAGTTTTCTTTCTATGGTTGAAAGACAATTCAATGTAAAGATAAAAATGATAAGATCTGATAATGCCCTGGAATTAGGAAAAGGAACACAATAAACAACTTATCTTGCTTCAGAAGGTATCATCCATCAAATGTCTTGTGTAGATACTCCTCAACATAATGCATTGTTGAGAGAAAACACATACATCTCTTAGAAATTGCAAGAGGTCTGATGTTTCAGTCCAACATGCATGTTCCTTACTGGGGTGAGTGCATTCTAACATCTACATATATTATAAACAGGTTGCCTTCTAGTGTTCTCAAAGGGAAAACTCCTTATGAAATACTTTTCAAACAACAACCTGACTATTCTCACTTAAGGAATTTTGGGTGTCTGTGTTATGTTTCTACTCTAACTCAGGGAAGGAATAAGTTTGATCAAAGGGCAAAAGCTTGTGTGTTGCTGGGATATCCTTTAACTCCGAAAGAATACAAATTGTTAGAGCTAGATACCAAGAAAATTGTGATATTTAGGGATGTAAAATTTCATGAGAATCATTATCCCTTTGTTGTCTCTACTGTCTCTAAGCTGCCTATTTTCCCAGATCATTCATCACATATTTTTCTGGACACCACTCTTTTACCATTTGATATATCTGATCCTGATGTAACACATAATCAATCTGCCCCTAGTTCATCCAATTCCCTGATAAATACACCTGATCCTTCCTCATCTAATAATTCCAATCCTGTTACATATTTTGTATCTCCTCCTAACTCTACTGATCCAACACAAACAACTGACACTCAACTTGAGCCAGAACCAAGAATGTCAGAAAGATCAAACAAAGGAATTTTTCCTTCTCATCTTAATGACTACTTCTGTAATACTATTTATTTTGGTGATGTTACAAAATCTTGTTTTGCTGCCCCTATTACACCTACCATTTTATCTTTTCATGCTCTTTCTAAGACAAATCAACTCATTTTAGACTCTGTTTCTACAATCAAAGAACCTACAACTTTTAATTAGGCTTGTCATCATCCTGGATGGATAAAGGCCATAGAAGATGAAATAGAGGCACTACAAGCCAATCAAACCTGGGAATTAGTTTCTCTACCCCCAGGAAGGAAAGCTCTTCCCTGTAAATGGATGTACAAAGTAAAACAACATGCAGATGGTACTATAGAAAGGTTAAAAGCTCGACTGGTCATAAGAGGGGATATACAGACTGAAGGAGTTGATTTTAATGAGACTTTCTCCCCAGTAGTTAAAATGACTACAATCAGATGTTTGCTAGCTATTGCATTAAAGAAAGGTTGGGATGTTTCACAATTTGATGTAAATAATGCCTTCTTGCAAGGTGATTTGCAAGAGGAAGTCTACATGAAATTCCCTTCTGGTTTAGATCTACCTACTCCTGGTTTGGTATGCAGACTTAGAAAGTCTCTCTATGGCTTAAAGCAAGCTTCTAGGCAGTGGTATGCCAAGCTTGCAGGTGCATTAACATTTAAAAGATACACAACCTCACTCAATGATTACTCTCTCTTCTTTAAACATACAGGATCTTTGATTTCTATGGTTGCAGTGTATGTTGATGATATACTTATTACTGGCAATGATTATCAAGAAATTGGGAATCTTAAGGTGTTCCTTCATTCATAATTAAAGATTAAAGATCTAGGTCTCATCCACTATTTCTTGGGTATGGAAATTTTAAGGGAAGACCATGGTCTGATTATAAGTCAAAGAAAGTATACTTTGGATCTCTTGGTTGAATTTGATGTTTCCCATCTTCCCTCTGTTTTTTCGCCAATGGATCCATCACCAAAGCTGACTGCAACAACATGAGAAGTATTATCAGATTCCACCATTTATAGACACCTTATTGGAAAATTGAATTATTTGACTCATACCAGGCCAGATTTATCTTTTGCTGTTTTGACATTGAGTCAATTTATGCAAACACCTACTATGGATCATTTTAATGCTGGATTACGAGTGTTGCGTTACCTTAAGAAATATCCTTGTCATGGGATTCTCCTCAATGCTTCACCACGTTATTCTTTATCTGTCTTCTGTGATGCCGATTGGGCGACTTGCCGTGATACTTGTCACGACCCGACCGGGATCGCGGCCGTGCCCTACCAGGCACCTTTACAGTATACATCGAGAGATAATCAGAACATACATAAAACTTATAAAATAAAACAACAGTAAACAACAAGTTAGCCGACAGAGCTACCTTCCCGACATAAATATATACAACCGCGATTGCCTCATTTCTTTACAACCGACCCATAAATATGTGACTACAGCACCTCAAGAGTTTTTATCATAACAATTGTGGCGGGACGGGGCCCGCCATACCCCTGAATATACATGAATCTACAACCTCAGGGAAAACCGTACCAAGAGATAAGCCTCCGGAGCAAATGGAGTTTTTTCCCAAAAACTGAACCGAGATCCTAAGAGCAAGGATCACCAACCTGGGTACCTAAAACTGCGGGCGAACGCACGGCCGAAGAAGTCGATTAACAGTTTAATATGGAGCAGAAATAACGTCTGAAATGCGGATCATAATTGTACAAAAGAATGACAGGGACAAGTATAAAAATACATATCAGATCCTGCCGTGTCATTACCACTTATGAACTTAATTTCACATCAATATCTTTTCCCATTTTCAATAAAGGTTATAGCCACATTCTTACGCACATGATTAGGAAAAATCATTAAGTTCATTTCTATATAACTTACTTATCTTTCATAAGTACATCCGGCCCTTTAAGAAAGGGCGCCTATACTACCCGGCCTAATCTGGGACGCGATCAAGGTCACATAGTCTGCCCATACAGGTATACTGCCCGGCCCATTTCTGGGACGATAATATCATATAGTCTGCCCATAAAGATATCTTGCCGCCCATTCTCGGTCGATAATGTCATATAGTCGCGTAAAGGTATCTTTGCGGCCCATTCTGGTCGATAATGTCATATAGTGCGCCTGTAGCGTATCGCCCGGCCCATTCCTGGGTCGATAATGTCATATAGTCTGCCCGTAAAGGTATACTGCCCGACCCATTCCTGGGTCGATAATGTCATATAGTCTGCCCGTAAAGGTATACTGCCCGGCCCATTCCTGGGTCGATAATGTCATATAGTCCGCCGTAGGTATCTTTCGGCCCGTTCTGGTCGATAATGTCATATAGTCCGCGTAAAGGTATCTTTGCGGCCCATTCCTGGGTCGATAATGTCATATAGTCTGCCCATAAAGGTATACTGTCCGGCCCATTCCTGGGTCGATAATGTCATATAGTACCTGGGAATTTAACCCAACGTACTACGCACCTCTACTCCTTTAGAAAGACTCTTTTTCAATTAAAACTTCCCAGATACTAACAACCGTAGTATCAAGTCATCTCTACCTTTCAGGACAAGTCACAATACCTTTTTAGAAATACAATTACCGGCTTCTAAATTAAGTGACTTCTTTATTAAAAACCTTAAGCAATTGGTACCTTTAAAACAATTTGCCCTTCTTTATTTCAAATCATTTCTTTTAACTTTCAAAAATACAATTAGTCTCTTAACTTTTAGAACTCAAGCGACTCCTTTTATTATAAAACCTTAGGCAATAGATGCCTTAAAATCAAGTCGTCTTTTCACTAAAATCAAGTCATTTATCTTTCCATAAAGCAAATATAACCAACTCCCCATAAAGTCGTTATATTCACTTTATGCCTTAGCCAAAACACAATTTCCTATCCAAGGGACTTATACGTTTAAAACGGAACAAGTATCACATACTTCAAAACTCTTCAAGTCCCTTAACTTTAATAATACTTGAGACATCCTTTATTCTTTCAAAGAAATGAGTTAATCTCCTAACTCACCCGACTTGGCTATTCATAAAACTAGTAAAGGATATCAAGGTGTTGTTCGTCTCATACTACATACACGCAACTAGTAGTCGTGCTCAAAAGATAGGAAAAGTTCTACATAGAGTAAATCACCCAATTTCCTCTTAACTTCTAAGAGTAGAAGGAAACATGAAATGATACCACAGGTATATTCCATACATAGAATCATGTCAAAGGAAGGAAGAGGTTCACATACCTCGTGGCGCTTGTCGACAAGTAGCAAAATGCTCCAAAGTACTTCAACCTTGATAGCTATTCCATCCTTCAAGTAGGATACGCTATACTTAGTACTTCCACCTATAATGGTCACCATACGTCCATTAACCTCTTACTTCAAACGTAGAATATTCTAAGTGCTAAGTCATTAAATTCTACGGAAAATCGGACAACACCTCCTTTGTGTTTACTTACTTTGCCACCTTTTTCAAGGCCGAATACAATAACCAAACACGCCACATTTAAGGGCACACCAATGCAATCAACAATAGGGGATTACACGCCTACTAGACGTGTAAAATTCCGCCCCACAAACGATATTAATTTAATACAACATACTTGGCCAATTCGGCTACATTGAGGTACTACAACATTAATTCTTATCCAATTTCCAATTCAATCCAAGTTGTTAGCATAACATGATATCAAGTCGCAACCAATTATAACTACTATAATCTTCAAGTCAATAACATGCGACGATTCTAATAACGACCAAATTGTAATCTAACTTAACATGGCTCACATTACATTTCGGATTTCCAAGGCCACAATCAATCCATAATCCTTACAAACTTCAACACATATACTTCATGCTAGCAACAAGTTATCTAACAACAATATAAATAATCTTGTAACACTTTCAAAGAACAAGATTATACCTCAACGAATCCTAATCCAACTCCAAATCCGAAGTCGCTCCTTAGCAACCTAGAGCCTCTTCAAGATACTTCAATCCGCTACTTGAGACCCTTAGAACCACACCAACAACTTTCCTTCAAATTTCCAATCCAAAACCTAGAAAGCCATTAGGTTTTCACTTTGCGACTAATCCGAAAACTATCTTTTTCCGAGATTTTTCTATTGAGATATGCTTACAACACACTTAGGAACCTTGGTTTAAAGTGTGGGGCTTAAAGAACAAGAAACAAAAAATTTTCTTTCTTTCTTCTTGTGAACCCGAGAGCTAGGCTTTTGATGTTCTTTAAATTGTGTGAAATTTTGGCTAAGTGTTAAGCTTGTCTTGCACTACTAGTATTATATAGTGTAATGGAGGGTTAAGATCTAAACAAATGGGTGGTTTGGATGAGGTCTTAACAAATATCAAGACTAATGTGGGGTCATTGACTTGGTCAATGTTGTCAAGCTCTAAGGCTAGCAAGACTTGTCTTCCTAACAAGGGTCAAATGACCCTTTTGTCCATGATCAATTTCGTCCAAGGCATTCTAAGGGGGGTGACACGTGTCGCCCTCCCATTCGTCACAATAATATGTTTTCCGACAATTCCATAATTCCGCTAAATTTTTACAAGTCTCAAATCTTGACGCTTATGAGTTCTTACATACATTCTTAAAACATGTCCTGTAAATACGGGGTGTAACATTCTTCCCCCCTTAGAAACATTCGTCCCCGAATGTTCTTTCGGAGTCATACTTATAATTAACGACATAGTTCCCTTTCACAACCCCGACATACCAACAATGCCACACATGACCCTACTACCTCGCACACGCATATCTGTCCATCGTAAGCCCAAAAGAGATTATCTTTTCGTACTTCCAACTCCTTCTAACATATACATAGTCTCAATATAATCTGTTCATAAAACTTAAACATACCACAACTTTATCGTGCATACAAGTTTCTAAAGGGGCCAAAGACATACCTGAAATCATATAGGCGGTTTAAAGGACCGCTAAAACTGGGAACTCCCACCACGACCTCTGCCACGGCCTGTCGGTGCATGAACATCCTGCATAGCTATTGAAGGCGAAGAACCCCAATCGATCCGATGACGCGGTGTGGTCCCACCAGACCCTCTATAAGGACACTCTCTTAACATATGGCCCAGACCACAAGAAAAACAAGCACCGTCTGGCGCGACATACCCGTAATGTAACCTACCACATGGGCGCGTTGAGGCAAAGGTGGCCTCGATCGACCGGAACCCCATCTCCTCGAGACTACGAAGCTCAGAGACTGACCGCCTCTGCATTCCGGGGTTGTAAAACCTCACCGGAAAACTATGGAGGAGCACTTCGGTCTTTGGGTGCACCGCACCTGGTTCACCAGGCCGCTGTCGCCTCGAAAATTGCCACGAGACCTGCCGTCGGCACGAGTCAACTGATCCTCCTCTCTCTATCCTCTATCCTCGCATAGGCTCGCATCTCTAGCAATGTCCATACCAGTGAAGAGCCACCCCAAACATGCAGAATCATGTGACGGCCCGCCCCATCACATAACGATGAACTCTATCTCGCCATGTTAGCTACAATGGTGTGCGTGATGCTCGCCAAGGAGTCAAACTCGTGCTATACTCCCGATAGTCCTCCCATTCGCCTCAAGGTCAAAAATCTATCTACGCGGGCCCTCCTCATCTCGGGAGGCAAAAGTGATCCATAAAGGCCTCTCGTGAACTCCTCCCAAACACCGGAAGAGCATCATCCCTCTCGTCGACTCCATGACTCAAACCAGTTCAACGCAATATCGCAGAATCCCAGAAGAGGCCGCATAATGCACTGTCTCCGAAGCCATAAGAACCTCCATAGTCCGCTGTAGCTGCCGAAAGAACTCCTGCTGATCCTCCTCACACCTCGAACCATAAAACTCGGGCGGATGACAACCCAGAAAAACCCCCATCCGCAAACTATCGGCTCTAGGGTTAGCTACCGCCTCGCTGCCGCCACCACTATGTCGCCAATAGTCCGACCGTTCTCCATAATCTCTCGTACGCCGTCAGCGCGAATCGGGGCCCGGTCAGGAACCTCTCGAGCTACCGCCGCCTCGCCTCTAATATCGCTGGCGTGAACTCGCCGCCCGCCTACTACCCTGTGCATAGTCGTGCTCGAGTCTGGTAACCTCTCAGACTTCTGTCTGCGCCGCTCCTTGCTGCCCTTCTGGCCCCGCTTCCGAGGAGGCATAACTATTTCATAAGAATAGGTCAGAGAGGATTCAACCTAATAAGACAGCTCTACTGCACGACCTTAGAGAGAGAAGAATGGAAACAAATCCTAAATGTCCTGCAGCCTCCTGATTATAGATGTGGCGCACAAAACACCGATAATCAAGACTCTACTAGACACTGCCTCAGACACTTTCCGAGGACTAATCGCTCGATACCACTTTTGTCACGACCGACTCGGATCACGAGTGCCCTACCCAGGCACCCTTACGTATATACATCGAGATAATCATGAACATACATGAAACTTATAAAATAAAACAACAGTAAAACAACAAAGTTAGCCGATAGGCTACCTTCCCGACATAAATATATACAACCAAGCGGTTGCCTCATTTCTTTACAAACCGACTACAAATATGTGACTACAGCACTCTAAGAGTTTTTATCATAACAATGGCGGGACAGGCCCCGCCATACCTCGAATATACATGAATCTACTACCTCGTGGAAAACCGTACAAGAGATAAGCCTCCGAGCAAATGGAGCTTTTTCCCAACATCAACCGAGATCCTAAGAGCGAGGATCACCAACCTGGTACCTAAAACTGCGGGCATTTAACGCACTCGGCGGGGTCGATAACAAAAATTTAATATGGAAATGTAAATAACGTCAAGAAATGTGGTCATAATCAGATAAAAGAATGACAGGGACAAGTATAAAAATACATACCGGATCCCGCCGTGTCATTACCACTTATGAACTTAATTTCACATCAATATCTTTTCCCATTTTCAATAAAGGTTATAGCCACATTCTTACGCATACGATTAGGAAAAATCATTAAGTTCATTTCTATATAACTTACTTATCTTTCATAAGTACATCCGCCTTTTGGAAGGGCGCTATACTACCCGACCTAACTGGGACGCGATCAAGGTCACATAGTCGCCCATACAGTATATCGCCGCCCATTTCTCGGGACGATAATATCATATAGTCGCCCATAAAGATATACCGCCGGCCCATTCCTCGATCGATAATGTCATATAGTTCGCGTGCAGGTATCTTGCCCGCCATTCTCGGTCGATAATGTCATAGTCGCGCGTAAGGTATCGCCCGCCCATTCTCGGTCGATAATGTCATATAGTTCGCCTGAAGGTATATCGCTCGGCCCATTCTCGGGTCGATAATGTCATATAGTCCGCCTAAAGGTATCGCCCGCCTACCATTCGGTCGATAATGTCATATAGTCCGCGTAGCGTATCTTGCCCGTCCCATTCCTGGGTCGATAATGTCATATAGTCTGCCCATAAAGGTATACTGTCCGGCCCATTCCTGGGTCGATAATGTCATATAGTACCTGGGAATTTAACCCAACGTACTACACACCTCTACTCCTTTAGAAAGACTCTTTTTCAATTAAAACTTCCCAGATACTAACAACCGTAGTATCAAGTCATCTCTACCTTTCAGAACAAGTCACAATACCTTTTTAGAAATACAATTACCGGCTTCTAAATTAAGTGACTTCTTTATTAAAAACCTTAAGCAATTGGTACCTTTAAAACAATTTGCCCTTCTTTATTTCAAATCATTTCTTTTAACTTTCAAAAATACAATTAGTCTCTTAACTTTTAGAACTCAAGCGACTCCTTTTATTATAAAACCTTAGGCAATAGATGCCTTAAAATCAAGTTGTCTTTTCACTAAAATCAAGTCATTTATCTTTCCATAAAGCAAATATAACCAACTCCCCATAAAGTCGTTATATTCACTTTATGCCTTAGCCAAAACACAATTTCCTATCCAAGGGACTTATACGTTTAAAACAGAACAAGTATCACATACTTCAAAACTCTTCAAGTCCCTTAACTTTAATAATACTTGAGACATCCTTTATTCTTTCAAAGAAATGAGTTAATCTCCTATATAGTTGTGGTTGAGTTAATAAAAAAAAATATATATGTATAAGAAAACAAAGAATAAATTGCATGGGATAGAGTTAGTGTTAAAGTTGGATAAATAGATAGATGAAATGGAAATAAGAAAACAAAAGAAAAACAAAAGAAAAAAAAAAGAAAAAAAAAAGGTGCAACAGCATGCACGTACATTTTGCTTCCCCCCTTTTCATTTTCCCTTCAACTCTTGTCATTTCACCTCCCATGGGTTATAGAAAACTCTCCACTTATACATTGTATTTACACACAAACAAAGTACATAACATAAATGTTAGAAAATCAGAAAAAAACAAGTGAAAAGAAGAGGAAAAAAATACCAAGAGGGCAAGAAGAACAAGAAGCAAAATACTAGAGAGTAAGGATAATTTTAGCAACCACACAACAATAATCTTCACACTTACAAGGTGAGTTTTCTCACTCAGAAATTCTTGGTAATATCCTTTATTTTAAGTTCAATACATGTTAGAATAAGAATTGAGTATTGAAAAGAAATATTGAACTTTTGATTGTTTAGACAACTAGTTGCGTCATGAACTTTACGAACTGTTCTCACTGAGTTATAATTGTTAGAATTTGATGAAATTCGGAGTAGTGGTACAACTCTCTAATATGATCATATAGAACCAAAAATGAGGTAAAATGGACATAGGGTTTGAAAGTTATCATAGTTCAAAGTTCCTGCCTTAGATTTGGCCGAAATTCGGAAAGGCATAATTACGGACTGTTTTTATTGAGTTTTACTTATTAGAATTATATGAAAATTTACATGGTTGTAAATCTCTCTGTTACGGACAGATATAGATAACGAGTTATTAAAACAGACTTACGAGTTGTGAGTTATTATAGTTTGAAGTTGCTGCCTCGGATTCATCGGAATCCAGAAGGCAAGACGTTTAAACGTAAAACTGTACTAATCTGTGGGGAATATGAAAATTGTTGCTAAATGAAAGTTCTAGATATCTCTGTTGTGGACATTTGGAGACCTTACAGGGGTTTATACGACTTACGTATTGAGAGTTATCGCTGTTTAAAGTTTCTGCCTCGGATCTATCGAGATCCAGGAAGGGCAGTGAATAAAAGTGTAAAACTGTACCAAACGGTACAGAATATGAAATGATGGTTCACATGGAGACGTGTAGCTCTCTGTTCTCGTCGTTTTGAGAATTTATGGGGCTTGAACGGGTTTACAGATTAGGAGTTATGACTATTATAAGATTGGGTGCTGTTTAAATAAAAATTCAGCCGAAACAAATTTTATGTGGCTGTTTTGAGGATAAATTTGTGTTAGTTACCCAAAGTAGTTTTAAATGAAATTTGGTACAGTGAAATATCCCCGTCTTACCTTAGTTTCCGCTTGAGAAACACCTTAGTTGGAGTTATGGTTAAAAAGTTATAATCGTTACAAGTATGAATGATGAATGTTAGAAAAGAGAATAGTATTTATTCGATCTTCTGAAAAATATGAAAAGTGAATACGTGTTCACATAAATATATAAATATATAATGGATCGGGTTGCACGCCGCAACAAAACGTAAAGTGAATACGCGTTCACAAATACGTAAACATAATGGATCGGGTTGCACGCCGCAACAAAACGTAAAGTGAATATGTGTTCACAAATACGTAAATATAATGGATCGGGTTGCACGCCGCAACAAAACGTAAAGTGAATACGCGTTCACAATACGTAAACATAATGGATCGGGTTGCACGCCGCAACAAAACGTAAAGTGTATACGTGTTCACAAATACGTAAATATAATGGATCGGGTTGCACGTCGCAACAAAACGTAAAGTGAATACACGTTCACAAATACGTAAACATAATGGATCGGGTTGCACGCCGCTACAAAACGTAAAGTGAATATGTGTTCAATAATACGTAAATATAATGGATCGGGTTGCACGCCGCAACAAAACGTAAAGTGAATACGCGTTCACAATACGTAAACATAATGGATCGGGTTGCAGGCCGCAACAAAACGTAAAGTGAATACGTGTTCACAAATACGTAAATATAATGGATCGGGTTGCACGTCGCAACAAAACGTAAAGTGAATACGCGTTCACAAATACGTAAACATAATGGATCGGGTTGCACGCCGCAACAAAACGTAAAGTGAATACGTGTTCACAAATACGTAAATATAATGGATCGGGTTGCACGCAACAAATATAAAAATGAATACATGTTCACCTATATATAAATATGAAAAAGTGAATACGCGTTCACAAATATATAATCGTAACAAACATATGGAAATGCAGTGGAATGTCCTAACGTATAATACGAGATAAAATGAGGTGTTAGTTAAACCGAGAATTTCTATGAGGAGTTCTTTGCATATTTAAAAATGTTGTAACTCGATATGTTTTTGCAATATGCTTATTACGTTATAATGTGATTGCACTTGGAATATTGTGGTGTTGCTTTGAATTGCGGTGGTAAGGTTCTCCTCGGCCCGGATGGTAGTGACTCTTTATTTAACATGTTTGAAAGCGTGATAGAGGAAAGGCTCACGTCGAGGCTAGCGATCGTCCGCAGACCTCTTGTCATACCAAGTCCATTCTTGGGCTTGGTATTCGTCGAGTTCGAATGTCGGTTCAATGTCTCGAAATGCGTGTGGAATGGTCTCCTTCCAACTTAGAATAATCTTTGTCGGTATGTCTATGTAGAAACAATATTTGCGAGCATGGGCTCGCGCTATGTTTTTCTTATAAAGTCATAAATGATTTCTTTATTGTTATTTTTATTAATCGCTCGTATTTGAATATAAGTTTAAATTTCTAAATAAAGAGAATTAAATGGTGCTCACGGTGGAAAATAATTGTCCAGTGCCATCACGCCCTAAGTAAAGACTTAGGAAAAGTCGGGCGTGACAAGTTGGTATCGAGCTAAACCAGTTAGGAGATTCTAGGAAGTTTCTTCGAGTTGGGTGTTTGAGCGGTTACTTATTGCGACGGTGTGCGCGCCACCGCCAGTAATAAGTAAACGGAATAACATCCTAAAGTTTCACTTCTTTCATACTCTTCCTCTGATCTTGAGTCTTTTCAAAGACTTGGTTCTCGTACTACCTTCAAAGGATTGTGGAAGGGAGTGTACAACGATAAAATAACCGGATGTGATCGCACCACCGAAAAGGTAGGAGAGGTACGAGATAGACTATGGGGCAAATTTTGTGAGAAGAATGGAACATATCTATACAGGAAGGACTACAAGTCTAACCCAATAGTATTCCTCGATGAGGTAAAAAACCTCATTTACGAGGATGTGTGGAGACGCATGACGTCAATTTGGTAATCGCACGGTTAGTGGACGACACACGGGTGTGGTGGAGAAATTTTAGAAGAAATCATTTTCCGATGTCACCACCGATGACATGGGGGGAGTTCAGAGCCGCATTCAGTGAAAAGTACATACCTAACTCCCGAAAAGATGCGCTCAGACGTGAGTTTGAACTGTTGAAACAAGGAGACCGTAGTGTACAAGAATATGATACACAGTTCGTGAGGTTATCGGCATACAACACACATGTCGTCCCTACAGAAATGGATAGAGTCAAGCGATTTGTAGAGGGTTTAAACCCGAACATAGCAGAGAAGGTGGTGGCGTTAGCCAACGATCGAACTTATCTTCAGATTGTCGATATGGCTTTGAGGGTAGAAGGTTTCGCTAAAGCAAAAAGAGAATATTCGCGTAAGAGATTTGGACGTCGGATCATTTAACGAGTCAAAATCGAGCGGGAGTTTAGTAAGGGATCTTCGTGATCAACCAATGTAGGCGATCTTATTTCAAGCCTAAGGGGCACAGTTGGTTTAATTACCAAGGTAGCAATGACAAGGCCACCAACCCTAACACAGGAGGTGACAAACCGATTTGTAAGATTTGTCAAAAGAAACACACTGGAGAATGTCGGCTCTTAACGAATGCATGTTATAACTGTGGAGAGTCATGCCACTATGCCAGGGATTGCAAAAAGAGGACCCAAACTCAATCTATTCAGGGGAGGTCAGAAGCAACCATAATCGCCACTGGAAATCAGGGAAACCAACACCGCCAGAGTCAGGGAGGTCAACAACCCAACAATTCTAATCGTCTCTACGCTTTGCCCCAGAGGAATGAGGTAGAAGCATCTAATGCAGTGGTCATAGGTATTTTGCTAATCTCGAGTATTCCTGCATTTGTATTATACGATCCCGGCTCTACATTTTCATATGTGTCAATGGGCTTTGCTAAGAATTTACACGTAGAACCTTCTTATTTAAGTAAACCTTTTGAGGTTATGACACCAGTAGGGGCCTCAATTTGGGCCTCTCGGGTGGTAAATAATTTTCCATTAGAAGTGAATGGCAGGGGAACAATGGTGAACCTAGTACTACTTGAGATGGTAGACTTCGACATCATTTTGGGTATGGATTGGTTGTCGGCATGTTATGCCATGTTAGATTGTCGACGAAAGATAGTGAGATTAACTTTTCCCGGAGAACTAGAAGTTGTTATAAGGGGTAGGGTTGGAATATCCTCAGGTCAGTTTATTTCCTACCTTGGGGCTCAAAGGTTATTGAGAAGTCACAGAGTGGAGTATGCATATCTGGCTAATATAATGGATACCCAAAAAGAATCCCCAGCAATGAATGATGTTCCTATTGTTCGAAATTTTCCGGAGGTTTTTCCTGAAGATCTTCCAGGCCTTCCTCCGGGTAGAGAAGTGGAGTTTGTCATAGAGTTAATTCCGGGTACAAGACCCATTTCTATTCATCCATATCGAATGGCCCCAGCTGAATTGAAGGAGTTAAAAGAACAATTGAAGGATCTTCTGGATAAAGACTTTATAAGGCCTAGTGTTTCCCTCAGTGCACGATCTGTTGTGAAAAAGAAAGACGGATTGCTCCGAATGTGCATCGATTATCGGCAGCTCAATAAGGTCACGATCAAGAACCGATACCCATTACCAAGAATCGATGATCTTTTTGACCAACTTCAGGGAGCTAGCTATTTTTCCAAGATTGATCTCCGTTCGGGATATCGCCAGCTGAAAATAAATCCAGATGATATATCCAAAACAACCTTTAGAACCCGATACGACCATTATGAGTTCTTGGTCATGTCTTTTGGGTTAACCAATGCCCCAACAGCTTTTATGGATTTAATGAACATAATCTTCAAACCATTCCTAGATTTGTTCGTGATCGTGTTCATAGATGATATCCACATGTACAGTAAGAGTGTTGAAGAACATGAAGAACATCTGAGTGTAGTGCTTCAAGTCTTGAAACATGAGAAACTATATGCTAAATTTTCAAAGTGTGAATTTTGGTTGGAAAAGATAGTCTTTTTGGGTCATGTTGTGTCAAGGGATGGAATTATGGTAGACCCGTAAGATAGAAGCGATGAACCGCCAAACCGACCACTCCGACAAAGGTTAGAAGTTTCTTGGGTTTGGTAGGTATTATAGAAGATTCGTAAAGGTTTTCTAGTCTTGCTGCTCATGACCGGTTGACTCAAAAGCGGTTAAGTACCGATGGTGGTCGAAGCATGTGAAGCAAATTTTGAAACTAAAGGAATTGTTGACTCATCGCACGATCCCAACCTTACCATCGGGATAAGAAGGGTTCACGATCTATTGCGATGCCTCAGAGTTGGGTTAGGATGTGTCTTGATGCGATTTGGAAAGGTTATTGCGTATGCAACTAGACAATTGAAGATACATGAGAAGAATTACTCAACTCATGACTTGGAATTAGCTGCGGTGGTGTTTGCCTTACGAATATGGAGACATTATTTGTATGGTGTGCATGTGGACATATTTACAGATCATAAGAGTTTGCAGTACATAACCACGCAGAAGGATTTGAATCTCCGACAAAGAAGATGGTTAGAGTTGCTTAAGGATTATGACCTTAGTATTCTTTACCATCCTGGAAAAGCCAACGTGGTGGTGACGCTCGATAGGAGATCAATGGGCAGCTTGGCCCATTTGGCAATACAAAAGAGGGGTATTGTTCGGGAGGTACAAAGATTGGGAAACCTCGGGGTTAGCTTAACTGAGATAGGTGAAGGTAGGGTGGTGGTACATGATACCTCGCAGTCTGCCTTAGCTTCAGAAATAAAAGAAAGTCAGTTGGAGGATACGGAGTTTGTTGGATTTCGGGAGAGGATCCAACAGGGAAAACCTTCACAGTTTACATTGGGAGATAATGACGGAACCCTTCGGTATAAGGGTAGGTTATGTGTTCCTGTCACGACCCGACCGGGTCGCGACGGTACCCTGCAGGGTACCACTACTGTATCATCGAGAGAATAGCGAATGAACATACATGAAACAAAATACATATAAGGTGAACATCACTAGCAAACCGATAAGGCCGCCTTTCATAAAATAACTTATCCGAAAGTGAAACAGTACATCTTATCATTACAGTCCAAACCACAAACGTGACTACAGACCTCTAGGAATAGCGACTGTGGCGGGACAGGGCCCCGCCATACCCCCTGATTGTACAAAAGTAAATAACCTCAGGGAATCATACCAAAAGACAAAGCCTCCGGAGGGATGAAGCTTTCGGAAAATGAGCGGTGATCCAGAGTGCGGACCCGTAGTTACGATCTCGACTGCGGCGTAACGCGGCCCGAAGAGTCGATCTAACAAGTACCAAGTATGTGAAACTGAAAATACTGTAAGGAAAACATAAGTCTGAAAACAAGCTGGGATCAGGGATGAAATCAAATTAACTTTTACTGTGCCTTACCATCAATAAGAACATCAATCATATACTACACGGCATGAAGAATAGGAAGCTCATAAATCAAATACAATGGAAGCGTACCCGTGGAATCCTTCATCACTGGCGGTACATCCAAGTAAACTCATAACTGAACAATGAAAGCATACCCGTGGAATCCTTCATCATTGGCGGTACGTCCAAGTAACTCATAACAGAACAATGAAAGCATACCCGTGGAATCCTTCATCATTGGCGGTACGTCCAAGTAGCTCATAGCTGAACAATGGAAACATACCCGTGGAATCCTTCATCACTGGCGGTACGTCCAAGTAACTCATATCTGAACAATGGGAGCATACCCGTGGAATCCTTCATCACTGGCGGTACGTCCAAGTAACTCATAGCTGAACAATGGAAACATACCCGTGGAATCCTTCATCACTGGCGATGCGTCAAGTAACTCGTGGCGAACAATGGAAGCATACCTGGAATCGCTTCATCAAGCGATGCGTCCAAGTAACTCATGGTGAACAATGGAAACATACCGTGGAATCCTTCATCAAGCGATGCGTCGAGTAACTCATGGTGAACAATGGAAACATACCTGGAATCCTTCATCAAGCGATGCGTCAAGTAACTCATATCGAACAATGGGAGCATACCTGGAATCGCTTCATCATGGCGATGCGTCCAAGTAACTCATAGTGAACAATGGAAACATACGTGGAATCTTCCGTCATCAAGCGATGCGTCAAGTAACTCAGAATCGAACAATGGAAGCATACCGTGGAATCCTTCCGTCATGGCGACGCGTCAAGTAACTCATGGTGAACAATGGAAACATACGTGGAATCGCCGTCATTTGGCGATGCGTCCAAGTAACTCATATTCGAACAATGGGAGCATACGTGGAATCGCTTCATCATCGGCGATGCGTCCAAGTAACTCATGGTGAACAATGGAAACATACCGTGGAATCGCCGTCATCGGGCGATGCGTCCAAGTAACTAAATCGAACAATGGAAGCATACCTGGAATCGCCGTCATCGGCGATGCGTCAAGTAACTCATGGTGAACAATGGAAACATACGTGGAATCCTTCATAATCGGCGATGCGCCAGTAACTAAATCGAACAATGGAAGCATACCGTGGAATCGCTTCATCAAGGCGATGCGTCCAAGTAACTCGTAACTGAACAATGGAAGCATACCCGTGGAATCCTTCATCACTGGCGGTACGTCCAAGTAACTCATAACTTCTTTAGGCTTTCATTAACATGCAAAATGAATCTCATTTTCATGACCTTATTCAAGAAAAACCAACTCTTTAACCTTTCATAAAGTTATTATAAACAACTCCCCATAAAGCCGTTATACTAACTTTATGCCTTAAAGCTTTAGACGTTCATACTCTTTCATAGGGCCGTTATAACTAACCTCCCATAAGTATTATAACTCCTTATGTTTCAAAAGATTTCGTTCTTTTTATTAACGAGGACTTATACTTCAAATCAAACTCACACAATTTCCGTAATACTTCTTCATGTCACGAAATCCTTATCTACCTTATTTAGGTTAAACCATTACTTAGGAATAAGTGGGTTAACTCTCTAACCCAACCAACTTAGACATTTTCTTAAAACAAGTCAAGTACAACAAATGGATTTACTTCATTTAAAACCCGTACGTCTACCGTACTATATAGTTCAAACTACTCATGCTCAAGAGATAAGAAAGCTCCACATACCTCTTCGGTCAATCCGCTTGCCAAGCTCAACTACCGCAAGTAATATTTCAACCTATAATAATCATGATACGTTCATTAACCTCTAATTTCAATGTAGAATAATCTAAACTCAAAGCCACTAAATCCTACGGAAATTTGGGCAGCATTTCCTTTGTTTCTACTCACTTTGCCACCTTTTCAAAGGCCGATTTTTAACACTCAACGCCACATTTAAGGTTCAACAATCCAACATTTTTAAAGGGGATTACACGCCTAAACTCAATTCTGCCCCATTAGGTACAACAATTCACTAAACAATTCTAAGGTGGTTTTTAGGCTACAACATGCTCATAACAACTTCTTAACCAATTCCCTCACATTCAAACCATAGTTCTTACACGTGATAGTCTAAGAGCATTATTTACTACCACAAGTTCTTTCTTCTTAACATGCAACACTAGAAACTAATTCTAAAGGAAGAAATGTTACCTTAAAGTTTTAGCCAAACTTATCCCAACAACCTTGCTAGCCTTCTTTCCAAGAACACCACCACAATGACTCCTACAAGCTAGCCACAAGCATCCTTCTTGTCCTTAACTTTCAGATTTTTCCTAGGCTTGAATTCCCTTTGGAATTTTTAGAGAGAAGGAGGAGCTTGAACTTTTAAGAGAGAAGGGAGAGCTTTTGTCTAAGAGAGAGATGAAGTATGACCAAGTCTTGGTCAATATAGTGCATGCAAAATCAGATGGGGGGGGACACTTGTCACCCTCCCAAGGTCTTTTAAAAGAAAAATCTGACTTTTCCTAAGTTTTTCCGCCTGAATCCGCCTAGCGCGCGCTTCCGCTGCCCGCCGCTCTTTCCGAAACACATTTTTGTCCGACTGCGTACTGAACTTGTAATTCTCATAACTTTCTACTCCGACGTCCTATCGACGAACGGTTGGTTGCGTTGGAATCTAGACTCAACGAACTACGCCCAGCCTCAAACACTTAGGAACTCTCAATGTATCGGGTCATAACTCGCCCCAAACTTGACTAAAACCCATCCTAACGATCCACAACCTATCCTTAGAAAATTTTAAGTCTTACCCCCTTTCGTACGCTCTCAAACGCATGTACTTTACTACGGGGTGTAAAATTCCCCCCCCCCCCCCTTAGAAACATTCGTCCCCGAATGTTCTTTTGGAGCCAATCTAATATTCCTCGGTACCTCGCCGTACACTAATGGAACTTTACTATGCCACTTGTGACCATAAGATATCGCACACGCTTAATCATTCCTCATAAATCAAACAGGAAAACGAGTCAAAGTATGAACCATTACCACTCTACTCGTTCACTACTTGATTTGCGGTTCGTATCTACCAACTTATTGTAACACATGTACATAGTCTCAATATCCCTCGTTCATGATACTAAATCTTACAACAATCCCATCACTTACTCCACCCGAATCTCATTTGTACTATCCTCTTAAGCATACCACGTAGCTTAATTTACAACCATTGTCTCCCATTAGGTCTCTTAATTAAACTTCTTAAGGGTCCATTTATTTCTCAGACAACTCATCATCTCCTAATTATCTCAAATTAGTACGTACAACCTTGATGAGGGTTCATCAAACCACTCCATACCTTCCCGGTATCTAATTAGTCCTTATCAATCCCTGGTATTCCAAAATCATTCTAGGCAACACGTGTCTGACCCTTATACATAAATCAGATAATACTGTATGTCACTATACCCACTATACTACCATCATAACTAACCCGGATATGCAATCCACATAATCTTTCGGTCATCACGCTTTCGTGGCAAACAACATAACTCGTTAGGGAGAGACGACCACAACCACAATGACTATCGCACGATCTTAGAGTGAGAAGAATGGAAACTAATCCTAAATGTCCTGCGACCTCACGATTATAGATGTGGTGCGCAACACACCGATAATCAAGACTCTACTGCACACGATGCGTAGACACTTTCCGAGGACTAATCGCTGATACCACTTTTGTCACGACCGACCGGGCGCGGCGTACCTCACGGGTACCTACCGGTATCGTCGAGAGAATAGCGGTAACATACGTGAAACAAAATCGTATAAGGTGAACATCACTAGGCCGATAAGGCGCGCTTTCATAAAATAACTTATCCGAAAGTGAAAGCGACATCTTATCATTCTGACCCAAACCACAAACGTGACTACGCACTTCAGGAATAACGACGTGGCGGGACAGGGCCCGCCATACCCCGATTGTACAAAAGTAAATAACCTCGTGAATCATACCAAAAGACAAAGCTTAGGAGGATGGAGCTTTCGGAAAATGAACGGTGATCCTAAGAGTGCGGACCAATAGTTACGATCTCGACTGCGGCGTAACGCGGCCCGAAGGAGTCGATCTGGCCAATTGCAGTATGTGGCGAAAATCGTAAGGAAAACATAAGTCCGAAACAAGTGGGATCGGATGAAATCAAATTACCTTTTCGTGCCTTACCATCAATAAGAACATCAATCATATACTACACGGCATGAAGAATAGGAAGCTCATAAATCAAATACAATGGAGCGTGCGTGGAATCCTTCATCATCGGCGATACATCCAAGTAAACTCATGGCGAACAATGGAAGCATACGTGGAATCGCCTTCATCATGGCGATGCGTCAAGTAACTCATAATCAACAATGAAAGCATACGTGGAATCGCTTCCATCAAGCGATGCGTCAAGTAACTCATAGGTGAACAATGGAAACATACCGTGGAATCGCTTCATCAAGCGATGCGTCCAAGTAACTCATATCGAACAATGGGAGCATACGTGGAATCGCTTCATCAAGCGGTGCGTCCAAGTAACTCATAGTGAACAATGGAAACATACGTGGAATCGCCGTCATCAAGCGACGTCCAAGTAACTCGAATCAACAATGGAAGCATACGTGGAATCGCCGTCATCGGCGATGCGTCAAGTAACTCATGGTGAACAATGGAAACATACGTGGAATCTCTTCATCAAGCGATGCGTCCAAGTAACTCATGGTGAACAATGGAAATATACGTGGAATCGCTTCATCAAGCAGATGCGTCCAAGTAACTCATACGAACAATGAGCATACCTGGAATGCTTCATCAGCGATGCGTCAAGTAACTCATGCTGAACAATGGAAACATACGTGGAATCCTTCATCATCAAGCGATGCGTCCAAGTAACTCAGAATGGCGAACAATGGAAGCATACGTGGAATCCTTCATCATGGCGATGCGTCAAGTAACTCATAATGAACAATGGAAACATACGTGGAATCGCTTCATCGGCAAGCGATGCGTCCAAGTAACTCATATCGAACAATGGGAGCATACCTGGAATCGCCATCATCAAGCGACGCGTCAAGTAACTCATGGTGACAATAGAAACATACGTGGAATCCTTCATCATGGCGATGCGTCCAGTAACTCGTAATTGAACAATTGAAGCATACGTGGAATCCTCATCATCAAGCGACGCGTCAAGTAACTCATAGTGAACAATGGAAACATACGTGGAATCCTTCATCAAGTGACGTCCAAGTAACTCAGAACAATGGAAGCATACGTGGAATCCTTCATCATCGGCGACGCGTCAAGTAACTCATAATCGAACAATGGAAGATACCCGTGGAATCCTTCATCATCAAGTGCGCCCAAGTAACTCATAACTTCTTTAGGCTTTCATTAACATACAAAATGAATCTCATTTTCATGACCTTATTCAAGAAAAACCAACTCTTTAACCTTTCATAAAGTTATTATAAACAATTCCCCATAAAGCCGTTATACTAACTTTATGCCTTAAAGCTTTAGACGTTCATACTCTTTCATAGGGCCGTTATAACTAACCTCCCATAAGGCCGCTATAACTCCTTATGTTTCAAAAGATTTCGTTCTTTTTATTAACCAAGGGACTTATACTTCAAATCAAACTCACACAATTTCCGTAATACTTCTTCATGTCACGAAATCCTTATCTACCTTATTTAGGTTAAACCATTACTTAGGAATAAGTGGGTTAACTCTCTAACCCAACCAACTTAGACATTTTCTTAAAACAAGTCAAGTACAACAAATGAATTTACTTCATTTAAAACCCGTACGTCTACCGTACTATATAGTTCAAACTACTCATGCTCAAGAGATAAGAAAGCTCCACATACCTCTTCGGTCAATCCGCTTGCCAAGCTCAACTACCGCAAGTAATATTTCAACCTATAATAATCATGATACGTTCATTAATCTCTAATTTCAATGTAGAATAATCTAAACTCAAAGCCACTAAATCCTACGGAAATTTGGGCAGCATTTCCTTTGTTTCTACTCACTTTGCCACCTTTTCAAAGACCGATTTTTAACACTCAACGCCACATTTAAGGTTCAACAATCCAACATTTTTAAAGGGGATTACACGCCTAAACTCAATTCTGCCCCATTAGGTACAACAATTCACTAAACAATTCTAAGGTGGTTTTTAGGCTACAACATGCTCATAACAACTTCTTAACCAATTCCCTCACATTCAAACCATAGTTCTTACATGCAATGAGTCTAAGAGCATTATTTACTACCACAAGTTCTTTCTTCTTAACATGCAACACTAGAAACTAATTCTAAAGGAAGAAATGTTACCTTAAAGTTTTAGCCAAACTTATCCCAACAACCTTGCTAGCCTTCTTTCCAAGAACACCACCACAATGACTCCTAAGCTAGCCACAAGCATCCTTCATCCTTAACTTTCAGATTTTTCCTAGGCTTGAATTCCCTTTGGAATTTTTAGAGAAGGAGGAGCTTGAACTTTTAAGAGAAGGAGAGCTTTTGTCTAAGAGAGATGAAGTATGACCAAGTCTTGAAGACTTGGTCAATATAGTGCATGCAAAATCGGATGGGGACACTTGTCACCCTCAAGGTCTTTTAAAAGAAAAATCGACATTTCCTAAGTTTTTCCGCCTGAATCCGCCTAGCGCCGCGGCCGCTTCCCGGCGCGGCCAAGCCCTGCGGACCTCGCGATCTTCGGCGCGCGGCCTCTTCCGGCCCGCGCCGCTCTTTCCGAAACACATTTTTGTCCGATTGCGTCGAACTTGTAATTCTCATAACTTTACTCCGACGTCCTATCGACGAGCGGTTGGTTGCGTTGGAATCTAGACTCAACGAACTACGCCCGTGCCTCTGAAACACTTAGGAACTCTCAATGTATCGGGTCATAACTCGCCCCAAACTTGACTAAAACCCGTCCGGAACGATCCGTCAACCTATCCTTAGAAAATTTTAAGTCTTACCCCCTTTCGTACGCTCTCAAACGCATGACCTGAACTACGGGGTGTAACAGTTCCTAAGGTAAAGGATCTAAGGAGGAAGATCTTAGATGAGGGTCACAACACAAGATATTCCATTCATCCAGGATCAACAAAAATGTATCAGGACCTCAAGGCAAATTACTGGTGGGACGGGATGAAGAAAGACGTTGCGGAGTTTGTCGGGAGGTGTCTTATATGTCGGGTGAAAGTCGAACATCAAAACACTGGCGATTACTTCAGACATTCGAGTCCCATGTGGAAATGGGAGGCGATTCATATGGATTTCGTGGCGGTGCAGAAAACTCGAGAAGTGCGATTCTATTTGGGTGATTGTTGATCGGCCACGGTCACCCATTTCTTACCGGCCAAGACTACGACGCGCACCAGTACACAAATTTATTTGAGGGAGATTGTGCGGTTACACGGGATTCCCTTACAAATTATTTCAGATAGGGGTTCCCAGTTCACCTCACACTTTTGGCAAAGTTTCAGCAGGGGCGTGACAGAAAAGTTCTACATAGAGTAAATCACCCAACTTCCTCTTAACTTCTAAGAGTAGAAGGAAACATGAAATGATACCACAGGTATATTCCATACATAGAATCATGCCAAAGGAAGGAAGAGGTTCACATACCGTGGCGCTTTGTCGACAAGTAGCAAAATGCTCCAAAGTACTTGACCTTGATAGCTATTCCATCCTTGAGTAGGATACGCTATACTTAGTACTTCCACCTATAATGGTCACCATACGTCCATTAACCTCTTACTTCAAACGTAGAATATTCTAAGTGCTAAGTCATTAAATTCTACGGAAAATCGGACAGCACCTCCTTTGTGTTTACTTACTTTGCCACCTTTTTCAAGGCCGAATACAATAACCAAACACGCCACATTTAAGGACACAATGCAATCAATAGGGGATTACACGCCTACTAGACGTGTAAACTTCCGCCCCACAAACGATATTAATTTAATACAACATACTTGGCCAATTCGGCTACATTGAGGTACTACAACATTAATTCTTATTCAATTTCCAATTCAATCCAAGTTGTTAGCATAACATGATATCAAGTCGCAACCAATTATAACTACTATAATCTTCAAGTCAATAAATGCGACGATTCTAATAACGACCAAATTGTAATCTAACTTAACATGGCTCACATTACATTTCGGATTTCCAAGGCCACAATCAATCCATAATCCTTACAAACTTCAACACATATACTTCATGCTAGCAACAAGTATAGCTAACAACAATATAAATAATCTTGTAACACTTTCAAAGAACAAGATTATACCTCAACGAATCCTAATCCAACTCCAATCCGAAGTCGTTCCTTAGCAACCTAGAGCCTCTTCAAGATACTTCAATCCGCTACTTGAGACCCTTAGAACCACACCAACAACTTTCCTTCAAACTTCCAATCCAAAACCTAGAAAGCCACTAGGTTTTCACTTTGCGACTAACCCGAAAACTATCTTTTTCCGAGATTTTTCTATTGAGATATGCTTACAACACACTTAGGAACCTTGGTTTAAAGTGTGGGGCTTAAAGAAACAAGCTAATTTTTCTTTCTTTCTTCTTGTGAACCCGAGAGCTAGGCTCTTGATGTTCTTCAAATTGTGTGAAATTTTGGCTAAGTGTTAAGCTTGTCTTGCACTACTAGTATTATATAGTGTAATGGAGGGTTAAGATCTAAACAAATGGGTGGTTTGGATGAGGTCTTAACAAATATCAAGACTAATGTGGGGTCATTGACTTGGTCAATGTTGTCAAGCTCTAAGGCTAGCAAGACTTGTCTTCCTAACAAGGGTCAAATGACCCTTTTGTCCATGATCAATTTCGTCCAAGGCATTCTAAGGGGGGGGGGGGTGACACGTGTCGCCCTCCCATTCGTCACAATAATATGTTTTCCGACAATTCCATAATTCCGCTAAATTTTTACAAGTCTCAAATCTTTACGCTTATGAGTTCTTACATACGTTCTTAAAACATGTCCTGTAAATACGAGGTGTAACAATACTCGTCGTTCTATAAGTGGTTTCTTTATCAGTTTGGGTGGTTCACCTATCTCTTGGAAGTCCAAGAAACAAACTTTCGTCTCTTTATCCTCCGCTGAAGCTGAATACCGTTCTATGCGGCGATTGGTTGCGGAATTGACATGGTTGACACGTTTACTCTCAGATAAATCGATCCTTTCTCCGGTTCCGGTACATGTACATTCTGACAGCAAGACGGCTATTGACATCGCTCAAAACCCTGTGTTTCATGAAAGAACGAAACATGTTGAGCTCGATTGCCATTTTGTCCAGCAACAGTATCTTTCCAGCTTGAATTCTCTTTCTTTTGTGCCATCAAAGGACCAGATCGCTGATATTTTCACCAAATCTTTATTTGGACCATCGCATCATCATCTTCTTCGCAAGTTGGGATTCACTGCGATCCCCTCCAACTTGAAGGGGATGTAGGAATAACTGATATTATTGATGATAATGAGCAGAGTTTATCTCAAGCTCACCGATGAAGATGGAAGTACACTTTAGGGTACATCGAACACATCGAACAACCCTAAGTGTTATATATCGAACAACTACTGGGCTATTCTCGTTATTGGGCCATTGTCGGATAACTTGGGCTTGCATTCATTTGAAGGAAACATTTGCAAGACAGCCCAAGCAACAAGTCAGGTGCATAATAAGTAGTATATACACCACCACATGGTATAGATAATTTTAGACTGTTCTAGAAGTTTGATTAGGTGTACAAAATTAGTTAGTATTGTTACACATTTATTTTATTTATCTTATCAGTCCTTAGGTTATTTTAGTTACATTTTCAGTCCTTAGGAGAATAGTATATATCTGGACAGCCTTGTATACAATAATACACAGAAAATACACAAGAGAGAAAATTTCCAAATCGTGTTTCTCTACATTTAAACAATATTAGATATACAAGTCTATATATATTGTATAAATGTGTATCAATGTGTATACTTGTCCATATTGACCACTATGAAGAAGGTGTACGTGACACAGATAAATCTCATTTGAAAACAAATTGAAATCACGAATTGCAACAAAAAAAAGTTTAAACCACAATTTGCATAATAGGGTATATGAAGTTTCGAAAGAAAATGAAAAACGGGAGATTGCAGAATCATAAATAGCTTTCTTCTTATTTTTCAGAGACGATCATATTTTAATTGGCTAAAGCGTTGCAATGTAAGTTGTAAGCTATATTTTTGCAATACAAGTAACCACATTATATATTCCTAAAATTTCTCCAAAGAATTATCTATTACGGTATATATAGTTTTTGTAAGATTGTATTAATCTCCCTTGGACAATCTTTCTCATTAATATAAATATATATAGTGTGTACAATGTGGAGTCATAATACAATAAGGATCCTATAACTACCATAATTATACATCAATAATAATTACATAATATATCATGAATATTATATTAATATTCATTAATACACCCCCTCAGTCGGAGCGGGAGGAGGCCGAACACTGAGACTGGATCTGAAGTCAAGAAATAGATGTTTAGGTAGTCCTTTAGTGAAGATATCCACATACTGATACGAATAAGGCACATGCAACATCTTAGCATGTCCTATAACAACATTTTCACGAACAAAATGTATATCTATCTCAATGTGTTTGGTTCACTGATGCTGAACCGAATTATGAAATAAGTATATGGTATATATGTTATCACAGTACACCAAAGACGCCTTACGCAAGGACACTGAAGCTCCAAGAGAAGGTTTCAGAGCCAGTAGATCTCAGCAACAACATTTTTAACGCCTCTATACTCTGCTTCTGCACTCGAACATGATAGGGTGGCTTGACTTTTAGAAGATCAAGAAATGAGATTATCCCCTAAGAATACACAGTAGCCTGAGGTAGAGCGTCGTGTGTCCAAACAACCTGCCCAATCTGCATCAGTATTTCGCTATTTTAGAACTATTGGATCAACTACTCGGGCTTTTAATAGCCTTTGAACCCCGCGGGGGAACTTGATAACAACCTGGTCAGTGCTGATGGTATAGATGTAATCCATAATCAAGTGTGCCCTTAACGTATTGTATGATACATTTAAGAGTATTAAAATGAAGCTCTCTAGGGGCATGCATAAACAAACACACCTGCTGAACAACATAAGCAATGTCAGGTCTGGTGAAAGTAAGATACTAAAGTGCACCTGCAAGACTCCTATAAAGAGTGGGATCAGACACTGGATCACCATGAAGGTCACTAAGTTTTGATTTAGAGTCAACCGGAGTGGACATGATCTCGTAGTTCATCATTTTAGCCATGTACACAATCTCCTCTGCATACTTACATTGACTAAAAAACATAGTATATACAGATCTAGTCACTGATATCCCCAAAACATAGTATGTGCAATGATCTCATTTTTCAACACATCAGATGAGGTAGTAAGAACAATATCATCCACATATAACAACAAATAAGAAATTTTACTACCTCGATGAAAAATGAATATATAATTTTCACACTTGCTGCATACAAACTCAATCTGTATAATGTAGTGAGCAAAACCTTCATACCACTCTCTGCGAGCATGTTTCAACCCATAAAGTGATTACAACGACAACATATATAATGAGGGGCCTTTAGATGGACAAAGTCTGGCGGCTGGTGTATGTAAATAGTTTCTTTAAAGTCATCATGTAAAAATGTATTTTTCACATCAACCTGAGGAATCGGTCAATGCTTACCCATAACAATGCTCAGAACTGTGCGAATGGTAGCCGATTTAACAACCGAACTAAATATCTCACCACAATCAATGCCCTCATGCTGATTAGTACCATTAGCCACAAATCTCGCCTTATAACGCTCTAAGTCAACATTATCCTTGAATTTGTGACGAAAAAGCCACATGCAACGGATCACATTCCCGCCTCCGGTCTAGGAACTAAATCCCAAGTATGTTATTTTGTTAAATCATTAAATTCCTAACGCATGACCACATTCTAATTAGGGTCTTGTTTGGCTAATTTTGAGTTTTTGGGAATTAGGGATATGGTTTGTGTGGATAGGTTAAAGTGGAGTTTGGGTTTGAAAATCTCGTATTGGCCACGGGTTTACATACAGTGCGTGAGGGCAGAGGTAGGTTGGGTATTTTGGTAGGGAGTTAGTTTCGGGTTACGGGAGGTAATGACGATATCGGGTTGATGGCTGGGTTGGGTGACAGAGCAGGGTATTGGGTTGGTGTTTGTTGGGGTCGACGTCGGGTTGGGTGGGGGCGACGATATGGGTAGATCGATGTGAAGTGGGTGACCTGGTGATAATACCGGTGATGGGGAATGAGTGGGTGGAGATTGTGGGGGTTACAGTGGGGTTTGGGTACAATATTGGGTTTGGGTACAATATTGGGTTTGGGTACAGTGTTGGGTCGTGGTGACTGGGACAGTTGCAGGGTTAGGCTGGCTGATTGGAATGTCGATGGTAGGTGGTGGTGACACTGGGGTTAATGGTGAAGTTTTTCAGTGAGTGGGAGAGGAGATACCAGGATGGGTCAGAGAGGCAGCCGATCGATTGCCGATGGTGGGAGTGGCAATCGGCGGTGACCGTGACAGTTCGAAAAGAGCGCTGGTAGAGACATTGACACATGGCGGTGATATAGATGTGGTAGCTATGGTGGTGGTACGACGGAGTTTGGTGAGTATGACAGATGATGTGTCAGACTCGTCTAGAAATATATATCCCTTGTGCAATCTCGACTTAGAATAATCAAATGCCCTTTTCATTTTTTTTTTGAATATTTGCAAAAGGAAAAATCATCTCATCAAACATAACGTGACGAGAGACGTAAATTTGACAAGTGGACAAGTCATAGCACAAATAGCCCCTATGATTAGACGGGAAACTTACGAAGACACATAAAGTGGTTCGGGGTACTAATTTGTGAGAGGAGGTGGAGGTAATATTTGGATAGCAAAGGCAACCGAAATCCGAGGTGATCGTAAGAGGGGATCCGACGATATAAAATTTCTGTTGGGGTCATGTTATGAAGAGTACTAGTAGGTAAAATATTAAGGATGTATTCTATCATTTTGAATGCATAGACCCAAAATGAGGGATGGAGAGAGACATGAAATAGGAGAGTACGAACCATGTTATTTATGGTGCAAATGATTCATTCTGCTTTGCCATTTTGAGGGGATGTGTGGGGACACAAAAACCGAAAAACCATGTCATTATTTTTGCAGAATTTGTGAAACGTGGAATTATTAAATTCACGACCAGTATCACACTGAAAAAATTTGATGGCTTTTTCAAATTGTATTTTGATAAAAATACGAAATTCAAGAAACTTGGCAAAAACTTCACACTTAAATTTAGTAGGTAAATCCAAATAAAATGAGAGAATTCATCTAATAAGACTAGATAATATTTATGATCCAGTGAACTAGTAATGGAATATGTCCATAAATCAGCATGAACAATGTCAAAAGAAGAAAAGGTAACACTTAAAGATGACTTAAAAGGAAGACGAACAAGTTTGCATAAAGAAGAAGAAACACAATGTTGGGCAAGTTTTCCGTTATCACATCTAACAAAGTTATTGCCTCTAAGAAAATTAAAACAGGGGCTCCTGAGTGTCCAAGCCTATTATGCCAAGTTGACGGAGAGATAACAACGAGAGATATATGAGAGCATGAGCTGGCAGCGGAGATGGATGGGAACTGATAGAGATCCCCGTGCAATTGCATTTCGTAATAGGTGTCCTCGTACGAAGATCCTTCACAATAAAATCAAAAGGGTCAAAGTCAACAGATTTTTTTTTTATTACAAGTAAATTTTCGAACAAATGTTAAGTTTTTAATGATGTGGGGAGCATACATGACGTTATTTAGGGAGAAGGATGGGTGGGACGGTTGGGTGTAAGCTGTACCGTAATCCTGAACCGGAATGTGATGACCATTGTCAATCGTAATAAATTGAGGATACTTTAAACGAAACAACTGAGAAAGATTACCTGAGGAGTGGGTGAGGTGAGAAGTGGCTCCCGTATCCATGTACCAATTTTCGTCGGGTTGCTGTACGATCAAAGTGTTGAAAGCCCGCCCAATCGGTGGGGGCGGGCCGTATGCTTCGATTCTGGGCCGAGACCGGGTGGGCTCTTTGGGCGTTGTATGTTGCGAATCACGGGCACAGTCCCGAGCCCAAAATTTCTTGTTGCTAAAGGTACGATATGAAATTTCTTGAAGTGGGCGATGAGGCCCGGTTGATGGGTTAGACAACAAGTGGCCCAGGCCATCGCCGAATGGATGGCGTCTTTGGCTTTCTTGTCTTTGGATTCTTTGCCGGATTACGCCTTTCTTATCGCGGCCATCGCCCTACCAGCCGCGCTCTTCCGCGATTGGTGGTTATCCGTGATGGAATCGGCCGTGGCGGTGTTGGTTGTCATGAGAGTTTCAACTGCTAACGCCTTTTGATTATGTTCGTCCTGCTTGGCACGTCGGGTTACTTCCAATAATAATTGGGAACGGGCCTTGTTGAAGCATAGTAATGGACAAACTTGTTGTATCATGGTGCCTAGAGTATCGTATTTACCCTTCGGTAGACCGGAAACTAGTTGGAGAACCATCTTTGTTTCGGAGATAGGCGTCCCCGCATTCGACAATTGATCCGCAACTAGTTTCAATTGTTTACAATACTCGAACATGTTAGCAAACTTTTCAAGACGGGTATTGTTGAAAATTTCCTCCAAATAGACGACACAGGTGTGCTTATTGTGCAGAAAAATTGCCTCCAACCGTATCCACAACTCTCGAGCCGAGGCGCCATTTTTCATTATTGTATGAAGCAAGTCCTTAGAAATTGTGTCATAAACCCATTGTTTGACTATGGCGTCATCAACCTCATTGGGGTGAGGGAAAGAGTCGTCAATATGATCAAATACTTTGTAGGCATATGCATGAATACATAAAAGTTCAACACACGAAGAAAATTGACCATCTTCTTGATCAAGAACCACATAAATGAAGTTCTTGATGTTGGTTACGGCGAATGCCACAAGAAGGATGAGGAGGACGTGAGAGGGGTGGGTATAACGACGAAGGAGGTTGAGGCCGCCGTGAGAGTTGTGGGAGGAATCATTATAGTGGATTAATTTGTGTGAAGGAAGAAAAAATAAAACAAATTATTTCGGGAGGTGCTGCCGGCCGAGAAATTGAGGGGGTAGAAAATAGGGTTTAGATGTTTTAAAGTTTGACTCTTGATACCATGTTGGAGAGTACTAATACAATAAAGATCCTATAACTATCATAATTATACATCACTAATAATTACATGATGAATATTCATTAATAGTTTTGTTCATTCCATCATTTTGGCTTCTTCCACCTTAATACGAAACCAAAATCTTTTCATTTTTTCACTAAGCTTCCATTTTCGCCACTCACAAAAAAACAAACATAAACTCTTATTATCTCTCTGCTTCACCTCTTCGTTTTATCGATCTTCTTCAGGTACATCATTTTCACTATTTCCCGATTTGCCCCTATAGTTTTTGCTTGTGTTTTGTGTGTGTGTGTTTTATTTACCATAAATATTAGTGGATCCGCCGCTTAATTATTCATTTATTATGATAACTTTGGACTGTTACTCCATATTTAATGATAATACTAATTATTAATATAATTTTAAAAGTAGTTCAAAACTTCAAATACAATGTACTGACAGTAATATAGTTCTAAAAATAATTCAAATATAACATACTTCTTATATAAAAGGATTAACTATACATTTTTTAATTAATTAAAAATTAAATGAGCTCCATCAAATATTACAAAGATTAAAATCACAATATACCTATACTATTATCCCAAGTAATACTCTTTGTTTCAAAATAAATTTTAAATATTTATGTAATTGTAAATTATTTTATAAAATTAAAATATATTAATCTTTTTAAAATAAATTAATATTTACTCATTTTTAATATATTTGTCTTACTTTTATTTTTAAACTGTTTTAAAATATTTATAAATTTTCTTAATTTTCTTAATTTTCTTAATTTTAATTTTTTACCTGACATGTTTAAACTATATTTTTTTTAAAATTTCGTGTCAAGTCAAAATCAGATAAATATTAAAAAAGGTGAGCGAGTGATATAGATAGTTTTATTCATTTCATCATTTTGGCTTCTTCGACCTTATATAAAACTAAAAATAACATAAAACTCTTATTAATTCTCTCTGCTTCATCAGCTCTGCTTCCTTTTAATCGATCTTCTTCAGGTATGATATGATTTTTGCTATTTCCGGATTTGCCCCTTTAGTTTTTGCTTGTTTTTACTTTGATTGATTTAGGGTTTGTGTGTATTTTAGGGAATTTAGTTTCCCGATCCTTATCGGAATTGATTGTTTTGATTTTCTTGATACTGGGTTTATGGATCTTATATTCAATTGGGTTTAATTTTGATATGTTTATCTTTTTTTTTTTTTAAATTTTTGATGATAGAATTAATTCAATTGGGTTTAATTATTCACTGTTTTTTTTTTATAACCAGTTGATATGTTATCTGTTTTTTTCTTAATTGTTTTTGTTGATAGACTTAATTCAATTGGGCTTAATTCTGAACTGGGTTTTGATGACTAGTTGATATAATTTTTTTAAAATTTTGTTTATAGACTTAATTCAATTGAGTTTAATTATTTACTGGGTTTTTGATAATTAGTTGATATTTTTTTTAAAAAAAAATGTTGATAGACTTAATTCAATTGGGTTTAATTATTTAATGGGTTTTTGATAATTAGTTTTTTTTTTAAAAAAAAATTGTTGATAGAGTTAATTGAATTGGGTTTAATTCAGAACTGGGTTTTTGATACATAGTTGATATGTTAATTTTTTTCTGTATTTTTATTCAATTGGGTTTAGTTATTCACTGTATTTTTATTCAATTGAGTTTAATTATTTACTGAGGTTTTGATAACTACTTGATATGTTTTTTGTTACTCCCTGTCCCAATTTTTGTGACACAGAGTCAAACAATTTAATTTTGACTGTGAATGCGGGCATGATATCTTTAAATTTGTTCAAATAAATTTTACATATTTGAAAACTACGTAAAAAGTACTATGCAACAACAACATACCAGTGTAATCCCACAAGTGAGGTCTGGGAGGGTAGAGTGTACCCGACCTTACCCCTACATTGGGGGTACGTAAAAAGTACTATAAGTCAGAATAATTGACAATTCAATTATGGTCAAAGAAAAACTTGTTTGGATCTCGAAACCTGGAAGGTGCTACATACATTGGGATGGATGTAGTAATTAAAAACAATTTAATTTTGACTGTGAATGCGGGCATGATATCTTTAAATTTTTTGTTTTAGGACTGAGGCATTGCTGTTGTTGTTGATAGATTTTAGACCTCAATTCATTTTTTTCTCAGTCATTTTAATTGTTTTTGGAAAATTTGGTGGAATTAGGGTTTATTAGGATTCATCTTAATGTGTATTTTTAATCTGATGAGTTTGGCTAATGTCATCTCTTAAGAATGTTATGAAATTTTTATTACGACAACATTGAATAGACATTCTTATTTTAAAAACCCATCGAATTCGATCAGTATTTTCCATAAAAAAATTACTCCCTTTGTCCCAATTTATGTGATACAACTCGGATTTCGAGAAACAAATAAGAAAATCTTTGACAGCGATTTATTCGTGTATTTTAAATTGTTAATTATTGTGACTTGTAATATTTTTTATGTAGTTTCTAATTATGTAAATTATTTTTTAAAAAACTTAAAGATTGTATGTCCGAATTCACGGTCAAAATAAAGAAGTTTGACTCTCGAAATCCGAACTGTATCACTTAAATTGGGACAGAGGGAGTATGAAATTTTGTTGCTACAACGATAACAACTATGCCTTAATCGGATTATAGTAGAGTCGGTTACTGATGAATTTGCACTGTGAATTGGAATCTGCCAGTTGGGGGGAAGGTGAAAATTTTGCCAATGTACTATGCCTTGGTCTGAGGATTTTCAAATACGTAAACGCAGAATTTGGAGTGTTGCATTGCTTTTAGCTCCCTGATTAATTCTGTAAAAAAGTGTTTTTTTTTTATTTAGGTGAGGTTGCAGGAGTTGTGGAGCGAAAATGGCTTCAAGTGCATATGAGGCAGGGACAGTAAGGTCTTCGGAGGGAGTGTCAAGTGGGCAGCAGCAATGCCAAAATAGTGAAGCATTGGCGGAATGGAGGTCATCCGAGCAGGTAGAAAATGGAACTCCATCAACTTCGCCTCCTTACTGGGATTGTGATGACGATGAAGATGGTGGTATGGTGCTTGCAATCTCTATTTTTTTACCAATTCATTCAAATTTGTGTTTGATAATCCAGGATTCATGGACTTTGTGATGTTTGATTAAATAGTATTTTTTAATGACGAATACTTGGTAAACAAGGTTGTTCGTTTCTCTAGGATTTTTCCTTTTTACGTTGAAAGTGAAAATATGTGTAGGAGTTTTATGATGCACGAATGATAATCGATGGGAATTGATTAATCCAGGAAACTCAACTCGAGGAAGGGGAAAAGCTAATTTAGGGGTTATCCGAGAAGAAAGCTAAATTGAGAGATAGAGTTTAGAGAGAGAAAGAATAGA
This sequence comes from Przewalskia tangutica, assembly GCA_029844215.1. Taxonomy (NCBI): domain Eukaryota; kingdom Viridiplantae; phylum Streptophyta; class Magnoliopsida; order Solanales; family Solanaceae; genus Przewalskia; species Przewalskia tangutica. The sequence goes on from CM056719.1 coordinate 3,561,990, forward strand.
CTTGTATTATCTTCAATGAATGAATGAACAATTACGTTGGGAATCTTTTATGATTATACTGAGAAATTGAATCTAACCATATGTACTCTAACTAACAGCAAGTGAAGCTGCAGTTCAACTACTTAACCGACTAGTTATAACTAGTGACTAACTTGCCAGCTTAGACTAACACTCGTACACTATTAAACTTGCATCATTTTATTGTTGATTATGGAGGCTGGACTAACCTGCTCTATTTTTATGTAGAGTTATCTAGTCTGCCCAAAATTCCTTTTTTTTTTTGGCCTGCTAATAAGTGAGGCACTTTACATGCTTCATTTTGGATGAGTGTTCTTTTCACTCCTTACTCCTTGGTATAGGAGGCTGGTATCCCACAGTCTTTTGAGTTTTTCCAGAAAGTGTATTAATCACTTCTTTGTATTTTCCTTGTCCTTGCCTCCTTGGTGTCCTTGTCAAACTCTCCCCCAATTTTATACTATCGTGTTTGCAAGAACAAGAATTGCAAAATTAGTGTAGTTGCCATAAGACCTTTTTCTTTTGGGGTATACCGCTCTATGAGTAGAGCTAATATCATGAGATCCAATCACACTCTGGCTTGAAAGCTGCTTTTTTTAACAGCGATCTGCATTTATTTTGTTGTGTTTCCTTTTCTTCATTTTTCTAGTTCGTATGACTTTTAAGCTGTATGAAAATGCCAATTCTTTTTGATAGTTACAGTCATATGGCTGGCATAAAGGTCTTAGCCATGCCTTGTGCGGGGAGATTGGAGTTGTATTTGTTTCATGTTTCTGGCTGTTTTTCTTAGTTTCCATAAAATAGTAATTGCAGTTAAGTTGTGACTTCTACTTAAAGGATATCATAGTGACTAGCACCTTTCTTTAAAAGTATTAACATAAAATATACCATACTGCCTACTTATCACTTGCCCAGCTACATGGATTTTATGATAAATAGAGATCTAAAAAATTAGAGGATTTAGGTCTGCGATAGATCTAAAGTGCAAAATAATGCGTCTTTTGCCTATTGGGTAAAGACATGATCCTTGAGGTATAATTGAAATTTTTCTTTTTGTATGTAACTTCGTGGCATTCGTATTCCGTTTCACCATTTGGGTTTTTATTCAGTTATCCTCTTTTATTGTTTTTAGGCCCTAAACCTTCTGAGCTATATGGGAAATATACGTGGAAGATTGATAAGTTTTCACAAATTAACAAGAGAGAACTTCGGAGTAATGCATTTGATGTTGGTGGCTACAAATGGTATGATGCTTTTGTGAAGAATTATTTTGTGGAACATACTTACTTGGCTAGCCTCGATTAACCTCGTCTGTAAGTTCATTTTTGTAACTGCATTTAGAATCTCATATAAAAAGTTCTTCCATGTGTACCCTATATGTACCCTTAAGTTATGAGAATAGAGAATAGAGTTTCTTAATATGAAACATTTCCATTTCAAAAAAAAAAGACGTTCTGAGAATAAATTAAGTAGTCAGAAAATGATTTGTGAATTGCTTGGGTGGGTTGACACTTGGTAGCTGATATTACATTTTATATATACTAGAATCACAAAGGGTGTGACCTAGCGGTCAATGGAGGGATGAGAACCATGAGGTCTCAGGTTCAAATCCAGCGGAGACAAAAACTCTAGGTATTATTTTTCCATCTGTCTAAGCCTTGGTAGACAAAGTTACCCGTTACTTGTGCTGGTGGGAGGTAGCAAGTACTCCGTGGAATTAATCGTGGTGCGCACAAGCTGGCCCGGATACCGCGATTATCAAAACACAAAGGCTTACTAGAATCAGAATGGATCTTGTTATTACAATGACTCTAACTCCTACTATCTTTTTCTTTGTTGGCATTGTTGCATTAAGTATTTCTTATTTCCAATGCTATATTAACTTTTGTTACTCTCTCCGTTTCAATGTATGTGAACCTACTTTCTTTTTAGTCCATACCAAAAAGAAAGACCCCTTTCTAATTTTGGAAACAATTTAATTTAAACTCTCCAATTTACCCTTAATGAGAAGCTTTTATAGCCACACAAATATTATAACATGTTCAAAAACCACAACTTTCACAAGTTTTGTAGCCGCACAAATGTTATGGCATGTTTAAGACTACTAGTTACAAAAGTATTTCTTTATTTCTTAAATTCCCTGCCCAGTCAAGTATGTTCAGATAAATTGAAAAGAATGTAGTATCATTTATCAGGCTACATGGAAGTTCTTACTTCCAATGCTACATTAATTTCGGATATCATTTCCACCACTCTTTCTCGCACTGGTGCGTATGCTCTAAATGAACCAATCTTGTTATAATTATACTGACTTTTTGAGATCATCTACAACGTTTCATAAGTATGTCTTGCTGGTTGTTGGTTTGAGCTAATAGTTGAGTGACAATTTCCTTGGAGAGAACCTTTTTCTAAACAATTTTCTTGGAGAGAACCTTGAGATGGTAGACCATTGATGGTTAGAGGAAATGGGACATGTCGAGAAACAGTCAGGATTCTGTTAGATTGGTTGATAGACCTTTGTAGCTCGGATTGACTTAATTATAAACTATAAGAAAAAATTGAAAAATTGAGAATTGACTAGGAAAGTGACTTGTGAATTTCTCGGAGTGATTTTTTTATTAAAGTACAACTTTTTGATAAAGGTGGTATTTGGACAACTTGCGGGCACCTCAACTATTCCCCTGGGTACCTGCTGCTACCTCCCACCAAGGCTTAGGCAAAGGGGGGAGAAATCACCTAACATTTTTTGTCTCTAGAGGGACTTGAACCCTAATTCTCTTTCACTGGTTTATGGACCTTTATGCCACATCCTTGGATACATTTAACTACATCTTATATTTCCAAGAACAACAGCTCATCTTATTTCAAATGTTATGCTAACTACTGTTTTCGTTTTCTATGTATATTAACCTTTCTTTTTTTAATGCTGCATTAACTCTTATTTCAGTTCTTCATTAATTGCTAATATTCTTAATTTTTTTTTATATTAGTAGGATGAAAATAAGTAAAAATGGAAAAGTGATATACTTCCATGGTTTGGTTAGATAAGAAAAAGTTGAAGTACTTGATACCTCTTTATGTCATCTTTCTTCAACCCTTGATAAAATTGAATGAAAATCACTAAATGCTTCTTACAACGTGTTAAGCAACAAGGTAAAGCCTTTTTACATTCCTCTAGAAGTGATGAATGATCAATAGGTCACTGAAGGGAAGTAATGATCAACTCCCGTTCCTGTTCCCTTCCTTCCTCCTTTTCCATTGTTGAACCGAACAAACTTTTAGCTTAGTTAGAGGCAGATGGGTGCACGGCGTAGTAATAATGTTCTTGTTACATTGATGTAGAGGTTGGTGATGGTAATTGTAAATTTTGGAGTTTAGAATATCATGTTTGCCACTCTCAGCGTCGTAGTGGAAGTTCCTTGGGGAAATGCAATAAAAGTAGCGTCTGCTCTATCATCATATGTTCGTTTTCTTTCATTGAGCAGAAATTATCAGTTCATGATTAAGAGTGACTGACATATTTTGCTTCCAACTGTTGCGGCAGGTACATTTTGATATATCCTCAAGGATGTGATGTTTGCAACCATCTCTCGTTGTTTCTTTGTGTGGCTAATCATGACAAGCTCCTTCCAGGTGTGATAATGTTGTGATGGTTCATCACAAATACTCTAGAAAGTGACGTGTTAGCTATGGTTATGACTTATGATGTTTCATTCTCTATTTTGATAAGAACAGGTTGGAAGCATTTTGCTCAATTCACTATAGCTGTGGTGAACAAAGACCCGAAGAAGTCCAAGTATTCAGGTTGGTTTATTGGGTGTGTTCTTTTGCAGTTGTTCTATTGGTTCCATTCGTGCTCACATTAATATACAGTTGCAAATTTCTGCAGATACATTACATCGTTTCTGGAAGAAAGAGCATGATTGGGGGTGGAAAAAATTTATGGAGCTGTCGAAAGTTTTAGATGGTTTTGTCGATGCTGATACCCTCATAATAAAAGCTCAAGTTCAAGTAATCAGGTCTATCACGAGTCCTTCCTATTTGAGGCTTTTTAGATTAATGTTTGTTTCTCTTCTCCATTACATGGACAAAGGGGAGGCTCTTCTAATTTTGGATATTTGTTCTTAGGTTCCATTTAGTGCAGCTCACATTGTTACTCTTAAATTGCATCTTCAGCCAGAAAAAAAGAAAGCCTTCTTCTTTGATTGTAATGTTATTATTAATTCACCCCTCTTGCTTTCATCTATCTTCGTTCAAATGCATATACCTTTTGTTTTACCTTAAGAGGTTTGGCAGATGCGCTATGGAAAATGTCCAAGTGATACCTGATGTATGCTTGTGAATGGGGTGTAACAGGTACAGTTTGAGCTTTTTTGAAATGTTAAGCATAAAAAAAGATCAAATTGGTTGATCTCAAGCATAGATGTGAACACAACAGAAGTATGGCATATGACCTGAGATGGACATACTGACATGAAGTATGAACATCATTGAATTGGGTTCGCAAAATTTCTACTTGTTTAGCTTTACATGGATATTAATTTAAGTAGAAGTTATACTTGCACATTGTTTGTTTGTTACAAATCTTAGTCATGCAATACAACAATCTCTTTTCCCTTGATGCGATTCATCCTTGTGTTTCGTTATCCTTCTAATATTCTACTATTATAATTTGACCTTGCATATCATAGGACATGATTGAAGTGCCCTTGCTGCATACTGTGAAGTTTGAACCAATTAGCAACTTAGACCATTATAGACCAAGGCAACAAGAACTCAAAATCGGAAGGCTCCATTTATTTTACATAAATAATCGATCTAAATTCTAGTTCAGCTTGAAGATGTGTAGCAGTTCTTCTCTGAGTCCTTTCTGAGAATAGAATTACTGTCTTTTATATTATTTCGCAGTGAGTTGCTCCTAAGCAGTGCTGTTCATGCTTGAATGGGTCTCAAAACAGTGATTATTGGATTGTACTGCTATGATCCTTGCGATGCTGAACTGCTACAATCTATGTTCATTTCCTGTAGGGATAAGCCAGAACGTCCCTTCCGTTGCCTTGACCGTCAATATCGAAGGGAGCTTGTTAGGGTATATTTGACTAATGTGGAACAAATTTGTCGCCGTTTCGTGGAAGAGCGACGAGTAAAGCTTGGGAAGTTGATAGAAGATAGAGCGCGGTGGTCAAGGTAGGGGTGTCAATTTTTCTTAATTTTTGGCAATGTTTTAGAGGCTCTTAGCCTGTAGTTCCTATTTTGGTTTGTGCTCTCTGCTGTATCTAGTCTAGCTGGGTTGTTTGTGGCCAATGACTCATGGTTAATGTTTTTGTGTTGAAAAAACTGTGTTCCTTTTTCCTTGAGAGAAATGCTTAAACGTCAGTCTTTCATTGGTCACATTTCTCAGCATTTTCACCTAAACTTAGTGACTACTTGTAATGAAATTTCAGCTTCTATGCTTTTTGGCTGGGCATGGACCAAAATTCTAGGCGCTGCATGTCCGAGGAGGAATCAGATTCAATTTTAAAAGTGGTTGTCAAGAACTTTTTCATAGAAAAGGAGGTTACTTCTACTCTTGTCATGGACTCCTTGTACAGCGGGCTTAAGTCTCTTGAAGGCCAGACGATGGGAAAGAAAGGTAAGGCAAAATATTCGGATGCAGGGGAACAACTGGTTCCTATTGTCCGCTTGGAGAAAAACATGTTTGTATTGGTGGATGATGTCTTGCTATTGCTTGAGAGTGCTGCATTGGAGCCATTGCCTCCAAAGGATGAGAAAGGCCCTCAAAACCGGACAAAGGTGAGTGACAGAATGCCATTGTTGAAATTATAAGCCAAATATATTCTCACGGTTATAGCTAAAATAGGCTCCTTTGTGCTATATAAAGCTCAAAAATAAGGATATTCACAATTAGATACATAGAGATGAAGATGATATATGCGTAACAATTTTTCTTCTAAAACATAAGGATATTAACAGTTGATAAGAATGTTACCCAATAATTCAGTGCAGGTAAAGATGACACTTTTAATGTTCATTCTATCAGTCTGATTATATTAGCCACGCTAGGTAGTTGATTAAGTTTTTCTTATTTCTTGCCTGTTCTTGGTTTTATTTGTTTGTTTGTTTGCTTATTTAATTATTTATTTTCTGTTATAGATCTGACCCTTTTATTTAGGAGTGTGGCAAAAGTCAAAATATGCTTACAATATCATCGTGTGTCCGTGACCTGTTTGGACACATGTTAAGCTGGTGTACTCGGTAGACTTCTGGACTTTTAGTGAAAATAAGCATGCTCCTTTGCCAGTGTTAAATAGGCCTATCAGCTGATATACAACAGCTAGTAAGTCTGTTTTCGGGGCTATGATGTTGTCAGCTGGAATGCTTTTCCGTGTTTAGAAATTTCATACTTGAAAATTTTACGGGTTTGGGCACGTGAAGGATTGAACTGTACATCTAATGGTTATGTACCCTTTTAACAAAGTTTTTGGGTGGGTGGGGGGATATCATAGACATTTGTTCTTGTTCTTTATATGTCTATTTTTTTTTGGGTAATCATATCTTGTGAGCTATTTGTGAACTTTGCGGCCTGTGTCTGCATGCTTGCAATTTATCTTTCTTTTTGGCAGGTAAAATGTATCCATACTGCATAGGCATTTGCTTATTGTACCGTTGCCTTTGTTTCAGGATGGCACTTCTGGAGATGAATTTAACAAAGATTCAATTGAGCGTGATGAGAGGCGTTTAACTGAATTAGGTCGTCGAACCATTGAGATATTTGTCCTTGCACAGATTTTCAGGTAAACTCTTTTAATCAATTATTTGCATATTTTGGCACGTAATTGTGACAGAATGCAAATGGTTGGGAACAGAAGTTTCTCTGACCTTGCTCTATTTAAATGCTTAGAACTTAGAGATTTTCTGGCTTTTTAGTTCACCTGCTTTTGGCTGGATGCCTTTGCATGAGGTCTGACCCCATGTTCATGATCTAGCTTGGAATTACTTTAAGTCTAGATTGGTCTACTTCTTTCTTGATTCCTATTTCTCTAAACTTGAGATGTACTGAGGATTTTTTCTCGGTTCTATTTAGCAATATTAATTCTGAATTTAGTATATTTTGCTACGTCCTTAAATATATCTCATGTACAACCTATGTATAGTTTGACCCCATGGTTGGATAAGGTGCAGTTCCAGCAAATCATATCTTTTCCTTTCGGCATTTAATTTCAGATTTGCTCCCAAACTGATCCAGACCTGGGCAACCAGCCCTCATACAATTATCATGTACATTGACCTAAGGAGGTCCATTCTCAGAACCTAAAGGTTTTGCATGTTTTATACATTTGGTAGGAAATGAAGGAAGCCAACATTTGAAGCTTCATTTCTATATCGGATCGTTTTTCATACAAGCTGGCTATTATGCATGTCTTTAATGAACTCAATGTAATATCTTACTGATTAATTCTTTCTGTGCTGGACAATTAGATATACTAACATAAATAGTTAATCAGCTGCATCAGTAACTGCATTTTCTTCATCGCGAGGCGCTATAGTCTCCCCGTTCCCGCTTCTTAATAGCAGCAGTTTGTTATCCTTGCAGTTGTTATTGGTTAACAATGACCTTTTCATTTATCTTCTGTAGTAAAATAGAGGTTGCATATCAGGAGGCTGTTGCTTTAAAAAGGCAAGAAGAGCTCATCCGTGAAGAGGAAGCTGCTGGGCTGGCTGAAACTGAGCAGAAAGCTAAACGAGCATCTGGAAAGGAAAAAAAGTCCAAGAAAAAGCAGGTATTGTGCTTCATACGATCTATGTGCAAATTTTGATTGAAGAGCTATGATATCGTTGTAATAGTTGCCAACAATTTATTCTCATGGACCAATAATCACTTCGTCGGTCTGTCCAACAGTGGAGGTCTGGGGTTGTTAAGTGGCATCTCCTAGTTGAACAGTGGAGTGGAACCCTTGGCACTGAGAGTTTACTTTCTGTTTTTTAAGCCATCCATCTGTTAGTGATTGGGGGGGGGGGGGGGGGGGGGGATTAGCTCTGTAGGAGTAGTTTGGTTTAGAAACAAGTTATGCAGGGATTAGTAATGGGAGATTATTTTTTATCGGGCGTTTGGTTCTTTGATATAACAATGGGATATATAGGTTAAAATTTAAAATATGGGTTTATTTTTCAAACTTGATAAAATTGAAAGTGTGTTGAACTGTTGATGGGTTTGATGAAAAGATAAAAGGTAGTTTGTCTTTTGGCGTCTAATCCATGTATTGCTATTCCATGTAATATTTGGTATAAAATAGTACACCAATTGGTATATTAAATTATACCAGGATTAGCTGTGCAAGATTGAAATTACAAACCAAACACTGGATAAAGCAATACTAAATTTTATACCATGCTGAGATAGACTTAAATGTTGTATCCTTTCTGATTTGTTACATGTAAGCACACAATTTGTCAGTTTCCTTTTTAATGTTCAGAGAGCAAAATATTTCTGTTTTTTCGCCTAACAAAGAAAGAGAGTAGTTCAGGATAATATTATCCATGAAGTAGGGTCTTTGCTTTGAGGATAGATATATTCATCATGCTTGCTTTGTAAGCACACAATTTGTCAGTTTCCTTTTTAATGTTCAGAGAGCAAAATATTTCTGTTTTTTCGCCTAACAAAGAAGAGAGTAGTTCAGGATAATGTTATCCATGAAGTAGGGTCTTTGCTTTGAGGATAGATATATTCATCATGCTTGCTTTGTATGTCAGGCTAAACAGAAGCGGAATAATAACAAAATAAAGGATAAGGGTATTGATGAAAAATCTGCTGCGATGGAGCTATATAAGATTGATCAGGATGGACCTATTTGTGATGGAAACGGGTACATGAACGAGGAGCCAGAACCAGTGATTGGAAAACCAGATGTACTGGGAGCAGTATCGGATGTTTCTGATTCAATAGATTGTGTCCCCGAGGTAATTAATCCCGACTCTGATGACAGAGATACAAGTCCTGTCAATTGGGATACTGACAGCTCGGAAGTTCATCCGTCCACGGAAACTAGCTGCAGTGGGTTAAGTGACCTTTCAGCAGTGCAAAATGGGTTAGCAGGAAGGAGAAGTCCTTCTGTAATGGATGATAGTTCATCGACATGTTCTACAGACTCAATTCCTTCAGTGGTTTCGAATGGGCCTTGGATGTCTTCGAAACATAAAAAGCAGAAATCACCCAGCAGGTTACCTTCTTTTTCTTTTTCTTGTGGGGGGGGGGGGGGGGGAGGGTTGTAAATATATTTTAAATTTTTTTGTTATTTAAAATCGTGATGCTACTACTTTTCAGAGGGAAAAATCAAAGAAACAAATCAAGTTGTAAAGCAGCAGATTGGGATAGTGAAACACTAAGTCAGCCAATGGATGCTGTTTCGGATGTAGGGCAGCTAAGTGATATACGTTGCAGGGTGCATGGATCTGAGTCTCAGTCTACTGTGCTTTTGTCGAGTGAGCAGCGAGACGTGAAGAAGGTTGTTATCTTCCCCGTACCCGTTCATTTTTTTTCTAAAGAACAGGCGGATCATTATAATATACCTTTACCTAGGAGATAGCACCCACTGTTGATGAATGTTTTTTTGGTTCTTTTCTCTCCCTCACTTATCTCTCATTACTTCACATTGCCATTATATCCTTTAATGCCTCTCCTGCCGTCATGTTTATTACATGGTTAACTAAAAAAGAAATGCAATAAAAGAAAAATATCTTGGAAAATGAGTTTCATGATCTTACTATTCATGTAAGGATACTATTCTCAAAATGCTGGTAAACTGCCTCTATTTGTTAAGATGCATATACCTTTCCGATTATGAGTTTATTGGAAATTTCTTTTCTGTAGATGCTACGTTTCTGTTGGTCTTCCAGTAGGTACCAATTTCATGCTGCTTTCTTACTCTGAGCAGGAAGTTGTAGCTTCGCCGCAGAGGAAGCCGAGGAAGGCTGAGACAGAGAGATCTTCCAAGGAGAAGCCAAGTGTCCAGTCTTCTCCCAGAAGCCCTCCAAAGGATGCATCCTCTACTGTTCAGCAAAAGTCACAGACGAAGGTTCGAGTCACAAGTGATCCTATTTTGGTCAAAAGATCGTCTTCAGATGGTACCAAGCTTGCTGATAAACTAGCTCCGGTGTCTAAATCATCTGAATCTTCTGTCATGTTGAAGGCTGAAACTCCTAAATCTGTAGAGGCAAGGGTCAAGGATAAGCCGGTGCAGGCCATTTGTGTTACGGCTGGGATGGCCCCGTCTCAAAAAGTAACCATGTCTGCTACAACAGAAAGTTTCAAATGGCAACAAGTGCCTGCCATGTCCAGACCTTTGTGTGATCCTTTAGTTCCTGGATCTAGGCCTGCTGCCCCTGTTGTTTCCATGGTTCAGACAATGCCATCACTGGCTCGTTCAGTGAGTGCAGCTGGCCGATTGGGTCCTGACCCTTCACTAGCAACACACAGTTATCATACTCAGTCCTACCGGAACGCAATTATGGGTACTGTTTCTGGAACTCCACCTAGTTTTGGTCAACCTCATTCTCCAATTTCAGCAGTTAGTTCATCATACTCTCAACAGCCTCCTGTTTCTGGAAGTTCGGCTACTTTTGGTCAATCTCATTCTCCAATTTCAGCGGTTAACTCATCACATTCATACTCTCAACAACCTCCAGTGGTTTCTGCGGCGTTATTTTTACCGCAGGGCTTGGAAAGAACAGAACCTAGTTCTGTCAGACCAAGCTTTTCGTATGGAATGGTGAATAATGGCAGCTTGCAGAATGGACTGCAATGGGACAACAGCAGGAGTATGCCGCAAGATCATCCTTCTGCATCAAATGGAATTAGGAACTTTGATATGTTCAAAGCTGTAAACAGCAGAACACATGATCACCTTCCTGATTCTCTGGCATGCACGTCTGGACGCGGGTCCCAGAGTATATCAGCTGCTGATGAATTTCCTCATCTTGATATTATTAACGACTTACTGAATGACGATCATGGAATTGGAAGGACTTCTATACCCAACTCAGGCTTTCAAAGTTATAGCACTGGGTTGCAGCATCTCAATCATGGGTTTGCTTTCCCAGGCGATATCGGCACGCCAGTTGATCTAGGTCCCTCATCGAGCTCTTGTAGGTTTGAACGATCACGAAGTTATCATGACGTGTTCCAGCATAACTATCCCGGAGGCCTTTATGATAGTGCTAGTGATATGATTATGCAGCCCGATCCACGACTTATTAACGGGCATCATATTGATGGGTTAGTTCCTAACCAGTGGCAAATGATGGGTTCGGATCCGTTATTTCTTGGAGTGAGGAATGGGGCCATTGATGGTAGTCATCCGTATCCTGTCCCCGACTACTCGAACTTGGCGTGTGGTGTAAACGGGTATGGAGTATTTAGGTCTTCAAATGGCCTTTGAGAGCTTCTAAGGTGGAGCCTAGCCTCCCCGTCTTCCTTTGTAATAATGCATTTGAGAAGAGTCTTTTGGTCTTTAAAAGAAACATTTTGTATAGGGTGATTCTGCTTCTTTGTTTCAAATTTTAACTTTAAAAAAACATGGCTTTGCTATTGCTCCAGATTGGTATTTGACATTATAAAAGTTTGGCCTTTTCTTATTCCTCAAGTTTGATGTATGCTATTAATCCTTAGGCTGTTGTAACCAATATGCTACAATAAAATTATATCACACAGCATTGCTTCAAGAGCTTAATTTGGTTCAGTGGTGTAAAGATGCAACACATGATGTGTAAGTTAGATGCACGTTGTGGATTTGAACCCTGTCGTGGACAAAACCTGTTTTTGAGTTGGGAGGAAGGTAGCAATAAGATAAACTTCATTTCTACTTTTATCACTAAATGGTATAATTTCAAATCCCATTATTTGCACTTGAGATCATTATCATAAATTTCGAATCCATTAAGTTCAAATCTTGTATCCACCTCTACTTGACGAGCCACCAATTAGCTGTTTCGACTATACACAATCAAGAGGTGTTAAGGGATATATCTCCATTTTAAACCAGATGTCTCACGCGAGTTGAGTGTTGATAATGAAGAAACCTCTAAAAGAGCCTATTATGTCGGCTTGGCCTTCATACAAGTGGAGAGATAAAAAAATGTCTATATCCGTTCTTGATTCAAGACACTTTTATTAAAGTGTTCGAATAGATAATGTTACTTTCTCTCGAACCATAATACTAATATATTTGATTAGATCATAAAATCTTTTATTTATCTTTAGATTTCTTTAATGTTTAGTTCAACACACGTATATCATTATAGCCTAAAAGAAGAAGAAAAAAGGAACTAACAACTATAACGAGCCTTGTGTTGCATGCGTTGATTTAGTTGGACAAGACTTTGTATGGAACATAATAATTAAATTAATATACATGAGTAGTAGTACTTATTTTCACAATCTATTTTATGTTGCCAGCTAATGTAGCTAAGAAAATTGAGAACTCATTTCATATACAAATCATGAATTGATCAAAATTCAACATTCACAATTAAAAGTTAAAAGAATAAAGTAATTCACAACCTTAGCAAATTTTTCTGTCTCTGATCTATTTACATTAATTACTTGGATTTACGATAAAAGCTAACTCATCTCCAAAAGCTAATTTGTAGGGTGGAATTGTTCAAGTTCATATAAGGAGTCAATATTCCCATTTCATATCGTGAGACTTTTAACAAAGTGAAACAACAGAAAAGCAGTAATTTGACTCTTCGTTTGATTCTATGATCGGACACGAGCCGTCGCGACACTGGCCGGAGATGTTGGTGCAGGGAGAAGCACGTTAAGGTGGAACAGGACCTCTAGGCAATGGTGTTAAAATGGTATTTTCTTGTTTCAACCATTTTCCCATATCCAAGGGCCTTGATGCTTTTGCTAATAATAAAACATTTGGAGTAAGAGCAAATGGAGAATATAAGTAAGAATGTAACAAATCTTTTAAGAAGACCATGATACTTTTATGTAATAATAGTGTGAAAAAACATTTTTTGAACTTTGGTTTTTGGTGAGGAAGAGAGTTTTGAAGGCAGGAGAAAGTTAATTATAGGCAAAAGGGGAATTGAATGTCCAAAGACTAGATTTCTTTGAAGTTTACGTTTAAACATTGTCAGTATATATAATATTTTTACACCATTAGATCATCCAAAGAATATCTACATGTAAATTTCTTTAAAACATGAGATTTGCGATCTTTAAAACAAAATATGTTGCATGTTATAACAAATAAAAATGACATAATAATGTAAGAATTATTTACATATATGTGTTTTTATTCAAGTTTGACTTGGAAAAATGTGTGTTTTCGATGTTGACTTTGTCCAAATATATACAGGGTAAGAACTAGCAATGTTGAATTGAGAAATTTTGACATTCATCCGAAGTCCTAGATCAGTTGGTCTTGAAGGCAGAGGGTATCCTCATTGGGTGGTGTGGAAGAACTTGGTCACAAGTTCGAAACCCCAGGGTAACGCCTGACCTGCCTTCACCTCTTGGGGGGAGCCTGTCACACATGGTTTGCCAAGTGTGGTTTAACTGGCTGACGTGGTTTGCAGGCTATTACGTCAGTCCGAGGTGGTACTCGCCGAGGCATTCCTGGGTTAGGTTGATTTTCACCTAACCCTTCTCTCATCATATTATTGTTCTGGACACCGTCCATCTCAACTAAACTCACAACCGTCCGTTGACCGACCGACCGGTTGACCTTGGTAGTTTAAACCGCCCGGCCGACGGTAGTAGAGCATACGGGTTGGGGTTGGGTTGGCTCAACCCAACCCGCACGCGGTTTAAAAACGGTAGGCCGGACCAGTTAGGCCGTGAACTAAAAACCTGCTCATACGGTTAACCGGACCGGACCTAATTGAATAAAAAAATTAAAAGGGAGGAGCGGTGGTCAAGCGGTCATTTTGACTGGTCGATATATATATATTTTTTTTTTGTTTTTTTGTTTTGTTTTATTATTTATTTTAATTCCATTTTTACCCTTTAAAAAATCTATAAATTCTCTACATTTTCTTCATTTTTATCACACAACATTTCTCTCAATTCTCTTATTCTCAATTTCTCATACTCTCTTAATCATCTTTATTATCAATTTTCAAGTTATTAATATTATTAGTTTTCAAATTCAAATTTCAAAGTAGCAAGACGCAGACTTGAGCTTGAGTTTCTATTGAATTACGAATCCGAAGTTTGGTACACTCGTTTCATTCTCTAATTATTTTATTAAATTGTCATATTTATTTGTTGATTATTTAAATATTTTATAATGTCTTTACTAAGGGAATTGCGTCGGATCATGTAGTAAATCTAGTTCAAGGGTAAAAATCAGGTTCTTCATCATCTAATCAAAATATAGATTATGATCAAATGCAAGAAGATTTTGGAATAGAAGATAATGAATGTGATAACGTTCAATTAGATAATATTGTTGAACTTGAAGAACAAGAACAAGAACCTCCTACACTCTTAGTGTTCCTTCTACATCAATGTTAGTGCGCTAGTGGTAGTCGTGTCGTAGACCTCCTTTACCGAACCGGTGCAAGAAAAAAGGAGTAAAGTGTGGCTCTTTTATGATATAGTTGTAGTACCGATAGAGTTAAATGTAATATTTGTGGGAGAACTTATAAACATAAGGCGGGGGTGGTGGCGGGGGCGGGCACTATAGGTAGACATATAAAACACGATCATACGGCACAATGGGATCTGTCTCGATTTAGAACCCGTCAACAACAACTTAATCTATTAACCGGGGTTGGCTAAGTACGATCCAAAAAGATCGCATTGAATTAGCAAAAATGATTGTCGGAGGTTGTTTGCCTTTTCTTTTGCTTCTTCTTCATATTTAATTACATATATTCAAAGAGTATATAATCCTTTTTTAAAGGCGTTCCTCGTAGTACTACTAGAGCCGATATTTTTAGACTTCATAATGATTATGTTATTTTCTTGCAATATTTGTTTGCTAACCTTCCATGCCATGTTAGTTTTACTTGGACATTGGACATCGTTGAACAGTTATGATTATTTAACAATTACTTGTCATTGGATTGATGAAAATTTTAAAATGGAAAAAGCGTATTATTGCTTTTGCGTATGACGAGGATCAAAGCCATCTTGGAAAATATATAAGCGAAACTATTTGTTTTATGCCCAAAATATAATCTTTATAATAAAATACTTTGTGTATCATTTGATAATGCATCTAATAATACCTTTGTAGATCTTTTAAAAGCGGAAGTACAACCACCACTTCCCGATATATTTCATGTTCGTTGTGCTTATCATATTTATAATTTAATTGTTAAAAGTGGTCTTGATTTATTTTCACCAAATAAAACTTGTCAAAAGAGTCATTGGAGTTATTCAAGGTAATAATAGGAAAAATAGAATTATAGAATTTAAAGAAAAATGTAAACAATTTAATTTGAGACCTAAATTCATGCGGTAAGAGATTATTACACGGTGGAATTATACTTATTTATTTTTAAAAGAATGTTATAAGTAAAAAGACCCCATAACACATGTTGCAAATGCGCATTGTAAGAACGTAATGTATATGTTAACCGCGAACATTGGAAATCAATTGGTGAACTTTTAAAATTTTTACGTAAATTTTACAATCGCATTGAATTTTCGTGATCTTATTACCCAACAGTTTGTAATGCTTTAGCTCATATATTGAAATTTCCTATTTACTTTATGGTTTAAAATCAAATGTGAAATATCTGAGATGCGATTCTGATTATGTTTGAAAAGTTTAAAAATATTTTTTCCTATTCACGATGTTTATTGTATTAGTGCGATCTTATATCCTTCTATTAAAAAGGTAGATTGTCATAATCTAATATTTAGTTTATATACTTATATGGAAATAGGTGGAACAGAAACTCCATCTTCATTTGATTGCATAAATAAATTTGATACTAATTTAACAACATTATATGAATATTATGCTACATTACATGATAACACCAACTTTGCTACTAATATTCCTTCTAGTTCGTTACGTGTCTACACTGCAGGATTCAATGATGATGGCGATGAAGAAGAATCTTTAGACATATGGAGCACTTTTACAACACAACCAACCATGCCGATCTTGCGATGAGATGCAATTTTATTTGCAAAAGCCATGAGCAAGAAAATTTTTGACCCTTTACAATGGTGGCAGGATAACAAAAGGCAATTCCCGGTACTTGCAGCGATGGCCCGGGATGTTCTTAATGTGTCGATCTCAACAGTGGCTTCTGAAAGTGCATTTAGCCAAGCACGAGATCAAATAGGAGACCTGCGTCACTCGTTGGGTGGAAGCACATTAGAAGTGTTAGTGCTTAGCGGATTGGATCGGATCGTAGAGAAGAAATCAAGGATGTGGAGACGTTAATTCTCGTAAGATGAAGAAATAGGCAATATTTTGGAAGGCGGGAGCGAAGGCGGGATCGAATTAATACTCCAGATTTAGAGGCTATGGAGCATAACCAATTCAATCAACCTATAGATTACGAAGAACTTGCAAAAAGGATGCATAATATGTAAATAAAATTATTATACTTCATTATGTACTCTTATTAACGTTATGAAAGTTCAAAAGTTTACATCTTATCATTAATTTTAATTTTACTATCTATTTAGTTGTTAATCATATTACTTATAAGTTATATGACTTATATCTACTAATCTAAAATTATAATTACAAATTTACAATATAAACTATAAAGTTATAAACTATAAAGTATAAAGTTATAATCTATAATAAAGTATAAAGTTATAAACTATAAAATAAAAAGTTAACTTTAAAGTTTCAATTTTAATATATACAACTAAATTATATATTATATTATTATATTACATATTTAAATTGAATTTAGTTTATATTATAGAAAATAAATACTAGAATTTAAAAAAGATTAAAAAAAAAAAAAAAAAAGAAACCGGACCGGTTGGACTGTTCGACCGAACATACAGGCCAACACAGGTCGATAACGAACGGACCGGTTGGTCGGTAGTCCGATGGCGGAACCGTGCGGTCGAGCCGAACTTAAACCTGATGAGGCTAGTCGGTCGATCAGCCCGTTAGCCGGGTATAATCTCAACTAAGGCTGCAATCCGCTGGTTCTTTCTGTTCAGTTTACAGGTTTTCTCAATCTTTCGTCAAAAAAAAAGAAGAAATTTTGACATTCCAAAAAAACACGGATTCTTGGGCACCAAATAGCATTTATTAAGAAAAATAATGTTTCCTACTATCTTTTTTGTACATTATATACATGTGATGATGTAACTTGTTTAAGTCGTATACTTTGACGTGGAAAATGGAAAGTACGTACTAGGTCTTGTTAAAGACTGAATTGATATGAAGACTAAGAATACAGAAGAAAATATAAAAATATAATTTAGTTAAACTTTAAACAAGTTACATGTCTAATCCAAAGGAAGCCACCACCATGGGATCCATTCATCTTTATTATATATAGAACGATGAACGAAATTTCTTCACTTTATATCAAAGGGATCGAGTCCGAGTTTTAGTAATGGAGAAATACTTAGTAGCAAACATTTTTTTTCTTTAATAATCCTACGTGACATGAATCTGAATAATTAAGCCAATTAATTCTGGATAATTGAATGTACCAATTCTTGAATGTCTGTTATGATAGAATATATATATATATATATATTCATGTGGTAGTTTTTCAGATTTTACACATGAAATACAAGTTTCTTATGTTTCTCCAAGTAAAGCTCTTCACATCTCAAGAAATTATTGTGTCGACTTGGTGTTTCAATAAATAAAGACAAAATAAAATGTACATCATAAATTAAGGCATTTACTGACTGTTCTACTTTCATTATAGTATCCGAGTAAATATTGTTACTTCCTCTCGAACCATAAGTCAATAATACTATTACAGTTGATTAGATCATTGGATCTTTTATTTCTACACACATCTTATGGTAGATACCCTAAAATAAAAAAATAAACAACGACTACCTTGTGTTGCATGCGTTGATTTAGTTGGACATAGATTTTGTATGGAACATAAATTAATACACACGAGTAGTAGTATTTAATCACACAATCTTTTCCATGTTGCCTGGTAATATAGCTAGGAAAACTCATTTCAGATATAAATCAGGAATTAATGGAAATTCACCATTCACAACCTTAAATAAAATTTTCTCTATATCTATTTACATCAATTACTTGGATTTACAATCAAAGTAATATATGCGCATACTATACAGTATCAAAAGAAAATGAAACAAACCAAAAATTAAAAAAAATAGTGATACAATAGCAAAGAATCTAATTAAATCATGTAATGGTGGACTAATACTATATACAAAATGAGTTCGATTGTTAGGAATGCTACTTGGACTTTCTGTTCCATGAGATTATCGATTCACGGACATGATCCATCGGGGTCATGGCCGGGGATGTTGGTGCAAGGAGAAGCACCGGAAGGTGTAACAGGACCTCTAGGCAATGATGTTAAAAGTGTGTTTTCTTGTTTCAACCATTTTCCCATATCCAATGGCCTTGATGCTTTTGCTAATAATGAAGTATTTGGAGTAGAGAAAATGGAAAATATAAGTAAGAATGTAACAAATCTTTTAAGAAGAACCATGATATTTTATGTAATTTAGTGTGAAAAGTTGAAAATACCTTTTTTGGACTTTGGTTTTTGGTGAGGAAGAGAGTTTTGAAAGTATAGGAGAAAGTTTATAGAGGTTGTTGAGAGATTGTAAGGGGAATTGAATGAAAATACAAAGTAGGTTGATATATTTATAGGCGTATATGGGTATAGTTTAATTAGTGTGTTCAAAGATTATGAATTTCTTTGAAGTTTACGTTTTATACATTGTCAGTATAAATAATTTATTTATACCATCAAATCATATCTACATATAAGTTTTTAAAATTATGAGATTTAAAATCTTGAAAATAAGAATGTTTTTTTTTTGTTGACGAAGGAACCATGGCCATTTACTCTTTCGAGTCAAGTAAGCAGAAACTCTACGACGCGATAAGCATCGCAACCACGTCGTGATTAACCACACTTAACAATGCATGTGTGCGCCAAAGAAGGTTTATGCGGAGATCGAACTCGTGGCCTTCTGATTCGTATTCTCTTCTTCTGTGGCGTGTCATTCTCTTGCGGGTATTGAAAATAAGAATGTTGTATGCTATAAAAAGGTAAAAGTGACATGATATATATGTTAAAAATTATTTATATTAACGATGTATATCAGGTAAATTCGATCATTTCTTTATGTGTTTTTATTTAAGTTTGACTTGGAAAAATGTGTTTTTATAGGCGTATATGGGTAAGAACTATAAATGTTGACTTGAGATTGTTTTAACATCAAATTTGACATTCCAAAAAAGACACGGATTCTTGGGCACCAAACATCATCTCTTAATTATGGAGGTTTGACAAAAACATTAAAAAATAATGTTTCCTAATTCCTATTGACTTTTGTACATAAGTACTTGTAACTTGTTTAAATCGTTTACTTTGACGTGGAAAATGAAAAATACTAAGTCTTGTTAAGACTGAATTGATATGAAGAATTGAAGACCAAGAATAGAGAAAATATAAAAGAGATACTTTAGATTAAACAAGTTATCTTCACGATTGGTTGTCATGACATGTCAAATTCAAAAGAATTCAAGTTGTGTAGTGGGATGGATGAGATATGTCTACTCTTAAATAAAAGTTTTATGTTCGAGTTTTGAGGGTGGAATTAAAAAAAATCATGATAGGGAATGTTTATTCCTTTTTATGACCCCACACAATGCAAATCTAAATTGGTCGGGCCAATAGTTATCAGATAATAAATGGACTAGTATTACACAAAAAACAAAAAACAAAGAACTTAAGACTCATGACTCATGAGTGAGGATTTAATGGATCATATGCGGCACCAATGTGAATTGATTGAACCAATATGAGTCGTATAATCGGAAGTATTACACCCCTTCCCCCCAAAAAAAGAGGAGAAAGTAAAGGAAGCCACCACTCATGCTTGAGGAGTTAATGAACTTATTAATCAATGCCATACGTAAGTAAAGAAACTTTTAAGATTATTTAAAATTAGAAGTATATAGGTAATCCTTCACAAAAAGTGAAATTTATAATTTTATAATTAATATATATTATCCGTTAGTTAAGCTCTTTCAAATTTTGGTTATTTGTTTCTCCTTTTCTTTTAAAGGAACGGGTCAGAGTTAGTACTACGTACGTTCTTCCTTAGTCTCCTTGTGAAAAATAAAATGTTAGCACACAATACTTGCACTGCATGCGTCAATGACGGTGGATGACTAAGGGCTATTTGGATTGACGATGGGCAGAAGTAATTTTATCAGAAGTAATTTTGTCAGAAGTGATTTATGTTTGGATGCAACAATGTAAAAGTGATTGTTATCAATGATATTTGGATAGTTTTGATCAAAATTACTTTTGAATGTAGAATTACCAAAATGCACATTTAGTCAATACATATAAATAAAAATTATTAATAAATGAAAGTATGTAAATAAAAATTACAAATAGATAGTAGAATTTAAAGTGTAATATAGTACTTAAATATTAGTAAACTATTATTACAATACTAAATTTGCATGTACTCTATAATTTGATTGCAGACTAAGTTTCGAACGTGATCCATCTCTGATGAAGAAGCTATATTAAAAATCTGTGATTGATCCAAGTTAGATGATGTATGATAATCATCATTGTGAATGATTGTGCTTTCATCTTCATAAAGATTAAAATCAATATCCATTTTTGCATTCCTTCTGATAAAGTTGTGAATAGTCATTGTTGCGACGACTATTTGAACGTGTGTTTCAAAATTGAACCTGGGCATGCGACGTAAAATTGCAAATCTGTTCTTCCATACCCCAAAAGTTCTTTCTATTGTGGACCTTAAACTTGAGTGGTAATAATTGAATACTTCATTATGATTTGCATACCCGTTACAACGCCTAAAATCAGGAAGGTGATAGCGTTCACATCTGTAGGGATCAATGTACCAATTGGTGTTAGATAACCAGAATCTACCAAATAATACTTACCTGAAGGAGGGTGTGGAAATTAAGGTTCGCATTTGTGAGAGCCTGCTAAAAAACACGAGCATCATGGGCAGTACCTTCCCAACCAGCTAATACAAAAGTGAAACACATATTTCAATCACATACAACCATTATATTTTGTGTTGGATATCCCTTCTTCCAATAAACCTAGGTTGCTCGCTGACACTAACTACAGATGAAACATGTGAAAAACAACTGGATTCGAGGCGCCGCGACGCTTAATTTCCAGTAACTACTGGAACGTAGGCGCCGCGGCCCTTCGGGAAGGAGCCGCGACGCCTAAGTTCCAGTGATTTTTCACGCCGCAGGCACCGCGACCCTTGGAAGGAGGCGCCGCGACGCTTAATTTCCAGTAGCTACTGAAGCCTAGGCGCCGCGACACCGAAGTTTCAGTGATTTTTCACGCCGAAGGAGCCGCATCGCTCTTCAGGCAATTCTTCAAAAATAATAATTTTTTTTGATACTTCAACTTGGGTATATTTATTTCTTGTTTGTTCAAAATATAATGTATTATAGTAGTAATATTCAGAGTATTTGAAAGAAGACAATAGAAAAAAGGAGAAGGATAATCCTCATATAATCGGACAACGTTAGGATGTTTGAGGAGTTTAAAGTTTCAATCTGCAATTACACATGAACAAATGTCAACTTTAGTAGTATATTTGATTTTTTTAATTAAAACAGAACATGAGTAGTATATTTGATTTTTTAGTAATTATTTCTACATATTTAAAGAGGGTAATGAAAGTTGTATATTTGGATTTTTTTAGTAATTATTTCTAGATATTTAAAGGGGGTAATGAAAGTTGTATATTTGAATTTTTTTAGTAATTATTTCTAGATATTTGAAGAGGGTAATGAAGGTGGATAGAGTTGTTGATGAAAATTAAAGAGGAGTAATAAAGAAAATGGTAAAATTCAAATTGAAATAAATGGTAGAAGTGCTTCTCCCAGAAGCACTTCTGACAGAAACTACAAATTTTAGCTTCTGCCAGAAGTGCTTATGGAGACCATAAGCACTTCTGAAAAGCCAAATCAAACATGTCAATTTTGCCATTTTCACGAAAGTGGGTACCCAGAAGTCAATCTAAACAGGGACTAAGATCAATATGATGAATGAAAATATAGTTTTCACGATAGGAATACTATCAGGGCAGTTCCTATGCTTTTAAGGGCCCGATGCGAAAAATAAAAAGAGGCCCCTTTTTATTCACATGAAAATTAAAATTAACTAATTAATCAATATTAAAAAAATTTATTGATCATAACATCAAATAAATGTATAGTAAACACTAAATTCGATTCAATATTTTCAATTTAAGTACAACAAATTATAATGCTACAAAAGAGATACCTTAATGTCATTACATGAAAGATTTATAAGAAAAACTATCATTACATTAGGCATAGAAAATTGATATCCTTGCATTTTTATCTGCAAAGTCATCAAGCAATCTTTCATAATCAATAATTGTTTGGACAAATCTATCTAATGCCCCTCTTTTAGACTTGATGAACTCTTCTCCGTGTTTTTTTTACGTTTTTCATGTCCAGACGGATATTTTCGGGTAACAAAAAGACAAACCAAATTTAATGTAATCATGTAAAATACAAGTCATCCATTACATACATTACCAATAAAAGTAATGTAAAATCTAAAGCTAAATACAAAATTTAATGTAATATTGAGAACCCTAAATTAAATATAATATTGAGATTTGAGAAATTTAAAACTCTAAGCAAAATGGAATAAACATTGATGCAATCAATCCATGTTAATGGTGAATTAGAGAAATAATTCTCAAAACAATAACTTACCAAAAAGATCTTTACTTGAAAGTTGAGATTTCTACAATAATTAATGGGAAAACTTTTTTTTGGATTGTATTTGTGGTGTTTCTGCTCATTGAATTCGAACACGCGACCTCTCACTAGGAAATAACTTTTGGAAGGAGCCCTCAACCGCTAAGCTACAGATCTCACTGATAAAATTAGATACATTTTTAATACATATCTTAATATTGAAAACATATAAAAGAAAAATAAAAATTCTGGGGCGGAGGTCCCGCCGATCGGGGCCCCTGTGCGGAGGCGCCACCTTGACCGCCCCAGGGACGACCCTGAATACTATGTAGAAATGGAAATTAAAATCAAAATATTGAAGTATATGTCATAAATGCTGGTCCAATATTTAAAAGTCAAGCACTATAAGTGGGGAAACCTTAGCAATACTAACGAGTTACACGAGTGGTATTGATTTATAATAACTTGATTGTTCGATCATTACTCTTTTTCGTTATTATTTTTTTAGTTAAAAACGAACTAGAGTAAACTTGTCATAATTTCATATATAAAGCTTACAATGAATTATATATATTCCTTTTCGATTTTTTTCTATCCATGGATGCACACACTTCCCTGTACAAATAATTTGCATGCTAAAGTAGAATATTTAAGTATATACACTTCTTGGGAGCAAAAGGCGAAATCCTCGCCACAGACTTCACCCTCCGACCGACATGGGACGTGGAGAGGTAAATCACAGATTTCACGGCCCACTAGGTGGGAGGACAATGCCAGGCCACAAGTCGTCATCCTCACAGAAGAAATGAACTCCCACGTACTCCATCATGGCGCTGCGCTGCGCCTCGGCCTTTGGCAATCTGCACCCCCACCTCTGAAATACACCATGCGGGTTAAGTATATACACTTCTTAAGTTCAATTTATACCCCTTATACAAAAAAATAAGAATATAATGAAAACCATCAATTGAAGAATTTCTAATGTTCACACTAGAAACAAGAAAATACCAGGAAATAACATTCAGAGAATTAATGAAAGTATAAAAGTAATTAAATATTATGATAGCACCACATGCGTCACGTACTTATATATGTGCAACTGTACCTAACAAGTACTAAATTTTAATAATGTACGTGCACTACAAGAAAATTAAAGTAAATCGTAAAACACATATTGTATTAGCATGTGTATTTCATTGTATACATATACTTTAGATTAATGAGATTTCAATAGATCCATGATTTAAATTTGATCGATTCCACTTTTTAATGCTCTTAGAGTTAGACTCATATGTAAAGAATTGATCTTGGGTCTAACTCAACCTTAAATTTTTGGGGTTGAGTTAGGCCCAAGATCCATCCTATACATTGTTTGAAATATTTATTAAACGTGAAATAAAGTTAATCCTATTTAATTATGACTCGAATAATTGGAGCCCCACACGTGGGAAACCTTATTTTCACACACGTGCACACGTAATGTCAATGATCATATTTCCTCAATGGAAGAGATATTGGTACAAATATGAATTGTTTGAGACGTAAGATAATAGACGGTTATTGGCCAAATGCCGTTGATTTCACGTTGGTAAATGAAGGAAGAAGTGTACAATGTGTTTAAAGATGCATGAATCGCCGCGGTGCCTCCCTGCAGGGCCGCGACGCCTCCCTGTAGGGCCGCGGCGCTGGTAGTCCAGAGGCTGCGACGGGAGACGAAAATACATGACTCTTGAGCTGGTTTTGAGGCATTAAACCTCCATTACATCCCAAATGAATTCAGCCATTATTTGACTGAATTAACACTCCATAATCAAGGCCATTACATGGTCATTCAAGGCCATTACATGGACAATTGGAAAGTCATCTTCTCAACACTATAAAATGAGGCCGTTGGCTCATTTGCAAGACTACACACTTAACACATTCTCTAGACAATTCCTGAAATTGTTCTTTTTCTCTATCAATCAAACACTCTAAGATATTTCTTTCTATAGCGAACTCTTGAGTCTCCTTTGCTCATTAGTTTGGTTGATGTTTTATCTTGGGAGATAAGTTGCCATTACTCTGTTTAAAGGAATATACCGGACAATATTATCTTAAAGAAAGACTGATCATCAATCGACTCATCGAGACAAGTTTCCTTGTTCACATTAGTTGTTGTTGTGATTTCCCCGTTCCTTGTTATTACCAATATATTCCAACATACATTGTATTAGAGCAGACTCATTTCAATTCTTTGTTCACCGATGTTGGGCCCTAAAATTATATTATCGACGCTCCAGTTAACAAGATTTGGACGTGCAGGGGAGTGTTAAGAGTCTCACATCGGATATGAGATGAAAACATGAACTCCTTAGATGGACTTAGATAATCCTCACCCTACAAATTAACTTTTGGGGTTGGATTAGACTCAAGATTCATTCTTTTAAAATTATGGATTATGAAGTGGATTTTCACTTATATATTCATTAAAAATAGTGGGTTCAGATTAATCTATGACAGAATAGTTGCATTTGCAACTTATTTCAATTACCAAGTTGTCTGATTATTATGTAGGTTTCAAGTTTGAAAATTTATAAAAAAATGAAAATCCGGTAATGATGACTATGAGGTTCAAAAAATATTCTGCAATTGTTGTTGACCTTTTGCATGAATATCAAAATTATTACATTCTCCATTCATGTGACTATTTCTTTAGTCCGTTTAAAAAAGCACGATTTTCTAGAATTAATTTACTTTAAGTTTCTCAAATTATCTTTAATGAAAAGTTTTAATAGCCATATATACAATGTTATGACATATCTTAAAATTAGGAGTTTCAAAAGTTTTATATAGACACAAATATTATGGCATCACAAGAAAAATATTTGTCAACAATACTTTTTGTTGTCATATGTTATGTTAAAATATGTCTTGAATTCGGGCATATTAAGTTTATACCATATTTAGAAATCCTTTTCCTTTTCTGTTTGGAAAACTTTTTCTTAGTCTGTGTAAGAGGTACTCTATATAAACCCTATAGGTCATAACCTAATAAACAATCCAGAGAAATCCCAAAAATTGTATTCTTCAAGATCAATAAAACTTTTCTCTCTTCTGCCCGTGGACGTAGCTAACACATTGTTAGTGAACCACGTTAAATCGTTTGTGTCCTTTACATTCATTATTATTCTTTCTTCTGTTTAATTGATCCTGCTATAACAAATTGACATCAAAGCCGGATTTGTTTGTTTGAAAGATGTCTGGAATGAATGTGAAAATCGACAATTTTACGGGGAGAAACAGTATTAGTCTGTGGAAGATCAAGATGCGAGCCTTGTTAAAACAACAAGGACTTTGGGCGCGGCTTGTTATGAAGTCGGCAGAACTCATTAACGCTGAGATGACCGTTTTGGAAGAGAAGACTCATTCAACAATTATGTTGAGCCTTGCTGATGATATTACCACTGAGGTCGCGGAGGAGGAAACCGCGCAGGGTCTATGGGTCAAGCTCGAGAGTCTTTATATGACGAAGTCCTTAACCAACAAGTTGCTTCTGAAGCAACGTCTGTTCAGTCTACGAATGCAGGAAGGTATGCCTCTTCGAGATCACTTAGATCAACTAAACACAATCTTGTTAAAGTTGCGTAATATTGATGTGAATGTTGAGGATGAGGATGCTGCATTGATTATGTTAGTATCTTTACCATTATCGTATGAAAATTTCGTACAATCGTTCATTGTTGGAAAAGATACTGTTTCTCTAGAGGAGGTGAGATCATCTCTCCATACTAGGGAGCTGCGCCATAAGCGGGTACATGCGTGTCGCATAATCAGTGCGCAGGTTAGTAGCCAGTGAAAGTCATGGACATAGAAATCCGGGGGAGAAGAAGTTCAAGAAACCATTTTCTAAAGGTCCAAAACCAAATGATGTCTGTAATTACTGTAAGGAGAAGGGACACTAGAAATCTGATTGTCCCAAGAAGAAGAGCGTGAGAATAATCCGAAGTGCATCGCCGTATGCGTATACCAACTCTGAAGATGATATTGCTCTAGTTTCTAATGAGTACATGCATCACAATGATGTATGGATCCTCGATTCAGTAGCATCTTACCATATATGTCCGCGCAGGGAGTGTTTTACAACCTATGAGCAAGTGGATGGTGGCAGTGTTTCTATGGCTGACAGTTCTGTTTGCAAAACGGTTGGGATAGACTCTATTAAAATTCGGACACATGATGGTAAATTCTGCACATTGAATGACATCAGGCATGTTCCATCCATGACAAAGAATCTGATATCATTGAGCATGTTAGATAGCAATGGGTTCAGATTTCGAGGTGGAGGTGGAGTTCTATATGTCTGCAAGGATTCGAATGTGGTTCTGAAGGGCATAAAACGTGGTACCTTGTATTTCCTTCAAGGTTCTATGTTATCAGGTTCTGTTGCTGTTTCATCCTCAGAGGTTGATAAAGAAAACTTGACCAAGTTATGACATATGAGGCTTGGTCATATGAGCGAGAGAAGGATTCAAATTCTGTCAAAAGGAGATCTTCTTTGTGGTCACAAGGTCGAAGACCTTAAGTTTTGTGAACACTGTGTATTCGGAAAATTACATCGCAGCAAGTTTCTCAAAACAATACACAGAACAAAAGACACACTTGATTACATCCATTCTGATTGTTAGGGTCCTTCCCGGATGGAGTCTCTAGGAGGTCACATATATTTTATGACAATTATTAATGATTTCTCAAGGATGACTTGGGTGTTCTTTATGAAGCATAAAAGTGAAGCTTTCAAGAACTTCAAGCAGTGGAAGACATTAATGGAAAATCAAATAGGGAAGAAGATCAAAAGATTGTGAACTGATAATGGTCTGGAATTTTGTTGTTCTGAGTTCAATGAGTTTTGCATAAAAGAAGGGATTGCTAGGCATCATACAGTCAGGGAGACGCCACAGTAAAATGGTGTAGCAGAACGCATGAATCAGACACTTCTGGAGAGATATAGATGCATGCTCTCTAATGCTGGACTAACTAGGACATTCTGGGCAGAGACGGTTAATACATCTTGCTATCTGATAAATCGTAGACCTCACATAGGTATACATCTCAAAACTACTTTTAAGATGTGGTCTGGTAAGCCTGCTGATTACTCTGGCTTGAGAGCTTTTGGTTGCAATGTTTATTATCATGTGAATGATGGTAAATTAGAACCACGAGCTAAAATGGGAGTGTTTGTGGGTTATGGGGATGGTGTTAAAGGCTACAGAATATGGTCCCTATCTGAGAAGAGGGTTATACTGAGCAGAAATGTAGTTTTTGATAAAAATTCTATATTTAACCCTACTGTGAAGTCTATTGTTGGTGGCAGTGTTGGGAAACAGGTGGAGCAGCAAGTCACTCCAGATGAGGGTGAACCATTATATGAAGTCCAACAGCCACAGTCAGAAGCAGAATCATCAGGTTCTTCATTACCAGCAGCAAATCAGCACAATTTGGCTCTTGATCGATCAAAGAGAGAAAATTATGGAATACCTTCCAGAAGGTATGGTTTTGAAGACATAATAGCTTATGCATTGCAGATTGCTGAAGAAGTGGATCCTGACTCACATGAGCCATCCACTTACAAAGAAGCAGTTACATGTACGGAATCTTTCCAATGACTTGCTGCTATGGGAGAGAAGATGGAGTCACTCCATAAGAATCAGACTTGGGAATTAGCCAAGCGACCGCGAGACAGAAAAGTTGTCACTTGCAAGTAGATCTACAAGAAGAAGGAAGGAGGAACACCTGTTGAGGGTATCAAGTATAAAGCTCGAGTGGTAGCTAGGGGGTTCACTCAGAGAGAGGGGGTAAACTACAATAAGATTTTATCACCTGTGGTCAGACACACTTCCATCAGGGTGCTACTAGTAATAGTTGCACATCAGAATCTAGAACTTGAACAACTAGATGTGAAGACAGCTTTCCTACATGGAGAGTTTGAGGAGGAAATATACATGACTCAGCTAGATGGGTTTCAGGTTCCTGGTAAGGAGGACTATATTTGTAAGTTAAAAAAGTCCTTGTATGAGTTAAAGCAGTCTCTGAGGCAGTGGTACAAAAGGTTCTACAGCTATATGATAGAGATTGGCTACAACAAAAGTCCATATAATTGTTGTGTTTACTACAACAGGTCAACAAACAGTTCTTTGATTTACTTGGTCATGTATGTAGATGATATGTTGATAGCTGCGAAGGTTAAGTCTGATATCCAGAAGTTAAAGGATCTTCTCAGTGCTGAGTTTGATATGAAGGATTTGGGTGCAGCCCGGAAAATTCTGGGAATGGAGATCTATAGGGATCTAAGCAGAGGGAAGCTCTTCTTGTCACAGAAGGGCTACATTCAGAAGATTTTGTCAAGGTTTGACATGTCTACAGCAAAGTCTATAGATACTCCCAGTGCTGCAAATGCACATTTGTCTGTTGCTTTGCACCTAAATTAGGTGAGGAGAAGGAGTACATGTATTGAGTTCCCTATGCTAGTGTAGTAGGAAGCTTGATGTATGCAATGGTCTGTACTAGACCTGATCTTGCTTAAACTGTTAGTGTTGTTAGCATGTTTATGAGTGAACCTGGCAAAGAGCATTGACAAGCTGTGAAGAGGATTTTTCGATACCTCAAAGGTACGTATGATGTTGGTCTCATTTATGGAGGTGATACAGAGTGTTTGGTGATAGGGTTTTCAGACTCTGACTATGCTGGAGATGCTGACAGTAGAAGATCTATGACTGGTTATGTTTTCACTTTTGGTGGTTCAGTTGTCAGTTGGAAAGCTACTTTGCGACTCTGATGACTTTGTCGACTCTGAGCGAGTACATGACATTAAGCGACGATGAGGAATCGGTTGAAAGAATTGATCGATCCGGTCTACATCGAGATCGTGCCACGGTGTTACGTGGCGATGTCGATAACTGCTTAGCAAAGGATCAAGTCCATCATGAGAGGACTAAGCACATTGATGTGAGGTGTCATTTTCTGAGAAGTGAGAAGAGAATCAAGGTTAACAAAGTGGGTACTGCTGATAACCCAGCTGATATGTTTACAAAGTCGGTTCCACACAACAAGTTCCAACACTGTTTGGACTTGCTCAATGTTAGGAGTTGCTGATTGCCCCTTGAGGGAAAAATCTGGGGAAAAAGGAGTCTAGTACATATGACACTATAGTGGTGCATCTGGTACATCTGTTATTTATGAGAGGATTCAAGTCAAGGTGGAGATTTGTTGAAATATGCCTTGAATCCGGGCATATTAGGTTTATACCATGTTTAGAAATCCTTTTCCTTTTCTGTTTGAAAAACCTTTTCTTAGTCTGTGTAAGGAGTACTCTATATAAACCCCATAGGTCATAACCTAATAAGCAATTTGAAATACAATCAAGAGAAATCCCAAAAATTGTATTCCTCAAGATCAATAAAGTGTTATACCCCGTAGTTCCAGGGTATGTATGCGAGGACGTACGTACGAGAATACGACAGAAAGATTGGAAAGGAAGAAAGAGGTGATTTTTCCACGGAAAAGTTTCCGGTTTTTGTGAAGGAAAAAGGTTCGTTAATGGGAATTGGATTCCCAGATTTGGTTTTTGGACTTCTTAGATTATATTAGAATTATGGAATTTTATTTTTGGAAATGGTCACGTGGGGCCCACGGGAGAAATTCTGATTTTGTAGGGCCGCTTTGATTTTGAGATTTTGGCCGTTATGGATATTTTTGGAAGACGAAATATTTTGATTTAATCGGGCGACACGTGTCACCCACGTGGCACCCTCGAGCCGAAATATGTTTGTCTGACACGGTTAGAGTCGTTTTTGACGAAACGCTCTACCTAACTACGAAGGGTAAATTACGGCTATGTCATTTAGTATTTTTGCGGATTTTTCCGAGAGACGAAACGTTTTGGACCAACGAGAGGGCAACACTGGCACCCTCTCGCCGTTGGTGGACTGAAGAGGCGTTAGGGCGATTGGATGGGCAAGGGTTGCTAGATATTTGTGTAGATATTTGTGAGGGTTTTAAGGGTAGGGTCTAGGGGCACTTGGGCATATCTTGGCCCTCCACTTGCCCCCACTTGGCTAGATCTTGGCCCTTGGTTGGCCTTTGCTTGCCTATAAATACCCTCACGCTGAAGACTTCTTCATCCATTCCATAAATTCCAAGTCTTGAAAACCTCCCTCCTCCTTGTTGGTTTCGTCCCTCCTCTTCCTTTGTGAGGCCTTGGCGAGGGTGCACCACTCCTGAGGCCTTGGCCGAAGTGCCACCACTCCTAGTGGTGTCTTGGTGAGGTACCCCCTCTTGGTAGGAAATACTCTCAGTATTGTTGTAATGCCCAAATTACCTTAGCCGTATACCTTGTAGTATTCCAAAGAAACCTCTATCGTAGAGCAGGAATACTCTGGTATGTCCTTTTGTCTCAAACCGAAACCCTAAGGAAATCTTCATTGAGTGATTGAAGTAGTTAAGTAGAAGTTGGTTAGAACTTCTAAGGGTTGTTTGGAGCGGGTTGGAGCACCCGGAGTAGGAGCTAAGCGTTGCTAAGGATCGACATTTATACTTGGATAATTATGGGCTTATCGAGGTAATTATCTTGTCCCTCTATTTGTAATTGGAAATTACATGTCGTTAGTTTATATAGTTGAAGTATACTATATATAGAACTAAGCTTAGTACTGCGGCAATGTCTTTTGACTTAAGCCTGAAGAACTGAACTGAACTGTAATTACATAGGACTGTATTACAGTAGACTTGTGTAGTAGTACTGTGGAGTAGAATTGTACCCGTTCGGGTTAGATGTATAACCCCCGGTTGGCTTGTAGCAGCCCGTTAGAGGAGAGATTTACGCCGCGGGGAGGTGCCGAATTTTCTGTAGGATGTTCTACGATTAGATCTTGATGTTAATAAGCGCCGTGGCCTTATAGGTTGAAGTACTACGTGTGGCGCGTTCTACTTGGCTTAGGAGTAGCCGGTTGGAAGTACTTGAGCGTTTTGCTATTAGTCGATACTGCCGCGAGGTATGTGAACCTCTTCCTATCTCTTCTAGCATGATATGTGTGAACTATGTATAACTGTATACCAACAAGTACTAAATGTATTAGATTGGTGTATAACATAAAGTGTTATAAAGGCATTATTCGAAGTAGGGTATAAAGGCTTTTTGTTGGTAAGAAAATAAATGTTGTTTTTAAAAGGTAAGTGAATTGAACTATATCTGGCTTTTTATGTGTTAATAATGTTCTTGAAGTATTTCAAAAGAGTTTTGAATCATTTTGAAAGAAGAAGTAATACTTGGTTTCTGAAAACTTAAGAGTTATACTAGCTTTATGGGAAGTTAGGTATAACGGCTTAAGAATGTTTTCTTGATTTCGAAATCGAATGTGTATCGACAAACCACAAAGAATAAGCGTTAAAGGGAAATGTTTTGATTAATTAAGTATTAATAAAACCAAGAGTAACTTCCATCCGCATGTAAGCTAAGATGAGACAAAATGATATTTCCTAGATCATGGTTTTGTAATAAGATTGTTATAAACAAGAATATCCTACTCACATATAAGGCTTATGTTTCTCATTGTTTAAAAGAAAATTATATTCTTAAATGAATAAGGCTATGAACCACTAAACCTTTCTAAAATAAAAACGTGAACATTTGAAATTAGGCAAACTTGGGCGTTTGGGAAATAATGTTGTTACTTGATTTTACAAAGGTAAGAGTTTTGGTTTTCTTAAAAGGACGGCCACTCTATTTTATACTACGTATCAGGTGACTTATGTGAAAGAAACAGATCTTTTAAAGATTTAATGTGAAGTACTTTGGGGTTAGATAACGAACTTGTTAGTAAAGCACCTTGTGTGAATAACTTGATTGTATCGGTTTGTGATAGCCTTATAATACTTTCTTGTTGATTTGAGAAGTAAACATGTTAGGATGCTACGTGTGTTAGCATCTTGTGATGTTAGTGTAAAGGGTTTTCCCCGATCGCGCTTTAAAGTTGTTTGACTATCACCGTTATGTTGGTATTGTACCACTCACCTTGACTTGTGTCCGAGGTTGCCGCCTCCACGCGGGTAGACTCAGCGGTGCAGGACCATGATTCGAGGATACCTCACGCGGTCCAGGGATCCATGCGAACTACGGAGTTCCAGTTAGTTTACGGCCGCGTGGTCACGCGGTCTTTGGCCATGCGGATCGCGAGTCCGGGGCGACGCCGGGAGTAGCTACCCTCGATGCGGGGTTATATCTCATGCGGGCCTATGAGGTTGGCCTATGCGAGTCGCGGAGAGTTCGTGGCTAGACGCGCACATTTGATATCTGCGCGAGTGACCGCCTTTTATCATGTGACGGCCTAGACAGATATCATGACACATTTTATGACCTTGTTGCATCGCTGGTGTTAGTAGTCGGCTATGCCTTCGCATTTACCCTCATCGCTTTATTTGGACACAAAGCGGACACGGTGTTCATGTGTATTCCTTGGTGTTTGTGTATCATAACCGCCGGTGAGGAAGGTATTCCACGCACAATTGATGTTGTGGGCGTGAGACCCATTGGTAAAATTGAGTAATGACTTGAGGCGAGTCCCCGACTTGATACGCATCGCATTTATGGTGAATCAGAGTTGGTTATCATACATGTCTCCCGCTTTGTATAGACTACTATGATTTCATTTACGATTTATTTTCGCCACATACTTGGTACTGCAGACCGACTTTCGGGCTGCGTTCATGCCGCAGTAAAGGTACACCGCCGTTGATCCTCGCTCTGTGGTCACAGTTCATTTGGGAAAGCTCCGCTTTCTCGGAGGCTTGTTCTTGCGTAGTCCCATTGTTGTAGGTGCTACATTCAGGGTATGGCGGCCCCGCCCCGTCGTTGTTGTCATTTCATTCGTAGAGGTCTGTAGTAATCGCCAGGCGTAAATTGTAAGAGGTTAGAATCGCTCAAATTACTATTGATATATATACGTATGCGTAACCGCTTTTGGTTAGCCGCTTTCTTATTTCCACTGTCTTATCACTTTGGTTTTATGTATTGTCTTTATATTCCGCTGATTACTCTGATGTTGTATCACTAGGGTGCCCGGGGTAAGGCACCAGTCACGGGCCCCGGAACGGGTCGTGACAAAAGTGGTATCAGAGCAGTTAATCCTCGGAAAGTGTCTACGCATCGTATCGAGAGAGTCTTGATTATCGCGTGTGTGCACCACGCCAATAATCGTGAGGCTATAGGATATTTAGGATTGGTTTCTATTCTTCTCACTCGAGATCGTGCCTTAGAGCCGAGTTGTAAGTGGACCCTGATGAAATTCTTTCCTTATCGTTATGCCTCGCGCAGGCAACCCGCCCGTGAGTGAGGCGCGCAATGGCGGAGCGCGAGTAGAGTTCGTAGGGTCATGAGGGCACAGCCCAATCATTACCTAGGTAGTGCTTCATTCGGGGATTTCGCGACGTCACTAGCCCCGATAAGTTTAGCACGGGCGCGCAGCCTCATCGCGCCATGATATTTAAACCTTCGGGCCCACGACCAGAACAGAGAATATGGATTGCAAAGAGGCTACCCTGTTACTAGCTATGGATTTGGCTACACGAGAGTATACCGTAGTACCGCGAGTCTTGATGACTACCTAAGAGAGGGGTGTGCAAGAGTAATTCTTCAGTAGGGCTTGAGCATGGCCTGTATGCGGGCTTATGCACGCAGTCAAAAACGTAGATCGACGGGTTAACCAAGGATGCGCAGAAGAGGCGCAGCAGCAAGGTCCTTCAAGAACTTTCAAGGTGAGTATACCTTAAGTGCTATGTTCTGTTAGTAGTGTGTTAGTTGTGATTAGAAATCATGGTGGGTTAACCAAGTAAGGTTTTGGGGGATAAAGAAAGTGTGAGCCTTAGAGCTTTATACGCAAAGACCTTAGAGGTAAGGCCATCTCGGGTAGAGACGTATGTTTATGTTTGACCCTTATAGGAGTGCATAGTGCACGTGAGCTGTGTTTGGGATAGGTCCCTAAGTAGTGTGAAATGAAGAGGGTAGTTGAGCTAAGAAGACCGCTAGGTTTTCGTAACGTGATTAGTGAGATTGTTCCGATCGGGAGCTAGTATTGTGCGCGTTGCCGGGTCGGGTTGAGGCCACGTTGCGGGTCAACCCGCGGCAGGTTTGGTGGTGGGGTCAGTTTGTGGTGGTCCCGCCTTGTGTTAGGGTCACGAGGGTGTTAGGCCCAAGTTTAGTTGACCAAATGACGAGTTCGTGGATGCGTTCGACCCGATGGTCGGGCCGATGGGAGCAGCCCGTCGTGTTTTTCGATCGAGACCATGTACTTGCGGTGTTGATTATATCAGAAAGGCCGTAAGGCTGCACGGGGTGCCTACCTTCACCTTATGACAGACAGTGGAGCCCAGGGTACGGCTGTTTTTGTTTCTGGAAGTTTTACCAGGCAGGATTAAGAACTCAGGTGAGTCTCAGAATCGCATTCGCCACCGGGCGGTGTGTGATTTCGGGGGTAGTCGTGGGGATTGTTGTCTCTGTAGAGAAGTGCTTCTAGCTACCTTTTCAGTGTTCGGATGTCGCTTTATGAAGCCTTGTAAGGGCGGAAGTGTAAGTTGCCGGTCGATTGGTTCGATGTTGGCGCGTTCGCATACTGGTTCAGCTTGTTCCACAGACGGTGGATAGTGGTAAAGCTCGTCTGTAGAAGTTCGGCATTTCGAGGAAATCGTGCGGATAATCGGCGACGACGCTTAGAGTTCAGTTGACGTCGGTCTTCTTGAAAGTACCACCCCGGACAGGGTGTGACGAGTTTTGGAAACAGAAGGAACTTAGCCCGAGTTACTTTGGGCTTTTTGAGTTCATGTGAAGAATAGGCCAGGTTGCCTATATGTTAGCAATCGCCGTCCGACTTAGGAGGAAGTACGTCCGGTCTTTAGTATTGTTATGTTCGGGGGGCTGAGCGTATAAAGAGGCCAGAGCCTCTACCACGGGAACAGACCCGAACCGTGGCTCTCCGTATGGCACATCCTGAGAAGGGCCGTAGGGCATGCCTCAGGGATCGCAGGCAGCCCGGTACCATTTGTTGGGTCGTCGGAGCAAGGCTCGCGGCAAAGTGACAAAAGTGGTATCAAAAGTGACTAAAGAAGTATATTTTTGACCCCGGGAAGAGGTAATTGTGGTGATGTTAGAGGTGTTTCCTCGTAGACTTGGATATAAGTATATTGCGTAGGTGTTTCTGTGGCCAGGTATGGCAGGATTGTTTCGTAAGTATAGTAGTAGAGACTATATCGGTATTTGGTATGTTCGGGACTTAGAAGGAACATTCGACGAATGTTTCTAAGGGAAGAATGTTATACCCGTAGTTCCGTGGTATGTATGCGAGGACGCACGTGCGAGAATACACGTAAAGATTGGAAAGGAAGAAAGAGGTGATTTTTCCACGGAAAAGTTTCGTTTTGTGAAGGAAAAAGGTTCGTTAATGGGAATTGGATTCCCGATTTGGTTTTGGACTTCTTAGATTATATTAGAATTATGGAATTTTATTTTTGGAAATGGTCACGTGGGCCCACGGAGAAATTTACGCTTTGTGGGGCCCGCTTTGATTTTGAGATTTTGGCCGTTATGGATATTTTCAAGACGAAATATTTTGGACGAATCGGCGACACGTGTCACCCCCACGTGGCACCCGGGCCGAAATATGTTTGTGCACAACACCCGTTAGAGTCGTTTTCGACGAAACGCTCTACCTAACTTACGGCGGTAAATTACGGCTATGTCATTTAGTATTTTTGCGGATTTTTCCGAGAGACGAAACGTTTTGGACCAACGAGGGCAACACTGGCACCCTCTCGTTGGTGGACTCGAGGCGTTAGGGCCGATTGGATGGGCGCGGTTGCTAGATATTTGTGTAGATATTTGAGGGTTTTGGGAGTAGGTCTGTGGGCACTTGGGCATATCTCGCCTCCACTTGCCCCCACTTGGCTAGATCTTGCCCTTGGTTGGCCTTTGCTTGCCTATAAATACCCTCCCTTTGAAGACTTCTTCATCCATTCCATAAATTCCAAGTCTTGAAAACCTCCTCCCTCCTCTGGTTTCGTCCCTCCTCTTCCTTTGTGAGGCCTTGGCCGGCGGGTGCACCCCTCCTGAGGCCTCGCCGGCGGGTACACCCTCTCCAGTGGTGTCCGTGAGGTACCCTCTTGGTAGGAAATACTCTCCAAG
This sequence comes from Przewalskia tangutica, assembly GCA_029844215.1. NCBI lineage: Eukaryota > Viridiplantae > Streptophyta > Magnoliopsida > Solanales > Solanaceae > Przewalskia > Przewalskia tangutica. The sequence goes on from CM056719.1 coordinate 3,599,142, forward strand.
TATTGTTGTAATGCCCAAATTACCTTAGCAGATACCTTGTAGTATTCCAAAGAAACCTCTATACGTAGAGTCTTAATACTACCAGATGTCCTTTTGTCTCAAACCGAAACCCTAAGGAAATCTTCATTGAGTGATCAAGTAGTTAAGTAGAAGTTGGTTAGAACTTCTGGCGGTTGTTGAGCCGGGTGGAGCACCGAGTGAGCTAAGCGTCATAAGGATCGACATTTATACTTGGATAATTATGGGCTTATCGAGGTAATTATCTTGTCCTCTATTTGTAATTGGAAATTACATGTCGTTAGTTTATATAGTTGAAGTATACTATATATAGAACTAAGCTTAGTATCGCGCAATGTCTTTTGACTTAAGCTCAAGAATCGAATCGAATCAGTAATTACATAGATCAGACATTACGAGACTTGTGTAGTAATCTTGTGGAGTAGAATTGTACCCGTTCGGGTTAGATGTATAACCCCCGGTTGGCTTGGTAGCCGCCCCGTTAGAGGAGATTTACGCCGCGTGTGGGGAGGTCGCCGAATTTTCTCGTAGGATGTTCTACGATTAGATCTTGATGTTAATAAGCGCGTGGCCTTATAGGTTGAAGTACTACGTGTGGCGCTCTACTTGGCTTAGGAGTAGCCAAATTGGAAGTACTTGAGCGTTTTGCTATTAGTCGATACTGCCGCGAGGTATGTGAACCTCTTCCTATCTCTTCTAGCATGATATGTGTGAACTATGTAGTACGGTAGACGCATACGTACTAAATGTATTTGATTGGTGTAAAACATAAAGTGTTATAACGGCTTTATGGGAAGTTGGTTATAACGGCTTTATGTTGGTAAGAAAATACATGTGGTTTTTAAAAGGTAATCAATTGAACTATAACCGCTTGTTATGTGTTAATAAAGAACTTGAAGTATTTCAAAAGAGTTTTGAATCATTTTGAAAGAAGAAGTAATACTTGGTTTTTGAAAACTTAAGAGTTATACTAGCTTTATGGGAAGTTAGGTATAACGCTTAAGAATGTTTTCTTGATTTCTAAATCGTAATGTATCGACAAACCACAAAGAAATTAATAAAGGGAAATGTTTTGATTAATTAAGTATTAATAAAACCAAGAGCAACTTCCATCCGCATGAAGCTAAGATGAGACAAAATGATATTTCCTAGATCATGGTCATTGTAATAAGATTGTTATAAACAAGAATATCCTACTCACATATAAGGCTTATGTTTCTCAGATTGTTTAAAAGAAAATTATATTCTTAAATGAATAAGGCTATGAACCACGAAACCTTTCTAAAATAAAAAAACGTGAACATTTGAAATTAGGCAAACTTGGACGTTTGGGAAATAATGTTGTTACTTGATTTTACAAAGGTAAGAGTTTTGGTTTTCTTAAAAGGACGGTCACTCTATTTTATACTACGGGTATTGTGTGACTTATGTGAAAGAAACAGATCTTTTAAAGATTTAATGTGTGAAGTACTTTGGGGTTAGATACCCGAACTTGTTAGTAGAAAGCACCTTGTGTGAATAACTTGATTGTATCGGTTTGTGATAGCCTTATAATACTTTCTTGTTGATTTGAGAAGTAAACATGTTAGGATGCTACGTGTGTTAGCATCTTGTGATGTTAGTGTAAAGGGGTTTTCCCCTCGACTGCGCTTAAAGTTGTTTGACTATCAGCCGTTATGTTGGTATTGTACCACTCACCTTGACTTGTGTCCGGAGGTTAAGCGCCTCCGACGCGGTAGACTCGGCGATGCAGGACCATGATTCGAGGATACCTCATGCGGGTCCAGGATCCATGCGGAACTACGGAGTTCCGTGTTAGTTTACGCCCTTGTGGTCACGCGGTCTTTGTGGCTACGCGATCGCGAGTCCGGGGCGACGCCGGAGTAGCTACCCTCGATGCGGGTTATATCTCACGCGGGCCTATGAGGTTGGCCTACGCGGAGTCGCGAGAGTTCGAGGCTAGACGCGCGCACATTTGATATCGCGGGCGGTGACCGCTTTTATCATGTGACGTGCAGACAGATATCATGACACATTTTATGACCTTGTTGCATCGCTGGTGTTAGTAGTCGGCTATGCCTTCGTGACTTACCCTCAGATCGCTTTATTTGACACAGTGGGACACGTGTTCATGTGTATTCCTTGGTGTTCAGGTATCATAACCGCCGCATGAGGAAGGTATTCCACGCACGATTGATGTTGTGGGCGTGAGACCCATTGGTAAAATTGAGTAATGACTGGCGCGCGAGTCCCCGACTTGACACGCATCGCATTTACGTGAATCAGAGTTTGGTTATCATACATGTCTCCCGCTTTGTATAGACTACTATGATTTCATTTACTGATTTATTTTCGTTTCACATACTTGGTACTGTTATCGACCTCCTTGGGCTGCGTTCATGCCGCAGTAGCGTACACCGCCGCCGTTGATCCTCGCTCTAGTGGTCACAGCGTTGGGAAAGCTCCGTTTCTCCGAGGCTTGTCTTGTGTAGTCCTGTTGTTGTGTGCTACATTCGTGGGTATGACGGGGCCCTGTCCCGTCGTTGTTGTCATTTCATTCGTAGAGGTCTGTAGTACTGTTGTGGGCAGAAATTGTAAGAGGGTTGTAACTGTTCAAATTACTATTGATATATATACAGAAGGTAACCGTTTTTGGTTAGCTTTTTCTTATTTCCACTGTCTTATCACTTTGGTTTTATGTATTGTCTTTATATTCCGCTGATTACTCTGATGTTGTATCACTAGGGTGCCCGGGGTAAGGCACCAGTCACGGGCCCCGGAACGGGTCGTGACATAAAGCTTTTCTCTCTTCTGCCCGTGGACGTAGCTAACACATTGTTAGTGAACCACGTTAAATCATTTGTGTCCTTTACATTCATTATTATTCTTTCTTCTGTTTAATTGCTTCCGCTATAACATGTTAGATGTTGTTGCCAAAAGTACTTTTCGCAATAACAAAAATTGTTACATGTAGTTGCAATAACATCCGGTGCGAAGAATTTTCACAACAACAAGCTGTTTTTTTGTTGCCATTTACATTTTTTAACAATAATATGTTACATTTTTGTTGTCATTTACGTTTTTTAGCAATAGTATATTTATTGTTGCTAAAGTTTTGTTGTCAATTATATACTTTCTTGTACTGCATGTCTTACAATTATAATATTTGAAAGTCTTGTTCTTTTTTAAACTTCGTATCAAATTAGATATGATCATGCGAAAATGAAATCGAAGAAGTGAGACAAAGGAAAGTTGCACTGGTATTGCAAAGACATGAAAAGATCGTCTATTCTAACTATCTAACTGTATTGATCGAGTCGATCACGGGCACCAACAATATCCATGGTGATTAGTGTTAGAATTCATATAATTTATGAATCCTTATAAGACAATAACAAGACTAAAGAAAAGAGAATAAAAATATTATTGATAGTGAATTGATAAGTTAAAGAAAAACAACTACATCCCTTATATATAAGGTCTAATAATATTCCACAATGAACAACTGACCGATGTGGGACTAATGTTAACATCCCTTCTCAAGCTCGCGATGGTGTAGAGAGAAACATCGAGAGTTTGCCAAGAAAGAACCGGTGACGATGTAAGGTATGTGCCTTTGTGAAGAAATCTGCAAGTTGCATCGAAGATGAGACAAATAGCAAGGATATAATGTCTTGTTGAAGATGATATCGAATAATATGACAATCAATCTCAATATGCTTGGTAAGTTCATAAAAGCCTGTGTTGTGTGCAATCTGAATAGAACTCTTATTATCGCAGTACATTGGTGTCGGTGAGGAAATAAAGACACCCATATCAGCCAATAACCAACGTAACTATACAATCTCACACGTAATAGAAGTCATAGCATGATACTCTGCCTCGGTTGAAGAGCGAGAAATAACGTCTTGTTTCTTACTTTTCCATGAAATGAGTGAATCTCCTAAAAATACACAATAACCAGTAGTGGATTTCTGACCAGTCAGGTTACTAGCCCAATCTGCATCAGAAAATGCACGAAGCTCTAATGATGAGGTTGATGTAAACAATAGACTTTGATAAATCGTTCCTCAGAGATAGAGAAGAATACACATAACCGCAGCCCAATGTACAGATGTAGGAGAACAAACAAACTGACTAACAATGTGAACAACATATGCAATGTCAATGCGAGTAATGGTAAGGTACACCAGGCTACCCACAACTGAACAATATAAAGTGGGATCAGGAAGAGGATCTCCGTCAGTTTGGGTATAACGAACATTGACCTCAAGAGGAGTCAACAATACGAGTATCTGTGAGACGAGTCCGCTCAAGAATATTTACAGCGTACTTAGACTGAGAGAGAAGATACCCTTCTCAGAATAAGCTACCTCAATGCCTAAAAAGTAACGTAGATGACCTAAATCTTTCATCTCAAAGCAACGAGACAAAGTGGATTTTAGGTTTGTGATACCATCAATATCATCACCTGTAATAATCATATCATCAACATACAACAAAAGCAAAATATTACCTGCTGGGGATGATCTAACAAATAACGCTGAATCATGAAAGCTGGAAATAGTGGGGATGATCTAACAAATAACGATAACCTTTTTGCCCAACTCCATATCCAAGAAAAACACAAATAGCGACACGAGATGATAACTTAGTACGTTCTGCATGTGGACACAAAATAAAACATGTTGAGCCAAAAACTCTCAAATGGGAAATAGTGGGGTGTGACCAAATAGTCTAGCATACGGAGAAATCCCAGAATTATGAGAGGTAGGAATCCTATTAATAAGATAAACAGATGTTAGGACAGCTTCTCCACAAAATTCGCTAGGAACACTAGCGCACAAAAACATAGATCGGGCGGTCTCAATAATATGCATATGCTTTCTCTCGGCTATCCTATTTTATTGTGGGGTATCAGTACAAGAATATTGATGTATTGTACCACCAGCTTTGAAAATATCAAAAAGATCTCCACTAGTATATTCACCCTCTAAATCAACTTGAAAACATTTAATAGTGACAGAATGTTGAGTTTTCACATAGGCTTGAAACTCAGTATAAATATGAACAAGATCAGAACATCGTTTTAGTAAATAAACCCAATAATAACGAGTATAATCATCTATAAAAGAAAAATAATATATGGAACCCCCTTAGTAAGGATACGTGTCGACCCCCAAACATCAGAATGAACTGGATTAAATGGTGCAGAAGAAGTAGAAGTACTGAGATTAAAAGGCAAAGCGGAAATTTTTCCAAATTTACATCCACTACAGTCAGAAATATCATCGGATTGTAAATCACTAAGAATACCAGAAGTACACATAAAATTTAGGAGAGAGCCTGATATATGACCGAGTCTAGAGTGACACGAATAAATTTTTGAAGAAGAAGGCGTCAAATGGAAAGAAGACAAATTAACAGGCATAACCGATGCATAAGTAGGAAGATGTAGCTCATCCAAAATATATAGACCTTTCCCTTCCTATGCTCTGTCCCAATCACTCTCTTAGATTTTAGATCATGCATATAACAAGAATTGGGAAAAAGACCAATAAAACAGCCAGAGTCACATATTTGACCACCAGAAGCAAGATTCATATGTAATTTGAGAATGCAATAAACATCAGGTAAAAATATATTTGATGTATGGATGGTACCAATGCCTGTCAATGACATATGTGTGCCATCAGCAGTCACAACAGAAGTGGATGGGGGGTCACAAGACATAAATATAAAAGCAGAAGAATTAGGAGACATATGATTTCCAACTCCAGAGTTCAAAATCCAAGAAGACGAATTGATACCTGAACCAATAGATGGTGATGAACCGGAAGGAGCAGAAAGAGCATATGACTGTGGATTACTTTGAAACTGCTGGAAGGCGATGAACTTCTTAAATTGGTCAGCTACAGAATCAGTACTGGGACTCACATAAGTTCCTGAAGCTGAGTGACCAATAGAGGGCACAAAGGCAGCCTGAATATGTGGCTATGAGTTTTGGGATTGACCTCCAGAGTATGACTTTTGTTGCCCACTATGATATTTTTGTGGAGGCTTCCGTCCTTGTGACCTTGACTGTGGATGCTAGTTCCAACCTTGAGGCTTCCAACCTAACACCTTTCATAGCTCAGGACATTGATCTTTCCAGTTTCCTGGTTCCTTGCAATAATTACAATTACCTATGAAAGATGTTTTATAATGGTGTGTAGGAGCTGTAAAGACTGATGTAGACGGAGAAGTAGTATGCACCCCCTTTAGAGTCTTCAAACAAGTTTCTTCGACCATGAGTTCATTTACCACATCTTCAATAGATGGTAAGGGTTTGTGGTGCAAAAGGCTTGAACGACAATTTTCAAATTCTGGGCGAAGCTTCATCAATAGATGAACAAGACGGTCTTCATCTCTACATTTAATATAAGCACCACATGCTTGTAATTCAATAGATTCCGTCAAAACTAATTGATCCGAAAGAGTCGTTATTGCACATAAAAATCTTGAATACTCAAATCATTCTGTACTAGTGCACAAATTTAAGATTGTAATTGATATTTAACAGCAAAATTATTCTGCACAAACAGTTCTGACAAATAATCTCAAATCTCTTTAGTATTTTTGAACTTAGCCAATTGGACACCAATTCTTTGTTCAACAAAGTTATTGATCCAAGTAATAATTTTGAATTATTGGTCTCCCAAATACGAAATAATTCATCAAAATTTTCATCTTCAATTTTAGGACATTTGACTTTTCCAGAAATATAGTCCCAAAGTTTCTTACCCTTCAAAAAAATTATCATTACATAACTCCAATATGAATAATTTTTTTCATATAAACGAGCACCAATAAATTGTAATGAATTGTCACCTCCAGCCATCGAAAATAATTTAAACAGAAAAATCTCAAATCCCAAATAACAAGCAACAATCTCAATCTCACCAATCAAAAATGCGGAAGTGGTGGAACCGATCAGAACAAGAACCCAAATTTAACAAGAACGAACACAAATAGCGAAAACAAGATAGTCGATAGAACCGACCAATATTATAATGCAACAATTTATGTAATAGGCGGTAGAACCGACCAATATCATAATGCGAGAATTTATATAATAGGCAGTAAAACCGACCAATAATATTAATTTAAAATTAATATTATTTTATTCGCTCTGATACCATATTAGAATTCATATTATTTATGAATCCTTATAAGACAATAACAAGAGTAAAGAAAAAGAATAAAAATATTATTGATAGTGAATTGGTAAGTTAAAGAAAAATAACTACATCCCTTATATATAAGGTCTAATAATATTCCACAATGGACAGCTGACCGATGTGAGACTAATGTTAACAATTAGAAAAAGAACATACACAAATTCACAGTAAACCCATCATATTTATCGTAAATTCAAAATCTACTAATCCTATTAATTTAGATTCGTGCAATGTATGTCAACCAAGTTTAGGCACTTGGATGACAATACCATTGCCATGAACTCAAACACGAACTCTATCACAACGAAAATCATCAGTCCCATCAGTATTAGGTTCCACAATAAAAACCTTCACTCTCCTATTTTCATTCTTGATTATAGCCACTGCCATATGTCCATTTGTGCCCAATAGCTCTGGCCACATGTTTTTTCCAACACCTATCATTTAAATGAACAGATAAATATAAATAAGAGGATCATCACATTGGCAGCAAAAATGAAAGAATAATTGAATTCATATATATCTTATCTAAAGGTTCTTTCTTGATCTATAAAGATATGTAATAGTATAAAAAGTTCTAAAGGTTCTTTCTTGATATATAAGGATATGTAATAGTACAAAAAATTAATAAAGTTTGGTGTACAAAGTATTATGTGTTCATGCAGGGTCCGAATTAGGATCTCATTTCAAGGGGTAAAATGAAGGCGATCTATGGCTCTATCCTGATGCGAGTATCAGTGGTTGATTCTACAGCTCCAACGAGTGGCCTATAGTTCACATGGAGACGATTTTAGTACCATTGCTTCAAGGCTCTCTTTCAAGAATGTTAATGTTAGGATCTGTGTTATGACATTTTTCCTAACATATCATTTTTCGTACAAAGTCCAAATAAGAAAATGTAGGAACAAATGTCTTAACATTATGGTAACCGTTTTGCCTATCTTCATAGACAGATTTCAGAAATGTGTGACATTTTTATCACATGACAATTTGACTTGGCAAGGAGTCTTTGAAGCAGATTGAAAACGTGGAAGACTAAGTCCAAGAGATAGCTTAACTTAAGGAGCAATATGAGGGAAGAAATAGTCCAAGCTGTTGAGCAAATCACTCCTCAAGTTTCTGCCACACGTGATCACTTTTAGCTCAACCTCCACAATGATTCATTAAGCATTTCAAGGAGGACTCTCTACTATAAATAGAGATGGCAGATCAGTGAATCCATATCCAGAATCAAAATGTAAAAATATCAAGAGAGCTCTCGGGATTTCTTATCAGAAATCTGGATAAAAATGTTATTCGAGTTTGACGACATTCATGCATTTACATTACAAGTGCTTCCTAGATTCTAGATTTGTTCTTTCATTGAAGTAATTGTAATGAGGTGTGGATCACTTCTATTTAGATAAATTTTTCAGGCATAAGTCATCTGCGACTTAACCTTTTATTCCTTTTGTATCTTCTTGTAACATTGTAAGAAAATGAATTTATTCAATTGTATATACATATATTCAATACTTTTGGTCATTGACCATCATGAGTTATATTAATATATAAACTATGAAAATTAAACCTTTGTGTCTTTATTATTTCCGCTGCATTTTACTCTTCAAAGGTTTTATTCTGTTTTTAACTTAACACTGTTTTTACCGAAATGTCGTTATGTCATACGACATTTCTGCCGACATTTGAAAACTGTTCCAGCATTCGAATTGATTTTACTTTCAGTTTGTTTTTATTATTCCATAGCATAACCCCCGGACCCAACAAGTGGTATCAGAGCCAACACTTGACATAATAAGTGATTGGTCCTATTATTCAAAGTTATGGATTCGACTAATTCAAATATTGGTAGACTTTCCATTTTCAATGGAACAAAATGTACCTATTGAGGATTCACCTACGTTCTCACATCAAATCAATTGATGTTAGGGCATGAAGATCTATAACCAATGAGTATGTTGTTCAAATATTGCCGCCGGATAAGGAAGGTGACATTCTTGTTAAACCTGAATGCAAACGGACGGCGGAAGAAACCAATAATGTTACCTTAACGAAAAGGCCTTTAATGCAATTTTTGGATGAGTTGATCTTCACATGTTCAAGCTCATTCAAAACTGCCCAACGGCTAAGAATGCATGAGATACTTTACAAATTCATTGTGAATGTAGATCAAGTGTTCATCAAATTAAGCTATGCATACTCATGAGAAAATATGAATTTTTAAGGATGGAAGAAACAGATGATATTAAATCTTATTTTTGGAAGGCTCTCCGTTCTCTTCCTGAAAAGTTCAATCCTCGAAGAATCAAATCAATGAAGAGGATGTGAATCTTGAAGAACTTGGTGAAAGTGTTAATGTTGTCTTACTCACTCGAAACTACAATTTGAATGTGAGAAAGTTCAACAATGAGAGAAATCAATCTAAATCTAAAAGGCACCAAAACCAAGGCTTCAATCAAAAGTCCACCAAGTTCCTTCCAAGTGCTAAAAAAGATGTCCACTAAGAAGAGGAAGAAGATCAAAAAATCAAATCACAAGCAGTGCTGACCACTGTTTACGAACAGCCCCTGTCTGATAATGAAAATGTCGTCTGTAATGTTGCCTCAGATGTCACGACATTTTAGGCAACATCTGCAACGACATCTGCATCTCCAGCAACATCTGAAAGACACATATTCTTTAACTATATTGATGTTAATTGCTTTACTGATTTTACTTCTAATGGTGAGGCTGAGAGTATGGATCAAGTTTAATGCAAATAGGACATGATTAATGAATTATAAAATATTTGTAAAGCCTTAATCATAGAATTCAAGCAACTTGAGACAGAGGTAAAATCTTTAACTCGTGAGAATGTAGATCTAAAAGGCACAATAACCCTACTAGAGGTTGCACTTACCAAATAGGATACTACATTCGGTAAGATTCGTGCAAAATTGAATTTAGCCAAAAGAAACCTTCCGTAAGCTCTACTCATGGACTTCTAAATTGAAAGAAATACTCAGCTTTAGGAAACATCCACATGCAGGTATTGGGTATGAAAAACTCTCTTAAAACTTTCTGTTCTAGTTTGTTTGACAAAAATGAGAAAATGTGTTTTGTAAAAGAAAAGTGATTAGATAATAGGTTATCATATATGTCAAAAGGATATCAAGTTTGTGTGTCGTCATTGTAACTCCCTTGATTTTTTTTAAACCGTACTATTTTCAAACTTCAAAATTCTGTGAGCGAAATGTTGCCTAAAATGTTGTCCAACATTTCTGACAACATTCAAAGCAACATTTCTGAGCTGAAATATAAAAATGTTTTAAAAGAGTTTGAGATCCCAAACATGCTGAAACTTGTAATGTTGTGATAAATTCTTTAAGAACTAACATCGCAGGTTTTTGGTACTTTGATAGTGGAAGTTCTCACCACATGACAGGTACAAAAGAGTTTCTAAAGAACTGTGCGTTATTCAATGGAGTTAACGTAACTTATGGAGGTGAGAATAAAAGAATTGGAAAAGGAATATTGGATGTTCCTGGATGTCCAAACTTTAAGAAATGTCTTACACGATTGAAGGTTTAATGGCTAAATTGATGAGTCAATTGTGTAATGATAATCTGGAGGTGAAATCTAATAAGAATGCTTGTAAAGTTGCGAATAAAGCTAATGTGTGTGTCAGATACTAGAACAGGTGATAATTGTTGCACTCTCGTTGCAAGACAAGAAATATGCAATAATGTCAAGATGAACGACACAACACTAGAGCATTAAAAGTTGGGGCATGTCAACTACCGCAATCGGAAAGAATTGGTCTCATATGAAGCGGTTAGAAACTTACCCAACTTCATTCATAAAGGTAAAACAATATGTGCAGATTGTCTCCAAGGTAAGCAAACTCATGTTTCCCATAATGTTGTCTAGAATGACGACAACATTCAAGTATGTCTCACTGTTCTCAAATCATTGCACATGAATCTTATAGGCCCAATTGAGGTAGACAGTTTAGGAGGCATGAGGTATTCCTATGTGATAACACATGATTTTTCTAGGTACTCATGGATATATTTCTTGAAAGAAAAATCACAACTTTTGACATTTTAAAAAAAAATTGCATTCTTGAATTAGGATCTTGTTCTATTCTCCTATTTTTTTTGAATTATATCCAACCATGGAAAAGAATGTGAAAACATCTCCTTCACAAAATTTTGTGAGAAAAGAGAAATTTTCCATGAGTTTTTCAGCTCCCAAAAACTCCTTAACGAAATGGGCATCACAAAGGAACAATAGAACATGGTAAGGAATGACTAGAGTTTTGCTTAATTCTAAAAATTGTCAAAATATTTTTTACTGCCTGACACATCACTAATAGAGTCTACTTAAGGTCTGTAACAAAGATGACACCCTATAACCTAATATATGGAAAGATACCTAACTTGTGTTACTTTTTAAATGATAGAGATTATCTGGTTAAGTTTTACTCTAAGAGTGACAAAGGGATTTTTGTTGGCTATTCCCAAAATAGTCATGCTTACTGAGTGTACAATCTAAGGACAAAAAATGTACAAAAGTAGACTGCTGAAGTCGATAATACAGGTGGAAATGCGCAGAATGCTGAAACTCCAGATGTTACTCCAAATGTCACGACATCCGAAACAACATCTGAAGCAAAATCAGAGACCACAGAAGGTGTGAATGAGGAGTCAAATGCTGAATTGCTAGATCAGAGGGACCCCTCATCAAGGATTAGGAAGAATCATCCAACATGCCAAGTGATAGGGGGAGTGTTTGAAGGAAGTAGAACATGAAGCAAAGAACCACTCAATTACAAAGATATGATAAGGTATGTATGTATGTCTACCATATACCAAGAGGTTTGTCTTCCTTGTTTTATATGTGCATTAGAACCTATGTTTAGTGTTTATGTTTGTGCATAATTCCAAGCCTATCCAAAGTCTCCCACTTAAATACCGTAAAACGTGTAATTAGATATGTTGTCGGCACATGTGAGTTGGGAATTTGGTATTTCAAAGACACTAGTCCTAATTTAATAGGACATTGTGACTCGGATTGGGCTGGTGATGTGGATGATAGAAAGAGTACAATTGGAAGATATTTTTATCTTGACAATAATCTTGTTTTTTGTATAGTCATAAATAAAACTGTGTCTCACTTTCAACGGCTGGATTTAAATATGTAGCAGTTGGAAGTTATTGCTCTCAATTCATATGGCTAGAACACAAGTTAGACGACTATGGTTTTACTAGCAACATGTTTTGTTTACGGTAATATTGATTTTAGACATCACTTTGTTTAAGGAGATTTGATTGAAAAACAGCTAGTTTAAATTGAACATGTTGATACTCTTCATCAACTTGCTGATATTTTTACAAAAGCTTTAGATCATGAGAGATTTTCCAGCTTGAAAAGCTTTTTTGGTCTCTGAAACAGGCACTGTTGGGCGAATGTCGACTGAAATGTCTCTAACATTTCGGGTGACATTTACCCGTGTAATAGAAGAATCTGATTTTCAGTACTGTGCAATGGCTGATTTTTGTTCAACCAGGTATGATTTCCAAATAAGAACATGATTTTAATGTATTACCGTTCTCTGCGATGATATTAGATATCATAAAAAGGAAGTATCAAAATAAGGCAAAGCCTTTCTAATTCTCTGCAACTATGCAATACGGGCAAAGCCCTTGAAATTGATATCGTTCATATACTATATGAGTATCAAAGTGCTTAAACAAAAGAAATTATGAGGATGCTAAATAAGTATTCTTGTTTTTGACACGAAAATGAATTATGTATGTGTTTTATGATTAGATCTAGGACTCAATAGGAAAATGTTACATTAGTCTGGAGGTTAAAATCATAAAATCATAAAATCATATATGAAACGTGTTTTGATTTGTTACCGAAATGAAAAAGTTCTTGAAGGATCATGATACTTGTGTTGTTCAAAATGTTGCCAACATTACTGTTGACATTTTCAGATAATGATATTTGTTGGGATGCTGATTGTAACTGATTTTTGAGAATTCAGTTATTTTTCCCTAATTGTATGCACTGTTTCAAGAGGAATTTTGAACTTTAAATTTATAAGATTAATTAAAATTCCTACCGCGATGTTTATCTTTCTATCCCAATATTTTAGGTATAATGTATTGTGTAAAATTGAAACACCTAAAACTAAGAGATTTTTGTTGCTTAGAAAGATTTGTCATGTATATAGATATTCCTCCCATTTGTTATTTTTTTTATCAATCTCTGATTTTCCCTATATATAAAAAAATTATTATTATTAATATTTTTTTTTGTTATTTTCTATTATTTCTGTTTTTTTTCATAAAAAAAAGGGGAAATCACATCACAACTCGGGTATATAGGAACTGTTACAATCCTACCTACCCGATGGAATCTTTACCATTCCAAACACCATTCTCAATCTCCTCAAAACCCTCTCCACCATATTCACCTATGGAAACCTCTTCAATACCAACACCAATATCAACCAACTTTCCTATAAGTACTAGTCATTCCAGTGAACACTGAATTTGCTGAGCATATAAAATCACAGTAACCCCGTTGGTTTCCTTCTTCACCATCCACAGAGGACTTGTCTAAAGCTACAGTATTGGGTAAGAGACCAAGAACCTCCACCTTCCCTACTTGTCGATCGAGTAAATTGTTTGAGAAGAAAAGTTCGTGCAGAGCCAAGCAACAATAGGTCCAGGTCCAGATGTGATACTTCAATACCTGTTTGCTCGAGTAGTGACAGTGAATACATGAACTTGTCGTTCTCAACAGAAGAGAGTGAAAAAGAACCAACTGTTTCTATACTGCAAAATGTGTCTCAAGTAAACGAGGAAGTTCCTGATGAAACTATAGTGATGCAATTATTCCCAAAGATAATTTCCAAATATGACGAATCAAGTGTTTCTCCGAATGTTGCCACAACATCTCATGCAACATTTCACTAACACCAATAGAGACACAAACTCCAACATCCTCCAGCAAAGCTGGATCTAATTCAGACCTTCAGTCAGGTTGTTTTTGTGCTTATTTGAGTTCTGCTATAGAGGATATCAACTCAAAGAAATTTGGAAAGGTCTATCTCTTTACCAGAGTATATGTTTTCACACCTGCTGTTATGAACCAATGTATGAGGTTAAATGATGAGAAGAATGTTAGATAAGCAGATCTTGAAGTGAACAATAGAGATGAATTAGTTGAGTACCTTACAGAAGGTATAATACATAAGTGGATCTCTAGATGTCCAGCCTCTGAATAACAACCATGTTTGCCACCCTATTGTGCAAGTTACCAACTTGGCACAAAAAAAATCGACCTCAATCCTCTCTTATCTCTCTGATATACAAAGTTTAACTACCCTGGAAAATGGAAGGAAATGGTGCAGATGTTGACAGGAATGTCACCAACATTCTTGACAATACTGGTCCAAGACAGTCTCCACTGTCTACTGAATGACTTGTGATTCAAATTGCAAAGATCAACCAATAAATCTCTGAGGTTGACACTGTGAGGAGTGCTCTGATTCAAGCCAGAGACCATTTTATGGTGCTTCTTTCTTCACAAAAAGGGGAAGCAAATGCTACTGATATGCTTCTATGCATATGCTACTGCACTGTCGAGAGAATTACAATTCTACTGTCGAGGCTACTGTGGATAAAATAATGATGTTGCATAGGAAGTGCTAATGCAGGCGGAGCAGAGTAAGAAAGCGAGATGCTGCTGTTCTGTGCAAAGAATGAGCTATGCAGGAGTAGAAAAAGCTGCTGGAAGCTACTGCTGCAGTATGATGAGTGTCTGAAGCTATGTGCAGAGAATGAGTTATGCAAGAATAGAGAGTTGCTGAAAGCTTGTGCTGGAAGCTACTGCTGTTTGTTGAAAAAGTTATTTTGTGAAGAAAGACAAAAAAGGGGAGAATGTTAAAGTCAGAAGTTTTGCCCTTCCTTCACGGACTGAAGCTGATGCTACTTGTTACACCCCGTAATTCCAAGAGGATGAGATGAGAACTTACGAAAGGAAATAAGATTCGAAGTTGGAAAAAGAAAAAAAATTTGGCAGAATATTTTTGGACAGTTTTTCAGTCAACTTGGAAGCAGTATATCTCCTAGTATAATTGGGGTTTTTAGGTGTTTCAAAAGTCTAATATGAATTTCATTGAGTCTAGTTTCCAACGCAACAAACCGCTCGTCAATAGGACATCGGAGTAGAAAGTTATGAACGTTAAAAGATCGGCTGACAGAACAGACAGGGTCAGGTTTATGCTCGGCTGAGGTTTATGCTAGCTTGTATAGCAGAGAGATTGTGAGACTGCACGGGGTTTCTACGTTTATGATGACAGACAGATGAGCTCGGTTACATATAACTTCTGGAGGTTTTTCAGAAGGGTTTTAGGGACACAGGTGAGTCTCAGTGTTGCATTACACCTCGCATCGACTGACAGATGCAGGCGTACTATCCAGGCACTTGAGGATAGGTTGCGGGCCTGTGTTCTTGATTTCAGAAATAGCCGGGAGGGTTAGTTGCCTCTTGTTGAGTTACGTACGATAACAGATACCCTTCCAGTATTCAGATGGCCCTGTATGAGGCCTTGTATGTAAGAAAGTGTAGATCGCCGGTTGGATGGTTCGACATAGGCGAGGTTCAGTTATTTGGTCCAGAATTGATTCGTGGCCGTGGATAAGGCGAAGCTTATCCGGGAAAGATTATTAGTAAGCTTAGAGTCAGCAGAAGCTTTATGCAGATAACCGACGTCGACACTTGGAGTTCAGGTTGACGTTGTAGCATAAGTATTGTTATGTGGCCAGGTGTGACAAGTGTGATTATGTTGGGTGTAGTCAAGGGACTATGCCAATATCCGTTTAGATTGGCTCCGAAAGAACATTCGGGGACGAATATTTCTAAGGGGGGAAGAATGTTACACCCCGTAATTCCAAGAGGATGAGATGAGAACGTACGAAAGGAAATAAGATTCGAAGTTGGAAAAAGAAAAAAAGTTGGCAGAATATTTTTGGACAGTTTTTCAGCCAACTTGGAAGCAGTATATCTCCTAGTATAATTGGGTATTTTAGGTGTTTCAAAAGCCTAATATGAATTTCATTGAGTCTAGTTTCCAACTCAACAAACCGCTCGTCAATAGGACATCGGAGTAGAAAGTTATGTACGTTACAAGATCGGCTGACAGAACAGACAGGTCAGCCGCGCGGCGTGGATGTACGGCGCCGGAAGGCCTGAAATTGTCTGAAATTGCAGCGCCGCGACGCCGGGGCGGGATTTTTGCGGAAATAGGGTAAAAATAGAAGATATTTGTTGTAAAGGACCCCTGGGTGGGTGACAAGTGTCCCCCCAACTTGTGGAACAAGATAAAGGATATATAAGACATGTCTTGCTAGATTTAAATCATTTGCAAGACTTCACCCAAATCTTCTATTCTCTCTCAAATGTTTAAAACCCTAGGCCTAAATGAGATTTTTGGAAAGACAATAAGAAGGAAATATGTTGGCAAGCTTGTAGGGGATTAGTAGAGATGATTTTAGCGGGAAGAAGAATTTCAAAAAGAGGAGCTAAAGTTGCTAAGGATCGACTTGTAATCTTGGAGCATTTTTGGGCTAAATGAGGTATAATCTTCGTCTTACTTTTGTAATTGAAGATTCCATGTTATTATAAGTTAGAAATGATCATGTGATATGTGTTATGATGATTGATAAGTGTTATGGAAATTTGGAAGCTCAAATCCGAAAATGACATGTTAAGCCATTTGAAATTGAAATACAAATTGGTCAATAATTAGAATCGTCGCATGTTTACCTATTTGAGGATTGTAGTAGTTATAATCAATTGTGGCTAGATAACATGTTATATTAAACCACTTGGATTGAAAAGGGTTTGGAAACGAATTTGTATTGTTGTCCCTAGTTTGCCGAATGGACATTGTATTTTGGACTTGTGTGATATCAATTGTGGGGCGGAATTTTACACGTCTTGTAGGCGTGTAATCCCCTATTGTTTACTACTTTGTTGAGCCTTAAATATGGCGTGTTTGGTTATTGAATTCGGCCTTGAAAAAAGTGGCAACGTATGTAGAAACAAAGGAAGTGCTGTCCGATTTTCCGTAGAATTTAGTAGCTTTGCACTTGGAATATTCTACGTTTGAAACTAGAAGTTAATAGACGTACTATGGTCATTATAGGTTGACATACTACGTA
Source organism: Przewalskia tangutica (assembly GCA_029844215.1). Classification (NCBI taxonomy): domain Eukaryota; kingdom Viridiplantae; phylum Streptophyta; class Magnoliopsida; order Solanales; family Solanaceae; genus Przewalskia; species Przewalskia tangutica. Next base: position 3,616,603 of record CM056719.1, read on the forward strand.
CGGTGAATTGGACTTAGCAAGTGGATTAAACCGAAGAGGTATGTGGAACTTTCTTATCTCTTGAGCATGAATAAGTTGTAAATGTATAGTACGGTAGACGTACAAGATTTTGACAATCTAGGTCCATTTGATATCCTTGACTTATTTTAAGAATGTCCAAGTTGATTGAGTTAGGGAATTAACTCACTTGTTTAAATATTAAGGATATCTTGGTTTTCAAAAGTTAAGAGACTTAAGAATGTTGAAAGTATTATTGATACTTGTTTTGTTGGAAAGTTTAAGTCTCTTGGTTATAATGAAGTATGTAAGTTGCTAATGTATAAAGCTAGTATAACGGCTTTATGAGAAGTTGGTTATAATAGCTTTATGAAAAGTTAAAAAAAGAGTGGTTTACTCTAAGTAATTTAAGTATGTTAAATGACTTGAAATAACGAAAGACAAATTTATTTAAAGGCATCAATTGCTTAATGTTTTAAAAGAAAGAAGTCACTTGATTTAGAAGCCCGAAAGTGTATTTTCTAAAAAGATATTGTGACTTGTCTTAAAATGTAGTTATGACTTGATACTACGGTTATTAGTATCTTGGAAGTTTTATATGAAAATGAGTCATTTTAAAAGAATAGAAGTACGTAGTACTTTGGGTTAACTCCCGGATTTATAATGACATGTTAGTGCCTTAAGTAAACTAAAATGAGAGTGTATATGAATAAGGTTAATAAGAATCTGGGGGGATTTCTTAACTTGCTTATTGTATGATAAGCTGGTAGTGCTTATGTTATGTATGATAAGCCGGTAGGGCTTATGTTATGTATGATGGCCAGTTGAGATAGGTTAAGAGTATATCTGAGGGGTAAATCCCCAAGATAGTTATACCACCTTCTCCAGGGTAAGAGTATATCTGAGGGGTAAATCCCCAAGATAGTTATACCACCCGCCTGTGGTAAGAGTATAATTGAGGGGTGAATCCCCAAGATAGTTATACCACCTGTTTCCGTGGATTTGCTACCCACGATGCGAGGAATACCTCATGCGAGTCCTTATGGGCTTATGCGGGTGAAATAGTCCCATGCGGGCGGATACAACTAGGGATGTCAGTGGGGCGGGTAAATGCGGGTACCGCCCCGCACCCGCTCCAGTTGGGGCGGGTATGGAGGACGGTTTGGTGGGTGGTGGGGCGGGTATGGATATCAAAAGTGCTACCCGCCATGGGTAGTGGGGCGGAGGTGGATTTCATATAAGATCCGCACCGTACCCGCCCCGCCCCGCTACCCGCACCGCCCGTACCCGCCTTTCTTCCTTTTTAATACCATACGTGCATTTCACTCTCAAGTTTAACATCCTTTCTCCTTCTCCAGTAAGTAAAACTCACTATATTTGCCTTACAAAAATCTCCTCTATACAACTTATTTACAAAGTACCAAACAAGTAGAGATATAAAGTATAACAAGACGAAGTGTTGCATAAAAAATGGGAACAGATTGGGCGCCATCGATAATAGCGGTGGGATTATTCATATTATTGTCACCGGGGCTGCTATTCCAGTTGCCTTCAAGAACAAGATTCTGCGAGTTCGGAAATATGTACACCGATGAGATTTCGATTGCTCATGCCATCTTATACTTTTGTATATTTACCCTTTGTATTATCGCCTTTAATCTCCACATAGTCCGATTTTTCCTTCCCTCCAATCAAGATTTAGTAATAATCGTAACCTTTTTTTTGTGTTTCTTCCCCGTATAGTTATACTATTTCACAGGTAATTCTAAAAGTGTTTTTCAGGGTGTTATCATGATCAGTTCATGCAAATGAAATCAACATTTTTTGGATCAGCTTTTGATCATGAGATACTCTCTATATCTTAAAGATACTACATAGTATCTTTAAACTAGCTACTTAGGTTCATAGATGTTAGAGATTCACTACTAAAAAAAACAAAATTCTGCTATGCAGTTTCATTCAACTTATTTAGATGGGTACCCGCCGGGTAAGTGGGTACCCGCCCGGGATAGGTGGGGCGGGGGCGGGGGCGGGTGGAGGAATTACTATCCGTGATGGGTGGTGGGGCGGGGATGGGAGTTGGTTTTAGGTGGCGGGTACGGGTATGAGGTACCCTTCCCCGCCCCCGCCCCGCCCCATTGACATCCCTAGATACAGCCTATGCGAGGAATACCTCATGCGGGTCCACACGACCTATGCGGGTGAAATAGTCCCAGGAGTAGGATTACTTAATGATACTGCGGGCGGGTAGTCCTGCTTTGATCGTGAGCTTCCTAATTTTATGCTGTAAGTATACTTTTGATAACCATCATTGTTAGTAAGGCACTGTGTACTGTTAATTGAGTTATCATACCTGTCTCCAATTTTATTATAGACTTATGATTTAATTACAGTACTTTCAGTTTCACATATTTGGTACATGTTGTACTGACCTCCTTCGGGGGGCTGCGTTCATGCCGGTGATGCCGCATGTAGAGTACATGTTGCTGATCCTCGCTCTTAGGATCACGGTTCAGCTGTTGAGAAGCTTCTTTATTCCGGAGGCTTGTTCCTAGTATTGTCGGTTGTTGTACATTCAGGGGTATGGCGGGGCCCTATCCCGCCAGAGTTGTTATTCTTAGAGGTATGTAGTCACAGTGTGGTTTGGGTTGTAAAGAAAAAAAAATGTACTGTTTTATTTGTATAGTTTACGGAAGGTGGCTTTATCGGCTAGCCTGTTGTTATTTTATGTTTAAGAATATTATCAGTTGTGTATGTTCCGCTGCTATTTTCTGATGTATACCGAAAGGGGTGCGTGTAGGGCACGATCGCGAGCTTGGGTTGGTCGTGACAAAAGTGATATCAGAGCAGTTAGTCCTCGGAAAATGTCTACAGACCGTGTCTAGTAGAGTCTTGATTATCGGTGTGTTGTGCACCACATCTATAATCAGGAGGCTGCAGGACATTTAGGATTGGTTTCCATTCTTCTCACTCTGAGATCGTGCGATAGAGCTGTATGGTTAGGGTCGTCTCTCCCAAATGATTTATGATTGTTTGCAGCTACGAGAAAGGCAGCAGTGACCCAGGAAAGATTATGTGGATTACGTATCCAGGTTGGTAATATTTGTAGTATAGTTGGTATTGGGACATACAACTATACAGATTTATGTATGGGGGTCACATATGTGTTGCCTAGGATGATTTTAGATTACCAGGATTTGGTAAGGACTAAATAAATACCGGGAAGGTATGAACAGTTAAGGAACTCTCATCAAGATTTTACGTGCTAATTTGAGATAATTAGGTGATGATGAGTTGTGTGAGAATGAAATGGACCCTTAAGAGGTTAATTAAGGGACTTAATGGAAGACTATGTTAATAGATTGAGCTACGTAGTGGGATTTCGAGAATGGTACGGGTGAGATCTGTATGGAGTAAGTATGGTTGTTGTGGACAAGACAACCCGATTATAGTATATGAGAAGTTAGTGTACCCGTTTATGGGGTGGGATCAGTTGATAGTAGTCCCGCTACGTGACAGGGTCACGAGGGTACAAGCCCGAGTCTAGTTAATCGTTTTACGGGTTCGTGGACGTGTTCCACCGGAACCAGGGTGTGAGAGCCATGTGGTAACACCTAGCTATAGGCTCTACAAACTGGGAAAGGAAAATCGGGTTACTACTTTACGAGATCAAGGAAATCCCCCCCCCCCTAAAATGTGATTGACAGGAACCATAAGTGAGGTTAAGGATACCCGAATATTTCGCAGGAATGAGAAAGGCTTCCAGCTATTGGAAGGTAAGTTGACTCGACTACAGTTCTAACACCTCCTGAAAGACTAGAGGGTTAGGTTATTATGATAACACGTTGGGTGTTGGACTAGGTTGTGTGCTGACGCAACCCGATAAGGATAGAGCTTATGTTTTCCCGGTAGTTAGAGAAGCAGGAAAGGAAATTACGCCACTCACGATTTAGAGCTGGCGGCAGTTAAATCATGCCTTGAAGATTTGGGGGCATGACGTATATATAGACTTCATGTGGATATTTGTACAGACCACAAAAGCCTCCGGTATATCTGCAGACTGAGGCAGTAGAATTTGCGACAGCGACGGTGGTTTGAGTTATTCAAGGATTGTGATATCGATATCCTATACCACCCAGGGAAAGCCAAGACCGTTAAAGATACTCTTAGTCGCGGATCTAAGGGTAGTATGCCAGATGGGCAGCCAGATAGACTGGACGTGGTCCGTGAGATTCTTTAGTACCGAGCCTAGGGGTTCGATTATTTGTTCCAAGGTTAATGGAGCTTTAGATCCGAGAGGTTGCCGAGTCTTTCTTCGTCGAAGAGGTAAAGAGGCGTGATATGAGATCGATTATGATATGATATCGAGATACGACTTTCCAAGAGGAGAGCTTTGTTTGTGTAGCACGGATGGGTGTCTTTGTGTTATGAAAAGTTTGTGTGTACCGGTGTTGCAGGACTAGTCGCAGTTTTAGGGGAGGCATACAGTGCTTATTGCTCAAATTGCTCAGGGTCGACTAAGTTGTGTCGTGACCTCAGATATATGTATGGGTAAGATGACCGGAAAAAGGGACATAGCGGAGTTTACTACTTAGTGTCCGAGTTAGTAGCAAGTCATGGTTGAGCACCAGAAGCCCAGTGGGCTATTGCAGGCGATTGAAATCCCAACCTAGATATGAGAGGTAATTAATATGGATCTTGTTACAGGGTGGCATCGTACTCGGAGGATGTGCGACTCCACGGGGTCGCGGTAAATAAAGGTCGTTGAAACCAGTCGTGTCCTTCCGGATTGGGACCACTTACTCGGCTGAGGTTTATGCTAGCTTGTATAGGAGAGAGATTGTGAGACTGCACGGGGTTCCTACGTTTATGATGACAGACAGATGAGCTCGGTTAAGGATAACTTCTGGAGGTTTTTCAGAAGGGTTTTAGGGACACAGGTGAGTCTCAGTGTTGCATTACACCCTCGGGCCAAGCGGACGAGCAGGCGTACTATCCGAGCACTCGAGGATAGGTTGCGGGCTGTGTTCTTGATTTCAAGAATAGCGGGAGGGTTAGTTGCCTCTTGTTGAGTTACGTCACGATATGAGATACCCTTCCAAGATTCGGATGGCCTGTATGAGGCCTTGTATGTAGAAAGTGTAGATCGCGGTTGGATGGTTCGACATAGGCGAGGTTCGATTATTTGGTCCGGACTTGATTCACGGGCCGTGTGGATAAGCGAAGCTTATCCGGAAAGATTATTAGTAAGCTTAGAGTCGTGAAGCTTTATGCAGATAACCGACGTCGACACTTGGAGTTCAAGTTGACGTTGTAGCATAAGTATTGTTATGTGGCCAGGTGTGGCAAGTGTGATTATGTTGGGTGTAGTCAAGGGACTATGCCAATATCCGTTTAGATTGGCTCCGAAAGAACATTCGGGAACGAATGTTTCTAAGTGGGGAAGAATGTTACACCCCGTAATTCCAAGAGGATGAGATGAGAACGTACGAAAGGAAATAAGATTCGAAGTTGGAAAAAGAAAAAAAGTTGGCAGAATATTTTTGGACAGTTTTTCAGTCAACTTGGAAGCAGTATATCTCCGAGTATAATTGGGGTTTTTAGGTGTTTCAAAATCCTAATATGAATTTCATTGAGTCTAGTTTCCAACGCAACAAACCGCTCGTCAATAGGACATCGGAGTAGAAAGTTATGAACGTTACAAGATCGGCTGACAGAGCGAGGTCAGGCGCCGCGGCTCTCGCTGCACACGGGCGGAAGGCCTGAAATTGTCTGAATTGCAGCCTTGGCGCTGCAGCATGCGCCGGGCGGGATTTTTGTGGAAATAGGGTGAAAATAGAAGATATTTGTTGTAAAGGACCCCTGGTGGGTTACAAGTGTCCCCCCAACTTGTGGAACAAGATAAAGGCTATATAAGACATGTCTTGCTAGATTTAAATCATTTGCAAGACTTCACCCAAATCTTCTCTTCTCTCTCAAATGGTTAAAACCCTAGGCCTAAATGAGATTTTTGGAAAGGCAATAAGAAGGAAATATGTTGGCAAGCTTGTAGGGGATTAGTAGAGATGATTTTAGCGGGAAGAAGAATTTCAAAAAGAGGAGCTAAAGTTGCTAAGGATCGACTTGTAATCTTGGAGCATTTTTGTACTAAATGAGGTATAATCTTCGTCTTACTTTTGTAATTGAAGATTCCATGTTATTATAAGTTAGAAATGATCATGTGATATGTGTTATGAAGATTGATAAGTGTTATGGAAATTTGGAAGCTCAAATCCGAAAATGACATGTTAAGTCATTTGAAATTGAAATACAAATTGGTCAATAATTAGAATCGTCGCATGTTTACCTATTTGAGGATTGTAGTAGTTATAATCAATTGTGGCTAGATAACATGTTATATTAAACCACTTGGATTGAAAAGGGTTTGGAAACGAATTTGTATTGTTGTCCCTAATTTGCCGAATGGACATTGTATTTTGGACTTGTGTGATATCAATTGTGGGGCGGAATTTTACACGTATTGTAGGCGTGTAATCCCCTATTGTTTACTACTTTGTTGAGCCTTAAATATGGCGTGTTTGGTTATTGAATTCGGCCTTGAAAAAGGTGGCAAAGTATGTAGAAACAAAGGAAGTGCTGTCCGATTTTCCGTAGAATTTAGTAGCTTTGCACTTGGAATATTCTACGTTTGAAACTAGAAGTTAATAGACGTACTATGGTCATTATATGTTGACATACTACGTACGGTGAATTGGACTTAGCAAGTGGATTAAACCGAAGAGGTATGTGGAACTTTCTTATCTCTTGAGCATGAATAAGTTGTAAATGTATAGTACGGTAGACGTACAAGATTTTGACAATCTAGGTCCATTTGATATCCTTGACTTATTTTAAGAATGTCCAAGTTGATTGAGTTAGGGAATTAACTCACTTGTTTAAATATTAAGGATATCTTGGTTTTCAAAAGTTAAGAGACTTAAGTATGTTGAAAGTATTATTGATACTTGTTTTGTTGGAAAGTTTAAGTCTCTTGGTTATAATGAAGTATGTAAGTTGCTAATGTATAAAGCTAGTATAACGGCTTTATGGGAAGATGGTTATAATAGCTTTATGAAAAGTTAAAAAAAGAGTGGTTTACTCTAAGTAATTTAAGTATGTTAAATGACTTGAAATAACGAAAGGCAAATTGATTTAAAGGCATCAATTGCTTAAGGTTTTAAAATAAAGAAGTCACTTGATTTAGAAGCCCGAAAGTGTATTTTCTAAAAAGGTATTGTGACTTGTCTTAAAATGTAGTTATGACTTGATACTACAATTATTAGTATCTTGGAAGTTTTATATGAAAATGAGTCATTTTAAAAGAATAGAAGTACGTAGTACTTTGGGTTAACTCCAGGATTTATAATGACATGTTAGTGCCTTAAGTAAACTAAAATGAGAGTGTATATGAATAAGGTTAATAAGAAGTTAGGGGGATTTCTTAACTTGCTTATTGTATGATAAGCCGGTAGTGCTTATGTTATGTATGATAAGCCGGTAGGGCTTATGTTATGTATGATGGCCAGTTGAGATAGGGTAAGAGTATATCCGGAGGTAAATCCCAAGATAGTTATACCACCTTCTCCGTGGTAAGAGTATATCCGGAGGTAAATCCTCAAGATAGTTATACCACCCGCCTGGTAAGAGTATAATTGAGGGTGAATCCCCAAGATAGTTATACCACGCTTTTAGTGGATTTGCTACCCACGATGCGAGGAATACCTCATGCGAGTCCTTATGGGCTTATGCGGGTGAAATAGTCCCACGCGGCGGATACAACCTATGCGAGGAATACCTCATGCGGTCCACATGACCTACGGGTGAAATAGTCCCGAGAGTAGGATTGCTTAATGATCTCGCGGCGGGTGGTCCCGCTTGATCGCGAGCTTCCTATTTTTATCTTTGTAAAGATACTTTTGATAACTCATTGTTAGTAAGACAACGTAATCTGTTAATTAAGTTATCATACATGTCTCCGCTTTATTATAGACTTATGATTTAATTACGATCTTTCGGCCACATATTTGGTACATGTTGTCGACCTCCTTGGCTGCGTTCATGCCGCAGGTAGAGTACATGTTGCTGATCCTCGCTCTTAGGATCACGGTTCAGCTGTTGAGAAGCTCCTTTATTCCGGAGGCTTGTCCCTGGTATTGTCGGTTGTTGTACATTCAGGGGTATGGCGGGGCCCTGTCCCGCCAGAGTTGTTATTCTTAGAGGTCTGTAGTCACAGTGTGGTTTGGGTTGTAAAGAAAAAAAATGTACTGTTTTATTTGTATAGTTTACGGAAGGTGGCCTTATCGGCTAGCCTGTTGTTATTTTATGTTTAAGAATATTATCAGTTGTGTATGTTCCGTTGCTATTCTCTGATGTATACCGAAAGGGGTGCCCAGGTAGGGCACCAGTCGCGGGCCCGGGTTCGGGTCGTGACACTACTGGTTGTTGTTGATAATATGAATGTGAGGCTATTGGTTGGAGTTGAGCATATGGTTTGAATATTTTGGATGATATGTGTATATGTGTTAACATCTTTCTTCTTTTCTAATCCTATATAAATGGTATATATATGTGTATATTGTATATGCTTTGTTTTATATACTATCACAGGTTGAGGGGGAACATTCATGTGGATATGCCATTGCTATAGGTCACCCACACTTATTTGATTAGGTTTTGTAAAGCAAGACAAAAAGGGGGAGAATGTTAATGTTAGGATCTGTGTTATAACATTTTTCCTAACATGTCATTTTTCCTACTAAGTCCAAATCAGAAAATGTCGAAACAAATGTCTTGACATTCTGGCCGACATTCTGGTAACTGTTTTGCCTATCTTCACGGACAGATTTCAGAAATGTGTGACTTTTTTATCACATGACAAATTGACTTGGCAAGGGGTCTTTGAAGCAGATTGAAAACGTGGAAGACTAAGTCCAAGAGATAGCTTAACTTAAGGAGCAAGACGAGGGAAGAAAAAGTCCAAGATGTTGAGAAAATCACTCCTCAAGTTTCTGCCACACGTGACCACTTTTAGCTCAACCTCCACAATGATTCATTGAGCATTTCAAGGAGGACTCTCTACTATAAATAGAGAGGGCAGATCAGTGAATCTATATTCAGAATCAAAATGTAAAAATACCAAGAGAGCTCTCGGGATTTCTTCTCAGAAATCTGGATCACAAAATGTTGCCTGAGTTTGTGACGACATTCTGTACGACATTACAAGTGCGTCCTAGATTCTAGATTTGTTCTTTCATTGAAGCAATTGTAATGAAGTGTTGATCACTTCTATTTAGATAGATTTTTCAGGCATAAGTCATCTGCGACTTAACTTTTTATTCCTTTTGTATCTTCTTGTAACATTGTAAGAAATAAATTTATTCAATTGTATATACATATATATAATACTTTTGGTCATTGACCATCATGCGTTATATTAATATATAACCTATAAAAATTAAAACTTTGTGTCTTTATTATTTCCGCTGCATTTTACTCTTCAAAGGTTTTATTCTGTTTTTAACTGAACAATGTTTTTACCGAAATGTCGTTACTTATGTCAGACGACATTTCTACCGACATTTGAAAACTGTTCCAGCATTCGAATTGATTTTACTTTCAGTTTATTTTTATTATTCCATAGCATAATCCCCGGACCCAACAAGTGGTATCAGAGTCAACACTTGACATAATAAGTGATTGGTCATATTATTCAAAGTTATGGATCCGACTAATTCAAATATTGGTAGACTTCCCATTTTAAATGGAATAAAATGTACCTATTGAGGATTCTCCTACGTTCCCACATCAAATCAATTGATGTTAGGGCATGAAGAACTATAATCAATGGGTATGTTGTTCAAATATTGCCGCCTGATAAGGAAGATGACATTCTTGTTAAACCTGAATCCAAATGGACGGCTGAAGAAACCAATAATGTTACCTTAACGAAAAGGCCTTTAATGCAATTTTTAGATGAGTTGATCTTGACATGTTCAAGCTCATTCAAAACTGCCCAACGGCTAAGAATGTATGAGATATTTTACAAATTCATTGTGAATATAGATCAAGTGTTCATCGAATTAAGCAATGCATACTCATGAGAAAATATGAATTTTTAAGGATGGAAGAAGCAGATATTAAATCTTATTTTTGAATGACTCTCCGTTCTCTTCCTGAAAAGTTCAATTTAAAGATTTGTGTCATTAAAGAAGGTCACAATCTTTCTACTATGGACCTTCATACCTTGATGAATATTCTCAAAACCTATGAGATGAACATTGAGAATCAAAGGGAACTATATAAGAGCAAGAATGTGACACTTCAAGTTCAATCCTCGAAGAATCAAATCAATGAAGAGGATGTGAATCTTGAAGAACTTGGTGAAGGTGTTAATGTTGTCTTACTCGCTCGAAAATACAATTTGAATGTGAGAAAGTTCAACAATGAGCGAAATCAATCTAAATTTAAAAGGAACCAAAACCAAGGCTTCAATCAAAAGTTCACCAAGTTCATTCCAAGTGCTAAAAAAGGATGTCCACTAAGAAGAGGAAGAAGATCAAGAAATCAAATCACAAGCGCTGACCACTGTTTACGAACATCCCCTGTTTGATAATGAAAATGTCGTCTGTAATGTTGCCTCAGGTGTCACGACATTTCAGGCAACATATGCAACGACATCTGCATCTCCAGCAACATCTGAAAGACACATATTCTTTAATTATATTGATGTTAATTGCTTTACTGATTTTACTTCTAATGGTGAGGCTGAGAGTATGGATCAAGTTTAATGCAAAAATGACATGATTAATGAATTATAAAACATTTGTAAAGCCTTAATCATAGAATCCAAGCAACTTGAGACAGAGGTAAAATCTTTAACTCGTGAGAATGTAGATCTAAAAGGCACAATAACCCTACTAGAGATTGCACTTACCAAATAGGATAGTGCATTCGGTAAGATTCGTGCAAAATTGGATTTAGCCAAAAGAAACCTTCCGTAAGCTCTACTCATGAACTTCTAAATTGAAAGAGATACTTATCTTTAGGAAACCTTCACATGCAGGTATTGGGTATGAAAAACTCTCTTAAAACTTTCTGCTATAGTTTGTTTGACAAAAATGAGAAAATGTGCTTTGTAAAAGAAAAGTGATTAGATAATAGGTTCTCATATATGTCAAAAGGATATGAAGTTTGTGTGTCGTCATTGTAACTCCCCTGGTTTTTTTTAAACCGCATCGCTTTTCAAACTTCGATTGCATGCGAAATGTTGCCTAAAATGTTGTCCAAAATTTCTGACAACATTCAAAGCAACATTTCTGAGCTGAAATGTAAAAATGTTTTAAAAGAGTTTGAGATCCCAAACATGCTGAAACTTGTAATGTTGTGATAAATTCTTTAAGAACTAACATCGCAGGTTTTTGGTACTTTGATAGTGGATGTTCTCACCACATGACAGGTACAAAAAAGTTTCTAAAGAACTGTGAGTTATTCAATGGAGTTAACGTAACTTATGGAGGTGAGAATAAAAGAATTGGAAAAGGAATCTTGGATGTTCTTGGATGTCCAAACTTTAAGAAATGTCTTCCACGATTGAAGGTTTAATGGCTAAATTGAGGTATGAGGTATTCCTATGTGATAACACATGATTTTTCTAGGTACTCATGGATATATTTCTTGAAAGAAAAATCACAACTTTTGACATTTTTTAAAAATTTTGCATTCTAGAATTAGGATTTTGTTCTATTCTCCTAATTTTTTTGGATTATATCCAATCATAGAAAAGAATGTGAAAACATCTCCTTCACAAAATTTTGTGAGTAAAGAGAAATTTTCCATGAGTTTTTCAGCTCCCCAAAACTCCTTAACGGAATAGGTAGCACAAAGGAAGAATAGAACATGGTAAGGAATGACCAGAGTTTTGCTTAATTCTAAAAATTATCAAAATGTTTTTTACTGCCTGTCACATCACTAATAGAGTCTATTTAAGGTCTGTAACAAATATGACACCATATGACCTAATATATGGAAAGAAACCTAACTTGTGTTACTTTCATATTTTTGGGTGTATTTGTTACTTTTTAAATGATAGAGATTATCTGGCTAAGTTTTACTCTAAGAGTGACAAAGGGATTTTTGTTGGCTATTCCCAAAATAGTCATGCTTACTGAGTGTACAATCTAAGAACAAAAACTGTACAGAAGAAGACTGTTGAAGTCGATAATACAGGTGGACATGCGCAGAATGCTGAAACTCCAGATGTTGCTCCAAATGTCACGATATCTGAAGCAACATCTGAAGCAGAATCAGAGATCAAAGAAGGTGTGAATGAGGAGTCAAATACTGAATTGCTAGATCATAGGGACCCATCATCAAGGATTATGAAGAGTCATCCAACATACCAAGTGATAGGGGGAGTGTTTGAAGGAAGTAGAACAAGAAGCAAAGAACCACTCAATTACAAAGATATGGTAATGTATGTGTGTATGTCTAGCATATACCAAGAGGTTTGTCTTCCTTGTTTTATATGTGCTTTAGAACCTATGTTTAGTGTTTATTTTTTTGCATGATTCCAAGCCTATCCAAAGTCTCCCACTTAAATGACGTAAAATGTGTCATTAGATATGTTGTCGGCACATGTGAGTTGAGAATTTGGTATTCCAAAGACACTAATCCCAATTTAATAGGACATAGTGACTCGGATTGGGCTGGTGATGTGGATGATAGAAAGAGTACAATTGGAGGATATTTTTATCTTGGCAATAATCTTGTTTTTTGTATAGTCATAAATAAAACCGTGTCTCACTTTCAACTGCTGAATTTAAATATGTAGCAGTTGGAAGTTGTTGCTCTCAATTCATATGGCTAGGACACAAGTTAGACGACTATGATTTTACTAGAAACATGTTTTGTTTACGGTAATATTGATTTTAGACATCACTTTGTTTAAGGATATTTGATTGAAAAACAACTAGTTTAAATTGAACATGTTGATACTCTTAATCAACTAGCTGATATTTTTACAAAAACTTTAGATCATGAGAGATTTTCTAGCTTGAAAAGCTTTTTTGGTCTCTGAAACAGGCACTGTTGGGCGAATGTCGGCTGGAATGTCTCTAACGTTTCGGGTGACATTTACCCTTGTAATATCAGAATCTGATTTTCAGTACTGTGCAATGGCTGATTTTTGTTCAACCAGGTATGATTTTCAAATAAGAACTTGATTTTAATGTGATACAGTTCTCAGCGATGGTATTAGATATCATAAAAAGGGAGTATCAAAATAAGGCAAAACCTTCCTAATTCTCTTATAATGACCCGTTAGTCGTTGAGCACTTTAAGACTACGAAAGAAGTATGAACCATAGGGTAATTAATTATATGATTTTAATATATGAAATGAGTCATGAAATTAATTAAAGGAATTAGTGGGCCAAGCCCACAAATTAATAGGGTTACACGGCCAAAACAAAAGAAAGAAGGAAAATAAAAAGGAAAAGTGGGAGAGGGACGTAGGAAGCAGCAAAGGAAAAGAAAACAAAGAGGAGGAGAAAAAGATAAGAAAATAAAACGTTGGAGCAAAAGAAAAAGAGAAGGAAAGAAAAACGTGAAAAACAGAACCTAGCAGCCAAAACAAAAAGAAATGAAAGAAACGAGAAAACCCTACTGCTAGAGGAAAAGAAAAGGAACAAAAAAAGAAGAAGAAAAGGAACAAAAAGAAAGGAAAACGAGGGAGACAGCAAAATAAAGGGTGAAAAAGTTCCTCAAATTCAATCACTATATCCAGGTATAGTATCTTATTTCACATATACTCATATAACTATGTTGCTTGAATTGGATTAGGAGGAAATAACATTGTTTATTATTTTAGTGTAGGAGTTAACTATCACACACAACATATAAAATGTGAAAACTGTACAAATCCGTAAGGAATATGAAAATATGAGCTGAATGAAAGTTGTATATTTCTCTGTTTTCGTCAGTTTTATATTTTACGGAGATAAATCCGACTTATGGTTTGAAAGTTATGACTGTTTAAAGTCTCTGTCTCCTTTTACCGAAACCCAGGAGACATAGCATATAAAACGTAAAACTGTACAAATCCGTAAGGAATATGAAAATATAGGATGAATGAAAGTTGTAGATCTCTTTGTTCCCGTCAGTTTGAGATCTTACGGAGCTAAATACGACATGTGGTTTGAAAGATATGACTGTTCAATATTCTGCCTTGTTTTATCAAAAAAGAATCTGGAAAGTTGATAGAAAGGAATGCTATTTGAAATTCCTGAAGTTATGCTAATTTTTTTATATGTGTAGGGGTTTAGTCATACAATTGAAATGGTAAAAATATTGTTAATATAAATATAGCAAGGTGGGTGTCCTTAGATTCGTATTATAACGTAGTTCACATATTTTCTAGATTCTAAGCGTTCAGAGGCTCTACGCAAGGGAAAGACATTGGCTTGATTGTTCGTGGCACCGCTCGGCATTGGAGTAGGTTATGGTTTATTTTAGTTAGACTCTGATTAGAGAATCGTATGTAGTTGTAGGAAGTGACAGGGATAGCATGATAGGCCTTCTGGCATAAAGTGGAGATAAATTACAATTACGTTGGTTTTGTCAGCTGTTATGTGGGCTTATCGCCATATGTGTTATTTTATGTGATTATCACTTGATATGACTTGTAGTTGTCGATTATATATTTGTGATACGTGTTGAGACGACTATCATGCATGTCATATTTTTTTTATATTATTGTTGTGATGATATTGATTGGCCTCCGAGGTTTCTGCCGGAGAGTGTGAGTGATTGACCTCCGAGGTTTTTGTCGGAGAGCGTGAGTGATTGGCCTCCGAGGTTTCTGTCGGAGAGTGTGAGTGATTGGCCTCCGAGGTTTCTACCGGAGATATGAGTGATTGGCCTCCGAGGTTTCTGCCGGAGAGCGTGAGTGATTGACCTCCGAGGTTTCTATCGGAGAGCATGAGTGATTGGCCTCCGAGGTTCTATCCGGAGAGCGTGAGTGGTACATGGACTTTGCGGGTCCTTTATGGGTCATGGCTTGAAGGCACTGCCTTAACATGTGTGTACGAGAGTGGAGTGAGAGAGAG
The DNA here is from genome assembly GCA_029844215.1 of Przewalskia tangutica. Lineage (NCBI taxonomy): Eukaryota > Viridiplantae > Streptophyta > Magnoliopsida > Solanales > Solanaceae > Przewalskia > Przewalskia tangutica. Next base: position 3,631,742 of record CM056719.1, read on the forward strand.
AGGTGACTATTAAATTGCATTGCATTAATCCACTCTTATATTTGACTGATCATTTGGTGAAATTATATTTGTCTTGGTTGATTCTCGATTTCTTTACACTTTACCTGTTTATGATACGTGACCATGCCTATTTGTTCTATGTGCTACTTGTTAGTTTTAACTTCTTCATACGTTATCTAATCACTGTCGGCCTATGATGCTTACCGGTACTAGTGTTGTACTGATACTACTCTTGCTGCACTTTTGTTGAGTGCAAAGTACGATCCAGATTCCAGTTCTACGCTCCGTGGCTGATTCGCGAGGTGTACATCTTCTAGTCATTCAGGGTGAGCTACTTGGTCGTCCGTGGCCCCTGAAGGTTGGTCGTCCGTGGCCCCTGAAGGGCTTCTTAGTTATTTCCATTTTTTGTTGGTTATTGATAGACTATGTGTAGCCTTCGGGTATTTTTAGACTTCTATTTTCAGACTTTTTAGTGCTCTTGTACCCGTTTGACCAGATTTTTGGGAATTTCGTATTTAAGACTTAATAACTTATTTTCGTTATTTTATTTTCCGTTGATTAACTTGTTATTGAGAATGAGATTTGCCTATTCGGGGGAATAGGGTAGGTGTCATTACGACTCGTGAGTTGGGTCATGACAAACTTGGTATCAGAGCTTCTAGGTCAATCGGTCTAATGAGTACAAGAGCAATGTCTAGTAGAGTCTTGCGGATTGGTACGTACACGTCCGTACCCATCCTCGAGAGGCTATAGGACATTTTGGAAACACTCCACTTCTTTTCTCGTTTTGTGTTAGTTCATTCTGATTGATATCTGGTTCATTCTTTTCGTGCGACATTATTCAGATTGGTATCTTACACTCATTTCTATATTCTCTCACAGATGGTGAGGACGCGATCGAATGCTACTGGAGGCCAGAAGGCTGCACCTGCACCCGCACCCGCATCCATACCCGTTGCCAGAGCAGATGTTCGTGGCGGCGGACGCGGGCGTGCGGCGGCCGCGGCTATTTCGGGTAGGAACCCATCACCATGCACCTGCTCGGGACCTGGACAGAGAGTTGACTCCGGAGCTTGACGATATTCTGGATGAGGAGATTAGGGATGCTGAGGCACAGCCTGGGGTCGCTGCTACTCCCGATTTTCAGGAGGCTGTGTTTCGAGTGTTGGGATACTTTGACAGTTTGGCTCAGGCGGGCATGCTTCCAGTTGCTCCAGGGGGCTCGCAGACTAGAGTGGGAGGTCATACTCCCGATGTTATGGTTGCTCCGAGGTTTCGGACACAGAGGGTATTGCCGGCGGCAGCGGTGGCTCCCCGTAATGATGCTACTCCAGCACCTGATTTCGTTATGAGGCCTATGGATGGGCTAGTGTTGACCACTGAGGAGCGGAAATTGTTCGAAGGGTTTACCAAAATGTCTCCTCCTTGGTTCTATGGTACTCCCGGGGAGGATCGTACGAGTTTATTGTTAGCTGCCACGAGATGCTTTATAAGCTGGGTATAGTGGAGTCTCATGGGGTCGATTATGTTTCGTTTCAGTTGGTTGGAGATGCCAAGCAGTGGTGATCGTACATAGGGTGTCTACCAGTCTGGTCGACACCTTTTACCTAGACCCAGTTCTACCAGGTGTTCCTGGAGAAGTATGTCCCTCGTACTCTGAGAGACAACAGGAATGATGCATTTCGACATTGGAGCAGCAGGGTAGGTCAGTTGCGGAGTATGAGACCATATTTCTCACATTGTCCTGTTATGTGTCGACATTACTTCCCACAGAGGCTGAGAGAGTGAGGAGATTTGTGAAGGGCTTGGACCTTCCACTTCGACTGGCGACCTTGCAGTTGGAGGCTTCTGGGGCCTCATTCCAGTCAGTAGTAGAGCATGCCAGAAGGGTCGAGTCAGAGATGGGCCGAACACGTAGGGTGGTGGCGACAAGACAACTCGTGGAGTTGACAGCTTTAGAGGTCCGATTAGAGGTGGGGGACACCAGGACAGGGTTCGTCATCATCCTTACAGCCGCCCCATCGAGTCATCACTACTGGTTTCAGCAGGTGGTTCTTCAGGTTATAGCGGGCCTACTATTGAGCAGACCTTCCGAGGGATTTACTCTCGACCTTCAGACCGTGAGGGTATTCTGGTTCTTCTATGACAGTTTAGCAGCCTATGGCAAAGGGAGCATGTTATGAGTGCGGTGAGATAGGGCATTTCGCGAGGGAGTGTTCTAGATCCGCAGGCTTGAGTTCCGACATCCGTGCCTCCAAAGATCGGTAGAGGATGAGGACATTCTAGTAGAGGGGGTTCGCAGGTAGACAGGGGTGGTCATCAGCCTAGTAGAGGTGGTCACCAGTCAGGTAAGGGCAACATTCAGGTAGTCCGTGGTGGTCGTGGAGGCATACAGTCTGAGGGTGGACGGGCCCATTTCTATGCTTTTCCAGGTAGACCAGAAGCTGAGGCCTCTGATGCGGTTATCACAAGTATTATTTCGGTTTGTCACCGGCCAGCTTCTGTCTTATTTGATCCAGGTTATACTTTCTCTTATGTGTCCACCTATTTCTCTACGGGTTTGGATATGTTGTGTGATATGCTTGATGTACCTATTCGTGTTTCTACTCCTGTCGGGGATTCGGTGATAGTGGATCGAGTCTATGGGTCTTGTGGTCACGTTTTGGGGTATGATATTTGGATAGACTTGGTCATTCTGAATATGGTGGACTTCAATATTATTTTAGGCATGGACTGGTTATCTCCTTATCATGCTATCTTAGACTGTCATTCCAAGACCGTCACGTTGGCCATGCCAGGTATTCCACGGTTAGAGTGGAAGGGTACTCCTAGCCCAACACCTAGGAAGATCATATCAGTTCTTTGGGCGAAGAAGTTAGTGGAAAAGGGATGTTTAACATAATTGGCATATATTCGGGATACTAGTGTGGATACTCCTTCCGTAGAGTCGGTACCCGTTGTTTGTGAGTTCTCAGAGGTTTTCCCTACAGATTTATCTGGTATGCCGCATGATCGAGATATTGACTTTTGCATTGACTTGGAGCCCGACACTCGACCTATTTCTATTCCACCCTATCGGATGGCTCCGGCAGAGTTGAGAGAGTTGAAGGAGCAGTTGCAAGACTTGTTGAGCAAAGGATTTATTAGACCCATTATTTCTCCTTGGGGTGCTCCCATTCTGTTCGTGAAGAAGAAAGATGGTACCATGTGAATGTGTATCGATTATCGGAAATTGAACAAGGTTACAATCAGAAATAAGTATCCAATACCCCGCATTGATGACTTATTTGATCAACTTCAGGGTGCGTCGATATTTTCTAAGATTGATTTAAGGTCAGGCTATCACCAGTTAAAGATTCGAGCGGAGGATGTTCTGAAGACCGCTTTCAGGACCCGTTTGGTCATTATGAGTTCTTGGCGATGTCCTTCGGGCTTACTAATGCACCTGCAACCTTCATGGATTTGATGAATGGAATCTTCAAGCCTTACTTGGACTCATTTGTGATAGTGTGTATTGATGACATACTGGTGTACTCTCGGAGTAAGGAAGATCATGAGAGGCATCTGAGGATCGTGCTTGGCCTGTTGAAGGAGAAGAAATTGTATGCCAAGTTTTCCAAGTGCGAGTTCTGGCTCAGTTCCGTAGCATTTTTGGGACATGTTGTGTCCAAGGATGGGATTATGGTTGATCCCAAAAAGATTGGGGCGGCTAGAGATTGGGCCAGGCATACCTCGGTGACTGAGATTCGGAGCTTCGTAGGCCTTGCGAGTTATTATCGCCGATTTGTGATGGGATTCTCGTCTATTGCTTCCCCTTTGACTAGGTTAACTCAAAAGGGTGTGCCTTTCCAGTGGTCCGATAAGTGTGAGGAGAGTTTCCAGAAGCGCAAGACTTTATTGATTTCAGCTCCGATTTTGGCTTTACCAGTGGAAGAAAAGGACTTTACTGTTTATTGTGATGCTTCTCGCATTGGTTTGGGATGTGTGTTGATGCAAGAGGGTAAGGTGATCGTGTATGCTTCGAGACAGTTGAAGGTTCATGAGAAGAACTACCCCACTCATGACTTGGAGTTGGCTACGGTAGTCTTCGCTTTGAAATTTGGAGGCATTACTTGTATGGAGTCCATTGTGAGGTCTTCACCGATCATCGTAGCCTTCAGCATGTGTTTAGTCAGAGAGATTTGAACTCGAGACAACGTAGATGGATGGAGTTGCTCAAGGATTATGATATTACTATCCTTTATCATCCGATGAAGGCTAACGTGGTAGCCGATGCGTTGAGCCGAAAGGCAATGAGTATGGGCAGTTTGGCACGTTTGGTTGTGGGGGAGTGTTCTTTAGCTATGGAGGTTCAGCGTTTGGCTAATAGTATGATGAGGCTCGATATTTCGGAACCTGGTAGGGTTCTAGCTTGTGTGAAGGCGAGGTCGTGTCTTCTAGAGCGGATTCGGGCCCAGCAGTTTGAGGATGCAAAGTTGTGCAAGATTCGAGATAAGGTGCTAAGTGGAGAAGCCAAAGAGGCTATTCTTGACGATGAGGGTGTTTTGAGGATTAAGGGGCGCATTTGCGTTCCTAGAGTTGGTGATTTGATTCCGTTGATCTTGAAAGAGGCTCATAGCTCCAGGTACTCCATTCATCCAGGAGCAACAAAAATGTATCGTGACTTGAGGCAACATTATTGGTGGGGTAGAATGAAGAGAGACATTGTAGAGTTTGTTGCTCAATGTTCGAATTACCAGCAGGTTAAGTATGAGCACCAGAGACCAGGTGGTGTGCTTCAGAGGATGCCCATCCCCGAATGGAAATGGGAAATGATAGCTATGGATTTCGTGGTTGGTCTTCCGAAGACTTTGGGCAAGTTTGATTCGATTTGGGTTATCGTGGATAGGTTGACTAAGTCCGCACAATTCATTCCGGTTCAGCTACTTATAATGCGGAGAAGTTGGCTAGGATTTACATCCGAGAGATAGTACGACTGAACGGGGTTCCTATTTCCATCATTTCTGATAGAGGCTCTCAGTTTACTTCCCATTTCTGGAGGACTTTGCAGAAGGAATTGGGAACTCAGTTAGATCTTAGCATCGCGTTCCACCCGCAGACAGATGGCCCGTCCGAGAGGACTATTCAGGTGCTTGAGGATATGTTGAGGGCTTGTGTTATTGATTTTGGTGGTCATTGGGACGGTTTCTTACCCTTGGCAGAGTTCGCGTACAACAATAGATACCATTCCAGTATCGACATGGCGCCATTCGAGGCTTTATATGGTAGGAGGTGTCATTCTTCGATTGGGTGGTTTGATGCTTTTGAGATTCGATCGTGGGGTACAGATTTGATGAGGGAGTCTTTGGACAAGGTGAAGCTTATCCAGGAAAAACTTCTGGCAGCCCAGAGTAGGCAAAAGGAGTATGCGGATCGGAAGGTTCGTGATACAGAGTTCATGGTTGGTAAGCAGGTCCTATTGAAGGTTTCACCTATGAAAGGTGTGATGCGGTTCGGGAAGAAGGGCAAGTTGAGCCCTAGGTTTATTGGCCCTTTTGAGATTCTTCGTCGAGTTGGCGAGGTGGCGTAGGAGTTGGCTTTGCCACCAGGTTTGGCAGGTGTTCACCCGGTATTCCATGTTTCCATGCTGAAGAAGTACCATTCAGATGGGTCTTATATCATTCAGTGGGATTCCGTATTATTTGATCAGAATCTGTCCTTCGAGGAAGAGCCGGTAGCAATCTTGGATAGGCAAGTAAGAAAGTTGAGGTCCAGGGAAATTGCTTCAGTCAAGGTGCAGTGGAAGCATCGTCCGATTGAGGAGGCCACTTGAGAGACCGAGGTGGATATGCGGAGTAGATATCCTCAGTTGTTCGAGGTACCTCCTTTCTTCCATCCATATCCTTATCGCTCGAGGACGAGCGATTGTTTGATTGGTATCTAATGTAACGACCCGTTAGTCGTTGAGCACTTTAAGACTACGAAAGAAGTATGGGACCATAGGGTAATTAATTATATGATTTTAATATATGAAATGATGCATGAAATTAATTAAAAGAATTAGTGGGCCAAGCCCACAACTTAATAGGGTTACACGGCCAAAACAAAAGAAAGAAGGAAAATAAAAAGGGAAAGGGGGAGAGGGACGTATGAAGCAGCAAAGGAAAATAAAACAAAGAGGAGGAGAAAAGGATAAGAAAATAAAACGTTGGAGCAAAAGAAAAAGAGAAGGAAAGAAAAACGTGAAAAACAGAACCTAGCAGCCAAAACAAAAAGAAAAGAAAGAAACGAGAAAACCCTACTGCTTGAGGAAAAGAAAAGGAACAAAAAGAAAGGAAAACGAGGGAGGCAGCAAAATAAAGGGTGAAAAAGTTCTTCAAATTCAATCACTATATCCAGGTATAGTATCCTATTTCACATATACTCATATAACTATGTTGCTTGAATTGGATTAGGAGGGAATAACATTGTTTATTATTTTTGTGTAGGAGTTAACTATCACACACAACATATAAAACGTGAAAACGGTACAAATCCGTAAGGAAAATGAAAATATGAGCTTAATGAAAGTTGTATATTTCTCTTTTTCCGTCAGTTTGATATCTTACGGAGATAAATCCGAGTTATGGTTTGAAAGTTATGACTGTTTAAAGTTTCTGCCTCGTTTTACCGAAACTCAGGCGACACAGCATATAAAACGTAAAAACTGTATCCGTAAGGAATATGAAAATATAGGATGAATGAAAGTTGTAGATATCTTTGTTCCCGTCAGTTTGAGATCTTACGGAGCTAAATCCGACCTGTGGTTTGAAAGATATGACTGTTCAAAATTCTGTCTTGTTTTATAAAAAATACTTCTGAAAAGTTGAAAGAAATGAATGTTATTTGAAATTCCTGAAGTTATGCTAATATTTTTATATGTGTAGGGGTTTAGTCATAAAATTGAAATGTAAAAATATTGTTAATATAAATATAGCAAGGTGGGTGTCCTTAGATTCGTATTATAACGTAGTTCGCATATTTTCTAGATTCTAAGCGTTCAGAGGCTCTACGCAAGGGAAATGCATTGGCTTGATTGTTCGTGGCACCGCTCATCATTGAGGTAGGTTATGGTTTATTTTAGTTAGACTCTGATTAGAGAATCGTATGTAGTTGTAGGAAGTGACAGGGATAACATGATAGGCCTTCGGGCATGAAGTGGAGATAAATTATAATTACGTTGGTTTTGTCAACTGTTATGTGTGCTTATCGCCATATGTGTTATTTTCTGTGATTATCACTTGATATGACTTGTACTTGTCGATTATCTATTTGTGATACGTGTTGAGACGGCTATCATGCATGTCATATTTTTTCTATATTATTGTTGTGATGATATTGATTGGCCTCCGAGGTTTCTGCCGGAGAGCGTGAGTGATTGGCCTCCGAGGTTTCTGCCGAAGAGCTTGAGTGATTGGCCTCCGAGGTTTCTGCCGGAGAGTGTGAGTGATTGACCTCCGAGGTTTCTACCGGAGAGCGTGAGTGATTGGCCTCCGAGGTTTCTGCCGGAGAGCGTGAGTGATTGGCCTCCGAGATTTCTGCCGGAGAGAATGAGTGATTGGCCTACGAGGTTCTAGTCGGAGAGCATGAGTGGTACATGGACTTCACGGGTCCCCCATGGTTCATGACTTGAACACACTGCTTTAGTATGTGTGTACGAGAGTGGAGTGAGAGAGAGAGAGGTGACTATTGCATTGCATTGAATTCATCCACTCTTATATTTGACTGATCATTTGGTGAAATTATATTTGTCTTGGTTGATTCTCGATTTCTTTACACTTTACCTGTTTATGATACGTGACCATGCCTGTTTGTTCTATGTGCTACTTGTTAGTTTCAACTTCTTCATGCGTTATCTAATCACTGTCAGCCTATGATGCTTACCGGTACTAGTGTTGTACTGATACTACTCTTGCTGCACTTTTGTTGAGTGCAGAGTACAATCCAGGTTCCAGTTCTACGCCCCGTGGCTGATTCGCGAGGTGTACATCTTCTAGTCATTCAGGGTGAGCTACTTGGTCGTCCGTGGCCCCTGAAGGGCTTCTTAGTTATTTCCATTTTTTGTTGGTTATTGATAGACTATGTGTAGCCTTCGGGTATTTTTAGACTTTTATTTTCAGACTTGTTAGTGCTCTTGTACCCGTTTGATCAGATTTTGGAGAATTTCGTATTTAAGACTTAATAACTTCTTTTCGTTATTTTATTTTCCGCTGATTAACTTGTTATTGAGAATGTGATTCGCCTACTCGGACGAATAGGGTAGGTGTCATCACGACTCGTGAGTTGTGTCGTGACATCTCTGCAACTGTGCAATACATGCAAAGCCCTTGAAATTGATATCGTTCCTATACTATATGAGTATCAAAGTGTTTAAACAAAAGAAATTAGGAGGATGCTAAATAAGTATTCTTGTTTTTGACACGAAAATGAATTATGTATGTGTTTTAAGATTAGAACTAGGACTCAATGAGAAAATGTTACATTAGTCTGGATGTTAAACTCATAAAATCATATATGAAACGTGTATTGATTTATTGCCGAAATGAAAAAGTTCTTGAAGGATCATGATACTTGTGTTGTTCAAAATATTGCCAACATTACTGTTGACATTTTCAGATAATGATATTTGTTGGGATGCTGATTGTAACTGATTTTTGAGAATTCAGTTATTTTTTCCTATTTGTATGCATTGTTTCAAGAGGAATTTTGAATTTTAAAATGATAAGATTAATTGAAATTCCTACCGTGATGTTTATCTTTCTATCCCAATATTTTAGGTGTAAGGTATTGTGTAAAATTGAAACACCTAAAACTAAGAGATTTTTGTTGCTTAGAAAGATTTGCCATGTATATAGATATTCCTCCCATTTGTTATTTTTTTTATCACTCTCTGATTTTCCCTATATATAAAATAAATTATTAAAATTAATAATTTTTTTTTGTTATTTTCTATCATTTCTATTTTTTTTCATAAAAAATGAAGGGGAAATCATATCACAACTCTGGCATATAGGAACTGTTACAATCCTACCTACCCGATGGAATCTTCACCATTCCAAACACCATTCTCAATCTCCTCAAAACCCTCTCCACCATATTCACCCATGGAAACCTCTTCAATACCAACACCAATATCAACCAACTTTCTTATAAGTACTAGTCATTCCAGTGAACACTGAATTTGTTGAGCATATAGAACCACAGTAACCCGTTGTTTTCCTTCTTCACCATCCACAGAGGACTTGTCTAAAGCTACAGTATTGGGTAAGAGACCAAGAACCTCCACATTCCCTACTTGTCGATCGAGTAGATTGTTTGAGAAGAAAAGTTCGTGCAGAGCCAAGCAACAACAGGTCCAGGTCCAGATGTGATACTTCAATACCTGTTTGCTCGAGTAGTGACAGTGAATACATGAACTTGGTGTTCTCAACATAAGAGAGTGAAGAAGAACCAATTGTTTCTATACTGCAAAATGTGTCTCAAGTAAACGAGGAAGTTGTCGATGAAACTATAGTGATGCAATTATTCCCAAAGAGAATTTCCAGATATGACGAATCGAGTGTTGCTCCGAATGTTGCCACAACATCTCATGCAACATTTCACCAACATCAATAGAGACACAAACTCCAACATCCTCCAGCAAAGCTGAATCTAATTCAGACCTTCAGTCAGGTTGTTTTTGTGCTTATTTGAGTTCTGCTATAGAGGATATCAACTCAAAGAAATTTGGAAAGGTCTATCTCTTTACCAGAGTATATGTTTTCACACCTGCTGTTATGAACCAATGTATGAGGTTAAATGCTGAGAAGAATGTTAGAGAAGCAGACCTTGAAGTGGACAATAGAGATGAATTAGTTGAGTACCTCACAGAAGGTATAATGCATAAGTGGATCTCTAGATGTCCAGCCTCTGAATAACAGCTATGTTTGCCACCCTGTTGTACAAGTTACCAACTTGGCACAAAAAGAATCGACCTCAATCCTCCCTTATCTCTCTGATATACAAAGTTTAACTACCCTAGAAAATGGAAGGAAATAGTGCAGATGTTGACAGGAATGTCACCAACATTCTTGACAACACTGGTCCGAGGCAGTCTCCACTGTCTACTGAATGACTTGTGATTCAAATTTCAAAGATCAACCAATAAATCTCTGAGGTTGACACTATGAGGAATGCTCTAATTCAAGCCAGAGACCATTTTATGGTGCTTCTTTCTTCCCAAAAGGGGGAGAAAATGCTACTGATATGCTGCTATGCATATGCATATGCTACGGTACTGTCGAGAGAATGATAATTCTACTGTCGAGACTACTGTGGATAAAATGATGATGCAGCAGAGAAAGTGCTAATGCAGGGGAAGCACAGTAAGAAAGTGAGATGTTGCTATTCTGTGCAAAGAAGGAGTTATGCAGGAGTAGAAAAAGTTGGTGGAAGCTACTGTTGCAGTATGATGAGTATTTGAAGCTATGTGCAGAGAAGGAGTTATGCAAGAATAGAGAACTGCTGAAAGCTAGTGCTGTTGTGCTGGAAGCTACTGCTGTTTGTTGAAAAAGTTGTTTTGTGAAGAAAGACAAAAAGGGGGAGAATGTTAAAGTCAGAAGTTTTGCCCTTCCTTCACGGGCTGAAGCTGATGCTACTGATTGTTGTTGAGAATATGAATGTGAGGCTACTGGTTGGAGTTGAGCATATGGTTTGAATATTTTGGATGATATGTATATATGTGCTAACATCTTTCTTCTTTTCTAATCCTATATAAATGGTATATATATGTGTATATTGTATATGTTTTGTTTTATATACTATCACATGTTGAGGGGGAACATTCATGTGGATATACCATTGCTATAGGTCACCCACACTTGTTTGATTAGGTTTTGTGAAGAAAGGCAAAAAAGGGGAGAATGTTAATGTTAGGATTTGTGTTATGACATTTTTCCTAACATATCATTTTTCGTACTAAGTCTAAATCAGGAAATGTCAGAACAAATGTCTTGACATTCTGACTGACATTCTGGTAACTGTTTTGCCTATCTTCACGGACAGATTTAAAAAATGTGTGACCTTTTTATCACATGACAATTTGACTTGGCAATGAGTCTTTGAAGCAGATTGAAAATGTGGAAGACTAAGTCCAAGAGATAGCTTAACTTAAGGAGCAAGACAAGGGAAGAAAAAGTCCAACCTGTTGAGAAAATCACTCCTCAAGTTTCTGCCACACGTGACCACTTTTAGCTCAACCTCCACAATGATTCATTGAGCATTTCAAGGAGGACTCTCTACTATAAATATAGAGGGCAGATCAGTGAATCCATATTCAGAATCAAAATATAAAAATACCAAGAGAGCTCTCGGGATTTCTTCTCAGAAATCTGGATCACAAAATGTTGCCTGAGTTTGTGACGACATTACAAGTGCTTCCTAGATTCTAAATTTGTCCTTTCATTGAAGCAATTGTAATGAGGTGTTGATCACTTCTATTTAGATAGATTTTTCATGCATAAGTCATCTGCGACTTAACCTTTTATTCCTTTTGTATCTTCTTGTAACATTGTAAGAAAATGAATTTATTCAATTGTATATACATATATACAATACTTTTGGTCATTGACCATCATGAGTTATATTAATTGTTGGGTCCCGAGGATTATGCTATGGAATAATAAAAACAAACTGAAAGTAAAATCAATTCGAATGCTGGAACAGTTTGCAAATGTCGGCAGAAATGTCGTCTGACATAAGTAACGACATTTCGGTAAAAACATTGTTCAGTTAAAAACAGAATAAAACCTTTGAAGAGTAAAATGCAGCGGAAATAATAAACACACAAAGTTTTAATTTTCATAGGTTATATATTAATATAACTCATGATGGTCAATGACCAAAAGTATTATATATATGTATATACAATTGAATAAATTTATTTCTTACAATGTTACAAGAAGATACAAAAGGAATAAAAGGTTAAGTCGTAGATGACTTATGCCTGAAAAATCTATCTAAATAGAAGTGATCAACACCTCATTACAATTGCTTCAATGAAAGAACAAATCTAGAATCTAGGAAGCACTTGTAATGTCGTACAGAATGTCGTCACAAACTCAGACAACATTTTGTGATCCAGATTTCTGAGAAGAAATCCCGAGAGCTCTCTTGGTATTTTTACATTTTGATTCTGAATATAGATTCACTGATCTGCCCTCTCTATTTATAGTAGAGAGTCCTCTTTGAAATGCTCAATGAATCATTGTGGAGGTTGAGCTAAAAGTGGTCACGTGTGGCAGAAACTTGAGGAGTGATTTTCTCAACATCTTGGACTTTTTCTTCCCTCGTCTTGCTCCTTAAGTTAAGCTATCTCTTGGACTTAGTCTTCCACGTTTTCAATCTGCTTCAAAGACTCCTTGCCAAGTCAAATTGTCATGTGATAAAAAGGTCTCACATTTCTGAAATCTGTCCGTGAAGATAGGCAACACAGTTACCAGAATATCAAGACATTTGTTCCGACATTTTCTGATTTGGACTTAGTACGAAAAATGATATGTTAGGAAAAATGTCATAACACAGATCCTAACATTAACATTCTCCCCCTTTTTTCCTTTCTTCACAAAACCTAATCAAACAAGTGTGGGTGACCTATAGCAATGACATATCCACATGAATGCTCCCCCTCAACCTGTGATAGTATATAAAACAAAGCATATATAATATACACACATATATATACCATTTATATAGGATTAGAAAAGAAGAAAGATGTTAGCACATATACACATATCATCCAAAATATTCAAATCATATGCTCAACTCCAACCAGTAGCCTCACATTCATATTCTCAACAACAACCAGTAGCATCAGCTTCAGTGGGCAAAACTTCTGACTTTAACAAAGAATATGTAATGGAGTTACTTTGTTGATTTTGTCCGAAGAACAAGGTGGATCTAGGAGGCGCAAGGGGCGGAGAAAGAGAAAGATTTGTCCTAATTTGAATTCCTCTGCTATGTTCTCAAAAACCGTTCCTTTTTTTCTTTCATTTTCCGCGATCTCTTTTCCACTATTTTTTCTATAATGATAGAGATAAAGCTCTGTTCATCCGAATCCTATTTGGCGGAAAATTTTATTGTATATACAAGATTCAAATTATTTTTATATGTATATGTATTTACTTCTTTAATATTTTGGATCTTTTTAGTGAAAATTTTGACTCCGCTATTGCCAAAAGAGTTAAGCTAGAGTCTGACTATACTACTTCAACAATTTATACCAAATTATGCATTTTATACTTCATCACGGGATAGAAAACAAAAAACCAAATTATGATTCAAGAGTAAATGAGTAATATGCCCATAATGAAGGAGATAAGAAGCTCCTAGCTTTAAAGAGATTTATTTATTTAAGAAAAAGAGACTTACCATTGCATCCAAGCATTTAGTGATTATACTACTTGTTGTGTACTTGTTTCTCTCTGTTTATGAGCAGTGCTTCTAGGAAAGATGAAATAGGTATTTAATATATAGTTGGAGAGAAGAACACTGGAGGCAGTAATTTAAAATTGCCGGTCAGGATCTTTGAATAATTCATCCACAAAAATGATTAGGAACTTAATTAACTTATCGTTTTTGACCAATTTATACTTGACATTTTTTGGAGCTTGTTTTACTAGTAATTTGTCTGTAGCATGCAATCTAATGTGCAACACCAATATCCTGTTTATGGCAATGCCCCGGTGATGGGAACATGCTGCTTGCTTAATGGGCTTGGTTAAGAAATAAAATTCCGCTTATGCTATCAACTTACGTGCACCTTGACTAAGTCGGTGGTGTACCAACTACCTCCCTCACCAGTGTAGATACCGAGTAACGTTGTCCACCTTTGAACATATGTGAAAAATCATCTAGTTTTTTGCCTCAGTGAGATTTGAACATGAGATTCATAATTCTGAACTCACTTCATTCACCCTTAAGCCACACCCTTGGTGCGATAGAAAAAAAAAGAAGCATTTTTGTGAACTTACCAACTCAAGCATAGTAACTACTGTTAATTGGAGCAGAAGAGGAGGAACAAAAGCTCAAAAATCAGTTGGAATATGATCCCAGGCTGCACATGGTAGACTATCCCGAAGGAAAGGAATTCAAGATGTTTTGAGAACAAAAGCAATCCTATCCGGAAGATAAAGCTAAAATGTATTCTATTTTTGCATTTTTGGTGTAAACAAGAGTATATAAATGACACAGAGACTCTCAATACAGTTTAGAGTCTCTATAGTTTCTAGTTGATTTTTGTGTAAGCTTATATTTAGATTCCATCCCTTGTAACTATGGCCTTCACAGACTTTTGATTTCAATACAAACCTGTTACCATTTTAAAAAAACTACTGTTAACTCCCTCACTTCCCAATAAACCAACAATGTGTACTACTACTATGTCATATCCCTTTCACTAACACCACTCGACCAAATAGTGTTTTGGATAGCCAAAAGTGCTTATTTTATTTTAGATTAGTATGGTGTTAGGTTAAGCTTTTTGAGGGAAAATAGGTGTTTTTTGAATAGTAGCACAAACTTTTTTTCAGAAGTGTGTTGCATTTTGTGATCTTCCGCTTCGGTCTGCATTTTTCGGATAGCCGGGACCCGATGTTGATTTCCGATTGAAATGTCAGCTCCAGTATGGAGCCGAAGGCGAGGGTTTCCAGCAGGCCCCCTTCTCTGGCTTTCCCATGGAATTGGCAGAAGTTCCCCCTTAACCAACCCTAAGAACTAAACAGAACAGATTCAAGTTAAGTAAAAATCGTTTTTTTCGAGAAGCACTTTTTGAACCTTGGTCAAGCACAAATTATTACTCTAATATTGGCAAAAGTGGTTTTCAAATTGATTAGCCAAACTCAAAATGTTACTTTCCAAAAAGTACTTTTAAAAAAACACTTTTCTATTTCGAAAGCTTTGGCCAAACAGGCTATAAGCTTGAGTCTACTAGATTATTACAAGCAAGATAGCTAATTAGTTTATGTGCGAAACCATTAAACTCATTCAATTGATGTGGCCTTGTTGGTGCTGCAAGTACCTAGCCATGGTGGAGGAAGCATCCTAGTTTGCTCATTCATAGTCTGTAACAAATGAGGAATCACACTATAAAGCGAAGCCATCTCCTTCATAGCTCCATTTCCTTTTCGTGCACTTGTTCCATCGCTCATCTCCCCTTCACCATTTGACCAAATAGTGATCTTCGGTTCCAGTCACCTAATAGCTTCCGCATTAAACTTGGCAATGTCCTTGTATACCCTTCGTTAATCATCAAGTAATCCCGTAATGCTATGTAATTTCCTCCCAGTGCTGACAGCAATGTGGGTATGTAAATCCCTTGTGCTGCTGCAAAAGCCACAAGTCCTTCTGCCTCTTTTGTCTTGGCATAGAGCGCAACGTCTGCAGCTTGTTTTTTCGCATATGTTTCAGCGTCTGATTCGACCCTTTGAGCCTCTGCTAACTTTTCTTTCTCATATAGTATTGCATCAGCTGCTTTTTGCTTTTGGTAATACTCCCAGTTTGCCTCTTGCACCTGGATTTTCACAAACAATTAGCTATATTATGAGTAGGGCTGTGCAAATTAACGGTTAAATCAATAACCCGAATCGATAATTGGATTAATAGTTCGGGTTAATGGGTTACTGGTTCGGGTATCGGATGGATGGTGTTATATAGTTATTGGGTTTTCGGGACCGAGAACTCGATAATCATTTATTTAACTACAATTATGCCCTTCATATATAAAGTCACTTGACTAGACTTAGGGTTATGTTTCATTTTCACTAAACAA
Source organism: Przewalskia tangutica (assembly GCA_029844215.1). Taxonomy (NCBI): domain Eukaryota; kingdom Viridiplantae; phylum Streptophyta; class Magnoliopsida; order Solanales; family Solanaceae; genus Przewalskia; species Przewalskia tangutica. The sequence goes on from CM056719.1 coordinate 3,647,565, forward strand.
ACTAAGTCTCTCTCTAGCGGCGATTTTTCCAACTCGATTTTCAGTTAAGTCTTTAGTTTTCTTCTTAATTTTTGTTTGCCTTCATCGATTTCAAACCCTTAATTTTTGTTTTCCTTCTTCGATTTCTCAAATTAGGAATAGCATATCATAGGTTTGTTAGACATGTATGATAATATCTTCATTGTTCTTTTTGTTTTTCCCTGAATTTTAATAATTGCTTGATTCAAGGATTATAAACTATAATCCTTTTCAAACTTATCAGAAATAAAATAAGGATAGTTGCATCCGGTGCGATCCCTCCTGTTGTGGAGCTCCTCAAGTTCCAAAATGGCAATTTGAAAGAACTAGCAACTGCTGCTAGTTTGACACTATCAGCTGTTGCAACCAACAAACCGATAATAGCTGCATCCGGAGTTGCACCTCTTTTGGTGCAGATCCCGAGTTCTGGACAAGTTTTGAAAATGGGTTCTTTGTTCTTGAAAAAATTCGTGTTAAATCTTAACGGTTAAACCGATAACGATCCGACTAATCAATAACCCAGTAACCGATATCTCAACGGTTTAACATGTCCATAAATCAATAATCGATAAGTTTAACCGATAACTTTCAAACTCGAACCGAACCACGCAATATGCAACCCTAATTATGAGAAAGCTTTATGATCAATAATCAAGAAAATGTTAAATCTAAACAGCTGTTAAATGCTTATCAGAGAAAGGTTAAATTATTTGAGGGCCTTCGATCCTTTTCCCTTGGTCTAGGTAAAAAAAGTTCAAGAGACCATTGAACTGTCAAGTGAAGATAAAATCAATTGATGCCATCTGGTTGGAGACATCAATGGATAGTGAAAAATATAAACTTCCTTCATTTCGTTTTATACGCCGGTGTTTGACGGGACACCAGGTTTAAGAATGAAAGAAAGACTTCTAGTACTGATCAAAAGTACCTTTAAACCTTGTGGTTTTAAACATTAACTGACATTTTCACTTGTGCTCTTAAACATTATGAAGCACTTAATGACATTTCTTTTGTATGAAGGCATTTAATTACATTGCCATAGCTATAAGAGCATGTCATTAAGAGTGTTAAGTATAAATTAAAGAGTTATCAAATGTAGAAAAACGACATTTTATTTTATGTAGACTAAAACGGAAACAGTTTTAGATAGGTGCAGAATGTATCGTCAATTATTCAATAGGATTCCACAAGATCTAATTTCATTCAAGTAACGAAGTCTAGCCAACTTAAAGTATAAAAAGGGCAGCCCGGTGCACAAAGCATCCCGCGTTAGCGGGGTCCGGGGAAGGGCCGCACCCCAAGGGATATGATATAAATAGTCTACCCTAATGCAAGCATTAGTGACTGCTTCCACGGCTCGGGACCTACATATAAAATAAAACAGATAGAGTAACTCAAAACACAATTATATGATGAAGACTCACCTTAATCTCATATTCCACATTAGCCCTGCTGAGGAATTCAGCCTTGAAGTTCTCAGTCTTAGTCAAGGCATTCCTTCGCTCGACTTCTTGCTGTAACTCAGCCTCTCGTATTGCCACGGCTTTTTCAGATTCCACCTCTCCCATCTTTGCCTGCTGAGACCATGCTGCCTTCTTGGTCGCGAGTTTCGCATTCGCCTCAGACACTACAGCATCTTGATGATTCTCAAAAATCTTAACTTCTGATCCCACCTTGATCTCCTCCATTTTACCTTGACCTTGTCTTTGGGCGGTTATTACCTTTGTCTCGACATCAATCTTAGCAGCACTTTGAATTGTTAATCCTTCACTCTTTTTGGCTCCAACATCGCCCTTCATTTTCGCTTCAGCAACATCAACTTTTGCCCGGTTTGCTGCTACCGTTTGAGTTTTCTGGCCCTAGTATGAAAAGTACTCATGGCCTCTGACATCAACTAGTTGTTTAATGTTAGCATTATATATCAAAAGGCCAAATTGGTCAAGCTCCACCTGAACCTTTCCAAAAACTTCGTGCTTGAAATCTTTTGTGCCTTTAAAGACGTCTTCCATCGACATCGAAGCAGCCAAGACACGCGTTTCTCCCTCAATGATGCCTTGAACAAGCTCTTTTACGTCATGAGAGTCGCGCTGATGAAGAGAAAGAAGCCTCGCGTATTTGACAAGGCTGTCGTGATCATCAGCTCGAGGACCAATAGTGAAAACGGCAGGGAGTAGGAAAGATAGCTTCTCCGCGCTCATCGCATTGACTTCAAAGGTGTAATTTACAGGGGAAACATCAATTCTTGTGCATTTCTGAAATGGCCATACCATAGCCTTCTTTGCAATTTTCAACTCATCAATTCCTCTGACAGTGATCACCAAAAATTCGGATGGCTTTGCCACATGGTACCACATTCTTCTGTTTCTCTGTTGTTTAACCTTCTGAAGAGATTTCTAACTGGTTATACACCACGATAGAACTAAACCTAAAAATGATACTACATGGTAAGATGCATAAAAGAAAGTTAACAAATTGACATGCTTTGTCTCATGTAGAAAAAGTCTCAATCGGAAATAAGGATTATATGCAAGATTTGGTGCTAATCTTAGGGCCCTTACAGGAACTCAATACTAATTTGCAGCTTCATGATCGAAATTAGGGTGTAATGACGGAATAACTCGTCAGCTCATCAGTGCAATTTCAACATCAATATTTTCATGAAGTTTCAATCCCCATCATTTGAAGTAATGATATTATTCAAGTGCAAAACCAGAGTACTATACTTCTACACTTTACGTTTCTAGTTTGAAACTTTGACTAATTTTCTTACATTACGTGCAAAACAGGTTTAATTCCAACTACTAATCGTCTTTAATTTCCAAGTGCAACAATTAATCTACACATCACAAATACAAGAGAAAATTAGAGTTTATGCATTTGATCACCAATGTGCTAATGGGGAAAACTCAAAAAAGTATGGTGCAGATGCCTATAAGATTGAGTACACTCATATGCAGGGGTAGAGCGTAAGTTATGAGTTCATTCTAACCCAGTAACTTTGGTTCGTACCCTATATATGTAATTTCACTAAATAAATATATATAACTGACTTCGAACACAATGTATCTGTTAAAGTATATCGGCCATATTGGCCCAGCCGAGAATGGCCCATCCGAGTGGGTCCCTTTCCTTTGTATATTTGGTAAATATTAGACTTAGGTTTGTACCTTAATTAGTAGTGTAATATTACCATAGTTGTAAAGTTGGTATTCTTATAGAATAGAAATTCCTAGGTAGAATAAGAAGAGGATCTTCCTTGTAACTTGTATATATATGTCTTTTATTAATGAGAATAATCAAGGGATTATTTTTTACATTCTTTCATGGTATCAAGAGTCTAGGTTCTCATTACCTCGCTTCCGCTCCTCAAAATGTCTTCTCTTTTTCGGATTTGTGGATCCTCAAATTCTCGATTTTTGTGTTCTTCCTTTTTAACAAAACCGAGTATCTTCTCTTTCAAAATTCTCTCTCCCAAATTCCCTTCTCTGAATCTTGTTGTTCTATTCCTTATGGCTAAGAACAATTTTCATCATGCCCTCTCAGTTTCTAACATCAAGAGCGTCATTCCTATTGTTCTTGATCTTGAAAACGTCCAATATGGGATGTGGGCGGAGTTATTCAAGATTCATGTTAAAACACATAAAGTTCTTCACCACATCATCCCTCCTACTCCTTCAAAGGAGGGTGATAAGGCGTCTACATCTACTGTGCTCACTAAAGAAGCAGACCCAGAATTATGGGACATGCTTGATTCCAAGGTTCTTCAGTGGATTTATGCCACTATTTCCTTGGACATTTTGCCGACGATTATGGAACCCAATTCCACAGCTATGGCAGCGTGGGATCGATTGCGATATATCTTCCAAGATAACAGTCATTCTCGGATTGTTATCCTTGAACAAGAATTTTACAGGTGGCCATGGTGAATTTTCAAAACGTTTCTTTTTATTGCAAACGCCTCAAGGACTTGGCAGACCAACTCAGCAACGTGGGTTCTCCTATCTCTAATAGTCATCTAGTTCTTCAGATGGTTGCAGACCTGTCAGAGGCCTAATAGCGGTGTTGCTTCAGTTATTCGTCAGAGTAACCCCTGCCAGGATTTTATCAAGTCCGTTCTATGCTTACTTTGGAAGAAGCCGGATTAGCTAAGAAAGTGACGATTGGGGCCAGTCCTATCGATATGATGACTGCTTCCAATTTTTCTTCTTTCAATCCAGCCAACGTGACCCAAAATCACAACAACGGGGGTGGTAAGAAAGGCCAAAATCGGAAGAATAATAGCAAGAATCGTGGCGGCAACAACGGGGGCAACCGTCGCAGAAGAATCCCGAACCCACAGGGCCCTCTCGGCCGGCGATGGTTCCAAAGACCACAAGTCACCGCGACTCAGCCTTACAGCGCCGCGGTACAACCTTACAGCGCCGCGGGCCTCAATATCAGCCCGTACACGCACCGCGTCCCAGCTTCTCCCACCCGCACTCCGGCTGCATCAGACAGACGGCACCCCAAGATCCCAAAGATACTTGGGCCTCACCCCCATCAGGCCCACCACGCAGTGGGGCACACTCAAACCGACATTGAAGCAGCAATGCACACGTTTGGCTTGACTCAACCGGACCCTAATTGGTACATGGACACCGACGCCACTACCCACATGACATCCAATCAAGGTACTCTCTCGTCTTATTCCAATTTGAGCACTAATCGTGGTATAACTGTTGGTAATGACAATTTTATTCCAATTAAGGGTTATGGTCATAAACTTTGTTCCCTCCTCATCCACCACTTGTCCTGAAAAATACCCTTCATGCCCCAAAATTAATTAAAAAATTGGTATCTGTCCGTAAATTCATAACTGATAACTGAGTTTCTATTAATTTTGATCCATTTAGATTTTCTGTGAAGGATTTTAAAACGGGGAGTCATCTTGTAACAGTGGGGGGACCTCTATGTCATCCACCTTTGCAGCTCTTGCTCCTTCCTTGTGGCATGCTCGTCTAGGTCATCCGGGGTCATCTATTTTATCTTCTTTAGATAAACATAAGTATATTTCTTGTAAGGGTACGCGTAGTACTCCACTTTATCAATCATGTGCTTTGAGAAAGATTATTAAATTACCATTTGTAGTTTCAAATTCTAATACTTCTATGCCATTTGAAATTATTCATAGCGATTTATGGACATCTCCGGTTCTCAGTTCTATGGGTCATCGTTATTATGTTCTATTCTTAGATGACTATACTAAATATTTATGGATGTTTCCAATTGCGAAAAAATCTCAAGTTTGCCATGAAGGACTTAGGTCATTTGAGTTACTTTTTGGGGATTGTTGTAACTCGTCATGCAGGTGGATTGTTCTTATCACAGAGAAAGTATGCAGCAGAGATCATTGAGAGGGCTGGGATGTCATCCTGTAAGTCCACTTCTACTCCAGTTGATACTAAACCCAAGTTGGGTGCTGCAACTGGCTCTCCGTATGAGGATCCGACCAGCTATCGTAGTCTTGCAGGCGCCCTTCAGTATCTGACGTTCACGCGACCAGACATTACATATGTCGTACAACAGGTGTGTTTGTTTATGCATGATCCCAGAGTTGAACATATGAATGCACTCAAACGCATTCTTAGGTACATTCAGGGAACACTTGAGTATGGTTTGCATTTGTATCCTTCGTCGACGTCTATATTGGTCTCATACGTACGCCGATTGGGGGTGGTCATTCCGACACCGACGCCCACGTCTGGATATTGTATGTTTTTGGGTAACAACTTGGTCTCATGGTCTCAATCTACGCTTTCACGTTCAAGTGCAGAGGCCGAGTATCGAGGGGTAGCTAATGTGGTCTCCGAATCATGTTGGTTACGAAATCTTCTTTTAGAGCTTCATTGTCTCATTGAGAAAGCTACCTTGGTGTATTGTGATAATATAAGTGTCATCTACCTTTCTGGTAATCCAGTTCAGCACCAGCGTACTAAACACATAGAGATGAATATTCACTTTGTTCGAGAAAATATAGCAAAAGGACAAGTACGCGTCTGCTATGTTCCTTCGAGATATCAAATTGCAGACATCTTTACAAAGGGTCTTCCCTCAGTCCTTTTTGAAGATTTTAGAGACAGTCTCAGCGTACGAAAACCGCCCGCTATGACTGCGGGGGTGTGTTAAAGTATATCGGCCATATTGGCCCAGCCGAGAATGGCCCATCTGAGTGAGTCCCTTTCCCTTGTATATTTGGTAAATATTAGACTTAGGTTTGTACCTTAATTAGTATTGTAATATTACCATAATTGTAAAGTTAGTATTCTTATAGAATAGAGATTCCTAGGTAGAATAGGAAGAGGATCTTCCTTGTAACTTGTATATATATGTCTTTCATTAATGAGAATAATCAATGGATTATTTCTTACATTCTTTCAGTATCAAATGAGTTGTGCTAGAATTCCTAACTCGAAACTATAAAATTTAAATCATGAATCTGCTCATGTGCATATGAATCACTTGATTTGATGAACCAATTACACACAAAAGTAAAATAAACAAGAGAAATTGACCATATCTTTTAAGCAAACAAGGAGGGAGCAAGAGTTGTAAGCTTTGTGGTCCATTGATGACTTGGGGACCAAGAAACAAAAACAAACAACCGCAATAGTTTCCACTAACAATTATTTCTCATGTATCTTCAAGTGTTAAGCTATTTCACATGCAAAACCAGAACTGCAACAGGCCTTCAAAGCTCCAAAATTGATGAAAAAACTCACCTTGATTTTGAACTAGAAATGGTTGTGACACATGTTAAACATAAGTTATGAGTTCATTCGAACCTATAACTTTGGCTCAGACCCAGTATATATGTTAAAAATTCACTAAATAAAATGAATAATTGACTCCAAACCCCGTAAATCAAAGGAGTTGTGGTAGAATCACAAATTCAAACTCATAAAATTCAAATCCTGAATCACCGTCTACATATATGAATCACTTGACTTAACGAACCAATGTCCAATTACACAGCAACAACAACAACAACAACATACACAGTGTAATCTCACATGTGGGGTTTAGGGAGGGTAGAGTGTACGCCTATGTTGCTTGGACTCTTCAAAAATGTAAAATGTCAACGGGTGTGTGTCGGATTCTCCTAAAGTAGTGTATTTTTGGAGAATGCGACACGGGTGCGACATCAAAAGTGAAGAGTCTGTGCAACTTAGAAGTACGCATACTGTATCCCTACATCGTGGAGGTAGAGATAGAGAGACTGTTTTCGAAAGACGCTAGACTCAAGTAACACATATCAAAGCAGTTTTAAAAAATAAAATACAGAAGTAAATCATCCATAACAAATAATAACAAAATAATGCGATAACCGAAGCAACGGAAACAACGGGTAGTAACAGAAATAGAAGGACAAGAAACTACAAGACTAGTACTAATGCTACTGCTACTGATATGCACGGAAACAACACTCAACTACCTACTAATCTTCTAGCCTAATCCCCGATAGCCTAATCTCCGACCTCCGTATCTAATGTCCAATTACACATAAAGTAAAATCAACATGAAAGAAAATTGACCATATTTTTAAAGCAAATTGAAAAAAGATAAAAAAAGTGAAGCAAAATATTAAGCTATGGGGTCTACTGAGAACTTGGGGTCCAAGAAAACAAAACAAAAAAAGATAACACAAATTAGTGATCACTAACTAAAGTGTCTCTACATGCCAATGTAGGAGTGTCTCTACGGTCTAGCCTCTTCAGACCCGAAATTATACTGAGTAACAACTATTTTACATGTAGGGGGTGTATTCAATTAGAATTTTAAAAGATTTTTTTGGGATAAAAAAATCATGTGGTATTCAATTAAGATTTTTAAACAATCTAAAAAAGTCTTGTAGTATTCAATCAAGACTATTATGATTTTTTAAACAGAGTGTTCAAATCTAGTGGTATTCAATTAGGATTTTAAAAGACTAACAAAAAGTCTTTTAGTATTCAAAATTTTGAGATTTCGATTTTTTTTTTTAAAAAATATGGATTTTGGAGGAATTTTTAGTGAAAGGTATAACTAACAAATCCTATAAACAATCTCAGTCTAACCTATCAGACTTTTTCTCATTCTCATACTTTTATTTCATATATATATTTTTTACTTTTATAAAAATATGAATTTTTTTCTTACCTCCCCCTACCGCCCTAACCCACCTACCCCTGATCCCCACCTTATCCTCAAATTTCTATTTCATACTTTTTGTTACTTTAAAAAAAAAAAAATATATGAAATTTTATCTTACCTTCCCCTACCCCCTACCCCACCCTACCCCAATCTCAATTTTTTATTTTTTATTTTTTTTACTTTTATAAATAATTCATGAAAATATGAATTTTTTTCTTAGCCTCATACCCACATTTATCCCCTCCACCCTACCCACACTTACCCCCTCCATCCTCACCCCATCCTCAAATTTCTATTTAATATTTTTTTACTTTTATAAAAAATATGAAATTTTTTTCTTACCTCCCCCTACCGCCCTAACCCCGCTCTATCCCCCACCCCCGCTCATCCTCAAATTTATATTTCATATTTTTTGTTACTTTTATAAAAACAAATATTAAAAATATAAAATTTTATCTTACCTACCCCCTACCCCGCCCGGCCCCAATCTCAATTTTTATTTTATATTTTTTTTACTTTTATAAATAATTTATAAAAATATGATTTTTTTTTCTTACCCCCATACCCACACCTACCCCCTCCACCCTACCCACACTTACCCCCTCCACCCCCGCCCCATCCTCAAATTTCTATTTAATATTTTTTTTACTTTTATAAAAAATATAAAAAAAAATCTTACCTCTCCCCTACCGTCCTAACCCCGCCTACCCCCACCCCCACCCATCCTCAAATTTATATTTCATATTTTTTGTTACTTTTATAAAAAAAATTATTAGAAATATGAAATTTTATCTTACCTCCCCCTACCCCTACCCCGCCCTACCCCAATCTCAAATTTTATTTTATATTTTTTTACTTTTATAAATAATTTAAAAAATATGAATTTTTTTCTTACCCTCATACCCACACCTACCCCTACCCCCTCCACCCTATCCACACTTACCCCCTCCACCCCTCACCCCATCATTTAGCTCATCCTGATCCGCACATCTTAGCCCATGTAAATTTTGGGTGGGTTGAGCATTGGCCCATCTGTCACCCCTAGTTGTAGGCCTCAAGCCATGTGAATAATTCAACTGTAATATGAGAAAGCAGGAGATCCTTACATTTGTTTGTGCTATTTTATTTTACTTTGGTTGAACTATTTGGGTTATAATTTTGTTGAACTATTGGTATTGTAATTTGATTAAATTTTTATTGTTATTTATAGAATTAAGTAATATTTTAGACAATTAATGAGAAAGAATAGTTAATGGAACTTGGAATACTATATATTATTATTTTAGAAGTACAATAACGGCTTTTGATATATTTTACATTGAAAACTAGTGATGAAAAATTATAAAAAAGTGGTGATGATGAGAGCAAAAGGATTGGAGAAAAAATCTATGTGGTCTTTTCAAATCTTTATAAATCTTATGATAAGTCTTTTAAAATTCAAACATCAAAAATCTTGATTGTCAAAATAGTCTTTTAAAATCATAACAATCCTAAATAGTCTTGTAAAATCAATAAGACCTATTTATCCAAAAAAAAAAAAAAAAAAAAACTAATTGAATACACCAGCGTAAATTGCAAAATTATAACTGTAGCAGTCATTAAAGTTCCATATTGATGAAAAACACTTACCTTTGATTTTGAACTAGAATGCTTGTGGCCCAATAGAGTTGAAGATTTCCACAATTTAAATTAAACAATTGCAAATATTTATATATTAGAACAAGAATTATTATTTTTTCTTTTATATTTTCTGGATTTTAAGTTGTACACGTCTCATATTACGGTAGAATCTCAAAATTGAAACCCTAGTGTAGCTAAAAAAAACTATACCTATCTAAGGGGCCGGGTTGATCCGGAACCGGTCGACCAGGTACAAAATTCGGTCCGATCCGGACCCGTAAGACTTACCGGGTTGGGGGTTGGTTTGGCCCCAACCACAACCCGCACGGGTTACAGAGAAATCCGGTAAGGACCCGGACCAGTTGAATCGGTAACGGGAAATCGATAACCTTATCGGTTAACCGGTCCGGTCCGAACCGGTAAGGAAAAAATAAATTAAAGGGTTGTTGGTGCCAACGGTAACATTACCGTTGAGGCTTGGGGTAGAGGAGAGAGGGCCAACTCGATGGACCCTTTGGTTTTTTTTTTTTTTAATTTTTTGTTAATTATATTTTTATCCTTTAAAAAATCTATAAATACTCTACATTTTTCTCATTTTTATCACACAATTATTTCTACAATTCTCTCAATTCTCAATTCTCATACTCTCTTAATTCTCTATATTATCATTTCTCAAGTTATTATTATTATTATTAGTTTGCAAAGTAGCAAGACTTCGAGCTTCGACTTTCGAGTTTCAATTGAATTCTGAATCCCGAAGTTTGGTACACTCGTTTCATTCTCTAATTATTTTATTAAATTGTCATATTTATTTGTTGATTATTTAAATATTTTATAATGTCTTTGCTAAGGGAAATTGCGTCGGGACTGCGCCGTAAATCTAGTTCAAGGGGTAAAAAAATCTATAGGTTCTTCATCATCTAATCAAAATATAGATTATGATCAAATGCAAGAAGATTTTGGAATAGAAGATAATGAATATGATAACGTTAATTAGATTATATTGTTGAACTTGAAGAAACTGAACCTCCTACACCTACTAGTGTTTCTTCTGTCAATGTTGGTACTGCTAGTGGTAGTCGTAGACCTCCTTTACCAGAAGTAAGGAGAAAATGGAGTAAAGTGTGGCTCTTTTATGATAGAGTTGGGGACACTAATAGAGTTAGATGTAATATTTGTGGGAAAACTTACAAACATAAGAGAGGGGGTGGTGACGGGGGGACGAACACTATAGGTAGGCATTTATTGAAAGATCATCTGATACAATGGGGTTTTGCCACTGATTTAGAACTCGGTCAACAATAACTTAATTCATTAACGGGGGTTGACTAAGTACGATCCAAAGAAGGATCGCATTGAATTAGCAAAAATGATTGTCGGAGGTTGTTTACCTTTTTCTTTTGCTTCTTCTTCATATTTAATTACATATATTCAAAGAGTATATAATCCTTCATATTTAATTACAATACTAATTTTGCATGTACTCTATAATGTATTATATTAATAATACATTATAGAAAAAGGAATAATATTATACTTAATAGTTATTTTAAAAAGTACATTAGAATCGGTTTTCAGTTAAAATTGTAGAGCACATTTTGCCGCATTTTTCGGGACTAGCTTCATTAAAAATTCTTGGACTAGCTTTATTTATATTAATAATGCATTATAGAAAAAGGAATAATATTATACTTAATAGTTATTTTAAAAAGTACCTTGAAATCGGGTTTCAGTTATAATTGTAGAACACATTTTGCCGCATTTCTCGGTACTAGCTTCATTTATATTAATAATACATTATAGAAAAATGAATAAAGGCGAATTTAAGCTTGTCTGCCAGGTTTTCCCAACTCTGTCGTTGGAAGACAATAGCAGCTTTATATCCCGATTTAAGGCTAAAGAATTTCCTGCCGCTACCATATAGTATTTACTTAAGTAAAGGAGCGAAAAGCCACTCTTAGCATTGTAAGGAGAGGCCCCGGCGCCCAGCTCAGCTGGAGAGGCCTAGCCTGATCTGAGAAGTGACCTTTTCAATAATAAAAAAAGACCTGGCTGAACGAACTGCACCCGATCGATGAACACTCAAACCGAACTCGCCCATCCTTTTGGGCACAGGGATGCGAGAACCAATCCGAGTAATCAACCGCTTTTTTGTCTCACATAAACTCCTCAATAGTTCCACCCCTCCCCTCTAAGGGGAGACAAGGGAACATAATGGCCCACCATCACAGGGAACCACCCTCGACATACTAAGGAAAACGGCTGATCCAACTACAGAGTATATTTGATAATATTATTCCTTTTTCTATAATGTATTGTTAATATAATACATTATAGAGTACATGCAAAATTAGTATTGTAATAATATTTAAATACTATTTGCACTTTAAATTAGTATTGTAATATTGCACTTTAAATTCTATTATCTATTTGTAATTTTTATTTACATACTTCCATCTATTTATATGTATATTTTTATTTATATGTCTGTCCATTTTGGTAATTCTACATTCAAAAGCAATTTTGATCAAAACTATCCAAACATAAATCAATTATAAGAATCACTTTTACATTGTTGCATCCAAACATAAATCACTTCTGCCATAATCAATTCTGCCATAAGCTAATCCAAACACACCCTAGCAATTTTTATAAAATCAAGTCTCACATATATCACCCGCATGAGTGTAGTTCAGTTGGTTCCAGGGTGGCAAATTGCTCCCAAGTGTCACATATATCTCGCAACGCATGGAGGGAAAATCCACCACTATTGCATTCATGCTCATTTCTCACATTCGTGAGCCCGTTCTTTTTTTCTAGCTCGTGACAAGTCTATTAAAAATAATTCCTTATAACGTAGAATGAGAAATCTTTTTAGTCCATGAGGGACACTTTTTTTTATATACATATAACACATATTTAGTTACATATATCGCATTTGAACAAAAATTATGTTAGATATTATGAAAATAATTCTCTATTATTTCCATAATCAAATCAAATACTGTATAATTAGGATGTAAATATAATTAGTATATTCTTAGGATAGTCTACCATAATTGTAGCATAGAGTTAGTCTTCTAATGACATATATTATTATATTCATGGAATGAAATTGACATAAAAAATATTTCCTTCGTGGTATTTAGACCTGTCCATCTGGCTGGGGACCCGACCCGAACCGAAAAACCAGGGCCAGGGTCATCTATTTTATGACCCGAGAGCCACCTGATCCGAAAAGGCTGGGACCCGTGCATACGTAGGGTCGGGCCAGTGTCAGATTTTTTTTACCCACTCGGCCCGGCCCGACCTCGATCCGCCACTTAATCTTTTTAATATAATTTATATTATTTTTTCTTTATTAATGCAGACTTTATGTTTTAACGTGAAGCACTGACATAAAATATAGGAAAGGGAGAAGAGAAAGTTGTAAATTAATGAAACTTTAAATGGTCATAACTATGCGCTCGGACGTCCGTTTACCCGATATTTTTTTTATTTCGCTTATTTTTTGGAGACGGAGCCTCGCACATGGCCGTAAGGAGGTTTGGCGCAACCAATTTCAGGAAAACGTCCGTCTTCCCAATCGATTTGACGTTTCCCCAAAATCGGTTTCTAATTTTTCCTTTTCTTTAGCTGAGATCTCACGATATACAATAGATTTCAACGTCCAAATTTCATGGTAATGTTTCATAAAATGTCAATTTCAGTATTGAAAATTCAATTTTTTTTTAAAAAAAACTGTCGGGCCCCCGACCCGTCCAAAATTCCTCAATGTTTTTGTTTTGTAGGCGTCGTGGCCGGCCCGTAGGATCCCGAAGGGTCGTGGTCGAAATATAAAAATATGGTCGAGTTCGCCAAGAGGAAAAAAATCCACCCGACCCTGGCCTGGCCCGACCCAAACTTTGGACAGGTCTAGTGGTATCAAAGCCAAAAATTAACCCTAGCCCAATCTCATTCTTTTATCCTCTCTTTCGGCGGCCGAAGCACTCGATAGAACCCTAGTTCTGCCGAGCCCCACCCCCCATTCGATCAAAACCTAGTTTTGTAGTAGAACGGGTTTGCAGGGTTCGTCTCCACATTGGGGTTCTCACATAGCAAATCCGACCAGTCTATGTTCATTTATAAGAAAGGGAATGACATGGCATACATTCTTCTCTATGTGGATAACATCATCCTCACAACATCATCTGAGTCACTTCGTCAGTCTATTATGTCCCTCTTTGCTTTGGAATTTGCTATGAAGGATTTGAGCCCTTTAAACAATTTTTTGGATATTACTGTAACTCAATATGCATGTGGTTTGTTTCTTTGTCAAAAAAAATATGTCGAGGAGATAATTGACAAAGCCGGTATGTCATCTTGCAAGTTGTCACACACGTCGGTGATACCAAGACAAAATTGAGTAACTCTTCAGGTTCTCCGTATAGCGATCCAACACATTACCGCAGTTTAGCAGGGGCATTGCGATATTTCACCTTTACGATACCTGATATCTCATATGCAGTTCAACAGGTTTGTTTACATATGCATGACCCGAAAGAAGAACATATGAGGACTCTTAAACGAATTTTGCGGTATGTTCAGGGTACTCTTTATTTTGGATTGCATTTGTATAAGTCAACCATTTCTGGTCTCACGTCTTATACATATGTTAATTGGGGTATGCCCGGACACAAGGTGTTCTGCCTCTGGTTATTGTGTGTTTCTCAGAGACAGTTTAATCTCGTGGTCATCAAAACTCCAACCAACACTATCTCGATCGAGTGCTGAATCAGAATATCGAGGGGTAGCTAATGTTGTCTCTGAATCATGTTGGCTCAGTAATCTTCTATTGAAACTTCATTGTCCGATCAAAAAAGCAACTGTGGTTTATTGTGATAATGTGAGTGCGATATATTTGTCAGGGAACCGTGTCCAACATCAACGCACAAAACACATAGAAATGAATATTTTATTTGTCCGCGAAAAGATTGCACGTGGACAAGTCCGTTTTCTCCATGTACCGTCCCCGCTATCAGATTGCAGATATATTCACGAAAGGTTTCCGCACATACTTTTTGATGATTTCAGGGACAATCTCCGCATACGAGAACCTTCCGCTAAGACTGCGGGAGACTGTTAGATATTATGGAAATAATCCTCTATTATTTTCATAATCAAATCAAATCAAATACTGTATAATTAGGATGTAAATATAATTAGTATATTCTTAGGATAGTCTAGTATAATGGTAGCCTAGAGTTAATCTTCTAGTGATGTATATATTATTGTATTCATCAAATGAAATGGAGATGAAAAATATTTCCTTCAAATTACATAATCCAAATTGTTGGACTTTATATGTTTTGGTGATTGACAAAAAGGTTTGGGTCAAATAAGTGGGTCGGACCAAATGCACATGGAATAAGTTGGCTATGTTAAATGAACCAGGTAAGCAGTTTCATGTTCTATTCAGAGTCTAGTTGTGATAGGACTCTTGGAATAAATAAGTATATTAATATCGTATACAAGAAATTGGGGTCTATTATGCTTATCTGGGATAAGCGGTGGACTCTCTTCAAGCATATCTATTGTGAAAGCATAGGAGTTGCCTCTGTTATAATAATATTCTCAATAAAAGAATAAATTTTTCAATAATAGTATTAATATAAAGATCTTCTTATTATGGTATGTTGTAAGTAGGATATTATTAGAATTGAATAGGAGATATTATTAGAATTAAATAGGTGATTAAATAGGAAGATATTAAGGAGAAGATCACTCTACATATTTATTGTATTGCATGTATATATTCTTACCATATGGAATGAAGAAAGATGAGGAAAATGTTCTTTCATGGTATCAAAGCTTAAGGAAAAAGATCCATCTTCCTAAATACCAAAAATTTCTTTTCCAAACTTGTCACTTATACAGATGCAGACTGGGCAGGCTGTCCGGACACCAGACGATTCACATCTGGGTATTGTGTCTTCCTCGGTGATAATTTAGTTTCATGGTCTTCCAAACGGCAACCCACGATGCTCGCTCGGTCTTTGAAGCTGAATACCGTGTTGTTGTCAATGTTGTGTCTGACTCATGCTGGATTCGGAATCTTTTACTAGAGCTTCATTGTCCAATTCCGAAGGCTACTATGGTTTACTGTGACAACATTAGTGCGATATATCTCTCTGGAAATCTAATACATCACCAGCGCACTAAACATATTGATGGATATCCATTTTGTCCGTGAAAAAGTGGCTCGCGGGCGAGTATTACATGTCCCAACGCGTCATCAAATCGCAGATATCTTCACGAAAGGGCTTCCGCTGATTTTATTTGAAGATTTTCGGGACATAATAGTATTAATGTAAAGATCTTCTTATTATGGTATATTGTAAGTAGGATATTATTAGAATTGAGAATATTATTCTAACAGCCTCCCTCTCAAACATTATCACTCTTCAAGACCTTATACAATAAGTGTTTGTGACTAATCCGTTTGCCTTTGCACTTTGTTATGTATATGCAAATCTTTTTATTGAAGAGACTTACGCACATACATTAAGAGTAAAAGCAAAAATCAAGCAAATAAGCGGGAGCATATTTGAGAGACTTCTGACTAGTTGTTGAAGTGCTGCCTGATACAAAAAACCAAATTGAAGAACTTGTTTCATAGTCATATGTTTTACGGTCTTCAACTCTAGATATATTGTATTAGGATTGTGATCGAGTTGTACCTATTTAAAAATAACACAAATGAATCCATATATTATACGGTGTTCGTTGTTGCATTTCAGAGCCTACTTTCTCAATTCAGAACTTACAACGTCTAATTGAATCAACTACAAAAAAACATGGATTTAGGGAAAAATTGTTCAATGTTTTGGATAAATTATACTTCTTTTGTTTTAGTCACTTTACTATGTGAACATTGACTAAATTTCGGAATATATTTTTCATCATATATCATGACAAGAATTGTGACTTAATTATAGTAATTTTAGTATACCTTTTTTATATTTAAATTATGATTTTTAATTATTGAGTTGATATGATTTAATTTAGCTTCAAAAATCAGTTAAGCTGACTCTTGAAAAAAAAATAGTGTAACATCTATTGATGCACGTACCTCATAGTTGGGTTGTACCTTCCTTAGGTTTCAAATGTGATATTGCGCCTGATCTAACTTTTACATCGACAGAACGAGATAATATATCATTTGTTTGAATGGTACTTGATTTGATTTTTTTAAAGTTATACGAGACATTTATTATTATCTATATTGAGGACAATTAGCCATGCATATATAGACTAAACTAAACCAACAATATGTCTGTTCTCACTGCTGTCCCCTGAAGAGTTGTCTTTGTTCCTTAATAAAAGAAGGGGAAGAAAAGGTAAAAAGATATTATATATGTTAAGGGCAACTAGCCATGCATAGTCTAAAGACAACCTTAATGATTTGTTCGTCAAAGTCATGATTATGGAAACATCTATCAAAAAAGTAAAAGAAGCACATTACAATGATAAACAAAAAAAGATAGCCTCTTCTCACTTATATATAAAGGGCTTATGAAATAAAATTGAGAAATGGCCTTACCCATACAAAAATGAAGCAACTCATTTCTCTGTCTATGTTCAAGTATCCTAAAATATGCCAGAATATCAGTTTCAAATAAATTAGAATCGGCTATATGAATCTTCATCGTTCAAAGAAAAAATTAGGTAAAAAAACAAGATTTGTTAAGGAGAATGTTGTCTGGTTCGTGACCAATTAAGTGTCGACTTTGATCACTTAAATGATCTCGGACCAGGCTTCATTCCCCTCAACTCAATGTTTTTAGCATTTCTATGAGTGTCGTTTACTATTTGGCAGAAACATGATTTTTACCAAAGGTCTCATCATCTAATATATATATATATATATATATATATAATACAAATCTTAATGTTATATATAGTGTGATTTTCCGGTTAAGGGATTTCTGAGCTCTCTCAGACCAATGAAGAGCTCTTTATCTGCAGTAATGGTAACTTTCTTGTTTGTTCGACAGCTAAAGAAGAAGAACAAGAGAGAGAAAGCCATTGATATTGCTGATCATCTCATCTTCGAAATTAATCTGCAGGTAATAATTAATTAGTACAAAACTTGTTGAAAAACTAGCTAGCATTATCTCTTTTTTTTTCTTTCTAATTCTTGATTATAATTACACTTCTTTGTACAGGATCTTGACATGTTTGGGAAATCCTAAGTATAATGTCTCGATTTATTTTTCAGCCATAGAAGTGTGTAAGAGAAGATATTTGAACAATCAGGTCACTTATACCGTCATTATACAAAAACATTTGGGTAAATTAATAACCTACTAAATAGGTTAAACCATACTGATAGCAGGTGCGGAACCACGTTCAAGGGAGCAGGTTCAGTTGAATCCGCTTCGTAGATTGAGACTTTAGGAAATATTTTTCTTTATTAATGATTTACGATATATAAAGTGTTACCGAAAAAATTTACTTTGCTACAAATTAGGTAACTAATCAATCATAATTACAAGAGAAATATAATTCTACCTAATATAGGAGATCTACAATTAATTATTATGAAAATATTTTATTACACCCCGCAGTCGAAGCGGGAGGTCTGCGTATGTTGATACTGTCCTGAAAGTCTTCAAATAAAACCAGTTGGAAAACCTTTTGTAAAGATGTCAGCAATCTGATAACGTGGCGGGACATGTAAGACACGTACTTATCCACAAGCAACTTTTTCGCGAACGAAGTGAATATCCACCTCAATGTGTTTAATGTGTTGGTGGTGAACCGGATTCCGTGCAAGATAAATTGCACTAACATTATCACAATAAACTAATGCCGCCTTCAAAATCAGACAGTGGATCTCTAAAAGAAGGTTCCGTAGCCAACAAGATTCATACACCACATTGGCAACTCCTCGGTATTCTGCTTCGGCACTGGATGGACAAGGTTGCTCACCGTTTTGAGGACCAAGAGACTAAATTATCACCAAGAAATACACAATAACCAGACGTGGAGCGTCTAGTATCCGGACAACCACCCCAATCGACATATGTACATGAAATAAGAGTGGTTGTCGAAGACGGATATAAATGCAAGCCAGATTGAGAGTACCCTGAATATAACGCACAATGCGTTTGAGATCATGCATGTGATCCTCCATCGGGTTATGCATGAATAGACAAACATGTTGCACAACATAAGAGATGTCGAGCCTCGTGAATGTGAGATACTGCAGGGCCCTGCAAGGCTGCGGTAATGTGATGGATCGGCATATGACTTTCTGGAAGAAGCACTCAACTTTGGTTTAGTGTCAACCGGAATGGCAAACGGACTACACTATGACATGTTTGCTCGTTCAACAATCTTTGCTACATACTTCTTTTGGGATAAAAATAAACCACCTGCATGACGTGTCACATCTATCCCTGAGAAGTAACTCAGTGGCCCTAGATCTTTCATTCCAAACTCAGAGCCAAGCAGTGACATGATAGACTTGCGAAGGGTATCAGATGAGGCAGTTAAGATAATATCATTCACATACAAAAGAATATAAACAATATCATTACGCTGACGGTAGATAAATAGATAATGATCAAACCTGCTGTTAGAAAATGCAATATGTGAAACGTAATCTGCAAACCTCTTGTACCAGGCCCTATGAGTTTGTTTGAGCCCATATAATAATTTCTTCAGTAGGCACACATGATCAATATAAGTAGGATCTATGTACCCCATAGGCTGATACATATACATTATTGCATTGATGTCTCCATGCAGGAAAGCATTTTTGACATCAAGCTGATGAATCGGTCATGTCTTCGAAAAATCCAGACTGAGGATCGTCCTGATAGTTATCGGTTTGACCACCGGACTGAAAGTCTCACCGCAATCCATACCAACATGTTGAGTCTTTCTATCACCTACAAGACAGGCTTTGTGCCTCTCAAATATGCCATCAGATTTTTCTTTATGACTATAAATTCACATAGACCAAATCACATTAACATCAGGGGGACGGGGCACCAAATCGCACGTCCTATTATTAATAAGAGCATTAAATTCATCATCCATAGTCATTTTCCAATTTAGGTCATTAAGGGAAGACACAAGATTACGGGGCAAATGTGACTTGGCAACATGGGTGTGAATATCGTATTTTTTATTTGGCTTAAAAATTCTGTGTTGACTACAGTGATGTGTCATCAGTAAAATGGAGTATGGCGGATAGAGTGACGATCGCTCGATAATGGTATGGTAGTGACTGGACTACCTGAGCGGATGGTGGGTCGAGACCCAGTGGACTGTCCGACACTAGGCCTCTCGGCAGTGGGCTGCCAGCGAGAGGCTCAGCTGGGCCAGCAGTCGCGGGGCTCGGAAATTGGGCTGAGACACTAGAACACGTTGGGCCGTTTGGGAGGCTAATTTATGTATCAAATACGGGGGTATGGTATCGTTAAGAAATTCATAAGTATGAGGCCCGGAATAATGTAATTTGGTAAAAGAGAAATTTGTTTCATAAAAAATTTCGTGAGACGATGATTTTATTAGAGGATAAGTCAGAACATTTGTAACCATGATGATTTGATGGATATCCCAAAAAAAACTGAGTTGATCGAGGTTGAAATTTATTGATGGTAGTAGAAGAAAATAGGGGATAGCATAAACACCCAAAAACTCGTAAATGAGAATATGATGGGTCCCTTAGGTATAAAATTTTGAGTGGGTATCGGTAGGCTATTTGTTTGTTCATAAGTATGTTTAAAAGATAGGTTGTCATTTGTAACGCATGATGCCAAAAGGATGGTGGTAGAGATGCATGTGCAAGTAAGGTTCTAACAATATTGTTAATTGTTTGAATTTTTATTTATGCTTTTCCATTTTGAGATGATGTATGTGAACACGAGAGACGAAACGACAAACCATTAGTTTTGCAAAAATCCTCAAAAGGCCCATTATCAAATTCTCTACCATTGCCACACTGAATATTTTTAATATCTCATTCAAATTGATTGCATGTGTATACTCTAAAGGAAAGAAATGTGGAAACACTGGTGACTTTTTGGACAAAGGAAACGTCCATAAAAAATTAGAGTATTCATCCAACAACAGAAGATAATATCGATGGTCCGAAGAGCTCAAAACTAGAGATGTCCAAATATCACTATGAATAATATCAAAAGGCATAACAATACGAGACTTAGAAGCAACAAAAGGAAACTTAACATGTTTTCCAAGAGAACAAGAGTGACAAACGTGAGAACTACGAGGTCTAGTACACTTATAAATTTATTTTATTTAAGGGAAGCAAAAATAGGTGCTCCCGAATGACTCAAACGTTCATGTCATAAAAAAGAGCTAAAGCTGCAAAAGTGGATAGTAGTTTGGCTTGATATGTATTTGTGGTGATTGGATAAAGCTCGCCTCTGTTATACCCCATATTTTCAGAGTATGTATACGAGGACGTACGTACGAATATCCAAGCCCTAATTAGGTTAAGGATGAAATTGTGAGCTTTCAACGGAAAAGTTTCCGAACCTCGTGAAGGAAATTCTACGTTTTCAATAATTTATTTAATTTGGATTTTTCCGAGAGATGAAATATTTGGACCAATAGGAGGGCGACATGTGGTCACCTTAGGTGGCACGGTGGACGAAAATGTTGGGCTAGTGGGCAAGTCAAATAGTCAAGTCTTGGAAGATATTTCTTTGGGTTAGTGGGAGTAGGTGGGGGCGTTTTTGTGGGGCATGAGGGGAGGCCTTGTGGACGTTTTTCTTGAGCAAGTGGGTGGCCACTTGGCTCTTTGTTGTGGTGGACATATGTCCCAATGTTGTGGTGGACATATGTCCCAACATTGTGGTGGACACTTGGTGGAAGACTCCACTCACACAAGCAACCCAATCCTCACCCTCCATTTGTTTTAATCTTGGCCATTGAAGGTTCTATAAATACCCCCCTCTTGTGCAAGACTTCTTCATCCACAAACACACTTTCCAAGTCACAAAATCCTTCCCCCTTAGTTGCTAGTTCTCGGCCAAAAATCCCATCCCCCCCTTGCCTAGTTGTTTCGTCCGAAACACCCCTCCCCTTCCTCGTGGTTCTCGTCGAAATACCCCTTGGTAGAAAAGTTGTCTTAGTATTGTTACTATGCCAAAATACCTTAGCCTAAATCCCTTGTAATTTTCCTAAGTTAACTCTATACTAAAAGCCCGGAAATACTACTTTATATCCTTTAGTCACAAAACGAAACCCTGGGGAAAATCTTCATAGTTGGTTGAAGTATTAAGTAGAAGTGGGTTGGGAACTTCTAAGGGTTTCTTGGAGCTATCGGAGCGTGCAAATTAGGAGCTAAACGTTGCTCAGGATCGACATATAATCTTGGATAATTTTGGGCTTATCGAGGTAAATATCTTTGTCCTTCTATTGTAATTGGAGATTACATATCGTCGTAGTTTAGATTTAAGTATAAGATATATAGAAGGATGGTATAAAGAAGAGAATTGAACTGTACTTACATAGGGTTGTATTTCTGATGAACTTGTGTAGTTTGTGGGTAGGAAAGTCTTGCCCAATTTTCCGTAGAATTAAGAACCTTCGCTTAGAATATTCTGCAGTAGTCTAGACGTTGATAGACATATATGGCCATTATAGGTTGAAGTTCTACGAGTAGCGTGTTCTACTTGAAGGGTGGACAAGGCTAGCAGGGTTATAGTACGGTGGAGCGTTTTGCTATTTGTCGATAATCGTCGCGAGGTATGTGAACCTCTTCCTATCGTTTCTAGCATGATGTTTGTAAACTATGTAGTACGGTAGACGTACGTGTGCTAAATGAATTTGGTTGGTTTAAAACATAAAGTGTTATAACGACTTTATGGGAAGTCTGTTATAACAACTTTATGTAGGTAAAGAAATGGGTTGTTGATTTTAAAAGATAAGGGACTTGACTTATATTTGATTTGATATGATCTGTGAAGAACTTGAATTGTGTAGAAAGCTGTGAAACCTCATTCGTGAGTAATGAGTACTTGGTTTTTAAATAAATAGTTATAATGATTTCGGAAATGAGAATAAGTATCGAACAAACCACTGCAGTGCTAATAAAGGAAAATGTATTGACTAATTAATTATTATTAAAATCAGTAGAAACCTCCATCTGCATAGAAGCTAAGATAAGACAAAATTGTATTACATTTCCTAGATCATGGCTGCTTTAATAAGAATCATTATAAACAAGCATTAATTTTCTTAAATTTCCAAAGTAAGGCACTTGATGTCTAAAAGAAAAGAGACTTGAGGAATTGAAGAGTTTTTGGTTTAAAACATAAAGTGTTATAACAGCTTTATGGGAAGTTAGTTATAACGACTTTATGAAACAAGAGAATGGTTTTATCATTAGTTTTAAAATGGTAACTTAACTTTAAAAGGAGAAGTGTTTTGGTCTAAAAAGAAAGCATGGTATTGTCTTAATTTGGTTTAAAAAGGAAAGTATGGAAGTTGTTTTGGTTTACTTAAAATGTTAGTCACTCTATTTTGATAATACGGGCATCGGGTGACCTTTGTAAAAGAAATGGATCTTTTAAAAAGAATTTAACGTACGTAGTACTTTGGGGTTAAAACCTGGACTTTGGCATAAAATGAAAGTACCTTGAGTTGTGTGTAACTTGCCTATGATTGCGTGTGATAGCCTTGTCGTGCTAGTATTGTATTTCTATACCGCCGCGTCTCTCGATGGAGGGCCGGCTGATTTGTTATGATCTTACTTGGACGTCTGGCGTGTGGAGCATTCCACTGCAACACGTGATTATTATTCCATGGACTAGCTCTCCGAGGTTTCTTGATTCGGCGGTATCCGGTAGTTGGCTCGTGACTTGCCCAGAGGTCGTGGTGATTGACAGTATCCGTAGTTAGCCTTCGTACTTGCCCGTTCGGTTTGTGGCGAATCTCGTGATTCGGCTTGGTATCGGTAGTTAGTCTTCGTACTTGCCGACGCCTACGTGGCGCGGTGGTATCCGTAGTTGGCTTCGTACTTGCCTGGGTCGCCCGTGGTATGGTTATGTAGATTTGTTTATGCGGCTTTGGTATCCGGTAGTTGGCTCGTACTTGCCGGTCGATTGAGGATACGGCTTTGGTATCCGTAGTTAGCCTTCGATTTGCCTCAGACGGTTGTTATGACACGCGTGGGACTCGTGTTCATGTACTCCTTGGTGTTGCTATATCATAGATCGCTAGCGATGAGGAAGGTATTCCACGCACGAATGATGTGGTGGGCGTGAGACCCATATTTATATTTAGTCATGACTTTGAGGCGTGAGTCCTCGACTTGACGCGATCGCTACATATTATGTAATCGTAGTTTGGTTATCATATATGTCTCCTGCTTTATATAGACTACTATGATTTCATTTACGATTTTCGCCACATACTTGGTACTGTTAGATCGACCTCCTTCGGGCCGTTCACGCCGCAGTAGAGGTACATCGGTTGTTGATCCTCGCTCATAGGATCACGCTCAACAGATTAGGAAGCTCCGTTTCTCGAGGCTTATCTTTTGGTATGTTTCTCGAGTTGTAGGTTCTTGTACATCTGTGGTATGAGGTGCCCCGTCCCGTCATAGTTGTGGTTACATTCTGCAGGTCCTGTAGTACTATGTAAGCGGGGTTGTAAAGGATGTAATCGCTCAATTTCTCAGATATATGCGAAGGCAACCGTTTTGTTGGCCTGCTTTATTATCATATCTCTTGTTTCATGTTTAAGTTTTTATTTCCGCTGATTTTCTCTCGATGTTGTATCACTAGGGTGCCCGGTAAGGCACGATCACCACGCCGGGATCGGGTCGTGACAAAAGTGGTATCAGAGCAGTTAGTCCTCGGAAAGTGTCTATAGACCGTGTCTAGTAAAGTCTTGATTATCAGTGTGTTGTGCACCACATCTATAATCAGGAGGCTGCAGGACATTTTGGATTGGTTTCCATTCTTCTCACTCTGAGATCGTGCCTTAGAGTTGTGTTGTAAGTTGGACTCCCTCTGACGTATTCTTTTATATCAGCTATGCCTCCACGCAAGGCAACAAGAGCCCGTGGCGGCAAGGCAAAGAGAGGAGTCATGAGTAGAGCACGGAGGTTACCGTGACGAGGCCCGCCTTTACCCGAGGTGGTGCTACAGACGGCGGATTCTACGATGCCGCCAGCCCCAGCAGAGTTTAGAGCAGCAGCAGTAGCTACTGAGGCCACGATATCTGAGTCTCCAGTCCCACGGCCAGGAACAGAGGATATGGGTTGCAAGGAGATGGCCTAGTTACTAGTTAGATTTATGGCGAGACTTGAGGACGGACGGGAGCCGGTGGTACCAGTAGTGCACCCCAGGGCCGATAGTTGGAGACTTCGGGACTTCTTAAGTCATCCACCGTTTCTATGGATCGAGTCGATGATGACCTCGTGAGTTTATCCGACGCATTCGGATCATGAGAGTGATCAAGGCCTCGAGGCGTAGTCGGTGGTATTGGTTCGTGACGGCCGCGCGATACTGCAATGATCGTTTGATCTAGGAACCGCCCCGGGGAGCATGCGCTCACCATGGGACGAGTTCTCCGGCATTTCTTGCATTTCTTGCCCCACAGATGAGGAGGGCTCGGGCCGACAAATTTTTGATGTTGAGGCAGGACGGACGTACGGTTCGGGAGTACAACGTGGAGTTCGACTCGTTGGCCCGATATGTCCCGGCGTTAGTGGCAAATATGGAGGACAGAGTGCACCGCTACGTCACGGGACTCGATGACTACTTGGCAGATGCTTGATCGGGTGTAGCTCTTCAGCCGGGCATGGACATTGCCCGCATGCAGGCTTATGCACTTGGGTGTGAGGAGCGGAGAGGTCGACGGAATGACCGGATCGGCGAAGAGGCCGAACAGCAGGGTCTTTTGGCGACTTTCGAGGCGGACCGCCTCAGCAGCAGACTAGTTATGTGCCTCCGCCAGTACAGAGCGGTCCTTCACGCCTTCGTGGCATCCAGAGTATTCAGGAGCAGGTCAGGGCTCCAAGGGTTCATGTTTTCGGGTGAGTAGTGGTGTTGACCAGATGAGGCCACCCTTACCTCAGTGTGGCTGCGGTAAAATCCATAAGGGAGTGTCGTGCTAGTTCGGGAGGTTGTTTTACATGCGACACCAGGCCATTTTGCAGAAATTGTCCGACTGCAGGTAGCGGATGTAGAGACTCGGCTTCGTGATCTATGGTCGTTCATCACCTTCTATATGCGCTACTGCGGCGGTGCCTATGATTAGAGTGAAGCCAGAATACAGTATATCATTAACCCTCAGAGATTAGTATGCTTGATATGATGATCTTATTATTGTGTGCTATGTACGGATAAGCGTTGTGTTATTGGTGAGTTAGAAAACATGGGTAGTTGAAAAGGTAAGTACGGTATGGAAGGTGTGAACCTTAGAATATTACACGCCGAGACCTTAGATGTAGCGTCGCCTCGAGTAGAAGATTTTGCGGGTGATCCTTGTCGGAGAGCATTATATACATAGGGTGTACCAGTGGGATAATTCCTTGGGTTGTGTAAGATGAAAGTGGTAGCTTTCAGGACTTGAATAGGTAAGATTGTTCCGGATCGGGGAACAAGAGTTTAGCGCGACATGGTCGGGCTGAGGACCATTCGCGGGTCGACCCGCAGCCCGGTTTGGGGTGGGGTCAGTTCGAGGTGGTCCCGCCAGGTGGTAGGGTCACGAGGGTGCTAAGCCCAGGTTTAGGTAACCATCGTAAGAGTTCGTGGATACGTTCGACCAGAATCGGACCATGAAGACCGGGAATGGCCTTAAAGGAATTTGAGGCTAGTAAGATGACCAAGTTTGGAGGTAGTGACTCCAAGGTTTTGGAAACTGAAGTAATGACTGAAGTGGGGTAAGTATACTAGAAAGAGTTTGGGTACGAGAAGGGTACGACGAGAAAGGGACGAAGCGAGCATGTGTTAAGAGGATGGAAGTGATCTTTTTGTGAAGTGAAGGTGCGAAGAAAGTAGCCTTTATACTTTGGATAGGAGCTTTTGTGATGATAGAGGTGATTCCTCGTGGACTTGGATTTAAGTATTTGCGCGTGTGTTATTTTGTGGCCAGGTGTGGCATTGGCAACTTGTTTAAGTTAAGAGGAGCTTTATCGTTATCTGTCTTGAGAAGGAACATTCGGGACGAATGTTTCTAAGGAGGGGAGAATGTTATACCCCGTATTTCCAGAGTATGTATACGAGGACGCACGCATTTAATATTCAAGCCCTAATTAGGTTAAGGATGAAATTGTGAGCTTTCAACTAAAAGTTTCAACCTCGTGAAGGAAATTCTACGCTTTCAATAATTTATTTAATTTGGATTTTTCCGAGATGAAATATTGGACCAATAGGAGGCGACATGTGGCCACCTTAGGTGGCATGGTGGACGAAAATGTTGGGCTAGTGGGCAAGTCAAATAGTCAAGTCTTGGAAGATATTTCTTTGGGTTAGTGGGAGTAGGTGGGCGTTTTGTGGGCACGAGGAGGCCTTGTGGACGTTTTTCGAGCAAGTGGGTGGTCACTTGGCTCTTTGTCAGTGGACATATGTCCCAATGTTGTGGTGGACATATGTCCCAACATTGTGGTGGACACTGGTGGAAGACTCCACTCACACAAGCAACCCAATCCTCACCTCCATTTGTTTTAATCTTGGCCATTGAAGGTTCAATAAATACCCCCTCTCAGGCAAGACTTCTTCATCCACAAACACACTTTCCAAGTCACAAAATCCTTCCCTTAGTTGCTAGTTCTCGCCCAAAACCCCTCCCCTTGCCTAGTTGTTTCGTCCAAACACCCTCTCCCCTTCCTCATGGTTCTCGCCGAAATACCCCCTTGGTAGAAAAGTTGTCTTCTAGTATTGTTACTATGCCAAAATACCTTAGCCTAAATCCCTTGTAATTTTCCTAAGTTACCTCTATACTAAAAGCCCGGAAATACTACTTTATATCCTTTAGTCACAAAACGAAACCCTGGGGAAAATCTTCATAGTTGGTTGAAGTATTAAGTAGAAGTGGGTTGGGAACTTCTAAGGGTTTCTTGGAGCTATCGGAGCGTGCAAATTAGGAGCTAAACGTTGCTCAGGATCGACATATAATCTTGGATAATTTTGGGCTTATCGAGGTAAATATCTTTGTCCTTCTATTGTAATTGGAGATTACATATCGTCGTAGTTTAGATTTAAGTATAAGATATATAGAAGGATGGTATAAAGAAGAGAATTGAACTGTACTTACATAGGGCTGTATTTACAGTAGACTTGTGTAGTTTGACGGGTAGGGAAGTGCTGCCCAATTTTCCGTAGAATTAAGAACCTTCTGCTTAGAATATTCTACAGAGTAGTCTAGACGTTGATAGACATATATGGCCATTATAGGTTGAAGTTCTACGAGTAGCGTGTTCTACTTGAAGGGTGGACAAGGCTAGCAGGGTTATAGTACGGTGGAGCGTTTTGCTATTTGTCGATAATCGTCGCGAGGTATGTGAACATCTTCCTATCGTTTCTAGCATTATGTTTGTAAACTATGTAGTACGGTAGACGTACGTGTGCTAAATGAATTTGGTTGGTTTAAAACATAAAGTGTTATAACGGCTTTATGGGAAGTCTGTTATAACAACTTTATGTAGGTAAAGAAATGGGTTGTTGATTTTAAAAGATAAGGGACTTGACTTATATTTGATTTGATATGATCTGTGAAGAACTTGAATTGTGTAGAAAGCTGTGAAACCTCATTCGTGAGTAATGAGTACTTGGTTTTTAAATAAATAGTTATAATGATTTCGAAAATGAGAATAAGTATCGAACAAACCACTGCAGCGCTAATAAAGAAAAATGTATTGACTAATTAATTATTATTAAAACCAGTAGAAACCTCCATCTGCATAGAAGCTAAGATAAGACAAAATTGTATTACATTTCCTAGATCATGGCTGCTTTAATAAGAATCATTATAAACAAGCATTAATTTTCTTAAATTTCCAAAGTAAGGCACTTGATGTCTAAAAGAAAAGAGACTTGAGGAATCAAGAGTTTTTGTTTAAAACATAAAGTGTTATAACACTTTATGGGAAGTTAGTTATAACGACTTTATGAAACAAGAGAAGGGTTTTATCATTAGTTTTAAAATGGTAACTTAACTTTAAAAGGAGAAGTGTTTTGGTCTAAAAAGAAGGCATGGTATTGTCTTAATTTGGTTTAAAAAGGAAAGTATGGAAGTTGTTTTGGTTTACTTAAAATGTTAGTCACTCTATTTTGATAATACGGGCATCGGGTGACCTTTGTAAAAGAAATGGATCTTTTAAAAAGAATTTAACGTACGTAGTACTTTGGGGTTAAAACATGGACTTTGGCATAAAATGAAAGTACCTTGAGTTGTGTGTAACTTGCCTATGATTGCGTGTGATAGCCTTGTCGTGCTAGTATTGTATTTCTATACTGCCGCGTCTCTCGATGGAGGGCCGGCTGATTTGTTATGATCTTACTTGGACGTACAAGACGATAACGCCCATACAAGGCGTCATTTGCATTTCGTCCATACAAGACGATAACGCCCATACAAGGCATCATTTGCATTTCGTCCATACAAGACGACAACGCCCACACAAGGCGTCATTTGCATTTCGTCCATACAAGACGATAACGCCCATACAAGGCGTCATTTGCATCTCGTCCATACAAGACGACAACGCCCATACAAAGCGTCATTTGCATCTCGTCCATACAAGACGATTCCGCCCATACAAGGCGTCATTTGCATCTCGCCCATACAGCATTTATTCCGCCATACAAGGCGTCATTTGCATTTCGTCCATACAAGACGATAACGCCATAAGGCGTCATTTGCATTTCGTCCATACAAGCGATAACGCCATACAAGGCGCTATTTGCATCTCGCCCATACAAGCGATAACGCCATACAAGGCGCTATTTGCATTTCGTCCATACAAGCATTTATTCCGCCACAAGGCGCCATCTGCATCTCGCCCATACAAGACGATTCCGCCATACAAGGAGTCATTTGCATTTCGTCCATACAAGCGATTCCGCCATACAAGGCGTATTTGCATTTCGTCCATACAGACGACAACGCCATACAAGGCGTCATTTGCATCTCGCCCATACAGCATTTACAACGCCCATACAAGGCGTATTTGCATTTCGCCCATACAAGACGAAAACTCCCATACAAGGCGTATTTGCATCTCGTCCATACAGCATTTACAACGCCATACAAGGCGCTATTTGCATTTCGCCCATACAAGACGATAACGCCATACAAGGCGTCATTTGCATTTCGCCCATACAGCATTTACAACGCCCACACAAGGCGTCATTTGCATTTCGTCCATACAAGCGATAACGCCCATACAAGGCGTCATTTGCATTTCGTCCATACAGCATTTATTCCGCCATACAAGGCGGCATCTGCATCTCGCCCATACAAGACGATTCCGCCCATACAAGGCGTCATTTGCATTTCGTCCATACATTTATTCCGCCCATACAAGGCGCTATTTGCATTTCGTCCATACAAGCATTTATTCCGCCCATACAAGGCGTATTTGCATTTCGTCCATACAAGACGACAACGCCCATACAAGGCGTCATTTGCATCTCGCCCATACAGACGACAACGCCCATACAAGGCGCTATTTGCATTTCGTCCATACAAGCATTTACAACGCCATACAAGGCGTCATTTGCATCTCGCCCATACATTTACAACGCCCATACAAGGCGTCATTTGCATTTCGCCCATACATTTATAACGCCATACAAGGCGCTATTTGCATTTCGTCCATACAGCATTTACAACGCCACACAAGGCGCCATTTGCATTTCGTCCATACAGCATTTATAACGCCATACAAGGCGTCATTTGCATCTCGCCCATACAAGCGACAACGCCATACAAGGCGTCATTTACATTTCATCCATACAAGACATTCCGCCATACAAGGCGCTATTTGCATCTCGCCCATACAAGCATTTACAACGCCTACAAGGCGCCATCTGCATCTCGCCCATACAGCGACAACGCCATACAAGGCGTCATTTGCATCTCGCCCATACAAGACGATAACGCCATACAAGGCGTCATTTGCATTTCGTCCATACACGATTTATTCCGCCCATACAAGGCGCTACTTGCATTTCGTCCATACAAGACGATAACGCCATACAAGGCGCCATTTGCATTTCGCCCATACAAGATTGATTCCGCCATACAAGGCGCTATTTGCATCTCGCCCATACAGAGCGACAACGCCCATACAAGGCGCCATTTGCATCTCGCCCATACAAATTTATTCCGCCCATACAAGGCGTCATTTGCATCTCGCCCATACAGCATTTATCTCCGCCATACAAGGCGTCATTTGCATTTCGTCCATACAAGCATTTATAACGCCCATACAAGGCGTCATTTGCATTTCGTCCATACAAGACGATAACTCCCATACAAGGCGCTATTTGCATCTCGCCCATACAAGACGATAACGCCATACAAGGCGCTATTTGCATTTCGTCCATACAAGCATTTATTCCGCCCACACAAGGCGCCATCTCGCATCTCGCCCATACAAGACGATTCCGCCCATACAAGGCGTCATTTGCATTTCGTCCATACAAGCATTTATTCCGCCATACAAGGCGTATTTGCATTTCGCCCATACAGCATTTACAACGCCATACAAGGCGCTATTTGCATCTCGCCCATACAAGCATTTACAACGCCATACAAGGCGTCATTTGCATTTCGCCCATACAAGACGACAACGCCATACAAGGCGCTATTTGCATCTCGTCCATACAGCATTTACAACGCCATACAAGGCGCTATTTGCATTTCGCCCATACAAGACGATAACGCCATACACGGCCATTTGCATTTCGCCCATACATTTACAACGCCACACAAGGCGTCATTTGCATTTCGTCCATACAGCGATAACGCCCATACAAGGCGCTATTTGCATTTCGTCCATACAAGACGATTCTCGCCCATACAAGGCGTCATCTCGTGATCTCGCCCATACAAGCATTTATCTCCGCCCATACAAGGCGTCATTTGCATTTCGTCCATACAAGACGATTCCGCCCATACAAGGCGTCATTTGCATTTCGTCCATACAAGACGACAACGCCCATACAAGGCGTCATTTGCATCTCGTCCATACAAGACGACAACGCCCATACAAGGCGTCATTTGCATTTCGTCCATACAAGACGACAACGCCCATACAAGGCGTCATTTGCATCTCGTCCATACAAGCATTTACAACGCCATACAAGACGTCATTTGTATTTCGCCCATACAAGACGATAACTCCCATACAAGGCGTCATTTGCATTTCGTCCATACAAGCATTTACAACGCCACACAAGGCGTATTTGCATTTCGCCCATACAAGCGATAACGCCATACAAGGTGTCATTTGCATCTCGTCCATACAAGCGACAACGCCATACAAGGCGCTATTTGCATTTCGTCCATACAAGCATTTATCTCCGCCATAAGGTGTCATTTGCATTTCGTCCATACAAGACGATAACGCCCATACAAGGCGTCATTTGCATCTCGTTCATACAAGACGACAACGCCCCTACAAGGCGTCATCTGCATCTCGTCCATACAAGATGACAACGCCCATACAAGGCGTCATTTGCATCTCGTCCATACAAGACGATAACGCCCATACAAGGCGTCATTTGCATTTCGTCCATACAAGACGATTCCGCCCATACAAGGCATCACTTGCATTTCGTTCATACAAGACGATAACGCCCATACAAGGCGCCATTTGTATTTCATCCATACAAGACGATTCCGCCCATACAAGGCGACATTTGCATTTCGTCCATACAAGACGATAACGCCCACACAAGGCGTCATCTGCATCTCGTCTATACAAGACGGCGTATCATCACATCATTCCATATACAATTTGACTACAACCACAATACAAAATTTACATTCTTACATTATTTTGTTTTGACAGTTATGCACTAACCGTTTGCTTAAGTCTTAGCATGCAGGAGCAGGAGCACAACGTGGATTTTCTCTTACAAATAACCGGGCAATTTGTTGGGCCAACCTTCCCAACGAACGCGTGCCGCCTCAGCGTCGGTCCACTCGTTCCACATCACCATAAAACCCAATACCATAAGCCATACAGACACCCCTGTGTTCAAGCCCGTTTATTTTATTTTTATTCTTTACACCACAGCCCAGTGTCATCATAACTCGGCACTGGGACAATTTTTTGCGTCCGCATCAGCCTTGCCTAAATTGCCCAACATTCTAGTTCTGAGGGTCAAGACAAAATTGGCTATGAGTCAACGTCTTTGTCCGAAGATTCTTCCATCATCTCCATACAAAGAGGGACAACTGTTGACACCCAATTTTGACCCTCCCGTCCAGTCATTAACTATAAAATTACACTAATTTTCCACAATAATTCTAATAATTTTAAAAATAATAAAATGCAGCAATAAAACATTAATACAGGCATAAATAAACAATTTAATAATAAATAATAAATACACACGCGTTTTAATAATAGCATTCATAAAAGAATTAAGAAGTCCTAATTTTATTTAATAAGTCTTAATAATGACATCACATTATAAACATTTAACACTAATTAAATAGCACGCCCGCATTTATTATTATAACAATTAGATTAATAGAGCACCCAGATAATTTAATCACAATTTATTAATTTACCACTAATTAACTAATTAAGCACCTAAAATTAAATAACTAATACCTAATTAAAACTAACCTAACACTTAATACCCAATACCTAAATAATACCCCAGCCCAACTCGGGCCCCTCATTTCTTTCCCCTTATCAGCCCAGTTCCCCTTACCCGTCGCCCCAAGCCCAGCCTAAAACCTTTAACTCTTCAGCCCACAACCCATCCGCCCTTTTACCTTACCCCTTTCGTCCCCAGCAAACAACAGAAACGAAAACCTAAAAAACTATAGAGAAACCACAATCGTCGCACCTCGCCCCCATCGCACATGCCGGGATTCTCGCCGGAGAATCCGGCGAATCACCTCCCATATCGATACCCCTATCTTACCATAAAGAAATCACTCCAAATCCCTACAAATCTTCCGCGAATCAGCCCTTAGAATCGTCCAGAATAGCCATCCAAAATCAGTTCCTTGCCATAACCTTAAGATCCATACCAAACTTAGAACCAAATCGGGACTATAAATTAATCCTCTTACACATGCAATAGAGATGGGCTTTTTGACGGGAAGCGACCTTCACTCTTCAATCGATTTCCATCACAAAAGATCGGGGAAACACAGAGTCCAGACCCCTTCTTCACAGAGAAAAATCCCAGTAGCAATGGAATAATCGAAGAAGCGAGTAATTCAGTAGCAACAACTAGGATTCTCAAACCATTTCTTCTTACAAACAAAACCAGCCTGTCTCGAAGCCAAAGCTCTTTTATCGCTTTCAATCGCATAACCGCAGAAACTCTCCGAGTGGCGTCGACGACTTGATAAGCTGCCTCGGTTCGCTGCCCGGAGAAGGTAATATTTTATCCTCATAGTCTTAGATTTTGTTTAACATTAATATGTGCAATATGTGTTTTGAACGACTGTTAAGTGTGTGTTAAGCCGACGGCGGCGACTGTTTACGTTTATAGAGTTGATTGCTAGACCTGTTTAAGCTAATGTCGACTGTTCTTAACCTTCGGGATTGTGATTGTTAATATGTTTAGGTTAATATTGGCATTCGTGGCATGTTTGCATTCTTGATTGTGCAGAGTCCAGGGCATTAATTGTTGAAGCATTTTAGTCGGGAAGCTTAGGTTAATATGCAGTTTCGCTTAGTTTAAAGACATGTTTGATGGCTGTTATATGACTGTGTCTGCATTTGGTAATGTCTAAAATATTTGACTAACCATTAAGATGTCTCAGAATGGGTATCGGTATGTAAGTTACCTACTGTATTTGCTTGGGGCAAAGAAACTTGAGCAGGGGAAGATTTCTAAGGTCATGTAATTCGCAAATGGCTTCATATGTTTGAATGTATTTCTTCACTGTTTTATTGACCATTGTGTATGTTTAAGTCACTGAAATGCTTCCTATATATTATAAGAACATGTTAAAATATATGTACCCTGTTAAGAGTTTTTTTTTTGTGTTGTGTCAAAATGCTTGGAAGTTTGATATTATCCGCATAGATACATTTGTGCGATGCTGCTTCATGTTAAAGGATTTAGATGATTAGTTGGGTTCCCTAAAGGTTACTTCTATCAGATGCATATACATGATTGTGCATACTTAAGCTTAAACCCGAATTCTTCTCGTATTTCAATTGGTTTATGTGTTATGTGTGTTTCATTGGTTCAGTTGTTTTAGTTGTA
This sequence comes from Przewalskia tangutica, assembly GCA_029844215.1. Taxonomy (NCBI): domain Eukaryota; kingdom Viridiplantae; phylum Streptophyta; class Magnoliopsida; order Solanales; family Solanaceae; genus Przewalskia; species Przewalskia tangutica. The sequence continues at coordinate 3,682,817 of CM056719.1, forward strand.
TTAGTTGGCCTTATTAATGACAAATTTGGATATGGGACGGGATCCTTAAGTTCATTTTTATATACTTGTCTTGAATCGATTATGTATCAATATTAATTGGCTTGAATGAAAGTGCATCCCTGCATTAATATGGAACCCAGAACTGATGTATTTGGTATTCAAAGCCTCATAAATTGATATATTCTCCAGCTGGTCATCTCCCTGTAGCCTGTTATTTTTGTGTACCTGCAAATGATATATTTTTGAAGTATACAGGGTATACATACTTTGGTATGCATCGGTTGTATATCAGGGTCGTATACCTCCGTATGTTCTTAAATACATCTTAAGTATCCTTCGCATACCCTGCCTATTATGATTTTTTAAGTGATTGAGGCATGCTAAAACTTCCTTAAAAAAATGGATTGGAATACGATTCAGGGAGTTCTGGATCTGCACTTTTAAGTAGGAATATCATCATTTTTATTGGTTATGGGTAAGATAGTTTTGGTCGCTTTGCTTAAAGTTGTTTGATCGCTATTTTGGAAACCGTTGCTCTCGAATCGTTAAAAATAAAGCGATTCGTGTATTTAATTTTACATCAATAACTACTTATTACTTGATGAGCTTCATAACATATACTAATCCTTATCTTTATTTTTGTTACATGAAATGCATCGGAGCAAAAATGAAGAGTCTCACGGCGAGACTCATCACGAGCTACTTCAAATGACAGCCCGCATCTATGTGCATTCTCTATCCGCATCTGAAATTCCAAGCCACCGGCGAATGACTTCGCCATTTCTTCGAGTCCTTATCAATTCATATCCTCACCCTATTTATTTATTGTAATTATTTGTCTAACATTACATTACTGATTACTAGTAGTACCCTTAAAATAGCTAAACTTTGGGTTGTCATTAAAAATAGTTTGACGCTAGAAATTCACTCTCCTTTAATTAGTTATTTTTTATGACTAGTTATGCATTGCCTAAGCCATACCAAAATGACATAAGTATTCACGTAGCTAAAGCGTCATTCGTTATTAAATCCTTAGCATAATAAATTAATTTCTTCATAAACTCTTACTAACCTTCATAATAAAAAATCATCTTTTGTTAGCCTTTGCATAATAGATATTCTACATCTGATTTCATAAAGTACACATTTCGTCATAATAAGATTTTGCAATACATGTATCTTATCTAATACTGCAAGTTTTTATCCAAAGCTAAATTTATATTCTAAATAAGTCTTACAATTTTTACCCCTTTTATTTAAGCACTTTTAAACATACATTTTATAGAATAATAATTCCCTAGATTTGAACGGACAACCGCAAGTTAGCGGATCCTTTAGGGTGCCTAACCCCTTCCCTTTAGGATAATAAAGAACTCTTACCCAGAATCTCATTAAGTTTAGCAGATCATTAAATGGAGTTAATGTTTACTTTAAACTAGTTAACATTTAGGTGTCCTAATTCACCCAATTAATTAGGTGGCGACTCCCTAGCAATCCTTTAACATTTTTAGCATTTTTTAACATTTTAGCACTTTTTTATTATTTATTTTCTAACATTTTTATTTAAGAAGGGTTCGCTTTTAGAAAGTCGCGGTCGAAATCGGGCGCGACACTCACATATGTGGTTGGGCTGTAAGAACTGATGTTGTACAGTTGTACTTTTGATTTTGTTATCTATATTGGAAGGCGGCCTTATCGGCTAGCCTGAGATGTTTTATTGTTACACATGTGTTCATGTTGTGTATGTTCCGCTGCTATTCTCTGATGTATACCTGAACGGTGCCCGGGTAGGCACCGCCGCGCCCGGCCGGGTCGTGACAAAAAGTGGTATCGTGAGCGATTAGTCTCTGAAAGTGTCTACGCACCGTGTCTAGTAGAGTCTTGATTATCGGTGTGTTGCACCACATCTATAATCGTGAGGTCGCAGGACATTTAGGATTGGTTTCCATTCTTCTCTCCCCGAGATCGCAAGAGAGTCGCCTCATTAGGTTGAATCCTCTCGACCTAGTCTTATGAAATGTATATGCCTCCTGGCGCACTGTGGCCCGAGGCAAGGCAAAGCAGCAGGAGTCGCTAGCGGTACTCGAGGTTACACTGCTCGAGCACGACTATGCCCGAGGTAAGAGGCGGTCGGCAAGTTCACCACGCTGCTTTTAGAGAGCCGAGGCGGCAGAGCTCCAGAGGTTCCGCACTGAGCCTCCGCCTCCCCACCGCCGAGTATAGAGACTACGGAGCAGATTCGGTTGTTGACCAAGATAAGAGCGGCAACGACAGTGAGCAGCACCACCCTGTGAGCCGATGCGGATTAGGGATTTTTCTCGATGTCATCCACTTGAGTTTTATGGTTCAAGGTCCATGAGGATCCGCAGGAGTTCATTCGGCAGCCTACGGACCATGCAGTTCTTAGGGCTTCAGAGACAGAGTTCATTACGCTAGCCTCTTACCGGCGCGCGATATCGTTGAACCGGTTTGAGTCGTGGTTGCTTTCGAGAGGTGACGATGCTCTTCCATCTGCTTGGGAGGAGTTTACTGAGGCCTTCATGGATCACTTTTTGCCTCCCGAGATGAGAGAGCCTGCAGATGATTCTTAACTCGAGGCGATCTGAGGATCAAGAGAGTACACTGAGTTTGACTCCTCGCCGTGCATGCTCACACTATTGTAAATGACATGGCGGATAGAGTTCATCGATATGTGATGGGCTAGACCGTCATATGATTACAAAGATGCTTGGGGTGGCTCTTCACCAGATGGACATTGCTAGATGCAGCCTATGCACGGGATAGAGGATAGAGAGAGGAGGACCAGATTGACGCAGCCACCAAGAGGCTGTGACATCGTGGTCTCTGGCGCTAATGACAAATTTCAAGAAGCAGATCGGTCCACTTTCCACAAAGACAGAGTGCTCCGTCACGGTTTTCCGCGTATGTCCGATCGCAAGGTCATTCGCGAGCGAGCCGTGGCTCTGTGGCTTCGGGTTTCGGTGAGGCAGATCCTCGCCGATCGAGACCACCCACATCTCGGTGTGCTCGATGCGGTAGATCTCACCCAGGCGAGTGTCGTGTTCCCGCAGGAGGATGTTACTCTTGTGGCCAGCTGGGCCATTTGAAGAGAGATTGTCCGTCTAGAGGCATCATGGGTGGTACAGCACAGCCGACGGGATCAATTGTTGGGTCTTCTTCTCCTTCTGTGGTTATGCGCCCGAGGCGGTACTCACGACGTGCAGGTCGCGGAGAGGTCGAGGTGGTGGTTCTAGTTCTAGCGGTCCACGTAATCGCATATATTCTTCTACCACCGCCAGATCGTGAAGCTTCGACGTCATCACAGTACATTATTGATTTCGCATCGTGATGTTTATGCTTTAATAGATCCGTGTTCTACCTTGTCCTATGTGTCCCCTCTTATCATGTAGAATCGGGATAGAGCCGTGTCGATAGAACCGCTTGAGGTAGCTACGCCAGATGGGGATCTTGTTAGCCGAGCGTGTATAGAGGTTGTCCCGGATTTATTTACAATCGCCGCACTTGCAGACTTGATAGAGCCGAGATGACGATTTTGATGTCATTACGGGTATGGACTGGCCGCTTCGTTATGCCAACGCTGATCGTAGGGACAGTTGGTTCGTTCGATTTCTGGCGAGCCGCTTATCGAGTGGAAGCGGCAACACAAAGCCGCCGGTAGGTAGGTTTATTTCTTACCTCAAGGCTGGAAGATGGTGCGCAGGCGGTACATCTATCATCCGTTCGTATTCGATACGCAGGCCGAGGTGCCGCTTCATCGACATCTGGTTAGGAGTTTCGGATGTGTTCCCGGATGATCTTCCGCATCCTCCCGAGAGGAGATTGAGTTTTGTATTGACACGTTGCGACACTCGACCTATTTCCATTCCGTCATACGCGATGGCACCTTGAGTTGAGTGAGTCGGGCGACCACCGAAAGACTTGGCCGGAGAAGCGGATTTATCGTGCCTAGTGTATCTCCCGAGCGCCGGTTTTGTTCGTGAAGAAGGACGGACGCCAGACAGTGTTGATTACAGCGGTGAATAAGGTAACCATTAAGAATAATTACCCTCCCGTGATTGATGATTTGTTTGACCACGCAGGTCCGAGGTGTTTTCAAAGATAGACTGCGTCCGTTATCATCGTTCGAGTTCGAGAGGCGACATCCCAAAGATCGCATTCAGGACCCGGTATGGGCACTATGAGTTTAGGGTTATGTCTTTCGGTTTGACCAACGCTCCAGCGGTATTTATGGATTTGATGAACCGGGTGTTCAAGCCATTTTTGGATACATTTGTGACAGCCCCAGTTCTTACTCTTCCTGAGGGGTTAGACGGGTACGTGATCTATTATAATGCCTCGGGTATCGGGATAGGGTGTGTTTTGATGCAGCACGGCAAGGTTATAGCCTATGCTTCCCAAGCTTCTAAGCACATGAGAGGAATTACCCTACCCATGACTTAGAGTCAGCCGCAGCTTATTCATGCCTCAAGATTTGGAGACATTATTTGTATGGGGTTCATGTGGATATTTATACGCACCACAAGAGCCTCCAAAGATATCTTCAGCAGAGGAGTCAACTGAGGCAGAGACGGTGGTTAGAGTTGCTGAAAGATTATGATATTGATATTCTCTACCATCCGGGGAAAGCCAAAGTAGTTGCTGATGCCTTGAGTCGTAGATCTATGGGGAGCCTATCAGAGGTACAGCCAGAGACGGATACGGTCCGTCGATCCACCGCTAGCGAGCCTGTGGTTCGATTGATCGATACCGACGATAGTGGGTACGGGTTCGTGAGGTTGCCGAGTCTTCAATCGCTGACGAGGTGAAGAGGCGATGGTTGAGGACCCAGTGTTGGTGCAGTATCGAGATACAGCTCTTCGTGAGGAGAAGAGTCTATTCGAGGTAGCTCCTGATGGGGTGCTGAGATTTGAAGGCCGGTTGTGTGTTCCCGATGCGGTCGACTTCGTCGCCAGATTCTCGGGAGGCACACGCGTCGTTATTCTATTCATCCGGTCGACCAAGATGTACCATGACCTCGTATGTTTGTATTGCGGATGGCCGAAGAGGACGTGGCGGTTTTTTGTCAGACAAATGTCCTAATTGCCGCAGTCAAGGTCGAGCACCGAGGCCCGATGGATTATCGCCTATCGAGATTCCGACTGGAAGTGGGAGGTGATCAACATGGACTTTGTTACAGGTTACCTCGCACTCGAGGAAGTACGACTCCATTTGGGTTATTGTTGACAGCCGAAAATCAGCCCATTTCCTTCCAATGACGACGCTACCGAGGACTATGCCGATTGTACATCGAGAGATTGAGGCCGCACGGTGTCCCTGTCAATTATATCCGATAGGGAGCCCATTCTGCCTAACTTCTCGAGATCTTTCCGTATGGTCTAGGGACACAGTGAGTCTTAGTACAAAGATTTCACCCTCGATCGACGGGCGTGCAGAGCGTACTATCCGAACACTTCGAGGATATGTCGCGAGCTGCGTGATTGATTTCGATGGTAGCCGGGAGGATCATTTGCCCTCGTGGAGTTTGCTTATAACAATGCCTACCATTCCAAAGATACGATGGCGCCATACGAGGCTTTATACGGGCGAATGCAGTCGTCGACGGTTGGTTCGACGTGGCGAGGTACGCTGGTTGGCCTGCACTTGGTACAGCAGTCGTGGATAAGGTGAAGTTTATCCAGAGAGACCATTAGCACTCGTAGCCGGCAGGTCATACGCGGATAATCGGCGTCGGATTTGGAGTTTCGTGCAGCGATCGGGTCTTCAGGTGTCACCCACGGCGGTGTGATGAGATTCAGTAAGAAACTCACCCAAGGTACATTGGGCCCTACCAGATCGTTCGTAGAGTGGGCGCGTTGCCTACGAGTTGGATCTGCCATCGAGTTAGAGGCGTACATCCGGTCTTCCATGTTTCTATGTCGGAAGTGTATCGGAGATCCAAATGGCAGTGTTTCCTACTAGAGGTCCAGTGACAGAGGGTTATCGTATGAGGAGAGTCCCATAGCGATACTCGATCGCTGTGTCAGCGATCGGACCAAGGATGTAGCTTCCACAAAGTCCTGTGGAGGAATGATAACCGAGGAGATGACTGGGAAGCGGAGGAGACGCGAGGTTGAGAAGTATCCTCACTTATTTCCTATACCTTCAGGTAATTCATCTTCCCTTACTTGTCAAGTTTTAATTGAAGTATTCTTTTTGCTTAAATGCTATTGTGTGGCATTTTTGGTATGTCGGGGTTGTGAAAGGAAACTATGTCGCTAATTGTAAGTTTGACTCCGAAAGAACATTCGGGGACGAATGTTTCTAAGGGGGGAAGAATGTTACACCCCGTAATTACAGGACATGTTTTAAGAACGTAAGTAAGAACTCACAAATGTTAAGATTTGAGACTTGTAAAAATTTAGCGGAAATTATGGAATTGTCGGAAAATGTATTATTGTGACGAATGGGAGGGCGACACGTGTCACCCCCTTATGTGATGCCTTGGTCGAATGGTGCAAGGGCAAGAAGGTCATTGGACCTTTGTTGCAAGACAAGTCTTGCAACTTGTGAGCATGAGATATTTAACTAAGTCAAATGGTCAATTAGTCTTGATATTTTGTAAGACCACATCCAAGCCTCACATTTGTTTATATCTTGACCATCCAATTCACTATATAATACTAGTAGTGCTAGTGTGAGCTTAACACTTAGAATTTTTTTCACAAAAAATTGAAGAACATAGGCATTGCTCTCGGGTTCTCTTCAAAGAAAAAGGAAAAATCTTTGCTCCTTGTTCTTTTAGCTCCCCACTTTAAACCAAGGTTCTTAGGTGTATTGTAAACATATCTCAATAGAAAAATCTTGGAAAAAGATTGTTTACGGGTTAGTCGCAAAACGAAAACCTAGTTGTCTTTCTAGGTTTTGTTTGGAGACTTGAAGGATATTTGCTGGTGTTTTTCTAAGGGTCTCAACAAGCGGATTGAAGTGTCTTGGTGAGGCTATAAACTACTAAGGAGCGACTTCGGATTGGAGTTGGATTAAGAATCATTGAGGTATAATCTTGTTCTTTGAAAGTATTACAAGATTATTTATATTGTTGTTGTTAGCTTTGTATGTTGCTAGCATGAAGTTGTTATATTGAAGTTATAAGGACTATGGATTGATTATAGCCTTGGAAATCCGAAATGTAATGTAAGCCATGACTAAGTGGGATTACAATTTAATCGTTGTTAGAATCGTCGCACGTTATTGACTTGAAGATTATGGTAGTTATAACCAAATGCGACTTGATATCATATTATGCTACCAATTTGGATTGAATAAGAATTGGTATTGTTGAACTCATTATGGCCGAATTTGGACTTGTAGTTGTATTAGATTGTTATCGTTTGTGGGGCGGAATTTTACACGTCTAGTAGGCGTGTAATCCCCTATTGATTAATTGCTATTGATTGTGCCTTAAATGTGGCGTGTTTGGTTATTGTATTCGGCCTTGAAAAAGGTGGCAAAGTTAGTAAAAACAAAGGAGGTGCTGTCCGATTTTCCGTAGAAATTGGAGACTAACACTTATAATATTCTACGTTTGAAGTGAGGCGTTAATAGACGTATTGTGAATATTATAGGTTGACATACTACGGGCGGGACTTTGTACTTGGCAAGTGGTTTGACCCGGCGAGGTATGTAGAACTTTTCCTATCTTTGAGCATGACTAGTTTCACGATATAGTGCAGAGACATACAAGACTTTGCCATTCTTTACTAGCTTTACGAATGCCAAGTCGGGTGAGTTAGAGATTAACTCACTTCTTGAAAATACTAAGGATGTCTTAAAGTTTTATTAAGGATAAGGGACTTGAATAGTTTTAAAGTATGTGATACTTGTTTCGCTTAAACGTATAAGTCCCTTGGATAGGAAATTGTACTTAACTAAGGTATAAAGTGAATATGACGACTTTATGGGAGTTGGTTATATTGACTTTATGGAAAGATAAATGGCTTGATTTAATGGAAGGCAATTCGATTTTAAGGTATCAATTGCCTAAGGTTTTATAAGAAAATGAGTCACTTGATTTAGAAACCTAACTTTATTTCTAAGGGTGTTGTGACTTACCTTGAAATGTAATTCGACTTGATACTAGGATTAATAGTATCTTGGAAGTTTTCTACTAAAAAGAGTCATTGTTTTAAAGAGTAGAAGACGTAGTACTTGGGTTAAATTCTGATGTTTTTTTATAAAAGACATGTTAGTGCCTTAGGTAAACTAAAATGAGAGTGTTTATAAACAAGGATAGTAAGTTGTGGGATTTCTTAACTTGCTTACATATTGTATGATGCGGTAGTGCTTATGTTATGTGTGATAGCGGATTTGGGCTAGTGATATATTATTCGTTGCGGGGTCATCCGGATTGTGGCATTGTATATTTCGTGGATTTGCTACCCACGATGCGGCGAATACCTCACGCGAGTCCGTAAGGGCTTACGCGGGTGAAATAGTCCCACGCGGCCGTCCAAATATGCGAGGAATACCTCATGCGAGTCCGTAAGGGCTTACGCGGTGGAATAGTCCCACGCGAGAATACCACGCAGTCCACCGGACCTACGCGGTGAAATAGTCCCGCGAGTAGGATTCCAATCCTATTTTTCGTTGTAAGTATACACCTATTTTTACTCTCATTGTTAGTAAGGCACATCAGATCGTATTTTGATTATCATACATGTCTCCCGCTTTGATTTAGACTTATGATGTAATTACAGATTTTCCGCTTTACATACTTGGTACATATTGTGTAATCGATCCCCTTCCTCGTGGTCGCGTTCACGCCAGCAGAAAGCGTAGCGGTGGCGGATCCACATTCTTGGATCACTTATCCGACGGCGAAGCTCCAATTATCCGAGGCTAGTCTCTTGGGTACGCTTTTCCCGGTGTTGTAGATTTATGTACATTCGTGGTATGGCGGTCCCGTCCCCGCCACGATTGTTATTCCTAGAGTTTGTACTCACATACGTGGTCATGGTAAGAATCGATGTTGCAACAGTACTTTTGATTTTGTTATCTATATTGGAAGGCGGCCTTATCGGCTAGCCTGGATGTTTTATTGTTACACATGTGTTCATGTTGTGTATGTTCCATTGCTATTCTCTGATGTATACCTGAACGGGGTGCCCAGGTAGGACACTAGTCGCGGCCCGGGGTCGGGTCGTGACATATGTCTCCTGTTTTATATAGACTACTATGATTTCATTTACGATTTTCGCCACATACTTGGTACATGTCAGATCGACCTCCTTCGGGGGGCTGCGTTCATGCCGCAGGTAGAGGTACATCGGTTGTTGATCCTCGCTCATAGGATCACAGTTCAGCGTATTGGGAAGCTCAATTTCTCCAGAGGCTTATCTTTTGGTATGTTTCCCTGAGTTGTAGGTTCTTGTACATTCGTGGTATGGCGGCCCCGTCCGTCATAGTTGTGGTTACATTCTTGCAGGTCCGTAGTAGGCAGGGTTGTAAAGGATGTAACTGTTCAATTTCTGTATATATGCAAGAAGGCAACCGTTTTGGTTGGCCTGTTTTATTATCATATCTCTTGTTTCATGTTTAAGTTTTTATTTCCGCTAATTTTCTCTGATGTTGTATCACTAGGGTGCCCGGGGTAAGGCACCAGTCACGGGCCCGGGATCGGGTCGTGACAGCCTCGACTATCACATCTCATTAGATGCATCCCCGTCTGAAAATCCTTCACAGAAAACCCAAAATGATCAAATTTAACAGAAACCCAATTATCAGTGGTAAATTTTCTAACTGTAATCAAGTTTTTAATTAATTGAGGTGCGTGAAATACATTTTTCACAATTATACCACGATTATTGTTCAAATTAAAATAAGATGAGAGATTACTTTGTGAGGACGTCGTATGAGACGTTGCACAGATGTCCATGTACCAATTTACGTCGGGCGGAGTAAGCTCAAGAGTGTGCATCGTGGCCTCGATATCTGTCGGGGTCGCCACTACCGAGTGGGTCTGCTGCCACTGGCTAGGCAGTGGCCCAAGGATTCCCGCGCCGGATTGCTGGGCCTGCTGGCTGGTCCGTTGTGCCTAGGCTGTTGTCCTGGCCCAATTTCCAGTGGGGAATTTGTAGGGAGGCACTGGCCCAGCATCGCCACGCCACAAGATCGCCCATCGCTCTGCCGCCGCCGCTACTAGGCTAGTTGTTGCTGCTTGCTGTCGCCTTTTCCACTTCCACGCCCACCGCCGCGGTTTTTGCTCTCGTTACCGATCTTTCGGCCCTTCTGGCCACGATTTGGCGACAAATTTTCAAATTGTGATGAATTCTCATCGGACGAAGCGGCCACCAAGGCGAAATTGGACATAATGGATATCTTCTTGGCAAAACTCGTTTCTTCGAGGATGAGCATAGAATGGTCTTGGTAGAATGGCGAAAGAGGATTGCTTTGATGGAGCATACCTACTCCACTATATGTGTCAATAAGGCCGACAACCATTTGTAACACGAGCCGATTGTTAGTTACCGGCGCCCCGACGTTCTTGAGTTGGTATGACAGAACCTTGAGTCATTGACAGTATGCGGACGCATTGGAAAAATCCGTCATATCAGTGGTGTGGAAAATTTCTGCTCAAGTGTGATTGCCCTGGAATTCTTACTTGAAATATGTCACGTAGACATTCCCAAGCTTCCATAGCCGTGGAATCAAGCACAAAAATAGTATGTAGTAAATCACTCGAGATTGTGGCGTAGATCCACTGGAGGACCGTTGCATCAAGGGTCAATCATAATTTCTTCTCATCATCGGTCTTCGGCACCTTCTCCTTGCCTTTTTCCGACGGAATTATGTGATGGATAACCCAGTATGAGCGACAATGGATTTTAAAGAGTTTCGCCCATGTCGCATAATGAATTTTTTTCATCTCAAGAGTGATGAAGATATGAGATTTGATGTTGGAGAATAGCAAGGGCTGCGTGAAAATTGGATTTCGAGTCAGACATGGTTGACAGACGGAGAAGGGAGGCCGACGGCACAAGGAAGGGGGGGTTTAGGATCTCTCACTAGAATCTTATACCATGTGGAAAATATTCTTCCTTGAATTTATTCATTAATGATTTACAATATATATAGTATTACAGAAATATTTACTTTGCTACAAACTAGGTAACTAATCAATCCTAATTATAAAAGAAATATAATTCTACCTAATATAGGAGATGTACAATTAATTGTTATGAAAATATTCTATTAAAGACAAATTATGGTTTTATATAACAGTTGTTGAATTCAGTGACCTGATAGGGTAAAACATTATTTATTTTAACGATTTATATAACTTGAGAATATATGAAAACAAAGTTGCCTTTACATAGAGTTAATACTAAGAGTCTTTCACAATGAACTTTGCTTGCATAAAGTTGCAAAGGATATAGGGTTCATTTAGGGATTTCTTTTCTCTGTTCACTATAAGGCTTTAGTATCATGTGAGAATTTACTTGAAAGTGTCTCTTTTCATCTTGAGACTTTTCATCATTAACATGTATTCCCTTTTAAAGCTTTATACGAACATTGGGTCAGCTGGTTGGGTCACTTTTGCATGAATATTCTTTACAACCATATGGCTTGTGTCTAGATATTCTTTTGGCTAATGCAAAAACTCCAAAATCCAATCAATGACCTAAAAGGCAAATGAGTAAGTGAGTTTATATCCGAAGCCCTGCACTACTGATCTTGACGCAGAGGTATCCTCACGCAAGGTGTGGGAGAATGGTCACAGTTCAAACCCTGCGTAACGCCGCCCGCCGCTTTTGGGAGCATGTCACACCCTGGCACAGTGTGGGTTAATCACTGACGCGTGGTTTGCGCTATTATGCGTCGATCCGGGTTTACTCGAGCGACTCGAAGAAAGAAGAATGGCTTTCTTTCACAACAAAAAAAGTAAGTGAGTTTATGTTCTATATACTAAATCAGATCACTTATTGTACATGTAAATCTCTTGACATCTTTTAAACAAATTGACAACCTGCTATCATATATAAGTTAAAATTCACTGATAATATAAAAAAAAACACTTTTATATCGTCAGTGCATCAAATTTTAATACTGTTTGATAAACATTGATTCGTATAGCCTAAAAAAATAATGGTAAATAAAATGCAACAATATATCACCTTCTGATTTAAATCTTCTTTTAAACTCATTGTTATGTGAGAGTTGAGTTAGAGTTACTAACGTGGTGTTTGGCCAAATTTAAAGAAGTGTTCACCATCTTTCCAGAAGTAGAAACATTTTTTCCAGAAGTCAAAAAGTGTTTCTAGATGGGAAGAGAAGCAGAAACAACAATTTGGTGCTTCTAGAGAAACCCTTTTTGCTCATTCATTGAATTTTTTTTAGACTCATTTACCATTTTCTTTTCACAAAATTCTTTTTAATCTCATATAATATCACCATATAAAATAGAAATTTGGGTAGAGGTAGGGGGTAGGGCGGGGGGGAGGGGGTAAGAATTTTTTTTTTTTTTTATAAAAGTAACAAAAAATATGAAATAAAAATTTGAGGATGGGTACGGCAATGGGGGGATAAGAAAAAAAATCATATTTTTTAATAATTTTTTTTATAAAAGTAACAAAAAAATATGAAATAGAAATTTGAGGATGGGATAGGGAAATCGGGTGGGGTGGGGTGGGTAGGGCGGGGGTACGAAAAATTCATATTTTTGAATAATTTTTTTATAAAAGTAACAAAAAATATGAAATAGAAATTTGAGGATGAGGTAGGGTAATGTGGTGGGGGTAGAGGTAGGCTGGGTAAGAAAAATTTCATATTTTCAATAATTTTGTATAAAAGTAACAAAAATGGGGTAGGGGGTCGGGCGGGGTAAGAAAAAAATTCATATTTTTTAATAATTTTTTTTATAAAAGTAACAAAAAATATGAAATGGAAATTTGAGGATGGGGTAGGGCAATGGGGGTGGGGGTGGGGGTAGGGTAGGGCGGGGGTAAGAAAAAAAATCATAGTTTTTAATAATTTTTTTTTATAAAAGTAACAAAAATATGAAATAGAAATTTGATGATAGGGTAGGGCAATGGGGTGGGGGGTAGGGGTAGGGCGGGGGTAAAAAAAAATTCATATTTTCAATCATTCTTTATAAAAGTAACAAAAAATATGAAAAAGAAATTTGAGGATGGGGTAGGGCAATGGGGTGGTATTGGGGGTAGGGCGGAGGGGTAAGGGGGAAGAAAAAAATTCATATTTTTTATAAAAGTAAAAAATATATGACATAGATATTTGAGGATGGGGTGAGGGTAGGTGTGGGTAGGGCGGGTATGTTTGGACATATTTGAGTCATTGACTATCATATTGTCGTTATATTCTTATGTACAATATAATATTATTTTTTGATTAAATGTTGCAATTAAATAATTTTAAAAAATTATTAAATTGTAAAGATATACTAATTTTTAGAAACATATGATAGAAAAGAATATTTTAAATAGTTTTAAATCTATTGAAAAGAATATTTTAGTAAATTTGCATAAATGTTGGTCAAACAGAAAACTGTTTCTGTTTCTCATAAGCACTTCTATAATTTTTGGCCAAACACCCTAACTGATTCTCCAGAAACAGTTTCTGCAGAACTACTTCTGAGAAACAGAAACACCTTTTCAGAAGCTTGGCCAAACAGACCCTAAATCTTTATTGAGATCTCATATATGTAGGTCGCATAAATTTGGTCCGAGAAAAATCGGACCGATCGGACCACATTGAACCCATCGAGAAATTCGGTCGGTCTTGTCCGTGTTTTTAATAATTCGGTTTTCGGTCCGTCCGGTCGAACCAGTTCGTCGGTCCTAATCAAAATATTTTTATTTTTTTATTTTTTTATAATATATATATATATATATATATATATATATATATATATATATAATATATATATTGAATTATATAATTCCTAATATATATAATATATATAATTTATAATTTTCTAAATTCCTAATATATATAATTCCTAATTTTCTAAATTCCTAATATATATAATTCCTAATTTTCTAAATTTCTAATATATAACATTATATAATTCGTCTGCCCGACCCGTTTATTTTTTAAAATTGAATTACCAATACGAAATTGACATTCTCGACGGTACACGAAATTTTTACGTTGAAATCTATTGTACATCGCAAGATATTTAGATTTGAAAATGGGAAAACGAACGATTTGGGGAAAAGAGAAATTGAGGGGCAAGATGGACGTTTTGGAGAAATCGGACGAATCAAACCGCTACGCAGTTGGCCACCCCGTGATCGAAAAAATACGAAATCAAAAAAAAATTAGGTAAAACGGACGTCCGAAGCGCAAAGTTATGATCGTATAAAGTTTGATCAATTTACAACCTATATTTCATATGTCAATACGTCCGGTGGGGCGGAGGATCAGGGGTTGGTTGGGAGGGCTGGGAAAATCAAATTCGTCCAATCGGTCAAAACCCGACCGGACGAATTGACCCGGACCGGACCGGACCGAGAAATTCGGTCCGGTCTTCGGTCCGGATAATCCCGGCGTTCGGTCCTCGGTCCGGTCCGGTTCGGTCCGGTCCGGTCCGGTCCTGACCCTTTGTGCACCCCTACATATATGTATATACTGTAATGATAAAATGGATTTCATTGAATATCACTTCATTTAAGCTCACCTAATAAACATATATATTTGGGAGTTATCTATGATTTAATATTATTATGCTTGTAAGTAATCCGTTATTGTTAGAACAAAATGTTCTTAGGCAAAAATTACTTTTAGAAGAGTCAAAAGAATGGAAGAGAGACAACTTGAGTGAATATGAAGAAAAAGCAATTCCTTTGTTGGATAAAGCCCATCATTAAAATGGAAAATTGATTGTTCAAACTCTTTGATTACTTTCTTTTCTTTTCGATGAGATACTTTCTTTTTTTGATATCTTGAGTCAGACTAGTCCTGGAGGTAGTAGTATCGGTCACTCAATACTACTACCAGTAAATCGCGGGATGTGCTCCAATAATCAAGGTTTGAGAACGGACAACTGATATTACCTACAAAGATCAACCCCAGAAGAGAGCAGAATGCTCTCACTGGAAATTGATCTCACGCTGCAAGTGTCCAAAACGCCTTAAGTCCCCCTCCTTTGCCATTGGATCGGGTCACATGGGATGATTAGTTCACTATACTTGATGGAAGTTCTTGTAACCATTCAGAGAAAAACTTTTTTAGAAAAAGAAATTCTGTGAAAGCTTCAAAGATTTGTTGAGTATCAAAAACTAAAAAGCTGCAAAAGTATAGCAATAATGAAAAGGGCAGATTTATAGGTTTGGACCTTTAACTTTTCCTTCTCTTTATTTTTTAGCTTACATAGGCATGATGTAGTTCATGACACAAACCTTATAAATCTTGAAATTATTCTAAACCATATACTACATAATTGTGTCTTAACTTGAGTGCATATCATAAAAAATATCTTGATCTTTGCAATTTCTCATTTGAAGTTTTGTTAGAGATGACTGTTAGGGAGATATGCTACACCATGATGGAATGATGCCCCTATATTCGTTTCATCATTGTTGAGTCTATTAAAAGAGAGATGCGATGCCTTCCATAACTTTCTCCACGACAAAAATACAGAGTTAACCTCAGCAATGGAGGAAGGAACAACAACACTACTAAAAGTACTCGACGAACAAGAGTGCAGACTAGATACAAAGTATGGTAAAGTTAAATGTGGTGAATTTCATAACTTACCCAAGCGAAATATAAGATAGTTCTCTTTTGTAACTCTCTAATCAAGTGGGAAGTTATGAAATAGACAATGGTTTGGTTTGGATGAGAAAACGTAATTGAAGGGTCAGATCTAGCCTTCATTATTGTCGAGACACACGATGGCCTGCCTGCATGTCTTATTTGGTGGCTAGCAAGCTCTTTTCAAGAGAAGATTTGTGATAGGAGATTTGTGAATGAATAAAACAAAAGAGATGGACGTCTAAATCTTTTTTCTATTTGTAAGTGTAACTGGTCATAGGAGATCATAGAGTACTTTCATCGTGGATCAACACACAACATATTAATCCCGCAAGTGGGTCTGAGGTGGGTAGAGTGTACACAAACCTTATATTTGCAGATAGAGATGTTGTTTCGGATAGATCATGGATCATTACAACAAATAATCAATTCTGAAACCCAAGCTGCAAATGCACGAGTCACACAACTAGAGCTCCCTGCCTCCCTCACATGCTTGTTATTGCAGCCAAGGAAGTACCAGGGAAGAAATTCGACGAAACTAATAAGGCGATTCAAGTCTTACCACAACTCAACAATGTCCGTGCGTGCCTCAGATTTGGATTCTTTTACCAAAGTTCAGAGCTTCATCTTACTAAAAACACATTGCAAGATATAGTCACAGAAGAAAGGTTGTTGGTGGATTCCCTTCAAGCAGAACTAGATAGCTTGAAGGGCCACAACTCTCAACTTAAAAAGAAGAAGGCAGATGAAACAGAAGCCCTTGCTGTTACATCTTGATAACAGCATGAAAGAGCTCGATGCAAAAAAGCTAAAGGAAATTCACGAATCCAACAGTTTAAGTAGAGGAGATGAAGAAGAACGTGGAATTACTCAGACAAGAAGCTGTGCTTCAGCAGAGAAAAACACAAACTTTAAAGCAGTCCCGTCATATTCACAAACTGCATATCAAATAAACAAATAACAGGTCTCCTCAAATATGTGGATCATCAACCAGCTTTCAGGATTGTGCTGGACATTACTTATACTATCATAAAGCCAATAAATAGAAGGACCAGCATCAGATATTTTTATCAATACATGCGATAACTAATAAGAGCTCCTCCAAGAGCTCGAGCAACATATACCTCTATGTACATCTAACATAACTGTAATAAATGTCAACCATGTAGTCCCTAAATCTAACATACCTTATCCAATGAGTGAGCATTCAGAAAGCTTTTTGGGATGATGAGGCTTTCTTAGTTTCTCTCACTTCTTTTTTGATAAGTTGGCAGAAATCAGTTGGGCTTGTTAGGCCCTATGAACAAAATGAAAGCAAAATATAAGGAATTCCGCAAACATGTCACAAAGAAGCAGTGAGAGTATGCATTTACGTGCCCACAAAGGAGCTCTGAGTACAGGGGTATAGTCTGCACCAACTGGCTTAAAATCCATGAGAACATATGAAATGATTCATTCATTTGCTTATTCTTTCTTCTTTTTTTATACTTTTTAATAGGTAAAATACCAGAACCAATTTTACAATTCTAGTTAACAGTGTAGAACGGATAAATTATTGTTTACAGAGTTACAGAAGCTGAAATGGAAAGGAATGCAGATAAAGTCAAAAGATTTAGAGTGACAGAACCATTGCAAGGTTAGATGGTGAATCGGTTATCAGGTTTACATTGTTTAGTATGACTAGTTCAATCGACAGATAAAAGTCCTAAGAACATAACTGAATTAAGAATTCCAATAACGACACATCACTAATCTTCCAAGAGATCTTTGTTTAACTCCAAAATCAAGAAAAAAAGCCAAAAGATGTCTACTTTATAAACGTATTTGAAAATTAGGACTATCTTAACAAAAGCAACAAAAAAAAATTAAGACAAGTCTCTTTGTATCTTTCTACTCATTGTCACACAATTAAAAGAAAATGTAGGAGGTGAAAAAATAAGGAGAATAAACAGGCTAAATGCCCCAAAAAAGAAGTTAGGATAATGTTATACAGGCGTAGGAATGAGAAGAAAGTAAAGGAAATTAAACTGTAGATAGTGTTAAGGGGCAGATCAGAGAGAAAGAAAGTCCATAAAAGGGAAGAATGCGAACCTGAAAAGTAATGTTGAGTACTTCATCAACAGCTAAAAATGAATGGGGTCAGGAAACAGCAAATTTACAGAGTTGAAGGAGAGATCAAGAGGGAGTACGGTATTTATTACCTTGCTCCATTAAAGCTACAATTTTCTTTAAGATCCATTAAGGCCATGCTTTACGCATAAGGCCAACTGCTTTCTTTATCTCACTTGCCGTTAACTATTTCGAACACAAAAGTAAACCATATACTACAACCCTCTATAACAAATTATAGCAACCTCTCTCTTCATCTACATAAAGTACTTTGGAGAAGGACGACCAATACACCAAAACATGCCGAGGCAGGCGAAGATTAACCAGGATATAATCCATAAATACAGAAAACAGAAGAAAATGATCCAGTCCATAAACTAACAGCTACAATGTACATGCCTCCCAAAAGAGAAAAGCAAACAAGAGGAATACTAAAGCTGTCACTGACGCATGGTGAAACAGAACATAAAAGAAGATATCTTCTGGTCAAGAAATTTTCAAGTTAAGCACCTAACAACAAAAACTTACTTCTCGACACCAAGCTAATACCTACCAACCAAAACAAAATCATTATCATCCAAAACTTGGACATCTCTTTCCCCTATAAAGTTTTCCCGTCCAATTTCCTCAACAATCTTCACAAACTCCTCTCTTTTTGCCTTTGTAAGTGGAACATATGGAAGGCGAAAGACAGACCTCACAACTCCGAGTTGAGCTAAAGCAGTATTTACGGCAATGGGGTTTGGCTCATGAAACAACCATTCAACCAATGGCATCAGTTTTGAGTTCAAAGCAGGGTTCTTTCCTCCAAACATTAGTTCACGCATCAGACCAGGAACCAAGTTGCTAGTGACAGAAATAACTCCTACAGCACCATGAACCCACCTTGAGTCATGGCATTCATCATCATTCCCACTCCACACGACCATCCCATTACTTGTATACTGCTCCACTCTATCATTTCCAACACACTCTTTGACACCTGCAAGGTTAGGGCTCTTTGCTAATGTCTGAATTACACGTGGGAGAATGTCTTGACCAGTTCGTGATGGCACATTATAAATGATAGTAGGGCCCATGGGGAGCACACTGTCAAAGTGAGAAATCATACCCTCTATGGAGGTCTTCCCATAGTAGGGATTAATGTGAAGAGCTGCATGCATACCTACAGCAAATCCCTGTTCTGTCGCATGGATTGCTTCCCTCGTGGAGTTGCTTCCTGTGTTTCCAATGACTTTGATTGATCCCCCAAAACAGTTGACTGTGTGACCAATGAGCATGATGTGTTCATCCCAGCTCATCAATTGACCTTCACCTGTAGTGCCACCAACAATCACACCCTCAGCACCACTTTCGATTTGCAAATTTACTAAGGCGTCATAAGCCTCAAGATCGAATCTGCCATCTGGTAGATATGGGGTTTTGATTGCAGTAACCAATCGAAGTGCTTTTATGTCCTCAGCAAACGTCCTGTATAAGAGAAGGTTAAATGGATTTATGTTAACATTGTGTTTGCACGTATGTCTTATAAATTCCCTTGATGCTGATATTCACTTAATAGCTGTTTGTTTTAACTAAAAGGGGAATGTCTGTCCATTTCCAATGCATGTATCATTGATTGCTGCTAATAGCTCATCGGAATAAGATGATAATGAATGCCCCATTTGGTTCACACAGAAATACCTAAGCATTCAATATACTAGATAGTTCCTACTACTGTTTATTCACGGCAATATGAAATCTAAAACTGACCTCATTACAAGACTAGAAATAACATACCAAACAGATGAACCATTCATCAAATCACACACACAAAGAGATGATAAAACAATGCTCGAGGAACCACCAGTGCCTTCTAATCACTTATTCTGTAATATGTTTTACTAACAATGAATCTGCCAACTACAGATTATGTTATCTACTACTATTAAGTCAATTCTGATGGTCAACATACATTTCTTTTGCAAGTAAAATTGGTGAATATACTACATTCTTTCTTCTATCATCTCACCTAACACTTTCCTCAAATATGAATTAACTGTCCTTTACTCTAAAATCCCCAACAACGTGTGGTTTTTCCTAACTCAACTCTTGCAATAATCATAGTTGCCACGTAGAGGTTTGCATGAAGTGTTGGAGACCCGAAAATGCCAGTACATTCCAATTATACACAAATAATCAAGTTGCCGTGTACTCTTGTCTGACATACCCAAACAAGCAGCACATAAAGTGGCATTATCCAATACGCACAAGACCAGTCAACAGAAGTGTGCACTTAACCGGTCAATTGAACTACATGTGATTTCCTCAAACCAATTCAGAACAGTAAAAATACTGAAGGAAAAGAAAAACTTCTTTATGACCCCGAATCAACTCTGTACATGTCCTAACACTCTATTTGGATGGTTGTTACATATTATTTCATAATGTATCGTATTATATTGTATTGTTTTGATGAATTCAAGGTTTGGATAGATTGTACTGTTTCCCGTCATTCAATTTGAAGGATAAGTCTGCAAAAAGAAGTAGGGTATGGTGCAGAATTATTATAAAGAGCCGGTAGGATAAATGATAAAATAGGATTATTAGATATTAAGCAAAGATAAAAATGAGAAAAATAAGGTAACTACGCGATCACACCAAATTGGCCGTTAATAAAATGGGACTTTTCGTCATTATATAACGATGAATTTAACTATACGATACAATAAATTTAAAGTAATAATCAACACAAAATGTATTTAAACTAACAGCACAATACAAGCACAATACAATAGGTAACAACCATCCAAACAGTCTGTAAAAGCGGACAGTATTACCTATTTTTAACTTCATAACTGCGCATAGGGAGGTGGAAAGTTGGAATTACTGCTGCTCTTGGGGACCTCCATCTTGCAGTTCTCCTGCTAACAAACAGCAAGAACATTAATCATTTTACAATACAGAATTTATCACGCAACTTATGGATTTTCTGAATGTACAAGCTAAGAACTTGACCACCAATTGCAGCGAATAAAAAGATTTTACAAAAGGACGATCCCTTAATTATCGATAAAAAGCACGTTTAACCTTCAATTAATTGAAATTTGCACTTTTGATACTTTGCTTGTGAATATTCGCAAATTTACCATAGTTATTAGACGTTCCACCACTAAATAAACCATGTGTTATATTAAACTTGTATGGTTACTCCACATTTGACGGTAATATAGCTCTAAAAGTAGCTCAAATGCAATATATAAAAGGACCAAAAACATACATTTCAATTAACTGAAGGTTAAATGTGCTTAATCAAATATCACAAGGACCAAAACTACAGTATACGTATAATTCAGGGACCAAAAATGATACAACAATATCTTATCAGCTGGCTACCTGATATATTTGAAAAAAAACAATTAGTAATTTTTATACGTATTGATCTCGAGCAACATATCCATGTGTTAAATGTGCTTAGTCAGATATCACAATGACCAAAACTACAGTATACGTATAATTCAGGGACCAAAAATGTTATTATCACAACAATATCTTATCAACTGGCTGGACATACATACCTGTTTGTTTGAATGGTATGAAAACTGTAGAAATGGCAGCGACCTATGATTGAAGATGACATTTTTACCCCTGTCGGAGATGTAAGGCGGCGGACGGCGGTTTTAAAGAAATAAGGGGGAAGCGATGCTTAGGTTTTTTTGGCTTAGAGTGTTTATTTTAATTACTGCTATAAGTAGCAATGGCAAGTCAGTAATATTGATAAACTTGTATGGGCCTTTTTGTATTTTTCAGTTACAGCTCTTTTCCTTTTCTTCGCAGCACGTGGTTCGGTGAAATAATGTTTATAACGACAAGGTTTGATGGCAGTCCCTCGGCGTTCCTTATCCTTCTCCCGGTTACTTTCTTGGTATTATAATTATTAGAGCTGCTAAAATGGTTCCGCTCAAGCCTCGCGGGTTAAGAAATTTGATGGGATGGGCGGATCTTTATTTGAAAGGCCTTAAAATGGTCAGCCTTACAAGGATCGTGGTCTAGGGTGGGCCAACCCTTCATTTTTTTCAAAATTTTTTTATAAAATAATATTTTCAATCTAAATTCGAACTTATAAATATGTGAGAGGCTTCAATCGTATTTTCTTGACTAATAGACAGAAGCCTTCTTAAAAGAAAAGAATATTCGAATTTTTGAGCAGAAGATGCTTCCGGGTCTTTCCTCTCTAGTTGGGGCGAAGCTGCTCGACTATAAGAAGAGGGGCTTTCGATTCGAAAAAATATGGTGCGGGTTCATCTCTCTCGACCTATAGGGAGAGGGAGGGTGATCGAGGGGACTCATCCGCTGTTTGTTGCGCAACGGCTTTCGCGCTAGTGCGCTCATCCGCGGCTTGTTGCAAGAAAAAGATAGCGATCGCTTTGGGATTTCCAATTCCTGATATGATGCCTGTGAACTTGAGTCTCCTCTCCTTTTATAGTAAAGTCGAATGGCTTCCGCTCCTCTCGCATTCGCTCGAGCTGCTTTTAGCTCATTTCCCTCTGCATACCTGATTCGAACTGCTACGCAACGAGACAGAGAGAATAGGAGAATAGTTCCATTCTCATAGTTCAATTCGAATAATTCAATTTCTTGAACGGAAAAAATAGATGCTTTCATGGACTACTTTGACTTTAGGAATTTGCTTCATCATTAGCTAAAGAAGAGAGACATGTGGAAGCTTAGTCTAATTGTCCGAAGTGATTCTTTCTTGATTGGATGTCAGCTTTCTCTTAATTCCTATCGTGCACTTACATACAAATCTATAGGTAATCTATAGGTAGTTCATCTCCTAACTATAAATAAAAGGGGATTAATTAAAAGGACTGGGCTAATTTGTTAACATTTCTAACATATAATTATATGGAAGTACATAATTCTATGACAACTTATATCATATTGAACACCTATAGAATGTCAAGCACATTTGAATCTGTTTGTGATAAAACTGTCTTAATTAACATCTTCATTTTCAATATTCATATGCAAAATTAATTAGTTAAACATTATCAAATAACTACATTTTAGAAACTAATAATATTTAAATTCACTTAAAAATATTGCCACTTTGAACTAGTAAAGCTCTGCAACATAATTTCTAGTAACAACAAGTTTTTGACAGTTTCATGATGATTGCAACTTACATGCTTTGTGATTAGAAAATTTAGTATTAGGTATACTTGATGATTATAAATTTAAGGCTAAATGAGAAAGGTATTGTTAAGATACTAAAACTAATTCGATAATCACTATTTCTATTTTTTATTTATTTTTTCATAATTTAAATTTCAAGTTAAAATTAAATTGTAATCATGAATACAACTTCTAACTTGGTGATTAGGATTTAACGCTAAATGAGTAAAGTATATTGTAAGATACTAAGACTTATTCGGTAATCATTTACTTATTTTTCATAATCTTCTTTTAAATTTTTAAATAATCTAGATAGCATTTTGGTCCACGGACCGGTCGCGGCGCACCTCGGTTAGTCCTTAAGAGCCGGCTGACACTACAACAAATCGCCTCAAAGAGGGCGATTTTTTAAAACAAAAAAGGGCGACTTCAAAATGCCCTGTTAGTTAGTATCAAAAAAGGGCGACATACAGTCGCCCTTTTTAATTTCACCAAAGGGGTCGACTTTTGAAGTTGTCTTTTTTGGTCCTCACCAAAAAGGGTGACTTCAAGTCGCCCCCTTTGGTCCGAATCAAAAGGAGTCTACTAGTTTGTTATTTGCTCAAACCTGAAGCATCTACTCTATATCTGACACTTGATATATTGAGTTTCTATGTCTAGCTCTTAGTATTTAGATTGTAATTACATTTTCAAGATCAAGATTGTGTGATTAACTTTTGATGAACAATTATTTGATCTATATAAGTGTAGTATTTTTGGATCTTATTATGAAGTTAACAAGGTTTTTCTATTTTGCCTACATCACAAATGAAATCAGGGTTGGCCTTGAATTTTCCAAAATTGAAGTTCGTTTTAAACATTTGAATGTAGAAGCAGAAGCGTATGTGGGGACAAGAACATTACCGATAATGTTCAACTTTGTTAATGTTGAGTTTTATGTTATGACATTTTACCTAACATACCATTTTCAGAACTAAGTTAAAGTCAGAAAATGTTGGAACAAATGTCATGACATTCGGACCACCATTCTGATAACAGTTTTGCCCTTCTTCACGGACTGACGCTGATCTCGTGGAAATTTTTACCACAATGGTAAAGTGACCTGGCAAGGAACTTGTTGAGCTGATTATACACGTGAGAAGACCAAGTCCAAGGCGTTGCTAAACTTGGGGAACAAGTCGAAGAGGTTGGAGGATTTTGCTCCACATTCGTCTCCAACAAATCTGGTCAAGCTGCCCACCTTTTGCTCAACTTCCACAATGATTCATTGAGAATTTCAAGGAAGACTCTCTACTATAAATAGAGAGGCTACATCAAGGAATCGATATCCAGAAAATACAAAAAAAAAAAAAAGATTAAGAGAGCTCTCCAGAAATCTCGATCAGAAAACTGGATCACTGTGTTGCCTGAGTTTTTCGACGACATTCTGTCCAACATTATAGTTGCTGCCTAGATTCTAGATTAGTTCTTTATTTGAAGCAATTATAATGAGATATTGTCTATACCTACTTAGTTAGATTTTTCAGGCTAAGTCATATGCGACTTAAACCTTTTTATTTCTTTGTATTATTTTGTAATCTTGTAAGAGAAGGAATGTATTCAATTGTATATATATATATATATATATATATATATATATATATATATATATACAATACTTTTGGTCATTGACATCATATGTTATATTAATATATAACCTATGTAAATTTAAACCTTTGTGTCTTTATTATTTCCGCTGCAATTTACTCTTCAAAGGTTTTTCTGTTTTTATCTGAGTGTCGTCAGTTCTGTCGGACGACATTGTTAACGACATTTGCAAACTGTTACAGCGTACAAGTAATTTTACTTACTATTTATTTTTTATTATTTCATAGTATAATCTTTGGTACCCAACAAACGTCACAATCAATATGCTTGAGGTAATTGACCTTCATAATCTTATGCAAAGAGATAAATGAAAAAACAATAACGAGGTGATAATCTCATATGATAGTAAGGGTTCAATCATTTTTACACGATATGATGTTGAAAATTTGATAAATTTTCAATAAACATTAATTTGAATTTATCATTTTGATAATCTACTAGTTTTGTTTTCATTTTGGACTTTTCAGATCCAATTAACTAGAATCCGATGTAGAGAAAGAAAATACGAGCAAAAAGGGCGACTGGAAAAAGTCGCCCTTTTTGGTCCGAATCAAAAGGGGCGACTTGACTACAGTCGCCCTTTTTGGTCCTAACCAAAGGGGGCGACTTGAAGTCACTCTTTTTGACCCTAACCAAAGGGGGCGACTTTTTAAAGTATAATTTATAGTTTGTTCCCTCATTTTGTATTTTTACATTATCATATGACTTCTAGCTTACCATTTTACCTAATGTTCTTGCTTTTATTACTTATTCTTAATAAGATATACATAAATATGTATTGTTCTAATTTTTGAAATTTTGATTTATTTCTGAACTTTTATTCCACTGCCCATAAATATTTTGATGTTTAAATTTATCTATCATATTTATTAAAAAAATCAAATTACTACAAAATATAAATAGAGATATTAGTAGTATCTTTTAATTTATTTATTTTTAGTGATCTTTTAATTTGTCAATAGAAAAAACCAAGATGATCAATTAAAGGGGATTCTTTGGATCCGAATCCGATCTGAAAATATCCGAAAATTGCGAATATCTGATTTTTTGGATATCCAAAATATTCGGATTCGAATCCGATCTGCAATTATTCAAAAATTACGTATATTCGATTTTTGTATATCCGAAATATTCGGATCCGAAATTATCCAAAAATTACGGATATTCGATTTTTTGTATATCCGAAATATTCGGATCCGAATCCGATCTAAAATTATCCGAAAATTACGGATATCCGATTTTTTGTATATCCGAAATATTCGGATCCGAATCTGATCCGAAATTATCCGAAAATTACGGATATTCGATTTTTTGTATATCCGAAATATTCGGATCCAAATTCGATCTGAAATTATTCGAAAATTACGAATATTCGATTTTTTGTATATTCGAAATATTCAGATCCAAAATTATCCAAAAATTACGGATATCCGATTTCTTGTATATCCGAAATATTTGGATCCGAATCCGATCCGAAATTATCCGAAAATTACGGATATTCGATTTTTTGTATATCCGAAATATTTGGATCCGAATCCGATCCGAAATTATCCGAAAATTACGTATATTCAATTTTTTGTATATCCGAAATATTTTGATCCGACTCCGATTCGAAATTATACGAAAATTACGGATATCCGATATTTTAAATCATATTTTAATTTATCTGAAATATCATGTGAACAACCAAAACAATATCCAACGAATTGTATTGCAATACATAATATTACTATATAAAGACTTCTAATAATATTGCACTATTATAAATAATAAGTGTAAAAAAAAGACATCTTGTTAGAACCGGCCAAGAGATTTATGATTATGAGGAGCATAAATATAACAAGTATTGATGGCTGATTTAGTGGTAGAATGACACAATTCTACAAAGGAGACGCAGGTTCGATTATTGGCTGTGAGTTGTATTTGTGGTGATTAATATTGCATAACTAGTGGTCTAGTGGTAGAATAGTACAGTGTCACAGTTCAAACCAGGGTTCGAATCCCAATCGGTGCATTTAATTTTTTCTTTTTTTTGAACCATATAAAAAAGGATGACTGTAGTC
This sequence comes from Przewalskia tangutica, assembly GCA_029844215.1. Taxonomy (NCBI): domain Eukaryota; kingdom Viridiplantae; phylum Streptophyta; class Magnoliopsida; order Solanales; family Solanaceae; genus Przewalskia; species Przewalskia tangutica. Next base: position 3,709,561 of record CM056719.1, read on the forward strand.
GCCCTCTTTGGTCCTTACAAATGGGGCGACTTAAAAAATCGTCATTCTTGATCTAAGACAACGGACGTAATAAGACGACTTAATCGCCCCTTCTGATCTAAGGGAGCAATATTTCACCCAAAAAGGCCGATTATAATCGCCCTATTTGAACAGATTTGTTATAGTGTGGGCTATAACAAATATGTGTTTTATCGTCTCATCAGTTTAATATTCAGCTATGCTGTGTAAAAGGATAAACTTTCGTATTCACATCCCATAATTAGATTGCCAGTGAGGCTTTTAGTAAGTATTTTATGAAAATTTGTAAGAAGTAATGATAATAATAAAGAAGTAATGATCGATTCTTCCATTTGCCTAAGTCTTGATATGAAAAATTACTAGTACATGTGTTGGTAGAAGATAGACAGTTCTTTTCAGTGAAATAGTCGAGGTATATGCAAGTTATTCATGACACTACCGTTAGGAAAGAAGCATAGAAGAGTTTCTTATGCAATCTCAATTATTTCTGGTGGAAGACAAATGATTGTGTGGTGTGTATTAAGCCAAAAAGAATCTAATGTAAAGATGTGATTTGAGGGAAAGAACAATCTTAAAGTGCGTATAAGAATCTTTTGGTAACGTGAGATGCACTCACTCAATTTATAAAATTACAAGTTATGTCAAACACATTTGAAGTAAAGTCAAAATTTTCTTAGTGATTTGAAATTCTTAAAATTATTTAAAACTCGATAGATAATAAATTTATAATTCAACCCTTTTTTTTACTTAAATATCTAAAAAAATTATTCACAATATTGTTCGAAGCATAGCATCGCATAAACTTATATATCATGCACTTTTACCACTAGATTATAGTCGGATCTTATAAATAAAGTAAATATTTTATCTTCCCAAAAAAGTTAGATGCATTGCCATCTAATAAATCAGAAAGCTTCCCAATAAATCATGGGATATATTCTGTAAACGTGTGCAACATAGTAATAACAATATTCTCTATTTATAATTAGAATATTTTCATATATTGTGTAAATATAATTATGATAAGACTAGGATTCCTCTTTTGTATAGGCTTATGATTCTTATTATATAACGGATGAATATTGTACTATATATATACTTTAATATTAATGAGAAAACTCCCCAAGGGAGATTAATATCATCTTACATGGTATCAGGAGCCAAAATTTAAATCCTTTTTTTTCCTCCCCTCGGTTTCTTCTTTTTCGAGAACAGAAAATTGCTCTTGTCCTCTCAGCTTTTCTCGTAAAGACTGATTTGGGAAGGCTGAGTTACTTTTTGGGGATATCAGTGACCAGGTCTGCCAACCACATGTTCTTGTGTCAGCGTAAGTATGCAGAGGAGATCGTGTACAGGGCTAAGATGGCGAATTGCAAAGTTTCACCTACTCTAGTTGATTCGAAATCTTAGCTCAGTGTTATGGATGATGCTCCAGTCTCCGACCCTACTATGTATAGGATCCTTGCAGATGCACTTCAGTATCTCACATTCACAAGGCCTGACATTGCTTATGTTGTTCATCAGGTATGCTTTTTCATGCATGCCCTCAGGGAGTCTCATTTCACTGCTCTTAAGCGTATCATCAGATACATTAAGGGCACACTTGATTATGATTTACACCTATATCCCTCTGCACCAAAGAGGTTGCTCTCTTATACGGATGCAGATTGGACAGGGTATCCGGACACGCGATGCTCCACCTCCGGCTTTTGTGTATTTTTAGGGAATAATCTGATTTCTTGATCCAGCGGCTTACGCCACCCTATCTCGCTCCAAATTTGCGCCGAGTACGTTGCAAATGTGGTAGTGAGATTTGTTGGCTCGAATTTCATCGTTAGAACTTGATGTCCTTTCGTCGGCCATCTATCAGGTCGTGATAACAACTCTGTCATCTATCTGTCTCATAATCCGGTTCAACATCAGCGAACCAAGCACATTGAGATAAACCTACACTTTGTTCGTGAGAAAGTTACGCTAGGCCATGTCAGGGTGTTACATGTTCCCTCATCCTATCAGTATGCAGTTATATTTACCAAATGACTTCTCGCAGCTTATTTTTACTTGATTCATCTCGTCAGGTCTCCTCTCCCGCCTCCCGTGAGGGGCGGTAAACGTGTGCAACATAATAGTAACAATATTCTCTACTCATAATTAGAATATTTTCATATATTATGTAAATATAATTATGGTAAGACTGAAATTCCTCTTTTGTATAGGCTTATGATTCCTATTGTATAAGAGATGGATATTGTACTCTATATATACTTTGATATTAATGAAAAGACTTTCCAATGAAGATTAATATCATCTTACATATTCTAATTATGCTAGGATGTCTAATTATACACATTTACAAATTCAATGTGAAAAGCATGGCACTTTGCCACTCGACAAGAATTTAAAAAGAAAAGAATAATTAATATAATAGTAAAATATAGGCACACAATAAAAGGAACGAAAACATTTTTGGTCAATTCATACCTTTATAGTTAACAAGTGATATTGTATTTACACTTATCGTTAAAAGAGCTCAATTTTAAAATAGTTGGACATCTTTTAAGTGCGATTAGTCTCTTCTACAAATTCAACCTTATTTTTTTAGGTTTCAGGTTAGCTTTTGACTTACATGTAGCTCATTGTGTCCAAATTCTTTGAAAAATAAATCTATAATTATCTTATAAAATCTCATTGCGATTTAAAATTATCCTCATATTGAATTCCACTAAAAATTAAGGGCAAAATGACACTTTATTCTAATGACAAAAAGTAATGCATACAATAACATACCCATTATGATCCACAGGCGGGGTCCGTGTCTTGAGTATTACGTAACCTTATCGCTATTTTGAGAGGTTAAGAGGTCGTTTCCGATAGACTTTCGACTCAAGAAAAAGCGTTTCGAAAAAAAGTTAGACAAGAGTTGCGTAAGTAAAGAAATAGCAAAAATACTATAGAACGCATGACAAAGCATTATGAAGAAAAGGAACAATAACTACAACAAACTAATACGATATTCAAAGTACAACAGACAACAAATAGTAATAGAAATTGAAGCACAAAAACAAAAAGGATAATATTATGCCTACTATAATGAAAAGGAAATGCGCGATAACGCTCTACTAATATCGATTGTGGTAGGATGATTGGAGTTACTCCATTCCACTTTGATTTTTTTTTTTTTTTTTTACCATCCGGTGTTCGGTAACTATATTGAAATTCGACTCTATTTAAATTGGCGTCGTATAATTTATTCCTGGGGAAGCACTGGAAGCACTCTATTTAAATTCTAATTTTTGTTTTCCTTCCGAAAATTTAATCTTGTTTGCTTATTAATAAATAAATAAATAAATACCCAGTAATTGTCCTCCAAGTGCAGCCAAATAGTGGTGCTTTCCCTCATTCTTCACTCACAAACTTCCACACCAAGATAGGTCCGATCTCCCTCTCTCTCTATATCTCCTATTTATAACTTTATTCATGGAAGAAAATAAAGAAAACCTAGTTTTTGTTTTGTTAAATATCGTTGTGTAAACTGTTTAAATTGTTCGTTTCTGTATTGTTTTCGTAAGATTTAGTTTTTGTTCTGCATCACAGTGCTTATAGTTTGTTTAATTAGTGTTTATGAACTATTTTAACTTTAATTGGACTATTTATTGTAATAATTATTGAAAAAATTGGTTAGGATTTGGTATTTTAATTAATGCCTAGTTAGGATTTACAGTCAAATTTATATAGAAATAGGTTTTCCTGTTTCGAGTTAAAGTAGGTTCCGTGCTATTGGATGTGGAGAATAATAGAGAAGCATTGTGAAGATTGTAGAGATGGTATTTATGATTAAAATATTGTCCTTCAATAACATGCCTTTGCACCATTATGCATACACAGTGGCGGAGCCAGAAATTTTGTAGAGTTCGAATTTTGAAAAAGTAATATATAATATATATGTTAAGGTACCTGCAAGGGTGACTCAGTTGGTTGGGCTTGGGTTTCCATAATGGAGGTCTCAGATTTGAAATCTCTATCTGACGACAGCAGGGGATTTGCCTTCTGGGTGGAGCTCGTCATACGGAGCTTGCCTAGTGCGGGTTATCTCTCCTGTGTGGTTTTCGTGGTATTGCACAGTGCTTGTTGCTCGTTTAATTACGGTTTATTAACTACAACAACAATATGTAGTCAGTGTAATCCCACAAGTAGGGTCTGGGAAGGGTAAGACATACACATGCCTTACCCTTACCTTTGTGGGGTATAGAGGTTGTTTCCGGTAGACCATCGGCTCGAAATAAAGAAAAGAATTTGAAGCAAGGTATCAAGTAAAACATGACCTCTCAATAGCAAGATACAGAGCAAATGAAATAAAATTATGGTTTATTAACTATTTTAGCTTTAATTTAACGCCCTTTTGGACTTTTCATTGTAATAAGATGCATTTGTATCCTTGTGTGTACAAATTAGAATTCTTCAATTCTTATTTGTATTACCTCTGCTTATTTAATAGTACTTTATATGATAAGAATTGGCCTTATATATTGTCTAAATATAAATGGTTCAAATTATTTTGTCTGATATTTTATTTGTCTTGTTGAATTATTGACCTTTTCAAACTGCTTATTTAAAACTTATGTGGTTAGAATTAGTCTTATAGATAGTCTAAATATATTTAAATTATTTTGTCTGATACTCTATTTTATGTTGAATTCATTGACATTTTCCAACTGCTTCAGGGTTTTTATGATTTCTTTACATTCAGGTGGTTTTAAGGATTCATGTGCTTTTTGTAAGTTGAACTGCTAGTGGGGTAAGGACTTGATAAAGAAAGTATGCACAATGATAACAATTCCAGTGCCCCAGGAACACCTTCAGGACGAATTCGTCGTCGCAGAGGATCAAATGAGGTGACTTCACCTTTTTAATGTTTGTTCTTTTAACCACTTTGAGCTATTTCTAAAAAAAATCACTATGAGTTTTTCTCAATTTCTTTAAGAATGAACAAGTACATTAATCAACAGAAAGATAAGTAAATAAACTTTTTATAGTGCCAACTTCTTAGGATTGGAGTACTGTAGATGTTAGGAGTCCAAATTTTCTAACTGTAATATTTTCTTGATAACCGAGAAATTCTCTGTTTTTTGTTTTGAAACTTTGTAGATAATGAGTCTGCCCCTCTACTAAAAAGTAAATAAAAATGAGTCTGCCCCTCTACTCTTCTCCACTTAAATACCAATTTTTCTTAATATCTGTCGCCCTCTTCCCGAATTTCCAGGTTCCTTCAGAAGTTGCCAAAGTAAATGGAAACCATTTGCTTGTTAATGATCGGTCCAAGTATAAATCAATGATTATCCGTGCATATTCATCTGTGTGGATGATTGGAGGCTTTGCTTTCATCATTTACATGGGTCATCTTTATATTTGGGCCATGGTGGTAGTTATCCAAATCTTTATGGCAAAAGAGTTGTTCAATCTACTAAGAAGAGCGCATGAAGACCGACAACTTCCTGGTTTTAGGCTATTGAATTGGTGAGTAAAATCAGTTTTACATGAACTTGCCTTCTTACTTTCTCATCTTATATGTGCCATATCAAGTGTGCATATTCTACTTCTTTTGGGAGATCTCACAGTGGGATTGGTTCATGTCATACCCAAATTTTGATTAAAATTTTCATTTTCTTAAAATATTAGCTGGGAGCTAAAGTATATAGTGCGGGTAACTGTACAGAATCTTTTGGACCTTTTATTTATTTGCCTTTTATTTATTTGAACGATATGGCATACGTTTGAGCCATGCAAGTATTAGAGTCTCTGTTTAAAGATTTAGAATTGTTTAAAGAGGAATTAGCTAAAGGTGCAACAAAAATCCTGCCTCTATTTATATGAAAATATCTAATAAATGCTATGAATACCAATTATCTGCGTCGGGCCTTTTGAGGTTCATTTTCATTAAATAGAGCATATGGTGTACGATTCTACCTTTTTGGTGGATATGTTAAATTAACTTTGTTGAATGTGCATAAATTACAATGTTGAAGCTATAACTAATTAAATAAAAGTGTGTTCTCTCAACAATTTAAACGTCTAGATGAGTTGGTTACACACTTTTAACATAGTATATGAGTAGACATAGGTCACACATTCAATTCTCATAGAATCTTTCACATGTTTGGCTCATGAAAAAATCATGCCTGCACGTGCAAGTTGAGGGGCATTTTACGTGTTTTCTCTTAAGTAAATAAAAGTGTACTCTCTAACAACTAAACTTTCAGTGTATAAAGTGTCGTTTGTTTGGTATATACTCTCTTTGACCACAATTAATTGCCCAACTTCGTTTTTGGTTGCAAAATCTTGTCCATTTGTATAAAATAGAGGTCCTCGTATGCTCTCAATTCACTGCAAAAGAAGTAATATGAGTGATTAGAAAAAAATAGAAGTAACATGAGATACTTTTATATGAAAAAGAAAAAGATTCAACTTCTTAGAAAAGTTAAATTTGATTAAAACACTTCTATTTAAGTACGAGAACTTTCAAATATTGTAGCTAGTAGCTAACATAACAAAAATAAGGCACTTGAATTGAGATGGACGATAAGGTATTCTTGTATGTGTATTCACACAACAACAATTAGGCCTCAACTTTTTTCTTTTTTGTTTGTGTATGTAAACAGAAAAAAGAGGGATCTGATCCCAGATCGCACATTTTTTTTATCCACTAGAACATATTGTTTGCTAAAGGCTGGCTAACTATTGATTCCCCATCTATGTTCTATATCAATGAGAGTAGAAGTGAGTTGCTTCCAGTTGTCTTGTTGTCGTAGTATTTTAGCTTATGTAGTGATTGCTCTTCCTATACACACGCGTCCGCCAGAATGCCTCCTTGGTTCGGGACAAAGCCAAGCCGATACATATGCTATGTGAAGGGAAAGACCCCCATTTCATAGCGATCGGCGAATGCAAGTTTGATTGAGGATTAGAGATGAGAGGTGGAATAAAGGGCTCAGGATGGATTTAGGAGTTGTTGTCTGAGCCTTATGTGGTGAGAGTCTCACATACCGTAAGGAGGGGGTTTCACGTCTATACGTCTAGATTTTGGCCATTCAGGGAAAAGGAGAGTTGTTGCTATGAGGTCTTAGTTGTTAGTTTTGGTTAGCTATCAGATTTTCCTGTGGATTTAGGACTACTTTTGCCAACTGATGCAAATTACCTATCTCACACGATGAAACCTCGTAATCATCAATCTCTGAAGAGTAAACAGGCAGATGTCATGATGCTTTGCACCATTTCGGCCGGCTTATAGTTGCAATTTTTTAGTGCCATAACATATGATATACAGTTGCATATTGTAGCTGACTATCCTGAAGCTTGGCACTAATTATCATACTGGCTTGATGATGTCATGGTTTTCTCGACTATTCTTTCTGACTTTGCTAAATTCCTACTTTTTTCCAGGCACTTCTTCTTCACAGCAATGCTGTTCGTGTATGGCCGCATGCTAAGTCAGAGGCTTGTCAATACAGTTACTTTAGACAAGGTCCTATACAAGCTTGTCAGCAGATTTGTTAAGTATCACATGGTCACGTGTTATTTCTTCTATATCGCAGGTTTGTTCTATCTGTTTGAGCATGTCCTTTCATGTAGTGTTTCAACGTCGAAAACATTTCTCAATTTGACAAACCAAAGATGTAAAATAACAAGTTGTTTGGTATACTGCTGTTCTGGAGTGCCATATTTCAAGCCTTGGGTTGTCATAATAACATGTACATCTTCTGCTGATTGTTTGAGATATTTTACTGAAGTGTTCCCTCTCCTTTGAAATCAGGTTTCATGTGGTTCATTCTAACACTGAAGAAGAAGATGTACAAGTATCAATTTAGCCAGTATGCATGGACACATATGATTCTAATTGTAGTGTTTACGCAATCCGCTTTCACTGTTGCCAATATTTTTGAGGGAATTTTCTGGTAAGGCGCCTTTAGTTTCATAGATATTACTTATTTTCTTCCTCCATCCACCATAGGTAATATTGGTTTGGGATGAATAGAAATAGAGCGACATGGATAGTGAGGATTCATAGTCGACCCAACTTTCTAGGGTTCAAGGTGTAGTTATATCCACCACAAATAGAGAAGGAAATTGCTGTATTCACTATTCACTGACTAAACTAACCTACCATAACTACCCTGGCATACCGGTCCTACCCTCTCTAGTATCTGCTTTGTTCGGAAACTAATCATTGTGTCCAAGCTTCAACTTTTATACCCTTTCCTCTCGGTGAATACATCTAGTAGAAATGCTTGGCGGGCATCTTTTAGTTCTTGGGGAATATACATTTTTATTCTAATTTTGTTTTACAGATTGCCCCATGTTTGTATTACTCTCCTTTTTCGTTTTATTTATTTTCTTTTTCTTTTTCTTTTTTGTTAAATTGAACATAGATATAGAACTTCAAACAGATTAATTTAATGCAGGTTCCTGCTTCCAGCTTCACTCATCGTGATCAATGATATAGCTGCTTATTTTTTCGGATTCTTCTTTGGGCGAACTCCTTTGATCAAATTGTCCCCTAAGAAAACTTGGGAAGGCTTTATTGGAGCATCTATTACAACTATTATCTCTGCCTTTCTGGTAACTGTTATTTGGTACAATAGTAATGTGCAGTACACTTAATACTTTCAGTACAGTACATTGGTCTTTCCGCACGTTTGCATATTGGGGATATTTTTTTATCCTAGTATGTGGTTATGCTACCTTCTCAAGACAGACTCATCTAAATACTCATACTTTAAAATTGTGTTTTTGCGTTATGCTATGTTGCTCGGACTCTCCTAAAATGTTGCCGCAACGGTGTCGGATTCTCCAAAAATACACTACTTTTGGAATATTGGACACGCACCCGTCGACATTTTTGAAGTGTCCGAGCAGCATAGCTTTTATGTATGTTCATAGAAATACACTATTTGAACAGTGTTTGAGAAGGGTACATGGTTTTTTTCTTTTGTAGATATTCTATTCATTATTTGTTGTTTTTTCAGCTTGCGAATATGTTTGGCTGTTTCCAGTGGCTGACTTGCCCTAGGAAGGTAATTTTTTCTTGTAAAATTTCTTTATTGGCTTGGTAGACTGGCTGCTCTTTCAAAGCTTAACTTCCATATTTTGTGATACAGGACCTATCAACTGGTTGGCTTGATTGTGATCCTGACCCACTGTTTAAACCAGAATATTTTACTTTGCCAGAATGGTTTCCTGCATGGGTAAGTTCTCCGTCAGCCCTGGAAACTGAAAGTTGTTTCTGTGTGTATTGTCAATACTATTACAGACCGGTTATGTCACAGAAACTTTTGTTTTAATCATAGCTTGAGCGTAGCTTTTGTCATCCATGTTACTCTTTAGTAGGCATCCACATCTTTTCCCCTTTTCCTGGTGAAATTGTTGTAGAGACTAGATATGAATTTGTAATTAGGTGTTTTTGGGATTTATGTGTGTGTGGGTGTGTATATGTACACACTTACATATGTATACTATACACTATTTTGAAATTTGCAATAAATTCCGTGAGTCGTGAGTTCCGTCATGTTAGAAGGTGTTTTTGTTTTAAATACATTTATGAATCAATTTTGACCAATGTACCAAAATCAATATTTCCATATCCAATAATTAATAAATATTTAAGAATATCCTCTAGAAGTATTTATCGAGTAGATCAGGGCTTAAATACCAGTAGAGACAAAAATGTTAGGTGAACTCTTCCCATCTACCTAAACTTTGTTGGGCAGAGTTACTGGTGGGAAAATCCATTGGAGTAGTCAAGGTGCGGCAAGCAGGGGTGTATGTGCGATTTTTCATAAGTGGTGTTGATATTTTATAGAAGAGAAATAAATAATATTAGTTATATCACGTTAGTAGATAATGAATAGGTCTAACATATTGGTTTGTTGATTCTTAAGCTAGAAAAGGTTTAAGTTCGACTCCGCTTAACCACAATTTTTAACAAAAGAGCCTCTCAAATATTTGCCAAAAATATGTCGAAATCAAGGTTTGAACCTCCGAACTTGAAGAGCAACATAAGCTAACCAACGTTCCAGCGCCTGGCTTTGTCAAGCGGTTTCAATTTTTTTCTATCTATCATTTCCGCATTGTACTAATGCATATGGTCAATATAATTTTCCAACGAAGCGTTGTCGAGTGACATCGCTTCGTCCCACGTGTGTCCGCCCCTGGCGGCAAGCTGACTGGGGCACAACCTTTATCAAAAAAAGTATTTATCTAAGAGGGCAAAGTTTTAGATTGATTTTGAATTACTCTCGGTTTTACACAATTGTTGTAGGTTACAGTTTATACTGTAAAATGTGGTCATTTAAATTCTTTGCCCCTTATGCTTGGTTTTCTGTTCCAAATCCAAAATAAAGTAGGGCCATGATATGGCGTTTGGATTAAAAAAACATTCTGTTGTGTGGACCTTTTTTGTTTTTGTGAGTTTGGATGTTGGGATAATTGTTTTTGTTTTGAAAGAATATGACTTGGTCCTAAAATATTATTTGACGTTTTTTTTGAGAAGGTAACATAATATTATTTGACGTTGTTTTGAAGTTAAAAGAATAGATTAAACGTATTTAAGGGGAAAAAAGCTCCACTTGAACAGAAGTGTAAAGAAAGAAAACTGATCAGGGAGAAAAGGTTCACACTTGAACGGTTCTTAATTATTGTTTCCTAACATAGCAGTATCAACAAAAAATTGTGGCAGACGCTATTTGCTTCTATGTATTTTAGTCTTTTGATCCACGCAATTCAAAAACTAATCGTAGATGGCAAATAAGTGTTGGGGCATCATGGTTTGATTTGTGCAAGAACAAGTGCATTACTTTAATGCTGTTGTAACTAGAGTATTGAGATTCATCTAAACGTTCCGCTAAAATATAAATGATCTAAATGAATATACTTCAAATACTAAACTGTTAAAATTCTTGGGCGTGATATGAAGTTAATGTTTAAAAGTTTGTTAATTGTTAGAGATTATTAACTTAAAAGAAAAAATCTTTGAATTGTGAAAAATGTTGAGCTTATTCACTGTTTCTAAAATCGAAGTACTTGTTAGCCAATCTTGATCACCGAGTATAGATAAATTGTAAATGGTAAATTAAAGTTATTTGACATAGAAAATAATTATTCAAGGAGCTGTGAGTTTCCATTATGAGTATTAACAATGGTGGTTTAAAATATAATATTCCAATTGGTGAAACAACTACTAATATCACATGACATGATATTTATCACAAATCCTTTTAATTAAATTGTCTAAACTAAGTTGTGAAAGCTCTAGGTTCTCTTCAAGTATCAAGTCTTGGAATAATAGGACATAGAAGCTATGTTGCTCGGGCTCTCCAAAAATGTTGCCGCACCTGTGTCGGATCCTCTAAATTGGAGGTTGCAACACGCATCCGTCGACATTTTTGAAGAGTCCGAGTAACATAGCATAGAAGTATTCAAGAGATACTAATGCCACTGATATAATTTTGATTCTTCTAATACTCTACTTGAGATTATCAAGTGATTCGTACTGCATGACAGATGTTAGCTCTTTTCAGCCAATTGCATAATAAACTGAAGTTATCTTTGAATCTTATTTCTGCAGTTTCTTTCGAGAGAGATTGCTGTTTTGCCTGTACAATGGCATGCTTTATTGCTTGGCTTGTTTGCATCTATTATAGCTCCTTTTGGAGGCTTTTTTGCTAGTGGCTTTAAGAGAGCCTTCAAGATCAAGGTAACAATATTCACTATTTTTATCTTAATTTCTAGATGCCTTACTAGGTCCTTTACTATTACCATACTTAATAATATGGTTTCTCTCTTTCTATTCACTGTAGGATTTTGGTGATAGTATACCTGGTCATGGCGGTATGACAGATAGAATGGATTGTCAGGTAAGCTGAATTCAATATGGATTCTGAACTTTTGTAAGGACAGGTAATATTGAATATCAAAGAATCCTTTTTGGCACACTACATGTCAGAGCTATAAAATTGTCCTCCATGTATTCATTTGCAGTGACTTCATGGAATTATGTACACTATAAGTTAATTCGGGAAAACAAATAGTTCTGTCCAAGAAAAAGAGTTAGGAATCTTGGAATCATGCAATTTTAGCTTTGATGGATCCAAAGACGAAGAGTTCCTTGGCTTCCATTTCTATCATCCTCTGAACTGTTACATTTGTATACTACACTTTTGATGAATTTTCAATTCTTGCAGTAATATACTTCTCTGATTTCCACTTGTCCCCTAATGTGGGCATCCGTAAAAACAATCCTCCTAATTATTAGTTGGTGACTTAATATCCAGACTGATGCAAGATATTTTAAAATCCAGTGTCAATGTAATTTTCATTATGATGCTGAACCACCTTGTAGAAGCGGGTGTTAGTTTTTAGGAGAGATTGAAAGCAGTGTTCTAAAAAACGGCCTGGGAGGCCGCCTAGGCGCTAGGCGCCCCCAGACCGTCCCGCCTAGGAATAAACCCGCCTAGGCGCTAGGCGCCCACTCCCCGCCCTGGTCCCGCCTAGCATTTTTTAGAACATTGATTAAAAGAAGGCATCGTGGACTCGTTATGTGTTGAACAGTTGCAAAGCCTCAGTACGGTCGGCATAATCCCCCCCCTAAGCAAATAGAATATGTTTGATGTGGATCACATAACAGATATATCTCTATACCTAAATATGAAAGAACCGGCATTTGAAGGGTGAAATCAACAGAAGGTTCTTACCCTTACTCCAACAAATAATAATTTAGCAGGAACAGCAAAGCGATGTTGCATACTGATCTCGACCTGCTACATTGATTACTAGAATTATTATTTTCAGAGACTGTTATTCTTTCTTGTGCTACACCTTTCCCTCTTGCATAACTTTCCTTGCTGAGCAGTAGTACTTTGTAATTCTAATCTGGATGGCCGAGATTGTGAATCTTTTTTTTATAACGACTTATGTTTCTGCAGATGGTGATGGCTGTTTTTGCATATATCTATCATCAGTCCTTTGTTGTGGCACAAAATTTGTCAATTGAGATGATCTTGGATCAGGTATGTTTTTCGAGTTCACGTGAAAACCTCGAAAAAATCTTGATGAAATACAACTGTTTGTGTTGATTGATGTTCTTGTGTAGATAATTCTGAACCTCACATTCGAGGAGCAGGTAGCTGTGTACACGAGACTTGGGCAGATCATCCAGGAGAAGACGTTTGGAGAATCTTGAGTCTGATTGATGTAGCCTTCAGATAAGAATATCTTGTATATGTTCTCTCTTTTTGTTTTTCCCTCAGGACTTAGCATTTTCCACTGGCCTTGACTTTTTCGCGAGCTGTACAGTGCTTCTCCCTCTTCTTTTCCGTTTAGATGTTCCGATAGTTCAGTGAATCTCTATCTTCCCCAAATAATAGGGCATGATGAAGCATCATTTGTCAAAATTCCTGTGCCAATTGGTTAAGTGAGTCGATCCATACCTAATTGATCTGGTTTTCGTGAGGAATGACAAGGCCAAACTCGTTGGTTGGAGAGAGCACTGACTCATTCGAAAGGGGAAGAGTCAGCATTTTATAGTCATCTACTATGACGTTTTAAAGTTAGCTTTGACAGAAGAAATACAATGTTGGACTCGAGTCGAGTCGTCGTAAAATTTCCTTGATTATTGGCAGGAGTTTGGTGTAATTGGCAGTTTTACATAGTATCATCGTGTATTTGATGTTTGCTTCTTGTGGAATTGCTACTAAGTTATGTAAAACAGTTCCACAATTCTCAAGCTGGACTTTGTTCAATGTGTTGTAAGTTGTGTTACTGGTATGATCTTTGCATAAGTAGTGCAATGTTTAGTTTTTAGTATGAAACTCTGCGTGATTTATGGAGTCCAATAAAAACCAAACGAGCGTAACTTATGTCAGAATCTATATATTATTTTATACGAGATTGTGATAGTAATATGTGGACAATAGTATCTAAAGATAAAAAGTATCTTTGATCTTTGAATAGACAACCGCTTACTAGTTACTGCAATCTATGCATTATTCTTTTTAACAATCTATGCATTGTGTTGGTGTTATTATCTTTGCATAACTAGTGCAATGTTTAGTTTTGAGTATCAAACTCTACGTGAATTGAGTCCAATAAAAAACCAAACGAGCATAACTTATGTTGGAATTTACGTATTATTATATACGAGATTGTGTACTAGTAATATGTACACAATAGTATCTAAGGATAAAGTATCTTCGAATAGACAATCCCTTACTACAACCCATGCATTATTTTTTTGTGACAATCTATGCACTGTTGCTGTTAATATCTTTGCATAATTAGTGCAATATTTAGTATCAAAATCAACGTAATTTGTGGAGTCCAATAAAAAACCAAACGAGCATAACTTATGTTAGAATTTATGTATTATTAATCCTCTCCTTGCTCTCCCCTCCAACGGTCTTCTTCTTCTTCTGCCTTCCATCGTCTGAACTAACTCCGGACATTGACCAATGAAGGTTGCACCAGGGTTTGTATCTTTTACTTTTTTGTGTTTCTCTTCCTCCCTTTCTTCTCTGCTTCTCTTCCTTTTTTGATTCTCTTGTGTTTTCGCAGTACAAGTGAGATCCGGGCAACGAAAAATCTCAGGTGTAACAGTACTTTTTAGTACCGGTGAACAGAACAATACCGGGTTTGGTCTCTGCAGCTATTCAAGTTTTTCGGCAACTTCAGGTGGCAAACATTAATTTCCAGCAGTGAACAGTAACTTCTGGCGTTGAACAATGCTTTTCGGTTGTAAACATGTTCGATTCAACTGGAGTTGGTACCTCTGGTTACTAGTATTCATTCTTTGTCCTTATCCTTGTAGTTAAATTTTGCCGCTTCGTTGTATTGATTCTTGACTCTACGTCCTTGCATTTATTATTCTTGTATTTAGTTATATCATTCTTGGTGCAGTGGTTTTACTTGCCTCTAGATTCTTAATAACTCGTGCTTTCACTTTGATTCCTTACTGTTTTAGGGTAAACCTTTGATTAGTTTATATCTGCTTTAGTGGCTTGGGTAACTGATGTTAGACTAGGGTTATGTTCTCAAAGCGGGGGCGGGGAAGGGGGTAAGTGGGTTAAAGGAGCTTCAGTGAGAGTAGGGTCTTGTAACATTGAGACGTTAACGGGGAAGTCCATAGAGCTAGTTAAGACTCTTAAGAAAAGGAGGATTAATATAGCTCGTGTCCAAGAGACCAAATGGATAGGTCCTAAAGCTTAGGAAGTGGACGG
Source organism: Przewalskia tangutica (assembly GCA_029844215.1). Classification (NCBI taxonomy): domain Eukaryota; kingdom Viridiplantae; phylum Streptophyta; class Magnoliopsida; order Solanales; family Solanaceae; genus Przewalskia; species Przewalskia tangutica. The sequence goes on from CM056719.1 coordinate 3,724,842, forward strand.
GTATAAGTTATGGTTCTCTGGTTGGTCGAAGTATAGGAATATGGTAGGCATTTTAGTAGACAGTGCGCTAAGAGATCAGGTGGTAAAGGTTAGGAGGGTCACTAATAGGATGATATCGATTAAGTTGGTGGTTGAATGTCACTTTTAACATTATTAGTGCTTACGCGCCGTAAGCGGGCTTAGACGAGGAGGAGAAAAGACGTTTTTGGGAGGATTTAGACGAGATGGTGAGAGGTTACCGACCATTGAGAAACTATTCGTGAGAGGTGATTTCAATGGACATATCAGATCTATTTTGGGGGTTAACGATGTGCATGAAGGTTTTGGCTTCGAGGACAGGAATGGAGGAGGCGTCTCACTTTTGGATTTCACAAAAGTTTTTGGGTTGGTGGTAGCCAATTCAAGTTTTCCAAACAAGGGGGAGCACTTGGTAACCTTCCGTAATTTGGTGGCTAAGACTCAGATATATTTTTTGCTCCTTATGAAGGACGATAAAAGTCTTTGTAAAGACTGTAAAGTTATTTTGAGCGAGAATCTTACAACTCAACATAAGCTCTTGGTGATGGATTTAAAGATTTGAAGAAGGTCATGAATGACCGACCTAGGATCAGATGACTATTGCTTTGGAGATGGGGGAGAAATTGACGGTTATGGGAGCTTGGGAGAGTAGTGGGGATGCGACCAGTATGTGGGATAGGACGGCCAGTTGCATTAGGATAGTAGCTAGGGAGGTGCTGGAGGGTCTCGAGAGGTATCCGTGGTGGGCATCAAGTGGACTGGTGGCGGAAGAGAGAAGTTAAAGGGAAGGTGAAAGCAAAAAAGGTGGCGTATGCGAAGTTGGTAGAAAGCAAAGATAAGGTGGAGAAGTGAATGAATAGGAAACTATATAAGACGGTAAAGAAGGAGGCAAAGTTGACGGTTTCAGCGGAAAAAACGATTGCTTTTGAACTCCTATATGCAGAACTAGAGGACAAAGGCAGGAATAAGAAGTTGGCCAGGCTAGCCAAGGCGAGGGAGAGGAGGGCACATGATTTGGATCAAGTGAAGTGCATCAAGGACGAGGATGAAAAAATATTTTTGGAGGAAACTCTCATTAGACGGAGATGTCAGTCATACTTCCATAAAGTCTTGAACAAAGAAGGTGATAGAGACATTCTGTTTGGAGATTTGGAACATTTCAAGAGGCGTCACAATTTTGGGTATTGTACGAGTATTGAGGTTGAGGAGGTTAAGGGTGTTGTTCGTAGGATGCGCAGGGGAAGAGCGACCAGGCCTGACGAGATTACTAGGGGATTTTGGAAGAGCGCAGGCACGAGAGATTTAGAGAGGCTGACTAGGTTGTTTAATGTCATCTTTAAGACGACGAGGATGCTCAAAGAATGGAGGTCGAGTATAATGATTCTTTTGTACAAGAACAAGGGTGATATCCAGAGTTGCAACAACTATAGAGATATTAAGTTGTTAAGCCACACTATGAATGTGTGGGAAAGGGTGATGGAGAGGGGGGTGAGGAGAGACGTGTCTATTTTAGAGAACCAGTTCGGATTCATGCCGAGGCGCTCAACTACAGAAGCCATTCATCTTGTCAGGAAACTGGTGGAGCAGTATAGGGAGAGGGAGAGAGACTTTACACATGGTATTCATCGACCTAGAAAAGGCTTACGACAAAATTTCAAGGGAGGTCCTATGGAGATGCTTGGAGGCTAGAAGTATATATGTGGCATACATTAGGGCGATCAAGGACATGTATAATGAAGCCAAAACCAAGGTAAGGATAGTAGGAGGAGACTCGGAGCACTTTCCAGTTGTGATGGGGTTGCATCAAAGATCAGCTCTTAGCCCCTTTTTATTTGCCTTGTTGATGGATGGATTGACGCGACAAATTCAAGGTAAGGTGCCATGGTGTATGCGTTTCGCGGATGATATAGTCCTGATCGACGAGACTCGTAGCAGAGTTAACGCTAAGTTGGAGGGTTGGAGACAAACTCTGGAGTCTAAAGGGTTCAAGTTGAGTAGGACCAGACAAAGTACTTGAAGTGCAAGTTCAGTGATGCACCACATGAGGTTGATGTGGAAGTGAGACTTGGTACCCAGGCCATCCAGAAGAAAAGTAGTTTCAAATATCTTGGGTCTATTATTTAAGGCAACAGGGAGATTGACGATAATGTCACACATCGTATTGGTGCAGGGTGGATGAAATGAAGGATCGCTTTCAGAGTGCTATGTGATAAGAAGGTGCCATCAAAACTTAAGGGCAAGTTCTACAAAGTGGTGGTTAGGTCGACTATGTTTTATGGAGCGGAGTGTTGGCCAATTAAGATCTCTCACGTTCAAACGATGAAAGTTGCAGAAATAAGAATGTTGCGATGTATGTGTGGGCACACTAGGAAAGATAGGATTAGGAATTAGGCTATCCGGGATTAGGTGGGAGTGACCTAGGTGGAGGACAAGGTGCGGAAAGCGAGACTGAGATGTTTTGGGTTTGTGAAGAGGAGAAACACGGATGTCCCAGTGCGGAGGTGTGAGAGGTTGGCTATGGAAGATTTCAGAAGAGGTAGGGATAGACGGAAGAAGTAATAGGGAGATGTGATTAGACAGGACATGACATGACCTTAGATATGAGGTTATGAAGAACTCAGATTAGGGTAGAAGACTAGGTAGTCTTGCTTATCCTTTCATATTAGTAGTCGCAGTATTATTCTATAGTTTCTTATGCTTTGATTTCTGCTACTACCTGTTATATCTTTTACTTCGATTATCCTATTTTATCTATGGTAGCTACTACTACTTTTTCAAACTAATTTATCTTGGTTTAGTCGCTTTTGTTATTTTCACTTTCTTTGAATTTCTCGTCATCTTCTAACCTCTTTTTATGTTTTCTCTTGAGCCAAGGGTCTTTCGAAAACAACTTCCATACCTTCCGAAGTAGGGGTAAGGTCTACGTACACTCTACCCTTCCTAGACCCCACACTGTGAGATTTCACTGGGATGTTATTGTTGTTGTATATACGAGATTGTGAAATAGTAATGTGTATTACCAATATGTAGACCATAGTATCAAAGATAAAAGCATCTCTGAATAGACAATCCCTCATGACAATCCATGCATTATTATTCAGTACATAACAATCACTATATACTATTATTCATCACGTAACAATCCAAATGCTATGATTCAGTCATTGCTAGACTGTGAACCAAATGACCCTGTAATGTGAAGAAACGAATATTATCCTTGCATTTTTCTTAAAATGGGATTAATGCTAACCAAATTTAAGGAAACTTTGGAACATAAAACAAGTTGTCCTTTCTCTAAGATTTACATTATATCTCAAGATGTAGGACACAGTAATTTAATACGCCCATAACATGACCTCTGAAATGATAAAAGGAACACAAATATGTAACATTAGTCAATTCTTCGAATTGGAAGTTTGGTATGTTATATTTGGTCAAATAAACTGTTGTAAATATGATAACAAACCAAACTAGAACATTCTGAACTAAATAGTATATAGATTTTGACATCTCAAAATTACATAAGTGGTAACAAAAATCAATTCACAGCAAGTGCAAATTCCGAAGGTAGTCGTTGAGAATCCCTTTCTATGTTCTACGTACCAAAAATGAAACAGAAGAATGACATTGCATAATTTAACAATAGTAACCTCAGAATAGATCCAGTGCTTCACATGTGACCTTGAAGTCTAAATGTTCACCACTGAATAAGCTATGGCTCTTCAAAAGCATAGGGATTTATTCATCCTTCATGCAAGTTAAGGAACAAGCAAAATGGTTGGTTTCACTTTTAGCAAACAAAATATGAAAAAAAATGCCAAAGCATAACTGAATCAACAACATTTTCTTTTAAGAAAAAAAATCTTCATTACACCTTTTGGCTGTGATTGACATAATCAATCATAATTGAGTAGTTTCCATACATGACAAGAATATGACTAGATATCTCAAGCTTGTTTTGTACAAAAGAGTGAGGAACTGTCTTGGCATTGCGAACAAACTATGTTCATTCACAGCTGGTTTTGCTGTATGATTCCTTACCAGATGAGCCATATATGCATTGTGTTCTAGACACGGCCGAAAGCCTTTGCTCACCATCGGATCTGCTTTCACTCGATAGTAGTAACTCACGATCCAACAAGCCCTTTGTAGCGGGCGTAAGAGATTATAAGTATGAAAAACACGGCACAGAAGATGCCACTACCGATTACCACCTGCATAGCATTAAACCAACCATCAACCAAATAGCTAGTGTGTTTCCCCCTAAACTCAAGACAACAATATTATAGCTGGTCAGCACTAAGAAGTATCAAACTTACCCATTTAAACATGTAGCCATGACCACTCTTCCAAGAATATGGGATGTTCATCCCAAAAATTCCAGCAATCAAAGAGTAGATAGACAAACACACGGTTCCTGAACTGAGAAAGAGTTCTAACTGCACCAACATGATGAAAGCCCATGAACATAAACACAACTCTCATCGTGAGTTTCAACGGGATTGTCAATAACACAGTAGAAAAAAATGATAGTAAAACATAGGTAGGCAATTAAGATATGCCAATGAAGAGCACCTGAATGAGCTGATTTCGATGATTGTCCAGCTGAAATAAGAAACACAAGTTTTACATCATAAACCATTCAGATGAACCATATCATAAAGAAAATTATCTTGCCATTTCAACGACCTGAATGTTTATGTAATCTTCTGTGTTATCAATATATTCTCGTAGCTGCAAGTAAAAATAGACAAATGTTAACTGGAAAATAGAAATAAAAAACAATCAACATGTCACTCAGCCTGAAAATTTCCAAAGAACAAAATTTAAAGATCAGTGCATTTCCACCCATCTAGTAGTCATGTCTAGGAGTGGCAAACGGGTGGGTCAGATCAGATTTGGGTGGGTCAAAAATGAGTTAAACAAAAACGGATAAAATATCCGACCAACCCATATTTAAACGGATAAAAACTGGGTTAACCGACGGATAATATGGATATGGTTTCACGAATAGTCATGTGAGAACACAAGCGAAAAGCCAAAATAAGCAAGAGCTCATGAAAAATAACAAGCAGACAAATGGGTATTTGATAATATGGATAATAAATTATCCCTCTGGATATCCATTTTTTTAAAATAGTATGTATAATATCCATATTTGATCCATTTTTAAATGGTTAGTTATACAACCCATATTTAACGGGTCGGATTGGATGGTTACTTGTTTTTTAAACCATTTTGCAAGCCTTAGTCATGTCAGAAAGGCCATCATTTGGAACAAAAGGGGAACATGATAGTAAGTAGAAAATGAAGGGGGAGGCATTGTGTTGAATGAATGGATTAATGAAAGCAACAAAGACTAGTCCACATTGAGATCCCATTACTCGACGATGGAAGGCCTCATCCATCTCAAAATAACTTCATTTTTCAACATTTGCCAAGTCAGAAAAATTTGACCTGATATGCTATATCTTCAATTCGGGTTTAGAAAGAAGGCATATCTATATGTAAACATAAGGAGACTTGGTTGCTCTCTACCCATTATAAAATAATGACCACCAGTATTGACAATGGAAGAGCACTGAGAAGAGGGGTAAAAGGAAAGGGATTTACTTTTGTGCCAAAGTAAACTACTGAGTTGGATTTGTTAAAATATTTTCTTTATCAAGTGACTGTCAAATATTAATCAACAAGATATACAAGCAGAAAATAAATTGATATTAATGAAAATGGCAAAGCGAAAAAAAAGCACCACAACTGGAATTGTAAAGAAGAGAAGACCCAAATCACTCAAGGCGATAATCAAACACACAAATATGAGAGAAGGTAGAAAAATCAACATGAAAAATATTTGTTTGATCAAGTCCGCTATTCAATAGTTCCCGAAGGAACTTTAAAGGCAAGCATACAACTACCGTTAAGACTCTTATAACCATTTAAAAGCAATATGATATATAGAGGCACATCAACCAAATTTAAAGAGACTGTCAAACTTGAACTCCACAAAAACATACATGTGGCTAAAGGTTCTAAAAGGCTTTGTCAGCTTAAAATATCAAACTTCACACCACTAAAACTAAAAAGGGCAAAACTTGCATACCGTAGTTAGTTTATTAAATGTGCCATCAATTTGCATGAAGTAAGCCTGCAAGAAAGAGAACCACTTCCTTGTAAGTATGGCTCAATAGAAGTATTCTTTCTTTTTAACTTTTCCTTCTCTTAGGTATAATGAATGACGGCATCAGAAGAAGTTACCTCCAATAACATTTCAAGCTCTTCAACATCATTCTCATCCCCCCGAAATGTTGCAATACTTGCTCTACTAGCCCTAGATATCTTTGAGCCAATGGTAGGAGAGGCAAGAAACCAACTGGCTGCACCTGATCCACTTACAGGTGATGCACCAGCCAATTTTCTGGACAAATAAAGGTCAGCCATGTCATCATCATCATCCAGAAGTTGCTCAAGCTCATCTCTCACCTGCAATTAAGTACATAAAGAAGCCAACATAATAAGTATGATGACTGTTCACTGCATAGCTGACAAAGGATAGCAAGGGCAGGCAGGAGCATTGATATTACACTGCTGATATATTCTCCTTTTTTTTTGGGAGGGGATAAGATTTTATGATATCAAAAGAGCTCTAAGAAAGAGTTATAAGGGCACTACAAACTGTCAACTGAAGGAAGCCAGGTTACATCATTTACAAGGTTCTGTTTGCTTAATAGAGGAAAGAAAAAGACCTTTATTAAGGCTAATTACATTTTCCTTTTTGCCTTTCAAAAATCTGAGATTTCAGATTTTTTCCTATCCAAATAGTCCATTAAGTGCCTGTTGGTATTCCAAGTGTTGGTGGCCTTTTTGCTCAGGTCTTTACCTTTCTGATTCAAGAAACAAAACAGAGATATGGCAAGAACAAAATGCACCAAGATAAAAACCAATATGCTCCCAGACACCTTTCCCGAGGTTAATACCTCCTAATCCTTCTAGTCAGTCTTCAGAGGGACTCTCCGGCGGCCCTGGCCGGAAATCTTATTCTTCAAAGCACTGAAGGACTAACTTAGTCGAGATGGATGACGATGCTATTTATTTTAACGTAGGTTTTAAACCATATGACATTACTAGAAATGAATCAAGAACAGACGTATGATATAACTGGACTGGATGAGATAGAAACATGATCTCATCCAGAAAACAATTGTGTGGTTATGCTATCCACTAAAGGTTAAAGGTGAAGGGAAACTCAGTAAGAAGATGGAAGTTCCAACATAACTTCTCAGAGTTCTTATTGAGAAACTACAACAATCATGGGCGATAATAAGCTTGCAAGGTAAGTAGCAAGGTCCTTTCTATTGAGCCAAGGGTAAACATCCTTTCTACCTCACAAAGGTAGGGCTAAGGTCTGCGTACATCCTACCCTCCCCAGACCCACTTGTGGGATTACACTGGGTATGTTGTTGTTGTTGTTTGTAAAGTGCAAGGTAAGAGGAGATCAGCCATTATTATCCCGGAACTCCATTTACTGCAGGGTGGATGAACACTGCAGTTAAAATCTCACTCCATTAATATCAAAGCCCAGAAGGCAGTTACAAGTTTTATCCAGGAATACAGTGGAAGGACTCCTCTACTCAGACACAGTCACAAGGAATGAATGGACGGCCAGAGAAATGAATGAGGCCACTTTTCAGCAGAAAGGCGGTATCATCAGCATTTCTGGAGGAGCCAGCACTTCCCAAAACGAAGCTTTCTCTAGGAGCGCGACGAGTAGCCTTCCACATGGCATTTCAGAGATGGGGCAAACCCTTCCTCTTTGTATTCTCATTGAAGACAATTGCAAACCATGTTTTAAAAGGGAAGTGGTATTGGAAACTTCAAGAGTTTCATCTTTAATGGTGGTTGCCGACGGTGGGCTCTCTCTCAAAACTGCAGACGTTAATCATGTTTGGATCAGGCTCGTAGTCTCCAATAAAGTTTTCAAGGAAGTCAGAGATTACTATGGAGGTTGGATTCAAATTGAAGAAGAAACAAAGCTCAAAAACCATCTGAAGGGAATGGGGACTTAATCCCCAAGGTGGTTAGCGTGGAGAATGAAGGAATCATTTTTTGATTAAAATATGGTGTGAAGCGCGGGTGAGATTCAGCTTCGATGAAGGCAGCGACGAAAACGCTTTGGACCAACGATCACTTGATGCCACTACGATGGCAAGGGAAGGGCTCAAGGATACTGTGATGGGACGGGACATGCGGTTGCTCCAAAAATGTACAATCTAATATCTTTCATATGTTCTAGCATGTGAGAGGGCATGTTTTTAACTGACCAACAATAACAAGACACAGTTCAATGATGGCACCAAAAATAAAAGGTTCCAAAGAGCTGAAAAAATGGGAAATTGGGAGCAACTTTGAAACCAGTGGCACCAGAAACAAGGGGCGTTATCCAATCATCAAAGATCAATGAAAGTCGACATTGTATCATGGAATGTAAGAGGGCTGAACATAGCTAGAAAGAGGAGAAAATACAAAGAGACATCAAGGGTATTGTGAAAAAAGTTTGGACAAATAAATAGGGGAAATTTGCACCACTATAGCTAGTAGAACCAAGGGCCATTTTTATGTGGGATGGCTGAGTACGGGATGGTGAAATCAGCAACTTGGGATCTTATTCCATTAGTTGCAAATTCACTGGAAAAACCTAGGGTTTCACCTGGCAATTATCTATTATCTATGCTCCAAACGGCAGGGACGAGAGAGAAGAGGTTTGGCAGGAAGTTGGTGCAGTTAGGAGTTTCTTATCTGGCCCTTGGGTTGTATGCGGGGATTTAAATACAGTTAGATTGCCATTTGAAAAGAAAAATTGCAACAAAATCACTAGACCAATGCATGAATTCTCTGAATTTAATGTGGTTATGGGTTTGGTGGATTTGCAGCTGCTAGGAAGGAAGGAGATAGACATGAAATTGCAACATCTGTTTCATATAATAGGTCAAAATTCTAATATATACAGGTTAATCATGTATGAGCATTGAACTTCTAAATTTATGATCATTATCAAGTTTTTCTTTCCCCCCTTTTCTTGGTGGAGAGGAAGCAGCTTCTGTACAAATATCTATCTCCAAGAAATTTAAATATACTAGCTGCATATATTACATCGACACGATTCCATGGTCATGAAGATACATTGTTAATCAAATAAAGCTATATTATAAAATATGCCTCTTTCAACAAAATATCCTCAACAATCTAATGAGGAAAAAGTTCAAAGGATTTAAATATTGTTCAGCCTGTTAAAACAAACTACTCCCTCTGTCCCAATATTTATGTGATACACTTTCCTTTTTAGTCTGTCCAAAAAGGAATGATACATTTCTATATTTAGAAATAATTTAACTTAAAACTTCCCCCTTTACCTTTAATGAAATGGTTTGCATCCACACAAATATCTATGACTTGTTTTAGACCACAAGTGTCAAAAGTCTTCCTTTCTTTCTTTAACTCCGTGCCTAGTGAAACTATATCACATAAATTGGGACGGAGGGAGTAATGAAAATGAAAACATAAATAAGAAAGTTAATGTCAATGTCACTTAAATAATAGGTTCTTACCTTTTGTACACGAGCAGTCAACCGTGTCATTTGACTCTTTAATTTCCGCACTCTATCCAGATTACGGCTACTAATCTGCATTATAAATTATTTTGAAAACAATTACCCCATGAAGGACAGATAAAATTCCAGCAATCAGCCTTCTAATGGTTGCACACACATAGACATCCATATCTAGGTGCATGCAGGAGATAATGGGCGAGGATCAGGAAAAGGAACCACGGAAAAGAAAGAATCTTAAGATTCTTAACATGAAAAGAAACATGCTGGACTTTCAAACGCAGTTCAACACCAAACTTGTTTCAGTTAGTAGCTGGAATCTGAGCTGTCCCATGAAATGCAAGCAAAACTTTACAAGGACAAACTCAGGAAACAGACACAATGTCAAAGATGCCAGAAGACACTGAATTTAAATATACCAGCAAACTATTACCCTTTAGGAAGCATATATGACCAAGTTTTACTCCAAATTCTACCAAAAGTTGTGTGATATAACACTAGGGGCGCTCATTCTAAAGTTAACACTAGGCGAAAAAAGTAAGAAGTGATGAAACATTTTTTGGGCGTAGTTCAAGCTTACTCATTGCAGAAGCAGTAAAAGAAAGTCCAAACAATATTTGATATAGCAAGGAATTTTCTTTTTAAAGGACAAACAAAACAACTACAAATATTACTGTTTATAAAAAGGAATTACCTTAAGGAATTATTTACTGTTAAAGTGTTATCTGGGGTAGAGATAGTCCAATACTTCACCATAATAGTTTTATTTTTTCTTTACCTTACAATTCCTTGTCGACTTTTATGGTGTCTTGTTTTCTTGAGAAGATAGCAATGGCCAAAAGCAAAAAAGGAAAAAAAGAAAAAGAAAAGCAGAGTGCCAAGAATGATATATTGGATTCAGCATGATAGTTGAGATAGAAGGTTTCAGCATACACACACACATAAATAAATTATCTTTGTATTAGTGTGTGTGCAGGAAACAGTTAAGGATTGCGAGTCATCAATTGACATATAACCAGAAATTCAGGACAAACAAGGAAAAAGGGAAAGATAAGCATGTTGGCAGAAGGAATTTATTCTAGGGATGGAAGAGCAATATCCATTAACATACTTACAACGCAAATATAGCGATGTAAACACTAAAAGATTAAAATTTCACACACACCTTTGATGTTAGCATATCCAAAGCAGGGTAAACAGCAGTTTCCAATTCTAATGTGCGAGCAGCAAGGTAACTACAGATGGCTTCCAAAGCAACCTCTAGAGCTCGGAATTCAAATGGAGACTCTGCATTGTGTTTGGCACAAGAAAAAGAGTCAGCATACTCACTAAAAGAACATGAGTAATGTCAAAAGAAATGAGAAACACGAGCTCGAAAATCCAACGTGAGAAATTCACAAATACAGAAAATTGAAAATGGTAAAGAGGAAAACCATCTTCTTCAGTTGTTTCAATATCATGCTGAACATTCAGATCTTTTTCCTCTCTCTGATCTTCACGATTTGCATTCATTGGTTTCAGTCGCCTTCTAAGTTCCTCAACAACGGGAGTAACATTTTCGTCCAATGGATCTCGAAGAAGAACCTGGTCAATAGAAAATTTAGAAATGGACATATATGTGGTGCTGATACTATAAAACAAAAGTTGATCAATGTGTACAAGTTGATGTGAATATCCACAATAACAAGATGTAACTGCCCACACTGAATTTCAATGACCCAACATAGTAAAGATGTATGTATTCTTTCTCCTCACCTAAAATAAACAACTTGGGAGCCAAGGGAATTGGATCAAATCAAAATGGTAGGGCCGAATCTGACTCATTTTGTCTAATTATAAGGCTCACTATTGTTTATTCTAAGTGATATCTCATCTGTGGCTAAGAATAAGCGCCATTGTACTCATTCATGTTAACAAGAATTCAGAACAATATAGTAACAACAACATACCCAGTACAATCCCACGGCGTGGGGTCTGAGGAGGGTAGAGTGTACACAAACCTTAACTCTACCTTGGTAGGTAGAGCGATTGTTTTCGAGAGACCCTCGGCTCAGGACAAGCAAAAACAAAAACAGGAAAAGGTCAGACCCGGTCAAAAAGTTAAAGATATAAAACAGTAAAGCAATGCTAATAGCAAACTCGCATACGCCGTGAAAAGTAATCAGTGGATAATGAAATAAATCAAGTACGTTAAGGAGCGTATAGCAGGAGAAATAAGGCTACAGAAGACTATTAAAGTAAAACTACGCCTATTCATATGATATGCTAGACATGCCTATCGTAGTAACCCTACCCCTACCAGATTGTAGGCGTAAGCATGACTACGCTCAACTACCTACTACCCTTCTACCCTAATATGTGCCTCCACAACCCCCTATCTAAGGTCATTTCCTCAATAAGTCTCGCCTCTACCCCTCCTGAATCTTTGTACTAGGGCATTTGTGTCTCTCCTCCGCACATGCCCAAACCACCTCAACCTCGCTTCTCGCATCTTATCATCCACTACTCCCACTCTGCCCCGGATAATTTTATCCTTCCTCGTTCCCACACATCCATCTTAGCATTCTCATCTCCGTCACTCTCATCTTTTGGGTGTGCGACGTCTTGACTGGCCAACACTCCGCCCCATACAACATAGTTGGTCTAACCACTACTCTATAAAACTTGCATTTTAGCTTGAGTGACAGTTTTCTGTCGCACAAGACTCGAGACGCAAGCCTCCATTTCATCCACCCTGCTCCGATACGATGTGTGACATCATCATCAATCTCTCCATTCCCTTGGATAATAGACCCGAGGTACTTGAAGCTTTCATGCTTCGGGATGAGCCGAGTCTCAAGCCTCACTTTCACGCTTGTCTCACGGTCGTTCTCGCCGCTGAACTTGCATTCCAAGTATTATGTCTTGGTCCTACTCAACATGAACCCTTTAAACTCCAGGGTCTGTCTAGTATCAGCCGGAATTCAAATCCTAATTGGGATCAAGATAAATCTATATCATGAGCAAGTTTAGGTTTAGGGGCTTCAAATTTACCTTGAGGTTACAAGTTCAAATCCTAGACACTACATTTTTTTTCGAACCCCCTTAGTGAAAATCCTGAATCCGCCACTGCTAGGTACACTACAATATCAACATCCAGGTTTAGTGTTAAATGAGCAACGGGTTCCATAGCATCGTGGCATAGAATTACAAAGTATAAGAAAGGGTTCCCGCACCATGAACGCGTGTGGGCCAAGAAAGCCCACAATATTGATGCCCAAGTATGATTCTAGATAAAAGGGTTCCCGCATCTTATTGGATGTATGAGATAATGAAACTATCCCAAGAGAGTCGTGTTCGAATAGATTGAAAATAGGCTCATTGATAGGAAAGTGAAAAGACTTGGTGCATGCCTTAAATAGGAGGAGAGTTGATGCTACCGGTCTACAAGAGACTAAGCTGACAAAGGACAACATTAAAGATCTTAGCGCAATGATATACAAAACTTTTGTTACACTATTAGAATTAGGTCTAATGAAGTAAAGGCCACAACAAACATGAGGTTAGAGAAAAACTTGTGTTCTAGATGGTAAAAAAAAAATCTGCGGTCAAAATAGTGTCCCTATTCTATAAAATGCCTGTAAAAGCATCTTGCTATTATCAACAACATACCCAGTATAATCCCACAAGTGGGCATCCTGATATTATGCTATCCTTTTTCAAATGATAGCACATACAAAATATAGTTACATGTTCTACTATTATTTTTTGATAAGTGCATGTCCTAGTATTATTGAACGGGCTCCAAGAGGAAAACAGGAAATGTAGCATTTGTTTACTACACAGTAAAATAATAGAAGCTCTGTCATCTAGAAGATAAAAGATGATACACAAATAGTCATATCAAGTCTTTGTACCCTTGCAATTGTAGTCTTAAATCCTATTTCAGCTGATGAAACTCAATCACAAGATTTTGCAATACACAACAAATACTATCGCCTTGGGAAAGTGAAACTATTGGCGCACCCTATCATTAAGCAAACTGATAGTATACTAAAGCAGTTAAACATCAAGTGAATTAGCAAGAACAAGTTGACTGCATCCTGACTTCGAAAGTACAACAAAATGTAGTCCCATAGACTCCATGCATACAATTAAAAGAAACTCAAATAACTTTGTAAGAGAAAATTCAGAAACATGAAGCTATTTCGCAAAAAAAAGGCATAAATTACCTCTTCAGATGTAATAATAGCCTTGATATGCTGCCCTTAACACAATAGAAACAAAAATACAACGATCAGTAAACAAAATACATGCAAAAATGAAAAATGGGAGTAAAATTAAACTGTCAAGATAAAAAGCAAACTGCGAAAAGCAGCTATAATTATTTACAGTAGAAAAAAGGGGAACAAAATTAGAAAAAAAAATTAGCACATTATTTCCAAACACAGACTGCACAATGGAGACAATTTTATGAATTCTCAATATTCATTTTGCTCCATTTTGACTCGTTTCATTCCAATACTCAACAATATAACAAAAAATTCAATGATCAGTAAACAAGACACTTGCAAATGAAAGTAAAAAATATTCTGTCAAGCAAAAAAGCAAACTGGGAAAAGCAGCTATAATTATTTACAGAGAAAAAAAGTAACAAAATTCAAAAAAATTAGCATATTATCTCCGAAAACAGAGTGCACACTCCAAATTGAGGACAGCTTTATCAATTCTCAATATTCATTTTGCTCAATCTTGACCCCTTTCATTAACACTCAATAACTGATGAGTTATACAGTAAACAGCACACTTGAAAATGAAAAATGGGAGTAAAAACTAAACTGCCAAGCCAAAAAGCAAACCGAAAAAAGCAGCTATAATTATTTACAGGAAAAAAAAGGAAAACAATTCAAAAAAATTAGCAGAAGCGAAAAGTATCAAGTAAATTGAGACACGGTGAGTATTCATCAAACAATACAATACAATACAATACAATACAATACAATGTAACATAATACAATACGATATAAATCAAAATCACCTCAAAATTTAAAACAACTATTTTTAGTAACCACGACTGATAATTTGAAACAGAGGGAGTAATAAGCAAAGATAAAATGAGGGAACAAATCAGGTGGCGCAATCACACCAAATCGGCATAAAATGGGACATTTCGTAACGCTGGATTTAACGATAAGATACAATAAAATTTAAGTAACAATCAAAACAAACATTGTTTTTAAACTAACAACAACAATATACCCAGTGAAATCTCACAACGTGGGGTCTGGGAAGGGTAAAGTGTACGAAGGACCTTACCTCCACCTTGATAGGTAGAGCGGCTGTTTCCGGAAGACCCTCGGTGCAAGACAAAGCATAATCACAAGCAAAGCAAAGTAAGAGAAACAGTCAGACTCAGACAAGAAATTAAAGATAACAAAATAGAATACGTCGTGGTAGCGCATTCTAACAAAAAAAAAAGTTGTAGGGGGGCTATAGAGCAATATTGCGCCTATAAGTGCGATAGGATAATCGGGCCTACAGTAAGAACACTACAACTATCATTTTGTAAGCGTAAGTAGGACTACGCTCGACTACCTACTACCCTTCTACCCTAATATGTGTCCTCCACAGCTCTCTATCTAAAGTCATGTCCTCAGTAAGTTGCACCTGCGTCATATCCCGTCTAATCACCTCCCCAATACTTCTTCGACCTACCCCTACCGCTCCTGAACCGATCCATTACCAACCTCTCACGCCTCTGCACTGGGGCATCTGTGTCTCTCCTCTGCACATGCCCGAACCATCTCAGCCTCATTTCCTGCATCCTATCCTCCACAGAGGCCACTCTCACTTTGTCCTGAATATCATCATTGCTAATCCTATCTCTCCTTGTATGCCCACATATCCATCTCAGCATCCTCATCTCCGCAACTTTCATCTTTTGTCAATGCGAAATCTTGACTGGCCAACACTCCGCCCCATACAACATAGTTGGCCTAACCACCACCCTTTAGAACTTGCCTTTAAGTTTTTGTGGCACCTTTTTATCACACAAGACTCCAGATGCGAGCCTCCATTTCATCCACCCTGCGACAATACGATGTGTGACATCGTCATCAATCTCTCTATTCTCTTGGATAATAGACCCGAGGTACTTGAAGCTCCCTTTCTTTGGAATGACCTGAGTACCAAGCCACACCTCCACATCTGTCGCAAGATCGCTCCCGTTACTGAATTTGCACTCTAAGTATTTCGTCTTGGTCCTACTCAGCTTGAACCCTTTAGACTCCAGAGTCTGTCTCCAAACCTCCAGCTTAGCGTTCACTCCGCTACGAGTCTCATCAATCAGGACTATGTCGTCTGTGAATAACATATACCATGGCACCTCCCCTTGAATTTGTCGCGTCAGTCCATCCATCACCAATGCAAATAGGAATGGGCTAAGAGTTGATCCCTAATGCAGCCCCATCATCACTAGGAAGTGCTCCGAGTCTCCTTCTATTGTCCGTACTCTAGTCTTGGCTCCATCATACATATCCTTGATCGCCCTAGTGTACGCACGCTACAGGTACACCTCTAACCTCCAAATATCTCCATAGAACCTCCCTAGGGACTTTGTCGTATGTCTTCTCGTGGTCGATTAAAACCATATGTAAGTCTCTCTCCCTCTCCCTATATTGTTCCACCAACCTCCTAATAAGATGAACGGCTTCAGTATAAACGCTCTGGCATGAATCCAAACTGGTTCTCGAAAATAAACACGCCTCTGCTCACCCTCATCTCCACGACCCTTTTCTAAACTTTCATAGTGTGGCTCAGTAGCTTGATACCCCTATAGTAGTTGCAACTCTAATCACTTTTGGTTTTGTACAAGGGAATCATTGTACTCCACCTCCATTCTTGGGGCACTCTTGCCGACTTAAAAATAACGTTAAACAACTCAGTCAGCCACTCCAAACCTGCCCTGCCTACACTCTTCCAAAATTCAATTGGGATCTCATCAGGCCCGGTCGCTCGTGCCTTGCACATCCTGCGAACAACACCATTAACCTCATCAACCTTAATGCTTCTATAATACCCAAAATCCGGGTACCTACTAGAATGCTCCAGATCTCCCAACACAATGTCTCCATCTCCTTTTTCGTTCAAGAGTTCATGGAAGTAAGACATCCACCTTCGCCTAATATGCGCTTCCTCCACTAATACTTTGTCAGCCTCGTCTTTGATGCATCTCACGTGATCCAAGTCACGGGCCTCCTCTCACTTGTCTTGGCTAGTCTGTACAACTTTTTATCCCCACTTTTCTTCTCTAATTCCACATACAGGAATTCAAAAGCTGTCATTTTCGCTGCCGTAACCGCTAGTTTTTCCTCCTTCCTCGCCATCTTATACAATTCCCTATTTGTCCACTTCTTCACCTCATCTCTAATTTCACATACGCCGCTTTCTTCGCTTCCACCTTCTCTTGAACTTTACCATTCCACCACCAGTGCCCTCAATGCCCACCACGATTACCATCGAGGCCCTAACACTTCTCTAGCTACCTCTCAAATGCAACTGGCCGTCCTATCACACATACCGATCACATCCCCACTACTCCCCCAAGCCCACTTGGCCATCAACCTCTCCCCATCTCATTTGCACTAGCCATGGTCAAACTCCCCATTTGATTCTTAACTTGTCATCCACAACCCTCTTCTTCTTCTCCATCTTGATCTCCAAATTCATCACCAAAAGCTTATATCGGGTTGTAAGATTCCTCCTTCGGAATAACCTTGCAGTCTTTACAAAAACCTTTGTCAACCTTCTTAAGGAGCAAAAAGTCTTAGCCACCGAACTACGAAAAGTCACCAAGTGTTCCTCTTCTTCAGGAACCTCGAATTGGCTATCACCATCCCACAAGCTCTAGCGAACTCCAAAAGTGAGACGACTCCCCCGTTCCTGTCCCCGAGTCCAAAGCCTCCGTGCACGTCGTCATAAACCCTCGAAAGTGACCAGATATGTCCATTGAAATCCCCTTTTACAAATAACTTCTCAGTGGGTGGTATACCTCTCACTACTTAGTCCAAATCCTCCCAAAAGCGTCTCTTCTCCTCCTCGTCCAAGTCCGCATGCGGCGCATAAGCACTAAGAGAATCCTCCAACTACCAACTTAATCGATATCATCCTGTCATTGATCCTCCTCACCTCTACCATCTGATCCCTTAGCTCGTTGTCTACCAAAATACCTACCACATTCCTATACTTCGACCTACCCGAAAACCATAACTTATACCCGTCTATATCAATAGCCTTAGGTCCCTACCCATTTGGTCTCCTTGACACATGCTATATTAATCATCCTCTTCTTACGAATCTTAACTAGCTCTATGGACTTCCCCGTTAAAGTCTCAATATTCCAAGACCTTATTCTCAGCTAGCCTCTCCCTTACCCCACTTACCCCCTAACCATCGCCCCCGTCCCCGACCGAGAACATGACCCTATTCTACCATCAGTTACCAAAGTCACTAAAGCAAATATAAAATAATAAACTACTCAAACGTTTATCGTAAAACAGAAAGGAATCAAAGTGCAAGTACAAGTTAACAAGAATCTAGAATCAAGTAAAAACCACTTCGCCAAGAATGCTATAACTAAAGACAAGAAACGGCAAAATTTAACAACAAAGTTAAGGACAAAGAATAAATACGGGCAATCAGAGGTACCAACTCCAGCTGAATCGAACATGTTTGCCAGCGAAACCACTGTTCGCCGATATTATTCACGGGCATTGTTCACCGCCACCGAAAGTATTGTTCACTTGAGTTTTCACCAAAAAATCAAGTACATGCGTAGATCTAGGAGAAAAAGAACACAAGAACAAGAAAAGGAACAAAAGGACAAAAAAATGAAATTTTGTAAAAAAAAAAAAAAAAAAATCCGTCTCCGCCGGTACTGTTCATGGCCCCGGAAGTACTATTCACCGAGGCAGTCACCAAAAAATCAAGTATCTACGTAGATCTAGGATAAAAAGAACACAAGAAAAGAACAAAAGAACAAAAAAAACAAATGAAATTTTGTATTAAAAAAAAATAATCCGTCGGAGCGGTGTTGTTGGGGTCTTACCATCGCCGCCGGCGAGTGGTATGAGCGTTGTTGTTGGGGTCTTATTGCGGGAATGGGGGTGGATGGGGTGGGGGTTGGTGATTACCGTTAAGGGAGTAAGTTAGAGAGAGGAGAGTCTAACAACACAATAAGCTGTAAATAATTCGTATAATTCCATATAATTAAAAAAATAAAAAATCACCTCTAAATTGAGAACAATAGCTATCCAAACACTATATTCATCAAAACAATACGAATACAGTACAATATAATACGATACTTTATTCATATAATAATAAAATAAAAAATCACCTCTAAATTGAGAACAATAGCTCAAATTGCTATGTGTGACATTATGTAACGACGGAAAACAATACAATCTATCCAAATATTATATTCATCAAAACAATACAATATTATACTATATAATAGGATACATAATTCCATATAATGGTAAAAAAATAAAAAACCACCTCTAAATTGAGAACAATAGCTATCCAAACACTCTATTCATCAATACAATAGAGTACAACAACAATAACATACCCAGTGAAATCCCACAATGTGGGACCGGGGAGGGTAGAGTGTACACAGACCTCACCTCTACCTTGATAGGTAGAGCGACTGTTTTCGAGAGACCCTCGGCGCATGACAAAGCACAAGCCTAAGCAAAGTAAGACAAACAAAGTGAATAAGTCATGATAGCGAATTCTGAAAGAGAAAAAGAAGCAATAAATAATGCAAGTAAATAAGACAAACAAAATAAATATAGAAGCCTAAATCAAACGACAAGGGACTATAAGACAATATTGTGCCTTGATAGGCTAAGCGAGCCTACAATAATAATATTACAACTACCAGTTTGTAAGCGTAGGCATGACTACGCTGGACTACCTACTACCCTAATATGTGTCATCTATAACTCCCTATCTAAGGTCATGTCCTCAGTAAGTTGCACTTGCGTCATGTCTCATCTAATCACTTCTCCTCAATACTTCATCGGCCTACATCTACCCCTCATGTATCCGTCCATAGTCAACCTCTCACACCTCTGCACTGGGGCATTTGTGTTCCTCCGCTGCACGTGCCCGAACCATCTCAACCTCGTTTCCCGCATCTTATCCTCCACTGAGGTCACTCCCACTCTGTCCCGAATATCATAATTTTTAATTATATCCCTCCTTGTATGTCCACACATCCATCTTAGCATCCTCATCTCCGCAACTTTCATCTTTTGAGTGTGCGAAGTCTTGACCGACCAACGCTCTGCCCCATACAACATAGTCGTTCTAACCAACGCCCTTTAGAACTTGCCTTTAAGTTTTGGTGGCACCTTTTAATCGCACAAGACTCCAGATGCGAGTCTCCATTTCATCCACCCTGCCCCAATACGATGTGTGACATCGTCATCAATCTCTCAATTCCCTTGAATAATAGACCCGAGGTACTTGAAGCTCCCTTACTTTGGAATGACCTGAGTATCAAGCCTCACCTCCACACCTCCACGTCTGTCTCAAGTCTCTCCCGTTACTGAACTTGCACTCTAAGTATTCTGTCTTGGTCCTACTCGGCCTGAACCCTTTAGACTCCAGAGTCGGTCTCCAAACCTTCAGCTTAACGTTCACTCCGCTACGAGTCTCATCAATCAGGACTATGTCGTCTGCGAATAACATACACCGTAGCACCTCCCCTTGAATTTGTCGCGTCAGTCCATCAATCACGAATGCAAATAGGAATGGGCTAGGAAGAACTATGAAACTCCTCCTACGTACTCTGGTCTTGGCTCCATCATACATATCCTTGATTGCCCTAGTATATGCCACATGTACACCTCTAACCTCCAAACATCTCCATAGAACCTCCCCAGGGACTTTGTCGTATGCCTTCTCGAGGTCGATGAAAACCATATGTAGGTCTCTCTTCCTCTCCCTATACTGCTCCACCAACCTCCTAATAAGATGAATAACTTCTGTAGTCGAACGTCCTGGCATAAATCCAAACTGATTCTCGGAGATAGACACGCCTCTTCTCGCCCTCATCTCCACGACTCTTTCCCAAATTTTCATAGTGTGGCTTAGCAGCTTGATACCTCTATAGTTGTTGCAACTCTGGATATTACAAATACAATACAACACAATACATATAATACGATACTTTATTCCATATAATAATAGAAAATACAAAAATCACCTCTAAATTGAGAACAATAGCTATCCAAACACTCTATTCATCAAAACAATACATTACGAATACAATATAATACGATACATAATTCCATAAAATAATAGAAAAATCACAAATCACCTCTAAATTGAGAACAACAACAATCCAATCACTCTATTCATCAAAACAATACAATACTAATACAACACAACACAATACAATATAGTACGATACATAATTCCAAATAACTAAAAAGAAATCACCACTAAATTGAGAACAATAGCTTTCCAAACACTCTATTCATCAAAACAATAAAGTAGGAACACAATACAACACAATGTGATATAATTCCATAAAATAAAATAAAAAGTCAAAAATCACCTCTAAATTGAGAACAATAGCTATCCAAAAACAATAGAGTACGAATATAATACAACACAATACAATATAATACGATACATAATTACCTCTAAATTGAGAACAATAGCTCGTTCACGACCCATAATAGTAGAAGGATAAGACAATAACGGATCAATAATTCTCAAATCACGCGCATGTATTTGCACGCGATGCATAATCTCATATTTATCAACATCTAATACAGTTTCCTGACCCGATACATCTATTAATAACCAACTCCTTGACCCGGTTCCCTTTTTTTTCAACCCGCCTATAACTGTACCCGGATCCATTACCGGTACCACTTCTCTACCCGTCATCATCAACAATAACAACAACCATTCCCTATAATAAAATTCAATTGAAAATAATATCAAACATAATAGTAATTTTTCATATTAAATTGTTTTCTATGTACAGAAAAATTGAATTGGGGAATAATAATAATAATAAACCCTAATTGAATGAAGTGATTAGGGTTTTGGGGGGAAATGTATAAGGATCTCATTGCTATATATTTGCAGAGACTTTAGTGGAGAATATAATGTGTATTTTGGTTGAAAGAGGAAGATTTTGTTATGGATTCTCATTTGGGACCCCAGATTTGTAAGTTAAATACCTATTTGTATCGGGTGTTTATATTAAATTGACTAATTTAAACTTAACATTTGAAAATTATTGTAAAAATACACATAACTTAACAATGGTTAAGTGATAAAGTATGTGTGATGCGTTTTTTTTTTTTTTGTGAAGGCGAACCCATTATTTTTTTTTTTCGAGTGGTAAAAAGGGCAGTGACGCAAACCGCAAACCACGCCGATTAACCGCACTTGGCAGTGTAAGACATGTTTCAACCAAGAAAGTTTACGCAGGATCGAACTCATGGCGCTGCGGTCGTATCTCTTCTTCTGTAACTTGGTTATCCTTGCGGGTATGTGTCATGCGTCTTGATTTATTAATTTGACGTAAATATCGAGTGTGTATTGATTTTTACACGTTTAAAAGTGAGGGCAACTAAAGACTTGGATTCTTTCTTTAGAGAAAATTAACAAAAGTATTCTTTTATGTTTGGGGTAGATTTAAAATGGTCGTTTATACAGATTCTTGAAAAAGAAATATTTTTAAGTTGTCAAAAATGAATATTTTTATTCCTCAATTACAAATTCTAACCTTAACCTTCCTCTTCCCTCTCTAATTCTACTTCTCTAGTTCTACTTCTATTATTAGATAATTAGCTTTCATAAAATAGTGGCTTGACTGTCAATTCACCAACTTCTCATGAATTGTTAAAGAAAAACATAATTACTCATTTCATGTGTTGGACAAAGTATCACTGATTCAGCAACTTCTTTCTTTTGCTTATTTCCCTTTTCTTTTTTCATTCGAATTGGACTTCAACCTCCATCATTCAATTATTAATGATTTCAAGTCTTTAAAAGAACGAATGACATCACTTTAATTCTAGGTACGTCTTTCCTTTTATATATTATATTTTTGTTGTATTGATATTATTTTGAATCTTTGATAAATTAAATTTTGTTCTTATAAATTTCAATTATAATATTTTTGTTAGTAGTACCGTCCAGTGACGGAGGTACATACAAGCATGGTTATATATATACAAAACGACGTCATTTTATACTAAAGACTATTAGCGATGATGTTATTATGGAACATTTTCAACAAATGGACTCTAGACGATTTTCTTTGTAAATGTAAGAATATTTATTATTTGCATGACTTTCTTTATATATTATTTTAATACAACTAGTATGCTTGTTTGTTACATTGGTTTCTTGATAACATTCGTAATTTCATTTTTTTTTTTTGCTTCGTACATTGCCTCGCAATTTTTTTTACACCACCAGATTTTGTTGCATGAATCCACCACTGATATCGCCCCCTTAATATTTTGGGCAAGATCCGCCACTGTGGAGGAGGATCTTATTAACCTATAGTTTCTATTATATATATTTTTTTGTGTCTTATGCAAATTTTAAAATTGCGATTATTTGAATTTTGATGAGATTTTCCTTGCCATGTCTTTTCTTTTCTAAACCTTCTTGGTTGAGCCTGTCACACATGGCTTGCCAAGTGTGGTTTACATGGCTGACGTGGTTTGCTCTGCGTCGGTCAGGGTTTACCAATGCGCACTCGAAAGAGTAGCATCGAGTTCGCCTTCACAAAAAAAAAAAAACTATCAAATTTAGAATACGTTACAAACTAATTAGACTAGTTCATTTCAAATGAATGTATAGATTGATGATCATCTTGTCGTTTGTCTCATACTTTACTCCAAATTGAACTACTTATGTTGTCTTATTTTGTTTTTTTGTTGACGAAAGAATCCGCATTCTTCTTCGAAGTGCGCATGAGTAAACCACGCAAATAGCACGCAAATCACGCCAGATTAATCACACTTGCAAGCCCGTGTGTAATGACTCAAAGAAGGTTTATCAGGATCGACCGTGGCCCCGCGGTCGCTCTTTATGATGTCCACACCTAAGAATTAATTTGAGTTAATCTTTACTTTAACGTATACTAGTCTCACTCGACTTTTCTAAATTGCTTTGTTTGGGCAAAAATGGTATTTCAGTATTTGTAAAAATTGAAGTTTGATATTGACAAATATTAGTTTGTCATGAATAGTTGCAAATACGTCACTTTAGTATTTGAACGTAAAATGAAAAATTAAAAATATAATTTTTTTATTTTAAGTATGTTAGGTCCCGGGGTTATACTATGGAACAGTAAAAGACAAACTGAAAGTAAAATAAAATTGAATGCTAATACAGTTTGTAAACGTCAACGATAATGTCGTCTGTCACAAGTGGCAACACTTCGATAAAACAGAAAACTTTAAAAGTAAATGCAGCGGAAAAATAAAGAACACAAAGATTTAATATTTACATAGGTTATATTGATTATATAACCTATGACGATCACTGGCCAAATTTATGTACAATTGAATAAATTTCCTCTTTTACAATATTACAAGATAATACAAAAATAATTAAAAAGTTGAAGTCGTAGATGACTTGTGCCTGAAAAATCTACCTATATAGACATAGACAACATCTCATTACAATTGCTTCAATAAAGAACAAATTTAGAATCCGTGCAGCAATTATAATGTTGGACAGAATGTTGTCGACACGCTCAGGCAACACTTGTGATCCATTTTTCTAACGAATGTATCAGAGAGCTCTCTTGATATTTTTCTAACTTTTTCTGGTTATCGATTCACTGAAGCAACCTCTCTATTTATAGTAGAGGATCTTTTTTGAAAAGTTCATTGAATCGGTGTAGAGGTTGAGGGAAAGGTGGGCAGCCGATAAAGTTTGTTGGAGAAGATTATGGAGCAAGATCCTCTAACTTCTTGGACTTGTTCCCCAGGCTTAGCAACGGCTTTGACTTGTTCTTCCACGTTTTTCATCAGCTCCTAATCACCTTGTCAAGTCACTTTACCATCGTGGTGAAAATCCCACAAAATTTGCTTCAGTTCCGTGAAGTAAGACAAAACTGTTTTACAGAATGTTGGTCCGAATGTCAAGACATTTGTTTCAACATTTCTGAATTTTAACTTAGTACTAAAAATAATATATGGACAAAATGTCACAACATCAAACTCAACATTAACAAAGTAAAATAATATCTTACTTAATATAATTCAATATTTACCTTCTTCTTTTTCTCAAGTGAAATTCGTTTTTAGATATTATAACTTTCATAATGTTTTTCTTTCAACTTAATTTCCAGTGCCTTTTTCTTAACTTCAACTTCAATACTCATCCAAATGCTCACTTAACATTGTTAATCAACTAGAATGTATTGTTTATAGGAACCACCACCCTAAGATGATTGCTTCAGTGAATCGATATCAATACTCATACATCAATCAAATTAACCATAAAAACTGCATTTATTAGAACCACCACCCTAAGATTCCTCCACAACAAATATATTATTTTCTTCTTCTGATAGAACTCTTACATCAATCAAATTGCATTATAAAGCTAATTAACAACCACATTTCAATTTCAGCATGGAAATGAACAAAAAGGTTTGGCCGGTTACAGATTGATGATTGTTATAAATATACATAGAGATAAAACGATTTGTAACAAAAAGAAATATTTTCACGTCATTACAAAATGGAGTGTGAGTGTTGTGGCACACGCAAGTAAATCATTACTACATACCTATATTTTTTGTAATATAAGTAGTTCCTAATTTGATGTCATGTAATCAGGAGGCCATGGATTCAAGCCGTGGAAACAACCTGTGAGGTAAGGTTGCGTACAATAGACCCTTGTGGTCCGACCCTTTTCTGGATCCCGCACATAGCGGGAGCTTAGTGCACCAGACTGCCCTTTTTCCCCCTAGTTTGTCTTCTCCAAGTATTTCCGCAAAAAAAGGCGAACCACAAAATTTTGTATTGTACACTATATTCGTGTAAGCCAAATGTTCCATAAACAAAAGGAAAAAATAGAACTTCCCATAAGCAAGGCAATGAGGAATGCTTACTTTTCTTTCCACCCAAAAAAAAAATCTAATTATCAAAGAGACATTTTACCTTGGTTCTATTGTAAAACACTTCTTCTATATAACTACTTGAACAACAAGTAACTCTATACAAACACTCAAAAATTAGCCCTGCACTGCTAAAGCTTGCAAGTGCTCAATAAAAACTTGTAGGCTCAGTTCTTCAGTAAATATAATATCTGAGCCTTGTGTGTAAGTTGAGTTGTGTGTAACAGATGGATTCAACTTGGCAAGTAGAAATCTAGCCTGACTACTATGCTGGTCACATTTTATAAGCTTTGGCACAGGGATCCTTTCCGATACCAGTTGTTCTGCATCAATCTCGGGAGCTTCTAGTAGTTTTCGGAAACTGTCGTGGCTAGGATCCTTGTCATAGCCGAGTTTACGCCATTGTGTAATCTTAGAGCCATAATGAATAACCACATAGAAGTAGGAGTCGAAAAGCAAGATAATGTCCGGAGAAACGGAGCAGATGTCTAAGAGAACCGGGACAGGGGGACCATCGAATGAATATTGGAAAAGAGTTGGCTGGACCATAATAAGCGAGCCGACTACCCCTTCACGGTTCAATAACAGCCGGAAAAAAGCAGTCTCATCTGGGGTGCAGTTGAAGACGTCGATAAACTGAGACCTCCTTAAATAATACATGAACTGTGGGAAAAGGGATAAATTAGTCGCGAGACGGAATGATGAGGGGTCTTCTGGGACATAATCTCCAAACTTTGAAGCAAAACGTATCAAATTTTTATCTAGCCACCGGACAATATCTTGAGAAAAATTGCTCTCTGCTCTTTGAATGGCAAGCCTAGCCATCACTGAAGCTGCTGCTTCCTGATCAAAGCCAGCAGCAATTTCCGGTGAGTGGTTTGGGACCCACCTTCTTGCAGCAGTAATCACCCTCTTCCGAATTCCCATGCTTCCATATCTATAGCGTGTTATGAACTGTATGAAAAATGCAGAGCTAGGTTGGGCTTTCTGTTCATCACCTACTTCAAAAAAGAAGGCAATACACATTTTATCAGTAAGTGCCCCTAATTTCCACATATAGGTACCTCCCTCGCCGATTTCCTTGTCACTGACCAAACCATTCTTTTTCTGAAGAGAAACACAAGAACCAAGTGCCCCGCAAATTTTAACATCCTTTGTTGTTACTATCTCAATAGTTGCATCAAGACACATTTTCAAATTACCAGCCTCATCATGGCTAAATATGTGACGTAAACATTTTCTGAACTGGTCCGAGTCAAACGACTCTGTAAACATCATGAACCCTCCTGAGCTTTCGACTGGAGCTCTAAGCTCAGCTGCTCCAACTTGATCCAATGAACAAGCAAAGAGATCAAGAGCAATGGACGAATCAGACAATCTTCTTGATATCTGCTTATAGAATTCACTGGACTTCTTGTAGTAAGGTGCATAACCATTACCAATGTCTCGCTGATTCCTAATAGCATTGCCAAAATCAGAGCTTACGATCATCCCTGGGCCGATTGTTGCCGGCCCCGAGGTGAAGATCATGATACGCGAACCTGCAGAGACCAAACATCCTTCTAATAGTCCAACAGCCACTGATACTGCTACTCCTGTAGCCCGTAAAGGTCTATGACCTGGCATAACCTGCGGTGAAGAATGGATATCTTCAATTGCTGATGTGATGCTGAACTCCCCTTCTGATAGCGGTATCAGGAATCCCTGTTTTGGAAGCATATGTACCATTCCTGCTTGGTACTTCATACGATGAATACCTAGGAGCTGCTTGGTCTGTGATAAAAAGAATACATAGCAAAATGAGTAAATTAAAGCATTATGAGTTTCTAGAGATTGTTGTTGACAATGTTCTAAAAAACGCTAGGCGGGACTAGGGCGGTGAGGGGCCGCCTAGCGCCTAGGCGGATGTATTTTTTTTTTTTTTTAATATTTTACATTAATAATTGACTCAACTAATTTTTGCAATCATAAGACATAGTAATTGACTCAACTATATATATATATATTGTAATTTTTACATAATTTAATCATTAATTATGATTTTAAATTTTTAACTAACAATTATAAATATAAGTGTCTTAAAGAATTTTCAAAAATTAATGTTGCACTCCGTCAAGTAAGGGATATTTTTAATTAAATATGATAATAGAATTACATCTCAATTTTAAAAAAAGGCATTTGCAAGATTCTAATTTCTTCCATTCTAATTAGTGTCAAAATTAGACTTAAAATGAAGTTTTTATTTTAATTAGGCTATTTATGAAATAGTTTCATCTGTTAAAGTATAAAACATGACCACATTTGAAAATGTGGTCATGAGCATTTTTAATTCACAAAATAATTGGGTCAAACTCCCTTTACTTTTAATTTACGACCAGGCCCAAGCCAAGAGGCTCAGGCCCATCCCACCAACTTAAGTATAAAGTCAGACCAAACAAAGGCCTCTTGGTCATTTCCTTGTTCGCACTTGTTTGCCTCCACAATTCGGGTAAGAGCATTAATTGCATTAATTGAGTGTTCTAAAAAAAAAAAGGGGACCAGCGCCTAGGCGGCCGCCTAGGCCGATTTTTAGAGAACTGGTTGTCGATGCATTTTTTTTGTGTGCGTGCTGTGGAGGGGGTAGGGGGAGAGATTGGGGCTACAGAACAGGTTACGCGAGGTAGCTTACTTTAATTAAATGGTTAAAATTCCTTGAAGCGACTTTTTATTGCTATTTCACTTTCTTAATGGTTCAGAATATCCACTAGTAAATTTGGTCATCCAGAAGCTTTAAAGCGCTCCGAAGCCCTTTAAACTATTCTCAATATGGACAAAACTAATAATTTTTATTGATAATGGGAAGGTCATATACAGGAGGTATACCAAAAAAGTTGAGAATTTACATATAGATATGATTCTTTAAGAAAGACGACAATCTTCTATACAAATAGGGATCACATGAGTGCATCAGAAGGGCATTATAAGCACGAGGCTATTCATCATGCACAAAATCAAGCTCTTCCCTTCAAAAGCTCTCCTATTTCTTTGAATTTTTTTAATATCTGCCTCACACAACTGACACTAATTGTGTGAGACACCTTTTTGTCTCATAAATATATGGACCCAAAAGTGTAAGATTTGGGTCCACTTTTTTTGTGAGACAAAAAGGTGCCCCACACAACTAATGTCAGTTTTGTGAGACACATAATAAAGTTTTTCCATGAAGCAATAAGTAGCAAATGTGATCCTCCTCTTCCTTGAGTTTTCGACTGGCATAATCACCTCTAGCCGTCAACCAAGAGAAAAAAGCACCTCTTAAACTAACCCCTTAGACAAACATTTGTGGTCCAACCTTTGAACGTACAAAAGAGAAGCAACTAATCTGTTTTATTAGTTTACACTAAGCAGGCAATACTTTTTACCTTTTTGTTTTCTTTTTCCTCACCATTGCACCATTATTTGTTAAGCATCAGTCTAGCCCGCCAAAAGCATTACTCCCTTGCTAAGATGGAAAATAGTTCTTCAATATTTTTCTTTCTTTTATCCCATGATTCCGTTCTTCACTTTTTTCAGCTTTCTCTTACTTTATTTCTTGAACTCCTTCTACTGTTTCTACCCTGTTAGGAAATGCTTCTCTGGCCAACTTTCTTTGTGCCAATACTTCACCATAGTTGAGCTATGGAACAAAATATTATGTTGTAGCCAGTAATTCAGTGGAGGAGGAGAAAACACACACACCCTCCCCTCGCCCCAAAAAAAAACACAAATAAAAAAGGAGAAACATGGATAAGTTGCTTGGAAACAAGATCACTAACCTGTGAACGTGGGGGCGTCGTGCGGGTTGTCAAGAAAAGAGGACTGGAAGAGAGATGAAAAAAGAATACGGGGGGAATCAGGGGGAAAGAGTTGTAGGATGACAGTACATAGGATGATTAAAGTAGGGTGGAAGAAACAAGAAAAGAGTGGGAAGAAGTAGAAATTAATGAGAAAGAATTTAGAACTCAGGGTCCGGGAAAGGACTGAAGGAGACGGTAAGCAAAGCCTTAAGGGAAAAAAAGATAAGGGAAGGGGAAAACTAATGAAGTGACTGACCTGGTGCTCCAAAACGGAGAGCAGAGAAACTGGGATTTCAAAAAATTCTCTGAGTTGAAATTTATCTTAGTTAAAAACTGACGGAAGGGAAGAGTTGCTACCTTTTAAATGTGTAGGTGGTTATATGTCGTGAAAGATGGTTTATAGGGTAAGTTGGCAATTTATAAATAGTTATAAGGGGCTCTGCAGCACTTTAATGTCCCTAAGAAAAATGTTAGGCACCTGTTCAGTAGACATAGATCCTTGTGGTCCGGCCCCTTTTTATATTAGTGCACCGGGCTGCCCTTTTTTTAGGCACATTTTCAGTAGTTAGCACCCCCGCACATAGCGGGAGCTTAGTGCACCGGACTGCCCTTTTTATTCCGGTAGTTAGCATATAGTTCAATGAGATCTCTAATATAAATAACACCAATGAAAATTTGTAGAAGGAGAAGCCACTGCAGTAAAGACCAATTCATCTCAATCTACCAAAAATCATTGCCTAATCAGTCTCTAAGACACCAAAACACTTCCTCTTAAGTTAACTACCTCTTGTGTGTCTCTCATCATAACAAAATAATAGTTCCTTTCAAATTGAATACAACTTTTTAACTATAATTTTTAAGATGTGTCGATCAAGTGCACTATACAAAGTGGAGCTAACATGCCAGCTGACTGATTTACTTCTTTAAACAGTAACTACGAGTATAAGGTTTTGTATGAACAAAAATGATCCTATATTCATATGCTCCCTTCATATGCAGAACTAAGAACTTCAAAATGATGACCCCCCAACTTCCTTTGACACTTCTTTGGAGATAGGGGAAAAAAAGACTAGAAGCTCAACATTAAATTTTATTATTCTTTTTTTATAACCGTGGTGTCCGGGCCAACTTGCGCACACCTCAATTAAGGACACTTGCCACCTCCCACCAACAACAAGTACCATGTAACTCTATCCACCAAGGATAGGACAGGTGAGAAGAAATCACCTTTTCTCTATTGGAATTTGAACCTAAAACCTCATTGTTCTCAACCCACTTCAGTAATAGACCTCATCGTTCTCAACCCACCCTACTAGTTCCTCTTTTTTTATCCCATTTTTACTTGTTCATAAACCACAAAGGCTTATTCATCTCACATTTCTTACTGAAAGAAATGCATCGAGATCCACAACTCAAAAGCAAGTAAAACATGCATTACTGTACTAACATCAAAAAAAAAATGCTGCTTCTCTGACGCATAAAAACGTTTGGGAAGAAATGGACAGCATGTCCCTTGCTTCATCAAGGTTCAATCAATGATCCACAGCTCAAAAGAAAGTACAATTTTATGCATTACTGCACGATATATTTTACTACAACTATATTGTATGTCTTAAAAGCAGCTCACTATTGATAAGTCAGACATATTAGTAAACTAAACTAGACAGCCACACTAACAAAGACTGATAATGTGTCACATTTTACCTGCTCAGAAGAAAGCTCACGCTCACCATGGAACATCACAACTCTACAGCACTCTCCAAAACCAAGATCATAAACTCTAACCATCGAATCAAATACCACTAACCCAACCAATGCAGTTTCAGGCAACTGAGCAATCACATGAAGTAGCTCATTTTTCACTACCCTAAGCTCCTCATCTGATGTACAACCATCCACAACAAACACAAACGCCGGGCCAAGCCCATAAGTAGCCCAATCCAAGCCCGAAGAAGAGCCCAAAAATGACGCATTTCCAAAATTAGAGCTCAAATTCGGATTTTGACCTAAACCCTTTTTCCCCAAATGACACTCAACTGTACTATATGTCGGGCCCGCCGAATCCAAACCCGAATTCGAGCCCGAGAACAAATCCATTTTCGATAACGACGACGGATTCCCAAAATTAGAGCTCGAATTCGAATTTTGAGCTAAACCCTTTTTCCCCAAATCCAACCCCGAATTTGATCCCGAAAACGAGGCCATTTTCAATAACAATGATGAATTTCCAAAATTAGAACTCGAATTCGAATTTTGAGCTAAACCCTTTTTCCCCAAATCCAAATCCGAATTCGAGCCCGAAAACGAAACCGTTTTTGATAACAATGATGTATTTCCAAAATTAGGGCTCAAATTAGGGTTTTGAGCTAAACCCTTTTTCCCCAAATGATACTCAACAGTACTATAAGTAGGAAAAAGCTCAGTAGGAACATTATTTTCATTAATACTAAGATATGTTTTCGGAAAGGGGTTTTTCCGGTAACAAAACGGGCAAACCCAAATTCTTGATTGATAATCAACACGAGCATAAGGGTTTAAAACGGCACCGCATTGAGAACAAATAAGTGGATCATAAGGTAATATTGGAAGCTCGTTAAAATGCATTAATGGTGTACACATAATTGATAATGGAATAATTAAAGATGAATTATCTGATAATAATGGCCATGAATTCCATGACCATCGTAGACCTTCAATTGCCTCCAATTCCACGAAATCCATGGATTAATTGGATTTGAAGGCAAATAATTTGGATTAATTTTACATAATTAGTGGGAAATTTGGGACTTTAGGGTTTTTTGGGAGATTTGATTTATTGGTTGCGTAGGGATTAAGATTTAGAGGGATTTCGGGTCGGGCGGCCGAAAGTGGTGGGGCCGCCGAGTGGGAGCAATGGAAAGTTAAAGGGGGATAGATTTGATTCTTTTTTTGATGAGAAAGTTTGGCTCACGAGCCTATTGAAGTCTTATGTACGTACGCTATATTATGCTAGACTGCACTAGATAAAAAAAAATATAGTATTTGGTGGTCGTTTTTAACCGAATTAGACTGTATTATTTCTAAAAATAGTACACTTCAACTGTTATATTTTAGACAATCTAGTCTCCCCTGGACTATACTAAAATAAAAAATAAAAAGTCACGATCAATTTATATATTAATCTTTCTGTCTAAATCAATTTATATATTAATATAGTTGATCTATTCTGATATAGTCTGATTCATATAAAATTATACGATCAGTCTGACATATCAAACGAGCCTTAATTAACAAATTGGCCTTCTCTAATTTTATTCATTTAAAAATATATCAAAATAAATATATAAAAATGACTTAATGAATGATTGGATTATTATTGTATATTAGCCAAACTATGGGACTTATTTGTGAATATATTAAATATAAATCACAAATCTAATGTCATTCTTTATGCTCAAATTTCTCTCTGATATGATGGATAACTCATATGTGTTTGTCACTACATTAAGTAATTGACGAAAAAATCAAGTCCAAGAAAGATCATTCTCGGAGTTAATAACAGTCCAAGCTTTAAGATATATTTGACTTTCACTATCTTGTCCACTTGCCATCAGTGGCGGAGGCACTCTAACCAAGTTGATTTTTTGGAAGTTTTTTATCAAAATAACGTCGTTTTGGATGAAACGGTGCATTTTAATTTTCTTCGATTAAATTTTTTGTTTTTACTGCACAAAAACATCGTTGCACCACTAGAATTTACCTGATGGCTCCGCCACTGCTTGCAATTAGCATTACACCACCAAATTGGCCCGTTAAAAAAAAATCACATCCGTAACAAACATGATCTTTTGATAATATATGGATAATACGTCGCTACATAACCCGTTGCTAAAGAGTATGTGCTTGGCTCCAAAAATGCCACTGCACTCATATCGGATTCTCTCAAAATTCACTATTTTAAAGGATCAATATAGGTGCAGCGACATATTTGGAGGATCCAAGCAAAATAAGCTAAAGGTAAAATGGAAAGTTGAGTTAAATTATTTTTAAATTTTAAAAAGCTATTATTCTTCTAAATGGACTAAAAATAATACAATACCACATCAAATGAAAGGGAGGGGCAAAGCTAGAGAGAATGCTATAGGTTCCGCACTACATAGTAGCTTTAGTTAAAACTCTATTTTGTGTTAAATAATTTACTTAATATGTTTTAATAATTTATCTAGAGGCCAATAAGTTACCTGTTTTAGAATTCTAACTAAAAAATTTAAAATTCTGGCTCCGCTTACACATTGACTCATAGTAACTATGTAGCACGGACACGTGAGAGGTGTCCGATAGGACACGGACACGCATAAACGACAATTTTGAAAAATAGAGGACACGAGACGGCAGGGAGAGGGCTGTAAAAATAAATAAATAAATATTTTTATATATATAATATAATATATAAAATACTAAAATTAATATTTCTAAATAGGATATTCAATTTAAAACATTTTCCAAAATATTATTGTATTATTTGTCATTATTGATATTTCTTATTCTTATAATTTATAGTTATAAATCATTTTTTTTATATATCATAACTTATTATTAAAATAGAATACCTAAAACTACCCATTCTTTTCCCTTACAAATTGAAGCCCACTAAAATTCATTCCCACTTTATATTTCTCCAAGCCCAAACACCACCTCGTCCAGCTCATCCCTTATTTTCCCAACATCTAAATCTCCTGAGCCTTCAAAACAAAATGAAAAAAAACCCTAAATGCCTCTATTCAGCAGTTGCGCCCTTCCCTCTCTCTTCAGCAGCTGCGCCCTTCAGAAGAACCAACCGGAGTGCAGCCGCCAACATGGGTCGTATGCACAGTCGAGGGTTGGTCCATTCTCAATCATATTATCTCCTTCAATTCGCAGCAGGTAAGAATTTAATTTAGGGTTTTTACCCTTTTTTTTCGTCTCGTGTCCCGTGCGTGTCCATCCCGTGTCCCCCGTGTCCGAGTAATTTTTTTTGGACTGGGCCCACTCGGACACGTGTCTGAGGCGTGTCCGACGCGTTTCGTGTCCGAAACGGTGTCCGACACGGACACCTCACCCTAAATAAAGTGTCCGTGCTTCATAGCATAGTAATGAAGAAAATGACTAAATTTTCAAATGGTGAATTATTGCAGGGCACAAGTAGTGGGGTGGCCACCAGTGAGATCATATAGGAAGAACACCATACAAATTATCACAAAGAAAACAGAAGCTCATCAAGATCAGTGTGGAATTTATGTTAAAGTCAGCATGGATGGAGCCCCTTTTCTTAGAAAAATTGATCTTAGATTGTACAAGTGTTACACTGAGCTTCTTAAGGCATTGGAGAATATGTTCAAGCTCAATATAGGTGAATATTCAGGGAGAGAAGGCTATAAAGGGTCAGAATGCACCTGCTTATGAAGATAAAGATGGTGATTTGATGCTTGTTGGAGATGTTCCTTGGGAGTAAGTTCTTGAACCTTGACCCCCCCCTCCCCCCCTCAAATAATCGTCGTTAAAACATAGTTACACAATAAGGTCATTTGTAAGTTAATTATATGATATTTTTAGAAAATTGTTTATATATAATTCTTAAACCGATAAAAATGATGATTGGGTAGCCCGCTGCACAAAGCATCCCACATTAACAGGTTCCCGGGAAGGACTGCACTCTAAGAGGTATAATAAAAATGATGATTAATTTGGTATAATAGGTTAAACTGTGTTGGTCGGGAGTAAGTTCTTGAATAATATGTGATTTTAAATATTTTTACTAATAAATGATGATTAATTTGGTATAATAGATTAAATTGTGTTGGTCGGGAGTAAGTTCTTGAATAATATGTGATTTTAAATATTTTTACTAATTGACGGATGCACGTGTGGCGCACGAAATGAGCGTGTGATGCACACATAAGTTAATTTATTGAATATATTTGAAACTTCTTAGTAAGATTTCGCTTTAGATCACCCATTCAATTGAGCTGCTCCCAATGTTATAATAGGTTAAACTACATTAATCTGGAGTAAGTTGTTGACTCCCCCTCAACTTGATATTAAAAGAATAGTAGACCATCACTTATAAGGTAATTTTAGGTAAACTTTTAGAAAAAACTTATAGTTATAAATCTGATATATATAATAACTAACCTGTGTGTAAAAAATATCTTTACAATGTCTATGTATATAAGTTAAAATTTATATATGTTATATACATGTCTTTGAACATGGATTTTAATGGGATTATTATCATGGCTATTGCAGAATGTTCATGTCATCATGCAAGAGATTGAGGATAATGAAAGGATCAGAAGCAAGAGGCTTGGGATCATGTTGAGTATGATATATATATATATATATATATATATATATATATATATATGTGTGTGTGTGTGAAGAATCCCACACACAAAATTTTGAGGCTTTTATGAAGATTTCTCACTTTAGAAGAATCTTGAAATTGACATATTGTTTTTCAACAAGGAAAAAAATTGATTTCTTTTGAAATACTGTAAGCAAGCAGAAAAAAGAACTTAGTAAGTACAGTTTACTTTTTTATGTTCTTGTTGTAATATCATATATATAGCTGGAAATTATAAATCCTGTTTTTTTTTTTTTTTGGAATGGGATACTCTCCCTTCAAACATACAAAATGACTGTATTTTTGGCTGTGAAGACATACATAGTATTTTTGCTTTTCAATTTTTGGATATGAAAAGTTTGTTTTGTTCTCCAATTTCTTGCAGCTTCTTCAATATAGTCTTTTCTTTATATAACAGGTATTTAGAAATTACTAGCCCGACTAATTCAAATTCGCGTCACATAACGCCCGGGGAAAGCGTTCCATATTATATAAACAACGATCTCAATTGCATCTCCATCTTTTTTTTAAATGAGAAATTATGTAACAAGAGCAAGGCTCTGTTACAATATTGAGAGAAGAGGGATAGAGAAAGCTGAGAAGAAGAAAGGATAATATGTTTATATTTGATATCTCCAATGAAACATTAATTCAACCTCTTAAGGCTTTACATGGGCCTTTCTGGACTATTACAAACATAAGGACTAAATAAATATTAATATAACTTAGAAACTGAATTGTACTTAAAGGCTATTATGCTCTATGTAAAACTTAAGGGGCTATTCTAATAAAAAAAATATGGTCACAATTAGAATATTGTGACATTCCATCCTCCTTCAGAATCAACCTCTTCCTTCAAAATTCAACAATTTCTGGAAATTGAGATTTAATGAATTGGAAGTCTTCCGAAGTTGCTTCTTCTGGTAAAAGATTAGCCCATTGGACCAAAATTTAAGTGACAGCCTTGTTCCCTTTCTTGATCATCCTCCTATCCAACACTGCCACTAGTTCTGTAATGATCTGTCCATCAACTGAGCAAAAGGGAGGATCAATGGAAGGTGTAATTTGATCTCCAATTTTCTTCTTAAGTTGAGAAATATGGAAAACATGATGTATCCTTGCAGTCGTAGGTAATGCCAACTTGTATGCCACTGATCCAATCCTCTGGATGATCTGATAAGGGCCATAAAATTTGAAAGATAGTTTGAGGTTTCTCCTTATTGATACAGAGGTCTATCTATAAGGCTGCAGCTTCAAGAACACCCAATCTCCTTCTTGAAATTCCCTTTATGTTCTCTTCTTGTCTGCATTCATCTTCATTCTGTTCTGAGCTTTATTCAAGTTCTCTTTCAAGATTCTAGCCACTAACTGTCTTTCCTTGAGTAGTTGATCCATCGTGTCTACTCTAGCTTGAGCAATAAGTTCAAAAGTAATTTGAGGAGGATCATAGTCATACAGTACCTTGAATGGGGTCATTTTCAGTGAAGTGTGATAGTTGCTATTGTACAAATATTCAGCCAATGATAGCCATTTGTTCCACTCATTTGGTTTATGCCCAGTCATGCATCTCAAATAGTTTTCTAGGCACCTGTTTAGTCTCTCAGTTTGATCATCTATTTGTGGATGATAGGCTGAGCTGTAGCAAAGCTGAACTTGTAGTAGTTTAAATATTTCCTTCCAAAAATGACTGATGAACACCTTGTCTCTGTTTGATACAATACTCTTGGACAAGCCATGTAGTTTGTAGATGTTATCTAAGAATATTTTGTCTATGTGTGTTGCTGTGAAGGGATGAGCAGTGACTATAAAATGTGCATATTTACTGTATCTATCAACAACCACTAGTATGGTATCTTTCCCTTCAGATTTTGGTAGCCCTCCAATGAAGTCCTGAAAATGTGCTCACATGCTCATTCCGGAATAGGTAAAGGTTGCAACAGACCAGGATATGCTACTTGTTCATTTTTGTATCTTTGGCATACTTCACACACTTTTACTACACTCTTAATCTGTTCAATCATTGCAGGCCAATAAAATATGGATTTCAACCTTTGGTAGGTGGCCCACACTCTTGAATGTCCTCCAAGTCCAGTCTGATGCATTGTCAACATCAGTTGTCTAAGAGATCCATTTTGTCCCACCCAGGCTTTACATTTATACCTCAACACCCCCTGTTGCATTAAGAGATTCATTTCATTGTTATTATTGGTGCTAATGGTTGTTATTGCTTGTAATACCTCTGAATCTCCTCTGTAACTGTTTAAAATTTCTTCATTCCACTTAGGTTGTGCTTGAGATATTACAGAACACTGTGTTGTGCTCCCTGTTAAGGCATGATCCTGCTGAACTATGGTATTCCTGGACAAGGCATCAACCACTAAGTTCTCAACCCTTTTCTTGTATTGGATCTCAAAACTTAACCCCATCAGCTTGGTCACGTAGAGATGTTGTAATCTTTTGGTCTTGTAGGAACTTTAGACTGAAGTGGTATGTTTTGATAATAAAATGATGTGGGTGTAGGTAATGTCTCCACCTATATACAGCTTGTAATAAGGCTATCAACTCCTTCTCATAGGTAGACATTTCCTGATTTTTCTTACTCAGCACCTAACTCATAAAGGCCAAGGGTTTTCTGTCTTGCAT
The DNA here is from genome assembly GCA_029844215.1 of Przewalskia tangutica. Lineage (NCBI taxonomy): Eukaryota > Viridiplantae > Streptophyta > Magnoliopsida > Solanales > Solanaceae > Przewalskia > Przewalskia tangutica. The sequence goes on from CM056719.1 coordinate 3,763,440, forward strand.
CATTACAGCTCCAATACCTGTGTTGCATGCATCCACCTCCAGTATGAAAGGCTTGTTGAAATCAGGGAGTGCTAATACAAATGTACTTGACATAGCTCTTTTGAGCTTGTCAAAAGCTGCAACAGCTTCAGGATTCCACTGGAACTCTCCTTTCTTCAGTAGGTTTGTCAAATGTTTGCTAATTTGTGCATACCCTTTAACAAATTTTCTATAATAACCTGTCAATCCCAAGAAACCTCTTAATTCTTTCACTGTCTTTGGATATGGCCATTCCACCATTGCAACTACCTTGCCAGGATCAGTGTTTACCCCCTTATCATCTATGATGTACCCCAAATACTCTACTTGGGTTTGCCCAAACTCACACTTACAAAGCTTGGCAAAAAGTTGATGTTTCCACAGTAACTACAATACACATTCCAAATGAGACAGGTGATCTTCCATAGACTTACTATAGATTAGTATGTCATAAAAAAATACCAAGATAAATTTTCTTAAATGTTCCTTGAATACACCATTCATTAGAGATTGAAAGGTTGCAGGTGCATTGGTAAGTCCAAAGGGCATTACCCTGAACTCCCATAGACCATGATGGGTCCTAAATGCAATTTTATGCTCCTCCCCTTCCTTCATCCTAACCTGATGATAACCAACTCTAAAGTCTATTTTAGAGAAAACTTTGGCTTAACACATCTCATCCAGTAAGTCATCAATAATGGGAATAGGGTATTTATTCTTGATAGTCAGCTGGTTCAATCTCCTGTAGTCTACACATAGCCTCAATGTGGAGTCTTTCTTCCTCACTAATAAAATAGGAGATGCAAAAAAAGATTAACTAGATACCAGAGTTTCAGCTCTAATAATATCTGCAACAAAGACTCAATGACATTCTTCTGTTCATAAGAGTACTTGTAAGGTCTCAGGTTGAATGGTTGGGCTCTAGGTATTAAGTGGATCATGTGATCACAGTCTCTTTGTGGTGGTAATTCAGTGGGTTCCTGGAATAAGTGTTGAAATTTCTGTATCAATGTATAAATACCAGGGTGAGTGGTATGCTTCTCCTTAGATGTTATTTCTGGACCAATCATAGACACCTCAGCAATCACCTTACCAGTACCACAATGCAACATCCTTTTTCAGTTTCTCTTGATTCATAGTTGCTATGCCATTCTCTTCATATTCCCCAAACAGTGTAATCATCTTCCCTTTACTCATGAAACTCAGACTGTGAGGCCTGGTGTTTAGTATCACATGGGCTACCATGTCTATTCAGTCCATATCCAAGATCATATCACATTCTCCCATTTCTACAGGACTTTCTAGATGGCAACTCATCTCCTGCATATTGGCTACAAAAACTCTCATAGGCTTCTTCATAGGTTGTATAGGTGTCACGACCCGACCCGACGGGCCGCGACTAAACGTCCTAATTGGACGTCATTACTGACCTATCATTCTTAATCCCTTTACTACCGAAATCTATAGAAATTTCAGCAGCACAACGCTGTTTTTACAACATCTCCCCAAAATGGGCGAGCCGACAAGACTGACAAATCAATAACAGAACAACAAAAAAAACAGGCTAGTCGACTAGGCTGCCACCAGATACCAACAGAAATAACCGGGAACGCCCCAACACAGAGTACAACAACACTACAACCCAAAACAAGGTACAAACTTCCAACCCACAACTGTCTACAGACCTCTAAGAGTGCGATACTGACATATGACGGGACAGGGCCCCGTCGTGCCCAAAATATGCATAAGTCTGAAAGATGAAGATATGTACCAAAATAGCTGGCTCCAGAACAAAGGAGCTCTCATTGCATGTCTGAAGTCCTAAGCGGAGGGTCACTATCTGAACACACGAATCTGCGGGCATGAGCGACCAGAGAGAGTCGGTACAAAATAATCTACTGAGTATGTAAAACATAAAATACTGAAAACTTAATAACAATTGTACCAAGTAAAACAGAGAGTCATCAAATTTCATAAAACTGAGAATCATGTCTGAAAATCATATCATGTATATTGAATCATAAATCATCATGCATGTCTGTATATAAAATTGTATAACATGTCTCGGCCCTCTATGGAGGGACTCGATGAAATTTGTATCTGCGCGCGTAACGTGTCTCGGCCCTCTATGGAGGAACTCAATGTAATCTGTATATATATATATATATATATATATAACGTGTCTCGGCCCTCTAGTGAGGAACTCGATGAATGATGCATGGCTGCGCAGCATGACTGGCGGGACTCGGTGGAGTGAAATAGTAACACGTAGCACGAGTAGATATCATGAGCAATCAGTATGCAATTAAAATCATTATGTGACTCTCAATAAAATTATTACCATAAACTCATTCAAATCATAAACACTAGTAAATAATCATTTTTAAAACTGAACTGGTAGGAGTTAAGTACGTTCGCCGTACTTTCATAAAAATCATGCCAAAAGAAAGAAGGAAAGGTCTCACATACCTTTTAGTCGAACTAATCAACTCAATATTAGAATACGTCTCGTCTAGTGCTTCAACCTATAATAATGGTAATATGTCCGTCAATTCTATGATTACTAGCATACTTTATATCGAATAACGACTCTCTTTTCTATAAAAATTTGGGCAAAGACTTCCCTATTTATATGTACATCCACAATTTTCAACAGATGACAACAATATCAATTAACAAATCACAATTCCAAGATATCACAAAATCAGTCCATATACTCTATTTACACCATAGTTATGCATTCTTTCTCCTTACATTTATGGAATACAACCATCAAGAGTGCAAGTCTTCTAGTTTGCAACATATCACCTTACTACATTTTAATTTTTTTAAGATATGTGTTGGAAATTACCACAACGTATTTATAAGTTCATAACTTATTTTTCCATCATTATAACTTAACAAAAACAACCCCTAATACATCACAACAATTTCCAATAATTTCAAGCAAGTTTTTGGCCAATATCCACATTACCCAAGCTCTTTTTCTTAACTCCTTAAAATCCAATTCATATTTCAATGCTTTCATATAACCAATTATAACTTAAACATCATGATCTCTTTTCAATTCTCAACATGCAATTAGTGATAATGTTAACAACAACAATAATCAAACCCATATATACAAAACAGTCCACAATCGACATTAACACCCCAAAATATTCACATGCAATCTCAAATTTCAAGTTATTTCTTTATCAAGAGTTAATCCCTTAGTTACAACATTACTTAATCTTCCAAATACTCCATAAAAAGAAAAATTTCATACCTTAAATTGGTCCCAAAACAGTCCCAAAAACGTCACTGCCCAGCCCGATTTTTGTCCCAACTTGCATCAAATTCTTGTTCAATTTTGTCACTTCTTCAACTCCAAATTGACATGCATGTGTTCTACAATGTTAACCCAACATTCTAACATATTTTTCTTCCACAAATTCGTCTCAAAAATCTGAAAATTGAGGCTCAAATCGCGGGCAGCAGTGGCGAAATGCCCACCGTTCTGTCAGCTGAATTTGTAACGTCCATAACTCTCTACTCCGGTTTCCTATCGATGAGAGGTTTGTTGCGTTGGAAACTAGACTCGACGAACTTCATTTTAGGCTTTTGAAACACCCAAAAACTCCTAATATACTAGGATATATATTCCTCCAAAGTTGACTAAAATTCTGCCCCAAAATCCCAAAAAAACTCACTGTTTTTGGTTCCTGAGCTTTTAATTGTTAGATGGATTAATCTAGGAAGAAGGTTATAGAATGAATTCAATTCTTGCTAAGAATGGTGCAATTTTCGGATTTGGGTTGAGAGAGGAGGAGATGAACTTGGTGTTTAGAATGAAATTGAAATTAGAATAGATGAGTTTTGGTATTTTAAGGAAATCTGAAAATTCTTGTTTAGACTTACACTTTGGCCCTCTTTAATGCACTCTTAGTTAAAAACAACCTCAAGTAATAAATCTTAACCCTCCTTCAATTAATCCCAACACTCATTGCCTTAAATTCTTATCGTCGTATCTTATATACCTTACTAATCCATAACGAAAATTATATATGTATATATACCACCATTACTAAAGAATTTTCCGGCGTCGCATTCGTCATTACCAAAAATTATTCTATAATCACATCCTTAAGTATATTAATTTCCAATACTCGAATTCTATTTTCCTTAATTACGTCCTTACTTATTGTCTTAAACTCACGAGGTGTAACAATAGGTAATCTCAACCTCTTAACAATGTAAGGGTCAATGAAGGAATGATTCGACCCACTGTCTATCAGAACTGTCATGGATACTTTGCCAGCATACCCTATGATCTTGATAGTTGATATATTTCCCTTGGAAGAACTTAAGCCCATTATAGCATTCACTGATACCTCAGCCTGCTTAAATTGTCCCTCTCATGTCTCATCTAAAGTCTCAGCCACATCCATGAACATCTCCTGGTTTTCACCATCCTTCTCCACTAGTATCCCCTCCATAGTGTGCATAATTCTATGTTTGCATTGGTGATCAGGAAAATACCTCTCCTTGCACCTGTAGCATAGCCCCTGCTCCCTGAGATTTTCTAAGTTGGTGGGAAGGGTGTTTGGTTTGTAAGGTACTTTGTTGGTTGTTCTTTGGGCAGGGTAGGTAGGTTTGAGAGGTGGTTGGGTAAGAGGGTATTTAGGAGTAGTGGTTTGAGTATTTCTATTGTAAGGGGTAATCACAGGTTTTGGACTATAATTTGGATAGCTTTTTTCTGTTGGGCAAATGGAATGAGAGCCTTGAAGGACTCTTCATAGAGTTTAGCAGTTTCATAGGCATCTAAAACTGTATGGGGATTGTTCATTTTGACTAGAGGTTTCAGTTGTATTGTTCATTTTGACTAGAGGTTTCATTTGTGGCTTCAATCCACTAATGAAGCTAGACACATAATGAATTTCATTTAACAAAGGATTGATTATAGTCATGTACCCCATAAGCTCCTCAAACTTACATTGATACTGATCGACAGTCCCTGTTTGCATAATTTTGTTAAACTCATCGACAATATCTTGTGGTCTAATATTACCAAACCTCCTACACACCTCACTACTGAACTTAGACTATGTCATATCTCCCATATTATTAATCATATAGCTATCAAACCACACATCAACTTTTCCCCCGATATGAACCGAAGCATAGTGAAGTTTCTCCTGTTCATTTATGTCGTATAATTCAAAGAATTTCTCACATTTCATAAGCAAACTTCTGGGATTAGTACCATCGAATTCCAATAAGTTTATTTTTGGTTTGGAGGTTCTGTGACTGCTGTTGGTTTCATGATTTTGGGTTGTTACATTTGGGGATGCTGGAGGTGTCAATGAGATATTAGGGTTACGGTATATGGGTGGGCTTGAAAATATTGGGGGAGTCGGAGGAAAAGTAAATCCCTTTCCCGTCGGAAAGGTCGAAGGTGTGTATACAGTTTGAGTTATCGATAATGGTTCTAGTACCTGAACCTAAAGATTGAACGTACTCCTGTGTCGTTGGTACTGGTAGTATATCCGTCGTGTTCAGACCATTGACTGTGTTTGCATGTGTCGTTACCGGTGTACCTTGCGTCGACCCTCCTGGTTGTGCCAAGTTCAAGCTTGATAAAATGAGCTCCAATCTTTTGTTGGTTTCACGATTCTCCTCCAACTGTGACTGAAATCGATCTTGGTTTTGCTCAATGGATTCGAATCTCTTGGTGGTGTCTTCGGCAAACACCGTCAGTTGTGTCTTGATCATCCGGATGTCGTCGTACAAAATTTGTAGCTCAGGTGGTGTTGTGGTCGCCGGTATCGGTCGCTCTGATGCCATTTGTAACAAGAACATGACTCTGTTACAATATTGAGAGAAGAGACATAAAGAAAGCTGAGAAGAAGAGGATAATATGTTTGTATTTGATATCTCCAATGAAACAGTAATTCAGCCTCTTAAGGCTTTACATTGGCCTTTCTGAACTATTACAAACATAAGGACTAAATAAACATTAATATAACTTAGAAACTGAATTGTACTTAAAGGCTATTATGCTCTATGTAAAACTTAAGGGACTATTCTAATAAAAGGAAATATAGTCACAATTAGAATATTGTGAAAAATTACTCACTTATCAATACACTTATTAGATAATGAATAATTGAATTGTTGAACTAAATTGAACTAATTTTTAAGATGAAGTAATCTGTAATACACACAAACAAATAATGGGTCGTGGAATGTGACCACAACCCATAGGTTATGATGAATTATTTTTTTAAAATTATATTGGCTCGTTTGTTACGCCATATTGAACTGTAATAATTTCATTAGACTGGACTGTATTGTATTGGACTGTATTAATATATAATGGACGGTATTAGATTATTAATATATAATGAATTGTATCTATTTTTTATTTTTTTATTTTTAATACAAGATGTGAGACCATGTTAGATAGGTCTAAAATGGCGGTTGATCAGACTATTTTTAGAAATAGTACAATCCAAAGGTAAAAACGCCACCAATTTGTATTATTTTTGTCAAGATAATCCATGTTAATACAGCGTACCAAACGTGCCTTATGAATACTAGGGACTGGATCTCCTTAAATTTCTAATATAAAATTTCCGGTTACTTGTTTTGCACTTTGTTTTAGTTTCACTGATATGACCCTTCATTTCTTTCATTTATTATAGAGAGTTGTCACGTCACTTTGTCTATTCCTAGCTTTATTATATATATTGATGTTAAAGCCCATGTATGTCCGTGCATTGGCTTTAACAATTGATAACTTAAACTCTGTTTTTCATTACTACATAATCTCTTCAATGATTTTAGGTGGATTATATATGCCTAATAAAAATATATGACTATGAGTTGGCAATAAGTATTAATTGGTAGATTATTGCTTTAAAAATGATAACAAAAACCACCTAACTTCCAAACATTCAGTTGTCAACATATAAAGCCAAACGAATGATACCAAATCTACCCCAATTTCGGAGTTAGGTATTCCTTATTATAAATATACCCGGCTTTCGAGAATAGTCAAAAAAATTTAAGCCGTAAAAATAACCTCTTACAAAAATAAAAAGTGAGACCACCATAGATTATACTACTTATTTGATCCTGATGTTAAAAAATGGTATTTGAAAGTTAGGTAACCGATATAATGATTTTAATTTTTTTAAGGTAATCAAAGGTACCACAAGACAAAAAAAATATACAACAGAGGCATACATCATACAACTAATCTAACAAGAGCTGCTTGGGTAAGACACTTCAATTATCCATTGGGATAATATATATAAATTACATTACACTTTACGAGCACTAGTTGATCACTTTTACAATACCCCACTATCCCTAATTCCTAAGATGTCATCTTCAATATTCATATCGAAACATCGTTTCAACATTCCCTTAATCTCTAGGATCAAATTAAGACTAATTCATGTGATCAACATATCGTTTACGTGAAGGAATATTATAACGAATGAGTCAGAGTTACCTTTCATGTAGACACACTTGTCACACTCATTGAATGGAGAAACCCTTCGATAGTAGAGTACTATTAGAGTTTTTGTGCCATTGCTTCGTGCCTGTTTCAGTCCGCTCAGAGATTTGACAAGTCAACAGACTTTCTTCTCTTCCCTGGAATCATATACCCCTCAGGTTGTTCTGTATTACTTTCTTCTTCCACTTCCGGACTGTTGGTTTTCCAACTGTTGGCTTTCCAATCTCAGAGTCAATATTTCTGTAGTCAGATTCATTTTTTATGTTTCAACAAAAATTTCCAGGACCAAAATGTACACATTTTAGGGACCAACAAGGAAGTTCAGGAAGAAGCCCAACAGTTCACTAAACCAACTCTCCGGTTAGGAAGGTTGTCTCAATCATCAATGTCATGCAAGACTGTAATGACCCTGAATGTTAAACTACTCACAGTGGAGCACATGCCCAAGTAGTCGAGGCCTAATACTTGTTAGTAGATCCATCTACTTTGTACTCAATTTGAGTGTCCACTTTTACAACCCATAGGTTCTTTTCCCGGAAGAAGATCAACCATCACACACGTGTGGTTCTACCTGATGGAGTCTATCTCTCTCTTTTTAGCTTCTCTCCAAAGCAATTCTTATGGAGATGACAATTCTTTGTTAATTGTCCATGGTTTATATCCAATCATATAAGATAGAAGGCCTGGACAAGTCTTTATCCCTTTTTTTTTCTCTGTCTCGGCTCAATATCTAGAATCCTTGAGTTCTGTAGATCTGAAACATTAAGTTTCAGATAGTTAGCAACTTCCGAGTCCTATAGATCTGGAACGTCTATTTCCGGACAGTCAGACACTCGCGATTTCTTGTTAACCTCGGGCAATTACTTCTTTTCCTTCTTAAGGAAAGTTATCTTCAAAGAATTCAGCATTCTTTGACACCAAGATGCGATAAGCACTACTATTATTTGCAACATCCAGTGGATATGCAATCTACAGTCTTAGGTCCAACTTGACCTGTTTCGGTATTCCAACCTCCACCAACCGACCCCATACAACAACATTTGTAGATGGGATCCTTTCCATGTTTCACATAGAGGGTTATCCTTATCCTTATGCAGGGTTCTGTTGAGAATCACATTAGCGGTAAAGATCGTCTTGCCCCACATATCTTGGGCGTACGGATCTGCGCTTGACTAACACCGTTAGACTGGGGTGAGTAAGGAGCAATCGTTTGATGAATGATGCTTCACATCCCCCTCTATCACAACAAATTCCTCAATCCGTAGGCTCTTCAACTTCTGTTTTGTAGCGCTTATCCGCTTCAAAAGTTTCATTTTTGCTTTTCAACAAACAAAGGATGCATACGTTGTACCATCATCAATGAAGGTCACAAAGAACTTGTCTTCCCCATCTATTTCGTACAAGCTTCAAATCACCCAAGTAGGTGTGACTAAGTTATTGAGGAGCGGCGTTTCTTTCGCTAATCCTTTTGACGGAATGGAAAGGTAATTTTACCTCTTCGCCTACCTCACAATCATTTTGAGGTTTTATGTCGACAGAAGGCAACAATCTCACTTTAGTTAGCTTTTGAATGACTTTTTATTTAATGTGTTTTAATCTATGATGGCATAGATGCACGAATTACAAATATATCATTCATTTGGCTACAGACGTACTGTACCATTCTTAGTTATTACAGACCTGTTGGACTAGACTCAAGCCAATTTGACCAACATCGTCCCTGAAACCAAGTTTGGGATATGTATCGCCTCTTTTAGAGTGATCTCATTCCCTTAAGTATTTTTTAGGACAACCTATTCAACTCATTCTTCTTTGAATGTGACGTTGCTTTACATGAACAACCTTTTGTCCGTGATTAGGGCGTAACCGGATCATAGGTGATCTAGATACTCTGGCCCACTCCAGTTGTCTTGGCAGACTGAGTGTCTAATTTCTTTTCTGCCTTTATTTTGGCCTTCAGATCGTTTAAGATCTGGAAAACTCTGGCCCACTCCAATATCCCGTAGGCTTTGTATGACTGAGTGTCCAATATTATCATGTCAAAAGACGGATCTTCTGTCGGAAACGGTGACAAGTTTGTTTATAGTCATCTTCCCTTATTTAAGATTGTCCATAAATCCAATTTATCACAACCTAAGTCCATATCTTTTAGGCCGTTGTTTATAACAGTTCAATCTTTAAGCGGGAAGGAAAGTGAGATTAAACCTTTGATTTTAAAGCGTAAGGAATATAATTTTTCTAGAAATCTCTTCATATTTCTAGCCTTACTATACTCATTTTAATCTCATTATTGACATCTTTTAATCTTATCTTTGCAAAGGAAGAATAAGTATCTTAGACCTTTTGAATTCTGGCCCACGCTAGTTAGTTATTGGAATGCGTGTCCAAATCCTCCTTACCATAAGATGTACACTTTCTGCTACAAGATGGAACATCATCTTCAGCCTTCTTCTCATGTCTCAATTGACATCATCAACCTCTTGTGGGCGCTTGTTTCCACCACTATTGGGAGGGTGACAACAACTCATCATTGATCCATAGCCTTGCTAGCATGACTATCAGCAGTATCTTAAAGTTCAACATCAGATCCAGAGATCCCACCTTCGATTGAGACAGATTTATAACTGTCAAATAGAGAGTCAAAACTAGGACCAGATTTGAAACCTTTGTTGTTGACAGAGACAGTCTTAGAACTGATAACAGAACAGTCAACAAAACTATTTTCAAGAAGAAAACCACAGCCAGCTTTGGGATCATATCTATTGGCATACATATTTCTAGCACTAGTACAAATAATGTCTTAAGATTGTGAGTACAATGGTGGATGTACGAGAATAGTACCTAACTATTACTAGTGCTTCGAAAGGATAAACAATAATGAATTACAATACAACATACTTTAATCCTAACAAGAGTTGTGACAACAACAATGAGTTTTGTGATCTTGATCTTCTGTCTTGTATCAATCTTGGATCCACCGTCCTGGATCTTCGTTCCTATTGCAACAAGCTCCTTGATATTGATAGTCTGAAACCAAGAGACGCTAAAACTCTACTTGTTACAACTGTGTTGAGTCGAGTGTTAGCACTCTGTCCTTAAGATATTATTACCCCGTATATATCCTTTTACGTTTATGGGCAACTGTCTCCCAAGATAAAACAACATCAAACAAATGAGCAAAGAAAACTCAAGTGTTTACTAAAAGAAGAACCTTTTGAGTGTGTGAAAGAATGCTTAGAGAGGAACAGTTTCAGAAAATCTGATTGTATGAGTGTTGTGTGTTCTTCAATTGAGCCAAGGGCCTCAATTTATAATGTAAGAAAGATGACCTCTCATCTAGCCAACTAATGACATTTAATAGTCATGTAATGACACTTATTGAGAGGTTTTATTCAGCCAAATAATGACTAAATTTATGTGCCAAGTAATGGAGAATCAATGCCCTAAACAAGCCCAAGTCAGAAACTTTCCAGCTTCCTGTCAACCATTCTGCCTCCGAAGCGCCGCGACGCCTGAATTCATGTAGCCAAACCAACAATTAGCGCTGCGGCCCTTAGCGGCTCCGTGGTGATTTCTGACTTGTTTTATCTTTTACAACTTCATACACTTCTTCTTTATTTACCAACTTTGGAACATTCGTCGTTTAACCAACACCCGTTTATCATTTCATGTCTCAACTTTTTGTTTACGTACCAATACCTCTTTCACTAAGGAAATTTACGATCCTTGGTATAACATGTGCACTGTGTGGAAACGATATTTTCGACGTGCGAGGCTCCAATTTTTCGAGTCATAAATAATAGGATTTACTTTATTTCACGTTAATAAATTTACAACACTTACCCCTATCAAAACGCATATCCAATTCCTTCTCCACACCAGCTAAATTCTAAATACTGTGAATTTTTTTATAAGGCAAGTAAATTTCACTAATACAAGTATCAAGGAGGTACTGCAAAACAGAAACAAAAAAAAACTCTAAATACTATTAATTGAATTCAAAAATTTCACAACAAAAACATTCTTAGGGTGTTTTTGGTATGGAGGGAAACAATTTTCAATTTTCACATGTTTGGTTGGTCAAAATGTTGTTTTAGGAAAACAAGTTTCTTAAAATGAGGGAAATGACTTCCCTAACTAAAGTAAGGAAAACAAGTTCCATAAGTAACATTCCAAGTTCATTGTCTCCTCCTCACTACCCAACACCCCCAACCCCACCCCTTGACATCCTACCCGCGCCACCCAAGAACCCCCATTACCTAACCCATCAAACCCCTGTTTTACTATATTACATTTAAATGTCAACCGATAATATATTTTTGCTTACTTACCGAACATTAGAAATAAGTAAGAACACTTGTTTCCCAAGAAAACATTTTTCGTGGAAAACATCTTCCATCATACCAAACACACCCCTAGTTGTGCTAATCTATTTGGCACATTTTCCTTTTTTGGTATTTTGAAGGGGAAAAGGACATTTTTACATTCAGAAACTCCAACATTTACATTTTTATTTCGTCTTTGATGATGTATACTCTCAGAAGAACAAGTAAAAAGGTAATTGCGCTATTTTGGAATGGCATAATACATAGATAGACACCTTAACTTGGCCTTAACTGGCAACTAACACTCCAATTTTAAGAATGTACATCTAGACACCACAATTCATCCCCATTGTGTTATCCGACGCTAACGTGGCACATAAATTATGTAGATGTCTTTGATGATCATTTTCTAAAGTTTGAGTGTGCAACTGGCACACTAGAGACGAGATGAGTTGTCTATATGATCATTTTTTTTAGTTGGAGTGTTCAATTGACATAGTGGAGATGAGTTCAGCTGTCTAGATGATCGTTTTGTAAGTTGAGTGTTCAACTAACACAGTGTAGACGTGTTGAGATGTCTAGATGATTATTTTGTAAGTTGGAGTGTTCAAATGACACAGTGGAGACGAGTTGGGTTGTCTATATGATCATTTTGTGAGTTGGAGTGTTCAACTGATAGCGGAGGTCAAGTTTAAGTGTCTATCTATGTATTATGTCTCTTCATAAACTACATTTTACATATTATTTCATCATTGATTATGTAGTGTGCACAAGTAGACAACTCAACTTGCATAACACCTCAACTGATGTGACACATATATTTAGGAGGTGTCTAGATGATCATTTTGAAAGTTAATGTTTAACTGATAAAGTGCAGACAAGTTAAGGTGTCTAGTTGTGCACACCCAAAATTGGAGAGCATAGTTGCTAGTCGAGGTCAAGTTTAAAGGCATGTTTACGTATTGCTGTGTCATAAAACATACTTTACAATTAAGTATCAGACAAAATTGGAACCGAAGGAGTTGTAATAGTAGCCTTACATGCTTCACTGCAAAACCTTCGGCGTTGCTAACGTCAACACGACCATTGTCCAACGGGAACTTCGACTGTTGTTGCTGGAGCTGAGAAACACAAGATGATGAATTCAACGACGTCGTCGTATTCGATGAAGCTTCACCGGCGCCAACACCAATTACGTAACGCTAGTATAAGAGGGAATAGCGAGAATTTGTTCGAGACTATGTATTAAAACAGATTTAGTTAATAACTCAAGTTTTAAAAAGAAAACAACTAATAGTTGACATAATCAGCTTTAATGTGTGTTTTAATATATAGATGTTATAATTCAGTTAGAAAAAAAGTAAAGAACTGATAGTTCCGTATAAAACTCGCGAAAAACTGATAATTTAAATGTGTTTTTTGACCATTAACTTTAACTTATAAGACAAACGGTATAAGATGGTCATCTACCTTATATAAGCTTTTTTAATTTTATAAAGTATTTTATTATTTATCATTCTTAAAATATATTTTTTTCGAAAACGAAACATTACTTATTTATCATTTCTTATTTTCCTCACAATGATACTTTTATAATTTTTTGTTAAAAAATGTAAGAATATTTCCGTCATTCTAACAAAAGAACGATGTATCACCTTTTGATCAAACATATCAAATGCTTATTAACCGTTTCAACGCTTCAATCCAAATATATAACTATTTATTTATAAAATCAATTTCAACATTTAAAAGTTATCAGTTATTTGAAATAAGCTAATTCAAATAGGCTATATGTAGCATTAACAAATGATACTTATAGCATGTGTGTTTCTAAATGTCGTTTTTAAGCCAGGGTCCATAATTGCGATTGGTAAGTAACAAATGAAACGTATAGTCAAAAATGTTATTTATAAATCAAGCTAATTTTTTTGAGTTAAGTGGGGTCGATGAATGCGATTATAAGTCGGGCACAATAACATCGGAGTATATATGTGTGTGTGATTTATAAGTTAGGTTCAAATATGCAATTCATGAAAAGAGTCTACGAATACAAATTGGGTCAACAAAATGTGATTTATAAGTCGAGCTCAACAATTGTGATTTATTAATCGGGTCAAATGCAATTATATAAGTTGGGGACTACAAATGTGATTTATAAGATGTGGTGAGCAAATGTAATTTATATACCGGGCTAAAAAGTACTCATATGATTCATTTTATAAGTTGGGGTCCACAAATATGATTATAACTCAGGTTAACAAATGCGATTTATTAATCAAGGTCAACCAATGTGATAAGTCGAGCTCAACAAGAGCAATTTATAAGTCAGGATCTACAAGTGAATTATAAATCGGGGTCGATAAATGTTTATAACGGGTCAAAATTGTGATTTAAAAAAGGAGCCAATGTGATTGAAAAGTAAAAAATAGTGGGTGGACTATGACGAATATACTACTTTCTCCCTTAGCAGCAATAAGCACTCACTCCTTCACCTTAGTTCTACTTCACCACTCTCATCACTTTCCCCCATTTTCTTCTCAAATTCGCCTTCTCAAGCCTATTTCCTACAGACCCTTTTGGCTAAACAAGTAAATTATCTCTCAATGTGTTTTAATTTTGCTAATATTTGCTTGTAGTTTTTCGTAATATCTTGTTGTCTTAGTTCTCTTGAATTACTGTATTGACTATGTTTCTTTTGAGTCAAGGTCTATCGGACAACCTCTCTACCCCACAAAGGTCCCACTTTGTGGGATCACACAGGGTATGTTGTTGTTGTTGCTTGTAGTTTTGTATAATACTGTAGATTTTATGATGCCTAATTAAGCTTTGCAACTGGAAAATCACATTCTCAAGCAGCACAAGCCTATTTCCGATAGACCCTTTTCGATTTACACGTGATTATCTGTCAATGTGTTTTAATTTTGCTAATATTTGCTTGTAGTTTTGTATAGTACTGTAAATTGCATTCAGATGCATAGCGTTATATGATACTTAATTAAGTTTAAAATCATCTTTCAAGCGGAACAAGCCTATTTCCGATTGACCCTTTTGTCTATACATGTAAAATCTCTCTCAATGAGTTTTAATTTTGCTAATATTTGCTCAAATCTTTGTATAGTACTGTAGATTATATGATGCCTACTGCCTAATTAAGTTAAACTGAAAAATCGCATTATGATTGACCCTTTTGGCTCTACACGTAAATTCTATTTTACCGAGTTTTTTAATTTAGCTAATATTTGTTAATGGCATTTTGACCTTTAGCAAAAATTGCATTTAGATTCTTTTTATTGAGTCTTGATTGTGCTAATATTTGCCTGTATCTTTGTATAGTATAGCATTTTATGATTTGAATTAAGTTTTGCAAGTTCTCATTTTGCGGAAAAAAATGATTTCTTTTGTCCTTTTATTGTACTTCTGTTGGGTTTCCAATTTCTGCCATTTCCTTATGCTTATCTTGAGTTTGTGCATATTTTGTTTCATATGGTGCAAAGATTGATATGTACTTGATAAGTAGTAAAAAAGAATAGAGCTTTATCTGCTTTAGTAGGCGCATTTACAATTGACCATTTTGCTGCTATGAATTAAATAAAGGGTGTGCATATACTAATTGCTAATATTTGCTCACATCTTCGTATAGTAATGATTTTCATTGTGTCTTGATTATATTCTCAGATAGCAGTTACCAAGTTTTCATTTTGTAGAACTATCTGTAATTCATTTTTGGAGGGGGGGGGGGGGGGTCTTTTTCTTGTTTTTCTACCATTTTAATATATGCTTATCTTGGATTTGTGAACATTTTGTTTCATAGAGTGCAAATATTGAGATGTACTTGATAAGTATTAAAAAAGAAAAGAGCTTATCTGTTTTAGTAGGCACATTTACAATTGATTTGTGCATATTTTGTTTCTTATGGTGCAAAGATTGAATTGTACTCGATAAGTATTACTCTCCCTGCCCCAAAAAGAATGACTCACTTTCCTTTTTAGTCCGTCCCAAAAAGAATGACATATTTTCTTATTTGTCAACAATTTCACTTTAAACTTTACCTTTTACGCAAATGAGATGATCTATAACCACACAAATATCTTTGGCTTATTTTAGACCATAAGGTTCAAAAGTCTTCCCTTATTTCTTAAAGTGCGTGCTAAATAAAAGTACATCAGATAAATTGGGACGGAGTGGGTACGAAAGAAAAGAACTTTATCTGTTCTAATAAGTGCATTTAGAATTGACCATTTTGCTGCTATGAATTAAATAAAAGGTGTACATAGATGTGTGCCTTTTAGCAAAAATTGCATTTAGATTAACTTTCTCTGTCCTGGTGGAAGAAAGTACTGGCTTTCAATGTGCTTCCACAGGGGTTTATGGTCCTTGTGATAGAAAAGCAAGAAGGGTGGTGTGGGAAGAGATGAGAACAGTTTATGGGATAATATCTCAATCTTGGGTGATAGGAGGTGATTTTAATGTTGTTAGATATGAAGAAGAAAAAAAGGGCAGAGCTAGAAATACAAGAGCAATGCGAGATTTTTCCAAAATAATACAAGATTTGGCTCTACAGGATGTACTACTTCAACAACAACAATGTGGCGTCTGGGGAGGGTAGAGTAGAGTGTACGCATACTTTACCTATACCTTGGTAGGCAGAGCGGCTGTTTTCGAAAGACCTTCGGCTCAAGACAAAGCATACGCACAAGCAAAACAAGAGAAACGGTCAGACCCGTACAAGAAATTTAAAGCAGTATGAAAATGATGGTAACAAAAGCGAATAAGCCATGATAGCGCGTTCTGAAAAAAGAAACAGTAACTAACGCATGTAAATAGGATAAACAAAGTACACTAAAGAACACAACAGAAATCAAACGACGGGGGCTATAAAGCAATACTGCGCCTACTAATATGATAGGCTAAACAGACATACAATAATAACACTACAACTACCAATTTGTAAGCGTAAGTAGGACTACGTTCAACTACCCTTCTACCCTAATTCATGTCCTCCACAACCCTCTATCTAAGGTTATGTCCTCGGGATATACCACTTCATGGAGGTGAATTTACTTGGTTCAGAGGTGATGACAATCAGTGTGCTTCAAGATTAGACATATTTCTAATTTCGGAAAGCTGAGATATGCAGTTCAAGTTCATCAAACAGAGAGTTCTACCAAGGGTGACATCAGACCATTGTCCTATTATTTTGGAATGTGGAGATTGGAGTAAGGGAAAGGGTTATTTCAAATTTGAAAATATGTGGTGTGAGCACAAGGATTTATATGAAATGGTAACAAATTGTTGGAATTCATATTGCATTCAGGGTAGTCCTGATGAGGTTTTAGCAAAGAAATTGAAGATGTTGAAGACTGACTTAAAGAAGTGGAATAAGGAGGTGTTTGGTGATTTGGAAGAGAGGAAAGCCAGGGCTATGGAAGAGTTGGAAAGAATGGATCATGATAGTGTACAATTTCAAAATAATGATCACAATGAATTTGATAGAGTTTGTTACAAAAGAGCTGGAGGATATTGCTATTTCAGAGGAAATTTGTTGGAGACAAATGTTTATGGATGAAGCAGGGTGACAAAAATACTATTTTTTTTCACAGGCAAGTAAATGCTCACAAATGATTTAATACCATTGATAAAATGTTGATAGATGGAGAGTTGGTGGATGATGAAAATCTTATCAGAGACCACATTTTAAGCTTCTATGGCAAGCTATTTTTAGAATCTGAAAATTGGAGACCACATTGGAAGGATGAAAGAATTGGAAAAATGACAGCTGAGGAAAAGGATTGGATTCAGAGACCATTTTCCCTGGAGGAGGTGGAAAGGGTTATTAATTTACTCAAAGGAGATAAAGCACCTGACCCTGATGGTTTCAACATGTTCTTTTTTCAGAAATGTTGAAACATAATCAGAGAGGACGTATGAAGAACAATGGATTGGTTCTATCGCAGGGGCGTCTTCATCAGAAGTCTAAACTCAACTTTTATTGCTCTCATTCCTAAAAAGAAAGGGGCAGCGGAAGTAAAAGATTTCAGGCCAATTAGCTTGCTGGGAGTGTATATAAAACAATTGCAAAACTATTGGCTGAAAGACTAAAAACGGTGATTGGGAAGTTGATCTCAGATAGTCAAAATGCTTTTGTAAAGGGTAGGCAAATAGCTGATGCTGCTATGGTAGCTAATGAATGTTTGGAGTTTCTGTTCAAAAGGAAGATTAAGGGTGTAGCTTGCAAGCTAGATCCGGAAAAGGCTTATGACCACGTTAATTGGTCATGCCTATTAAACATCATGAAACAAATGAATTTTTGTGATAGATGGATTGGTTGGATAAAGTACTGCATATCCACGGTCAATTTTTCATTTCTGATCAACGGAAGCCCACAAGGATATTTCAATTCATCTCGGGGTTTAAGACGAGGAGACCGACTGTCTCCTTATTTGTTATAGTTGGTGATGGAAAGTTTAAGTAGAACGCTAATAAAAGCTGAGTTTTAAGGTGGATAAAAGGGCTGAAATATGTTACGAATGGGGGAGATGATCTAACAGTATCACATATTCTCTATGCGGATGATACTTTGATTTTATGTGAAGCTGAAAAAGAACAATTACTGCATCTCAGAGGAGTCTTACTAGCCTTTGAAATTGTATCAGGTTTGAAAGTGAATCTGGCAAAGAGTAGGGTGTTTAGTATTAATGATGAGCACTCCATTAAGGAGTTGGCAGGAGTTATGGGCTGTAAAGTGGAGCAGCTACCAACAACCTACTTAGGATTGCCTTTGGGTGCATATAAGAATGATAATAAGATATGGCAAGGTGTCTTGGACAGGTGCAGCAGTAAATTGGTTCCATGGAAGAGACAATATTTGTCTTTTGGGGGAAGACTTACACAGGTTAACAGTGTTTTGGATGGTATTCCAACTTATCTGATGTCTCTTCTCAGAATGCCAGCAACAATTGAGAAGAAACTAAATTCAATGAGGAACAAGTTTTTATGGGAAGGAAATGCTGAAAAGAGAAAGTTCCATTTAGTCAAATGGCAGGAAGTGATTAAAGAAAAAAAAGATGAGGGCCTTGGGTTGAAAACCTGAAGCTGCACAATAAAAGTTTGCTGTTTAAGTGTCTTTGGAGATACAATGATGGCATTGAAAGCTTATGGAAACATGTTATAGATGCAAAATATGGTAAGAAAGATAGTTGGGCTCCTTGTTTAGTCCGATCTTCTTCTAAAGGCGGAGTTTGGAGTAATATTAGTAATTTATGGGGTGAGTATAGGCAGTATGTTAGATTGAAACTGGGGGATGGTACTAAAATCTTGTTTTGGTCTGATATATGGTTGGGAACTGAAAGTTTAAAAGAAAAGTTTCCAGTTTTATATAGTTGTTCCACAAACAAAAATGGGAAGGTCGCTGATTTCTACTCTAGTAGTGGTTGGGAGTTGATTCTCAGAAGAAACCTAAATGACTGGGAGATAGATGATTTTGTTCAATTAATGCAATTACTGAACAATGTCAGTTTGGGATATAGCAGAAGCGATTCATTGATCTAGGCAGTGTGTGGTGATGGGAAGTTCACAGTCAGAAGATGTTACAGCCTACTAATGAAACAACAAGGGCTAGATGGAATAAGATGGCCATGGAAAGCAATTTGGAGAACTAAGGCACCTGGTAAAGTGGCTTGTTTTGGTTGGGTTGCAGCAAAGGAAGCTTGTCTTACTCAGGAGAATCTGCAGAGAAGAGGAATTGCTTTAAGCAATAGGTGCTATACGTGTGAAGAAGAAATAGAAACAGTCAATCATCTCCTCATTCATTGCAAAGTGGCAAGAGAATGTTGGGAGTTCTTAAATAAGTATGGTATCAAATGGGTAATGCCTCCTAATATTAGGAGCCTGCTGGAGACTTGGCATTATCAAAAAATGGCAAAAAATAAACAAGCAGTATGGAGAACAATTCCCCTTTGCATTTTATGGACAATTTGGTTGGAGAGGAATAAGGTCTCTGCTTTGAAGGGAAAAGGCAACATATATCCAGGATAAGTAGTTGTCTTTTAAATTTGTATTTCTGGTGTAAAAGCAGTGTCATGGAAAATATGGAGCAATATATGAACTTTCTAGACGAGATAGGAGAGTTGTAGTTTTGTTGTGTTAGTGGTGGTAGCTGGACTTTTGAATCCTGTACCATCTTGGTACTTTTTTTAATTCCTTAATAAAATATTACCTTATCAAAAAAAATTATGTTAATATATGGTTGTAGCTTTGTACGGTACTGTAGATTGCATTCAGATAGATATCATTTTATGATTGCCTAATTAACTTTTGCAAGTTTTCATTTTGCAGAACTATCTGATTTTGTTTTTGTCTTTTGTTGTTCTTCTTCTGTTGGATTTATAAATTCTGCCATTTCTTTATGCTTATTTTGAATTTGTGCATATTTTGTTTCAATATGGTACAAAGATTGATTTATACTCTATAGGTATTAAGAAAGAAACGAACTTATCTGTTCTAGTACTCGCATTTACAATCGACCATTTTGCTTCTATGAATTAGAAAAGAAGTGTGTCTAGATGCGTGCCTAAAGCAAAAAATGAAAATTAAGCATTGATCAGGAAGACATCAAATACAGTTATTAATCAATCTATGCCTTATCCTATTTTAGGCGTTTCTCTCTGTTTCTGCTTTTTTTCTTCTTTCTATATGCGTTTGGAGTGGGTGGGGTGGGGGTATTAGCTAGATGTCCAATCCAAGAAGGAAATTGCAGAATTGAAACTTCGAGCTAATGTTGATTCTTGTGAATGCTTCTGAAAAGATCATACTTTTACTTGAACCAAGTTGTACATTACCGAAGAGAAGATTCATTTTTCTTAAGAGGAAGTTCCATTTATCCAATGAGTAGTGGAAAAATTTAAATCATGTTGTTATGGGCCGATGTCCTGAATCGCAGATCAGCTCAACTGAAGGAAGAATCCAGCGGCCCAAACGTGCATCACAAGCCCCAAGTTGGGTCAAGGATTTTCAGCTTTAAGAGATCCATTTTTATTAGGCATTATTAATTAGTGGAAGTAGTTGTAGTAGTAGTTATGGGCAGTAACTTAATGTTGTTATTAGTAGATATGTTTAGTTGGTAATTTGTGGGTAGATTATTAGATCATGGGAGTTAGTTTTCCTCATTTAGAGAATAGTGGTAGTAGTAGGTATCTATTAATTATGTATATAAATAGGTGTGTGTTATAATGAAAAGGCTCATCTTTAGTTTGGCCAAAAACATTGCGTACTTTATTTACGTAATTTTGGAGTGTTCATTCCTCACTCGAATTTGAAATACCGTCCCTACAGTTTGGTGCTTTCATCGAGAGTACCATGCTTCCCAAACAAAACAAAAATCCTACCATGGAAGAAATCAACGCACTAAAGGAGTCTGTGGCAGCCCTCACCAAGGTCGTTCACGACCTGCGAGCCCGGATCGACGACATTGACCGTAACTATCAGAACCAACACACTACCAGAAAGATACCCAAATTACCAAAGCAGTCACGAAGAACAACTTTCACTTCTACTTTTCCTTCACCGGAATTCTTCACCGCCTCGAAATCCAAACCGGTATCCTCTTTGGTACGCCGTTGTGGAAGCGTAAAGTCGAGTGCTGCTCGAAGATTAAAAGCGTTTGAGCTCGACCAATCGAAATCAGCATGAAAGGCGTTGAATTACAAAGAGATATCGCTGAAATCACTCGCCAAGTCGCGAACTGTGTGGCTTAATTTCCTGTTTGAAAATCCAAGCTCCGGTGGATGTGACGTGGAGGAGTTTACTGGAGGATTTGAGAGGCCTAATAATAGGTCTGTACTTAATGGGAAGAAGGAGAGTGGGTCAGGGTATACTGTTGGAGTTGATGTGCTGAGGCGAGGGCCGAAAAGGCAGAAGCAGTTGTTGTCAAATTTTGAAGAGGGAGAAACGACAGTGTTCTCGGATTCCATGTTTTCGGGATTAAGAGGTTCGCTGATGGAGATTTGTAGCTTTGATGATTTAAAAGAGAGGATGAGTGGTTACTTAAGCTTGGGAAGCTGTAAAGAAGTTTTTGTTACAATGACTCAAGTAACAAAGACCATTGATGAAGGACGGCTGAAAATGAGAGCTCATTATCCAATGGTAACTGATGTTGGCAGGAAGGAGAAAGCCTTGAGAATCCTTATGTGTTATAACCCTACTTGGCTTCGGATTAGATTATACATACTCTGGGGGTTGACACCTTGTTACCGAACGGAGATGTCAATTCTGAAGAAGAAATTGCTTTCATGGTGCTTGAGAGACAGTTTTTCTCACATGTTGGTCTAGCAAAGGCCTATGCTTATAACAAACTAGTGGAGGGTTTATATAGACCTGGTTACTATGAAAAGCTAGGCAACATTGTCTTGAAGAGATTTTTGCTGCTTGTTCTCATACTAGATAAAGTCAAAACTCAGAGTAGTCTGCCACTTAAATATGGTATTGATGGACTAGAGGGAGGAGATCTAGAAAGTAGGGGAGAAAAAAACAGGGGAAGCAATTATGCTGCTGTTGAGGTCAGAGATACACCGTGGATTTCTTGGGTGATCCCTTGGTTTGTGGTGGCTAACGTTGTTATGTTCAGTGTTCTTATGTATGTCAACAATTGTTCCAAGCATGAGCCGGGTTGTGTGGTTAGGTCTCTGGGAAGGTTTTCTTTCCAGCCTTTGAGGGAAAATCCTCTGTTTGGACCTCCTCCTTCCACGTTAGAGAGGCTGGGTGGCCTTGAGTGGAACAAAGTGGTCCATCCACATCAAGGATGGAGGCTTATCACGTGTATCTGGTTACATACTGGTATTATCCATCTGATCGTGAATATGTTGAGTCTTGTAATTATTGGCATACGCCTTGAACAACAATGTGGCTTTGTGCGCTTTGGAATTATATACTTATTTTCTGGCGTTGGTGGGAGCATACTTTCTTCCTTGTTTATCCAGAGGAACATCTCTGTTGGTGCTTCAGGGGCGCTCTTTGGCCTACTTGGATCTATGCTTTCAGAGCTTATCACGAACTGGTCAATTTACACCAACAAGGTTTGTGCACTCTTGACGCTATTGGTGATAGTTGCCATCAACCTAGCAGTTGGAATCTTGCTTCATGTGGATAATTTTGCTCACATTGGTGGATTCTTGACTGGATTTCTCCTTGGCTTGGTTCTGCTTCCATGTCCATTGGGAACACTCTACAGTAGCCGATCGGACATGGGACTTCTGGAAGCCAACCACCCTCAATTATTCGATTACATCGAATGGGGCTACATTGAACACCAGTTCAAGTGAAACATTGGATGGCAACTCCATGGGCCTTGAGGACAAGGCCCAATGTGAAGGGGAGGGAATTGTTATGGGCCAATGTCCTGAATCGCAGATGAAGGAAGAATCCAGCGGCCCAAACGTGCATCACAAGCCCCAAGTTGGGTCAAGTATTTTCAGCTTTAAGAGATCCCTTTTTATTAGACATTATTAATTAGTGGAAGTAGTTGTAGTAGTAGTTATGGACAGTAACTTAATGTTGTTATTAGTAGATATGTTT
This sequence comes from Przewalskia tangutica, assembly GCA_029844215.1. Classification (NCBI taxonomy): domain Eukaryota; kingdom Viridiplantae; phylum Streptophyta; class Magnoliopsida; order Solanales; family Solanaceae; genus Przewalskia; species Przewalskia tangutica. The sequence goes on from CM056719.1 coordinate 3,786,858, forward strand.
AGTTGGTAATTAGTGGGTAGATTATTAGATCATGGAGTTAGTTTTCCTCATTTAGAGAATAGTGGTAGTAGTGGGTATCTATTAATTATGTATATAAATAGGTGTGTGTTATAATGAAAAGGCTCATCTTTAGTTTGGCCAAAAACATTGCGTACTTTATTTACGTAATTTTGGAGTGTTCATTCCTCACTCGAATTTGGAATACCGTCCCAACACATGTGGTATTTAGTTATTACTTGTTGAGTTTCATTAGACACCGGTCTCAAAACTTGCTTCCTTTAGATCATTGAACTTTCATTAATGAAATACAATCACTTGTTTCTTTGTTTCTTAGTCACTTACCTCCATTTTGTCATGACATTCTGTAAGCATTCAAGACGAGAAAATGTGCCCATCACTATTAGAGTATTAGACTCCTTTTTTTGTATATATCAGAGCTGGGGAGGGTAGAGAGGGGATTGTTTTTGTGATTGGAAACTAAAATTTCTGTGATCACTGTAAATTATTCTATATTAACTGGTCTCTTTTTTGTGTTTGATTAGTAGACGAAGTTTCTCAGTTTTCTCCAAAATGAATAATGTGGGTGCCAGCTCCCCTAAAGAACTTCCTCTGGGCTTGGATGCGAGTTCTGAGGAAGAATACTCTTCTCAATCTAGTTTTCTCCAAGATTTCACTAGTATCCCCACCATTGACAAAGCATGGACTTTCACATCTGACGGTGGTGTGGTTTCTTTAATTCTTCATTCTCTTTGTTTTGGTAAATGAACAATAATAAGGGTGTGTTTGGTACGAAGGAAAATGTTTTATTGGAAAATAAGTGGTTTCTTACTTTTTTTCTGGTGTTTGGTAAGTAAGAAAAAAATTATTATTCCAAGAGCACGTATATGTAATATAGCAAATCACTATGGAGGTGGGATGGAGTGGGGGTTCAAGGGTGGGATGGTCAAGTTGTGGGGTTGGGTGGGTGGGGAGGAGACAATGGACTTGGAAAATCATATATGGACTTATTCCTACTTCCATTAGGGAAGTCATTTGTTTTCCTAGAGAAAATGTTTTCCAAAATATTTTGACTAATCAAACATGGGAAAATTGGAAAGAAAATGCTTTCCTCCATACCAAACACACCCTAAATCTGACCTGGGGGATAAAAATGGTGTAGTACTTGTTAAATTCTTGCCTTCCCACTTAACATTTTATGTTTTATTATCTAACTTCTGCTAGTTTGTAACCCTTTTCTTACCTTTCAAGGTTCCCAGGGTATGTTCTCGATGAGCCAACCAAATCTCCTAGCCAACAAGAAGAGGAGATACATATTACCTTGTCAAATTTCAAAAGAAAGTACAAGTGCTGTAAGCTTTAATTGGGCTGCTTTCCCTATTGAGATGTCCAATGTGTCTATGATGATCCCATCACCTTCAGGTTCAAAGCTTCTTGTAGTTAAAAATCCTGAAAATGATTCTCCAACCAAGTTTGAAATTTGGGGTCGATCTTTGGTCGAAAAGGAGTTTTGTGTTCCTGCTTCTGTCCATGGCTCTGTATATTCAGATGGATGGTAAGTGAATATATGAACTAATCACCGAGAAAATGACAAAAATAGTCCCTTATGTTTGCGGGCAGGTCCAAAATAGTGCTTTAAGTATGCACTGAACAGTTTTTGGTCCTTTCTTTTTTTGAGAAGGTAACACTTTTTGTTTCCGTCAAATATGTACCAAACTCTGTCTGTTGGATTTGACGGGAACTATGAAAAAAAAGGAAATTAGCGGGAACTCATATTTAGAGGTATAATTTTTGTAGTTTCTGTTATTTTTATTTAGTTCTAGAGTTTGGTGCAAATTTTTGAGGTGTAATTTCTGCAATTTTTATATCTTTTTAGTGGCTACTTCATTTTTTTGTGTTACATATTTTAGGATTTGGTGGGACTTGCTTGGTGTTTATGGTTAAATCTGCCCTTTTTTGTTTCCATCAAACTAACTAACATAAATTGTTAAATATTTGTCGGAGACCAAAAGTGTTAACTTTTAGCAAATTTAAAGGACCAAAACTGTTCAGTGCATACTTGACCATTTTTGTCATTTTCTCATAAAAATCATTTTACTTACTTCACTTTCGCATTCACTGACTCGGTGTGTGTTAATATTTGATAATTCAGGTTTGAGGGAATATCATGGAACAACGATGAAACTCTTATTGCTTATGTTGCTGAGGAGCCTGCTCCCTCGAAGCCTACATTTACTACTTTTGGTTATAAGAAAGAGACTTCTACAGATAAGGATAGTGGGAGTTGGAAAGGTCAAGGGGACTGGGAAGAGGAGTGGGGGGAAACCTACGCTGGAAAAAGACAACCTGCTCTTTTTGTCATCGATGTCAATAGGTCTGAAAGTTTATCTTATTTGCCTATATCAGTATGGTAAAAGGATCGAGCTTTAATATCTTTGGATAGCATCCCTAAATATAATTTGCATAAATAGCACTATTTATGCCTCTAATGACGAATTATGACAATATTATTGAGTTTTCAAAATATAGCAACATATTTTTCCAAAACATATCATACATACACACGTACACTAGCGCGAATACATACATACATATAGTCATGCATGCATACATACATACATACACTAGCCGTCATACATACATACAATCATACATACATACATACACTGGTCGTCATACATGCATACATACAGTAAAAATCTGCTATAAAATGAAAATCTAGCTATTTTATAATAATTCAAAAGTATAGCTAAAACGGGTAATTAGTGGGCCTAAGTCCTTATATCACGTAATTTTCCCACCCAATTTGTGCAGTGGAGAAGTTTGTCCTGTTGAAGGAATCGGGAAGTCACTGAGTGTCGGACAAGTTGTATGGGCTCCATCCAGTGAAGGCTTGCAACAATATCTGGTTTTTGTTGGGTGGCCATCAGATACTAGAAAGTTGGGTATAAAATATTGCTATAACAGGCCTTGTGCCTTGTATGCTGTTAGAGCTCCACTTTCAAAGTTAGAAGTCCATCAATCTGGGTAAGTAACTTGCTAGTTTCCAGAAATGAAAATGTTGTGGATTAACCACATCTGCTTTTGTATTAATGTAGTATATAGGGGACTTATAGCCTGTTTGAACAAGCTTCTCCAAGCCCAAAAAGTGCTTTAAAAAGTTTTTTTTTGAAGTTAAGGTGTTTTGCCATGCTTTTAGGAGAGGAAAGAGTGCTTTTGAGTAGAGGCTGTTTTTGATAAGTGAAAAAAGTAGCTTCTCCCCCAAAAAGTACTTTTGAGAAAATACACATAGAAGCACTTTTTAAAAGCTTGGCCAAACACTAATTGTTGCTCAGAAATGTTTTTTTAGATCGATTAGCCAAACACAAACTGCTTCTCACGAAAACTCTTTTTTTAAAAGCACTTTTCAAAATAAGTTGATTTTATAAATTGGCCAAACAGGCTATTAGCTAGTGGAGAATTCTTTTATATTTGATTTATGCATTTTTGGTAGTCTCAATTGACTGTTTGTCACTTTCAGAACTAATGCAGCCAACGATGTAACCCCGGTTATGCTGACACAAAGCATAAGTAGTGCTTACTTTCCTCGTTTCAGGTTTGTATTGAATTACTTGTCTGACCAACTCCGCCGCCACCCTGAATAAAAAGAGAGAAAAAAAGTGAAATGGTAGAAAAAGGGGAAAAGGAGATGTGTGGATGAAGAAGTTATTCCTCTAATTCCTTCTCATTAAGATAACATTTGAAAAACATCATTGGAACTAACTAGTCTTTTCAATAAATTGTGCAGCCCGGATGGAAAATTGCTTATATTTTTGTCTGCTAGAAGTTCAGTAGATTCATGGGCACATTCTTCAACTGGTTCACTTCATAGTATTGATTGGTCATTCAGCGGAAAGCCAACTCCAGATGCTAAAATTGTTGATGTGGTATACTCACTTTTTGTGATTCTGATTACTTGCATCAGCACTTTGTGGCTAGTTATCATTAACCATTTTAGTAGTATTATTTACTTTTAATTGATTGCGAGCTTTATCCTACAGTCAGCACACCTACTAGGGGTGTCAAATGGGGGAGTAGGGCTGAATTTGGGCGAGCGGGGCACAACCCAACCCGCCCCATTCCTACTAAGTTTTAATTTATTTGTTTGTTCTTTTATAAGTTTTTAGGTACCTAATGAAACTATTTTTTTCCTTTCTTATGGTTGTATATAACATATCAAATAAAAAGAATGTCTTTCTGAAAATATTTTAACAAGATTTCTCAGGGGTCAATTTGGGCTACATATCAGCCCAACTTTTAGATGGATTGAAATGGATTGGGCTAAAATGGGCTGAGTTAATAAATTGGCGGGTCAATGACCAGCCCAAGGCGGGTCATGTTTTCATGGGCGATTTTTGCCACCCCTATTCATGCTGCAAGTGGCAACTGCAGGTTCCTGTTGTGATGTGTCCTGAAGATGGCTGCTTCCCTGGCCTTTACTGTTTTAGTGTTCTTAGTAGACCTTGGCTTTCCGAGGGAAACACTATGATTTTATCTTCTATCTGGGGCAGCACACAAGTTATAATTTCAGTAAATGTGATAAGGTAACCAAATATTTTGTTACTCAATCTGAATGGCATCATGGTATTATTTGAACTGTTTCTGTGCCAATGAGTTAATAATAGTGAAATGCTTCTTTATCAAAAATAATAGTGGAAATATATCGCGCATTAGCCCTGGAGACTCTAGCTTCTCTTGGAATTTGCTTGCACTAGATGGTGACAACATCATAGCTGGTAAGAATCAGTGTTGATACTTTGGCATACATCGACGGCCCCTTAAACTTACCATTCCAACTTCGTCTTGTTCCAATTGAGCACTTGAAACACCCGATAAAGTGTTCCTATTAGTCATTTTCAGTTCAAAATTTGAATTTTTTTTGGTATGTGTTTTTCAAGTGCTCATTACGTAGATAAATTAACCACTTAAAATATGTCACATCCTTTAATTATCCGCATTAGCCTCAATAAGTCGTAAAAACCTCTGACTTGTACTAATTGCGGCTGATGTGTATAATTAAAGGAGATGACATATTTTATGCGGTTAAGTACCTAATAGACGCCTGAGAACACGCGCAAACGTTTTTTTCAAAATTTGAATCGGATGTGTCTAATAGGAATGTTTTATCACGTGTTCAATTGGAACAAACCGTAGTTCGAGTGTCTAAATGAAATTTAGTGATAAGTTCAAGGGGTTGTTGATGCATTAAGCCTCATACATTATATACTTTATACTGGTTCCTGTAAATTCTAATAGTTGTCCCATTAATCAAAGAGTGTGGCATTTTTTTTGGTTAAAGTTTGTAGTAGTCCCGTTGATGTTCCTGCAATCAAGTATGGCTCCCTTGCCTGTAAGGCATCCGCAGTCGAGGCCTCATGGAGTTGGTTAGATGTTTCAAGCCCCATATCTAGATGCTCTGAAAAGGTCGATCTGTCTTTCTTTGTTTGTTTTTTTCATTTATTCATTGTTTCATCTAGTCTGCTCTGTTAAGCATGTACTTGTTAGAAAGGCTTTTCTGAAATTTAATTGTCCCCAATGATGCTCACAGGTTACATCTTTGATGTCTTCCCGCCAATTTAGTATTATGAGAATTCCTGTCAGGGATATCTCTGAGAACCTTGCTAAAGGTAATAACTCGTTGTACTCTTCTCTAAAGACTTGCTTACAGGTGGACGTGGATATTTTTAGGATGGATTTATGTACAGTGATGAAGAGACCAACTTCTTGCCATAACCTTGTTTCTTTAGATAGATTGCAGCTATCCCTAATGTTTTCTCATCTATAGGGCAGGAAAGCTATTAAGAAATGAACAATTTATTTATCTATCAAGCTGTTTGATTACTTGCAGTAATTCTCTCATGAATGCTTAGGGGGTTAGGAACCCCGTTGAGCTTAAGGGCAGTTTTATAAATTCATGGAAGGACGCATGATTGTGACCTCTTATGCTATTTGCAGATCAATAGATGCTTGTATCCTTCCAGATTACTAATCTCTGCTGTTTCTACTATGACCTTCAATGAGTTTTATTCATGTTAGGTGCCAGCAAACCGTACGAGGCTATCTTTGTATCCTCCAAGCCGCAGAGCCATAATGTATGCGATCCACTGATTGTAGTCCTTCACGGAGGTCCTCATTCTACTTCATTGTCAAGCTTCTCAAAGTCCTTGGCTTTCCTTTCCTCACTTGGTTATAGCTTGTTGATTGTAAATTATAGGTAACCAACATTACTGACTTCTTTCTTCATTTTCCTCTGTTAATTCAAATGGTTACTGAAATATAACCCCGACAGTGAAATACTAGTAACGTATATTTGAGATGCTGCTAGCCGAGGGTCTACCGGAAACAACCTCTCTACCTTGCAAGGTAGAGGTAAGGTCTGCGTACAGCTTACCCTCACCATACCCCACTTGTGGGATTACACTGGGTATGTTGTTGATATTTGAGATGCTAGATTAATATTACACTCCCTCTGTCCCAATATATGTGACACTCTTTCCTTTTTAATCAATGTCAAAAAGAATGACACATTTCTATATTAGTAACATTTTAACTTTAAAATACCCATTGTACTCTTAATGAGATGATTTATAGCCACATATATATCTATGACTTATTGTAGACACAAGTGTCAAAAGTCTTCCTATATTTCTTAAACTTCCTATATTTCTTAAACTTCGCACCCTTAATAAGCACCTTTTATTTAATCTCCTCACAGAGGCTCCTTAGGTTTTGGCGAGGAAGCAGTACAGTCTCTTCCTGGAAAAATTGGATCACAGGTACTTGTTTTGCAGTCTTTTCCTTTTCTTTCCCTTAAAATATTTCTTCTTTAATTCGGCTTGAATTGTTTTGTTATATGAAATAGAATCACCCCTTTTTCATAGTAATTCTATTAAGGATTTGGAACCTAAGATTGTTCGTCCTCTTTTTCCGTAATCCACAGGATGTTAATGATGTGCTTGCTGCTATAGATCATGTCATTGAAAAGGGACTTGCAGATCCATCTAAAATAGCTGTGCTCGGGGGGTCCCACGGTGGATTTTTGACAACTCACTTGATTGGTCAGGTCTGCCAATTTCCTAAGACTCCACTGTCTTTATGGTTTCTATATGGACCCATTTTTTTGAACTTATAGTGAGAAGATCACAAAATGGTCCCTTATATTTACCTGGTGCTGGTGGGAGGTGGCAAGTATCCCCTGGAATTAGTCGAGGTGCGCGACCCAAACACCACGGTTATCCAAAAAACATATTTGGTAGTAGGTTCAAAATAGTCTTTAAGTATCAATGGACTAATTTTGGTCCTTTTTGCTAAAAGTGAGCACTTTGGTGTCCATCAAATATTTACCTAACGCTGGTTGTTAAATTTACCGGAACCGTGAAATAAAAAGTTAACCAGAAGCACCAGAAATTTTCATCAGTTCCAGAAACTGCGACATAAAATAGTACACCTTATACAAAAAATGGACCAAAAATAACATAAATTGCACCTCAAAAAATTGCTCCTAACTCTTAAAATCTACCGAAAATAACATAAACTACAAAATCTGTACTTCCAAATGTGGGTTCCTGTTAAATGTTTTTTATTTCACAGTGCCAATTAAATTTAACAATCAGAGTTAAATATCTGACGGGGACCAAAATTGCTCACTTTTGGCAAATTTAAATGACCAAAACTGCTCAAGTGATACTTAAGGGGCTATTTTGAACCTACTACCAAAGATAAGGGGACCATTTTTGTCATTTTCTCGCTTATGGTCCTTTTCAAATTTGTTCAATAAGCATTCGTGGTGCTTCACAAAGGGAACCTGGACTAGCAATAGCTTGACTGTTCGGTTACTATTTTTGCAGGCACCCGAAATATTCGCAGCAGCAGTTGCAAGGAACCCTGTCTGCAACCTCGCTTTGATGGTCGGTACATCGGATATACCTGATTGGTGCTATGCAGAGACATTTGGAGATAAGGGAAAATCAAGTTTTACAGAGGCTACTTCAGCTGAACACCTTGACGCCTTTTACAGAAAATCACCAATTTTACACATCTCAAAGGTACACGCCTCTGTTAAATCTTGGATTTGACAGTCTTCTGTATTAAGCAATTCATCTCTCTTGGTTCTCTAGAAATGTCTATGCTTAAATCGGAGAAAAACTTGAAGTTATAAGTCATGCTAGATTTCAAGGATCACGGATCCTGTTACAATCAAACCTCTCTAATATAGTCGTTTGTCCGGATGTTTTTTAGTTGCTACGACGACTTTTTTTATTGATAACCGTGGTGTCCGGGCCAGCTTACGCGCACCTCGACTAATTCCACGAGATACCTGCCACCTTCCACCAGCAACAAGTACCAGGAACTCTATCCACTAAGGCTAAGACAGATGGGAAGAAATCACCTAGTATTTTTGTCTCTGCTAGGATTTGAACTTGAGACCTCATGGTTCTCAACTCACTTAATTGACCACTAGGCCACACCCTTGGGTGCATGTGCGAATTGTTGTTATATCGAAGATATAATATAATATGACATGAAAAATCGGTGCCAAAAAAATAACTTGGCCGTTATAGTAAAAAACCATAAAGGATGACTCCTATAAAGATGTGTGACTGTATTAGGAATGCATCTCCAACATCCTTGTGTTTGCCAATGTTGCAGGTCAGAACTCCTACACTTTTCTTGTTAGGTGCTAAGGACCTCCGTGTACCGATGTCTACTGGGTTGCAAGTGAGATTTCTTATCATCTTTCTAGTTGCTTGTTTTATTGGTTGAACATAAAAAATCATTCTTAAATGAAATCAAGTTAGATTTCTTAACATCTTCGTAATTGCACCTTTTGTTGGTTGCATATCATGTTTCATTTTTAACATGATATCAAGGGTATGGTCATGTTTGGTCTATTTCTTTTACCTTTTGATTCCTTGAACAACTATAGACTGTTCCATAATATGACCATAGCTTTGTGGAATTTAGTTACTGGCTCTATTTATAAAGGCAACCTACAAGCTTTGTGTTTACTGATTAACTGTTGTAAAAAGTATCTGTTGAAGTACACAATCATCTGTGGACCAAAAATGTTATATGGGCTGATGCTCAATTGGCAATATGAATCAGCGAACCACGTAAATCTGTAAGATGAAGGCAGGTTACTTATTGTTTATAAGCCAGTTTCACCCGCACGAGATTCCTGTAGGTATAGAAGATTGGATGTCGTTCATAGAAAACCATATCCTTTTGTTAGGTTTTCAATTTTTTAGCATACTTCTTATATACGGGTGTGTATTGCCCATTGTTAATAAAATCTTATCACTTGATCGAAATGGATCCATTACAGTACTATTTGTCCGGGCACAATAAGTGATGGCCTTTTAAGTTTTGATTACTTATTTCTATAAAATGTATTGCTTAAGAAAGTGTATGTTTTTCACTCTTATCGTGTGCAGTATGCACGAGCGATGAAGGAGAAAGGAGCGGAGGTTAAAGTCATCATGTTCCCCGAGGACACTCATGCACTTGATAGGTAAAGTGGTCCTATGGGCTATGTCCTCCATGAGCTTCATTTCCACTTTTATTTTCACATTTTGAACTTACATATACACATCTCTTTTGCAGACCACAGTCTGACTTTGAAAGCTTTCTAAACATTGGAGTTTGGTTTAAGAAGTACTGCAAATAGATGAATATAGACATCCAATCCAATCCGAAAGTTGAGTGATCTTGGGTTAATATAGACTAAATTAATAAATTGACCTCACATGGAATTTTCTTCTTTCTGCATGATAGCAGCTATCTGGTATAACTTTTTGAAAAGAAAAAAGAAGTTATTTCTCTGTGATGTTAACTTAACCTGTTTGAGGATCTAAGTTAAACCTGTTGTTTATTATATGTAGTACGGAAAACACCATCAAATGATGTTGTGTAGTGGATGAGGTTGTTCCTCCCTTGATAAGAGATCTCGGGTCGAGCCCTGAGTATGGAAAAATCTTTGGTAGGGAGCGCTTCTCTCATAAATGAGCTCTATCCGGTACGAATCTGGATATAGTCGGGCTCCAATGTGGGTACCGGATATCGGGTGAGAAACCAAAACAAAAAAAAGAATTTTTTTACGAACACGTTTCGAAAAGAACTTTCAGAGTTTGCAGAGACAATATTTTGGTTTATTAACTCAGTTTTCTTTTAGCTAATACAAAGATATATAAAAAGAAATGATCCTTCCATCATATAATTACCAACTCATATACAGTGGCGGATCCAGGAGTAATAATCTGGTGGTGCAAAATATAAAGTAATAATTTTTTGCGTAGCAAAAAAAAAATTGCAAGTCAATGTACGCATTTCAGTTTTCTTACCAACAATCAGTGCCCAAATCTGGACAGCAAGTTAAATGAGAAAATAGACAGCAAGTTAAATAAAGATGGTGCTTATCAACGTGATGTAGAGACCTTGTAATTGCAAGAGCCACCACGCAACAGAAAATACAATGGTAGCATAGACAAAACTGCTTACAATTATGCAGAAATTTTAAAAAAAGAAAGAAAGAAGAACGGCAGCCCGGTGCACTAAGCTCCCGCTATGCGCGGGGTCTTAAATAATAAGAAGCTTGTAATAACAGTGCAAACTACTGCACTTATAGAAGCTCATTAACAGTGCAAAGACAAACATTCATATTCATTTCTGGTATAAAAGATCCCAAAAGCTAACATAAGATGAGTACTTAGTAAAAAAATTAAAAAAAACTGGTGGTGCAGTTGCACCACCATGTTTATAGTCTATCCGCCAATGCTCATATAGTGTGTTTAAATCGAACAGATAAAAAGTTTGTTGTAGCAGCTTTTAATTGGGGAGTTGCGAATAAAAACGACTAATATCTGTCGTCTACTTCTTTGAAGAATTTTAAAGTCATCGTGTTATAACTATTTTTAGTGGTAGAGTTCCTAAATAATCACATAAAGAAAATGACAACTATTGTTGTTGCGGGATGAACTCGATTCCTTCATCCTTAATTAGGTCATTGGATTCGAGTTATGAGAATAAAATGGAACACCCCCCTTCATGGATTTTATGCAGCTCGAATATGAATTAATCAGGTGTTCCGAACTTAACAAAAAAGGCCTGAACTCCATTGTAACTTTCGTCTTTGATCGGTGTCTTTTTCAGGACCCGAGGACGGGGGATCCTTGGGAGTGGACGTGAGGACAAGGGGCTCTCTTTAGGCTCTAACAACCTTTATTCAGGTAGGAAAGGACAATCAAACGCGTTCTAAGAGCCTATTGCGCCCAACAGAAAGAAAGTCAAAAAAACAGAATTCTAACTCATGGGCAGTGGTAATAAAAAAAAATTGGACCAATATGAATTAATCAGGTGGTTCCGAATACAAGGACATTAACAAAAAAATTGGCATAAAACACACAACGCGCCGTCTGTGGGGATCGAACCCACGACCACGTGGTTAAAAGCCACGCGCTCTACCACTGAGCTAAGATGGCTAACAGGCTGCTTATTACATAGTTATTTATTAATATATTATTTTTTACTTTCTTTTCACTTCTCACCAAATATCATGTATTTAAACGGGAAGCTTCAAATATTTGTTTTTCTTCTCATATTTTAATTCTACACGAAAGGAATACTGTGTGATAGAACATTTGGTGGGAATCACGATTGAGACTTAAAAAGAAAAAATTAGTGTAAAACTAAATATTTTTGGTTACAACATTATGCTTTGGACCCTCAGTACTTAGCATTGGGTAAGCTTGTAAAAATGTTTTGACTTATTGCTCCCCTTCCTATGCATTTTCTTTAATCACGTGATGGTGAAGTAGAGGGGTTCATTTTGTTGATGGAGTTGTTGACATAAAATATAATTAATTAAAAGTATGCTTCATATAGTATCTTGAGTTTATTAGATAAAATGATTACATACTTTAATATGTATCAGAGCGGACAGAGAAATCTTGGGATCGTATTAGGCAAAATATAATTTATTTTAAAGTGTAATCTCTCTAACCACTTAATGTTTGCTTATGAATGATATCATATGTTTTGATTATCATAGGTTCAAGCATATGTTCTGATAGCCTAAAATCCTAATCAAATTAACATACGAGTATGAAAAGGAACTAGTGAGAAACATATTGTGCAACTAGAAATAAAGAATGAGGATTTCCATTTACAATTTCACATTCAAAGACTAAAAAGAATTAACTCCCAAGCAGAACAACTATCACATGCCTATACATTCAATAGCATCTTCATTACTGTACAACTTCCCTGCCGGCATCCACCGAGACGGAACTCATCCTCTGCCATTTTCCATTGATATCCATCCAACAACTGTCGGGTTTTGATATTGGTGAATGAGAAATGATGAGATAAAAAGTGAAGGGAATGTAAAAGGTTCCTTTTGCTTTGGTTAAAACTTTTTGTCCCACATCGAAAAAAGAGAGGTGTATATATTACATTACACCTCTAGCTGCTAAAAGGGTTGAGGGGGCAAGGTCCCCTCGCGCCGTCGTCGTCGCTAGCTCGGCTTGGCTTCAGATTCGGATTGATTGATTATCTTTTTGGACAAACTTTTCATCCAATACGGATCGACCCTGACCCGTGACTTGTGAACGACCCGGTCCGTTTTCTCTTCCCGGATATTTTCGAATTTCCCTAAAAAAAAATCTGATGACTGATCTGAATGGTTGCAAACATTCAGAATCAGTACCTCCAACTGCTATAAATTCTTGATTTGTTCCAGAATTCAACAACGAATTTTTCTTTCCTTCTCTTAAAAAACTCTCATGTCTATTCCGTGTGATACACTGCCATTGAGTGGTTCACCGCTACCTGAATTTGGAGTACTACTATTCTGGTAAGATAATCGTTCTATCCTGGGAGAGGATATTCTATCAACCTCGAGTACTGTGAGGGGAATAAATTCCTTAAGGACACACTTTGAACTAAGTGGACTCGATTATATTCTGAGGAAAATATTTTTATTCTTTCAACACTGATTCTGTTCATTTTTCAGTTTCTGTGATTTACTGGTTTTAAGTATTTTATTTTATACTGTGTAATCTGTGGTTTACAGATTGTGTTGAAACTTTATTTAGCCTTATACAGATTATTTTGCCAACAATCTTAAGATTTTTTTTTATTAATCTGTATTCTGTTTTGGAGACTAAAACCTGTGTGATTTTCTACTCCGTATGAAATTTCGTATTCTGACATGAAGACATAAAAACTTCGTTGGAATATTAAAGCTCATACTTGTACAACGATTTGAAGAACATAAAAACTTCATCGTTGTTGTAAAAGTATTCTGACTTGAAGACATAAAAACTTCGTTGGAATACCAAAGTTCATAATTATACTGCGATTTGAAGAAATAAAATCTTCATCGTTTATGTTTGTGATTTAATTGCTATTCTGGTTTTATTAACTAAACATTTTGTCGATTTGACAGTGACAAACAAGTAATGACAATTGAGACTGGAACTACCTCTGCGAATATTGCACCAGCGATTACTCGTACAACCAGATATTCTTGTACACCTACCGAGAAACTCGCTAAGTTCACCTGGTAACTTTAAAGGATGGCAGCAAAGAATGTTCTTTTGGCTTACCACCCTTGGTATGCAAAAGTTCACCAATGAGGACCCTCCCGTGCCTGACGCCGACATGTCTGACAACCAAAAGTTCATGGTTACTGAGGCTTGGAAACAGACTGATTTTTTGTGCAAAGGCTACATTTTGAGTGCCTTAGAAGATGACATGTACAACGTCTACAGTGCAGTAGAGACCTCCAAAGAACTATGGAGTGCACTTGAAATAAAGTACAAAACTGAAGATGCTTGCTTGAAGAAGTTTGTGGTTGCCAAATTCCTAGACTACAAAATGGTGGATGGAAAAACTGTTGGAACCCAAGTTCAAGAACTTCAACTTATCTTCCATGACCTTATTGCTGAAGGTATGGTAGTGAATGAAGCGTTCCAAGTGGCTGCAATGATTGAGAAGTTGCCGCCCTCATGGAAAGATTTCAAGAATTATCTTAAGCACAAGAGAAAGGAAATGAAGTTGGAGGATCTTGTGATTCATCACAAAATCGAGGAAGATAACAAAATCACTGAGAAGAGGTACCGTAAGAGTTCACTGATTGAAGGGGCAAACGTCGTTGAAGATGATACTCCGAAAAAGAACAAGAAAGGAAGAAGCCTTCTGAAAAGGAGAAGAGTCCTAACAAGAAAAAGTTCAAAGACAATTGCTATAATTGTGGGAAAGCTGACCACAAAGCCCCAAATTGTCGTCTCCCGAAAAAGGACAAGGAAAAAGGTCAAGCCAATATGGTGGAGAAGACTGATGATATGGATGATCTGTGTGCAATGCTATCAGAGTGCAATTTGGTTGGAAACCCAAATGAGTGGTGAATTGATTCTGGTGCCACTCGACATGTTTGCGCTGTAAAAGAAGCATTTACAATCTATGCTCCCGCGGGACCCGAAGAGGAACTGTTTATGAAAAATACTGCAACAGCCAAAATTGAAGGATATGGGAAGATACTTCTGAAGATGACTTCCGGTAAGGTGCTGACTCTCAACAATGTTCTGCACGTTCCAACAATAAGGAAGAATTTAGTTTCAGCCGGACTACTCGTCAAAAACGGGTTTAAGTGCGTGCTGGTTAGTGAGAAAATTGTAATAAGTAAGAATGATATGTTCATAGGAAAGGGCTACATCACCGAGGGTCTTTTCAAACTCAATGTAATGGTTGTTGACAGTATTAATAAGAATTCAGCTTCGTCTTACTTATTGGAGTCAAATGATTTATGGCATGTTCGTTTAGGATATGTCAACTACAAAACCTTGCGAAAATTGATTAATTTAGAAGATTGCCTAAATTCGAGTGTAATAAATCAAAATGTGAAATCTGTGTTAAATCTAAGTTTGTTAAATATCCATATAAATCTATTGATAGGAGTTCAAATCCTTTAGACTTAATCCACACAGATATATGTGATATGAAGTCAATATCATCTCACGGTGGGAAAAAGTATTTTATAACCTTTATTGACGATTGCACTCGATATTGTTATGTGTATTTGCTTAATAGTAAGGATGAAGCTATTGATGCATTTAAGCAATACAAGAACGAAGTGGAAAATCAATTGAATAAAAAGATAAAAATGATCAGAAATGATAGGGGTGGAGAATACGAATCTCCTTTTGCAGAGATATGCTTAGAATATGAAATTATTCATCAAACTACTGTCCCTTACACACCACAATCAAATGAAATTGCGGAAAGGAAAAATCGAACATTAAAGGAAATGATGAATGTCTTACTAATAAGTTCCGGTTTACCGCAGAGCTTGTGGGGGGAAGATATCCTTACAGCTAATCGTATACTCAACAGGGTGCCCCACAGTAAAACATAATCTATTCCATATGAACTATGGAAAGGAAGAAAACCTAACTTGAAATATTTCAAAGTGTGGGGGTGTTTAGCAAAGGTCCAAGTTCCTTTGCCCAAAAGGGTAAAAGTCGGACCAAAAACTGTGAATTGTGTTTTATTGGCTATGCTACAAATAACAAAGCTTGTCGGTTTTTGGTTCACAAATCGGACAATCCTGAAATTCATGTTAATACGGTAATTGAATCAGATAATGTTGAATTCTTTGAAAACATTTATCCGTATAAAACTGAATGTGAGTCGTCAAGTGAAAGATCTAAACGACCGCGGGAAGAACCAAAGAAAAATACACCAAGTAAAGAGGATCCAAGACGTAACAAACGTCAAAGGACATCTACTTCCTTTGGACCAGATTTTGTGACATTCTTGCTTGAAAATGAGCCTCAAACATCCAAAGCAGCGATGTCATCTTCTGAATCAGCATTTTGGAAAGAGGCAGTCAATAGTGATATTGAATCAATTTTGAACAACCATACATGGAAATTGGTTGATCTTCCTCCTGAAAATAAACCTTTAGGATCAAAATGGATTTTTAAAAGGAAAATGAAAGCTGATGACACTATTGACAAATATAAGGCAAGACTTGTGGTCAAAGGTTATAGACAAAAAGAAGGTCTTGATTACTTTGACACATACTCGTCGGTAACAAGAATAACATCTATTCGGGTGTTAGTGGCACTGGAGGTCGTATATGGTCTTGAAATCCATCAAATGGATGTCAAGACAACTTTCTTAAATGGAGAATTGGAGGAAGAAAGACTTAAACAAGCACCCAAACAATGGCATGCGAAATTTGACCAAACAATGTGGACAAATGGATTTAAGATTAATGAGTGTGACAAATGTGTTTACATTAAAAATACTCCAAATCATGAAGTCATTGTTTGTTTATATGTTGATGGCATGTTGATAATGAGTAGAGATATTGCCGATGTAAATGCTACGAAGCGTATGCTCGCTAGCAAATTTAACATGAAAGACTTAGAGATTGCTGATTTGATCTTAGGAATTTGGATTCATAAAACTCCACAAGGTCTAGCATTATCAGAGTCACATTATATTGAAAACGTACTTGACAAGTTCAAGTATTTAAATTACAATATTGCAAAGACTCCAATTGATGTAAGTTTTGCACTTCAAAAGAATGAAGGTGAAAGTGACTCACAATTGGACTATGCACGAGTTTTGGAAAGTTTGATGTATATTATGAATTGTACACGACCAGATATAGCATGTGCTATAATCAAGCTGAGTCGGTTCACGAGTAATCCCAATTAAACTCATTGGATGACAATGAAACGAGTATTGGGGTATTTAAAACACACTCAAAACTATGCTCTGCATTATAATAAATATCCCGCAATACTTGAGGGATATAGCGATGCAAACTGGATCACCGGATCATCTGAAGTTAAATCCACGAGTGGATATGTTTTTACCATTGGTGGAGGAGCAGTGTCTTGGAAATCATCAAAACAGACATGCATCACCCGCTCTACAATGGAATCTGAATTTATAGCTTTAGACAAGGCCGGTGAAGAAGCTGAATGGCTCCGGAATTTCTTAGAAGATATTCCATTATGGCCCAAACCTTTGGCTCCTATATGTATACATTGTGACAGTCAAGCAACAATAGGTAGGGCAGGGGGCATAATGTATAACGGAAAATCTCGTCACATACGACGGAGACACAATACCGTTAGACAACTCCTCTCTAGTAGCGTTATCACGATTGAATATGTAAAGTCAAGAGATAACGTGGTAGATCCGCTTACAAAAGGCTTATCTAGAGAGGGAGTTAGTAGATCATCAATCAGAATGAGGTTATGGCCGAGGACAAGTCATCATGACGGTAACTCTACCTAGCAGACTGGAGATCCCAAGAGCTAGGTTCAAGGAGATCAAACAAAGTTGTGACTGACGGTTCAACATTGTCAAATAACTCAACCCATTCTCGGATGAAGACAATGTTCAGAAATAAGGATAAAACTTGATGGCTTGTTAATGAGTAAATAAAACATTAAGATTTTTAATGATTATCTAAATCTGGCAGTGTATGACCATATAATATGGCTATAGGACCACATGTTTAGAAATCACCTATGTGAGTGTTAAGTGTAAGCCGCTTTAAAGGGGAATTACAGTGAAGGCCCATTCTCTATGCACTCATGAAACCAGGCGGAGTTCATGACTGAAACGAACACAACCGTGAGATCCATAAACGGTTGAGAGTTGATTGTGTGACTTATGTTTTCTAGATATACAACAAGTTCGACGGTTCAAAGATATCAAATCTACCGATTGATCGAGTATATCCGATATAAGTTCACTACGGAAAGTTCAAAGGGAAACCTACTTATCCGATCACGATCGATCCTCGCCAGATATCACACTTGTCCGCGCATTCTTTTATATTATGACCATTCCCCATTCATGTGGGGGAATGTTGATTTTTGATATTGGTGAATGGAAAATGATGGGATAAAAAGTGAAGGGAATGTAAAAGGTCCATTTTGCTTTGGTTAACAACTTTTTGTCCCACATCGGAAAAAGAGAGAAAAAGAGAGGTGTATATATTGCATTACACCTTCTCTAGTTGCTAAAAGGGTTGAGGGGGCAAGGACCCCTCGCACCGTCGTCGTCGCTCGGCTCGGCTTCAGATTCGGATTTGGAAATGATTGATTGATTATCTTTTTGGACAAACTTTTCTTTAATTATTTAATTAATTAATTATTTAATTAATTAATTAATTAAATAAATAATCAAAAACATCCAATACGGATCGACCCTGACCCCGCGACTTGTGACCGACCCGGTCCGTTTTCTCTTCCCGGATATTTTCGAATTTCCCTCCAGAAAAACCTGGTGACTGATCTGAATGGTTGCAAACATTCAGAATCAGTACCTCCAACTGCTATAAATTCTTGATTTGTTCCAGAATTCAACAACGAATTTTTCTTTCCTTCTCTTCAAAAACTCTCTTGTCTATTCCGTATGATAAACTGTCATTGAGTGGTTCGCCGCTACCTGAATTTGGAGTACTACTATTCTGGTAAGATAATCGTTCTATCCTGGGAGGAGATATTCCACCAACCTCGAGTACTGTGAGGGGAATAATTTCCTTAAGGACACACTTGAACTAAGTGAGCTCGATTATATTATGAGGAAAATATTTTTATTCTTCCAACACTGATTCTGTTCATTTTCCAATTTCTGTGACTTACTGGTTTTAAATATTTTATTTTATACTGTGTAATCTGTAGTTTACAGATTGTATTAAAATTTTATTTAACCTTATACAGATTATTTTGCCAACACCATCAATATCAAGTTCTGGAAATGAAGAAACGCTTCCTATTATAGTGAATATCAATGTCAAGCTCTAAAAATAAAGAAACTTGTAAGAAGCCTTCTAGCTATAGATGTCAAGTCCAAAGAATGAGAGACTCGTAGAAAGCATTTCCTGCTATAGTTGATAGGTCTCAAGCTCTAAGAATGAAGAAACTCATAAGAAAAGCTTCCTGTTATAGTGAATCGGTGTCAAGCTCTAAGAATAAAGAAACTCATAAGAACTTCCCGCTATAGTAAACCCCTATATGACATGAATCCAGATTATCATGTACTATCATCCACATTTCCTCCTTAAGATTCATCATTGTACCATGAAACAACTATATCCTTTATCCCAAATTTCAATTCCTCCCATTGATAATCCTCAAATTCCAATCCTCCATTAACAACCTTAATCTCCACCAACAACAATTACATTGCCACCTCCAAAATCTCCACCATTAATACTATCTTCTGACACACATGCTACAAGAAGGTTAAATGATGCACTTGATTGAGTTATTTACCTAGAGGACTAAGGTCAATTCCAACTTAATCCATTTTCTCCTTATCTTTTTTTAGTGGTACACCGATGATCTAGAAATCATATATTCGCCTCTGGATATAGGGATTAATAATGTTATTATTAGTAATGTAGTGGTTATATTTTATCGACCATTTGGTTCTTGTACAGTTGTACTGAGAGGGTGTTTCTAAAGGGTAGGTTTTTATCTTTTTGTGTTTAATCCATTTATTGTTATTCCACATTATATTGAATACAAAATGATACACCAATTGGTATATCAAATTATTCAAGGATTAACTATTTAAAATATATCCAAGCCTGCACTACTGGTCTTCGCGCAGAGTATCCTCATCGCGTGTGAGAATTTGGTCATAAGTTCGAAACCCTGGCAGAACGCCCCGCGCCTTTCGCTGAGCATGTCACACTTTGGCTGCCGCGCTTAACTGACCATGCACAGGCGCTATCATACGATCGGTTAACTCAGACACTGAAAGAAAGAATGGCGCGGCTCTTCACAACAAAAAAAAACTATTTAAAATATAAATCAAAAGGTCAAATTATACCAGGATTATTTTTTATTAGTTTTTCAGTGAGATCTTGAAAATATTTGAGATAATATACTATATATAAGTTGTTCAAGAAATATAAATGAGCATTGAAATATCAAATTTCGAGTATCTAATTATGACATGTTACACGCCATGTGAAAGTATTAGCACGTATATATATGTATAATATTAAATCTTTCTATAATTTCACGTAAGCATTTCTTCACTCACTTTTATCTTTCTCTCCCAACTAGTTATGACTTCATCCCTATCAAATGTGGTGCTAAATGGATAAGAGTCAAAGAGTAAAATAATAAAGAAATAAAGACGTGGATTTTCGTGTGGATTTAAATTCGTGGCTACCACTCCAAACAAAAGAAGTATTTTCTATATATTTGGCAACGGGTGGTCACCTAAGTACACCAAAACTAATAATCTCATATCCACCTAATTCACAAGTCCTAACTACAACCATCGCAAGCATATACCTTTGTACCATGGGCCTATGATTTTGTTTTTGTTTTTGTGATCTTAATATTTTTAGCCAATAACAAACAACAAACAATAATAACATACACAGTGTAGTTTCATAAGTGGGACTTGAAAAGGGTGGGATCCACGCAGACCTTATCCCTACCTTTGTGGGGTAGAAAGGTTATTGTTAAAGTATATATGGGCTTAGCCGTGTGAGCCATCAGTCGTGGGGTCCTTCCCCTTTTCCATTGTATATTTGGTCAATATTATTGCACTTGTCAGACTAAATTAGTAGTGTAATGTTACCATAATTGTAAAGTTAGTATTCTTATGTAATAGAGATTCCTATGTAGAATAAGAGGATCTTCCTCAGAATCAGATATATATGTCTTTCATTAATAAGAATAATCAAGGAATTATTTCTTTCATTGTATCAAGAGTCTAGGTTCTTTTCCTTGCTTCTGCTTCTCAATTTCTTCTAAAAAATACCGTGCAAATCCCTCCCAAATTCTCATTTTTTTTCCAGCAAAAATCCGAGACCTCCTTCTTCTTTTCTACAAATTTCCTTCTCCGAATCTTGTTTGTTCTATCCCTATGGCTGATAAGAACAATTTTCATCATGCTCTCTCGGTTTCTAACATCAAGAGCGTCATCCCTATTGTTCTTGATCTTGAAAACGTCCAATATGAGACGTGGGCGGAGTAATTCAAGATTCATGTTAAAGCACATAAAGTTCTTCACCACATCATCCTTCCTGCTCCTTCAAAAGAGGGTGATAAGGCGACTACATCTAATGTGCTCACTAAAGAATCAGACCCAGAATTATGGGACATGCTTGATTTCAAGGTTCTTCAGTGGATTTATGCCACTATTTCCTTGGACCTTTTGCAGACGATTATGGAATCCAACTCCACAGCTATGTCGGTGTGGGATCGATTGCGAGATATATTCCAAGATAACAGTCATTCTCGGATTGTTATCCTTGAGCATGAATTTTCACATGTGGCTATCAAAACGTTTCTTCTTATTGCAAATGTCACAAGGACTTGGCAGACCAACTCAGCAACGTGGGTTCTCCTATTTCTAATAGTCGTCTAGTTCTTCAGATGGTTGCAGGCCTGTCAGAGGCCTATAGCAGTGTTGCTTCAGTTATTCGTCAGAGTAACCCCCTGCCAGGATTTTTTCAAGCATGTTCTATGCTCACTTTGGAAGAATCCGATTTGGCTAAGAGAGTAACGCTTGGGGCCAGTCCTGTCGGCATAATGACTGCTTCCAACTTTTCTCCTTTCAATCCAGCCAACGTGACCCAAAATCACAACGAGGGTGAGAAGAAAGGCCAAAATCGGAAGAATAATGGCAAGAACCGCGGCGGCAACAACGGGGGCAACCGTCAGCAGCAGCAACAACAGCAATCCTGGAACCCACAGGGCCCCCCCCGGTCAGTGGCAGTGGGTCCCAGCACCTAACAGCGCCGCGGCGCCTCAGTATCCGCCCGTATACCCGCCGCGGCCCAGCTTCTCGCCCGCATCCGTGGTTCGCATGGCAGACGGCGAGCCTAGTATACGGGCCTCACCATCGTGCCCACTCACGCAGCCGACACACTGCATCGACATCACAACGATGCACACACTCCCTTCAACTGCACCACTAATCGTACATGGACACCGCGCCACTACACGACATCCGATCAAGGTACTCTCTCGTCTTATTCCAATTTGAGCACTAATCGTGGTATAACTATTGGTAATGGCAATTCTATTCCAATTAAGGGTTATGGTCATAAAACCTTGTCCCCTCCTCATCCACCACTTATCCTAAAAAATACCCTTCATGCCCCAAAATTAATTAAATATTTGGTATATGTCCGTAAATTCACAACTGATAACTGAGTTCTATTAATTTTGATCCATTTGGATTTTCTGTGAAAGATTTCACGACGGAGAGTCATCTCATGAGGTGTAACAGTGGGGGGGAGGGGGGGCCTCTATCCAATCACACCAAGTCCCAACGTCTCGCGTCAAGCTATGTCATCCACCTTTGCAGCTCTTGCTCCTTCCTTGTGGCATGCTCGTCTAGGTCATCCGGGGTCGTGTATTTTATCTTCTTTAGATAGACAAAAGTTTATTTCTTGTAAGGGTACGCGTAGTACTCCACTTTTTCAATCTTGTGCATTGGGAAAGATTATTAAATTACCATTTATAGCTTCAAATTCTAATACTTCAATGCCATTTGAAATTATTCATAGTGATTTATGGACATCTCCAGTTCTCAGTTCTATGGGTCATCGTTATTATGTTCTATTCTTAAATGACTATTCTAAATATTTATGGACGTTTCCAATTGCGAAAAAATCTCAAGTTTTTTCCATTTTCATAAAATTTAGAGTTTTCATAAGAACACAATTCGAACGGAAAATCAAAAACATCCAATGTGATAATGGCAGAGAGTATGATAATGAGGAATTTAGCGAGTTTTGTGCTCAAAATGGGATAAATTTTCATTTTTCTTGTCCTCATACGTCTTCACAAAATGGGAAAGCTGAGCGAAAAATTTGTACCATTAATAATATTGTCCGCACTTTATTGGTTCATTCTTCCGTTCCTCCATTATTTTGGCATCATGCACTACAAATGGCTACCGATCTCCTCAATATTCTTCCCTCTAAAGGTTTGACATATTCATCCCCTATAAAAGTGTTATACAATAAGACTCCGTCATACACTCATCTTAGGGTCTTCAGATGCTTATGTTATCCACTGTTTCCATCCACTACAATCAACAAACTTCAGGCATGTTCTACTCCTTGTGTATATTTGGGTTTTCCGTCAAATCACCGTGGTTATAAATATTTTGATTTGTCCTCTAAACGAATCATCATTAGTCGTCATGTTCTCTTTGATGAATCTCAATTTCCCTTCTCTAAAATAGAAAAACCAGTGTCTAGCTCATATGATTTTTTGGATGATGTTATCTCTCCCTATGTTCTCCGACATTTTTCAGGTTTGCCAGAAAATACGCAGATTCCCCAAAACCCGTCCTCAGCGTCGCGGCGCCCTCGACGATAATTCCTGGAGTTTCCGAAAATTCCCAAAATTCACTCAATCCAGCCCAGAGTCATGGTCCAGTCACTCGTAGTCAACGGTGTATTTTTAAACCAAAAAGACATTTTAATTTGAATTAAAATGTTCTTAAATTCCCATTACCCCGTAATCATGTGTCTGCTTTAAATGACTCTAATTGGAAAATTGCAATGATCGAGGAATATAATGCTCTCATTGATAATAAGACGTGGGAGTTGGTACCCCGTCCATCTGGTATTAATATTATTCGGTCTATGTGGATTTTTATTCATAAGAAAAATTATGATGGTTCATTTGCAAGGCATAAGGCTATACTTGTAGGTGATGGTAAGACTCAGCAGGTTGGTGTGGATTTTGGTGAGACATTTAGCCCAGTGGTCAAGCCGACTACTATTCGCACTCTGCTCAGCTTGGCTCTTTCAAAATCATGGCTCATTCATCAGCTAGATGTGAAGAATGTTTTCCTACATGGTGATTTTCAGGAGACAGTGTATATGCTTCAGCCTTTGGAGTTTAGGGATACTAAATATCCTCATCGTGTCTGTCTATTGAAGAAGTCCTTGTATGGACTTAAGCAGTCTCCACGAGCTTGGTATAAGAGGTTTGCTGATTTTATTTTGACTATGGGTTTTTCTCACAGCAGGTCTGATAATTCATTATTCATATATCGTCGGGGTTCGTCCATGGCTTATATACTACTATATGTTGATGATATTATCTCGATCGCTTCTTCGATGCCTTCAAGAAGTCCATTATGACGATGCTCAGTGTTGAGTTTGCCATGAAGGACTTGGGCCCATTGAGTTACTTTTTGGGTATTGTTGTAACTCGTCATGCAGGTGGATTGTTCTTGTCACAGAGAAAGTATGCAATGGATAATAATACACATTAAAAAATACCAAGATAAAAAGTAAATGAGACAATGGATAATAATACACATTAAAAAAAACTCCATGATTACTAACTAATAAGGAAATCACCCGTCTAGCGAAGCCTAAGACGAGAGGCTCAAGTGAAGTGAAGGATGAAACTGTTGCACGTGGGGAGGCTATATGACCGATCGAGGTCATACTAGCCACTTGGAAGATGGGAAAGCGGCCACCTTCACACGCATACGTAATAAATTGTAATCGTTATGTATTCAACATATAACGAATGTAAAATAAGTGTATAATTATGTATACTGATTATACACAGATTATATATAAAACTTATAAAAAATACTCTTATGTTCCAAAAAATTGGCACTTTTCACTTTTTGAGAGTGAAACGAGTTGTTCTTTGACCGTATTTTTTTTAAATTGTCTTTTAAATAATTTAAATTATTAATTATGTTGACTTATAGTATTTTTTACGCAGTTTCTAAATATGTAAAATTTATTTCAAAAAATTTAAAAATTCTATGTTAAAACACACGATCAAAATTAGAAAGTTTAACTCTCGAAAAACGAAAAGTATCAATCTTTTTGGGATGTATGGAGTAATAATTAAAGGTTAGAGCTATTTTTGTTGCCGATGATGTTGGGCCATTGTGTAGTGTAAATATCCATTTTCGATTGATATGATATCGAGGGACTCAATTGCTCAAACTTTTCTAAGGACTTGTACTAGAAGTCAAACCAAGGACTTTCAAGCTTTAGAAGCCATTTTCATGGAGAATGAAGATATGGAAGCACTTGAAGAGAACCAATGGAGGGCCTTCAAGCTATGCGAGATAGCATGGAGGAATATTACAAGAGTCCAAGAGCCCAAGGCCCAAAGCTTGCCAAGAAGCCCAAATGTTTGATGTGTGGCTACCATTGCAAGCTTGAATAGTTAAATGCCAAATGTGGCAATTAGTTAAATAATTGGTTATGCATATAAAGGCAAAACTATATAAGCTAATTGCCTTTGTCTATTTTTATTCTTAGCTTGAGTTTTAAAATTGATGAAATAGCTCTTTTGAGTGTAGTTCTCCTTGTATGGAGTTAGGTTAACTAGGATTAGCTAGTGTTAGGATTATGATGGATTCCCTTAACTCTTACCTTGAATCTCTTTTGGATAATCTTGGATTAGATTTCCATATATGAGTTTGAGTCTCTTTCTCCCTTGGATTAATTCATCTTTGATTACTTACAATTTGAGTTGAATTGATCCCTTCTTTCCACTATTCTCATCTCTTATTTCTTCATTCTCATCTATTGATTTTTTACTATCTTAATTTTCGCATTTTGTTATCTGAATCCACTTATCTCCAAGTTGGATCGTATCATCAATTTAATAGTCCAGTATTAAAATCTACTATAATTGACTAATTTGAATTCATATCAGATCGAATTAATAAGCCTACAAAGGGAGGTAAACTACTCTTTTATCAAAATATTAATTATTCGTAGACTTAATTCAAAATATTTGATTAACATCGAAAAAATTCCAACTATCTTACGTACCACACTCATTGATGTGTGAGATATAGAATGACATATATGAGCCAAAATTGAATTGCCAGTTGGGTGGTGATTGTTGGGGAGCTACTGATCATATAAGCATTAATTTAAAACAAGAAACCATGCACAATTTATTTGTTTGTTCATCCAACTTTTGCCCATACTTTAAAACCAAAATAGATTTTTTTTAATATACGATATGTGCCTGACAAAGACAAGAATTGAATTTAAAATGCTGGTCAAATTAAGACTGCTGACAAAAAAAAAGTTCGTCATTTCCTTATGTCATTTGAGCTTGGTTCTTCTAATTCATTTATTATGGGTGTTTTTTTTTTATATCCAAGTTTCTGGCTTGCGTCAGACTAGTCCTGAAAGTAGTAGTATCGGTCCCTCAACACTATTACCAGTAAATCGCGGGATGTGCTCCAATAACCAGGGTTTGAAAACGGACAACTGATAACACCTACAAGGATCAACCCCAGAAGAGAGCAGAATGCTGCCACTGGGAATCGATCACACGCTGCAAGTGTTCAGAGCGCCTTAAATCCCCCTCCTTTGCCATTGGACTGTGCCCGGAGGACAATTATAGGTGTTTTTTTTAAATATGTAGACATGTGTTTCTGAACGTATGAACTTTCTTGGTATTTATTGTTACCGTGTTAATTGTGTTGCAAGTTGGATGGAGTGATATGTACTTATACAAAAATACATGATTTGAACGCGGCCTTTTAATTTCATTTAGAAAAAGCTTATACCGTGTACAGTGGCGGATATACAGCTAGAGAAGTGGTTATTCGGGAAAAAAAATCACAGCGTTGTATAAAGGAATGAGGATGTTGTGCTTGTTCAAAAGTGGAAAATAACTTTGCAAAAAAAAACCACGCTTATTTGTGTGAACAAGCGTGCACTAACATAGGTCCGCGCCTGACCGTGTATATAAATAAATAAACATATAGAGAAAGAGAATACGTGTGATGCAATCTCAAGCTTAGGAAATGATCTCTCATGATCAGTTACATTAACTTTATTAGAAAAGAAATCATTAATATAGAGCTTCTATGTTTTATTTATCGAATTTCAATATAATATTTTATCGATCTTTTATTAAAAATGCCATATAACTTAAAAATCATATGTAATAGGCGATACAATCGATCTGAAATGATCTCAACCAGTTACAATTTAAATAAAGTTTTCTTGTATTTATTTTACCGATTTTTTTGTGTTATCTTTTATCGATTTATTATGAAAACAGTCATATAACTAAAATAATAGTACTTGTAATGGGCCGTAATAGTACTAAAATAAAAGCAAAGACGCTATAAAAATCTCATGTGATTTATTTACCGATCCTTCATGTTATTTTTTAACCGAATCCTATCGAAATAATCATAAAACTAAAATAATATTATGCATGAATAGCCGAAAGGAAAGAACTGACGGTAAATAATAATGAAGAAGTGTGTCGCATCTACACAAATGAAATAGATGAGCGAAAGATGTCATGCCATGGAGTGAGAGATAACCCTCGTCTCACGTAAAACAACTAAATGCATGAATAGACCTGTTAGTGTTAGGTTCTGTGTCCTAACATTTTCCGTAACATGTCTCTTTTTGGTGTTAAGTAAAAACAGGAAAATGTCATCCCAAATGTCGTGACATCTGGGAGGACATTTCTGGCAAAAGTTTTGCCTATCTTCACGAGCGCATTCTCGTCGAGAAGATTTTATCACGTGAATGTTTGGCTTGGTTAGGAGCTAAGGGAAACACGATAGTACTTGACAAGACCAAGTCCAAGGAGAGTGCATAACGGAAGGAGCATTCTCAGGAAGACAAAGTCAACCGTGAGAGTTTTAAGGCTAAAGAATAGCTCCAACCAACCCTATTCTCGCTCAACCTCCACCGAGAATCAAGGAGCCTCTGGTGGACTCTCCACTATAAATAGAGTGTTCACTCCAAGGTTTTCATATCCGCTTTTGCAGAACAAAATTCAGATCCGAGACGCCTCAAATATTGCCTCAAACACACCGATCGAGCATTGCTTTTGTGATTACACTTGTTCAAAATTACGAATTGCTTTCTTAGATCTATAAGTGTTCTTTCAACTCAAAGCAATTGTAATAGGTGTTTTTCACTTCTATTTTAGATAGATTTTTCAGCTTAGAAGTTAGGATTTAACTTCTTTTTAATCCCTTTTTGTTTTACGGATTACTATTCATTCTCAAGGGATTTGTAAGATTGTATAAGTTTTATACAATAAATTTTTGGTCATGAGACCACTATAAGTTATATTAAACTCAGTTTTTAGTGTCCTTGATTTATTTCCGCTGCATCTTAAACTCAGTTTTTAGTTCTGCGTTTTTGTTAATGTTCCAGTTCATGTCACAGAACATTTTTGGGAACATTACTTACCGCCTTTAAGTTTACCGTTCTTCGTCATTGAAATTATTTATTCCATAGTTTAAGTACGATAATCCCTTTCAATGGTATCGAGCCGACACTTGACATAATAAGTGCTACGGCCCTTTCACTTAACTATGGATCCGTAATCCAAATATTGGTAGACTTCCTATTTTAGATGGATCAAACTATCCTTATCGAAGATTCGCCACGTTCTCACATCAAATCCATTGATGTTAGAGCATGGAGATCTATTACAAATGGATACATTGTTCCTATGCTTCCACCTGACGGAAGGCGACATTTTGGTCAAGCTCGAGGCCGAATGGACTTTCAAGAAACTAATAGTGCGAGCTTCAACGAAAAAGCACTAAATGCTATTTTCGGATGGGTTGATCTTTATATGTTCAAACTCATCCAAAATTGCTCTACCGCGAGATGCTTGGGATACTTTACAAACTCATTGTGAAGCGTAGCTCGTGTTCAACGAACGAAGCTTCGCACGCCACGAGTAAGTATGAACGCTTAAGGATGGAGGAATCTGAGGATATTAAAACCTATTTTGAAAAGTTGATTGATATCTCTAATGAATGTCAAGTTCTTGGTTCTCCATTGACCAACAATCAACTTGTTGAAAAAGCCCTTCGATCTCTTCCGAAAAGTTCAACATTAAGATTTGTGCGAAGAAGCACATAACCTTGCCACAATGGACCTACATACTTTAATGAGCATTCTCAAAACATACGATGAACATGGAAAATCAAAGGTCTTTATACAAAGGCAAGGATGTTGCCCTTCAAGCAAAATCCTTAGAGACTAAGTCAATGAAGAGGATGGAACACTCAAGAAATCGATGGTGTCAACGCTGCTCTTCTTACTCGTAGGTTCAATACGATGTTAAGAAGATTCAACGAAGATAAGAATAAAACTAAGTCTAAAGAGAACCAAAACCAAGGATTCAATCCACGAATTACCAAGAATTTTCCCACCGCACAAAAAGGAAATCAACTTAGAGAATAAATTCGACCAACCAGTTCGATCCTGCTACCGACAAAGATTCAATGTCATGCTCGCCAGATGGGGCCATTATGCCAACGAGTGTGCAAACACTCTAAGAAAGGTTGGCAAAAGTCTATGGATTTCCTAAGTGATGATGAAGGTGCGGGAAGAGAATACGTAAATAGAGTCACAAGCAACGCCGCCATCGCTTTTGAACATTCTCTGCCGATGATGAAGGTTTAGCGATCATGATACACTAAATGTCATGACATTTCCGAACATCACCGTAATATCCGCAGATACAAAGAACAGCAGATGTGTATGAGTTTTTAATTCTTCGATGCCAATTGCTTCGTGGTTTTATTTCAAAATGATTCTAATCCTAAGACTCGAAGACTCAAGGATGATATGATTAGGAATTGCAAGCCCTTTGCAAGGACTTAATCATTGAATCTAATCAACTTGAATCAAAGGTGAAAACTATAACTCGTGAGAATGCAGATTTGATAAGTACCATTACCCGACCGAAGTGACTCTTACCAAAAAGATCTTGAATTCGGAAAGATAAGTGCAAAGTGGATCCGCCAAGCAACCTTCAAAAGCTTAACACAGCACCTCCAAATTAGATGAAATCCTTAGTATTAGTCAACCTCAATGTACGTTTGGGCTACAAGAATTCCATCAATACATTACGCTCCAACTTGTTTGTTAAAATGGGAAATGAACCGTAGTATGGTAGCAACTATGTGTGCAATTATTGTAATAAATCTGACATTTAAAACCTTTTGCTTTAAGTTACTAAAACTCGTAAAGAAAAGGTCTTCCGCATCGTCACAAGAACTTCGACAAAGACTCTAAGAGACTCCTCTATCTACAAAAATCGTAAGGTAACAAAAAAGGTTGGGTTCCCATCAAGAAAACAAGTTGTAATGTAGCCATAGCCGCATAAGGACCAATATCTCGATCGTGGTACTTTGATGCTGGTCGTTTCGCCATATGACAGAACAAAAGACTGCCTAAAGAACTACGAAGCTCTAAATGGAGGAAATGTTACATATGGAGGAGGTGGAAAGAGTAAGATAATAGGAAAAGGGCGAATCAGTCCCCGAATTCCAAAGACTAAATAATGTCTTGCGTTGATAGTCGATGGCTAACCTAATTAGTATAAGCCAACCGTGTGATGACAACTTAGAGGTAAGCTTCAATAAACATGTATGCATGGATCACGAAACTAACAAATGATAATGACAGTACAAGAACAAGTGATAATTGTTATCTTGTCGGAGAACATAAGGTATGTAATAGTGTTAGGGTGATGACACAACATTGTGGCATCAAAAACTAGACATGTCAATTACCACAACCTTAGAAAATTGATATCTTATGAGGCGATAAAAGGCATTCCTAAACTAAGTCCATGAGTGAAACCGCGTGTGTGAAGATTGTCTCAAAGGTAAGCAAACCCGTGTCCTCACAAAGTTGTTCAGATTGATGGACATTTCTCGTACGCCTCATTGCTTTCAACTTTTACATATGGATCTTATGGGTCCAATCGAGGTAGATAGCCTGAGGCATGAGGTACTCCTTCGTGATTGTAGATGACTTTTCAAGATACTCTTGGATATTCTTTTGAAAGAAAAGTCTCAAACGTTTGACATGTTTAGAATATTGTACTCTAGAATTAGAAATCTATATCATTCCTCTATTTTTCTGATAAGATCGATCATGGAAAGGAGTTTGAAAATAATCAATTTTCTACATTTTGAGAAAAAGGTATTTTCCATGAATTTTCTGCTCCCAAAACCCCAACAAAATGGTGTAGCAGAGGAAGAATAGAACCCTACAAGAAATGGCTAGAGTTATGCTAAGTTCTAAAAATCACAAAACGTTTTTGGGCGTAAGCCTTAAACACCGCAAGTCACATCTCTAATAGTCTATCTTGCACCAGAACAAAAATGACACCCTATGAGATCTTGAATGGAAAGAAACCAAATCTACGTTATTTTCATGTTTTTAGTGTGTATGCTATGTTCTAAATGATAGAGATAATCGAGCAAAGTTTGACTCTAAGAGTGATAAGGGAATTTTCATAGGCTATTCTCAAAATAGTCATGCTTACCGAGTGTACAATCTTCAACCAAACTGCATAAGAATCATAACATTGTTTTTGATGATAATGCAGATCATGCAGAAATACACCATGTGAATCTTTGTCGTGAATAATACAAGGAGAGGCGGACCACGTAAAATGCAGATGTTACACCAAATGTCACAACATCCGCAGCAACACCGTGAATCAAGATGAGAACCGATGAGGATTCTAAATCGAACCGTGATTCAAGACGCAGGATCCTTCATCCGTAATCGAAGAAACCATCCCACCGAATGTAATAGGAGAAGTATTCAAGGAATAAAAACAAGGAGAAAAGAGCCAAAAATTACCGGAGACATGGTGAAGTATGCGTGTATGTCCACCATACATCACAAGGTAAGCCAATCTTGCTATGTTTCTACTTTGGAACCTAAAAACATTAATGAAGCACTAAAAGACAATTGGTGGATACAAGCCATGCAAGAAGAACTAGAACAGTTCACCGTAAATGAGGTTTGGGATCTAGTTCCTCACGAGACTAATGTAATAGGAACTAAATGGATCTTTAAGAATAAATCGACGAGTCCGAATCGTTATTAGAAATAAAGCTAGACTAGTGGCTCAAGGATACTCTCAAGTCGAAGGTATCGACTATGATGAAACCTTTGCTCCAAAGAGCTAGAATTGAATCAATTAGATTATTACTTGCCATAGCTTGTTGTTTAAAGATAACTCTTCACCAAATGGATGTGAAAGGTGCCTTTTGAACGGATATATTGATAAGGAGATATATGTTGAACAACCCAAAGGATTTGAAGATCCTCACCATCCACAACATGTATACAAGTTAAAAAGGCCTTCAGATGGACTAAAACAAGCTCCACGTGCATGGTATGGTCGTTTAACTCAATTTCTTCTTGAATTTGGCTTCCAACGTGGTGTAGCCGATTGTACTTTATTTATAAAACACCATGGATCAGATATGGTTATTGCTCAAATCTATGTAGATGACATAGTTTTTGGTTCGACTTCAATGTCTCATCTTAAGACTTTTGTCGCTATGTCCTCAACATTCGAAATGAGTATGATAGGAACTAACCTTTTCTTAGGCTTGCAGATAAAACAAAATGAGGAGGGTATCTTCATTTCACAAAGCAAATATGCCAAGAACCGGTTAAAAGTTTGGATTGGAGAATGCCAAACATATGAAGACTCGATGGGATCAACCTGCACTATATCCAGCATGATGTTGGGGAGAATGTTGACCAACTTTATACGCATCTATGATAGGTAGTCTTTTGTATCTCACCGCGAGTCGTCCGGATCTTATGTTTAGTGTTTGTGTGTGTGCACGATTCCAAGCATGCCCTAAAATTTCCCACTTAAATGTCACAAACGTGTCATAAGATATGTTCTTACACGCGAGTTGGGAATTTGGTATTCCAAAGACACTAATCCTAATCTAATAGGATATAGTGACTCGGATTGGGCTGGGGATGTGGAAGATAGAAAAAGTACTAGTGGAGGATGTTTACCTTGGCAATAACTTAGTTTCTGATACGATCGAACAAAATTGTGTCTCACTCTCAACCGAATCAATACGTAGCGGGGAGTTGTTGCTCTCAATTAATATGGCTAAGACACATGTTAGACGATTATGGTGTTTCAAAAAATATCTTAGTTTTGTACTGTGATAATATGAGTGCCATCAATATATCTAAAAATCCGGTTCAGCACTCTCGTACAAAACATATAGATATAAGACATCACTTTCTTCGAGACTTGGTTGAAAACAAATAGTTAGAATCGATTATGTCGACACTTCTCATCAACTAGTGATATTTTTACAAAGCTTTAGATCATTAGAGGTTTTCAAACTTGAAAACTCTCTGCCTCTCGCCAATATAAAAATCAACACCACTTGGGTGTGTTATCCGAAATGTCCTCGACATTTGTGGTAACATTCATCCAAAGGTAAAACTGAACCGCTTCTTTTCTGAAATGTTAAAGTTGTTTTGTGTTTCTAACGTCATGACTTCTCAAAGGAACACCTTTTTAAAAATGATACTGTTCTGCGATGATATAAAAATCATAAAAAGTGAGTATCAAAAATAAGGCAAAGCCTTAAAATTCTCAAGAATTGTAAAATGTTGGGCAAAGCCACAAAAGTGATACTGCTCCTATTCTATAGAGTATCAACATACTTTATATTATGATAGACACAAGATCTTATCTATTTGGACTCAATATACATTGTCCACTAACGTAGACAAAACTCTATAAAGTGTCTTGTTTAGTTGCCAAACCGCTGCTCCTATGAGAAAATGACTCGTGTTACACAAAATGTGCTAACATTTCGATAACACTCAGTTTCAGTTTTTGTCGATTAATGTTGAGTTGGTTTTTGTTGAAAAATTTCTCTTGGTTTTGATGTCTATTTTGAAACAACCTCTAAACCTTAGGAACTAGTCTTTGTATAGAACTTAAACACTTATGTAGATAGTTTTTGCCAAGTGTATAAATACCCATTCACTAAAATACTAATTCTCACTTCCAAAGAAAATTCCTCCAAGAAACAACAACAAAAAAAAAAAAAAAAAAAAAAAAAAGGGGGCGGGAACAAAATTTTAGCTCATTACCCACAATGAACCCCTCGCACAACACATCTCCCTCACAAACCTCTCCCATTCCCGTAACCTCCGAAAACCCTAACTTCACATTCTCTTCTTCCCCTTTCTCTCCAATGGATGTCTCACCCATGTCACCAAAAATGTCACCAAAAATGTCACCACCAGTCCCAGAACACTCTCCAATGAGCACAAGTCCACCATTGTGCACAGATTTGGTGATAAGTGCTTTCCAAGAACCTCTAGAAATCGCCTATCCAGGGGAAACAAATAATCCTATCAACTTAGAGGAAACCCCGGATGTTTCCGTCCTACCAAAGAGGACAAATCAAGCAACTTTTCCCACTCGCAGATCGGTCCGAAACTTTGAGAAGGCCTTTGGCAGTGGTGAATCCTCCACCAAAGGAAGAAGTCGAACTCCTCCTCTTCAAGCTCCATTCTTGATTCGAAAAGACCCTTTCGGTGACTCCCAACCGGAATCACCGCTTCACCTTCCGTCACAAATCCGCGAATCCAGGTGAAGATGAGATTCCGACGACACCCTCCAAGAGGTTTTATTGCAAGAAATCTGGTCATACTTCCGGAAACAAAATCATCATCAACCCTCAAGATGTCACGTAAAATGTTATGACATCTTCTCAATCATCTTCGATTCCAAAGGTCCGAGGTCTAACAAGCGTAGCTCGAATCTGCGTCCGAGGTAACCCCTTTCTCTCCGAATTTTTAACACCAATCACTCAAAACATTGGTCTTGGTTCAACTGGTCGAGCCATTCGAACCGAGAAGGTATTGGACATCGTCTTGTAGTAGCCACTGCCGTGGATTTCTTCACTTCAAGAAATCTACTAGATTCGTAAATAACAAATGTCCTTATGTAGACAAGGTAGTGAAATTATTTTATGCAAATCTAACAAGCAAACAGAGAAACCCAAGTCGAAAAACTTTGGGAAAGTGTTTTCATAACAAATTCTATGACTTCACATCGACTACAATTAACCAATGTTTGAATAGAGTGAATGATGATGAGAGGCGAATGGGAAGTGATAAATGACAGGATGAGGTGATTTCATACCTCACCGTGGAGTTGTGAAGAAATGGATTTCAAGGTGTCCAACATCCGCACTCACCGCCTTATTTGCTTTGCACAAGTTAATGATACACAATTGGTTGTGTTCTTTGAACAAATCAATTGTAACAATTGAACAAGCATTGTTCCTATACAAAATAGGAAAAGGTTTAAGTGTTGATATAGGAAAAACAATCTTTCAACAGATTGTAAATATGGCAGAAAAGGACACAGGTATCATCCTTCCCTTTCCCTCATTGATCTTTAAGGTACTAACCTCACAGGGATTCCAAGCCCTGCCAGGATCTCGCCTGAAAGAACTCAAGTATATGTCGTTAATCGACGATCCCAAGAGCAAAAGCGAGTCATTGATCTTCCATGGACGAATACAAATGGAAGTGCTAGTGTTACGTAAATGTCCCGCATCTCCAGAACATCTCACGCGATCGTCTTGACAATCGCTGGCTGGTGCAAGAGATTGCAAAGCTCAATGCCCGGATCGCGAGGTGGACCAGGTACGAGTAGCCCTGGTGGAAGCTAGGGAACGTTACCTATTTTTGCTTTCTTCCCAAAAAGGGAGATGGGTGCAGTCGGGAGCAATCGACAAAGTGAATGCTCGAACCGCAGGATCTTGATACAGGGAGATGAAACCGTAAGACATCCGAGACGAAATAGCTCGAGGTTGTGTTCTTTGTGTTTAGCCGCTAAGTAGCGATTGTTGAATGCTTTTAGTTGTGGATCGTAGTTATTTGGCTTGTGATTTGAGACATTTTAATTTCTTATATATTACTATTTATTCTATCTATTTATGTGTATATTGATGGTTTCAGGCATTAATCTTTTAGATGTATACTCGCATTTGCATCATACTCGATTCGAGTAACTTACCGCACATAATGTATATATCGTGCTTTATAAGCTGCAGTTGAAGGTTGAGATATTTGCACGTGATAAAATCATTAAACTATTTAGTTTTGTGAAGAAAGGCAAAAAGGGAGATTGTTAGTGTTAGGTTACGTGTCCTAACATTTTCCGTAACATGTCTCTTTTTGGTGTTAAGTAAAACAGAAATGTCATCCCAAATGTCGTGACATCCGGGAGGACATTTCGCAAAAGTTTTGCCTATCTTCACTGAGCGGTCTGAAGTGAGAAGATTTTATCACGTGAATGTTTGGCTTGGTTAGGAGCTAAGGGAAACACGATAGTACTTGACAAGACCAAGTCCAAGGAGAGTGCATAACGGAAGGAGTATTCTCATGAAGACAAAGTCAAATCTGGTGAGAGTTTTAAGGCTAAAGAATAGCTCAACCAACCCTATTCTCGCTCAACCTCCACCGAGAATCAAGGAGCCTCTCGTGGACTCTCCACTATAAATAGAGTGTTCACTCCAAGGTTTTCATATCCGGTTTTGCAGAACAAAATTCAGATCCGAGACGTCTCAAATATTGCCTCAAACACACCGGATCGAGCGATTGCTTTTGTGATTACACTTGTTCAAAATTACGAATTGCTTTCTTAGATCTATAAGTGTTCTTTCAACTCAAAGCAATTGTAATAGGGTGTTTTTCACTTCTATTTTAGATAGATTTTTCAGGCTTAGAAGTTAGGATTTAACTTCTTTTTAATCCCTTTTTGTTTTACGGATTACTATTCATTCTCAAGGGATTTGTAAGATTGTATAAGTTTTATACAATAAATTTTTGGTCATGAGACCACTATAAGTTATATTAAACTCAGTTTTTAGTGTCCTTGATTTATTTCCGCTGCATCTTAAACTCAGTTTTTAGTTCTGCGTTTTTGTTAATGTTCCAGTTCATGTCACAGAACATTTTTGGGAACATTACTTACTGTCTTTAAGTTTACCTCTGTTCTTCTGTGCTGAAATTATTTATTCCATAGTTTAAGTACGATAATCCCCTTTCAAGACCTACTCGAACACATAATAGGTAATTGAGAGATAAAGCTAGCCAAAAACAATACTCCAAGCTAAATATAGCTTACTATAATGAGCCATAAAACCTATCTTCCCTCTTAACTAATTTTCAAATTACTAAACTGAAGAAAAACTTATACACGAAATCTAACTACATATAATATTATTATATAGTATATACTTACCAACTGGCAAATTAAATGCCACAGCAATGCTTACAATTAAAAGTTCGTTGGGTAGTTGCACCCGTCCTCCCCCCTTACAATTCATGCATCCTTTAAGTTGTCATACAAATTCATCGTATTATTTCCCAACACATCTAAAACTCTATATCTTAGCTCAATCTCTACACCATTTTTTTCACTTTGGGTCTCTCTTATTTCATCTAAAAATCAAATTTTTATCACTTAGGTAGATTTATTTCATTAAAAAAACAAATTTTCTCACTTGGGTATTTCATCTAAAAATTAGTTCTTGTCACTTAGGTATATTAAAACATCAATTTTTCTTACTTGGGTATCTCTTATGTCATCTAAATATCAGTTCTTGACACTTAAGGTATCTCAAAACATCAAGTTTTCTCACTTGTGTATCTCTTATTTCATCTAAAACCCAAGAAAAACAAGCTTGGAAGTGTAGTAAAATTCACTTAGTCAAGCTTAAGGGTGTTTTGAAGACTATCCATAGTTTGGGGAGTAACGTTGCAATCTGTGCTAAGTTTGGGGGTGTTTCAACCACTTCAGTATTTCTCTTATCATACTTCATTGAATTGAGGGTCAAGCTTAAGTTTAACAATGGTGGATGAGAAAAACAAGAACTCAATGAGCTCTAATACCGGGCGAGTTTCAGTTGAAGCAAAAATTCTTCAATCAATTAGGCTCAAATATGTGAAACTTGGTTACCATTATTTGATCAGCAATGCTATGTACCTGTTTTTAGTTCCTGTTTTAGGGGTACTTTTAGTACATGTTATGACAATTTCAGTTGAGGACTTAGTTCAATTATGGGATAAGTTGAAATTCAATCTTGTCACAGTAATATTGTGTTCAGCTTTAGTGGTTTTCTTGGGGACACTTTATTTCATGACAAGGCCTAGGAAAGTGTATTTATTGGATTTTTCATGTTACAAGCCTAAGCCTGAACTTATGTGTTCTAAGGAACTTTTCATGAATAGATCAATTGAAGCCAGGAGTTTCACCGAGGAGAATTTGGCCTTCCAGAAGAAGATTCTGGAAAGGTCAGGGTTAGGACAAAAGACGTATTTCCCCGAGGTACTTATAAAGGAGTCCGCGGAACCTAATATGACTGATGCGAGGAAGGAGGCTGAGATGGTTATGTTTGGTGCTATCGACGAGTTATTGGCGAAAACCGGGGTGAAGGCTAAGGATATTGGGATACTTGTAGTGAATTGTAGCTTGTTCAATCCAACACCATCGCTTTCTGCTATGATTGTTAACCATTATAAGCTGAGGGGGAATGTTATGAGCTATAATCTTGGTGGTATGGGTTGTAGTGCTGGACTCATTTCTATTGACCTTGCCAAACAACTATTGCAGGTTTGTTCCTTTCTGACTTACAGTCTGTTTCTCTAAATTTTTTAGAAGTCAAAAGTGCTTATTTTAGATAGTTAAGGCGTTTGACCAAACTTTTATGAAAAAAATAAGTGTTATTGAATAGTAAATTTTCCAGAAGCGCTGAAGAAGAAAAAGAGCTTTTCCCAAAAGCACTTCTTGAAAGCTTGGCAGGGGCGGAGCTACATGGTGGCCAGGGGGGCCCGGACTCTCCCTCAAATTTAAATTTTTTCTAGTATACTACTAGTAATATTCATGATATTACAATAGAGTCCTCAATTTTTCGCTCCCCTTAGACCAAAATAGGCTCCCCATAGACCAAAATAGACCCCCCTAGCCCGGAATCCTGGTTTCGCCCCTGAAGCTTGGTCAAGTATAAATTGATGCTCTAATATTGGCAAAAGTGCTCTTCAAATTGATTAGCTAAATACAAATTGCTGCTCTTTCCAAAATACTTTTTCGAAAAGCGCTTCTGATGAAAAAACTCTTTTCAAAATAAGCAGATTTTGAAAGTTTACCGAAACAAGCTATTAATCACCTACTAGTTATGTCCCTACTGCCTCGATCCACTAAGATTCAACCATTTAAAGCTTCAATTTGTTTTAAAAAAATACCTACTAGTTGTGTTTTTCGAAGTATTCATGAAGTTTGATGTTTAAGGAGAGATAAAGGATAGTTTAGACAAATATTCTTATGATTATGATTATTAAATATTTTTCTTAAGGAGTAAGCGAAAACCTTAAAAGATGGATAATATGAACAAGATAGTAAAATCTAGTGAAAATTGTTCTTTTAGGTATGAATATGCTTGTATAGGCAGTTCAAGTGGAGTGGACCACATAAATGTCCAATGTCTTCTCAAAAAGTGTTTCATTAGCTTTCTCCCATGTGGGAAGGTGAACTCAGCTGCTTATGTGAGAAGAATAACAAACATTAGTTGTATACAAACATGGAACTTTACATAGTATAAAAAAAATCTGATGATATGAAATGAATTTAAATAAAAAAAGTGAGGATTTTATAGTTGATCTCAACTTGTTTGAAAATGAGGTGCAGTTGTTGTTGTTACAGTATTGTTAATTTTTTCCAAGACTAACTATTTGATTTTATCAATGTTGTTGTATCAGGTCAATCCTAATTCATATGCACTTGTAGTGAGTATGGAAAACATAACACTCAATTGGTACTATGGCAACAATAGATCAATGCTTGTCTCAAATTGCATATTCAGGATGGGTGGTGCTGCAATTCTTCTGTCAAACAAATCATCTGACCGACGTCGTTCCAAATACCAACTCATCCACACGGTACGTACACACAAGGGCGCAGATGACCGGAGCTATGGTTGTGTGTTCCAGGAGGAGGATGAGAAGAAGAATGTCGGTGTTGCCCTGTCGAAAGACCTAATGGCCGTTGCAGGAGAAGCACTAAAAACCAACATAACGACTCTCGGGCCATTAGTCCTTCCTATGTCCGAGCAAATCCTTTTCTTCGTGACATTAGTCGCGAGAAAAATCTTCAAGATGAAAATCAAGCCTTACATACCTGATTTCAAGTTGGCGTTCGAGCATTTCTGCATACACGCCGGTGGAAGGGCCGTGCTGGATGAGCTTGAGCATAATCTCGAGCTCAGCCAGTGGCATATGGAGCCATCAAGAATGACACTTTACAGGTACGGCAAGTTAAACATTTGGCCAGTCAGCCAAAAATAATTACATTCGCTACCCAAATATACATTTGTTGGCTATTATTTTAATGAAC
The DNA here is from genome assembly GCA_029844215.1 of Przewalskia tangutica. Classification (NCBI taxonomy): domain Eukaryota; kingdom Viridiplantae; phylum Streptophyta; class Magnoliopsida; order Solanales; family Solanaceae; genus Przewalskia; species Przewalskia tangutica. Next base: position 3,827,174 of record CM056719.1, read on the forward strand.
AACTATTTCTGTCAATTTCTCTTACAGGTTTGGCAACACATCAAGCAGTTCATTGTGGTATGAATTGGCTTATACTGAAGCTAAAGGGAGGATCAAGAAAGGAGACAGGACATGGCAAATTGCATTTGGCTCTGGATTTAAATGTAACAGTGCCATGTGGCGCGCGCTAAAGACGATTAATCCTGCAAAAGAGAAGAATCCATGGATGGATGAAATTCATGAATTCCCAGTTGAAGTGCCTAGAATTGTGACAATTAATGATTCTTGAAAATAAATTTTAGTTTTCCCACACCAGAAAAAGCTATCTAGTAATACTATCATTCTTTGTTACCTTAAAGATAGCAGTGTACAATGTAATATAATTATTTATAAAAGTGATACCATCCCTTCTAATATTTCTTTTTATGTCTTTTGCCATATTTGAATCATGTGTCATTGACATTCTTGTCAATGTTTTCTTCTTTGATTTCAGTACGTAAATTCTTTATTAAGCCACAATTTCTGAAGTTCTGTTCAAACATTACATCCTCATGTATTTTGGTGGAAATGGGATTGAAACATATACTCTGTCTCATTTTAGTTGTATACCCTTTAAAATTGTCTTTTTCTTATCTATACAAATATCTGGCCAATACTTCAAGAATGGATAATGACATAGTTACAAAAGTTACATCATTGAAACATATTATACTCTCTTTATCTTTATCTGATTTTATGTGACACACTTTCCTCTTTAGATGTTAAAACATTTCTCATTTTATCTTTAATGACATGACTTGTTCGGACAAATTATTATAAAAGTATATTCTTTTATAAGGGAAACAATAAAATGAAATGTGCATGGAACTCTCACCACCATTAGGGTAAAAGGACAATTTTGATTATATATTTTGGCTTTACAGGCGGATCCAAGATTTGAATTTATGATTTCTAAACTCTAGAACAACGACCTCAAGTGTTAGTATCTAGGTTCTAAATTTAACTTTTATACATATTTAATGAATTTCTCACATATACTAGGTTCGAGCCAAAACTATTGAGTTTTGATGGATCTATGTGTTAAAGCCTCCCTACGCTCATATTTGGCATACATATTTTAAAAAGCCTTCTTTTGATTTCTTAAATGTCATGCACATTCAAATGCTTTCATTTTTCACATGATGAGGTTGTCTAACAATATCACTAGCTGTCTGTAGGGATGAGGGCGGGGCGGGGGCGGGCGAGGGCGAGGGAAGGATACCCCATACATGGACCCGTCACCTAAAACCCACCCCCATCCCCGTCCCATCACGGGTAGTAATTCCTCCACATGCCCTCGCCCCACTTACCCCGGGCGGGTACCCACCTAAACAACTCCCACAAATTACAACATTAATTGGCTCCCATATGCAGCAAATGAATTGGTAATGCAGTATCAATTTTCAATAACTGAAGAGCGCATTTCAGAGAACATGTTCAAGCTTCTCTGTTTTGTCATTTCTACTCTCTGTGTTTCTCAATGAGAAACAATAATTTACTTGAGATAGCAGAACTACATATTACATACTAGCCAACAAATTCAAAAAGTCCATATAATGATCCATACTTTCTAAAGACCTCTTCTCACACCAAACAAACATTAATGTAAATATGTGTTCTTGACTCTAAGACATGTGATTTTTCCTGTTTCAAACAAGCACTATTCATTTCTCTCCAAATAGTCCAAGAAACACATAGAGGGATGGTCCTCCAAAACTTCTTCTGGCCCCTTGCTAAATTAATAAATAACCTAATTAAATTAATAGGCGGTGCGGTGCGGGTACAGACGGTGCGGGTAGCGGGGCGGGTGCGGGGCGGGTCTTATGAAATCCACCCCGCCCCACTACCCATGGCGGGTAGCACTTTTGATACTCATACCCGCCCCACCACCCACCAAACCATCCTCATATCCGCCCCAATTGGAGCGAGTGCGAGGCGGTACCCGCATTTACCCGCCCTCTGACATCCCTAGGCTGTCTATATGTGGTTTATGCTAACTCAAGAAAGTTGTATTAAATTCTGAGTATAAATGCATTAAATGAGAGAGAAGATGAACATGCAAATAGCTGAGTAAAGATGAAACTAGCTGTTCTGTGTGTTGAGTTGAGATGAGAAGGAGAAGCTGACAAGAAGGGACCATATGGAGCTGGAAATAGCTGCTGCAAGAACGGAGGGAGGGGCGGCTATAGTGTTTTGGCATCGGTTCATCCGAACACTCAGTATTTTCGATACAACATAATTTTTTAGGTGAAAAAGGCTTTAAATTTTTTCAACAAATATCATATCTGAACCCTTAATTTTGAAAGTGCAACGACTTCAATGTTTTAAGGACCAAACCCATCAGGTTAAAATCCTAGATTCGCCTCTTTCGGGACGATCTTTGTCCAAAGGGGCAGGTGCTTCAATGAAACTAGTATTTTCTACACAGAATATTATTTTATGTGAAAATCCACAAAAAGTTCAACAAATATTATATTTGGACCCTTAATTATGAAAATACAATGAATTTAATGTTAAAAACCTTAAAAGTCAAAACCACCAACTTAAAATGAAGAAATTGCACGATTTTCCCTTCAAATGGGCTTGTCGTTAATTCTTGTCCTTCAAATGGGCTGGTCTTTAATTTTTAGACTTCAAAATCGAACTTATGCATAGTGAAGCATAAGTTCTTTAAGACCGCAGGGTATTACTTGTGAGATATGATGCGGAAATATAAACAATACACCGCAAAAAAATTGTTTGCTTTGAGGGACAAATTAAAGATCAACAGAAAATAGGGATAAGTGCGAACTCAATTAAAATCCTCGATTCGCCTTGGTAATGTTTATATGAAGAGATTGGTAGTGTAGCCAAGTTGTAAACTTGTTGTAGCCACAAAATTTGCTGCATATTCAGAGACAGGTTCACTATCACATTCACTTTAGAGTCACTCTCAAGCTTACGTGAAGATCTCTCTTATTTATGGATCTTTTAACAATTTCTCATGGCTTGTGAGCTTAGAGTAATAAGTATGCCATCGGAGGCAGCAGACGAGCTATAGTGTAAATATAAAAATACTCTAGTGGTATGTGTTAGAATATTATGTTAGATGTGTAATTAATTGGTAATATTATGTTAGAATATTATGTTAGAATATTCTAGATATATAATTAATTAGTAATATTATATTTATGTAGAATCCTAATATATATGGTAGGAAGACATTATTAGGTAGGATTTCTTAGTGATTATGAGGCATGATTTTCTCCTCATAATTAATGTATATTACTTGTATATACTCTCCCTTATGGGATGAGAATGATCAAGGAAGATTTTACAATTCTAAAGATTTCTTACATGGTATCAGAAGGTAATTCAAAGATCCTATTCTAAATAAAATTTTCCTTCCAAATCCGGTCATCTTCCCCATCCTTCCAACCGAATTTGTCTTCTCCATTGTTATACCTTTTTTTTTCCTCCATTATTGTTGTCAACCATGTCTGAATCAAAATCTTCGTTTCACTCAGCCCTTACTATTTCCAACATTAAAACACATATTTCACAAACTAGAGATGGAAACTGCTCACTACGCAATACGGGCGAGTTGTTCAAAATATGTTGTAGGCTCACAAAGTTCTTCATCATATAATTCCACCAAAAATGGTACAACAACGAACAATCGTCAAGCGGCATAAAGAATTGTGATACCCTCGATGCCATTCTTGGTTGGATTTATGCAACAATATCCACGCATTGTCATACAATAATGGAACCAGATTCTACCGCTATGGCGTAGGAACGCTGAGAGACATTTTTCAAGATAATCAAAACTCTCGTTGCCATTGGCTGAACAAGAATTTTCAACCATTGTCACGGCAGACTTTCCTAACGCTTCAACCCATCACAACGCCTCAAAGTGGTGGCATCAATCGAGAAACGTAGGTTCACCCGCTTCGACAACCTGTTAGTTTTACGCTTAGTCATTTGGCCTCACGGATGCTTATAGTGGCGTGGGGACTCTAATCCACAAAGTAATCCCTTACCAAAGTTTTATCAAGCAAGATTCATGCTTGTTCTCAAGAATCTGATTGATTAAGAAGGTTTCAACGAATTCGCCATGGTTGCCACGTATTCAAATGAAGGTAATTATTTTGACTATTCTTCACAAAATAAGAGTCAAAGACGCGTGGTAATAATAAGAAGGGTGAAAATCGCGAAATAATAAAGGTGGTCACCGATTCCGCGCGCGAAATTGGCGAACACCAACTCCGGCGGAGGCTATGGCGAAGAACTCCGCGGCCATCGGGCAAGAACACTCAAAGCGCGCAAGAAATTTCAGCAGACCGCGCAAAGCACCGCCAAATAAATGGTCCAGACGGCATCGGGTCAGTAAACCAATCGCCCAATGGCTGCGCAACCAACCCGCCCAAAGAGAGAGTCCAAGAAGAAATTTCTTCTTCAGAGAGTCCAAAGAAGAAATTTCTTCTTCAAAGAAAGCCACCAGCCCGGGCCATAGATAATTCTTCAAAGCGAATGTTATCAAGGGCAGCCCATTACTGAGTAGCTTCAGCAAGACAGCAAGGCAGCCTGGGCCTCCGCCCGACGGCGTGAGGCTCATTCAACCATGATCCATCCTACGGATATCGAGCAGCATGCACACTTCGACTCAATCCACCGGATTCTAATCGTATATGGACTCGCTAGCCACATACGACGGCCCCAAGGTACACTCACCCTATTATAATTTGAGCAAAGAAAATGGTATTATTGTCGGAAATGGCCATACAATTCCAATAAAAGGTTATGGGTCGAACACACCGTCACCTCCACACCCGCCACTAGTTTTAAAAATGTCTCGCATGCTCCCAAATTAATAAAAATTTGGTTTCTTAGGAAGTTTACTAGTGATAATTGGGTTTCATTAAATTTGACCCATTTGGTTTTTCCGCATACGACTTTCAGACGGAAGCTTCTCATGAGATGTGATAGCGAGGAGCTCTATCCAATAAGTTTACCAAACCCACGTCTAAAGTTCCTTCCACTTTTGCGATCTTGGCTCCATCACTATGGCATGAACGATTGGGACATCCGGAGTCTCAGATTGGCCTCTCTTAAACAAAACAATTTTATTTCTTGACTCGAACTCATGCTTTGAATAAATTGTCGCTTGTGTTCTTGGTAAACATGTTAGGTTGCCATTTACTTCTTCTACTTCACGCACTAATATGCCATTTGATATTTTACATTGTGATATTTGGACATCACCGCTTTAAGTTCCTCGTGTCATAGATATTATTTATCGTTTCTTGATGATTACTCTAATTATTTGTGGACATTCCTTTGTCGAAAAAATCACAAGTGTTTTCCACTTTCCTAAACTTTAGAGCATTTATCCGAACTCGGTTTGAACGGAGATTAAAAGTATTCAATGTGACAATGGGAGGGAATTTGACAATAATCGCTTTGGGATTTTTCAAAACAAATGGTTCACAATTTCGTTTATCCCGCCCTCACACATCTTCACAGAATGGGAAGGCGAACGCAAAATTAGAACCATTAACAATATTGTGAGAACATCCTCGCTCATGCTTCTATACCCCCATTTTTTGGCGATGCACTTCAAATGGCAACCTACATGTTAAATATCCTTCCCACAAAAACATGTCTTACCAAGCTCCACTAAAAATACTTTATTTACGAGAGCCCTCATATCATCATTTGAGAGTTTTGATGTCTGCTACCCCTATTTCCATCCACCACAATCACAAAACTTCAACTCCTGCCTACTCCATGTGTCTTCGGGATATCCTACGAATCACCGTGGTTACATGTGTTATGACATTTCCTCCAAACGTATGTTTATATGTCGTCATGTAATTTTTGATGAGTCACAATTCCCCTTTGCCAAGATACATGACACGTGGACAAATACTTATGAATTTTGACGATGATAGGCCCCGTATCTAACTCATTTCCTCCACAAACGGACTCACAAAAATACTGCCCAACAAATCGCCATCGGCCCAAGGCCCGATGAACGAGAACCCCATACTTTACACTACCGCCTCTTAGTGGGCCAACCTCCAACTCTGTGCCCAACTACACATCCGGCGATGGCGTTACCATCGTCTCACTCCGGCCAAGGCGTCCACCCATCGCCCACTAAACTGCATCACCCGTAGTCAACATGGAATTACAAAATCCAATGCCAAATACAATCACACTCAAGTCTCCAAATCACCTTTGCGCGTAACCCCGTATCCTCTAAAAGATCCTAATTGGAAAATGACCATGGATGATGAATATCATGCTCTAATTAAAAATAGGACATGAGTTAGTACCGCCCATCTAATGCTAATATAATTCGTTACATGTGGATTTTTAGTCATAAAGAAAAATCGATGGTTCTTTTGAATGCGTAAGGCCCGACTTGTAAGTGATGGCAAGACTCAACATGTGGGATTAGATTGCGGCGAGACATTCATCCGATGGTTAAACCAAGAACCATCGAATTGTTCTCGCTTAGCCTCTCAAAAGGATGGTTACTTCATCAATTGGATGTCAAGAATGCCTTATTACATGGGACATTTGAGCGAGACGGTATACGTGCACCAACCATCGGGTACAGATTCTAGTTATCCCAATCATGTGTGTTTACTTAAAAATCATTATATGGACTCAAACAGCTCCCGTGACTCGTACAAGCGGTTTGCAGATTTTGTGTTCAATATGGGTTTCTCAAACAGCCGTTCGGATAATTCACTATTTATTTATCAACAGGGAAATCATACTGCTTATATTCTCTTATATGTAGATGATATTATCCTAATGACCTCTTGGACTCTCTTCGCAAGGATATCACGCCAGTGAGTTCGAATATGCTATGAAGGATCTTGGTCCACTTCACTACTTTCTAGGAATTGCGGTGACACGTCATGCAGGAGGTTTATTTCTTTCCCAGAAGAAGTATGCATCAGAAATCGTAGAACGGGCTGGAATGTCATCTTGCAAACCGTCTGCAACTCCAGTAGATACCAAGTCAAAACTGAGTGCCATATCCAGTAGTCCTTTTGCTAATCCGACATTGTATCGCAGCTTGGCAGGAGCTTTACAATATCTCACATTCACCAGGCCAGATATTACATATGCAGTACAACAAGTGTGTTTGTTCATGCACAATCCTATGGAAGAACATATGCATGCACTCAAGCGTATGCGATATATTCAGGGCACTAAGCATTATGGATTGCATCTGTACCCATCTTCCATGACCAAGCTTGTCACCTACACAGATGCAGACTGGGCAGGATGTCCAGACACCCGACGCTCCACCTCTGGCTATTGCGTCTTCCTCGGTGATAATTTAATATCTTGGTCCTCCAAAAGGCAACCCACCGTATCACGCCCAGTTTCGATACCGCATGCAGAGCTAATGTCAGGTCCTACGCCGGATTCTTGAATCTTTTACTTGAGCTTCATTCGTTGTCTGACCATCATGGTATACTGTGATAACATTAGTGCAATTTATCTCTCCGGAAATCCAATCCATCATCAACGCACTAAGCATATTGAGTTAGATATTCATTTTGTCCGTGAAAAGGTGGCTCGCGGACAGGTGCGAGTGTTACATGTCCCGACGCGACATCAGATTGCAGATATCTTCACAAAAGGGCTTCCGCTGATCTTATTTGAAGAATTTCGACGCTCAAGATTCGCCTCCTCCCATCGATCATGAGTGTTAGAATATTAGGTTAGATGTGTAATTAATTGGTAATATTATGTTAGAATATTATGTTAGAATATTCTAGATATATAATTAATTAGTAATATTATATTTATGTAGAATCCTAATATATATGGTAGGAAGACATTATTAGGTAGGATTTCTTAGTGATTATGAGGCATGATTTTCTCCTCATAATTAATGTATATTACTTGTATATATTCTCCCTTATGGGATGAGAATGATCAAGGAAGATTTTACAATTCTAAAGATTTCTTACAGTATGCATCAACAACAATATACCCAGTATAATCCAACAAGTGGAGTTTGAAAAGGGTAGATTATATACAGACCTTACTCTATCTTAGGGGTAGAGAGGCTGGTAGAGATGTTGTTTTCGATAGACCGTCGGGTCAAGGTAAATCAAAACAAAGCAGGTCAAAAAGGAAAAAGGAACAGTAACTAAAACAAAACAATACGCTAAGCAAATAACAAAAGATAGTATATAGTAACAGAAATTAAAGGATAAGAAAACTACAAGAGAAATCCTACGACTACTGGTAAAAAAAGCAAAGAAAAGAAAAGGCGAGACAATTTTATTATCTACTAACCTTCTACCATAATATAGTGATATGCAATTAATAGAGAAAAAATTGAAGTTATGCATAGGGAAAATAGTCTAAAAATTTATTTACAGTATAAAAGAGCACACTTTAGTTTCATTTATTAGTCCTAACATGGAGTCTTGAACTTTGCATTTCAACACCTTTCTTAATAATGAATAATACATCTAGAGCTAAGTAGCTAACTCTTAGGACCAGTCACGACCTTCAAAACTTGGAGATGATGGACCATTCCTTCTTCACTTAAACGCTAGGCTTAGTTCACTTAGCATAGGGCTCAAACTTGCGACCTAAGCCACAAAGTCCCTCAAACTTCACTTAAATGCTAGGCTTAGTTCACTTAGCATAGGGCTCAAATTTGCGACCTAAGCCACAAAGTCCCTCGAACTTCGCATCTCAACCCGTGGACTTTTAGTCCAATTTCAATTGACGTAAAAAAAAAATCAAAACTCAGGTGTATATTCCAATTTAAATACTTCTAAAGGATCAAGCTCATAACAAGTGTCTAACCAACACATCATTTGTTACCCTGATTACTCCTGAACCAAAGGCCTGAGGACTAGCCCATAATTAGTAAACTTGCTTTAAGGAGAAAGAATTACTGCCAAGAACTAAATTTTGCATATAAGAGCTAGATTAGTGCTTAAAGAGTTCATAAAGAAGTTTAACTAACAAATATTCAAGGTGAACTAATATGTACAGCAGAATGTCAGCAGAAATCCACTCAAGACAGCACTCTGGGTTACATGCCCCAGATTCCACAAGCTGGTGCAACTTTGTTGCTTGGCGGCGATGTTAGTTCATATAATATCCTCGCAAATATGTCTGAGTACCTCGGATCCCCGAAGAGCATCTCTGCAAAAGCACTTTCATACGCTAGTAGGAGCGGCTTGTTCTGCGGCTCCAACACGAGGCTTTCCAAAATAGTTGCTGCTTTCCTGCAAACTTCTGGTACTGGATGTGGCGTCTTAATCACTTTCAACAGTCGATCAATTGCCCTGAAGTTCAATGTGGTGAATAAGTCTTTCAGATACAAAAATAAGAGGCATATGTCGCCTATAACTAGGTCAAATGCTCTCACTTACCATCGTTCACTGGCCAGCTTCAAACGACAGTCCACACTTACCTCTGCAAGGTTATATAACGCACCTACAGCAGCTGCTTGAGCATCAGTAGGTGGTAGGCTCATTATATCGACTAAACGTTTATATATCTGCATGTCCCACGAATTTTGTTTAGTGAGTTATCTGAACATTCATAAGATATAGACAGAAATATAGTACTGCAGCTGTCAAAAGGAACATCAACCTGTGAAGCAAAAGGAAGTAGGAAAGGTTCATTGTCGGGATTTATTATAAGACGACCAATTAATTCAGCAGCGCCAGAATGCCAGGCCTTCACAGCAGATCCCAGCATTCCCATGAGAGCCTGCACTGCACGTTTCTCCCTGGATCGGGAAACAAACAACTCAATTTAGAACATACTGACACAACAAAAAGTATCTACTCAGTACAAGAGCTAATAATACAAAGCAACCAACCGACAAGTCAAATGCTTACGTCATTTTGATAAAAGAAGGTTTTGAGGAGCTAAAGATCCGAAGATTCAGCAATAGAGCCAAATTCACTACAGTCTCAAGGGCATTTGTGACAAGTTCCTCGTCCTCTGTCAACATAAGAAGTCCAAAATTAGAATAGGTAGAGAGGAGCATGTTTTAAATGGATATTCGTCAAGAAACCCTTTTAATCAAGAAGGTCTGGCGTTCAGACATAACAAATAACATAGTATTCATTTTCCTATCTTCCTCATAAACAGGACCAAGTAATTTGTCTGTTTTTCAGTTCTTAAGATAAATTTAGCTAAATATTTATTTTGGCGGACGGGCATGTCACGCAACAACATAAACAAGACTCAAAAATATAGAATACAGTCGGTATTTAGGAACAAATAAAAAGGGCCATGCATAAAAAGGGCCATGCAAGTAGGCTAAGTCAATTTATTAGACATTCCAACAGAGTCCAAGCCGTTTCTTTAGATTATGCACATGAATGTTAAATTGACCCGTTTCATTGGCAAGTACAAAATCAAGCCACATAATTCATAAAGTTCAATACGTTGAAAACAGTAAAAGGGTGACTAAACAGCTAGGGAATTTGACTACGAGAAGTTTGGAATGTGCTAAATATTTAGGGAGGTTTCCAAGGAAGAACAAGAGAGAATTTCCTCTACACTGATAGGAACTTCCTCAGCAGGATTTATTGGCTAACAAGTCAATTTCATACATCATTAACGATCAACATTCTTCTCAATATATAACCAGGAAGATAGTTTTAGAAGATAGATTAGTAAATGTCTTAGATGACGAGAACATAATACAAAATGCCACATCATAGATGGCAAACTTGTAGACTAAACACAAAAAAACTTACATTAAGTTTAAACCTCTTTTCGCACCTGTAACGTAATCTTCAAGACATTGAAATACGGTTTCCAGGCAATGCCTATGCTGCACCATGATGACTTCATTGTCTGGCATGTTAGAAAAGTTGCGGATAATGTTTGAAGCAGCAACAGCACAGAGCTGCTTCTCAGCCCGCCCCTCCTCATCCAAATTAAATAGGCCATCTTCTTCAAAACTCCAGGATCCAGGGCGAAGCTTGTTAGCAACAGATGCCTCTTTGTTGGAAGATCCAGATCCATTACTGTGGTCAAGGATAAATGGATCAAGTAACACAAAGCAATAAAATACAAGGTAGGAACTCTACATTGCAGATCTCATGCATTGGAAACTGAGATTTACAACTAAAGGCATCCAGAAGAAGACGGAGGAGGTGAGGGCATGCTGAATTACCTAGGATGGGGTAAGGGATTATCGGAGTTCAAGGCCTCATATTCATTTCCGAATCCAGTAACAGCTGAATTTGAACCCAAAAGTCGAACACGTGGTGTCTTCACAAGCACCCTCGGTAAGGCTATATCACGCCAGTCATCAATCTGTTGAATAGATCATTGCCATCACTATGATAGTAGATAGGGAAAATATAATGAGTTATCCATGAACCACAAGTTGCACAGAAGACATTGAGAAACATACAATTTGAAGTAGCGCATCAAGCAACCCAGCAATTTTCGCAAGAGGGGTTGCATCTTTCCGGACTTCATCTTTCTCTTTAAATGACATCAAAGTGAGTGTGTTTAATGCCCACGTCAGCTCACTCTTCAATCCACTTTGAAGTGCCAGAACAATCCTTTTATTATTCTGATCTGTGAAAAAGAAAAGAAAATTGGTAACCAAATGATGATCATAATAAGCATATGTGGCTGGAAAATGCAACATTTTATCCATATCTTCATCTTCTACAAATGCTTGCATTATTTCCTCAAATTCAACAGTCAATCAATTTTTCAGAAACGCTTTTAATTAGCATAAATTGTGTTTCATGTTACACCAATGGTACCTTATGCGGATCAGATAATATTTTAATTTATTTACCTTCAAGAAGTGCTTGTACTATTTTCCTCAAAATTCAGCAGGTCAATCAAAATTTCAGAAACGCCTTCAATTTACATAAATGGTGTTACATCTTACGCCAATGGTACCTTATGCTGATCAGAGAATATTTTAATTTGCTTACATTGGGTTGACCAAATTGTTGATGTTACCGTTGGAGTACTGGAAGAATTAAGTTCTTGTACCAAATGGATGTCCTAAGAGGAGTAACAGCCTGAAGAACCCAGGTTCAAATTCATCTATGACACTTGGTCTAAACTTCATTATTAAAGGCAAAAGGCACAGAAAACGTCAACATTTATTAGGGCTTTAGGTTGCAAAGCGCAATTAAAGCATATATATGCAAAACACCTCAACTAGTCCATCAGATATCTAACTCAGGCCCCCCTCACCGGAGCTTATATGGAAAGCTTATCTAGATTTTTTTTGTTGCATCTATGGGCTTCACACCTCGATCTACATGGTCCATTCCAGTTTCATTGACATCTACACCACCCTTGGGTGTTGTAATGTAATGAAATCTTTTTATAGATTCTTACAATTTTTTGGTCCAAAAAAGTATCTTCGTATTCATGGTATTTTTTGGCAATGCATGAAAATACTATGATCACAAAAAATAATACAAAGAATTGTACACATCTATAGTTAAGCAAAATATATGAAGTATAAATCATGCCCATCAAATTCAAAAACCATTTAAATCTTAATGTAGATGCAAAGATGTCTTTTTAAGGCAAGGTGACCCTTTATCTCCTTGTTCATTTTAGCCAATGCAAGCGTCGACTGGCCCTTCGTCATCCTTTCTGTGAGGTAGCTTGTCTGGTTAATGGGGCTCTCTATTCAAAGATAGCGGTAAGAGATGATATTTACAAGGACGGGAAGCGGTATCGAACAAGAAGAGCTGGAAGCGAAACACCCTTTGAAAAGCTTCTATCTGACAGGAGGAAGTACTCAACTAGTGAATGAAAGGAAAGATGACGCCCAGGCGAAGTCAACTTATTCAAGAGTCCTCTTTAATTCAGGTAACTAATTAAGCGCATCTATCTACCAGCAAAGACATGTTAGAATGGTAATCTATGCTAGGAGTGCCCCTTACCTTAAACCTTAAGTAGCTCACTGAAGGAAGTGTGAAAGTAAGCAAGCAAAGTCTCAACCCGAAAGGTCTGAATAATATGATCAAAGTGGCAAGAACCAACAACTGGATCAGAGGTTTTGAAATTGCCACAGGCTCTAACACAAATGTCAACATGGAAATCACACATTTGCATACTAAGATACCTTAATTTTATGTGATGCTGATGTAGATCAGCTAAAGATTTTGAGAACTATTTTGGTACTGTTTAAAGAAATTTCTGATTTACATATTAACTGGAGAAAGAGTCGTATGTATCATGTCAAAGGTGAATAACATGGAAGAGTTGTCCAGGATTCTGGGTGGAGAAGTAGGGTCTTTGCCAACTACTTATCTGGGAATGCCTCTGGGTGCCAAATCAAAGTCAATGAACATTTGAAATTCAGTGATTGAAAAATGTGAGAAGAAATTGTCTAGGTGGAAGTCACAATATATATCATTAGGGAGCAGAGTCATTAACTCTGTAATGAATGCACTCCCAACTTATATGATGTCCATCTTTCCCATTCCAGAGGGGGTTATCCAAAGACTTGATAAAATCAGAAGGGATTTTCTTTGGAAAGGTAATCAAGACAAGAAGGTATTCCATCTAATTAAGTGGTGTGATGTGTTGTGTTATTGGGAAAGAAGCACGGTGGGTTAGGAATCAGGAACTTAAAGTTGCAGAGTAAAGCCTTAAGACTTAAATGGCCATAGAGGTATTCACACACACCTCAATCTTACTGGGGAAGAATCATCAAAACAAAATATGGGGAAGATAACAAGTGGATGACCAAGGAGGTGAACACCCCTTATGGAGTCAGTTTGTGGAGATTCATAAGAAATTTTGGCCTTTCCTAAGGATCCACTCCACTATTAAAGTGAACAATGGTGAAACCACTTTTTTCTGAGAAGACAAATGGTTGGGTAACACTCCTCTAAAGGAGCACTTTCCCAACATTCATGGACTGGCAGTACATCAACACAACAAGGTAGTAGAGAACTGGTCTGCTCAAGGATGGGACATTCAATTTAGAAGAAACTTCAATGATTGGAAAATTAACACATTGACAGAATTCTTCAAGAAACTGGAAGAATTTAAAGGCATAAAGGAAGGAGCAGACAAACTATGGTGGCAAGAAGACAGTAAAGGCATTTACAAAGTGAGCTCAGCAATGGAGGTGGAGTACAATGATCCCTTTGTACAAGAACAAATGTGATATCTAGAGTTGCAACAACTATAGGGGTATCAAGATGCTAAGTCACACCATGAAAATTTGGGAAAGGGTCGTGGAGATGAGGGTGATAAGAGGCGTGTCTATTTCAAAGAACCAGTTTGGATTCATGACGGGGCGTTCGACTACAAAAGTCATTCATCTTATTAGGAGGTTGGTGGAGCAGTATAGGGAGAGGAAGAGAGACTTACATATGGTTTTCATCGACCTCGAGAAGGCATACGACAAAGTCCCTAGGGAGGTTTTATAGAGATGTTTGGAGGTTACAGGTGACATACACTACGGCGGTCAAGGATAAGTATGATGGAGACAAGACCATGGTACGAACAGTAACCGGACACTTCCAAGTGATAATGGGGCTGCACCAGGGATCAACTCTTAGTCCATTCTTATTTTCCTTGGTGATGGATGGACTGACGCGACAAATCCAAGGAGAGGTGTCATGGTGTATGTTATTCGCAGACGACATCGTACTAATTGATGAGACTCACAACAGAGTGAACGCTAAGCTAAAGGTTTGAAGACAGACTTTGGAGTCTAAAGGGTTCAGGCAGAGTAGGACCAAGATAGAATACTTGGAGTGCAAGTTCAGTAACGGGAGCGACCTTGAGACAAGCGTAAAGTTGAGGCTTAATACTCAGATCATTTCAAAGAAAGGAAGCTTCAAGTACCTCGGGTTTATTATTCAAGGGGATGAAGAGATTGATGACGATGTCACACAATCAGACGAGGGTGGATGAAATAGAAGCTCACATTTGGAGTCTTGTGCGATAAAAAGATCTCACCAAAACTTAAAGGCAAGTTCTATAGGGCAGTGGTTAGACCGACTATGTTTCGCACATCCAAAAGATAAAGTTGCGGAGATGAGGATGTTGAAATGGATGTGTGGGATAAAATGAGGGATAAGATTAAAAATGATGATATCCGAGACAATGAGAATGACCTCGGTGGAGGATAAGATGCGGAAACGAGGTTGAGATGGTTTGGACATGTGCAGAAATGCCTCAGTGCGGATGTGTGAGAGGTTGGCTATGAACGGGTTCAAAAGGGGTAGAGGTAGGCCGAGAAGTATTGGAGACAAGCGTAAAGTTGAGGCTTAATACTCAGATCATTTCAAAGAAAGGAAGCTTCAAGTACCTCGGGTTTATTATTCAAGAGGATGAAGAGATTGATGACGATGTCACACACCGTATTGAGGCAGGGTGGATGAAATAGAGGCTCACATTTGGAATCTTGTGCGATAAAAAGATCTCACCAAAACTTAAAGGCAAGTTCTATAAGGCGGTGGTTAGACCGACTATGTTTCGCACATCCAAAAGATAAAGTTGCGGAGATGAGGATGTTGAAATGGATGTGTGGGATAAAAGGAGGGATAAGATTAAAAATGATGATATCCGAGACAATGAGAATGGCCTCGGTGGAGGATAAGATGCGGAAAACGAGGTTGAGATGGTTTGGACATGTGCAGAAATGCCTCAGTGCGGATGTGTGAGAGGTTGGCTATGAACGGGTTCAAAAGGGGTAGAGGTAGGCCGAGAAGTATTGGAGAGAGGTGATTAGAAGGGATATGGAACATGTGCAACTTACTGAGGACATGACCTTAAATAGAGGGTTGTGGAGGACACGTATTAGGGTAGTAGGTAGTCGAACATAGTCCTACTTATGCTTGCAAACTGGTAGTTGTAGTGTATTACTGTAGACTCGCTTAGCCTATCATACTAATAGGCACGGTATGACTTTATAATCCCTTTAGTTTGATTTATGTTGCTATGTGTTCTCTAGTGTACTTTATTTAACTTATTTATCTGCGCTAGCTACTGCTTACTTTTTCAGAATGCGCTATCATGACTTATTCGATTTTGATATCAGTATTTTCATATTGCTTTAATATATATTTTTTGATCGAATCTGATCGTTTATCTTGCTTTGTTTGTGCTTATCGAAAACAGCCGCTCTACCTACCAAGGTAGAAGTGAGTTATGCGTACATTCTACCCTCCCTAGACCCACGTTGTGGAATTTCACTGGGTATGTTGTTGTTGGGAATCAACAAGTGTAAATTTGGCCCAGGAAGCACATATGGAAAGTGAAGGTGCCTCACAAAGTTGCTTTACTTGGTTGTTGGCAAGGGAAGCTGTTTTGAATCAAGAAAACCTCAAGAAAAGGAAGCTCTCTCTATGTTGCAGATGCTATTTATGTGGTGAAGAGGTTGAGACAGTCACACATCTATTTTTACACGGTAGGATTACAGCTCAACTATGGAGGGTCTTTATTAATCTAATAGGCATTGTCTAGGTGATGCCAAAAAGGATAACCCATTTACTTTATAGTTGGGAGGAGGCAGGAGTAGGAGCCTCAGACAGACAGAGACAGATAGAGGATTGTCCCCGCCTGTATTTGGTGGACAATATGGAAGGAGAAAAACGGCAGGTGTTTTGAAGACGACAAAAGTGAAGTTCAGAAGATTAAATTGAATTACATTAAACTTTTTTTGTTTTTGGTGCAAACAGATCTACCTTGAGTATACTGAGTCCATAATAGAAATCCTAGGTTCTTGATTAGTTCTTTTGCTATGATGTAAATATGGTTTCAGTACAACCTATGTACTGATTTAGAAAAATACACACAACAGTTACTTTCTCAAAAAAAATCCTAACCTTTTTTGTTGAGAATGTACTAAATTCCTATTTGTTACTAACATTTACCTGATAAAAAAAAATTGTTACTAACATTTAATACACCACTTAACTAATGTGTCGCCTAACCACTATTTATTGGCGGGTGTTAGTCCTCTTAAAAACATAGCACATACACAATGAGATGCAAGCTAACATCAATAAGTAGGTATGCCCAGTATTTAACATACATCAACTAATCAATATCTTACTTCCATTTTCTAATTTCTCCCAGAGAATCAGAGCTGTTGCAATCTTAGTTGAGACTTACGTAGCTTCGTTCTGCCAGGTCTAAATTTTCCCTTCTATCCTATATCCGGTGATATCCAGAGACACTGATTCCTTTCTAGCAACTACTTCAACAATATCACGTCTCTTTCTAATGACAACCTCCAGAAATCGCGTAGGAATTTGTTACATTTCTCGTTGGGAGTCAAACCCACCACATAGGAGCAGCAACCGTTACATCTCTGAACAATTGTAGAAATTTTCTTTGGACTGAAAGTAATTAACAAATGATGTTGCTACAATAAATTTCTTTTTGAGAGATGGATGTTGCTTCAATAATAAGTACGCAGGAGTTACATGACTCTGATAGGCGCCAAAAATAAGGAAACAGTTCCTATCATTAGATCAAAAAGGATTAGCCTTCCCTCAATAGTAGAGATAATGGATCCGACTGACAAAAAAATAGGCCACAATTGTAGCTGCAACGAGAAATGTTTCTCGGAAGCTCTTTGTTGATCTGATAAAAAGTGTTTCTTTATTCTCGATACCTATAAAAGTGGTTCATGTACTATGACAGGTACTGGTGAAGGATGCACTATTTAGTTGGGCCTTTGGAGAACGGAAGAGAAGACGTGTGCGCATGGAATGTTGCTCCATTAGTTGGAGACATTTGTTGATATATAAGCCTATGTAGAAGACGGTATAATCTATCTATACTATTCTAAAAGTGGGAAGGTTCAAAGAGTAAAGTTAAATTACCACAATGTCCATCAAAAATTGAACGACCTTTTTACCCTTCAATCAAACACCATTTCTACAATATTTGTATGCAACAATGTAAATAACATTCTAATAAATACTACTCAATTATAGAAATAAATTTATAATGAATCACCTACCTAAAAGAAGACGAAATGGTAAAGCAATTGCATTAAACACGGATACAATATAATAGGATTAAAAGTTTTTTTGCTAATAATAATAGGAATAAAAGTTTGTGATGCTTATTATCTAAGAATTTAAATTTTTAATGAATCACCTAATTAAAAAAGAAGACGAAATGGTGAAACGCTCGCATTAAACACATATACACTATAATAGGAATAACTCAAAAGTTGTGATGTTTAATATCTAAAGAATTTAGAGTATATCTATCTTCCTTGTTCTTTCTATACAATCTACTATATAAGATTCCTTAGTTTGCCACTCCATTAGAATTCAACATTTTTATTTCACATCCATCAAGATAGGCATATCAAGTACCAAGCCAAGTCCCTTTTAACATCAACGTCATTGCGGAACCTTTATGATCCTTATATAACTTTCGAGTGACCTCTTTTTGTTATTGATTTGGTGGGTACATTTTCTCTCTTTTTCTATTATTAGTGGCGTAGTATTTCCTTGGTAGATCTCCTACCTTGCTTCACTTTTTACATTTTATGCCATTTTTATGTTTCCTTTTATTGTTGGAGCAGTACATATAAATGAGAACAACCTCATATCTGAAGTGCATCATTCAACCTAAGCTTGTACTTTTTTGTATTATTTGATGGTAATGTTAATTATTTGTATGAAGGGGAGCTAAAAAAAACTTTCTTCAAAATGTCGCGATTTTTGTTTTGAAATCGCCAAAGTCGAAGTATCGAAATTCTATATGAGAAACTTTTCCTCGTAGCTTTGTTTTAATAATACTTCCTCCCTCCCAATTTATGCGATGTACTTTCATCTGACACACTTTAAGAAATAAAGGAATAATTTTGAATCTTATGGTCTAAAATAAGTCAAAGATATTTGTGTGGTTATAGATCATCTCCTTTTGCGTAAAAGGTTAAATTGTTGTCAAATAAGTAATATGTCATTCTTTTGGGACGGACTAAAAAAGGAAAGTGAGTCATTCTTTTTGGGACAGAGGGAGTATTGATATTATTATACAAAATCGTGTACTAATTAACTCGACATACACATGCAACACACACGTCGAGAAACTAGTCATATATAAGGCCAACAACTGAGAGAGTGAGGCTAGGAGGTGAGCATCTGCCTCCAGATTACCGGGCCAGGACTCATGAAGTCGAGCATTGCACAATAACACTTTCATCCTGAGCACCATCTCATAATGACTAAGTTCCTTATTCACGGGTTAACAATTCAAAATGCAAGGACGAATGAGTGTATTACCACCATTACTACCTAAAAAGGTTATTCCCAATGCACGACTATGGAGAATTGTTCAAAGCGACTAATCTGAGGGCCATTATACCACCTCAACAACAAAGGAATGGGAGGAGAGCCAACAGAGTGACGGCGAAAACTAGAGAAACGGAGAGAACAAATAGAGTAGGGATCAGGCAAGTAGATAATTGTGAAAAAAGAAAACACAAATTAGGTGATGCCGAAGTAGCATTCGTGGCAACAAGCAGAGAACTAAAAGAGTAAAAAGGCTTCCTTCGACAAGTTGAGAGACACGAGAATATCTAAGACACACAGTCTACCCGTGAGTTTTCTCAGGTTACTGTTTCGAGTACTACTTACTACTCCCTTTGTCCCAATGTAACTGTCTTAGTTTGACTTCGCACGAAGTTTAAGAAATAAAGGGATACTTTTATATCTTGTGGCCTTAAATTAAAGATGTGTAAAGTAGCAAAAAGTTATTTGAATCTTGTGGTTATAAGATTGCTATGTAGGATGTTTGAATTGTCAACTTACTAAATTTAGAAAGATGCACTCTTTTTGGGACATACGAAAAAGAAAAGTAAGACACTTAAATTGGGACGGAGGGAGTATTATTTTATTGTTTTGGCAATCATTTATGATCATTACAAACTTGAGCAATGAAGTGAGCTATGAACTCGGTTTCTTTGGTGAGCTCTACGTACAAGGATCCTATAAACACCTTTTTTAAAACAAACCTAGAGGTGGATCAACATCCTTCGAAAATGCATTCTTTCAAAAGATCGATTAGCAACCGTAGTATACCCGGAGCTCAAGGACCGCGAAAAATCAACTATCCAAATAGGTGTCTAGTAAGTAATGTCTTTCCTTTCTGAAATCCTCCCCTCTTTATTAGTGTTTCGAGGCCATTTTGAGGGTCAATGTTTTTGTATTTTCAGTTCTACATAAAATTCTCCAATTTGATTCATAATTCCAAAATGTGCATTTGACTCAAAAAGGTGAACATTCATTTAATAGCGATGTTAATGTATTTAGGTTCCAAAAGATGGCCATAACATGAGTATCTAGAACCTCAACTTACTAAAATACAAACAAAGTCTCAAAGTCCTTCCTAAAGACTAAATGTTAAAAGAGAAGGCAGCAACAACACCTGTGACACCAAGAATAATTTTCCTAGAGAATATTTTAATTAAGTTTTAACAAAATTGTTCTTCATAGAGTGTTTGGAAAATGAAATCAATTTATTTTCAATAGGTGTAAATTCCCCTCGGTGCGAACTTGTTATTAATTCGGTTCCCTTTCACAACTTTTCTAGCATCATTTCATCTTTGTGCATTAGGGGTTTAGGTTATAAAATTCTTTTTTTGAATCTTTGAATGCTCTTGGATATGAGTAAATGTTAATTTCCTAAATAAGATGCGACTTCAACTCTTTCAGCCTGATGAAGAGAAATATCCCAATACCGGGATGAGATCCCTAAACTCCTTATATGGATTGGGCAATCCTCCTCCTTTTGAGCTAACTTTTGGGGTTGAATTAGTCTCAATGTCCATTTAACAATACAACATTCATACCGGTTTCAAATCCTTAAGCTTCAATACCGCAGACTATTCCACAGTCATCCTAACACAACTTGCAGTACAACAAAAAAAATAGCGCAGCAGGTGCACAAAGCATCCTGCGCAGGATACGGGGTAGGTTGTACCCGAAGCTCAAAAAATTTAATAATTCAGTTCAAAATTACACTTGCAATAAAAAGTGTAGTACAAGACTTGAAAAAAATCTTCAAAATTACACTTGTAAAGCCACATACAATCTCATTCGTATATACAGACAGATAGATCATCCACGCAGCACAAAGAAGCTTCACCTTTTAAACCTATCAAATTTAACGACAACGCGTTTCAAAATTCAGTTTGATATGCATATGATAAGGCACCAACGAGCGAAGGCAACTATCTTATTTCAAATCCCTAAGCTTCAATAGTGCCAAATCTGAGAAGATTATACATCTTTCGTCATATGTAACACAATTCACACTACAAAACTAAAAAAATTACATAATTTACTTCAAAATTACACTTGTAAAGCCACTTACAATTTCCTTACTAATATATACAGATAGCGTATCCACATAGCACTAAAAACCTTCACCTTTTAAACCTATCAATATGAGAAGATTATACATCTTTCGTCATACGTAACACAATTCACACTTCAAAAACTCATAAAAATAGTAATTTACTTCAAAAATTACACTTGTAAAGCCACTTACAAATTCATTAATATATACAGATAGCGTATCCACATAACACTAAGAACCTTCACCTTTTAAACCTATCAATTTAACGACAACATGTTCAATTTCACTTGTAATGCACATCACAGTAAAACTAAAAAAAATTAATAATTTTCTTCAAAGTTACACTCATACAATTCGAAACCTAGCAAAATTTAAGTATAACGCAACAAAATTCAGTACGATAAATATATGATAAGGCACTAACTAACCAGCGAAGGCATAGTGAACATGAAGCGAAGGTCCGAGTAGTGTTGGCGGAGCTACCGAGTCGGCGATGTTGGATGCGGCGGCTGCCGCCGCTGAAGAAGCGGCAGCGTTGCTGCTGCTTCCACTGCCTAAAGGACGACCTCTTTTTGCTGCCGGAGTAGCTGAGCCACCGGCTGCTCCGCCACCGCTTTGCCGCTTCTGCATCGTTTTTTTCCCGCTCCTTTCTGGTATGCACGGAAACCACTGCGATAGTGTGATGTATTCGAGGTGTGTTGTGGGAGTATATAAATGATGAAACGATGGGCCGGGTTTTCATATATGTCGAAACATTGAGGGGTCATTTGCACTAAAAATTTTGAATATATTTTACTCTAAACAAATTCCCAATTTCTTCATAATAAAGGCATTCAATTACTCATCACCGTGTTTGGTACGCTGTAATACGCTAGACTGCACTAGACAAAAAAATAATACAGTGTTTGGTGAACGTTTTCAATCGGACTAAACTGTACTATTTCTAAAAATAGTACGCTCCAACTGCCATTTTTGAGACCATCTCGTATATGGGTCTCCCCTGGACTGTACTAAATTTTAAAAAAATACAGTTTATTATATATTAATATTCTAATATCGTTCATTATATATTAATATAGTCCAGTCCATTACAATACAATACAGTCCAATATAAAATATACAGTCCAGTGCGACGTACCAAACGAGTCCTCAAGTCCAATTAAATCAAACTCTCTATTTTGTTGTTTTTTTGGATCGGATCTATAAAGTTATAATGATGTTCCCAGCAAAAGATTACAAATAAATACATTATTATTTATATAAAAAAATATATAATTTTCTTCAAAATTCAACATTTTAAGAAACTAAACAGATAATTTGTTACACCCGTAAATTCAGGTCATGCTTATGAGAACGTACGAAAGGAATTAAGATTTAAATTTTAGAAAGATAGGTTGACAGGATATTTCAGACGGGTTTTAGTCAACTTTGGGTTGGTTTATGCCCAGTTACCTTAGGAGTTCCTAGGTGTTTCAAAAGCCTAGTATGTAGTTCGTTGAGTCTAGTTCTCAACGCAACAAACCGCTCGTCGATAGGGCATCGGAGTAGAAAGTTATGGGAGTTACAAGTTCGGTCAGCATGACAGGAGAGTATTTTCACGATGCCACAGTAGCGGCGCTGAGATATCTTGGGGTTCTCTGAAGTTACGGCGCCGTATGTATTGAAGTTCTCGGAGGTTTCAGCACCGCGGCGCCGGCTGCAGGGCCGCGGCGCCGAGTCGGGTTTTTTGCGAAAATTGGGAGAAAAATCAAAAGATTTTTTTTTGTAAAGGTCATGGAAGGGTGACAAGTGTCCCTCCCATCTGATTTGTGCGGAAGTCCTATTTATTGACCAAGTCTTGAAGACTTGGTCATTCTTCAAAAAAACCCTTCTCTCTAAAAATCCTTCTTCCATCTCTCTAAAAAAATTCCTCTCTCTTATCTCTAAAAATTCAAGGAAAAACCAAGGCCTAGAGAAATTTCGAAAAGGCGGCAAGAAGGAAATATGTTGACAAGCTTGTAGGAGGTTTGTGGAGGTGATTGTGGAAAGAGGACAAGTGATATTTATTGGACTGTTTTTGGGTGAACTCTAAGGTAACAATTCATTCTCCCTTTTAAGTAAATTGTGTTGCATGTGAGGAAGAAATGACTTGTATGTTATACCCCGTATTTCCAGAGTATGTACGTGAGGACGTACGTAGAGAAATTTGAACTTTAAAGTGGCTTGACCGATTTTATTTGTGCACAACACCCGATTAGAGTCGTTTTTCGACGAAACGTTTTACACAACTTGCGAAGGGAAAATTCCGGCTATGTCATTTCTAATTTTTGCGAATTTTTCCGAGAGACGAAACGTGTTGGACCAACGAGAGGGCGCCACTTGGCACCCTCTCATTGGCGGAAATGTGGGGCGGATTTGGGACGATTTTCTTGACATTTTTGTCAAGTAGTAGGTAGGATATTTTGTGGTAGATGGATAAGGTGCACTTGGCATGATCATGGCCCTACACTTGCCTTGCACTTGGCATGATCTTGGTCATTGGTTGGCCTTTGCTAGACCTATAAATACCCCTTCTGGAAGACTTCTTCATCCATTCCTAAATTTCCTAAGTGTTAAAATCCTCCCTCCCCTTGAGTAGTGTTCTCGTCCTCCCCCTTTGTGAGGCCTTGTGGCCGAGAGTTCCTCTCCCCCCCCCCCCTTGGCCGAGAGTACCCCCCCCTAGTGGGGTAGGCCGAGGGGTATATACCCCCCATCTTGGTAGAAATACTCTCAAAAGTATTGTTGTTATACCCAAATTACCTTAGCCTTATACCTTGTAGTATTCCAAAAGATACCTCTATACGTAGAGCCCGGAAATACTACCTAAATGTCCCTTTTGTCTCAACCGAAACCCTAAGGAAAATCTCCATAGTTGGTTGGAGTTTAAGTAGAAGTTGGTTAGAACTTCTAGGGTTGTTTGGAGCGGGCCTGAGCGCACGAGTAGAGTTAAACCTTGCTCGGGATCGACATTTAAACTCGGATAATTTTGGGCTTATCGAGGTAAACACTCTTGACCTTACATTTGTAATTGGAAATTACATGTTGTAGGAGTATATAGTTAAGTATACTATATATAGAATCAACATAGTTGTGCGGCAATGTCTTTTGACTTAAGCTCGAATAATACTTACAATGTCTTGCGACTTAAGCTGAATTTTAAGAGTGAATCAATCAGTAATTACATAGGGTGTATTAGACATGAGACTTGTGTAGTATGTGAGTAGAATTGTACACGCCCCAGGTTAGGCGTGCAAACCCCCGGTTGGCTTGGTAGCCGCCGATAGAGAGGAGATTTACGCTGTTGCGGGGAGTCTTTGCCAATTTTACGTAGAATATTCTACATTGAGATCTAGGATGTTAATAGCGCGCGTGGCCTCTATAGGTTGAAGTACTACGTGGCGTGATCTACTTGGCAGGAGTAGCCGAAGCGGTTTGAGGTACTTGAGCATTTTGCTATTAGTCGATAATCGTCGCGAGGTATGTGAACCTCTTCCTATCTGTTCTAGCATGATATGTGTATAACTATGTAGTGCGGTGACGCATACGTGTTTAATGTATTTGATTGGTTTGAAACATAAAGTGTTATAACGGCTTTATGGGAAGTTGGTTATAACGACTTTATGTAGGTAAGAAAATGCTTTGTGGTTTCAAAGGGTAACCGATTTGACTTATAACGGATTTGATGTGTAGTAATAAAGAACTTGAAGTGTTTCAAAAGACCTTTTTGAAAGAAGAGTAATACTTGGCTTTGAAAACATAAGAGTTGTACTAGCTTTATGGGAAGTTAGGTATAACGTCTTAAGAGTGATAAAAGAATGGTTTCTTGATTTTTGAAGATAAGAGACTTGACTTAATGGTATTGATATGAATTTTGTTAAAAGTGTGAAACCTCATTCGTGAGTAATGAGTACTTGGTTTTAAAAGGAATAATGTTTTCTTGATTTGAAATCGAATGAGTATCGACAAACCACCGCAGCGTTAATAAAGGAAAATGTATTGAATAATGAAGTATGGTATTAAAACCAAGAAATCTCCATCCGCATGTAGGCTAAGATGAGACAAAATGATATTACATTTCCTAGATCATGGCTGCTTAATAAGATTGATTATAAACAAGAATAACCTACTCACATATAAGACATATGTTTCTCAAAACGTTTAAAGGAGAATTATGTTTTAAAGGATTAAAACTATGAACTACGAAACCTTTTCTAAAATGAGAAACTTGAGCATTTGAAATTAGGCAAATTTGAACGTTTGGAAAATAAGGTTGTTACTTGATTTTACAAAGGAAATCATTTTGGTTTACTTGACAATGTTAGTCACTCTATTTTTATACTACGGGTATCGGGTGACCTTTGTAAAAGAAATGGATCTTTAAAAGGAATTTAACGTACGTAGTACTTTAGGGTTAAAACCCGGACTTTGGCATAAAATGAAAGTACTTTGAGTTGTGTATAACTTGCCTATGCTTGTTGTTGTGAAGCTTGCCTATGCTTGTTGTGAAACTTGCATATGCTTGTTGTGATAGCCTTTGTTGTATTTAGCACTCGCGTCTCACTTGAGGCCGGTTTGATTTGTTATGAGCGATTCTACACCGAGTCCCACGAGACGGGCGAGGACACGATTTCATCCGATTATACACCGAGTCCCACGATGGCGAGGACACGTATTCCATCCGATTATTCACCGAGTCCCACGGACGGGCCGACACGATTTCATCCGTTATCATACGCCTCCCGCTTTATATGACTATTATGATTTCATTTACGCCTTTACGATTTCACATACTTGGTACTGATCGACCTCTTTCGCTGCGTTAAATGCCGCAGTAAAGCGTACACCATGTTGATCCGCCTAGTGGTCACAGTCAACGTATGGAAACTCCGTTTCTCCGAGGCTTATCAGGTATAGTCCCGCCGTTGTAGGTATTTACATTCGTGGTATGGCGGCCCCGTCCCGCCATTGTTGTCGTATCATTCTTAAGTCCAGTAGTAATCGCTGTGGGCGAGTTGTAATGGGATATTGATTCGGTTTAAATTGATTTATATATATACCGTAAGGCAAGTTTTCTCGACTATTGTTTCATACTTCGTTATTTCATGTTATCGCCTTATGTTCGTGATTACACGATGTTGTATCACTAGGGTGCCCGGTAAGACACCATCCACGCCCGTTCGGTCGTGACAAAAGTGGTATCGAGCGATTAATCCTCGGAAAGTGTCTGACTGCATCAGATCCAAGAAGTCTTGATTATCGGTGTGTTGTGCACCACACCAATAATCAGGAGGCTATAGGATATTTAGGATTGGTTTCTATTCTTCTCATTCTGACATCGTGCCTTAGAGCTGTGTTGGACCCTCTCACGTAATTCTTTCCCTTACCGTTATGCCTCGCGTGGCAACCCGCCCGTGAGGCGGCACCGATGGAGCTGCGAGTAGAGTTCGAGGGTTACGAGGCACAGCCCAACCATCACCCGAGTTAGGTGCTTGATCGGGAGTTATGCTACGTCGCACCACCAGAGTTTAGCACTGGCGGCCTCCTGCGCGCCATGATATATGAACCTTCACCCCACGGGGACAGAGAATATAGATTGCAAAGAAACAACCTCACATTACTAGTATGGATTTGGCTACCGCAGAGTATACCGCATCGCGAGTCTTGATGAAAATCTTAGAAAGGGTCATGCGAGTAATTCTTGATTAGGCTTGAGCATGGCACGTATGCGGGCTTATCGCAGCAGCAGAAACGTAGAGATCGACGGTTAACGGGCGAGAAGAGGCGAGCAGCGAGCGTCCTTTGGTAACTTTCGAGTCGAGTCACCTCACCAAAGAGATTAGATTATGCACATCCACCACGAGAAAGGTCCTCCACAGGTTCGGGATGTTCGGGTACGCAGAGTTGGTGAGCTCGAGCTTCCGGTTCACGCCTACACGTAGGTTCCAGCCACCGGATTCGCTTTTTCCCGGTGTTCACGCGATGCACGCCATCCCGGGAATGTCATCTTTTAGTTGGTACTTGTTTTACTGCGGCCGTGGCCACGTGGTCGAAAGGATGTCCTAGTAGGAGGACTCAACCTTCGTGATCGGTGGGTAGTTCGTCATCTCCCCAATGGCGTGACTTACGGGGTAGGTTTGATTAAACGACTAAGGAATGGAAGATAGATATAGATATATCCTTAACCCTCAGAGATCGAGATATGTGATAAGGTGAGTATACCTTAAGTGTTATGTTCAGATAGCGTGGTGTAAATTGTGATTAGGAAATCATGGTTAGTATGAGGGTAAGATGGACATAAGGAAAGTGTGAGCCTTAGAGCTTTATACGTAGAGATCTTGTATGCAAGGCCATCTTGGGTAAAAGATTTATATTTTTATGTTTAACCTCGACGAGTGCATTGTGCACGGAGATATGTTTTGGGATAAGTCCCCGAGTAGCGTGATATGAAAGGGTAGTTGAGCTAGGAATACCGCTAGGTTTTCGTAACGTGATTTGTTAGGATCGGGGAGCTAGTGTTTCGCGCGACGCCGGTAGGGTTGAGGCCGTGTTGCGGTCAACCCGCGCTTTGTATGGTGGTCGGGTCATGTGGTAGTCCCGCCAGTGATAGGTCACGGGGTGTTAGGCCCATGTTTAGTTAACAGACGAGTTCGTGGACGTTGCTCAACGATGGTCGGCGATGGGCACCGTCGTGTTTTTCGGCCGGACCGTGTACTCGTGATGTTGATATATCGGGAAGGTTGTAAGGTCGACGGTGCCTACCTTCACCTTATGGCGCAGTAGGCCTGAGTTACGGATGTTTTTTCTTTCCAAAGTTTTACCAGTGCGGGTTGGGAACTCGGTGAGTCTCAGACCACATTCGCCGGGCCGTGTTTGATTTCGCGGTAGTTGCAAGGATTGTTGTCTCTGTTGAAGGGTGTTTAAGCTACCATTTTAGTGTTCGGATGTCGCTTATGAAGCCTTGTAGGGCGGAAGTGTAAGTTCTTGGTCGATTGGTTCGATGTTGGCAAGGTTCGATAGTTGGTTCAGCTTGTTCCAACAGATCGTGGATAAGTGAAGCTTATCTAGAGGAAGTTTTTGGCGGCTCGGAGGAATCGTGCGGGTTATCTACGACGACGCCAGAGTTCAGTTGACGGTCGGTCTTCATGTACCACCGGATAGTGTAAGAGAAACTTAGCCCGAGTTACTTTGGGCCTTTGAGTTCATGTGAGGATAAGCCAGTTGCGTATATGTTAGCATTTGCCGTCCGACTTAGGAGGCAGCGGCCTAGTCTTTCGTGTTATGTTCGAAGGAAATCGGAGATCCATCAGTGTTCCCGATTAATGATGACCAAGTTGAAGATAATAACCGAGATTTGGAAAGCGATGTGAAGTATGGTAAGAGTTCGAGTGTACAAGAAGTGCACGACATCCTCGAGGAATCGCACGCATCCGGCACCATTTGTTGGGTCGCCGAGTGACACTGAAACCTCGCGCAAAGTGACAAAAGTGGGAAGAAGCGGCATGTATGGCGGCATTGATGTGATCATTACTTTGGTGATGTTAGAGGTGTTTCCTCGTGGGCTTGGATGTAAGAATGTGCGCAGTGTTTCGTGGCGGTGTGGCGAGATTTGTTACGTAAGTATAGTAGTGAAGACTATCTTTGGCGCACGCTTGCTGAGACATAGAAACATTCGGGACGAATGTTTCTAAGGAGGGGAGAATGTTATACCCCGTATTTCCTGAGTATGTACGTGCGGACGTACGTAGGGAAATTTGAACTTTAAAGTGGCTTGGCAGATTTTATTTGTGCACAACACCGGTTAGAGTCGTTTTTGACGAAACGTTTTACACAACTTGCGAAGGAAAATTCCGCTATGTCATTTCTAATTTTGCGGATTTTTCCGAGAGGCGAAGCGTGTTGGAACGAGAGGCGCCACGGCACCCTCTCATCGCGGAAAAGTGGGGCGGATTTGGGACGATTTTCTTGACATTTTTGTCAAGTAGTAGGTAGGATATTTTGTGGTAGATGGATAAGGTGCACTTGGCATGATCACGGCCCTACACTTGCCTTGCACTGGCATGATCTTGGTCATGGTTGCCTTTGCTAGACCTATAAATACCCCCTTTGGAAGACTTCTTCATCCATTCCTAAATTTCCTAAGTGTTAAAATCCTCCCTCCTCGAGTAGTGTTCTCGTCCTCCCCTGCGAGGCCTCAGGCCGAGAGTACCCCCAGTGGGGTAGCCGAGGGGTATATACCCTCTTGGTAGAAATACTCTCAAAAGTATTGTTGTTATACCCAAATTACCTTAGCCGTATACCTTGTAGTATTCCAAAGATACCTCTATACGTAGAGGCAGAAAATACTACCTAAATGTCCCTTTGTCTCAACCAAAACCCTAAGGAAAATCTCCATAGTTGGTTGAGTTTAAGTAGAAGTTGGTTAGAACTTCTAAGGGTTGTTTGGAGGCGGCCTGAGCGCACGAGTAGAGCTAAACCTTGCTCGGGATCGACATTTAAACTCGGATAATTTTGGGCTTATCGAGGTAAACACTTGACCTTACATTGTAATTGGAAATTACATGTTGTAGGAGTATATAGTTAAGTATACTATATATAGAATCGAACATAGTTGCGGCAATGTCTTTTGACTTAAGCTGAATAATACTTACAGAATGTCTTGCGACTTAAGCTGAATTTTAAGAAGTGAATCAGTAATTACATAGTGTATTACATGAGACTTGTGTAGTATTCGTGAGTAGAATTGTACACGTCAGGTTAAACGCGTCAAACCCCGCGGTTGGCTTGGTAGCGCCTCGATAGAGAGAAGATTTACGTTGTTGCGGGAGAGTCTTTGCGAATTTTACGTAGAATATTCTACATTGAGATCTAGGATGTTAATAGGCGCCTTGTGGCCTCTATAGGTTGAAGTACTACGTATGGCGTGATCTACTTGGCTTGGAGTAGCCAAGCGGTTTGAGGTACTTGGAGCATTTTGCTATTAGTCGATAATCGTCGCGGTATGTGAACCTCTTCCTATCTGTTCTAGCATGATATGTGTATAACTATGTAGTACGGTGACGCATACGTGTGTTTAATGTATTTGATTGGTTTGAAACATAAAGTGTTATAACCGCTTTATGGGAAGTTGGTTATAACGACTTTATGTAGGTAAGAAAATGCTTTGTGGTTTCAAAGGGTAATCGATTTGACTTATAACGGATTTGATGTGTAGTAATAAAGAACTTGAAGTGTTTCAAAAGACCTTTTTGAAAGAAGAGTAATACTTGGCTTTGAAAACATAAGAGTTGTACTAGCTTTATGGGAAGTTAGGTATAACGTCTTAAGAGTGATAAAAGAATGGTTTCTTGATTTTTGAAGATAAGAGACTTGACTTAATGGTATTGATATGAATTTTGTTAAAAGTGTGAAACCTCATTCGTGAGTAATGAGTACTTGGTTTTAAAAGGAATAATGTTTCTTGATTTCGTAAATCGAATGAGTATCGACAAACCAACTGCAGCGTTAATAAAGGAAAATGTATTGAATAATGAAGTATGGTATTAAAACCAAGATAAACCTCCATCCGCATGTGCTAAGATGAGACAAAATGATATTACATTTCCTAGATCATGGTCGCTTAATAAGATTGATTATAAACAAGAATAACCTACTCACATATAAGACATATGTTTCTCAAAACGTTTAAAGGAGAATTATGTTTTAAAGGATTAAAACTATGAACTACGAAACCTTTTCTAAAATGAGAAACTTGAGCATTTGAAATTAGGCAAACTTGAACGTTTGGAAAATAAGGTTGTTACTTGATTTTACAAAGGAAAGCATTTTGGTTTACTTGACAATGTTAGTCACTCTATTTTTATACTACGGGTATCGGGTGACCTTTGTAAAAGAAATGGATCTTTAAAAGGAATTTAACGTACGTAGTACTTTAGGGTTAAAACCCGGACTTTGGCATAAAATGAAAGTACTTTGAGTTGTGTATAACTTGCCTATGCTTGTTGTTGTGAAGCTTGCCTATGTTTGTTGTTGTGAAACTTGCATATGCTTGTTGTGATAGCCTTTGTTGTATTTGCACTCGCGTCTCGATGGAGGCCGGTTTGATTTGTTATGAACGATTCTACACCGAGTCCCACGAGATGGCGAGGACACGATTTCATCCGATTATACACCGAGTCCCACGAGATGGGCGAGGGACACGTATTCCATCCGATTATTCACCGAGTCCACGGATGGCGGGACACGTATTTCATCTGGTTATCATACATGTCTCCTGCTTTATATAGACTATTATGATTTCATTTACAGTCTTTTACAGTTTCACATACTTGGTACTGTTATCGACCTCTTTTCGGCCGCGTTACATGCCGCAGTAAAGGTACACCGATGTTGATCCTCGCTCTTAGGGTCACGATTCAGATGGAAGCTCCGTTTCTCGGAGGCTTATCGGTGGTATAGTCCTGTCGTTGTAGGTATTTACATTCGGGGTATGGCGGGGCCCCGCCCCGCCATTGTTGTCGTATCATTCTTAAGTGCATGTCTTTGTTGTGGCGAGTTGTAATGGATGAATCGTCGGTTTTAAATTGATTTATATATATATGTCGTAAGGCAAGTTTTCTCAGACTATTTTTTCATACTTCTTGTTATTTCATGTTATCGTCTTATGTTCCGCTGATTACTCTGATGTTGTATCACTAGGGTGCCCGGGGTAAGGCACCAGTCACGGGCCCGGGTTCGGGTCGTGACATTGTAGTTGTCAATATTGCTTTTGGGTATATTGCATGTATGAATAACGATTTGGATTTGAAAGGATTGGATAAGGATGATATGTGAGCATATTATAGCCAAGATACTACCTTAAACCTATTGGATTATTTAATATGTATTGTGGGGCAGAATTTTACACGTCTGGTTAGGCGTGTAATCCCCTTGTATTACTGAATTGTTAGGCCTTGTTTATGGCATGTTGGCTATTGATATCGGACCTTGAAAAGGTGGAAAAGTATGTAGAAACAAAGAAAGTGCTGTCCAATTTTCCGTAGAATAAGGAACTTTATACTTAGAATATTCGACGAAGAAGTCTAGACGTTAATAGACGTATTTGATTATTATAGGTTGATACTATTCGCGCGGCATATTTGACTTGACAAGTGGATTTAGCCGAGGAGGTATGTGATCCTTCCTATCCTCTTGAGCATGATGGTTGTAAAATATATAGTATGGTAGACGTACGTGTGTCAAATGAATTTTAGTTTTATTTTGATGTCTTTGACTTGAGTCCTAAATGTTAAGTATCTTGAAGTATTTCAAAAAGGAGTTATGAATCATTATTTAGAAGGAAATTAACACTTGGTTTTAAAAGGAATAAGTCCTCTTGGGTTTTTTTTCAAACAGATGTGATTGTCTTGATTTATTACAAAGTTTAATTGTTATACTAGCTTTATGGGAAGTTAGTTATAGTGACTTAAGGAAGATAAAAAGAATGGTTTACTTACTTATTTGTAGAAGCCTTGTAACGATTTCTGAATGTGTGGTAAGTTGGTTTGAGAAGTAAACATGTTATGTTACTATGGGTGTTAGTGCCTTGAGATTTGTTGTGGTAAGGGGGTTCTCTCGTTGTGCTTATGTCGTTTACGATAAGCCGGTTGTGCTTGTGTATATCACCTACCCCCGACTTGTTATGTTCTTTGCGGGTTAGCTACCCCGTCTGAAGAAGAGTACCTCATGCGGGTCCACATGACCTATCGCGACTCTGATGAGTCCAGAATCACTCGGGTGTGTTACCGACGCGAGGAATACCTCACGCGGTCAGTGGCCACGCAGACTACTGATAGTCGAAATGCCACGTTAGCTACCGTCGAGAAGTACCTCATGCGGGCCCGGTGGCTATGCGGACTACGGAAGTCCAGGATTAGGCTCGCATAATGATACTATGGGAGAATGGCCCTGCTTCGATCATTAGCGGCCTAGAAAAGACCGGTTACGTTACACATATTCGCTCTTGTTTATGTTGTGGCACTATGTGCGGCTAATTGTGTTTTTTTTTATTATATATATCTGTGGAATTGTTTTGGAAATGTTATGATTTCATTACTGATGCTTCTGATTTCACATACTGTACTGTTATCGACCTCCTTGGCTGCGTTCATGTCGCAGGTAGAGGTACATCGGTGGTTGATCCTTGCTCATAGGATCACCGTTCTGCTTTTGGGAAGCCCCGTTTCTCCGGAGGCTTATCTTTTGGTATGATTCCCTGTCATTGTAGATTCATGTACATTCAGGGGTATGGCGAAGTGGTCCGTCATAGTTATTACAAACTCTGTAAGTGCAGTAGTTACATTGTAAATTGGGTTTGGTAATGGATGTAGTTGTTCAGTTGTTGTCATGTATATACAGGAAGGTGACCGTTTTGATTAGCCTGTTTCGTATTTTATATTGTTTCTTGTTTATGAGTTTACTTCCGCTGGTTTTTCTCTGATGTTGTATCACTAGGGTGCCCGGGGTAAGACACCAGTCGCGGGCCCGAGGTCGGATCGTGACATAATTGATTAAGATATACATACCAATTTTATAAATTACTTGAAATATGAAAATTGACACCATATTATTGGAATCGATTTATATTTCTAATTTAATCAATTTATATAAATATATTTATTAGTGTTTTTTATGACGACGCTATTCACTAATGAAAAAGTAAAAAAGAAAAGTCACACTTCGGGCTCGTTTAGTACGTCGCATTGAACTGCATAATTTTGCATGAACTGTACTGTATTGTAATGGACTAGACTGTATTAATATATAATGGACCGTATTAGAGTATTAATATAGAGCAAATTACCAAAGTAATACTCTCTGAAAAAAATATTCCCGGAATACTACTCTCTCAAAAATAATTATCATTTAACTACTCATTTTCCCACATGGATTGTCATGCCACATATGCAATTTTTTTTTAAGTCATAAACACCAACAACTCTTTTTACTTTTCATCAAAATTACTTTTAAAAAAAATATTTTTTTAAAATAAATTAATTTTAGAAACTTAATCAAACAGTTATTAAGTATTTTACTTTTTCTTTTATCAATTTTAATTTTTTATATTTAGCAAATTGATAATTCAAATATTTTACATGGAAATTTATAAATACAAGATTAAAAAAAATCTCCTTATTTCTTGAAAGAAGCCTAAAAACTATAGCTATTTATGTAATTTATTTTTAAAAAAGCACGAATCTTTGTTACAATATTAGATTAGCTCAAGGATCACTTAAAATTGGGGCTGTTAGCGGTCCGGATACTCCCGGTAATTATCCGAGAACCGAACCGGTAAAATTGGACCGAAAAGTAAACGGTTCGGATACGAGTACCAAAAAGTTACCCTGACCGATAAGGAGTTGGACCGGTAATCCGATAAAATACCCGGTAACACCCTCAATAAGTCCCCCTCCTGCCAGCCCCCAGCAAGCTCTAATTATATTTAATTGCAATATTCCCTAATGTTGGACTATATTACATGTTTTAAATATATGTGATGTAGACTTTATGTTTTAATTTGAAGCGTTGACATATAAAATATAGGTAGGGAGAGAAGAAAGTAAAATAGTTGTAAATTAGTGAAACTTTAAATGGTCATTTTGAGCATTTCAATACATTCCTGAAATCTTACAAGTCTAATCCGCAGTATCACATTTTTAATATTAATGGAGAAAGACATAAATCTAAGTTTAATCGGGCTTCAATATGGATACCAAAAAATGGTACTAGGCGAGAAATAAATAAAATATTTTTTTCTAGAGACAATGATATCTCAACAATAATGTATAAAACTTGTCATTAAAAATATAACTGTAAGTGTAGAGGCTAATTAGTCCAAAATATTAATAAGAAGTATCCCACATCGAATGCAGTTGGTATTGATATTGGAAGTTGGAACAGAACAAAGATTCCTCATCGAATGCAAAAATTATCCCACATCGAATGCAGAACAAAAATATTAATGAGAAGTGCAGAATTTATCCCACATCGAATGCAAGCAATGAAGCGAACAGTTGTGCCCCTTATTTAATGTCGGATCCAGCCATCAATTCTTAATGAGAAGTGCACAATATTAATGAGGGTTTTCTCATTTAGGGAAATCCCCATCAATTCTTAGTTCAAATATTTTCTTATGTCAGAACGCCTTGGGTTTTCTTATGGGACCAAAAAAAAAATCTTATCGAAACCTTAACGGTCCGGTCTCGGTCCGGGACCGATAACTTTATCGGTTCGGTCCGAATCTGTCGATAGTAGGACCGAACCGGACTGATAACAGCCCTACTTAAAATCTTTATATGCTTACTTATTTAGTACATAATTTAGTATTAATATTTTTCTTAATCTGTTACTAATCCTTACCCTATTCATAATTCACGAATCTTTTTTTTTAATTTTGTAGTTATAAATTTTCATGTAAAATATTTGAATTATTAATTTGCTAAATATAAAAAAATTAAATTGATAAAAGAAAAAATAAAATACTTAATAATTTTTTTATTAAGTTTTTAAAATTAATTTTTTTTTAAAAAATATTTTTATAAAAAGTAATTTTGATTAAAAGTAAAAAGAGTTGTTGGTGTTTATGATTTAAGATAAATAAAAGAAAAATAAATAAGATTGCATATATGACATGACAATCCATATGGAAAATGAGTAGTAAACTGAGAATTATTTTTGGGAGTGTAATATTCTGAAAATAATTTTTTGAGACAGTATTACTTTGGCAATTTACTCTATTAATATATAATGAAATGTATTTTTTTTTAATACAGGGGAGAAGTATCTATTAGATGAGTCTTAAAAATGACAGTTGAACTGTAATATTTTTAGAAAAGTACAATTCAGTCCAGCTAAAAAGGCGCGCCAAACGCTGTATTATTTTTTGTACTGTGCAGTTACAAGAGTAATACTACCAAACGTGCCCTTCAGCACCACGGTGGCATTAACATCAATAAAACAATTCTCCACTCATCTCCTTTGAATGTTTTTACTCTAAAAAAAATTCTCAATTTCTTCATCAAAAAGGCAAATTCACATATAAAAAATTCAATTATTCATCACCGATCAAATAAACTTAGATCTCAAAATCCAATTAAATCATAACTTTGATCTATTTTTTTTTTAAATCTAGATCAGATCTATAAAGTTATTATTATGGGTGGTTTCATATCTCGATTTTGGTTCACGATGTTTCCAGCAAAAGAGTATAAGATCGTTGTAGTTGGATTAGATAACGCTGGTAAAACGACGACGCTTTATAAGTTACATTTAGGTGAGGTTGTTACTACTAACCCTACTGTTGGTAGTAACGTTGAAGAGCTTGTTTATAAGAACATACGATTTGAGGTACATAACATACTATTTTTTTGTACTTTGATTATCGTATTAATTTGTGTTACTGCTTCTTTTTTTCATATTGCTTTATCATGATTTTATAGTATTTTGCTATGACTTTTTATACGGCTTTGAGTTTCTTGTCCTTGTGCCGTGAGTCTACCGGAAATAGACTCTCTACCTCCTAAGTTAGGGTTAAGTTTTGCGTACACTAGACCTCGCTTTGTGGGATTTCACTAGGCATGTTGTTGTTGTAATAATCATTTTGCATCCAATTTATGCGTGATATTATAGTATAAAGTCGTTCTATTTATGAAGAAGGATTAATTTCTTATATGGAAAATTAAAACCAAATATCATTCGGCCATTTAGTTTACAAAATATGTACACACAGTGAATATGTAGTGTGTAGTTTATACTAAATATACATCTACCTTTGTAGAGAGGCTGTTTCCTATTGACCCTCGGCAGCTCTCCTCCTTTATCTGGGCTTGGGACCAACAGTGTGAACGAGGTCACACAGGCGGATTCGTTCATGATAATGATTATTGCATTGGATATACTTTACCTGATTAAAACAGAAAAAGAATATTGCACTGGATATTTTTGTAATCTTAGACGGATGGGAAGAAATTGCTTTGAACCCTGATCTTCCACGGACTTCAATTCCCATACATTGAACCACGAGACCTCACCCTTGGATGCTTAAAAAAGAATGATTTTGTTTAGCATATATAGTGCAGAAATGAATTGGTTTAATCCATAGGAATGGAAAATGTAATTTGTGGAGATTGATTTGGTATTGTCGTTTAGTTTTACTTGTTTAACTTGCAATGCGTGCTCAGAAGTGAATTAATATACATTTGCTAACATGCTAAGGAGAAGGTTCTTGTTGCTAACAGGGGAACTCAGTTTGTTCATGGTAATCATTAATCCACTGGATTACTTTACCTGATAAAAAAAGTAAAAAGATTATTGCACTGGATATTTGTGTAATCTTGGACAGATGGGAAGAAATTGCTTAGAACCCTCATCTTCCATGGACTTCAATTCCAATACATTGAATCACGAGACCACACCCTTAGGTGCTAGAAAGAGAATGATTTTTGTTTAGCAGATATAGTGGAGATATGAATTGGTTTAATCCATAGGAATGGTAATTGCATTTTGTGGAGATTCATTTGGTATTATCGTTTAGTTTTGCTTTTTTAATTTGGAACACGTTCTGAGAAGTAAACTAATAGACATTTGCTAACGTGGTAAGGAGAAGCTCTGGTTGCTAGGGGCGAGAGCTCGGCTTGTTCATGGTAGTGATTAGCACTCATTGTGTAAAGAAGAGATTTATATGTAAAATTGTTATTCTCCCGTAATGGTGGTTAATGAGAAGTTATTAGACAAATTTCTCCGCGGAGAATTTAGATGTATGTGAAGATGTTTCTACATCGAAAACAACCCTTAAGACTGAAACTGACCACATAATCCCTATAAAATAGCTAGGAGCAGCTTATGTGTCTTCCAGTTTGGAATCATTTAAGAAATTATCTTTCGTGGTATTTCAAGGTCTGTTGGACAAATTCATATTCAGCTGGCTGTGTTAATCTTGTCAGATTTTTCCTTTTTGGTTTGAAATTGTTATGATATTTCAAATTATAATTCGAGTGAGAGATATGATTCTGTACAAGTCTGTCTATGAAAAAATAAAACAATTGAAGATTGTGTTTCTGAGGAAGCTATCCTTTATTTGTTGATTGTGTAGATGAAGTGGTTTTGGTACACGTTGGCTTCCGTGTGCTTGTGCACTTGGTTCGGGAAAGTTGTAGGATAAAATGGAAGTGAGAGGCACCTATTCTTCCTTTTAGCCCCCCTATTAACTTCTATATTACTTAGTCTGATAAAGTGACGGAGGAAAGGACATATGTCGGTAATATAGTGATACACCAACTTAAAATTTAGTAGTTGGGAATTAGAAAATTTGAGGCGGATGTTGGCTGAAATTGTGAGAAACGTGTTACACGTTGTAGTCTAATTGATGGGTGAAATGATGGAGAAAGTAGTGGGTCAAAATTTTAGAATCTAGGTGGAGGAGGGAGAAGAAGCAGGGGTACAAGAACGGTGAGGAAGGAAATAGATTGTCCAGTTCCAAAAGGGTTAATCTTAACAGAAGAGGATCATTTTGACAGGACTAGATAAAGTTGCGCACTTCTTTAATCCATAAATACTTGCTCATGATAGAAGGGGATCACACTTTCTTATAATTTATTGATGTGATGGGGGAGAAAGACACATACAGTATGAATAAGAAAATAGGATTCCACAATAAATACATGATTGCAAAGAGCGTCCAATCATCTATGCTGATTGGAATATTTTAAGTGCTCCAAAAAGGTTGATAAATAGAAAAGTTATGCCTATATGTACTTAAGTACAAGTGTTTGATATGTCGGAAGTAATTTTCCATGTATTTTTCATAGAAAGTTTTTTAGTGTTTGGTTTGTGACTGGAATAACACGTTGGCAAAAAATATGTACCAAAGATTAGTAATAATATTAACAAATCATACCGTGTTGATGAATTTTTTTATTTCTGAAGATGACTAATAATACTTATGTGTTAGTTGGAGCAAGTAAATATGAACTTAAGAATTAAGATATCACAAAGAATAATACCCCAAGTGAGAGAAGTTATTTTTCCCCTCGACACCAAAAAACGACTTCCTCATAAAAATGACTTATGTCTTACTAAACACACCCTAAATGCTCCTTTATTTCTCTTTGTCGTGCCTACATGAACGCCAAATTAGCAACTTCTCATGCTCTCCTTCAGTCCTTATATCTCCTTAATTTCCATTCTAGCGGCATCTGTCTGAGAATTGTGGCATCAACATTCAGTTCCAAACATGTTCCACACAATATACTATAACCTGTATGTAATCGTGTAATGCAGCAATGCCTAACGTCCCAAAAGGACTGGGCTATTTGGATGTCAATCTGCAGAGTAGAATATTGGGTGCCATTCGTTGACTTCAATTATTAACTTATTTCAGCCCTCGGGCCAGTTAAAGAACTGTCTATGAAAATTCTTAGATTGGGTAATTCATAGATGAATCTTCTATTGCGTGGTTCTTCTAGTCCCATGTCTTGCTATTCAATTATTTGCTGCCTGATGCAGCACATGAAATATTAAACAGATGAAGTAGGCTTCTAATGTGCAATTTTATATTCATGAGGACTTGTGTAATCATCTTAAGTGCTGTTCTTTTTCCTCATAATGGTGTTCTCCCGGAACATTTGACACCTTGGCAGTGTTGGTTTACACGATAAGACTCTTTTTTCGATAACCGAAAAATACTCGAGGGCCAGTGGCGCACGATTCGAAACGCCGTGGATAATGGGCTCGCCCCTGTACCCTTCTTCACTTTTAACCTTCTCCACTTAAATACCAGTCCTTTGTCCGCGACAGGGTTATAATCCGTGGTATCCGCAAATTCTTAACTGAGGTGGGTTATAGCGATTCTAATTATAGCTCTCATTCTTCTTCATCGAAAATTATAGCTCTCATTCTTTTCCATCTCCGTGCACAGTGCTTTATTTCTTTTCTCCAACCCTTTGTGGAAGCTCATTCAGTAGTATTTACTGTTGCTTTGTATCTTTTAATCAAAATGGTTAATTTTGTTGATCCATTATCTCTAAATGGGGAGACATTCATCTGCTGAAACAGGTAAAGGATCTTATTGTCATAATGGCCACCTAATAAAGAAGAATAGTCCACTTTCTAAGAGCAAGTAAGGGTACCTTTTGGGCCTTAAATACTGGAATTTTAACTTTCTATGAATGAAATAATTCTGATAATTTTTCAAAAATGTGAAGAAAAAAAATGTCCACAGCCTCGTCAAAGATATATTTGCCTCGAAAAATGACTACTATTACTTTCCGAATCACCCCAAAACCTACAAACTTATTTTATGACCAAGTTACTTTTTTTGCCTTGATTGAATATCTTGTTTTGATTGACAATTATAATCAAAGGAAGGAGTTACGAAGATGTCCTATTACATGTGTATGTCTCGACCTAACCAGCTATTAACTTGAGCGGCTCTGGCAACCATTGGAGGTCACTTAGTAGGTAATCACGTTGGATTAGTACTATTGGGTTTCAATAAAATATATTGAGTTGCTCCACCCATTCAATAAAATATTTTTGTAGCTCAGAACTAGTAATGGTAGAGCCAAATAAAAATCAACTGTTGAACCTCGTAACAATCAGAATAACAGAGGTTATTTGTGCGAGAAGTCTAATTGATTTTAGGATTCATGACATGCTTTTGCTTCTTGCTGACGCTTTAGGTAGATTTATTATCTAGGGCACATGGATTTATGGGGAGGTGTTACATTGAGTAGTTTAAAGTCTTGCTCTTAGTCTGATCCAATTGTGCGCTATACTCCAACCAGATCCAACCAGACAATAAAGAGTATTTTTCTTTTGTTTTGGACTTGGATAGGAAGTGTTATGATTGACAGGCCTACAATACACACTGATGAGGAATAATTTTCCTGCGGCGAATTTTTGAGCAAACACACACTTCCTCTCGAAGCTGGGAATTCCTCTACAGCTTGAAGCATCTAAGCTAACTTTGTGAAATCACTTGATACAAGAGAGAATTTTTTTGATCCCATTTGAGTTCTTCCCCTTGATTGTCTTTTTTTCCTGACAACTAGCACAAGAACGTATGAGACCATCATCGTTATTATCTGCTTATTTCTGCACTGATGCTTACTCCTTATATTAATAGTACTAATATCCTCCCACTTTTTCCTTGTGTTTTCTCCATTGACCAAGTGTATTGACAAAAACTGCAGGTCAATTTACATGATGTTTTGCCTTAAAAATCTGGAGAAATGGATGAGGATACTGTTTATCTTACTCCTCTCAATCTGTTTTGTGCTGTTTTATCAGGTCTGGGATCTTGGCGGGCAAGAAAGACTGAGGACGTCATGGGCTACTTACTATCGTGGAACTCATGCTGTTATCGTAGTTATCGATAGCAGTGACAGAGCCCGGATTTCCCTTATGAAGGACGAGCTGTTCAGGTTACTCCCACACGAGGATCTGCAAAACGCAGTTGTACTAGTCTTTGCGAACAAACAGGACCTTAAAGATGCCATGACCCCTGCAGAGATAACTGATGCGCTTTCCCTTCATAGCATCAAGAACCATGATTGGCATATTCAAGCCTGCAGTGCCCTTACTGGCGACGGTTTATACGATGGTTTAGGATGGATTGCACAGAAAGTTCCTGGGAAAACACCAACCTAGACGTCGTTAGACAAATGAATATGTTTCTTTTGTGTTCACGGGATTAATATGAAACTCCATGCCCTTGTTGTAAGTTTTTATGTGTATTTGATACTATCTCATTGTATTTCCTTGAAGACCAGCTGGCTTTGGTACATCTGACCCATTGTTTAGACAATGAAAAGTACGACAGTCTTGTATCAACTGGAAATAGAGTTGGCAAAATGTAAAATTAGGTAATTTAACTCCGTGAGTGAGTTTGCATAAAAAATTAGTCATAAAATATCACCCTTTCTATGTTATTCCATCTTTATATTTACCTCTTCTCAATTCTGTTTTCTCTTCTATTTCTGATTCTCATTTGGATAGTGTAAGACCATAAATATTCAAGGATGACAAAATTGCATTTTGTGTTGATGGACATTGGCAACAAATGCTGATAATTTCAATCACAAGTGTTAGAAATCTTTTTGGTAATTCATCAGCATTCTAGCTAGAAATCAAATCCTAATAATATCAACTTGTTGTTAAGGCAAATCTTGGGAAAAAGTTGCACCTTCGGGTGTGGTTGAGTTGGTTTGGTAGGTGGCTTCCACACAGGAGGCTTGTGATCGAATCCCCTACAATTCTTTCTCAATCTAGCTCGTAGCACGGGGTATCTCCTGTGTGGTTTACGAGCGATTGCACAAGAGCGAGTTTACCCAGTACTCACCAAAGAGTGCTCATCCGAAGGGCAAAGGTTGTGGCAGAGGCTATGGTGTAGAGGTTGTGGGTTTCCCGGAGTTTTAAAAAGGGAAAAATTATATTTGCACCGTTTCTTTTAACGAAGTTAAAATTGAACACTGAAAGATCCTATTTTGTCCAAATCACGCACTAACTTTTTCGGCAAGTTGTTAGACTCAAATCAATTTTAACCCGCTTAAAATCCAAACAATCTATTTGTCATCCTTACGAGATTTCTCTATTTTTAATCACAATCTCGAGTACAAATTATAGGAATAGAAAACTCATACTCCCTGTGACCCAATTTATATGACATTTTTTTTTAATCAGTCTAAAAAAAAGATTTATTCTCTTATTTGACTATAATTTAACTTTAAACTTTATGTTTTACGTTTAACGAGATGATCTATAACCACACAAATATCTTTGGCTTGTTTTAGATCACAAAATTTAAAAGTCTAATTTATTTTTTAAACTTCATGCCTAATTAAACTACTTTCTCCGTTCCAGAAAATTGTCTTACTTTTCTTATTAGTTTATCCCAAAAAGATATTTATGTACCCTAGTACTTAATAAGGAAAAAGAAATGTGCAAAATAGGAAAAAATATGGGAGATTTCTGAAACTTGACACGGTACCTTCATTAGCAAAAATGAAGTGAGAAAATGGAGGCCAGATAATATATAAAAGGAAAGGAGATTAAATATATCATTAAACTATCGAAAGTGACTTATTTATGTCATTTGTTAATAGTTTGATTTATTTATATCATTTATATTGTTATTAAAATGGTTCATTCATGCTTTTTCTGACATTGATATTGTAAAACCGACATTAATAATAATTTTAGGACAAGAACTCGATTATACCACTAAGATATGTGTGGAATAAATAAATACTTTATATTTTTAACTAGAAATATTATATTCAAGACATTGAAAATAAAGAAGCTCCTTCTACATCTTATGCGCCGTGAATTTAAGCTAGAGCCGGTTTAGATTGATTTATTTTAGGTGTTTTTAAAATAAAAAATAATTTATAAATATTTTTATAGTATTTGAATAATATATAAACAAATTATTTATTTTTAAATAA
Source organism: Przewalskia tangutica (assembly GCA_029844215.1). Taxonomy (NCBI): domain Eukaryota; kingdom Viridiplantae; phylum Streptophyta; class Magnoliopsida; order Solanales; family Solanaceae; genus Przewalskia; species Przewalskia tangutica. The sequence continues at coordinate 3,871,027 of CM056719.1, forward strand.
AAATAATAAAATTAAGTAAAAAAATTATAAGTTAAAGATGTAAAAACCGATACTGAAATTGCCGATCTTGCGGCTTCCGTGAAAAATTATAAGAAAAAAAAAAGTCTATTAGATGACTTTTTATATTCTTATTATAAAGAAGACGACTAAGACTTAAACTTTATAATTTATGACTTTTGATTTATAAGTCAAAAGTCATATATGTATGAAATCTGACTCTTAATCTGTCCCGATATGAAATGAACTTATAATCATGAAATCAATTCGATCATCAAATTATAAATTCATAACCCTAGCCCATTCCCAATTTGAGCGAGTCAGACTTATGAATATAAAACTCCTCTCCCCGCGCTCTCTCCTTCTAGCAGTTGCTACACTCGGCCTCTGCTCTCGGCCCGACTGGCCTGCCAGCGGTAGTGGGAATTCTCCCGTTCCCTGGTCAAAGACTTGGTTGGATGCGGGATCTATTGACCTTGAAGTTTCGGCATACAAGTAAGCACGAACATGAATAGGAGCAGGCAATGGAATTGTATCACAATCGATCTCTAGATCGAGTTGCTAGCTTCTTGTCGGAGTTTTTTTTGGTTGATCACTAACCCCGTAAACGTATTGAGTAGCGGGAAGGAAGAAAATACGATCATAGAAATAAAAGAAAAGAACAAAGCAATCACCAACTAGCTACTTGCATGACCTCCAAGGTGTCCTCTAAATATTAATACACTTGCATCTCTCCTATTCTATACACTTGGATTGCTATATTACAAAAATTTGTGCAAGTCCAAATTAATCTCATCAAGACCCCAAAGAATAAAATAAAATGACAAGAGTTTCAGCAAATTGGCCAAACTACTCTTTAATGAAAAGAACCATTATTCCTATAATCTTCTTCAAGCTTCAAATAATTCACTTAGGCTTATAAGAAAAATGAGCCAAGAGGTACCTCAAATGACTGAACAACATGATCCACAAGAAAATCTTCCATTTGATTTCCCTATTATCACAACATCACCATGTATCTCCACACCCACCTATGCACTGCCTGCTGAGGAGGATTCCCCTTTTGTACCGGACTTTGATGATATTTGCCCGATAAGATTGGATAATATAGACGAATTCAGAATTTAAATTTTATTGTGTTCGAATTCAGAGATTTTCACTACAAGAAAGAATAGAATTGACAATAAAACTTTAGCAACGTAAATGACAACAACTTTAATATGTTGTTGTGACCTATCCCGATAGGACCCCATAAAAGAACGAGAGTTGTTGAGAGGTTCAATATTGCCGAGACGAAGGACGACATATAACAATTTTTCTTATTACAAAAGTATTATAATTGTATCTAAAATAGAAATATATAATTAATACAATTAATGGAAGTGTTAAATAGTTTAAACTTCAATTGAACAATTACCCATATCTTCTTGAGATAGAGCTCACTAAACTGGGTCAATTGACCATGATATTGATCGACGAAAAGCAATTTCCTGATGCGATATTTACGGAGATTGTGAAGATGCGCAACAACGATATAGCGGCGGCAATTAATTGGCATACAAGAACCTCGACTTCAAAGCCATTAATCTGATACAACTCACAATTAGTGCAGTAACCAAAGTAAGTTACGAGAAGAGGAACAACAATGGAGAAAACTAAAACAATATTTAACACTTCCATTAATTGTATTAATTATATATTTTTATTTTAGATACAATTATAATACTTTTGTAATTAGTTTGATTAAAGTGGGAAGGGAAGGAAAAAAGGAGGAAATTAATTGAGCGAGGGCAAAATAGTCTTTAAAATATTTTATTAATATTTATTATAAAATTTAAGAGGTAAAATAAATAATTGGATATATAAATAATATAATTGAGTTTTGATGGGTATATAACTAAATTTAGAATTTTGATGAATATATATCTAAAAAAATAAGTTTTGATGGGTATATATACAAATTTCTCGACTAGAAGATATATTAGTTCCTTAGTCTCACTTAATTATGTGACACAATTACTGTTTGTAGAGCTAGAATGAGTTTTTTTTAGACCATAATATTTTTATATGCTTCTTGAATATTTTGAATTGTTATAGTTATTCTGTGTGTAAAAACTCTGAATTTTTTTTGTCCAAATTTACATAAGAACTTAGATAATTTGACCTTCATACTCTGCATACACCTTCAACTCATTCTAAAAGAATTGGATTCCGAGTATTATGTTTTTGATACTCAACAATTATACACTTTAAATATTTTCATAATAGGAGAATTCTATTCCTATTCTACTTTTAAAATCTTATTCTATTTGGAGACTAACTATACAATTATGGTAAGTGTACAAAATTAATTAAAGTACAAGATTAATACACAATATACACCTAAATCTGCCCACACGATTGGGCTTCAAATCTGGCCGAGAGTGGGCTTCAACCCGTGACTGCTTTTTGGACCAAATCGTGATATACATTAAGTGTATATCACGGTAATATCAATATATTTAACACCACACGATCATGGCGAGTGGCTTTCGTGAGGCGTCGTGAAATCTTTAAAAGGGCGAGGAAGACCGCAGTAAAGATATGCGCAACTTGATACCTAGGCGGGACGCTACCGGTAGCGTACTTGTCCACGAGCAACCTTTTCACGATTAAAATGAATGTATATCTTGATATGTTTAGTGCGCTGGTGTTGAACCAGATTCTCAGAAAGGTAGATGACACTAACATTGTCACAATAAATCAAGGTAGCTTTCTCAATAGGACAATGAAGCTCTAAAAGAAGATTACGTAACCAACATGATTCAGAGGCCACATTGGTTACCCCTCGATACTCGGTCTCTGCACTGGAACGTGATAAAGTCGACTGGCACTTTGCAGACCAAGTTATTACCAAGAAATATACAATAGCGAGACATATACCGTCTGGTGTCTGGACATCCTCCCCAATCAGCATCTGTATACTAGACAAATGTATGTAAGCCATAGTCAAGTATCCCCTGAATGTACCTAATAATGTGTTTGAGTGCATTCATGTGCTCAATCATGGGATCATGTATAAACAAACACACATGTTGTACGACATACGTAATATCTGATCTCGTGAAAGTCAGATACTGAAGAGCACCTGCCAGACTGCGATAACGAGTCAGATCTTCGTATGAGGAGCCAGCCGCAATAACCAACTTAGGTTTAGTATCAATTGGAGTGAAATTGGACTTATAGGATGACATCTCAGCCCTCTCAATGATCTCAGCTGCATACTTCCTCTGTGATAAGAATAACCCACCTGCATGACGAGTGACAGCAATCCCCAAAAAATAACTCAAGGTCCCCAAGTCTTTCATAGCAAACTCAGAACTGAGGATTATCATGATAGATTGATGTAACACATTAGAAGAGACAGTCAAAATAATATCATCCACATATAAGAGTATATAAGCCAATGAAGAACCACGACGATATATGAACAATGACTTATCAGACCTGTTGTGCGAGAACCCAATAGTCGAAACAAAGTCTGTAAACCTCTTATACCAAGCCCGGGGAGACTGTTTAACCTCGTACAAGGATTTTTTCAACAAATATACATGATGAGGATATTTGGGATCCCTAAACCCCAATGGCCGATGCATATAGACTATCTCCTTGAGATCACCATGTAAGAAAATATCATTCACATCTAACTGATGTATGGGTCATGCTTTCGAAAGAACCAAGCTGAGGACAGTGCGGATGGTAGCCGGCTTGACCACAGGACTAAATGTCTCACCACAGTCCACACCAACCTGCTGAATCTTACTATCACCTAAAAGACGAGTCTTATGCCTTGAAAGATCCGTCAGAATTATCCTTATGAGCAAAAATCCACATAGACCTAATAATATTAACACCAGACGAACGGGGCACCAACTCCCACGTCTTATTATCAATAAGAGCATATATTCGTCGGTCATATCAATTTTTCAATTTGGGTCATTTAAAGCAGACACAAAATTACGGGGTAGGAGAGATTTAAGAACATTAGAATATAGATTAAAATGTCTTTTTGATTTAAAAATACCCTGTTGACTACGAGTGATCGGTCTATGACTCGGGGGAGAATTTGGTGGATTTTGGGAAATAATTGGAGAGGTGGATTTGGCGGGCCTCTTGGTCCAACACGAACCGATAGCGATGGTGGACCGAAAGCATAGCTGTGCAACATCGATTTCATATTTGGCCCGATCTGCAAAGCGATAGGGATGGGCTGGCTGAATATTTGGTCGATGAGTGCACTGAGACGATGTTGAAGGGCGATGGGCGATGGGCGTGTGATTTGGGTTGCGGGACATTTCCGATAAGTGGTGGATAATATACTGGGATAGCCCATCATCCAAAAAATTATATGAACTAGGCACTGGATTACTAACCTTAGCAAACAAAAATTGGGATTCATAAAAAATTACATGTCGACTAATGATGATTTTATTAGATGATAAATCAAAACATTTGTAACCACAATAATTTTGCGGATAACCCAAAAAGACACAAGGGGTAGAACGGGTCTGAAGTTTGTTAATTGTGGTTGACGGAAACAACAGATAACATAAGCACCCAAAGACACGAAGATGTGAAAACGAATGAGTTTATTGTATAAAATTTGAAGAAGGGACGAATACGTCAATATTTTGATAGGAAGAATGTTAGCAGATATGTAGCCATTTGTAGAGCATGATGTCAAAAAGTAGGGGGTACAGATGCATGAATCAATAAAGTTCGGATAATGTTGTTAATGTTACGAATTTTTCGTTCGGCTTTCCCATTTTGTGAAGACGTATGAGGACAAGAAAAACGAAAATTGATTCCATTAGTAGCACAAAATTCCTGAAACACCCCAATATCATATTCTTTTCCATTATCACATTGAATATTTTTAATTTCTCGTTCGAATTGAGTTCTAATGAATGCTTTAAATTTTAAGGTGGAAAAAACTTGAGATTTTTTCGCTATGGGAAAAGTCCATAAAAATTAGATTAATTATCGAAAAATATAACATAATAACGATGACCCAAAGAATCTTTCATTTTTTAGACATCCAAAAAGGAAAAGTTTAAACTGAGAACAAAAGACGTCCATAGATCGCTATGAATAATATCGAATAGCATTAAAGTATGAGAATTAGAGTCTACAAATGACAACTTAACAATTTTTTCTAAAGAACAAGATTGACAATTCGAAGTACTATGTGTACCCTTACAAGAAATAAAATTATTTGTATCTAAGGAAGACAAAATTGACGATTCCGGAAGACCTAGATGAGTGTGCCACAAGAAAGGAGCAAGGACTGCAAAAGTTGATGTCAAGGCTTGAATCGAGAGACCGAAACGTGGTGTGATAGGATAAAAATCTCCCATACTATCACATCTAATGAGAGGAATTCTCATCTTGAATCTTTTACCGAAAACTCAAACGGATCAAATTCAATAGAAACATAATTATCAGTGGTGAATTTACGGACAGACACCAAATTTTTAATTAATTTAGGGGCATGAAGGGTATTTTTCAAGATAAGAGGTGGATGAGGGGGGTGACAAAGTTTTATGACCATAACCACGAATCAGAATTGAATTGCCATTATCAATAATTATACCACGATTACTGCTTGTCACGCTCCGACTTTTCTCAAGTCTTTACTTAGGGCGTGATGACACCTGGATAATTATTACTTTCCAGGAGCACCACTAATGTTCTTTATGTTGAAATTCAGACGTGTATGTTAAATGCGGAAATAGTATCAATAATAATAGTAAAGAAATTTGTTTATGAATTTAATTAAAACATAACACAAGCTCATGCTCGTGCAAATAATGTTTCTACATAGACGTAATGACAATGATTATTCTAAGTTTGAAAGGAGACAATTTCACACGGACATTTTTCGAGATACTGAAACTGAACCTTTCAGCTACATACTAAACGTGACAAGTACCAAGTCCGAAGCAATGGATTAGGTACGACAAAGAGGCTACGGGACGATCGCTATCCCTGATATGGAGTCTTTCCTCTATCACGCTTTTCTGTAACATGTTAAATAAATAATATTCTTTTTTTTACATTCTGCCCGTCGTACTTGTAATGGTTATAACTCTTCAACCGTAACTTTAACTAAGGTGATTCTTACGCTGAAACGAAGGTAACACGGGGACCTTTAACTATACCAAATTTCATTTGAAACTACTTTGGGTAACTAGCACAAATTTATCCACAAAACAGCCACATGAAATTTGTTTCGCCTGAATTTTTATTACACAAGGCTAAATTTTAAAATAGCCTTAACTTCTAATCTATAAGCCCGTTCGAGCCCCGTAAAATCTCAAAACGACGAGAACAGAGATTTATATGTCTCCATGTGAACCATACACTCAGATTCTGTACCATTTGGTACAATTTTTCACATTTATGTACTTCGTTCTCGGATTCCGATAGATCCGAGGCAAAAACTTCAAACTATAATAACTCTCAACTCGTAATTCCGTTATATCCCCTATTTGGCTCAATCTGACCTACACATATATATCTACAACACTTCCAAATTTCACCAAATTCTAACAAGTGTAACCTAGTGAAAACAGGTTGTAAAATGATGCCTTCCCGAGTTTCATTCAATCCGAGGCAGAAAGTTTAAACAACGATAAATCTTAATACGTAAGTCGGATAGACCCCTATTAAGTCTCAAAATGTTCACAACAGATAAATATAGAACTTTTATTTAGAACAAATGTTCAGATTCTTCATTGATTTGTACAGCTTTACGTTTTAGCGTCCTGCCCTTCTGGATTCTGATAAATCCGAGGCAGAAACTTTAAACTATGCGGACCTCCCCTACAGTATCGTCACCGCAGTAGAGTTTAACCACCAAGTTCGGGACACACATCAGTCTCTTTCCCGGTCGAGCTACTCGGAAGATCAGCGATCTAGCCCGGTTGCTTCCGCTTCGATCGCCGCCAATGCGGATCCCGCCTCGGCCGTCGATCCTCAAGTTTCTATACCTTCTAAACCATAAGTCCGTTTTATCCCCTATTTGGCTCAGTCTGATCATAACAGAGATGTGTACAACACTTCCGAATTTTATTCAATTCTAATAAGTATAACTTATTGAAAACAGTTCATAAAGTTCATGACTTACATAGTTATTTAAACAATCAAAAGTGCATGATTTTTTCAACATTCTTATTCTAACATGTATTGAACTTAGAATAAATGATTTTACCAAGAATTTCTGAGTGAGAAAACTCACCTTGTAAGTGTGAAAATGATTGTTGTTCGGTTGCTAAAAGTGACTCTTGCTCCCTAGTATTTTTTATTCTTGTTCTTCTTGTCCTCTTGATATTTTTTCAGATTTGTTTTCTTCTTATTCACTTGTCTTTTTTTCTGAATTTCTAATCTTGTGCTAGGTACTTTGTTTGTGTATAAGTACAATGTATAAGTAGAGATGGTTGTATAACCTATGGAGGATGAAAAACCAAGAGTGAAGGGGAATTAAAGGGGAGAGGAGGGGAAGGGAAGTAGGTTGTTTCCTTACCAAAGAAATGTGTATTGTTACACCTCGTAAGTTTAAGACGATAATTAAGGACGTCATTAAGAATTAAGATTCAAATTTTAGAATTAAAGTATATTTCTACATGATAAATACGGAGTGTTTCTTTTAAAAAAAAAAAAAGATACTACACATGTGACGACGAAAATTAATACGGGTAGTGGAAATTGTTCCAATGGAGTTACGGATTGGTAACGTATTCTATAGAATTATGACATTGAGAATACATGACATTATGAAATTTTCGGGAATTAAAAGAAGAGGGATTTGAATTTTATTATTACTTGAGGGGTTCTTAAGAAGACAATAAAGAAAATTGGACCACATTGCAAATAATTTTCAGATTTCCCTAAACTTAAACCTCCTTACTTTTCCACATTTCATTTTCAAGAACTCCATTTCACTCACTCTCCCTCAACAAAAAATCCCCATTTTCATGACAATTGAGGCTCTTTCTATTTCCTTTCTTCCTAGATTAAATAATTCTATAAGCTTCTAAGCAATTAACTCCAAAAACAGTGGCAACACCACTGGTTGCAGTAGAAATGAAATTTGAAAATCCCAGATTTTGAGACAAATTTCTTGGAAGAAAAACATAAGGGATGATGGGTTAACATTGTAGAACACATGCATGTCAATTTGGAGTTGAAAAAGTGAAGAATTGGGCAAGAACAGGACCAAAACAGTGGCATTTTTATTTGGGGACGGTGAGCAGATTTTCGGATTCTTTGGATGATTTTTAGTCAACTTTGAAAGGGAATATCTCCTAGCATATTAGGAGTTTTTGGGTGTTTCAAAAGCCTAAAATGAATTTTGTCGAGTCTGGTTTACAACGCAACAAACCGCTCGTCGATAGGACACTGAGTAGAGTGTTATCGACGTTACAAGTTCAGCTGATGAAGCAGTGGCTAAAAATGCTGACGATCACGTTTTTGGGAATTTGTTTTGGTAAAATTTTAAGGTATGAAATTCTTCTTCTATTGGTGAAAATGTATCCCTTTACTTGATATTTTATAGATTAATTGATATTATAGTTAGGAGAATTATCCATGTCGAAGAAGAAAGGGAAAGAAAGGCGATGTGTGAATGATAGAGGTCGAAACCGATTTAGAACCTATTCTTGGCGTACGTTGGAATTGAGTAATTGTGTTGGTATGTTATTACTAATTGCATGTGAAAATTTAGATGAAACCTTGATGTTTAAAGTTAAAGTTGTTAATTGAAGTTGTTGGGAGATTAATTGGAAAGTAAGGAATTTTGGAAAAGCTTTGGAATTGTAAAATGTTGATATGACCGGAAAGTTGATAGAAATTGTTGAAAATTTCGATAATGTATTACAGACTGAATTAGTGTGTGAATATAAGTTACTACATGCATATTTATTGAGGCAATTATCTATACATGCCTTGAAAGGATTAAAGTATAGAAAAATGTTAAATTCACATTCTTAAATTGGCGATGTCGTTAAGAGATTGGATTTCCCCATGATAATTCTAACGTGACTAAATAATTGACTAACATGAGAGGTAAATGTATAAATTCCCTTGGTTATTGAAGTTGATAAATTGAATGTTTAGATAATTTTGACTACATATGAAAATGGTAGTGGTCATTAGTTTAATTTGGATCATTGGGTTGATTTAGATTGTTGGTTTGAATTGGATTGTTAGATGGAGTTGAATTGTTGGTTGATTTGGATTATTGGTAAAATTGTGGATACACACATAAACAAAGGAAGTGCTGCCCAAATTTTTATAGAAATAAGAAGTCGTTATCTGAATAAATTACGTTAGAGACCGTAGAATTGACGAACGTATTGTCATTATTATAGGTTGACATACTGGACGAGGAATATCTTAGCATTTAGTTGATTTGCTCGCTTAAAAGGTATGTGAGACCTCTCCTTCTTTCTTTTGGCATGAGTTTTATGAAAGTACGGCGGACGTACTTAACTCCTACCAGTTCAGTTTTAAAAATGATTATTTACTAGTTATGGTTTCAGTAACAAAGTTTATATTGAGAGTCACGTAATGATTTTAATTGCATACAGTTGCTCATGATATCTACTCGTGCTAAGTGTTACTATTTCACTCCACTGAGTCCCGGGCCAGATCATGTTCGTGCGCAGCCATGCATCACTCATCGAGTCCCTCACTAGAGGGCCGAGACACGTTATATATACACAGATTACATCGAGTCCCTCCATAGAGGGCCGAGACACGTTACTGTGCAGAATCTGATTCCATCGAGTCCCTCCATAGAGGGTCGAGACTTGTTATACAGTTTATTATACAAACATGAGCATGATGATTTATGATTCAGTATACATGATATGATTTTCAGACAAGATTCTCAGTTTTATGAAATTTGATGACTCTCTGTTTTACTTGTACGATTGTTATTCGATTTTGATATTTTATGTTTTACATACTCGATACATTATCTGCATCGACCCCTTTCCTCGAAGTGCGTTAAATGCCGCAGATTCAGTGTTGAATAGGTGACCCTCCGTCTAGGATTTGCATGCAGCAGTTGGAGAGCTCCTTTGTTCCAGAGCCAGCTATTTTTGGTACAGACCTTTATCTTTCAGACTTATGCATATTTTGGGCACGACGGGGACCTGTCCCGTCATATGTCAGTATTACACTCTTAGAGGTCTGTAGACAGTTGTGGGTTGGACGTTTGTACCTTGTTTTGAGTTTTGATGTTATTATCTCGTGGCAGCCTTGCCGGCTTGCTTTGTGCACGTGATGTTGGTTGGTGGCGACTGATCGACTAACTTTATTATGGTATTGTTTTGTTGTTGTTTTGGCAGCCTTGTCGGCTAGCCCATTTTAGGGAAATGTTGTAAAAGCAGCGTTGTGCTGCCGAAATTTCTATAGATCTCTGTATTAGATGGATTAAGAGTGGCAGGTCAGTAATGTCGTCCAATTAGGACGTTAGTCGCGGCCCGTCGGGTTGGGTCGTGACATGTATGCAGATTTTTAATGGGGTTAGTTCATACTTTGCTCCAAAAAGGTGGAACTCCCACCCATGAGCCCCCACACCCCGGTCCGACAGGTCTGTGAAAGAGGTTAATCATGGTGATTCAATTGATTTCAAAGGTTAGATCACTACCACGCTACGCACAAGGGGCCCTCATTTATTTCAAGAAGTAACCCCCACACTACCGCTGACGGATTCGATCTTGGTCATTGCTCCAAATATCCCCCTTGAGAATCAATTGAGTTGCCCATGCGAACTGGGTTAGTTCATACTTGAAGTCTTTAAGGCTTGAATTATATATTTTGTCAACTAATAGATTTCTAACATGCCATGTAGTCCTTATAAAAATATTATGAATTATATATTTTGTCAACTAATAGATTTCTAACATGCCATGTAGTCCTTATAAAATGATTATGAATTATATATTTTGCCAACTAATAGATTTCTAATATGCCATGTAGTCCTTATAAAAAGATTATTACGCTTGCAATTTATGTTGGAAGCATGACATGATCCTGAAGGCTAAAGAAGACAAAATCATCCGAATATATCGAATTCTTTATTCTAAGCTAAATTGAGACTCTTATTTGTTGAGTAATAGTATAACTTAAATCCTTAATTTTATACTACCCCCTACTACTATTATTATTATTATTATTATTATTATTATTATTATTATTATTATTATAGTAATAATAATTTGGGATTTCATACTGCTCAAATTGGAATAAGCCGAGAGAGTACATTGGTCGGACGTCATGTGGGTAGTAGCTCTGGTGTCCATATACTAATTCGGGTCCGGTGGCGTTATACCAACAATGTGCATACTATTTCAATGTTGTTTGGGGTGGGGGCCGCTGCGTGATGGGCTTGCGGAGGCCGGGACCCAAGAACACCTGTATTCTGCCCCGACCCGTGACTACTTCGGGAATCACTGACCTAGTGGGCCGAGGCTATTGGAAAGCCCACTGGCCAGTGGCGGAAACTGGATATGGATCGTAGGGCTACTGCCCACGGACAGGGGGCCCAAGGCTGAGATCAGTGGGTTGGTGGGCCACTATATCCGGGAGTGGGTCCACCGCTCCTGATTTGGCCACCGTTACCACTGACAGAATTGTTGCGTTTGCCCCACGATTTTTTGCATTATTTTTGCCGCCCCTTTGTGACCGGTTTTGGTTCTAATGATAACCAAAATTCGGAAAAACAGGGGAGGACGTCATCATGGCTACGAGACTAGCACTCGTAGCCGCCTTTTTTGCCAAACCGGCTTCTTCCACGGTAAGCATGGATCAGGCTTGGTAGAACTTAGGGAGATGATTACTTTGACGAAGGATAGTTCCAACTGCACTATAGGCCTCAGAGAGGCCGACAACCATCTGTAAAATGAGACGATCGTCACTAACGGGCGCACCAACGTTGCTGAGTTGGTCCGCCAATTCTTTCAACCTTTTGCAATAAGCTGAAACGTTCGAATTTTTTTTCATGTTGACGTGGGAAAATTGTTGCTCAAGTGTAACAGCTCTGGAGTTCTGATTATCTTGAAATATGTCACACAACCTATTCCAAGCAGCCATAGCCGTAGCGTCCAACTCAATAATCGTTTGCAACAGGTCGGTAGAGATAGTGAAGTAAATCCACTGAAGGACGATGACATCAAGAGTTGTCTATAACTTAGGATCATCCCCGCGTTTGGGCACCTCCATATCCTCAGGAGCCACGAGAATTATGTGATGGATGATTTGATGCGAGCGTGCGTGAATTTTGAACAGTTCGGCCCACGTCGCATAATGAACGTTTTATATTTCAAGAACAAGAGGGATGCGATTCTTGATGTTAGATATTGTAACGACATGATGAAACGTGTTCTTTGATGTAGACATGATGATTAAACAATATGTGATTGAGGGATTTGGAAGAAATAATTTTAGGTTGGAGAAAAACTCACGGAAACCGAGGACAAACTCTCGGTCCGATGGATGAGCTCGGCGGAAGCTAGAGAAAAAAGAACCTAGACTTTTGATACCATGAAAGAAATAATCCCTTAATTTTTTCCATCAATTGAAAGACAATATATACACTTTACATATTTCTATAATAGGAGAATCATATTCCTATTCTACTCCTAAAACCTTCTTCTATTTGGAGACTAACTATACAATTATGATAAGTGTACAAGACTAATTAAGGTACAAGACTAATTAAGGTACAAGACTAATACACAATATACACCAAATATTACACCTAAATCTGCCCACATGGTTGGGCTTCAAATCTAGAGTGGGCTTCAACCCGTGACTGCTTTTTGGATCAAATCGTGATATACATTAAGTATACATCACAGTAATATCAGTACATTTAACAATGTTTTAGATGCCATATATGTTTTTGAAATATCGTAAATTCGATAGTGGTACACATGGCTAATACTTGTATCACTTAAACTCTTTTAATTCAACTTTTAAAGTTACAAGTTTCTTTGCTTACACCACCACCAATTTCATCTCAGATCTCACGTTCTTGTCCTTCATCAAGGCAATTTTCTTGCCCTATTCATGTGCCCGGCCGACGGTAGCAGTTGATCAAATACTGAGGAGGCGTTTAGCCGGTACATAGTTGCCGAAAAGTTGATGGATTGATTTTTGGTTGTGCATGTGAAGAAGAAGGGTAGCACATAATTGTTGTCAATCTGTATTTGTGTCAATCAAATTGTATTCAATAATAACTTAAACATAATTTTAAAAATAAATATAAAAAGAAATAATTCGAGTCCACTAAATTTACAGTATTTCTTAAGGAAATTATTCTCCTCAAATACCTGAGGTTATGAAATATACGTTTCTAGGATAGAACGAATTAACTCACCGGCATAGAGGTATCTCAAATCCCGATGAATAGCGAACGTAACAGATGTCACACAGAAAACAAAAGACAATCTGAATTTTTATAAGAAAATTTTGAAGGAATGATCAAATATTTATAGCCAACAAAGGTGTTTGTTAGGAAAATTAGGTGAGTTTTTTCTAAAAAGGCACGTGTCTTTTTGAAAAATAATTGTCTATCCGAAATAGGCACAAGAAATAAAACTTTCATTCCTAAAAAATACTTAACAATTCTCCACATAAATGAGGAATGACTATATAATAAAAGAATGCACAAATCAGTATGTGAACTGCAAGTAAAGATTAATTATATTTGAATAAGTAGGTTTTCTTTGAATTTTCGTAGTGAACATATAACAGATATACTCGGTCAATCGGTAAATTTGATATCTTTGAACCGTCGAGCTTTAGTGTATACCTAGATTATATGTCACACAATTAATCCTTAACCATTTTTTATTCTCATTGTTGTGTTCGTTTCAGCCATGAACACCGTCTGATTTCATGAGTGCGTAGAAAATGAGTCTTTACCTAACATTTTCCTTGCAGCGGCTTACATTTCACACTCACATAGATGATTCCTAAATGTGTCATCCCGTCGAGACACTATTTGATATACCCCATATCAAACTTAGAAACTATTAAAAAGCCTTAGCTTTATCTTTGTTTCTTAACATTGTCTTCATCACAAAAATGGGTTGAATTGTTTGACAATGTTGAACTGTCATTCATAACTTTGTTTGATCTCTTTAAACCTAACTCTTGAGATCTCTAGTCTGTTGGTATAATAATCTGTACTTGACTAAATAATGATTCAAAACAATATGTTAATCACTTAGTGAAACATATAACATAAATGAAACAATAAACGAAAACAGAATCTGTTTTGGAAAAATAATTTCAGAATGTAATCGAGCCTACTTAGTTCAAAGTGTGTCCTTAAGGAAATTATTCCCCTCACAGTACTCGAGGTTAACGGAATATCGCTTCCCAGGATAGAACGATTATCTTACCAGAATAGTAGTACTCCAAATTCCGGTAGCAACGAACCACTCAACGGCAGTATATCACACAGAATGAAATTTTCGAGTTGAAGAGCAACTTCAGAATTGATTAGAAAAATGAATTTGTTAATAAATTCTTGAAATGATCAAGAATTTATAGGGTTAGAAATGCGATTACGAATGGTTGCAACCATTCGAATAGTCACTCATTTTGGAGGAAATTCGAAAAGAAAGGAGAAGCGGGTCGGATCGGTCGCGGTCGATCCGTTTGGATTTGTTTTTAATTAAATAATTAATTAATTAAAGAAAGCGTTTGTCAAAAAGATTATCAATCAATCTTTTGACAAATCCAAATCCAAATCCAAATCAAGCGGCCGTAGAAGCGGCGGCGGCAGCGCGAGTCGCGCCTCTCAACCCTTTTAGCGGCTCGAGAAGGTGTAATGTAATATATCTGCTCTCTGTCCTTCCATTTTTTCGATGTGGGATAAAAGAGCCTTTTACCCTCTTTAATTTTTATCCCATCATTTCCTATTCACCAATATCAAAACCCAACAATCCCCCACATGAATGGGGAATGATTATAAGATAGAAGAATGTACGGACGAGTGTGATATCTGGCGAGAATTATCGCGTCTGGATAAGTAGGTTTCCCTTTGAACTTTCCGTAGTGAACTTATATCGGATATACTCGATCAATCGGTAGATTTGATATCTTTGAACCGTCGAACTTTGTTGTATACCTAGACAACATAAGACACACAATCAACCCTCAACCGTTTATGGTTCTCACGGTTGTGTTCGTTTGACCATGAACACGCCTGGTTTCGTGAGTGCGTAGAGAATGGGCCTTTCTTGTCATTCCCTTTAAAGCGGATTACACTAAACACTCACATAGGTGATTTCTAAACATGTGTTCCTATAGCCACGTTATCTGGTCATACATCGCGATTTAGATAACCGTTAAAAACCTTAATGCTTTATTAACTCATTAACAAGCCATAAAGTCTTATCCTTATTTCTGAACATTGTCTTCATCCGAGAATGGGTTGAGTTATTTGACAATGTTGAACCGTCAGTCACAACTTTGTTTGATCTCCTTGAACCTAGCTCTTGGGATCTCCAGTCTGCTAGGTAGAGTTACCGCCATGATGACTTGTCGCGCCTTACCCATTCCGTTGATGATCTACCAACTCCTCTCTAGATAAGCCTTTTGTAAGCGGATCGCCACGTTATCTCTTGACTTTACATAATCAATTGTGATAACGCCACTAGAAGGAGTTGTCTAACGGTATTGTGTCTCCGTCGTATGTGGCGAGATTTTCCGTTATACATTCGCTCACCTCTACCTATTCTTTGCTTGGTATCACGGTGTATACATATAGGAGCCAAAGGTTTGGGCGAATGGAATATCTTCTAAGAAATTCGGAGCCATTCTTCACCTTGGCCTTGTCTAAAGCTATAAATTCTGATTCCATTGTAGAGCGGGCGTCGTATGCATTTTGATGATTTCCAAGACACGCTCCTCGCCAACGGTGAAAACATATCCACTCGTGGATTTAACTTCAAACGATCCGGTGATCGATTTGCATCACTATATCCCTCAATCTGCGGGATATTTATTATAATGCAAAGCATAGTTTTGGGTGTGTTGTAAATATCCCAAGACTCGTTTCATTGTCATCGATGAGTTTGATTGGGATTACTCGTGAATCGACTCGACTGCTTATAGCACATGCTATATCTGGTGATGTACAATTCATAATATCATCAAACTTCCCAAAACTCGTGCATAGTCGATTGTGAGTCACTTTCACCCGTTCTTTTGAAGTGCAAAACTTACATCAATTGGAGTCTTTCTGACATTGAAATTTAAATACTTGAACTTGTCAAGTACTTTTTCAATATAATGTATTGTGATAATGCTAGACCTTGTGGAGTTTTATGGATCTTAATTCCTAAGATCAAATCGGCAACCCTAAGTCTTTCATGTCAAATTTGCTAGCGAGCATACGCGTAGCATTTATATCGACAATATTTTTACTCATTATCGCGTATGTCATCAACATACAACCAAACAATAACTTCATGATTTGGAGTATTTTTAATGTAAACACATTTGTCACACTCATTAATCTTAAATCCATTTGCCAACATTGTTTGGTCAAATTTTGCATGTCATTGTTTGGGTGCTTGTTTAAGTCCATAAAGTGACTTCACAAGTCTGCACTTTCCTTTCTTTACCGGGAACCACAAAACCCTCGGGTTGTTCCATGTAAATTTCCTCCAATTCTCCATTTAAGAAAGGTGTCTTGACATCCATTTGATGGATTTCAAGACCGTATCTGACGCCGATTACACTAACACTCGAATAGATGTTATTCTTGTCACCGCGAGTATGTGTCAAAGTAATCAAGACGCCTTTTTGTCTATAACCTTTGACCACAAGTCTTGCCTTGTATTTGTCAATAGTGCCATCTTTCATTTTCCTTTTAAAGATCCATTTTGATCCTAAAGGTTTATTTCGGAGGAAGATCAACTAACTCCATGTATGGTTGTTTAAAATCGATTCAATCTCACTATTGATGCTTCTTTCCAAAATGTTGAATCGGAAGATGACATTCTTGCTTTAAATGTTTGAGGCTCATTTTCAAGCAAGAATGTTACAAAGTCCAGTCCAAAGAAGTAGATGTCTTTTGGCGTTTGCTACGCCTTAGATCCTCTTTGCTTGGTGTACTTTCCTTTGGTTCTTCCATGATCGTTTAGATCTTTCACTTGGCGACTCACATTCGGTTTATACGGATAGATGTTTTCAAAGAATTCAGCATTATCATTCAATTACCGTATTAACATGAATTTCGGATTGTCCGATTTGTGAACCAAAAAGCAAGCTTTCTTTGTTTGTAGCATAGCTGATAAAAACACAATCCACGATTTTTGGTCCGATTTTTACCCTTTTGGGCAAAGGAACTTGGACGCTGCTAAACACCCCACACTTTGAAATATTTCAAGTTGGGTTTCTTCTTTCCATAGATCATATGGAATAGATTGTGTTTTCTTTGTGGGTACTCTGTTGAGTATTCGATTAGGCTGTAAGGATAGCTTCCCCACAAGCTCTGCGATGGCGGAACTAATTAGTAAGGCATTCATCATTTCCTTTAATGTTCGGTTTTCCTTTCCGATTCCATTTGATTGTGGTGTGTAGGCGATAGTTTGATGAATAATTCCATATTCCAAACATGTCTCTGCAAAAGGAGATTATTTCCACCCTATCACTTCTAATCATTTTGATCTTTTATTCAATTGATTTTCCACGTTCTTGTATTGCTTAAATCGTTAATTGCTTCATCCTTACTATTAAGCAAATACACATAACGATGTCGAGTGCGATCGTCGATGAAAGTTATAAAATACTTTTTCCCACCGAGATGGTATTGACTTCATATCACATATATATGTGTGAATTAAGTCTAAAGGATTTGAATTCTATTAATAGACTTATATGGATGTTTAACAAACTTAGATTCAACACAAATTTCACATTTTGATTTGTTGCACTCGAATTTAGGCAATACTTCTAAATTGATCAATTTTATGAGTTTTGTAATTGGCGTGTCCTAAACGAACATGCCATAAATCATTTGACTCAATAAGTAAGGCGAAGTGAATTTTCATTAATCATCGCCAACAACCATTACATTGAGTTTGAAAAGGCCTCGGTGAGGTAGCCCTTTCCTATGAACATATCATTCTTACTTATTACAATTTTCTCACTAACCAACACACTTAAACGTTTTTGGCGAGTAGTCGGTGAAACTAAATTCTTCCGAATTGTTGGGCGTGCGAGAACATTGTTGAAGTCGAGACGCTTGGAAGTCATCCTCGAAGTATCTTCTCATATCCTTCAACCATGCCATTGCGGTATTTCCCATAAACGCAGACCTCTTGGTCCAGTAGGAGCATATGTTGCAAATGCTTCTGCGGTATGAAACATGTCGAGTGGCACGAGAATCCGGCCACCTCTTTTGGGTTTCCAACCAAATTGCACTCTTCCAAAGATTGCGCACAGATCACTTCGATCAATTGCCATTATTTGTTTGTCATCAAATCGACAAACTGTTTTACTTAATAAAACCATAATAGCAATTAAATCACAGACTTAACGATGAAGATTTTATTTCTTCAAATCGGAGTATAATTGTGAAACTTAAACGATGAAGATTTTATTTCTTCAAATCGTAATTTGAGCGATGAAGATTTTATTTCTTCAAATCACGGTATAGTTATGAAACTTTAGTATTCCAACGAAGATTTTATATCTTGAGTCGAATACTAATATTCATATGGAGTAGAAAACTACACAAGTTTTAATCTCATAAATGAGCGATGAAGATTTTATGTTCTTCAAATCGTTGTGTAATTATGAAACTTTAGTATTCAACGAAGTTTTTATATCTTGAGTCGAATACTAATATTCATATGGAGTAGAAAACTACACAAGTTTTAATCTCCTTAAACAGAGCGATGAAGTTTTTATGTTCTTCAAATCGTCATGACAAATATCATACACAATCTGAAGATTTTATTTCTTCAAACGAATCAATTTTGATAGAAACAAATAAAATACACAACGGTGAAGATTTTATTTCTTCAAACCGAATCAAAATTGATAGAAACGAAGTCTGATAGATTGTATGTTATATACTTGATGAAGTTTTATATCTTCAAATCAAGTATCCAAATGAGTAGAAAGTTATGAAAACTTTAATCTCAATCGAGTAGAAAATCCGAAGATTTTAGTCTCCAAACAACATACAAAAAAAAACACTTTTTTTTCTTTCTGAAAAAACACTTTTTTTTTTCCTTTTGGAAAACACTTTTTCCTGGACTTTTAATATTCCAACGAAGTTTTTATATCTTCAAGTTAGAATATGAAATGTCATACGGAGTAGAAAACCACACAGGTTTTAATCTCCAAACCAGGATACAGATTAAAATACAATAAAAATAATTTCCTTAAGATTGTTGGTATAATAATCTGTACTTGACTAAATAATGATTCAAAACAATATGTTAATCACTTAGTGAAACATATAACATAAATGAAACAATAAACGAAAACAGAATCTGTTTTGGAAAAATAATTTCAGAATGTAATCGAGCCCACTTAGTTCAAAGTGTGTCCTTAAGGAAATTATTCCCCTCACAGTACTCGAGGTTAACGGAATATCGCCTCCCAGGATAGAACGATTATCTTACCAGAATAGTAGTACTCCAAATTCCGGTGGGAAATGATCAAGAATTTATAGGGTGGGAAATTCGAAAAAGAGAGGGAGAGCCGGACGGGTCGGATCGGGTCGATCCGTTTGGATTTGTTTTTTAATTAAATAATTAATTAATTAAAGAAACGTTTGTCCAAAAAGATTATCAATCAATCTTTTGACAAATCCAAATCCAAATCCAAATCCAAATCCAAAGCGGCCGGCCGGCCGGCCGCCGGCCGGCCGGCGGCCGGCCGGGGCCGGCCGAAGCGGCGGCGACGACGGCGGCGGTCTGCCTCTCAACCCTTTTAGCAGCTCGAGAAGGTGTAATGTAATATATACACCTCTCTTTCCATCCATTTTTTCGATGTGGGATAAAAGAGCCTTTTACCCTCTTTAATTTTTATCCCATCATTTCCTATTCACCAATATCAAAACCCAACATAGTCTACTAGGTAGAGTTACCACCATGATAACTTGTTCTAGACCTTAAACTTCCCCTAGATGATAGTTCAACTGCCTTTCTAGTTAGGTCTTTTGTAAGTGGATTTAATACGTTATTTTTTTACTTTACGTAGTCAATAGTGATAACTCCACTAGAGAGTAATTGTATAATTATATTGTGTCTCCGTCGTATATGACGAGATTTTTCATTATACATAACGCTCCCTGCCTTGCCTATTTTCGTTTGGCTATCGTTATGCGTGCATATGGGTGCCAGTAGTTTGGGCCAGAATGAAATTTTAAAGTCATTCAACTTCATCACCGATCATGTCTAAAGCTATAAATTTAAACTTAATTATAGAGCGGGCGATACAAGTTTATTTTGACGATTTTCAAAACACTGCTCCTCCATCAATAGGAAGTAGCTCAAATTTGTGGATATAATTTAATTGATCCTGTGATTCAATTTGCATCACTATATCCTTCGATTTATGGGATTTATATTATAATGCAAAACACAACTTAAAAAATTGGATATATATAGTAGATTGATGACTACTCTTAAAGTGACATCATTAAACAAATACTCGTGGACGGTTGAGATCAGTTGTGGCCACAACCTATGATAGTGCCCAAGTGAGTAAAGGACAAGCAAAACGATGTCGTATATAACTTTGTGGCTCTTGTTTAGTTGCGAGATGTAATCGTAATCTTAACATGTGGTCGCCAAAAAGGTAATGCTTCAACTAAGGATACTGAACTTTACAGTGCCTTTTTTCTCTGCTTCTCCTCCAAATTCCATCATTGAAATATATGCATTGGAAGATATAACATTTGCCATTAAGCTATAGAATTCTTTAATGGCGTCTTCAATACTGAGTGGAGCTGAGAATTTCAAGGTTCTAGGTGGAATTTCACCATCTGGGTCATCATCATTTCTTGGGTCAGAATTGAATCTCAAGTGTTTTCCTCAAAAGGGTATTGTGAGTTATTCAAGGAATTTGAATTCAAGAAATTCAAGAACCATTCTAAGACCCATCAAATGTAGTTTGTCTGCTTCAAGGCCAGTTTCTCAACCAAGATTCATACAACATAAAAAAGAGGCATTTTGGTTTTACAGGTAAGGGTGTTAAATGAGCGGGTTGTGTTGGATTTGAGCGGGTTAAAACGAGCTAAGTTCATATATATTGTGGGTTGTTGACATGTCCAAAAGTTACTTAGCTGTAATGCGTTGGGTTAAAATGTGCTAAAAAGCGTTACTAAGTTAGGCTCCTTTGGTTGGATCTATAAGTATAATATTGAATATGTATATTAGTATTGCTGGAATTAGATATGCTGATATCATCTTTTATTGACTGTTTGGTTTGTTGTATTATTAACATGCATTGCATAATTTTTAAATAGTACTGAATAAGGTGTACCGGAATAGGAATAGTTCTGTTATTGTTAATGCTATGGTTTACTATGTATAAGAATAGCATAATTGAATAAGGTGCATAAGTTATAGTGGTATTAGTTGTACCAGACTTAAATTTGCAATCAAACATTGTACTAAATTTTAGTATCGGTATTATTCTTATACACCCTACCTAATACACCTTACCAAATGACCCCTAATTATTTTGTTTGTTCTTTCATAATTTGTAAGTATGTATTAAAATACTATTCTCCTATTATGGCTATACATAATATATCAAACAAAAAAAGTTTTCTTTTGATTTTTTTTGACAAGTTTCTATGATCAATTTGGACTCAATATTGGCTACATATCAACCCAATTTTTAGATGAGCTGAATGTAGGGTTTTGTTGGTTCAAAACATATAAGTAAAGCATAGTGAAAGTTTAAAATTTTGTTTTACTTACCCCAACAATTCCTTCTGGTATGGTTATATGACAATCAAAACTTGTAAAGTAAAACTTAAACAAGAACACTTACAGGTTAAGGAATCTGAAATCTTTTACTAAGGGCGAACACGCGATTGTTCCATTTGATTGCAAGCACTTTGCTATAGTGTATTCATCTGTTAAGAAAGCCAGGAAATCTTGGCAGAGGTTTGAGAAAGTTTTATTCTAAACTCTAAGTCTAGAATTGTTTAATAGAATAAGTATGTTTATCAATGGGTTAGTGCTGTATATATAGTTAATTTTAGGTCAAAAACGGATTAGGGTTGGGCTCTAAGCCTGGCCCAAAAACCGAGGTGCAGTGGACTACTGCGGGGTCGGCACCGCGACTCAACCTAGTAGGCCCCGTGACGCCTTGCATCTCGTTGACGTTTCTCGTTTCGATATATATATTCAGTACATTTAATTAAATCCAAAATTCAATTTTGACTTAATTAAATAATTTTCATCAAATAGAAATTATCTATTTAAATATCTCAATTCCAAATCGAATATTTAATACTTTCTCAATACATTCTTAGATCGAAGAGACAATCGACATAGTGTGACCCTATAAACCTTCATATATTGACACTAATCAAATTAAGGTCCATACGGAACTCCTAGACTGCGTTGTACGACGAACTCAATATGTGAAGTACGTTTACATGAATCCGACAAACATAACTTTTATGTGAGATGATAAATTTCTTTCATTCGCGACACACTCGATCAAGCTTAGGATTTGCCATGTGTCTATCCAAATGACTTGATCACTTTATCTCATCTATATTAGTCTACAACTAGACCATATTGTAAATATGTCTCTTGCATTGACCAATGACTTGATCGACTTAATATCACTGAGAAGTTGTGTGCTCTCTCGAATATCCAATCGAGGAACGAATCATTGGCTCAATTACCATCTTAGTTTACATCATAATGCACCCAACATAAGCTGTATCTTATCCTCTAAGGAGTTTAAGCTTAGGACAGAGTCAAAGTATATTACTCTGTAAACAAGGTGCGTATTGACCTCAAGTCAAAGGACCTTTATCTCCCACACACGCTGATAACACAATAGACACGTATAACAAATAGTTTATCAGCAGGGTATACCAATACTTTCCAAAAGTATCCATGTGTCCATCAGGCGAGACATACTACATTCTCCAAGAATGTGATGCAAACCACATGTCGACTTATAACATATCATCGATTCTCGATGATCATTTGTCGAGGCTATTTTGAGAGTTACGCTCTATCATCAATATCTCACTCTATTAATGACAACGTAAGCTCAAAGAATGCACATTAATGAATAATTACAAACAATCAAATAATAATTCGATAACTGCAAATTCCATAAATATATTAATCTTATTAATAATACGAATGTGTTCAAGTACATTTGTCCCTAATAATGATTGTCTCTAGGACATATATACTTTCACTGAAATGGGCTAAGCTGATACATGAATGGGTCATTATGTTTTTATGGACTAATTTTGTCACCCTTATATACAGGTTCTTGTCTATTGTGTATGACCATGTGATAAATCCCGGGCATTGGACTGAAGATATGAGAGATGAAGCACTTGAGCCTGCTGAGCTACACACTAGGAATTTGCAAGTTGTGGATGTGGGTGGTGGCACTGGATTTACTACTCTTGGGATTGTTAAGCATGTTGATGCAAAAAATGTGACAATTATTGATCAGTCGCCACATCAGCTTGCTAAGGCTAGGCAAAAGGAGCCATTGAAAGAGTGCAAGATACTTGAAGGAGATGCTGAGGATCTTCCATTTCCTACTGATACTTTTGATAGATATGTTTCGGCTGGAAGGTAATCTTTTTACTTTATCTTTTTTGATAACTGGGAAATCCCGAGGGCCAGTTGGCACATGGTTTGAAGTTCCGTGGATAATGTGCCCGCCCCTCCAAGGGCGGATGGAGAGTGTAAGTTATGGGTTTATTCGAGCCCAGACCAAGTAGCTTTGGCTTGAGTTTTGTAATCTGTGTTAAAAATTGGAATCTTTAGACAAATAGCCGGCCAGATTTAGTGGGTACTTTTCCTAGCTGATATACACTGAGTATAATTGATAGATATGTTTCAGCCGGAAGGTATTGTTGTTTGGGTAACTGAGAAATCTCGTGGGCCAATTGGCACTCGGTCTGAAACTCGGTAAATAATGTGCTCGTCCTGGCACCAAGGGTCCTAGTGGTCAATGAAGTGAGTTAAAAAATGTAAGGTTTCTGGTTCAAATTTGAAAGGAGGCAAAAGTACTTGGTGATTTCATTTCATTTTTCGAAGTCTCTGTGACTAGAATTATCAGGTATTTGTGCTGGTGGATGGTAGTAGGTATCCCCTGAAATTAGTCGAGCTGCGCAAGCTTGCTCGGATACCACGGTTACAAAAAAAAAAGTGCTCGCCCTCCAAGGGCGGATGGAGAGTTTAAGTTGTGGGTTCATCTGAACCCAATAGCTTTGGCTCGAACTCTGTATATGTATTAAGATTTCACTAAATAAGTACACATGATGAATTTCGAACCTAGTAAATCAAATGAGTTGCGATAAAATCCTGACTCGAACTCATAAAGTTCAAATCTTGGATCTAACTCTGTGCTCCAATGCTGCATTATAAGAAATTGCAAGCTATTACTGCTAAGCTTCTGCTTGCAGAAATTTAGGTAACATGTTAAAGGATTAATTAGACTATACTGCCTTCTGTTTCTGAAAATGTTATTTCTTTCTATGTTATTCTTGTCTTTCCTCCAAATTGGACTTGTTAGTATAATATACTATGTAATGCTGTTAAACAATTACAGTAATACAAAGGTATTCAAATAGATACTGGAATGTTGGACTTGGGATATGAATCTATGATCTAAAGCAAATCTTGAACCCCTTTGTCCACTTTACTGAAATTTCCCGTTATGTTAAGGGGATTCAATAGTTTACATACAACAACAAAAAATCATTTTCCCTATTTGCACAGTATAATTTTAACATAAAGGGATTCAATATAACTCCCTTTCCTTCATCTAGCTCCGCCGGGGAGCTGAGTTGGAGTTTTTGTTACTCTTTCTCAGATGTTGAAATGCTCTTTAACGTTTTGTGTGATTTTAATGAAAGACCATAAGGTTGAGCAGTTCACCTAGCTATGGTTTCACTACAATTTTTAGGCAACGCATATCGTTTTTTAATGTTTACCTGCTTCAATTTTGAAGTCATTAGTGCAAACATGAAATATAATTCTTTCAAGAATTAACCTTGCCACAAAGGTGCTTGTTAACTCAAAATACATGGTGCAACTGAACTTCAAATAACACGGAGAGGTCATTTTTACTTTAGGTTTTTAACCAATGTGTAATATCTCCTTATTTACATATTAAGCATATATATTAAGTTCAAGATTAATAAATATGCTTGATGTGTGATTTTGCTGTTCTAATTATCTGGTGGATTCCAGTTTAATTTACTTCTTGAATATTTACTGGTGCATCACCGATTTATTACTTCTAGACGTAATAACATGTTTGTATTTTTCCAGCATCGAGTATTGGCCAGATCCACAGCGTGGTATCAAGGAAGCTTACCGAGTACTGACCATAGGGGGGGTTGCTTGCCTAATTGGTCCGGTGTACCCGACATTTTGGTTATCTCGTTTCTTCGCAGATGTGTGGATGCTCTTTCCAAAAGAAGAAGAATATATAGAGTGGTTTAAAAAGGCTGGTTTCACACAAGTTAAACTCAAGCGCATTGGCCCAAAATGGTATCGTGGTGTCCGCCGACACGGGTTGATCATGGGCTGCTCTGTGACTGGTGTGAAGCCATATGCTGGGGAATCTCCATTGGAGGTAAGTACTTTCGTTCTTCCTAAATCTGAGATGTGCTTAGAAATGCCATATTTGAAATTTCTGTGTTGGTCAATCGGTCAGATCAACTTCAATTCTTTGATTTCTTGGTTGTTTATACTCCCTCCATCCTAATTTATGTGAAGATGTTTGACTAGAAATAAAGAAAGACTTTTGAAATTTGTGGTCGAAAATAAATCATAGATTGTGTGGCTAGAAATCATATCATTAAGGGGAAAATAGATATTTTAATATTAAATTGTTACTAAATATAGAAATGTGTCGGGGCATTTCGCTCCCTCCAAGTATTATATATGGTTTTCCAAAAAAAAAGAAGTTTCGTAATAGAGCTAATGAGACCATGCCCCGGATTATGGTGCATCACCTACTCGGCCTCATCTTGCAAGTGCAAGGGGGATCCCCTGGCTAGGAGGGTATTCAGCAAGTGCTTCCAAATCTCCTCAACATAAGGGCAACGATTGATAGTTGAAACCTCTTTTTCAAGTCCCGGGGGACTCGTTGCTTGGTTCCGACCATTTCCGCTAAAGAAAAAGCCATTCCTGACAAAAGAAAAGTCAAAACAAAAGGTAGGCGGCCAGACCTAGGGCATGTAGCATAGAAAAACCTTCGCCCTTAGCGAAGGGCTTTCTGAAAGCTCCATTTGAAGCAGGTGCCTAAACAGATGATTCCAGTTCAACGAATTTTGGAAATGCTACCTCAAGAGAAGGGGGGCAAGTGCTAAGTTTCAGATCAGTGAATAAACCGAAAGGAAAGAAGAGACCTTTCTCGCTCAGCGCCTAAAGCGCACTATGCTCCGCTTCAACTTAGAAGAGTTTTCGGTGGAACCGGTGAACCACGCGAGCTGGTTAGATGCGTGGGACAGAGGGCTCGTAGTACCTGCTAGCGCGGCTACGCAGTGGAAGGGAAGGAGCCTAAATTGACCCCCTTCTTTTTTTCAAAGAAAAAAGCAGTAAGGAGTAAGGAAATTAAACTCTCGGATGAGACTAAGCAGCTACCGACCGTTCCGACGCGCCCTTGACCTTCCTAACCGCTAAGGGCCGGGCTTAGGGCGCGTGAAACTCATCACTACCTCGTAAGGGCGTTGAGACCATATTCTTTTTTGGATTGACTAAACAGGAAAGAGTATCACATAAAGACGGAGGGAGTATTTCATTGGAAAAATTTACGCACGTTTTACTATCCAGCACTGCATCATACTCTCTTGATGTCACTTTATAGACACATTTTCCACTTCCACACATCTCGAAACATTTGGTATATTATACGAATAATACTAGTTCTTTAGAATTCTTGTCCATTGAGCAATTGCGATTCCAAGTATTATGAAATCGATTACTCCTATTTGGAAAATGCTTATAATACTATTTTTCTAGTACTACCAATAAATGTACAAGCTTAACCTTTTCATTTTTCATCCATAGTCATACCGCATGACATAAATTATGATAGCATATATCGTGGATGACACGTAAAAAAATTATCTTTGCATATTCACCTCTGTTTTTAAGGCTGCTTACGTTTTGAACTTTCAGATCGAGAATTGGCCGTTTTAGTGGATGTGAAGCTTCACTATACTTGAAGTATAAAGTGCTTACACTAAATAGTAAATAATTTGCTGGTTCTGTATTGTTGTGTTGCAGCTTGGTCCCAAGGTTGAGGACGTGAGCAAGCCTGTAAATCCGTTCGTATTTCTCATGCGATTCATGCTTGGCTTAATGGCTGCAAGTTACTACGTTCTCGTTCCGATATACATGTGGCTCAAGGATCAAATCATCCCGAAAGGTCAGCCCATCTAAATAATAAGAACATCAATCCAAGAGAAGTTCTCCGCAAATTCTGTTTGACTGTACTCCACTGGTGACCACAAATCTGTCGCATACCGACAGTTTTTGGCGTCGTCACAAAGGTGAATTTGTTGCTTTTGTCTGTTAGTTTTGCAGCCTTAGAAAGGGCCCTTGTAAAGTTTGATTTCATGGTAAAACCTAGAAAATCCTTGTGATGTTTTCTAGTGGTATAATCTATTATTCATGTTTTTTAATAATGTGTTGAGATAACTCATTGAAATAAATAGTAGTGATACATTATTTACCAATGTTGAGCATGTTTTAGCATTTTATTCATGTGTGTCCCTCATATTTGATGTTCTTGTTTAATCCTTGAGCAACTTCAACATGTGCTGCCTATGATGGATGTAGTCTTAGTGTTATGTCTTCAATCGATCCCAGTATTTTTGACACAGAATAAAGATATACCTTCAGCATGTGTTACTCGTGGTGAATGTAGCCTTAGTGTTATGGTTCAACGGAACTCGGTGTAAACAAACAAAGATATATATGTGAAAAATATAAATTTCCGATAAATATAGATTCTAAACACGTAATATTAGAAGCACATTAAGTTCAATATTAAGAAACTTTAAAGATTGAACTCATCAAGAGTCGAAGAAGAAAAGAAAAATCTTTCTTTGCTTTGATGAAAAAAATTCACGAATTAAAAATGGGAGTCGGACACAGTAAGTTCTTGCTATGACGGGGTTCGGAAAAGGGTTGGATAACATTGAGTCTTATGTACGCGACTTTACCTTACATTTTCGTATGAGTTTTATTTTCGCGGCTTGAACACATCGCAGGGTTTAGAAAATGTCTAGATCACATCGGATCTTATATACGCAACCTTACTTAAATAATCAATTAAATATGATCTACATGGCTATAATGAATCCCGCGACGCTCTAATATCTGTCATGGGGTCCTGAAACATGCCTTGGGCGTAGAAGGTGGTATTTGTACCGCTACGAATAAGTTCAAGAAAGTAATAGGACCCTGCAAAATCAAAATATATATGTTTAAAAAAGAAGAAAAAAACTAAAGAGAATGGAGAGTAGTAGCAAATCACGTGCCATATATGAGAGATAAAAATGGCAATCCTCTTGGCACGCAACACAGCGTTGCTGTTTGGGTGTAAACCTAAAATATGGTCAAAGTATAAATAAAAATTGTTTGGTTTATATGACAAAAGTACACAGTATACACCCCTCCATACTCTCCGGTTACAATATAACCTCTATAAATGAATACTTGATAAATTAATAATCTCTCTAAAATAATAATTTTTCTCGGTTCCGACTTGGGCCCAAGGTCTAAATTAATAATTTCGATAAATTAATAAGATAATAATTTTCCGGAAGACCCTTATATAAATTTACGGTCCCTTCAATATTATAAATTATTAATTCTATAAAATTACAAATATAACTAGGACAACTTAATAAATTATGATTCTATTGTTGTTTGCTTCTTCTTAAAATTTAAATCTAGGTGTATTTCATCTCTAACTTTCCTTACTGCATCCAAAAGCTCCGGTGTTGCGTTCTCATACTGCAACAAAAAATTGCGAAGAGTTGCCGCTATGAGTGCTTCCTTTCGCGTAATTGGTTGCAAAGACATTGTATCATCGCTTCATCCTCAATACGATTTTCAACAACACTAGCTACAATTTCTTCTACACTTTGGACCTCTGAACATGTATCATTTTCATTCGGGTAATCCAATAGGTGATTGATATCCATTTTGTTGCAGTACCTAAGGCCCTTAAATCATCGTATCAAGTTCATGATTGTCTTCTTCAGTAGTTCCTTCATTTAAATTCCTTGAGACTACTTCATCCTGCAAACGAATTTTACAGTGTCGAAAATAATTTGCTATTGTCTCTTGCTGAACATTTATCGTCCAGACTGCAAGATTGATGACATCTAAATCATTAATCTTTTTCGGATCAGATTCTCTCAATTCATAGCCCTCTAATACCCTACGGTAAAATCTCTTGCGGTAGTGCATCTTGAAAGTTCTTATTACCTCTGCATTACATGGTTGGATTTTTGATGTCATGTTGGGTGGCAAAAAATACAACTCAACATTATGTAGCCCTTCAATATTGTTTGAATGGGCTGGACAATTATCTACCACCAACAAAATTATTTTATCATGCATTTTCTGGTCCAGCAATCGAACATATTCATCAAAAAGCACACTCGTTATTCATGTTCGTGTGTTGGAACGATATTGACAATTCAAGCTGTTCATGTTGACATTTTTGAAGCAACGTGGCTTTGCGTACTTTCCAATAACCCATAAAGAATTTTTTCCAGAGTCATCCTCATTGCAACTAATAACAATTGTAAGTCTTTCTTTGCTTTGCTTTGTTTTCTTCCTTCAAGTTGTTTCGTTGCAAGAGAATGATCAGTTTGTAACTTGTAAAACAAACCAGTTTCATCCATATTAAAAATATCCTTCATAGTAAACTGGTTTATTTTTTCCCTTATAGCCACTAATCTGTTGTCCATGTCCTCTATGTCAACAAAATCACTCTCTCAAAAGCGACGAAATGATTTGATACCATGTCTTAGCTTAAACTTCTCAAGCCAACCTTGAGAAAATTTGTGCGACCGGGAGGTTGTTGATGGTATAGAATTTCATCGTGTCTCTTACCTTCTCCAAAATTAGCTCTCCGGACATGTTTACACATTCTTGGTATTGGAGAAACCACTCATAAATAACCTTCTCCATCTCTGGATATTTTGCAGGTTTGTGTCGCTTGGTATCCCCTTCTTTTTTTAAGTTAGCCGAAAGGTACTCAGATGATCGCTTGAGTGTGTTCGATATTGTACCTTGACTAACTTTCAAATGAAAATTTTCATCAATACACTGTTGCAAATATTTTTGAGTGCATGTGGGGTGATCTCTCTTATACTCACATAGTGCTTTACATATTTGATCTGTCATGGTTGATTTTTGGACATCTTTTAGATGTGAAACCATGGTTGGTTGGTTTTGATTTGGATTGACTAATTATGAATGTTTGATGTTGTTTATATAGTGGTTGATTTCCTTACCATACATGAACTTGCATTAAGTTTTAAATAATACTGTGTATTATAATAAACTTTATTTTTAGGAGAATGTATTATATTTAATTAGTCACATTGTACATGAACATCATTCAATTAGACAATACAATGTATATGTTTTATTCATGAAAAATAATGTAGATTCGTTGAATCGAAAAAAATCTCTTTAAATTAATAAATTATTAATTTATCGATTAATTAATACCTCTTTAAATTAATAAAATTACGTGGTCCCGATATTATTAATTTATAGAAGGTTTACTGTACTCTTTCAATGCTCTTTGTTCCCTACTTATCTAACCATACAGCTGTCTTTTTTATTTGATTTATCTTTTATTGATCAAATTTAATTATTAATCTAATAAGTACCTTGTATTAGATTAAAGAAATTCTATGTTAGAGTCTTTATTATTCTCTAAGAAATTAGAAATAGAAATACAGAATCTTAACTAGATGGCTATGTTTAGAGTTGACGATGACTTGGGTGCGCTCGAAATGTGGTGGAATGGATATGATCCTCTTCCATTTCCTTAATCAAACGTCTCGGGCCGGAATTTTGAAAATAAAAAAATTGTTGGTAGGGAATGCTTTCCATTAAATGGTCTCCGCAAACTAGTCCGACAATCTAGATTCGCGCCACTTACGCTTCCTACCCTAATTTTTTTTTTTGACGAAGGAACCCGCAGTCGCTACTTTTTCGAGTGCGCACAGGGTAAACCCCGGGCTGATGCAATAGCCTGCAAACCACGTCAGCCTATTAACCACACTTGGCAAGCCATGTGTGACAGACTCAACCAAGAAGGTTTATGCAGGGGATCGAACTCGTGACCTTGCGATCCCGCGCTCTACTGCTACACCAACTTGACGTGTACTTATAATCATAAAATGGTTATTACATATTTATGTCCATCTAATTGTACATTTGATATGTGCTGAAAATCTTCCTTCCTTTCAAGTTCAAGTTTGTTACTTCCAAACATGACAATATCTCTTAAATATCTTTATATTCATTTTAACAAATTCCAACCTCTGAATTAGGGATGGCAACGGGTAGGATCTGGACCGGATCCTACTAGATCCAGATCCAAATCCGTTTTACATACATGTATCCATATCCAGATCCAGATCCATAGGGTCCGTAAAATCATATCCAAATCCAGATCCATCGGATCCACCGAATCCACGGATCGGATCTGGATCCAAATCAAAGTGACTGATTATTAAGTTATACCTTCTAATCAGTCCAAATTTTCTAGAAAAAAAGTCAATTTAATTTAACGAAATCATGAGAATGCATCCGTAAATTAGGACTAAATGACATTGTTGACAATTGTTATGTCTATTGGCTATTGCTGTAGTGAAACAATCCTCTCAATACCTAAGCTACTACATAAGTACCACATAAATGATTAATATAATGATTAAAGAATAACATGCAAAACGTGTCTCAATTAAAAAAATAATGGCCTTCGGCCCTTTGAATATAAAATAAAATTAAGATTACAAAGAATTCGGTGCCATGATGTATAAATAATAAATGTATAATTAATTTAATAAAAAACGGATTCACGGGTCGGATACGGATCTCAAAGACAAGATCCAGATCCAGATCTGATCCATCATAAACGGATCCGGGTCCGATCCGGACCCGTCGGGTCCAAACTTTGAATATCCATATCCTATAAAACGGATCTGGATCCACCGGATCCGGATCGGGTCCGGAATCCATTGCCATCTCTACTCTGAATCTAGTCAAACATTGTTATATAACTCTTATCTTGTCAAACCCCTTATTCACTCCTCTCTTTTTCTCTAACTTTTAATATTCTATAATAAATTTAAGTGAAATTAAATGCATTTAATGAGCCCTCTTGGCACACTATAATTCCTCTATTTAATAAATCACCCAACCAGCATTATATACTCAATTCTCTCTCTACCTCTCTGCTTTATTTGTCTTGTCTTTTAAAGATCTTTGAAAAGAAAATCATGGCAGATACTGTAAAAGCAGATGATCAACTTGTTAATGAATTCAAAGAAGCCATACGTTTATTTGGCAAAGATGGAGATGGTAATAATAAGTAGTAATTGTTTTCTCTTTTTTTTTCTTGGTTTTGGTTTCTTAGTCGGTGTTCGATACTCAATCTCGACTAATTTGGATTTGTGTCTGCGTAAGTTAAGGGTGAAGTGCTCTTTACAAGATGTTTCTTTATATTCAGAGCTCAAATTCGAGATTTTGATTAAGAGCGATTCTTTTCTTGACGTCATGCTTATTTTTTCAAAGAACTCTACAATAGTTAAATTGTGATAGAATATACACAATATATTCTTTTGATATCATTAATGATCTTTGTATATCTATAGTTATGGTAGTAATCTTTTGTATTAGTTAAGTGTATATTTTCCCCCGTAATTATAGCCTAGAATGACTATTGTATATCATGTATATAAGTCAATTACATTAATAAAATTAATAAGGGATTATTCTCTTTCAAATTGGTTTTGTATTACATCTTTTTTTGAATCTCAAACATGACATTCATA
Source organism: Przewalskia tangutica (assembly GCA_029844215.1). Lineage (NCBI taxonomy): Eukaryota > Viridiplantae > Streptophyta > Magnoliopsida > Solanales > Solanaceae > Przewalskia > Przewalskia tangutica. The sequence goes on from CM056719.1 coordinate 3,904,385, forward strand.
CATATGTATATTGTATGTACAGGCTGCATTACAATTGAAGAATTGGAAACAGTGATAAGGTCATTGGATCAAAATCCAACAGAAGAAGAACTATGTCATATGATTAGTGAAGTTGATGCTAAACATGATAATGGAACTATGGAATTCACTGAATTTCTCAACCTCATCTCCAAGAAAATGAAGGTACCAACTCATATTTAAATTTAACTGTATCAGGTGTTTACTTTTAATAATATCAACTTACTACTGTTAAGTAACTTAAGTGTGAACCCGCAAGGGTAGCCAAGTTGGTGTAGCAGTAGAGCGCGGGACCGCAAGGTCACAAGTTCGATCCCCTGCATAAACCTTCTTGGTTGAGCCTGTCACACATGACTTTCCAAGTGTGGTTAATCGGCTGACGTGGTTTGCAGACTATTGCGTCAGTCTGGGGTTTACCCTGTGCGCACTCGAAATAATAGCGGCTGCGGGTTCCTTTGTAAAAAAAAAAAAAATAACTTAAGTGTAAGTGTGTAACACTTTATTGTAACACACTTTATTTTTATTTTTTAGATGTTTGATGAGCAGGAGACTGATGCAGAAGAGGAACTTAAAGAAACTTTTAAGGTGTTTGACAAAGATCAAAATGGTTACATCTCGGCTAACGATGTAAGTGGTGTTTGAATTTCGTGCTTTATTTTATTATATTTTCTTCAAATTTTATCTGACTTTTTTTGTTATTTTTTTTTCGAGTAGATGGTCTTTCGAAAATAGTCTCTCTATCTCTCAAGGTAGGGATAATGTATTCTATATCTCTCAAGGTAGGGGTAATGTCTGCGTATACTTGTAGAACTTTAGACTGTCATGAGAGCAGTCAGAGAGTTAACGGTGGAAGAGAGAGTGGGACGAAGGAGGAGTCGAACCAGTAGCTTGAGGACGACGATGATGAATGTCGGTGGAAGAGGAGAGAGGGTTCTAGAAGTGAGAGAAAGTTATTCTGTATTATTGAAAATTGAAGAAATGAATTAATTACACTGCTTTTGGTATATTTAAAGTTTGCAGAATAATAAAGGAGGCCCACTATACAAAAGGCCCAGTATACCAATATACTATACAAATCAATTATATCTTTACACCCCCCTCAAGCTAGGATGTATAAAAATGTTCTTCAAGCCTAGCTTGGATAGCAAAAAAGTATGTTGCTGTCGATTCAACGCCTTTGTTAGTATATCAGCCGGTTGTTCCTTTGTTGATATAAAACGAGCATTGATCAATCCACTTTGAATTTTTTCTCTAATAAAATGACAATCTATCTCTATGTGTTTTGTTCTTTCGTGGAAAACTGGATTCCCAGCAATTTGTATGGCAGACTTGATGTCTGTGAATACTCCCACTGGTCTAGATATGTCAACACCCAACTCGTGAAACAGCCCTGTTAGCCAAACAACTTCAAAGAATCGCAGGTATCCATATTCGTATTCCGCTTCTGCAGAACTATGAGATATTGTGTGCAGAGTGAGAACACAATGTAATCGACATAAATATACCCATTCACGCGTATGCTTAACGTGTCGACTAATCGAAGCCCGAACATGTGAGAATTCTTTGGTGCTTGCATGAATTGGTGAGTGAGTTTCGCAAATGTGATGTCCGGTCTTGTGGTAGTTAAATATAACGACCTCCCAATCGGTCTTCAGTATACGAGGATCACTTAACAGCCTTATCGCACTACGAGATGACTCGAATCGCTTCAATGATTTTGTCCAACTCTACTGTAGTGAGTTTCTGATTTGTTTCCATAGGGAAAGCCACTGGTTTGGCTCCTGCCAATCTCATGTCTGATATAAGTTCAGAAGCATACTTCATTTGATGCATTAGGATGCCCTGTGAATTCCTGGCAAACTCAATTCCCAGAAAGTACTTCAACTCCCCCAAGTCTTTTATCTTAAAAGCTGATTGCGAAGCCTCGCTTTGTGGATCGTATGAGCCGCATCATTCCCGCTAGTAAGAGGTCATCCACATATACCAACACCACCACAATCTTCTCTTCTTCTTTCCTTGTGAAAAGTGAGTAGTCCCTGTAGCTTTGTGTGAATCCTGATGACATTAAGGCTGTAGTTAATTTTATATTCCATTGCCTAGAGGCCTGCTTCAAGCCATATAAGAATTTCTTTAACCTGCATACATGTGTACTCCTGTGTGTAGCATTGAATCCCTCTGGAATTGCCATGAATACTTCTTCAGATAAATCCCCTTGAAGGAATGCATTGTATACATCCATCTGATGTATCTTCCAGTGCTGCACTGCTGCTATAGACACCACAGTTCTGATTGTGGTCATCTTAACTACAGGAGAGAATGTCTCCTGGTAATCTATTCCTTCCTTCTGGTTGTATCCCTTGGCTACAAGTCTGGCCTTAAACCTCTCCACCTCCCCTGATGCCTTGTACTTTATCTTGTAGACCCATCTACAACCTATTGCTTTCTTCCCTTCAGGCAGCTTGACTAGCTCCCATGTTCCATTGTTCTCTAGTGCTTGGATTTCAGATTCCATGGCTGCAACCCATCTGGGATCTTTTGCAGTTGTTGAGTATCCTGATGGCTCAGTGTCTACAGATACCTGTGCAACAAAATGTTGATATGCAGCAGATATACCTGCATATGTGATGTTGTCAGAAATTGAATATAAGCAGCTGTGGGATCCTTTTGTAGTGATATAGTCCTTGTGCCATATAGGAGGTCTGCCATGTCTCCCTGATCTTCTTGTTGTAGTTGTAGTGACTAATTCCACCTGATTGTCCTCATGATGTTCTGTCTCATCTGCACTGTTATTGTCTCTGTCTGCATCACCACTATTGATGTTTGAATCTGCAGTAGGACCTGTACATGTTGATTCTTGTCCTGCAAAATTTGTCTCATTGATAGGACTCTCATTAGCAATAGTGACAGGATTACCAATCATCAACTCCTCATAACAGAATTGTCCATGGTCCTTTATGTTCAGTGACTCTTCATTCTGCCCATTTTTAAAAGGAAAAGTATCTTCCCTGAATATCACATCTCTACTAACAAAAACAGTCCCGTTTTCTAAGTCATAGAGTTTGTATCCCTTTTGTGTAGGTGCATACCCAAGTAGGGCACATCTAACTGCTCTTGGACTAAACTTATCATGTGTATGGAGTATGGTAAAAACATAAACAACCTATAACTCTCAAATGACTAAGTTGTGGTGTTTTATTGTACAGCTTATGGAAAGGAGACTCATTATTTAGAACTGTTGAAGGAATTCTATTTATGATGTATGCTGCAACTTCTATACACATTCCCAGAATCTGTCTGGCAACCAACCCTGAATTTTAATGGCTCTTGCTATCTCAAGTAGATGTCTATGTTTTCTTTCAACTACCCCATTTTGTTGTGGTGTGTATGGGCAAGAGCTCTCATGTATAATTCCAAGTGTTTGGAAAAGTGCCTTACAGTTTTGGTTAAAAAATTTAGTACCATTGTCTGATCTAATTCTCTGGACTTTAGATTCAAACTGAACAGTTATTTCAGTAAAGAAAATTTTCAGAATAGTAGATACATCAGATTTCTGTCTCATCAAAAACACCCATGTCCATCTAGAGTAGTCATCTACAATGGTCAAAAAATATCTCATGCCATTGAATGTATCAGTTCTATAAGGTCCCCAGACATCTAAATGCAGTAATTGAAAAGGTTTTATTGATCTACTGGTACTAGTAGGAAATGGAGATCTAATTTGTCTAGCTAGTGGGCAGATTTCACACTTATTTAAAGCAGAATTATCATAGTCTTTGAACAAAGAAATCTTCCTCAATACTGTCATGGGAACATGACACAGTCTCTGGTGCCATGTCATTATATCTATATGTTGAGTAGCATTCATACACTTCCTCAGTTCCTTCTCCTGATTTTCAGCATCCAAACACAAAGTGTAGAGCCCATCTTTCTCACTACCAATCCCCCTCACCTTCCCAGATGCTAGATCCTGAAAGACACAACATGAGGGAAAGAAAGAGACACTACAGTTCAACTCTTTAGTCACCTTCGACACTGACATTAAGTTAAACTTAAATGCTGGCACACATAGGACATTTCTAAGAAAATCACCTTTTCCAAGTTGATAATCACCAACATGGGAGATTCTGGCTGAATCTCCTGTTGACAATTCAGACCTTCTCGGTTCATACATTATGAAGTTATTGCGTAAGTGTTTAGAGTCACTTATCATGTGATTAGTCGCACCTGAATCTACTATCCATTTCAGTAGTTCTTTTGTATCAGTATTATGCATACCTGCCATATTAGCAATATGAGTTCGCTTTCGTATCCTTCTTCCAAAGATGTGAAGAATCTGTTGTCTTTGACTTGGAGTGAACTGATCATACATCATGGTTTCCTTTGTGAGGTGGTTCTGCTGCTGTGCCTGTTGTCCCGTGTCTTCAAATTGGCCTGTTACTGCATAGGCCTTCTTTGCTTTAGACTTAAAGTCATCTGGATAACCAATCAATTGATAGCAGCCTTCTTTTAAGTGTCCTGTCTTGTGACAGTGGTTACACTTCATCAACTTGAAACAATCCACAGTGAAATGCCCCTTCATCTTACAGTGATCGCATTTAGCATTAGGATTATATGGTTTTCTTTGTGTGTAATTTCCTTCATGTCCTCCTCCCTCGTTGCTTCCACTCCTGGATGTGAACAGTGCTGAAGGTTCAATGTGATCAGACATTGATCTGCTGGTTCCTGAAAGAGCTCTTTGACTTTCCTCCTGATTAACCAAGGCATATGCCTGATTCAGATTTGGGACTTGTGGCATCATTAGAATTTGGCTCCTTGTGTTGTGATAACTTTCGTTCAGTCCCATTAGGAACTGCAACAACCTTTGATATTGACTGTGATTGATAAACTCCTTAGCCTCGGCGACGTAGCGGTGTAGGTATAATCGAGTCGTACTCATCCCAAAGGTCCTTCACGCGAGTAATATCCTGATATTGACATAGTCCCTTGTCGCAAAGTAAATATCTCCTTGTGGATCTGAAAGGCTCTAGAACTATTTACCTTGTCGAATCTCTCCTTTAACTCTTCCCAGATGATGTGGGAATCAGCATTGAATAGCATTCCTGTCAGCAAACTTTTACTGACATTCCCCATCAACCACGACACTACAATGGCATTGCATCTATCCCAGACTCGTGCCACCTCTTCATTATAATGTTCTCTCCTAACCGTTCCATCAATAAACCCTATCTTGTTTTTACCCAACAGAGCTACCGTGGCCTACTCGCGTAGCATAGTTGTCCATTCCATTCAAGACAACTCCAATGGACAGGGAACCAGGTGCATCCGATGGGAATAGGAATAGAGGATGGTTATGGTCTATATTATTCCCTGGATTTGTTGTATCTCCGACTTCACTTACTCCACCATCTCCGATAATTTCTGATATCGCCATGTTCTCTCCAACAGGTTCGGTTAACACTAAGCAGTAATCAACAACAAAAGAAAAACAATACTAACAAGAATTCCTAAAATCGACTAGACAAATTGAGTCGATTATAGCAGAAACGTAATTTCTACCTTCTTTTCTTTCTTTATTTTCCAGATTCAATGGAGTAGTCAGATGTTTTTCCTTCGATCTGAAACTGTATCCATCCTTTAATATTCCTCTTGCATGTACCCGATCTATCTGGATCTATAATTTTCTTGTGTTGATCCTTCGTTCGAATCTTCTGTTGCGAACATCCTAGGATCTGCGGGCTTTGATACCATGTAGAACTTTAGACTGTCATGAGAGCAGTCAGAGAGTTAACGGTGGAAGAGAGAGTGGGACGAAGGAGGGGTCGAACCAGTAGCTTGAGGACGACGATGATGAATGTCGGTGGAAGAGGAGAGAGGGTTCTAGAAGTGAGAGAAAGTTATTATGTATTATTGAAAATTGAAGAAATGAATTAATTACACTGCTTTTGGTATATTTAAAGTTTGCAGAATAATAAAGGAGGCCCACTATACAAAAGGCCCAGTATACCAATATACTATACAAATCAATTATATCTTTACAATACTCTACCCTCCCTAGACCCCACCGTGTGAGATTACACTGGGCAGGGCCGTCTTTTGACACCTGCAAGGTGTGTTACCGCACAGGGCCCCCAAAAAATAAAAAAAATTAGGGTCTCTTCTTTCATTTTTTATTAAATAATATTAGCCAGAATTTACTGTAAATACTCATAATGGTCGACGGGAAGCTGAAAAGTTTCTGACTTTTGGGCTGATTTGGGGCATTGATTCTCCATTACTTGACACATGAATTCAGCCATTATTTGGCTGATTGAAACCTCTCAATAAGTGTCATTACATGGTTATTGAATGTCACTAGTTGGCTAGATGAGAGATCATCTTTCATACACTATAAATTGAGGACTTGTCTCAATTGAAAGACACACCAAATTTCAGAATTCTGAACTTTATTCTTCCTCTAAGTTTTCTTTCACACACTCCAATATTTTTCTTTTTAGTAAACATTTGAGTTTCCTTTGCTCACTTGTTTGTTGTTGTTTTATCTTGGGAGACAAGTTGTCAATCACCGTAAAATGATATATACGGGGTAATATTGTCTTAAGGACAGAGTGAATATCACTCGACTCAGCAAACCTTTTTTTTGTTCTTATTTCCATATTGTAATCTTTGTAATAGTTACTTACTTTCCGTTTATCCAATTGTTGTAGTACAATTTTACTCACACGAGGTAGGAAAAAAAAGGTCTTTTATGTGACAAATAAAAGAAGACGACTTTACTACATGATTTTCATGAGTTGAGTGACCGTCTGAGTAATGAATTCGATAATTATAACTAAATTTCTTGATAAATATTAACTTGATAAAAATAATTACATGCAATATTTATATTACCCTATCAACGCATATGTACTTCGATTATTTTATTTATATGTGGTAGTTACTGTTCCTTTTTTAAAAATATTTTATCACTGTTTATTCGCTTTCGTTATTTTCATTTTCATACTGCTTTGAATTTTTTGTGTCTATCTGACCTTTTCTTATGCTTATGTTTTTCCTTGAGCCGGGATCTTTCTAAAACAACCTCTCTACTTATTAAGGTAGGGGTAAGATTTGCGTACATTCTTTCTGTAGATTTCATGTTGTGGGATTTCACTGGGTAAGTTATTGTTGTACCCTATCAATGCATATAACTTAAATATATGTTGATTCTCTGCAGCTGAGGCACGTGATGATTAACCTTGGGGAGAAACTAACAGATGAAGAGGCTGATCAGATGATTAGAGAAGCAGATTTGGATGGGGATGGTCAAGTCAACTTTGATGAATTTGTTAAAATGATGACCCTTTGATATAAGAAAAAATATAATCATATTTTTTATTTTTTATTGTGTAACTTTATTATTTGGTTTATTGTAGTTATTAAGTATATCATTGTTACAATATCCAAGGAATTAATTATAGGATTGTTTAACTATTAGACTCTGAAAATTGTAATCATACCACCATACCCCTTAATTAGTTAACTTTTATGATTTCTCATTGAGTTTTGGTATTTATTTTGGAATCTGATTAATTAAATTTACGGGAGAAAGTATCCTTTTAGGATAAAAATACCCCCTATCAAAGGTGATTTCATTTCTAGAACTCGAATCCGATATCTCTATATAAAGATAGAGAGGTACTTACCACCTCACCACAACATCTGATGATATCTTAGTTTTATTTCGAATAAATACCAAATTAAGCACAATTTTCTTAGTTACTTGTTTTATCATTCTACTAATTTATACAAAAAACTAAAAAAGTTAAGATAATTGTAAGGTATACGGCTTCCACGAGTGACAGAGCTAAGATTTACCATAAAAAAAATCAAAATATGAAAAAGTGTTTGCTAATTTGTATATTTGGTTTAAGACACGTGGATTTCAAATAACTGATTTAATAATAAAGCTGGATAAAATATAATGCAAGTAAATAATATCAAAACAAAGTAAAGAGATAATTAGCCCGAGCCTCGTGTAAGCTTCTGGGCAAAGTCTCCGTAAATACTAAATAGTATGAAAGCACAGTATTCGAGAGAAAATAAGAGAATGTATTGTTATATCTTTTTATCCTCCCACCATACAATGAAACTATGTGTCCTATTTATACGTGAGCTTCACGGGTACACACCCCACAAAATATGTCCTCATTAATACAGAAAAATGAATGTTGTAATAATTTGATAATTAGTATCTCCAAAAATGTCATTAAATCTCTGTTGGAAGACATATGACCAGTTCAGTAACGGTCATCCGTTGTAATTCAAACGACTCATCTATTCTTGTACCATATGTGTACGACGCTCCCGGTCTTGCTCGCGTTTTACCAGTAGCGCCTCAGACTGACCTTGACTTGATTCAGCATCATCTACCACATGTCACATCATAATTCGTACAACTGTCTTATACGAATTTTGTCATATACAAGTAGTCTCTGCACTTTCTGGGTGCATCCTTTACGTGTCCAGAAAGTGGATGAAAACCATATACTCTAGCGAAAAATTTGAAACACAATGATTGAAGAAACATCAAACGTCGCATCTCTTCAATACCTCTGAAATGGTGGTAACTGACCAATTGCTCTGATCGATGCAAAGTATTGCATGATGCACACCTTTTCATTTTCCAAATGTTATATTTTCATACCATAAATAGGAGGTCAAATCTTCACACACAATGTAACTGCAATCTTCTCCAAATTTACAATCTTCATAAGCTTTTCCTTCCTTCAATTTTTTTTCATAATGTCATCTACTAAGTCTTCTCCTTCATACTCTCCAGACAATAATGATGGTCTTCCTCCAAATCATCACCCCGTGAAAGAACATATCTCCTCGAAGAATAAAAAAATTGACTTGCACTCCATCGCTGTAAAAATTCTTTCTTCTTGTTTTAATTTCACAGGAAAACTTTGGAAATGTTGAAGAAATTGAATTCATGATAACTTCCAAAATTCTCTCTGAAGTTATGAAAGATTGTAACTTCGACTCTAGTATAGTCATTAGAACAACTGACCCAACTGACCGGATGCGCCATCATGTTGAAGGGCTTTTTATGGCTTATACATACCTTTTTACTATTAGTTTTAACTCCCTATCTCAAAAATTATCGAAGATATTTCTCGTCGATATAGAGTTTGCTTGGGGAAAGTCGCTCTTCAAATTTAAAGATTGATATACTGAATACAGATGCTAGCCGAAAATGCCAATGCACCATTCTCTATTGACCATCTTTTCCTCCTCTAAATTTGTTGACAAACATGTTTCTGCTCGCAATAAAATAAACTGAGTTTGCTTAACATATTTATCTACTCTTACTGCCTCAAGACAAATTCAAAATTTTGAGTTTATGAATTTTAAAGTTTGAAAAAGGCAATTTATTAAATTTTAAATAAATTATTTCTACATATTAAATAAATATTTTTAACACAAATTAAAATCATATATACAATTATTGAATTATGTCGATTCCCTAATTTAAACTGTAGCTCCGCTCCTAACTTATCTTTTTTTGGTTAATACTAATGACTTAAGGTTATTTGCTTCTCTCATGCGTCAACAACTACGTGTAAGCTTTTTGGTTCATTTGAAAAGTTTTTCATGTTTGAGTTTTGTGTGTGTGACTTTTTGCAAAGAAGGGACCATGGGCCTAACTCAATTTCAAAAATTAGCTTTTATGGTGAAGATTGTCTAAGTTTATATAAGAAGCTCATGTTTCCATTTCATATCCGATGTGAGACTCTTAACACTCCTCGCATGCCCATAGTAGAGACATCTAATTTAATATGTAAAAGGAATACCCAAGTCCAACGAGTGAAATCATCCACCACAGTTAGGAAAAATCTCATACCAGTATATGTGGGAACCTTGTATGGTCCCCAAACATCAAGGTGTAACAAATCAAATGGAAATGTAGTCATACTCGTACTAGTTAGGAAAGGCAGCCTAGTTTGTCTTGCCATAGGACATACATCACAATGTTGAATTGTGAAATTAGAAATATTACTGAAGGCACTTATTTTCCTAAGAACACTCATTGGTACATGTCCCAAACTTTTGTGCCATAAAGCAACTTTCAATTCTCATGTGCTGAACTTTGACATGTGTGTTTGTGCTGTTATCAATCTACCCTGCCTCCTTGTAGAATACAGCACATACAGGTCATCCACCTCTCTACCAATCTCCTTCATCTTCCCAGTGAGGAGATCCTGCAACACAAAGAAGTCAGGAAAGAATTTTGCACTACAATTCAATTTCTTGGTCAGCTTCGACACTGAAAGTAAGTTAAACTGAAAGTTTGGCACACAAAACACATGTCTTATAAGTTCACCTCCTGTCAGTCTACAATCCCCAGACTGTGTTATTGGAGCAACACCTCCATTGGGCAGCTGCACATGTCCTGAGCTTTCTGACCAATTAGGAGTCTCAATCATATTTTTATCTTTTAGCATATGATTAGTAGCTCCTGAATCAACTATCAATGGACTACTATTACCTTCATTTTGAGCACAGTTCCCTGCCATACACACTTTAGCAGCAACAGCCTGACCTGCACCTGTTCCCTTGTTCTGGTTCATCACAGACATCATCTTCTCCAGTTTGTCTGGTGTGCAAGTTCTTATCAGCTGCTGGAGTTGCTCCTGTTGGTACGCAGATATCTGATGGTTGCCTTCATGATGCCTCTGATTGGTTTCACCATCTACATAACCACCATGAACTGCTTCATACCCCTGCACATGCTTCTGAGTTGGACCATATCCTTTCATCTGTGGTCCCATAACTACATTAGCTTTACTCTTTTCTTTGTAGTCTGAGGGATAACCTACTAGCTTATAACATTTTTCCTGAATATGTCCTTGTTTCTTACAGTAATCACAGTAATACAACAACTTATGACATCCTTCTCTATTATGTCCCTTCATGTGGCAATAATCACAAAATGCATATGTGTTATTCTTTTTATTTTTGTTGAATGAGACCCTTCTTGTTAGTGTCATATTGTCGATTGAACTCCCCAGGGATGAGTTATGTTTTTGACTCTCATCTTGTACTATCATGACATAGGCTTGATTCACACTAGGTGTAGGTGACATCAATAAGATATGACTCCTTGCTTGGTTGTATCAATCATTCAATCTCATAAGAAATTCTAACAGCCTCTGATTTCCCAGATGTGCTATGTACTCCCTAGGATTCGAGCACTCACATGTAGGAGGTGGAATGATCGAATCTATCTCATCCCATAGGTCCTTCATTCTGGAATAATATTGAGAAACTGGTGCAGCTCCCTGATTCAACATTGTTAACTCATTCTTTAATTGATACACTCTTGAGAGGTTAATCTTATTAAACCTCTCCTTAAGATCTTTTCAGACTGCAGCTGCACTGGTTCTGTATAAGATTCCACTTAGCAAATTCTTGTCTACACTTCTCATTATCCACGATATCACCAAGGCATTGCACCTATCCCACCACATTGTATGACTAGGTCTGTATGTATCACGTCTTATAGACTCATCTACAAATCCAATCTTATTCTTCGTCAACAATGTCAAATACATGGCCCTACTCCACAGTGTGTAGTTCTCCATTTCAGTTAATTGGATCTCAACTTGTATAGCCCCTACTGTATCGGATGCGTTCAGGAATAATGGATGGTTATGATCAATAACATCTGAATCAGAGTTCGAACTCTCCTCTAGCACAACAGAAGGTATTGTCGTGGTGTTGTCCATGATCTTTCAATTCCACAGTTATGAGTCTCACACAAACAGTGATTTAACCGAGATAACTAATACAAACTCAACAGATCAAACAAAATTCCAATCACGAATGCAATACCACAGATCGAACAAATTCCAATCATGAATCGATAATACGGATTAATCAAGCAATAGATTGATCGCAGATAGCAGAATCAAATTACAAATACAAAAATATAAATTGATCTTAATCGAAGAACAAAGATGCGATCGCAAACCTTACAATCTGAATCTCTCGGTTTCTGATCTATTGTGACAGAATTCCCTATGAATTCATCTTGCATGGCTCTGATACCATGTTAGAATCTTAGATTCAAAGTAAATTGAGAATGCATGTGACTCAGTCCATCTGTGATCGATGGAACAGTAAGAGCAAAAGGAAGAAAGGAGAGAAGTGAGAAGAAGATTTTGTGAAAGCTTTTCTGTCTATTTTCATTCTAAACCCACAAATACTTATAGTGATAGTTTTGCACTATAAGCCACACTTATTACAAACATAACCACAGCCAACTAAGTGGCCACAACTGAAAACAAAAGTGAACTGAAATACTACATTATGAATATAACAAAATGTATATCTAGCGTATATCTAGTGTATTCTCAACATTTACCACTACAAGTTCCATCTCACGAAAAAAAACTGTGGTGAGATAGAACATAATATACTAATTAAAAGTTCAAATTCTCAACTAAACCAAGGTTAAAACTGGTAACATGCTTAAGCAAAGGGAATAGATTTACAGATTAAGTAGAAAATACAAACTGAAAATTAATTACTCTCTGATATAATGCTTGAATGCAGAATTTTTGTGAGGATATCTTTGTTTTCGATCCCTTGGAGGCTTATGAATTAGCTCCTCAGTAGGTGACTTTATAATGAGAGCAAAAATAGTTTAATGGTCCTACAATAAGTTTCATTCTTAGAAGTTCGAAAACCAGATATGTGATTTTGCCATCTCATATTGATGCTATGACAAAGGTAGGGGTAAATTTTGTGTACACTCCCTCTCCCGGACCCTGTTTCTGGGATCACACTGGGTATGTTATTGTTGTTGTTTACTGAATCCATGGCATTCAATCTTGAAGCAGGTCTCGTATCCATGACAATCATGAGTAGTTCTCCTTGCCCAACATGGACACGGATTTGTTAGGCCAAGGCCTGACAAGATCAGCTGTTAGGTCAGAGAAATTGAAGTAGTCTCGTATCGATGTTTTTTTATGTGCAAAAAGCAATGCATCTAAGTCCATTCCCCACCATATCGTCGAGTATCTGCTCCAATATTGCCTTGGATGATTTATTGAGGACTTGGACAATGCCACTTATCTCATAGTAATGTGAGAAAAAAATGGCAAAATAATTTCGGCGGATCCTTTCAGATAAACATGAATTGTGATAAGATCAATCGCTTAAAGGGTGCAACTTTATTTCTTAACCAAGCTCATCAAGCAAGCCCCGTGTTCGATCATGACTACAACCCGAGCCATCCAAGCCCTCATGATTTGTGCAAGATGTTGAGATTGCACAAAAAAATTGTATTGGCAGCATGGTTTCGCCTAAATTCTGAATACACCAATCATGTTTTCTCAATCAACTTCAAAGGAGATTCAAGTGAGCTGAGAACAAGCCAAAATTTGTTCACCTAGTGCCTATATGTTTGGATAAATTTAGCATGCTATGTTTAGCACTATAATTTACAATATGGAGAAACTTTTTCCTCAAGCAATACCATGCCTCGGTATTTATTACTTATTTGTCTTTTGGAGAGTAGTAATGTAAAAAAAGAATCTCCAGACACCACAATGGGAGAAAATTGTTTCTAGCCCAAACATACTGTAATTCACTTTCTCAATGATGATACATTCAAGCAGGCACAGGTTCAGTTACTCTGCCATTTTCAGCTTGAGCCAAACTATCATAGTATTCCACCAAAACCTTCCAACCACCCGGGCACATAAATCCGTCCGGAGGGCTCTCCTTGTTCTTTGCAAGCGTTCGCATCTGAAAGAAAAAGAAGGCATGAATTAGGCCATATTTTTTTAAGGACAGCAGCACAATAATTAACCTAGCAAAGTAGACTGTAATGAAGTGGTGGTCCTTTCCTGGGGTTGGGGGGTGGAGTGGGGTAAACCCTATATTGCTCGGATTCTCCAAAAATATTACCTACTTTTGGAGAATCTGACACGTACCCGCCAACAATTTTGACGAATTTGAGCATCGTAGAGTGTAATGAAGTGGTCCTTTCCAGGAGGAGTGCAGTGGGGTAGAATCTATGCTGCTCGAATTCTCCAAAAATACTACCGCATCAGTGTCAGATTCTCCAAAATGCACTACTTTTGGATGATTGACACGCACCCGCCGGCATTCTTGGAGAGTACGAGCAACATGGGGTAAAAAACATTGAAATCCAATGGAGAGATAGAAACCTTGGTGCCCGAAATGAAGATAAAATCTTCAGGTCTAGAGGGGTCAAAGAAAGCCATCCCATTCTTAGTCTTGTCATATGCCGCCACCTACCATTTAGATATACACATTAGAATTCAAAAAATAGAAAATAAAGACGTGGGGCACTTTAACCACGATTAATTTGTTACGTACCCTAAAAGGCAAGATATTCAACCGTTCTAGTCCCGGAGCCATACTGAGGACCTTCTTGCCATGATCAACATCATAAAGATCTCTCTTCTCCAGTGGATGACCCATTCCAGCTGGATCTCGTCCAACGATATAAAAGTTAGCACCTGCATTGATGCGAGCCTTTGCATGCCATTGCACCTCGGTGGGACCCGCATAGTGCATAGGAGATGGGAATATACAAAGCACAGTTGTCTCTGGATCAAGAACTCCATCTTCAAGAACCTGAGAATAGTTTCAATCATGTATAGGAGTTAGAAAGTAACACCATGCCACTACAGGACATCAAATTGAGAAGGTGAATCAAATTTTAGCCGGCATTTCAGTCACTAAAAGGGATAAAAAAACTCAGAACTTTTCTACTTTCTTCAAGCAGTAATTTACATAAGAATAGACGCTTTAAAAAGTGAACAGATGTCAGCAAGAAGAGAAAATGACAAAAATAGTTCCTTACGTTTGCGGGTAGATTCAAAATAGTCCCTTCAGTATGCACGAACAATTTTGTCCCTTTAAGTTTGTCAAAAGTTAACACTTATTTACCGAACTCTATCTGTTAAATTTACGGGAACTATAAAAAATGGGAAATAAGTGGACACTCACATTTAGAGGTACAAGTTTTGTAGTTTCCGCTATTTTTGATTTATTTCTAGAGTTTGGTGCAGCATTTTGAGGTGTAATTTATGCTACTTTTTTAGTGTCTAGTGCAGTTTTTCATGTTGCATATTTTAGGATTTGATGGGACTTTCTTAATGTTTATGGTTAAATATTTTTTTCCATTATTTCCATCGGATCTAACAAACATAAATTGTTAAATATTTGACGGAAACTAAAAGTGTTAAACTTTTCACAAACTTAAACAACTAAAAGTGTCCAGTGCATACTTACGGAGCTATTTTGAACCTACCTCAAACATAAAGGACCATTTTTGTCAGTTGAAGGAAGGAAGGGAATCAAGTAGCATAGCATTTCATTGCTTTATTTTACTGCCAAAAACGGGAAAAAAAGGCTCGGTTAAAAAAAAACACAAACCTTCTCATGTTGCTTCATTCTCCAATGAAGTGGAACATCATCTTCCTTAGTGTAACCTCCAAGAGGATGAAGCAAAAGGACAGGATTCTTATATCCCATCTCGAGAAGTCGCCGACGTGTGTCGGTCATCAATAATGCATGGCCATTATGCACAGGATTTCTCAGTTGAAAAGCAAAAACTGCATCTGCATTGCGCCTTGTAAATTCATCACGAAGTTCGGAAGGTGAAAGCCGGAACCTGTCAAGACCATCATGGTACTTGACTGGATCTATAACTTCCAAATTGCCACCAATTAGCCAGTTTCCAGCATGAGTTATAGCTTCATCTGCATAAGGAAGACCTGGGGCAGTTGTGCCCCAAGTTCTTGCTATCCGTTCTTCTTTGTTATGCTTGTAGATCTCGATACTACAATTACAAAATTATCAAGGAAAGACATCAGATGTACTTTACTCATGTTGTTGACAAGCATGTAATAAACATGATAAAATTTAGTACAAGGTGAAAAAGGGGTGAATGAATTGCTAAACAACCAACGCGGAATGTTAGTCTGATCAATATCTAAGATATATCCCAAACTGTAAAAAGCATCCGTTGAGTAAATCACAGAGTAGTTAACACCTTTTAGGAAATGGTTGTAAAATCATCATAGTTAACATTAACATCTTTCTGAAAAGCTTCGGATTTCTTTTACAGTAAAAGAAACGTAAAACAACAGAAATACCTCGAAAATATTACTGCTTACTACAAACAATTGCTCTTTTCCTTGAGTACCACCATTATGCTATAAAGATTTAAACTTTGCTTTAAACCCTGAAGGAAGATTTACAATCCAACATATGTCACCCTAATTGCCATTTACAAATTATAACCCATAAGCACTGGCATAAAAAACCCAAATTTCCTTTTAACATAAGTCCCAAAAGCAATTCAAAACACAAACCACTTATCAAAACAAAACAACGAAAAAGAAAACATGTTTTCAAGCATAAGGTGTCCATCAAAAAGATCTGGTCTTTGGTTCTTGCTTGTATCTTGTAGTGCCTATGGTTAGAGAGGAACAAAAGGTGTTTTGATGGAATCTCAACTCCAATCCCCATTCTTAAGGGTATATGTTTGATTAGTCTTTTTAATTGGGTCAACCTCTCCTCTGTAATTACTGTTGACTCTTTCCTTGTTGACTCTTTCCTAGAATTTATCAGTTCCATAGATCTATGTTGATAGCTATTAGGTAGCCTTTGCTTGTCTTCTTGGTAATTGACACTTTCTTTGTCTGTAATGTTGCATCTTCTTGGTGCTTTTTGTTAATGATATCCTTCTTACTTCATCAAAAAAAAAAAAACTGTATTTTAATATTCCCTGTAAGCACACATGAGTCAACATTGACAAGTAAGATTCAGATTCAATTACATAATACTCTCAGTTTTGACTATATTATTGATAGTCAACTAAAACATTAAAGTAATAGTCACATCAAAGTTGAAAATATCAACAGTTTAATGGATATAAATTCGTAAATTTGTGAAAGTTGTATAGACATGCCTCGAATGTACTTACTGCAAAGTACAAACAATTGCTCTTTTCCTTGAGTACCATTATGCTATAAAGATTTAAACTTTTCTCCAAATATACCCAATTACACCCAAATCCAATTACATGGTGGTTTTCCAAACATGCTCTAAAGGAAGATATACAACCCAACATATGTCACCCAAATTGCTATTTACAACTGTAAGCACTAGCATCAAACCTCCAACTTTCCTTTTGAATAACTCCCAAGATCAATTCAAAAGCACATACTCTCTCCCCATCTTTTGAGTCGAGGGTCTAGCGGAAACAACCTAACTATCTCATAAAGGTAGAGGTAATGTCTACATATATCCTACCCTCTTCAGACCCCACTAGTGGAATTACACTGGATATATTGTTGTTTTATACTATCTCCCCGTCCCAATTTATCTGACATTCTTTCCTTTTTAGTCAGTCCAAAAAACAAACGCTTTTCTATATTAGTAACAATTTAACTTTAAAATACTTCTTTTACCTTTAATGAGATGATGTAAAGCCACACAAATATATATGACTCATTTTAGATCACAAGTTTCAAAAGTCTCATTTTTTGGCTATATTATGTGTCTGACCATAACAACTATCAAAGCAAACCATGTAAGCAAAAATGTTACTGATAGTGAACTAAAACATTAAAGTAATAGTCAGTCACATTGAAGTTGAAAATAACAGTTAAATGGATTTAAATTCTTTTTATACAAGTGTGGTGCCCAAGCTAGCTTGGGTGCACCTTGACTAATTCCACGCCATGGCAGCTCAACATCACTAAAGGACATGACTGAAGATTTGGAAGTTCCAAGAAGACTCATGACAAGGTTTCAAACAAGAGGATTTTTTGGCAAGTATGTGGGTGTTTATGATACTTCAAATAGCATATTTTTTCAAGGAAAACAAGGGAGTTTCTTCATCAGTTGCATCCTTTTTCAATCCAAACAAAAGTGAGGATGAGAGACAAAAGGAAGATTTGCAACCCAACATATGTCACCCTAATTGCCATTTACAAATTACAACCATAAGTACTGGTAAAAAAAATTCAACTTTCCTTTTAAATAAGTCCCAGAATCAATTCAAAACACATACTCTTGTCACTTACCAAAGCAGACAATTAAAAAACATACTTAAGGCTTTAAGCAAACATATCTACAGACAATGTAGTTTAATATTTCCCTGTAAGCACACATGAGTCAATATTGATGGTCTGTGGAAGCAACATCAAGTGGAAAACAAAGTTGAGCTTGATGATCTGATGTGGTATGACCTTATTAATGATCTATTTTTAGATGCAAATGAAACTTAACTTGTACCACAATTTGACAAGGTCAAATCTTTAAGTGGAGATATAACTCAGATTTGGAGAGAACATGACCTTGTTGACCATTCTTCTTATGTAAACAATCTGATGAGAGGGACAAGATAAGTTGAGTGAAAAAAATCCAAGGAAACTTGAGAGAGGGTGAATCTTGTTCATATGCCAATCCACTAACTCTTTCATGTGTAAAGGATTATGACACCTCACTTGAAGAAGAAAATCTAATTGGTCAAGGTTTAAAGTGTATGATAACCCATTATGGGGCGATACTAAGGATGAGTTTGCAGTACACTATTGTCCACTTTGAAACTCCAATGAAGGAAGCAGAGATGATGAAGTTCCCAATGAAGATAATGAGACACATGAAGCTTTTGATGTCACAGATATTGGGGAAGTTAAGCTAAATGTTGAATGTAGTGGCTCGAGTGTGGAAAAGGATAAGTGCTTACATGTTACTAACTTTACAACATCTTTATCTTGTTCTGTAGATCCTTTTTTGTAGGTTCATTACAAGCCACTTCTTGAGGAAATTACTTTTGATCCATATCTTGACTATGGTATATCCAATAGTGAGGTTAAGTTATTTAACAAGAGCAAATATGATATGTTTTTTTGGTACTCATATGCTTTTGGTCTAGCTAATGACCGTCTACAGTTTAAAGAGCTCATGAATCGTGTTTTTAGTGTCGGTGTTGGTGATTACATTTTTCGGTAAGATGATGATACACTTGGATATTTAAAAGGAGTGTTTGTGCATAAAAGAACCAAGTGGGTTAAATGGATGCATGGTCACTGCCTTGTGTTATTTTTACCAAGTGTTTGTTGTGTTTTTCCTACTTATTGTGATTATCAGGTTGGCTGCAGGTCAATGTCAAGATTCGAGGACGAATCTTCTTTAAGAAGGGGGGAGTGACAGCATCCATGGCAACTCAACATCACTAAAGGAGACATAGCTGAAGCTTTGGAAATTCCAAGAAGACCCATGACAAGATTTCAAACAAGAAAATTTCAGGACAATCTCAATGGGTTGTAATTAGCAATTAAAAGTGTCTTGTGAGGGAAGAAGAGCTCCAGCCCAATCAAGATATTTTGATCAAGTCTTACACCTATTTGGAGGCCCAAATAAAAGTCCAAGAAGAGATGGAATGAGGACCAAATCTGCCCCAAAAAGGAGAAAAACACAGCAGCCCAAATCTGCTCCAAAATAGTTTCTAGAATCTATATTTAAGAGTTGTTTTAATCTATGTTGACTTGCATTGGTCTAAGTATTATTAGTCTTCTATGCACCTAGAAAATTGCACATAGGAAATTTCACTTTATTTATTAGTTTGACCGAGGGTTGGAAGCCCCCTTCTAACCTCCTATATAAATGGGTGTTTTCTTTTTCATTGTAACTAAGTTTGATGAATATTAATATTATTAGCATTGTGGCTTGTGAAGACCTTTAAAGTTCTCTTTTGGGTTATGTCCTTTTTGTTCTACTTTGAACCATAGCTTGGATTCTTCAATGGTAAGATTCCTTGTTTGAGTTCCCTCCCTCCTTTTCTTCTTCTTCTAATCGATTTGCTGCTTCTTTTACAATTAAACAAGATTTCAAGTATCAAATACTTGAACTTGTGTGCTTCTTTCCCAAGAATCAATCCTTCCCTCTGTCAATTTTCTAATTCTGAAGTCTTTTGCTATTCGTATTGTTATCATAACCCGTAACTCTATCCCCTAAGACTTGGACAAGATAGAAAACCCAATACTTTTGCCTCCACTTAATAAAGTAATAGTCAGTCACATCAATGTTGTAAATACCAATTTAATGGATTTATTCTTTCTTTTTAAGGGAAAGTTTACTCACATTCATGGAGTTACTGCTCACTCCTACCAGCACGAATATCGAGTAACTCTATCTACTAGTAATATTTAGAGTTTGTACAGGTGAGAAGAAATTACCTAGGGATCGTTTGATAGCTAGTTAGAGTTATGCAAATATTAGTAATACACGGATTATTTATGAGGGAATCTATATACTCCGTTTCAAAATATTTATCTTACTTTTCTTTTCAGTCTTTTTTAAAATGAAAGTCCGTTTTCCTTTTTGGCAACTCTTTAATTTCAATTTTTCACATGACATGTTTAAGACCACAAGATTTAAGTGCATTTTGATACATTCTACACATCTTTAATTTAAGACCACAAGATTCAAAAGTCTTCTCTACTTTCATAAACTGTATCAAGTTAAAATCAGACAAACATTTTAAACGGATGGAGTATTATTTTATGCAGAGATTAGTTATACAGGGTTTAGTTATTTATGTATCATGTACTACTCCCTCCAAATTTGTTGTAGTCTAGTTGTTTAGGATACTCGTCTCTCACCCGAGAGGCCCGGGTTCAAGTTCCGACAACAGAATTTCTTTTTAAATGTCAAAGTAAGGTCGTGTATATCCTACCCTCCCCAGACCCCACTTTGTGGGATTACACTAGGTATGTTGTTGTTGTACTACTTAGTTATTTCACCTTCTATCTTGCATAAAATAATACATAAATTCCCCAAACTTATAAATATATCAGTTATGCAGATTTCTAAAATGCAAATCAATTTTATACGTGAATAACTTACCTCATAACCAGCTACCAAACATAATATTACTTATGCACGATATAATACATGTATAACTCACCTCCAAACCAGTTACCAAACAACCCCTAGTGCTTTTCACTTTGAAGCTTAATTTTGTGAAAGTTGTACTCCCTCCGTCCCGTTGTATATGAAGGTGTTTGACTTGACAAGAAGTTTAAGAAAAAAAGGAAGATTTTTGAAACATGTAATCTAAAATAAGGCATTGTGAAATGTGTGGGTACAAATCATTTCATTAGGGTTAAATGGGAAATTAAAGTTACTTTATTACTCCCTTTGTCCCAATTTATATGATACACTTTTCTTTTTAGTATGTTTCAATAAAAATAATACATTTTTATATTTAGTAGCTAGTTAGAGTCGGTGGCGGACGCACACTTGCCAAAAAAGGTGCAAGTGATGCCACTTTCATTTTTTTTATCACCTTGTAAAACGACGTCGTTCTACAAGGTGACCCACCTGTCATTTTCAACGTGACATCGTGACCCACTAATCATTTTATCACCTTGTAAAACGACGTCGTTTTAAAGACATTATTCGACAAAAACAAGAACAAAAAGTGGCGGAAGGAATCGGCGTAAGACAGACATTACTAACGATTTTCATTACCGTGTGGAATGTTTTAATGCCATTATGGATCAACAAATTTTAGAGATTAATGATCGGTTCAATGAGGTCAATTCTGAGTTGCTTCTTTGTGTTGCTTGTTTAAATCCAAGTAATGATTTTGTTGATTTCAATATAGCAAAATTGGTTATAATGGCTCAGTTTTATTCTGATGACTTCTCTCTAATTGATTGTATGATGCTTGAAAATCAACTAGAGACATATATTATGGATTTGCGATCAGATGACAGATTCAGTCGATTGGAGGGGCTTGTTGATTTATCTACATTGCTTGTGCAAACACGAAAATATTTGTCGTACCCATTGGTGTGTCGGCTTTTGAAGTTCGCATTGATTTTGCCGATAGCAACAGCAAGCGTGGAAAGATGCTTCTCTGCAATGAATATTGTTAATACGGATCTACGAAACCGAATTTGTGATCAATTTTTAAATGATTGTCTTGTATGTTTTATTGAAAAAGATTTGATTAAGAGTATTACAAATGATGATGTAAGGGGATAATTATGATTTGTAAACTTATTAAATTTGGGCATCCGGATGATTTGTAAACTTTATTAAATGTGTGCACCCGGTTGAAAAATTCTCTGTGTTCGCCACTGGTTAGAGTTATGTAGGTATTAGTAATATATAGATTAGTTATGATGTAATCTTTATTTATGTATCACATACTATAATTATTCCACCTCGTATACTATATAAAATAATATATATAGATTCCTTCCTAATTTATAAATGTATTCATTTCGTACCAATTTAAGTGTCTTAGTTTGACTGGACACGGAACCTTAGAATTAATAAACTTACTAAATATAGAAAGAAACACTTTTTTAGGACATACCAAAAAGAAAAATAAGACACTTACTCGCTTAAAATGGCAATGAGGGTGTTTTGATCATCAACAAGAGCAACACTAGTGGACCCACCAATTTGATTCTTGTTATCATCATCAATAGCAAGAACAATTGGTACAGACATATTAACAACCGACCCGTTTTCAACCCGGATGGAATTAAAATGAAGAGTTTGAAGGAACTCAGATTCTCTCATGAACCCTTTTAATGGACTAGCCCAACCTTCACTTAACACATGTACCCATTGTATATCAATCTTTGTTAACTTTATTTGTGGTAACTTAAACCCCTCTTCTTTCTTTAATTCT
Organism: Przewalskia tangutica; assembly: GCA_029844215.1. Taxonomy (NCBI): domain Eukaryota; kingdom Viridiplantae; phylum Streptophyta; class Magnoliopsida; order Solanales; family Solanaceae; genus Przewalskia; species Przewalskia tangutica. The sequence goes on from CM056719.1 coordinate 3,927,153, forward strand.
CTTTGTGATTCCTCAACAAAGAGTGTTACTAGTTTGCCTCCATCAGGTTCTATTAACAACCCGGAACGGATTCGGGGCTCCGACATAACTGACCCGGTTCTTCCCGGATAACAAATGTAGGGGTGGGCTACTGATTTGGTTTTGAGGGAGTAGTAAAGAAGAAGAAGAAGAAATCAAATAAAAGAGCAATTTTGATATTTCAATAATGATGATATTCTGAACAGAAGAAGAGAGATAAATATTAGGGATCTAGCTAGCTTTGGGTGCTTCAATAAATCAATATTACTACGATGGCCTTTTCAAGAAAAAAGAGATTTTCATATATATATTTATTTGAATTCTGTTTTCTTAGATTCAAAATCATACTTTTTCTAATTTCCTCACAATGTCTTGAGGATCTTCGATTGGAATTGAAAGTTATTGGTCAAATTGTTCGACGTCACTTCATGTTCCCTCGAACAAGATTTTGTTGTTGTTGTAGTCTTCTCCTTCGTTGATCTCTGGTTGACCGCACCTTCTACGCTCCGCTCGAATCCAATCTCTAAATAGAACTGCAATCTCCAATGTGTCTCCCGCCTATGAATGTTTGTGTTTTCCTATTTAAAATCTTCCCGCAGAAAAAACGTTTTTAGACGCTGTTGATTATGCTTGAATGTTCAACACATCTCGAGTCATCTTTGCTAGTGTCGGAAATGTCTTCTCATTGTCCCTTCAGTATTTCAGCAAGTCTTCATGTCCTTCATCATTGACAATTAATTCGTACGGTACAACATCCTGCAAAACATAAACATCAAATTCGCTAACTCAGGAAGTTGAAGTCTATACTGTCAACCTGGTCGGTTGACCGAACCGACCGGTTGACCGGTGGTTTAACCGACCGTGAGACATACCGGGTTGGGGCCTGATTGTTCCTCAACCCAACCCGCAGTTATTTAAAACCCAGATACCTGACTTGCAGTTAGGCGGTATTGGAAAACCGTTCCATTCTGGTTAACCGACGACCAGAATAAAAAAATAAATTGCCCAACGGTCATTTCGACCATTGGGCTTGGGAGGGCCTGTGGGGGCATGGCCAACGGTCATTTCGACCGTTGGCCCTTTTTTATTTTTATTTTTTTGTTTTTTGTTTTGTTTATTTATTTATTTTAATTCCATTTTTACCCTTTTAAAAATCTATAAATTCTCTACATTTTCTTCATTTTTATCACACAACATTTCTCTCAATTCTCTTATTCTCATACTCTCTTAATCATCTTTATTATCAATTTTCAAGTTATTATTATTATTAGTTTTCAAATTCAAAGTAGCAAGACGCAAGACTTCGAGCTTCGAGTTTCTATTGAATTCTGAATCCCGAAGTTTGGTACACTCGTTTCATTCTCTAATTATTTTATTAAATTGTCATATTTATTTGTTGATTATTTAAATATTTTATAATGTCTTTACTAAGGGAAATTGCGTCGGATCGCGTAGTAAATCTAGTTCAAGGGGTAAAAAATCTGTAGGTTCTTCATCATCTAATCAAAATATAGATTATGATCAAATGCAAGAAGATTTTGGAATAGAAGATAATGAGTGATAACGTTCAATTAGATAATATTGTTGAACTTGAAGAACAAGAACCTTCTACACCTACTAGTGTTCCTTCTGTCAATGTTGGTACTGCTAGTGGTAGTCAAGGTCGTAGACCTCCTTTACCAGAACCAGTAGCAATAAGAAAAAGGAGTTAAGTGTGTCTCTTTTATGATAAAGTTGTGGTACCGATGATAGAGTTAAATGTAATATTTGTGGGAGAACTTATAAACATAAGGCGGGGTGGTGACGGGACGGACACTATAGCTAGACATATAAAATTCGATCATACGGCCTGATGGAATCGCCTAATTTAGAACCCATCAACAACAACTTAATCCATTAAGCGGGGTTGGCTAAATGCGATCCAAAAAGATCGCATGAATTAGCAAAAATGATTGTCGGAGGTTGTTTGCCTTTTCTTTTCGCTTCTTCTTCATATTTAATTACATATATTCAAAGAGTATATAATCCTTTTTTTAAAGGTGTTCCTCGTAGTACTACTAGAGCCGATATTTTTAGACTTCATAATGATTATGTTATTTTCTTGCAATATTTGTTTGCTAACCTTCCATGCCATGTTAGTTTTACTTGCATTGGACATCCATCGAATTTGAGCGGTTATGATTATTTAAAAATTAATTGTCATTGGATTGATGAAAATTTTAAAATGGAAAAACGTATTATTGATTTTGCGTATGACGAGGATCAAAGTCATACTGGAAAATATATAAGCGAAACTATTTGTTTTTATGCCCAAAAATATAATCTTTATAATAAAATACTTTGTGTATCATTTGATAATGCATCTAATAATTTAAATTGAATTACATATTTAAATTGAATTTAGTTTATATTATAGAAAATACTAGAAATAAAAAAATAAAAAATAAAATAGAAACTGGACCGGTTGGACCATTCGACTTAACCGCACGCCAACTCGAATCCGAACGAACCGGACCGGTGGCTTGAGTCCTGAACCGGACCAGAATCGACCGAACCGTTAAACCCAGAGGGCTACCGGCCCGACTGGTCAGCCCGTTAGCCACCTTTAAGTTGAACCACTAACATTTTATTTCTAAGACATTGAATACTAGCAGCAGAAACCGCATGTTTTTTTATAAGATTGCAGCGAAGTAGTAGAAAATGGTACAGAAGCCGGTTGATTATTTACACTTTGTTATTGGTAATACATATAGAGAATTTCACATAGTCGCTACTTCTTCGGAAATTTTCAATAAGGTAATCCACAATAGTGACAAGTTTTTTTATACTCTTTGCGTCTTTATATTTTTTTACCTTTAAAAATAAAATTTATAGCAAATTATATCTTATTAAGAATATTTTCAAATAATTTTAGGTCATCATTTACAACTAAGTTATAAATATGACACGCACATCTTATATGAAAACGATCAGGAAAATATGGAGTTAATTGAACTTTTAAAAGTCTTATAGCATAATCATTAGAAGTAATATTATCTAATGTAATAGTCATAATTTTATCACTTATTCCATAATAATCACAAATTTCATTAATATTTTGTGCAATAAAATTTTCAGTGTGATTATCATCAATATATCTATATGCTAAAATATGTTTTTGCATAGACCAATTATGATTTATCCAATGACATGATACCGTTAAATAATCATTACCGTTAGTACTAATGCCTATGTCAGAAGTGATAGTCACTTTACCATTAAAATGATATAATGCATAACGTAAAAATTGTTGATATTCACTTGTAAATTTAAAAACATCTCTTCTAACAGTTGATTTAGAAAAACCATTAAAAGCAGGATTATATGTTTCTCAAATGTTACAATAAAACCGGGAGGGGAAGGAAATGAAAAAGGTAAACCCTCCGCCGCAACTAATTTTGCCATATTTTTCCTATCTTTATTTTTATCATATTTAGGAAGAAAAATCCCCCCGTCGTCGAGTTAATTTGACCATGTACTTGGTTAGGGACACTATGTGAACCTTCTCCCGAATCAGCTGGCACACCAGATTTTTTAGCCTGGTATTGATTCCACCTAGTTGTGTGTTTGTCTTGTACTTGTCTCAATAAACCTCCTGTCCCATCTTGACTTTTTTCGGTTTTAAATTTATACTTTTTTTTATAAAATTTACGTCTAACTACTTGATTCTCTTAGTCCCTATCAAAAAATCTCATACATCTTATTTTAATTTATTGTGTGGGGCCTCGACTCATACTAGGGAGAATAGGAAGCATTCCAGTTTCAGTTTGAGGCTGAGACTCAGTCTGAGGTTGATGTTGAGGTGCACTAGTGGATGTGTCATCTACATTATCGTCAATATTAAAGTCTGGTTCATATACAGAATATTATACATCATTATCTAATGGTAAATCATTAAAAAAAATAGTTTCATCTATATGAGTGAAATCAATAATCATCGGGACTAGGAATAGGATTACTAGAAGAAGTACAATACCCTTGTTACCCCTACTAGAAGAAACACTCTTACCCTTACTTGTAAGCATACGTCCAAAGTGTTCCATTATAATTATGCAAATAAATAACTAAAGTAAATAAAATTAACAATAATAAGTTAAAGAAGGAACGAAGGTACCAAACGCCGACGTGTAATCGAGGTTGAAAAATTGAAATTTTAATCGATGGATGATCCTCAAGCTAGTTGTCAACTTCACTCCCAATTTTTTAACTTTGATATAAATGATCAAAAAAAAAAATTTGGTAGGCAATGTAGAATTGTAGAGAGATAAATTGAGAGATGAGAGAGATAGTAGGAAGATTTGTGAGAAAAATGAAGAGGAAACTGAGGTATTTATAGTTGAGAAATATGGATAAAGTGTAAATATATTAACTTAGGGGTTAAAAATAAATATTAAGGGGTAGGGGGTTTATGGGGTGAGGGCAAAATGGTCGTTGTTGCAACGACTATTTTTGCAAAGAAGAGGAGACAGGGCGGGGTCGGGACGAGGACGGGGACGGGGTCGAGTTGAGGCAGGTCGAAACGGGACGGGCGGGACGAGCCCATGTCTTGTCCCGAGTTCGAACCCCGACACCGATTGTTTTTTAGGGGATCGGGGTGGGGCGGGTATCGGGACTGGCCGGATCGGCCCTATCTCGACCCGGCCCACTGGACAGCTTTTCCTACATGCAAAGGCAATGTATATTAGTCCATTCCCCACCATATCATCGAGTACATGTCAATTGTCTCATAGTAATGTGAGCAAAGTCGCAAAACAACCTCAAGGGGACATGAACTATATTTGGATTAAACGCTTACCACCGTGCCAAAAGTTACACTAGTTGATAGAAAAAGTGCAACTTTATTTCTTAACCAAACTTATCAAGCAAGCGTCATGTTTGATCATGACTACGATCCAAGCCATCCCCGACCCTCACCTGAGCCTTGCCATAGGCAAGATGTTGACGTTACTCAAAAAATGGTATGGTCGGCATTGTTACGCCTAAGTGCTGAATACACCAATCATTGTTTTCTCAATCAAATAGATGAGATTCAAGTGATCAAAACTTGTTCACCTACCGATAGATGTGACATTAGACTCAGCCGAAAAGCATATGATCACGAAAAACTAACACATCGCGCTAAAATGATACTATTGCTTTGCGTCCACAAAATGATTCAAACATGTTAAACCTAGTAAATGATCATGAAATAAAAAAGCAAATGCACTAAATAGGATGAGATCGGAATAAAACCTCCATTAAGTGAAAACAAATAGCATCCAAGTTTGCTTTCATCTATCAAAAAGAATGAAATACAACACTCCAATATAGGTGTGTGCATAATTTTAGCATGCTGTGTTTAGCACCATAATTTACAAGATGGAGACACTTTTTCCTCAACCCTATACCATTGCCTCACTATTATTACGTCTTTTGGAGAAGAATGTTGAATAAAAATCTTCAGTCACCACAGACGGGGACGAAAATTGTTAGTTTTTTCTACCGAAACACTCTGTAATTCAGTTCTCAATGATGATACATTCAAACAGACACAGGTTCAGAAACTCTGCCATTTTCAGCTTGAGCCAAACTATCATAGTATTCCACCAAAACCTTCCAACCACCCGGGCACATAAATCCGTCCGGAGGGCTCTCCTTGTTCTTTGCAAGCGTTCGCATCTGAAAAAAAAGGCATGATTTACACCATAGTTTTTAAGGACAGCAGCACATTAATTGATCTAGTAACATAAAATGTAATGAGGTGGTCCTTTCCAGGGGTTGGGGGTGGAGTGGACCCAGTAGCGTTTCTCCCAAAACCCTATATACAATAGCAGAGCCAAAATTTTCACCAAGATAAGTATACACGAAGAAGCCAAGGGGATGCATATACATAACAAATAATTTTGACCTTGTATATATATGTAATTTTCCAGCAAAAGGAATTCAGATGAACCCCCATTGCGTCCCCCTAGCTCCGCCCCTGCCTATATGTGTATCAAGATCCAGTAAATACCCATAAATATTTGCCTGTTAACCTAGTTTTTATTGTATATTCACTTGATGTCGCTGTAGGAACCCATAAAGTTCAAATCCTATATCAACCTCTGTGTGGGATAAAACAGTTAAAGCCAATGGAGAGATAGATACCTTGGTGCCCGAAATGAAGATAAAATCTTGAGGCCTAGAAGGGTCAAAGAAAGCCATTCCATTCTTCGTCTTGTCATACGCCGCCACCTAAAAGAAAATTTAGGTATTCGCATTAGAGTTTGAAAATAAAGAGGAAAGACGCGTCACACTTTAACCACGATTAATTTGTTGCCATACCCTGAAAGGCAAGATATTCAACCGTTCTAGTCCCGGAGCCATACTGAGAACCTTCTTGCCATGATCCGCATCATACAGATCTCTCTTCTCCCGTGGATGACCCATTCCAGCTGGATCTCGTCCCACGATATAAAAGTTAGCACCTGCATTTATGCGAGCCTTTGCATGCCATTGGACCTCGGTTGGACCAGCATAGTGCATGGGAGATGGGAATATAGAAACCACAGTTGTCTCTGGATCAAGAATTCCGTCTTCAAGAACCTGAGAATAGTTCCAATCATGTATAGGAGTTAGAAAGCAACACCATGCCACTACATGAGAATAGACGCTTAAAAAAGTGAACAGATGTTAACATGACGAGAAAATGGCAAAATTGGCCCCTTATGTTCGAGGGTAGATTCAAAAGTCCCTTAAGTATGCACTGAACAGTTTAAGTCCTTTAAGTATGCCATCAGATATTTACAGAACATTGACGGTTAGATTTGACATGAAACTATGTGATAAAAAGGGGGAAATTAGCGGAAACTCACATTTAGAGGTATGATTTTGTAGTTTCTGCTATTCTTTATTTATTTCTAGATTCTAGTGCAGGTGTAATTTCTGCTAAATTTTCTTTTAGCGACTAGTGTAGTTTTTTGTGTTGCATATTTTAGAATTTGATGGGACAAATTGTTAAATATTTGACGGAGACTAAAAGTGTTAACTTTTCACAAACTTAAGGACAAAGTGTTCAGTGCATACTTAAGGGACTATTTTTAACCTACCCTTAAACATAAGGGACCATTTTTGTCATTGCAAAAGGACGATGAAAGCCTGACCGATTGAAGGGGGAAGGGAATCTAGAAGCATAGCATTTCATTGCTTTATTATACTGCCAAAAAGAGAAAACCCGTACTAGACTACAAAACTGCTGAAAAAAATATTTAATAAAAAACAATAGGGAAGTTCCATCAAATCCTAGAAACCGCAACACAAAAAAAATCATACTAGACACCAAAAATAGACCAAAATTAGCAGAAACTGCAAATAAAAACCTGCACCATACTCTAGAAAGAGAAAAAATAATAGAAACTGCAAAAACAAATACACCTCCAAATATGAGTTCCCGCTAAATCTTTGTTTTTACCACAGTTTCCGTCTAATCTAATAGACGGACTTTATTAAATATTTGACGGAGACAAAAGGCGCTAACCTTTGGCAAACATAAAAGACCAGAACTGTTCAGAGCATACTTTAGGGACTATTTTGAACCTACTCACAAACCTAAGGGACCATTTTTGTCATTTTCTCCACAAAGGGCTACGGAAGCTTTTTGGAGACCAAAAATATCCACTATTTTTGTCAAATCTAATTAACAAAAATTGTTAAACATTTTATGGAGACTAAAAGTGTTAACTTTTGACAATCTTAAAGGACTAAAATTAATCATGTATACTTAAGGGACTATTTTGAACCTACCCTCAAACATAAGGGACCATATTTGCCACCCCTAAAAAGGACTGCGGAAGCTTGGTCAGTTGAAGGAGGGAAGAAAATCAGGTAGCGTAGTGTTTCATTGCTTTATTTTACTGCCAAAAAAAACAGATAAAAGTGATCTGGCTAAGCAAAAGCACAAACCTTCTCATGTTGTTTCATTCTCCAATGAAGTGGAACATCATCTGCCTTTGTGTAACCTCCAAGAGGATGAAGCAAAAGGACAGGATTCTTATATCCCATCTCGAGAAGTCGTCGACGTGTGTCGGTCATCAATAATGCATGGCCATTATGCACAGGATTTCTCAGTTGAAAAGCAAAAACTGCATCTGCATTACGCCTTGTAAATTCATCACGAAGTTCGGAAGGTGAAAGCCGGAACCTGTCAAGACCATCATGGTACTTGATTGGATCTATAACTTCCAAATTGCCACCAATTAGCCAGTTTCCAGCATGAGTTATAGCTTCATCTGCATAAGGAAGACCTGGGGCAGTTGTGCCCCAAGTTCTTGCTATCCGTTCTTCTTTGTTATGCTTGTAGATCTCGATACTACAATTACAAAATTATCAGGGAAAGACATCAGTGTACTTTACTTATGTTGTTGACAAGCATGTAATAAACATGATAAAATTTAGTACAAGGTGAAAAAGGGGTGAATGAATTGCTAAATAACCAACGCGGAATGTTAGTCTGATCAATATCTAAGATATATCCCAAACTGTAAAAAGCATCCATTGAGTAAATCACAGAGTAGTTGAACACCTTTTAGGAAATGGTTGTAAAATCATCATAGTTAACATCAACATCTTTCTGAAAAGCTTCGGATTTCTTTTACTAGTAAAAGAAATGTAAAACAACAGAAATACCTCGAAAATATTACTGCTTACTACAAACAATTGTTTTTTTCCTTGAGTACCACCATTATGCTGTAAAGATTTAAACTTTGCTTTAAACCCTGAAGGAAGATTTACAATCCAACATATGTTACCCTAATTGCCATTTACAAATTATAACCCATAAGCACTGGCATAAAAAATCCAAATTTCCTTTTAACAAAATTCCCAAAATCAATTCAAAACACAAACCACTTATCAAAACAAACCAAAGAAAAAGAAAACATGTTTTCAAGCATAAGAATGTACAAAGACTGTATTTTAATATTCCCTGTAAGCCCACATGAGTCAGCATTGACAAGTAAGATTCAGATTGAATTGCATAATACTCTCAGTAATTTGACTATATTATTGATAGTCAACTAAAACATTAAAGTACTAGTCACATCAAAGTTGAAAATATCAACAGTTTAATGGATATAAATTCGTAAATTTGTGAAAGTTGTATTGACATACCCCGAAAACAGTCGGTGTTCTAAAAAACGGCCTGGGCGGCCGCCTAGGCGCCGCCGCGTTAGGTGCCCCCAGACCGTCCCGCCTAGGCCCCCGCCTAGGAATATACCCGCCTAGGCGCCCACTCCCCGCCCTGGTCCCGCCTAGCGTTTTTTAGAACATTGAAAACAGTACAACTTACTACAAACAATTGCTCTTTTCCTTGAGTACCATTATGCTATAAAGATTTAGACTTTTCTCCAAATATACCCAATTACACCCAAATCCAATTACATGGTGGTTTTCCAAACATGCTCTAAAGGAAGATATACAACCCAACATATGTCACCCAAATTGATATTTACAACTGTAAGCACTAGCATCAAACCTCCAACTTTCCTTTTGAATAACTCCAAGATCAATTCAAAAGCACATACTCTCTCTCCATCTTTTGAATCGAGGTCTATCGAAAACAACCTATCTATCCCATAAAGGTAGAGGTAAGGTCTGTGCATATCCTACCCTTCTCAGACCCCACTTAGTGGGATTACACTGGATATGTTGTTGTTTTATACTTTCTCCCCATCCCAATTTATCTGACATTCTTTCCTTTTTAGTCGGTCCAAAAAAAATGATACCATTCAACATTAGTAACAATTTAACTTTAAAATACTCCTTTTACCTTTAATGAGATGATGTAAAGCCACACAAATATATATGGTTCATTTTAGATCACAAGTTTCAAAAGTCTCATTTTTTGCTATATTATGTGTCTGGTCATACACCATCACATAAATTGAGACGGAGCGAATAACAACTATCAAAGCAAACCATGTAAGCAAAAATGTTACTGATATGTGAACTAAAACATTAAAGTAATAGTCAGTCACATTGATGTTGAAAATAACAGTTAAATGGATGTAAATTCTACCCTCCCCAGACCCCACATTGTGGAATTTTCACTGGGTATGTTGTTGTTGTTATATAAGTGTGGTGCCCAGGCTAGCTTGGTGCACCTTAACTAATTTCACGGGTGTCTGCTACCTCCCACAGGCATAGGTAACCTGATAGCATGGCAACTCAACATCACTAAAGGACATGGCTCAAGATGTGAAAGTTTCAAGAAGACCCAAGACAAGATTTCAAACAAAAAAAATTCACGACAAGCTTAATGGGCCGCAATTAGCAATTAAAAAGTGTCTTGTGCTGGAAAAAGTGCTTCAGCCCCATCAAGATATTTTGCTCAAGTCTTATACCTATTTGGAGGCCCAAATTAAAGTCCAAGATTAGATGGAATGAGGCCCAAATCTACTCCAAAATAGTTTCTAGAATCTACATTTAAGAGTTGTTTTAATCTATGTTGACTTGCACTGGTCTAAGTATTTTTAGTCTTTTATGCACTTAGGAAGTTTCAAGTTTTTAGTCTTCTATGCACCTTGCACTTTATTTATTAGTTTGACCAAGTGTTGGAAGCCCCCTTCTAGGCTCCTATATAAAGGGGGGTTTTCTTTTTCATTGTGACTAAGTTTGATGAATATTAATATTATTAGTCTTGTGGCTTGTGGAGACCTTTAAGGTTCTCTTTTGTGTTATACCTTTTTGTTCTACTTTGAACCATAGTTCTAATTCTTCAATGGTAAAATTCTTTGTTTTGAGTTCCCTACCTCTTTTTCTTTTTCTTCTTCTTCTTCTAATTGACGCTGCTTCTTTTACAATTAAACAAGATTTCAAGTATCAAACACTTGAACTTGTGTTCTTCTTTCTCCAGAATCAATCCTTTTCTCTGTCAATCTTCTAATTCTGAAGACTTCCGTTATCTGTGTTTTTATCAAGTGGTATCAGACCTTTGGATGGTTGAGTATTAAGGGTGAGCAACTTGACAACTTGGCAAAAAAATATTTGATGTGCTTCCAGCTTATTAAAGGTAGTCCGGTGCACCAAGCTCTAGTTATGCGCAGTACCAAGATTATTTTTGTTTATACTTCGTACCAAACACCCCTAAGGGTTGGACAATGGAATGAAATCACCTAATGTTTAAAATAAAAGTTTAATATATTTAAATTCTTTTTTAATATAATCATAGTGTCTGGATTAGCTTGGGCGACCTACCACTAACTTCACACGGTAGGTGCTACCTTCCACCAGCACATTTAACTCTAATGCTTGGCAAATATAAAGAAAAAATTGCCTAGTATTCCAAGCTAGATTGGGTGCACCTCAACTAATTTTACGAGCTACCTAATGGTATCAAAAAATAAATAAAAAACAATTTCAAGAACACATAAATTTGTTCTTACTCGCTTAAAATGGCAATGGGGTTATTTTGATCATCAACAAGTGCAACACTAGTGGACCCACCAATTTGATTCTTGTTATCATCATCAATAGCAAGGACAATGGGTACAGACATATTAACAACCGACCCGTTTTCGACCCGGATGGAATTAAAATGAAGAGTTTGAAGGAACTCAGATTCTCTCATGAACCCTTTTAATGGACTAGCCCAACCTTCACTTAACACATGTACCCATTGTATATCAATCTTTGTTAACTTTATTTGTGGTAACTTAAACCCCTCTTCTTTCTTTAATTCTCTTTGTGATTCCTCAACAAAGAGTGTTACTAGTTTGCCTCCATCAGGTTCTATTAACAACCCACAACGGATTCGGGTCGGGGCACCGATTGACCCGGTTCTTTTTGGTGTGGAATTGTATGAAAGGGGAAGATTGAAGGGTGTATTGAAATGGGTTTTGGGTAAAGATTGAATCTTTGTTGGAGTTTTGAAGAAAAGAGAGCTTATGGTCGCCATTGGAGTTGCAGATAGACTGATAGAGGTGTTTTTTTTTGTTCTCTTATCTGTCCGTTTTGGGTCAAGGTGGAAATGAGTTGTAGTTTTTATAAGGTTATTTAATTAAAAAAATAGAATCTAGGAGGGAGATTGTAAACTATGTAATTTGTAGGAAATAAAAAAAAACATGTGATTCTTGTTTGACTGATTATATTGATATATATGTCATCAATGTCGAAAGCAGGGTGGTTAGATACATTTCTGAGAAACAATAACACATTGAATGTAACGTGTACGCAGATTTTATCTCTGTTTTTGTAGGGCAAAGAAGTTATTTCCATCAGATCCTCGACTAAAAACATAGTCAATGCAAGATTACATGAAAATAAGGCAGCAAAAAGTATCAAGATATAGAACAAATGAAGTAATACACACATAAAAATAATAATCTACGCGATACCTAAATACTATTATTAAGAAAAATAGAAGAGGAGATGGAAAGGCTAGCCCCCATTTCACTTACACACATCGTGACAAAATTAAATTACTTACTAACATTCTATCATAATACTCGACATTCATATATTGTTATCTACGGTTATGTCCTCAGTCAACTGAAGATAGAAAAAGATAATCTTTTCATATTTTTTATTTTATTCAAGTTATTTATGTATAAAAATAAAGATCTTAAAAAAGCATAAAATTAGAAACAATATAAAGAACTAAATAATCATTTCTCCCGACAGTTTCGGCTGAACTCAATAATTTTAGCTGAAATTATATTTTTATGAGAGGTGGGCCTATGTGGAAGGGATCACTTTACCCCGCCCCAAAAAAAAAGTGGTTGGTTTTAAAATGAATCTTTTTTTCTGAAGGCCGAATGCCATTCTCTTCTTGAAGTCTTGGCTCTGAGTAACCGACGTATGATACTGCAAATCACGTCCACCGCTTAACCACACTGAAGCCATGTGTGTGACTCAACGAAGGTTTATGCAGAGGATCGAACTCGTGGCGATCATGCCATGACTCTCTTTATTCTGGCTATTTATCATGCGGGTGTTTTAAAATGAATCTTGAAAAGTCAAGCTTTTGGTAGGGATCTTTTTATTCCCAAAAAAATGAATGTTTCACCACGAATTCAAATTAGTCGGAGCTTTTCTGTACTTTGACATCGGTTAAAAAAATTTAGTAAAGACTAAATAACAAATTAAACTATTTTTAAACAAACCAACAATAAAATAATCTTTAATGAAACAAGATTAAACTCTTTCTAGGAATCCTCTTTTTTAGTTCTAGTTTGAATTCAAACTTTGTACAAACAACTATTTATTTGGGAAAGTGATACTGATATACTAAAATTAAGCACATTCACTTTATCTTTTACAATGAATGAACAATGCCTTTATTAAGGCTAGATTCGGATGTGGTCCTAAAAGTGGTATGAAAACTAAACTTTTCTTCTTCACTATCTAGGAAAGAAGACAAATGTTGTCACTTGTCAATGTTTTAAAATAAAATTGGCCGACCGAGCTAGTCAAAGGCCATTCAATCATAGCCGAATTCAGATTTTCAAGAGGATGAGCGAAAAAGTCTTTACTCGAACTTCCCGATAAAAATTTACACGATATATATAAAGTAATATTTTTATTTTTTATACACATATATAGATTTTGAAGCACAAGCTTTAAAATTTATCTTAAGATTTTAAATTTAAATCTCAAACACTATATTTTTATTTGCGAAAATTGAAAAAATAAAAGAACACACAAGCAAGGATTCAATCCCTCAAGTTCTGGGCCTTAGGCAGAGCGCCTAACCAGTGATCAATTCCCTCTAGTTTGACCATATATTTCTTCACTTTATATATATTACACATAATATATCGAATTTATTGAATCACTTTTTCGAGAAATATGAAACATCTATATAAATTATACAAATAATATATCGAATTTAATCAGATGACCATTATTGCACATGACTCATTTTTTACACATAAATTCACTCATGCATTGAACTTAATTCATCATATTACTGTTTGGTTTTATCTTACATGAGCACGTACGCATATCCTCGTAGACTGAATATAGTATAATGTTATGAACAGTTTTGTTCTTTTGGCTTAGGAAATATTTTTATTATCTCAATTTACGTGATACTTTCTCCCTTTTAATAGGGAAATTTTTATTATATTTATCAAATTGTCCTTACTCTAGTATTTATTTTTGTTGAATTTTCTTATAATAAGTACATTTTTAAAATTAAATAGGACCCAACAATGATAAAATAAAGATGGTGTTATTAAATAGTTACTAAATAATGAAAGGTGACATTTATTTCCGGACATATTAAAAAAATGATATCATATAAATTGGGACGGAATGAGTGATAGATATAGTATATCTCACGGTTTTGTATAGTAGCACCGTGATATACACTTCCCTTTATTAAGTGTATATCACGGTTTTATGCATCAATTGTAGTGTAAATAATTATATTAATTAGCATTGTACACTTAAACATAATTATAGGATTCTTGTACTACTAGAATAGAGTTTTGGGAGAAGAATATGAATAGGATTTTCCTATTATGAAAAATTGTAAATTGTATATATACTCTTTCATTAATGAAAATAATCAAGAGATTATTTCTTTCATGGTATTAGAAGTCTAGGCCTCTTATTTTCCTCCCCACTTTTCCGTCCAAACAGTCCGGGTCCGAGCTCTCAGTCTCGGTTTTCGTCCCCGGAATTGTTGTTTTTCCTCTTCCTAAATTTTCTTCCAAATCTCTTCCTCACGTTGTTCGTTGCTATTACTAAGAATACATTTCACCCCCCCCCCCCCCTTACTGTTTCTAACATCAAAAAGCACATCCATATTATTCTTGAAATAAAAAACGTCCAATACGCGACGTGGGCAGAACTGTTCAAAGTTTACGTACGCTCACATCAAGTCCTCCATCATATTATTCCCGCGGCTCCTACGGATACGGAGGTGTCCAAACCCATAGATGATCCTAAGTTATGGACGACTCTTGATGATATTGTTCTTCAGTGAATTTACTCCACTATTTCTATCGACCTCTTGTAAACGATTATTGAACCGGACGCTACGGCGCTGGCTGCGTGACATATTCCAAGATAATCAAAATTTCAGAGATGTTACTCTTGAGTAGGAATTTTTCCACGTTAATATGGAAAATTTCCCGAACGTTTCAGCATATTGGAAAAAATTGAAACAATTGGCGGACCAACTCCGCAACGTTGGTGAACCTGTTAGCGACGATCGTCTCGTTCTCCAGATGGTTGTTGGCCTCTCCGAGGCCTACAATGGCGTTGGTACTTTCTTTCATCAAAGTAATCCTCTTCTGAAGTTCTATCAAGTCCGCTCCATGCTTACTTTGAAAGAAGTCGGCTTGGCTAAAAAGGCGGTCCACTAATTTTCAAAATTTTGGTGACCATTCGTACCAAAATCGGTCTCAAGGGAGCTACAAAAATAGTCGAAAAAATAATAATAAAAACCGCGGTGGAAAATGTGACACTTCCGTCAATGGTAGCAGTGGCCAGAATAATAGCAGTGGGCCACCATCCCAATCGTCCCAGCCACGGGCCTCGACAACGGGGCACAGGCGGTGGCGATGACTCCAACAACTCCTACGGTCCAGTAGTTCCAACGTCGAACGGCCCGCCAGCATCGGCCAGCTTTTCTCGGCAATTCATTCTCGCCCATGGATTCGCCCGATCGGGGCGGTAGCAAGTCGGTGTGCTTGGGCCCCGGCCTCCTCAAACCCAACATGCAGCGGGCTCCACCCCGACCGACATTGAGGCGGCAATGCACACTCTTGGATTAAATTCGCCAGACGGAAATTAGTACATAGACACCGGTGCAACCTCTCACATGACGTCCGATCAAGGTACTTTCTCATCTTATTCCAATTTGAGCAACAGTCGTGGCATAATTGTTGGTAATGGTAATTCAATTTCGATTCGTAGTTATGGTCATAAAACTTTGTCTTCCCCACATTCACCTCTTGTCTTGAAAAATACCCTGCATGCCCCTAAATTAATTAACAATTTGGTGTTTCTCCGTAAATTCACCCCTAACAATTACGTGTCTGTTGAATTTGATTCTTTTGGATTTTTTATGAAGGATTTCAAGATGGGGATTCCTCTCATGAGATGTGATAGTTGGGGCGATCTTTATCCTATCACGCTCACCTTCGATCTCTCGAGTCCATCCTTGTCATCTACTTTTGCGCCCCTTGCTCCTTTCTTGTGGAATGCTCATCTAGGTCATTCGGGATCGTCAATTTTTTCTTTCTTAGATAAAATTAATTTTATTTCGTGTAAGGGTGTGCAGAGTACTCTGATTTGTCAATCTTGTTCTTTAGAAAAAATTGTTAGGTTGTCGTTTGTAGACTCTAATTCTCGTACTTTAATGTCATTTGATATAATTCATAGCGATTTATGGACATCTTTTGTTATCAGTTTTTTGGGCCATCGTTATTATGTTCTGTTTTGGATGATCATTCTATTTTTTATGGACTTTTCCGTTAGCGAAAAAAATCTAAGTTTTTTCCACCTTTTTAAAATTTAGAGTTTTCATCAGTACCCAATTCTAACGTAAATTAAGAATATTCAATGTGATAATTGACAAAGAATATGATAATGGGTTATTTCGGGATTTTTGTGATAATAATGGTATCAATTTTTTTCTCTTGTCCTCATACGTCCTCACAAAATGGGAAAGATGAACACAAAATTCGTACCATTAATAATATTATCCTCACTTTATTGGTCCATTTTTCTGCCCTCCTTCTTTTTGGCATCATGCTCTACAAATGATTATTTATCTCCTTAACATTCTTTCTATCAAAGGTTTGACATATTTATCCCCTATTCAAATATTATATAATAAGACACATTCGTATTCACATCTTAGAGTCTTTGGGTGCTTATGTTATCCTCTATTTCCGTGCACCACAATTAACAAACTTCAGGCCTAGTCTACCCCTTGTGTGTTTTTGGGTTATCCGTCTAATTATCGTGGTTACAAATATTTTGATTTATCCTCTAATAAAATAATCATTAGTCTCCATGTTATTTTTTATGAATCTCAATTTCTGTTTGCTAAAGTGAGTAGTCTCGTGCCCAGTTCGTATAATTTTTGGATGACGAGGTCTCTCCGTTTATTATCCACTATTTATCGGACATGTTCCGCATCACAAATCCGCCAACAGGCCCATCGCCGTTGTGCCCATCGTTCGATCCAATCACTAGGCCGCTTCACCCTATTTACGTAATTGGGCGGTTGCCCACCAATACAAAATTTGGTCTGCCTCTGATTCGCTTTTTCCGTGTTGGGCCAGCAGGCCCACTGCCTGTTGGCCAGTCTGTCCCTGGTCCCGATATTTCCCAAAATTCATCCAATTCTCCCTCGAGTCATATACCAATCACTCGTAGTCAACGGGTTATTTTTAAACCAAAAAGAAATCTTAATTTAAATTCTAATGTTCTTAAATTACCCCTACACTGTAATCATGTGTCTTCTTTAAATGACCGAATTGGAAAATTGCTATGACCGACGAATATAATGTTCTTATTGATAATAAGACGTGGGAGTTGGTGCCCCGTCCATCTTGTGTTAATATTATTCGGTCAATGTTGATTTTGCTCATAAAGACATTTCTGACGGTTCTTTTGCGAGGCATAAGACTCGTCTTGTAGGTGATAGTATGTCACGACCCGACCCGACGGGCAGCGACTAAACGCTCTAATCACGTCATTCTACTAACTTGTCACAACTAGTCAACATAATATAATAAGCAAGACGACAAGGCTACCACAAAATAATATCACGTATACACGGGAACATCCCAACACAGAGTACAATGACTGACCAAAACAGATTTACAAGTATATATACATACAACCCAAAACTGTCTACAGACCTCTATGAGAAGGATAACATCATGTGACAGGACATGGCCCTGCCATGCCCCTAAATATATACATAAATCCAAAAAGAGGTTCTGTACCAAAATGACAAAGCTCTGGATCAAAGGAGCTTTCCAACCAGCTGAGTAGGAGTCCTAGGCCTGAGGATCACCAAACTGAGAACCTGTACCTGCGGGCATGAACGCAGCCCTCCGAGGAAAGGGGGGTCAGTACGAAATAATGTACTGAGTATGTAAAACATGAAGTATTGTAAGAAAGATTATAAGTGGCCAATAGATAACAGGAGACAAGTATAATGATCAGAATCCAAATCCAACTGTGCCATATACAAATGAGAATCAATTGTGCCTTATATAACTAAGATTTATGAACTTATATATAAATTGTACCCGGCCCCCCAGCGAGGGTCTCGGTGTGAATGAAACCATATACACATATATATCGTACTCGGTCCATTATGGGACTCGGTGTGAAATCATACACGTACCGTACCCGGCCCATTATGAGACTCGGTGTGAAATCATATGCATGCCGTACCCGGCCCATTATGGGACTCGGTGTGAAATCATATACATACTGTACCCGGCCCATTATGGGACTCGGTGTGAACTCATCATTCGACTCTTAATAAAATTATTAAACCAAACTCTTTACTGAAAATCTAAGACACTTCTCATAACTCATATTATTCGGAATAAGACTGTATAGAAACCATGTACGTCCGCCGTATGTTTACTTGATAAAAATCATGCCAAAAGAAAGAAATAATAGTTCACATACCTCGTCGTCTATATCAACTCGATAATCTAATAATTGCCTCGATTGGCACCTTGACCTATAATAATAACAATATGTCTGTCAACTCTATGATTCCTAACATAAGTTAAATTGAAAGACGACTTTCTTATTCTATAAAAATTCGGGCAGCACTTCCCCTGTTTATATGTACATCCATAATTTTCAAACCAAGCCAGCAATACCAACAGCAAGTCATAACTCAAAAACATAACCACAATAATCTCAGATATTCTATTTATGTCATCATAATGTATTCCTTCTCTTTTATATTTAAGCCATATCACAACTACGACAAACCAGGTGATTATTACACTTTATTTCTCATGTTAATTCATATTAGAATAATCTTAAAACAATCCATCAACTTTAGCGACAACACAGCAATAACCAACTCTTTTCTTAAGTCCTTAGAGTCCAATTCTTGTTCCAATAATTCCTTATGAACAATTATAACTTAAATGTCAAGATTTCCTTCCAATTTCAACATGTAAAACAACGACGAACTTCACAACACAATAATCGAATACGACAATTCCAAGATTAGTAAAATTAGTCCTAACATCGGCTACAACATTCAAATTATTCACATGCAATGTCTAAATTCTAATTTTTCCGTAACACAAATTCATTTCCTTAATTCTAACAACATGAATTCCAATTATATCATAGAAAGAATAATTTTATACCTCAAATTGCCCAAAACAGTCCCCACGATTTTGTCCACTGCCCCAGTCCAATTTCCACTGTTTTATTGATTCTTCTTCACCAATCTTCTCACTTCTTCACTCCAAATCGCCATGCATGAATTCCACAATGTTAACCCATCATTTATACATGTTTTCCTTCTCAAATTCTCGTCCAAACACCCACGTTTTTTGCCTTGAAATCTCGGCCAGAACCCAGCGAAATCTGGCCAATGTTCTCGTTTTTCTCACTGTTTTTGGGCAGATTTTTTGCTTTAAAATTTGTAGCAACTTAGTCTATGTAGAAGGGATAAGACATTCTTCAATTTGGGTTATGAATTTGGGTGTGGTTCTTGGCTAAACTTAAGAGAGAACGAGGAGAGAAATTTAAAATGAAATGTTGTGAGTTAGAAATAGGATTATGAAGAGTTCATAAGGTCTTAAGTTGAAATCTGAAAAATTATTTGCAATTTGGTCCATAATTTCTTAATTGTCTACTTAATAACTCCTCAAGTAATTAATTAAACCTTGGACCCCACTTCTTTTAATTTCCCGAGAATTTCATAAAGTCTCGTATTCTCAATGCCAAGATTTTAAAATACAATACTATTTCATAACTCCATTGGAACAAATTCAACTACTAGGATCAATTCTCGTCATCACATTTATAGTACTTAAAAAACTATTCCGGGGTAACATCCATTTATACACTAATTTTCCGTATTAGCATATGTAAGTATTCTTTATATTCAATATTCGAATCTTACTTCCTTAAAGACGTTCCTAATTATCGCCTTAAACTTACGAGGTGTAACATAGTAAGACTCAGCAGGTTGGTGTGGATTGTGGTGAGACATTTAGTGTGGTGGTCAAGCCGGCTACCATTCACACTGTGCTCAGCTTGGCCTATTTATCAGTTAGATGTGAAGAATGTTTTCTTACATGGTGATCTCAAGAAGACAGTCTATATGCATCAGCCCTTGGGGTTTAGGGATTCCAAATTTCCTCATCATGTCTGTTTGTTGAAAAAGTCATTGTATGGGCTTAAGCAGCCCCCACTGGCTTGATATAAGAGGTTTGCAGAATATATTTCGATTATTGAGTTCTCTCACAGCATGTCTGATAATTCATTGTTCATATATCGTCGTGGTTCGTCCATGGCTTATATAATATTATATGTGGATGGTATTATCTTGATTGTATCTTTTGATGCATTACGACAATCTATCATGACAATGCTCAGCTCTGAGTTTGCTTGAAAGACTTGGGGCCTTTGAGTTACTTTTTGGGGATTGTTGTCACTCGTCATTCAAGTGAGTTATTCTTATCACAACGGAAGTATGCAATTGAGATCATTGAGCGAGCTGGTATGTCCTCATGCAAGTTTACTTCCACTACAGTTGATACTAAACTCAAGTTGGGTGATGCGATTGGCTCACTGTACGAGGATCTGACCCGCTATCGCAGTCTTGCAGAGGCTCTTCAGTATCTGACTTTCACGAGACCAGACATTACGTATGTCGTACAGCAGGTGCACTTGTTTATGCATAATCCTAGGGTTGCACACATGAATACGCTCAAACACATTATTCGATACATCCATGGAACACTTGCCTATGGCTTACATTTATATTCGTCTTCGACATCTACATTGGTCTACAGATGTTGATTGGGCGGGTGTCCGGATACCAGACGTTCCACGTCTGGCTATTGCATGTTTATTGATAATAACTTGGTCTCATACTCTGCAAAACGTCAGTTTACGTTGTCACACTCTAGTGTAGAGGTCGAGTATTGAGGGGTGGCCAATGTGGTTTCTGAATCATGTTGGTTACGTAATCTTCTTTTAGAGTTTTATTGTCCCATTCAGAAAGTTATCTTGGTTTATTGTGATAATGTTAGTATCATCTACCTTTCTGGTAATCCTGTTCAACATTAGCGCACTAAACAAATCGAAATGAACATTCACTTTGTTCGCGAAAAGGTAGCTCGTGGACAAGTATGCGTCTGTCATATCCCTTTCAGATATCAAATTACAGACATCTTTAATACTTAACTAATCATGAAATTTTAGATAGAAAACTTTTAAAAATTTTGATGTAAAATTTTGATGTAAAACATATCATAGAAACAATTTTCAAAGATTTTTTTTCTCTTTTAAAAAAATGAAAGAGCGAAACAATCACCCTATTAATATTGAAAAACGCTTCACTAGTAAGTAAGTTTGTTTTATATATGCCCCAAATAAAGGCTAAAGATCACTTGTAAAGAGGTAGGCAATAGAATCCGCAAATATGCACAAGCAAGTGTAGGGAATCACAAAGGAGTTAGAGAGAAGTTTCTCTCACTAAGAAAACGCTCTCAACGTTTCCCTTAGTTGCTCCTTAGGTTTCTTCCTATTCTTCCCCTTAGATTTTCGTTTGATTCATTATGGTTTGATTGTTATTGTCCACAATATGAAAAAATCTAAACGTTACACACGTTCTAGCAATGATTCGTGAGGTTCGAGCGATTCAAAAGCTAGAACAAAGAAGAAAAAAAGAATGGCAAGAGTCCAACAATTGCGAGGAAAATCTTATTCCGCAATCTCGGACCTTACGTGTTGGTTCATGTTACTCCATTCGCGCTTTCCTTTAGAAAATGTAGTAGATGATTCTATGCTACAAAGGATACATGAATGGGGCAAAAATATCGAAATTGAAAGCTTGGATATTAGTGAGTTTGAAGGCAGAACTTCCGGCAGGACCATTGA
The DNA here is from genome assembly GCA_029844215.1 of Przewalskia tangutica. NCBI lineage: Eukaryota > Viridiplantae > Streptophyta > Magnoliopsida > Solanales > Solanaceae > Przewalskia > Przewalskia tangutica. The sequence continues at coordinate 3,949,290 of CM056719.1, forward strand.
CGCCCCTAATGCTACTATGGTGGTTGATCATTCCACGGGCCAACTTGTTGGTAAAGGGATCATTTCGGAAGAACTAAATACTCCAAAGATTAGTACCGACACTACCCGGAAATTCTCTCAGTTAGCGGAAAAGGGTTAGAATCTAGGCCGGACATTGCGATTGGTGAAGCAAGACACGATGGCATTCTCGGGTCCCAAACCGGTCGGGCGTGGGTCAAAAGTTCTTGGCGGGTCGCGGTGTTCATGGGTCCAAGAGTAATCATGTCTTGTTTGATTCAAGTCGGTTAAGCATTGATGGTACTCCTATCCCCAAGAAGTTCAACGCGGGTGTCAAGAGAGCAAACTTCAATGCCCCGGGAAACGATGTGACTACTCCTATTACGGCTCGGGTCTTGGGTCAGAAGGCTAAGGCGGGTCACGAGGATAACAATGATACTAGGAATATGCACTCTATGCAAGGATCGAGATCAGATGTGGAATACGAAGGGGTTTCTATCCCCAAGGACTCTAACGTCATTATTGAGGGTGCCGAGGCGTCACACATTAACGCGCATGTATCAACATGTCACTCACAACCACGGGCCTTTATGATGGTCTGATTTCCAAGGCGGGGCAGGGGGATAACCTAGGGACATTAACTACCCCCGTTTTACAAGGAGCTAAGTCAGTGGGGTGTTCTAACGTTTTTATTGAGGGTGCCGAGGCGTCGCACATTTATGAGGCGGGTATCAATGACTCTCTAATAACTCCGGGACTTTATGATGGTCTTGGTTCCAAGACGGATCAGGGGGACAATCTAGGGGCATTGACTACTCACAATACACGAAGAGCCAAGTCAATTGTGAGAAACAAAGATATTTCTATGACGAGGAGCTAGGTTCTCCACAACCCTCAATGATGCAAGAGCCGAGGCGTCGCACATTTATGAGGCGGGTTTCAATGACTCTCTAATAACTCCGGGACTTTATGATGGTCTTGGTTCCAAGACGGATCAGGGGGACAATCTAGGGACATTGACTACTCACGTTACACGAAGAGCCAAGTCAATTGTGAGAAACAAAGCCATTTCTATGTCCACGAGCTCAGAACTCCATAACCATCAATGATGCTAGAGCCGAGGTCGCATTAAATGAGACGGATTCAAAGTGCCTTCTCGTGATTCAAGTCAACAACCCTGCATTTCTTTAAGTGTCACCAATGGCCTTCCCTACTTTAGCTAGTTTGCTAAGTAGAGGCAATCACAAGAATCACAACACTTTCGCCTTTAACACTTCCTGATTCAAGCGAGTCTTTAACATCCCCTCTCTCATCTAACACCACTTCACTACTTCCTAAATTTCACAACACCTCACCCTTCTATCTCCTCTTCCTTCTATTCCTTCGAAAACCAACACAAATTCCCTACCCTCCCAAATGGCACGCAAATCATCTCTTCTATCATGGCCCAAGCTCACTCCCTTCTACCCTTCCCCTCCGCCTATACCTCCAGATATACCTCCCAATGATTTACACACTAATGCATCTCCTAAACCACATCATATCCCTACCACGCCACAACTCAAAACAATCTTCCCCAAACCATGGCAAATGTCCTTCCTCCTAAAAAGACATATCTTTGAGTCTTCATGAACTAGGATTGAGGCAAAGGTATGAAGTTACAATTTATTGAACAACAAGGGCGGAAGTACATATAGAAGGCGAGGATGAAGTTTCTTTCATAGAAACTTGGGGCTATTGCCTAATAGGTTGCTTGGTCTTTTCCGGGAAGAGAAGTGAATACGATTGTGAAAGGATGGGAGTTAAATGCCGATTATACCATATGGCAAAGGTGGACAGTGTTCAAATTCATGACGGAGGAAGAGCGCACTAATGTACTTCACGGAGGCCCTTATATGGTCTACGGGAAAACCATGATGCTCAAGGCTATCAATAAAGGAGTTCTTATAACGGAGGATTTGTTTATGGACATTCCTATTGGGTCACTTTCCTGACATTCCCTTTCTATTGGAGTGCAACGGCCTTAGTAAGATTGCTTCACATGTAGGAAAACCTCTTTACACCGACCAATATACTAAGAAAAGGTCTAAAATGAACTATGCAAGAGTTACAGTGGAGTGGATGTTAGCGAGCCGATAATGGATTTTGTCGTCAATCTCCCGATAATGTAAGGTATACTCAAAGGGTAAACTATGAGAATTACCCTGACTTTTGCTATCATTGTGCGGCTTTTGGACACAACCATTTGAAGTGTAGGAAGCTGAGGGATGATGTCAACAATGAAGAAGCTCCAAAAACACGCAATACTGAGGTACCCCCTAACAACAAGGATGATTCTACTCGTTTGAAGGTCAACAAAGTGCAGGTGGAACCAACCTCCTCCTCTCATCCACCAACTCATCAACATCCCGTAGATGCTGATAACTTGATGGACATTGAAGAAACTGAGCACACAACACCTCCCGTACCTAAGCTTGGGAGAAGTATCACATGCCGCGGGCCCTCCGGTTTTGGGTCATTCTGGCCCACCATGTTTGCGGGATTCTCTAGCAAAGTCCTCACTGCCTAATTCTCACAATGGCAGTACACAACATGTTAGGATGAGAGGTGAGTCAAAACATTCTGATTCTGAGATGCCTATGAACCCGCCACCGTTGGATGAAGTGACATACAACTACGGAAAGGCTCGGCTTGTGTCAAGTAACGTTAACTTTGAACGCGGGAACATAGCTTGCTGGTACACAAGTTATGGCTTCCAAGAACAAAGATGATGGATGGCAAGAAGTTTTGTCCAAAAGAATGGGCAGCGATGGGAAAGCGGCTAAGCGCGGAGGTGCTAATAAAACCTCCTTTGTTTCCTAATGAAAATACTTTGTTGGAATGTCCGTGGTCTTTGCGGACAAAGGGACAGGGCTGCCACGCAAGCTCTAGTGTGTAGTATCACAAAACAGCATGACGCGGCTATGATTTGTCTATTGGAAACTAAGCTATCTCGCCAAGGATGAGTCTTTCTACTCAAAGATTCAAAGCATGGAAGTTTTGCTCAAATTTGGAATTCATTGGAGGCGGTAGAATGCTATTACTTTGGGATCCTTCCAGGGTTTGTTGCGAAGTGCTTGGTATGGACTCTCAGCATATCCATGTCCAGGAAAGTTGCAATATAACACAAGTGTCCTTCCTTGCCATATTTGTGTACCCGGTTTATAGCATCTCGGATAGAAGGATGCTTTGGCATCACCTTTCTCACTTGGGTGTTGGCATCACTAAGCCTTGGATGATTATGGGAGATTTCAACACTTATTGCTACCCTCATGATAAGGTGGGGGGTCCTCCTCTCACGCCTTATGCACTTAGGGATCTTGGAGATTTCAGAATTCTCATGGACTGTAAGACGCCCTTCTTCCTGCCTTCTACACTTGGACGAATGGTTCGATTTGGTCTAAGCTTGATAGAGTGTTGATGAATCAAAGTTGGAGTGATTTGACCCTTGAATGCACAGCCAATTTCATGCCTATGGAACCTGTCTCGGACCACTGCCCTGTGATAGCCACGATTATTGCATCCTATAATGTTGGGAAACGCCCTTTCAAGTTCATGAATATGTGGCTTTCTCACAGCCTTTGAGAACATTATGACTTCATGTTGGAGACAAGACATATTGGGAATCGCTCAATTCGTCCTTGCCTCCAAATTGAAAGCCTCAAGAACCTTTAAGGGCTTTGAACATAAAGTGACTTTGGAGGTATCGAACAAAGAGCAAAAGGGGCAAACATAGAGTTCAAGGAGGCTATCAATGCACACATGGAAAATCCCTTTGATGAGGAGCTTAAAGCCAAGGTTAAGTCCTCAAGAGCTAGAGCAAACACCTTACTCGGCCGAAAGACACTTCATAAGGCGTAAGTCAAGACGAAACACTTGATTGGAAGTGATAGATGTTCCAAATACTTTCATAGCTTGATCAAAAGGAGTAATGTCAGAACTCCATTAACTTTCTTGTTAAAGCTAATGGTACTATCACTACATCACGGAAGAAGTTAGGAAGTTGCTCGTTGAATTTTACAAAGATCTATTAGGTACTTCCCACCCACTACCAACTTTGATCCTGAAGTGTTCAACTATGGCCGGTGAGTGAAGAAGAGATTACGACTTTTGCATTTCATCACCCCAAAGGAGATTTGGGAAGCTCTCTCGATATAGGCAATGACAAGGCACCGACCGGATGGTTATCACGCCTTCTTCAAGAATAGATGGAAAGATGCGCCGTGATGTTGTAAGATGTGTCCAAGAGTTCTTCTCATCGGAGTTCTTTTGAGCGGTAAATCATACCATCATTACCCTGCTACCAAAGACTGATCATGATCCCAAGGTAAATGATTTCAGGCCAATTGGATTGACTAATGTGACCTATAAGATCATCACAAAGATTCTAGCTAACATAATGGCATTGATCCTTCCTTCTCTCATTGACAAATCCCAAGGTGCTTTTGTGAAAGGAAGAAACATGATGGACAACGTATATGTGGCACAAGAGCTTGTGAGAGGATTTAATAGAACCAGAGTCTCACCAAGATGTATGCTTATGGTGGACCTCCGTAAAGCATTCGACATCTCTTGGAGCTTCTCGAATTGGTACTAAGAAGTCTAAAATTTCGACAGATTTACAAGATGGATCATGGAATGTGTTAGCTCAACCTCCTTCTCCCTTTCTATCAATGGTGAGCTACATGGATACTTCAAAGGAAAGCGCGGCCTAAGACAAGGTGATCCTATGTCCCCTACTCTCTTTATCTTGTGCATGGAATACCTCTCAAGGCTGCTTAAAATGAAGGCTAAGGCAAGATCTTTCTCATATTTTCCAAAGTGTAAGAAATTGGGCATTACTATCCGGCGTCGCGGATGACCTCATGCTTTTGCCAAAGGAGATATATCTTCATTGGGATTCTTATGAATTATGCGGAAGAGTTGGAGGTCGCCTCGAGATTAACTCTTAACCCACTAAATCGTCTGCTACTTAGCGGGAATCCATTCTGATTCGGGACTTGATATTGTCCAAAGTGGGTTTCGCCATTGGAAGCTTTCGATGCGATACTGGGGATCCTTTGTCCCCAATTTCATCTCGGTGGATCAATTTGCCTTTCACTAGTGCTATTTCGAATTACATTGAAATGGGGCATCACACCCTTTCTTACGGTGTTGGAACTAATCAGTCGGTTGTCGAGGGTTGAGAGCTTTTGGTTCCGCACTTCCTATCCCGCCACTATTATCAACAAGTGCAGTCTGCTTGTATTCAGTTCTTATGGGGTGGGAAACCACCAAGAGTTGCTTGGGATATCATTTGCCTGCCTCAAACTGAAGGTGGCTTGGGTCTTATGAACATCAAGGAATGGAATCACGCCTTGTTATCCAGGACGATTTGGCAAACTCACACGGAAGCTGATTCTCTTTGGGTCCAATGGATCAATAGCCATTATTTGAGAGGTATTACTATTTGGGACTATGAGGTACGTCCTAGGGACTCCCCCTTATTCAAAAAGATTTGTGGGATTCGCGACAAATTTGTTTCTATCTTTGGTAGCCATGGTGATGCTATTGACGGCTTTACAAAATGTTGTGCCAACGGTATATTTGATTCAAGCCTCGTGTATGATATCTTGCGCACTCCGCAAGCTAAAAAGCCTTGGATGTCACTGTAACACCCCATTTCAAACCGGAGTCGAAAACGGGAGTCTAGCGAGCCCTGCTTAGTAAAAAAAGTGTTAGAAAATAAATAAAAGTGTTAAATGTTAAAAGAATACTAAAATGCTAAAGGGTTCGCGGAGTCGCCACCTAATTAGTTTGGGTGAATTAGGACACCTAAATGTTTAACTAGTTTAAAGTAAACATTAACTCCATTTAACGGTCTGCTAAACTTAATGAGATTCTGGGTAAGGGTTCTTTATTATCCTAAAGGGAAGGGGTTAGGCACCCTAAAGGATCCGCTAACTTGCGGTTGTCCGTTCAAACCTAGGGTTATTATTGCTAAGCATGCATGTCTAAAAAGTGTTCAAGTAAAAGATATAGGAAGTATTTTGGCAAAAGATTAATAAAATTAGTGCTATAAAACGCATGTAAAATTTAAAGCATGTCCTACATTATTTATAAAGAATAGGTGATGCAAAGTGAATTTATTGACTAAATGTATATATATTTGGCTACCTTAATTAGTATCCCATATGCTTAAGGGATTCCTTAGTATACATAAAATAAGATTTCTATATGGATTTTGTAGCAAATGGGTTAAGAGTTTTGAAAATAATGTCCTATCTACATGATTAGTTATGCAAGTTAAGATTAAATGACAAAATAATGTTTAGACTACATGAATGATTATGCGACTAAATGGTTTAATTATAACTTAAGTTAAAATGATTTACTTAGAGGGGCGCGTAAATTTCTAATGTTAAACTCCTTACTAAGGACGACCCAAACTCGAACTATTCTAAATATATTAATGTTAGAGTGAATGTTAGGCAAATAATTACAACAAATGAATGAGGAAAGGATATAAATTAAATAAGGGTGACTCGAAGAATGGCGATGTCCTTTCGCCGCGGTTTGGGGTTTATAATGCGGAGAGGATGAAGCATATAAGATGCGGATCTTCATTTGTTGTAGCTTGTAATGAGTCTCGCCATGAGACTCTTCGTTTCGCTCCAATGCATTTCATGTAAAAAAAATAAAGAGAGATAAGGATTAATACACGTTAAGCCAAATAAATGATTACATACTCAAAACATGCTTTTAATTATTAAAATCCAAACGAAATGGCAGGTCCCAATGTAAAAGTCCAAAACAATACTGTCTTGTTCAAATATTGAGGCATTTTAGACTTAAAATTATAACGTGACTGTCGGTTCACAGAAGCCAGATAAGCATATTTTTAAAAAATGAGCATACATGAGTGATTAAATCACTAAGTCAGCAAATGACCAGAATGTAGATTCAAAGGGGGGGAAGATTCCAAGTTACATTCAAGGGAAATGACAAAGCAGAAGAGGAAATCAAATGGGCCAAACTTCAAACACATGATTCCCAAAATGATAAGGGTACTTGATAATGTACAGGGCATTGAGATTCCTGTTTGCAAGCTAACACAGAATACTGACATCGAGTTTTAACAAGAATTTATTTTTTAAGAGCCTTAACAGTCACATGATTCCATGGATTTGTTCATATTTTAATTGTGGCAACCTGATGAATATCTACTATAATGCTCCCTGCGTTTATGGGTTTATCTGTCATAAGGGGGCATAATTTAAAGCCTAGACACGATTACTCTACTTGGCCTCAGGTATGCAGAAATGCTAGTGTTGGCTAAAACATATTGACAATCAAACTAGCCCATAGAAACAAGTATTAACTGGACAAATTTAACATAAACCATTTTAATAATCGAATGCAGTAAACATTGTTTGGCCTGCAATTTAAACACATATGTCCATACTTTATCCTAAGGAATAGATATTATGAATCATACAAGAAGCTTTAATGGGACATTTCTACTCATCCTTGGGTGATGTATGTAAACCATTTAAATTGGCAACTTAGATTTCATGTTTTACTTAAGCAAATATCAAACTAGGTGATTTCAAATATTAGATTAGCCATTTTCTGAATAGATGTAAACATATGCAAACTATGGTTTAACAGTTACTTTAAAACAGACTTCTAATCTCTATTACTAACAGGTTCCAGATATTTTACGAATTCAAACAGCAACCCACATCTCATTTAATCAAATCAAGCATCATTTTTCCCTCAGTCTCACTTCATATTGGTTTACTAATCAAGCGAGTCTCAAATTGTTGTATTAACATTATTTCAAGTACAAACAGGCTGCCTGTTGGATAGTATAGCTCCTGGCTAACATATTTGACCCTACGTGATCATAATCAGTCCTAACAATATCACAAAGCATTCAGACTAATCCTATTACAATTTATCTAAGAGGGAAAGCAAGTTCGAATCTTTAAATTAATCCAGATTTCCATTTTTTAACTAATGCCAATATCAGATTTTCATCTAAATACCAGTATGTGGTCAATTTAACAAAAAAAAAACAGAAAGATTTGGTTTGGATTAAACATACAATTATGGCATGACACAAACAATTTTCGAAGAGCCCAGCAGGCAAGCACACACATCATAATAGGTAATTTAGACATGAAGATCCAATTCAAGCAAACAATAAGAGACACTAAGCAATCGACAATAGATATTTCTCTGCGGTTAGTATCTATTTGGTCTTCCGCTTCGAGGATGCGTCGATTCCAAGTCCAACGTCGGTTCATCAACATGCTAATGTAGACTTCAAAATTTGCTTATCTCATATCAATCGTAGAAACATATAAGAATAATAGCCAAAAGACATGTTCATCTTTACTAGATATGAAATAATAGCACGATACTCCCCTAATTACCATACCTAGATTAATCAGAAGCAAACCATTCAGTGTCATACTCATACATTAACACAAAAACCGCCAGTCGACTGAACTGACACATGTTTAACAAGCGAAACAAAATACAGAAATACAAAGATGCCACGAAATCGATAGAAGCGATTTTACCTTCTCCTGACAAATGACGACGGCGTATCAAGTCGTCGGTCCACTCGACGGTTTTGGGTTTGCGATGCGATGAAAGCGGTAAAGCGCATCGATTTTTGGCTAGAATTGATAGAGGCGGTTCGAACTTCCTATTCTATCAGACTCTGTCGATCGCTCACGAGTTGTTAATCGCACTCCGATGCCCCGAGCTCGAATCAATTGAAGAGTGAGGTGGTTTTCCGATCAAGTCCGCTGTGCATGTGTATCGATTTGTATTTTATAACCATCATTTGGGTTCTGGGTTGGTAAGTTATTGGTACCACGATTTTAGGGTGCTGACTTAGCGCGATTTTTGTATGATTCTGTCGGATTCTTGGTGCGAAATCGTTCTTGTTATGGTAAGTTATCGATTTGATTTTTGAAAGGATTTCCAGGAGATTTGGTGCGATTAGGTGTTTATATGGTAAGGTATCGTTGGAGAAGGTAGGAAACCCGGATTCTCCGCGAGAATCTCGAGGTCAGTCTTTGCGGTGACGGGGTGTGATGGCAAGGGTGAGATGGGTGTGTCACCGCTGGGTTACGAGGTTTCTCTTGTGGACGAAGTGAGGCGCGGGGGTGATGGGTAATGGTAAAGGGCTGAGAGAAGATGCGTGGCTGGGTAAAGTAAAGGACCGCACATGCGGGTTGATGTAATTTTAAATAGTGGGCTGATTAGGGTAGCATTTTAAGAGTTAATTAATTAGGTATTAGTTATTTAATTTGTCAATTAGGTATTTAACCTTAGGTGCTTAATTAGTGGTAAAGTAAATTAATAAATTGTGATTAAATTATCTAGGTGCTTTATTAATCTAATTGTTATAAATGCGGGTGTGCTATTTAGTTAATGCTTAATGCTTTAGACCGCGGCGCTATTTTTTAAAATCTTATTATTATGCATTATTGCGAAGTTAGATTAAAATTGAATTGAGTTTAGATTATTTAAATGCTAAATGCAAGTATGATATTTAAGAATTATTTAAAGCTTTATAAATGCGACGCTATTAAATGCATGTATTAATGTTTTATTGCTGCATTTTATTATTTTAAAATTATTAGAATTATTATTGAAAATTAGTGTAATTCTATAGTTAATGACTGGACGGGAGGGTCAAAATTGGGTGTCAACAGTCACAAATTTGGAAAGGCTTCATTCCTCCCAAATTCTCTTTTACTATGTGGCTAACTTGCAGAAAACGGTTAGCTACAAAGGATACTCTATCATTTCTCAACTTGGAGGATAAATCTTGCGGGTTCTGCAAGCAAGCTAATGAAACAAGGGAACACCTCTTCTTTGCCTTGCCTGCCCCTATACACACATGATTTGGAAGAGAATAAAAGATTGGTTGGGTATTAGAAGAGAGATGACAACTGTTGAAAGCTCCCTTAAATGGATTAAGAAAGAACACCGGAATGACAAGCATCCGAGCCAAAGCTATTTTGCTTACTTTTTGCATAATGGTTTATGAGATTTGGAGGGCAAGAAACACAATGCTCTTTGAAGGCACAAGCTTTCCGGCAGAAGAGGTCATTGCAAGAATCAAAACAACATCTTATGTAGTTCTACATGATTTTATCCTCTTGTAATGGCACCTTGGTGACCACCCTCCCTATTTCACTTCTTGTTTGCATTACGTTGAGGCCTGAGATACCTCAACGACTGATTGTAGCCACTTCCTTTTCGTTATTAGTAATAATATTTGCATTTACCTAAAAAAAAAAAAGTGTAGGGAATCACATGAATAAGCCCCGACTAACTAGCGTCTCCACAAGTGCGGATTCAATATGTTTTTCAATTATTACTTGGTACTGCTAAAATGAAAGTTTAAAGTTAAAATATTTATATTTAAATATACAAGAAATGCTTATTTCGAACGAACTAAAATACTAATTGTATACATAAAATGGAAGAGAAAAAATATATGATTGCAATTTGCATGTCCTAAACGACATCTCACGAGTCACAAGAGTACTATCGTCCTCCCATCCCACTATACCTGGGTAAATGGCCATTATATATATTTTGGCGGCATAAATATTTTTTTACAACATAGCTTCTCGAATAGTACGTAAAGTGGTAAGTAATTATTTTTATAGTATATTGTCATGATTTATTCGTTATTGTTATTTCTTTTTCATACTGCTTTGAATTGAAAATAACTTTTCTACCTCTCAAGGTAAGGTCTGCGTACATTCTACCCTCCTCAAATCTCACTTTGTGTATTTCACTAGATATGTTGTTACGAATAACTACATATTCATCACTTTACTCTTAAGACAACAGCTGAGAAAAAGAGAGAAAACCGTAATTCCAAGGATAATTCTGAAGATAAATTGTTTCTTATTTTTCTAAAAGATCAAATAATTTAAAACAAGTTCAATTTGTCAAATTCAATATCTGAAAATAGTAAATAGTAACTTCTAAGTTGTAATTACTAAAATACAACAAAAACCAATGTCAGACATTTCATCCAAACACCAAAATACCTGTAGTACATTTGATCTGTATGAATGGAGCTAATCTTTTGAAATAGTTCAGAATTAGTCTTGCCAGAATGATACTTTTCTCACAACTCCAACTGCTAACTGAACTAATTAAGTTCCTGGAGGGCGAAGCCGGAAAAAGGCCGTGCAGCTTCATAAAAGTTGTCATCAGATACGATTATAACCGATGGACTTACTGAATAGGCTTCGAATGTACACCGCTTGTAGTCCACTTGCTAATATAAGTAGAAGATACTCTGCAACGGTGTAAAATATAACACGGTCCCGTGTACTCTGATTAGCTGCACCAACAAACATGTATGTCAAAAGAGAACAGTTTTACCAGTTACAGGTGGGATGTTCAGTACTGATTCTTATAGTACTGTTTGGGGGGTCGATAAGCTAATTTCAGAAAGATACAAAGATAGAGCTATCAGAAGACTTCCCATCTATCATAAGAACAAATGAAAATAGCTAAAGACACATTTAACAGTCAAGAAGATATATGATACTACAACCTTTTAGCAATAGAAAGTGCAACTCTTCAAATATCAGAGATCTTCACCCTTACTCTCTTAGAGATGATGTTCAAAGAACTTTAAACAGTAGCCTCTTTTCTTGTGTGATCAAGTCATAAAGCAATAGGACAGCCAGTAAATGAGAAAAGGTTCATTTTCAGAATCATATAAATAAACTTTTAACTGAGGCAGAAAATGTCAACCAAGTTAACATATAACCAAAATATACTACTAGCAGTTAATTGAGACTATTCCAGCAATTATCAGCATCAAAAAGCTATTAGCCTATCCAAATACAAGCCTATTGCTTACTATCTAGATCTACATGAATGAGCAACTCATAATATATATTTTTTTACAATAGTTGTGTCCGGGCCAGTTTGGCACGTCACACGATTAATTCCACTACTACCTCCCACCAGTACATGTATCGAGTAACACTTGGACAAATGGAAGAAATCACCTAGTATTTTTGCTTCCGCTTGGATTTGAATCTGAGACCTCATGGTCCTCAACCCACTTCATTGACCACTAGGTCACTCCCTTGGGTGTAACTCACAATATTCTAATAAACCAAATTGGTTGCTGAAATCAGAGTGATTTCCACTGTCATCAGATCTTAGTGACTTAAGAACATGTTATGACATTGAAAAATATCTCATTAGAAAGCAAATCTACCAATCTAGGTGATATAAGGTAGGGAACCACTACTGAAAAGTAAACATTTTTATACATATGCATCTTTAGAATTAGAAAGAAATTAAGCTCCTGATCAAGGAAAAGATCGGAGACTCACTATGACGATGACGAGCATCGCGTGCTCTCAAGTATTTCTGCTCTGATGTAACTGACTCCAATGCCTCTCTTAGTTCCGCAATTTTGACATTGACGGGGTCCAAATGTTCTGCAAAAAGGTCAGTAAGGATTATATCTAAAAAGAGGAATGGACGAACAGAACATATAACATGCTTAAACGCTAATCCTGGCCATAAAAGAACAACACTATAGCAATGAAGACAAACCATCTTTGGCGAGGTCATGCTCATTGGTAATGTGTCCAATATGTATGTAGAACGAGACTGTTTCTGGTGTTGAATGTGGATTATGAAAACAGAAATTGAACATCCCACTTCTTGGGGCCTTGAACTCAAATTTATCCCCTGATGTTCCCTTCATTGTGTGCACGACATTTCCTGAAGGCGATGTCACCTGCATGAGTAAAAAAATCAGTAAAAGGAACACCTCTTGTCTTGTAAACTCTTTACAGTAAGTAGGACTGTAGGAGCAGAGAGAGGGGAAACAAAAGAAAAAAAAAGTACTTTGTGTTCTATGTAAAATATTTTCATTTCTACCATATCTCCAACTTCTTAATTTCGCAGGTAAATTGAAGTAGTGCATAGCTGTAATATATAAACATTGAGTTTGCCACCTCCTTTACTAAGTTCAATTAGTTGTGTTACTTTATATGTTATCATTGGAACCATATCACATTTATCAGCCATGGCAATGAGTCAGAAACTGATTTGACATTAAAAGGTGTTGAATTGATTTGTCACAAGCACAGAGGACAAAGATAATCATTTATTCCATCTTCACCAAGGTAGGATGGAAAATTTCACCTACCCTCAGTGTTCACCTCCACCAGGCCAGAGCTGGACGATATTTTTCTAATGAAGTAGGGATGCAAGTTGAAGGCGGTAGAATGTTGTTATGCACCATGCGTTGTGAGTTGAGGACGGATAGAATGTTGTTATGCACCATGGGTTGTGTCATAAGAAATCTATTTACTAAATTTATTAAACCCATAATCTTTTAATTCAAGTATACATGTTATGCATGGATTTGAAAACATAGAAAACCATAGCCAAAATTAGAGTTGTAGGTGTGCAAATATGCTTTATAAATGGTGGGTACCATGATCAGCATGGACATGAAAAACCGACCCCCCGTAGCGGGAGAGCTTGGGTATAATTGGATGTTATAGGCGTATTGAAGTTATCACGAATGTGAGGGTCAATACTAGCTGTGGGTTCCCCCCCCCCCCCCCCAGAGAGCATCAAACACATAGGATCTAAATGAAGTTAGCTAATCCAACATTTATATTTATCATTTAATGCTCAAGTTTCTCTGGCCTCTTGGATCAGATGTAATAGCTCTATTTGACCAATTGGGGACTCAAAAGTAGGCATGTGCTCATAGGTCAGTCCAACGCCAAGCTAGTCGGAGCAGAGCAGATACCTAAGCAATGAGAAATCTGGAAATCATGAAGTTTGTAGATATAGAAGTACTAAGATATCAAACAAATTGGCCTCTTGCTTAATTCACAAAGCTCTAATACGCTTTGTTTCAATATAAAGGATGCTTCTTAAGGGACATAGGAAATCAATGTCCAAAGCAATAGTCTTATCGATTTTGTGCACTTAAGCAGTGCTTTTCAACTTTTAAGTATGCTAAAAGGCAAGAACTTCAATGACCTTCACACATCTCAAATCATAGGTTAATAATCAACTGCCTATTTTAGACTCAGAAAGAGCAAGAATAAGAATAAAGAAACAAAAGAGATTTGAATTCTCTATTGGACGGGTAGCAAAAGAGAAGTAAAATATGCTTTGCTTACTTATCATAGACCACGAAATATAAATCAACGTTTAAGCTCAACTTAGCTAATATAAAAAAATATCCCCACATAAGTATTATGAGGCTGTAGTGAAGGAAAATCATTTCGTTAACTATCTTTTAATCTCTTAGAAGTTAAAATGGGACATATGGTTGTCCTGGAGGGTGGTTTTGAGGGTTATGGTGGTAGGCGTCAATGTAGAGTAATACAATTGATGTTAGCTCTTAGAAAAGACTGAGAGCATCTAGAATAGTATTTAGTCGCAGACGAAGCCATAGAAGAATAAGACTTGTGCTAGGTTATACTCCAGTCAAAATGTCCATCTTCTCAAAGATATACACAGTTCCTTCTCTTTCAATAATTTCCATCTTAAAACATCACATGGGACAGAGAAAATAAGTTATTTTCCTAACCTTAATGTAAATCACGGTCATTCTAAAAATAAACTTTGGCAATTAACACAATAAAAAAACTTGAACAAACCATTACCTAGAAATTTCGACTCGACTTCAATTTCTTTTGTTCTTCTTCTAAATAATCCAAGTATAAGAGGCCTTTGCATCTATATGTATCATGAAGAAAAAGAATATGTACATGCAAAACTACAAAGAACTCTTTTTCTCACTGTTCTAATCTACACAACTCACAGGGAGTGAAGAAGAAGAAGAAAGCAAATATAAATCTGGAAACAACGCAAAACCATATGACAAAATAGTTTCTTTTTATTAATCACTATTGTTCTGGAAACTAGTTGCAGGCAAAAGTAATGGGAAATATGGTTAAACACAGAATCTTTCCATTGCTCCAGCTATAGTTAATGAAGGAAAAAAATTCTTAGAAATATTGAGCTGTAGGTATTAGTGTTCGAGGGAGAAGAGGAGGGGGAAAGGCAAATGAAGACTTCTATAAAACAGCATATAGGGAGGATATAGTTCGGAGTCCTACTGGAGGGTGTAGACTAGCAATATATTATGGGGAAGTTGGGGGAGGGGAGGAGATGAGGAGGGAGTGGTTGGAGAGGAATTTTCAGGAAGTATTAGCAAGTAGTTAAGAATTGTGTTGGGGACAAGTCCAAGCTTTTGATGGTTTCTTATGGCATTCTTTCGAAAATGTCAAGATTTTAGTCAAAAGATGATATCAAAGAATCAATTTTTTCATCAAAAATGGCATATAAGAAAAGAGACCTTAATACATCTTTCCAAATATTACGGTGGAAAGTGTCTCCACTGTCAAGAAAGAACTTCAAAACTTGTAGTCTAGTAATAAGCATCCACAAGATTCTTGCAAAGTTGCTTCCTTTCTAGAATGCCGTTATGGAAGATAGGCAAATGTTAGATTGCGCATTAGTTGCAAACAACTTGGTTGACTAGATCCATCTCAAAAGTTGGTTGATTCTAGATTTAAAGATGGGGAAGAACCTGAGGATTGAGGAAGAGGAAGATAGTCAACATCAGCGTTTTTGGTGCACAAAGGTACGGGAATGACGTGAACCACTCAAAGAGATGCTCCCAAGCTGGAAGTTCAGAAGAAATTGGTGACCCATTGACACTACAACAACAACAACATACCGGGTATGAAATCCCACAACGTGGGGTATGGGGAGGGTAGAGTGTACGCATGCCTTACCTCTACCTTGGTAACAAGGACAATATGGAGCAAAGAAACTAGATAGCTTCTCAAGTCAACTCCTTTATACATATTAGCGTCAGTTTATAGTTTACACAGATTATTAGTAGTTGATTTTTTTGTATAAGATCATATTTAAAGGGGATTTATCACTTTCACACTATACAAAAGTAGGATCTACCACAATGAAACTAAATTAATTTCACACTTCAAACAAACTAAACATAAAGAACAAAGATTTAATACTTCGGGGTGGAAGGAGGAAGGAAAAGAGAGGTCATACAGTGAAATCAACTCCTTTTTACATGTTAGCATGACGTTTACATTTTTTTTTTGTAAATTCTTGGAGCACTTACAAGATACTACCAATTAGCACAGATAATTAGTTAGTTTTTTGTATATATTTAAAGGTGATCTATATCCTTTCACGCTATACAGAAGTAGGATCTAGCAACAACCAAATTAAATCAACATCACACTTTAAAGTTTAAACAAACTAAGCATAAAGATCAAAGATTTAATATTTATCCCTTTCACACTATAAAAAAATAGGATCTAGCAACAATCAAACAGTTTGATTCAGACTTAATCCCCAATTTCCACCCCTAATCAAACTTAATCAACTTCACACTTCAAACAAACTAAGCATAAAGATCAAACTTGGCAGACGGGAGAAATCACCTAGCTCGCGTTAGGCCATAGATTTTGGATCAGATTTTGAAAATTTATCTTCAAATATCTATTTGGCCATGAAATTTGATCAGATTTTGATAATTTGTCTTCAAAATATTAGACCAGTTTTTAGGAGAAATTTCACTTCCACTCACAAAACTTGTCCAAACACAACTTCAAAAACTCAAATTTTAAGTTTCAACTTCAAAATCTATGGCCAAACGAGAGCCTAAGAGGACAATATGTAACAAAAAACAAGGTAGCTTTTCAAGTCAACTACTAGTACCAATTTAGCACAGATAATTAATTAATCTTTGTCTAACATTACAATTAAAGAGGATCTGGCAACAATCAAACTAAACTAACCTCACAATTTACACAACCAAGCATAAAGATCAAATATTTAATACTCAAATTTTCAAGTTTCAAGTTTCAACTTCAAAATCTATGGCCAAACAGGAGCTAAGAGGACAATATGTAACAAACAAACGAGATAGCTTTTCAAGTCAACTACTCGTACCAATATGCACAGATGATTAATTAATCTTTTGTCAAACACTATATTTAAAGAGGATCTGGCAACAATATGTAACAAACAAACGAGATAGCTTTTCAAGTCAACTACTCGTACCAATATGCACAGATGATTAATTAATCTTTTGTCAAACACTATATTTAAAGAGGATCTGGCAACAATCAAACTAAACTAACCTCACAATTTACACAACTAAGCATAAAGATCAAAGGTTTAATACTCAAATTTTCAAGTTTCAAGTTTCAACTTCAGAGTCTATAGCCAAACAGGAGCTAAGAGGACAATATACAACAACATACCCAGTGTACTCCCACACAGTGGGGTCTGAAGAGGGTAAGATGTAAGCAGACCTTACATCTACCTTTGTGGGATAGAGAAGTTGTTTCCGATAGACCCTCAGTTAAAAAGAACGTAGTCAATGCAGGAATTCAAGGGAAATAAGACAGCAAGAAAAATAATATGTAATAAAGAAAACTTTCAAGTCAATTACTCGTACCAATTAGCACAGATAATTAGTTAATCTTTTGTTAACAGTATATTTAAACAGGATCTAACAACAATTAAACTAAATCAACTTCACAATTCAAATAAACTAAGCATAAAGATCAAATATTTATACTTCAGGGCCAGGGGCAAAAAGGTCATTACAATGAAATCGATGTCGGGATGATCCGAACTCCAGAAAATATCATGATCTACGACCACGAAGTTCCACGAAGATTATTTTATAATCATACAAATATCTTTGGCTTATTTTAGACCACAAGATTCAAAAAAATTCCTTTATCTCTTAAACTCCATGCCCAATCAAACTACATCACGTGAATTGGGACAGACGGAGTACCAATTAGAACAAATTGATTAGTTAATTTTTTATTTGCATAAAATTATATTTATTGGAGGATATCTCCCATCACACTATACAAAAATAGGATCTAGCAACAATCAAACTAAATCAACTTACAATTCAAACAAACTAAGCATAAAGATCAAATATTTAGAGCATGTTTGGATGGGCTTATAAGCCAAAAGCTTTTGACTTGTTTTTGTTATTTTGGCTTAAAAACAAGTGTTTACAATCACCTTTTTTATTTTCTCGAAACACTGCAAAAGTGCTTAAAAGCACCTAAAATAAGCCAATCCAAACAGGCTCTTAATATATCCCTTTCACACTATATAAAAATAGGATCTAGCAACAATGAAACTAAATCAACTTCACAATTCAAACAAACTAAGCATATACATCAAATATTTAATAATACTTCGCAGCGAGGGACAAAAAGGTCATTACAGTGAAATCGATGCCAGGATGATCTGAGCTCCAGAAAATATCATGATCTACAACAACGAAGTTCCCGGATATCATATCACCTTCATATAACACGTACTCTTGTACGCATTCCACGTCGTTTACCGTCACTGATAACGCCATTAGGTCGCCGATAAAGCTGAATAGCAAAATCGCTACCAAAGCTAAGACTTTGGAGCACTTTACTCCGGCTCTGGTTTCCATTCAGGCCGGCGAATTTTCAGTTTGTTTTGGCCGGAATTGTGGTAATGTACAATTTAGGGCTTGGATTTGGGAATTTAGTCAACTGGATGGAGATGTCTATATGACGTGCGGAGATGGAGTTTTGACTTTTGTATATGAGAGGTTTTTATATGGGAAAAGCTATGACTAAGCAAACACTTACGACGTATATTCAATTAAGATTTTAAAAATACTATGGATAAATAAGTGTTGTCGTATTCAATTAAGAATTTTAAATAATCTAAATAAATATATTTAATGAAGACTATTATGATTTTTTTAATTAGGTTATTCAAATCTAATGATATTCGATCAGGATTTTAAACAAGTAACAAAAAGTCTTTTTGTATTTAATCTCACCTTAATTTCAAAAGACTTTTTTTAAATATGAATTTTGTGTGACTTTTTAATGGGAGGTATAAATATCAAATCCTATAAAAATCTCACCCTAACTCATCAGACTTTTCACTTTTCACGTGAATTTTTTTTTCTGCTAGAGAAGATGAACATCTTTTTGTGAAGATAAACAACTCGTTTCGTGAACAAGGTATTACTACTACCTTTTCCATGCTTTGTGGGTTTGTGTCTATTTCCTTTGTGAATTTGCTTAGTGATTTTTGTTATTGCATGTGGCATCTTCGTGAACAATTTAAAAAAAAAAACAGATTTCAACACTGAAATTGACATTCCCGGCAACATTACTACGAATTTGAAAGTTGAAATTTATTTCGTGAGATATGTACTAAAGGAAAGGAAAAAATAGAAACCGATTTGGGGAAAAAGTCAAATCGATTGAAAAAAACGGACGTTTGACCAGAAATTGGCATCGCCAAATTGTCCGGTCCCGTCTCGAAAAAATACGCAAAATAAAAAAAATTGGGTAAAACGGACCTCCTATGACTATTTAACGTTTCACCAATTTACAACTATTTTCTCTAACTTTGTGTTAATGTACTGTTTGTAAGGCTTATGAATAAAATCATACATGCTTAGGAAATAAACTGTTGCCACCTTGTTGATTGTGTTTGTCTATTTCCAGCAATTGGTATACATGTGTTATTGTCTATATTTCCAGCAATTTGATATGTGTTCGATATTTTATATTATTTTGGAGCATGTTTTTTAGAATATCAGAAATTCCTTATAATTTATATATAAATTTCTTAAATATGTTGTAGTAGTAATTTAATGGGGAATTCACAACAAGGAAATGACAAAGGAAAGGACAAAGAGAAAGAGAACTATGCATCTTGGACCATAAACGGTACCAATGAGTTTTTGTACCTCTTGGTGAATGCTATCAATAGTGGATTGTGTGATGCTTATGGACTTGTGCAATTTAAAGCAGTAAGGTTTTAAATGGTCAGCCTTTTTACAGTGATGGCACACGTAATTCCTTTCTCTTATGAAGCCCATTGTCTCGTTTTTGTCAAACAAGTTGGAGCAAATCGCATTGAGGGAGTTCTTGTAGCCCAAACCTGCATGTTGTGGTTGACTAACATTTAGGATTTCATCTAGTTTGGAAATACATGTGTTCAGCTTTCGGAAGGCAGCTTCGGCCAGATCCAACTTCGCACTGACCTTACTAAGTTCAAGATCCTTCTTGGTAAGGGTAACCTCTAGTCGGGTTATTGTGTCTTTCAAACCTGCAATCTCAAGAGTTAAACTTTTTACATTTGAATCAAGTTGTTTGGATTCAACAATTAAGTCCTTGCAATTCTTTAATCATGTCCTCCTTTGAGTCGACTTGAGTCTCAGGGTCAGATTCACAATTAGAAATAAAGCCACTAAAACAGTTAACATCGGGATAGTTAAAAAATTCATACATGTCGGATGTTACTGGACTTGCAGATGTTATCGCTGATGTTGCTGAAAATGTTTTGACATTCGGGATAACACAGTCAACGTCATTTTCATCATCTGACGGCGATGGTTGTTCAAAACAATGGCGGCGTAACCGTGACTCTATTTCGGTTCTTCCTCTTCACCTTCATCGTCACTTAGAGAGATCCATAGACTTTTCCCAGCTTTTCTTAGCGTGTTTGCACACTCATTCCCATAATGACCCCATCCCGAGAAAGCATGACATTAAATACTTTCAAGCTGCCTGAGATCGAACTTGGTACGGTCTGAACTGGTTCTCCTATGTTGATTTCCTTTTTGCGTTGTAGGAAGGGTTTTAGTGAATCGTGGATTGAAGCCTTAACTTTGGTGCTCTTTTGGTTTAGATTTATTATTGTCACTGTTGAACCTTCTTAACATCGTATTGAATTTTCGAGTGAGAAGGGCAACGTTAGCACCATACCCAATCTCTTCAAGGTTTTCGTCCTCTTCATTGACTTGCGTCTCTAAGGAGTTTGCTTGAAGTGCAACATCTTTGCCTCTATACAATGTCCTTTGATTTTCCATATTCATCTCATATGTTTTGAGAATGCTCATTAGCGTATGGAGGTCCATTGTAGCAAGGTTGTGAGCTTCTTCAATCGCACATATCTTAATATTAAACTTTTCAGAAAGAGAGCGGAGTGCCTTTTCCACAAGTTGATTGTTGGTCAATAGAGACCCAAGCACTTGACATTCGTTAGAAATGTGAATCAACTTTTCAAAATAAGTTTTGATATCCTCCGACTCTTCCATCCTTAAACGTTCGTATTTACTCATGAGCTTGCGGAGCTTCGTTCTACGAACACTTGAACTACCTTCACAATGAGTTTGTAGGGTATCCCAAACATCCTTGGCAGTTGAGTAATTTTGGATAAGTTTGAATATATAAAGATCTACCCATCCAAAAATAGCATTAAGAGTCTTTTTATTGAAGCATGCACTATTAGTTTCTTCCACACTCTATTCGGCCTCGGGCTTAGGTAATATGTCACTTTCCTCGTCCAGTGGGAGCATAGGAACAATATATCCATTTATAATAGATCTACATGCTCTCACATCAATGGATTTGATATGAGAACGTAGGCGAATTTTCCAATAGGGATAATTTGATCCATCTAAAATAGGAAGTCTACCAATATTTGGATTAGCCGGATCCATAGTTAAAGTAGAAGGACCTTAGCACTTATTATGTTAAGTGTCGGCTATGATACCACTTGTTGGGTCTCATGGGTTACACTATGGATTAATTAAAATTAAGCGACAAAGCGGTATCTTTGAAAGCGATGTCGAATGTCGTGAAATGTCGTCTGACACAAGTGGCGACACTAAGATAAAACTTAAGAACAACCTTTGTAAGAGTTTAAAATGCAGCGGAATAAAGTAAAGAAAACAAACGTTTAATTTTCATAGGTTATATATTAATATAACCCATGATGGTCAATGACCAGAGGTATTGTATATATTTATATACAATTGAAAATATCCCTTCTTTACAATGTTACAAGAAGATACAAAGGAATAAAAGGGTTAAGTCGCAGATGACTTATGCCTGAAAAATCTCTCTAAAATAGAAGTGATCAACACCTCATTACAATTGCTTTAATGAAAGAACAAATCTAGAATCTAGACAGCACTTGTAATGTCGTCACAAATACAGGCAACACTTGTTGATCCAGTTTTCGATCTCAAAATCTGGAGAGCTCTCTCGATCTTTTCTCTTGTGATTTTCTGGATATCGAATCCTTGAAGTGACCTCTCTATTTATAGTAGAGAGTTCCCTTAAAAGACTCATCGATCAGTTGTGTAGGTTGGGCAGAATGTGGGGCACGTGACAATGGCTTACGACTGAAAACTCTCCAAGCTTGGATTGTTTCTTCCACGTCTTGCTCCTCAAGTTATGCAACTTCTTGGACTTGGTCTTCATCGATCCTGATCTGCTTGAAGACTCCTTGCTAAGTCAATTTGTCACGTTTAAAAAGGATCACAGTTTCCTGGAAAAAAACTGCCCGTGAAGATAGGCAAAACTGTTGTCAGAATGTCGGCCAGAATGTCAAGACATTTATGCCGACATTTTCTGTTTTGGACTTGGTACGAAAAAATGATATGTTAGGGAAAATGTCATGACACAGAACCTAACATTAACAGAGAGAATATTTTTTAATTACTTAATTATGTTTCAACAATCCCCCTCACGTATGGGGCGGTGAGACTTAAACTCAGGAAATTTTGCCTGTTGATACTTGTGTGACCATCTCAGCTAAAGAGCGATAACACTTTTATTTAGTTAATTATATTTTTAACACCTTGTGAGCATCTTTTATGGTGCAGATCGCATGTTATCTTCATTCCAAGTACAGATCAAGAGAATCCACTACATATATGAAAATTGGTAGTTAGCCAATTGACTTTAAAAACTTCTAATCTGATTGAATATAATATGATCTTTATGCTACTACATAGGTTCAGTTTAATCTTCAATGCATTTACTTTGTCTTTCTTCTGTAGGGAAACCTTGTAAAATTCCTTTTGGCACTAGATCAGTGCGCGGATTCTTCAGCCAAGACAACGTTAAAGTGGGGACTTCTGTCATAAATCAGCAGGTTTCATCTTAATTCTTTGCAGCTCAAGTTATATGCTATGTTGCTCGCTCCAGAAGTGTTGCCGCACCAGTGTCGGATCCTCCACAAATGCACTACTTTTGGAGGATCCGACACACACCTCATAACATTTTTGAAGAGTCTGATCATCATAGGTAATAAGATGTTTTTAAGGTTACATGTTGAAACAAAAAATCTATCAGGTTTTTACTGAGGTAACACGGGAAGGATTTTTCACATTCTTGCGTGCACCAAGAATTGAAATAGGGGATCTTCTTATCAGAAACAGTTCAACAGGTAATATTTTTACATACTTATGTTGAAGAGTGTGACCAGGAGCAGATCCAATGTATTTGAACCAATACTTTCAACGAGCATAAACTTATTTGTAAAAAATTACTAAATTGTAATAAATACTAGATATGAACCTATAATTTAGAAATATAATGAATTCAATGCTAAGAATCTTAAAGACTGAACTCATAAAATTTAAATATTTGATCCACCTCTGAGTGTGACCATCTCAACTAAAAGCTTAAAACCTTCTGTTATTTCCCGTCACAGGTCTTTGCAAAGGTGGCTGTCCAGCGATTGTGGATACTGGAACGTCTTTTCTTGCTAGTCCGACTGTATGTGTCTCGAAAATTGTTCATTTTTCTTCTTATTCGTGACGTTTTTCTTTTTTCTCATACTTCTATAATGTATTTACTCAATTTCAGACTATTTTGACTCAAATAAATCACGCTATTGGAGCAGAAGGATTTGTTAGTATGGAATGTAAAACTGTTTTATCGAATTATGGGAATTTGATTTGGGAAAATTTAGTATCAGGGGTAAGCTCTTTTTCTAATTCTCGTTGTTTTTTCTCTTTCATCGATTCTAAATGGTCTTCTCCAGGCCTATGTTGCTCGGATCCTTCAAAAATGCAACCAAGTGTGTCAGATCTCATTTTTGGAGAATCCGGCACTGGTGGAGGATCCGAGCAACGTATTCCTAGTTCAACCACCCTAAAGTTTGTATGCATATATTTTAAGTATCTAATGCTTTAGGCTTTGTCCTGCAGTTACAACCTGAAAGAATTTGCCACAGAATTGGCATATGTAGACATATCGGCTCGTTTGATGTGAGGTTAGAATTTCGAATTCCTCTCCTGATTCCCCTCAAGTGATGTCAGATTAGAGCGTTGAACCGAGACTTTTATTGTAAATATACGCAGCCACGAGCAGCAAAAGGTAGTTCGAAGTTCAAAATTGGAGAAGCTACCGAATGATTTATGTTCTTTCTGTGAGATGACAGTTTTCTGGATGCAAGTAGAACTCAGAAAAGAGAGAACAAAGGAAAAACGTTTATCAACTGTGATGTGTTTTCGCTGCCAAATATCACAATTACCATTGGGAATAAATCTTTCCCCCTTTCTCCAGATCAAGTAAGTTGTTATCAAATCGTTTCGTTTATTTGCAATATAGACCAGATTATGCAGCAGCTGCTGTCACATAGAATTCTTCTGTAGGTTTATACAAGGTTTGTTAGTTGTGCACTTTCGAGATGCCACTTTGTTTATAAGAAAATAATATTTTCAATTCCAATTGAGTTGGGGCGTGAGGGAGCCTCCCACAGAAACCTCGTCTTTACATTTTTGATGATAAGTTCTCCCTTAGTGCTCTATTGTTTAGAAGAAATAATGATTTTGTAGGGTTTTGTTGGGTCAAAACGTATAAGTAAGGTACAACGAAAGTTTAAAATTTTATTTGCTTACTTACCCCAACAATACATTTTTTTTTTGTTCTGGTATGGTTATATGACAATCAAATCTGTAAAGACTTTAAGCAATAAAACTTACAGGTTGTTTTAATCTGAAATCTTCACTCAAGGATTACACACGGTTGTCCCTTCGATTGCAAGCGCCTTGCTACAGTGTATTCCTCTGTCAAAAAAGCCAGAAAATCATGACAAAGGTTTGAGAGAGTTTCTTTTCTAAACTCTAAGTCTAGAAAAAGATTTTCAATTAGTGTTTTAATAATAAGGTTTAGTGTTGTATTTATAGTTGAATTTAGGTCACAAAACGGATTAGTGTTGGGCTCCAAGCCTGACAAAAAATCGAGGTGCAGTGGGCCAGTCTGACTGGGCCCATTGCCGGGTGGGCGCGGCGGCGCGGGTCGGAGCTGTGGCTCAGCCTGGTAGGCGTCGCAACTCCTTACGTCCCGTTTTATTAACATATACTCATCACGTTTAATTAAATCTAAAATCCAATTTTGACTTAATTATATAATTTCCATTAGATAGAAAATATCCCATAGTTATTATTAATTTAAATATCTCGTTTTCGAATCGAATATTTAATATTTTCTCAATACACCCTTAGATCGAAAAGACAATCGACATAGTGTGACACTATATGTCTTCACATATCGACACTAATCCAATTAAGGTCCATACGGAACTCCTAGACGGTGCCGTACGATGAACTCAATATGTGAAATATGTTTACATGAATACAACAAACATAACATTTATATGAGATGATAAATTCCTTTCATTCGCGACACACTCGATCAAGCTTAGAATTTGCTATGTATCTATCACTTTATCTCATCTATATTAGTCGACAACTATACCATATTCTAAATATGTCTCTTGCATTGGCCAATGACTTGGTCGACCTAATATCACCGAGAAGTTGAGTGCTCTCTCGAATATCCAATCGAGGAATGAATCCTATTATTGGCTCAATTACCACCTTAGTTTACATCATAATGCACCCAACACAAACCGTATCTATCCTATAAGGAATTTAAGCTTAGGACATGGTCAAAGTACATTACTCTGTAAACAAGGTGCGTATTGACCTCAAGTCAAATGACATTTATCTCCACACGCTAATAACACTCTAGACATGTATAAAAAATAGTTTATCAGCAGGGTATACCAATACTTTTCAAAAGTATTCATGTGTCCATCACTAGTAATCATTACTAGTAGCAAGTCAGACACATTCTCCAAGAATGTGATGCAGACCACAAGTCGACTTATAACATATCATCGATATCCCATTCTCGATGATCATTAGTCGATGCTATTTTGAGAGTTACGCTCTATCATCAATATCTCACTCTATTAATGACAACGTAAGCTCAAGGGATGCACATTAATGAATAATTACAAATAATCAAATAATAATTTAATAATTGCAAACGTCATAAATATATTAATCTTATTAATAATATAAATGTGTTCAAGTACATTTGTCTCTAATATCACTTGGACGCCATATTACGAGAAATGATTTTTGAATTCTTGATTGCAGGGTTCTTGGAGATGTATTCTTGAGACCATACCACACTGTTTTTGACTTTGGTAATCTACAGATTGGATTTGCAGAAAGTGCTTAGAGCAAATTTCAAAGGTTATGAATATCATAAATTTGTTTGGTTTTAAAAGATTGGCAATTTGGAAGCACAAACTCTAAGGCATTTGTGATATAGAGAATGATGCATAAAGAGATTGTGTATAAAGTTGCTTATTATGAATATATTTGAAGCACTCATGATGCAATTTGTAATAAAAAGATTACTCTTATTTATATAAAAACAGAAGAATTATAGTACGTATGTATTATGGAAGTAATTCCTAAAGTCTACCTTGTTTAGGCATAACTTAATATCCCCTCTTCATGAATTTTTTATATGGTGATTAATACCCCCATATGTTCCACTTTATGAGAGAAAATTCAAATTATGAGTCACACTATCTAATTTTCGGTGTGAATTCACACATCGAATCTTTAATTTTTAAAAATAAAATTTACGCATTTATAAGTCACAATTCAATTTTTTTAAAAGGTATATGAGAAATGCGATAAGAAAATTCTTGACTCTCCAAATAGGGATGACAATTGAGGCAGGGCAAGGCAGGGCGGGGCAGGACAAGCTCTTAATAGGGCAGGACAATCTCTTAACAAGGCAGGGCAGAGCGAGGCAGGGTAAAATTAGTTTTGTTAAAAATTGAAATGGGGCAGGCGGTGAATTTTCAAATAGAAACTGGAAGGAAGCAATGTGATTTCACAATTACCTGCTCCGTCATTTCAAATCCAAAGGCCCTGCAATAGAAGTTACGTTAGCGTTTGACCACATATAAGATCTTATATTGATTAACCTTAGAAAAGAAACAAAACCTCATAGCAACGTTCAGTTCTCGGGCGTCAATAGTCCTGAATAGTAGCAATTAAAAAAAATGAAAAATAACATAAATAGGGCAGGGCTTAACGGGGCAGGACCAGAAACACTTCTGTAAAACCAAACCAAACATGTCAATTTTGCTATTTTCACGAAAATGAATACCCAAAAATGCAGCCAATCCAAACAGGCACTTACTCTTTTTTGTTCCCAACCTTAGTTACTCAATAGATCAACCAAACAGACCCCTAACTACTAGTACTAACTAGTACAAAATTATAACAGGAGGCGCCATCCACGTTTCCAGATAACTCTCCCAATACCCAAAACATGTAGAGCCCACTGCTACGTCGTCAATCCTCGTACTCATCATTTCTACCAATCGGAACACATCATTTCCTCCTATATATATATATTAGGGTTTTCTGTATTTAATCGAAAAATTAAAATGAGTTCAGGTGGGGGATCCGGCAAGGGCGGCGGCGGCGGTAGAGGTAAACCAAAGGCATCCAAATCGGTGTCTAGGTCATCAAAAGCGGGGCTCCAATTCCCTGTTGGTAGGATCGCTCGTTTCCTTAAAAATGGAAAGTATGCTGAACGTGTTGGTGCTGGTGCACCTGTTTATTTATCTGCTGTCCTCGAATACCTCGCCGCTGAGGTAATTTTATACTCACTCTGTCACAATTTATACGATATACTTTTCTTTTTAATTCGTTTAAAAAGATGATACAACAACATATACCCGGTATAATCCCACCAAGTGGGTATGAAGAGTGTTGAATGTATACACACCTTAACTCCACTCTTATGTGATAGAGAGTCTTTTTTCGATAGACCCTTCACTGAAAGGAAACTTAATCAATGTAATGTTGCATGTAAAATAAACAAATGGTATAATCATAGTGATGCACATAATGATCATGCATTGTCAAAATAATACAACTAAAAGGAATGACACGTGAAAATCAAGTTACAAAACAAATGGTACAATCATAGTGATGCACAAAATGAT
This sequence comes from Przewalskia tangutica, assembly GCA_029844215.1. Classification (NCBI taxonomy): domain Eukaryota; kingdom Viridiplantae; phylum Streptophyta; class Magnoliopsida; order Solanales; family Solanaceae; genus Przewalskia; species Przewalskia tangutica. The sequence continues at coordinate 3,977,559 of CM056719.1, forward strand.
CGATGCAATATCAAAATAATACAACTAAAATGAATGACACATTTTTTTATTTAGCAACAATTTAACTTTAATGATCTATAACCATACAAATATTTTGATTTATTTTAGATAATAAGATTCAAAATTCTTTCTTTATTTTAGATAAAATTTTATATTTTTACTATTTTTTTTATAAAAATAACAAAAAATAGGAAATATAAATTTGAGGATGGGTGGGGGTAGACGAGGTTAGGACGGTAGGGGAAGTAAGAAAAAATATGAAATAGAAATTTGAGGATAGAGTGAGGGTGGAGGGGTAAGTGTTGGTAGAGTGGGTGGGGGTGGAGGGGGTAAGTGTTGGTAGAGTGGAGGGGTAGGTGTGGGTAAGAAAAAATTCATATTTTTATAAATTATTTATAAAAGTAAAAAAAAAAAATTGAGATTGAGGTAGGGCTGGGGGAGGGGTAGGGGGAGGTAAAATAAAATTTCATATTTTTGATATTTTTTTATATGAAATAGAAATTTGAGGATGTGGTGGGGGTCGGGGGTAGGTGGGGTTAGGGCTGTCGCGCCCTTTTTCGAGCCGCGACTTTATGAATAAACTCCTGCTTAATAAAAAAGTTAGAAAATAAATAATAAAAATGCTAAAAGGTGTTAAAATGTTAAAGGTAGTGCTAGGGTTCGTGGAGTCGCCACCTAATTAGTTTTGGTGAATTAGGACACCTAAATGTTAACTAGGTTAAAGTCAACATTAACTCCATTTTTTATGGTCTGCAAAACTTATGTGAGATTCTGGGTAAGGGCTCCTTATTATCCTAAAGGGAAGGGGTTAGGCACCCTAAAGGATCCGCTAACTTGCGGTTGTCCGTTCAAACCTAGGGAATTATTATTCTATAAAAATGCCTGTTTAAAAGTGTTTAAATAAAAGGGATAAAAATTGTAAGATTTATTTAGAATATAAAATTAGCTTTGGATAAAAACTTGCATTCATAACGTATTAGATAAGATACATGTATTGCAAAATCTTATTATGACGAAATGTGTACTTTATGAAATAAGATGTAAAATATCTATTATGCAAGGCTAACAAAATAATTTTTTAATTATGAATGTTGGTAAGAGTTTATGAAGAAATTTATTTATTTTGCTAAGGATTTAATAGCGAGTGACGCTTTAGTTACGTGAGTATTTATGTCATTTTAGTATGGTTTAGGCAATGCATAACTAGTCATAAAAATAACTAATTTAGGGAGAGTGAATTTCTAGCGTCAAACTATTTTCTAATGACAGTCCAAAATTTAATTATTCTAAGTGTACTATTAGTAGCGTAATGTTAGACAAATAATTACAACAAATAATAGGGTGAGGATATGAATTAATAGTGACTCGAAGGAATGACGATGTCATTATGACTGTGGCTTTGGAGTCGCGGATGTGGATAGAGAAGTACACAAATGCGGGTCTTCGTGAGTTGCGACGAGTCTCGTATTGAGACTCTTCCTTTTGCTCCAAGGCATTGCATTTCATGTAAAAAAAAAATGATAAGGATTAGTACGAACTCAAAATTTTAATAATGCAAATAGATAATATGCTAATATAAACTTAGACATGTATATGATCCAATTTATTTTTTAACTATGACGGCCCAAACCAATAGATTCATAAATGTAGAAGCCCACGGTGGTATCCTCTTAGGCATATAAGAATAGACACATCCAGAATATAATTGATAAAGATATACAAGCATATACAATCTTTGACATACATACAACATGATTCAATTAACAAAGAAAGCATGTTTGCTCACATAAAACCCCCTTGAGGTAAAACTGATACATGTTCTTTGCCCACACCTTGGATGACTAAACACATGACATATATTCTAACATAGTAACATGGCATCTATATGAAGCCCTATACTTAGATCAGTTTAACTAGCAATATTTAAGCAAGGATGGTATTTCAAACATCTGAACATACCAAATAGGTGCCAGCAGATTCATGAGAAACAGAGAAGACCAAATAACCAATAGAGATAGCATTTTTTAAACATAAAAGGTAGCTGGAGCTGCACTGAGCATACAAGAACTATATCTTTTATCAAATATAGTAAAGATCATCCTCAGAAAGCGTGGCACCACGATTAACTTGAGTGAGATTATGTCTTTGTCGAGGACCCGTTTAGGATTTAAATCGATAAGGCTAAGTGTGTAGTCATATCAACAACACGAGTCGGAAGATAAATAATTAAGCACCCGGAGAAGATATTTTAGGCATACAGACGGGATAAATTTCTCTTAAATGAACATGAAGAGTTGCATATTTACATGGCGTCGATAGAATAAGGATATGACCCGAAGAGAAAAATAACTTGAAAACCCCACAAAATCTTGAAAAGGAGCAGGAGGACAACGATGTAAGCGGGCTAAGACATTTCCAACAAACTCATACTCGATAATTGGTAAACACAAAATAGACATATCTTTGTACATGGACAAATTCGGAAGCGAGGCCACAAGGAACCAACATTTCAAGTAGAAATGTAGATATATATATATACGACACATCAAAGGAGTAGACATTTTTGTTTTCATACAAAAGGGTTCATCCGGATCATTTTCTTAACTCAACCCCTCACTGATGCTTGATAGTCCACTGTATGTATTTAACACATGAAACAAGATTACAATTAAGGCATGGAATACTGACGAAGATATAGCTTAACATAGTATGGTCTAATCTAATAAGAAATTTAAGGCAAAACAACTTAATAGACAATAACCAGAGCACGATATAACTCAGGAGACGTAAAATATTGACGTGAAGGATTTCCACAATTAAGCAGGCATGACACTTTTAGCTAGGTAGAGCAAGATACTCGATCTCAAACCGACATACTGGACAGAACAATCGGTTGAACTTGTCGACACCATAGAAACTTTCAATTAATCAATATCACAATCAGATATTAGACAAACATAATCGGCTTATGATATTAAATATGAACCTAGTAACTTTAGATAATCAGAATCTACCAAGATAAGCTAAAACATGTTGAACACTTTTATAACAACATTAACAAATATAATCAAGAAATACATAACAGAAAATACATAAATTCATAAAGAATCGAAATTCGACGGAAAGTGAGTTACGCTTCTCAGAGCGTGGCAAGGCAGCGTATCAAGTGTCGATCCACTCGGAGTTTTGTGTGATGCGATAAAAATGGAATGAAGCTGTTGCTTTGAGAATACTCACTGGTTTACGAGGGAGACGAAAGGGTTCGATTTTATGTTCTTGCTTTAGCCTTCTAATTTTCGGATTGTAAAGAAAGGTATTTCTTGAGGGTGAAAGCGGTGCTCGACCTCTGTCTTTGCCTGTGTAGGAGAATGGTTTTTAGACTCCCCGGAAGCCCCCCTTTGCATGTGTATGTTGAATGGTTTATATAGCCTTAATTGGGATTCCAATCTGGGTAAGTATTGAGTTTTGATTTTCGCCCTGATTTGATGTGATTTTGTGGGCGTTTTTTGATCTTAACCAAAATCAGTGGCGATTTTATGGTATAAGATTTCTGAGTATCTATTAAGGTAAGTTTTGATTGTGGTTTCGATTTGGGATTTTGGTTTCGGATTTTCCGGCGAGAATTGCGGGTGTCAGCGAGATGGAGGAGAGCGGCGACTGAAAAAGCTTAGGGTTCTTCCTTGTTTTGTTTTTCTTCTTTTTCTTTAGACGATGGAAATGAAACAAGGCTGAGGTGATAAGGGGAAATAAGGTTGCGGGAGTTGGGCCGCGGGTAAGGGCTGGGGCGAAATGGGCTGTGATGGTGGGCAAGGGAATTGATTGGGCTGTTTATGTAATTAGGTATTAGTTTATTTTGGGTAGAATTTAATTTAGGTAGAGTTTTAATGTTGTGTTTTAATTCTAGGTGTATTAATTAATTAGTGGTAAATTATTATTTAGATTGTGATTAAATTATTTAGGTGCTTTGTTAGTCTAAGTTTGAGATTAAAAATAAAGACGGGCGTACTATTTAATTAGTGCTTAATTTTTATAATGCGATGCTGTTATTAAAACTTATTTATTATGCGTATTTAAGCTAAGATTAAATTATCTTAATATGACTTTAGGTGCTTTATTATTACAATAATTATGCAATTGTTTTTTTTGCGTATTTAATAAATGCGGCTATGCTTTTTGAGGCGACGTCGTTATTAAATTATTTATTTTATGTATTTATTTATTTATTTATCATTAAGAATTGTTTGAGTTTAATTAAAATGCCGAGTGCGGACGTGAGACTCAAGGTGTGCCCAATAATCTACGTGAAAGGCGGTGCCATTATTAAATTGCTTATTTATGCATGTATTAACGTTTTATTGTTGCATTTTATTATAAAAAATTATTTTGCAAAATTGGTGTAATTTTATAGCTAATGACTGGACAGGAGGGTCAAAATTGGGTGTCAACAAGGGCGCTAAGAGTGATAAGAAAAAAATTCATATTTTTTTAAAAGAAAAAAAAAATATGAAATCGAAATTTGAGAATGAGAAGAAGTTTGATAGGTTAGACTTAGATTGTTTATAGAGTTTGTTAGTTATACATTCTACTAAAAAGTTCTCCAAAATCCATATTTTAAAAAAATCTTTCGAAATTTCGAAATTTTGAATATCAAAAGACTTTTTGTTAGTCTTTTAAAATTCTAATTGAATACCACTACATTTGAACACTCTGTTTAAAAAATCATAATAGTTTTGATTGAATACCACAAGACTTTTAGATTGTTTAAAAATCTTAATTGAATATCACATGACTTTTTTATTCAAAAAAGACTTTTAAAATCCTAATTGAATACACCCCTATAGCATATAAATTGGGATGGACGGAATATTTGATTTGGTCGATGAAATTCAAATTTACTTCAATTTATGTGATTTTAATCGATTTGAGTTCTAATTTACTCCAATTTGGTTGATTGAATTCAAATTTACTCCAATTTATGTGATTTTAATCGATTTGAGTTCTAATTTACTCCAATTTGGTTGATTGAATTCAAATTTACTCCAATTTATGTGATTTTAATCGTTTGAGTTCGAAATTACTCCAATTTATGTGATTTTAATCGATTGAATTCAAATTTACTCCAATTTATGTGATTTTATTCAACTGAGTTCAAATTTACGTGATTTTAATTGCCTGGATTCTAATTTACTCCAATTTATGTGATATTTACTTGATTTGGTCGATTGAGTTCAAATTTAGTTCATATATGTGATTTCTTATGCGAGTTGGTCGATTGAGTTCAAAATTAAGGCAAATTTATGTGATTTGTTTTACTTGATTTGGTCGATTGAATTCAATTAAAAATGGAAAGTATGCTGAATGTGTTGGTGCCGGTGCACCGGTTTATCTATCTGCTGTCCTTGAATACCTCGGCGCTGAGGTAATTTTCAAATTTACTCTAATTTACCCCGCTGCTGAGGTAATTATTGTGAGTTTTTTACTTGATTTGGTCGATGAATTCAAATTTACTTCAATTTGTGTGAATCTTTTCCTTGAAAATGAAAAATATGCTGAACGTGCTGATGCACTGGTCTATCTATATGCTGTCCTTGAATACCTAGCAGCTGAGGTAATTGTGATTTTTTTTTTGCTTGATTTGGTCTATTGAATTCAAATTTACTCTGATTTATGTGATTGTTTTACTTGATTTTGTCGGTTTATCTATCTGATGTGGTTGAATACATTGTTGCTGAGGTAATTTTTGCTTACTTGAATTCAAATTTACTCCAATTTATGTGATTTTTTTTACCTGAGTTGGTAGATTGAGTTCAAACTTAACTCGGATTTATGTGATTTGTTTTACTTGATTTGGCCGATTGAATTCAAATTACTCCAATTTATGTGATTTTATGCTTGAATTGGTCAATTGAGTTCAAATTTATTCCAAGTTATGCGATTTTATGCTTGAGTTGGTCGATTGAGTTCAAACTTACTCCAATTTATGTGATTTTAAGTTGATTTTGGTTGATTGAGTTCAAATTTACTCCAGTTTTGTGTGATTTTTACTTGATTTTGGTTGATTGAATTCAAACGCAGTGATTAATTTGGTTTCATTTGACTTCTGAATTCATCTATCAGTCAGTTTTATGTTTTGATATTTAAAAGGGTATTCTGTGATCGATTCAAGTTTTTTGTTGGATAAAGTATTTTGATAATAGATTATGACAAACATTTGATGAGCTTATTGTATTTGAACTTAAATGATTTTGTTCATCCGACTTGTGAATTAATCTATTTGTCAGTTTAGACTTTAGAGCTTTGTTATTTATTTATGCAATGGAGATTTTGTTTGCTCTTTATCTGTTGTAATTGTGGTGTTTAACGAGGTACAGCTAGTATCTATGATTAATTCATGTTATTGACTAGATAAAGATATTTGGTAATGGATTGTGACAAGCATTTGATTATAATTGTTTGATGTAGGTGTTGGAGTTGGCTGGGAATGCAGCAAGGGATAACAAGAAGAATCGTATAGTGCCGAGGCATATTCAGTTGGCTGTGAGGAATGATGAGGAGCTGAGCAAGCTTTTAGGTCATGTTACTATTGCTAATGGAGGTGTCCTGCCCAATATTCACCAGAATCTATTGCCTAAAAAGGCTGGATCAGGCAAGGGTGACATCGGCTCTGCATCTCAAGAGTTTTAGAATCAATCAACTTCTAGTTTGAGAATGAAACGCTTCATAGCTATGTAATATAGAAATGACTTTTGTTTTGATAATTTTGAATTCAATGGCGCTGTCAACTTGCAGTTTTGATATACAACTCTGGAAAATTTTTGTGACGTGAATCAAATTAGATCAATTTGGTTTTCAACTTGCAATCTGATTACAACTCCGAAATTTTTGTGAATGGAATTGGATCAATTGGTCTGAAGCAGATTCGTAGTTCTATCTTTAGACTTGCATTTGAATTCGAGCTCCTTTCAGCTACTTTTGACCTCTTGATATGTTGAAAACTGAGATAATTGCTATGCTGAAATCTGAATTTGTTATGACTTGTTGGGGGATATCAGTGACTAGATCTGTAGATACTATGTTCCCGAGTCAATGTAAGTATGCAGAAGGGGCTAAAATGACGAATTGCAAGATCATGCCTACTTCGGTTGATTCAAAATCAAAATTCAGTGCTAATGGTGGTGATCCTGTGTCCGATCCCACTCGTTATAGGATTTTTGCAGACACATTTCAATATCTTACTTTGACCAAGACTGATATTGGTTATACTGTTCAACAAGTGTGTTTGTTTATGCATGGCCATATGGAGCCTTATTTTACAGTTTTAAAATGTATCATTCGATACGTTAAGAGCACACTTGATTATGGATTGCATCTCTACCCCCTTTGCACTGACCAGGTTGATATCATATACGGGCGTTGATTGGGCAGACTGTCCGGACACACGACGCTCCACCTCCGGCTACTGTGTGTTTTTAGGAGATAATCTCATTTCATGGTCTGCCAAGAGGCAAGCCACCCTGTCCCGATCGAGTGCAGAAACAGAGTATAAGGTGTTGTATGCTGTTGCTGAGATCTGCTGGCTTCAAAACTTTTTTTTGGATCTCCAGTGTCCCTTGCGTAAGGTGTTTATGGTGTATTGTGATAACATATCCGCAATGTACTTATCTCAAAATCCGGTTCAGCATCAGCGAACCAAGCACATTGAGATGAATATACATTTTGTTCGTGAGTGTTGTTATAAGTCGTATTAAGGTGTTGCATGTGCCTTCTTCGTATCAGTATGCAGATATCTTCATAAAAGACTTCCTAGACATCTATTCTTAGAATTCAGATCCAGTCTTAACGTCCGGCTTCCTTCCGCTCCGACTGAGGGGGTGTATATTAGCGAATATTATCATATATTCACCATATATTTTGTAATTAATAGTAGTGTATAATTATAGTAACTATAGGATCCTTATTCAATTAGTATTCAACATTGTACACACTATATATATTTATGTTAATGAAAAATACTTTCCAAAAGAAATTAATACAATATTACATTATCGATGAAATCGAACCTTGAAATTTAACATATCCTCTCTTATGCCGTAAAAGAATTTGAACGTGGCGTGTAGAATAAATTTCTTTATGAACTCCAATAAATTAATCAAATTCAAAATTTAAGACTTCCATTATTGGGAAAACATGCAATCATTAGTTCATACATTCATGTTGTAAGCGTTACATAAAGTGTTGTCATTGTGAGTAATAATAGAACTCTAGCATACAACAAAAACTTCTTGTTATCTCCACCAAATGATGTTAAATATCCTTCCTTACAAGGAATTTTCAATTCTAGTAACTGAATTGTAACATTATGATCATGTCTAGTTGAATTCATAACTGGAATATCATCCATGTTTGGTGGCAATGGCAACACCAAGTCCTTTGGCACAGATGGTAGTGGTGATGGTGGTGGCTCTTTTGGTAACTTTGGAGGCCAAAAAACTGGAATTGGTCTACTTGGTGGTGGTTTCATTTCTTGTACAGGAGGAAGCATTGCTTCAAGCGCTACAAAAAATAGTTTTAAAAAAAAAATTAACCCCAAAACATGACACTTACTGCAAAAAGGTTGTCACTTGACACTGCTTCATCAAAAAATATATAATACAAAGTATATGTATAAATAGTAGTACTCCATGTGTTTCAATTTGTAGCATATATAGTTTAAAAAGAAAAATAAGATTTTTGAAACTTGTGGTCTTAAACATGTCATAACATTTGTATAGCTATAAAACTTTTGAAATTTGTTATCTGAAACAAGTTTTGAAAGTTTTATATCCACAAAAACAAGGCAGAGCTAGGTAGGAGTAAGGGGTGTCAACTAAATCTTGTTTCGTCGAAAAATTACACTGTCTAAATAGAGAAAAAGAGTTTTTTGGTTATGTATAAATTGTTGAATCCCCTTAATACAAAAAAATGTTTTAGTTAATGGCAAAGGGGGACTCAAAAATTACTTCAATCAGGGGTTCAAATCATCATGCAGCATGAGATTGAACTATCTATTTGAATCCTTTGTATAAATTTTGGCTCCGCCATTGTTGATTCAAATGTTATGACATGTCTAAAATCATAAGTTTCAAAATCTTGCTTTCTTTCTTATACTTCACTCCGAGTTAAACCACGTCACGTAAATAGACACGAACGGAGTTATAATAAGCATACCTTGGCATTGTGTCAATGGAGGTATTGCAATGAAGCAATTAGACAAAGGCAGCACAAGTGAGGCTTTTAAAATAGGACTAGAAGAGCCTAATATTGCACACAAGCAATAGTATCCTGCTTGAATAACTTGATTGAGTGCATTGTAACAAGATCAAAAGAAGTTGGAGTACTTTTGTTTAAAGTGAATAGACATGCAAACAAATCTTACATAATAGGGTACACATTAAATATAGTGTCCAAATAGGTTATCTGTGAATTATTTTCATAACAAACACCCAAATTCTAAAAAATTCACAGGAGTGAGTCCCTAGTATTAATACAACAAGAAATACATACTCTCTATATTACATCAAAGAATAGTGGAATAACAAAATAGTACAAATCACAAAATAAGTGACATAAACAACCCCAACAGATTCACTAATTTTAGTAATGTCTCTAGTCTCAAACTAATACAACATAAAAGCAATTGCACCAAATGCAGCAAGGAGGGCCAATGGTGAAAAACCATAGCTAACCGAAGGTGCAGCTGATGGTGTAACAGGATTTTGACCGCGGCCGGAGTTCGTCGCCGATGGAGATGGTGGGGTTAAAGTAGGAATTGCATCAGCTTGTGGTGCCAGAGCTGGTGACATTGGCTGGAAACTAGTAGTACCTGTGCAAATTAAATTTATTACCAAGTTAAAATCGTATAATTCATGTACTTTTAATCTATGCTGCTTGGATCCTCTCATTATGTCATTGCAGTCGTGTCGAATCCTTCTAGAAGAATAACTTTTGAAGAATCCGATACATAACCGCCTTCATTATTGAAGGATCAGAGCAACACAACTTTTAATCAATTAGTAATTAGTATGGTCTTATGGCAGAATTATATGAGTTTTAAGTAATATCAGAACTACATGTGCAAATTAAATTAAAATCGTCTAATTCATAAAATTTTAATCTATGCTGCTCGGGTCCTCTGAGAATGCCATCGCAGTTGCGTTGGATCCTTCCAAAATGAATAACTTTTGAAGGATCCGACACATACTCGGCGACATTTAAGGATCCGAACAACTAGCTTTTAATCGGTTAGTTTGGAAAAATTCGTTATCAAGCTATAACTCATGAATTTTTAACCTATGTTACTCGGGTCCTCCAAACGTTGTCCTACCTAGATCCTCCAATACCGAATAACTTTTGAAGGATCCAATACATACACGACACGCCAGGATCGAGCAACATAGCTTTGAAATGTTTTAATCTATGTTGCTCGATCCTCTCATAATACCGTCACAACATGTCAAATCCTTCAAAAAGAATAACTTTTGAAGGATATGATACGTACCCGACGACATTTCTAAAGGGTCCCAGTACCATAGATTTTATCAGTTAATATGGACCACAAAATTATACTATTAAGTAATACCTTTAGGACTAGGAGAAGGACTAGGAGCTGATGTTGGTGAAGCACCTGGAGCCCCTGTTCCAGCAGGACCTATTTGACAAAAATATTAAATTCACATCATTTTATGACAAGTCTAGATGATAAATCCTTGAAATATAGACATTATTAAAAGACAGAAATATGTAACAATAGTCTAATATATATACCTGGAGCCGCTGCAGGTGGACTGGAGGCTGCAATCAAGAGAATCACTAATTGTGTTAGTAACCATATAAAAGTTGTACCAATAAGAATGGAAATATATATAGATAGATATAGATATAGATAAACTTAATACTCTTAAATTTTCTTATTTATGATAGAGGAATAAATGGGAGCCTCGTCACAATGGTAAAGTGATTGTCGTATAACTAGAAGGTTATGTGCAGCAGAGTTAGTTTGGAGAAAGGGGTTCAATTAAATCCTTTTGCTAAAAAATTATACTATGACAATAATAGTTTTTTCTTTGTTATACATAAGTTGTTGCATCAACGAGGGAAAATTCTAGTAAAGTGGGAAAGAGGGTTCGAACATCCTGGTGTGGAACTTTTGAATCCTCTTATATAAATCTTGTCTCCCACGGGCTCAAGTTTTTCACAGAAATGCAAGATAAAACTGCATACAAATACTCATTATGACCCGACCTTCCCCGGACCCGCCCTGCATAGCCGGAACTTAGTGCACTACGTTTCCATTTGTGATAAAAGGAGTAAAGGGGAGCCTTTGCCTTGGCACAACGGAACGGGTTCGAACAACCTCTTCTATAAATACAAGGTAAATACATTAGACTCAATATAGTTCGACTCTTTCTGGAACTAGCGCATAGGGCAAGAGCATAATGCTCCGTCAAATTTTTACCTTTGCATTGGAGGGGAACACGAGCCATGTTACAAGCACGAGGAAGAGACATGGTTGTATTAGGATTAATAGGAATCTGAAAGGGAATGCCACCAGTGGCAATAACACAGAGACAAGCAGTGCCATTTCCCATCATAGTTCTCAGTGCATTGCAGCAGCTTGCAGATGGGGCTGCAGTTCCATTATTGCCCAAGAAATTCAAGCAAGGAGTGAAACTTGTCAGCATCGTCGCCGTGCATGGCGATGTCACAAATTGGGCATTACTAGGCAGAGTTGCCAAGACTATAATGCAAGAAAGAAATAAAACATAGTGAAAAGAAAAAGCCATGGTAATAGAGAGTTTATTTTTTTTTGAGATATGTTTGTTATTTGAAATTTTGAATGGTTAAATGGGAAGAATTAAAGAGGGAATTTATAGAGAAAATGTATTACACCTATAAAAGAGGATGATATGATAGTTGATGAATAAGTAGGTGAATGAAGTTCAACTACCTTAACAAACTTTTTTGTCAAATTCTCCAATAGTTTTGCTGACCTGCTGGCTTTGCTTAACGTGGCCTAATTAATTGTTGTGCTGCTTTTGAAATAGGGTTGACAAAATTAGCCAGTGAAAACACAAGCATTCCAACTCGTGATGAACCCGTCTATTTATTAATTTAGTTTGTTTTGACTAGCAGTTAGATTGATTTAGGTTAAATAGATAACTCAAATCGACCTATGAGAAATTTTGTCGAAATATTTAAGAGAAGATCCTTTTCTTTTATTTGATATATCATATACAACCATAAAAAATAGTTTTATTTGATAATTAAATAAATTGTAAGAAAACAAATAAATAAATTAAAATTTCGTATAGTTGGAATTTGAGTTCGGTCATGACTCAATATTCAGCCCGTCTTGATCAATTCATCTCAGCCTGATAAAATTTTGGTTGAACTAAATATTTTTGGTTCTCATGTGAAAAATTTAGCAGAGACCACTCTGTCATGAATAATAGTCTTATTATATGAATATCGTGTAGTTCAGAACTTCAGATCAGTATATACTGTTTGAAATATTTATTAAACGTAAAATAAAGTCAATCCTATTTAATTACGAATCGAACAATTTGGGACTCCACACGTCGGAAACGTTGTTTCCACACACGTGTACATAAAATGTCAAGGATCATAATTTTCTTAATGGAAGAGATATTGGTACGTATACGAATTGTTTGAGGCGTAAGGTAATAGACGGTTATTGGCCAAATGATGTTGGTTTCACGTTGGTAAATGAAGGAAGAAATGTACAAAGTGTGAATGTCGAAACGAGTCGGAAAAAGGACCGCGACGCCGGAGAAACATCTCGGCGGTGGCCGAAACTCTCGAAGTTAGCGCCAACTGCGAACGCGACAGCTGCGGCGATTCGATCCGTTGGAGAAGAATAAAGCGGCGTTTGGTGACTTTGGAGGATTAACTCTCCATTATGTTGCTCATGAATTCAACCATTATTTGGTTGAATTGTAACTCCATATTCAAGGCCATTGCATGGTCATTCAAGGTCATTATTAGGCTAATGGAAGGTCATCTTCTCCAACACTATAAAATGATGCATTGGACTCATTTGGAAACACATTTTACACACTTGACAATACATTTCTGAAAGTATTCTTCCTCTCTTACAATCACAAACACTCAAAGATCTTTCTTCCAAAGCAAACACTTGAGTTTCTTTTGTTCATTTGTTTGATTGCTATTTTATCTTGGGAGATAAGTTGCCATTACAACCGTTGAAAAGATATACGGGGCAATATTATCTTAAGGAGAGATCAAGAATTTGGTCGACTCAGCAAGCCCTCATATTTGATCATTTCCAGATTTCTAACAAATAGTTGTTGTTGTTATTTTCCCGTTTTACACATTACCAATCACAAGCTTAAGATAATATTCGCTATTTCAACAACAACAAGAACATGTCTGCTGAAGATCAATTCAACGCCAATGCTCAAGGCAATCCCGCTGCCTTCAATCCCACCACTCAAGAAAATGACTCTTCCTACTCTCCCACTAATCCAGGCATTCCAAATGCCTTCCAACCTGCTGCGTTTGGCACAACTAGTGTCAACAATACGTTTGGCACAATTAGTACTCCATTGCTCGCCAAGGCGTTCCACAACGCCCGTGCTGCTCGAGGTATTTACTGATGCCTTTCTTCTTGATCGAGGAGCACTCCTGCTCCAACTCCTGCTGGTTTCCACCATGAACGTCCCGAGAAGTTCATGAGTGCACATTTCAAGCGATGACAGCAAAATATGCTATTTTTCCTGACTGTTATGAGACTAAAACGTTTCCTAACCGAAGACCCTCCACAAGTTGGGGAAGACACGAACTCTCTACACGGTATATTGTACCGTTGAAACTACCAAGCAGTTGTGGGACAAACTACAAAAGAAGTACGACACCCAAGATGTGGGTAGCAAGAAGTTCATCATTGGGAAATTTCTGAAATTTCAATGGTGGACAACAAAAGTGTGTCATCCCAAGTCCAGGAATTTCAAATGATTCTACATCACCTAGACTTAGAAGGATTGAAGCCCAACGACAATTCTTGGTTGGAGAATTAATCGAGAAGTTGCCTCCCTCGTGGAATGAGTTCATGAATTACTTGAAACTCAAAACGAAGGAGATGACCTTAGACAAACTTATTGTTAAACTCCAGATTCAAGAGGATAATAAGAAGGTCATGTCAAAGGGGAAACAACCCGCTGAGGCTAAGGCAAATCTGACGGAAGTCAAAGGGAATCCAAGCAAAAAGCGGAAGTTCCAGAAGGATGACCAGTCCCAAACAACTGAAAAGTAGGGAACATGCCACTATTGTGGTAAAGTTGGTCATATGACCAAAGACTGCCGCAAACAAAAACATGATAAAGGCAAGGATAAGGTAAACATCGTCGAAGACGCGCTCCTAGATGATATGATTGAAGAATTCTCAGCAGTGGTGCTAGAAGCAAACCTTGTTAAGAATCCGACGCAATGGTGGTTGGACATGGGTGCTACCCGTCACATTTGTTCCAATAAAGACGTTTTCTCCACGTATACACCAGTCACAGATAAGAAATTGTTCATGGGCAACAACTCATCTTCAGAGGTGCTGGGGGGTAGGAAAGGTAATCCTTAAGATGACATCCGGTAAGGAGTTGATTCTCAAAGAAGTGATGCATGTCACGACCCGTTCCGGGGCCCGTGACTGGTGCCTTACCCGGGCACCCAAGTAGTCATACATCAGAGAACAATCAGCGGAATATAAAACAAGACATGCAACATGATATAACTAGAACATTTTATCTGAAGAAAAAGGTTGCCTTTCGGCATATATACATAAACCAAGTTTTGCGATTCATCCCAACTGTATAAACATGACTACTGCACTTAAGGAAAATAACAACTATGGCGGGACGGGGCCCGCCATACCTACTGCATACAAACTATCTACAACAGGAGATCATACCCAAAAGTAGAGCCTCGGAGAGTGGAGCTCGACACCAACGTAGAGATCCTGAGGATGTGGATCTAGTACCGCTTCCTCTAGAACTGCGGCGTGAGCGGCCCGGAGAAGTCGATGCACGGTACCAAGTATGTGAAACTATAAGGTACTTTAAATGAAATCAAAGTATTCAAAACCTTTTCACAAATACATTCGATTCAATTGCACATAGTGCACATCACAACAATAATAATAGGAAAATCAGAAGTCTAGTCTAGGCGCGAATGATCGAAGCAAGGCCAACCGCCCATAGTATCATTCTCGCGTGCCTAGTCACGACTTCCGTAGTCCGCATGCGTCACGCACGCACGTGAGGTATTCCCCGCGTCGGGGTAGCTAGCCCCACCTCGCGGACTTCCGCATCGCATAGCCTCAAGACCGCGTAGTCCGTGGACCGCATAGGCATCCGCGTCGGGCTAAACACCCGGAATGATCAATCCTGGAGCATACCGCGACTCGCGTAGTCTCATAGACGCGTAGGCCGTATAGACGCATCGGGTGGCAAGCCCTCGGTATAACAAGTCGAGGGTAGGTGATACAATAATAGCGACAACGGACTTAGGTTAGCAACGTAAGCACAGCAAGAATGACCCCCTTTCACAACATTACCAGACAATTAACACATGCAGTATCATAGTATGTCTACCTATCAACCAATCTTACTACACTTAACAGAAATCAATACAAGGCTTTTATAAACAAACAAGTAAACAGTTCCTTTTATCATTCTTAAGTCATATACCTACTTCCCATAAAGCTAGTATAACTCTTAGCTTTTGTTTAAAACCAAATATTACTCTTACGTTAAATGATGATTCATTATTCCTTTGACATACTTGAGTTCTTATTATTCGGGCTTAAGTCAAAAGACATTGCCGATTATCATATGTCGTCACCGTACTATATATACTTAACATATCATGCTCGAGGTATAGGAAGGATCACATACCTTACCGGCGAAATCCACCGCCAAGTCGAGTATGTCGCGCAGAGAATCGACTATAATAGTCACGCACAACTATCAAAGTCTAGACTATTCAGTAGGTCATTCTAAAGCAGAGGGTCCTCAATTCTACGGAAAGTCGGGCGCAACCCTACCGGTGAGCTATATAAGTCTCTTGTGAAAACAATCACATGTAAGTACTGTTCGTATATTCTTCTTTATACCCTTCTAAGGTGTTACAGTTCAATTCTATTCTTAACAAACCTTCTAAGTATTTATACTTATTTCAATACTTCTACGATGCATTCTTTAATTACAAAAGAGGGTTAGGATTATTTACCTCGATAAGCCCAATAATATCCAAGTAAAAAGTCGATCTGAGCGAGGTTTAGCTCCTAATCCAAAGCTCCAAGTGCTCAGAATCCTTAGAAGTTTCTCATAACCTACTAAGTACTAAGGGATTTGGGCTAGATTAAATTGGGCATTATAACAATACTAGAAGGCAACTTTTCTACCAAGGGAGGGGTAGGTTTCGGCTAGGCTGGGGTGGGGTAGCCTCGGCCAAGCTTCGAGGAGGGGTGTGTTGGACGAATTGCTCACAAGGAGAGGGAGGGTTTTCAAGACTTGAAAGCTTTAGTGGATGAAGAACTCTTCATCTCAAGAGGGTATTTATAGGTCAAGACATGGCCAACCAATGGCCAAGATTTGTAGCCAAGGCAAGTGTAAGGTCAAGATTAGGGCAAGTGTACCTGCCAACTTGCACACAAAATATCTATCCAACTTTATGACAAGGCTTGGCATCCAATCGGCCTATTGCAGTGACAAGTCCACCAATGAGAGGGTGGAAAGTGTCGCCTCTCATTGGTCCAAAGTGTTACGTCTCTCGGAAAAATCCAAAAATAAGAAATGACATAGCCGGAATTTATCCTATGAAAGTCGTGGAAACGTTTCGTCGGAAACCGTTACTTTGTGAGTTGTGCCTAAAAATCGTCAAGGCCTAACTTTAAGACCAAAACTTTTTATGCGTATTCCTTTACGTACATACTGCAAATACGAGGTGTAACATTCTCCTCGTAGAAACATTCGTCCGAATGTTCCTTCCCAAGACAGATAACGATAAGGTTCTTCAAAACTTAAGCGGTTTGCAAAAGCCACACACGGCCATAAACAACACTTAGGCATAAACGATAATGAAGATTTACAAGTAGGAAAGTGAATTACGGAGGGTGGGGAACAAGTGAGGATACTTACGCCTCATGTCCTCGCCGGCTTCCACGTCATCTCCTCCCGAGCTCGTTCGCCACAAGACTTTTGGCGGAAGCCCGTCGCCGTCATGACGCCTAACACGACGATCGATTATCGCTATGGAATCTCGCCATACGATAACCCGCCGGTCACACGGACATCGTCAATCGGGTGTACCACTAGATGGATCCCGATACATCTCGCCGGCGTAGACACGTGAAAAACCGGATGTCGCCTCCGGATCGGACGGCAGATCCAACTCATAGCAACCTTGCCTACCTGCGGACAATCTGAAGCGGCCCGATGTACCTGGTGAGTTTCCTTCTTCCGAATCTCATCACACCGCTTCATGGGTGACACCTTAGGAAAACCCAATCATGAACCTCGAACTCAAGATGCCGACGACGATGATCTGCGTCGACACATGCCGACTCGAGTGTCGATAGCGCTCGGATAAGCTTCACCTTATCCGGCTGCTGCTGCGCCAAATCTGGTCCCACTAGCCGCACTCGCCACCTCGAACCAACCTATAGGCGATCTGCACTTCGCCCATACAAGGCCTCATAAGGCGCCATCCGAATCTTTGGAGTGGTAGCTATTATTATCGCGAACTCAACCAGAGGCAAATGATCCTCCCAACTACCATCGAAGTCAATAACGGGCTCGCAGCGTATCCTCGAAGTGCGGATAGTGCGCTCTGCTGTCCGTGCATGCGTGGATGAAATGCGATTACTCGAGCTCACTGCGTCCCTAAACCCTGCGGAAGGACCTCCGAAGTTGGCGTGGCGGGCTCCTGCATGCGATATGATCAGTAGGGACTCATGCGATCGACGATCTCTCGGATGTAAAGTCCGCATAATCCTCGGTAGAAAAAGTCGTCTGACGGGAAGAAAGTGGGCTGATTTTCGTCGACCGTCGGCGATAACCCATATAGAATCATGTCTCACTGCGAGTGCGAGGTAATCCCGTGATGAAGTCCATGTTGATTACCTCCACTTCGGTCGGGATCTCTATCGCTTTGTAACAAACCACGGTCTGCGGTGCTCTGCACTCGCTGCGACAACACGGGCGAGCTACGAACTGCAACGTCCTCTTGAGCCATCCCACCAATACACGGATCTAAGGTCGTGGTACATCTTGGTCGACCGGATGGATAGTAACGCGCAGTGTGCTTCCCGAGAACTCGCGAAGTCACGAAACATCCGGAACACACAACACGCCTCAAACCTTAGCACCCATCGTGCTACCTCAAAAGGACCGCGCCTCACGAAGAGTTGTATCACGATATCGAATCAAAGCGGATCCTCGAGCTGTTGCCTCTTCACCTCGCCAACGATGGAAGACTCGGCAACCTCACGAACTCTAACCCACCGCTATCGTAATCAATCAAGCGGACACAAGGCTCGCTAATCGATGCAAATCACGAACCATGCCCTCCTGCCGGTGAATATCGATAAGCTACCCATGAACCTACGGCTAAGTGCATCGCGCCTGACGTTGGCCTTCCCGGGTGGTACGGGATATCGGCGTCATAGTCCTTCAAAGAACTCTAACCACCGTCTCTGCCGTGAGGTTCGACTCCTCGGCTGAAGATATACGGAGGCTCTTGTGGTGCGTATAAATATCCACGTGAACCCCATACAAATAGTGCCTCGGATCTTCAAAGCGTGTATCGCTGCGGCTCAAATCATGGGTGGGGTAGTTCCTCGTGTATCTTAAGGCTGTCGGGATGCGTATGCTATAACTCTGCCTGCTGCGTCAACACACATCCCAACCCGATGCGGCGCGTCACAATACACCACGTAACTATCTGGACCTCGGGAAGAGTAAGAACGGGCGGTCGTCGATCTCTCCTTTAGCTGGAAACCACGCTCACACGCATCGATCGGCGAAACTTAGCGCCACGAGTCGGCCTAGTCAATGGTGCGAGATAGAAGCAAACTTCTACGAACGCCGATAATATCCTGCGAGGCCCGAAAACTACGAACCTCTGCGGAGTAGTAGGTGCAGGCAGTCCTAATCGCCGATCTTGGCGTATCCACTCGAATGCCATCGGCCACAATATGCCCAAGAAAAGCTACGAGGTCAACCAAAACTCACATTTGGAAAACTTCGATACATTCTTGATCGGAGAAGCTGCCGGCCTGATCGCCAAATGCTCGCGTACTCCCGCTCTGGCGAGAATAAACCAAGATATCATCGATGAACACTATCACAAAGCGTGTCCAAAATGGTTTGAACACTCGGTTCATCAAATCCATGAATCTGGCGGAGCGTTGGTCAACCAAAGACATGACCACGAACTCATAATGCGTCACGGGTCCAAATGCGATCTAGGGACATCCACCTCTAACTCGAACTCGATGATAGCCCGATCGTAGATCAATCTTGGAAAAACATCTCGCGCCACGCAGCGATCGAACAAATCATCAATCACGGGAAGAGGGTATTCGTTCTTAATGGTCACCTTGTTCACCGCGTAATCAACACATCTGCAAAGGCGTCGTCCTTCTTCTTCTGAACAATACGGCGCCCCGGGAGAAACACTGGGTCGATGAAACCGCTTCTCCAACAAATCACTCACCTCCTTCAACTCTCTCAACTCGGCGGTGCCGTCTGTATGGCGGAATGGAAATAAGTAGAGTGTCGCGGCTGACATCTATACAAAACTCGATCTCCTCTCGGGAGGATACCCGAAGGTCATCCGAAACACGTCGGGAACTCACGACTCATCGACGGAAAATCTGGTGCGACCTCGGTATCAAACACCGAACTAGATGGTAGATATACCCGCCTGCGCATCTTCCTAGCGCCGAGGTAGAAATAAACCTACCGCCGGCGATCTGGTGCTCCTTCCACTCAACAATGGCTCGCCGAAGCTGGAACCGTACCACTCTCTGCGATCTACATTGGCATAGCGAAGCTAGCCAATCCATCCCATGATCACGTCGAAGTCAATCATCTCAACTCTATCAAGTCGGCAAGTCGGCGGCGTAAATGGTCACAGGACAAGCTCATATACGCCGAGCTACCACCGAATCACCCACCGGCGTAGCTACCTCGAAAGTGCATGGACTCGGGCTCATCCCTATCCTACTAGCAACAAGGGAGATATATAGGACAGTAGAACCGGATCTATCAAAGCATATCATCAAACCCGAGCGATAAGGTACTGGCGACATCGGTGAGGCCTCCTGATCCTGTCGGCTGGACAAAGCATAACTGCGGTTCTGAGGACACTAGAACTGGGACCTGCGCCACGACCTCTGCCGCGACCTGCTGATCTCTGCGTACCACGCCTCCGGCGATAGCTGTCGGGGATGAAGAAGCGCAGAACCTGTAGGTGGGCCCTACCCCGCCTTGCCGGTCGGGCAAACTCGCGAAATGACCTGCGGCCAAGTATGGCAAATTCCGTAGTAGCATACGGCTCGAGAATGGAATCTACCGAACGCACCGAGCAGACCTCGAGCAGTTAGCACCCTGCTGCAAATCAAGTCTGGGGCACGACGCCCCGCTGCTCTGGTGTCTTGTAAATGATGTAGGAGTGCTCTGGCGGTGTGGTGCAAATCTGGACTTCTGGCGATCTGCCCACGAGAACCACGAAAGAAGGCCGCCTGGCGCCTTCTTCTGGCGATATCGGTCTACCGGCGGTCTCTACGCTCCTCGCATCTAATGCATGAGCTGCATCTGGGTAATGTCCATGCTCGGTGAAGGACACACGCGAACTTCGGCCATATAGTCGTCTAGCCGGTGGCGTAGCGATGCACCGGTCCTCATATCGCTACGGTCGCGAGGAACATATCGAGCGATGAATCAAACTCGACATTGTACTCTCTGGCGCGTCCTCCCGCCTCGATAACAAAAATCGTCGGATCGTGCCCTCGCCATCTGCGGAGGCAAGAAGTGTGTGAGAAAAGCCTCAAAACTCATCCCGTCTGCTTTGGAGTGCATGCTCTCCCGAAAGCTCCATGAATCGAACGATCATTGCGGTATCACGCGGCCGTCTGACCGAATGTCACGGACTCGGTCTCGAAGCCTTGACCACCCGCATAATCCTCTGCATCGACGGATGAACTCTGCGGATCATCCTCGACCTCGACAGTAAAACTCGCGGGCTATAACTAAGGAAGTCCGTAGCCTCAAACTATCGCCTCCGTGAACAACGGTGCTCTTTGGGCTGGGCCCGAAGTGCTTGGAATGGGCCGCCAAACCTCTCTCATATCGGCCACGACCTTGGCTAATCGCCATCTCTCGTACCCTAACTCCTCTGCCCGGTGAGGAGGCGAGCGTAAACCTTGTGGTCTCATCGGCCCATTCTTTGTGGCCCTAAACTTCTTTGGGGCAAGGCGTCGTAGAACTTCGCCGTCTGAGGCATTGCCTCGGGTAAAGACGGGCACGAGCCACTGGTGAACCTCGTGTCATACTAGCGGCTCCGCCGCTGCCTTGCCGCCGGGCGGGTTGCCTTACGTGGAGGCATAAGCATTCTGAGAAAGGAATACGTTAGAGGTCCAACCTATAACACGACTCTAAAGCACGATCTCGAGTGAGAAGAATGGAAACCAATCCTAAATATCCTATAGCCTCACGATTATTGGTGTGGTGCACAACACACCGATAATCGAACTACTAGATACGATGCGTAGACACTTTCCGAGGATTAATCGCTCGATACCACTTTTGTCACGACCCGTTCGGGGCGTTCGTGCCTACGGGCACCAGTAGTCATACATCGGAGAACAATCGGAATATAAAACAAGACATGCAACGTGATATAACTAGAACATTTTATCCGAAGAAAAGGTTGCCTTTGGCGTATATACATAAACCAAGTTTTGCGATTCATCCCAATCTGCAACATACTACTGACTTAAGGAAAATAACAACTATGGCGGGACAGGCCCGCCATACCCTGACTCATACAAACTATCTACAACAGGAGATCATACCCAAAGTAGAGCCTCGGGAGAGTGGAGCTCACACCAACGTAGAGATCCTGGGATGTGGATCTAGTACCGCTTCCTCTGAACTGCGGCGTGAACGCGCCCCAGAGAGGTCGATCTAACAGTACCAAGTATGTGAAACTATAAGGTACTTTAAATGAAATCAAAGTATTCAAAAACCTTTTCACAAATACATTCGATTCAATTGCACATAGTGCCATCACAACAATAATGATAATAGGAAAAGCGTAGCAGTGCAGTCTAGGCGCGAATGATCGAAGCAAGGCCCGCCCATAGTATCATTCTGCGTGCCTAGTCCCGACTTCCGTAGTCGCATGGGTCACACACGCACCGCGTGAGGTATTCCCGCGTCGGGGTAGCTAGCCGGTACCTCTCCGCGGACTTAGCGATCGCGTAGCCTCAAAAGACCGCGTAGTCCCGTGGACCGCATAGGGCGTCCGCGTCGGGCTAAACACCGAATGATCAATCACGAGCATACCGCGACTCGCGTAGTCTCATGACCGCATAGGCCGTATAGACCGCGTCGAGGTGTGAGCCCTCGGTATAACAAGTCGAGGGTAGGTGATACAATAACGATCTGACGGACTTACCGGTTAGCAACGTAAGCACAGCAAGAATGACCCCCTTTCACAACATTACCAGACAATTAACACATGCAGTATCATAGTATGTCTACCTATCAACCAATCTTACTACACTAACAAGTAAACAGTTCCTTTTATCATTCTTAAGTTGTTATACCTACTTCCCATAAAGCTAGTATAACTCTTAAGCTTTTGTTTTAAAACCAAATATTACTCTTCTGTTAAATGATGATTCATTATTCCTTTGACATACTTCAAGGTTCTTATTATTCAGGCTTAAGTCAAAAGACATTGCCGATTATCATATGTACGTCTACCGTACTATATATACTTAACATATCATGCTCAAGGGTATAGGAAGGATCACATACCTTACCGCGAAATCCACCGCCAAGTCGGTATGTCGCGCGAGAGAATCAAATTTATAATAGTCACGCATAACTATCAAAGTCTAGACTATTCTGTAGGTCATTCTAAGCAGAGGGTCCTCAATTCTACGGAAAGTCGGGCAGCCTGACCCTACGGTGAGCTATATAAGTCTCTTTGTGAAAACAATTCTATGTAAATACTGTCAGTATATTCTTCTTTATACCCTTCTAAGGTGTTACATTCAATTCTATTCTTAACAAACCTTCTAAGTATTTATACTTATTTCAATACTTCTACAAGATGCATTCTTTAATTACAAAAGAGGGTTAGGATTATTTACCTCGATAAGCCCAATAATATCCAAGTAAAAAGTCGATCCGGCGAGGTTTAGCTCCTAATCCAAAGCTCCAGGTGCTCGAGAATCCTTAGAAGTTTCTCACTTCTACTAAGTACTAAGGGATTTGGGCTAGATTAAATTGGGCATTATAACAATACTAGAAGGCAACTTTTCTACCAAGGGAGGGTAGGTTTCGGCTAGGCTGGGGGTGGGGTAGCCTCGGCGAGCTTCTCGAGGAGGGTGTGTTGGACGAATTGCTCACAAGGAGAGGGAGGGTTTTCAAGACTTGAAAGCTTTAGTGGATGAAGAACTCTTCATCTCAGAGAGGTATTTATAGGTCAAGACATGGCCAACCAATGGCCAAGATTTAGCCAAGTGCTAGGCAAGTGTAAGGTCAAGATTAGGGCAAGTGTACACTGCCAACTTGCACACAAAATATCTATCAACTTTATGACAAGGCTTGGCATCCAATCGGCCTATTGCTGTGACAAGTCCACCAATGAGAGGGTGGAAAGTGTCGCCTCTCATTGGTCCAAAGTGTTCGTCTCTCGGAAAAATCCATAAAAATAAGAAATGACATAGCGGAATTTATCCTATGAAAGGCGTGGAAACGTTTCGTCGGAAACCGTTAAGCTTTGTGAGTTGTGCCTAAAAATCGTCGAGCCTAACTTTAAGACCAAAACTTTTGTGCGTATTCCTTTCGTACATACTCTGAAATACGGTGCAATGCATATCCCGAAATTGTGAAATCTAATTTCCGAAATTTATTAGTGAATGATGGTTTTAGACTAGTCTTTGAGGCTAATAAGTTTGTAATCACTAAAAAGCGGAACATTTTTAGGAAGGGCTTCACGTGTGAAGGCCTCCTGGATTAATGCTACACCTATAATGTAAATACTACTTAGAAGGGGATTCTTTGTGAATGCCTCTTTAAGGCAAATAATGTACTTGTGCTGCCTTCTATTATCAATAAAACTGAGCGTTCCTTTTACTTGTTTATGTCTTCTAATTTATGGCACCATAGATTAGACGAGTTAACTATCAATCTATATTAAGGTTGGTAAAGTTGGAATCATTGTTGTCTATCGACATAAACTCTCAACATAAGTGTGAGGTGTGCGTAGAGGCAAAACTTTCCAAGAGTCCCTTTAGATCCGTCGAAAGGGAAACCGCTCCTCTAGAACTTATACACACTGATATATGTGATTTGAAGTTCGCTCAAACTAGAGGAGGGAACAAGTACTTTGTGACTTGCATAGATGATGGCACACAGTTTTGTTACATTTACTTACTAAGAAGTAAAGATGAAGCCTTTGGAGCATTCAAACGCTACAAAGCAGAAGTTGAGAACCAACAATGCCAATGGGTCTATAGACAAGTACAAACCTAAGACATCCATACATATGTTCACAATTATCGCTGCCTTGCGGGATCTTGAAATATATCAAATGGATGTTAAGACTGCCTTCCTAAATGATGATTTGGAAAGAGAAATATACATAGACCAACTAGATGGGTATATGGTTCCAAGAATAAGAGACAAAGGTCTGTCTGCTTGTCAAATCATTGTATAGGCTGAAACAGGCCCTAAACAATGACACGAGAAATTTGATAGTACCCTACTATCGAAAGGGGTCTCTATTAACAAGTGTGACGAGTGTGTTTACATGAAGAGGAAATGACCGATTCATTAGGCATAAGTAATGACCGATTCATTAGGCATAACATTCCTCTGTGTAAACGACTTGTTGATCACTTGGTGTAGTCCTAGGGTAATCCTAGAGACTAAGAATGTGCTAAAAACAATGCTTTGACATGAAAGATATGAGAGTCATAGATGTTATCTTAGGGATCAAGATCTCTAAGACAACTAACGAATTGGTCTCGTCTCAATCTCACTACATCCAGGGTGTGATGAAGAAATTTGAGATGTTCGAAAGTTCACCAGTAACGACACCATTGGATAGAAGTCAAAAGATTGACAAACATCTTGGTGTGCTCGTACGCCAGGATCAATACACATAGGTAATTGGGAGTCTGATGTATATCAAACTACACTCGACCTAATATCGCGTATGTAGTCAATAAATTGGCAAGACTCATTTGTAAGTTGAATGACTGCATGGTCTCTTAGAAGATATTCCATATTGGGATAAATCCGTGACTTCTGTAATGATTCACTGCAATAGTCATTTGGCTCTAGGAAGGACACGAAGTTCTATTTACAATGACAAGTCTCGTCATATTTGACGGAGACATGAGTCCATTAGGCATCTGATCACCTCGGGTGTTATTTCTATTGATTACATAAAATCTAAGGAAAACATCACAGATCCTCGACGGCGGAATGTCCAGAGATCGATGTTACATGCTCTGTGGAAATGGGCTGAAAAGCCAAACAATAAGAACCGATACAGTGGACACACAACCTTACAGACTGGAGATCTCAAGAAAAGGCTCAATGGGAAAATTAAATTGTAAAGGTTCAGTGAGCGCTTGGGTGGAAGAAAGATCACTTCAGATTATGATTTCTTCTTAAGAAACATAATCCAAGGCCATTCCCGTGATAGACAAAAAGTGCTACCTGTAGAGGGGTAAAGGATAAGTTTCCAAACCTTTAATGATCCTCAATACTTGAGGTTAGGTTGAGAAATTTTTAATGGTTCCTAAAGCTTGTATAGCTGGGTATTGCAGGATACCTTGTAGGAGATCACCTATTTAAGTACGAGGACAAGCCGCCTCAAATGAACGTACTTAAAAATCCAAGTGTGTCCACGACCCACGACAGACAAACCACTAGAAAGATTGAGTAGGAAAGGTGTTGTGTTGGTATCATTGTCTTGGCATATACTAAACACTGACGGTTCAAGACATTACGTTCACCGCACAGTAAATATGTCCGATGGTATTCTACTATGGAAGGTTCAAAGCTCCGGCTACCTCTTCAGATGCAACATCGTTCCGCCGAGTGATTGCTAGAACGACACCATACGCGTGCACCAAAATCTCTTTCGAGAGGGGATTGTTGGAAATATTTATTAAACGTGAAATAAAGTTAATCCTATTTAATTACGAATCGAACAATTAGGGGCCACACATGTCGGAAACGTTGTTTCCACACACGTGTACATACAATGCCAAGGATCATAATTTCCTTAATGGAAGAGATATTGGTACGTATACGAATTGTTTGAGACGTAAGGTAATAGACGGTTATTGGCCAAATGACGTTGGTATCACCTTGATAAATGAAGGAAGAAATGTACAAAGTGTGAATGTAGAAATGAGTCGGAAAAAGGACCGTGACGCCGGAGAAACATCTCGGCGCCGTGGAACCATCTCCTCAGCATCGCGGCGCCGTCTGCAGGACCGCGACGCCGGTGACGCCCGAAACTCTCTGAAGTTCCGGCGCCACGACGCCAACCTGCAGGGTCGCGGCGCTGCGACAGTTTCAGTCCGTTGGAGAAGAATAAAAACTGACGTTTGAGCTGACTTTGGAGGATTAACTCTCCATTATGTTGCTCATGAATTCAACCATTATTTGGCTGAATTGTAACTCCATATTCAAGGCCATTACATGGTCATTCAAGACCATTATTAGGCTAATGGAATGTCATCTTCTCCAACACTATAAAATGATGCCTTGGGCTCATTTGGAAACACATTTTACACACTTGACAATACATTTCTGAAAGTATTCTTCCTCTCTTTCAATCACAAACACTCAAAGATCTTTCTTCCAAAGCAAACACTTGAGTTTCCTTTGTTCATTTGTTTGATTGCTGTTTTATCTTGGGAGATAAGTTACATTATTCACAATGGTTGTTGTTATTGCATTCTCATTTCCTTTTCCCACATAAATATCCAACATATACTATATTGTTAATAACAATATATTTCACAAGAGTGGTAGGTCTGTGAAATTATAATATTCGCCATATTTGTCGTCTGAGTTACGTGTCTCTGCAAGATATATTTAAATTGCAAAAGATGTGAGCCATTCATCATTCTTGAAGTGGGAAAATAGAAAATATAAGACTCAATAAAATAAGGTCATCCAACATCAGAGCTGTCTTTGAGTCCGTGCGAGGTGTGCTATCGTATAAGCCCCCGAAAAATGAAAAATTTCAGAGCCACCTTTTTCATTTTTTATTAAATAGTATTAGCTAAAATTTACTTTAAAGACTCATAATTCGCAGATCTTAGCCCAATTAAGGATCTATTTTACGAATTAAAATAGACCCCCAAAATGTTTGAGACAAGCTCTGTCCAACACGATAATTGCATGTAGAAAACTTTGAAATAATAGTGGCAGAATCGAAAAATTGGAATCCGAAGCTACACATGTGCACTTTATTCCAATCATAAACTTTCTTTAAGTTAATGAAAGTCTTTAGCTTTGAACAGCTTTAAGCCTTAGCTGTTCTCTTTTTACCAAAATAAACAAATTGTGGGGTACTCAGTTAGCACTTAGTTGGCCACCTGCATAACTAACCATTACCCAACTCTACCTAATTCCTTTGTAAATTACGATAAAAAGGATTTACATTATGCCAATTAATACTATTAAACTATGTTGCTTCAGCCTTTCTAAACATATTACCGCACATGTGTCAGATTCTTACAAAATATAATACTATTTTTGGAGAATCTACCACGCACTAGGTGAACTAAGATTTTCTTATATAAATCAAACAACATATTTTCTTCTTCCAGCAACATAGTGTGATCAACTACTTCCAAACAGAAATATTTTCTCTAAACGTCACTAAGATTTCTTTCTTAGCACCAAACACCAATTCAAATGGCAAATTTAAGGAACTCAACGGGTCTTGTTTTCATCGCGTTGGCGATGATCTGGTCCGGAGTTGCTGCTCAATTGAGCAGTGACTGCACAAACGTGTTGATCAGCATGTCGCCTTGCCTGAATTACATCACGGGGAACTCTTCATCACCGTCCTCAGGGTGCTGCACGCAGCTCGGCACGGTGGTTAAGAACAACCCGGAATGTTTGTGTCAGGTCCTTAACGGTGGTGGCTCCAACCTGGGACTCAACATTAACCAGACTCAAGCTTTGGCTCTTCCTACTGCTTGCAAAGTTCAGACTCCATCAATCAGCAATTGCAATAGTAAGAAAGAACATTCATTCTAAAATACTACTTCTGTTTCTTGTGCATCTTAGATTGACTGTGCACGAAGTTTAAGAATGTAAGTAGGTGTTCATAAAATGAGTTTTCGAAGTTGAAGTTGAAAAATGATATTTGAAAATTAGAAGTTGTGTTTGGACATACATTTGACTTGAATTTTTTTTAAATTGTGAGTGGAAAAAGATCTTTTACTTGAAAAACTGATTTTTTTTAAAAACTGGTCTTCAAAATCTTAGTCAAATGTATAACCAAACAATGTTTTGACAAAAAAATTGAAAAAAATGGGAAACAAATGTTTGACTCTAAAGGGTTTGTAAATAAGACTTGTAATCTTAAAGGTATGTATAATATACTCTGAATTTTTGTTTTTTAAACATGTGATTCGTTCCCATGAGGGAGTGTCATTAAGCGTAAAATGGAAATATTGAAACTAAAAACTTACTAATTATAGAAAGGAAATATTTTTTTGTAACAGATCACATAAATTGAAACGAAGAGAGTATTAGAGGTAAACTTTATGTCACTTGGGAAATTTAATTGTTCACTACTTACTTACTTACCTGTAACAGCAGGCTCCCCAACTAGCTCTCCAGCTGGAACACCAGATTCACCAAATACAAAAGCTTCAGGTACATTATAATCCTTTGAAATTAGTCATTTTTTTGTGAAGATAAAATTTGAGTTCTATGTTGTTCGGACTTTTCAAAAATGCTGCTGAGTGCGTGTCGTATCCTCCAAAATTAGTACATTTTTGAGGATCCAACCTTGGTACGACAATATTTTTGAAAAGTTCGATGAGCATAGTCTGGATTAACTCAAAATAATGTAACTTACATACCATAATGCGTGACAGGAAGTGGATCTGTACCATCATCACAAGGTGGTTTCAATGATGCAAGTTTAACCAAGATGACCAGTCTTCCTTTCTTCTTCCTTCTTTTCATTAGTTCTTATGCTTTAACATTCACCATGGCTTAACTTGGGATTATCAGGCTTTGGACAGAGTGGTTATTGTATTTTTGTGTTCTTTAGTTCCTCTGCAAAATGTTGTCTTTGCAGATACATATATTCCATATTGTTTTGGAATGTATTAGCTGGTTACAAATTGCTAAACAGAAAATGATTTGATAACAAATAAAAAGACTCTCACTGTCCCATTTTATGTGACACATGTACTTTCTTTTAGTCTGTTAAAAAAATAACGACACCATTCTCATTTTGGGAATAACGTAACCTCAATTTTCAGTTCTACCTTTATTGACATGATCTATACAGCCTAATTTTACGCCACAAGTTTCAAAAAATTTCTTATGAGGAAAAGAAGGAAATAACAAAAGTTCAGCTAGCTCGACACTACTCTAATTAACAGGAGAATAATTCATAAGAATTCAAGTAACTTTGGCATCTAATGCTTGCTCCTTAACAAGTAACAACGACAACAAAACTAGCAGCAACGTCATATGACAAAAGAGTGTGCGCGCGCGCGTGTGTTTTAATACCTAAAAGCATGACTAACACCGTGAAGGAAGCACCAAAAAATATAGGACTATATCATCTCTTCTGGAAATCAATGAAAAAGTGTTAATGTTAGGTTTTGTGTCATAACATTTCTCCTAACATATTATTTTCAGAACTAAGTTAAAATCAGAAAATGTTGGACCAAATGTCTTGACATTTGTGATTTACATTCCGTAATCGCTTTGTCTATCTTCACTGATCGCTTTTTCAGAAATCGTGATCGATTTTATCACATGGCAAATTGCCTTGGCAAGGAGTCTTTAAAGCAGATTAGGATCGATGAAGACCAAGTCCAAGTCAAGCATAGCTTAAGGAGCAAGAAGAGGAAGAAACAGTCCATGCAGTTAGAGATTTTTCAAATTTTAAGCTCGCCACGCGTGCTCCATATTTGGCTCAACCTACACAACAGATCGAAGAGTCTTTCAAGGGAACTCTCTACTATAAATAGAGAGGTCACTTCAAGGATTTCATATCCAGAAAAGATCGAGAGAGCTCTCCAGATTATAAGATCGAAAATTGGATCAATGTTGTCACTCAGATTTGTGACGACATTCGCATTTACATTACAAGTCTTTGCTAGATTCTAGATTTGTTCTTTCATTGAAGCAATTGTAATGAGGTTTTGATCACTTCTATTTAGATAGATTTTTCAGGCATAAATCATCTGCGACTTAACCTTTTTATCCCTTTTGTATCTTCTTGTAACATTGTAAGAAAAAAAATTATTCAATTGTATATACATATATACAATACATTTGGTCATTGACCATCATGAGTTATATTAATAAATAACCTATGAAAATTAAACCTTTGTGTTCCTTATTTTATTCCGTTGCATTTTTAAACTCTTTTAAAGGTTTTCATCAGTTTTATCTTAGTGTCGCCACTTGTGTCGACATTTATCACGACAATCGATAATCGCTTTCAAAGATAACGTGTTATCTGTTTCGCTGTTTGTATTTATTTAATCCATAGTATAACTACCGGGAACCAACAAGTGGTATCATAGCCGACACTTAACATAATAAGTGCTAAGGTCCTTTTACTTTAACTATGGATCCGGCTAATCCAAATATTGGTAGACTTCCTATTTTAGATGGATCAAATTATCCTTATTGGAAAATTCATCTACGTTCTCATATCAAATCCATTGATGTGAGAGCATGGAGATCTATTACAAATGGATATAATGTTCCAATGCTCCCACCGGACGAGGAAGGCGACAAATTACCTAAGCCTGAGGCCGAATGGAGTGTGGAAGAAACCAATAGTGCAAGCTTCAATGAAAAGGCTCTTAATGCTATTTTTGGATGGGTAGATCTTTATATGTTCAAACTTACCCACAATTTCTCAATTGTCAAGGACGCTTGGGATACCCTACAAACTCATTGTGAAGGTAGCTCAAGTGTTCGTAGAACGAGCTCCGCATGCTCATGAGTAAATACGAACATTTAAGGATGGAAGAGACGGAGGATATCAAAACTTATTTCGAAAAGTTGATCGATCTTTCTAACGAATGTCAAGTACTTGGGTCTCCACTAACCAACAATCAACTTGTTGAAAAGGCACTACGATCTCTTCATGAAAAGTTCAATATTAAGATATGTGCGATTAAAGAAGCCCACAACCTTGCTACAATGGACCTCCATACGCTAATGAGCATTCTCAAAACATATGAGATGAATATGAAAAATCAAAGGACATTGTATAGAGGCAAAGATGTAGCACTTCAAGCAAAATCCTTAGAGATGCAAGTCAATGAAAAGGATGAAAATCTTGAAGAAATCGGGGATGGTGCTAACGTTGCCCTTCTCACTCGAAAATTCAATACGATGTTAAGAAGATTCAACGGTGACAATAATAATCTAAACCCAAAGAGCACCAAGGTCAAGACTTAAATCCACGATTCACTAAAACCCTTCCTACAACACAAAAAGGAAACCAACTTAGGAGAACCAGGTTTGATCCCAAGCAGCTCGAAAATGTACAATGTCATGCGTGCTCGGGATGGGGACATTATGCCAATGAGTGTGCAAACACGTTAAGAAAAACTGGGAAAAATCTATGGATTTCTCTAAGTGACGATGAAGGTGAAGAGGATCCAGAAATGGAGTCACAAGCTACGCCGACCATCGCTTTTCAAACGACATCGCCGATGATGAAAATGTCGCTGACTGTGTTGTCCCGAATGTCACAACATTTTCGGCAACATCAGCGATGACATCTGCAGATCCAGTAACATCCGACATGTATGAATTTTTTAACTATTATGATGTTAACTGCTTTAGTGGTTTTATTTCTAACTGTGAATCTGACCCTGAGACTCAAGTTGACTCGAAGGACGACATGACTAAAGAATTGCAAAAACTTTGCAAGGACTTAATTGTTGAATCCAAACAACTTGACACAAAGGTAAAACGTTTAACTCTTGAGAATGCAGGTTTGAAAGACACAATAACCCGACTAGAGGTTACCCTTACCAAAAAGGATCTAGAACTTGGTAAGATCAGTCGAAGTTGGATCTGGCCGAAGCTACCTTCCGAAAGCTCAACACCGGTACTTCCAAACTAGATGAAATTCTAAGTGTTAGTCAACCACAACATGCAGTTTTGGGCTACAAGAACTCCCTCAATGCGATATGCTCCAACTTGTTTGACAAAAACGAGACAATGGGCTTCATAAGAGAAATGAATTACGTGTGCCATCACTGTAAAAAAGGTTGGCCATTTAAAACCTTACTGCTTTAAATTGCTCAAGTCCAGGAGCAGAATGTCATCGAGAAAGCTGTCCAACATTCGAGACATCACTCGATGTGACATTCTAGAATCAAGAAACCGTAAAAAGGTAAAGAAAGTTTGGAGGCCCAGAATGAATGTGCGATGTAATGTTGCTTTAACTGCTTTAAGGATTAACATTTCAGGTTCGTGGTACTTCGACAACGGATGTTCTTGACATATGACGAGGACAAAAGAGTATCTAAAAGACTACGATACTCTAAATGAAGGTAATGTTACTTATGGAGGAGGTGACAAAAGCAAAATCATAGGCAGATGAACCTTGAATGTTCCAGGAATTCTGGTCTTGCAGAATGTCTTGAACGTCGATGGGTTAATGACTAACCTTGTTAGCATAAGTCAATTGTGTGATGTCAATCTAGAAGTGAAATTCAACAAGTATGCTTGTACAGTTACAAATGAATCTAATCAATGTGTAATGTCAGGTACAAGAACAGACGATACTTGCTATCTTGTTGGAGAACAAGAAATCTGCAAAAATGTTAGGACGGATGACACGACCTTATGGCATAAAAAATTAGGGCATGTTAACTACCGTAACCTTGAGAGATTAATTTCTTGTGAGGCTATACGAGGTGTTACACCCTGTAGTTCCATGACATGTATATAAGGACCTCGTGAAGGAAAAGAGTTTAATAATTGAAATTTGGTTCTCAAATTTGATATTTGAGACTTATAGAATTTATTAGAATTTTGGAGAGATAAATATTTTGGACCAATAGGAGGGTGACACGTGTCACCCCCCCCACATGGCCCATGTTGGGCGAGAATGACTTGGCCAAGTGGCCAATTCTCAATAATAAAAGACTGAAAGAAATAATTCAATTGATTATTCTTATTGATGAAAGATATATGTATACAAGTTACAATAAGAAAATCATTTTTCTATTATACATTTAAATCCCTATTCTATTTTGAGACTAATCATACAATTATGGTAAAACTACAAAACTAATTAATATACAAGTGTAATATACAAAATATACCATAAATTAAACCTACACTAACTATGGGCCACAGATCGTTGGGCACATATCTGGCTATACTTGAATGACCAATTTCTCTTTGCTTCATCTACTAAATATACATACAATATACATGTATATCATGTGTATATTGTACGTATATTTAACAAAGATTTCACGCGATTAAAATTTTCATTAATATGTGAATGCAAATGTTAGCAATCAACTGCATCATTCATACTAAGGGAGTGATGATCAACATATTTATTTGAATATCAACATTAGATGTATCTTCAATTCATTAAAATGTAAAGGTTATAAAATAAAATACATGACTGTTTCATTAGCAAATGTTACTTATAGAATTGTAAGGAATATTTCACCATTGACCGATAATAATATTTTCATAAATGCTTATTATGAATAAACACTTAACTTTATGACTGTTATATTAAGTGATAATATGTTTAAGGTATTATTAGTTATGGTTGGTTATTATGATCGCTAAATATTTTCAAATATTTGCTATGTTAATTATTGATGAACTGCTCTACTGCTAGTAGAAAATTATTGTTTGTAAATTTTCTAATAATATGAAAAATTTATAGCTCAAAATTGTACAAGTAAAGATTAAGCTTTGAAAACCCTCATCAGGTAAGCACCAAGTTATGTTTTCAATCTTTTTGACTTTTAAAATATGATATTTAATTTATTTTATAGGACTGAGAATATATATATATATATATATATATATTGATCTTAAAAAATCTGAGAATACATGAATATTGATCTTAATAAATTTGAGGTCAATTACTAGAATGTATACGAAGTTTGTTCTATTGTTATGGTCTCAAATGTGCTCCTGAAGCAGTATTCATGAAAAATAAATTGAAAAATATTATGAAATTATTTTATGCCTAGTTGTGGCTACGCAAAAAATTATGTTTCATTCCTTGGAGTGAATGAGAGAACTTATTATAAACATTATATGAGGGTAAGCCATCGGGTTCAAGTCCTGATGCATCATAATGATAAGATGTTGGGTTGGGTCTCAACACATTATGGCCTAACATGGCTCTATGAGGATAAGATATTGGGTTCAAGTCCTAATACACCATGGTGATAAGATGTTAGGTTGGGTCCCAACGTATTATTAACACACCTTATATGTGTAAGAAATTGGAGTCGCACCCTGATACATCATATTGATGATATTATGCCTTTCTGATAAAAAGAAATTATGAAGTCCGCCACACTGGATCTGCTTCATTTCATGAAGCGAATGTGAGAGTGATGATCAAAAGTCTGAAAGAAGACTAAATAATTATCAGGGCCATATGAATGAACGTGGGCGTGACAAAGGACGAAATAATAATCGTCATTATGGTGATAATTATAAATAAAAGAACATTAAGAGTTCTCAAGAATAATCCTTTAAAACATGAAGGTAATGTCGGCCATCGATGTGGTATGAAAGAGTATTGGGCACATGACTGTCGTTCGTCCTATCATTTTGTCAACATTTATCAATTCTCTATCAAAAGAAAGGAAAACAAAGTGAGGTCATACTTTACCTTTCACATGATGTTGAGGCGGGACTATATAAATAATTATGATAAATATTGGGATAAAATAATAAGTTAATATTAAAAAATTTATGAAGCACATACAAAAGGTTATAATCAATTCCTTGAAGAGAATGCGACTTGTGATAAGTATTGTGAATGCTCGACCATTTTTGAAGGTGAATGTGTCAATGGTGATAAAAATTATAGATAAGGACGTGCTTATGTATGGTTGAATAAATACCACAATTTATCTCTACGGAAGGTTTGAGAGAAATAAAGAAATATCAATTGTCTGACCGGTTGGCCATCCCGATTCAAATGTGATGCGAAAATAATTGAGAATTCACGTGATTGTATATTGAAGAAATCGGAAATTCTACATGAATTCTCTTGTGCCACTTGTTCTCATGATGACAATTTAATTATTATACCAACTAAGGTTGGGATTGAATTACCTGAATTTTTTAAACGTATAAAGATAATATAAAGATGATATATATATATATATATATATATATATATATAATCCCAATCACCTGCCATGTGGACCGATTTACTATTAATTTTAATAGATGCATCTACGGTATGGTCACATGTGCATTTGGTATATATTTGCAATTTGGTTTTTGCAAGGTTATTTGCTCAAATTTATTAATTAAAAGCATGATTTTAAACTATGAAATTATATTGATAATGCTGGTTTATATTTGATTTAGCAGAATTGTATGCCTCCTATTATAACTAACCATTGATTACGAGAATAAAAAAATTCAAAAGAATTTTGATATGAGATGTGTTATTTAACATGCAACAACATTTGTATGCATCAAACCAATAAAGTTCCTCTATCACAATTGGTTCAGGGTCAGGAACCAAATAATTTCCATCTAAAAATCTGAATGTGCGGTATATAATTTAATTGCTTCACCAAAACGCACAAAGATGGGTCCCCATATAAGGCTAGGAGGTAAATGTTAGATTTTCTAACATTAATGGGAGATATGATAAGCAACTGAAAAGTAAGTTATATGTAATGAATTATCACTCGTATGTTCCTCATTCAAAAGCTAATTCAAATCAATTGTCAGACGTATTTGCTGACCCATAAGTGAATATATATATTCCACCTTCAAATGCTCCAATTAGAATTAAAGTCCTTGAAAGATAGAATTTATGGAGATAGATCAATCAGTTCAAAAGATAAACTCATTATTGAAAGAGAGGATCAAATTATTAAGATGGTCATAATAATGAGGCAAGTGCTTTGAAATAGCAACAAGACATAACACTTCATAAAACCTTGGAAAAGGTTCAAGTACCTGGAAAAAAAATGAAGAGATCTACATAAGTTATGTCGCATTAAAATCAACATCAAATGACCGTCGATGATATCTTTGATATAATGTAGCGCTCAACATTATAAATGGTGATGATGATCTTGAATTCAAATCTGTCCAAGAGTGAACAGATAAATGGTTGGTTAAATAAAAATACCCAATTCAAGTATATTTTATTTCACTTGAAAAAGTGATGTTTTGAAACTATAGTCCAAGGACCTCAAGGTATAATGCTAGTGCGGTACAACTGGGTGTTTATGCGAAAACGAAATGAAAAAGGTGAAGTCGTAAGATATAAAACACACTTGTGGCATAAGGATTTACGCAAAGACCTGACATTGATTATGTGAAGACATACACTCCTGTGGCGGATGCAATTACCTTCAGGTATCTTATAAATCTGACAATTTATGAAAAATTTGATATACATCTGATGGATGTTATCACAACCTATTTGTATGGCTCACTACACAATGATAGTTTTATGAAATTTCATGAAGGATTCAAAATGCCTGAAACATATAAATATTCTAGAGAAACTTGTTCAATAAAGCTTCAGAAATATTTATACAGATTGAAACAGTCAGGGCACATATGGTATAATTGCCTCAGTGAATACATGTTGAAAGAAGGGTACAAAATGACCCAATTTGCCCTTGTGTATTTATGAAAAGATCTGGATCCGATTTTTTTTATAATAATAGTATATGTTGATGACTTGAATATCATTGGAGTTATTGGAACTCTTGAAGAGCATCCAAAGATGGTAGAATGTTTGAAAAAGGAATTTGAAATGAAAGACCTGGTCTACAAATTGAGCATTTTACAAATGAAATATTTGTCTATCAATTAACATATATTGAAAATATGCTAAAGAGATTTTACATGGATCAAGCACATTCATTGAGTACTTCGATGGTTGTGAGATCACTTGATATTAATAAAAATTTGTTCCGACCTTATGAAAATGATGAAGAGCTTGTTGGTGATGAAATACCATATCTTAGTGCTATGGGACATTAATGTATCTTTTCAATATTCTCGATCAGATATAACTTTCTCTGTAAGCTTATTTGTGAGATTTAGTTCTTCCCAAACAAGAAGACATTAAAATGGTATTAAATATATATTCAGATACCTCTGAGGAACCCTCAATATGGGACTGTTTTATTCAAATGAATCCAACTCACAACTAATTGATTATGCAGATGCAAAATATTTGTTTGACCCACATAAAGGTCATTCTCAGATAGGTTATGTATTTACATGTGGAGGTACAACCATATAATGGCGTTCAACCAAACAAACTATATTTGTTACTTCCTCAAATCATTCAGAGATAATAGTCATTCATGAAGCAAGTCGAGAATGTATTTGGTTGAAGTCAATAACTCAATACATCGAAAAGACATGTGATCTTACTTCTGAAGCGGATATTCCAACAACATTGTACGAAAACAATGTTGCATGCATATCTCAAATAAGAGGAGGATATATTAAAGGAGACAAAATAAAATATATTTCACCAAAAAAGGGTTTTACTCATGAACTACAAAAGAAGGGTGAAATAGATGTTCAACAAGTTCGATCAAGTGATAATTTAGCAGATATGTTCACTAAGACATTGACACCTTCAACATTTGAGAAGCTTATATACAAGATTGGAATGTGTTGTCTCCAAGACATTAAACGATGATTTAATCAGGGGAAGTAAAATACGCGCTGCACTCTTTTTTCATTAACCTGAGTTTTGTCCCATTGAATTTTCTTAGTAAGGTTTTTAATGAGACAACTAGAAATGCGTATTACCAGATATATGTACTTTTTTCTTCACTAAAAAAAATTCCACTAGTTTTTCCTAGTAAGATTTTAACGAGACATATTATCTTACATCCAAGGGGGAGTGTTATATATATATATAATGTGTATATGTGTGTGTTCATATTATCTTATATTTACTTATGTGCTAAATGAGGATGATACTATACATTTGGTAGGCTTGATACTATTTTACCATCTGTATAAATAGATGGTTAAATTTTCATTTGTAAAATACACTAATTGGTTTGCCTCCATTATTTATTTGCATTTATATAGTTTGATAACATTAGTCTAGTTTTTTTGAATCCAGACCTTTATTCAAAAAGGACAACAAACTTTGGCCAGGGCTTCATTAACTCTTCAAGTTCACATGGTGAAGGCTATTAAGACGGTTTACATTCCAATCACATTGTTTGAACAAATACGACATGGATTTTGTGCTAAAAAATGTATTCCATTTTTGGGTTGTGATATAGCCTTGAGTCAAAAAAATCTAATTTTGTTGCGTAATTAAAGCAATACATATATTCTTAAATTTTATTGAATTTTTTTTATGTATAACGAAACTGAAAAAAATATTGTAAATTATATATGTGTTTTGTAAATGTGATAACCTTTAATTAGTTGTAATAAGTGTGC
This sequence comes from Przewalskia tangutica, assembly GCA_029844215.1. Taxonomy (NCBI): domain Eukaryota; kingdom Viridiplantae; phylum Streptophyta; class Magnoliopsida; order Solanales; family Solanaceae; genus Przewalskia; species Przewalskia tangutica. The sequence continues at coordinate 4,016,804 of CM056719.1, forward strand.
CAATTAGAATTGCCAATAACTGTCCCCTTGACTAAATGTCATGGCAAATCAATCATGCTGATGAAATAATCCGTGTTTGACTGAAAGAAACACCTAACCAACTAACTCACACACACACACAAACAAAATCTAAAATAAAGCAAAAAAATCATTTAATAATACTACTAGCAAATTTGACAGTGTATTTATGAAAACTTTTAGTATTAAAGATAATACTAATATTTAAATGTTGATAGGAGCAAGAGATATATGTTAATTGGTGCAGAAGATGTGGTCTATTGAGATGATGAAGAAGGGAGAACATGGGCGTAAAAGTGAAGAAGAGATATTTGGGCTCAAACCGAGCTTCTGTGATGAAGTTTCTATTATGAAGACTTAGCCACCAAATAATGTGGAAGCCCTTATTTATACAATGCAGAAATAAAAAAAAATAGGTTGTGGCCCACAATGGTCCCACACCTAACTAATATAACCATAACTAATTCACTAATCATCTCACACTAAATATTACTCAATAACTTCAACACCCCATCAAGCTAGAGGTTAAGAATAAGTTCTTCATGTCTAGCTTGGAAACGAGATGTGAATGGTGTCCTGGCAGGAGAGCTTTAGTGAGCATGTCAGCAGGCTGTCTATCAGAATATGTCGGGTAGAAATCAGACCTAGTTGAACCTTCTCCCGAATGAAATGACAATCAATCTCGATATGCTTAGTCCTCTCGTGAGAAACTGGATTGTTGGCAATCTGAATTGCCGACTTACTATCACAAGAAACTGAAATAGGCAGTTGCACAGGCACATCTAATTCTGAAAATAACCCAGTGATCCAAATAATCTCAGCCACCACTGATGCAAGACTTCGATACTCAGATTCCGCTGAACTGCGCGAAACAGTTTGCTGCTTCTTGGACTTCCAAAAGATGAGGGAAGATCCAAAATAGACTAAGTACCCCGAGACTGATCTCCTAGTATTTGGACATGAAGCCCAATCTGCGTCGCAATATGCAGATAAAACATTGCTCCCATCTGCTGCGATGAATACTCCCATACCTGGAGCCTGCTTGATGTATCTCACCACTCTCTCTGCAAGATGCGATCGCTTTCGGCTCGCGTAAATTGACTCGTGCCTTTGACCGGGAATGCAATGTCTGGCCTAGTATTGATCAAGTAAAGCAATCTTCCAATCAACATCTGATATGCCCCTGGATTCTGCAGCATCTTGTCTGCATTGCCAACCATCTCAGACATCATCTTCTGAAGATGTGTATCATAATCAACAGAAGTGAACCTCACATTAGCCTCCATAGGTGAAGAAACATGTTTTGAACCTGCTAAGTCCATATCCTCAATTAGCTCCAAAGAATACTTCCGTTGATGCATTACTATCCCTTCTTTGTTCCTGGAGAACTCAAAACCCAGGAAGTATCTTAGTTCACCAAGATCTTTAATCTTGAAGTGATGTTGTAGGATGACCTTTGTCTCATCAATAGTCCCCTGATCATTCCCAATCAGAAGAAGGTCATCTACATATATCAAAACCATGGCAATCCTGTCTCCATCCCTTCTGATAAGCAATGAGTAATCAAATTTATTTTGAACGAAATCAGAGGAAACCAAGGCAGTTATCAACCTGATATTCCACTGCCGAGAAGCTTACTTAAGCCCATAAAATGACTTAAGCAATCGACAAACCTTCCCTTGTTTATGTTCAATCCCTTGTGGTAAACTCATATACACCTCTTCATTAAGACCCCCCTGCAAAAATGTATTAAACACATCCATTTGCTGAATTGTCCATCTTTTAGCCACTGCCACAGAGATTACACTCCTAACAGTCACCATCTTAACCACAGGTGAGAAGGTTTCATGGTAGTCAATGCCTTCTTTCTGGCTATATCCCTTAGCTATAAGCCTTGCTTTAAACCTTTCCACCTCCCAGTGGCTTTATATTTGATTTTGAACACCCATTTACATTCAATGGGTCTCTTGTTCTCAGGCAGATCCACAATCTACCAAGTTTTGTTATCTTCTAAAGCTTTAATCTCTGACTGCATAGCCTCAACCCATCTTTGATCCTTGGTTGCTTCATAGAATGACTGTAGTTCATGATCGACTAAGATCTTAGCCAGGAAACAATGATATGGAGTCGCCATTCTGTCGCGCCCCTTTTCGACCGCGACTTTCTAAAAGCGAACCCTGCTCAAGTAAAATGTTAGAAAAATAAATAATAAAAATGTTAAATGTTTGAAAAGAATGCTAAAATATTAAAAGGTGCTAGAAAATGGCTTAAAGGTTTTAAAAAATGCTAAAAGGTGCTAAGGGTGCAAAAATGCTAAAGGGTTCGCGGAGTCGCCACCTAATTAATTTGGGTGAATTAGGACACCTAAATGTTAAACTAGTTTAAAGTAAAACATTAACTCCATTTAATGGTCTGCTAAACTTAATGAGATTCTGGGTAAGGGTTCTTTATTAATCTAGAGGGAAGGGGTTAGGCACCCTCTAAGATCCGCTAACTTGCGGTTGTCCTGCCAAACCTAGGGTTAATTATTATGCTAGAAAAAGGTGTATTAAAAAAAACGTTTAAGCGGAAGAGTATAAGACATACTTTCTAAAATATTTTGCAAGATTTATATAGAAAGGTCAAGGCCAGTTTTGAAAACTGTGCAATTAGGATGCCTAGGTACTATATTAGCTATAGGTATAATGCAAGTATTCCTTCACCTAAGGGGTATGTGTTGCTTAGCATGAGAATATAACATTGTTGTGATAAAAGCAGTATTTTCTATTCTGTATTAATAGGAAATTATACTACGATTTTAAGAACATCTAGGCAAATAATATTCCTACTTATTATGCAAGTGTAGGGTGTTAAGTGATTTATTATAACTATTAAACAAGGCGAGGCGAGCCTAAAGTAAGTAAGTCAAACTAATCTCTAACTATTGATTCAAGGTTTAATTATTCTAAATGATAATTAATGTAGCGTTAGACATATAATTTACAACAAATAAATGAAATGGGAGGGGGTAGAAAATAATTAAGATGACTCGAGGAATGGCGATGTCTTTCGCCTGCGGCTTTGGAATTCCGATGCGGATAGAGAAATGCACATAGATGCGGGTATTAATTTGCCACGATGAGTCTCGCCATGAGACTCTTTGTTGCTCGATATGCGTTTCATGTAAAAATAAAAGAAGATAAAGATTAGTATATATCTCAAACCTTACAATAATGTAAACAAATATGGTATTCACGTAAACACATATGCATTTTATTACTTAATTGTATCAATACCAAACTAAATGATCCAAATAAAGTGAAGACCCAAATGTTATCCAGCCCAAACCGGGCTTCGGTAAACTGAAGTAGCCGAGACAAACAAGCCCAAACAACATATATATTTTATAGAAACATAGAAATTATGTTACTTTGGATATATAGAGATCATGAGACATGTACAGTGCACTGCAATTACACCAAAGGCAACAAAGAATAACGGCCATCAAAGCGAGCGTGTGATACTATGCAAGCGAGCCAATATGCATTGGACGGGAAATTACGAGACATGTAAATATTCATTCGAACGAGAAATTATAGGCATGCCGAGATTACAGGATGAATCATGTCTAGCTTAAAATGTAAACAGAGATGGAGTTGATATACATAAATATTCCAAGTATACACGATATATTTAGATGTACAGTAGCATATTTCAATATTTGTGTATATCTCATATTTAAATATTAGCTAGTAAAACAGGTCGACAAGCCATAAGACAACAACAAACATCAATGAGAGCACTTTAGTGTCACACAACTGTTAAACCATCATACATATATTCTATACTCTGTGCTATAAATATTGTTTAAGATAGCGGTCGAATGCACAAACAACGGCTTAAGGCTGACATGGTATGGTAGGCTAGCCTACAAACTAACCATGAATAGCTAGAACTAATTCCATGGCCTCAGAAATTATACATGTTCTACCTGACAAATACTTAACCTATGCAAAACAATTGCTAGAATATTTATAACGAACATAAACGACATAACTCGATCGATCCGATGTCTTGGACGATGACCACATCATTCAAAGCGAATGACAAATGCTAGTAAAATTAACAATCATCGATGCAAACAACATAAACATTCATCTGTATTGAATCGATACGCCTTCAAGCAAGCATACAAGACTCGTATTACACATATTAACGGCTACCAACACATAATCATCACATATATCACGAAATATCAATCGAATGAGAAAATATGAAAGGAGGCGAGATTACCTTCTCCGGACAGCGACCCGGGGCAGCGTATCAAGTCGTCGGTCCGCTCGACGGGCTTTGGGTTTGCGATGCGAATGAAAAGGGGTAAAACTTGTTTATGAGAATACTTACTGATTTGCGATTGAGAAGAAGAGGTTTTGAATCGGATATTCTTACTGCTTCCCTACTGAACCCTGGACGATCGATGACTGCTGCTAGGGGATTCGAATCGATGTTATGAGTTTCCTCCCTATTTTCGAATGTCCTTTCTTCTTATGCTATGGGTATGCTTATATAGCCCTCTTTTGAGTTCTAATATGGTAAGCAATCGGTACTATCTTTGGTTGCCATTTGAGTCTTGATTTTGTGCGGCATGAGTAAGGTAAGGAAATCGAGAGATTTGAAGGATACTTCTTTGGTTTTGAAGTGATTCGATAATGTAAATGTTTTGAAGGATTTGGTACGAAGATCTGGCTGGATGTGCATGGCTAAGGAAGGTAAGGGAGAGGTCGCCGCATTCTCAGGCGAGAATCACGCGACGGCGATCGTAATTTGTGGTTCTTCGAAGGTTCTATTGTGGACGGCGGTAAGTGAAAGTGAGATTGCGCTTGTCAAGGCCGGGCGTTAAAGGGATTAAAACATAAAGGGGCCTTCATGGTCGGGTATTGGGCGTTAGTTAGGGTAGTTAGTTTAATTAGGTTAGTTATTTTAATTAGGTTAGTTATTTTAATTAGGTTAGTTATTTTAATGTTTAATTAGCTAATTAGTAGTAAATTAGATTAATAAATTGTGCTTAAATTATCTAGGTGTTTTATTAATCTAAGCTTGAGTTTTAAAATTATTGCAAAAAATAAAGACGGGCGTGCTATTTAATTAATGCTTAATATTTTGGAATGCGACGCTATTACTAAATCGTTTATTTATGCATGTGTTAAGGTATTATTATTGCATTTTATTATTTTAAAATTATTAAAATTATTGTTGAAAATTAGTGTAATTCTATAGTTAATGACCGGACGGGAGGGTCAAAATTGGGTGTCAACAGTTGTCCCTCTTTGTATGGAGATGATGGAAGAATCTTCGGACAAAGACGTTGACTCATAGCCAATTTTGTCTCGATCCTCAGAATTGAAAGGTTTGGGCAATTAAGCAAGGCTGACGCAAAAAAAAAAATTAAAAATTGTCCCAGTGTCGAGTTATGACGACACTGGGCTACCATGGTCAAACACCAAGGCGGGCTAACGCAGACTCAAAAATTGTCCCAGTGTCGAGTTATGACGACACTGGGCTACCATGGTCAAAACACCAAGGCGGACTAACGCGGACTCAAAATTTTGTCCCAGTGTCGAGTCATGATGACACTGGGCTATGGTGCTAAAAATAAAAAATAGAAGTAACTGGCTTGAACCTGGGGTGTACCGCTATGACTTATGGTGCTGGGTTTTATGGTGATGTGGAACGAGTGGACCGACGCGTAGGTCGCTACGCCATTTGTTGGGAAGGTTGGCCCCAACAAATTGCCCGTTATTTGTAAGAGAAAATCCACGTTGTGCTCCATCTTTTGCAGTTCCTGTAGATTGAAGCTAAGATAGAAGCATTAGTGCATAACTGTCAAAACAAAACAATGTAAGAATGTGAATTTTGTGTTGTGGTTGTAGTCAAATCGTATATGAAGTGATGTGATGATACGCCGTCTTGTATAGACGAGATGCAGATGACGCCTTGTGTGGGCGTTATCGTCTTGTATGGACGAAATGCAAATGTCGCCTTGTATGGGCGGAATCATCTTGTATGGACGAAATGCAAATGATGCCTTCTAAGGTTTAGATAAAAATTATTCTATATGTGGAGTTGTGTCGTAATTCATGCGTAATCAAAACTAGATGAAATAATTAAAGTGTAAATGATGTAGCGTGTGGTTTTTGCAAGATGTATTTGATGTAGACTTGTTGCAGTTTGACTTTGTGAGCGAATCTGTTGTATTGGAATGTTGCTATTGGCGTCGTTTTTGGACTTGGCGTCGTTTCGGACTTGTCGTCGTCTTTGGACTTGTTGTGTTGATGACGTCGTTGTGTTGCTGCTGCCCATGTAGACTAAAGCTCAAGAAAGGGTTAGTGCATAACTGCTAAGACAGAATAATAAAGCATGAATGAGAAAAAATGCAATTTTGAGAACAGAGAAAATTGTCCCTGCGTCGATGTGATATGTTGATGATGGCGTCGTTTTCGGACTTGGCGTCGTTTTCAGATTTGTCGTCGTGTTGGCATCGTTTTCGGAAGTGGCGTCGTTTTGGGCCTTGAGTCGTTCGGACTCGAGTCGTTTTGGACTCGGCGTCGTTTTGGATGGCGTCGTTTTGGGCGTGGCGTCGTTTTGGGCCTTGAGTCGTTCCGGACTCGTCGTCGTTTTCGGACATCGCGTCGTTTTCGGACGTGGCGTCGTTTTCGGACGCGGAGTCGTTTTCGGACTCGGAGTCGTTTTCGGACTCGACATCGTTTTCGGACGTGGCGTCGTTTTCGGACGTGGCGTCATTTTGGCCTTGAGTCGTTTTGACTCGGCGTCGTTTTTGGGCGTGGCGTCGTTTCGGACTTAAGCGTCGTTTTGGACGTGGCGTCGTTTTGGACTTGTCGTCGTCTTTGGACTTGTTGTGTTGATAGCGTCGTTGTGTTCTTCTTGCCGCATAGACTAAAGCTCAAGAAAAGGTTAGTGCATGACTGCTAAGACAGAATAATAAAGCATGAATGAGAAAAAATGCAATTTTGAGAACAGAGAAAATTGTCCCTGCGTCGATGTGATATGTTGATGATGGCGTCGTTTTCGGACTTGGCGTCGTTTTCGGACTTGTCGTCGTGTTGGCGTCGTTTTCGGACTTGGCGTCGTTTTCGGAAGTGGCGTCGTTTTCGGACGCGGAGTCGTTTTCGGACTCGGAGTCGTTTTCGGACTCGCCGTCGTTTTCGGACGTGGCGTCGTTTTCGGACGTGGCGTCGTTTGGATCTGAGTCGTTTTGGACTGGTCATTTTGGACTCGGGTCGTTTTGGGCGTGGCGTCATTTTGAATGGAGTCATTTGGACTGAGTCGTTTTGGACTCGGCGTCGTTTTGGGCGTGGCGTCGTTTTGGGCCTTGAGTCGTTTTCGGACGCGGAGTCGTTTTCGGACTCGGGGTCGTTTTCGGACTTAGCGTCGTTTTCGGACGTGGCGTCGTTTTCGGACGCGGAGTCGTTTTCGGACTCGGAGTCGTTTTCGGACTCGACGTCGTTTTCGGACGTGGCGTCATTTCGGGCGAGTCGTTTTGGTTCGGCGTCGTTTTGGATCGCGAGTCGTTTTGGACTCAGCGTCGTTTTGATGGCGTCGTTTGGACTTAGCGTCGTTTTGGGCGTGGCGTCGTTTTGGGCCTTGAGTCGTCTTGGACTGGTCGTTTGGACTCGGCGTCGTTTTCGGGCGTGGCGTCGTTTTGAACGCCTTGTCATTCCGGACTTCGGCGTCGTTTTGGACGTGGCGTCGTTTTGGGCCTTGGTCGTTTGGACTGGAGTCGTTTTGGACTCGGCGTCGTTTTGGGCGTGAGTCGTTTTGACTCGGCGTCGTTTTGAATGGCGTCGTTTTGGACTTAGCGTCGTTTTGGACGTGGCGTCGTTTGACGCGAGTCGTCTTGGACTCGAGTCGTTTGGACTTCGGCGTCGTTTGGACTCGGCGTCGTTTTGGGCGTGGCGTCGTTTTGGGCCAAGTCATTTGGACTCGGCGTCGTTTTTGGGCGTGGCGTCGTTTTGGGCGAGTCGTTTCGGACTGAGTCGTTTGGACTCGGCGTCGTTTTGGATGGCGTCGTTTTGGACGTAAGTGCGTTTTGGGCGTGTTGTGCCTTATAAGCTATCACGACGTTCGGCCGTGGCCCAGTGCCTCAGGCACCCAGTAATCATACATCGAGTAACGTGAAATATAAAGCAAGACATGAAACGATTTATAAAATAAGACACGATTTATGTGAGAAAACATCGCCTTCGGCATATATATATAAACAGGGTTTAGCGATTCATCCGACACTATACAACATGACTACGCACCTCTGGAAATATACAACTATGGCGGGACGGGGCCCGCCATACCTGGCATACAAAACTATCTACAACAGGAGATCATACCCAAAAGTAGAGCCTCCGGAAAGATGGAGCTCACGACACCAACGTAGAGATCCTAAGAATGTGGATCTAGCACACTGCCACTTACTGCGGCATGACGCGGCCCTCGGCGAGGTCGATCAACAGTACTAAGTATATGAAATCGTAAAATACTTAAATGAAACATATCATTTTAAAAGCAGTTTTGCAAGTATGTATGAAACAACGAGAAACCGCGCATAGTGCGCATCACAAACAAGAGCAACAATAGGTAAAGCGTAATAGGTCTTTTCTAGGTGCGAATGATTCAAGCAGGCCACTCGCCGTATTATCACTCTGCAGCCTAATCACGGACTCCGAGTCGCGTAGCCACTCACGGGCCCGCGTGAGGTATAACCCCGCATCGAGGTAGTTACTCCTCGGCATCGCCCCGACTCGTTGTCCGCATGGCCACATGACCGCGTGAGGCATAACCCGCATACTAACTCGGAACTCGTAGCTCGCGTAGGCCCCCGACCCGCATGAGGTATTCTCGAATCATGGTCCTGCATCGCTGAAGTCTACCCCGTCGGAGGCGACTTAACCCCGGTATCGTCTCAAGAGGTGAGTGATAGTACACTAACATAACGAACATCTTTAAACAACATAAGCACAACAAGAATACTCTTTTCACAACCATTACAAGACACTAACACACATAGCATCATATCATGTCTACTTATCAAACCATCTTATTATTCTTTTCACAATTTAATATAAGTCCATTATAAACACATAGGCAAACTGCTTTTTATCAATCTTAAGTGGTTATACTTAACTTCCCATAAGGCTAGTATAACTCTTAAGCTTCTGTTTAAAAACCAATTAGTTCTCTTCTGTTAAAAATGATTCAGTATTCTTTTGAAACGCTTTCAGATCTTTATTATTCAGGCTTAAGCCGTGAGGCATTGCCGTAAATGTTATTCAGGCTTAAGCCGTGAGGCATTGCCGTAAGTATTATTCAGGCTTAAGTCAAATACATTCCAGTAGATATATTTTAGTTAACACATGTACGTCTACCGTACTATATATATTGTAAAATATCATGCTTTAGGAAGAATCACATACCTTCTCAGCGAAAACCACCTGCCAAGTTGAATATGTCGCGCGCAGAGAGTCAGCCTATAATAGTCACAGATATCTATCAAAGACTACTCTGAAGGTCATTCTAACAGAGGGTTCATAATTCTATGGAAAGTTGGGCAGCACTTCCCTACCCGGTGAGCTATATAAGTTCATCAGAAAACAGTCCTATGTAAATCTGATTTGATTATTCTTCTTTAAACCCTTCTCACTGTGGTAATGTCAATTCTATTCGTGATATTCTTCTAAGTATTTATACTTATTCTAATACTACAACAGAAGTATTCTCTAATTCAAAAGAGGTTAGGATTAGTTACCTCGGTAAGCCCAATAATATCCTAGAAAAGTCGCTGAGCAAGGTTTTGCTCCTAAGTTATGCGCTCAGAGCTCAAGAAACCTTAGAAGTTCTTTACAACTTCTACAAAGGACTAAGGGATTTGGGCTAGGATATTTTGGGCATTATAACAATACTAGAAGACAACTTTCTACCAAGGGAGGGGGGGTAGATTTCGGCTAGGCTAGGGGGGGTCGGCCCTCGGCCAATCTCACTCGAAGGGGAAGAGGTGTTGGACGAAGGCTAAGGAGAGGAGAGGATTTTTAGACTTGGAAGATAACTTTGTGGATGAAGAACTCTTCATCTTAAGGGGGGTATTTATAGGTCAAGAAGTGGCCAACCAATGGCCAAGATTAAGACAAGTGCAAGGCAAGTGTAGGGTGAAGATTTACTCCACACAAATATCCTACCAACTCCTTGACTTGTGCACAAGGCACAAAAAACGTGCACTTCCTCTCCAATTTCGTCCAATGGAGGATTCGAGTCCATCAATGGGAGGGTGCCAGTGTCGCCTCCCGTTGGTCCAAAATGTTTCGTCTCTGGAAAAATCCGCAAAAATTAGTAATGGCATAGCCGAATTTTCCTACGAAAGTCGTGGAAAGCGTTTCGTCGGAAAGCGATTCTTTTAGTGAGTTGTGTACAAAAAAACGTCGAGGCTAACTTAAAGGCCAAACTTTTTTATGCGTATTCCGCGTACATACTGAAAATACGGGTATAACATTCTCCTCCTTAGAAACATTCGTCCGAATGTTCCTTCTCAAGACGATTATCGAAGAAGCATAACCGGTTGTAAGTGCCACACATGGCCACAAAATAACACTTAGGCATAAATGATAATGGAAATTTACAATTAGGAAAGAGAATTACATGCAGTTGTGGGGAATAGGTGAGTATACTTATGCCTCATGTCCTCCTCGGCTTCCCACGTCATCTCCTCCCGAGCTCGTTCGCCACAAGACTTTGTGAAGCCACGTCCGCCGTCGCAGACGCCTAACGACGATCGACTATCGCTATGGGAATCTCCTCATACGATAACCCCTGATCACACTGGACATCGTCAATCGGGTGTACCACTAGATGGATCCCGATACATCTCCTCAAGATAGATACGTGAAAAACCGGATGCCGCCTCCGGATCGGACGGCGGATCCAACTCATAGGCAACCTTGCCTACCCTGCGGACAATCTGAAGCGGCCCAATGTACCTGTATTTGAGTTTCCCCTTCTTCCGAATCTCATCACACCGCCATGGGTGACACCTTTAGGAAAACCCAATCATGAACCTCGAACTCAAGATGCCGACGACGATGATCTGCATACGACTTCTGTCGACTCTGAGCTGTCAATAGCCGCTCTCGGATAAGCTTCACCTTATCCACTGCCTGATGTACCAAATCTGGTCCCACTAGCTGCACCTCGCCCACATCGAACCAACCTATAGGCGATCTGCACTTCCTCCCATACAAGGCCTCATAAGGCGCCATCTGAATACTGGAGTGGTAGCTATTATTATACGCGAACTCAACTAGAGGCAAATGATCCTCCCAACTACCACTGAAGTCAATAACACAGGCTCATGACATATCCTCGAGTGCGGATAGTGCGCTCTGCTGTCCGTGCATGCGTGGATGAAATGCGATTACTCGGGCTCACTGCGTCCCTAAACCCCTCTGGAAGGACCTCAGAAGTTAGCCGTAACCGGGCTCCACATGCGATATGATCAGTAGGGACTCCATGCAGTCTGACGATCTCTCGGATGTAAAGTCTGGCATAATCCTCAGCCGAAAAAGTCGTCCTGACGGGAAGAAAGTGGGCTGATTTCGTCAGCCTGTCGACGATAACCCATATAGAATCATGTCTCCTCTGAGTGCGAGGTAATCCTGTGATGAAGTCCATGTTGATTACCTCTCACTTCAGTCGGGATCTCAATCGTCTGTAACAAACCACCAGGCCTCTGGTGCTCTACCTTCACCTGCTGACAACACGGGCACTGAGCTACGAACTCTGCAACGTCCCTCTTCAAGCCATCCACCAATACACAGATCTAAGGTCGTGGTACATCTTGGTCGACCCTGGATGGATAGAGTAGCTTGCATTGTGTGCTTCCCCAGAACCTGCTGCGAAGTCCTCAAACATCCGGAACACACAATCCGCCTCAAACCTTAGCACCCCATCGGTGCTACCTCAAAAGGACCCTTGCCTCACGAAGAGTCGTATCACGATATCGAATCAAAGCCGGATCCTCGGCTGTTGCCTCTTCACCTCGCCGACGATGGAAGACTCGGCAACCTCACGAACTCTAACCCACCGCTATCGTAATCAATCAAAGCGGACACCAAGGCTCGCTAATCGATGCAAATCACGAACCAAGTCCCTCCTCTCTAGCTTCACATCTGATAGTCTCCCCATCGACCTACGACTAGGCATCCGCCACAACATTGGCCTTCCCGGGTGGTACAGATATCAACATCGTAATCCTTAAGCAACTCTAACCACCGTCTGCAGCCGTAAGTTCGGCTCCCTCGTCGAAGATATACGGAGGCTCTTGTGGTGCGTATAAATATCCACGTGAACCCCATACAAATAGTGCCTCGGATCTTGGCGTGAATCACAGCTGCCAACTCCAAATCATGGGTGGGGTAGTTCCTCTCGTGTTTCTTCAGTTGTCGGGATGCATATGCTATAACCCTGCCATGCTGCATCAACACACATCCCAACCCGATGCCTGACGCATCACAATACACGACATAACCATCTGGACCCTCTGGAAGAGTAAGAACGGGGGCGGTCGTCAGTCTCTCTTTCGAGAATCGAAACCACCGCTCAAGCATCAATCCATCAAACTTGCGCTTACGAGTCACCTAGTCAAAGTGCGAGAGATAGAAGCAAACTTCTCCACGAACCGCCGATAATATCCTGCAAGGCCCGTAAAATCGCGAACCTCTGCCGGAGTAGTAGGTCTAGGCAAGTCCGATCGCCTCGATCTTGGCGTATCCACTGAATGCCATCGGCCCCGACAATATGCCCAAGAAACGCCATCAAGTCAACCAAAACTCACATTTGGAAAACTTGGCGTACCTGTTCTGATCGAGAAGCTGTCGGCCATCGCCAAATGCTCGCGTGCTCGCTCTGGCGAGAATAAACCAAGATATCATCGATGAACACTATCACAAACGTGTCCAAAAATGGTTTGAACACTCGGTTCATCAAATCCATGAATACCGCGGAGCATTGGTCAACCCAAAAGACATGACCACGAACTCATAATGCGTCTGGGTCCGAATGCGATCCTAGGGACATCCACCTCTCGACACGAACGATGATAGCCCGACGCAGATCAATCTTGGAGAAACATCTCGCGCCTGCAATGGTCGAACAAATCATCAATCACGGGAAGGGTATACATTCTTAATGGTCACCTTGTTCACCGTAATCAACACACGCGCGGCGTCCGTCCTTCTTCTTCGAACAATACCGGCGCTCCCGGGAGAAACACTAGGCCCGATGAAGCCCTTCTCCGCAAATCCCTAAGCCGATCCTTCAACTCTCTCAACTCGGCGGTGCCATTCGTATGGCGGAATGGAAATAGGCGAGTGTCGCAATATGTCAATACAAAACTCAATCTCCTCTCGGGAGGATACGGAGGTCATCCGAAACACGTCGGGAACTCGTGACTCTCGAATCGGCGAAAATGCGTACCGCAGCCTTCATTATCAAACACCGAACGAGATGGTAGATATACCCCTTCGCACCATCTTCCTAGCCTTGAGGTAGGAAATAAACCTACCGCCGGCGTCGTGCTCCTCCCACTCAACAACCGGCTCCTCAGAGCTGGAACCGTACTACTCTCTCTCTGCGGTCTACATTGGCGTAGCAGAAGCTAGCCAATCCATCCCCATAATCACGTCGAAGTCAATCATCTCCAACTCTATCAAGTCGGCTGAGGTCCGACGTAAATGGTCACGGGACAAGTTCTATATACCCGCGAGCTACCACCGAATCACCCATCGGCGTAGCTACCTCGAAAGGGTCTATGGACTCGTGCTCTATCCTATCCTACTAGCAACAAGGGGAGATATATAGGGAGTAGAACCGGATCTATAAAGGCATAAACATCAAACCCGAACGATAAGGTACTGCGACATCGTCGGTGAGGCCTCACGATCTGTCGGTGGACAAAGCATAAATGCGTTCGAGGACCGCTAGAATCGGACCCGAGCCACGACCTCTGCCGCGACCTGTGACCCATGAGCACCACGCCTCAGGCGAGTAATCGTAGGAGATGATGAGCGGCAACGAACTGAAGGTGAGCCTACCACCGCCAGCCGCCGGTCGGACGATCCCGCAGTGACCCTGCTGGCCACAACTGTAACAAGCTCCAAAGTAGTACCACACTTCCGTAATGGGATCTACGCGACGGCCACACTGGGGTGGTCGTCGGCGATGCCTCTGCTACTGGGCGTCACGAAGCCACAGGGCCGCAGTACGCCTCGAAAACTCTGGTGGCTTGAGGCGGTGCGAGTGCTCGAGCCGCCGCGGTGCGAATCTAGGCTGCCGAGGCCACCCACCACGATAACCACCGGAAGACCCTCCGTCACGGCGCCTTCTGCTGCCGTCGCCCACTCGTCGACCTCTGCGCTCCTCGCATCAGGCGTGAGCTGCGTGCGGGTAATGTCCATACCGGTGAGAAACACCCGCACATGACTTCGGCCATATAGTCGTCTGGCGGTGACATAGCGGTGCACCTATCCTCCATATCTGCTGCAATCTTTGGGACATATCGAGCCAATGAATCAAACTCGACATTGTACTCCACGGCGGTCACGTCCTCTGCCTCGATGGTAAAAATCTATCGGCCGTGCCCTCGCCATCCGTGGAGGCAAGAAGTGAGTGAGGAAAGCCTCGAGAACTCATCCCAGTAGGCGGGGACGTGCTCTCCCGGGATAACTCCCGTGAATCAAACCAATCGATCGCGGTATCACGCGGCCGACGCGAACCGGATCACAGACTCTGTCTCGAGGCCTTGATCACCCTCACGATCCTCTAGGCGACGGATGAACTCCTGCGGATCATCCTCCGCCTCGACCGTAAAACTCGCGGGCTCTGACTCAAGAAATCTCGTAGCCTCAAACTATACGCCTCGGGTGTACCGGAGTGCGAATGGGTGAGCTGGGCCAGGCTGCCGCGTCAATCTCTCCTCGTGTCGGGCCACAACTTTAGCCAATAGTGGGCCGTCTCCTTGTACCCTAACTCTCCGCCCGGTGTGGGACGGGAGGTGTGGTACTGTGGTCTCTTTGTGGCGGCGTCATAGAACTCGCCGTCTCGTATAGACGGGCACGAGCCCTCGTGACTCTGGGTGTCTGCTAGCGACTCCTCGCTGCCTTGCCGCCAGGCGGGTTGCCTTACGTGGAGGCATAATCATTACGGAAAGGAATACGTTAGAGGGTCCAACCTATAACACGGCTCTAAAGCACGATCTCGGAATGAGAAGAATGAAACCAATCCTAAATATCCTATAGCCTCACGATTATTGGTGTGGTGCACAACACACCGATAATCAAGACTCTACTAGATACGGTCTGTAGACACTTTCAGAGATTAATCGCTCGATACCACTTTTGTCACGACCGTTCGGGGCGTGGTGCGTGCCTACCGGCACCCAGTAGTCATACATCGAGTAACGGCGGAAATATAAAGCAAGACATGAAACGATTTATAAAATAAGACACGCTTTATGTGAAAACATCGCCTTTCGGCATATATATAAACAGGTTTAGCGATTACATCCGACATCTGCATAACATGACTACAGACCTCTAAGAAATATACAACTATGGCGGGACGGGGCCGCCATACCTATCAGACAAAACTATCTACAACAGGAGATCATACCCAAAAGTAGAGCCTCGGAAAGATGGAGCTCACACCAACGTAGAGATCCTAAGAATGTGGATCTAGCACTGCTTTGCCCTTACTGCGGCATGAACGCAGCCCAAGGAGTCGATCTAACAGTACTAAGTATATGAAATCGTAAAATACTTAAATGAAACATATCATTTTAAAAGCAGTTTTGCAAGTATGTATGAAACAACCGAGAAACGCATAGTGCCACATCACAAACAAAACAACAATAGGTAAAGCGTAATAGGTCTTTTCTAGGCTGCGAATGATTGAGCGGGGCCACTCGCGCGTATTATCACTCTGCAAGCCTAATCCTGGACTCCGAGTCGCGCCAGGCCTTCATGGGCCCGCATGAGGTATAACCCGCATCGGTAGCTACTCCTCGGCATCATCCTGGACTCGTTGTCGCGTGGCCACATAGACCGCGTGAGGCATAACCCCGCATACTAACACGGAACTCTCGTAGCTCCGCATAGGCCCCCTGGACCGCGTGAGGTATTCTCGAATCATGGTCCTGCATCACTGAGTCTACCCGCGTCGGAGGCGACTTAACCCCGGTATCATCTCAAGAGGTGAGTGATAGTACACTAACATAACAACTTATCTTTAAACAACATAAGCCCAACAAGAATACTCTTTTTCACAACCATTACAAGACACTAACACAAATAGCATCATATCATGTCTACTTATCAAACCATCTTATTATTCTTTTCACAATTTAATATAAGTCTGTTATAAACACATAGGCAAATGTTTCTTTTATCAATCTTAAGTGGTTATACTTAACTTCCCATAAGGCTAGTATAACTCTTAAGCTTCGCTTAAAAACCAATTAGTTCTCTTACATTAAAAATGATTCAAGATTCTTTTGAAACGCTTTCGATCTTTATTATTCGGGCTTAAGCCGTGAGGCATTGCAGTAAATGTTATTCGAGCTTAAGCGTGAGGCATTGCCGTAAGTATTATTCGAGCTTAAGTCAAAGACATTGCGTAGTTATATTTTAGTTAACATATGTCTCTTGTACTATATATATTGTAAAATATCATGCTTTAGGAAGAATCACATACCTTCTCGTGAAAACCACTTGAGTTGAATATGTCGCGCAGAGAGTCACTATAATAGTCACAGATATCTATCAAAGACTACTCAAGGTCATTCTAACAGAGGTTCATAATTCTATGGAAAGTTGGGCGTACTTCCACCCGTGAGCTATATAAGTCTCATCAGAAAGCAATTCTATGTAAATCTGATTTGATTATTCTTCTTTAAACCCTTCTAATGTAGTACCAGTCTATTCTCGTGATATTCTTCTAAGTATTTATACTTATTCTAATACTACAACAATGAAGTATTCTCTAATTCAAAAGAGGGTTAGGATTAGTTACCTCGGTAAGCCCAATAATATCCTAGAAAAGTCGCGCTGAGCAAGGTTTTGCTCTAAGTTGTATGCGCTCAGAGTAGCTCGAGAAACCTTAGAAGTTCTTTACTTCTACAAAGGACTAAGGGATTTGGGCTAGGATATTTTGGGCATTATCACAATACTAGAAGACAACTTTCTACCAAGGGGGGGGGTAGATTTCGGCTAGGCTAGGGGGGGTAGGCCTACCAAACTCACTCAAAGGGGAAGAGGTGTTGGACGAAAGGCTAAGGGAGAGGAGAGGATTTTTAGACTTGGAAGATAACTTTGTGGATGAAGAACTCTTCATCTTAAGGGGGGTATTTATAGGTCAAGAAGTGGCCAACCAATGGCCAAGATTAAGACAAGTGCAAGGCAAGTGTAGGGTGAAGATTTACTCCACACAAATATCCTACCAACTCCTTGACTTGTGCACAAGGCACAAAAAACGTGCACTTCCTCTCCAATTTCGTCCAATGGACGATTCAAGTCCATCAATGGGAGGGTGCCAAGTGTCGCCCTCCCGTTGGTCCAAAATGTTTCCTCTCTCGGAAAAATCCGCAAAAATTAGTAATGGCATAGCCGGAATTTTCCCTACGAAAGCTGTGGAAACGTTTCGTCGGAAAACGATTCTTTTAGTGAGTTGTGTACAAAAAAAAACGTCCAAGGCTAACTTAAAGGCCAAACTTTTTTTGTACGTATTCCGTTACGTACATACTCTGGAAATACGGGGTATAACAATAACGTCGTTGTCTGGACGTGTTGCTGATGCTCCTGTATAATAAATGCTCCTGCAAGCTAAGCTTGAGAAAAATTAGTGTATAACTGGTAAAACAAGATGATAAATATATGAGAAATGCAATTATGTGAATAAGGATGTCTTCCCTGTATGATATGTGGGGTGTTGTGAATGCTGAGATGTTGTCCATGCTAGATGCTGCCACTGACGAATTTCCATGATGCCTTTGTTGTGATGCATTTGTGAACCATATGGATTGATATGATGTCTTTGTTGTGCGTTTGTGCATGCGTGAGTTCTGATTTGACTCTAGGCGGTGATGTGCTATAATTTGTTGCGGGATTTGAACTCGATTGTTGATGTCATGCATTTCTGCCGCTTACAAGAATTTTGTCATATTTTCTGCTTCTACTAGTATGAAGAACTTTGTTGTACCTTCTGCTAATATGAAGGACCTGCGCTCAAAGAAAAATTTGTGAGTTTGAGGGGGGGGGGGGCGGTTGATCCGCGTTGACTTTGTAGTTTTGACTCTTGATGTCGGACGTCTGCCTTGTTTGGGACTCATAACCCCTGCCTGGTTTCCTACCTTGCAAAGGGCGTTTTGGCCTAAAGTGGGTCTTAATGGGGTTGCTTGTATATTACGTGTATTTTTTTGTTATTTTCAAAACGAAGGGAAAGTTTCCTAATGGTGTGACCGAAGCCGATTTAGGCCGCCTACGTATCCCCATGAGGGAATCAGGTCATGACGTAGTTCATTACAAGCGAATATTGGGTAAAATTCTAAAGGTGGGACCGAGGCCGATGTGGCCGCCTACGTATCCGCCAAGGGAATCAGGTCGAACGTAGTTCCAATTACAAGCAAAGGAGAAATTGGGATTTTGTAAAAGGTGGGACCGAAGCCGATGTGGCCGCCTACGTATCCGCCAAGGGAATCAGGTCACGCGTAGTTCCAAATTATTACATATGAAGGGCAAAATATATTAAACTAACTATTTTAGGACTCGGCGGGCCAAAGCAGGGGCATGAGTCCACTTCTTCTTGCTTTGTGTCTTAGAGGGCGGGGTCTTCAGCGGGATCATACCGGATCACATTGTATTTATGTTTCCTTTTCAGCAACGAGAAGACTTTAGAGCCCTTCCATGCAGTTTTCTGTATCTTCTTCTTTTGATTTCTGCGGAGTGCATGTTTTGATGAATGACTGATTCAGGCGCAACAGGCTCTAGCCAAGGAGCATTTCTCTTCCTTTGGAGATTGATTGATGATTCAACAACAGTCCCTTCCAAACTGTTTTGTTCAACAATCATGTTCACATAGGCATCATCAGGGTCTGGTAAGTGGTTGTTGTTTATATTGGGGGGAACTTCTTTAAGTTGGATGACTCCATCTTTGATCAATTCCTCGATTTTGTCTTTGAGGGTATAACAATTTTCGGTGTCGTGTCCCTCTGCACCGGAGTGGTATGCACAATGTTTAGTTTTATCGTGCCCTCGGGAGGTAGGCACAGGGGTATTTCGGGAATGGGTGGAGTATTCCCGCGCTTTCGCCTTCTCATACACTTGGGCTATGGGTTCGCCTAAAGGTGTATAGGTTTTGTTGGTTTTCTTCGCATCTACGGGGTTTGGGTCCGTTTGGTGTGCGGGTTCGTGATTGTGGTGAGTATTTTGGATATGCTGGTTGGGTATGGTAAACAGGATATGGGGGGGCGTAGTGCTGATAATGTGGATTTTGAGCGTTTTGGTTATAGTAAGGAGGCGGTGGACTGTGATACACTGGATGTTGTTCTGGCCTATGCTCCTGAATGACCATGATAGAAGGTGATGCATCTCTTCTCCTCTGTGAGGTACCTCCTATGGAATCTGACTGTATTGCCCTGCTAGTTGCTTGTAGGGCTGTCAAGTTTGTAATTCTGCCTGTCTTAATGCCTTCCTCCACGAAGTCGCCCATTCTTACGACTTTCGCAAAACTTCGCCCAATTACACTGATCATCCTTTCATAATATGTCGCGTCTTTCAACGACTGCACGAACAAAGTGGTCATTTCGCTCTCTGCCATTGGAGGCTGGACCTTCGCTGCTTCTGACCGCCACCTCAGGGCGTATTCCCTGAAAGTTTCTGTGGATTTCTTTTCAAGCTTCATAAGATAAAATCTGTCCAGGACAGTGTCAGTGTTGAATCTAAATCTATCCACGAAATCTTGTGCCATGGCATTCCAACTGTCCCATTTTCGAGGGACTTGGCATGTACTGTCGCCGCTCACGGTTAGACTCCTGATGAATAGCTTCATGATGATTGCTTGATTTTTACCAACTCCAATCAATTTATCGCAATATGACCTTAGATGAGCTCGAGGATTCCCCTTTCCATCGAACATGTCAAATTTGGGCACCTTGTACCCCACAGGTAATTCAACGTCAGGGTGCATACATAAGTTTTCATATTCCAAACCTTCCTCCCCTTTGTTCGTTTGTGTCACGACCCGACCCCGGGGCCGCGACTGGTACCCTACCGGGGTACCCTGTCAGGTATACTTTAGAGAATAGCAGCGGAACATACATAACATCTAACTTATAATAAGGTAAACATTACTGGCCAGCCGACAAGGCCGCCTTCCATAAAATAACTTAATCGAAAGTGAAACAGTACAACTTATCCTTACAGCCCAACCACAAATGTGACTACATACCTCTAAGAATAACAACTGTGGCGGGACAGGGCCCCGCCATACCCCCTGAATATACAAAAGTCTATAACCTCAGGGAATCATACCAAAAAGACAAAGCCTCCGGAGGGATGGAGCCTTCCAAGAACTGAGAAATGATCCTAAGAGTGCGGATCAGCAAGCTATGTATCTCGACCTGCGGCATGAACGCACTTCGGCCGAGGTCGATAACAGTACCAAGTATGTGAAATCAAAATATCAGTAATGAAATCATAATAGCATATATATAAAGCGGGAGACATGTATGATAGCCAAACTACAGTACACAACATATACGCAGCCATGTCAAGTCAGGGACTCACGCCCTCTAAGTCATCACTCAAATATAACCATAGGTCTCATGCCTATAATATCAATCATGCCCGTGGAATTCCTTCCTCACCGCCATCTATGAAGAAACAACACTAAGGAGTACACATGAACACTAGATCCCACCAGGTCATCGTAACTGCATTTAGGCAAGACGAAGACATAGCTACGATCCACCTCGCATCCTCAATCGATCGGCAAGTACGAAGCCGACTACCGATCCACCCGCATTCAACAATACTATGATCAATCACGGTCGATCGGCAAGTGCGATAGCTCTACCAGATCCACCTGCCACATCACGACGGGCAAGTACGTAGGCTAACCACCAGATCCACCCTGCATCACACCACTTCGCCCTAACCCTGACCGGGGCAAGTACGAAAGCCAACTACCAGATCCACCCTGCATCACGTCTCTGACCGGGGCAAGTACGAGGGCTAACTACTAGATCCACCCTGCATCAGTAGACCTCATGGAGAGCTAATCCATGGAACAAAATACTGTCAACAGGGAAACGAACCCTCATCATGGCCGCATACCCGTGGAATCCTCCATCACTGACGGTACGCCCAAATAGACTCATAACTACATGCTTTTAATTCGAATTTCAATACCATGCCTTTACATAAACCAAGACAATTACCATGCCTTCTTTTCACATAAATCAAGAGAATTCTTATTTAAGCAAGCCAAAGTACTTATCAAGGCACACATAGAATAACTCTCAATTGAACAAGCCCAAAACACTATCAAGGCACAAACAGAATAATTCTCTTTTAACAAGCCAAAGTACTACGTACGTACATCCTTTCCAAGAGATTCCTTTTTATGCAAAATCCGAGATACTAACACCCGTAGTATCGCGCCGCGTCATTTTTCAACGTAAGTTACTACACCTTTAGAAAACTCATTTCAAAGCTTGAAACCAAATAACTTCAATTTTTCACAATCTAGACAACTTATGCTCATTAATCAAAATAGACAACTTTCATAACCTTCCATAAAGTTATTATAACCAACTTCCCATAAAGCCGTTATACTAACTTTATGCTTTAGAAATTTAAGACATCCTTATCCTTTCATAAGGCCGTTATAACTAACTTCCCATAAAGCCGTTATAACTCCTTATAAACCATTTCGTTCTTTTACTAACCAAGAGACTTATACTTCAAACAAATTCATACAATTTTCAAAATACTTCAAGCCTCTTATCCTTTAGGAAACAAGTTTCTTACCTCAAAAAAAATTTAAGTCTCTTATCTTTTAGAATAATTCAATATTCAATACTTTCACACCAAAAGTACTCTATACTTCATTATGTCAAGAAATCTTTGTCTACCTTATTTAGGATAAACCATTCCTTAAGAACAAGCGGGTTAACTTCTTAACCCAACCAACTTAGACATTTCCTTAAAACAAGTCAAGTACAACAAAATGATTTACTTCATTCAAAACACGTACGTCTACCGTACTATATAGTTATAACTACTCATGCTCAAGAGATAAGAAAGCTCCACATACCTCTTTGGTCAATCCGCTTGCTAAGCTCAACTACCGCAAGTAATATTTCAACCTATAATAATCATGATACGTTTATTAACCTCTAATTTCAATGTAGAATAATCTAAACTCAAAGTCACTAAATTCTATGGAAAATTGGGCAGCATTTCCTTTGTTTCTACATACTTTTCCACCTTTTTAAGGTCCGAATTCAACATCCAAACGCCACTTCTTAGGCCCAACAATCCAAACATCTCAAGGGGATTACACACCTAAACTTGGGTGTGTAAAATTCTGCCCCAAAAGGTAAAACAATTAACTTAACAAGTCTAAGGTAGTTTTTAGGCTACAACATGCTCACATAATCTTCTTAATCAATTCTTTCACATCCGAACCATATTTCTTACATGCAATGACTCTAAGAGCATTATTCACTACCACAAGTTCTTTCTTCTTAACATGCAACACTAGAAACTAATTCTAAAGGAAGAAATGTTACCTTAAAGTTTTAGCCAAACTTATTCCAAATATTTTTGCTAGCTTCCTTGCCAAGAACACCACCACAACAACACCAACAAGCTAGCCACAAGCTTCCTTCTTGTTCTTATCTTTTCAGATTTTTCCTAAGGCTAGAATTTCTCTTGGGATTTTAGAGAGAAGGAGGAGCTAAATTAGAGAGAGAGAGAGGTTTGAAAGATGACCAAGTCTTCAAGACTTGGTCAATATAAGGCATGCAAGAAAAATCAGATGGGGGGGGACACTTGTCACCCTCCCATGGCCTTTTTAAAAGAGAAAATCAGATTTCCTAAGTTTTTCCGCCTGAATCCGCCTTAGGCGCCGCGCTGCTTCCCATGCGCTGAAACTTCAGCGACCCCTCAGTACTTTCGGCGCCGCGGCCCTGCATCCGGCGCCGCGGCCCTGTTGCCTTTGCCTGAAACGCCTTTCTGTCCGTCTGCGCACTGAACTTGTAACTCTCATAACTTTCTACTCCGACGTCCTATCGACGAACGGTTGGTTGCGTTGGAATCTAGACTCAACGAACTACGCCCTGGGCCTTTGAAACACTTAGGAATTCTCAATGTACCGGGTCGTAACCCGCCTCAAAGTCTACTAAAACCCGTCCGGAACAATCCGTCAACCTATCCTTTGGAAATTTTAAGTCTTACACCCTTTCGTACGCCCTCATGCGCATGACCTGAACTACGGGGTGTAACATTCTCCCCCCCTTAGAAACATTCGTCCCCGAATGTTCTTTTGGAGCCAATCTACTATTCCTCGGTACATCCTCGTACTATATACTAATGGAACTTCATTATGCCACCTATGACCCTAAGATATCGCACACGCATACCCATTCACTGTAAGTCAAACAGAAAATGAACCCAAAATATGAACCATTACTACTTACCTCGCCACTGCCTAACAGATTGCCTGCTCGTATCTACCAACTTATTCTACCACATGTACATAGTCTCAATATCCCTCGTTCATGATACTAAATCTTACAACAATCCCATCACTTACTCCGCCCGAATCTCATCTGTACTATACTCTTAAGCATACCACGTAGCTTAATTTACAAACATAGTTTCCCATTAGGTCTCTTAATTAAACTTCTTAAGGGTCCATTTATTTCTCAGACAACTCATCATCTCCTAATTATCTCAAATTAGTACGTCTGACCTTGATGAGAGTTCATCAAACCACTCCTACCTTCCCAGATCTAATTAGTCCTTATCAACTTGGTATTCCAATATCATTCTAGGCAACACGTGTCCGACTTTATACATAAATCAGATAAATGAATGTCACTATACCCACTATACTACCATCATAACTAACCCGATACGCAATCCACATAATCTTTCCCGGTCATCACGCCTTTCTCGTAGCTGCAAATAACATAACTCGTTAGGAGAGACGACCCTAACCACAGCATCTATCGCACGATCTTAGAGTGAGAAGAATGGAAACTAATCCTAAATGTCCTGCACCTCCGATTATAGATGTGGTGCACAACACACCGATAATCGGGACTCTACTAGACACGATGCGTAGACACTTTCCGAGGACTAATCGCTCGATACCACTTTTGTCACGACCTCCGGTCGCGATCGTACCTGCCGGGTACCGTCGGTATACTTTAGAGAATAGCAGCGGAACATACATAACATCTAACTTATAATAAGGTAAACATTACTGGCCAGCCGACAAGGCCGCCTTCCATAAAATAACTTAATCGAAAGTGAAACAGTACAACTTATCCTTACAGCCCAACCACAAACGTGACTACAGACCTCTAAGAATAACAACTGTGGCGGGACAGGGCCCCGCCATACCCCCTGAATATACAAAAGTCTATAACCTCAGGGAATCATACCAAAAAGACAAAGCCTCCGGAGGGATGGAGCCTTCCAAGAACTGAGAAATGATCCTAAGAGTGCGGATCAGCAAGCTATGTATCTCGACCTGCGGCATGAACGCACTTCGGGCGAGGTCGCACAACAGTACCAAGTATGTGAAATCAAAATATCAGAATGAAATAATAATAGCATATATATAAAGCGGGAGACATGTATGATAGCCAAACTACAGTACACAACATATACGCAGCCATGTCAAGTCAGGGACTCACGCCATCTAAGTCATCACTCAAATATAACCATAGGTCTCATGCCTATAATATCAATCATGCGTGGAATTCTTCCTCACCGCCGATCATGAAGAAACAACACTAAGGAGTACACATGAACACTAGATCCCACTCGTGTCATCGTAACTGCGAGGCAAGACGAAGACATAGCTACCGGATCCACCTCGTGATCCTCAATCGATCGGCAAGTACGAAGCGGCTACCGAATCCACCGCATTCAACAATACTATGATCAATCACGGCGCCGGGGCAAGTGCGATAGCCTCTACCAGATCCACCCTGCGTCACATCGCTGACCGGGGCAAGTACGTAGGCTAACCACCAGATCCACCCTGCATCACACCACTTCGCCCTAACCCTGACCGGGGCAAGTACGAAAGCCAACTACCAGATCCACCCTGCATCACGTCTCTGACCGGGGCAGGTACGAGGGCTAACTACTAGATCCACCCTGCATCAGTAGACCTCATGGAGAGCTAATCCATGGAACAAAATACTGTCAACAGGGAAACGAACCCTCATCATGGCCGCATACCCGTGGAATCCTCCATCACTGACGGTACGCCCAAATAGACTCATAACTACATGCTTTTAATTCGAATTTCAATATCATGCCTTTACATAAACCAAGACAATTACCATGCCTTCTTTTCACATAAATCAAGAGAATTCTTATTTAAGCAAGCCAAAGTACTTATCAAGGCACACATAGAATAACTCTCAATTGAACAAGCCCAAAACACTATCAAGGCACAAACAGAATAATTCTCTTTTAACAAGCCAAAGTACTACGTACGTACATCCTTTCCAAGAGATTCCTTTTTATGCAAAATCCGAGATACTAACACCCGTAGTATCAAGGCGCGTCTATTTTTCAACGTAAGTTACTACACCTTTAGAAAACTCATTTCAAAGCTTGAAACCAAATAACTTCAATTTTTCACAATCTAGACAACTTATGCTCATTAATCAAAATAGACAACTTTCATAACCTTCCATAAAATTATTATAACCAACTTCCCATAAAGCCGTTATACTAACTTTATGCTTTAGAAATTTAAGACATCCTTATCCTTTCATAAGGCCGTTATAACTAACTTCCCATAAAGCCGTTATAACTCCTTATAAACCATTTCGTTCTTTTACTAACCAAGAGACTTATACTTCAAACAAATTCATACAATTTTCAAAATACTTCAAGCCTCTTATCCTTTAGGAAACAAGTTTCTTACCTCAAAAAAAATTTAAGTCTCTTATCTTTTAGAATAATTCAATATTCAATACTTTCACACCAAAAGTACTCTATACTTCATTATGTCAAGAAATCCTTGTCTACCTTATTTAGGATAAACCATTCCTTAAGAACAAGCGGGTTAACTTCTTAACCCAACCAACTTAGACATTTCCTTAAAACAAGTCAAGTACAACAAAATGATTTACTTCATTCAAAACACGTACGTCTACCGTACTATATAGTTATAACTACTCATGCTCAAGAGATAAGAAAGCTCCACATACCTCTTTGGTCAATCCGCTTGCTAAGCTCAACTACCGCAAGTAATATTTCAACCTATAATAATCATGATACGTTTATTAACCTCTAATTTCAATGTAGAATAATCTAAACTCAAAGTCACTAAATTCTATGGAAAATTGGGCAGCATTTCCTTTGTTTCTACATACTTTTCCACCTTTTTAAGGTCCGAATTCAACATCCAAACGCCACTTCTTAGGCCCAACAATCCAAACATCTCAAGGGATTACACACCTAAACTTGGGTGTGTAAAATTCTGCCCCAAAAGGTAAAACAATTAACTTAACAAGTCTAAGGTAGTTTTTAGGCTACAACATGCTCACATAATCTTCTTAATCAATTCTTTCACATCCGAACCATATTTCTTACATGCAATGACTCTAAGAGCATTATTCACTACCACAAGTTCTTTCTTCTTAACATGCAACACTAGAAACTAATTCTAAAGGAAGAAATGTTACCTTAAAGTTTTAGCCAAACTTATTCCAAATATTTTGCTAGCTTCCTGCCAAGAACACCACAACAACACCAACAAGCTAGCCACAAGCTTCCTTCTTGTTCTTATCTTTTCAGATTTTTCCTAAGGCTAGAATTTCTCTTGAGATTTTAGAGAGAAGGAGGAGCTAAATTAGAGAGAGAGAGGTTTGAAAGATGACCAAGTCTTCAAGACTTGGTCAATATAAGGCATGCAAGAAAAATCAGATGGGGACACTTGTCACCCTCCCATGGCCTTTATAAAAGAAAATCGGATTTCTAAGTTTTTCGCCGGAATCCGCCTGGCGCGCGGCCGCTTCCCGGCGCGCGGCGCAGCTCTGCGGACCTCGGATCTTCCGCGCGCTGCTTCCGGCGCGCGGCGCTGAAACTTCAGCGACCTCGACTTTCGGCGCGCGGCCGAATCGGCGCGCCTGCGCTTTTCTCGAAACGCCTTTACGTCTGCGCGCCCGAACTTGTAACTCATAACTTTCTACTCCGACGTCCTATCGGCCGAGCGGTTGGTTGCGTTGGAATCTAGACTCAACGAACTACGCCCTGGGCCTTTGAAACACTTAGGAATTCTCAATGTACCGGGTCGTAACCCGCCTCAAAGTCTACTAAAACCCGTCCGGAACAATCCGTCAACCTATCCTTTGGAAATTTTAAGTCTTACACCCTTTCGTACGCCCTCATGCGCATGACCTGAACTACGGGGTGTAACAGTTTGAATGCTTTTGAATGCCTCTTTCAAGCTACGGATTTCTTTTGCCATATTTTCATCAGCTCTGGCTCGAGTCTGCCGCTCCATTTCCTTGTATGGACCTGTCTCTTGAGAGGATGTATGCATAATCAATGGTTGGCTTTCGATCAGATGTGCTAATCCCTCATATTGTTTGTGTGTCATCTGCTCGTATTGGGTGGCTTGGCAATTTGGGTTGAGTGGGGTGATATAAGTAGGTGGAGGTTGGGATGTGTATGTAGTAAACATATCATTTTGGAAGTCGGTTTGCAAATTGACCGGGCGAGTGACATTTTGGTGTGAGCTGGTATGTTGCGGCCTCTGCAGGGAGCTTTGGGGAAGTGGAGGCTCAAGGGCTTGTGACATGATGGCATTTGTCCCTAGTTCTGGGAGTGGTGCATTCAAGCTAATAGACATGTTTGTGATATCTCGGAGCCTTTCTATTTCGGCTTGCATAATTTCCATTTGCTGCAATAGTTTGGCGAGGTGTTGATCATTGGTGTTTCTCCTTTCTAACGCCTCTGCATCC
Organism: Przewalskia tangutica; assembly: GCA_029844215.1. Lineage (NCBI taxonomy): Eukaryota > Viridiplantae > Streptophyta > Magnoliopsida > Solanales > Solanaceae > Przewalskia > Przewalskia tangutica. Next base: position 4,045,134 of record CM056719.1, read on the forward strand.
TCTACAGGAACGGGGATGAGTCCTAAGTTGTTTCGTTCCGGTGCCTCTGGATTAGTCATTTATTGGATGATTGTGCTTCTACCAGTCAACGCGAATCAACCTTTTGGGGATAAGCTTAGGCAAAAATAACCCTTTAACAAATGAAGCAAACCAAGTTAGTATAATATGCAAAAAGTTGCAGGCAATATATACTAATAAGCAAATTGCAAATCAAGTGCGTGTTCTAACATGTTTGGGACCTCTTTATGCCAGAGGTAGGCCTAAACGTCACATATGCGAGGTCATGATGGATTTGTCCAAGCCGTCCAACTGCGATGCTTTGTTGGAAATGGCGACTAAATGACGGTGCACTTTTTCCAATTTCAGCATGACATGATTAGGTTTGGATTTGTCTATCATTGCCACGCTACACATAATATGCTGGTTGGTCGTTGGGTTGAGAAACCCGTCGACAAGTTTGGTGTCCTAATTGTGGTGTCGATGCGAGGCCAGACCACCTAAGGTAAATGCATGCATTCCCTAAAATAAAGGGTGGTATAGCTCATCTTAAGTTTCTAAGATTTGGCTTTTCTAGACCTTGAGTTCCCGAGCGGACAACTCGAGTGAGAAGGCTACGCGGCCACCGGTTAGACCGGGCACTCCACGTATGTTACCAACTCTCCTAAATTTGGGTTTTGAAGAAAGAATTTTGTTGATGCACCAAGCGCACCTCGCATGCAGTGTGTGATTGTGTGAATTTTCCAGAGTGGAAGAAATATGAGCGGAATGCCAGTTTAAGGAAAGTAGTAAAGCAGGTAGCAAAATAAAATAAAAAACAAAATACAACACACAAAAATTTAAATGCAAAAGTAATGCCAAATAATAACCCTAGGTCTGTTATGGTTAAGAACCTAAAATACCCAGCGGAGTCGCCATTCTGTCGCGCCCCTTTTCGACCGCGACTTTCTAAAAGCGAACCCTGCTCAAGTAAAATGTTAGAAAAATAAATAATAAAAATGTTAAATGTTTGAAAAGAATGCTAAAATATTAAAAGGTGCTAAAAGGTGCTAGAAAATGGCTTAAAGGTTTTAAAAAATGCTAAAAGGTGCTAAGGGTGCAAAAATGCTAAAGGGTTCGCGGAGTCGCCACCTAATTAATTTGGGTGAATTAGGACACCTAAATGTTAAACTAGTTTAAAGTAAAACATTAACTCCATTTAATGGTCTGCTAAACTTAATGAGATTCTGGGTAAGGGTTCTTTATTAATCTAGAGGGAAGGGGTTAGGCACCCTCTAAGATCCGCTAACTTGCGGTTGTCCTGCCAAACCTAGGGTTAATTATTATGCTAGAAAAAAGTGTATTAAAAAAACGTTTAAGCGGAAGAGTATAAGACATACTTTCTAAAATATTTTGCAAGATTTATATAGAAAGGTCAAGGCCAGTTTTGAAAACTGTGCAATTAGGATGCCTAGGTACTATATTAGCTATAGGTATAATGCAAGTATTCCTTCACCTAAGGGGTATGTGTTGCTTAGCATGAGAATATAACATTGTTGTGATAAAAGCAGTATTTTCTATTCTGTATTAATAGGAAATTATACTACGATTTTAAGAACATCTAGGCAAATAATATTCCTACTTATTATGCAAGTGTAGGGTGTTAAGTGATTTATTATAACTATTAAACAAGGCGAGGCGAGCCTAAAGTAAGTAAGTCAAACTAATCTCTAACTATTGATTCAAGGTTTAATTATTCTAAATGATAATTAATGTAGCGTTAGACATATAATTTACAACAAATAAATGAAATGGGAGGGGGTAGAAAATAATTAAGATGACTCGAGGAATGGCGATGTCTTTCGCCTGCGGCTTTGGAATTCCGATGCGGATAGAGAAATGCACATAGATGCGGGTATTAATTTGCCACGATGAGTCTCGCCATGAGACTCTTTGTTGCTCCGGTGCGTTTCATGTAAAAATAAAAGAAGATAAGGATTAGTATATATCTCAAACCTTACAATAATGTAAACAAATATGGTATTCACGTAAACACATATGCATTTTATTACTTAATTGTATCAATACCAAACTAAATGATCCAAATAAAGTGAAGACCCAAATGTTATCCAGCCCAAACCGGGCTTCGGTAAACTGAAGTAGCCGAGACAAACAAGCCCAAACAACATATATATTTTATAGAAACATAGAAATTATGTTACTTTGGATATATAGAGATCATGAGACATGTACAGTGCACTGCAATTACACCAAAGGCAACAAAGAATAACGGCCATCAAAACAGGCAGTGACAGTCTATGCAAGCAGAGCCAATATGCATTCAGACAGGGAAATTACAGACATGTAAATATTCATTCAGACAGGGAAATTATAGGCATGCCGAGATTACAGGATGAATCATGTCTAGCTTAAAATGTAAACAGAGATGGAGTTGATATACATAAATATTCCAAGTATACACGATATATTTAGATGTCTGATGGCATATTTCAATATTTGTGTATATCATATTTAAATATTAGCTAGTAAAGCAGTCGACAAGCCATAAGACAACAACAAACATCAATGAGAGCACTTTAGTGTCACACAACCGTTAAACCATCATACATATATTCTATACTGCGTCGCTATAAATATTGTTTAAGATGGCGGTCGAATGCAGACAAACAACGGCTTAAAGGTCGACATGGTATGGTAGGCTAGCCTACAAACTAACCATGAATAGCTAGAACTAATTCCATGGCCTCAGAAATTATACATGTTCTACCTGACAAATACTTAACCTATGCAAAACAATTGCTAGAATATTTATAACGAACATAAACGACATAACTCAGTCGATCCAGTAATCTTCAGACGATGACCACATCATTCAAACAGACAACAAATGCTAGTAAAATTAACAATCACTGATGCAAACAACATAAACATTCATCTGTATTGAATCGATACGCCTTCAAGCAAGCATACAAGACTCGTATTACACATATTAACGGCTACCAACACATAATCATCACATATATCACGAAATATCAATCGAATGAGAAAATATGAAAGGAGGCGAGATTACCTTCTCCGGACAGCGACCCGGGGCAGCGTATCAAGTCGTCGGTCCGCTCGACGGGCTTTGGGTTTGCGATGCGAATGAAAAGGGGTAAAACTTGTTTATGAGAATACTTACTGATTTGCGATTGAGAAGAAGAGGTTTTGAATCGGATATTCTTACTGCTTCCCTACTGAACCCTGGACGATCGATGACTGCTGCTAGGGGATTCGAATCGATGTTATGAGTTTCCTCCCTATTTTCGAATGTCCTTTCTTCTTATGCTATGGGTATGCTTATATAGCCCTCTTTTGAGTTCTAATATGGTAAGCAATCGGTACTATGCTGGACTGCCATTTGGGTGCTGATTTTGTGCGACGTAACAGGTAAGGTAAGGAAATCGCTGAGAGATTTGAAGGATACTTGCTGGTTTTGAAGTGATTCGATAATGTAAATGTTTTGAAGGATTTGGTAGGAAGATCTGGCTGGATGTGCATGGGTAAGGAAGGTAAGGGAGAGGTCGCCGGATTCTCAGGCGAGAATCACGGCGACTGTAATTTAGGGTTCTTCTTGAAGGTTATTGTGAATGACGGGTAAGTGAAAGGCCGAGAAATTTCAGCCGCTTCGGGCGTTGTAAGGGATTAAAACATAAAGGGGCCTTGCGGGTCGCGGGTATTGGGCCGGGCGGTAGTGGGCTGGAGCATTAGTTAGGGTAGTTAGTTTAATTAGGTTAGTTATTTTAATTAGGTTAGTTATTTTAATGTTTAATCAGCTAATTAGTAGTAAATTAGATTAATAAATTGTGCTTAAATTATCTAGGTGCTTTATTAATCTAAGCTTGAGTTTTAAAATTATTGCAAAAAATAAAGACGGACGTGCTATTTAATTAATGCTTAATATTTTGGAATGCGGCGCTATTATTAAATCGTTTATTTATGCATGTGTTAATGTATTATTATTGCATTTTATTATTTTAAAATTATTAAAATTATTGTTGAAAATTAGTGTAATTCTATAGTTAATGACCGGACGGGAGGGTCAAAATTGGGTGTCAACAGACAGTCCAGTATAATTCAACACATCTGACATTGGATATGCACAACCAGCTTGGTTGTTTGGATGGACAAAGTCCTTCAACCATATTGGGGGTCTTTTCTCTCTGGTGGACCTTCTTCTGATTACTGCAGTATCTTCATCCTCAGCTGCACTACCAGACAATGTGTCCTCATTATGAGATTCATCATAAGAAGTTGGAACACCATCATTGCTTGGATCTGCTGACCCTTCAGAATGGACATGAACAGTTGTATGAGTGTCAACAAGCACTCTTCCTCCTGGTATAATATGTGGAAGTACCTGCTCATCATCAACACACAGATCAGAATTACAATGTTGAGAAATTACTGAACCTCCACTCTCTTGAAACTGCTTATAAGAAAATATATTCTCATGAAAAATCACATCCCTGCTAATAAATACAGCTTCATTGGTCAAGTCCAACAACTTGTAGCCCTTTCTATGAACTGCATAGCCAAGTAGAATAGCCTTGATGACTCTTGGTTCAAACTTATCTTTCCTCACCAAGTTTGAAGCATAACAGAGACACCCTATCACTTTTAAATGAGACAGTGATGACATCTTTCCAAATAACTTCTCATATGGTGAAATACATTTCAATACAACAGTAGGTACCCTGTTTATCACATATACAACAGTCTCAATACAATCACCCCAAAATTTTGCTGGCAAGTGACTTTGTATTTTAATAGCCCTAGCTATCTCCAATATGTGCCTATGTTTTCTTTCAACTACTCCATTCTACTGTGGAGAATATGGACAAGATTTCTAATATATGATCCCTAATTGATCAAACAGGTCAGAGCAGGCAGAATTTAGAAATTATGTCCCATTGTCTATTCCAACCCCTTTAACATTTAGGCCAAACTGATTCCTTATCATCACAAACAAGTTCTTAAGAACAGTGATTACATCAGACTTAACATGCATCAGAAAAACCCATGTCCACCTAGTGTAGTCATCCACCACAGTAAGAAAATACCTCATATTATTATAAGATGACACTTTATAGGGTCCCCATACATCTAAATGCAAGAGCTGAAAAGCAAAGTCAGTGTTGCTATTACTATCAGGAGATACCTTCCTTTTTTGTCTAGCCAAAGGACACACTTCACAATGTCTTATCGAAAAATCTGATTTATCTTTAAAACAACTAATTTTCTAAGCATACTCAATGGAACATGGCCCATTCTCCTATGTCATAGTTCTACTTCTAGCCCATCTTTGGTCACCACAACTGATGCAACAACATGTGCTCTTATTGACTCTCCATAACTCCTTCCAGACTCCAATATGTATAGACCATCAACTTCTCTACCAGTATCCTTGACCTTCCCAGTAAATAGATCCTGCAGTACAAAGAAATCAGGGAAAAATTTTGCACAACAATTTAATTCCCTGGTTAGCTTTGACACTGAGAGCAGGTTAAATTTGAAGGTTGGAACACATAACACATGCTCAATAACATCACCATTATTTAGCCTACAGTTTCCTGTTTGTATGATCTCAGCAACACCACCTGTGAGCAGTTGTACATGGCCTAAATTTCCTTTATCTTCCTTCTCAATCATGTTCTTATTACTAACCATATGATCAGTAGCCCCTGAGTCTACTATCCAGTCTGCAATGATATTTGCTCTATGCTTAGGGAATGCAAGGTTACTTGTCATATGAACCTTGGCAGCAACTGATGTCTTGCAGCTCTCTTCTTCATGTGTCTCAAGTACCTGCAATGCTTTCTCATACCTATCCAAAGTACATGAAGATAATCGGCTTTGAAGATGATCATGTTGCTCTTTGGGCGATTGCCTCTGCGTGTTACGGACCACCGCATTATCGAACAATAAGCGTCACTCATACTGCGTCGGCATGAGTTCTATTCATCGCAACATTCACCTTTTTTTTTTCTTTGTAATCTGCTGAATATCCAACCAACCTAGCATTTTTCTGCAATGTGCCCCTGTTTCTTGCAGTAGTCATAGAACAACAATAACATGCGACAGTTTTCTCTAGTGTGCCCTTTCATCTGGCAGTAATCACAGAAATCAGCCTGATTTGGTTTCCTTTGTTTATAATGTGTCGACTTTCCATACATCACCATGGATTCATTCGAGTCATTGCCTCCAAATCTTCCGGTAATAGATTTTTGACTTTCATCTTGCGCAATCATAGCATATGCTTGATTGACACTAGGTGTAGGTGATAGTAATAAAATGTGGCTTCGTGCTTGATTGTAGCCATCATTTAATTCCATCAAAAATTCTAGTAACCTCTGATTAGCCAGATGTTCAATATAAGCTCGAGGACTGTCACATTCACATGCCGGTGGAGGTATTATTGAGTCAATTTCATCCCACAGATCTTTCATCCTGGAATAATAGATAGCCACAGACGATACTCCTTGTTGAAGCATAGCAAACTCCTTCTTCAATTGATACACCCGAGACAAGTTGATCTTGTCAAACCGCTCCTTTAAATCTCGCCAAACTGCAAGAGCAATAGATCTGTACAAAATTCCACTCAACGGATCTCTACTCACATTTTTCATAATCCACGAAATCACCATTGCATTGCAACGATCCCACTGCTTCATCATATTTCCTTCATACATATCCTTCTTCAATGTACCGTCAATGAAACCAATTTTATTCTTAGTTAACAGACTCAATTGCATCGCACGACTCCATAACGTATAGTTCTCCATTCACGTTAATCGTATTTGACGTATATCTTGAGCGTGTCGATGAACTCAAATATAATGGATGATTGTGATTCATTACATTCAAACTTACATTCGAAGTTTCATCTGTTGTCACCGGTACACTTTGCGAAGTGTTTTCCATTAATAGATCGATTTGCGACAGACTTGATAATCACAACAAACTTTCCAGTAAATTGATTTTAATCGAACAACAACAACAAGGACATATCACCTCGATTTGATCAACTGTCGAAAATTGTATTGCATGGACCAGGTCGCCTATATTTGAAACTCAATTAGATCGAAAACTTTAATTTCAGAATCGATCTCACTTTTCAATTGTGCTATTCTCTCTCGATCTCACGATTTCAAAATTGAATCACAGATTCTCAATTGATGCCTATGTTAATGTCTCCGATCTTCCTCCTAGGGCTTTGATACCATGTTAATTGTTGCAGAAGTTGTGGTCTATCGAGATGATGAGGAAGGGATAACAGGGGCGTAAAAGTGAAGAAGAGATATTTGGGCTCAAACCGAGCTTCTGTGATGAAGTTTCTATTATGAAGACTTAGCCACCAAATAACGTGGAAGCCCTTATTTATACAATGCAGAAATAAAGCAATATAGGATGTGGCCCACAATGGTCCCACACCTAACTAATATAATCATAACTAATTCACTAATCATCTCACACTAAATATTACTCAATAACTTCAACAATATAAAATCATAGGTGTTAAAGATAGTTTACAGATAAAAGTATGACAATTTGAATATGCTACTCAAATAACACGACAATTTCTTTGATGGTACCAATTCTTAATTGTTTCTTCTACAATATGGTTCCTGTCCGTACAAAATATGGAACAAGTTTGGTACTATATTGTTTTGTATATATACACCATTATTGATGTCTGGGGTAACACTAAAAGGCCAGGAAAAAAGATAGTTAAGTATGGATGTGATGTTGACCTAATAATAATATTAGTGCAATAAAATGTACACCATAGGAAAAATCTAAATGGTCAACACATGCATGGAATCAGGATAACAAACTAATAAATCCAAACAGGAAAACGCCTAGTCAAGCTAAATAAAATTTATGTCAACCGAAAGTAACTGTCTTTAAAGCTAAAAGGAGATGCTACCCATAAAGTAACAACAAACAAGACAAAGGAAAATGACAGAAGCAATTAAAAATTCTACTATCAATAATTAAGTTTGTGATAAGAGGTATATACGCGGTCAGATAATTAAGTTTTACACGGTTGGAAATTTAACTATGTGAGATTGAGTTTTTTCGTCTTTAATGAGTTAAACAAGTGGGCCCCGCATGTCGGAAACATCATTTCTTCGCACATGTCTAATCTACTAAATGAGTAGATGATATAAGTGTCAAGTATGGTCAAATTCCGTTAAGAAATGAAAGACATATTGGTACACAAAGTAAGGTATTTGAGACATGAATAGATGGATTGGTTTGGCCAAAAAATAGATTCCAACATAGGTAGAAAATGAAAGGATTGATCACTATATAAACTATAATGTTGAGCAAGGGTTGGGCCCCCAAAGGGTGACCCATGTGTTTAGAAGGGGGAGGACCTAGGTGAGCTTGGGTTCGGGGCTAAACCCCACACACGTGTTGTCGCCGCCCGCCCGCCCGTCGATCGGGTTGTCTCGAGCCGTGGGCTTTCTTCCGAGAATTCTCTTTTGATCCCTGAAATGTTTCTTATTTACATTTTGGTCTCTGAAGATTTCAAAAATGTTGCAACGACTCTATCTTCTCCAAACGACGCCAGCCAACGGATCTGACTTCAACAGTCAGAATTCCCTCTCTTCTTCACCTATAATTTGAACATTACTGTTCAGTTCAAACACAGAAAAAACACAGAAATCCTCTCCTCTCTTCAATAGTCTGTTCTATATTCTTTTTCTTCGCCAGAATCAACCTTACTTGCTTTGTTTTGTTGGTTGTTGTTGTTTTATCTTGGGAGACTATTGTCCAATACTGTAAAATCATCTATACGGGGCAATTTTATCTTAAAAAAAAAGAGTCATCTCTCGACTTAGTTTTTCTTCTTGTTTAACCTTTCATATACACTTTAGCCTACAGTTTAAGACAATATTTCTAAGTGTTCAAAGATGAATTCTTAGATCTTTACCAATGGTTCTGGTTCTGCCGATGCTGCTCAAGGGAATGTTGTTGTCACTGATCTTGCTAGTTTTCAAAGCGAACATCGAGAAAAGTTTCCGGTTACCAATTTCAAGAGATGGCAACAAAAGATGTTGTTCTATCTTAATACGTTGCCTGTCACATTTTCTGACAGAAGATCCTCCTTCTGGTGGAGATGCATGGTCACTCAATCTAACACAACGACTGGAGTGGGCCAAGAATTCCAGGTCACAATTCCCTGAAGTTAACACTATATATCTGGAATCATAGTAATTTCATGTACAAAAACTGCATTCTGAATTATCTGTCGGATACACTCTATAATGTGTATTGCACCACGAAGACGACAAATGAGTTGTGGGAAAAGCTCGAGAAAAGTACATCGTACATGACTCGGGTGCTAAGAAATTGATCGTAGAACGTTTCTGAAATTTTAAATAGTAGATGGTAAATCAGTGATGCCCCAAATCCAGGAGTTTCAAATGATTCTTCATCATCTGGATTTGAAAGGAATGAAGCCAAATGAGTAATTTTTGGTTGTGTCTTTGATTGAGAAATTGTCTCCCTCGTGAAACAAGTTCATGAGTTATCTCAAACTAAAGACAAAAGAAATGGAGTTTGAAGACCTTATCATCAAACTGCAAATACATGAGGACAATAAAAGAGATATATCTAAGGGAAAGTAGCTAATAGAGGGAAAATCGAATCTGGTTGATTCGAAGGGAAACACTAACATAAAGCGCAAGTTCTAGGAAGACGGCAAAAGCCAATCGATGGAGAAGTTCAAAGGAAACTGTCATCACTGTGGAAAGCCTAGTCATATGATCAAATAGTGCCGCAAACTAAAGCGAGAGCAGAAGGAAAAGGACAAGAACAAAGGCAAGGCCAAGGCTAACGTTGTATAAGATGAGGGTGATCCTTCGAACCTTGACGACGTGATTGTGGATTTCTCGGTTGTAGTGCTAGAGGCAAATATGGTGGAGAATCCAAGACAATGGTGGATAGATACGGGTGCAACTCGTCACATCTTCTCTGACAAGAGTGCATTCTCCTCTTACGCCCCAATCACATGCAAAAAATTGTTTATGGGCAACGATGCTACTTCTGAAGGAAGTGATGCATGTCCATGATATCCGCAAGAACTTGGTTTCAGGGCCACTGTTGGTCAAGGCTGACTTTAGACTAGTTTTTGAGTCCAAAAAAATTGTATTAACTAAGAATAGTATATTTGTAGGAAGGGACTTCGCGTATAAAAACCTCTTCAAAATGAATAATAGGTCTGTAATTTGTACAACTAATGAAATAAAGCTTCTACCTACTTTCTTGAGTCCTCTAATTTATGGCATCATAGATTAGGACACGTTAACTACAAATCCATTCAAAAGTTAGTAAAATTGAAATTGTTGTCTTCCTTCGACATACACCCTCAACATAAATGTCAGGTGTGCGTAAAGGCAAAATTAACCAAATCGAATTTCCATTCAGTCGAAAAAAATACTGCTTCTCTAGAACTTATTCACACTGATATATGTGATTAGAGACTAAATTCTTCCTTATTTCTGAAACATGAAGAACATTCTTCAAAGTCACTGTCTTGCCCGAAGTCATTTTGAGAGTAATATTCCCAACGCCTTCAACCTTAGCCATTACGTAATTTTCCATAAAGATCGACTCTTTGGACCCTGCGGGAGCATATGAGATAAACATATCTTTGTTTGAGAAGAAGACACGGGTGGTGCCAGAGTCAATCCACCAATCTTTTGAATTTCCAACCAAATTACATTCAGAGAGCATTGCACACAAATCCTACTCTTCTTCATTCTCCTCAATCATATTTGCTTGATTTTTCTTCTTTTGGTTCTTCGGGCCATGACAATCTGCAGATTTATGTTCAGTCTTGCCACAATTGTAGCAGCCTCCTTTGAACATTTTTTTTAGAATTATTTGATGGGTCGGGTAATTTTTCCCTTTTGTCAGACTTTGGGTTGAGCAGTCTCAACAATATTTGCTTATGATAATATTGAACTACTACGAACCTTCATCATTGCAGCTTTAATGGATTCCTTGATCTTTAGACAAATTACAAGATCTTATGACTTTATTTTCTTGCGTTTGTGTTTCAAGTAGTTTTTGAAATCTCTCCACGAATGAGGCAACTTTCAATCACAGGAGCAACTTGAAATGCCTTATTTATAATCATACCTTCAGTAAGGAGATCATGAAAAGGACTTGAAGCTCTTGGACTTGGGTTCCGACAAATTTATTGTCCATCATTTTATAGTTCAAAAAATTTACAACTACAAAATTCTTCAAACATGCGTTTTCAGTTTTATACTTCTTCTCAAGAGCATTCCATAACTCTTTTCAAGTCTTTGCAGAACTGTAGATGTTGTAGAAGTCATCCTCTAAACCATTAAAGATGTATCCCTTGCACAAAAAGGTTGAATGCTTCCAAGTCTCTATAACGATGAAGCGCTCGTTGTCTGGTACTCGTTCTTTAGGATCTGGAGCATATTCCCTTATGGACCATTGAAAATTCAAGGTGGTCAAGTAGAAAAGCATCTTCTGTTGTCATACCTTAAATTAATTTCAGAATTTTTTTCGGATTTCTCTGCCGGTTGTGATGCCAGAGCCGAACGATTAGAGAAGGCAACATTGCTTGTAGTGCTAACCACGGGTGTTGGTGTGCTAGTTCCAATAGCAGTGCTATTCGCAGTTTGATCTCTCATTTCTGTTCGAAAATAATACAAACAAAATTAACAAAATTGATGAAGATTTTATATCTTCAAACTGAATGCACAAAATTATTTACTCGATGAAGTTTTTATATGTTCAAAGCGAATAAATTATTACAGAAATAAATTTAATAAATCGGTGAAATTTTTATTACTTCAAACCGAATATTAAATTTGGAGTAGAAAATTCATTGATTTTAATTCCAACACTGGGGTAGAAAACCACGAAGGTCTTAATCTCCAAAATGATAATTGATTATTTATAAAAAAAACAATACTTTTTTCTATCTTAGAGAAGAAGACTTTTAATTCTAAAAAGTACTTTTTATATTTCAGAAAAAAAATACTTTTATATGTCAGAAAAAAATACTTTTATATGTTGTAAAAAAAAATTCATTCTTTATATTACCAAAAACTTTTTGAACACATAAATATTATATTTATTAAATTCCTTAAGATTTTTGCCCAATCTGTTCTCAAAAAAAATAATTTGTCAGTAAAATAATGTTCAAACAAAAAAATAATAGACCACAAAATTCACTGTGTGTTCCTAAGAAATTTAATCCCCTCAAATACCTGAGGTTATGAATTACTTCCTCCCAGAATATAACGGATAAACCTGTCAAAGAAGTAGTGGTACCTCAAACGCCTATGACTTCATGCGAACTCAAAAATGGCAACGAATTACACAAGACACTGACTCAGTTTTATGTTGTAAAAAATTATGCAGAAGGCAGATGATTATGCAGAATATTTTCAATGCATAAAATTGAGGCTAATCTTCTGAATTTATAGCCAACAAAGGATAATGTGAACGGATGTTATTGGGCCTTATCGAAAAAGTCACTACTCTTCATTTCACATTTCCACACTTTATCTAACTTCATTCATTAGCTAACTTCAACACATAAATATCTTTTACATTGAAAATTCCTACTATATATCATAATAATGTTAAGAAGGGCCCCATTTTAGGGGCCCCTCTCCAAGACCAAATTCCGAATTGTCGCATTTTCCACTGGCCTATGTCCCTTAGAACATGGAAAATTATGCACCTTCTCCCTACTATAAGGTCTCACTTCCTCCATTTTCTCTTCCCAATCTTTTTCCTTTCTAGTCATTGCCCTAAACAATCCAAGAAAACACTTACTTTGCTCCCCACATGTAAAACACAGCCAAGAAAAAAGATCTTGGTTTTGATATTCATGAAATGGACATAGAATTGACTAAGTGTGAGTGTTGCGGTCTAAAAGAAGATTGCACACACGACTATATTAATGAAGTGAAGGCTAATTTTGATGGGAAATGGTTGTGTGGGCTTTGCTCAGAAGCGGTTAGAGATGAAGTTGATAGAGGGAAGAATATTAAACAATTTCTTGTGATGGAAGAAGCAATGAAGGCTCATATGTCATTTTGTAGAAAATATAATTCCAATCCTGCAATTTGTGTAGTTGATGGGATTAGGAAGATGCTAAAGAGGTGTAGTGGACAAGATCAACAAGCACATGATCCCAAGTAGGAGATGATTGAATATTCTAACTCTTATGGTGGAATGAAGTCTTAACACAATTTCATGGTTAAATCATAATTTCTATCTTTTTCTGTACTCGGGACTTACTAACTTGATTAATTCAGATTTTCGTGTTGCGTATGACTCATTTAAATTTAAAGGAGAAATGTTTATGTAAACGTGTATAGTAGTATAATAAAATCTCTACCCATAATTAAAATATATTTCATATATTGTGTAAATATAATTATGGTAATACTATGATCCTTCTTGTAATTAGGACTAGGATTTCTATTGTATAATGGATTAATATTGTACACTATATATATTGATATTAATAAGAAAGACTTCTCAAGGGAGATTAATATCATCTTATATGGTATCAAGAGCCAAAACCATACCCTCTCTCTAAATTCCTTCATGTGACGCCGACCCCCCATCTCCCTTTTTGTTCTTCTCGACCGCGGTGCTCTTCCAATTTCTAGGGTTCTTTTTTTCTTCTCTCCTAAATTGCATCCACTAATATGACTCCCCCTGAATCCCCTACAGCCTCCTCCTCCGATATCACTCCTGAAACACCAAAATCATCTTTTCACTCAGCCCTAACCGTTACCAATATCAAGAACTGCATTCACATTCTTCTTGATCAAGAAAACGGTCAGTATTCTCCTTGGGTTGAATTGTTTTGCATTCATGCATGTGTCTATAACGTGCTTGATCATATCGATAACACTATTACTCGCCCCCCCGGAGGTTGATGATTCTACATGGCATCGTCTCGACACTGTCGTCAAACAGTGGATATATGGTAGTATCTCTCATGATCTTCTCCTGACTATCATGAAATATGGCGCCACCGCCAGTGAATTATGGATTCGTTTGGAGGAATTTTTCAGGATAACAAGCACACTCGTGTTATGTATTTGGAGGAACAGTTTAACAAAAGAACTCTTGAAAACTTCTCCAACGTGACCGAGTACTCCAAGCAGCTAAAACTTGTGGCGGGTCAACTCTCCAACATCGGCACGTTTGTCTCTGAAACTAAAATGGTGTTACAAATGATTGCATGCCTTCCTAAAGGCGAATATGATACTTTGTCCACCATGATTCAACAGGCGGATCCGTTACCCAGTTTTAACAAAGCTCGCTCACAGTTGTTGCTCGAAGAAACACATCGTGCTAAGCAAGAGCACAATCGTGACGTTAGGCGTCGACCATGACGAAGACCGGCGTCATTGGAAAACTCTCAACCGCGGCGGCAAGGGTCACGGCGGCAGAGGAGGTCGTGGTCGTGGCATGGTCGCGGTCAGCAGAACCAGCAGCAACACCAAGGTCCGCAGAACAATTGGGCCGCGGTGCCTCAACAGTACCAGTACAGCGCCGCGGCGCCCCAGTACAGAGTCGCGGCGCCGGCCCCATTCCAGTACCAGCAGCCCTTCAACCAGTATTCTCAACACGGGTTGTTGGGCCCAGCTCCAGCCCCTCGGCAAGCCCAGTACCCGCAGCAAGCCCACAACATGCAAGGACAGTTTCAGCAGCCCGCTTCCGGCACACCCCCTCTGACTAGGGTCATGATTTCAGCAGCCTCAACCTGCAACAACCGGACAACAATTGGATCATGGATTCCGGTGCCACATCTCACCTCACCCGGTCTACAGGTAACATTTCTAAAATATTTAGTTTAAAGCATACTCAATTTATTACAGTTGGCAATGGCCACCGCATTCCAATAAAGGGCAATGGTACATCCTACACACAACCTCCTCATCCACCCTTCTCCATTAAAAATGTCCTATATGCCCCATACATCATTAAGAACCTAATTTATGTCCGCAAATTTACTCGTAATAACTCTGTCTCTGTTGACTTTGACCCTTTTGATTTCACTGTGAAGGATCTGTATACGGGGACACCTCTTATGAGATACAATAGCACGGATGATCTCTATCCATTCCCTTCCACCTCCGCTGCCAGATCTTGCTCTCCCGTCTCTCTAGCAACTATTTTTTCATCAACATGGCATAATAGGATTGGTCATCCATGAGCCCCAGTTTTTAATTTTCTTAGAGGCAATAATTTCATTACTTGTAATAATGGGAAGCTTGCCCAAAACTGTGTTTCTTGTTCTTTAGAAAAACATACTCGTCTTCCATTTAAATCATCTACTAGTGTTACCTTTGCACCATTTGATATTATACATGCCGATTTATGGACATCATTTATTGCTAGTTCTCTCGGTCATAAATATTATCTTATCTTATTAGATGATTTTTCTCACTATGTTTGGTTATATCCTCTCAAATTTAAATCAAGTGTTTGTCAAATTTCTTGAGTTTCGAAAGTTCATTCAAACACAATTTGAAAAAGGTATAAAATAATTTCAGTGCGATAATGGTCGTGAATTAAACAACTTTATGTTTCACCGCTTTTGTACTATAATGACATGATCTTTCGCTTCTCCTGCCCCCACACTTCCCCACAAAACGGTAAAGTTGAACAAATTATTTGCACCATTAACAATATGATTCACACTCTATTGATTCATGTCTCCCCTCCTGAGTCCTTCTGGGTATATGCTGCTAATATGTCAAAATACATTTTAAATATTCTCCCAACTGGCAGTCTTCACAATATGACCCCTACCGAAATCCTCTATCATAGAGTCCCCTCCTACGATCATTTACGAATATTCGGTTGTCTATGTTACCCACCCTCACAGACTAGCCTCCCGGTTCACTCCATGTGTCTACCTAGGCTTCCAGCCGAACCATAGGGGATATCTCTGCTATGACTTGTCCATTCGTCAAATCCATATTTCTCTTAACGTCACATTCGACGAGACCACATTCCCGTTCTCGAATCCTCAAAAATTTCAGAAATTGGATTACTCCTTTCTTGAAGAGCTTGTCATCTCTCCTCTCATTCTCAGTTAACTAGACCATAGCACCACTGAAAACTCACCTTCTCTGCCCAGTGATCCATCATCAGCGTCAGCGACACGGCCCCAAGGGGAGGTACCGCGGCGCCAAAACTTCAGAGATGACTGTACCTCAGGAATCGCGACGCCTTTGACGACACTTCCTCTACCCTCCCCTTATCCGACCTTACCCACCAGTCAATCACCACTGACACCTAATTTCCCCACTCACCATATTGAAACTTGTGCCAAATACGGGATATTCAAACCCAAAGTCCAATTTAATCTGTCTGCCCAAACCATCTCTCCACTTTCCAAGAACCCCAAATTGGCCAAACAAGACCCTAATTGGAATGCGGTAATGTATGAGGAGTTCAATGATTTGACTAAGAAGCACACGTGGGATCTAGTACCTAGGCCAGATGGGGTGAATGTGATCCGTTGTATGTGGTTTTTTCGACACAAATTCAGAGACAGTGGAGATCTTGAGAGGTATAAGGCATGACTTGTGGATAATGACACAAATCAGCAGAAGGGCATTGATTGTGGTGAGACTTTCAGCCTGGTTGTCAAACCGGCTACCATTCGCATAGTTCTGAGCATAGCCATGGGCAAACAATGGCCGATTGTTGCGATATTTCTAGATGCTTACGCAAGTGTACATATCGTTCAAGTAATAAAGATATGTAAGATCGAGTTTATCGTCCACAGAGATTGATTTATTAAGTACCGATTATCTATCTTATGGTATCTATTTGGTTGACGTTCTTTGGTTTTAGATTTATGACTAAGAATTATGACTAAGTGCATAAAATAAACTAAAGATTATTATACTTTGGGTTTATAATAATTATGAAGGAAATAGGACATCCAATCTCCTAAACTATCCATTTTTTCACGTGTTAATGCAATGCTAATGACTCTTCTTCTTATTAAGATAGCAGGTTAATTAATCTGTCATTATATTCCGGTTAGGACATACAAGAGTTTAAACTTGTGTAGAAACCTTCTATATTTCTATGATAAGTGTTGACACCCAATTTTGACCCTCCCGTCCAGTCATTAGCTATAAAATTAGACTAATTTTGTAAAATAATTTTTATGATTTTTTATAATAAAATGCAGCGATAAAACATAAATACAGGCATAAATAAACAATTTAATAATGGCATCGCGTCTTACGTAGAGTATTAAGCACTTAGAGTCTCGCGCCCACATTAATTAATTTCAAGCCACACATGATTCTTAATTAATAATAAATACATAAAATAAATAATTTAGCAATGACGTCGTGTCAAGTAGCATAGCCGCATTTATTAATACGCAAGAGAATTTCATAACCATTTGTAATTTAAAATCAATTTTAATCTAATACATGCATTTAATAGCGTCGCATTTATAAAAAGCTTTAAATAATTCTTAAATATCATACTTGCATTTAGCATTTAAATAATTTAATCTAAACTCAATTCAATTTTAATTTAACTTCGCAATAATGCACAATAATAAGATTTTAAATAATAGCGTCGCATTCTAAAGTATTAAGCATTAATTAAATAACACGTCCGTCTTTATTCTTTATAATAATTCAAACTCAAGCACTAATTAAATAGCACGCCCGCACTTATTTTTATAACAATTAGGTTAATAAAGCACCTAAATAATTTGAGCACAATTTATTAATTTAAATTACTACTAGCTAATTAATTAACTCCTAAAACTAATACCTAGAATTAAATACCTAATTATAACACTACCCATTGATATTCGCGACTGCGCTTCACGCCATGACACATGACCCGACTTTCCCTTATCACCCACAAGTCGGAACCCCACGCCCGTTTCCCCTTTACCTTCTCGTCCATAATCCACAAGAAAAAGAAAGACCCAACATTTCTTACTCATCCTCTCCTCTAACGAAACCCTAAACCTAAAAATCGATCGCCGCACCTCGTCCCAACACCCATGCCGGGATTCTCGCCGGAGAATCCGGCGAATCAGCTACCATATCAACACCCTGTCCTTATCATTCGCAACCAAGATCTCTCTTTAACACCTCAATCATTTTCTTACCAAATCTCGTCAAATCGCACTAAATCAGCACCATAAATCGCGGTACCAATAACTTACCAACTCAGAACCCAAAATGATGGTTATAAATACAAATCGATACACATGCAAGAGAGGGGGCGTGAGATGGTGGTGCACAAACGAGAGCACAGACGGCAGAGCATTCGAAGAACCTGGCTTCGGATAATAGAGTAGGAAGCGACAGAGACCCATAGCATCGACGGGGACACTCGCCGGCGATCGAGCAGAGAAGCGGCAGGCGGGCAGGGCAGAGACGGGGAGTCCAATAGCAATAGTCGACAGGCATAGGAGGTCCAGCAATCGACAACCCAGACCATTAGCATCGCACAAATAAGAAGCCTGAAATCTTTCTTTTCAATATCAGCCAAAAATCAGCAAACAAAATTCGCCCTTTCATTCGCATCGCAAACCTAAAGCCCGTTGAGTGGACCGACGACTTGATACGCTGCCTCGGTTCGCTTCCAGGAGAAGGTAATTTCAAATTCCGCACGATTCTAGTTTATTTCCATGTTTTTATGATTTGTCGCATTCTGTTTTAAAGATTATCATGTTACTGTCCTGCTATTAATGTCAAAGAATTGCGCTGTGTTGATCGATCTCGTTAACCTGGGTTTGCAACTACTTACTTAAAACCACGAAATGGATTTACGCCCACTGTAATTACTTGCTAAATGAAATGTGATACCTCGCTGATGTTAGGTACTGTTACGGGGACTTGTCTGCCTGTCTCTAGATCGTCACGTTTACTAAATGACTATATGCTTGCTTTTATATATCGAAGTGTTAAATGTATCCATGACAGTTTATAATACCTTTCGAGCTATGTGTTGCGCAACCTAAATGATATCGTTAACTAATTCCATGCTTGTCTGTTTACCCTGAGTAAAAATGCAGTAAAACATGTAAGGATGTTCTCCCTTTTCTTTAGAATGACTGAACCAGTTTCCTTACCCCCAACATGTAGCATTTTAAGCCTTCCCGCATTTAACCATCATCTGTCAGAGTATGCACATAACTCTAGTACACTTACATCATATTTGAGAACTTATATGCTGCAGCAGGTCTTCATGTATGTTGTGTGTTAACAAATTGGCCTATTTGGTTGTCAAAGGTCTAGTGTATGGCTTGAACTTAGGATCTTTACTTAATAAATCATGTCCCTGTCTAGATTGCCTATTAAGAATGTATATGTTTGTCTCACTTGGATTTCTAAACTAGTACATCAAGAAAGCCTCCTAAGCCATAGAAATAGCTGTCGTCACTGGTTCTGTTAACAACAGTCTCGGTGGTGCCGTTGTTGTTGTTGCTGTTGCTGTTTGGGGTAACATGGTTGTTGCTTTGCATTTGTATTGTTACTACCATTACATCGCTGCTGATTAACAAGAATATACACTGGTCATACCTTCCATATATATATTTATAGCCTGTCTATTGTGTACTACTGTAGTTGACTGAAACATTTAAGTTTAAATGAAACCCCACACTAATTCTGGCAAGTTATTTTTGTTTGGTCCAGCAGCCTTGTTTATGTTCTAAATACACATGTGCTTACCATATTTGGGCCACTTACATTTTGCATACTTTTTGAGACATAATTCTAACTTTGATAAAGAAATAGTTTGATATCATTTCGGGCCCTGTTGGTTACTGAAACAAAGTGGCTGTCTATGTTTAAATTTTGTGTTGGCTATTATTTGGGCATATACTAATCCTTATGTCTCTTTATTTTTTACATGGCATGCATCGGAGCAAAATAAAGAGTCTCGCGGCGAGACTCATCGCAAGCCATTTCAAATGGCAACCCGCATCCGCGTTCGCATTCCCGCCTGAAACTCTAGAAAAACAAATAGGGCCAGTCGTCATCCGCTCCAATCCCTTCACTCTCTTAACTTTCTTGTCTCATTTTATGCCTTTATTTGTCTATTGTAATTTTATTATTTAATTTTGTAATTAATAGGAGAACTTCTAGCAATTAGCCTTTGAACATACGAGATGGGAAGGTAATTTAAACTTAGAAACACATTTCTTCTTTACTTGTCTTTTAGGACTGTTAAGCATGGCTAAATTCTGCAAAAAATGATTTAAATGATTTAACTTGCATCATAAAACCAACATTTTGTTTCTTATTAAAATTCATGACAGATTTCTTCATAAACTCTCAAGAATCACTTTAAAGCACCTCTTATATCATATTGTACGCAGGTTAAGCAAGATTAATTTAGTTGTGACATCATAACTAGTCCGTAAATAACCTTTGCATGAACACATAATTAGTCCATAAAGCACCCTCTTAGCATTCTTTAGCATTTCTAACCCTTTTAGCACTTTTAATCACCCTTTGGCATTTAGCACCTTTAACACATTTTGTCATTAACATTTTAGCACCTCCTAGCATTCTTTTGTACTTTAGCATATTAGCACTACTTCCGGCACTTTAGCATTTAGCACCTTTAAGCGCCTCTTAGCACCTTTAGCACCCTTCTAGCATTTAATACCTTTTAGCAACCTTTAGTATTTTAAGCACCTTTAAACATTTAGCATTTGACTCTTTTATTTATCTATAACACCTTTTGCCCTTTTTATACTTTAAGCACCTTTTAAACATTTTAACATTTTAGCATTTTATTAAGCAGGAGGAGCTTTTATTTTGCATTTTTAAACGTAATAATTACCCTAGGTTTGGCAGGACAACCGCAAGTTAGCGGATCTTAGAGGGTGCCTAACCCCTTCCCTCTAGATTAATAAAGGACCCTTACCCAGAATCTCACTAAGTTTAGCAGACCATAAAGAATGGAGTTAGTGTTGACTTTAACCTAAGTTGACATTTAGGTGTCCTAATTCACCCAAACTAATTAGGTGGCGACTCCGCGAACCCTTTTAGCATTTAGCACCTTTTAAGCACCACTTTAATATTTAGCACCCTTTACTTTTAAAATTAATCCCTTAGCACCTTTTTAAACTTTTAACATCTTTTCTTTAGCATTTTAACACTTTTAATATTCTAGCACTTTTAAGCACCTTTTAGCATTCTTTTGCACTTTAGCTTTTTTATTTTATTTTCTAACTTGCATTTTAAGCAGGAGTTTAGAAAATAAATGTCGCGGTCGAAAATGGGCGTGACAATAAGTTTTACCACACATGAGGATTAAGAACAATAACCGTAAATACTACACAAGTATCGGGGTACTTTCGTCCAAGATTTTAAACTATGTCTAGTCAACTACAACATATTCAAATCTCACCTTTCAGACTTTTGATTCGAAATCATATAAGTGATGACAATTAATAGCTAGTTAATTATCAAGCAATCATAACAATATTGAATAAATCTTAATATGATGAAGAAGAAATCAATAATCAATGCATTAACTATATGAAAGAGCTTCAAGAAGATTCGATGGAAATCCTACTAAAGTAATTAGCTCCGAAACATTCTCATGTCAAGAACTAAATTACAATCCAACATAAACTGAAATAAAATAAGGGAAAGAAAATAACTTGAACAAGAAGATGTCTCCAATCTTGCTTCTAGTCGTCGTTCTCCTCTCCAAAGTATATTCAAAGTGGTCTAAGGTATGCTCAGGGTTTAGGGATTTATAGCTGGGAAAAGTTGCCCTTTCGGACCCTGAAAACGTGTCAAATTCTGTCCAAAAAATCAAATTTTCTGCCTCGGCGCCGTGGCCCTGCTGGTTGGCGCCACGGCGCCGGTATTACTGGGAGAAAATCAGAACCTGCATGTTATTTAGCGCCGCGGTGCCGGTGGCGGTGATTTCCGGAATTTCGCGATTCTGTGTCCTTTTTTCGTCCGGACTTCGTCTGATTTCTTTTATACTTCCCGGGACTTCTTATACTTCATTTATTGGCCTTTTCTTGCAATTTTATCCTCAAAATAGTATCTTCTCCTTTATAACCGCTGTGACACAATATGATGGAAAAACAAGCTAACACTACACTAAACGCAAAATAAAAGAGTAAAATACTAACAAAAAAAGACTCAAAAGTGTATACAAAATACACTTAACAAACACCCCCAAATTTACACTTTACACGCCCTCGAGTAAAGCACTAAACAAAAACAAAATAAAAACAATGACTCTATGAAATTGATCAAATAGTTATAACAATGCTTATTCAAAATCAGGGATGAAAGTTGGGATAATATGTTAGAACATACATAGCATGAATAATTAGCAATCTAGAATTTCAAGTTAGATATTTCGTAAATTCACTTAGATCATGATCTGTTACACCTCGTAAGTTAAGACAATAATTAAGAACGTCATTAAGGAATTAAGATTCTAATATTGATTATATAGTATGGTTATATATGCTAAATGCAGAAGTTAGTACATGAAGGATGTGATTCCGGAATTTTTTGGATTCTGGGCGTGATAATGGAAATTGAAAATGATAGTTATATATATATCCCGTTATGAATTAGTAACGTACATAAGCTACGACAATAAGGACACGAGGCTTCATGAAACTTTCAGAAATTAAAGAAAGCGGGATTTGAGATTTAATTTTTACTCAAGGGATTAAATTAGTTATTCTAGTAGGGACTAAAGTGAAATTAGGCAAAATCAGATTTTTAAGATTGGGTTTGATAAAACCTATGTTTATCTTCTTCATTCTCATTTCAAAAAGAATACACAAAACCTCTCCTCTCTTCTCTAAACCCAACCCCTACTGCAGAGAACCACCCCAACCCCATACCCAACTTAAGATTTTCATATCCTCTTCTTAGACTACATTATTCACGAAAATAGAAGCAAAAAAATTGGAGAAAAACTGGGCAGAAAATCGGGATTTGCTGGCAGATTTTCAGTCAACTTTGGAGGAGTATATCTCCTAGTATATTAGGAGTTTTTGGGTGTTTCAAAAGCCAAATATTAATTTCGTCGAGTCTAGTTTCCAACGCAACAAACCTCTCATCGATAGGACATTGGAGTAGAGAGTTATGGACGTTACAAGTTCAGCTGACAAAAACAGTGGGAAAAAAAACGCTGCTACTGGGGCAGAATTTTTAGCCCACGAAATTTCAAGTTTTGGACGAATTTTTGAAAGAGAAAACGTGTAAGGATGATGGGTTAACATTATAGATTGGATGCATGTTAATTTGGAGTTGAAAAAGTGTCAAAATTGAAGCTAAAAATCGATGGAACCGTAGCACCGAAACCTGGACTGTTTTGGCTCAAAAACTAAGGTAAAATTCTTTCTTTCAATTGAATGATTGAAGTGCATGTTGTATAATTAAGGAATTGAAATGGGTGTTAGTAAAAACTAGGGATTAAAGATAATGCATGTGAAATTTGGATGTTGTAACCAATTCTAGAACCCATTTGTGTACATTGGAATTTAGTATTGTTGTTGTTAGTATTGTCACCAATTGCATGTTGGAAATTGAAGAGAAATCTTAATATTTAAGTGGTAATTAGTTATATGGGAGTATTGGAATATGATATTGGATCTTAAGAATTAAGAGAAGAATTTTGGAACAAAAATATGGGTTGGCCGAAAATTTAAGGAAATTTTTAGACATTGTTGTGACATTTTTTTTAGAGTTGTTTGGAGCTTAAAAATGTAAGATACCAACAGGGTATATAGGTGTGTTAATCGCCTTAATTGTTGAAGTTGTGGTCTTTCATAAGTATAAAGGGAAAGGAGGTTGTATGATTGTGTAAATGTAGTATATGGGGCCTAACTTGATTATATCTTGGAATTATAGTGGATTGTTGGTTTAATTGACTTGTTGGTTAATTGTGGATACGCACATAAACAGGGGAAGTGTTGCCCGAATTTTTATAAAATAAGAGAGTCGTCTTTCAATTTAACTTACATTAGGAATCATAGAATTGATGAGCATGTTGTTCCTTATCATAGGTTGAAATACTAGACGAGGAATACCTTAATACTAAGCTGATTAGTTCGCCTAAGAGGTATGTGAGACTATCATTTCCTTCTTTGGCATGATTTTATGAAAATCTTTCTTCCTTCCTTTGGCATGATTTTAATGAAAGTACGGCGGACGTACGTGATTCCTTCAAAGGGTAGTTTTAATCAAATAATGATTCATGATAAGTTAGTGTCTTGACTTTCCAAAAGATGATATGTGATACGCTAAGCGCCTTGATTTTCTAAAAGATGACTTAAATGATATATGATATGATAATGCATTTTTCTTATTCCATTGAGAGTCAAACGATAATCTAAGTTATATATGGTTGCTCATGATATTACGCTCGTGCGAGTGTTATTACTCATTTCATCGAGTCCTGCATTCTGGTAGACATGTTATATTGATAATTCCATCGAGTCCCTCATTCTGGTAGAGACATGTTATATTGATAATTCCATCGAGTCCTCATTCTGGTAGACATGTTATATTGATAATTTCATCGAGTCCCTCATTCTGGGCGAGACATGTTATATATATATCTGAGATATCATCGAGTCCTCATTCTGAGGCGAGACACGTTATACATACATATATATATATATCTGAGATATCATCGAGTCCCTCGCCCAGAGCGAGACACGTTATCTGATTCTGACAATTATATGGACATGATGATTTTATGGTAGGCATTCATAGGTTACGATATGGCGCTCATTTTATAGATCTGATTGACTCTCTATTTTACTTGGTACAGTTATGGCCTCATTTTCAGTATTTCATGTTTTACATACTCAGTACATTATTTAAATCTTGACCCGCTCCCGGTTGCGTTAAATGCCGCAGTACTGAGTGTTGATTTGGTGACCCTCCGATCTAGGTTCTACTCGGTGTTGGGAAGCTCGCGATCGAGCTTGTCGTTTTGGTACAGAATCTCTTTTAGACTTATGCATATTTTGGGCACGACGGGGTCCTGTCCCGTCATATGTCAGTATTACACTCTTAGAGATCTGTAGACAGTTGTGGGTTGGATGTTTGTACTTTGTTTTGGGTTTGATGTCATTATATAGTAGCAGCCTTGCCGGCTTGCGTGTTTTGATTTATGCCTTTATGCGCGTGATGTGGTTGGTGGCAGCCTAGTCGGCTAGTCTATTATGACTGTTGTTTTGTTGTTTTGGCAGCCTTGTCGGCTCGCCCGTTTTTAGGGATATGTTGTAAAAGCAGCGTTGTGCTGCCGAAATTTATGTAGACATCTGTATTAAATGGATTAAGAGTGACATGTCAGTAATGACGTCCAATTAGGACGTTAATCGCGGCCCGTCGGGTCGGGTCGTGACATGATCAATGGAAATACAAATATTTAACCTATGCATGTCAATTTCATTCCATCTTTTTCAAAACGCTATAGACATGTTTACTTGTTATTCTCCACTAATCATAGACATACATATTAAAGATCATCAGGACTTTCAAGGGTTGTAATGTATGTTTAGGCTGTGATAGGTAAAAATAGGCATTTAGACTCACATTACGTACCATAAGCATTTTGCAATCAACTCCTTTTTCCTTCTTTTTGACTTTTTTTTTTTTAATCTCATACCTATTTTTCCCCTCTTTTCTTTTGAGAGAATGAAATACATTATAAATAACAAACATCCCCAAACTTCAACTTTTGCATATTCTTCATTGGGGTGCATCAACTTTTCACTCTCTTTTTATTTCTTTTTCAACACTTTTCATTTCAAGAGTTTTCAATTATCACTTATGGCACAACAAATGAATCATAGGGTGACAAAGAAAGATCTTATTTTAGGCTCAACGGGGCTGGATAGTGATACAATTTATGTCAGGATAGGTAATGAATGGTCATAGGGGCTATCAAAGAAATGTCTGAATCATTTCCCTAAACATGTATATCTTAATTATTTCGCCTCAAATAACAAGCAAACAAATTTTCTAGACATTTTTCAACATTTCTTTCCATAATTGACACACATAGGCTAAGCACAAATATTCCAAATAATTAGATGTCATGAATTTTTGGCATATCTAACTTAAGCACACAAGTTGTCGCTTTTAATTTCATTACATTATCCCACTTTATCCACTCAATATCTTTAGCAACTACAACATGCATGATCCATAAAAAAAATTATGACTCAAAAACACACAAAATAACACAAAAACAATAAAAAAAACTCAAAAACAAAACAATGAAACAAAATAAGTCACCCCCAAACTTAATCGACACATTGTCTCCAATGTGTGAAGACTAAAAATAGGGACAATTTACTGACACATACAGCGGTCATAACGGAGGTCTGGGAGGAAAATTCTGGAAATTGCACGGCATCTGGGTTCTCTAAAGTTTCAGCGATGTGGCCCTGTATTTTGGTGCCACGACGATGCTGCCAATTTTCTCAGTTTTCCGCATTTTTTGCCCTTTTCTCCTCGGAGTCAGTTCCTGTTTTTATCCGTCATTCAAAAACACTAACATACCAGATCGTGAGACTGTTCAAGACAAAATAAAACAAACTAAAACAAAATTTAAATAATATAATTAAAATCATTGGGTTGCCTCTCAAGTAGTGTTGTCTTTAACATCTTTTAGCCGGACGCAGGTTACTTACTAGATCAAGAGGGTAGAGTGTCCCCTCCGCATATCCACTTTATCACCATTTTCCTCCTTCTTCTCCTTTTCTTTTTCACATGACTCATTTCAGGAGGGTTCATTCCCTTGTTCCCATCCACAACATCATTTACGGGTGCAAAATTCTTACCATCAAGGGCATCAGTACCCTTGGAACTTTCATGAGGAGCCTTTTTATAAACTACACCAACAGAAAAGCATCTATCAGTGTCTTGAGGTTCAGGCGATGGCTTGAAAACTTTGAAGGTCATCTCTTCATCTTGCACTCTGAGCTTCAACTCTCTCTTTTCAACATCAATCAGTGCACTCCTTGTGGCTAGAAATGGTCTCCCAAGGATGATGAGCATATTTTCATCTTCATCCATATCTAAAATGAGGAAATCAACAAGAAATATGAATTTACCTACTTGTACCAACACATCTTCAATTATTCCTTCGGGATGCACAACTGAGCGATCAGCTAGTTGCAAGGTGATTGTGGTTGGCCTTGCTTCTCCTAACCCAAGTCTTTTGAACACAAAGAGGGGCATCAGATTGACACTTGCCCCCAAAACACATAAAGCCCTTTTACATGTAACATTCCCTATGGTGCAAGATAAGGTGAAACTCTCTGGATCATTCAACTTTGGGGGAAGTTTCTTTTGCAATATAGCATTGCACTCCTCTATCAGCACCACTGTCTCATAATCTGCCAGTTTTCCTCTTCTTAAAAAAGATATATTTCATGAATTTCACATACGCTGGCATTTGCTCCAAGGCTTCAATGAAAGGAATGTTAATGTGCAGTTTTTTAAATACCTCCAAAAATTTCGAAACTGCTTATCCACAGCCTTCTTCTACAGTCTTTGAGGGTAAGGAATTTTGTCGGTGTACTCCCTCATCACTGCGGGTAGAGCCTTCTCTAAAGTAGGGCGGTCATCAGTAACCCCCTCCTTTTCTACCTCAACTGTCTTCCCCACATCATTTTCTTTTTCAACCATTGGTCGGGGTGCCCTCTGCTCTAACTGTTTTCCACTCCTCAAGCTAATTGCCTGACACTGCTCCATTGGGTTCATCATTGTGTTGCTATGGAGGTTTCCTTTCGGTCTACTATTCAGTGTGTGTGCCAGTTGTCCCACATGTGTTTCCAAATTTCTAATAGAAGACCTAGTCTACGTGAATCTGTTGGGTCTCATCATAAATTTTGTCGAGTATTGGCCAAGGATGAAATTGAGGCTGGTTTTGCCATGAATTGAGTCGAGAGTTGGCAAGGTCAACGATCTTTGCTTTTATGTCATCCCTGCTTGTGGAGTGCAGTGGTGAGCTTTGTGAGGATGATGCCTGAAATTGTGGTTGATGCTCTTGTTCATTCTTTAATGAAAAATTTGGGTGATTTCTCTACCCCGGATTGTATGTGTTAGAGTAGGGGTTGTTGTAGGGCCTCTGAAAATTTCCCACTGCTTGAACCTGCTCTATGGACACATTATTCGGGTCCACTGCTGTACACCTATCAAAAGTATTGAGACCCCCACAAATTTTGCAACTCACAGATGTCTGAACCGTGTTGACACCCAATTTTGACCCTCCCGTCCAGTCATCAACTATAAAATTAGACTAATTTTGTAAAATAATTTTTTAGTAATTTTTTATAATAAAATACAGCGATAAAACATAAATACATGCATAAATAAATAATTTAATAATGGCATCGCGTCTTACGTAGAGTTTTAAACACTTAGAGTCCCGCGCCCGCATTAACTTTAAGCTTTGTCGTAATTAATAAATGCATAAAATAAATAATTTAGCGATAACGTCGTGTCAGGTAGCATAGCCGCATTTATTAGTAATCATTTGTAATTTAAAATCAATTTTAATCTGATATATGCATTTAATAGCACCGCATTTATAAAGCTTTAAACAATTCCTAAATATCATACTTGAAGTTAGCATTTAAATAATTTAATCTAAACTCAATTCAATTTTAATTTAACTTCGCAATAACGCATAATAATAAGATTTTTAATAGCGCCGCATTCTAAAGCATTAAACATTAATTAAATAGCACGCCCGCATTTATTTTTTGATAACAATTAGATTAATGGAGCACCTAAATAATGTGATCACATTTGTTAATTTAATTTATCACTAATTAACTCCTAAAACTAATTAATTAAAAGCCTAAAACTAATTAATAACTAACTACCCTAATTAATCACCAGCCCACGCCCTGGCCCAAACCCGCGACCCGCGACCCGCGTGACTCCACGCCCGACTTTATTTCCTCCGGCCCGGCTCCTTTAGCCCTTTACCCTCACTCATCGTCTCCCTCCCAAAAGCCCTACACCTAACAGCTCATTCACCGCACCTCCTCGCACTCACACGCCAAGGCACTGAAGACCTCGGCGGATTTCGCTGAGAATCCGGGCTTCCCTTTACCCATGCACACAGACAGCTCATTTCTTACCATATCTATCACCCAAACGAATCCAACGATACCTTTCCATAACCAAACAAATCCTTCCAAAAATCAGAACCCATTCGAATCAGTAGCAAATCGATACGAATCACTTACCAATCAGCACAAATCTCTTATGAAATATTAGCCCAATCTCAGCCTTTATTTACTTACCAATTGTAGAACCTAGAGTTAGGCTATTTAAACGACATGCAATAGGCATCGAGAGGGTGGAATTCAGAGCTTAGTCATGGGGATCGTGTACGATGAAGCGAGTAGGAGGCGAGCGAGCCTGATAGGGCATACCCATAGCATCGACACCTTAGCGGCGGTGAGGAATCACATAGCAATTTAGGCGATCGCGTAGGCGAGCACGAGTAATACAACCAAGAAATCAGCAAGTAAAACCCTCCCCTCTGTTTCGCATCGCAAAGCCCAAAACCCGAGCGAGTCGACGACTTGATTCGCTGCCTCGGTTCGCTGCCCGGAGAAGGTAATATCTTCCTACGATCTTAGATTTCGTTTAACATTAATGTATGCGATGCATATTACGAGCGACTATTAAGTATGTGTTAAGGCGATGTCGTATTCGCTTATGTTTATTAAGCCGATCTTGAACTGTTAAGCTAATCCGATTGTTATTAATTTTCGGATCGTTATTGTTAATAATGTTCAAGCTAATACTGACATTTGTAATATGTTTGTATTCGTGTTTAACTAGATCGACTATTATGTGGGAATATAGGTCTGGAAAAGCTGCATGTTTATGTGCAATATTATGTCATTTGTGTTCATTAAGTCCATGATTAATGTCATGATCAATCCTCAACTGTACTAGAGTATTCGGGTATGAGTGCAATCAGTTGAGTATTAAATGCATCTTTGGTTAGAATAATTTAAACATGTCCAAATACATACGTAATGCTGTTGGTTACATTATATGAATCGTATTTTTTAAATTAGTTAGGCATATCAAAATAGGCTCTATAGTAGTGGTTCATCCTCCTCACTAGTTCAATGAAGGCCTCGAATTTACTCTGTTTAAGGGATATAAAATTGATCCTGTCAATACCACTTTCAAGCCACATTTGTGCCCTGTCAATCTATTGCGTAATCTAAACAATGCTTGTATCAAATAATCCTGCATCTAAATTCCTCTCCGTTGCATGTTGTCTTGATTTACAGTCTTATAATATGATGGAAAAAGTGCTTAAGTGAGTGAAAAGCCTAGGGTGCGACTTAACACTTAGATTCTTTACTTAAAAAAGAGTCATGTCCCTGTTTCTTGCATACCTGAGAAGGGATTAGTGTTGTTACCTCTTGAGGCCACTAATTGAATCATTACAAAACTGGTCCTACATTGCTTCGTCAGTATATGAATATATATATCTAGTTGTGTCGATCGATTCGGGGTGTGCCCTCTGTGTGTTGCTGCATTTTTCTGTGGTTTGGTGAGATGATCACAAGAAAGGGATCACTTATGCTTACTGTTGTTTGTTCTTCACATAGAACTGTTGAGGGTTACGTAGCAGCTAGTGCAGCCTGTACACAGGCCTATTATTATTCCTTCTTGCCATCTGCTAGCTGTTTATCCCCATTTGATACTATCCTCTATCTGGTCTTAATAGCTGAAACTAAGGCCTGCATTTCTGCCTCTGCACCATTTGCCTTCTCTATAAAATCTGAAAAGAAATCCATGTTTGGGCCATTTTTGCATTTCTGCTTGCACCTGTGGGCGATGGCGCCCGCCGATTTTCCTTTAGTCTTGAGTTATCGTGACACGTCATGCAGCTAATATATGTGCTCGTCCTAATTATTTGCATCAATTATTATTTAGGCTCGTACTAATCTTTATCTTTCTTTTCTTCTTACATGGCACGCATCGGAGCAAAATAAAGAGTCTCACGGCGAGACTCATCGCAAGTCATTTCAAATGGCAACCCGCATCCGCGTTCGCATTCCCACTTCAGAAACTCCTAGAAAAAACCAATAGGACGGAGTCATCCGCTCCAATCCCTTCACTCTCTTGACTTTCTTATCTTATTTTATGCCCTTATTTATTTATTGTAATTTTACTATTTAATTTTGTAATTAATAGGAGAACTTCTAGCAATTAGCCTTTGAACATATGAGACGGGAGGTAATTTACATTTAGGAATACATTTCTACTTTATTTGTCTTTTAGGGCTATTAGGCATGTTTAAAATCGGCAAAAATAATTTAAAATAATTTAACTTGCATCATAAAACCAACATTTTGTTTCTTATTAAAATACATAACGGATTTCTCCTAAACTCTCAAAAAATCGTCTTAAAGCATCCCTTATATAATATCGTACGCAGGTTAAGCAAGATTAATTTAGCTAGCAGTATACATAATTAGTCCATAAAGCACCTTAGCATTCTTTAGCCTATTTCTAGCCCTTTAAAAACCTTAGCATTTTAGCACCTTTTGCACTTTTAGTATCTTTTTAGCACTTTTATATTCTAGCACCCTTTCATACCTTTTAGCACCTTTATTTTCTAACACATTTTTTAGCATTTTAAGCACCACGTTAATATTTAACACCCTTTACTTTTAAAATTAATCTTTTAGCACCTTTAAGCACCTTTTAACATTTTAGCATTCTTTTAAACATTTAGCATTTGGCTCTCTTATTTATTCATAACACTTTTGCCCTTTTTATACCTAAAGCACCTTTCAAACATTTCAACGTTTTAGCATTTCATTAAGCAGGAGGAACTTTTATTTTTGCATTTCTTAAACATAATAATTACCCTAGGTTTGGCAGGACAATATGAGTTAGCGGATCTTAGAGGGTGCCTAACCTCTTCCCTCTAGATTAATAAAGAACCCTTACCCAGAATCTCATTAAGTTTAGCAGACCATTAAAATGGAGTTAATGTTTTACTTCAAACTAGTTAAACATTTAGGTGTCCTAATTCACCCAATTAATTAGGTGGCGACTCCGCGAACCCTTAGCATTCTAGCAACTCTTTTGCAATTTTAGCATCCTTTTAGCATTTTTAAAACTTTAAGCCTCTTAAACTATTTAGCACTTTATTTTATTTTTCTAACTTTTTTTATTTAAGCAGGGTTCGCTATTCTTAAAATGTCGCGGTCGAAAAAGGGCGCGACAAACCGCTTTAACTGACATGGTATTCTGCTGCATCTGCTTTGTCAAAGTGGCTACCTGTGCAGTCAATGTTGTGATAGCATCCAACTCATGAATCCTTGCCACTTTTCTGTTATTCAATGTTCTCCCATCTGCCCCCTGATGGTTATTTGTGGTCATGTGCCCCATTGACACTCTTTCTCATAAATATTCCCCTGCTGCAGTATCAATAATGGTACGAGTTGTATCACGCATCCCTTTGTAAAATATGTGGACTAGCATCCAATTCTCAATCCCATGATGTAGGCACTTCCTCTGCAAATCTTTAAACCGCTCTCATGCATCATATAATGATTCTCCCTCTAGCTGATCAGCTTCTTTCCCTACGGTCAAGTGGCTTCGCTCCTCTCCTTCCTTACAATCAAGCGAGTGGCCCGCTGACACGAAGTGATTTAGAATGATTCTTCTTTATCGATGGTGATCGGTCATGGTATCCATAGTCTTGCTTCTTTTTCGGCCAAATCCGGATTTCGTTTTGCTTCTCCCGATAGTCAGGGTCAGAAGGCACGCAACTGGGCACTCCTCAATGGACAAAATTTTGAGGGATTTTAGAAGTTATTCAACTCACCTCTGAGCTTTGCTGCCTTTGCTGGAGGGAAGAACTTGACAAGAAACTTCTGGGCTAAGTCTTGCCATGTTGTAATGGAGTTCACATGTAATGAGTCCAGCCAACACTTTGCTCTATCCCTGAGTGAGAATGGAAAGAGTCTCAACTGAATGGCGTCATCAGTAACACCATTGTATTTGAAAGTTGCACACAGCTTCAGGAAATTTGTTAGATGCAAATGAGGATCTTCAGACGGTAATCCCCCAAACTGAACTGAGCTTTAAACCATGTGCAATATGGCTGGTTTGATTTCAAAATTGTTGGCTTCAACAGCTGGAAGCCTGATGCAAGTTTGTACCCCTGTAATGGTTGGCATCACATAGTCCCCCAAGCTCCTTTCTGTAGGGACTTGTCTTAAGATAGGCGGTAACTCATCATACCCCAAATTATTGTTTCGCTGATCTCCCATTGTTAACAAATTAGCTGCTTTTTCTCTTTTCTGTTCTGTCTGCACAATATCTCAATCTCAGGGTTCATAGGAATAGGAATGTCAGCTCCTCTCCTACTTCGCATAAACTAAGTTCCTAAGACTAATAAAAAACAACAAACAGATCACGGCAAACAACACTAAAGCAAAATAAAAATAAAAGACTGAAAAATAAAAACCAAATTAGAAATAAGAATAGATAAATAGATATTAATAGTACGTTAGTCCCTGGAAACAGCGCCAAAAATTTGTTGCGATATTTCTAGATGCTTACGCAAGTGTACGTATCGTTCAAGTAATAAAGATCTGTAAGACCGAGTTTATCATCCACAGAGACTGATTTATTAAGTACCGATTATCTATCTTATGGTATCTATTTGGTTGACGTTCTTTGGTTTTAGATTTATGACTAAGAATTATGACTAAGTGCTGAAAATAAACTAAAGATTATTATACTTTGGGTTTATAACAGTTATGAAGGAAATATGGCATCCAATCTCCTCAACTATCCACTCTTTCACATGTTAATGCAATGCTAATGACTCTTCTTCTTATTAAGATAGCAGGTTAACTAATCTGTCATTATATTCCGGTTAGGACATACAAGAGTTCAACCTTGTGCAGAAACCTTCTATATTTCTATGATAAGTTTTGCCACACGGGAGGATTAAGAACAATAACCTTAAATACTACACAAGTATCGGGGTACTTTCGTCCACGATTTTAACTTATGTCTAGTCAACTACAACATATTCAAATGTCACCTTTCAGACTTTTGATTCGAATCATATAAGTGATGACAATTAATAGCTAGTTAATTATCATGCAATCATAACAATATTGAATAAATCTTAATATGATGAAGAAGAAATCAATAATCAATGCATTAACTATATAAAGAGCTTCAAGAAGATTCGATGGAAACCCTACTAAATTACAATCCAACATAAACTGAAATAAAATAAGGGAAAGAAAATAACTTGAACAAGAAGATATCTCTAATCTTGCTTCAAGCCGTCGTTCTCCTATCCAAAGTATATTCAAAGTGGTCTAAGGTATGCTCAGGGTTTAGGGATTTATAGCTGGGAAAAGTTGTCCTTTCGGATCTTGAAAACGTGCCAAATTCGGCCCAAAAAATCATATTTTTCGCCTCGGCGCCGTGGCCCTGCTGGCTGGCGCCACGGCGCCGGAATTACTGGGAGCAAATCAGAACCTGCAGGTTATTTAGCGCCGATGGCGGTGATTTTCAGAATTTCGCGATTCTGTGTCCTTTTTTCGTCCGGACTTCGTCTAATGTCTTCTATACTTCTCGGGACTTCTTATACTTCATTCTTGTGCAATTTCATCCTCAAAAGTAGTATCTTCTCCTTTATAACCTCTGTGACACAAAATGAAGGAAAAACAATCTAATACTGCACTAAACGCAAAATAACAGAGTAAAATACTAACTAAAAATGACTCAAAAGTGTATACAAAATACACTTAACACCGATACATCAACTTGATGTGAAGAATACATTTACATGGGGACCTGTGAAAAAAATTCTACATGCATCAGCCGTCTGTGTTTACCCATCCAGCAGACCCTCAATATGTGTGTCGTCTCCGTCAGTCACTTTATGGCCTGAAGCAGGCCCCCCGTGCGTGGTATGATCGCTTTGCCAGATATATTTTGCAGATTGGGTTTGTATGCAGCAAAAGTGATACATCACTCTTCATTTTTCATCGAGGTAGTAGCATTGCTTACTTATTACTGTATGTGGATGATATTGTTCTTATTGCCTCCTCCGATGAGTTGAAAAATAAGATATTGATTTGCTTAAGACCGAATTTACAATGACTGATTTGGACAAGCTGAGTTATTTCTTGGGGATATCAGTGACCAGATCAGTCAACCACATGTTCTTGTGTCAGCGTAAGTATGTAGAGGAGATTGTGTACAGGGCTAAGATGATGAATTGCAAAGTTGTGCCTACTCCAGTTGATTCAAATTCTAAGCTCAGTGTTATGGATGGTGCTCCAGTCTCCGATCCTACTCTGTATATGTTAGGCATATTTTATATACACTTTTTGAGTCATTTTTAGTTAGTATTTTTCTCATTTTCATTGAAATTAGTGTCGTGTTAGGGTCGAATTTTTTTCTTTTGAGTCACAGTGGTCCTAAATGGAGAAATAGCATAAAAAAGATTAAATGAGCTTAATTGAGGTGTAATTGCACAAGAAAAGACCAAGAAATGAAGTCTAAGAAGTCCCGGAAAGTATAGAAGAAATCAGATGAAGTCCGGACGAGAAAATGATGAAAAATCAGAAAATAACGCCACAGGCGCCGCGGCGCTAATTGTCCTGAGAGGTCTGATTTTGCTTCAGTAATTTCGGCGCCGTGGCGCCAGCCTGCAGGGCCTCGGCGCCGACGCGGAAAATCTGATTTTTTTGGTCGAATTTCAGAGGGTTAAAAGGGTCCGAAGTGCAATTTTTCTCAACTATATAATCCCTAAAACCCTGACCTAAAGGCTTGAACATCCTTGTACATATTCCACATCACAACTCTTGGAGGCTACAAAATTGAAGACCTAGTTTTAAGTTTTTTTCTTTTTTTCTCTATTTTAATTCAGTTCATGTTGGATTTTGTATTAGTTCTTAGCATGTCTATGACTAGGAGATAAACATTTTATTAGGACTTTCCTATTGAATCACTTGAAACTCTTATTCATGAATTAATGCATTAGTTTGGTTTCTTCTTCACTTGATTAAGATTTATTCAATATTGGTATGAATGTTTGATAGTTTACTGATCACTAATTATCATAATCTATATGATTTCGAATCAATGAGAGATTTGGATATGTTGTAATTGAATAGACATAGGTTAAAATTACGGACGAAAGTACCCCGATACTTGTGTAGCATTATAGGTTATTGTTCTTAATCCTCCTATGTGGTAAAACCTATCATAGAAATATAGAAGGTTTCTGCACTGGGGTTGAATGATTATATATCCTAACCGGAATATAAGACAGTCTAGTTAACTTGTTATCTTAACGTATAAGAAGAAGTCATTTTTGTTGCATTAAGGATTGAAAATAGTGGATAGTCGAGGATATTGGAAGTCCTATTTCCATCATAACTGATTAAACCAAAGTAATTTAGTTTAATTCTTGCAATTACTCTAGTTGTGTTAGATAAAAAACTCAAATCAACCATCGTTTGCCAAATAGATAACCTAGAATAGATGTTCGGTAATTAGAAATCAGTCTCTGTGGACGATATTCGGTCTTACCAGACTATATTACTTGTAACGATACGTACACTTGCGTGAGCATTGGAAATCGGCTAACAGTATAGGAGTCTTGCAGGTGCACTTCAGTATCTCACATTTACAAGGTCAGATATTGTTTATGTTGTTCAGCGGGTATGCCTATTTATGCATGCCCCCAGGAGTCTCATTTCCCTTCCCTTAAGCGTATCATCTGATACATTAAGGACATGCTCGGTTATGATTTGCACATTTACCCCTCTGCACCAAACAAGTTGCTCTCGTATACGGATGCAGATTGGGCATGGTGTCCGGACACGCGACGCTCCACCTCAAGCTTTTGTGTTTTTTCAGGGGATAATCTGATTTCATGATCTGCCAAGCGACGGACCACCCTATCTCGTTCCAGTGCCGAGGCTAAATACAGAGGCGTTACAAATGTGGTAGCTGAGATTTTTTGGCTCAGAAATTTACTGTTAGAACTTCAGTGTCCTTTGCGTCACACGTCTATTGTATACTGTGATAACATCTCTGTAATCTATCTTTCTCACAACCCAGTTCAACATCAGTGAACCAAGCACGTTGAGATGGACATACATTTCGTTCTTGAGAAAGTTGCGCTAGGCCATGTCAGAGTGTTACATGTTCCCTCATCATATCAGTATGCAGATATATTTACCAAAGGACTTTCCAGACAGTTATTTCTTGACTTCAGATCAAGTCTCAACGTCCGGCCTGCTCCCGCTTCGACTGAGAGGGTGTGTAAACGTATATAGTAGTATAATAAAATCTCTACCCATAATTAGAATATATTTCATATATTGTGTAAATATAATTATAGTAAGACTAGGATTCCTTTTGTAATTAGGACTAGGATTCCTATTATATAAGGGATGAATATTGTACACTATATATATTAATATTAATGAAAAAGACTTCTCAAAGAAGATTAATATCATGTTACAGTTTCCTGCTTACTAAAAGTTTCTCCATTTTTAGGTCTCCCTAAATCTCATATTTCTCTTGTATAGATGTTGTTTTATGGGAGAGTACTCTTTGGTTATATGGGTATCACTTATTATTTGTGTTTCACTTTCTTTTCTGTTTTGGTTTGATCATTCTGCATTTGAACTCACTTATTAGATGATTTTGCCTTCATTTTTTCGAGGGTTGTGGGCATATGGGGAGTTAAAAATTATTCGCATCAGATACATATTTGCACAGACTTCTCTTAGTAAACTATATAGGGCACGTTTGGTACGCTGTATTAAGTTGGACTGTATTGGATAAAAAAATAATACAGCGTTTGGTGGATATTTTCAGCCGCACTGGACTGTACAATTTTTAGAAATAGTACAGTCCAACTGCCATTTTTGAGACTCATCTAGCAGGTGGGTCTCCACTGGACTGTACTAAAAATAAAAATGCAATTCATTATATATAATACTCCAATACCGTTCATTATATATTAATACTTTAATACCGTCCATTATATATTAATACAGTCCAGTACATTCCAGTACAGTTCAGTGCGACGTACCAAACGAGCCCATGGTACAAACGATTGGGTCTTAGTTTGACAAATGCTAAGTATTTGTTAGGACTCGGTTGGTACGAAGAATAAGCAAAAATAATCATGGGATAAGAATTTAGAAATTTCTTATTCCTTGTTTGATAGCTAATCCTAAGATACGTTATCTCGGGAATAAAAATAGTACTCGGATAACTTATACATGTCATAGGGTGGAATAAGTTATCCCACGACAAGTTATCCAAGGATTGTAAAAAAAACTTCTTCTTTTTAAAAATTATCCAATGTATGTTACTTTTAATACATACCAAACAATCAATAAAAAATAATTCCAGGACAACTAATTCCAACATA
The DNA here is from genome assembly GCA_029844215.1 of Przewalskia tangutica. NCBI lineage: Eukaryota > Viridiplantae > Streptophyta > Magnoliopsida > Solanales > Solanaceae > Przewalskia > Przewalskia tangutica. The sequence continues at coordinate 4,083,705 of CM056719.1, forward strand.
ATTTATCCATCGTAATTTATTTTCGAACCAAACGACCCCTAGAATAAGTATTGACCATCATGAAACCCATAACCCAAATGCAACCAAAAGAGTTACTATGAGCAACGAGACTTCAATTTTAATGCATATTTTTGCACGGATTTTCCTTCAAACGCACTGGTCTTTAATTTTGCCCCTCATATTTGTGGTTAACTTTTACCTCTGCTACTTATTTAATGAAAATATCTAGACCTATTTTTCAAGACATAGTTTCTGTAATATTTTTTATCTTCGAAAAAGTGAACGTTTGCCTCGGTCGACATAAATTATGTAGGAATTAAGTTATGCAGCATAATTTTGTAGTATTTTTTCAAATTATGTTGAGTGTTGAAAATATCAGGCATAATTTGTGTGGATGTTATGATACATATGCCGAAATTAGTAAACTATGCCGAGCGAAACTCAAGTTATGTCGTTTTTCATATTATGTTGAGTGTTGAAAGTTTGCCTTGTCCGACATTATTTGTGTCGATGTTATGATACAATTATCAAAGTTACACGTAAACTATATCTTGCGAAATCTAAATTATGCCGCGTCAAAAAATATTGAAGACAAAAATTAAAGATTACAAATTTAAGAGGCAAAATTAAAGACCACCCCAGAATAAGGCTATTTGTGAGAATAATCCACTCCATTACAGATTGGGCTTTCAGCACAATAGAGTAGTGGGCTTGTTAAGAGGGATAAGACTTTTAGCACAACAGAGTAGGAGAGTGGGCTTGTTACAACTTCTCTTTGCCTTTAAATAAGTCCATCTTAGCTTAATGAGTCCATTTCTTTGCAAAAAAAAATAAAAAATTGGTCGTGAGTCGTCTAGTCAACAAGTTTTTGCACGGATTGTACTTAAAACACACTAGTCTTTAATTTTTGTCTCTCATATACATGGTTTTTAAATATGTTTGCTTGACATTGTAACATTTTTTCTTTGTAAACTAAACTTTTGTCTCACTCGGCGCAAGTCCGATAGGAATTAAGTTATGCAGCATAAGTTGTGTAGTATTTTCAGATAATGTTGAGTATTGAAAATTTTGTCTTTTCCGACATAACTTGTATGTGTGAATGTGATGATACATATTCCGAAGCTAAATGTTATCATCATTGTTTGATACAATCAGCTTGTAGAAGAAGGCTCCAACTCATGCCATTCATTCACTTAAATGATTCCATCTTTTCACCGTCCCAAAATTATGAACGTTATCAAGATTTAGATTCTTGTCACTTTATTCTCATCTCACCTTCATCCAGTGTGTAGTGGGATAGTTAGGATTTCTATAATATTCAACTAAAAATTACGAGTTTAAGCTGTTGCAGTAAAAATGTATTTAGTAGATAACGCATTACCCCTTCAGTAAGTCCAGTGACATAATCATATAAAATGAAGGGTGGTTAGTTGAACACACTTCGTCTTAAAATTATGTTGTATATATAAAAAAATTATACAAATTAAAGTAAATGGGTTAAAAATTATTGTTTAGAGTCCCACATCGGATATGAAATAAGAACATGGACTCTTTATATGGACTTGGACAATCCACACCCTAGAAGCTAGCTTTTGGGGTTGAGTTAGGTTCAAGATCCGTTTTTTACATGGTATCAGAGTCAAACTCTTTCAATTCTTTGTTCATCGATATTGGGCTCGTGTCAAACTCTTTCAATTCTTTGTTCATCGATATTGGGCCCGTGCGGGGGAGTGTTAAGAGTTTCACATCGAATATGGAATAGGAACATGGACGTCTTATATGAATTTGGACAATCATCATCCTATATTTTGGAGTTGAGTTAGGCTCAATATCATTCTTTACAATTATATATATATTGAACGTCCTTAACAAAAAATCTGACTTCGCTAGTGAGTGAGCCTACTTGAAAAGAATTTGAATTAATCGATCCAGTAAACTTTAAATATCAAACGTTGAATTAACATTAAAAAATATTCTCATGTCGTCATTTGTAACCTACAAAACTAGAGCATAAGGGTCCATATATTTTGTCCATGCAACGATAGCGTTGTCATTACAATAATAATTCTTCTTCTTCTTGCATCACCAACATTAGTAATGGCAGGACACGGCATGAAAAAACTAAGGAAACTGCCTCATGTGTTCGGCAAAGTCCTCGAATTACCGATCCCGTCCGATGCAGATGTAGAGGTGGAAGAAAACCCCGAATTCTTCCGTTTCATGGTCGAAATCGAGCAGCATGGTGACAATATTCGTAACGTTAGGGCCGAGGCAGTGGAAATTCATCCCGGGATTACAAAGATAGTAGTGAGATATGGTGTCAAATTAGGTGGTGGTGAAGCGGAGTTACTGATGTTGGAACAATTGAAGGTGGACACATGGAGGTTTAGGTTGCCCGCGTCGACAAAGCCGGAGATGGCTTCAGCGGTGTTTGTGGACGGGAAGTTAATGGTGACGGTGCCGAAGAGCGTGAACAATCGTGAAGGGTTCGGTCGAAGGGATGTTTTGGTACGTCGCGGTAATACCAGACTTGTTCTTGTACAATAGTAACATAAACACTATTTTCTTATTAGTTGGTAAATCTTATTACATGAATGAAACAAATTTTATGTCATGTAGAATATAATAAGTTGCAGACACCTTGTAATCAACAAAAATGTTATAACATGTTTAAGAGCACATTTTTTAAAAGTTTCTTTTTTCCCTTTAATTTCGTGTCAATCGAATCATATCCGAAGCCCTAGACCAGTTGGTCTAGAAGGCAGAAGGTATCCTCATTAGGTGGTGTGGGAGAGTTTGGTCACAAGTTCGAAACCCCAGGGTAACGCCTGGCATGCCTTCGCCTCTTGGGGGCACATGCGCGCAGGCATCAGTGTGGTTTAAGCGGTAGCGTGGTTTGCAGGCTATTGCGTCAATCCGGGATTTACCCTGTGCGCACTCGAAAGAGCAGCAGCGGCTGCGGGTTCCTTCGTCAACAAAAAAAAAATTAATTAGATTTGAGGGAGTATTAACATAAATAACTCCATACCTCTAATTAGACAATATACATAATTGCTTTACTAACTTTGCTTTTAAAAATCAAATATACTCCAATATTGAATAATTGACATTGAAAATGTTGAATATTGTACCATTCAATTTTTCGTGGTTGTGTAAGATGATTTACCTTGGAACATATTCTTCACGAAGAGTCATTAACTGCATCGCAACCTGATTGTATTTTAAAAATGAGTTTAACTTATAAATACGAATACTTATATATAAAAAGATATTTATACTATCAAGTCACTTAAAATATATTTACTTGTAATATCATAAAAATATATAAATTACCTCCTCAATGCTTCCATCATCGATGTCAGTGTTGAAAGAAAGTAGCAACCTTTCGTAAAGCATATTCTCTACGTCCTCTACACCAATAGCTTCTACTACACCATTATTTAACATAATAAAATTAGGATTTATATAAGGATATAAGTTATTAATTTTTCACCATTAGTTTAATTAAAGTGGTTATAACATGTGATTACTTTATTTCCCAGATTATCAATTGGTACATAATAAGCAGATGTCCATATATGATTTGCTTAATTAGGGTATGCCATGGATTCTTATTGGTGTAAAGAATGAATCTTGAGCCTAACTCAACCCTAAACGTTAGTTTGTAGAGTGAGGATTGTCCAAGTCTAGTGTTCATGTTCTTATTCCATATCCGATGTGGAACTCTTAACATTCTCCCGCACGCCCAGACTTCGTTAACTGGAGCGTGAACAATATAATTTGAGGGCCCAACATCGACGAACAAAGAATTGAAATGGGTACCATGTAAAGAATGGATCTTGAGCCTAACTCAACTCTAAAAGCTAGCTTGTAGGGTGAGGATTGTCCAAGTTCATATAAGGAGTTTATGCTCTCATTTCATATCCGATGTGAGACTCTTAACAACTGAACAACTGTAGGCGTCATCATATCACTCATGTATTATCAAATACAGACTCAGGCGGAGCTAGAGGAACGGAAGGGGTTCATTGATAAAAGCTGAGCAATATTCAAGAAATGAAAAGGGGGAATCAATAAAATAAGATGGAACTAACAAACGTACCATTTGATTGAGAAAGGCAAGAAAGAATATCAAAGGAAAGTTGTTTTGATTTTTGTGGAGAATCTTGACCTCCCCATTCATTTTTAACAGCCATTTGCAATCCTGGCCATTGAGATAATAGCTTAGATATTCCTTCGTGAAGAGGAGACAAAGTTATTGACTCGGCTTTCATATTTCTATCATTTGTAGCAACACATATTTCATCTTTAGCATGAAAATTTTCCATCGACTAGATCTGTCCACCCTTAATTAGAGAGTTTTGGATTCGAGTCCTTGGAACAGATAAATTCTTGATAAAAAGTGTTTTTCCTTTTAACGGACCAGACCTTATATGACGAGAATTTGAATTAGTTGGTTCAGTAGGTAAGGGCAACTGAATGGTTATACCAAAACAAATCTTTGTTCTCTCTCTTCCCAAAGAGGAAAGAGGAAGACAGAGCAGACCTAAATTGAAACAAAAGAGATGAAAGAAACAAATATTTGTTTACATACATACCATATCATAAAGGGAATGAATTATATATGGCTTGAGAAGTGGAGGTATGGAGAGAGCTTCGGAGAGATTGAATGGTGTGCACGCAGTTGCTATAGTTTTAAAACAATTGTTAAAAGCTGCAACTTAAAAATCTGTTTTATAAGTTATTACATACTGACAACCTAATATTTAGTCTAAAAGGTTGAGTAGCGAAAATTTGACCGAGTCTAACATCGTCCGGAATAATAATTTCCCAATGATTGTATTTACACAAATGGTCAATCGGACAAAATCTAAACGATTTACAATAACAACATACTCAGTGTATTTTAACAAGAGGGGTCTAGGGAGGGTAGAGTGTACGCACCAGATAGAGATGTTGTTTCTGTCAGCTCGAGTAACACAAAATCCAAACGCTTTAGACTGTAGAATGTAGACCAACACTAGAGCCCAAATTGGTAAAGGCCAGCCAAAAGCAGTCCAATTTCAACAACTTATAGTAACAACACAAACAAATGTGGATAGCCTTATCTTCTCATCAAGACATCTTATCCACACCCACAAAACCTTCATCCACATTTCCCTCACTATGGCAACAATTCATTTTACAACCTCTAATTTTTTGTAAGTAATTGCAAACGTTAGACGAAAGTCTAATGTTTTGTCCGTAAGGTTGAATAATATATTAGAAAATATTTGACCGATTTTAACGTAGTCCGGAACGGTAATTTCTCAAAGGCTATACCTACACAACTTTTAAAAATAGGTACAAAATCTAAATGATTGCCTAAAAAGGGTACATTTGCGTAAATCAGAAAATCCAAACTACAGTGTAGACCAACACTAGAGCCCAAATTGGTAAAAGGCCAGGAAAATACAAGCCCAAATTTCCACAACTTAGTAACAACAAAAACAAACATGGGCAGTCCATAGGCAGATTGTAAACCAAAATTCTACCAATTAATTCCCAAAAGAACCTTATCTTCTCATCAAGACATCTTATCCACACCAACAAAACCTTCACTCTACATTTCCCCCACTCAACATGGCAACAATTCAATTTACAACCTCTCCATCTTTCACTCTCATTCCACCAAGAAAACAAACGAATCTTGCTGCTATTCAACTAAACACTCCCTGGTCACTTAGAAGAACCAAAAATCGTCGAGTACCAGGCCTTGTCCGGGCTTACAAAGTATTAGTAGAACATGAAGGTAAAACAACAGAGTTGGAGGTTGAACCTGACGAGACAATCTTGTCGAAGGCACTCGACGTTGGCATGTCCGTACCGTACGACTGCAATCTCGGAGTGTGCATGACATGTCCAGCGAAGCTTCTAAGTGGGAAAGTTGATCAAAGTGATGGTATGCTGAGTGATGATGTTGTGGAGAGAGGTTATGCACTACTATGTGCATCTTATCCAAGATCAGATTGCCATATTAGAGTTATACCTGAAGAAGAGCTTTTGTCTCTGCAACTAGCAACTGCCAATGACTGATGTAAAACTGATACAAGATGTTGTACTTTTTGAGGAATTCAATGCAAAAATATGTGTTGTTTGTTGCTATAAATTGTTTGCTAAAAATATATCATTGGTCTCTGCATAAGGCATTCGAACAGGTAAATGGATAAAAAAAAGTGTTTTTGATCCTATACAGGATAAAGGTGTGCTAAGGCAGGGGCGGAGCCAACATTGTGGTTACAGGGGTCGGCAGAACCAGTAGCTTAGGATCAAACCCCGTAATTTTATTGAAAAATCTGTTAACATGTATAAATAATCTATCAGAACCCATTAAGGAAAAAATTCTGAATCCGCCTTTGTGCTAAGGTCCCAGACTATCTTTTTTGGAAATCATTGAACTTTTGTTCTTTCTAGCATATACTAATACGTAAAGCATATTTCTTCATTAACAATAATGTATTCTCAGGAAAGGAATACAAATTGCAGAAAATAAAAGATTTATTCCCAAGTTTATAACTACTATTCAAAGTTGACCCACCCAAATTTAAACCAACTGCCCATTTGACACCCCTAGTACCACGCCACCTAAGCTGTTGGGCGGTGGAAACCAGGTTTCTTGGTTTTCCTCTGCTTAAGCTTCACCTTCACATTGACGCCATTGTTAATAACAGACTGAAGAACGATATTAAGTTTCCCCTCCAATTTCTCCCCTTTCCTTGGCGTATAAACTACGTTATGAATATCATCAGCCAGGGCTCTTTGAGCCAGAACTTCTCCAACAGCAGCACAAGTAGCGTTATTCTTAGGCGATCCCAAGTCAAATTTCATGTCCTTGGAAATCGAGTGAGCCACAGAAACAACCTTGCTTGTAGCTCTATGGATAATGCTAGCACTTACAGAGCCTTTCGAGACAAAAATATCCAAACAAAACGGCTCGTGATAAGGGGCAGTAAGTTGATTAAAAGTTGGAACCCTTAACCTCTTTAGCTGAAAATCCTCAAGGTTATTCATATCAGCTAATTTCTCCTTCTTGCTTTTCTCGACCCCAAAAGTCGAAACTTTACTTGATTTTTCCTTCTCTTTGGGAATGTCATTTCCGTCATTCTTGCTCTTATTTCTTCTATGGAAATCGAACTTATATTCTTCATATTCCTTGGAATCTTTATCAAGCTTGTAAAACAAGTTCCCGTGTATCCTCATATCCTCAACATCGTCAAAATCAGGGTCTTCGTCATTATTATAATTGGTCGTCACATCATCAATCTCGTCCTCTTGAGTGAACAAAGACTTTTTCTTCGTTGCAATATTTGTGTTGCCTTTCCACGCCTCAACTAAGCCAGATGACACCTTCCAAGTCTCATTATCCACTAGTTCAATCCTACAATCTTTCAACGAATCGTTATTATCCTTATACAATGGCGAAAGCTGATGAAAAACCCCACGACCGAAATTTGCAGAAGATCGTGGTTTACTATCCTCGACGTAATTAAATTCATTTGCTTGACTAGCTCTTTTGGTTCTTGAGGAATATGAACATATTCTTAAAGGGCATTGGGAATTGAGTATACAACACAAGTTGACGATTTGTCTTCTTGACAACATGGAAGAACCAAGCCGATGGTCTTTCGGAAACAGCTTCCCTACCCTCCAACGTAGGGGTAAGGTCTACGTACACTCTACCCTCCCCAGACCCCACTCGTGGGATTACACTGGTTATGTTGTTGTTGACAACATGGAAGAATCCGATTAGCAACAGCTCAAAACAGCATAAAGGGTGCCTGAAAATGAAAATGATTGCTGATGAAAGTTAATGTACTGGTTTCAAACTTCTTTGAGACAATATATCGAACAGTTGGTGGGCAATGACTACTATGGTCTGGATTTAATTCAATACATATTTGAACATAAATCATTTACGGGTTTAGCTAATACTGAATTGTATTTATCACTGCTCATAAAGATCTTGTGACGCAAATATATAAATAATTTGAGCTAAAAGAAGAAAGAGGATATAGTTCAGGCTCTCGCAAGATAAATTGAACCTAATTTGAGTGGAGTATATATATATATATATATATATATATATATATATATATATATATATATATATATATAACAACAACAACATACTTAGTGGGAGGATAGAGTGTATACAGACCTTACCTCTAACGGATAGAGCATTTGTTTCTGGATGACCTCGGCTCAAAACATAGCATAATCACAAACAAAGCAAACATTATATAGCAAGATAAACGATCAGAGATAAGAAATTAAAGTTATATATATATAACTTTAGTGAAAAGGGACGTATTTGCCCTCAAACTTAAGAAAAATGGACATATTTGCCTCCGTCAAAGTTTGAGGACAAATATATTCTTCCTGTTATTAAACTTATAGAATTTGCCCAAAGACGCCACATGGACGCCACATGTTCACAGCTGAATTGTTCTTCTGACCTGGGGCACCTTCCAAGCCCTCCTTCTCCGGACAAAATAGAACAAAAGTAACTAATGGAGCAATTCTGATTTTCCTTTATGTTGCCGTTGTGCCTACCTCGGACATAGATGTATCAATCTCGTATGACATTCTCATTCTTTTCGGTATCTTTGTTAAATAATTCAAGTAGAAGGTTTCACATCTTTGTTAAATTATCAACAAAGATATCGAAAAGAATGAGAATGTCACTGAGATACGAGATTGATACATCTATGTCCGAGGTAGGCACAACGGCAACATAAAGGAAAATCAGAACTGCTCCATTAGTTACTTTTGTTCTATTTTGTCTGGAGAAGGAGGGCTTGGAAGGTGCCCCAGGTCAGCAGCACAATTCAGCAGCAGTTTGTGAACATGTGGTGTCCAGGTGGCGTTCATCTGGGTAGCTCAGTTAATTTTTGGCAAATTCTGCAAGTTTAATAATGGGAAGGGTATATTTGTCCTCAAACTTTGACGGAGGGCAAATATATCCTTTTTCCTTAAGTTTGAGGGCAAATATGCCCTTTTTCCCATATAATGATACCATAAATAAAACACCATCCATTAGAAACTATACTCTGTAATCCAATATCATTATGTTAGATGAGAACAAACTTAATAAATATGATAACTCCCAAATAGAGTATTAGAACACAAATAATGAGTCGAGGGTGCAAAACTCGGCAAGGAGAAGGCGGAACCCAGACATCTTTCGGTTCTCGGTCTCATCCGACAAAGGTAGCGGTAAGGTATATTGGGGTTTGTTGTTGTAGATAATGAACTCTGTTGGTTCTGATCCATCTCTAACTATTAATCAACAATTTTTCAGTGTTTTTTCTTTAGCTTGATGAAAGGAGTCTATGGTTGGTGTTAATGGAAAATAAGACTGTAATTTGTGGATGCTAAAAATTCACCAATTACTAGAAAAGAGCACTAACAATGTGAAGACAAATACAATGTAAAATGAAAAATACACCTCCACTGAGATCACATGGAAACAACATAATTTTCAATGAATGGAATATAGTTCATTTTGGCAATGCCAACCATAATCTTCAAATGAAATACTCTCCTTACGACACACTTTCCTTTATAGTCGGTCCAAAAAATAACACATTTTCTTATTTGTCAACAATTTAACTTTAAACTTTACCTTTTACACTTAACGATATGATCTATAACCACACAAATATTTTTGACTTGTTTTAAACCATAAGATTAAAAAGTCTTCCTTTATTTCTTAAACTTCGTGATTAGTCAAACTACGTCATATAAATTGGGACGGAGAGTATTAATTTTCAATATTCACATCCTTGAAAATACTGGACACACTATATTTTTCTGCTTAATGTCAACAGAAAAATAAAACCTTCCAAGAGAAACGAGTTGAACCAGATGTGGGTGCAATTACCCTTTTCAAATAATGAATTTCAAAGATCTCAATGACCTTGAAAACTGAATATTGGATCTACATATATACATTCAGAATCTCCATGAATATCATTTACCGATAAAGTTAACAGAATTCTCTAAATTTTCCACCCAAGCCATCAAGTATAATGCAAATTATCTTCTGTGTCATCTGTTTAGACGTCAAGGCAAGAAATATTGGCGCTATTAAACATATTCCAACAAAACAATTGCATTCATTTCTCGTAAAGCCATCACATACACCACTGTGCTGATAGATTTGTAGCATTCACCTGCTTTCCCCAACTCCTATAAAGTCATTTAACGTCCCCATTCTCAAGATAGTAGAGGATCTTGCTCAGTACACCTAATCAGAAGCCACCATAGCTTTAAACTTCCACCTAGATCACATGGAAACAGCATAATTTAGACCGTCCAATGGCTTCACTGAGCCATCCTTTTCCCACCCGCCTATAAACTACCTCTTGCACAATTGAGCCAAAGCTTTGAAGGAAACATCAAGCATCAGTTCAACAGAACACCGACCACGATAGCTCCAAACATCAACCATGCCTGACTAGTTGACTGTAGTTTCGGCTGGACAAACAACATCCTACTTCAAGTTGGCAGCTGATTGAGCTAATATTTAAACAGCATGACCAGTATGACTAGACTGCTAACGGGATCATAGTTCTCAATTTTTTCTTCAGCACCATGCCCTGCAGAAACATCAGCAGAACACGGAAAATACAAGCATCTATCACATTCACTTCAATGATTTTCACCTGACCAGGATCAGAAGACTGAACAATCCTCTCGACAAGAAAACTTTTACTTCAGAACCATTATCATAACGCTTAAAGCCAGAGTCACACACTCGAGATCCAGAGGAGCCAAGATGATGATTTACATTACTCTCTAATGCAGTATTTGTAACGAAGTTCCATTTGATGAATCAATTCCAGCTTTATAGAAAGACCTTCAGCACTAATTCTATCATACCTCCATCATAAACTGCAGAGGAATCCGAATTGCCCTCGTTCTTAGGAAAATTTGCATCACTAACGCATTTAGAATTGGAAGCTTGTTTTGGAGGCATGTGTAGCTCATTTACCACATTGGATCTGCTTGGTTGATTCAACGCAGACTGTAAAGCCTTGCCATTCCACAGTGAGTCAAGGTAGATGCTAAACCATGTCTATTGCTGCTGACTTCTTCACTAGCACTTTGGACAGCGGGTTCTAGAAAACAGCTATCTACAAAACCACACTACTATTTTTCTCATTGTTATTAGTGGCAGAACTATGACAAGCATCTTCAATCTGTTTTTCTGCCGACGTGCTCTCGGAAGTAACTTCAGCTAATGAATCAAGACCAGATTGTTAACAAGGTGGTTGGCCATTTTCTTTCTAAACTTCTAGATTGATAGGCTCTATACCAGAGTGGACATCAATTTCTGCAGGACCTAGTGATGCATCTTCAGTATCAGGACTGCCGTTACTTGGGCCACATGGAATAGAAGAGAGCATCCGCTTTGTGGCTGATTCAGCAAAATTCTTCTCTACCTCCTTACTGGAGATTTGGGTATCTGACTCGCAACCAGTACCTTGTGCTCTAACCACAGTGTTATCACTTAAATGAACGGCAGAAGCTGGAGAGCCATAATCCACGGGACCAAACCTGTCATCATTTTTTTCCACTATGTTCACACATCCACCATCATGCAGATGTCCATCACGCCTGATAGATGATTCCTGATCAACCTTTTCAACCAAAGCAGATGACAGAGGATGACAATGTTGCAACTCAAAAGCTGCAGAAAATGTTGTATAAGTCCAAGTCTTAAATATCGGAAAAGATAAAATTCTTTACTCAAAAAGCAAATGTTGAAGAAAAACAAAGAGGAAGCAGGGATATATAATTGTCCTATTACCCTCTTGCATATCTTTCTTCAGTATCTTCTTTTGTAACAAATCTGTCCCAGGAAATACTAACATATTGATGGATTTCATTTCTTGTTTATTTGATTCCTCAAGTTCATCAAATCCAAAAACGTTCGTCCAGATATGCAGATGCGCAGATAAAGCAGGAATGATTAACTTCTCAACTTTTAAAGTGGCGAGGACCTGGATGGAGGATGTAAAAAATATTAGTCTAATAATAAACGACATATAAAAGACATAATCGATACATGTGATGAACATGCTGTTGGATTTTCTAAGTGGATTTCACACAGATGCACAGGCCAATTAGAACAGGGATCGCATTCACATAACCTTTGTGGCATTCATAAAAATTTAAGCCTTAAGAGATCGGACAACATTAAATCTCATAGTGGGAAATGAAAACAAAATGACAATGACCATTTGACCAAAGCTATATCATGTTTCTTGTTTCACAACAATATGACTGTTACTCAAGTTAGCAATATAACTGTTTAGTAAAGCTAACTTTTATGTGTTTTTGGCTCGAAACTTGAAAGATTTTCTCATACATTTCAAATATTACAAAATGAATATAATTGAGACAGCATTTGGATTCTCCAAAGCCACATTTTTTGCTAATTTCTGCATACACAATGTTCCGCAATAAAGACACGCTTTGATAAATTTTGTTCCACTTTAGTAAAGACATATGGATTGCCAATTTGCTAGTTCTGAAGAGTGAAATCGACAACCGTAAACGCAATTTGGATAACCCCACCCCTCCCCTCCTATAAATTATTTTATGCAAACAACCAAAAATGTTACAATAGCAGTAGCATGCACGTAGTAGGAACAGGTATACGTTGACTGTGGGGTTGATATGCCTCCCTTCAGAAAAATTATATGCATAAAATCAGCAGAAAGAAATAGAAGCATAAAGAAAGTATAATTAGCAATAGTGATTCTCATACTGTCTCAATAGCAGAAAACAGCCGACGACACATCCCTTGCCGCCTATATATATTCCGGGTCCCAATGAATGGCATTTCTGCAAGTTGAGTTCCACGGATCCTAACAGACAACCAGCGAAAACAGTATTTACTGATTGGTAAGGCGTGAATAAATACAGCACAAGCACAGATAAGGAAAAGGAAAAGCAAGAAGTGTTTTATCAGTTCAGTAAAATTGAGAAACTTATCACTTGAAGAGTTCCGTACTTCTCTACATGAAATGCTAAGGTCGATAATAAAAAGTTAACCAAAAGAAACTCTTTAAATTGCCCCCTTAAATAGCTGAGAGTTTTACTTGTAAGAAAACATGCAATCATCATTCTCGATAGCATTCAAAATGTTATAACACCACAAAAAGAAAAAAAATCCTTCGGCCAGTAATCTGGAGCCCGCTAGCTAAACCACTAGAAAGATGAGATAGATTCAGTCCAACACTGGTACAGGATGGTCTGTTTGATATAAGTTACTCCGTAACACTTAAATCAGTGCACATGCTCAATAAATAAATAAAATTTCAACACAATTGCATCTGCTAGAAATCTAAGATGATTCAGTTTTGAAACAACACACCATAATATCTTGTGCCCGACCTCTTCAGATCGGGAAAAATCCTTCCAGTGTAACATATGAACAAATTTGAGCAATCCATCCTACCTGATAGATGCAGCAGATATTATGTCATCACCTCTTTCCAAGATTGCCGTGTAGAAGCCACGAAAATTCAGCCGACTAAAATTTGAGCTTCAGAGGAAAGAGGACAATTTCAGATAACTACTCAGTAATGGAAAACAAATTCAGATGAAGGAAGAAGAGAAGGACTGGGAGGGAAAAGATAGATGATTTATTTAAATACAAATTATTTTAGGAGGATCACTTTGTACGAGGAAGCGTACAGGGGCAAGATGACAAATGAATATAATGTGTTGTGTCCTCCATAAGTTAAGGAGAAACAAAAGGAACAAGGAAAAAGAAATAAAGAACAGAAAAAATAATTCTAAAATGCTTTCACTCTCTTCTTTATTCCTCTGAGCATCAACCTACATAAAGGATGTTCTATTATTAACAGTCAAGTGCCTCCCTTCTCAATCAAAACTAACAGTCAGCCAGACAAACTTAGGAGTGAAAATGAAAGATGAGTGATGTGTCTTGTAAAGATGAAACTCACTATCTGGAGGCATCGAGAAGAAAAAGTACAAATTCAAATTTCTTAAAAACGAAAAACCTAACTAAACATAAACCGAGAAGTTATGCTTTGACTTTTGAAAGACATACAACAACAACATACCCAGTAAAATCTCACAATGTGGGTCTGGGGAGGGTAGAGTGTACACAGACCTTACCTCTACCTTGGTAGGTAGAGCGGATGTTTCCGGGAGACCCTCGCAACACAGAACAGAAGCAAAAACAGAAAACAAGAAACAGTAAACAGTAAACAGTAAACAGTAAACAGTAAACAGTAAACAGTAAACAGTAAACAGTAAACAGTAACAGTAAACAGTAAACAGTAAACAGTAAACAGTAAACAGTAAACAGTAAACAGTAAACAGTAAACAGTAAACAGTAAACAGTAAACAGTAAAAACAAGGTCAGACCCAGTCCAAAAACTAAAGCAATAAAGCAGAAAATGTTGATAGCAAACTCGAATACGCCATGATAGCGCATCCTGAAGAGGAAGCAATACTCACGCATATAAATGAAACAAGTCAAGTACATTACTGAGTGTATAGCATGAGAGTTATGGCTACAGAAGGCTATAAAGCAGCACTACTATGATCTGCTAGACTTTTGAAAGACATGTACGCATATATGTATATCCAAAGTTATAGATGTTGCTTTTTATGGACCCATGTAGAAACTGCAATCACAACTGAAAATAAAATGTGAAAGATCATACACGCAAACCAAAATGACCAAATCAAATCAGTCAACCAGCTCCTCTCAAGTTAAGCAAATAAAGAGTGCCCATAGGCCATAGATTTACTATCAGGCAATTTAAAAACACTTGACAGACTTATAAAAGCTGCATACCCAGTGTTGTAGAGAACCTTGTGAATAATATTTATCCCAGTTCTTCTGTCGACAATGGGCACAAAACATTCATCCATAACAGCCAGTGCAACAGCTAGCTTAGAATTGCACTCCACCCTTTGAGGAAAGGGGCGACCAGAAATATCTGAGTCCAAATCTGTTCGTTGTATCAGGGACCATGAGAATCCTGCTTCAAGTTCATGTTTAACACCAAGAATATTATGTAAATGGCCATACAGCTGCAAAACCAGAGAAGACAAATAAGACAAGACGTTAAAAGACAATCCATGGCAGATTCCAACTCTGATAGAAGGCAGACAATGAAACGCAACAACAAAAAAAGGAAGCGCACATATAGAAAACAGTCTTTCACCATAATTGCAGAAAATGTCTCTCAGATCAATGAAAAAAATCGCAAAATTTCAACTTAAACTGAAAATCCCTCTATCAAATCTTGATTACACTATTTCGATTAAACAGACAATTAACTCAGTTTTGAAGAAAGATCAAAGAATGATTATGAAAATATTTACAATCCCAGGCAGAACTCATTTTTTTAAAGACAAGTATCAGATAGATAGCATTTGAAATTTGAGGAACACAAAACTATCAAGGAAAATTCATACTTCTCAGATCACTATGAGAAAACGATATTAAATTTTCCTAACCAACTCGAGAGTTTCCAAGATCATGCACTTGCAGAGTTGCAGGATGTCTTAGAAACCAGCAAGAAATCAAAGTACAAGAAGTCAGGAGGAAGGTGGACTTAAACTCCTCGCACTCATATTCAATTGATAAGTTGCAGAGAGCTCCATTGTAAGCATTTCTACTTTTGTACCAACAGGTCAAATTAAGTTAATCACCCAAATTCTATGGACTCCACAAGAAAGCATCTTCCAAGCATTTTACAACCTTCACTTCCTTCTGTTTCTCTGGTTTTTCTTACTAAGCTCTTAGTTTCTAGAATAGATTAACGTGCAAAAATCATTGGAGAACTGGAAGATGCCAAAAATGATGCATCACACTACACACTCCAGCAAGCATTCAAAGGAGGAGCAGAGAAGATCTGGCCTTTCAAAGAAAATTCTCTGACAACTGACAAGTACAAGAAAATATCTTTTTATCCTTTCGACAGTTTTGGACCTTGACTGATCATGAAAACAGTGCATAAAAGTGCCTCTGTGGGGTAAAAGTGAAACATAATTTAAAAGCGGAATTACTAGTTGTGAGAGAACACTAATTCTAAAATAGTTCCCACTATTTGATACCTCTGCTTCATGATCTTAATATGTTATACACCACACAAGGAAAATAACTCACAACCAGAATAATAGAAATACCTCCTGGCATTTATGCCCACAAAATGTAGCAGATGATTTATTGGAAAGAGCAGGCAAAACATTCATCTCCAAACTGCATGATTTGTGATCTACAAAGGGAAATCTATAAATTCAGATCCAATGTAGACGAGTTAATGTGACAAAAACTTCAATAAGATTACACTTTACATTTTTTATCACAGAGGCTGCAAGAAAGAAATTCGTTGACAGTTCTCTCACTATCCTCAGCAGGGTTTCTACTAGCAGCCCCACAAAATTTGCAAGTGCAATTTGGACAATGCCAAAGGCCAGGAGGAAGCATCTGTACCAAGAGGAAGCATGTAAATGCCTAGCTGCTTAAAAATCAGAAAATTCCTTATATGTTTCAAATTGGAAAGCATGATAATAAGGGTAAGCAAAAAAAGGTCATCCATCATCAGATTCATTCACTTGATAATAAGTAAATACTAAAAGCTCATGTGTTCAAATAAAAACTCCATGTCTTGAATTCTTTGATATGTCCGGATAGAGATGGAACTTCCCTAAGAAATTAACATCCTGTACAAGAAAGCAGGAACCTCACTGAGGAAGAAACGATCCAGAAGGCAAATCTGGCTATGGAATTGGAAGAAATTGCAAAGAATGAAGATATATCCTAGAGAAAGAAATCAAGAATTCAATGGTTGAAACAGGGTGACAAAAATACATATTTTTCCACAAAGTGGCCAATGCTCACAGGAGGTACAACACTATTGACGAGCTCAATATAAATGGCTCTCAGGTGGAGAGTTTCAGTGTCATCAAGAATGAGATCTTGACCGTCTATCAACAGTTAAACAAAAAAATAGAGGTGTGGAGGCCTGCTGGGTAGTTAGTATTAGCATTATTCTCATAGTTCCTTGTCCTCCAATTTCTGTTATTACCTGTTGTTTCTTGTGTTTCGGTTATAGCATTATTTTACTATGAATGCTATGTTACCCTATTATTTGCTATGTCTTATTTCCTATGCCTTACCTACTTTTGTATTTTCTTTTTCAAACTGCTTTGTCATGTGTTAATTGAGCCGAGGTCTTTCCAAAACAGACCTCTGTCTCCACGACGTAGGGGTAAGGTCCGCGTACACTCTACCCGGAGCAATGTTCTAAAAAACGCTAGGCGGGACCAGGGCGGGGAGTGGGCGCCTAGCGCCTAGGCGGGTATATTCCTAGGCGGGGGCCTAGGCGGGATTCCTAGGCGGGACGGTCTGGGGGCGCCTAGCGCCTAGGCGGCCGCCCAGGCCGTTTTTTAGAACATTGACCCGGAGACCCCGCCTGTAGTAATCTGGGAATGTTGTTGTTGTTGGAAGCCTGAGTTCAATTATTTACATGGTCCTAAGATCAATCTATAGAGTAACAGAGGATGCAAAGGGAATTTGGTGAACATGAACTCTTGGAGGGTTTAAAGACTTGCACATAAGACAACGCCCAGGTCCTGATGGCTTTACCATGGAAATCTTCATTCATTGCTGGAGTGTGATCAAATGGGATCTGTTGCTTACTTTTCAAAATTTCCATTCCCAGAATTACTTTGAAGAGAGCTTCAATGCTACCTATATAGCTCTAATTCCAAAGAAGGTGGGGGCAGGGAGCTTAAGGACTTTAGGCCTATTAGCCTAATAGGGAGTGTGTACAAAATCATATCCAAAGTGTTGACAGAAAGACCGAAAAGGCATATTGAAAGTGTTACCAGGTATTCTACGTAAATTGGATATTGAAAAGGCATTTGACCACCTCAACTGGGTTTTCTTGTTAAAGCTTCTCAAAGACATGGGATTTGGAAACAAATGGTTAAATTGGATAAATTTTTGCATCTCTAATGTAAGATTCTCCATACTAATCAATGGCTCACCAGAAGGCTTCTTCCCTTCACAAAGAGGCTTAAGGCAAGGAGACCCCCTCCCTCCTTTTCTCTTTATCATTGCTATGGAAGGGCTGAACAACATGATCAAGAAGGCAAACATAGGGGGATGGATAAGGGGATTTAGAGTCCTAAACAATAAGAGAAGCAATTTGGAGATCACGTATCTTTTGTATGTTGATGACTCCCACATTTTTTGTGATGCCAAGGTGGAGCAGGTCATTCATCTCAAGATGATCCTATCAGTTTATGAAGTTGCCTCCAGACTTCATGTCAACTAGAGAAAATCTCAGATCTTCACAGTAAATGAGGTTCTAAACATCCAGAGTTCGGCTGGATCTTTAGGGTGTGAAGTTGGGGTCCTACCAACTACTTATTTGGGCCTACCTTAAGGGGCAAAGAGCAAATTCAACATATATGGAATGGGGTCATAGGGAGATGTGAAAAGAAACTCTGCAGATGGAAGAACAATTATATTTCCCTGGAAGGGAGGATTTTTCTAGCTAATAGTGTTCTTGACTATCTTCCTACCTACATGATGGTCCTATTTCCCTTACAAGTGAAAATTGAAAAGAAGATTGATGCCCTATGAAGAAACTTCAACTATCAAGGGAAACAAGGAAAAAAGGGCATTCCATTTAGTCAAATGGAAAACAAACAGCATGAGGGGGCCTTAGGAATCAGAAATCTGAAACAACATAACAAGAGCTTATTGATGAAATGGATCTGGAAATTCCTATGGAAGAACACGCTCTGTGGAAAGGAGTAAAAGGGTAGCCCAGTGCACTAAGCTCCCGCTATGCACGGGTCCGGAAAGGGCCGGACCACAAGGGTCTATTGTACACAGCCTTACCTTGCATTTCTTGCATTTCTGCAAGAGGTTGTTTCCACGGCTCTGTGGAAAGGAGTAATAAATAAAAAAATATGGGGACTGAGGGATAATGGTGCTCTTGTACTGTTGCCAGTTCTTATGAAGTGAGTGTGGGGAGATCCATCAGATCTCTCTGGAAATTCTTAACCAGCAACATCAGTACTAAGGTGGGAAATGGTCTGAAGACCTCCTTCTGGAATGATGATTGGGTAGGCAATGGCCCCTCAAAGAGAGCTTCCCAGAATCTTTTTGTCTAGTCCAACAGCCAGATGCTACCGAGGTTGAAACCTGGAGCCATCAGGGATGAACGTTCACCTTTAGAAGACTACTAAATGATTGGTCTTATTTTTATATATGAAATTTTCCATCAGCACATTTCTTATATATGAAATTTGATAGCTTTTCAAAATAGGAAACTAACATACTAACAATTATTTTTTATAAGCAATTAACATCCTAAAAAAAGAATGTTCATTCACATGGTAATTCTAATGCACTTTTGGCTTTCCATACTTGTGGTTGACAAATCCGTTCCAAAGAATTATAGAAGAAGCAAGGGAATGGATTTAAGTGAAGACTTGCATCACAACTAAGAAGTTCTTACCAGTGTTATGCATATAAAAAGATTTTTCTTTAATACAAATACAAACTATATGGGTGGCTCCAACCCTGATAATACAAAGCAACCGTGATAGATATGAAATAGCAGTGAGGTAAAGAGAGCATATTCTGATTGATAAATACTTGTATGCCCAGACAACTCTGATGAAAAGTTGATGGACAACCATCACAACAGATAAGGTCCCCACCATCACCACAAATACCACAAGCATCATCTTCAAGATCATCACCATCAATGTCTATATTGTAGAAATCCCGGCGATCAGATTCTTTTTGCTGATTCCATGCGTCAACCAAGCACTCTAGTAAGGAAGCTCCAGACTCTAAAACTATGTTTTGAAATGGTTGATGCTGTTTGCTTCCTGCATGGAGCTCAAATCTTGAAACTGGAAGGATTTTACTACAACAACCACAGTGGACACCATCTTGTGTGATCCAACCTTCTAGTTTTACTCTTGTCCTTCTTCGGTTCACATATTGAATCTTCTGCCTCAACATCAATATTCCAGTGTCAATCAACCAGGACAATAAGGTTCTTTTTCCAGTATATGGAACGTATCCATCACTATCTGAATTTCCCCCCTTGCCAGAATGACGGACCAGCAATGTACATCGCCCAATTAATTTACTTTTTCTTCCATGTATTGAATTAGAAGCAACTCCAACAGACGATCTTCCAACCATATCCTGTTTAAATCTCCTTACCTTCAATGAGTTATCACTTGAATTATCCCCACCCTCCTCGTCTGTCGCATGTAATTTGCCTTGCAGCAGCTTATCTTTCTTCTTCATATAGCTACCGAGTCTCTTCTCATGCTGATCACTGTCTGTGCCCAACACAGACTCTGTCACAGAAGTCCTTTTAGGATCTTTTCTCTTGCCATCATCTTTTCTCTTCTGTTTCATTTCTTTCTCAATTTTTTTCCGTGTTTGCCTGGTAAGTTTATTAATTAAATCATCTGATATTGGAGCAACTGAACCAGATCTTCCATCAGGTTTACTTTTACCTGAATCTACCTCCGATCGTTTTTGAAATGCTTCATAGGCTTTAATTATTGACCAATAGGCTGTTCCACTAGGATTAATGTACACAGCGTCCAGATAGTCTCTATTCTTTCTTGGTCTATAATCAATGGTCCATCCAGCTTCAATGAGCATTCCCCTTATTCGTTGTCGCAACTGCTGCTTCTCAGTGCTCCCACCTCGATTCACTTGTCCGTCTTTTCTTTTAGCGGGGGTAACATCTTCAGAAGCCAAGGGCCTGCTTTCTTCCTTTAGCACCAGCGTTGCTGAGCTAGCAGGCTGTACACTAGGTGGTGCCAACTTAAGTGATGTATCAGTCTCATCTTTTTCAGAGGCCACTAAATGGGTGCTTTTACCCAACAAAGGTTTTTGTTGTTTCAGTTCAATTTTCTCCGTCTTAATAGACAAAGGTAACTTTTCAGGTTGTTTAGAGCCCGGGTAAAAGGATGGACGGACTAGTAAATTCCTCTTAACAATATCTGCCGACCAAGAACCTTTTCTACTAATTTCTGCCGGATCATATTCCTTGGGCATTAAGTCTAACTTCTTCTTCTTATTCACCATTACCTTCAATACCCCGTTTTTCCCTTGCAATCTGATTGGTTCATGAGAGTCTTCTCTAAGCAATGAAATGGGAGTATGCACTTCATTCTCTAACAAACTATACCTTCTCTTAAAGCCATTTTCTTCGCCCTTCGTCCTACGATCCGAAAAACTACTTGAACTATCCATATACGAAAGCTTCCTCTTCTCGACCATTACACTCCTAGACCCACTCCCAAACTCTCTCGAACCCCCTCTTCTTTCAACCATGTTCAATCTGTCATCACCATACCCATTCAATTGCATTTTCATATCACATTCTTCATACTCGTTAAAATCAGACAAATTCATATTCCTACCAAATTCTCCATCTCTAACACCACCTTTTCCATAAACAACAGAACAATTACTAAAAACTTGACCAGTTTTTCTGCTAATTGACGCCGCTACCTCATCACTATACCCATTCAGTTGCATTTTCATATCACATTCTTCATACTCATTACGACCAGACATATTTACATTTCTACCAAATTCGCCATCTCTAACACCACTTCTTCCATAAACAACAGAACCATTACTAAGAACTTGACCACTTTTTCTCCGAATTGACTCCGATATCTCATCACTCGACTCGTAATCATTCATTACAAACTTTGGCCTCTTCGAGGAACTGATCCCTCCTATGCCCATTCTATCATCTTTCCTTTTGATAATTAAACAGCCAGAAGAGATTTTTTTCTTCAGTACACCACCACCTGATCTCACACTAATCACCCTATCCTCCATCTTCACACGTTAATATAAAACTTCATCACAAAATCACTAAAAAAAGCTCATTACTACTATCATCCAATCACTATATTATAATCTTCCAATCATTTTTTGTTCCAAATCTCTTCATCTTCACAACGCTTTATTCCTACACATTAAAAATATATAATATTAAGCACATAGCAATATAATTTGTACTCAAACAACAATGTATAATTTGGTATGAGGTATAAGAAAAATAATCATGGTATATAATTTGGTGAGAAGGGGAGCCTTGGAATAACACGTAAAGTTGCTGCCATGGACCAGGAGGTCATGGGTTCAAGCCGTGGAAACAGCTTCTTGCAGAAATGTGAGGTAAGGACCCTTGTAGTCCGGCACTTCCCCGGACCCCGTGCATAGCGGAAGCTTAGTGCACCGGGCTTAAAATATATATATATATATATATATATAATTTGTCCAATGTTTGGTTGTAATTTGAACCATATATAACTTAGTACACCAAATGGTGTATTATTTTATACCACCACCAACATGGCCATGTATAACTTATACATAGTTAAAGTAGCAGCAGGACAAAACTAGCTTTATCTTTTTTTTCTCTAGAAACCAACGAAGGTCAAGCATCCAAGAGTAAAATTATAAATTCATTACTTTTTAGTTTAAAAATAAATAAATATTATAAATGATATTTTGCTTATCCAATTTTAGTGCAAGGAACCAAACACCCAACAAGAAATAATTCATGTATTACTAATCTTTTGTATAACTGCATTATTTTTTATGACAAAGGAACCCGCTCATGTGTAATAGCCGGCAAACCACACACGACTTTCATAAATCAATCTCTCAACAATCAGTATTTCTTATGAATAGTATGGTCCTAAAAAATCCCGAAGGTCTAGTCTAGAAAAAACATCCGCCCTAGGCAAGCCCGGTGCGACGAGCTTGATCCAGAACCAATCCCTGTATAACTATAAATCATACCAAACGACCCCTAAAAGTACTATAAATATATGCATTTTCTCTTTTATTTGTGTTTATGTCTTGTCTTGAGCCTAAGGTCTTTCGAAAATGTAGAGTGTCCACACAGACACCATGTTGTGTGATTCACTGGGTATGTTATTGTTGTTGTACCTAAAATTCTTCATAACTCTCAAATTCTACCTTCATTTATTCAACATTTAGCAGATCTGAAATATAAATCGCAATCTTAGATACATAACGGCAAAATATTTTCCGATTTGGCGATAAAATACAGAAGTGAGTGAAAAAATCGGCGATCATTACCTGACCGGAAAGCTTCGCGATTCGCCAATTTCACTGGAAAAGCGATGCAACTGATCAACGATTTTTTTCCGGCGAATAAATCGATAGAAAATAAAAGAGAAAAAAAGATAGGTTTTGTTGTTGTATTGCTGTAATTTTCAGTACAGAACAAAAAACGAGAAACTATAACACCTTGTTTGGATGGGTGTTAGTTGTTATTGTATTATGCTACACATCAATAACATAAAAGATAAAATTTATTAAAAAAAGTAAGATATAGGATGAAGCTATTATGCTATTATAAAAAAGTATTAAAAGGGATAAAATATAATTATTAGATAATAAGTAGAGATAAAAAGAGAAAAAATATAATGTAATCATACGAGCACAACAAATTACTTGTTACGTGAAATGCGACTTTTCATTGTTATAAAACGATTAATTTAACGGTACGATATAATAAAACTTAAGTAACAGATCAAAAATTATATTTAAACTAACACACGATACAACAATAGGTAACAGCCATCCAAACAAGTTGTAAGTGGGTGTTTGGATATAAAGTTGTGAAATTTGAAAACAAGTTGTTTTCAAGTTTAAATGGTATTTGAAAATTGGAGTTGTTTTTAAAAAAATTGTAAGTGTTTTAGAGTGAAAATTGTGAAAATAATTTTTTAGAGTTTTTCGACTTTCGAAGAATTCTGTAAGAAGAGATAAAATGAAAAAATAAGGTAATGATACGGTCATACCAATTGTAACAATTCTATGTCAAAATAATTTTTCGGAATAATATTTTGAAGAAAAAAATGAAAACCGTTCATGGCCAAACTCGTACTTATAGAAAAGGAAAAAAAAAAGTATTGTAAATTTTTAGTCTTTGTATTATTTGATTAATCATATTTAACCTTCAATTAAGAAATATGTGTATTTTGCTCGTTTTATATAGAAAATATGTGATATTCTGACTATTTATAAAACTCTTTCCTTTTCAAATATGAAATAACAATATAAATTTAACATAACACGTCTATAATGAAATGATTGGATACTTATTAATTCATAGATTTCTGAAGATTCACAGAGAGAAATCAAAAGTACATATATATCAAATAATTGAATGTTAAAGATTCTTAACTAGAAAATAAAAGAATCAAAACCAGCATTTATCAATATATGAAGTAGTAAAATCGGAAAAATTTCATATTAAAAAGGAATGGCTTTGGTTAATTGTGTGATTTGAAATGACATGTTCCGAAGAATATTTATCATGCTAATTGGAGAAAAAACTAATTCATTAGGGTTTATATGTTTGGTGTTCACAAATATTGCTCTAGCTAAAACAAATAAAAAAATATTTTGTTCCTCGTATTAGTGCGGCATTAACACAAAAGATCACTCAATTATGAGCCCGTTTGGATTAGCTGAAAAAAGTGGCTTTTATGTATAAGTGTTTTAGAACTTTTAAGTGTTAAAACTTATTTTATAAATAAGCAGTTATGTGTTTGGATAAAGTGCTTAAGCTGAAAATAAGTTTTGGTGAATAGACCGGGTATTTTGGGTCAGGTGTGGTCGACGGTGGTGGGTTATCAGTCAGTCGTGATGATGTTTGTTTTGGTAGGGTCGGGTACGGAGAGGGTGGTGGTGTGGGATTGTAGATCTGGTCGACTGTGGGTTGGTTATTTTTGGGTATGTCGGAATGTTCGATTGGGGAGGCGACGTTGCCGATAAGTGTATGGGTCAGAGTCGGGTGATCTGTTGGTGGTGGTCCTGTGATGAGCGATGGTGATGGATCGGTGACCGGGGTTAGGGGAAATCGACGGAGGGAGTGAAGAGGACATTGTCGGCGGCAGTGCCGCCGGTCGACTCTGTTGTGGTGGAACCTGGTGGCAGAGGCGTGGTTCCTGTGGTGGATGAAGTGATTTGACTTAGGATGACGAAAGAGACGGTGGGCTTGTCAAGAAAGGAGTAGTCCGATTTTCTGAATTTTTAGAGATTCGAAAATGGGAATGTGGTCTCATCGAACGTGACGTGAAATGTGTATTTGATGAGTCGACAAGTCATAGCACATATAACCCCTATGATTAGGTGAGAAACCTACGAAGAAACATGAAGTTGTCCGAGGTGTTAGTTTGTGAGGGACAGTGGAGGCAAGATTGGGATAGCACAAGCAACTAAAAATACAGAAGTGGGCATATGAGGGAATCCTGTGGTATATAATTTTAGTCGGAGTCATGTTGTGAAGGATACTAGTGGGCAGAATATTTAAAATATATTCGGACATTTTTACGGCATAGACCTAGAATGACGGAGGAAGAGAGGCATGAAACAGGAGAGTACAGACCATGTTATTAATGGTGCGGATGATACATTCAACCTTACCATTTTGAGGTGAGGACGTGAGAAACGAAAAATCATGTCATTATTGCTACAAAATCGGTGAAACATAGAATTATTGAATTCACGGCCATTATCACACTGAAATGATTTTATAGATTTTTCAAACTGTGTTTTTATAAAAGTACGAAACTCAAGAAATTTGACAAATACTTCCGATTTAAATTTAAGTGGGAACAACCAAACATAATGGGGAAAATCATCTAACAAGACCAGATAATATTTATGACCAATGTAACTAGGAAGGAGGAAGTCCACAAATTAGCATGAAGAATATCAAATGGTGAAAAAGTAATGTTTGTAGATGATTTAAACGGAAGACGAACATGTTTGTCTAAATAACAAGAAACACAGTTCTGGACAAGTTTTCCGTTATTAAATTTGATAAGGTTATTACATCTAAAAAATTAAAAATTGGAGTGCCTGGGTGGCCAAGCCGGTTATGCCAAACGGACGGAGAGATAGCAGTAACGGAGAGTGGAGAGCAAGATCCGACAGCGGAGGTGGAAAGTAATGGATAGAGATCCCCGTGCTATTGCATCTCGTAAGATGGGTCCCCGTACGAGATCCTTCACAGTAAAACCAAACAGGTCAAATTCAACAGAGACAAAATTATCACGAGAAAATTTGCGGACAAAAACTAGGTATTTAATGATGTTAAGGGCATACAATGCATTTTTAAAGGAGAAAAGTGGGTGTGGTGGTTTATGTATGTTGTACCATGGCCCTGTATTGAATTGCGATGACCATTGCCAACATTAATATATTGAGGATTCTTTATGAAAACAATTTTGGAATATTACCTGCAGACCGAGTGAGGTGAGATGTGGCGCCCGTGTTCATGTACCATTTTTTGTCGGGCTGCTGCATATTGAGACTGCTAAAGGCTTGGCCTAAATCAATTTGGGCCAGACCGGCTGGGTACTACTGATAATGGGCCAGAGTCAAGTGGGCCTAAGGCGGGTTGGATGGTCCATTCCTGGAGGCGGGATACTGGCCCAATATCCCTTGCTGAATATACGAATATTGGGCCTGAAATGTGAGGAAACTGAAGCCCAATTTGGCTGCTAGGTCGGTCTAGTGAAGCGTCAGATTGGGTTGCTGCTGGCTGGAAAATTGTTGTTGGCCGCGACCCTTTCCACGTCCTATGGCTCCCCTACCGTCGCGGTTTTTACCGCTTCATCGCCACTGCTTTTGCTGGTGTTTTTCGGTGGTGATCCGCAGATCGTTATCCCGGGAGGTGTTTCAACCGCTAGCGCCTTTTGGTTGTGTCCGTCCTATTTTACACGTCGGGTTTCTTCGAGCAATAATTATGAGCGGACCTTGTTGAAACTGGGCAACAGATCAACATGTTGTATCATGGTGGCAAACATGTCATATTCACCTTTTGGAAGACCGACAATAAGTTGCAAAACCATATTTGTTTCAGAAACAGGCGTGCCTACGTGGGATAGTTGATCCGCCACAAGTTTCAACTGTTTGCAATATTCAGTCATGTTAGAGAAATTTTTAAGGCGTGTATTATTAAATTGTTTCTCCAAATACACAGCACATATGTGTTTGTTGTCTTGAAAAATTTCTCCTAACCGAAGCCATAAATCGCGGACCGAGGCACAAGATTTGTATAAACACACATGAATGCGGAACAATTCAACCCATGGAGAGTATTGACCGATTTCTTGATCAAGAATGATTGGGAGGCAGTGCTTGATATTTGTGACGGTGAGGGCTGGATGAATTGAGGAGAAAAATGATGATTTTGATATTTCTGGGGGTCAAACTATGGAGGATGAGGCTTCTTTGGGAGTTTGAGGGGAAAACATTGTAGTGTGGTAGAGGAAACAAGAGAGGAATCAGAAAATGAGGGCACGAAAATCAAAGAAATTTCGGCAGCCAAGGGTGGGGGGTGGGGGCACTTGCTATAGAAACCCTAGGGTTTTGGCTCTGATACCATGTAAGATTGTAATAAAAAATTTTGGGAGTATTCTCATTATTACAAAATATATATAGTGTGTACAAGAAAGGAATTCTAATTCAGTAAGAATCTCAATATACCATAAATATACATGAATTATAATTACACATTCGTTAATAATAGGCTTGATCGCTAAAGGTCAATTTACAAAAGATCGATTCAAATGCATTATTTTCTTTATTTTTCAAATTATTAATTTCATTTATTACGAAAAGTTATTTATATTTAAATAGTAACAATAAAATATTTGGTCAAAATTCTGTTTAATGTCTCTAATTAGCAACCTCAAAGACTTGGTCATAATTGGTTGCTATAGGCTCGATCGCTAAATGTCAATAACAAGAGATCGATTCAAATGCACTGCTTTCTTTATTTTTCAAATTATAAATTATTTATTACGGTAAATTATCTATAGTTAAATAGTAACAATAAAATACCCGGTTAAAATTATGTTTTTAGTCCCTAATTAGCAACCTCAAAGACTTGGTCATCATTGGTTGTTATAGGCTCGATCGCTAAAGGTCAATAAAAAGAGATCGAATCAAATGCATTACTTGATTTATTTTTAAATTATTAATTTATTTATTACGGGAAGTTACCTATAGTTAAATAGTAACAATAAAATACTTGGTCCAAATTCTATTTTTGGTCCCTAATTAGCAACCTCAAAAATTTGGTCATCAATAGTTTTTATAAGCTCGATCGCTAAAGATCAATAACAAGAGATTGATTCAAATGCATTACTTTCTTTATTTTTCAAATTATTAAATTTATTACGGAAAGTTACCTATAGTTAAATAGTAATAATAAAATACTTGATCAAAAATCTGTTTTGGTCCCTAATTAGCAATCTCAAAGACTTGGTCATTATTGATTGTTATAGTCTCGATCGCTAAAGGTCAATCAGGAGATCTATTTAAATTCAACATTGTTATTTTTCTGCAGTCGCACGACACACACATGATAATTTATATATATATATATATGTCATTATTTTTTGTCCGTGCGAGAGACGGTAAAATTCACAAATCACCATTTTCCAGCCGTTGTAAATGAAAATAGACATTGTAATAGAATTTCAAATTCCACTGAAACTCCAAGAAATGACTATTTTTCAATGACATGGTCCAGAAGTGACCGGTAAATGTTATTTCTACGAGAATAAGTATATGCTATAAGGCTTATTTCTACGAGAATAATGTATATGCTATAAGGCTTATTTTTTGACGGCGAACCCGCAACCGCTTACTTTGAGTGCGCAGCAGTAAACCCCGCCGACGCAATACCGCAAACCACGCCACCGATTAACCACACTTCGCAAGCCATGTATGCGCCAACTAAGAAGGTTTATGCAGGATCGAACTCGCGACCATGGCCCCGCGCTTCATCTACACCAACTTGCTACCCTCATGTAAGGCTTATTTGTAATCATTAACGATGACATTATGCCAAAATTATCGTCAATCTATACATGTTGGGAAATTATATATACTACACATATAACCTATTTATGCAATTTCATTTCTTTAATATATTTTAGAAGTTCAACTTTAATCAAAGGGGCCAGATCTGATCCTAAAACAAAAACTAAAAAAAATGCCTGGTTTGAAAAACTAATGCGTGTGGTTTTTGAAACAAACAACTTTAAGCAATGGTCAGCATATATCTTTAAGCATAATCTATGTCTCCAACTAGCCCCTAACGGATCATCTGGATGGTGGCATTGTTTTGTAATCTGGCCTCTTTTATTAGTTGTTTATTATCATTTGTATTCCATTTTGAAGAGAGCATTGAAGCAACGGTAAAATTATCCTCGTCACGGGTTCTAGTCCTACAGTCAGTCATTGATGCTTATATCACAGTAGGTCGTTAGCGTAACACCCCCTTAAGTGTGACTCTTCCCCGTATCATGCGTGAACTCGGGATGCTTCGTGCACTAGGCTATCCTTTTAATTTGTATCTCGTTTTATATGACAATCTTTTCTTTTTAAGTTTTAAAAGAGAATAATTCCTTGAGGATTTCATTAATGTAATTAGCTCATATACATGATATACAATAGTCATCCTAGGCTATAATTATGGAAATCAAATATTCACATAACTAATACAAAATATTGCTACAATAATTACAGATATACATATCACTAATTATATCAAAAGAATATATTTGCATATATTCTATCACACCCCCGCAGTCGTAGGGGGTGGTTGTCGTACGCTGAGACTGTCCTGAAAATCCTCAAACAGAACTAAGAAAAGACTCTTAGTAAAGATGTCGGGTCCGGTTCCGATTCCGAAAAATAGAGATCGGTACCCGAATCCGGAACCGATATTCGGACCTATGAACCCACCCCCATTTAAATTATCTTTGGGGCGTTTAATTTTTTGGCCCAGTCCAATTTTGGGCTTTGGGGCGTTTATGAACCGATGCCTGATGAGTTTTGGTGCATGTTTCCACTTTCTAAGTACATTTTTAGGGTCCCGTTGATTGATGTCAAAATCTCTGAAGCAAGCCTTATTAAGTTAGAATGGAGGAAAGATAAAGAAACAATAGAAGTGTTTGGAACATGAGACCTTTCTGTAAGATATTCTTTAGTATGATAAATATTCCGAATGAAGTGGAATGGATATAGAAGATTCGTTCGATCCCAACTAGTTTGTGATTGAGGCAGAGTTAATTGAATGATTGATGAATGTATTTTATTATTTCCTACACTTTTGAGAAGGGTCTTTAACTTCAATGCTTTGTAATTTCTATTGCATCTACTGAATGCAGTTATATTATATATAAACAATAATGCCTTTGCTCACAAAGAAATGTAGGATGATGTTGCTGACAACACTGTGGAAGAAAATTGTGGAAGCATTTGAGGTCTGAATGTGTTTTACGTTACAGGATATCCGGGAACCTACCCGAAATCGTAGGGTCCGGGTAGTTCCGGGTAATAATTTTTACGGGTAGGTTCGGATAGTAAATTTAGGAACCGGTCTTTTACTGGGTAGGGTCCGGGTAGTTCAAAAGTATTAGGGTATCCGGATCTGCTCACCCCTACTGACAGAGGTTGCGGGCAGAGATCATTTGGGCCAGCAAGTAGTGAGCCTGCTGGCAGGAGCTGTGGATCGGAGGGGTTTGGGACAGTAGGAAGTATGCCCGACTATGCCAAATGCTGGACCACATACGGTGGGAGCCTATTATCTAAAATATATATGAATGGGACGTGGAACTATGCAACTTGTCAAATGGAAATTGGGTTTCATCGAAAATGACATGACTAATGGTGATCTTATTAAAGGATAAATCATAACATTTGTAACCACGATGATTAGATAGGTAACCCAGAAAAATATAAGCGGTAGAACGGGCTTGAAGCTTGTTTATGGTAGTGGAGGGGAATAGAGAATAACATAAACACAAAAATACCCTAAGATGATAATACGAAAGGTCTTTTTGATACATAATTTTGAGTGAAGATTGATAGGCTAATCCTTTGCCAGGGAGTATGTTGAGAAGGTAAGTTGACATTTGTAATGCATGATGCCAAAATGAAGGTGGTAATGATGCATGGACTAGTAGTGTACGGACAATATTATTAATAATTGATGTGCGATTTATACACACGCTAAACGCAGGTGCACGTATCGTACAAGTAATATAGTCTGGGTAAGACCGAATATCGTCCTCAGGGACTGGTTTTCAAGTACTGATTATCTATGCTTTAGTTTCTATTTGGTTAACGTTAATTGAGTTGGAATTCTAAACTAATAATGCAGGAAATAAACTAATTATGAAAATACTTTGATTTAAATCAGTTATGATGGAGAATTAGGGCTTCCAAGATCATCAACATCCACTCTATTCAATCATTAATACAATTAGACTAACTTCTTCTTCTACGTTAAGATAGCAGGTTAACTAGACCGTTTTATACTCCTGTTAAGGTAATATAAAAACTCAACTCAATGGAGAATCCTTCTATCTTTCGATGACAAGATTGACTACAAATGAGGATTAAGAGCAATAATCTATTAAGCTACACAAGTATCGGGGTACTTTCGTCCACGATTTAAACCTATGTTTATTCAACTATAGCATATTCACAATCTCCCCTTTCGGATTTCGATTAGAACTCATATAAGTGATGATAACTAGTGATCAATTAATTATCAAGCAATCAAAACAATTATTGAATAGATCTTTAACAAGTGAAGAAGAAATCAACTAATGTATTACTTCATGAATAAGAGTTTCAAGAGAATCACAAGGAAATCCCTAAATAAGTAATTAAATTCTAGCCATAGTCACGCTAAGAACTAATACAATCTCCATACATGAACTGAAATAAACAAAGCAAAAAGAAAGAAAAGAAAATACTTGAAAAACCTCCAATCTTAGCCTCCTAAGTTGTGTTGTATGTACAATGGATGGAATGAATTCTTCTAATGATGTAGAGACTATTTATAGCCCAAGATTCCTTTAGGTAAAGGGTTAGGGATTATGTAGGTAGGAAAAGTTATAGAATCCTTTAGGTAAAGAGTTAGGGATTATGTAGGTAGGAAAAGTTATCCCTTTTTTACCCTGAAAACGTGTTAAATTCGATCCAAAACGTCAAAAATACGCCGTGGCCCTCGCATCGGTGCCACGCGCTGAAAATCGAGGCGTTTGGAAAATTAGAGGCAAGCCACGCGCCAGTGACAAGATTCTTCCGATTTTTCGCTTTCTTCCTTTTTTGTCCTGGCCTTGTCGATTTCTTCTATACTTCCCGGAACTTCTTAGGCTTCATTTCTTGGCCCTTTTAGTATGCAATTCCATCTCATTTATGCTCATTTCATCTCTTTTTTGTCATTTCTCTATTTCTGACCGATGTGACTCAAAAGAAAGAAAAATGACTCTAATACTATACTAAACATAAATGAAATGAGTAAAATACTAACTAAAAATGACTCAAAAGGTGTATATAAAATACACCGATCAATAATGCATATTTTTCTCTCGGCTTTTCCATTTTGTGATGACGTATGTGGACATGAAAACCGAAAAGATATACCATTAATCTTACAAAATTTTCTAAATAACCCATTATCAAATTTCCTTCAATTATCACATTGAATGTTCTTAAACCCCCGTTCAAATTGAGTAGGGATGCATGCTTTAAATGATAGGAATGCGGAATAAACCTGAGACTTTTTAGATATCAGAAATGTCCACAAAAAAATAGAGTAAATCATCCAATAATAAAACATAATAACGGTGGCCCGAAGAGCTCAAAACGGGAGACGTCCACATATCACTATGAATAATATCAAAAGGCAACATAGTAACAGAATTAGAGGCAACAAAGGGTAATTTAACATATTTTCCAAACGTACAATAAGGACAAACACTAGCACTACGAGTATTATTACACTCAATAAATTTATTATTTTTAAGAGAGTAAAAAATAGACGCTCCTGAATGACCCAAACGTGCATGCCATAAGGAATGTGCTAAAGCTGTAAACATTGATGGCGAGACTTATTTTGTGGTGATGGTGGTGGTGATGGGATAAAGCTCGACCCGACTATCGCATCTCATTAGATGTATCCCTGTCCATTAATCCTTCACAGAAAATCCAAACAAATCAAATTCAACAGAAACTGAGTTATCAGTTGTAAATTTCCGAAAAGACACTAATTTTTTAATTAATTATGGAGCATGAAGGACAATTTTCAAAGCTCTTTGCGGGTTTGGGGGAAATAAATTTGTGCGACCATAACTACGAATTGGAATTGAATGATCATTACCAACAATTATGTCATGATTTTTGCTCAAATTGAATAAGACGAGAGATTACCTTGTGCAGATATCATATGAGAAATAGCACCATTATCCATGTATCAATTTGTATCCAGAGGATTTAGCCTAAGTGTATGCATCGCATCCTCGATATCCGTGTGGGTCAGGGAACTGTTGGGCCCTCAACAGCGAAAGCCTGTTGTGGCTGAGGCCCAAGCAAGCCAGGTTGCTGCCATGACGAATGTTGTCGAGGCCTATTAGGGATTTTCTGCTACCGTTGCTGTTGAGTGTATTTTATACACTATTTTGAGTCCTTTTTAGTTAGTATTTTACTTTTTTATTTTGCGTTTAGTATAGTGTTATGTGTGTTTTTCTTTCTTTTGTGTCACAACGGTTATAAAGGAGAGAATACTACTTTTTAGAACTAAATAAGCTTAATTGAGATGCAAATTGCACAAGTACAGCCCAAGAAATGAGGCCTAAAAAGTACCACGAAGAATAGAACAAATCAGGCGGAATTGGGCCATGAAATCAGGGAGGCGTCGCGGTGCCTGGACAAGTAGCACCGCAGTGCTATAGAACCGCGGTCAAGATAATTAGAACCGAGGCGTAAAAATTCCAGAGAGTCGAAAATATTTCCGTCGTCGAAGGCACCGCGGTTCCTGGAGGGAGAACCGCGGTGCAGCCAATCCAGTAGCCAGCAGGGATTTTTGAAGCAATTAGCACCTCAGTGCTAGGCAGAGGCATCGCGGTGCCGACGCGTATTTTCAGAAAAGTTGGGTTGAAATTGGACAAGGTTAAAAGGGTCTGAAGCAAGGTTTTTCTCAGATATAGTTATGATCATGTTTTTTTAAGGCCTAATGGCATCTCAAATGTGGACGAAAGTACCCCGATACTTGTGTAGTAATTAAGGTTACTGTTCTTAAACCTCATGTGTGGTAAAACTTATCATAGAAATATAGAAGGTTTCTGCACTAGGTTGAGCTCTTGTATGTCCTAACCGGAATATAATGACAGATTAGTTAATCTGCTATCTTAATAAGAAGAAGAATCATTAGCATTACATTAACACGTGAAATAGTGCATAGTTGAGGAGATTGGATGCCCTATTTCCTTCATAACTGTTATAAACCCAAAGTATTATAGTCTTTAGTTTATTTTCTGCACTTAGTCATAATTCGTAGTTTATAATCCCAAAACTAAAAGAACGTCAACCAAATAGATACCATAGGATAGATAATCGGCGACCATGTCATGTATGAACAGGCTCCGTAAGATCCAGTCGAAACCTCTTTTTTGTGTTCTTTCTGAATGGAGCTACGGTACTTAACAAACCAGTCTCTGTGAATGATAAATTTGGTCTTACAAATATTTATTACTTGAATGATACTTGCACTTCGTAAGTACTTAGAAATATCGCAACAAGTTTTTGGCGCCGTTGTCGGGGACTAGCGTACTGTTAATATCGATTTATCTATTCTTATTTCTAATTTGGTTTTTATTTTCAGTTTTCTTTTTATTTTGCGTTAGTGTTGTTTGCCGTGATCTGTTTGCTGTTTTTGATTAGTCTCAGGAACTTAGTTTATGCGAGTAGAAGAGGAGCTGACATTCCTATCCCTCTGAACCCTGAGATTGAGAGATTGTGCAGACAGAACAGGAAAGAGAAAAGAGCAGTTGATTCCTTAGCAATAGGAGATCAGCGAAACAACAATTTGATGGATGATGAGTTGTCGCCTGTCGTAAGACAAGTCCCTGCAGAAAGAAGCTTGGGAGACTATGTGATGCCAACTATTACACGGGTTCAGACTTGCATCAAAGCCTAAATCCAAGCCAATAATTTCAAATCAAACCACCATATCGCACATTGTTCGTGAGCTCGCCACTTGGAGGATAACCATATGAAGATCTTCACTTGCATCTAGCAAATTTTCTGGAGCTGTGTGCAACCTTCAAATACAATGGTTACTGATAATGTCATTAGGTTGAGACTCTTCTCATTCTCACTCAGGGATAGAGCAAAGTGCTGGCTGAACTCATTACAGGCGAACTCCATCACTACATGGCAAGACTTAGCCCAAAAGTTTCTTACCAAGTTCTTCCCCCCAGCTAAGGCAGCGAAGCTCAGAGGTGAGTTGAATAATTTTTATCAGTTGGAGGGAGAGCCACTATATGATGCACGGAAGCGGTTTAAAGATTTGCAGAGGAAGTGCCCACATCATGGGATTGAGAAGTGGATGTTAGTCCACATATTTTATAATGGGATGTGTGGTACAACTCGTACCATCATTGATGCTGCAGCAGGAGGTACGTTCATGAAAAAGAGTTCCAATGAGGCACATGATTTGTTAGAGGATATGACCACAAAAAATCATCAGGGGCCGATGAGAGAGCAATGATCAATAGGAAAGTGGCTGAGATTCATGAGCTAGATGTTATCACTGCATTGACTGCGCAGGTAGAGCAGAGTACCATGACAGTTAAAGCGGTTCAGACACCAGTGGGTTGTGAGATCTGTGGGGGGTCCCCATACTTTTGATAGATGTACAGCAGTGGACCCGAATAATGTGCCCATGGAGAAGGTTCAAGCAGTGGGGAATTTCTAGAGGCCCTACAACAACCCTTACTCCAATACATACAATCAGGGGTGGAGAAATCACTCAAACTTTTCATGGAGGAATGAACAAGGCCAAGAAGTTACGCTGTGGCTAACACTGTAACCAAGAACACAAAAGAAGCCCAATGAGCTAAAAGCAGCACTGCTAATACTCACAAATTCGCAGACCCAGTTCATGACAGAAACTAGATCATCTATCCGAAATTTGGAGGCACAGGTTGGACAGCTGGCGAGCATGTTGAATAATAGAGAACAAGAAAATTTTCCCAGCGATACTGTGGTGAATCCAAGGGAGCAGTGTCAAGCAATAATCCTGAGGAGCGAAAAATAGTTAGAACAAGTTGCACCTAAATCAGTGGCTGAAAAAGAGAGAGAGTTGGAGAAAACAGCTGAGTCAGAGAAGGAGGGGGTTATTGATGACCGCCCTATTTTAGAAAAGGCTCTACCCGCAGTGATGAGGGAGTATACTGACAAAATTCTTTACCCTCAAAGACTGCAAAAGAAGTCCTTAGACAAGTAATTTTCCAAATTTTTAGAGGTCTTCAAAAAGCTTCATATCAATCTCCCATTCATTGTAGCTTTGGAGCAGATGCCATCTTATGTGAAATTCATGAAAGACATCCTGTTTAAGAAGAGAAAGCTGGCAAACTATGAGACAATAACGTTGATAGAGGAGTGCAATGCTACCTTGCAGAAAAGACTTCCCCCTAAGTTGAAACATCCAGGGAGTTTCACCCTACCTTGCACCATAGAGAATGTGACATGCAAGCAAGCCTTGTGTGACTTGGGGACACGTGTCAACCTAATGCCCCTCTCCGTATTCAAAAGGCTTGGTTTGGGGGAAGCAAGTCCAACTACAGTCACCCTGCAGCTAGCTGATCATTCAGTTGTGCATCCCTAGAGAATTATTGAAGATGTATTGGTACAAATGGGTAAATTCATCCTTCCTGCTGATTTCCTCATTTTATACATGGATGAAGATGAAAATATGTCCATGATCCTTGGAAGACCATTCCTAGCCACAGGGAGATCCCTCATTGATGTTGAAAAGGGGGAGTTAAAGCTCAGAGTCCAAGGTGAAGAAATGGTATTCAAAGTTTTCAAGCAGTCACTAAACCTCAAGTCGATGCTAGATGCTTGGCTGTTGGTGTAGTTGATAAAAAGGCTCCTCATGAAGTTTCAAGGGTACTGATGCCCTTTATGGTAAGAATTATGCACCCGTAAATGATGTGGTGGATAAGAACAAGGGAATGAACCCTCCTGAAATGAGCCATGTGAAAAAGAAAATGAGAAGAGGGAGGAAAATGGTGCTAAAATGGATATGTGGAGGGGACACTCTACCCCATTGATTTAGTAAGTAACCTGCGTCCGACTATAAGACGTTAAAGACAGCGCTACTTGGGAGGCAACCCAATATTTTTATTTTTATTTTAGTTTTAGTTTATTTTATTTTGTCTTGAACAGTCTCACGATCTGGTATGTTAGTTTTTTTGGATGACAGATAAATGCAGGGACTCACTCCTAAGGGCGAAGACTTCACAATGAAGAAAACTGGAAGACACTGGAATTTTATCGGAATTAGCACCGCGGTGCAGGGTCAAGGGACCGCACGGTCCCTTCTTCGGCAATGTGCACGGTAATTTGTCCTTCATCCCAAACCTCCGTTATGACCGCTGTATTGTGTCAGAAGTTGTCCCTTTATTTTTTTTAGCCTTCACACATTGGGGGCAATGTGTCGATTAAGTTTGGGGGGGTGTCTTATTGTTTTTGAGTCTTTTTGATTTGTCTTTGTGTTGTTTTATGTATTTTTGAGTCATATTTTTTTTATGGATCATACATGTTGTATTTGTTAACGATATTGAGTGGATAAAGTGGAATAATGTAATGAAATTGAAAGCAAAAATATGTGTGCTTAAGTTAGATATGTCAAAGATTCATGACATCTAATTATTTGGGATATATGTGCTTAGCCTATGTGTGTCAATTATGGAAAGAAAGGTTGAGAAATGTCTAGAAAATATGTTTGCTTGTTATTTGAGGTGAAATAGTTAAGATGTACATGTTTAGTGAGATGATTCAGACATTTCTTTGATAGCCCTTCTGACCATTCATTACCTATCCTGACATAAATTGTATCACTAGTCAGCACCTTTTGAGCCTAAAATAAGATCTTTCTTGACACCCTATGATTCTCGGTTTGTGCCATAAGTAATAATTGAAAGTTAGTGGGATGAAAAGTGTTGAAAAAGAAACAAGAAGAGAGTGAAAATTTCATGCACCCCAATGTAAAATATGCAAAAGCCTAAATTTGGGGGTGCTTGTTATTTATAATGTACCTCATTCTCTCAAAGGAAAAGAGGAGAAAAATAGGTATGAGATTAAAAAGAAAGTCAAAAAGAAGGAAAAATAGTTGAATGAAAGAATGCTTATGGTACGTAATTGAGCCTAAATGCCTACTTTTACCTACTCAGGCTAAGCCTACATTACAACTCTTGAAAGTCCTGATGATTTCTAATATGTATGTCTATGATTAGTGGAGAATAGCAAGTAGACAGATCTATAGCGTTTTGGGAAAGATGGAATGAAATTGACATGCATAGATTAAGTGTTTGTATTTCCATTGATTGTGATCTAATTGAATTTGCGAAATATCTAACTTGAAATTCTAGATTGCTGAATATTCATGTTATATATGTTCTAACATATTATCTCAATTGTCATCCATGATTTTGAAGAAGCATTGCTATAACTACTTGATCTATTTCATAGAGTCTTTATTTTTATTTTTG
Organism: Przewalskia tangutica; assembly: GCA_029844215.1. Taxonomy (NCBI): domain Eukaryota; kingdom Viridiplantae; phylum Streptophyta; class Magnoliopsida; order Solanales; family Solanaceae; genus Przewalskia; species Przewalskia tangutica. The sequence continues at coordinate 4,122,450 of CM056719.1, forward strand.
TTTTTGTTTTTTGCTTTACTCAAGGGCGAGTAAAGTGTAAGTTTGGGGGTGTTTGTTGAGTGTATTTTATACACTCTTTTGAGTCCTTTTTAGTTAGTATTTTACTCTTTTATTTTGCGTTTAGTATAGTGTTAGGTGTGTTTTTCTTTCTTTTGTGTCACAGCGGTTATAAAGGCGAGAATACTACTTTTGAGGACGAAATGAGCTTAATTGAGATGCAAATTGCACAAGCACAACCCAAGGAATGAAGCCTAAAAAGTACCACGAAGAATAGAACAAATCAGGCGAAATTGGGCTATGAAATCAGGGAGGCACCGCGCACTGTTACAAAGACCGCGGTGCTATAGAACCGCCACAAGATAATTAGAACCGAGGCGTAAAAATTCCGCAGTCGAAAATATTTCCGCCGCCAAGGCACCGCAGCTCTGGAGGCGTAATCGCGTGCAGCCTAATCCAAAGAGCTGCCAGGATTTTTCGAAGCAATTAGCACCGCGGTGCTAGGCAGAGGCACCACGGTGCCGACACGTATTTTCAGAAAAGTTGAGTCGAAATTGGACAAGGGTAAAAGGGTCAAAAGCAAGGTTTTTCTCAGATATAAATACCCTAAACCCTATCATTATTAGGACACACAACTTTGGAGAGGAGAACGATGGCTACAAGCTACAATTGGAGACATCTCATTGTTCAAGTTATTTTCTTTCTCTTACTTTATTTAAGTTTATGTTGGATTGTAAATTAGTTCTTGACATGACAATATTTAGGAGCTAATTACTTTAGTAGGGTTTCCATCGAATCTTCTTGAAATTCTTTCATATAGTTAATGCATTGATTATTGATTTCTTCTTCATCATATTAAGATCTATTCAATATTGTTATGATTGTTTGATGATTAACTAGCTATTAATGATCATCACTTATATGATTTCGAATCAAAAGTCTAAAAGGTGAGATTTGAATATGCTGTAATTGTCTAGACATAGGTTTCAGAAAGACGAACTATATTTAAACATATTTTAACTTTAAATTTCTCATTTTACTCTTAACCGCAAGCTTTTGACACCACAAAAATATCATGACAATATTTTATACAAGTTCCAAAACTATTTCCTTTCTTTCCTAAAACCCGTAACAGTCAAACTAGTTGATATAAAATGAGATGGCGGGAGTATTTGTTTAAACTGGAAAGAATTTATTTATTCTAAATAGACATACCTCTACTAGTAATAGAAAAAGAGTAAATATATCCAAAGATAGTGGCCCAGTGGCCATTAGTCAAATTTGTGGCCTTAGGGTCACAAGTTCGATTCTCGGCGGATACGTTCTCCGAGGCATATGCCTCGTATTGAAGTCTAGTATCTTAACCGCGCGGGCATGTTGCAGTGTGGGTTTGATACTCCTCGCATAATCCCTCGCTGGCTCGACCTTGTAGCATTGATCTGTTGGTGGCGATCAGACACTGAATGCGAGGCGCACATCCCGCGATTTACCTGGCGGTGGCGGCTAAGAACGAGTTTCATTCGCCTCCAGAAGCATAGTACCAGTACTTGTGCAGGTACTAGCGATATGGGGGTACTAAGACCACCCCGAGACCTGGATTATCAAAAAAAAAAAAAAAAAAAAAAAAGAGTAAATATTCTGTAACATGTACTTCTTTGAGGATGGTCAATGATGATATTAATAAGCTTGATTTAGAAGTGTATTGTTCATCAATTTAAAACTGTTTTCACAAGGCAAGTTGCTCTTAATTTAGCAATTTATGGTCCTTCAGAAAAGTAAAAGCATGTTATATCTTATGTGAGCAAACAAAGAAAACTGGTAGTACTGAGTTATTAAAGAACAAGCCAAAGCAATCTTAGCTTTCATTGCAAGAAACAGCAAGAAGCATTGCCCCATTACTTGTATTAATTAAAATGTATAGGTTGCTTATCATCTTCTTGATAAGATTTTTTGAAGTGAGTACAGCAAGTATATGTGAAATGAAGCTACCGTGCAATATTTTATAGCTATTAAAACATTAAAAAAAAGAGAAGAATCTTCCGACAATAAACTCCCTTTGTCCCATTTTATGTGCCTCAATTTTTATTTGTTTAAAAAAAAATGACATCTTTATATATTTAGAAATGATGTAATGTTAAACTTCTCGCTTTATCTTAATGACATGATTTTATAGCCGCACAAATATTTATAACATGTTTCAGATCACAAGTTTTAAAGTCTTTCTTTCTTAAACTTTTCGTCTAGTCAAATACCGTCACATAAGATGGGACCGAGGGAGTACGGAAAAAGGGAATAGGAGCAAAAAGACAAGAATCTGCCAAAAATAAATATGCAAACAGTTTTTCAATGTCAAAGCACCAGTTCTCAATCAAGTTCTCTATGGAGTTCATAAAAGTATTGTCCACAAGTTTTACTCTTCCAATTCTTGTTATTGTCTTCTTGTTCTGTTTTACTAGCAGCCAAGGCCATCCTTTAGACCCTCTAAGTCCTACTGATATCAACAAAATTAGAGTCATTATTCAAAAATCCCATCTTAGTTCCCTCTCCAATTTGACATTTCACTTTGTTGACCTTGAAGAGCCTGGAAAAAAGGATGTCCTTCATTGGATGTCCTTGCATATGCCTAAAAGAGTTCGTTTTCCTTATCGTCGAGCCAGGGTAGTGGTTCGTGCAAATGGTGAGACCTATGAAGTCATTGTAGACTTGTCCACTCGATCTATCATATTAGAAACTTTGTATACTGGTCACGGTTTCCCTCCACTTACTCTCGATGACATTGTACGATCCAGCAGGCTGACATTGAGGAATCGTCAATTTCAAGATTCAATTTTGAAAAGGGGTTTGAATATATCAGAAGTAAGTTGCATACCACAGCCTGTTGGATGGTTCGGGCAGCTAAAGACACAAAGAGTTCTTAAAGTTCCATGTTTTTATCGAGGAGGGACAAGTAATTTTTGGGCAAGGCCAATTGAAGGGATCACTACAATAGTAGATGTTGAATCCATGAAGATAATAAAATATATAGATAGATACAGAGCTCCTTTGCCTAAAGCCAAGAGTGCTAATTTTAAGTCATCGAGCCAGAGATATATAACTTGCAATGACACTGACAACACCAGCAGGATTATCATTAAAGGAAATGAAGTTAAATGGGCTAACTGGATTTTTCATGTTGGATTCAACACGAGGGCAGGAATGATCGTGTCTACAGCTTCGATATTTGATGCTAGGAAAAATGAATATCGACGTGTGCTCTATAGAGGTCATGTATCAGAGATGTTCGTGCCTTACATGGATCCTACGTTCGAATGGTACTACAGGACTTTTATGGATATTGGTGAATTTGGTTTTGGAAGGTCTGCTAGTAGTCTTGTCCCGTTGCTTGATTGTCCGAGCAATGCAGTGTATATGGACGGATATATGGCTGATTCGGAAGGACGGGTAGTGCAAGTACCCAACGCGATTTGTATATTTGAAAGATATGCTGGCGATGCTGCTTGGAGGCATACAGAGAATGGAGTACCGGGAAATATAGTAAGCATCTAAATATAAAGATTTTGCATACTAACTATAGGATCGTCTAGTGACATAATAAATAATTTGTTTTGCAGAACACTAAGGGACAGAAAGAAGTTAATTTGGTTGTTAGAATGGTAGCAACAGTGGGAAATTATGATTATACACTTGATTGGGAGTTCAAACAAAGTGGCACTATCAGAGTTGGAGTAAGAAAATTAAGATGTTATGCTTGTTAAATGTTAATCCTTCTGATTTTTGCAATCTTTATTCTTCGATTTGTCCATGCAGGTAAGTTTAAACGGAGTTATGGAGGCGAAGGCTGTGAAATATACGAACAATAATCAAATAACAGATGATGTTTACGGGACCCTTGTGGCAGAAAACACAATTGCAGTGAACCATGATCATTTCCTTACTTACTACCTTGATCTTGATGTTGATGGTACTGATAATTCATTTATAAAAGCCAAACTGAAAACTACGAGGGTGAAGGACCGAAAAATTTCACATAGGAATAGTTATTGGAAAGTTGTTAAAGAAACTATGAAAACAGAAAATGAGGCTAAGACACACCTAGGACTAGAATCAGCTGAATTGTTGATTGTAAATTCAAATAAGAAGACAAAAGTTGGAAATGATGTATCTTACCGGCTAATACCAAGTCGGCCAGCCATGTCATTGTTATTGTACAATGACTACCCTCAACGTCGAGCAGCTTTTACGAAGTATCAATTATGGGTGACACCATACAATAAATCAGAAAGATGGGCCGGAGGATTCTATACTGATAGGAGCAGAGGAGATGATGGCCTAGCAATGTGGACGCACAGGTAACTTTAGTATATAACAACACATCCACTAGTGATATTGTATGTTTTGGACCTATGCACAACTTAAAATATATCACTAAGGTCTGAGGCTTACTTCTTAAATATCTTAGCATCTCTGGGTGTTACATAAGTACAACAACAACTACGCCTAAGTCACAAACAAATTGGGGTTGGCTATATGAATTCTCACTTTTTCATTTAAGCTCATTTCATATCATCATCATCATCAAACGTGTTACATAAGTATTTACCAGATTTTTCAAGCGTGGCCTTTCTGTCTCGAGATGTGCATTTCTTGAATTAATCAAGATCGATTAGTACATAGTCGATGTTCTTTTAATCTTCTTTTTTTACTTGATCAATGATATTATATAAGCTGATTTTAGTGTTGTACGCAGGAATAGGCCTATTGAAAACAAGGATATTGTGCTTTGGTACACTGTTGGGTTGCATCATGTACCATGCCAAGAAGATTTTCCTGTAATGCCGTCTATTTATGATGGTTTCGAGCTCCGGCCAACAAACTTTTTTGAAAGTAATCCACTCCTGAAACAGTGATATGTGAAATTCAAGTTTGTCTATTAACAAGGAACTCAATTGTATGATGGCTTTGATGATTCTTTTAACTCAACTCTATAAAGTTATATTTGGAGAACAAAGGTTGATTTTCCTTTAGCCCATTTAGTTTCTTCTGTCATTTCAATATTTGGTTGATGTGCTCTGAACCATATTCACAAGTACGTAGGTGACAACCCGCCTAAAAGACGAGCCATCCCCGTTCATTTTGAACATGGAACTAGAACAACATGTCCGCGCCAAGGAGAAATACAAAATTCCTTACTTTGTACCTTACACAACTGATACAAGTTGTGTAAGTATTGCCAATGTTTGACACGTTGATATGTGGGAGGCAAAATTCACTTGCCAAACATACGCAACCCTTACACATCGCGTGAGACACAAAATAAAGTTTCAGGAGTAATGCATGTGTTTGGGTAATAACACAAACAATCAGTACAAAGAAGAATGTATAAAGTAAGACGACACTAACTTTTGTAGATATTATTCTATTACTAACAAAACTGGAGACAAAATTTGATAAAAGGATAGGAAGACAGTGAGGATGGAAAAAATAAGAAGCTAACAAAATTTTGATCACAAAAACTAATATTCTAATCCATCTGATAAAAACCATGCATTCTAGAAAAGTTTCTTCCAAACGGGGTGCTGCATCCAGGCTCTCTCCACCATGGCATCTATCGGGATTCCCTTTGTTTCAGGCAAGAAGAAGATGGCGCAAATTCCCATGAAAGCAATCCAGGCGGAGAAGAAGAAGAAAATGTAGGCTTGCATAGTGCAGAGCATAGTCAAGAAAGCTTGTGCAATAACAGAAGTGAAGAGCATGTTCGTGCTGACAGCGAACGCGAAACCAGCCGTCCTTGTTTCCAACGGGAATGTCTCACTGGGAATTAACCAACCAAGTGGTCCCCATGACCACGCGAACGACATTACAAACGTACACACGAGAAGCACCACTACTGTTGCCAGTTTCTTGTCCAAGGTTCCTGTCGCCGTCAAATTTTTTGCCAAAATAACTCCAATTGCCACCTGCAATATTAATACCAAAAGTGCAATCATAAGAAGAAGAAAAAAAGCTTCTCAATTTTGATACAATAGTCTGTGGCTGATCCACATCGGTCCAATGGGGTCAGTTGAATCCCGTTTGTCAAAAAAATAGATTGTGGATCGGGGAAATTTTAGTGCAGTGGTAGGGTTCAAGAAAATATTTTGATCATGATTCGACTCCCAGCAGTGACGTTTTAGCATCTTTGAATCCTCATGTGAGACGAAACCATGGATTTCGTCAAGGGTATTCAAGATTGAATACATATGTATATAAAAGGTAAAATTTGATTAATCATGCATAGTTTTGTAGATGAATATTATATCGTACCTGAGAGATTAACATTTGGCAACAAGCTTGGAGGAGCAATTTTTTCCTTCCAACCTTGTCAACAACGCAAATTGCAACACATGTAGCGGCAACATTAGTAAGTCCAGTTATGAGAGAGGACAAAAGCGAGCTATTGGCTTTGAAACCCATAGTCTGGAAAAGGACAGGCGCGTAAAACATAATCGCGTTGATTCCGGTGAGTTGCTGGAAGACTTGAATCAAGATGGAAATCACAAGTGGCGGAATGCTAGCAGGCTTCGTTAAGTTCCTGTACGGATGCTTAACTTGTTTGGCTTGTTCAACCGACATCACGATTTCTTGGTACTCAGCCTCAATGTCGCTGACACCCCTAATCTTCTTGAGCGCGGCCTTGCCTTGCTCTTCATAGCCACGCGCAACCAGACTCGGTGGGGTGTCAGTGATCACAAAGCAACCAAGAAGCAGAACCAATGCAGGGAGAGCTGCAAAGCCAAGTGACATTCTCCAACCATTTGGATGATAATTAACGGTTGCAAAGTTGACAAGATTTGCTATGAATATTCCTATTGTCACAAAGAGTTGGAAGAGAATATTCACAGCTCCTCTGTGTTGGATTGGTGCTACTTCAGTCAAAAACAGTGGAACGGTCTGTAAATATTCCAACAACCACATTAGGTACGTCACAAGTTAGCAGATAAATATTTCAAACAACAAAAAAAGAAGAAGTTGGACTTAATCAATTCACGTGTATCAAGATTTGAAAAAACTCTTAATTACTAAAGACTAATATAATAATGTTAGCAAATCAGATAGCATTTTGATGAAATTTTGAGTGTTAAGGATTGATTTTTTTTAGTGTAAAAAAGTGATATGAAGTTAAGAGTTGAGATAATTACAAAGAAAAATGAGTTACGGAAAAATACTTTTGCCAACCAAACACAACTAAAAAAAGACTTATGTTTTTGAAAAATATTTATACATCCAACGAAAGATACTGTAAAGTTAAAACCATTTCAAATATTCTAAGCACCTCGAGTATAAGTTGTATGCACTGACGATAAAGATGATATACATCATTAGGTCACTTAAAATGCAATTGCAGTAATTCGTATACAAACAATATTAATTGGTAAAAGGTGAAGATACACTGATAGTCTAAGAAAAATATTTACACTATCAGTAGATATACCTCATTTCCGAAGCCAACACCAATACCAAACAAAATTCTACCAAAAATGAGCATCACTTTGTTATTCGCAGCGGCACTCAAGGCTGCTCCCGCAATGAAAATGATCGAAGCCATCAACATGGTATTCCTTCTCCCTAATTTAGTTGCGGCCTTTGAAGCGAAAAAGCTCGCAACAAGAGCCGCTAAGTACAAGGATGAAGTGAAGAGTTGGAGATATTGATCATCATATTTGCAGTAGTTACTCTCTTGGACATGTTGCTTCCTTTCATACACATTTGGGAAAAATTTTATCAAGAAATCATCCATGCTAGAAACTCCTCCTGATTAAAACAAATAAAATAAAAAATAACATCAAATATTTTATCTTTTGCACTTCTTGATGTTAAAATGCACTTGACAAAAAATAGGAGTTAGTAATGGATAAAATTTATCGCTAATTTTAGAGGTGGATCCAGGATTTCAAGTTTATAAATTCGTATAGCGATATCAAATTAATAGAGGTGGAGCTACCGTGAAAGTTATTTGTTCGGAAGAACCAGTATCTTTGGCTTAAACATTGTATTTAATTAAAAAATTATTTAATATGTATAAATAATCTATGAAGAACCCAATAAGTAACAAGGATTGTGGCTCAAAATTCATAAACTAAAAATCTTGGATCCGTCTCTTCAAATTAATAATACAATGATAACTGGATTTGTAGTCAACAACCTTGTAAGTAACCAGGATTGTGGCTCAGAACCCATAAACTAAACATCGTGGATCCACCTTTGCAAATTAATAATACAATGATAACTGGATTTATAGTCAAATATTTATAGATTTTTAAGTTAATATTTTAATATATAAACGATCTACGTAAAAACTATTATATTCACGTGAACCCATACCTGACCCTCTACCGTGGCTAAGTTAGAAATTTTACTATGAGTTTTTAAGGTTTAATATGTATGTATAAAAAATAATTTTTGACTTATATACACACTAAAAAGATTCAACAATGGTGTTCCGCCACCCATTACTCTATGTTGCTACGCCACTGATCCTCTAGATCCGCCCCCTGGATAATCTTATTTAACGACAGATTAGCACGAATAACCACACATTATCGAAAGATCCTATTAAGGACGAGATATTTAGAGATGAATCCATAGCTAATTCTCTTTTCTTTTATAGTGAAGGCATAAGAAATGTACAATTAAAAGAACCTAGTAAATAAAACAAGAACATACCTGAAATACCAATATCATAACCAAACATGAGACCACCAAAGGCCGCTAAGATCCAACATGAGAACACATATAAATTGAGTTTGGAATTATTCTTCTCAGCAGACATTTTTACTTTCTTCTCTGTAAAATATTTTACACTCTTCTTTCTCTTTCTGTTCTTTCCTATATTCCATTTTTTAAATAGAAGATAAGAGACAGAAATCTAGGACAGATTAATATTTAAAAAAATATATATTATGCTGAAATTAAGTTAGTTTGATAAAGTCAATACTCTTGTAACTGTCAGATTGGTCATCCACAAATTTTGGAGATTTATCTAACATTATCCTTGTTCAAACTTATTGTACCAGATCTACAAAAATGTAGCTAAATTTTAATTCGAGACCTTAAGTATATATATATACATATAAAAAAATTAATACCGGCTTTTTCCCCCCATACTTGTAGCCTTTTACTTGACATAATAACATTAATATTTATAATAGTGAGGATTAAATCAAGTTAATAAGATGTTAGCTATGTGTTTTAAATACATTACCTTGTAAAATTATATTTAATAACATAAAGATTTGAGTAGTTTAGTTCAAATTTATAAAGACACTAACTTTTGTAGATTTATATATTCTTCTTTTACGATACAAAACTTGGAGTCAAAATTTGATAAAAGTATAGCAAATAGGGAGGAGGGAATAAATAAGAAGCTAACAAACTTTTGATCACAAAAACTGATATTCTAATCCATCTGATAAAATCAGTGCATTTTAGAAGAGTTTCTTCCAAACGTGATGCTGCATCCAGACTCTTTCGACCATGGAATCAATCAGGACTCCCTTCGTTTCGGGCAAGAGGAAGATGACGAAAAGTCCCATGACAACGATCCATCCGGAGAAGAAGAAGAAAATGTAGGCTTGCATAGTACAGAGCATAGTCAAGAAAGCTTGTGCAATAAGAGAAGTGAAGATGTTCGTGCTGACAGCGAACGCGAAACCAGCTGTGAGCTGTCCTTGTTTCCAATGGGAATGTCTCACTGAGTCACTGGGAATTAACCAACCAAGAGGTCCCCATGACCACGCGAATGACCTTACATACGTACACACGAGAAACACCACTATTGCTGCCAGTTTCCTGTCCAACGTTCCTGTCTCCTTCAAATTTGATACCAAAATAGCTCCAATTGCCAACTACAACATTAAAACCAAATGGCTATTAGAAAAAGACAACCAAAAATATAAAGTGAAATATGAAGCCATGAACTTCACCAAGGGTACGTATAAAGTGAAATTGACCTATATATGCAGTAATGACAGTTAGATGAATCATGCAGAGTTTTGTAGATGAAAAATATATTGTACCTGAGAAATTAACATTTGGCAACAAGCTGGAAGGAGTAATTTTTTCCTTCCAACCTTATCAACAAGGTAGATGGAAACAAATGTGCTGCCAACATTTAATAACAAAGGACACAAGCAAGCTGTTAGGATTTGAGTCTCAAATCCGTCCTAATCAGAAAACAGTAAATAAGTGAACAACAAATAACACATAGATTTATAGTGGTTCACTCTTAATGCGAGAGCTACGTCCACTTTGCCGCTGCAGATTTCACTATAATCAAATAGAAAGTTTGTGTTTATAATTTTCTTTTGCTCACATGCAAAGAAAAACGGCGCCCCCGAATATATAGCGAAAACCAGTGCGAACATAATATAAGCCCGAAATTCCCAAAATACCCTCCATAATACAAGGTCGATCAGCGTTCCATACTCTGCGTAGGGTCTTCATAGTGTCGGCAATGAATTAGGCTCCACAACTCAACAAACGGGAGTGCAGACGGACTTGACTCTGATATATGTGAAAACAATCACCTACACAAAATAAATTATAAGCGAAATGTGTGCTTCCGTGTTTCTTTTTGTTTTGGTAAGTACTTCTTCATTGATCAAACAACCAAGTACTTCTTCATTGATCAAAATATACTTTAAAAATACAACTCAATCAAGATTACAAGACTGAAAAAAGAAAAGAAAACAGAAGAAACACAACAACATGATCCTGATTCTGTTGAGTTATTGGTGCACTGTAATTTGCCATGGAGCATTGCATAGGTGATTAAGATTAAATTAGTTAGTTAGTTGATTGTTGAGATATTTTGTATAGAGTGCAGTAGATATTTTGTATAGAGTACAGTAGATATTTTGTATAGTGTAGATATTTTCTTTGTCCTTGTATTTTGTATAAATACATGACATTAATGAAAGAGAGGAACTAATCCTCATTTCACAAAACATCTCGTCTCTCTTCTTCTTCAAATTCGCACACCTCTCTCCCATTTCTTCATCTCTTCATTCAAGCACTACATGTCGACTCCAATGGAGATGGAGACATAGCAGTTGCTAGTGGATTTTATGATGGTATCAAAGCAGGAGACATACATTGGAGTCTCCGCTAGTAATGTTGCGATCTGGATCTGTCGCAATTGCGAGATCTTCAATCTAGGAGAAGATCGACATTTTTTTTAATTGAAGCTTACTGGACTTAGGAGGATCAGGAGCAAGTAATTGCAAGCATAAATCTTCAATTACAATTAAAGATATTAGTGATGGAAATAATTGAAGAATCATCAATGACGACAACTTCCACAGTGGTCGATCACAATCACCCGATGTACCTATTTCCTTCATATGCCCCTGGGTCGTTATCTGTAGGAGTAATTCTGACAGATATGGACAACTACACATTATGGAGCAGGGCTATGAGATTAACCTTGTTAGAAAAGAATGAAATTGGCTTTATAGATGGGACTGTGAAAAGAGAGTCGTATCAGGGATCGTTGGCAGGTTTGTGAGAGAGATGTAATGCGTTAGTCGTGTCGTGGCTTATGGGAAATGTAAGCAAGAGCTTACTCACAGGGATGTTGTTTAATTCTGATTCATATGTGATTTGGAATGATTTGAAGGAGAGGTTCGACAAGATTAATAGTTCACGAGCCTTTCATCTACATAAAGAAATAGTTTCACAAAGGCAGGGAAATACATCAGTGTCTGTGTATTACTCGAAGTTGAAAGATCTATGGGACGAGTATGATTCGATCATACCATTGCCAACATATTGTGACAAGTCGAGAGAATTTGTGGATCATTTACAATATCAAAGGATGCTACAATTTTTAATGGGATTAAACGACTGTTTTAATCAAGCCAAAGGTCAGGTGTTGATGATGCAGCAAATGCCTAATTTGAACCAAGTCTATGCTATGATTAATCAAGATGAAAGCCAGAAATGATGCAGGATTTAATAGAGCCCAGTGTTATGTTTACGGCAAGAAACAGGAGTGGAAATGGTTTCAATGGAAACAGGAATGAGAATGGAAATGGAAATGGAAATGGATCTGGTGCACCACAAAAGCCAAGGAAGCCTTACAATCCAAATACAATCTGTGATTATTGTCATGTTAAGGGACATGTGAAGTTGGATTTCTTCAAGCTCATAAAGTGCATCTATTGTCACAAAACTGGCCATGTGCAAGATAATTGTTATCAGTTGAATGGATATCCTGAGGATTCCAAAGGAAAGCCTAGAAAGGCAAATGCAGTAACAGGAGAAAGCTCATATTCTAAAGAATATTTCTAGAAACCAGACACACAATAGGAGGATCAGAGGATGTCTGCACTACTAGGTGGCCTTACACCAAAGCAACATCAAAGGTTGCTGCAGATGCTGGACAGTGATGAGGCAGGATGCAGTGGTGGAGCTATTGCAAACATGACAGGTATGACTGCCCTAGAAACAAGAAGGATCATAAAGTGAACTATGGACTCAGGTGCCACAAATCACATGGTTAATGATCAAAAGTTACTGAGGACTAAGAACTTGATAAGCAATGCAGGAAAGGTGCAGATGACAACAAGAGAATCAGCCAACATTACACATGTAGGAGACCATCATCTAGGAGGAGGTGAAGTGCTTAAGAATGTCTTATGCATTCCTACATTCAAATTCAATCTAACGCTCTCTACGTGACCGCGAATTGCACTGCAGTGTTACATTATTTCCTAAATGTTGTGTGTTTCAGGATCTCTCATCTGGGAAGGTGAGAACAATTGGTAGTGAAGAAGGGGGACTGTATGTGTTGGATACTGGTGCAGAAGGAAGCAGAACTGAAATAACAAGAGCTCTAACAACTTTACAGAATATCACGCTACTACTGACATCTCGTAACGCGTATGCCCATGAAGGTTTTGAAGAGGATACCATGTTTTAGTAATAATGACTCTTTTACAATAAATAACTGTGAGGTATGCCCATTAGCTAGACAAGTTAGAGTTCCATTTCCTGTTAGTGTAAGCGTAAAAATCGTGACTTTCCAATTGTTACATATGGATGTATGGGGTCCTTATAAGGTTGAAACCTATAATGGAATGAAATATTTTTTACTATTGTGGATGACTATTCAAGTGGACTTGGATATTCTTGTTGAGATTAAAATCAGATATTGTATCTATGATAAAAAACTTCTTCATAGAAGTAAAGAATCAGTTTGAGATGACTATTAAGTATGTAAGATCAGACAATGATTCTGAATTTTTCAATTCTAGTTGTAAGAAGTTGTTTCAAAGCCATGGGGTGATACATGAAAGTTCCTATCCATATACATCACAACAAAATGGTGTTGTGGAAAGGAAGCATAGACATCTACTGGAGACAGCTAGAGCTGTTAAGATCCAAGCTAATCTGCCGAATAAATTTTGGGGATTCTGTGTTGAAAATGCTTCCTATATCATCAACAAAATCCCCTCTACTGTTCTGAAGAATAAGACTCCATATGAGATGTTGTATAAGACAACGCCTTCACTCACTTGAGAGTGATATGGTGTCTTTGTTTTGCAACCAGGTTGCCCAAGTTAGACAAGCTTAGTCCAAGAACTATAAAGGTTGTGATGTTGGGATATGGACTTCACAAAAGGGTTACAAGCTATATGACTTGGAGAATGGACTGATTTTCATGAGTAGAGATGTGATGTTTATGGAATCAGTTTTTCCTTTCAAGAATGAAATAGAGGCCAAGACTGGTTTCATGACTTCACAGGAGCATTTCTGCTTTGATGATCTTATAATGACTGATATTCAGAGAGTTCTGGACCATCCACAGAACTCTGATCATAATTCATCTATGGAGAATGGGTATACTGCAACAGGTGATGAAGAACCACAAAATGACATTGGAGCCAGTGAAGACATGCCTGTTGATTCTGTTAGGAAGTCCATTAGGACATGTAGACCACCTATTTGGGATAAGGACTATGTTACTAATCAAGGTTCTTCTAGGTGTCTATATTCTATATCTAATGGGGGTAGATTACACAAGATTATCTCCCATGTATAAGCACTTTATTGGACAAGTGTCCAATGAGGTGGAACCACACAGCTTCTCATATGCGATGAGTGATAAAAGATGGGTCAAAGCAATGCAGACTGAAATCCAAGCTTTGGAAGACAATAAGACATGAGAGATGGTGGATTTGCCACAGGGAAAGAAAGATATAGGATGTAGATGGGTTTACAAAGTCAAATACACTGCATCAGGGGATATTAAAAGATTCAAAACTAGATTGGTGGCCAAAGGATACAATCAAAATGAGGGTCTTGATTATCAGGAGACCTTTTCCCCAGTGGTTAAAATGACCACTGTGAGGGTTGTTATAGCTGTAGCTGCTGCCAAACAATGGAGAATATATCAAATGGATGTGTATAATGCATTCTTGCAAGGGGATTTGTATGAAGAGGTTTATATGGTGACTGTAACACCCCATTTTAACCGGAGTCGAAACGGGAGTACCACGTATGGTTGATTCCTTGAATGTATTTAAGGAGTCGCCACCTAATTATTATAGTGAATTAGGACACTTATTAAATAGCATAAAAATGCTATAAATGATCTCTATTTAAAGGTCTGCGAAAGCTATGTGAGATTCTAGGTAAGAGTTCTTTATTATCCTAAAGGGAAGGGGTTAGGCATCCTATAGGATCCGCTAACTTGCGGTTATCCGTTCAAACCTAGGTTAATTATACATTGGCTTTATTCTACCTATTCTAAGCATTTTTACATAATTTACAATTAAAATAAAATGCAATACAAAAGTAAAACTAAAATTAAATGCGACATGAGATAAGAATCCGGGACATCTTTAACCCTTTTTAGGCTTTCTGCACAAGATGATCTTCTGCACTGCATGTAGACACTTAGTAAAAGTGTTAGTAATAAAATAAATAATTTTTAAAGTAATAGAAATAATTAATAAATAAAGCCAAAAATAAATCCGTCTTTGTACAGGGAAGGCCTCAAAAATCGACGGATAACTTTTCCATTGGCCAAAGTGTAGTATCTGTTCAAAATCGAACCAACCGCAGGTAGCTTGTTCTTTCTCAAATTTGTAGTGGCAGTAACGAAATAGTAGTATCATGCCATAATGATTCAACTCAAAGCGGGGCAGATATCAGGTCCGCATTAGAATAATTGTTCGCATCGACGTGCTAATCATTTTTATCAAGCATTGCACCTCATTTCAATTAGTAAAACAGGACAACATTGCTCTTAACTTAAGGTGCAACAAATCGACAACAATGAATAGCAATTGTAGGCATTTATAAGTAGCGATCATAGACAATAAGCAACAAAGATAGTATAAACACGCACATGGCAACAAAATACCCATATAAGTGGCAGCTCAGATGTAGCATCAATTCTTTAAGAAAAGGAAATCATCAGAAATTTGAGTTCGCCGGAACGAAACAGAAAATCAACCCAACAACAACAGCAAATCGGACCAACAACAAACTGAAAACAACAATAATGTCAAGAGAAATTAAAAAACAAGCGCAACAATTGGGGCAATGGTTCTACGAAAATCGAGAGTCGCGGAAACAACATAGTTAAAAAACAAAGAGAGTTTCAACGGAAATTTCAGAACGTCGCCGGATTAAAACTCCGGCGTGTTACCAAGGCAGAAAATCAAACCAATCCAGAACCAACAGTATAAAATAACAAAAATACCAAAAATCAGTCCATACCAAAACAAAGTTAAAAGAGGTGCGGCAGCGTCACTTCCACGCCGAACGCCGGAGCGACGCCGCCAGTGGTTGACAGGAGTAGTGGCGAGGATGACGGGGTTTTGCCGGAGTGTGGTTAGCGGTGATGTGTGGTTCCAAGTGTGAAGTGCGGCTGAAGTGTTTCTTGATGTGGGTGGAGTTCGCGACCGCGAGGCAGCGGGCGGCGATGGGCGATGGTGTCTTTGGAGTGGAGAGAAAGGGATTGACAGGGACTGTGATGGATGTTGGTCGGCGAAAGATGGTAGGAATGGAGTTCGCCGGAGTTTAGCGGCGACGGGAGATTGTTTTATGGTGTGGTGTTCAAAAGGAGGGGGGGTTTCGCCGGTAAGGGCGACGGAGGTTGTGTGGTGATGAGAGAGGGCTGAGGGTGTGAGAAGTGGGGGCGGCTGGTTAGGTTTTTAGAGAGGGCGACCGAGGGTACAAAGTGCAGGTAGGTAGTCTGGAGAAAGCGGACTGGGGTGTAGTAGGGTTAAGGGGAAAGGGGCAGGGAGAATGAAAGAGGGCCAGAGGAGAGAGGTGCGGCTAGGGTATGTTAATGAGAGGGTGAGGAGGTTTTTTTAGAGAGGGGTCTGCGGCTGGGTAGAAAATAGGGTAGGTTTTAAAATGAGGGGGTAAGGTTTTATTTATAGTGTGGATTTAGGTTTAGGGTTTTGGGGTATTGGGTTTTGGGTATTGGGCTTTGGTTATTGGGTATTGGGTATTGAGTATTGGAGGAAAAAAGATGAAAGGTGTATTGGGCCTCAATTTGGGCTTCGATTTTTGGCGGATTGGACTGGTTTGGCAAAAATGCAAAATGAGTTAATTATTTAATAGGAAAAAAATATTTAAAAGATGCAAAATTATTAAAATGCAAATGTCGATGTAATAGCAATAAAAATACAAAATTTGAAAAAATGTTTAATACCTAATTAAAAGTAAAAACATGATGCAAATTTACAAAAAATAAAATAATATAGAATGTTAGGTAAAAAATATACAAAAATGTCAAGAATTGTGATAAAATGCGGTGTCCTAAAATGCTTAAAATTGCAAGAAATAATTAAAAGATGGGTCAAAATTGGGTGTCAACAGTTGTCCCTCTTTGACCGGAGACGATGAAAGAGTTTTCGGACAAAGACGTTGACTTGTGGCCAATTTTGTCCCATCGTCAGAATTGAAACAAGGATTAAGCAAAGAATGGGCAAAAGCCGACACTGGGTCGCTGTGATGCCAAGGTAAAAGACAAAGTTGTTGCAGATTTAAAATTTGTCCCGGTCGAATTATGACACCGGTTCCGCAATGCTAGAAAATAAAAACCGCCGACGCAAATTAAATTCCCGCTGTCGGGTATGATCGACACCGGGTCGCAGTGATGTGTGCGCCGAAAAGACATGGTGTTTGTAGATGTTGATGAAGTGATGTGATGATACACCGCCTTGTATAGCGACGCAGATGACGCCTGCGCGGGCGTTGTCGCCTTGTATGGCGAATGCAACGACGCTCAGATGGGCGCGGTCGCCTTGTATGGACGATGCAAATGACGCCAGATGGGCGTTGTCGCTTGTATGGATTTAGACGCAAATGACGCCTTGATGGGCGTTGTCGCTCAGATGGACGAATGCAGATGACGCCAGTATGGCGCGGTCGCCGTGTATGGACGAAATGCAATGACGCCAGTATGGGCGTTGTCGCTCAGATGGACGAATGCAGATGACGCCAGATGGGCGCTGTCGCTTTGTATGACGACGCAGATGACGCCAGATGACGTTGTCGCCTTGTACAGATGGACGAGACGCAAATGACGCCTTGTATGGGCGTTGTCGCCTCAGATGGACGACGCAGATGACGCCAGTATGGGCGTTGTCGCTCAGATGGACGAATGCAAATGACGCCTTGTATGGGCGCGGTCGCTCAGATGGACGAGATGCAAATGACGCCAGATGGGCGCGGTCGCCTCAGATGACGACGCAGATGACGCCAGATGGCGCGGTCGCTTCAGATGGACGACGCAGATGACGCCTTGTATGGGCGTTGTCGCCTTGTATGGACGAGATGTATGACGCCAGTATGGGCGTTGTCGCTTTGTATGGACGGACGCAGATGACGCCAGATGGGCGCGTTGTCGCCTCAGATGGACGGACGCAGATGACGCCAGATGGGCGCTGTCGCTTCGCGCGGACGACGCAGATGACGCCAGATGGGCGCGGTCGTCGTATGGACGAGATGCAATGACGCCAGTATGAGCGGAATCGCTTGTATGGACGAAATGAAGATGACGCCTTGTATGGGCGTTTCGCCTTGATGGACGAAACGCAGATGATGCCAGATGGGCGTTGTCGTCTTGTATGGACGACGCAGATGACGCCAGATGGGCGTTGTCGTCTTGTATGGACGATGCAAATGACGCCTTGTATGGGCATTGTCGCCTTGTATGGACGAACGCAGATGACGCCAGTATGGGCGTTGTCGCTCAGTATGGACGATGCAAATGTTCGCCGTCGTTGATTTAAACATGAATGAAGCCGTTGCATAGACTTACAATGAAATGGTGTCATTTTATGGACGTACCTGCTTTGTGACTCGCCTGGGTTGAGATAACGTCATTGAATAGACGTTGTGCGTTTGTAACCCGCATGGGCTTATTGTTGTGCTCCCGCCTTTGTTGATATGAAGATCTGAAAGTCGCGAAATACCGACGCCTCTGTCGCGGACTTTGGATGTCGCGAACGCTTTGAACGCGCGATCTTGATCGCTTTTGGAATCCTTATTATGATCTCTTCATGGTGCATTTTCCAAAATTGTCCCAGTTTTCGTTATGCGGGGAGCATGGACAAGACTTAACTCTGGCGGAAATTGCTCATATCTCTTTTTAGAATAATCAAACGCATTCTGTCGTACACGAGCCAATGGGAAGACTTGTAATGGTGTGACCGAAGCCGATTTAGGCCGCCTACGTATCCCGTTAAGGGAATCATGTCAAGACGTAGTTCGTGATGCAAAAATGTCTGTACAATTTTCAAAAATGAGACCGAAGCCAATGTGGCCGCCTACGTATCCCGCTGAGGGAATCAGGTCAAGACGTAGTTCGTGATGCAAAAATGAGGATTTTATGTGCATTTTTTTGAAAGGTGGAAAGACAGCATCACGTTCTGACTTCAGTTGATACCAACAATTAGTATCGTGCTTAGGAATTCATCGTTCACTTACGCCTAACCAAGACCGACGGATGATTCCTATAGTTTCAAATGTTACCGCACACCTAAGTATCGACACACTGCTATGCGGCCAAGGTTTCAACTACACGTAATCTCATGTTTTAAATGCCCTCACCGAAAGAAAGTCCTATTTTTCACATATATTCTCGTATTTTGAATTTTGGGACGCTTGAGAAGCACGCTCACACTAAAAGGATGTTCAACGATGCAATTGTTATACCATAGGCTTGACCGTCATGTAAGTATCCACTAATGTGAGAACTCTCGATAAGATCATGTAGGGCTTGTCATGGGCTTGTAATGTAGTCTTGGGGAAAGGGATGAATATCATTTGGGTAAAAGTGACTAATCCTTCCTCGAGCGTTGGACTACGTCCGTGCTTGATATTTGTGTGCTTTAATGCTGACCTGCTTTCTTTTTTCCTTTTTTTTTGTCCCGCTTTTCAGATCGACTTCTATTGAATCTTTCGTTTGGAGCCCGCTTTTTCCAAATTTATTCTTGCATTCTTTTCTTCGGGGCTTTTGATTTCTTCTTTTGTGAGTCATCATTTGTGTTTTTTTCCTTTGGGACTTTGACAATTTTGTCTTTGCAACCTTTGACGCGAATTTTGTCACCACTTGCACATTTACAAAGCGCCGGAGGTCGCCAAAGAGGATAGTGCGACGCACTCGTAGCGGTATAAGTGTAATATGTGGTTGTCAAAAGAATATGATTTAGGCTCAAAAGAGGTGTACTACGGATAATGTTATTTGGTAGGCTGAAAAAGGCTCAAACGGGTCAAAGAAAGCCTACGATCATTTCCCACACCGAGTGTTACTCAGGATTTCGCCTCAACAAACATTCGGGCCAAGTTCTAGATCACAATGCAATGCAATTGAACTGATTCTAAAAACTCACCACACAATGCACATGAAACGATGAGGTTGGTTTCGTTCTTATCTTAGAAGCATGTAAGGCAATGTCATTTACGGGTGAATAAGAGGTACCAAAAGAATCTATGGTTTACCACGAAGTCAGCCCATATTGATTATTACACGTTCTTTCCTATGCACACTCACAACTGTGTTGGTATCAACCAAGTCAAACAATGATGCTAAAAAAAATATTTTTGTATTTTTGGATAACATTTTTTGTATTTATGAACAAAATATTTTTTTGTATTTTTTGAATAAATGGTACCGAACCCGAATAGGGCTGCCTACGTATCTCATCTTTGACGAGAATCAGGTGTGCGTAGTTCGTTCAGATATGTTATAAAAGTATGATTTAAAAAGAATTTATTCATGAAAGAAATGCAAAAGTAAAGGCTGTGCAAAACAAATGATTGTTCACTGCAAGACTAATGCAAAGTAAAGAATGTAATGAAAAAATGAATGGTTATGATAGAATGAATGACATGCATGAATGTGATATAATGATTGAAATGCAATAATGAATGTCCGTGATCGGATAAATGCAATGAATGGGTGAGCCAAGTATATCCTTTTTTTCTTTTTTTCCTTTTTTATTTATGTGGTGGTGTCGAACCCTAGATGGGTTGCCTACGTATCACACCGTATAGTGAGAATCAGACACGCATAGTTCGGAATAATTATGTTGTAAAATGCATGATAAAAAATTATGTAATCAATACTAGACATATCAATTAGACTTGCTAATATGTATAAAAATACAAAATATAAGATCCAGAGCGATGCTTTGTTGAATCTGGTATAAGCTGACATCTTTCCGTCAACATAACTCAACTCATTCTTGGGATGATTTTTGTTGTTGTTGTTGTTGTTGTTGTTGTTGTTGTTGTTGTTGTCCGCCCTCGACTATTTGCGAGGATGACCTTCCTGCAAAAATATGACAAATGAGTGAGAGTAGGCAAGCCACAAAATAGTAAAATGTAAGGGCGTGACGATATAGTCAAAGACTCCCCTGATTGGTTCGACCGGACTGGCGGTTGATGCCTCACAAAGTCCAAATAGTGCTGTTCAAGAGCGATTTACGGAGTAGAAGTCCTGATTGCAAAGTGACAACAAAAAGTGCAAAAATGCAAATGCTTGTGGCCGGAATTATAAGCATGATATGTACAAGGGTTAAAAGGGTAATTATTGCATTAAATAATATGTACAGAATTGCTAACGACAACAATAGTAAACAAAAAACATGCAAATCAAGTGCGCGCCTAATATGCATGGGACCTCTCTTATGCCAGAGGTCGGCCTAAACGCCAGATATGCGAGATTATGATAAATAGGTCCAAGCCGTTAAACTGCAATGTTTTGCTGGAAATGGCGACCAAATGACGGTGCACTTTTTCCAATTTCGGTGTATCATGACCCGGCTTGGATCCGTCTATCATTATCACGCTACACATAGTATGCTAACGGGTCGTTGGGTTGTGAAACCCGTCGACAAGTTTTGGTGGATATCTAATTGTGGCGTTAATACCAAGAATTAACCCACCTAAGGTTTATGCATGCATGACTTAATAAAAGGGGGGTATAGCTCTACCTTAAGCTTTCTAAGATTTGGCTTACTAGGCCTTGAGTTCGGCGCCTGACTCGAGCGAGAAGGCTACGCGGCCACCGGTTAGACCGGACACTCCACGTATATTACCAACTCTCCTAAATTTGGGTTTTGAAGAAAGAATTTTGCTGATGCACCCAGCGCACCTCGCATGTAGTGTGATAGTGTGAATTTTCCAGAATGGAAGAAATATGAACGGAATGTCAGTTTAAGAAAAGCAGTAAAAGCAAATAGCAATTAAAACAGTTAAGCATACAAAATTACAGCAAACAATTTTAAGGCATTTAAAAATAAAAATAAAGCCAAGCAATAACAAACCTAGGTTTGCTATGGTCAAAAACCTGATTATCCCCAGTGGAGTCGCCATCTGTAACACCCCATTTTAACCGGAGTCGAAACGGGAGTACCACGTATGGTTGATTCCTTGAATGTATTTAAGGAGTCACCACCTAATTATTATAGTGAATTAGGACACTTATTAAATAGCATAAAAATGCTATAAATGATCTCCATTTAAAGGTCTGCGAAAGCTATGTGAGATTCTAGGTAAGGGTTATTTATTATCCTAAAGGGAAGGGGTTAGGCATCCTATAGGATCCGCTAACTTGCGGTTATCCGTTCAAACCTAGGTTAATTATACATTGGCTTTATTCTACCTATTCTAAGCATTTTTACATAATTTACAATTAAAATAAAATGCAATACAAAAGTAAAACTAAAATTAAATGCGACATGAGATAAGAATCCGGGACATCTTTAACCCTTTTTAGGCTTTCTGCACAAGATGATCTTCGGGTACCTGCATAGACACTTAGTAAAAGTGTTAGTAATAAAATAAATAATTTTTAAAGTAATAGCAATAATTAATAAATAAAGCCAAAAATAAATCCGTCTTTGTACAGAGAAGGCCTAAAAAATCGACGGATAACTTTTTCATTGGCCAAAGTGTAGTATCTGTTCAAAATCAGTAACCAACCGTGTAGCAGTTGTTCTTTCTCAAATTTGTAGTGGCAGTAACGAAATAGCAGTATCATGCCATAATGATTCAACTCAAAGCGGGGCAGATATCAGGTCCGCATTAGAATAATTGTTCGCATCAACGTGCTAATCATTTTTATCAAGCACTGCACCTCATTTCAATTAGTAAAACAGGACAACATTGCTCTTAACTTAAGGTGCAACAAATCGACAACAATGAATAGCAATTGTAGGCATTTATAAGTAGCGATCATAGACAATAAGCAACAGTATAGTATAAACACGCACATGGCAACAAAATACCCATATAAGTGGCAGCTCAGATGTAGCATCAATTCTTTAAGAAAAGGAAATCATCAGAAATTTGAGTTCGCCGGAACGAAACAGAAAATCAACCCAACAACAACAGCAAATCGGACCAACAACAAACTGAAAACAACAATAATGTCAAGAGAAATTAAAAAAAACAAGGCAGAACAATTCCGGGGCAATGGTTCGCCGGAAAATCAGAGAGTCGCCGGAAACAGCATAGTTAGCCGAAAACAGTAGAGTTTCAACGGAAATTTCAGAACGTCGCCGGATTAAAACTTCGGCGTGTTACCAAGGCAGAAAATCAAACCAATCCAGAACCAACAGTATAAAATAACAAAAATACCAAAAATCAGTCCATACCAAAACAAAGTTAAAAGAGATGCGGGAGCGTCACTTCCACGACGAACGCCGGAGCGACGCCGCCAGTGGTTGACAGGAGTAGTGGCTAGGATGACGGGGTTTTGCCGGAGTGTGGTTCGCGGTGATGTGTGGTTCCAAGTGTGAAGTGCGGCTAAAGTGTTTCTTGATGTGGGTGGAGTTCGCGACTCCGGCGAGGGCAGTGGCGACGATGGGCAGTGGTGTGCTGGAGTGGAGAGAAAGGGATTGACAGGGACTGTGATGGATGTTGGTCGGCGAAAGATGGTAGGAATGGAGTTCGCCGGAGTTTAGCGGCGACGGGAGATGTTTTATGGTGTGGTGTTCAAAAGGAGGGGGGGTTTCGCCGGTAAGGGCGGCGAAGGTTATGTGGTGATGAGAGAGGGCTGAGGGTGTGAGAAGTGGGGGCGGCTGGTTAGGTTTTTAGAGAGAGGAGAGGGGCGACTGAGGGTAATAAAGCAGGGTAGGGTAGGTCTTGTGGAGGAAAGGGACGGCTGGGGGTGTAGTAGGGTTAAGGGGAAAGGGGCAGGGAGAATGAAAGAGGGCCAGAGGAGAGATGTGCGGCTAGGGTATGTTAAGGAGAGGGTGAGGAGATTTTTTTAGAGAGGGGTCTGCGGCTGGGTAGAAAATAGGGTAGGTTTTAAAATGAGGGGGTAAGGTTTTATTTATAGTGTGGATTTAGGTCTAGGGTTTTGGGGTATTGGGTTTTGGGTATTGGGCTTTGGTTATTGGGTATTGGGTATTGAGTATTGGAGGAAAAAAGATGAAAGGTGTATTGGGCCTCAGTTTGGGCTTCGGTTTTTGGCGGATTGGACTGGTTTGGCAAAAATGCAAAATGAGTTAATTATTTAACAGAAAAAAAATATTTAAAAGATGCAAAATTATTAAAATGCAAATGTCGATGTAATAGCAATAAAAATACAAAATTTGAAAAAATATTTAATACCTAATTAAAAGTAAAAACATGATGCAAATTTACAAAAAATAAAATAACATAGAATGTTAGGTAAAAAATATACAAAAATGTCAAGAATTGTGATAAAATGCGGTGTCCTAAAATGCTTAAAATTGCAAGAAATAACTAAAAGATGAGTCAAAATTGGGTGTCAACGACACCAGAAGGCTTTTGCACTACAGACAAGAAGCAAGTGTGTAGGTTACTAAAGTCTTTGTATGGGTTGAAACAGGCTTCTCGACAATGAAACAACAAACTTACATCAGCATTGCTTGATGCTGGTTTTCAGCAAAGTCACAGGGATTATTCTGTGTTTGTCAAACACAGAGAGGAGAAAATGCTAGTCATACTTGTGTATGTTGATGACTTACTCATCACATGCAATGACTCAGAAATGATTCAATGTACCAAGGAGACCTTGCAGTCAGCCTTCAAAATTAAGGACTCGGGAGAGCTAAGGTATTTCCTCGGAATTGAATTTGCTAGGAGTTCAGAAGGGATTGTTATGCACCAAAGAAAATATGCATTGGAGTTGATTTCAGATACGGGGTTATCTGTTTCAAGGAGTTCTACTTCTCCTATGGAGGTAAATCAAAGGCTAACAACAGTGGCATACGATCAGCACCTCAAGGCTACCAATTCTGCTGCTGATCAAGATAGCACTTTGAAGAATCCTGCTGATTCTGCTGCTGATCAACCAGACAGTGCATTAAAAGATCCTGGCATCTACAGAAGACTGATTGGTAGGTTGATGTATCTCACTAATACTAGGCCTGACATATCAGCC
The DNA here is from genome assembly GCA_029844215.1 of Przewalskia tangutica. Classification (NCBI taxonomy): domain Eukaryota; kingdom Viridiplantae; phylum Streptophyta; class Magnoliopsida; order Solanales; family Solanaceae; genus Przewalskia; species Przewalskia tangutica. The sequence continues at coordinate 4,147,372 of CM056719.1, forward strand.
AATTCATGCAAGCACCTAAGAGTTCCCATATAGAGGCTGGTATTTGATTAATGAGGTATATAAAACAAGCACCAGGTTCAGGGGTGCTCATGTCCAGTAGTTGCAAGTCGACACTTTCAAGTTTTCTTTGATGCGGACTGGGGATCCCGTGTTAACACTAGACAATCCATCACTGGATATTTGGTGAGTTTGGACAGTCCCTTATCTCTTGGAAATCCAAGAAACAGGTTATTGTTTCACGAAGCACTGCTGAAGCAGAATATAGGGCTATGGCAGCCTCGGTTGCATAAATTGTTTGGCTTGTTGGGTTGTATGAAGAGTTGGGGGTACACATAGAGCTGCATGTAGCTGTTTTCACTGATAGAAAATCAGCTATTCAAATTGCTGCCAATCTGGTCTTCCACGAGAGAACCAAACACATTGATATATATTGCCATTTTGTGAGGGAATGGATGCAGAAAGGTTTGGTTAAGGCTGTTTACTTGCAGACCAGTGAACAACAACCTGCAGATGTTCTTACTAAGGCAGTTGGTAGTCCTCATCATAGTCGCCTAGTATCCAAGCTAGGATTGAAGAATATATTCATTTCTCCTAGCTTGAGGGGGGATGTTGAATTATTGTGAAGGTGCACTGTAATTTGCCATGGAGCATTGCATAGGTGATTAAGATTAAATTAGTTAGTTGGTTGTTGAGATATTTTGTATAGAGTGCAGTAGATATTTTGTATAGAGTACAGAAGATATTTTGTATAGTGTAGATATTTTCTATATCCTTGTATTTTGTATAAATACATGGCATTAATGAAAGAGAGGAACTAATCCTCATTTCACAAAACATCTTGTCTCTCTTCTTCTTCAAATTTGCACATCTCTCTCTCATTTCTTCATCTCTTCATTCAAGAACTGCATGTCGACTCCAATGAAGATGGAGACATAGCAATTGCTAGTGGATTTTATGAGATTCCTGTCTACTTTTTTATTACAAAACAACACGAAATACACGATAAAGATGATTGAGCTATATATTAATCCTCTGATAAGAAGAATATGGTAGGTTTCTTCGGCTCAATGATATCAACTGTCCCTTCCAACATCTTCGCCACTTTTCCAATTGATGGTCGTGCATCGACCGATCTTGAATGCACCATATTGCCGTCTTCACCATCCTGTTCACCAAGTTAAAGTGTGCCTTGAATCGTACGTATGTTTGATCTGAGGGTCCAAAACATAATCAACATTCATATTCTTAAACACCTTGTCAAATGCCCAAGCAGGAAACCCCATTTGAAAGAAATAATCACTTGATCATTCTCATTAACGAAAATAGTATATATACAAATTACAATTCCATAATAGAAACATATTCCTATTCTAATCCCAAAATCATATTCTAATAGTACAAGACTCCTACAATTATAGTAAGTGTACAATACCAATTAATGTACTATTTACACACTATATATATATATTGATATTAATGAGAAAGACTCCTCAAGGAAGATTAATATCATCTTACATATTACCTAAAATACAACACAAGACACGTACTAAATTATGTACCAAACCGTGATATACATTAAGTGTATATCACAGTATATTACCTATATTTATCACTCCCGCAGTCATAGCGGGCGGTCTTTGTACGCCGAGACTGTACTTAAAATCTTCAAAGAGTACTGACGGAAGACCTTTGGTAAAGATGTCTGCAATTTGATATCTGAAAGTGACATGGCATACACGTACTTGTCTATGAGCTATCTTTTCGCAAACAAAGTGAATGTCCATCTCGATGTGTTTAGTGCGTTGGTGCTGAACCGGATTACCAGAAAGGTAGATGACACTAACATTATCACAATAAACCAAGGTAGTTTTCTGAATAGGACAATGAATCTCTAAAAGAAGATAACATAGCCAACAGGATTCAGAGACCACATTGGCTACTCCTCGATACTCGGCATCTACACTAGAGCTGGACAAAGTCGACTGACGATTTGTAGACTATGATACCAAGTTATTACTAAGAAACATACAATAGCCAGACGTCGAACGTTTGGTGTCTGAACAACCACCCCAATCAGCATCTGTATACGAGCCAAGTGTAGATGTCGCCGAAAGATATAAATGTAAACCATAGTCAAGTGTCCACTAGATGTACCGAATAATGCGTTTGAGCGCATTCATGTGCTCAACCCTGGGATCATGCATACACAAACACACCTGTTATACGACATACGTAATATCTGGTCTAGTGAATGTAAGATACTGAAGGGACCCTGTAAGACTGCGATAGCGGGTCAGATCCTCATAAGGTGAGCCAGCTACAACACCCAACTTAGGTTTAGTATCAATCGAAGTGGAAGTGGACTTATATGATGACATTCCAGCCCTCTCAATGATCTCAGCTGCATAATTCCTCTGGGATAAGAACAATTCACCTGCATGACGAGTGACAACAATCCCTAAAAAGTAACTCAAGGGCCCCCAAGTCTTTCATAACAAACTCATAACTGAGCATTGTCATGATAGACTAGCGTAGTACATCAGAAGAGGCAATCAAGATAATATCATCCACATATAACAGTATACAAGCCAATGAAGAACCACGACGATATATGAACAATGAATTATCAGACCTGCTGTGAGAGAACTCAATAATCGAACATAGTATGCAAACCTCTTATACCAAGCCCGGGGAGACTGCTTAAGCCCATACAAGGACTTCTTCAACAAACAGACATGATGAGGATATTTGGAATCCCTAAACCCCAAGGGCTGATGCATATAGACTATCTCATTGAGATCATCATGTAAGAAAACATTATTCACATCTAACTGATGGATTGGTCATGCTTTTGAAAGAGCCGAGCTGAGCACAATGTGAATGGTAGCCGGTTTGACCACCGGACTAAATGTCTCACCACAATCCACACCAACCTGCTGAGTCTTACCATCACCTACAAGACGAGTCTTATGCCTCACAAACGAACCGTCAGAATTGTCCTTATGAGAAAAATCCACATAGATCGAATAATATTAACACCAGATAGAGGTACCAACTCCCATGTCTTATTATCAATAAGAACATTATATTCGGCGATCATAGAAATTTTCAAATTCGGGTCATTTAAAGCAGACACCGGATTACAGGGCAGGAGTGATTTAGGAAATTTAGAATTTAGATTAAAATGTCGTTTTGGTTTAACAATACCCCATTGACTATGAGTGACCGGTCTATGACTCGGGGAAGGATTGGGCGGATTTTGGGAAATATCGGGACACGTGATGGACTGGCCAACAGGCTGTGGGCCTGCTGGCCCAACACGACAACTAGAGGAACCCTCCATTGGTACGGTGACAATAATGGGTTGGGTAGCTGGCCCAATCTGATTTGGCGATTCTGATCTTGACCTGATAAATTTGGAATCGGTGTTGGCGGCGAGGCGTGGACCCGAGCGATGGGCGATGGCGGATTTTGGGTATGGGATAAGTTCGATAAATGGTGGAATATATGGGGAGATACCGTCATTCAAAAAATTATACGAACTAGGTACGTGACTACTCAATTTTGCAAACGGAAATTGAGACTCATAAAAAATAACATGGCGACTAATGATGATTTTATTAGACGATAAATCAAAATATTTGTAACAACGATGATTAAACGGATAACCCAAAAATACACAAGGGGTAGAACGAGCCTGAAGTTTATTAATTGTGGTGGACGGAAACAACGAATAACATAAGCACACAAAGACCCTAAGATGCGAATACGAAAGAGTCTTATTATATAAAACTTGAAGAGGGGACGAATATGTCAAACCTTTGGTAGGAAGGATGTTAAGAAGAAATGTAGCCATTTGTAGAGCATGATGCCAAGGGGGGGGGGGGGTATGAAAGCATGAATCAATAAAGTTCGGACAATGTTATTAATGGTACGAATTTTGCGCTCGCCTTTTTCATTTTGTGAAGACGTATGAGGACAAGAAAAATAAAAATTGATCTCATTAGTATCACAAAACTCATGAAACACCTCATTATCATATTCTTTGACATATCATATTGAATGTTTTAAATTTCTCATTCGAATTGAGTTCTAATGGATGCTCTAAATTTTAAGAAATGGAAAAAACTTGAGATTTTTTCGCTATAAAAATGTTCATAAAAAATAGAATAATTATCCAAAAATAAAACATAATAACGATGACCCAAAGAATTGAGAACTGGAGATGTCCATAAATCGCAATGAATAATATCAAATGACATTAAAGTATGAGAATTAGTGTCTACAAATGACAGTCTAACAATTTTCCCTAAAGAACAAGATTGACAATTTGGAGTACTACGCGTACCCTAACAAGAAATAAAATTATTTTTATCTAATGAAGACAAAATAGACGCCACTGGATGGCCGAGATGAGCATGTCACAAGGAAGGAGCAAGGGCTGCAAAAGTTGATGGTAAGGCTTGACTCGAGAGACCAAAACGTGGTGTGATAGGATAAAAATCTCCCCTACTATCACACCTCATGAGAGGAATCCTCGTCTTGAAATCCTTCACAGAAAACCCGAACGGATCAAATTCAACAGAATAGAATTATCAGTAGTGATTTTACGGACACACACTAGATTTTTAATCAATTTAGGGGCATGAAGGGTTTATTTTAAGATAAGAGGAGGATGGGGGAGACAACATTTTTTGACCATAACCACGAATCATAATTGGATTACCATTACCAACAATTATTCCACGACTGTTGCTCAAATTGGAATAAGACGAGAGATTATTGTGGTCAGACGTCATGTGAGTAGTGGCGCCGGTATCCATGTACCAACTTGGATCTGAGGGATTTATTTCAAATGTGTGCATAGCGACCGCAATGTAGATTGGGATGGGGTCTGCTGCATGATGGGCCTGAGGAGGCCGGGGCCCAAGAACCCCAGGTTGCTGCCCCTGCCCCGAAGAGGATCGGTAACTCGATGGTCCATAACTGCTGGGCCAGGGCGACATGGGCCTGGCAGCTCGGCAACCCAGTTTGCTGGGGCCAAAAAAGCTAGAGAACAGTGGTTGTTGGGCCACTGCCCACTGGCCTAGCCCACATCCAGGGGCCCAAGGCTGGGTCCAGTTGGGTTGTGGCCCATTTTTATTCGGGCGGGACCCACTACCGTCGTTACTACCACCGGAACCACCGCATTTGCCGCCACAATTTTTTCCATTGTTTTTATTATTTTTTTTGTCGCCACCGTGAGCACGGTTTTGGCCCGAATTATCAATAAAACCAAGAGTATTTGTGGAGGACGTCATCATGACTACGAGACTAGCACCGGTAACCACCTTCTTAGCCATACTGGCCTCTTCCAAAGTAAGCATGGAGAGGGCTTGATAGAACTTTGGGAGAGAGTTACTTTGACGAATGAGAGATCCAACGATACTATAGGTCTCAGAAAGGCTAACAACCATTTGAAGAACTAGATGATCTTCACTAACGGGTGCACCAACGTTGCGGAGTTGGTCCACCAATTCTTTCAACCTTTTGCAATATGATGAAACATTCAGGAAATTTTCCATGTTGACGTGGGAAAATTCCTGCTCAAGGGTAACAACTATGGAATTTTGATTATCTTGGAATATGTCACGCAGCCCATCCCAAGCAGCCATCACCGTAGCATTTGGCTCAATAATAGTCTGCAATAGGTTGGCAGAGATAGTGGAGTAAATCCACTGAAGGACGGTTGCATTAAGAGTCTTCTACAATTTAGTATCATCCTCACACTTTGGCACCTCCGTATCCTCAGGAGCCACGGGGATTATGTGATGGATGACTTGATGTGAGCGTGCGTGAATTTTGAACAGTTCAGCCCACGTCGCATATTGGACGTTTTCTATTTCAAGAATAAGAAGGATATTATTCTTGATGTTAGAAACTGTAAAGGCAGGATGAAATGTGTTCTTTGATGTAGACATAATGAAAGAACAATAGGTGATTGAGTGATTTGGAAGAAAAAATTTAGGAGTGAAAATTTGCACGGAACCTGAGGGAGGAAGGGCTCGGAAACCGAGGGTGGTTTGGCCGAAAATTTGAGAGAGAAAATATTCAACCTTGACTTCTGATACCTTAAAGAAATAATCTCTTGATTATTCTCATTACTGAAAAGAGTATATTTACACATTACAATTTCCATAATAGAAAACCTATTCTTATTCTAATCTCAAAACCCTATTCTAGTAGCACAAGACTCCTATAATTATGGTAAGTGTACAATACCAATTAATATAATATTTACACTAAAATATTACCTAAAATACAACACAAGACACAGACTAAATAATATACCAAACTGTGATATACATTAAGTGTATATCACGGTATATTACCTATATTTATCACCATTGATCACTTTCCACCTCGAGTTGTGATGCTCAAAGTTCCTCGAACCAAAATGATTGGAACTAAAATATCACTATTTCCAGTAGCACCAATCCGAAACTATAGACATCAGCTTTCGGAGTGATTGGATCAGCCTTGGTCCATTCCGGTGCTACGTATCCTGGAGCGCCTCGAAACCTTGACATGGTCATCATCTCCTCCTTCTTTTTTAGCTTTGCTAACACAAAATCAGACACATTTGGGCAAAAATCGTCGCCTAAGAATAGGAATACCAAGTGTTATCCTATACCCGATATTCCAAAAAAATTAAACAATTATATATATTCCCACTATTCCAGTTTATGTGGCTTGATTTGGAGTACGAGGGTCAAACTAACTAATGATTCTTGTGAATTCGAACATAGAAACTTTATTTTTTTTGATTTTTTTTACATATTTTACAACTACATAAAAAATTCTATAAGTAACAACAGTTAACAATTCAAAATATTTAAAAGTAAAAAAAAATTATGATATTTTCTTTGACTGTTCAAATAGACTATGACAAACAGATTGAAAAAGGAGTACCTGTCCGTCTGGTGACCCGATCGGAGCCTTTTGGAACAGAAAGTCGTCCAATGAACCATTAGGTACATACTCATATACAAGTATCCTTCTACCCTTTTCAGCACAAAAGCCCCACAACCTCACTAAATTCAAATGGTGCATCCGTGCTATGATCGTGACCTCGGCCGAAAACTCTGCATCACCGCCTTTGACATTCTTCAAGCACTTCACGGAAACAACCCGACCATCGCTCAACTTTCCTTTGTAAACATCGCCAAACCCACCTCTCCCAATTTTATCAGTGAAATTGTTAGTTGCATTCTTGATCTAAAAAAAACTAAACCTTTTTGGTCCGATCTCGGGCATGACTTCAAGATTCGTACGCTGAGACTGTCTCTAAAATCTTCAAAAGGTACCGAGGGAAGACCCTTTGTAAAGATGTCGGCAATTTGATATCTTGAAGGGACATGACAAACGCGTACTTGTCCTTTAGCTACCTTCTCTCGAACAAAGTGAATATACATCTCTATGTGTTTAATGCGTCGGTGCTGAACTGGATTACCAAAAAGGTAGATGACACTTATATTATCACAATAAACCAATGTAGCCTTCTCAATATGACAATAAAGCTCTAATAGTATATTTCTTAACCAACATGATTCAGAAACCACATTGGCTACCCCTCGATACTCGGCCTCTGCACTTGAACGTGAAAGTGTGGATTGACGCTTGGCAGACCATGAGACCAAGTTATTACCTAAAAACATGCAATAGCCAGACGTAGACCGTTTGGTGTCAGTACAACCACCCCAATCAACATCTGTATATGAGACTAGTGTAGACGTAATGCAAATCATACTCAAGTGTTCCCTGAATGTACCTAAGAATGCGTTTGAGCGCATTCATATGTTCAACTCTGGATCATGCATAAACAAACACACATGTTGTACGGCATATGTAATATCATGTCGCGTGAGCGCCGATATCTTTGGAGTCCGCAAGACCGCGATACGGGCCGGATCCTCATAGGAGAGCTACCGCGACCCAACTTGGGTTTAGTATCAACTGGAGTGGAAGTGGACTTACAGGATGTCATCCCAGCCCTCTCAATGATCTCTGCTCCATACTTTCTCTGTGACAAGAACAATCTACCTGCATGACGAGTGACAGCAAACCCCAAAGAGTAACTCAATGGGCCCAAGTCTTTCATGACAAACTCAGAACTGAGCATTGTCATAATAGACTTGCGCAAAGCATCAGAAGAGGCAGTCAAGATAATATCATCAACATATAATAGTATATAAGACATGGAAGATCCTCGACGATATATGAATAATGAATTATCAGACCTGTTGTGAGAAAAACTCACAGTCGAAACAAAATCAACAAACCTCTTATACCAAGCCCGTGGAGACTGCTTAAGCCCATACACGGACTTATTCAATAGACAGACATGATTAGGATATCTAGTATCCCTAAACCCCAAAGGTTGATGCATATACACTGTCTCCTGAATATCACCATGTAGGAAAGCATTCTTCACATCTAGTTGATGAATGAACCATGAATTTGAAAGAGCCAAGCTGAGCACAGTGCGAATGGTAGCCGACTTGACCACCGGGCTAAATTTCTCACCGCAATCCACCCCAACCTGCTGAGTCTTACCATCACCTACAAGTCTAGCCTTATGCCTCGCAAATGAACCATCAGAATTTTCCTTATGAACAAAAATCCACATAGACCGAATAATATTAACACCAGATGGATGGGGTACCAACTCCCACATCTTATTATCAATAGAGCATTATATTTCTCGGTCATAGAAATTTTCAATTAGGGTCATTTAAGGCAGATACAGGGTTACGCGGTAAGGGGGATTTAAGAACATTAGAATTCAAATTAAAATGTCTCTTTGGTTTAAAATACCTTGTTGACTACGAGTGATTGGACCTTAACTTTGGGCTAGATTGGGGGAATTTTGGGAATTTTCTGAAGTGTTGGAAATTACCGTCGGAGTAGCCACGACGCAGGGGACAGGGGGCGCAACACTGGAAGAATTGCAGAGCTCTCTGAAGTTTTGGCGCCGCGGCACTTTCCCAGAGGGCCACGACACTAATGACGGGATTAAAACTGTATGACCACTGGTTGGCAGGTGTCGCGACGCCTCCCCTAAGGGTCGCGGCGCTGACGTCGTTTTTTCTAAAGAATCTGAAAAATGACGGAGAACATAGAGGGAGACATCCTCATCCAAAAAATCATAAGAACTAGGCACGAGTTTTTCTACTATAGAAAAGGAAAATTGGGATCACCAAAGAGTACATGACGACTAATGATGATTCATTTAGAGGATAAATTAAAACATTTATAACCACCGTGATTTGTCGAAAAACCCAAAAACACACAAGGAGTAGAACGTGTCTGAAGTTTGTTGATTGTAGTGGATGAAAACAGTGAATAACATAAGCATCCTAAGACCCTAAGATGAGAATATGACAGAGTCTTATTGTATAACACTTTGAGAGAGGATGAATATATCAGACCTTTAGAGGAAAGAATATTTAGTAGATCGGTAGTCATTTGCAGCGTATGATGCCAAAATAATGGAGGAACAAAAGAATGAACCAATAAAGTGCGGACAATACTATTAATGGTACAAATTTTTCGCTCAGCTTTTTCATTTTGTGAAGACGTATGAGGACACGAAAAATAAAAATTTATCTCATTACTCTTTGCTATTATCACATTGAATGTTTTTTATTTTCCGTTCGAATTGCGTTCTTATGAAAACTCTAAATTTTATGAAAATGGAAAATCTTGAGATTTTTTCGCAATTGGAAACGTCTATAAATATTTAGAATAGTCATCTAAGAATAAAACATAATAATGATGACCCATAGAACTGAGAACCGGAGATGTCCATAAATCACTATGAATAATATCAAATGACATTGAAGATTAGAATTCGAAGCTACAAATGGTAACTTAATAATTTTTTCCAAAGCACAGGATTGACAAAGTGGAGTACTACGCGTACCCTTACAAGAAATAAACTTATGTCTATCTAAAGAAGATAAAATAGACGACTCCGGATGACCTAGACGAGCATGTCACAAAGAAGGAGCAAGAACTGCAAAAGTGGATGACATAGCTTGACGCGAGATACTGAGACTCGGTGTGATTGGATAAAAACCCCCCTACCGACACACATCATGAGATGACTCACCGTCTTGAAATCCTTTACAGAAAACCCAAATGGATCAAAATTAATAGAAACCCAATTATCAGTGGTGAATTTACGGACATACATTAATTTTTTAATCAATTTTGGGGCATGAAGAGTATGTTTCAGGACAAGTGGTGGATGAGGAGGAGACAAAGTTTTATGACCATAGCCCTTAATTGGAATAGAATTGTCATTACCAACAGTTATACCACGATTAATGCTCAAATTAGAATAAGACGAGAGAGTACTTTGGTCGGATGTCATGTGGGTTGTGGCGCCGGTGTCCATGTACCAATTAGGGTCTGGTTGAGTCAAGCCAAGCGTGTGCATCGCTGCTTCAATGTCTATCTGAGTGAGGCCCACTGCGTGGTGGGCTTTGATGGCGCCAGTATATCGACTCGCCACTGCCTACGCCGGTCCGAACCGAGTCCGATCTAGGAAGAAGGGTCATGCGCGTGTCTTGCCGAGTTGCGACAACAGAATGCTCTGTGTCATTGGAGAGTCTTTCTCATTAATATCAATATATATAGTGTACAATATTCATCCCTTATACAAGAGGAATCTTAGTTTTATCATAATTATATTTACACAATATATGAAATATATTTTAATTATGGGTAGGAATTTTATATATTTACACTATACACGTTTATAATAAAACAGACTCATCAAGAGAGATTAATATCATTTTTGTGTGTTCTGTTTTGTTGGAGACAAAATGAGAAAAGAGATATTATCATAATGTGATGGAGAATTGTGTAAAGGAAGATTTACTAACAATCGTAAGGAAGATTCTCTTTGTTTAAATATGAGAAAGAGATATTATCATTAGAGCTTGGCTCTCTGACATGAATAACCATGTCATTGTTGGTGTGAGTATGGTGTTGAATAATGACCACACTTATTAATAAAGAAATGATCTGAAGCTTATAATGGCTGAAAGAGAGAAAAAATTGAAGTGAAATTTTATGTTTGCTATGGAAATAATATTCTGTTTGCGTGCCATAAAAAATAATTATTGGTATATAATTTGGTGAGATACATGAAATATGTGTAGAATTATTTTAAGGTAGTAAAACGTGAATTAGGCCTACATTAATACTTGAAAAATTACTCTTGTTATCATGAATATATATATATATATATATATATATATATATATATATTATTTTGAGTCAATAAAAATATACATATATCCTGGTTTTCCCCAAAAATGTGTGGGGACGCTATCCAGCTAGCTAAATACTCAATCGAGTGTCTCATAGAAAACATAATTTATTTCATATGAAAATGGAAAGCAAGAAATCCCTACTTGAATTACGGTAAAGTGGGTGCTTGGCTAAAGTGCAAGTTTCTAAACCTAAAAAGGTTAAAATAAGACCGAATATGTTGATTGTGTTTTTATTGAACCATCACTAGTAAAGGATATCGACTTTGATACTATTATATAATCATAAACCGTTGATTTAATGACATTGTTGTATTATGTCAACTCCGCGATATATCTCCTTGGTGGATATTGATATAGTAGTTAGTGAATTTTCACATAACTTATTCACTCTTGGTGAAGACTAGTTGATTGAACTACTCATTTGATAGTTGATCAGATTTTTTTCATTAAAGGTTGTGTTCTTTAATTTCGTGAAGGGATGTCACTTGAAATATAATGTTATGTTCTTTCATGAACGGATGTTACTTGAAAGGTTGTAGCTTTTCATGATTAAATGTGTTTGTTGAAAGATAACTCTTAAAAGATAAGACGGTTCATTGAACTTATAAGTTCATTGATTTGTAAATCAAAGAACCAATTGTCGATAATGATAAAAATTGACAATAGCTTGAATTTTCACATCGAATATGCTATTAGTTGAATATTTGAAAAAAATAGACTTATAAGAAGTGGAATGGTTGAAATATATATATATGGTTAAAAGGTTGTGGCCACAACTGATGCCAACCATCCACAGTTATTATGATCAACGATATATTCTATTTTTAAGTCGTGCTTTGCATTATAATAAATATCTCATGATTGGAGGGGTATGATAACGCAAATTGGATCACTGGATCAAATAAAATTAAATCCACGAGTGGATACATTTTTATCACCGATGGAGGATCAATGTCTTGAAAATCGTTCAAACAGACATGTATCGTCCGCTCCATAATGAAGTCTAACTTAATAGCTTTAGACAAGATCAGTGAAGAAATTAAATAACTCTGTAATTTCTTGAAAGACATTCAATTATGGTCCAACCGTTGGTTCCTATATGAATACATTATGATAGCCAAGCGGCAATAGGAAGGGCTGAGAGCGTTATGTATAACGGAAAGTCTCGTCACATATGACGATGACATAATACCATAGACAACTACTCTTTAGTGAAATTATCATAATTGACCCCGTAAAGTCAAGACATAATGTGTCGGATCCACTTACAAAAGGCATAACTAGAGAGGCAATTGAAAGATCATCAAGGGGAATGAGTTTACGGCCTAGGACAAGTCATCATGGCGGTAACTCTACCTAGTAGACTGGAGATTCCAAGAGCTAGGTTCAAAGAGATCAAACAAAGTTATGAATGACGGTTCAACATTGTCATATAACTCAACATATTCTCATGATGAAGACACTGTTCAGACACAAGGATAAAGCATTAAGACTTTTTTTAACGAGTTAATAAAGCTTAAGCTTTTTAATGGTTTTTAAGTTTGGCAGGTATGAACAAATAGTGTATCTACGTGATGACACGTTTAGGAATCACCTATCTGAGTGTGAAGTGTAAGTCGCTTCAAGAAGTATATTAGGTAAAGGCACATGCTCTACGCACTCATGAAATCAGGCGATGTGCATGGTTGAAACGAACACGAATTTGAAAATTAAAGACGGTTAAAAGGTTGATTGTTTGACATATGGTGTTCTAGGTATACACCAAAGCTCGACGGTCAAAGATATCAAATCTACCGATTGACCGAGTATATCCGATATATGTTCACTACGGAAAGTTCAAAGGAAACCTACTTATCCAGATGCAATTAATCATTGCTTACAATCACACAATTATTTTTATGTAATGTTTTCATCATATAGTCATTCCACATTCATGTGGGAGATTGTTTTTTTATGTGTGAATGAAAAATGAAGAGTTGTGACTTTTCTGATAAGGCACAATAGCACTCGTTCACACTATCCTTTGTTGGCTATAAATTCAGAGGACTAACCTCAATTTTCTGCATAAAAATTTCTGCATTTTCTACTACATATTTTCTTACAAACAACTATCGAGTCTTTTGTGTGATTTATTGCCGAATTTGTGTTCGACGAAGTTGGTGGGGTTTGAGGAACCGTTATGCCATCAACATATATTTTTTTTTTATCATGAGAGGAAGTAATTCATAACCTCGGGTACACTGAGGGATTAAATTTCTAAGGACACACAGTGAATTACGTGGACTCTGATTATTTTAGTTTATCCATTTTTACATTTTCTCAGATTAATTAAAATTTCTGATTTATTGGTTTTGAACACAGATTTACTAACATAAATTTATGTAAAAAATTATTAAAGCTACACTAACTAGTGTATACATATATATTTTTTAAATATAACGGGTTTAATATTAAACAGTCTTAAATGTTGAATCGATAACCGTCTTTGAATATTACCCAAATCACGCAAAACTAAAAGACACTTATAATTACATTTTTTATATTGTCGTTATTTATGATTTTCGGATTAAAAATTGAACCATGTGGTCTCTTGTCTCTCTTTTAAATGTTCAAAGTCATTAACCAATCACCATAATACTAGCAATTTTTAGTTGCAACAGTCAGAGTTGCCCCGAAACTACTGTGACTACAAATGTGTAGAACGGAAAAATAACAACAATAACTATTTGTTAGAAATTTGAAAATGATCAATTATGAGGGCTTGCTAAGTCGATCAAATTATTGATATATCCTTAAGATAATATTGTCTCGTATAACCTTTCAACGGTTGTAATGGAAACTTATCTCCCAAGATAAAACAACAATCAAACAAATGAGCAAAGAGAACTCAAGTGTCTGTTTTGGAAGAAGATCTTTGAGTGTTTGTGATTGCAAGAGAGGAAGACAATTTCAGAGAATTGTTGAGTGTAAGATGTCAAGTGTTTTTCCAAATGAGCCTTGTGTCTCATTTTATAGTGTGTAGATGATGACCCTCCAAATGGCTAAGTAATGGTCATGAATGTCATGTTAATGCCTTGAATTTGGAGTTACAATTCAGCCAAGTAATGGCTGAATTCATGAGCAAAATAATAGAGAGTAGATACTCCAAAGTCAGCCCAAGAATCAGTTTTTAATTCACCTCCAATAGATTCAAACAGTCGAGGAGTCGCGACCCTTCCGAGAGGAGCCGCGGCCCTTCAATTCCAGTGAGTTACTGGAATTGAAACGTCAATTAGAGTTGCGGCCCTTCGGAGGAGGAGTCGCGACACTTACATGGAGGAGCTGCGACCCTTCAAGCGTCGCGGCTCATCTCGGTTTCGTGGTGATTTCTGATTCACTTCACTCTTTACACATTATACAATTCTTCCTTCATTTACCAATGTGAAATCATTCGCATTTGCCCAATAACCGTCTATTACCTTACGTCTCAAACAATTCGTATACGTACTAATATCTCTTCCATTAAGGAAACTTTAATCTTTGGCACTACGTGTGCACGCGTGTGGAAACAAGGTTTTCTACGTGCGGGGCCCCAATTGTTCAATTCATAATTAATAGGATTTACTTTACTTTTTGAACCATAGATTAGTTGAAACAGAAGGCATTACAGGTGCATCATTGAACTTAAAGAGGCCTTCACAGATGAAACCCCTTCCTACAAAAGTTCCATTCTTAGTGATTACAAATTTGTTAGCCTCTAACACTAGCCTGAAATCAACATTTACTAACAATGGTCCAGAAATCAGATTTCTACGAATATCTGGAACGTGCATCACTTCCTTCAGAGTCAGTTCCTTTCCGGACGTCATCTTTAGGATCACCTTTCCTACCCCCAAGATTACGAAGAAGAATTGTTACCCGTGAACGCTTTTTGTCCGAGGCGGTGTATAAGTGAGAAGGCTTTTTATTGGAACATATGTGACGGGTAGCACCCGTGTTCAGCCATTATCGCATCGGATTCTCAACGAAGTTAGCCGAGAACTACCGAGAACTCGCCGATCATATCGTTGATGAGCGTGTCTTCAACGATGTTAGCCTTGGCCTTGCCTTTGGCCTTATTCTCACGTTTGAGCTTGCGGCAGTCTTTGGCCATGTGACCAACTATACCACAGTGGTTACAATTTTCCTTGAACTTTTCAGTTGTTTGGGGCTTGCCTTCCTTCTGGAACTTCCGCTTCTTGCTTGAGTTCCCTTGACTTCCGTCAGGTTTGCCTTAGCCTCAGCGGGTTGTTTTCCTTTGGCATGACCTTCTTATTGTGTTCTTGAATCTGGAGTTTGACAATAAGTTCATCTAGGGTCATCTCCTTCGTTTTGAGTTTTAGATAGTTCATAAACTCAGTCCACGAGGGAGACAACTTCTCGATTAATGCCCCAACCAAGAATTGTTCGTTGGGCTTTAATCCTTCCAAATCCAGGTGATGTAGAATCATTTGAATTCCTGGACTTGGGATGTCACACTTTTGTTGTCCACCATTTAAAATTTCAGGAACTTCCCAATGATGAACTTCTTACTACCCGTATCTTGGGTGTTGTACTTTTTCTGAAGTTTGTCTCATAACTACTTGACAGTTTCAACGGTGCAATATACCGTGTATAGTAGATCGAAAAAACTATTTAGAATATAGTTCCTACACATGATATCACTATGTTTCCATGCTTCGCGAACCATCCTCATGTCGTCAGCGACATGGTTACCTTGGCCCCCCCGCCAAATTATTTGGCTGAGGGTCCACGTCTTCCCCAACTAGTGGAGGATCTTCGTTTAGGAAACGTGAAATTCCCATAACCGTCAGGAAAAATAGCATCTTTTGCTGTCATCTCTTAAAGTGAGCACCCATGAACTTTTCAGGACGTTCATGGTGAAAACCAGCAGGTGTTAGGCGATGGCGCCCCGCGAGGAGTTGCAAAGGCATTGTGAATGCCTCCAATAGGAGTATAGTTGTTGTTGACGCCTTGGGTAGGAGCAAAGACACTATAAGTGCCCGGAGCAGCAGTGGAGGCACTGGTTATGCCAAAGGCAGTGGCGGTGGCACTTGACGTACCAAAAACAGTGGAGTTGAAGGCAGCGTTAGTGCCTTGAGTAGTGGGATTGAAGGCAATGGAATTGCCTTGAGCATCAGTGGAATCTTCAGTGTTGAATTGTTTGAATTGATCTTGTCCAGTGATGTTGTTATTGAAATAACGAATATTATCTTAAGCTTGTGAGTACAAATGTGTAGAACGGGAAAATAACAACAACAACTATTTGTTAGAAATATGAAAATGATCAATTATGAGGGCTTGCTGAGTCGACCAAATTCTTGATCTATCCTTAAGATAATATTGCCCCGTATATCATTTCAACGGTTGTAATGATAACTTATCTCCCAAAATAAAATAGCAATCAAACAAATGAGCAAAGAGAACTCAAGTGTTTGCTTTGGAAGAAAGATCTTTGAGTGTTTGTGATTGCAAGAGAGGAAGATAATTTCAGAGAATTGTTGAGTGTAAGATGTCAAGTGTTTTTCCAAATGAGCCTTGTGTCTCATTTTATAGTGTATAGATGATGACCCTCCAAATGGCTAAGTAATGACCATGAATGTCATGTTAATGCCTTGCATTTGGAGTTACAATTCAGCCAAGTAATGGCTGAATTCATGAGCAAAATAATGGAGAGTAAATACTCCAAAGTCAGCCCAAGAATCAGTTTTTAATTCACCTCCAACGGATTGAAACGATGAGAGCCGCGACCGCCGGAGAGGAGTCACTTCGATTCGGTAACTCACCGAACGTCATTAAGCCGCGACCGCCGAGGAGCGCGACCATACCGATTTCGTGGTGATTTCTGATTCACTTCATCTTTACACATTATACACTTCTTCATTCATTTACCAACGTGAAATCATTCGTCATTTGACCAATAGCTGTCTATTACTTTACGTCTCAAACAATTCGCATACGTACCAATATCTCTTTCATTAAGAAAATTTTGATCTTTGGCACTACGTGTGCACGTGTGTGAAAAAAGGTTTCCTACGGGACCCCAATTGTTCGATTCATAATTAATAGGATTTACTTTATTTCACGTTTAATAAATATTTTCAACAACTACTCCTTTAGTTACGACTATTCTAGTGGATGAAATTATTGAATATCTTTTATTTGAAAATTATATTATGTACAAAACGTAATTAAAATTGTATATAGACGGCTTTGACGAGGACGTGCCACCACCTTTAGGTTGTCTGTCCAGGCACTGAATTGAAAGTGGTTTGTTGTAAGATTGGAGTATTCTTAATCGATCATATCCTGTTAACAATAAGTGAGAAATAATTTTCTTTACTTCACTGAGCTTATAACTAAAATAGTTAAACTATATAGATATTTATAGATTTTCTCCTAACATATACCTATAATTTGGTACAAGTATCATAATTTAATATTGTTAATTTGTTTTCTTCCATAGACCATACCATTAGCAAAACAATAGGTTCATCTTTGAATTAATTTCTAACCTATACCTATAATTTGGTACAAGTATCATAAAAAGATGCTTTTAAGCTAAAATAATAAAAATAAATCAAAATAGCTTATGACTTTTGGACTTTTGGCTTATATCAAAAGGCTCAATTCATTACATCAAAAGGCTTACATCTATGGGGCCCAATATGTCAGTCTCCAATCAGTTGAACCGTGCACTGTGCCCCAATATTCCTACTGGCTTAGCCATATTTAAACAAAGAGAATCTTCACTTCACTACAAATATAGAGATTCAATTGATCAAAGTGTAGTGATGGCATCGTGGAATTCAATTCCTTTGGAAATTCTATACACTACTTTAGGATGGATTGCATTTTTCTCATGGTCTATTAGTTTTTACCCTCAAGTAATCTTGAATTTCAAACGCAAAAGGTTTCTTGATTCTTCCCTTTTCTGTTTGTTTACATCAACATTTGTATCTTTATGGATTTTCTTGATGACCCTTTTCGTCTTGTGTATTGAAATACAGAGTAGTGGGGTTGAATTTTGATTTCATACCCTTTTGAGTCTTGGACGGTAAAGTTGTCCGGTGTGACCTATAGGTCACGGTAACAGCCTTTCATTAAGTTAGACTGTCTATCACACCCTTGAGGTGCGACCCTTCCTCGAACCTGGTAACTTGGGATGCTTTGTGCATTTGCCCTTTTTTTAAAATCTTTTTCTGTTTGTTTTCATCAAAGTTCTTATCTTTATGGATTTTTTGAATGTCGTATAGTGGGGTTGAATTTTGGATTTCATCCTTTGTTTCTGTCTGTTTTCATCTAAGTTTGTATCTTTATGGATTTTCTTGCTGACCCTTTTTGTTTTGTGTATTGAAATACAGTGTAGTGGGGTTGAACTTCAGTTTCATCCTTTTTTCTGTCTGTTTCCATTAAAGTTTGTATCTTTTTGCATTTTCTTGCTGACCCTTTTTGTTTTTTGTATTGAAATGTAGTGTAGTGGGGTTGAATTTTGATTTCATAACCTTTTGAGCCTTGGAGCAACGGTAAAGTCGTTGTGACTTATAGGTCACGGGTTCGAGCCTTGGAAGCAGTCACTAATGCTTGTAATTAGGTTAGGCAGCCACTAATACTTGTAATTAGGTTAGGCTGTCTACATCACACCCTTGGGGTGTGACCCTTCCCCGAACCCTGCTAACTTGGGATACTTTGTGCACCGGCTTCCCCTTTTTCTTTTTACCTTTTTTCTGTTTGTTTTCATCAAAGTTCTTATCTTTATGGATTTTCTTGCTGACCCTTTTTGTTTTGTGTATTGAAATGCAGTATAGTGGGGTTGAATTTTGGATTTCATACCTTTTTTCTGTTTATTTTCATCAAAGTTTGTATCTTTATGGATTTTCTTGCTGACCCTTTTCATTTTTTGTATTGAAATGCAGTGCAGTGGGGTTGAATTTCGATTTCATACCTTTTTGAGCCTTGGAGCATTGGTAAAGTTGTTTCGGTGTGATCTATAGGTCACGGGCTCGAGCCGTGGAAGCAACCACTAATGCTTGCATTAGGTTAGGCTAGGCTACTACATCTCACCCCTTGGATGTGGCCCTTCCCCGAACCCTGCTAATGTGGGATGCTTTGTGCACTGGACTCCCTTTTTTGCCCTTGCTCTGTTTGTTTTCATCAAAGTTTTATCTTTATGGATTTTCTTGCTGACCCTTTTCGTTTCTTGTATTGAAATGCAGTGTAGTGAGGTTGAATTTTGATTTCATACCCTTTTGAGCCTTGGAGCAACAGTAAAGTTGTCTCCAGTGACCTATAGGTCACGGCTTCAAGCCTTGGAAGCAGTCACTAATGCTTGCATTAGGTTAGGCGGTCTACATCACACCCCTTGAGGTGCTTCCCTTTCCCGAACCCTGCTAATGTGGGATGTTTGTGCACCGGGTGGCCCTTTTTTACCCTTTTTCTGTTTGTTTTCATCAAAGTTCTTATCTTTATAGATTTGCTTGCTGACCCTTTTCATTTTTTTATTGAAATGGAGTGTAGTGGGGTTTAATTTGATTTCATACCTTTTTTTCTGTTTGTTTTAATCAAAGTTTATATCTTTATGAATTTTCTTGCTGACCCTTTTTGTATTGTGTATTGAAATGCAGTGTGGTGGGGTTGAATTTTGGATTTCATCATTTTTTCTGTTTGTTTTCATCAAAGTTTGTATCTTTATGGATTTTCTTGCTGACCCTTTTTGTTTTGTGTATTGAAATGCAGTGTAGTGGGGTTGAATTTTGATTTTGTGGTGTTGAATTTGACCAAACACTCGTCTTATCTCATCTATAATGCTTCCATGTTCTTTAGTTCTGCTGTTCAGAAGCAGTACCGTGAGAAATATGGTCTTAACGAGGTTAGAATTTTTGTTCCTTTTGTGTTTTTTTAGCTTATTACATACTGCTTTACTTTGACTCATGGGAGGATCTAGCCTTGTGGAACCTGTGTGCAGTCACATCCTCTGTTCGAACTATATATATATATATATATGTAAAAAAAATTAAGATACATACTCATTTTAGATTCACACATATTGTCACCAAGAAATAGTGGATGCCCTGGTAATCTTCAGTAGTTTCGGGGTTAGAACAAACTCCCTGATGAATGGTTGAGTGATTGAGGCATATGAGTAGTAACCTGGAGATCACAGCTCAAAACTTAGCTACTAAGTAGGCGTTCGCCATAGATTCCAAATATTCTTATCAAGTTGGACTTGTGTTTGGTTATATTTTTTGCAAAGGAGAGAACACACAACTATATTTGAAATTTATGAGGTTTGGAGCACTTCTCCAAATTTGGAATCCAACTCCAAGTTGGATTTGAAAATTTTAGAACCAAACACTGATTTTGAAATAAAATGAATATTATTCCACAAAAAAATGAATAATTCTCATGGCCAAACACGTCCTAAAACTCTAGTGTAAGCCCATCCTTATGGACAGATTTAGCTGGCACTTATGATTATGAGTTGTAGCTAGATGTCCAGTGGATTAGTCAAGGCACCCAAGCTGATCAGACACCATCATCTTCCAAAAAAGGGGGAAAATAAGAAGTATGCCGCTATGAAAACAAAATACTCATTTTGGAAAGAAAACCAGTGGCTTTTTCATAATAAAGTAGTAATACTACTCCTTTTGTCTAGTCTCCTTTTCTTAAGAACTATTGGTGTTTTATCTTGTTAACTTGGCTGCTATTATGTGAAGGAATCCTCCATGTATTTTGGTGCCTTTCTTGCTTATTCCCTTGATTATTTTACTGCAGATGATACCTGTAGCTGCCAATGATGTTGCTTTCTCAATCCATGCTGTTTTATTGACAGTATTTACCCTGTTTCAGATTGCTATTTATGATGTAAGTGGACCATTCTTGTTGGTTTTTTTTTTCAGTTCAAGTTTTGTATGGATATAGAACTCTAAAATGAGGTAAATATTTTTCTAGTAAAAGTTGTTCTTTTTCTTTCTTCTATATCTGAAAGATAGTTCATGGAGACCATATATTTTATTTGAAGCTGATTGAGACCCTTATAAATGCCTTTGTAATCACTTTGGCACTGATTGCTTTATTTACAGCGTGGAAACCAGAAGGTCTCAAGGACTTCTATTGGGATCGTGTGTGTTGCTTGGTTAACTGTCACAGTTTGTGTGTTCATAGCTCTCCCCAGCCATTCCTGGCTATGGCTGATCTCTTGCTTTAAGTAAGAATCTTTCCTATTCTAGTTCCTCCAGAAAATTTCATCAGTTTTGATAAGTCTATGATATCTCTTTCTTCCAAAATAAATACTCCTTCCATCCCAATTTGTGTGAAGCTGTTTGACTGCACCCGTAGTTTAAGAATCAAAGGAAGATTTTTGTAACTTGTGGTCTAAAACAAACCAAAGATATTTTATAGGGCTATAAATCATCTTATTAAGGGTAAAATAAGAAGTTTAAAGTTAAATTGTTAACGAATAAGACACCCATTTTTGAGTGTTCATATGAAGGGTGAGAAGTTTGTAGAGTAATAGATGAATATTTATTAGTCCGTTGACTTGCTACTTCTAAAGTACCTTATGACCTTGATATCTTCTTCATTTTCTTTCCGAAGGCCAAGTGCTTACACGGCTATATACGTTGTGTCTGACTTATTTAGACTCACCACTAGTGTGCATGTTCCAAGTGTTAATGTTTTGTGTTTGAATCTTGATTGCAGCACATTGCAGGTTGTCATGACAGTTATTAAGTACATTCCTCAGGTATTAACTGCATGCATTCAAATTATTTGCTATCAAAGTTCTCTTTGAAATAATATAATGGTTTGAAGGGGAGTCTTGCATTAACTGGTAAAGTTGCTGCCATGTGATCAGTCACGGGTTCAAGTTGTGGAAACAGCCTCTTGCAGAAATGCAAGGTAAGGCTGCGTACAATAGGCCCTTGTGGTCCGGCCCTTCCCCGGACCCCGCACATAGCGGAAGCTTAGTGCACCGGGCTGCCCCCTTTATATGTCTAAAGTCCTTTGTTTTGTTGATTCTGCTTCTCTGTTAAGTTTGTTTGTACTTCCTGGATTAACTTCTAGCTTATTTCAAATCGACAGGTTATTATGAACTTTCAGCGGAAGAGCACTATTGGATTTAGTATTGGCAACATTTTGCTGGACTTGCTTGGAGGTGTCACAAATTATGGCCAGATGGCAGTGCAATCCATAGATCAGAGTGAGTTTATGTATTTCAATAATATAAAATTCTTCAGATATAATTTGCAATTTCTTGTTATTTTTCTCGTGAAGTCTAAGAGAAGTTATATATATATGTGCTCTCCTTTTCCACAGATTCGTGGGTGAACTTTTATGGAAACATAGGCAAGACTTTATTGTCATTGGTACGAAACTTTACTTTCTATCCATCTATCTGTTTGCTGCATTCATCATGTCTATAGCTATTATACTTGATTTCACAGTTTGAAGACTTAATGCTACTTCTTCCACATAAATGATTAAAACATATGACCCTAATAACATGCCATAGCTTTAGAGCATAGTGTGCTTGTGAGGGTGAAGAGAAACAGATCAAGTGACTATAATGAGGAGTTACAACTTAAAGGGATAATAGCATTTTGGTCCCTAAATTATAGTTATGTTCTTATTTGTCTTTGTGATATCTGATGAAGCACATTTAACCTTCAACTAATCGAATTGTGTGTTTTTAGTCCTTTTATGTAAGAAGTACATTTAGAATTATATTACCATCAAATATGGAGTAATAGTACAAACTTACCATAATACTTGGGTAATTAAGTGGTGGAACGACTAATAATTATTGTAAATTTGTAAATATCGACAAACAAAGGGATCGAAAGTGTATATTCCAATTGATTGAAGGTTAATTGTGCTTAGGCAAATATCACAAGGATCAAAATTAGAATTTACCAATAATTAAGCCTTCTGAGTATGAAGTATGAACTAGAGTTCCTTTTATGATTAAATTATAAAAGCGGCAAATTACAGCTAGAAAAGGTTCAACGAACCAAAAAGAAAAGGTTCAAGGCCTTCTGAGTATGAACTAGAGAAGTAGGGATTGGTTTGGCCTGACGAATGTCTTCTAAGTTCTTTCCCCTTTGTTAGAATAACTTCCTGAAACTGAGGCCTAAAACACTGCGATACCTACATACAAAACCAATAAAAAGTTAAAAACTAATTTCTTCTTAACTAAGATCCTCTTTTTCCTAATTTTAGCACTTCTGTTGCTAGTATCACGAGGCTCTGACTACTATTTGGTTTGGTGGATAAATGTTGTAGGTGTCGATATTCTTTGACATTCTCTTCATTTTGCAACATTATGTGCTCTATCCTGCTTGGAAGAATGTGACTTCTCGAGATGTTGATGTGACAGGCAAGAAGCCGTTACTTAAATCTTCTGATCATGAAAACAAGGAAGATGTATAATGCATCATTCATTGGAAAATGTGTCTCGACTGTAAAATAGCAAATGTATATTTTTATTATGTACACAGTAATTATAAAGTAGATGAGCCTAAATGGACCAACATGACAATACGGATTCACATAACCAATCCCAAGCATAGATGTTGTACACAGTTATTCTGAAAGTCAAGACAGATACATAATATAAGAAAAACTGCGGCTGGTAACTTTTCTATTTTGTGAATTTGTAAGCATGAAGAAACAATGTGTATTCCATGCATGGCCCTGTGTTCTTTGGCCTTTTTATGTATATCTTGCTGCTGGTTGATGAAATATGTACGCTTGAAGTGATATGATATGGTGCTTGGCTAAATAGAAAAAATGTTGTGAAAATACCATCGACAAGTATGAATAAGTCAATTTCTGGTCTTTTCCGTGGTTAGTTGGAAGGAATGTTCTGATGAAATGGCAACTCGTGACAGTGTGAAGTATCGTTTTTTCATGAGCATAAGAGCAAATACATGAAGTTCCTTTTTGCCAAGTACCTTTTCTTTGAGTTTACGTCCAGTGTCTCCCTTTTAGTTTCTTGTGTTATTGACTTATTGTATTTTGGGAGATCAAACCGGCTTTACAATACGTCATAACTGCATTCTTAATACAGTGCGATATTGTCTGGTTTGTTGTTTTAGACGTTTCTCCAATCTCACTAGTTCACAAGTCATGTTCATTGCATGACAATGGTTAGTTTTCCTAATAGAATGCCTTCTGTTACAAAATGAATATTAATGGTAGACAAATATACAACAAAATTGAGTAATATGTGGTTGTAGTTTATCCGAAAAAAGTCCTCTCCAAGTTGATTGACATAGTTGTCCCATGGAAAAAGTGAACCCACACCGTAAAACCATTGTTGTATAGATTCTTGTCCTTCTGCATGGATAACATTACTTGAGGATTCTGTAGCAGCTGATGTTGATAGATTCAGCAGTTACAAAAGAACAGGACAAAGTTTTAGTAGTATTGCTCAACTAGTCCACATCCATGATTACACAAATTGGTAATATCTTCATTTCCAATCGTGTGATCGTTTCATCTGCTTTTTGTTCAAAATTTTTAAGACTGATCGGCTCAATTGAATTGTGAGTTAAAGGGTCTATTCCCATAAATTTTAATCTCTTCTTAATCCGAGTGTTCCGTGGTTCTTGATCTCATTGTCAGTCCGGCCTGGTAAATGTGATGCTATGTTAGACCACTTGCATAAAGGGTTTACCAGAAAAGTTCAAATATTGTGCATTAATAGCTGATCTACAACAACAATTTACTCTTTTATAGCAAGAATGATATGGTAATCTGAGTAAGAATTTAACTTATATACACGACGTGTGAAAAATTCTTACCTATACAAAAGTTCTGACCGGCCTTGAGGTACCCCTCCTTTGTTAATTCCCCTCCTTTGTTAATTCCCCAAGATTTCTTCATTCTCTCAAACGAAACGAGCTGCTGCATCCTTTTCCTTGTCCTTATCAAATTCCTTAGTTTAAACCCATCCAAAGTAAAACAAAGATCAAGAGGAAATTGTGGGGGGGGGAAGGCAGCACGGTTCACTAAGCTCCCGCTATACGCGGAGTCCTGAATAAGGTTCTATTGTGAAAAAAGATGGAAATTTCATCTTTCACATGTTAGGGATAATGAATTAAAATTCATGGTTTCACCTAACTCAAAGAGTAGATGCAAATTCATTTGGTGTTAGTGCTTAGAGAATGATCTAACTGGAGATGTTGGCAGTGATGATAGTAGGGATGAGCTAGATTCTCAAGCTGAAAGGGGGGTTGATCTACCAGCTAGAAGGTTAGATATGATTCTAATTGTAAAGTTGCTGTTTTTTCTGCTTGGTATGATATTTGACAATGATGATGAATTCCGGAATGCTGTGGCAGATTATGCTATTCTAAGGTACAATTAAAGTTTAGACCAAATAACAATAACATATCCAGTGAAATACACAACGTGGGATCTGGAGAGGGTAGAGTGTACACAGATCTTACATGCCTTTTTTTTATATTCAGCTTTTCGGCTTACGCCAGACTATTCATGGAGATAGTAGTCCCGGTTCCTCAGCAATATTACCAGTAAATCGCGGGATGTGCCTGAACGACCGGATGGGATGTGCATGAACGACCAGAGTGAGATGTGCCTGAATGACCAAAGTTTGAGAACAGAATAACTAATATCACCTCCTACCCAGAAGAGAGCAAATTGCTCCCACCAGGGTTCGGACCCACGCTGCACGCCTCCAGCTGGATTTTAAGTTTTCCTCCTTTGTCATCCAGTTATGCCTTGGGGGACGACCTTACCTTTACCTTGGTAGGTAGAGCGTCTGTTTTCGAGAGATCCGTTCAAGACAAAGCATAAATATGAGGATAAGAAAACCAAAAAATTTATGGTGAAAATTTTATCATGGATGTAGTAAATAAAAATTGCATACAAAATGCACCATTTCCATCCATATTCCAGAACTACATCAAAATGGCCTAATAACATAAGATTACGTCCAACAGTCCTTATAATAGCAATGTACGGTAAACTAAATTCAAGATATAGAATTATATGATAAACCACCATATTAAGAGAAGAACACCTAGAACAAGTATACACGTCTTTAGATTCTTTATTTTGCGCTCTTTCGCTTCATACTCTTTGACTCGATTTAGTAAGCACCAGATATCCCTCCTAGCTTGATCAGGCATTTGCTCATCATACCACGTAAAATAGTTGCATCCCGCCTAGTCTCAATGCCATAGAAGATCAGCATCCATAAATACACCAACAACAACATATCCAGTGAAATCTCACAATGTGGAATCTGAGGAGGGTAGAGTGTACGCAGACCTTACCGCTACCTGGTAGGTAGAGCGGCTGTTTCCGAGAGACCCTCGGCTCAAGACAAAACACAAGTCTAAGACAATACTGTGTCTACTAGTATGATAGGCTAAGCGAGCCTACAATAATAATATTATAACTACCAGTTTGTAAGCGTAGATATGACTACGCTTACCCTAATATGTGTCCTCCCTAACCCTCTATCTAAGGTCATGTCCTCAGTGAGTTGTACTTGTGTCATATCCCGTCTAATCACCTCTCCAGAAATAGAGCAAACAAAAAATCTGAAATTAAAATAAAGAATAACAAAGAAACATAAAATCAGTACTTACTCGTCCATATTCGCAACCATAAAATCTTCGACCAGGATTATTTGGAGACCAAGAAGTCTGCAATACTACTTTTTTCCTACAACGACAGAAAACATCTCTATTACCTAGTCTCAGATTTGTTACACACAATAATGGAACCAGATTCCACTACAAAGGAGGCTTGGGATCGCTTGCGGGATATTTTTCAAGATAATAAAAATTTTCGCGCCGTCACATTGGAACAAGAATTCTCCACCATAGATATGGTGGATTTCCCAAATGCATCGGCATATTGTCAACGCCTGAAGGTTTTGTCCGGTCAACTTAAAAATGTTGGTTCACCCGTCCATATTCGCAACCATAAAATCTTCGACCAGGATTATTTGGAGACCAAGAAGTCTGCAATACTACTTTTTTCCTACAACGACAGAAAACATCTCTATTACCTAGTCTCAGATTTGTTACACACAATAATGGAACCAGATTCCACTACAAAGGAGGCTTGGGATCGCTTGCGGGATATTTTTCAAGATAATAAAAATTTCCGCGCCGTCACATTGGAACAAGAATTCTCCACCATAGATATGGTGGATTTCCCAAATGCATCGGCATATTGTCAACGTGTGAAGGTTTTGTCCGATCAACTTAAAAATATTGGTTCACCCGTCCATATTCGCAACCATAAAATCTTCGACCAGGATTATTTGGAGACCAAGAAGTCTGCAATACTACTTTTTTCCTACAACGACAGAAAACATCTCTATTACCTAGTCTCAGATTTGTTACACACAATAATGGAACCAGATTCCACTACAAAGGAGGCTTGGGATCGCTTGCGGGATATTTTTCAAGATAATAAAAATTCCCGCGCCGTCACATTAGAACAAGAATTCTCCACCATAGATATGGTGGATTTCCCAAATGCATCGGCATATTGTCAACGCCTGAAGGTTTTGTCAGATCAACTTAAAAATGTTGGTTCACCCGTCACCAACAACCAATTAGTTCTACAATTGGTTGCGGGACTTACCGATGCCTATAGTGGCGTGGGAACGCTCATTCGCCAAAGCAATCCACTACCTATTTTTTATCAAGCACGTTCCATGCTAATTCTTGAAGAGCCGCGTATGCGAAAAATGCAGCCACAATTCCGAATTCGAGTTTTGTTGCCACCAATAATAATTCCATGAATTTTGAACAACAAAACCAAGGACAAAAAGGTAATAAAACTGAAATGGTAATAACAGAAATAACAAAAATAGTGGAAATAAAAATCCCGACGACGACAGTGGCGGTGGACAAGGCGACAGAACTAACTCCGGGGGACAACATGGGCATCAAAGTGGCGGGATAGGCCAATAGGCCTGACAGTGGTCGTGGGTTGTGCCGCTCAGTCCATTCCCAACGGAAAAGCGGGCGGTCGGCTCTGAGCCAGCCCGGCCAGTGGTACTACGATTTCGAATGGGGCGGCACATCTTCAGTTCCAGAATTATGGGCCTCCCGGTTTTTGGCCAAGGAAGAACACCGAAAATTGCAGAAGCAGTTCAGTGGCAAATGGGCCACTGCCGGTCCTGTGGCAAGAGGCCCACTCGGCAGTGGTCACCCGACGGATATAGAGTCCACAATGTACACTCTCGGACCTAATCCACCCGACTCAAATTGGTATATGGACTCCAGAGCGACGTCTCACATGACGTCCTCCCAAGGTAGCCTTTCGTCCTATTTTAATTTGTGCAAAAATAATGGTATTACTGTCGGAAATAACCATTCCATTCCAATTCAGGGTTATGATTCTACAAAATTATCACCACCAAACCCTCCCTTAACTTTAAAAAATGTCCTTCATGCTCTAAAATTAATTAAGAACTTGGTTTCTGTTCGAAAAATTTACTACTGATAATTGAGTATCAGTTATGTTTGATCCTTTTGGTTTTTTCGTTTATGACTTTCAGATGGGGAAGCAAATCATGAGATGTGATAGCACAAGAGAGCTATACCCAATAACATCGTCTATTCAACAGTCCAAGTTTCCTTTTAATTTTGTCGCCTTAGCATATTCTATTTGGCATGAACGTTTGAGACCCCTGAGAGCCTCTGTTTTGGTATCCATTAAAAAGAATAATTTTATTTCGTGTACTCAAACACCAGCTTTGAATAAGTGTCGTTCATGCCTCCTTGGTAAACATATTCAATTGCCAATTAATTCTTCTACTTCATGCACAATTTTGCCATTGACATTATTCACTCTGATATTTGGACATCTCCTGTTTTGAGCGCTTTGGGCCACAAATATTATTTGTTTATGTTAGATGATTACTCGAATTTCTTGTGGACTTTTACTTTGTCTAAAAAATCACAAATATTTTCCACATTTCTTCAATTTCGAGCCTTTATCAAAAATCAATTTGAACGGAAGATGAAAGATATTCAATGTGATAATGGTGGGAAATTTGATAAAGGATTTTTTGGAATTTTTGCAAGTCTTATGGTTTATATTTTCGTTTCACTTGTCCACACACATCCTCTCAAAATGGGAAGGCAGAATGAAAAATAAGAACCCTAAACAATATAATTCGTACATCCTTTACCCATGCTCAATTACCCACAAATTTTTGACACCAAACTCTTCAAATGGCTACACACATATTGAACATACTACCTCAAAAAAACTTGGCCTACCAAGCCCTACTAAATATCCTTTACCTACGGGATCCATCCTACTCACATTTAAGGGTTTTTTGGTGTCTATGTTATCCCTTGTTCCATCCACTACCATCACCAAACTTCAACCACGATCCGCTCCTTGTGTTTTTTTGGGCTATCCGTCTAACCATAGAGGCTACAAATGTTATGATATTTCTTTCAATAGAATAATCATTACTCGTCATGTAATTTTTTATAAAATGACTTTCCCATTTGCCTCTCTACATAAGTCTAGACACCACACCTATGAATTTTTGGATGAAAATCAGTCCCCAAGGATAACCAATTTTTTTTTCATATCCCAAACCCAATGTGTCGGATAACCCAACAAATTTGGGCCAATTGGGCTACACAATAGCGACCCAGCCACAAGATAGTCCAATCCAGTGGACCGATCCAGTCACTGGGCCACTATCACAAGACACAAATCCATTACCGTCCCCCAGTTCCCCAGAATCATTAAGGCCCAATAGTCACCCATTAAATTCTGGATCATTTTTTAGCCCCAATGTCCAAACAACACGACCCAACATCGACACCATTAGCCAAACAAACAGGCCCAATATTATACCTGCTTCACCACTGTTAAGTTCACTGCCAAACAGGCCCAATACCATGCATAATCCACCAACGTCCGCTTCACTGCCTGACAGTGAAGTGGGCGTGATCCAACACCCAGGTCCAATCCGGTGTCATCGGTCCAAACTACCTCCCAACGACCCGTTACATGGAGTCAACATGGTATTGTCAAACCCAACACCAAATATAGCCCACACACCAAGTCTCAAAATCACCATTATCCCGTTATCC
This sequence comes from Przewalskia tangutica, assembly GCA_029844215.1. Taxonomy (NCBI): domain Eukaryota; kingdom Viridiplantae; phylum Streptophyta; class Magnoliopsida; order Solanales; family Solanaceae; genus Przewalskia; species Przewalskia tangutica. The sequence goes on from CM056719.1 coordinate 4,177,826, forward strand.
TATGTTTTCACTCCATTATCTGAATTGAGAAATGCTTTTGGATTATGAATATCGCGCTCTCATTAATAATAGGACGTGAGAATTAGTACCTCATCCCACTAATGCTAATATAATTCGGTCTATGTGAATTTTCACTCACAAAGAAAAATCTGATGGTACTTTTGAGCGGCATAAAGCTCGTCTTGTAGGTGATGGCAAAACACAATATGTTGGAGTAGATTGTGGTGAAACATTCAGCCCAGTAGTCAAGCCGGCAACTATCCGAATAGTTTTGAGTTTGGCATTGTCCAAGTCATGACCACTTCATCAGTTAGATGTTAAAAATGTTTTTCTTCATGACCAGCTAAATGAGACAGTTTACATGCATCAACCTTTGGGCTACAGGGACCCCAAGTATCTCAACCATGTATGTCCCCTCAAGAAATCTCTATATGGCCTGAAACAAGCCCCAGGGCATGGTACAAACAGTTTGCGGATTTGTTTCACAAATTGGTTTTACAAACAACCGTTCAAATAATTCTCTTTTTATTTATCGTCAAGATAATAATATTGTTTATCTTCTTTTATATGTAGATGACATTATACTGACTGTCTCATCAGATATCTCCGAAAGTACATCATGTCACAACTTAGCTCTGAATTTGTAATGAAGGACCTTAGACCTCTACATTATTTTTTAGGCATTGCAGTAACACGTCATGCAGGTGGTTTATTCCTATCACAAAAAAAGTACGCAACAAAGATTGTTGAACGTGCAAGCATGTCCTCTTGTAAATCGTCCACAACTCCGGTGGATACTAAATCAAAATTAAGTGTCACTTAAGGAAATCATTTTCTGATCCGACACTTTATCGCAGCCTGACAGGGGCATTGCAATATTTGACATTCACCGGGTTAGATATTTCCTATGTTGTACAATATGTGTTTTTATTCATGTATAATCCGATGGATGTTCATATGCATGCTCTGAAGCGTATTGTGCGGTATATACAAGGCACTCTGGAATATGATTTGCACTTATATCCTTCGTCAATATCCACTCTCGTCTCCTATACTGACTCTGACTGGAGAGGTTTCCCAGACACCAGACGTTCTACTTCGGGCTATGGTATATTTCTCGGGGATAACTTAGTGTCTTGGTCTTCAAAAAGACAAGCTACCATATCCAGATCTTGTGCAGAGGCATAATACAAGGGTATGGCAAATGTTATATCTGAATCATGTTGGCTTCACAATCTTTTACTTGAGCTTCACTGTCCTATTTCGAAAGTCATATTGGTATATTACGATAACGTTAGTGCTATCTACCTCTTTGAAAATCCGGTCAATCATCAACGTTACAAAACATATAGAGCTGGATATCCATTTTGTCAGTGAAAAAATCTCCCGCGGACAAGTGCGAGTACTACATGTCCCGTCGCGCCATCAAATTGCTGATATTTTTACTAAAGGGCTTCCACTGATATTATTTGAAGATTTTCGGGACAGTCTCAACATCCGCTTGCCTCTCGCTTCGACTACGGGGTAGTGATAGAATAATAATAATAATAATAATAAATTATTATTAATGATTATTGTAATTAATGTAGCATCTTGTATATTTGGTAGTAAGTAAAAATACTTATTTGGTAGATTAGTCATATCTCTCTTATTATCATTATCTTTATTAGGAAGATTAGCCTTATCAATTAGAGGATATTGAGCCATGATTCCCTCTAATTAGTTAGATGTACAATTGTATATTAACACAGATTGTGGAATGAAGAAGGGAGGAAAATATTTCTTCTAACAGTCTCATCTTCAGCTTATTTGGAGATCAAGAAAGAAAGGTAAATGTGAGAGAGAGATTGAAGAAAGCATACGGGATGACCTCTAAAACTTATGGCTCCAATGGTGTTGTCAGCGATGAAGAAGAATGGAACTAAGGCTTTTTTTTATCGTTGGGAAATAAAGAGAGTATGGGTTATATAAAGAAGATTTTTATTACCGTTATTTTCTGACTCAACATTTTTAAGGCCCACCCACGCGCTTTCCTCCAAACTGAAGACAAGTTGATATGTCTATATGGTCACTTGGTAAGTTTATATGTCTGTATTGTATTAAGAGTTTTACATCGGAAATGGAATGAAAATATTGATTCTTTATATGGACTCGAATAATTCTCACTCTATAAGTTAATTTTTGGGGTTGAGTTAGACCCAAGATCCATTATTTATATGTTATCAGAGCAAGACTCATTTCAATTCTTTGTTCGTCGATGTTGGGCCCTCAAATTATATTGTCCATGCTTCAGTTAACAAGGTCTGAGCGTGCTGGGGAGTATTAAGAGTCCCATATCAGAATTGGAATGAAAACATGAACTCCTTATATGGACTTGAACAATCTTCACCCTACAAACTAACTTTTAGGGTTGAGTTAGGCCAAAGATTCATTTTTTACAGTCTATCTTACAAAACATGCAAGTTTATGGGGCTATCTAGATATTAAGCCAAAAAAAACTACTATTAGAAAATGAATGTGTTTAAAAGAAAAGAAATAATAAATTTATTAGGAAAATGACATTTTTATCCAATTAAGTGAATTGTTTGACCACTATTGAGGGGAGAAGTACATTTTTGGACCAAATTATTGACGAAGTATATTTTGTTTATTCAATTTCGCATTTTTGACCATTTTTCCCTTATATATTTTTATAAAATATTAATAACTTGCAAGTAGTTAGTGGCCGACACTTGTAAAAACTTCCCGCAGTAATAATGTGTTTAAGTACTAATTATGCATTCGTTTTAATAATTACTACCGCAAAGGGAGTAAAATGGTCTAAAGAAGAAGATAGTATATATCCGGCGAAATCACAGTCAAGGGAATGTGCTTGGCAGAATCAACGGAGAAAAAAGATTACTCTAGTTCGACTGTGTGAAATATAAGTGGGAGCTGAAAGATACATTAAACCTCTCTATAATTGTCATTTGTTATAACAACACTATAACGATCTAATTTTCTCTGGAACCGATTCTTCATGTTATATTTTACGTCTCTATAACAATATTTTACCTATAACAACAATGACATTCATTGTTGCGGTACAACTTTTGTAAAATTATCTCTCTATAACGGCATACTCAAATATTGTGTAACAATATTATGTAAGAAGTATATTATGTATAACAAATAAAATATTAATGATAAATCATGCACATAGTAAATTTCAAGTTCAAATATCTAAAAGGAAAAAAAATCTCACAGTGATCTGATTTAGTCTTGAAATTTTTCAAAATCATATAATTTCTATCTACCGATTTTGTATAAATTTGATGCTTATTAGATTTGCCTCCAACACTACAACCGAGAAATACACAATCATGTCGTCAAGGTTCGAAGGATCACCCTCGTCTTGTACAACGTTAGCCTTGGCCTTACTTTTGTTTTTAGCCTTTTCATTTTGCTCTCGCTTCAGTTTGCAGCACTTTTTGATCATATGGCCAGACTTTCCACAGATGTCAGTTTCCTTTGAACTTCTCCATCGGTTGGCTTTTGCCTTCTCCCTGGTACTTGCGCTTTTTGTTAACATTTTCCTTCGAATCAACCAGATTCGCCTTTGCCTCAATTGGCTGTTTTTCCTTAAATATAGTTCTTTTATTGTCATCATGTGTTTGCAGTTTGATGAGAAGATCTTCAAACCCCATTTTCTTTGTCTTTAGTTTGAGATAACTCATGAACTCGTTCCATGAGGGGACAATTTCTCAATCAAAGATGCAACCAGAAACTGCTCGTTTGACTTCATTCCTTCCAAATCCAGATCATGAATTATTTGAAACTCCTGGATTTGGGACATCACTGATTTACCATCCACTATTTGAAATTTCATAAACTTTCCAACGATGAATTTCTTAGTACCCGCATCCTGTGCGATGTACTTTTTCTCAAATTTTTTTCACAACTCCTTTGATGTCTTCACTGTGCAATACACAATATATAATGTATCCGACAGACCATTCAGAATGCAGTTTTTGCACATAAAATCACTATGATTCCAGACATCCAGTGTTAACTTCAGGGCATTTGTGACCTGAAATTCTTGGCCCACTTCAGTCGTTGTGTTAGATTGAGTGTCCACAGCATCCCCACCAGACGGGGGATCTTCTGTCAGAAAGTGTGACAAGTTCAACGAAGATAGAACATCATCTTTTGCGCCCATCTCTTGAAATTGATATCCAAATTTTTTTCTGAACGTTTGCTTTGGAAACTGGCAGGAGCAAGGACAACAATATTCTCTTAAGCATCAGCAGCAGAACCAGAACCATTGGTAAATATCGAAGAATTCATCTTTGAACACTTAGAAATTTTTTTGTCTTAAAATGTAGGCGTAAGTGTATCTGAAAGGTTAAACCAAAAGAAAGGTTGTGTCGAGAGATGACTCTCCTTCTTTAAGATAAATTTGCCCCATATATATGCTTTTATGGTATTGGACAATTCTCCCAAAATAAAATAGCAACAACCAACAATACAAAGCAAGTAAGGTTGATTCTGGCGAAGAAAACAAATATAGAAAGATTGCTGAAGAGAGGAGAGGATTTCGTGTTTTTCTCTTTTTTCGTATGTTTTGAACTGAACAGTAATGTTCAATTTATAGGTTAAGAAGATGGTGGATTCTGACTGTTGAACAATAATGGCTGGTGCCGTTTGGAGAAGATAGAGTCATTGCAATGTTTCAGAAATCTTCAAGGACCAAAAGAAATTTCCGGAAGAAAGCCCACAGCCCGACCCGGGCGTGCGATGGCAGCGCGCGTGAGGCTTAGCCCCGAACCCAAGCTCACTTAGGTCCTCCCCCTTCTAAAGACTTGGGTCACCCCTTGGGGGCCCAAACCCTTACTCAAAACTAGAGTTTATATAGTGTTCAATTCTTCCATTTTCCACCTATGTGGGAGATCTATTGTTTGACCAAACCAATTCATCTATTCATGTCTCAAACACCTTACTTTGTGTACCAATATATCTTTCATTTCTCAACGAAATTTGATGATATTTGACACTAATATCATCTACTCATTTAGTAGATTTGGCTTGTGCGAAAAAATAATGTTTCCGACATGCGAGGCTCACGTATTTAAGTCATTAAAGACAAGAAAAACTCAATTCCACATAGTTAAATTTTCAACACTTGCATCATAAATAGAAATCTGAAACAGGTAAATGTTGTCAATAGAACAACATGGATTGAGAAAGTAACGTCATTGGCAGCGACAGGTATCATCATGCAGCAAAATAAGCAAGCAAATAAGCAAGAAAGTCACTGTTAACAAGAGATAAAACGCTAACAGCTCTTAAGAAAAGGAGACTAGACAAAAGTAGTATTACTACTTATGACTGATTAGTTATGAACAAACTGTTGTTTTCTTTCCAAAACAAGGATTTTGTTTCCAGAAAAATGGGCTTACACTAGTGTTACAGTAGCTAAATTTTGAATCAATCATATGCCTCAGTTACGGTGTCAACCGGGCGCAACAACAATAACAACATATCCAGTGTAGTCTCATGAGTGGGATCTGGGGAGCGTATAGTGTACGCAGACCTTAGCCCTACCTTGGGAGGTAGAGTGGTTGTCTCCAATAGACCCTCAAAGAGGGCGTCAAACAGGTGTGTTTAACTGAATTTGGGCGGGTTAAAATGAACGGGTCAAAAGCTACTTGGGTTGAAATGGTTGGGCTAAAAAGTGGATCATAACCCAAGCTAAAAAGTGATCTAAAAGAAACTGTTTATATGCACCAGCTGCCTGGTTTTGTCCATCCAGCAGCCCCTTAGTATGTATGTCATCTTCGTAAGTCACTTATGGTTTGAAACAGGCCCCTCGAGCATTGTATGATCGTTTTGCACAGTACATTATGCAAATTGGGTTCGTATGCAGCAAATGTGATAATTCTTTATTTATTCTTCATCGAGGTAGTAGCATTGCTTATTTATTGTTATATGTGGATGACATTGTGCTTACTGCCTCTTCTGATTTGCTGAAAAATGAGATCATTGTTTTGCTTAAGACCGAATTTGTTATGACTGGCCTGGGGAAGTTGAGCTATTTTTTTGGGATATCAGTGACTCGTTCTGCAGATACTATATTCTTGTGTCAGCGCAAGTATGCAGAGGAGATAGTGTACAAGGCTAAAATGACGAACTGCAAGATCATGTCCTCTCCGATTGACTCTAAATCAAAGCTTAGTGTTGTTGATGGTGCTCATGTATATGATCCAACTCTTTACATGAGTCTTGCAGGTGCACTACAATATTTTACCTTCACCCGGCCTGACATTGCGTATGTCGTTCAGCAGGTGTGTCTATTCATGCATGCCCCTAGGGAGCCTCATTTTACTGCCCTCAAGCATATCATTCGATATGTTAAGGGCACACTTGATTATGGATTGAACTTATACCCCTCAACAACGACCATATTGTTATCATATACGGATGCTGATTGAACAGGTTGTCCGAACACCCGACGCTCCACCTTTGGCTACTGTGTGTTCTTAGGGGATAACCTCATTTCATGATCTGTCAAGCGGCAAACTACCTTATCCCGTTCGAGTGCAGAAGCATAATATCGAGGTGTTGTAAATATTGTTGATGAGATCTATTGTTTTAGAAACTTTCTTTTAGAGATTCAGTGTCCCTTGCGTAAGGCGTTTTTGGTCTATTGTGATAACATATCCGCCATATTTATTTCATAACCCGGTTCAACATCAGCGAACTAAGCACATTGAGATGGATATACACTTTGTTCGTGAGAATGTTGTTCTCGGTCATGTTAAGGTGTTGCACGCGCCTTCTTCGTATTAGTATGAGGATATCTTCACGAAAGGACTTCCTAAACAGCTCTTCCTCGACTTCATATCTAGTCTTAGCGTCCGACCTCTTTCCGCTCCGACTGAGGGGGTGTATTAATGTGTATAATATTATATTTAGTCATATTTAATGTTATATAATTATTGTATATATAGGATCTCTATTGTATGAGGATTCCATATTGTACACCATATATATATTTGTATTAATGAGAAATGTTCCCAAGTACACTAATTATATCAATCCTTCTGCATATGGACTATGGGTGGCTACTGGACCGGTTGACCCGGTAAGGGACCCGATCCGGACCGGTAAGCCTTAACGGGTTGGGGGTTGGTTTGGCCCCCAACCCCAACCCGCACGGGTCATTTAAAAAATCCGATAAGCCGAATTCGATTGCAGGCCGTGTGAAATCGATAATGTTAAGTTAGCGGATCGTCCGTAACGTTAAAATTTAATTAAAAAAAGGATGTTAGCCCAACGGTAATATTACTGTTGCGGGGGTGGGCAGGGGCTGGGGTGGGGCAACGGTTATTTGACCGTTTTTGCCCCCTTTTTTATTTTTATTTTTTTATTAATTATATTTTTTTCCTTTAAAAGATCTATAAATACTCTATATTCTTCTCATTTTTATCACACAATTATTTCTACAATTCTCAATCTCATACTCTCTTAAGTCTTATTTCTCTCTATTATCAATTCTCAAGTTGTTATTATTATTATTATTAATTTTCAAATTAGCAAGACGCAAGACTTCGAGCTTCGAGTTTCAATTGAATTCTGAATCCCGAAGTTTGGTACACTCGTTTCATTCTCTATTATTTTATTAAATTGTCATATTTATTTGTTGATTATTTAAATTAAATTTTAAATTAAATATTTTATAATGAATTTGCTAAGGGAAATGCGTAAATTTAGTTTAAGGGATAAAAAATCTAGAGGTTCTTGAATCAAAATATAGATTATGATCAAATGCAAGAAGACTTTGGAATAGAAGATAATGAATATGATAATGTTCATATAGATAATATTGTTGAAACTGAAATTCCTACACCAACTAGTGTGTCTTCTGTCAATGTTAGTGCTGCTAGTGGTAGTCGTAGTCGTAGACCTCCTTTACCAGAAGTACCAAGTAGGAAAAAAATGAGTAAAGCGTGGAACTTTTATGATAGAGTTGGAGACATTGATAGAGTTAGATATAATATTTGTGGGAAAACTTACAAACATAAGAGAGAGGGTGGTGACGGAGGGACAGGCACTATAGGTAAGCATGTAGAGAATGCTCATCTGACACACTGGTTTACTGTCTCTGATTTAGAAGTCGGTCAACAACAACTTAATCCATTAACGGGGGGCCCTTGTTAAATACGATCCAAAGAAGGATCGCATTGAATTAGCAAAAATGGTTGTCGGAGGTTGTTTACCTTTTTCTTTTGCTTCTTCATCATATTTAATTACATATATTCAAAGAGTATATAATCCTTTATTTAAAGGTGTTCCTCGTAGTACTTGTTGAGCCGATATTTTTAGACTTTATAATGATTATATTTTTTTTTGCAATATTTGTTCACTAACCTTTCATGCCTAGTTAGTTTTACTTCAGACATTAGGCATGCTTTAAACGGTAATGATTATTTAACAATTACTTGTCATTGGATTGATGAAAATTTTAAAATGGAAAAACATATTATTGTTTTTCCGTATGACGAGGATCAAAGTCATACTGAAAAATATATAAGCGAAACTATTTGTGCTTATGCCAAAAATTATAATCTTTATAAAAAAATACTTTGTATATCATTCGATAATGCATCTAGTAATAATACTACTGTAGATCTTTTAAAAGCGAAATTAGAACCGTCACTTCCTGATATATTTCATGTTCGTTATGCTTGTCATATTTATAATTTAATTGTTAAATGTCGTTTTGATTTATTTGCAGCTGAATTATCTCTTGTCCGAAGAGCTGTTGGAGTTATTCAGGGTAATAATAAAAAAAATAGAATTATAAAATTTAAAGAAAAATATAAACAATTTAATTTGAGACCAAAATTCATGCCAGGTGAGATTATTACACGGTGGAATTATACTTATTTATTTTTAAAAGAATGTTATAAGTATAAAGACCCCATAACACATGTTTCAAATGCTCATTGTAAGAACGTGATTTATATGTTAACCGACGAACATTGGAAATCAATTGCTGAACTTTTAAAAAATTTACGTAAATTTTACACTGCTACTGTTGAATTTTTAGGATCTTATTACCCAACAGTTTGTAATGGTTTAGCTCATATGGATGAAATTTCATATTTACTTTATGGTTTAAAATCAAATATAAAATATAAAGTTGCAGTTATGTTTGAAAAGTTTAAAAAATATTTTTTTCCTATTCCTGATATTTATTGTATTGGTGCAGTCTTAAATCCTTCTATTAAAAAAGTAGATTGTCATAATTTAATATTTAGTTTATATAATTATATGGAAGTATGTGCAGCAGAAACTCCATCTTCAATTGATTGCATAAGTAAACTTGATACTAATTTAACTAAATTATATGAATATTATGCTACATTACATGATAACAACAACTCTGCTACTAATATTCCTTCTAGTTCTGCTTCTGTGTCTACATCTGTAGGATTCGATGAAAACGATGATAATGAATCTTTAGAATATGGAGCACTTTTACAACACAAGCAAGCACAAGTCGAAATTGTGATGAGATGCAATTTTATTTACAAAAGTCAACGGAGTCGAAGAAGAACTTTCAACATTTACAATGGTGGCAGGATAACAAAAGACAATTCCCGATACTTGCAGCTATGGCACGGGATGTTTTTAATGTGCCTATCTCAACAGTTGCTTCTGAAAGTGCATTCAGCCAAGCACGAGATCAAATAGGAGACACACGTCACTCATTGGGCGGAACCACATTAGAAGTGTTAGTCTGCTTAAGGGATTGGATCAAATAAGAGAGAAGAAATCAAGGATTGGTAGACGTTGACGATCCAGAAGATGAAGAAATCGACAATATTTTAGAAAGTGGGAGCGGGAGCACAAGTTGCGGCGGAAGCGGAACTGGAATTAATACTCCAGATTTAGAGGCTATGGAGCATCAACAATTCAATCAACCTATAGATTACAAAGAACTTTGTAAAAGAATGCATAATATGTAAATAAAATTATTATTACTTCATTATATACTCTTATTAACATTATGAATAATGAAAGTTCGAAAGTTTACACTTTACATCATAATTCTTATCATTAATTTTTATTGTATTATTTTTTTAGTTGTTAACTTATGTCTTGATTGTCTTCTAATCTAATAAATTAATAAAAGTATAACTACAATATAAAGTATAAACTATAAAATACAAAATTAACTTTAAATTTTAAAATATAAAACTATATTATATTACATTTAATTTGAATTTAGTTTATATTTTCGGAATTCAAAAATAAAAAAATAAAATCCGGTTCGTAACGTTAAAAATAAAACAAAAAAAAAGGGATGTTGGCCCAACGGTATATTACCGTTGGGCGGGCAGAGGTTGGGGTGGGGGGCCACGGTCATTTGTCCGTTTTTGGCTTTTTGCCCTTTTTTTTGTTTATTAATTACATTTTTATCCTTTAAAAATCTATAAATACTCTATATTCTTCTCATTTTTATCACACAATTATTTCTACAATTCTCTCAATTCTCATACTCTCTTAATTCTCTCTATTATCAATTCTCAAGTTGTTATTATTATTATTATTATTATTATTAATTTTCAAAGTAGCAAGACGCAAAACTTCGAGCTTCGAGTTTCAATTGAATTCTGAATCGCGAAGTTGGGTACACTCGTTTCATTCTCTAATTATTTTATTAAATTGTCATATTTATTTGTTGATTATTTAAATGGATAAAGGTAAATCTATTTCAAGTGGTACAAAATCTAAAGGTTCTTCATCATCTAATCAAAATATAGATTATGATCAAATGCAAGAAGATTTTGAAATAGAAGATAATGAATATGATAATGTTCATATAGATAATATTGTTGAAATTGAACTCATACACCTACGAGCGTGCCTTTTGTCAATGTTAGTACTCCTAGTGGTAGACCTCATTTACCAAAAGTAACGAGTAGGAGAAAAAGGAGTAAAGTGTGGAACTTTTATGATAGAATTGGGGACACTGATAGAGGTAGATGTAATATTTGTGGGCAAACTTATAAACATAAGAGAGGGGGTGACGGAGGGACGGGCACTATAGTTAGGCATGTAGAGAAAGTTCATCTGACACACTGGTCAATAACAAATAAAGTATAAAATATAAAGTTGCAGTTACATTATTTGATAACAACAACTCTGCTATTAATCTTCGTTCTAGTTCTGCTTCTGTGTCTACCTACGTCTGCAGGATTCAATGAAGACAATGATAATGAATCTTTAGATATATGAAGTACTTTTACAACAACACAAGTTGCGGCGGAACCGTAGAAGCGGGACTGAAATTAATACTCCAAATTTAGAATTTTAGAGGCTATGGAGCCACAACAATTCAATCAACCTATAAATTACGAAGAACTTGTTAGAAGAATGCATAATATATAAATAAAATTATTATTACTTCATTATGTACTCTTTTTAGCATTATGATTTATGAATAATGAAAGCTCGAAAGTTTACATCTTATCATTAATTTTTATTTTATTATTTTTTTAATTGTTAACTTATGACTTCTAATTTAATAAATTAATAAAAGTATAACTACAATATAAAGTGTAAAGTTATAAACTATAAAATATAAAACTATATTATATTACATATTTAATTTGAATTTAGTTTATATTTTCGAATTTTTTTTTAAAAAAGAAGGAAAATCCGGTCAAATCGGTTCAACCTTAACCGTCCAGGTCCGAGAATCCGGTCTGGTAACCGGTCCGAAACCGGTTCAATCCGATACCGGTCTGGTAACCGGTCCGAAACCGGTTCAATCCGATACCGGTCAATCGGTCCGGACCGAGTCGACTCGGTAGACAGGTATAATATGGACCCATTTCAAAATAACCTATGCAAAATATTGGTTAATGCATTCATCGATGTCGACACACATATGAGACAAGTGCAATTGTGGAATTACATGCAATATTGACTCTGTATATGCATGTATTCAAAAGTCTCTGTGTGTTAATTTTCATTCAGACGTATGACATCATTTTATTATTTTATAAAAGGCGTTATATTCATGATTATAATTAATAATGATGAGAAGACCTTAAGAAAAAGCAGATTAGTAAAGCCGATTTCCGTATAATAATAATATATGTGCTTCTTTATAAACGATATAGACCTCTTAACAGACTCAACTCAGATGAAAATTTCTATACGAAACATAGATATATATGTGAAAAATCATTAAAATTTCAAGTAATATCAAAATTCCTAATCATAATTTTAAATGTACAATAAAATTTTGTGCTAACAACTTTTAGGGTTGAACTAATCAAGTATAATTCTTAAATTTGTTTATACCTCTTAACCATCAACGACTTTAACAAGGTACTAGTAAATGAAATTTTGTAAGCTCTACTTGATTTAGGACCTCTTACTGACCAAATCAAACATCAAACTATGTTAATGCCATTTGTTGAAATTCTAAGAGTTCTTTATTTCCTAGGATAAATATTTTTTAAAATCGCATAAATCTACTACATACCTAATTTCATTTTTTAAAGTTTCTTACCAAGAATACAAGTGGAAGAAACTACTATAAAGCCATGAATTTGCAAACTATTACTTACTATATCCAACACATAACACAATATTACAACGTCTAAAGCTTATTGAAAATGTCAAGTGCAAGGCCATTTTCTACATTAGTTATTTTTGTTGTAATGTTTTCAGTAGCAATAACATTGATGGGAATTTCTGAAGGGCAAACAAATTCTCCAACAGTTTCTCCTGTTCCTCCTCCAATATCTGGTGGTGGAGAAAATAGTCCAGCTCCCTCTGTTGCTGTTGTTAATTTTTCTCCAAATTTCTCTATGACCATGATCGTCGCATTGCTCGTTTCGTTTTCTTTCTCTTTCTTCTACTAGATATTCATAGATCTGTGTAATTTCTCATTAGTTCATGGTGATTGTGAGGTTATAAGAGGGATATGAATGATGATGCTTCTTTGGCACATCATGTTTACTTGTGCTTATTGTATTTCTTTGATGGTTGTTCTATTTTGTAATAAAGTTGAATCTATTTCTCTGTGTTACACATCAAAGATATCAATATGTCATGCTCTTTATTTGTGAACTTGTTGTTAAGAGTCTCACATCGGATATGGAATGCGGACATGAACTCTTTATATGAATTTGTACAATCATCACCCTACAAGTTAGCTTTTGGGGTTGAATTAGGCTCAAGATCCATTCTTTACACTTGTGATAGTACATCTTACTCATCAGCATTATTTTGCAATTTTCCTTGAAATGCATATATTTATCCTTTCTCAGTTTTCCTTGGATGAAAACATGGGGTTGTTTCCTATTAAAATTATAAGCATCAATCTTCCTTCAAGCTTGGGGCACAAAAAATTCTTGAAATAATTCCTCAAGTTTTTGGGATATATTTTTTTTTTTGCAGTTAACGAGTCAAAGGACATAACATGAACTATCCTTTGAATACAAAACAACTACTACGCCTCAGTCAGCGGCTATATGAATCCTCACTTATCAGATTTCTTCATTTAAATTCATCTAAGGCGAATATGAAAAATCAACAAAGACATATAATGTTGAATTCAATTCTGCATTCAAAATCATCTCCTTCAATTCCTAAACAACTAAGAGAAACCCGACATCACAAAATCGCTTGTTTATCTGATTCTGCTTATGTTAAACCCCACAAAGTTTGAGGACACTCACTGAGACAATGCAACAACAAAACAAACTGTTGAGGAAACCAACGCCACCATTACCGCAGTTGACATGCACAATAAGATGATGTCGGTGATCTAACCTTTTAGGGTTTTCAAGAGACTCGGTTTGTTAAATTTGTAGAGTCGGATGGTACAACAGAAAGAAGACAGAGTTTCTTATTCATGTATTAATGAAGAACATTCATAGGACTCCATGAATGAGTAGACATTTACAGATCTAAGTAAGTTTACAGAGAGAAGTTATAGAGAGAAGTTATAGAGAGAAGTTACAGAGAAGAGGGTAACTTTTCGTAACCTAGAAGACTCCTCTTTTCCTTTTCTTATTCCTTTAATAAGTACTACGCCCTGCCCTAATAAGTAAAAGAAATGGGTTGGCCTTTACATTGGGCTGGCCCTCTTAATGGGATGAAGACATAACAGAGATATCCAACAAAGTAACAGTGGGCCTATTATTAATCTTTACAGCCTCCCTCAAGCTGGGTGCTCAAAGATATCCAGCAAGACTAGCTTGGAACAGAGATGCAAATGTTGTAATCTGCTGAGCCCTTTAGTAAGAATGTCTGCAGGTTGCTCTGTAGTGTTGATGTATTCAGTTTCAATCATTCCTGATCGAATCTTCTCCCTAATGAAATGAAGATCAATCTCTATGTGTTTTGTCCTTTCGTGAAACACCGGATTTGCTGCCATTTGTATGGCTGATTTACTGTCTGTGTACACAGTTACTGGCTGCTTGATGTCCACACCAATGTCCTTCAGTAAACCTAGTAGCCAAGTGATTTCAGCAATAGTGCTGGCTAGACTTCTATATTCTGCTTCAGCGGAGCTTCTTGAGATTGTACTTTGCTTCTTAGATTTCCAGGATATGAGAGAGTCTCCAAACTTGACTAAATAACCTGTAATAGATTTTCTTGTATGTGGACATGAAGCCCAATCTGCATCACAATAACTAGTTAAAGTTTCTTGTTTATTACTGGATAACAACACCCCTTGTCCTGACTTACCTTTTACGTACCTTACTATTCTGATTGCAGCATTAAGATGTGACTTCTTTGGGTTTTGTAGGAACTGACTAAGTGTTTGCACACTGTAAGAAATATCTGGTCTAGTAAGAGTAAGATATAGCAGCTTACCAATTATCCTTTGATATGAGCTGATGTCACTTACTGGACCATCATCAGTGACTGTTTTCCCTTCATCTGGAACCTGTTTTTCTTTATATTCATCATATTCTTTTGTGGTAAGCTTCATATTAGAGTCAGTGGGTGTATTAATAGGTTTGGCAGCAGCTAGTCCAAGTTCAGAAATGAGTTCTAAGGCATACTTCCTTTGATGCATAATGATCCCTTTGCTGGACCTAGCAAATTCTATTCCTAGAAAGTACCTTAGCTCTCCCAGGTCTTTCATCTTAAAAACATTATGTAGGGACTGCTTAGTCTCCTTTATGAGCCTAATATTATCCCCTGTAATTAACATGTCATCCACATAAATAAGTATGACTATTATACCTTGGCTATTTTGTTTTAGAAACAGAGAATGATCAAACTCAGACTGCCTAAACTGCATCTGCACTAAAGCCTATGTAAGCTTGAAGTTCCACTGTCTTGGAGCTTGCTTGAGCCCATACAAGGACTTAGTAAGTCTACACACATGTTTACTGCCCCCTGACTACTGAAGCCTTGTGGCAAGGTCATATAAATCTGATACCATGTTGAGGAAACCAACGCCACCATTACCGCAGTTGACATGCACAATAAGATGATGTCGGTGATCTAACCTTTTAGGGTTTTCAAGAGACTCAGTTTGTTAAATTTGTAGAGTCGGATGGTACAACATAAAGAAGACAGAGTTTCTTATTCATGTATTAATGAAGAACATTCATAGGACTCCATGAATGAGTAGACATTTACAGATCTGAGTAAGTTTACAGAGAGAAGTTATAGAGAGAAGTTATAGAGAGAAGTTACAGAGAAGAGGGTAACTTTTCGTAACCTAGAAGACTCCTCCTTTCCTTTTCTTATTCCTTTAATAAGTACTACGCCCTGCCCTAATAAGTAAAAGAAATGGGCTGGCCTTTACATTGGGCTGGCCCTCTTAATGGGCTGAAGACATAACAGAGATATCCAGCAAAGTAACAGTAGGCCTATTATTAATCTTTACACAAACTCGCGGAACAAATTAGAGCCATCAAAGACTTGTATCAAAACGTTATCTAAACTCATTTCCAGAGGAAGAATCCAATAAAAGAATAAAAAGGTAGAGGAGCATTTCATTGTTGTAAATTTGTGGGTGTGAACGGGAACATAAGAACTGAAAGAATGAACAAAGAAAGCTAATTGTAGTGTTGTCAAGTGTTAGCACTCTTTCCTTAAGATAAAATTACCCTGTATATTATGGCTTACGGTAGATGGGTAATAGTCTCCCAAGATAAAATGACAGTACTTTCTCAAGCACAAGCCAAATACTTGAGAACTCTTCCGGAAGAAACAATAACAAAAGATTGCTAGAATAGAAGAGAAGCTCTCAACAAATTTCAATTTTTTGTGTTGTGAATGGATCATGTAAATCTGAATTTGAGGCTCTTTTTATAGTTGCAAAATAATCATTCACATACCATGTGAATGCACTAAATGGGGTGCATAGATCTCACCAAAAGACACCTTGATCATGCCAAGAGTTGGTTGATCTCGGCGCTCAAATCGATCCATGAATCGAAGATTCGGGATGATTTTCGTTCTCGAACACAGGCGCCGACACATCGTAAAATAGCTTCGAGCCGCAGAAGTTTTGGCACCGCGGCGCCTGACTGCAGTGTTGTGGCGCCGCAGCGCCGCGACCTTTGGTCAGGCAGCGCCGCGGCGCTGGCCCGTCATGGCTCGGCACCGCGGCCCTGTTATGGCGCCGCGACTCTTCCCCATTTTCTGTATTTTGCACATTTTTTCTTTTCTTATACCGTCGTGGGAGACATATTAATTTGTCCAATTAATCGTCCATTCTTACCTAACTTAAGAACACTTTAACATGTGTATCAACATCTCTTTCACTACATGAAATTTAGCTAGACGTTGTACGACGTATGCATGTGTATGAAAATCGTATTTTCGACATGCGGGGCACCATGTGTTCAAGTCATTAAGAACGGGATAAACTCAATCCTACTAGGTAAATTTTCCAACAATCCCCTCTTGAAAGAGGTGTTGGTGCACGCGGAGTGCCAAGCATTAGCAACCTAGTAGCGGAAGTGTATTGCATCGGAATAGGTAGCACACAGCTTTGAACCTTTCCTAGTCAACTATCATCGGACATAGTTACTGAGCGGTGAACGTGATGTCTTGAACCGTCAGTATTTAGTATATGTCAAGACAATGATAGATACACAAATAACAGTCCAATATCTCGTTTCTTCTTATGTTTTGTCCGTTATGGCTGTGGACACGCTTGAATTCTTAAGTGCGTTCAATTGAGGCGGCTTGTCCTCTCACTTAAATAGGTGACCTCCCGCAGGAGTCATTAAAAGTATCTTCATCTTAACCTCGACTTTCGAGTATTGTGTTAAGACTTTGACACTTAACCTTGTACCCATAATTCAGGTAGCACTGTAATGTCTATCGCGGGAAGGCTTTGAATTTGAGTTTCCATAAGGAAACAAAATCTGAAGTGCTCTTGCTTTTTCATAAGCGCTCAACTGGACCTTTACAGCTTACTTTTCCTATTGAATCAAATTTCTGGGATCTCCAGTCAGTATGGATGGGTTACCACCATATCGGTCCTTATTGCTTGGGTTTTAAGCCCATTCCCCTAGACAGGCAAATCATCTGATCATTGGGTAATCCCTAGTCAAGGGATCATCTATATTCTTCTTAGATTTTATGTAATCAATGGAGATAATACCCGTGGAGATCAATTGCCTAACGGTCTTATGTCTCTGACGTATGTGCCGAGATTTGCCATTGTATATGCTACTTCGTGCCCTTCCTAATGCCGACTGACTATCGTAGTGGATCATCACCGAAGGTACGGGTTTATCCCAGCATGGGATATCCTCCAAGAAGTCATGAAGCCACTCAGCTTCTTCACCTACTTTGCCTAAAGCAATGAACTCTGATTCCATGGTGGATCGGGCGATGCAAGTTTGTTTGGAGGACTTCCAGGACACAGTCCCACCACCAATTATAAATACATACCCACTGGTGGACTTGGTGTTCCTTATAGCGTATATCCAGTTTGCATCACTGTACCCCTCTAGTACAGCTGGATACCTCGAGTAGTGCAATCCGTATGACATTGTGTATTTCAAATACCGGAGTACTCGATTAAGTAACAAATAAAAGTTATTTAATCCCATTTTTTTGGGACTCAAAGAGGGCGACTGAAAGATGTCGCCCTATTTGGTGAAATTAAAAAGGGCGACTTTAAGATGTCGCTCTATTTGGTGTTTGGAAAATTGAGAACGTAATTAAAAAAATAGATTCAAGTGTTTGGAAAATTTTGTTATATTTACGTATACTAATAAGGGAATTAGTATACAAGAAATGCGATTCCAAAATAATTTTGGATGCAATAAGTGTGACGATGGGGTTAATAATAATGGTGGTATATTACCAAAAGAGGTAACAGGCTAATGTCATATTATAAATTATGACATCAAGTATACGAAGATTTTATGAATTTTAGAATTTAAGTTAATTGAAATCGAGATTTTTTTTATGTGTGTGATTGATAAATTACACGGAGGCAAGTCACTTAATGAAATTAAGTGACACGTTAGGAAATAGGTGTCAAGCAATAGGCCTCCCACCGCCAAATTGAGAAAAACAGAGAACTTACAAAGTAGTAGCAGCGAGAACGAGGCAACAATATAGTTTTGTCTCACAGGGAATTATAAGCAACAACAGTAGCAAGGGACCCAAGAATATTAGCAATAGCTCGTTTTTTTTTGGATTGAACAACAGACGTTTAAAGCAACAATATATCCCTTCCATTTTAGCAAAACAAAGGTATGTCAAGGTAAATTTTTTCTTTCTTTTGGCATGTTCTACGTACGAAATATAACTATGGTTTTGTTCCATAAATTATTCTACTCTTAGAAGTTAAGAAAATGCATGTGATTGTATTGGTGTGTAGTTGAGCCGATTGGAATTGTTGTTTTACTGATTTTGGGATTGATTTTACTAATTTTGGAGTTGTTATGTTCGATTGTTGTTGTTGTCGTTCTTGTCACTAATTGCATGTTGGAATTGAAAAGAAATCTGGATATTTAGAGTTTTAATTGGTTATATGAAAGTGTTGAAACATGAAATGGAGTTTAGAAAGTTATGAGAAGAGTTATGGAATTTTGGTTGTTGTGGCCGAGCACTTTATGAAATTATTGGACATTGTTGTGATGTATTAGGGGCTGTTTTGTTAAGATTATAATGCTGGAAATTAAGTTATGAAAATGTATATACATTGTGGTAATTACTAATATATGTCTTAAGGAAATTAAAGTGTAGGAAGGTGTTACTTTATATTCTTGTTGTTGTTGGTATATGGACTGTTTTAGGGGCTGATTTGATATGGATTAAGAGGATGGATTAACATGAGAAATAGGTGTATAAATCCCCTTAGTTGTTGTAGTTGTTGTCTTCCATGAACGAAAAGAAAATGAATGTATTATGATGGCGTATATGGAGTATTTGAAATTGTTTTGGTTATATATTTAAGTTGCATCTTGTTATTGGTATTGTTGGCTTTGTTTTTAAGTTGTGGATGTGCATATAAATAGGGGAAGTACTGCCCGAATTTTTATAGAAAAGAGAGTCGTCATTCGATATAAAGTATGCTAGTAATCATAGAATTGACGGACGTATTACCATTATTATAGGTTGAAGTACTAGACGAGGCGTATTCTAATATTGAGTTGGTTAGTTCGACTAAAAGGTATGTGAAACTATCCTTTCTTTCTTTTGGCATGATCTTTATAAATGAGTGTACGGCGGACGTACATAATTCTATTGAATCCTAATTCTTAATTATACATGATATGATAGTGCCTTGATTTTCTAAAGTAATAGTTATTCTATATATTCCATTGAGAGAAATGATGATTTAATTTGTATAAAGCTACTCATGATACTCTATTCGTGCGGATATGACTATATGATTTCACCGAGTCCCGGGCCGGGTATGTATAAATATATGATGATTTCACCGAGTTCCATAATGGGCCGGGTACGATATAAGTGGACAGGAATCCACGGTTTGTGGACAGGTATCCATATATATGACTTCATTCACCGAGTCTCATAATGGCCCGGGTACGGTATATGATACGATTTCACCTAGACCCTCACTAGGGGGCCGGGTACGGTATGTATATATATATGACTTCATTCACCGAGTCTCATAATGGGCAGGGTACGGTATGTATATGTACATGATGATTCTATGGACAGACATCCATGATTTTGATATGACTCTCATTTTATAAGGCACAGTTGACTCTCATTTGTATATGACACGGTTGAAATGGTAATCTGATTATTATACTTGTCTCATGATATCTTTTGGCCAGTTATGATCTTTCTTACAATACTTCATGTTTTACATACTCAGTACATTATTTCGTACTGACCCCCTTTTCTCGGGGGGTTGCGTTTCATGCCCGCAGGTACAGGTACTCAGTTTGGTGATCCCCCAGTCTAGGATTTCTTGTTCAGCTGTTTCGAGAGCTCCATTGATCCGGAGCTTAGTCGTTTTGGTACATAACCATATTTTTTACTTATGTATATTTAGAGGCACGACGGGGTCCTGTACCGTCATATTTCATTATCGTATTCCTAGAGGTCTGTAGACAGTTATGGGTGGTAGATGTGTTTTTGTATATGTGTACGGTTGTGAGCAAATTTAGATATCTCTATGTACAGTGGCCTGCCTCGTCGACTGGCCTTTTTTGTTATATGAATTAGATGTGACTCATTGGGAGACATGTTTATTACCGATGTTTACATTATCTTTGGTGTCCGTGTGATTATATGTGACAGGTGGGTATAAGGGTGCCCAGGTAGGGCACCGGGTCGCGGCCCATCGCGTGGGGTCATGACATTACATACAATACATCCATAAGCGATGCATTTTCACAAATAAAACCATTAAAAGTTCAAGACAAAAATAATATTTGTCGTCAACGAGGGAACAAAATAATAATTATTAAGTTCTAAACAAAATTCAGCTGGTAAATCTAGTCTATAAGTTCTCACGCGTTCAACATCGACTCGTGCTTCATTTCCAATGCGTAGATCTACTTCCCACGGTCCAACCTTTCTATTGTCAGTTATCCCCTGCATATTGGTATAAATGTGTATGCCACAAGCGGTGTCTAATACCCAACTGGAGAGTTAGTTATAGACATATTTATTTAAATAACAAACATACCTTGTCCAGCAGAGCCAGGAGCACCTGGTGCTTTGTCTCCCCCTGGAGCTGTGCAGTCCTTTCTCCAATGCCCCTTCTTTTTGCAGTTGAGGCACACATCTGCAGCTACCTTCGCCTTCTTCTGAATAACTACTCGAGGTCTCAAAACTGCGGGTGCGGCGGTAATCGCCTTACCCTTCTTCTTTTGCACGTTCTTACCCTTAGAGGAATCCACCATGAGCACAACTTTACCTTTGGAGGTGGACGATTCGAAGGTCTTCAACATATTATGAAGCTCTGGGAGACTCTCCTTGGTTCCATTCATGTTGAAATTTACAATAAAGTTCTCAAGCCAAATAGGAAGCGAGTTCAAGATTAGGTTGACAGAAACATTCACGGGCAGTTTCGTTCTAATTGAAGTCAACCTCTCTATTAACCCAATCATCTTCAAAACATGTTGTGACACCTGACCCTCTTCATTAAACTTACATTTGAAGAGACATATTCGACATTGTATACTGAAGAAAAAGACAGACTTGAAATTAAACTCTAATATAATTTCTATTGAACACATTCATTAACTAATTAACATGGCCTTTAGTTTAATTATCTCCCACTATCTTAATATATTCTTTGACCCCATGAAAGAATACGAACTCATATCAAATACGGTCACAATGGGCCAAGATCTAGGTTCATGTTATCTCCGCGTTTGTTGAGGCTGATAATTTTAACAACATAACCTTGTAGGTCTCTAAATCAATTACAAACAATTTGCAACTCTTGGTTGACCGAATTGTCTAAACAAACGGTCTACGTTCCTCGGCTTGTCCGACACTGTGGCGTCAAGACAACCTAGTAAGTCAACCCCGTTATGCAACTGCAATTATGTATCTAAGTGAGTTTTGTCTTACAGAGCAAATAGTGTGGTGTAAATACTCATAAAGGTTTATCATCCACTTCTACATTTAACATGCATCTATGAAAAAGTCTGAGTCCTCGTAGACTTAGAGCGAATGTTGGGGAATAAATATTCATCTCGCCGTAAATGATTTTTCACTACAATCAATTATAACGGACGACGCGTTCATTTTAAATGATACTTGTATTAAAATTTTGGGGAACATTTTAATTCAGGATTATAACCAAGATCAACTCTAATATGCTTTAAACATTACTCAAAAATGTTTAAGCACATATTGGGTACCGCCACCAAATATGATAATAAGCGGTTAAACATGTATTGGGCGCCGCCTACCCAAGCAATTATTTGTGGACGCTATTCTAGTATTATAAATGATGATCATTTAGCACACAAACAATATACCATATACTATATAATAATAATAATAATCATGGGTCAACTTTCAACGGCGAAATTTTAACTACGGGCGGTGGCGCGACGCTAACTTTAGGGCATTGCGCGAGGAAGCGATAACCTTTCGGCTTCTGCATTGAATTAGCGTCGCGGTGCTACACCATGGAGTCGCGACACTTGCAGGGCAGAAACCTTTTGGTTTCTGTTTTGCGAATTAGAGTCGCAGCTTTCCACTATGGGGTCGCTGCGCTTCAGGTCCAGTAAGTTCCGAATTTTAAAATAAAGCTTTTAATCACGATTTTGGATTGGAGCCGCGGCCCCTGCTTATTACCGTGAACAGCATCGTGGCGCTGCCTCGAAACCCTATCAAGCGTCGCGGCACCACACAGTACGGTCGCGATGCTGACGTCCTGCCGGAACGATCCGTGTTGATTTTCAAATCATCCAAACCCTGAATCTAATTTAGGGATCAGATCACGGGTCTTTTATTATCACCCACCAATATCAATAACGCACATATCGACCATCGTCTATTCATACCCGTTCTTCGTCGTTGACCATGTTCCCAATGAACCGATTTCTGCACAAGGCTTAGTTCGAGTTAGAACGAAAAGACTTCCTCGATTAAGCGTAGTTGATAATTTAGGGTGATTACAAAAAGGTCAACGTTCAGTCAAGGTGTGTAGGATTTCAAATAGTCATGTTTTAATTCAGTTTAAAACCAATTTTTACGTTTTAACCCATATTAATTGAACCAGTCTGTGCTCTGATACCACTGTAGGGCTTTGTTGGGTTCAAAACTCATAAGTAAGGCGCAGCGAAAGTTTAAAATTTTGTTCAACTTACTTACCCCAACAATTTCGTCTGATATAGCTACATTACAATTAAAACCTGTAAAAACTTGAACATATAACTTACAGTTGATATTCTCTGGAGTCTTAACTATAGGGAGCGCACACAACTGTCCTTTCGATTGCAAGCCTTACTTCAATATATTCATCTGTCAGGAAAGTCAGAAAATCTTGGCAGAGGTTCGAGAGGATTTTCTTTTATAAATTCTAAGTTCAGAAAGTAAGAATTTATCTCTAGGTTTTGATCATTGATCAATCTAAAATTTATGGGGCAGTGAGGTTTATATAAGGGAGATTAGGTTACAAATTAGATTAGGGTTGGACTTAAAGCCTGACCCAAATCCCGAGGTGCAGTGGGCTAGTCGGACTGGGACCACCGTCGATGTTATGGCTCGGCCCAGTAAATGACTCGGCTGGTAGGCGTCGCGACCGCCCCGTATATTTTCTTCACATTTAATTTTAAATTCAAAATCCAATTTTGACTTAGTTAAATAATTT
Source organism: Przewalskia tangutica (assembly GCA_029844215.1). NCBI lineage: Eukaryota > Viridiplantae > Streptophyta > Magnoliopsida > Solanales > Solanaceae > Przewalskia > Przewalskia tangutica. Next base: position 4,201,641 of record CM056719.1, read on the forward strand.
CCATCAAATGGAAATTATCCCATAATTTATTATCAATTTAAATATCTCGATTCTAAATCATATTTAATATTCTCTCAATATACCCTTAGATCGAAAAGACAATCGACATAGTGTGACCCTTTAGGTCTTCACACATCGACACTAATCAAATCAAGGTCAATACGGAACTCCTAGACTACGATGTATAACGAACTCAATATGTTAAGTACGTTTACATGACTCCAGTAAATATAACCTTTATGTGAGATGATAAATTCCTTTCATTCGCGACACACTCGATCAAACTTAGGATTTGTCATGTGTCTATCCAAATGGCTTGATCACTTTATCTCATCTATATTAGTTGACAACTACACCATATTCTAAATATGTCTCTTGCATTGGCCAATGACTTGGGCAACCTAATATCACTGAGAAGTTGAGTGTTCTCTCGAATATCCAATCGAGGAATGAATCATATTTTTGCCTCAATTACCACCTTAGTTTACATCGTAATGTACCCAACACAAGTCGTATCTTATACTATAAGGAATTTAAGCTTAGGATAGAGTCAAAGTACATTACTCCGTAAACAAGGTGTGTATATTGACCTCATGTCAAATGACCTTTATCTCCCATACGCTGATAACACTATAGACATGTATAACAAATAGTTTATCAGCAGTGTATACCAATACTTTCTAAAAACATTCATGTGTTCATCAGTAGTAACCATTACTTAGTAGCAAGTGAGACATACTACATTCTCTAACAATGTGATGCAGACCACATGTCGACTTATAACATATCATCGATATCCCATTCTCGGTGATCATTAGTCGAGGCTACTTTAAGAGTTACACTCTATCATCAATATCTTACTGTATCAATGACAACGTAAGCTCAAGGGATGCACATTAATGAATAATTACAAACAATCAAATAATAATTCAATAATCGCAAATGTTATAAATATATTAATCTTATTAATAATACGAATGTGTTCAAGTACATTTGTCCCTAAAATGATTGTCTTTAGGACATACATATTTTCATTGCAAACCATCCCACACGCCTGTAGACATCAATTCCAAGCTCAGCGCTGATTCTGGCCTTTCATATTCATACCCGACTCACTATCGTAGCCTAGCTGGGGCCCTGCAGTACCTCACATTCACGAGATCAGACATATTCTATGTCATGCAACAAATCTGCTTGCACATGCACAGTCCGAAGAAAGCACACATGCATGCCCTCAAACGTATTTTACGATACGTTCAAGGTCATCTATATAGGTCTTCGCTCACTTGTCTCACTGCTTATTTTAATGTTGACTGGGGTGGATGTCCTGACACCCGACACTCCACGTCTCATTATTGCATTTTTTTCATAGATAACCTATTGTCTTGGTCTTCTAAAAGGCAACCTACACTATCCTGATCCAGTGCATAAGCAGAGTACAGAGGTGTTGCCAACGTCGTCTTTGAGTCTTGTTGGATCTATAACCTTCTACTTGAGCTTCGCTGCCCGATTCAAAAGACAACACTGGTCTACTACGATAATATTAGTGCGATATATATTTCCGGCAATGTCGTACAACATCAGCGTACTAAACACATTGAGATGGACATTCATTTCGTTCGCGAAAAAGTGGCTCGTGTTCAAGTTCGTGTCCTCCGTATTCCTTCCAGATATCAGATTGTCGACATCTTCACCAAAGGACTTCCGTGCATACTATTTGATGATTTTCGGGCCAGTCTCTGTGTTCGTGAACCTCCCGCTTCGACTACGATGGTGTAATAGAATATTTTCCAATATTCTTTCATTAGTTATATTAATTGTATATCTCCTATTTTAGGTAGAATTATAATCCTTTTGTAATTAGGTTAATTAGTTACATAGTTTGTATCGAAGTAAATATTTTTGTAACTGTTAGGATTTGAGTCTCAAATCCTACCTAATTAGAAAACAGTAAATAAACGAAGAACAAATAACACACACAGATTATAGTGGTTCACCCTCAATGCGAGAGCTACGTCCACTTTGTCGCTGCACATTTTACTATAATCACATAGGGAGTTTGAGTTTACAATTCTCTCTTTCTCTCTTGCTCTACCTCAAAAGAAAACGGTGCCCTAGTCTATATATAGCAAAAACTAAGACGAACATAATACAAGCCTGAGACACTATGACGATTAGTTTAGCGATGAATTAGGTTCCACAACTCAACGGTAACCTTATATATATTGTAAATCATTGATCAATAAAAATCAAGAAACATATTCCTTTAGAAAGGTTTGAAGTAAATGTCAAATTATAAGTGTTTAAAAAGATTATTTCCACGTAAGACACTATGACGATTAGTTTAGCTAGGATTCCGAAAAAATCTAGTCATTTAGTTAATTCATAAGTATTTTTGTACCGCAAGAAGCAAAGATTTCCCTTGATGTAGTCGTCGGCCTTTCCATCCCTCCTTCGTTGTTCTTAGCAAAGTTATGAGTTCATGAGCTAGTAAATGAACCAGCCATGTTCCTCACTCTTTTCTAGTGAAATTTAACTTTATACAACAACATACCCAGTGAAATCCACGTCTGGGAGAGGGTAGAGTGTACGCGTATGTTTTCAAAAGACCCTCGACTCAAGACAAGACATAAGTAATTACATGAAGTCACTTAAAAATGTCGTTTTTGTTATATGACTTTTTCTTTTGAAGAGATTAGTACTAATAATAAGTAATTACATGAAAACTGTAAATAAAATACAAAAAAATATAAAATTATGCTTTTTTATTTAGATTGTAGTTGAACGTAAGAGATCATTTTTTGTTATTTTCTAGTCACCGACATCTTAATATAAGGATCTCTTGTGCAATAGGTCATGTAACAAAAAAAAAAATTGTAATTAGCCATATAATCAACATACTCTGTATTTTCTAATGCGTGATTGGAGAACTCAAGTTAATTAGGTAGAAAAACTCGCACGCAAGTAATAACTGAATACAATAGTACATATACTTTTGTATTCATTTTCTTTAATCAATTAATCATAATTAAGTAATAAATATTCTAATTTTAATTTGTAACTTATCAAGTTAAATTATTAAAAAATGCAGCTGAACAAATTGTGGGGTGGCTGTACTCGCGTGACACAATCGGTGCGTCGGTGTTATCGTATTACTTCTTGTTATTGTTCTTTTCTCATTATTTTCAAAACGGCTCCTTCATTACTGTATTTCCTTTTCAAACCTACTTGATAGCCGAGGGTCTTTCAGAAACATCTTTATCTTCACAAAATAGGGATAAAGTCTGTGTATATAGAACCCTCGTCAGACCCCACTTGTGGAATTACACTGAGTATGTTATTGTTGTTTTTCTAAACCATGATGAATAGTTACCCCATACATGTGTTGGTGGAAGATAGATAGTAAGTACCTCATACACGAGGGGGGGTTTTCTAAACCCCCCTCGTTGTACATAGCTCCCATCCCTTGAAAATATCTTATGACCTGATGGTCGAAGTACACGCAAGCTGATCATGTCGTTATTAAAAAAAAAAGAGTGGTTATTAAAAAAAAAAGAGGTAGGAGGGGGTGGGGGTGTAAATATTGCTAGACAATACCAGATTGCCTGTCATTGAACTGTGGTAAGCCATACCCTTCTAAAAAAATTAAGCATCAAGATTCAAGGCTTAGCTTAATTAGCTGAAAAAGTTCTTTCACTTTTTCTATCACAAGATTTGAGTTTTGCCCTTTGCATAGTGTTGAATTAATAGTTGAACAAACAAATTCTTTGCTGGCACTCACATGCCTAAACAGATACTACAATAACCAAGCTGTTTATGAAAGCTAAAGTTCATCATTTTGTTTTGACAGCTATATATACTTCATCTTATATGACATGCAACTTGACTTCCCTATAAATAGTCACCAGGTATGTCTTATCTGGCTTGTTTCATATAAACACTCACCAAAAGTTTTCTTTTATGATTTACATCAATAATTAAAGAAATAAGCAGCCCCCCGCCCCCACCCCCGCCCCCCAACCAGAAAGAAAAAGGTAAGGCACTTCGAAGTAACTGTTGCTGAGCATTGCCTCGTTTGCGTTAATTTGGATTTTTGAAGATTATCTACAGAAACATTTCAGGCCAAGCTGCAAATGTATAGCAATACACATGATGGTACAGAGATTTATCAGCAAAACTAAAACAAAACTAGAAGCAAAAAAAATCATAAACATATACCTGAAGAACTGTTCTCTTTCGATCATTTGTAAATCCAACAAAGAGGATACGCTTATCGAATAAATCCAGCTATAGACGTGCTGTGGACTAAAAAAAACTCAAGGTTCTCTGATCACGCAATTGCATATGTACAGTTCTATCCTTCAAGAAACTAGCACTAACTCATTGCTTGTAGCATTCAATGCAGCGATTTCTTCTAATCTTTTCCATGTAGTCTCACGTTTCACTTTTGTCTCTTCTTCCCGGGCCTGATCGTCTTCGAATTTATGCAAGCACCCTTCGAAGAGTTCAGCATCAATGTCGGAGAAGATTTTGCGAACGTTTAATGTCAAGCTTTGCACTGCATGATTCCAGTGGCCTCTAACGTTTTTCTCCAAGGAAGGGAAGATTATTGGGAGTATTACTTTACGATTTTGTCTGATTAGGTTCTCAACATGATGATTGTTCCACAGGAACAAAGACCTCTCAGCCACCTGCAGATTCAAGATTTGGATGATGAAAAGAACGGGAGAAAAATACACACACCAAAGGAAACGGAGGTTAAAGGAAAAGTGGCAGCAGTATCACCAAAAGAACTCAGTTTATCTAATTCTATCAAATAACCTCACTATATTATTTATGTCCACGTTCATTTTTATATTTCATTCATAGAAAGAAAGTCTAGTTTCAGATGTCCCATAGCAAAGGTTATTTTTGCATTTTATTTGTACCTATAAATTCTGGCACACCAACTCTCTATAGAGGTATGTTAAGTCATACTATGAAAATGTGGGAAATGGTGGTGGAGGTGAGGGCGAGGAGTGTCTATTTTTGGAAAACCCGTTTGAATTCATGTCGGGACGCTTGACTACAGAAGTCATTCATTTTGTAAGTAGATTGGTGGAGCAGTATAGGGAGGGGAAGAGGGACTTACACATGGTATTCATTGACCTAGAAAAAGCTTACGACAAAGTTCCAAGGGAGGTTCTATGGAGATGCTTGGAGACTACAGGTGTATCTGTGGCGTACCTTAGGGCGATCAAGGACATGTATGATAGAGCCAAAACTAGGATAAGGCCAGTAGGAGAAGACTCGGAGCACTTTTCAGTTGTGATGGGGTTGCATCAAGGATTAGCTCTTAGCCCGTTTTTATTTGTCTTGGTGATGGATGAATTGACGCGGTAAATTCAAGGTGAGGTGTCATGGTGTATGTTTTTCGCAAATGACAATCCTGATCGATATGACTCGCAGCGGAGTTAACGCGAAGCTGGAGGGTTGGAGACAAACTCTGAAATATAAAGGGTTCAAGTTGAGTAGGACCAAAACAGGGTACTTAGAGTGCAAGTTCAGTGACGCACCACATGAGGTTGACGTGAAAGTGAGGTTTGGTACCCATGTCATCCAAAAGAAAAGTAGTTTCAAATATCGTGGGTCAATTATACAAGGCAATGGAGAGATTGACAAGGATGTCACACATCATATTGGTGCAGTGTGGATGAAATGGATGCTCGCTTCCGGAGTGCTATGTGATAAAAAGGAGCCACCTAAACTTAAGGGCAAGTTCTACAAAGTGGTGGTTAGACCGATTATGTTGTATGGGACGGAGTGTTGGCCAGTTAAGATTCCTCACGTTCAAAAGATGAAAGTTGTGGAGATGAGAATGTTGCGATGGATGTGTGAGCACACTAGGAAAGATAGGATTAGGAATGAGGCGATCCAGGACAAGGTAGGAGTGGCTTCGGTGGAGAGCAAGATGCGGAAAACGAGACTGAGATGGTTAGGGAAGTGAAGAGGAGAGACGCCCCAGTGCGGAAGTGTGATAGATTGGCTATGGACGGTTTCAAAGAGGTAGGGGTAAGCCGAAGAAATATTGGGAAGAGGTGATTAGATAGGACATGGCGCAGTTACAACTTATGACATGACCTTAAATCGGAGGTTATGGAGGACTCTGATTAGGGTAGAAGGCTAGTAGATAGTCTCGCTTATCCTTTTAAATTAGTAGCTGCAGTATTGCTCTATAGTTTCTTATGCTTTGATTTCTGTTATTATCTCGTATTTCTTGTACTTTGATTATCCTATTTTATATGTGGTAGTTATTTCCCCTTTTCAAACTACTTTATATGCTTAGTCGCTTTCGTTACTTTCATTTCCATAATGCTTTGAATTTCTTGTCATCCTTATCTGACCTCTTTTTTATGTTTTCTCTTGAGCCGAGGGTCTTTCGAAACAGTCTTTACCTTGGTAGGGGTAAGGTCTGCGTACACTCTACCCTCTCCAGACCCCACGTTGTGGGATTTCACTAGGTATGTTGTTGTTGTTATTCGTTTAGTTCAATACTAATCAAGAGTATCAGGTATTTATAACAAGGAATATCCAACTCAAAATCAAATACCAAACATAGCAATGTTCAGTCAGCGAAACCAGGAAAAAGAACAGAAAAGACATATAAAATCAATCAAAACTACAAACCTGAAAGTGTGAGCTGCTCAAGCAAAGGCTCATTTGACGAAACAAAGGAACCATAAAGAGCTGGAATTCTTGTGGCTGAGTTACTTCTAATACCTCCTCCAGTTCACCTAAGAACATTACCTCTTTTGAACTGTTTGTGATTGGCCAGTATTTCAACAAACCTCTTATAACAGTATCAGCAAGTTTGCAGTCTTTTTCTAAAAATTGTGTGATGCAGTAAGATAGCTGCTGATGATATGTTTGTATAGACTTTGGTTTATGGAGTGGAATAAGAGCACGAACAAGGAACAATTTGTGCTCTTCCTTCAATGGCAGAGCAAATCCATTAATTATACTTCCCAAAATTTCTAACAGTTCTGCTATTCCATTATGCTTCTCAGTTTCAAAAATAGACCTGTAAAATATGTGGTTGATTGATTTCCTAATGAACGGACGGTGCACCATGAACTTTCCGTACATGCGGTGAAGTGCCGTCTTTAAGTACTCCCTTTCTCTTGGATCATCGGAATCAAAGAGATCTAATATTTTGATAACAAAAGAGTGATCAATGTATCTTTTAGCCAATTTTGGATCCGTCTCCGGTGATGACACAAACCGAAGAAGCAACTCATATACAATTTGCGCATGTGGCCATGTGGGGTCCATCAATGGTTCGTCTTCTTCCAAGATAAGAGCTTCGAATACTTTGTTTTCATGAGGTTGAGGAGCACGAGACCTGAATAAGTTTAACGACACCATTTTAACTGTTTCTTGCACGACAGTTTCCGTGAATTTCCCATCTGCAGAAGTAACGTAATCAACTAGCTCCACCAAGGTCTGTCGCTTGATGTCTTTTTCTTTCAAATCTTTTCTAGGGTCAGTAAAGTCAAACAAGACACAACACAAGTTCAGCTTTTTGATGAACAAATTTTGTTTTTCAGAATTTGGTACATCTCTAAAACTTGGCAACGCCTCATACGGGGAAACTGTTCCATCCACCTTAGCATTTATGGGAAGTCCATCTCCATTAGACAAATCACTGCTTACTGAACTAGTTGAAGCATTTGAGGGACATGTTGAAATTCCTCCATCACGATTTTCAGCTGACTTAGATGACTTCCTAGGAAGCTTGTTGAGTATCTGTTTGATCATCCTACAAGATATGGTATTTTACCCGTCAAACCTACTTGTTTTACTGATCGAAATACTCTCGGAACATACGAGGCGTCATCAATCAGAATGGTCTAAGCTGCAAACCAGATGACTAAACCAATTGAAAGCAACCCACTGGCTACGGGTTCGACCGAACTCAGTAGTTTTTGTTCAAACTCTATATTTTGTCTTAAAACTCCATTGAATATGTTTAGATGATTAACTTAGAACCCAAAAACTTAAAAATATTAAAATTCAGCACCCATAAGCTTCAAATCTTGGTTCCGCCTCTACTATCTCATTGACTTCACAAAATTCATTGTCTTCCCTAAACAAAATTATAAGCTCTATATAATCCCAAGTTGTGCTTGACTGATCCAATGAATCTTCTTGTCATCTGAAAAGCAAATAACATAAAGACAAGACTAGTGAACGAATCCCAGATATGGGACAAAAAGCTAAAAGATCAAATCTTTCTCACCAAATCCATCTTTTGAACACAACCATTTAGTGCACTCTCACTATTGTATTGATGAACTAACAAAAGTAACCCAAAAAAAAAACAGATGCAGGAAACAACATCATTCCATTAATAAATACAGAATTCAAAACATACCCCATCCTCCGTCCCAAATTAATTGTCATGTTTCGTTTTTCGAGGATGGAGTATGTTTTGAATTGATATGAGAAAAAGCGAAAAACGAAACATGACAACTTGTAGGACATTGTGTAGTTTTTTAATATAATGAGTTGATCTAATCTAGGACAGAATTCAAAATATATTTTAAAATATTGGTCAAAGTTTACATAGTTTGACTCTCGCAAAGCGAAACATGACAACTAATTTGGGATATAAGGGGGGTAATATTTTTCCTGATCTGAGACCACCATTCTTGATTTTTATATGCAAAGAAAGCAAATTGTGCACTAACCTTGTTTCTTTCTTTCAGTTAGACTCAAATAGACTAAGATCTAGGCATCATCCAAGAAACCAAATAATAATCTTTAAGTGGAATTACCTAACAACAACAACAACAACGTAATCCCAAAATGGGGTTTGGAGAGGTAGAGTCTACGCAGACCTTACTCCTATCTTGGTAGGTAGATAGGCCGTTTTCCATAGACCTCGGCTCAAAGAAAAGCAAATCACAGCAGTCCTGAATTGAAGTGGAATTACCTGAAAAAGATTAAAGAAAGAAACAGTGGATAAAGTAAGAAAAAACAGCATTTAGAAATGTAAAAGTTGTTGATGCTTACATTAAAAGGTAAAGCTGAGGATTGTAAAAAGATTGAATTTTTCAAAGTTGGGTTAGTGATAAAAATCTGAAAATAGAAGTAATGTGGGTAGACAAGAAGAGGGGTTGATAGATTAAAGGGTAACAATATCTGGTTATTGTGTTCCTTAATGATGTGTTTGGTTAGCAAGAATTTGTTTGTGTTTTGTTTTGTGTATTGTATTGTTCTTTCCTTTTTTATTGTTATTTTCTTTTTTTCCTTTTACCTTTTCCCTTTTCCCTTTTTTGTCCTTAATTATGCTTTGTCTCACATATTTCAATTTTCAAAACTCAGTGCTCTCTTTAACGAGGGGTCCGATCGTAGAGAGACTAGTTTTTTCACAATTTTTTTTTTGTGAAGGCCGCGATCATTATTCTTTAGTCAAGACAGTAAATCGGGTGCGATAAGCGCAAATCACGTCGGTAGGTTAAACCACACTAATGCCAGGTGTGTGAGGATCCCCAGGCGAAGGCGTCTGTACGTTATCACGAGGTTTGAACTCGCACTGCCTGGCCACACCACCCAACGAGGATCATCTGCGCCTTCAAGCACAACCAGTGCTTTTCACAATTGAGTTGTCTAAACTTGAACAAGTTGGACGGTTTATGTTTTAATGGACTAATTACTCATCTCTAATCACATTATAATTGTTGCTAAAAGTAAGAGTTTACTTCTCCGTTTTAATTTATTTGTCTTAGTTATTACTTGAGCAGTCAAAGAATATTTTCGTTCATCATCATTTTATCAAATACTAAATATTATAAATTATTATGACTTATATTACTTTATATGTAGTTTCAAGTTAGGTAAATTTTAGTTAACAAATATTAAATACTTTATATAAGAATTGGCATAAAATATTAATTAATTCCTCATACGCCAAATGTTGTTGTTGTATATGCCAAATCAAGTCACACAGATTGAAACAAAAGGGGTATATGATATCTTAACTTTTCTTCTCATTTCATATTGTCAAATCTAAAGTTGCTTTTTTCACATGGGCACATCCTCTAAAGAGTGTGATAAGGTTCATGGAGGGATTGATGGTGGTCCAATATGTACTCTTGGTCGGTTCTCTGAAAGATACTACTACACTTATTAATTAAGAAGGTTATCAATTGGATTTAATTTATAGCAAAATTGGATGCAGGGTTAGGAGGGGCCAAAACATATTAGGAGGGGTCAAAACATAAAAGGTTGTAGTTTAATGCTAGAACTAGTTGATAGTTTTCACCTTTAATATAGATATGTATCTTACCAATACCATAAAAAAACTTCGGTCAAACGGATGAAAATAACTTCATACTTAATAAGATGAGTGAATTTTAATTATGAAAATTTAGAATTTTATAGTAGCAAGCGCTTCTTCTTTAATATATCTTACGTCAGATTAATTCGGGTTATTGGGTCCCGGGGTTATACTATGAAATAATAAAAAATAAACAGTAAGTAAAATCGCTTCTACTGTAACGAATTGCAAATATGTCGTTATGATATGCGTCATGAATCGACGACATTTAGATAAAAACAGAAAAAATCTTTGAAGAGTAAATTGCAGCTGAAATAATAAAGACACAAAGGTTTAAATTTACATAGGTTATATTAATATATAACCTATGATGGTCAATGACCAAAAGTATTGTATATATGTATATACAATTGAATATATTCCTTCTCTTACAAGATTACAAAATAATACAAAGGAATAAAAAGGTTTAAGTCGCAGATGACTTAGCCTGAAAAATCTAACTAAGTAGATATAAACAACATCTCATTATAATTGCTTCAATAAAGAACTAATCTAGAATCTAAGCAGCAACTATAATGTTGGACAGAATGTCGTCGAAAAGCTCAGGCAACACAGTGATCCAGTTTTCTGATCGAGATTTCTGGAGAGCTCTCTTAATCTTTTTCTCTTGTATTTTCGGGATATCGATTTCTTGATGTAGTCTCTCTATTTATAGTAGAGAGTCTTCCTTGAAATGTTCAATGAATCGTTGTGGAAGTTGAGCAAAAGGTGGGCAGCTTGACCAGATTTGTTGGAGACGAATGTGGAGCAAAATTCTCCAACCTCTTGGACTTGTTCCCCAAGTTTAGAAACGCCTTTGGACTTGTCTTCCCATGTGTATAATCAGATCAACAAGTTATTTGTCAGGTCACTTTACCATTGTGGTAAAAATCCACGAGATCAGCGTCAGTCCGTGAAGAAGGGCAAAACTGTTATCAAAATATTGGTCTAAATGTCATGACATTTGTTCCAACATTTTTTGATTTTAAAATGTCATAACATAAAACCCAACATTAACATTTTTTAGGTAAAATGGCATAACATAAAACCCAACATTAACATTCTCCCCCTTTTTGTCTTTCTTCACAAAACAAATATTTTTAATGCGAGTGACCTATGACAATTATTAATGCCCCCCCTTAACCTGTGATGACACGCAAACAACATATGCAAAACGATATATATGTCATTCACATATAGGATTAGATGAACCCAAAAATATACAGAAATATTTTGTCCAATCATTACAACCCAAAATAAAATAGTCGTTAGATCATCTTTACAACCCAATTCAAAAGTAACCAAATTAAGCATTCATTAGTAGCACAGTAGCATCAACAGGAAACAATAATCCATCATCCAACACCAGCATCACTAACATATCAGCAGTTTTTTCATACTTCAGTATCTTTACACCTCTCTTGCATGTCAAGTATTAGTAGTAGCTTCCAGCCGCTTTCTACTTCTGCTTGACTTTGCACCTGCAACCACCAGCACCTAGTCTTTCTCAGCTCCCCCTACATTGTTTCTTTGCAGCAGTATTAGCTCCCTCTGCATTGTGTCTCTTATTTGCTGCAGCATCAACCTCCCCCTGTTTCCCAGAATTCTCTCTCCCTTTTTGGGAAGAAAGCAGCATTAGAAGACGATCTCTTGCTTGAATCGGGTCTTCTTTAACCGTATCAACTTCTGAAATTTGAAGATTGATCTTTGCGAGTTGATTCACAAGACATTCTGTTGTCAACGGAGATCCTTATGAGTCTGTGTTGCCATAAATGTTGGTGACATTTCTTTCAACATCAATTCTGTTTTGGTCCAGTTTCCAGGGTAAGTCTATGATCATGTCTTTGCTTTTTAAAATTGTCTTGTTCACAGTGTACAGCTCTGGATGTTTCCAAAGTATGTCCTTCTTCTTTGATTGGAAGCCTTGCGATGTAAGGACTTTGAAAATTAAAGAGGGAAATGTACGATTGAAGTGGATTCTTTTTGGGCTAAGTTGACAATTTGATTAAAGATTGTTTGGCTTATGTCAACTTTCAATCCTTTACCAATTTTGTATAACAAGAGAGCTTGTTCTGAAGTGACAATTGACTCATTCATTGAAGAGAGTCAATTGTGTATAGCAATTTTATGGAGGGTTGCGAATAAAGTTGTGAGTTTTGAGGCTGGACATCTAGAGATCCATTTCTGCATTATACCTCATGTGAGGTATTTAATGATTTCATCTTTATCTTCCATTGCAGGGTCTGAATCTATAACATCCTCCTCATCCTTTAAGTCCAGATATTGACTAATAACAGCAGATGTGAATTTATATATTCTATTACAGAAGTATACTTTTCCGAATTGCTTAGAGTTAGTATCTTCCATAACAGTGTCTAAGTTGGCATAAAACAATCTGATTACATTGTCAATATAGGGTCCTTTGTTTGTGACTGATCCAAGAAGACTTATGTGCTTAAAAAATTCAATCAAACCATGTTCTGAACAGAAGGCAATGTCTAATGCTTTTTCAGACTTGATGATTCTATTTTTATACCAGTCCCAATTTTTAGAACTAGTTTCAGAATAGAATTTCTCAGAAAAGAAAGTTACCTCTTGATCAGACTCTGAGTCTGATTTTGTTCTGCTAGAGGAGACTGGAGATTGAGTCTGTTCAGGAGTTGGATGAAATGTTGTCTGGGATGTCGTGGCACTTAGGGCAATATCAGGGTCAGTACTTGACTTTGATGATTTGTTAACTCTCGTCGGACAGAACCTTTTCAATGGTGTGTCGTCAGGTATTTCTTCATCTGACGACTCTTCAGCTGCAGGAACAGAAGACTCAAAATGAGATGGAGAAGGTGGGTGTTCAGATTGCTTTTCAACTGAAGGATTCTTTTCTGCTTCATCTTTGGTAGAGAAATCGAAGTCTGAATCATCCCAGTCACTGCTAGAACACGCAGAGACTTGCTCATCGAGCTTGGACTTCTTCGCTGAGGGTTGGGCTTCAACATTTCTCTCATAAACTCTTGTTGACCTCCATGTAGGAAATTTAGAGGTGTTTTCTCTTTTTCCTAGAACAGACACATCTGGAGTTGCTTCTAGGTCGATTGAATTGTCATTGTCTCCAGGATAGCTTATATCGAGAGGTTCTTGAAAAATGCTTAGTACAATGGTTGTGCTTAGAGGAGCGCTTGTGCTCATTGGGGTTGTTTCAGAAATGTTGGATGGCATTTGGTTTGACATAGGGGATGTTGACACCCAATTTTGACCCTCCCGTCCAGCCATTAACCATAAAATTAGACTAATTTTGTAAAATAATTTTTATGATTTTTTATAATAAAATGCAGCAAATAAAACATAAATACAGGCATAAATAATTAATTTAATAATGGCATCGCATCTTACGTAGAGTTTCAAGCACTTAGAGTCTCGCGCCCGCATTAATTAACTTTAAGTTTTGTCGTAATTCTTAAATAATTAATAAATGCATAAAATAAATAATTTAGCGATAACGTCGTGTCAGGTAGCATAGCCGCATTTATTAGTAATCATTTGTAATTTAAAAATCAATTTTAATCTGATATATGCATTTAATAGCACCGCATTTATAAAGCTTTAAACGATTCTTAAATATCATACTCGCATTTAGCATTTAAGTAATTTAATCTAGACTCAATTTTAATTTTAATTTAACTTCGCAATAATGCAATAATAATATTTTAATAGCGCCGCATTCTAGAGCATTAAGCATTAATTAAATAACACACCCGCATTTATTTTATAACAATTAGATAATTTAATCACAATTAATTAATTACTTTGTCACTAATTAAGAGCCTAAAACTAATAATTATAACACTAACTTAAAACTCTACCTAATTAAAACTAACCTAATACTTAATACCCAATACCTAAATAATACCCCCAAATACATTGCCTAGCACTACCCAACCCAATTACCCGGGCCCAAAGACGCCAAATTCTTATTCCTCAATCCAGAAGCCCACACGCCTTTCACCTTCATTTTCCCAATTTCTCGCCCATCGTCCTCCAACAAACAAAAACCCACCTTCGTAACCTAACGAAACCCTAAGCCCTTCAATCGCCACCTTCACCTCACGCCTTCGTCGCCGTGATTCTCGCCTGAGAATCCGGCGACTTCTCCCTTACTTTCCTTTACCCATGCACGAAGCCAGCCCTTCTTACCATAGATAAACCGAATCCCTACACAAATACCTCAAATCGCCCTTTTATGGTAAGAACCTTCGACGAATCAGTAACAAATCAATACGAAATCTCGTCAAGAAATCACACGAATCAGCACCAATATTCTCAGCCTTTATTTACTTACCAATTTTAGAACCTAGAGTTAGGCTATATAAACGAAATGCAATAGGCATCGAAGGAGGATTCAGAGCTCAGTTAGAGAGGGTACCCAGAGGATCGAGGGGACACCAAAGAAGCGATTAAACACGAGCGAAAAAGCGAGGACCCATAGCATCGACGGTGACACACTTAGCATCAGTCGAAACCTTCTCTTAACTCAAGCCAAAAATCTGTGAGTAAACCTTCTCCCTTTCATCCGCATCGCAAAACCCGAAACCCGTCGATTGGACCGACGACTTGATACGCCTGGCCATTGTCGGAGAAGGTAATTCACTTTCTGTCAATTTTCCTTTATGTGAATTTATGCATTTTTGTTATGTATTTCGCACTATATTTGGTTATGTGTTTATGTTGGCATTCATGGCTGTTAGCATGTTTGTCATTCAGAATCGAGATTTGGCTCTGTCGCATAAATTGACGAGTTTGTCATGATGCATTTCAAAGTAAATCGAATCTTTATACATTATGTTATAATTCAAGCTTGTGTGTTTATGTATTTTATGTTATGCATTATTCGATTAAGTATGTTTAGTTCTTTTTAATCGTAATCTTTATACATTATGTTATAACGATTCAAGCTTGTGTGTTTATGTATTTTATGTTATGCTATTCGATTAAGTATGTTTAGTTCTTTTTGGATCGAGATAGATGTGAGGTTATTTCACTCGATGGTGGAGTTCTGATTTAGTAATAAGTATTTGCTGTTTGGTCGTGTGAATGTCGGCAGATTTTATTACTGGGAAATACCCTGTGATGGGTGACATTGTTCTAAGGTTCAGTCAATAAATTGCTATTATGAATTGGTTATTCTAATGTAATACGAATAATACGAGACTAAGACGTCAGCTTCGCCATGCCCCATTTCTTTGGCGTCGCATTTCTATTCTTTGCTATAATCTACACTTTTTCTGATCAAAATTGCACACATATGTCTGATTCATCTTTTGCCAGCTTGTATTCGTCGCGTCTGGTTTTTCTGAAACTGTCCAGTCATACATTTGCTTTACTAGTTGCTTAAGTATTGTGTATTTGAATTGGTCTTAACTTTAGTTGGGTTGCTACCATTCCTTGTCAAGAAATACAGTCATATCGACACTTGCCTAACCTGTCATGCATCGTATCAGTTTAATAAGTGGCTAAATGAATATGTCTTTACATCCACCTAGAGAATCTCTGTTAGATATACTCTCACTCTAGCTGTGCAAGTTGTAAACCTAAGCATGTGTTTACCTGCTTCAGTATTTCAGTTTGATTCGTGTGAGTATAATTGCCTCCACGTAGTTATAATAGTGTGTTCTAAGACCATGAGCATTCATTCCTGCCTTTGCATTGTCTGCTTAAGTCTGGATTAAACCATTTTCTGCCTGATTCTCTATTGCTGACCTTGTTTAATCACGGTACACAAATTCGATTACTTATTATGCTGAATGATCTCTATACTAAATGCTCGCTTCTTCCTGGTACTGTTGATAAAGTGGATACATATTAATTATCTACATATAAGCCCTCCCCTTAAGATATTCATGATTAGCTTATCTTGATTACCCGAGTTACTACTAAGATGTATATGTTTGTCTTATTTAGATTTCTAAATTAGTATATCGTAAAGCCTCTGCAATAGAAATAATCGTTACTATTGGTTTTGCTACTCTTGTTACATCGGTGTTATTGTTTTGGTCTTTGCTTCTTTGCTATTTCGGCATTCTTTATTCTTTGCCGTCATAGTTTTGCTCTTTAATTTTAAATCTAATAATGTTATCTTCACGCTATTGCTTGGGTCTTTGCTGCCGTAATTTGTTACCTTAAGGAAGACAGTAAACTTAAAAATTATCGGTCTTGCCATTTATTATTTTCTGCGATTACCAACGACTGTTTCTGCATGTATCGTCCGCTTATTGTTAAAACGAAGTGATTCATATGTGTTTAGATATCGTGTCAATGATTGCTGATAAAGATATAAAACATATACTAATCCTTATCTTTCTTATTTTTTACATGAAACGCAATGCCTTGGAGCAAAGGGAAGAGTCTCGATCTGAGACTCGCGACCCATTAATACCCGCATCTACGTGCATTTCTCTATCCGCATCGAATTCCAAAGCGCAGCGAAAGACATCGCCATTCCTAATCCTTCTAATTATTTTCTACCCCGCCCCCATTCATTTATTTGTTGTAAATTATATGTCTAACACTACATTAATTAGTAGGATACTCAAAATAGTTAAACCTCGAGCCAATAAATTATAAAGTAGCTTAGCATTAATTTAATTTTGCTTTCCTTAAGTTAATTACTTTAGGCACGCCATACATTGTTTAGCATTTCTAATAAACCACCCAATAATCTTCACTTGCATAATCAATCATGTAGCTAGGATATTATTTGTGATCAAATTCCTAACCCATTTTCAAAATGCATTATCATTCATATATGAAAACTATTTTGCTTACTAAATGGACACTTTGTATGCTAGGACTATTTTATAATGCATATTTTGCCATAATTGATTTTGCACTACTACTTCTATGTTATGCTATACAATCGAATAAATTCATATAAATACCTTATGACTGCATGTTTTCCATCAAAACTAACTTTATATATATTAAAACAAAATCTTACACTTTCTTTTGGTCAAAATACATCTTATATGTTTTAAATACTTTCTTTCAAATATTTTCTAAAACATGCATTTCTCTAACATAATAATTAACCCTAGGTTTGGCAGGACAACCGCAAGTTAGCGGATCTTAGAGGGTGCCTAACCCCTTCCCTCTAGATTAATAAAGAACCCTTACCCAGAATCTCATTAAGTTGAGCAGACCATTAAAATGGAGTTAATGTTTTACTTCAAACTAGTTAAACATTTAGGTGTCCTAATTCACCCAATTAATTAGGTGGCGACTCCGCGAACCCTTAGCATTCTAGCAACCCTTTTAACATTTTAGCATCCTTTAAGCATTTTTGAACATTATTAGCATTTTATTATTTATTTTCTAACATTTGCATTTTGAGCAGGGCTCGCTATTATTTTAGAATGCCGCGGTCGAAAAAGGGCGCGACAGGGGATCTATCCATGAGAGAGTAGTGTGGAGAAGATGGTGAAGAGTTCGGGTTTTTGGGGGTTTTGGAATGTAAAGGAGTTGAGTGTTCCATCGGTAGTAGTAACCTGAGGTGACGTGATATTTCCAATTTATTTTGAATTTTTTGAAAGAACAAAAGATAACAAGAATGAAAAACAAGTGAAAAAACTATTTATAACTTTGGCAGAATAACTAATTTCCTGATTTTGAGATTTTGTTTGTATTCCAATACTTGTTCCTAAAATTTAGAAGAGACCAAAAATAGACATAAAAAAAATAGGAAAAATAACTGAATTTTCAAAAAACAGTTACAAGCAGTATCCTAACAAATATCATTATCTGAGAATGTCAACCGTAATGTTGGCAACATTTTGGATGACACGTGTATTATGATCGTACAAGAACTCTTTTGATTTTGGCAACAAATCAAGACACATTTTATATGTGATTTTATGTGTTTAACCTCCAAATCAATGTAACGTTTTCCCATTGTCTTTGATCTAATCATAAACCACATACAAAATTTAATTTTTGTGTCAAAAAAATAAGAATACTTATTTAGCATCCTCATAATTTCTTGTTTAAGCACTTGATACTCCTATAGTATAGGAACGGTATCATTTTCAGAGAGTTTTGCTCATTCGCACAGTTGCCAAACAATTCACAAAAGGCTTTGCCTTATTTTGATACTCCCTTTTTATGATATCTAATATCATCGCAGAGAACGATATCATTTTTTGAAAGGTTCTTATTTCAGGATCAACATACATGAATACAAAATTAAAGTCATCAAAAATAGTAAACACAATCAGATTCTGATATTACAGAGGCAAATGTCACCCAAAATGTTAGAGACATTTCAGCCGACATTCACCCACCAGTACCGATTCAGAGATTACAGAGACCAAGAGAATTTTTCAAACTTGAAAATCTCTCATGATCCAGAGATTTTGTAAAAATATCAGCTAATTGATGAATAGTGTCAACATGTTTAATTTGAACTAGCTGTTTTTCAACCAAATCTCTTAAAAATGATGTTTAATAACTATATATTTTGTACGAGAGTGCTGAACATGATTTTTGGAAATATTTATTGCACTCAAATTATCACAATACAAAACTAAGATATTATTTGAAAAATCATAGTCGTCTAACATGTGTCTTAACCATATCAATTGAGAACAACAACTTCCAGCTGCTACATATTCAGATTCATCAGTTAAAAGTGAGACACAATTTTGTTTGCGACTATACCAAGATACTAGATTATTGCCAAGGTAAAAACATCCTCCACTCGTACTCTTTCTGTCATCCACATCACCAGTCCAATCCGAGTGACTATACCCTATTAAATTAGGATTAGTGTCTTTGGAATACCAAATTCTTAACTCACATGTACCGACAACATATCAGATGACACGTTTTAAGGCATTTAAATAAGAGATTTTGGGATAGGCTTGGAATCGAGCACAAACACAAACACTAAACATTAGATCAGGACGACTAGCAGTGAGATACAAGAGACTACCTATCATAGATCGATACAATGTTTGGTCAACATTTTCGCCAACATCATCTTTGCATATCTTCTGTGTTGATCCCATTGGAGTCCTCGTCTGTTTAGCATTCTCCAAACCAAACTTCTTAACCAAATTCTTGGCGTACTTACTCTGGGAGATGAAGACTCCATCTTCATTTTGCTTTATCTGCAAGCCTAAGAAAAAGGTTAATTCCCCTATCATGCTCATCTCAAATGTGGAGGACATAGCTTCGACAAATGTCTCAAGATGGGACTGTGAAGTCGAACCAAAGACTATGTCATCTACATAGATTTGAACAATGACCATATCTACTCCGTGATGTTTTATAAACAAATTACAATCAGTTTAAAACCAAATTCAAGAAGAAACTGAGTTAAACGACCATATTATGCTCGAGGTGTTTGTTTCAATCCATACAAAGCCTTTTTGAGCTTGTATACAAACTGATGATGGTGAGGATTTTTAGATCATTTGGGTTGTTCAACATAGACTTCTTTTTCAATATAGCCATTCAAAAAGGCACCTTTAACATACATCTAATGGAGAGTGATCTTCAGACAACAAGCTACAGCAAGTAACAGCCTAATCGACTCAATTCTGGCAACATGAGCAAAGGTTTCATCATAGTCGATTCCTTCGACCTGTGTCTATCCTTGAGCAACTAGTCTTGCCTTGTTTCTTACAATAGTTTCAGATTCATCTGTCTTATTTTTAAAGATCCATTTAGTTCCAATAACATTAGTATCATTTGGACGAGGAACTAAATCTCAGACTTCATTTCTCGTGAACTGTTCAAATTCTTCTTGTATAGCTTGTATCCAATAATTGTCCTTGAGTGCTTCTCCAACATTCTTTGGTTATATAGTAGATACATAACAAGAAAAACTTACC
The DNA here is from genome assembly GCA_029844215.1 of Przewalskia tangutica. Taxonomy (NCBI): domain Eukaryota; kingdom Viridiplantae; phylum Streptophyta; class Magnoliopsida; order Solanales; family Solanaceae; genus Przewalskia; species Przewalskia tangutica. Next base: position 4,221,882 of record CM056719.1, read on the forward strand.
TTTTGATACATGGTAGACATACACACATATCTGACCATATCTCTGTAATTGCGAGGCTCTTTCCTTCTTGTTCTTAACCCTTCGAACATTTCTCCTATCACTTGACCTGTATGATGATTCTTTCTAATCCTAGATGAGGGATCCCTGCGTACTGGGTCTTGTAATTCAGCATTTGATTCATCATCTGCACCTTCTGTGTTATCGGGTTCTGACTCAGATGTTGCTACGGATGTCGTGACTTTGGGCAACATCTGAATCTTCAGCATTCTCCTCATTCTCCACTGTAATCACAACGTTATTTTCAGGCATTTTTCATGTAAGATCAGAACAATCATCGAAAACAACGTTAACATATTTTTGTATAGTTTTAGTTCTAAGATTATATACACGGTAAACATGATTATTTTGATAATAGCCGACAAAAACTCCTTTGTCACTTTTAGAGTCAAACTTGGCTAGTTGTTCTCTATCATTTAATATGTAACACACATGCCCAAATACATGAAAGTAACGCATATTTGATTTCTTTCCATTTAACAGCTCCAATCTTCACTTTACGCCACACCGACTCCCCTTTCGTAGGGTGTCATTTTAGTTCCAGGCCTAAGATAGACTCTATTTGTTATGTGACTTGCAGTATTCAAGGCTTCGGCCGAGAAACATTTTGACAATTTCTTAGAACACAGCATGACTCTAGCCATCTCTTGTAAAATCCTATTCTTTCTTTCTGCTACACCATTCTGCTGAGGAGTCTTGGGAGCAGAAAATTCATGAAAAATACCTTTTTTCTCACAAAATGTTGAGAACAGATTATTCTCAAATTCTTTTCCATGATCTGACCTAATTCGAAAAATGGAAGAATGATACAGATTCCTTATCCTAGAGTGCAACACTTTGAATATGCCAAAAGTTTGAGACTTTTCTTTAAAAAAGAATATCCATGAGTACCTGGAAAAGTCATCTAAAATCACATAATAGTACCTCATGCCTCCTAGACTATCTACCTCGATTGGACCCATAAGATCCATGTGCAAAAGCTGAAAGCAGTGAGATGTACCTGAATGTTTTCCGTCACTCTGGGCAACATTATGGGAGACACGGGTTTGCTTACCTTTTAGACAATCTTCGCAAACCACTGTTTTATCTTTAGGACTTAGTTTAGGGATGCCTCTTACTGCCTCATAAGAAATTAATCTTTCAAGGTTACGGTAGTTGACATGTCCTATTTTTTTATGCCACAAGGTAGTGTCATCTGTCCTAATATTATTGCATATCTCTTGTTCTCCAACAAGATAATAATTGTCGTATGTCCTTGTACCTGACATTACACATTGGTTAGCTTTATTTGTAACTATACAAGCATAGTTATTAAACTTTACCTCTTGATTATCATCACACAATTGACTTATACTGACTAGATTAACCATTAATCTGTCAACATGTAAGACATTTTCCAAGGCTGGAACACCAGGAACATTTAAGGTTTCTCTTCCTATGATCTTACTTTTACTGCCACCTCCATAAGTAACATTTCCTCCACTGAGTGACTCGTAGTTCTTTAGGCATTCCTTTGTCCCTGTCATGTGATGAGAGCACCCACAGTCAAATTACCAAGATCCTGAAATGTTAGTCCTCAAAGCAGTTATGGCAACATTACATCTCACATTCAGTTTGGGCATCCAAACTTTCTTTCAATATTTTCCTTTTCTACCGTCAGGAATGTTGTCCGAAATGTTGGACAGTTATTTTGACAACACTCTGCTCCTGGAATTTTAAAGTTTGCGACAATATGGTCTTGTGTTCCCAGAGTAGTTACAATAATGGCACACAAACTTCATATCATTTGACTCGACTGGGAGCTTGTCTTTAGATCATTTCTCTTTCACAAAACCTATTCTCCCAGATTTGTCAAATAAATTAGAGCATACTGCATTAAGTGAGTTCTTGTACCCAATACATGCGTGTAATGATTGACTAACACCTAGAATCCCATCCAGTTTGGAGGTACCTGTATTGAGCTTCTGGAAGGTTGATTCAGCTAAATCCAACTTTGCACTAATATTACTAAATTCAAGATCATTTTTGGTAAGTGTAACCTCTAAGCGGATTATTGTGCCTTTTAAACCTGCATTCTCAAGAGTTAAAGATTTTAACTTTGAGTCAAGTTGTTTGGATTCAACGATTAAGTCTTTACAAAGTTTTTGCAATTCCATAATCATGTCGTCCTTGGGATCAACTTGATCGTCAAAGCTAGTCTTAACACTAGTAAAGCAATTAACATCAATATAATTAAAATATTCATACCTTTCAGATGTTTTTGGACCTGCAGATGTCGTCGCAGATGTTGACGCAAATGTGGTGACATTTGAGACAACACTGTCGATGACATTTTCATTGTCTGAGAGAGACTGTTCGTAAAAAGTGGTCAGCATTGCTTGTGACTCTATTTCTTGATCTCATTTCTCTTCTTCTTCATCATCACTAAGAGAAATCCACAGACCTTTACCAAATTTTCTTAAGGTATTTGCACATTCATTTGCATAATGTACAGAATCTCGTTGTTTGGGATCAAATTTGGTTATGTCTGAGTTGTTTCTCCTTAGTTGATTTCCTCTTTTTACTATAGGAATGCGGTTAGTGGACTTTTGATTGAAGTCTTGGTTTTGGTGCTCTTTAGATTTAAATTTATTACTATTGTTGTTGAACTTCCTTACCATCGAATTGAATTTTCGAGTAAGGAGGACAACATTTGCACCATCACCAATTTCTTCAAAATTTTCATCCTCATCATCGACGTGGCTCTCTAAGGATTTTTCTTGAAGTGCTATATCTTTGCTTTTATACAATGTCCTTTGATTCTCCATATTCATCTCATAAGTTTTGAGAATACTCTTTAAAGTATGAAGGTCCATTGTAGCAAGATTGTAAGTTTCTTCAATCACACATATCTTTATATTGAACTTTTCAAGAAAAGAACAAAGTGTTTTTTCACAAGTTGATTGTTGGTTAACGGAGAACCAAGAATTTGACATTCATTAGAGATGTCAATCAACTTTTCAAAATATGTTTTAACATCCTCCGTCTCTTCCATCCTTAAACGTTCATATTTACTCATGAGCATACGAAGCTTCGTTCGACGAACACTAGAGCTACCTTCACAATGATTTTGCAAAGTATCCCAAACATCCTTGCCTGTAGAGTAATTTTGTATGAGCTTGAACATGTAGAGATCAATCCATGCAAAAATAGCATTTAAGACTTTTTCATTGAAGCTTGTATTGTTGGTTTCTTCCACACTCCATTCAGATTCAGGCTTAACAAGAATGTCGCATTCCTCATCCGGTGGTAACATTGGAACAGTATATCCATTGGTAATAGATCTCCATGCTCTAATATCAATGGATTTGATATGAGAGCGTAGACGAATTTTCCAATAGGCATAGTTTGATCAATCTAGAATATGAAGTCTACCAATTGTTGGATTTGTCGAATCCATAGTTTATATAATAAGATCAAACACTTATTATATCAAGTGTTGACTCTGATACCACTCATTGGGTCCCGGGGGTTATACGATGGAATAATAAAAAATAAACAGTAAGTAAAATCGCTTGTACACTGTAACAGTTTGCAAATGTCGTTAACAATGTCGTCCGACAGAACTCGCAACACTTAGATAAAAACAGAAAAAACCTTTGAAGAGTAAATTACAGCGGAAATAATAAAGACACAAAGGTTTAAATTTACATAGGTTATATATTAATATAACATATAATGATAAATGACCAAAGTATTGTATATATGTATATATACAGTTGAATATATTCCTTCTCTTACAAGATTACAAAATAATACAAAGGAATAAAAATGTTTAAGTCGCAGATGACTTAGCCTGAAAAATCTAGCTAAGTAGATATAGACAACATCTCATTATAATTGCTGCAATAAAGAACTAATCTAGAATCTAGGCAGCAACTATAATGTTGGACAGAATGTCGTCGAAAAGCTCAGGCAACACAGTGATCCAGTTTTCTGATCGAGATTTCTGGAGAGCTCTCTTAATCTTTTTCTCTTGTATTTTCTGGATATTGATTCCTTGATGTAGCCTCTCTATTTATAGTAGATAGTCTTCCTTGAAAGCTCAATGAATCGTTGTGGAAGTTGAGCAAAAGGTGGGCAGCTTGACCAGATTTGTTGGAGACGAATGTGGAGCAAAATCCTCTAACCTCTTGGACTTGTTCCCCAAGTTTAGCAACGCCTTTGGACTTAGTCTTCCCACGTGTATAATCAGCTCAACAAGTTCATTGCCAGGTCACTTTACCATTGTGGTAAAAGTCTCACGAGATTAGCGTCAGTCCGTGAAGAAGAGCAAAACTGTTATCAGAATGTTGGTCCAAATGTCATGACATTTGTTCCAACATTTTCTGATTTTAACTTAGTTTAGAAAATATTATGTTAGGTAAAATGTCATAACATAAAACCCAACATTAACACGGGTCAATCTCCTTTACTAGGCCTTGCGCTTGCAAAAGTTTGGGCTTGTCCGTATTTATATATTAGCTATTGAATTCTTTGGATATAACAAAAAACAATCTAGTAAAAAGGATAAGGGAATTCAAAAATTATTCACTACATCACATATTAACCCCATGTGTGACAATCTATTGAATTTTAACTTCTTATACTCCATAATTTTTTTACTCAACCATTAATATTTAAATGAAAGGAAAATAAATGGGAGGGAAGAGAGAGATTTAAGAGTTTCATCACGATAAATATAAGAGTTTCATCACGATAAATATTTATTTGTATCAGGTGTTTACGTCACGATTAGCGTTACTTGTGTGGAATACTTTATATATTAACCATTGTCTTCTTTCATTTTTCTCAAAACAACTAGTATTTTGATTAGCTGCAGGAAGATACTCATCAAATAAATTTTACGTACCTTCTCTTCACAAGAAGTAAACTACTACATGATTGTGCCTCGATCATCTTCAAAATACTTGCCGAATAAATGGAAAGAATATTTTCATTCTCTATTTGGCAATCTTGTTCACCAAGTACAAGTCATTTCTCATTTCTTAAACAAAAAGTACCTCATACCAAATATATTTTAGAGTAAAAATCACTTAAAAATAAACCACAAAATATAGTGATTCATAAATGTAAATAATTGATTCTAATATTTTGCTACATTTTTAGTTCATAAGTTGAACATGAATATCTTCTAGATATACATATACCATTCTCTAAATACTCATCAAAGAGTTTACCTTTCTTATTTCATTTCCGAAATACTTACCGATGAATTTTTTTGAGTTCTTCCAAACAACTTTTAAAGTTGACTTTATCACCTTCTCCGGTCTCTTTGGATGTGAAAGAATAGTACTCCATGCATGTATTTCTAAAGCACAAACTATCCTTTTAGTAATAAAAAAATCTTAATTATATTGAAATATAAATATAAAATCTCAAGTTTAGAGAAATCATCAAACTCAATTAATGTACACTATTTTGTCAAGCAAACAAAATATTACACCCTGTATTTTCGCACGCGAATGAGAGTGTAGCTAGCCGACTTGAGTCTTGAGAACTTGAGATAGTCTCCGAGAGTTCATATGACATGTAAGGACGTTAAGGAAGGATTTCGTAAGGTTTGAAGTCAAATGACCAAAGGAAACACAACTCGACGAAGGTTGACGAAGATTAAACGATACACTAAGTGTTTCGCATCGCGGATGTCATTCCGCCTCACGGGTCAGGCCATTCCGCCTCACGGGTCAGGCCTCATACCAAGGACACCATTCCACTACCTCACTACACCATATTCGGTGGCATATGCAGCCCCATATGGGCATATGCGCCGCATATGTGAGGCGGTGGTGATGCTTATTTAAGACAGTTTCGAGGGCAGCCTTATATCATTTCATTTAATTTCTCGACCCTTTGAACTCAAAAACTTCCTAAGCACTCTCTAAAGAGTTCCCCATCATTGAAGAACATCCCTATATGTGTCTAAGGTGATTCCTCCTTTAAAAGATCAAGAAGACCTTGAAAATCTTCTCTGGTTGACTTAGCAAAGTTGAGAATTTCTTTGAGCGTGAGTTGAAGCTTGTTGTGGGAGACTATTTGGCTGGCTAATTCTACCACTCTTATGTGTTCTTTAGATCCTCTTAGATTAGTTGGTTCATTAATGAATATAACTTTTAAGTTGTGGAAGTATTGTAAGCATGATCTTGAAGAATCAATTCTCATAGTGTTGTTGGTTGAGATTATGTGTAGATTCAAGCGTTGGACCTTGTTGGCTAAGTTGTGAAGTTAAGAAAAAGAGTTATGAAAGAGAGTAGTGTTAATTTGGATGAGTTTCCATAGGAGAATTGCTCAAGAACTTCACGTACTTAAGTTATTCGACAAAATGTCTAAATGAATTTTCATAAAAGATATGAACTCGATATTGATACAAATCCTTTGTATAATGTAGATAATCATCCATAGCACGTATGAGGGTCCTTGGAATGTAACTAGCTTCATCAACAAGGTATGTAAGGCTAATATTCCTTTCTTGGCATGATCCAATACTAACACTTACTTGAAATGAGTTTCTACAAAGAAGTACAAGATCTCTATGCTCCTTTTATGTTAAGTTGTTCATGTTTCTTGAGTAATCTTTCCTTATTCATATTTTTCATATTTGTTATGCCTTTTGATCAATAGTTAAGGTTGAAGAACGTAGCGATAATAACGATAGTCAGAGGATAGCGACAATAGGTCACTTCGACTCTGAGTATGGTATTTTCGAATATTGGTTTTGCATCGCACTTATATATATACATATCTATTTTCTTACTGCGTTGCACTACAGTCGGTCGAGTAGGCACTTATATATGCATATCAATGATCAGTTAGGCAGATATTACCGCATCATATATAACCGGAAGTTTATTATGAGCTTACCCCATAGAGGGACATTAATATGATACTATATGGCCTCATAAAGTGGCTCGATTTTACTTACATGCATATATTCATTGTTGTATTCCCTCAGTGGCCACTTTACTGAGTTTCATGTTGATTCAATACCTTTCTCTCTTGTATTATGTCTTTTCATTTACGTATTACCTGCCTTACATATTTAGTACATCTTTCGTATTGATGCCATTTTCTAAGACATTGTGTTCATGCCCGCAGGAACATATAGACAGGGCGACGTACCTCCTTATAGGGTACCTGTTTTCAGTTGTTGGTTGTTGCACCCCCTTCTACGGAGTTGTTGTGTAGAGTCCATAGGTATATTGTATATATTTCTAGAGTTTTGGGTATGACGGGGCCCTATCCCGACCGATTGATATATTGTGGCACTCCTACAGGCTTGCAGACCAGTGTTTAGTGTGTATTTGTTTTGTTTAGCCATGCTGATCTTCTTCTTAGTCGACGATACTCTTGTTATGACCTTGTCGGCCTTAGTTATGTATATATATACTGTTGTTGGGCCTTTTTTGCTTGCATGGTGTGACAACTATCAAAGAAGGTATGTCTTAGGGAGTCTGCAAGTCGTGTCTAGTATAGTATTGTTTATGGATGTGTTGTGCACCACACTTATACACAGGAGGCTATAAGATATTTAAGATGGTTACCTTTATTTTTGACCTAGATCATACAATAGAGCTGAGTCATAAGTGTTCACTCCTAACCTTCATTTTATTTTTATATTCTCAACGAGGCCTACTATTATGAGATGACATGCAGCTATTTAGAGACTAAATGATGAGACATGGGAGGGCACCAGTTGGTGCCACCCGCCAATGTAGATCAGCATGAACCTCATGACAAGGCTGATTCCGAGGCTTTTAGAGTATCCCCACCACCTCTAGAGGGCCATAGGGGAGCTGATAGACACCAGTTCCTCCCCCGATTGTTTCTAATCAAGATTTAGACATACGAAGTATTGTGCATCTGTTGACTCGACGAGTGGACTCTCAAGCCCAATGTCAGACTCCTGACACTTCTGATAGGGCAGTTAGTGCGAGAGCTTGGGATTTCATCAACTTGGACCCTCTGGTATTGATAGGGACATACCCAAATATGGATCCACAAAGTTTTTTAGATCAAATGCAGCAGACCGTGCAGGTCATGCATGCCACAGATACTGAGTCGGTAGAGCTTGCCTTTTATAGATTGTGGGATATTGTCGTGACTTGGTATGAGACATAGGAGCAGTCTAAGGGACCCCGTGCCCCATCAACAGGATATAAAGAGTTTTTTAGGTATTCTTGCAGCAGTATTTGCCTATTGAGCTCCGTCGAGCTAGGCAAGACAGGTTTCTACATTTGGAGAAGGGTAATATGAGTGTTCGAGAGTATAGTATGCATTTTAACCCCTTGGCTAGATATGCTCCTATAGTTGTGGCTGAGATGAGTGACCGATTATATCGATTTGTGTGTGGTTTTGGACCACACTTGGTTAATGAATGTACTATGGCTTCCTTAATCCGAATATGACATTGCTCGCATTCAAGCCTATGTACAAAACTTAGAAGATCGTAAGAGGCAGCAACGGGTTGACCGAGAGAGAGATATTGGCTATCATAAGAGGGCTCAATCCATGGGTGATATAAGAGACTTCAGAGGTAGGTTCAGGTCATAGTTCTCTAGGCTCCCATCTTATCTGGCAACTAGTACGCCACTACAGTTCTAGGGCCAACGTCGTGATCGTACCACTTATTCTGGTCAGGGATAGGGTTCATGGACATTAGGCGTATATTTCAAGGGTGAGTCTAGTTAGATGAGACCTTTTTTACCCTATTGCGATAGATGTGGTAGATCTCATTCCAGGAAGCACTGTCAAGGTTTGGATATATGTTATTCGTGTGGGAATCCTGGTCATATTATATGATTTTGTCCAATGAGAAGTGGGGGAGGTATGGCACAACTGACATGGTCTGTAGCATCTTCGTCTTCATCAGTGTGCCCTCCTAGGCAAGGTACACATACGTTAGATGGTAGAGGCAGAGATAGGGGTGGAACATCTAGCTCAGGTGGTCATTATTATCATGTCGATATGACCTAGAGTCATCTCCGGATTTGGTTATAGGTATATTATCCATATTTTCCCTTGATGTGTATGCCCTGATAGATCCAGGTTCTACTCTATCGTATATTACTCATTTTATTACTAGTAAGTGTGATAAGAAACTTGAATTATTGTGTAAGTCATTTGAATTGTCTGCGCCTGTAGGTGAGTTCGTGATTGTTAGGCGGGTATATCGGGGTTGTGATGATTTATGATCGTCACACTCTAGATGACTTAAATGAGTTAGATATGGTGGAATTTTATGTTATTATGTGTATGGACTGGCTAGCTTCTTGTTACAATAATGTGGATTGTTGGACAAAAGTCGTTCGCTTTAAATTTTTGGGTGAGCCAGTTATGAATGGAAGGGAAATATTGTAGCGTCTAAGGGGAGGTTTATTTCCTACCTTAAGGCTCGGAAGATGATTTCAAATGGATTTATCTATCATCTAGTGTGAGTGCAGGATGCGGAGGCAAAGCCTCTAGTCATTCAGTCAGTTTTTGTTGTCAATGAATTCTCTGATGTATTTCATGATGAACTTCCTGGCATTCCTCCTGAAAGGGAAATTAATTTCTCCATTGATGTATTTCTAGATACCTAACCTATACACATTCCCCCGTATATAATGGCTCATTCTGAGTTAAAGGAATTAAAAGAACAGCTGAAGGATTTATTGGAGAAAAGGTTTTATCATGCCCAGTAATTGTTGTGGGGTGCACTAGTGTTATTCGTTCATAAGAAATATGGTTCATTAAGAATGTGTATTGATTACCGTTAGCTGGACATAAGGCTTTGAGGAATAAGCTTCCTACCGTCGACATAGTTCTTGCTTTTAACGTCGATGGTGGTATTAACTGTGTGTGTTATCGAGTTTCTGGGTATGAGAATGTTCAGCATTTGTTCGTCTCAATTCTTTACAAATGCAGTTTGGAAGTTTCTCTCTCCTGCTATGGGTATCAGGCACAATCTGAAACCACTCTTGATCCCTTCTTTTACAATGGTGGACCCAAAAGTCCAAAATTGAGCCTCATAAGATTCTCCATCATGCTCTCTCTATTCTTATTTGCTGGCATATGTGGAAGAATCATTGTGTAGTTAATCATGGTTCTAAACATTCTAATTTGGCGAGGGTTAAATTCAACATAGCAAGTGATGTTTACAAGATGATAACGTTTGATTTTCCCTATGTTCATTGGCCTTCTGGTTGAGTAGACATATGTTTAGAGTGGAGGTGTGTTCTCATGAGATCAAGATCACTAGAGTTTGCTAAACTAGACCTGATATTGGGATTGCTAAACTCAATACTGACGAGAGCTCTCTAATTAACCCGGGCAAGATAGGTGCGCGTGGTATTCTCAAAAATAGTTATGGGGAACTCATATATGCTTTTTTTGCTCCCTTGGGTGATGTTACTAATAACCAAATTGAGTTAAAAGTTTTATGTATTAGATTAGCTTGGTGTATAGCTAATGGGTATTCATGAGTTACTCTCGAGGTTGATTCTGAGCTGTTAGTTCATTGGATTGAGGGATCGATTGCTCCACCTTGGCATCTTCACCATGCTTTCACCAGACTTTAGGACACCATACGACAGCTCCACACCTTTTTTACACACATATAATTAGATAGGGCAATGCGGTGGTAGATGCATTGTCCAAACATAGTCACACTCTTGGCGTTCAGGGTACTTACTCTGTTCTTCAGGACTTGCCTGCTCACATTAGAGGACTTGTTCGTACATACACATTTGGGTTGACTAACTTCAGACGGAGGAAGACTAAGAGGATTAAAGAACCACATTGATCACATCTGGTGTCTGGGTTATGTGATGGGGATCAAACCATACTAGCCTAGGGTCGCACTCATGTACTTTTGACACATCTGCATCTCTCTCTATTAGGGCTATTTCTTTCTTGTGAGTCAAAGTTGTTTTGAAGATGGATCTTATATAGGGCATATGACTTTTCTTTTCTTTGTTTCTTTACTTTGTAAATGAAGAGTCTCCCTTATTTATTTTACTAGTTTTCTATTGTATTGAGAGAAGTTCTCCCTTCTAGATGCATAAATGATTAGGTTTCATTTTCTTAGAATATGGAGATTAGTTGTCCGACCTTAGTAGGATGCTGACTTATGAACCACCATAGGATCGTATGTAAGGTTTATATCCATCTCCTTGTACTTTCTTGCTTTATTTATTTATGTTAAGGCCTGGGGGTACTGCTCAGCCCCTGACGAACACTAGCCCTATCGTTAAAATTAAAAAACATATTAAGAATAAATATCTGCTTCCCCAGATCGACGATCTGTTTGATCAGTTACAGGGCACAAAATATTTTTCAAAGATCGATCTTAGATATGGGTACGAGTCAGGGAGAAAGATATTTCGAAGATAACTTTTCGGACCAAATATGGACACTATGAATTTCTCGTTATATCCTTTGATCTGACCAATACACCAATAAGATCTGATAAATCAGGTGTTCAAGCTATTTTTGGATATCTTTGTGATAGTATTTGTTGATGATATTCTGGTATATTCTCGATCGAAGTAGAGCACGCAGGTCATTTGTGAGCAGTGTTACAGATGCTCCAAGATCATAAAATGTACGCTGAGTTCTCTAAATGTGAGTTATGGTTGAACACTTGAACTCGGTGGCTTTTCTAGGCATTGTAGTATCAGATCAAGGCATCAAAGTTGATAGTCATAAGATCGAGGCAGTAAAGAATTGGTTGAGGCCCACAACTCCTACTGAGGTGTGTAGTTTCTTGGGCTTAGCAGGCTATTATCGAAGGTTCGTAGATAATTTTTCTTCTATTGCCGCTCCATTGATAAAGTTGTCACATAAGGCAAAAGTTTTAGTGGTCAGATACTTGCAAGAAGAGTTTCCAGGAGTTGAAGAACATATTAACATCAGCACATGTTCTAGCACTCCCTGAGGTATCAGAGGGTTATGTTGTATACTCTATAGCGGTGATAAAAAAGTTTTCCATCGATCTCTGATAGGTCGGAAGGATGAGAAAGCCTTTGGGACTTTCTTTATTCTTTTTTCGTTAAAATAAATACAACTGAAAAAGACTGTTAGGAAATTAGACTGACAGCGTACCTGAGCACTCATGCTAGTAAAAAGATTTATTCCCGCATCGGAACAAGACCCACTATACTAGATTTAGCCAATTCTTTCTCGTTCTTTTCCGGTGCACTCCTTTATATCTCCAACACACAAGGAAGGACGCGGTGGGAAGGAAGAAACCCTAGACTCTGTCCGGCCGATCATTCCGCTGGCATCTCGCATTCACGCCCCCATTTGATTGATTTTCTCTTTTTTCCCTAAGGGGTGTCTTATTTCTTATGTGTATTTTATCTCTGCTGTAGAAAGTCGTGCCGCTATGATATAACGTGCAGTCGTCCCAAGGCAGCAGGATGTATGGTATAAGGCCCCCTATTTTATCTCCCAGTTCTTATGGCTTGTTCAAATCGATTATTCTTTATGTAGCGAAATGGTCGATTCCATCGATTATAATCGAAAAGAAGACTCACAAGAGGTTTTGAGACCAGAAGAGGTCTTTATTTTCATTTTTTTTTATCAACCAATTGCAATTTAAAATTTTCTGGATTCCCCGTGTTATTATTATTCAGATAAGAATCTTCATAATAATAAATTGGACTATTACTAGTATTAATATTGTTATAGACTGTCTCTGTAAGTTGAGAGTGGAATTTATCCTTTATTTTGTCCTTTCCATTCATTCGAATTTCTTCTGTTTCATAGATTTTGTCCAACTCCCTAAATTAGAATAGGGGTAGTTTACAAATTCGGCTATGATGCTTCCAGAGTTGGATTGAGTTGTGTTTTGATGCAGAACGACTAAGTTATTGCGTATGCTTCAAGACAATTGAGGAAACACAAGCAAAATTACCTGACTCATGATCTTGAGTTGGCGGTTGTTATATTTGCTCTGAAGAAATGACGTCACTACATGTATGGAGTTCATGTTGATATATTTACAGATCATAAGCGCTTACAATATATATTTAGGCAGAAATAACTAAATTTGAGGCAACTGAAATGGCTTGAAATGCTAAAAGACTATGATATTGATATCTTGTATCATCTCGATAAGGCAAATCTGACAGCCGACACGTTTAGTCGTAAGTCTATAGGCAAACTGAGACATGTGGGAGTTAGTAAGTTTGAAATGACCAAAGACCTGTATCGATTGGCCAGTTTAAGTGTGTAATTGCTTGATGCATGTGACAGATGTGCCATAGTTCAGAATAATGTTGAATCTTCATTAATGGCAGAAGTAAAGGCATGTCAATTTGATGATCCAACCTTGGTAAGAATCAGAAAAGGCATTCCCTATCAAAAGAAGAAGTTGTTCGATTTGTCAGAGGATGGAGTTCTTAAGTAAAAGGGTCGGTTGTGTGTGCCCGATGTTGGAGGACTTCAAGGGCATATTATGGCATAGATTTATCGATTTGGGTATTCCATTCACCCTAGTTCTACTAAGATGTATCACGACCTTCGGCAGATATACTAGTGGAATAATATGAAGAAGAATATTACAGAATTCGTCGCTCGGTGTCTGAATTGCCAACAAGTTAAGATTGAGCATCAGAAACCTGGAGGATTGCTTCAGAATATTATGATTGCGACATGGAAATGGGAGGCAATAACATGGATTTCATTATAGGATTACCTAATTCTCATTGGAAGTTCAATTCTATACGAGTTATCATGGATAGACTTACAAAGATAGCTCATTTCCTACCCGTTAAAACCACCTACTCAGCTGAGATTATTCTAGGCTTTACATTAAGGAGATAGTTCGACTTCATGGAGTTCCAATATCTATTATATATGATAGAGGTGCCCAATTTACAGCTAACTTTTGGAGGTCCTTCCAAAAATGTTTGGATACTCAGATTAGCATTAACATTAGCATAACCTTCTACCCAGAGCTTTCTGAGCGCACTTATTTAGACGCTCGAAGATATATTGCGAGTCTGTGTCTTAAACTTCAAGGGAAGTTTGGAAGATCATCTACGCTTATTAAGTTTCTTATAATAACAGTTACCATTCTAGTATCTAGATTAAACCCTATATAGGCGGAAATGCAGGTCATCTATCGGCTGGTTCAATGTTGGAAAAACAAAGTTATTAAGGTCTGATTTGGTGCAATAAGTCATAGAGAAAGTGAAAATAATTCAGGAGCGATTTTTGACAACTCATAGTCGACAAAAGTCATGTTCAGATAACCGACGTCGAGACTTAGAGTTCGGGTGAGAGATTAGGTGTTCTTACAGGTGTCGTCTATGAAAGGCGTGACAAGGTTCAGTAAGAAAGGAAAGCTTAGCTCTATGTACGTAGGACTGTATCAAATTATTCAAATAATTGACCAAGTAGCTTATAAGCTTGAGTTGCCCCCGGAGTTAGAAGCAATTCATCCCGTGTTTCACGTATCTATACTTCATAAGTGCTTGGGTGGTCCCTCCCACATTACCCCCATTGAGGATGTTCATGTCACCGAAGACCGATCATATGAGGAAATTCATGTAGCTATCCTAGATCGCCAAGTCTGTAAGATGTGAACCAAGGAAGTCGCTTTTGTTAAAGTACTTTAGAGAAATAATAACGTAGAGGAAATGACATGGGAAACCGAAGAGGATATGAAATCCAGATATCCTCACTTATTTTAGACTTCAGGTTCATACCGACACTCATGCGATATAATTTCCTTACTCCTAATTTACTTATCGATCTTAATTCATATATCTTGTTTAGGTGATAATGTTGAGACATATATGGTAGGCGCAACTCAAATTACAATAGATGATAGTTGAGGTGAGTTATTGATAGCCCTTTTGATTCTTGTGTTAATAGACGGTCGTGTGAGGCCAATATAATGTAATTATGTTATTCGATAGTCCTGTGTGGCATTGGATGTATGTTTGGGCTGCTTGTAAGGTTTTAGATAGTCCTATTTATAAAGGAAATTCTGCCAAAATTTTCTGAAATCTGGGGAGTTAGAATATTATTCAACATTCGAGAACGAATGTTCTTAAGGAGGGAAAGATGTTACGCCCATAGTTTCGCACGTGAATGAGATCGTAGCTAGCTGACTTGAGTCTTGAGAATTTGAATTTATCTCCGAGGGTTTGTATGTCATGTAAGAACATTAAGGAAGGAATTTAGAATGTTGGAAGTTAATAGGACCAAATAAAACACAACTCGATGAAGATTGACGAAGATTAAGCGAAACTAAATCTCAATCGAGAGCGTAGATTTGGAACATACTTAGATTAGAACATACTTAGATTTAGATTTTCTTTATATAAATCTTCTTCTTAATTTATTGATAAGACAAGAAATATCCTATTGCGCCTTTATGATACCTCTATATCATCTTAACTGCTTTGCAATATTATTGTCTAGCGGAGTACGGGGACACATCCTCCCAGTTAAAAATTTGCCTCTAGAAATAGAAGTATTTATGAATACATGACGCTTCAAGCATAATGTTTTAGCTTGAAAACAATTTGTTCACACTTTAAGATCCAAAATCTCAATCAACTCCCACTTCATTTGATTTTACGGACTCAATTTCAGTTTTCATTGTTGTAACTATTTATCCTTAGTAGGGTTTGTAAGATCCTACATTACATTATGTATCTCTTTTCATCAATTGGAGTAACTATATTTATGCTTCCCTTTTAATCTCAAATCGATACAAGAACGACTCGTGCGTCGAGGTTGAGATTGACAAACTGATTATCAATTAATTAGTTACTCCCACTAGGATTAATAATATTAAATGGATTATCTTTTGATGGTATATTTGTGTGATAGAAACATATCGATTATCACCAACTGAATCCACCTAAATCCATTTGGATATATGCATCGGAAGCAATTCGGCTCGTAATTTCATAAAGAGACAAGTCATAACCTATCTCACCATACATAGAAAATCACATTCTCTAAAAATGCAACATCAGATGATTCAAATTCAATTATAATGCCACTTTTGTTCACATATGAACTCATAATCCTTAGACTATTTAGAATATCATAGGATAAACTTCCTTTCCATTGGAACATGTGAAGGAAATAGATTATGAATAAAAGTTGCATAGACTCAAATCAGGTTTTTGCTTTCCACAACTCATATGAAATAATAATAACTTAAATAAAATTGCATTTGTTTGAATCATTGATGTCAGATGTAATAAATTGCAATGGAGCATCAACTTTTTCAAATGGTTTTCTATTTATTTTCTAGCTAGACAATATTAATAAGTAGACATATTTTCTAGCTAGACAATATTAATAAGTAGACAAATCTACTTTATCTATAGCACAAAGTTGGCTAAGCAATTATTTTGTTGTTAACTACTAAGGTAAAGTCTAGCTTGTTGTATATTTGCATCAACACTTGGCGCAAATAAACACAAATAAATATTTTTACTGAAATTATAAATAATATCCAGTATACTAAAACCATAAGAGAAAATCAGCATCATATCCCAAATCACATTTTTATTAGGTACACTTTCTCTTTGTGGTATTCCATCTCTTGCTTGTTTTTGGTCCCTATGTAAAGTAAAAGAAAGAAAATAAGGGTGTTCTCGTATTGACAAAATACAAACAAGATACATTATGAGAATATACATATTTAAAGCCTTAAGAACCTTTTGCTCTATTCTAGGACATACCGGATATTACGTCACCATTCAGATTTTCACTTATATTAAGCTCGAAAACTAATATTCTCATAGTAGTAAACATATTAATAACAAAATAAACTATTTAAGACATATGTGTACATTTCTAGAGCCTAAAATTCATATACATACTAATCCTCATAATAAGTAATTATATTAAATCTCATTTCACATTAGATCTTGAATCAAAAGTTCACTATGTGTCCAATCATCATTCAGATTCTAATGTTCAATGAATCTAACATAATCAATTATTTAAGGAATACTTGTCTTAAATTACTGAAATTCAAGATTAATTAAGCAAATATCTATAATAAATATAGAAATATCCAATAACATCAAACTTAAATTCATATGAATACGCACATACTCATGTAAATATAAAAGTGACTTGAAGTCTTATAAAAACACTTTTAGAGAGAACACAATAGTTCCTTTCTTAATCATAAACGCCGCAACCATTTATACTTTATTTAAATATCTCGTTAGAATAGAGGGGAGAAGAATTTTATTTAAATAAGACTTATTCTCTTACACTGACATAGATGATTTCCCCTAAGGTACCGATGGACCAACGCCTTCATATGTATATCACCCGAATTTCTTAATTTACGGCGTCGAGTATTTGCACTTTAGATCTCATGACTCGACCTGTAGACGGTGATACCGCCACCTTTGGCGACGTGATCTTTTCTTATTCACTTGTGTTGGTGGCGGAGAGGTCGACGCCTGTGTTTTGGCTCGGGGGTGGGTCTTCCCTTTCTCAATTATGACGTACTCGGTCACACTCATTGGCAAGGATTGTGTCTTTTCTTCCCTTTTTTTAAAATTTAAATAATACTTATATATTTAATATATATAACAGAATTAACCTTAAAGATCAATTGGCTTAGTGTAAATAATATTCGATAATTTTTTATTTTTTTTGCTATCATTACTAATTATTGTCAAACGACCGGCCATGACGTTGAAAGCATGGGGAAAAATAGAAAATACATTTGGGTACGGCACTAGTCATGACTTAGTTTTTGCATCATTGTATATTAAAAATTGTTACTATTGGTTTGGTCTTTCCCATTGTCAACACAAACGTTTGCCAAAGCAAATTAAATTTCTGGCACAAATACATTTTTGCTTATTCCATTGATTTGTTCTTTTCCCAATATTATCATTCTGAAATGCAAGCCGTTGACAACTTGACATATTGGCATACATACACATTACTAGCAAATACTTATAATATTCGATAACAACCATAAGAGGGTAATATGGGTGTGGGTGGTAATATGTAAAACAGGAAAATAATAACAATAATTATTTGTTAGAAATCTGAAAATGATCAAATATGAGGGCTTGTTGAGTCGATCAAATTCTTGATCTATCCTTAAGATAATATTGTCTCGTATATCCTTTCAACGGTTGTAATGACAACTTATCTCTCAAGATAAAACAACAATCAAACAAATGAGTAAAGGGAACTCAAGTGTTTGCTTTGGAAGAAAGATCTTTGAGTGTTTGTGATTGCAAGAGAGGAAGATAATATGTCAAGCAAAGCAAAATAATGAGGAGTTAATCCTCCAAAGTCACCAAACGCCGCTTTATTCTTCTCCAACTGACCGAAATCCACACGCGGCCCGCATAAAGCGCCAGGTGCTCCAAAGACCACGGTCGCTGCCGTCATTTATCGGTCCGCGACGATTCATGACTCGTTTCATCTTTTAACACATTGTACATTTCTTCCTTCATTTAGCAACGTGAAACCAACGTCATTTAGCCAATAACCGTCTATTACCTTACGTCTCAAATAATTCGTATACATACCAATATCTCTTTCATTTAAGGAAATTATGATCCTTGGCATTGTATGTACACGTGTGTGGAAACAACGTTTCCGATGTGTGGGGCCCCTAATTGTTCGATTCGTAATTAAATAGGATTAACTGTATTTCACGTTTAATAAATATTTCCAACAATGGGTAAGATGAATATAGGTCGTCTCAAATATTTTGGGGGTCCTGTTCTAATTCGTAAAAGTGAGCCCTTAATAAAGTAAATATACGATTCCAATAATCTAAATTTGGGTTTCCACATGCGCGTGCCATTGGAATTGAATCACTTTACTTTGATTGGACTAAGACCTGCGAATTATGAGTCTTTACAGTAAATTCTGGCTAATACTACTTAGTAAAAAATGGAAAAAAAAATCCCTAAAACTTTTCATTTTTCGGAGGCCCCGTGCGCACATACCCAAAAACGGCCATGAATGAATATCATTGTCTTTAATAAGTTTGTTCGGAGGAGTCAAACAAATATGCAAATTTTCTAATACATAAGGTCACAAGCACGAAAAGAATTAATAGGCTGAGAAATTACGCTCAATAAACACACACCCTCTCTGTTTCATTTTACTCGTCTCCTATTGACTAACCACTCCGTTTAAAAAGTTATTTATTAGAGATTTATTTTACAAATTTATTTTTATTAATTTTATATGCTTTGAAAAGTTAATTTTAAATTTTAACTACTATTCCATCTATTTAATAATAAGTAGTGTTTTAGGCCTTTTATTTTATTTCAAAATAAGCTGTGCTTTAAAATTAAAAAAAAATTAATCTTATTCTTTCAAAATTATCTTTATTTACATAATCAAGTAGCTTTTCTTTTCTACAAATTAATCAGGAATAAATTAGTAAAAAACTCATAATTTTTTAGGAGTGGACAATTTCTTAAGGGGTATGGATAAATTAAAAATACCACTTATTATAGAACGAAGTAAGTATTAATACTACCCGCATGGATGTAAATTTCACGGCCTGCGATGTATCTGATTCCCAAGTAAGTATTAATACTTTATATAGTTAAGTATATCCAATAATTCCAACTGACACGTGCACTTGGAACCATCAACATCTGATCCGACAACAGCAGTATAGCTTCGAACATTAAGTCATTAACATTGAACATAGTCCTCCAGCCCCCGCCAATACCCTCCCTCCTAAAAGTCATTTTGTACACCATATTTCAAGATTAAATTTAAAATTAAATTATTATTAATAATATAAATTTATAATTAGACATAAAAAATAATAATTATACCATTAAATTTGAAATTATTTTAATATACCTTCTAAGTAAAATAAATTAATTTAAAAATTATTATTCAAAATTATAATAATAATTTTATCGGCGAACCAAACCAGACTCTGTCAGTCACTTTCTCCTTTCCCAATTTACCAACAAGTCCTCTGAGTTCTCGCGTGCACTTCCCATCATTATCTATCCCATTATATTTCACATTTCATTTTTTTTTATAATTTAGGTCTCGAGGTGATTTTAGTACTCATATCGCTAGTACCTGCACAGGTTTTGATATTATGCTCCTGGAGGCGAATGAAACTCGTTCTTAGTCGTTACCGTCAGGTAAATCGCGGGATGTGCGCCCCGCATTCAGTGTCTTATCGCCACCAACGGATCAATGCTACAAGATCCGACCCCCCAACAGGAATTGTCTGAGGGAGTATCAAACCCACACTGTAACATGCTCACGCGGTTAAGCTACCAGACTTTAATACGAAGCATATGTCCCAGAGAACGTATTCGCCGAGAATCGAACTTGTGACCCAAATTTAACTAATGACCACTGGGCCACTATCTTTGAATTTTCTTCCCATTTCTCTTTCCTTTTTTTGATTTAGTCCTCATTTTGTGAATTGTTATGTTGTACACGACCCCCACGTTTTAAATTATCACCATAAGTACTGTGCAAAATTAACCTGCTCGGACCAGGTTATCGCCAACCGGCCCTGTTATATCGGACATGTGTTGGCTGCATGTCGTGTCGAATCAGTCCAACCGGTCCGGTTTCTAATTTTTTTTTTATTTCTAGTTTTTATTTTCTATAATATAAACTAAATTCAATTTAAATATGTAATATAATAATATAATATATAATTTAGTTGTATATATTAAAATTGAAACTTTAAAGTTAACTTTTTATTTTATAGTTTATAACTTTATACTTTATAGTTTATAACTTTATATTGTAAATTTGTAATTATACTTTTATTAATTTATTAGATTAGTAGATATAAGTTAACAAATAAGTAATAACAAATTAACAACTAAATAGATAGTAAAATTAAAACTAATGATAAGATGTTAACTTTTGAACTTTCATAATGTTAATGAGAGTACATAATGAAGTAATAATAATTTTATTTACATATTATGCATCCTTTTTGCAAGTTCTTCGTAATCTATAGGTTGATTGGATTGATTATGCTCCATAGCCTCTAAATCTGGAGTATTAATTCCAGTCCCGCCTCCGCTCCCGCCTTCCAAAATATTGCCTATTTCTTCATCTTCCGGAGAATTAACGTCTCCACATCCTTGATTTCTTCTCTCTGATCTGATCCAATCCCTTAAGCAGACTAACACTTCTAATGTGTTTCCACCCAACGAGTGACGCAGGTCTCCTATTTGATCTCGTGGCTAAATGCACTTTCGAAGCCACCGCTGAGATCGACACATTAAGAACATCCCGCCATCGCAAATACCGGAATTGCCTTTTGTTATCCCGCCACCATCAGAAAGCGGTCAAAATTTTCTTCATCTCACTGCTTTGCAAATAAAATCTGATCTCATCGCAAGACGGCCAGGTCGGGTCAGGTTGTAAAAGTGCTCCATATGTCTAAAGACTCTTCTTCATCGTCATCATCATCAATCTCGCAGTGTAGACACAGAACCATAACTAGAAGGAATATTAGTAGCAGAGTTGGTGTTATCATGTAATGTAGCATAATATTCATATAATGTAGTTAAATTAGTATCAAGTTTACTTATGCAATCAAATGAAGATGGAGTTTCTGTTTGACCTATTTCCATATAAGTATATAAACTAAATATTAAATTATGACAATCTACTTTTTTAATAGAAGGATTTAAGACTGCACCAATACAATAAACATCAGGAATAGGAAAAAATATTTTTAAAACTTTTCAAACATAATCAGAATCGTGATTCAGATATTTCACATTTGATTTTAAACCATAAAGTAAATAGGAAATTTCAAATATATGAGCTAAAGCATTACAAATCTGGGTAATAAGATCCTAAAATTCAACAACGAAGTGTAAAATTTACGTAAAATTTTAAAAGTTCACCAATTGATTTCCAATGTTCGCTTGCTAACATATACATCACGTTCTACAATGCGCATTTGAAACATGTGTTATGGGGTCTTTATACTTATAACATTCTTTTAAAAATAAATAAGTATAATTCCACCGTAATAATCTCTTCCGCATGAATTTAGGTCTCAAATTAAATTGTTTACATTTTTCTTTAAATTCTATAATTCTATTTTTCCTATTATTACCTGAATAACTCCAACATTTCTTTTGACAAGTTTTATTTCAGAAAATAAATCAAGACCACTTTTAACTATTAAATTATAAATATGACAAGCACAACGAACATGAAATATATCAGGAAGTGGTGGTTCTACTTCCGCTTTTAAAAGATCTACATCAACAGTATTATTAGATGCATTATCGAATGATACACAAAATATTTTATTATAAAGATTATATTTTGGGCATAAAACAAATAGTTTCGCTTATATATTTTCCAAGATGACTTTGATCCTCGCCATACGCAAAGCAATAATACGTTTTCCATTCTAAAATTTTCATCAATCCAATGACAAGTAATTGTTAAATAATCATAACTGCTCAACGATGTCCAATGTCCAAGTAAAACTAATACGGCATGGAAGGTTAGCAAACAAATATTGCAAGAAAATAACATAATAATTATGAAGTCTAAAAATATCTACTAGTAGTACTACGAGGAACACCTTTAAAAAAGGATTATATACTCTTTGAATATATGTAATTAAATATGAAGAAGCGAAAGAAAAAGGCAAACAACCTCCGACAATCATTTTTGCTAATTCAACGCGATCTTTTGGATCGCATTTAGCCAACCCCGCTTAATGGATTAAGTTGTTATTGACCGTTCTAAATTAGGGACAGATTCCATCAGTCCAGTATGATCGAATTTTATATGTCTAGCTATAGTGCCCGCCCCCGTCACCACCCCTCGCCTTATGTTTATAAGTTCTCCCACAAATATTACATTTAACTCTATCGCATCTACAACTTTATCATAAAAGAGCCACACTTTACTCCTTTTTCTTCTTGCATCGGGTTCGTAAAGGAGGTCTACGACTGACTACCACTAGCAGCACTCAACATCGATGAAGGAACACTAAGAGTAGCAGTTCTCGTTCTTCAAGTTCAACAATATTATCTAATCAACGTTATCACATTCATTATCTTCATTCCAAAATCTTCCCGCATTTGATCATAATCTATATTTTGATTAGATGATGAAGAACCTATGCATTTTTACCCTCAACTAGATTTACTACGATCCGACGCAATTCCCTTAGTAAAGACATTATAAAATATTTAAATAATCAACAAATAAATATGACAATTTAATAAAATAATTAGAGAATGAAACAAGTGTACCAAACTTCTGATTCGTAATTCAATAAAACTCAAGCTCAAGTCTCAAGTCTCACTACTTTGAATTTGAAAACTAATAATATTAATAACTTGAAAATTGATAATAAAGATGATTAAGAGAGTATGAGAATAAGAGAATTGAGAGAAATGTTGTGTGATAAAATGAAGCAAATGTAGAGAATTTATAGATTTTTAAAGGTAAAATGGAATTAAAATAAATAATTAAACAAAACAAAAAAAAAAAAAAAAAATAGACCATCTGGCCGAATGACCATTGCCATACCCCCGCCTCACCTCTTCTTCAAGCCCAACTGGCCGAAATGACCGTTGGGCAATTTTTTATTTTGTTTTTTGTAATCGGTCCGGCCCGTAACTGGATAATGGAACCGTTTTCCAATACGCCTAACTGGCCCGGCCAGACGGTTTGAATGACCGCAGGCGGCCGGGACAATCCACCCCAACCCGGTATGTCCTTACCGGTCCGGGCCGGTCCGGTTAAACCACCGGGTCAACCGGTCCGGTTCCGGGTCAACCTGGACCGGTTGACAGGTATAGGTTACACTACATATATTTTTGTTGTATTCTCATTCCTTATGTTGGTTGAGGTTCACCTATTCGATTGGTGTGTATACTCAAAGCTTTAAAGTTTATTAGTATTGTTATTATTCTCTGTTTCTAACTTTTTGTATATTCACCTTTACTCTCTTGTTCTCTCTGTTACTTTTTTTTTTGCTTGAAATCCAGTAGGGTATTGTTTCATAATTACATATTTGAGCAGTTGCTTTGTGGGGTAATAGCACTGTAGTCCATCTTATCTTCAAACATTAATTAATGTCGTGTTTTCTTGTTGCAGAATCTTTAATTGGCTATTTGGAGCAAAAAGATAGGATCTTTTCAAGTAGGGTGTCAATTTTCTTGAGTTAAACCCCTGAAATAGTAGTTATTGGAACCTTTTTGGCCTACAAAAATCTCTTCTGTAGTGCTGAAGTTTTTCGGGTTTATGGCTCATCCCGCTCCTAAGGTAAAGAGTCTTTCTTTTGTGTTATAATCTTTACGGGAATGAATCGCTATAAAAAAACTGGAATTAGCTACTAGCGCCGTCGCTAATCCATCGCTAAGTTGGTTGTAGCTAACAAAAATTAGGATAATCCTTATTTAGCGACAATTTTTGTTGTTTAGATATGGAACTTGTCTGTTGCTAATTCCTGTTTTTTAGTAGTGAATCACATATGTTGGCTGAGAATTGCTCAGGGAGTCATTGATATTGACTTTGCAGGTTCTAGGGAAGATACTCTTTGTGTTTGTTGATTGAGCCGCTTTTGCCCTCTTCACGAACTTGTAAAATCAATTATTCTTTTTGTTATAATGCCTCCAAATTATTTACCTCTTCGGTGGGAGAGTACTGGAGACCAATGGTGGTATGCTTCACCAATTGATTGGGCAGCTGCAAACGGTCACTATGATTTAGTGCGTGAGCTTCTTCGCTTAGATGGCAATCACCTTATCAAGCTCACTTCACTACGTAGGATCAGGCGGCTCGAGTCTGTTTGGGATGATGACGAACACTTTGATGACGTGGCTAGATGCCGGTCAAAAGTTGCAAAAAAACTGCTCCTTGAATGTGAGACCAAGAAAGGGAAAAATAATTCCCTACTTAAATCTGGCTATGGTGGATGGCTTTTATATACTGCTGCCTCTGCAGGAGAAATGGATTTTGTTCGAGAATTGCTCGAAAAAGACCCGCTTTTAGTCTTTGGAGAAGGGGAGTATGGTGTCACTGACATATTATATGCTGCTGCTAGGAGTAAAAGTCGCGACGTGTTTAAGGTTTTGCTTGATTTTGCTATATCTCCGAGGTTTATAGCGCGTGGTGGTAAGGGGTTGGAGGAACAGATTGGGGAGATTCCGTCGGCTTATAAGTGGGAGATGATGAATAGATCTATTCATGCAGCTGCTAGAGGAGGCAATTTGGAGATACTGAAGGAGCTTATTGTGGAATGCTCCAATGATTTATTGGCTTACCGAGACATTCAGGGTGCAACTCTCTTGCATACGGCTGCTGGCAAAGGCCAAGTCCAGGTACGATTTGTTTGCTTACGAGTTTGAGCTATTGCAGATTTCGCTTTGCTAGGTTTTGGTTCTTATTGGTTGTTACAAATCAATACAATCAGACCTCTATACTAGCCATCCTCTATAACAACATTTCACTATAACAACTACTTTTTCTCTGGAAACTTTCATGTTATGTTATATTATATGTTCTCTATAACAATATTTCGGTATAGCAGCCAAAAATTACTAGAACAAACGATGTTGTTATAGAGAGGTTTGGCTAAACATGCAGTGGTAGAGCTATGTGTTAGCAAAGGGGTTCAATTGAATCCAATTCTCTGGAAAATCGTATTGTGTAAATAGGGCAAAAACGATTTTTTATGGTTATATTTAAATACCCCTTGATAGAAGAGATGACCCTAGGCGTGACATCCAAGGATTGCTCTTGAATCCCGTTGTATTGATTTCCCGGCTCCACCACTGAATACAGGAGCGCTGGAACTAATAAATTGTATGTGTGCTTACTACTTGTATAGCAAGATCAACTACTTAAGTAATATTTGTTGTTCTAATTGCAACAATCTCAGCAACTTTTCTATCTGAACTACCATTTTATAGCTCAAAGAGGATGAGGGTCTTAATCCAGCCATGATATTAAGTTATTAGACTTCAGAAATTTCAACCATGAGGTTTGCACTTAACCACTCATATTAGTATGCGTGGTTAAACCAGGAATCATCTTGCTTTGCTTAATTTCCTGGAAACTCCGTTACTGTTAGTGAATCTGTTTACGGTAGAAATTTCTCCTGATACGATCACTGAGTCTCAGATTTCCTAGGTGTTGTCCATCTCAGTTCTATATTCGACATGTTAGACGAACAATTGCTTTTACTTATAGTTATAGGAGGGTTTAAGTTAATGCTATATAGTGACGCATATTCACCCAGCATTTTCAAATATATTTTTGCACCTTTACTTGACCGGTTGAACTTTTTAACTGAACATTGCTTTTTGCTAGTCAGATAAATAGGAACACTATGCAAACAGTTTGCATCCCATTATTAAAACAGAGAAGTTTTAGCTGGATTTTAAGATATCATATTTTTATCTAATTGTAAATGATTGATCTGAAGTATGCTAATGTTAATGGTTAGGATATGTTTACGTCCTTCATTTGTTCTCTTTATGGATGCAGGTTGTTAAATATCTTTTAAAAATTTCTGATAATATCAACTCTATAGACAATCAAGGCAATACTGCATTACATGTGGCTGCTTCGAGGGGCCAATTACCTGTTGTTGAAGCTCTCATTGTTGCTTCGCCTTCTTTGGTCTATTCAAAAAACAATGCTGGAGAAACATTTCTTCATGTTGCCATTAGTGGTTTCCAAACTCCTTATTTCCGCAGATTGGACCATCAAATCGATCTCATGAAGCAATTAGTGTGCGGAAATTTTTTCGACGTTGAAGAAATCGTTAACGCTGAAAACAATGACGGTAGAACTGCACTTCATTTGGCCGTCATTGGAAATATTCATTCTGAACTTGTGGAGTTACTCACGACTGTCCGCTCTATTAATGTCAATACTCGTGATAATGATGGAATGACACCACTTGATATCCTGAAGCAACGGCCCCGTTCTGCTTCATCAGAACTACTTACAAAACATTTGATCTCGGCAGGGGGAATTTTTAGTCATCACGATTATTCTGCAAGGAGAGTCGTTGCATCCCATTTAAAGATGCAAAATATAAGTGGCAGTCCAGGAACTTCTTTTAGAGTCTCTGACATCGAAATATTCTTATACACGGGCATTGAACATTCATCAGATGGCAATAGAAATGCTGAGCTTAGTCATCGCTACACTAGTCCTGATAGCTATTGTTCTAGAAATGACAAGAAATCTGGTTCCGCAGAACATGCAGCAGAAAAGCTGAAACGCTTCTTCCATTGGCCGAAAATAAAAAAAAGAGATAGCAAAAGGCTTGAGCTATTGGTGGATCAAAGTTCTGCAAGTAATTCTGACGTGGCACCAGTCTCTCTTCGAGAAAGGTACTCCAAGCCCTCATCATTTCCAAGCCACAAACGGGCACTCTCTGTTAGTAGTAACCTTCCATGTCCAACAGCAGAGAAGAAGTTTGCTTCAGGGCTAGTAAACGGTGTCATGCAGGCCATACCACATCTTAGCCTCCCTCATAGATCGTCTCGTGCTAGTTCATTCTCGATTTCATCACTGTCTTCACGTGGTTCTTTGGACAAACAAAAAGCAATCATGATTGACACTGAGCTTGCTGGGCCTTCTTGTTCTTATCAGTCGGAGGGTGCACCATCAGACTCAATACACAAACAAAGCGCGGGACATAAAAAGTTGGTGAATCAATATTTGTGTTTTGGTGCTTCTGGAAAACCTGTCAAGGGCCCTTCAAGTGGGATGCAACCATATGAAATTTATGAGCGGTCTGTTCTAGCCACCGCTTGAAAATCTGGGAAAAAATAGTACGGAACGGCTCATATATATGCATGGACTTCAATAATTTGGCAGGTTAGTGAGAGCTCTTTTTCATGATAATTCTCACAGTCGATGCGTCCGGGTGTGCTCGTGTTGCTCAAGAACTATTAACATTTCTCTGAATTTTGTCTTTTTATTGCAGAAGAAAATGTAAATATGCCTATGTTTGTAGCTGTAACTAAATGACTTTGTTTCTGTAGCTCTACTTAGTTTGGATGTAATAAGGAACTTCCTGCAGCTGGTTGAACAAATTTCTCCATTGTGTGTTAGTTTTTCCCAAAACAAAAAAGTTGTATATCATGAGATTTTGATATGGTAGAAACTCATAGAAGTTTTCTAGTAGTAAGTAATAGAATCTGTAATTCACAACTTTATATTTTCAACAACAACAAAGCCAACAACAACAAAGCCAGTGTAATCCCACAAGTGGGATATGAGGAGGGTAAGATGTACGCAACCTTAGGCCTTTGTAGAGAGGTTGTTTCCTATTGATCTCGACAACCCTCCTCCTTTATCCGGGTTTGGGACTAGCCGTGAACGAGGTCACACAGATGGAGTTATACCTTCAAATATGCAAAATGATCGGATGATACACTAAATTCACATTAACTAGATATCATTATCAATAGAATAAACATTCACTAGGTCATTAGCAATAAAATGGTATCACAGACGGTATCAAGGAATAATTTTATTTAACAGAAAGCTTGTTTGTCTCCATAAACATCAGAATTGAAATTGTATATGGAAAAAGTTAGACATTCAACGACCAAATATTTACTGGGAAATGTTACATACCTTGAACTTAGACATATAACACTAAGTTCTTTTCTTTCAATTCCGTAAAAATAGAGCAAGAAATATCCTCAAGATTGTTGGAAAATTTGCGAAAAATACTCGATCACGAACATTATAAGGAATTCTTTATAACTAGATGTCCAAAGACACCCCGGTAGCTAGCACCACTTTTTTCTTTCATATAACTTGTTACCTAAAAAGTAATTTAATTGACAATAAAATGTAAGATGATATTAATCTCCCGTGAGGAGTCTTTCTCATTAATATCCATATATATAGTGTACAATATTCATCTCTTATACAATAGGAATCCTAGTCCTAATTAAAAGAGGAATCCTAGTCTTACCATAATTATATTTACACAATATATGGATATATTCTAATTATGGGTAGATATTTTATACACTATACACGTTTACACACCCCCTCAGTCGGAGCGGGAGGAGTCCGGACGCTGAGACTGGATCTGAAGTCAAGAAATAACTGTCGAGGAAGTCCTTTGGTGAATATATCTGCGTACTGATATGATGAGGGAACATGTAACACTCTGACATGTCCTAGCGCAACTTTCTCACGAACGAAATGTATGTCCATCTCAATGTGCTTGGTTCGCTGATGTTGAACCGGGTTGCGAGAAAGATAGATCGCAGAGATGTTATCACAGTACATAATAGATGTCTGACGCAAAGGACACTGAAGCTCTAACAGTAAATTTCTGAGCCAACAAATCTCAGCTACCACATTTGCAACGCCTCTGTACTTAGCCTCGACACTGGAACGAGATAGAGTGGCCTGTCGCTTGCAGATCATGAAACTAGATTATCCCCTAAAAAAATACAAAAGCCGGAGGTGGAGCGTCGCGTGTCCGGACACCCTGCCCAATATGCATCCGTATAAGAGAGCAACATGTTTGACGTATAGGGGTATATGTGCAAACCATGATCAAGTGTGTCCTTAATATATCCGATGATACGCTTAAGAGCAGTAAAATGAGACTCCCTGGGGGAATGCATAAATAGGCATACCTGCTGAACATCATAAACAATATTTGGCCTTGTAAATGTGAGATACTGAAGTGCACTTGCAAGACTCCTATAAAGAGTAGGATTGGAGACTGGAGCACCATCCATAGCACTGCGCTTGGATTTTGAATCAACTGGAGTAGGCATGATTTTGTAATTTGTCATCTTAGCCCTGTACACAATCTCCTCTGCGTACTTACGCTGACTCAAGAACACGTGATTGGCAGACCTGGTCACTGATATCCCCAAGAAGTAACTTAGCTTGCCCAAATCAGTCATTGCAAATTTGATCTTAAGTAAAGCAATAATCTCATTTTTCAACCAATCGAATGAGGCAGTAACAACAATGTCATCCACATACAGTAGTAAGTAAGTAATGCTACTACCTCGATGAAAAAATGAAAAGGGAATTATCACTACTGCTGCATACAAACACAATCTGCATAATATACATGGCAAAACGTTCATACCACGCACGGGGGGCCTGTTTCAGGCCATACAGTGACTTACGGAGACGACACACATAGTGAGGGACAACATGATGGACGAACCTGCATTTACCGACGACGTAGATCGCTTTTCAGTCCTCGCGTAAAATGCATTTTTCACATCAAGTTGATGGATCGACCAATGTTTGCCCATGACTATGCTCAGAACTGTGCCAATGGTAGCCGGTTTGACAACCGGGCTGAAAGTTTCACCACAATCAATGCCCTACTGCTGATTTGTGTCATTAGCCACAAGTCGTGTCTTATACCTCTCAAGATCTCCATTGTCTCTGAATTTGTGACGAAATAGCAACATACAACGGATGACATTCACCCCATCCGGTCTAGGTACTAGATCCCACGTGTGCTGTTTAGTCAAAGCATTAAATTCCTCAGACATAGCCGCATTCCAATTAGGGTCTTGTTTGACTTGAGAGATAGTTTGGGCAGACAACTTAAATTAGACTTTAGGTTTGAAAATCTCGTGGCACGAGTTTCCATTTGGTGAGTGGGGACAGTGGGCGGCTGAGTGGTGGGATCCGAGACGGATGGTATGGTCGGATATGGGGAGGGTGGAGGATTCGCCGTCGAAGGCGCCGCGACGCCTGTGGTACAGTGCTCACTGAAAGTTTGGAGCCGCGACGCATCCCCGGCGGCCGCTCACGACAGAAAAATATTTTGTTCATCGGAAGGTGAAGTGCGCTACGATAACCAGAAACATCGCTTGTTTCATCGGAAGGTAGCCATGCGCGCCTCGATGTAAGATGATATTAATCTTCCTTGAGGAGTCTTTCTCATTAATATCAATATATATAGTGTACAATATTCATCTCTTATACAATAGGAATCCTAGTCCTAATTACAAGAAGAATCTTAATCTTACCATAATTATATTTACACAATATATGAAATATATTCTAATTATGAGTAGAAATTTTATACACTATACACGTTTACAATAAATATTCAGAATAAGTATCTGAATGATATTAACACGGAAAAAGTCCTAAATATTAGATTTGTGCGTGTTGGATTCAACGAAAAGCGAAGAGAAGCTAACCTCTGAAGTAGTAAGCAAAACCTAAAGAATAATAATGCACCAATCTATATACGAATAGACTCCAAAAGAAGGAAAAGTTTAATATTTGAATTGTAGGAAATTTAGAACATAACCCTTGTGTCTAATGGAAATATTAAAAAGATACATAAATTAAAGGTACAATGCACGTGTAAATTAGGACTCCCTATGCTTAAAATAAGGAAAAATGACTTCTATTTTCACCCCAATTCTTATTACCAAAATAGCTTATATTATTTTTGTATAAAATTATACTTATTTAATATTTAAAAAAATAATAAACGATAATTTTATCTATTGTAAAGTCATTTAACGAAGTACATTTCTAATAAAAAATAATTACTCCTCTTTCAATGTATTTCACCATGTCGGTGTTAAAAGCATTAGGATCTGTTTGACCAAGTTTTTTTTTAAAATAGTTTATGTTTTCTAGAAGTAGTTTTGCAGAAACTGTTTCTAGAGAATCTGTTCGGCTGTTTGGCCTATAATTATAGAATTACTTCTGAGAAACAGAAACAATTTCCTGTTTGACTCACATTTATGCAAAGAAACTAGAATATTCTTTTTAATAGATTTAAAACTATTTAATTTTTTTTTTCTATCCTATATTTCAAAAAATTAATATATTTTTACAATTTAATATTTTTTTTAAAATTATTTAATTGCAACATTTAATTAAAAAATAATATTATATTGTACATAAGAAATATAACGACAATATGATAGTCAATGACACAATATGTCTAAAAGTTGAATATATTACATCATTACACAACTAATAAACTAGAATATATAAATGTTATGAAAATCCAGTGAATAATTAAACCCAGTTGAATTAAGTCTATAAATAAAATTTTGAAAAAAAACAGATAACATATCAACTAATTATAAAAAATCCAGTAAATAATTAAACTCAATTGAATAAAAAAAATGAATAATTAAACTCAGTTGAAATAAATCTATAAAAAATTAACATATAATTAGTTATTAAAAACACATTAAATAATTAAACTCAATTAAAAAATTTAAAAAGTGAATAATTAAACCAAATTGAAAAACATAAATCAACTTTTAAAAAAAAAAAACTTTTTTGGAGAAACACTTATTGAAGAAGCACCAAATTTGTGTTTCTCGTTTTCTTTCATTTTAGAAACATTTTTTTTTTTGTAAATGTTATAATTATGTGTTTGACCAAAAAGTATTTGTAAAAACTTGCCCTAACATATACTTAGTGGAAACAATTGAGTTCAAAATAACTTCCATTTGAAGATATTATCTATGGCCGCAGAAGATAAACAAAGTAATCTTCTCTATCCTTCCTTCCTCATACCATTTAATTTTTCTTACATAACACTGCAATTCTATTATAAGGCTGCGTATGGTCCGGTTCTTCCCTGATACCGTGCATAGCGGTGCACCGGCTGACTTTTTTTTAACATTGCAATTCTATTATATCCCAAGCAAAATTGAGTAACTCGTCTTCTTTTTTTTTATGTAATTTTTTGTAGATTCTCCGAAGAGAGTTGCAGTTATTGGTGCTGGCATAAGGTATTGTTCATTTACACTTTTGCAATTGTTCATTTAATTTG
This sequence comes from Przewalskia tangutica, assembly GCA_029844215.1. Classification (NCBI taxonomy): domain Eukaryota; kingdom Viridiplantae; phylum Streptophyta; class Magnoliopsida; order Solanales; family Solanaceae; genus Przewalskia; species Przewalskia tangutica. The sequence continues at coordinate 4,254,751 of CM056719.1, forward strand.
TTCCATCTCATCAGCTAAAATAATAATTTACCTAATTTTGCAATTCTATTGTCATTGCTATGGTAAGAATTGTTAGCACACTGCTGAGTGTTGTCCCACATCGTTATGTTAGCACACTGTTGAGTGTTGTACCACATCGTTGAAACAAGTTTTTGACTTACGGATTAGACCCTATGCAAAGGGATGTAGTTGTTTTTCTTTTACTTACCAATTCACTATCAATAATATTCTTATTATCTTTTCTTTACTCTTGTTATTGCCTTATAAGCATTCATAAATTATATGAATTCTAACATGGTATCAGAGAGTAAAATAATATTAATTTTAAATTAATATTATTTTAAATTATTGGTCGATTCTACCGCTTATTATATAAATTATCGCATTATGATATTGGCCGGTTTTACCGCTTATTACATAAATTATTGCATTATAATATTGGCCGGTTCTACCGCCTATCTTGTTTTCGCTATTTGTGTTCGTTCTTGTTAAATTTGGGTTCTTGTTCTGATCGGTTCCACCACTTTCGCATTTTTGATTGGTGAGATTGAGATTGTTGCTTGTTATTTAGGATTTTTCTGTTTAAATTGTTTTCGATGGCTGGAGGTGACGATTCATTACAATCTATTGGTGTTCGTTTAGACGGAAAAAATATTGGAGTTATGTAGGGATAAATTTTTGAAGGGTAAGGGACTTTGGGATTATATTTTTGGAAAAGTCAAATGTCCTAAAATTGAAGATGAAAATTTTGATGAATTATTTCGTATTTGGGAGACCAATAATTCAAAAATTATTACTTGGATCAATAACTCTGTTGAACAAAGAATTGGTGTTCAATTGGCTAAGTTCAAAAATGCTAAAGAGATTTGAGATTATTTGTCAAGACTGTTTGTGCAGAATAATTTTGCTGTTAAATATCAATTACAATCTGAAATTCTAGCACTAGTACAGAATGACTTGAGTATTCAAGATTTTTTCTGTGCAATGACTACTCTTTGGGATCAATTAGCTTTGACGGAATCTATTGAATTACAAGCATGTGGTGCTTATATTAAATGTAGAGATGGAGATCGTCTTGTTCAGCTATTGATGGGTCTTCGCCCAGAATTTGAAAATTGTCGTTCAGGCCTTTTGCACCGCAAACCCTTAAACATCTGTTGAAGATGTGGTAAATGAACCCATGGCCGAAGAAACTTGTTTGAAGACTCTAAAGGAGGTACATCAGTCTTTGCAGCTCCTACACACTATTATAAAACATCTTCAATAGATAATTGTGATTATTGCAAGGAACTGAAAAGATCAATGTCCTGAGCTAGGAAAGACGTTAGGTTGGAAGCATCCACAGTCAAGGTCACAAGGACGGAAGCCTCCACAACAATATCATAGCGGACAACAAAAGTCATACTCTGGGGGTCAATCCCAGAACTCATATCCACATATTCAGACTGCCTTTGTGACCTCTATTGATCACTCAGCTTCAGGAACTCATGTAAGTCCCAATACTGATTCTGTAGCTGATCAATTTAAGAAGTTCCCCGCCTTCCAGCAGTTTCAAAATAATCCACAGTCTTATGCTCTTTCTTCTCCTTCCGGTTCATCACCATTTATTGGTTTAGGTATCAATTCGTCTTCTTGAATTTTGGACTCCGGAGCTGGAAATCATATGTCTCCTGATTCTTCTACTTTTATATCTATGTCTCATGAATTTCATCCACTTCACATGATCACGATGGCACACCTATGTCATTGACAGACATTGGTACCATCCATACATCCACTATATCTTTACCTGATGTTTATTGCACTCCCACATTACATATGAATCTTGCTTCAGCTGGTAAAATATGTGACTATGGCTGTTTTATTGGCCTTTTCCCCAATTCTTGTTATGTGCAGGATCTAAAATTCAAGAGAGTGATTGAGACATAGCCTAGGAAGGGGAAAGGTCTATATGTTTTGGATGGGTTGTATCTTTCTACTCATGCAGCGTTAATTTGTCTTCTTTCCATTTGACACCTTCTTCTTCAAAATTTTATTTGTGGCACTCTAGACTCGGTCATATATCAGACTCTCGCCTAAATTTTATGTGTACTTCTGGTATTCTTGGTGATTTACAATCCGATGATATTTTTGACTGTAGTGGATGTAAACTTGGAAAATTTTCCGCTTTGCCTTTTAATCTCAGTACTTCTAGTTCTTCTGCACCATTTGATCTAGTTCATTCTGATGTTTGGGGGCCGACACCTATCCCTACTAAGGGGGCTCCATATATTATATTTCTTTTATTGATGATTATACTTGTTATTGTTGAGTTTATTTACTAAAACGACGTTCTGATCTTGTTCATATTTATATTGAGTTTCAAGCCTATGTGAAAACTCTAACATTCTGCCACTATTAAATGTTTTCGAGCTGATTTAGGGGGTGAATATACTAGTGGAGATCTTTCTGGTATTTTCAAAGTTGATGGTACAATACATCAATCTTCTTGTACTGATACCCCACAACAAAATGGAATAGCCGAAAGAAAGTATAGACATATTATTGATACCGCTCGATCTATGCTTTTGTCCGCTAGTGTTCCTAGCGAATTTTGGGGAGAAGCTGTCCTAACATCTGTTTATATTATTAATAGGATTCCTACCTCTTATAATTCTGGGATTTCTCCGTATGCTAGACTATTTAGTCACACCCCACTGTATTCTCATTTGAGAGTTTTTGGCTCAACATGTTTTGTTTTGCGTCCACATGCTGAGCGTACTAAGTTATGCTCTCGTGTCGCTATTTGTGTTTTTCTTGGATATGGGATTGGGCAAAAAAGTTATCGTTGTCATGATCCAGTTTCTGGAGAATTGTATGTTTCTCGTAATGTTTCCTTTATTGAGCATGTTTCTTTCTTCTCCATCCCATCTACTTCACATGACATATCAAAATCTAACCTTGTTGATATTGATCCTTTTACTACTGATTGTTCATGTGATTCTACATCTATATCGTCTATTCCTTCTCAGTCTTCTGTCAGGTCCCATGATATTGATACTCACCCCACTTTTACGACTGTTCCAGAACCTCTTGTGATTGAAGATCCAGATCCACCTCGCTATCCTAAACGCACTACTCGATCTACCCAGGTATCCGATTATGATTATTCTTGTTATTCTCCATCATTCGCCTCTTTTTTAATTTTTATTAATTCTCTTTGTGAGCCTACCTCTTACTCTGAGGCAGCTCGTGATCCTCTTTGACAAAAGGCTATGAGTGAGGAATTGTCTGCTTTGGACAAAACTGGTACTTGGGATTTGGTTTCTCTACCATCTAGTAAGAAAACTATTGGTTCTCGATTGGTGTACAAGATTAAAATCAAGTCTGATGGTTCTATTGAACGATATAAAACTCGTTTGGTTGCAAAGGGCTTTGCTCAAGAGTATGATATGGATTATGAGGAGACTTTTGCACCTGTTGCAAAGATGACATCTGTTCGGGTTCTTATTGCAGTAGCCTCTATTCGTCATTGACATATTTCACAAATGAATGTTAAAAATATCTTTTTGAATGGGGATCTTCAAGAGGAAGTCTACATGGTCCTTCCACCTGGTGTGTCATATAATCCAGGACAGGTATGCAGGCTTAAGAAGGCTTTGTATGGTCTCATACAACCCCAAGAGCTTGGTTCGACAAGTTTTCCACTGTAGTATCTTCTCTTGGGTTTATTTTCAGCTTTCATGATTCGGTGCTATTTGTTAGATCATCCCCGGCAGGCCATATTTTGCTTTTGTTGTATGTTGATGATATGATCATTACAGGTGATGATATTGAAATTACAGGTGATGATATTGAAATTACAGGTGATGATATTAATGGTATCACAAACCTAAAATTCACTTTGTCTCGTCGCTTTGAGATGAAAGATTTAGGTCATCTACGTTACTTTTTAGGCATTGAGGTAGCTTATTCTGAGAAGGGGTATCTTCTCTCTCAGTTTAAGTACGCTGCAGATATTCTTGAGCGGGCTCGTCTCATAGATACTCGTATTGTTGACTCTCCTCTTGTGGTCAATGTTCGTTATACCCCTACTGACGGAGATCCTCTTCCTGATAACGATTTATCAAAGTCTCTTGTTTCCATCAACCTCATCATTAGAGCTTCGTGCATTTTCTGATGCAGATTGGGCTAGTAACCCGACTGATCGGAAATCCACTATTGGTTATTATGTATTTTTAGGAGATTCACTCATTTCATGGAAAAGTAAGAAACAAGATGTTGTTTCTCGCTCTTCAACCGAGGCAGAGTATCGTGCTATGGCTTCTACTACGTGTGAGATTGTATGGTTACGTTGGTTATTGGCTGATATGGGTGTCTCTATTTCCTCACCGACACCGATGTACTGCGATAATAAGAGTTCTATTCAGATTGCACACAACACAGTCTTTCATGAACGTACCCCAGCATATAGAGATTGATTGTCATATTATTCGATATCATCTTCAACAAGACACTCTATCCTTGCCATTTGTCTCATCTTCGATGCAACTTGCAGATTTGTCATGACTTTTCATTTATGTTATTTCCTTTTCCAAACTGCTTTCTTTTTCCTCGAGCCAAGGGTCTATTGGAACAACCTCTCTACGTCCAAGGTAGGAGTAAGGTTTGTGTACACTCTACTCTTCCAGTCCTCACTTTGTGGGATTACACTGGGTATGTTGTTGTTGTTGTTGCCTCCCCAGTCCCCACTTTGTGGGATTACACTGGGTATGTTGTTGTTGTTGCTGCTGCTATAGCCTATAGAAGCATTTTTCTAGTAAACGGGAAAGGGTTAAATTTTGAGTAGAGTGGTGCTGCAAATTATCTTCCAGGTAAATTAAGAGCCAATAGGTGGGTTTAGTAATTGAACCTTGTTAGTTGTTACAATTCGTTAAAGACGCTTTAAGAATTTTGTTTATTGGATATAACTTAAAACAGAAGCACCAATCCTTAGTAGGTAAAATTTGAAGAGAATACATGCATTCTCTTCAAAGTAGACATTTATTTTCTAAAGCCATGGTAGAGCAAATTGAGGCCTCCCATTTGTGACAGAACTGACTTCATTAATTTGCTTAAAATTATTATTTTGAGTTATATTTCTTGAGCTTAAAATGGTGTTGCAATAAAATGTGTTACTATCATTTTCTAATTTTCGTTTTTCTTTTTGATCCTTTACTTTTTAAGTTGTTCCTTGTAGATGGCACTAACTTATTTTATATTCAAGTGGGCTTGCTGCAGCATACAAGTTGAAACTCCATGGAATGAATGTCACAGTATTCGAAGCAGAAGGGAGAGCTGGAGGGAAGTTACGAAGTGTGAGCCAAGATGGCCTGATATGGGATGAAGGCGCAAATACTATGGTATATTAATTCCTAATTTTCCATTTGAATTCTGCGCATATGACCAGACTTTCAATTCTTTGTTCCAATTTGGATAAACTGTTTGATGTTAGTGAACAACTATGTTTTGACCTTCTGCAGACTGAAAGTGAAGGTGATGTCACATTTTTGCTTGATTCTCTTGGACTCCGAGAAAAACAACAATTCGTAAGGTTTTCTGCTTTTACTATGTGTTATACCTTCGAAAGAAGGCTTTGGTTCATTTTTGTCCTATCGGATAAGCTTTAGAGCCTTGAAAATTTTGATGAATATAGATTTCAAGCTCAGGTTCTTTTTGGAGTTAAATTTGAATACCTGAAAACCTCATTTCTCTTGCTTTCACTCTGCAGCCATTTTCACAGAACAAGCGCTATATTGCCAGAAATGGTACTCCTGTACTGGTAAGATTGGTCAATGACAAGCTTATTAACTTGCATGTTCTTTGCACTACTCAGCTTTACTTGCATTCTTATGACATGGTGCTTCTGGATTTTCAATTTCAGATACCTTCAAATCCAATTGACCTGATCAAAAGCAATTTTCTTTCCACTGGAGCAAAAGTATGCTGGTCATCCTACCTTTCTTATTTAGATATAGATTTTGCTAAATTCATGTTGCGTCTTTTCAATTGCTCGTTTGCGAAGTGTCTGTGAAACATCATATGGGGCTCGATGTGAGTTGCGGTCTCATATCTTCAAGTCTTGTTGTTAACCCTATTTGATCCATGCGTTGATCTTTACCATAGCTTAGTGAGAGTCGGCACCAAAATTTACTTTTTGTATTAAGCAATATAGCTTCTTTACAGATGCTTTCAACTGTCTGTAAAATGAAGTTTAACTTCTGTTGTCCTGTTGTTTAATATTTTTAGTGTTTATAGTGATTTCGATATAAAGACATGGTAAATTGCCTGCAGACTTATCAAGAAGCTTAATAATGGTAATTGACAATTTGCCTATGTACATTTAGGTGATTGTTTCTACCAATCAAATGTTTGTTGAGGCAAATGCACTTACTTTTGGAAATATCATGATATATGTTTCATCTCGAAAAATGGTTTATCCGATTAGGTAAATTCTTGATATTTAGACCCAAATATCAGTGAACATATGTGGTCGGTCTACGTGATTTAGACATGCTACTTCTGGATAATAGTATCATATTCCAAACAGCCCAGAACAATTTGAATTCTATATGTGTTATGTCATCGAACTTGAAGTGATTGTTAACAGTGGATAGTGTAGTGAAGACCTTGATAAAAATGTATTTACCATCTGTACATTCCTTTCCATCTCATTTCTCTCTATCCCTTTGTAAGCAATGATGGTTAATTTTGAAGAATATTGTCTTATAAAGTAGATTCATAACTGCAGCTTCAGTTGCTTTTGGAGCCAATTTTATGGAAGAATAAAAACCTTGCGAAGGTGTCTGACTCACACGAAAGGTACAAGATATTATACCCGAGCTAGTATTGTGCATGTGCTTTCTATTATTCCGTCCTCAAATCTAGCCTCTTCCCGTTGTTTGTAGCAGCAATTACCATTGTTAGAATAGGAATAAGATTTCATATATATAGTATCCTACTAGGAAAAGGATTGTAATGTAGTGTTTATAAATAGGGCTCAGTGTAATCATGTAGATACAATAATTTAATAATAATATTCTCACATGGTATCAGAGCCATCATAAAATTTCATCACCGTCTTTCTGGTGACTGACGGTTATCCTACGGCACTGTCAGATGACCAGATTCTGGTCTCTACAGTTTCTGTGCAAAATCTGATAATACCATCGCATTCATCATCATCTTGCGACCAAAACCCATAAAACCTCGCTGGAAAATTCCCTCTCACGCGCTCCCACGCGCCGAGCAGAAGCAGAGTCTGTCGAGATCTACTCCACGCGCCGAGTGCGTGAGCCATTTGCCGGCCCCTTTTCCGGGAAGTTTTTTTGTCAATCAAAGTCGACTGGTGATTTCGAGCACAACCATCCAATTTTTTTCTGATTCCTGTCACTTCCAATTTTTCTGGCAACTTTTTTTCGGTGACTGTTTTCTGCAGCTTCTGGATCACGGTTTCTGATCATTATCAACCTCTTTAGATTTCTTAAAGTTTTGACGTCTCTTGGATTTAATGTTTTAATTCCAAAAACACGGAATTGGAAATTCAAGTCCTATAATTAATTCACAACCCTTAATAAGGAGATCAGAAAATCAAACATCACAGTCTAAAATTCGACGAAAAAGAGGTCGTTTTGGAAGATTTAGACCTAGGTGTAGTTATTGTAAAAGGCTGAAGTATGCCGATCTCGATCTAAGTGTAGTTATTGTAATATGTTTGGACATGTTCGTGAAGTATGCTATTCTTTACATGGTCGACCACCCAAGAATACTCATATTGCTCATACTGCCACTACAGGTAACTAACGTGTTTATTTATCCGAAGAAGAATATAATGAGTACCTTCATTATCGAGCAAGTAAACAGACATCTCCACAAGCAGCCTCAGTCACACAATCTAATACCACTGGATCGTGGGTTGTAGACTCTGACGCTTCTGGTCATATTGGTGATAAATTACTTTTCTCGGATATTAATTATTCATCGTCTCTTTCCGCTATTACTTAGGCAACGGGATCCAAACAAAAGCAAAAGGAGTTTGACAAGCTAAACCCATATCTTCGGTCACTTTAAATTATGTTGTCTATGTCCCTGGTTGTCCTTTTAATCTTGCATCGGTCAGTCGTTTGACTCGTGCCTTAAATTGTGTCATACTATTTCTTGATGATTCTTTTATTATGCAGAGGACTGCTGTACGAGATAGACGATTAGCGTAGGATATGAATCACAAGGCCTCTACTATCTTACCTCTTCTCCTATATCCTCCATAGCAGGTCTAGTTATAGATCCTTCAGACTTAATCCATAAACGATTGAGACATCAGTCTGTTCAAGCTACAAAAGATGGTGCCTAGTTTGTCTAGTCTGTCCAAATTAGATTGTGAGTCGTGTCAATTTGGGAAACACACTTGCACTACCTTTCCACATAGTGCTGAGAGTCGTGCAGAGTTTATTTTTTTAATAGTTCATTATGATATTTGGGGTCCTAGTAGAGTCAGTTCACCTTAAGGATTTCTTTATTTTGTTAGTTTCATTGACGATTTTTCCAGATGCACTTGGTTATTTTTAATGAAAGATCGTTTTGAGTTATTCTCTATATTCAAGAGTTTTTGTGCTGAAATACAAAATCAATTTGGTGTTTCTATTCATACTTTTTGTAGTGATAATGCCTTAGAATACAAATCCTCCCAGTTTCCGCAGTTTATGACTCACCAAGGATTTATTCATCAAACATCTTGTCCGTACACCCCTCAGCAGAACGGGGTAGCAGAAAGGAAGAATAGGTATGCTCACACTCTTCTCATTGAATCCCATGTTCCACTGTATTTTTGGGGCGATGCAGTCCTCACAACTAGTCATTTAATTAATTGAATGCCCTCATCTTCTATTCAGAATCAGATTTCAAATTCCATAGTATATCCTCAGTCATCTCTATACTCTCTTCCTCCTTGTATTTTTGGGAGCACATGTTTTGTGTATAACCTAGCTCCAGGGATAGATAAATTAGCCAATCGCTTTCTCAGAATGCATTATCATGACTTATTCTCTTTTGATACCAGCATTTTCATACCGTTGTAATTTTTTTTTGACCGGGTCTGACCGTTTCTCTTGCTTTGCTTTTGTTTTTGCTTTGCTTGTGCTTATGCTTTGTTTTGAGCCGATAGTCTTTCGAAAACAGTCACTCTACCTACCAAGGTAGAGATAAGGTTTGCATACATTCTACCCTCTCCGGATCCCATATTGTGGGATTTCATTGGGTATGTTGTTGTTGTATAGTCATTGGGATGCAGTTGTTGCATTCTACGATATATTAAGTCAGCTCCAGGTAAAAGACTGCTTTTCGAAGATCGAGGCCATGAACAGATCATTGGATATACAAACATTGATTATGCAGGATCACTCTCTGATAGACGTTCTACAACCGGATATTGTGTGTTAATAGGAGGTAATTTAGTGTTCTGGAAGAGTAAGAAACAGAGTATCGTTGCTCGATTTAGTGCTGAATCAGAATATTGAGCAATGACTGTAGCAACTTGTGAGCTAGTTTGGATTAAGCAGTTGCTCAGAGAATTAAAATTTGGAGAAATCAGTCAAATGAAACTTGTGTGTGATAACAAAGCGGCCCTTCATATCACATCAAATCTGGTATTTCATGAGAGGACTAAGCACATTGTGATTGATTGTCACTTTGTCAGGGAAAAGATTATCTCCGGAGATATTGTTACAAAATTTGTAAGGTCGAGCGATCGGCTTGCAGATATTTTCACCAAGTCTCTCACTGGTCCTCGTATTAATTACATCTATAACAAGCTCGGTACATATGACTTTTATGCACCAACTTGAGGGGGAGGGTTAGAATAGGAATAGGATTTCATATATAGTATCCTACTAGGAAAATGATTGTAATGTAACGTCTATAAATAGGGCTCAGTGTGATCATGTAGATATAATAATTTAATAATAATATTTTCTCCCATAATTTCTCACAACCACTATAGTGTCTGCATGGACATGTTGTCTGTGTCATAATTTACATTCTGATGGTGATTTTATTATTAGCTACTTCGCAAGTTTGCATGCTCTTGCACATAGCCAATCTAGTAGTCTTTCGACCTCCAAATAAATCATAGGGGCAAGTTAGATTGACATGGTTGTGATACTTCCATATTATATGCAGTGTCAGTGGATTCTTCCAGCGTCATTTTGGAAAGGAGGTATTTGCTCACCTTTGATTGACTTTATCTCTATGTTCCTCGAATCTTCTGATATTGCATCATAAAAGAAAATGTCGCTGTGTATATAATAACTTCAGATTAATATCAGCTGTGCATGAACATCCATATGTTTTCTTGTACCTGCTAGGTTGTTGACTATCTAATTGACCCTTTTGTTGCTGGAACCTGTGGTGGTGATCCTGACTCGCTTTCAGTGAGTATTCGTTAATATCACGTGTTTGCCCATCCTATATTTCTTTGAACAAATATCATAGAGGATAAGATAATGGGGTCAAAATGCCATCGTATAGTTACTCAATTTCTCCTGCATTGAAGTAAACAAGGTAAAATGATTGAGGATAATGTAAACTTGGTCTGTAACTGGTATATTTCATGAGCCATAGATTTAGGTCATGACTTGTCTAAACATTATTATGGCTATGACTCCATTTTCATTGTTTTTCCCCCCTCTGAAACAGATGCACCATTCATTTCCAGAGTTGTGGAATTTAGAGAAAAGGTATGTATGTCCAAATTTCCGCCATCACATGGGTTGACAATCATTGTCCATGCTTTCTTGTCCTACAGTTGCAGTTGCAGAGGGGTGCTACTGTAAAAATCTTCTTGTTGATCGTGGATCCATTTTGTTGAGCAAATTCCTTATCAAAAAATCATGCAAATAGACTTCTTATGGAATTTTGTGTCAATATTTGGTAGGTTTGGCTCAGTCATAGTTGGGGAAATTCGATCTAAGTTATCACCTAAAAAGGAAAAGAAACAAGGGCCACCCAAGACTTCAGTAAATAAGAAGCGCCAGGGGGGATCCTTTTCCTTTTTGGGCGGAATGCAAGTAAGTATACTTTAGTTCTCTTTTTCTTCATGCATTCAAGGTAAAGGGCAGAAAATTTAGATGATTACAGCCCCATCTTTTATGCATCACGTATCATTTGAGGGTCATCCATCCATTTGACACCAGAGATGACTTGTCTAAAATTTCAACATGAACTTCACACACTAGATCTGACTTATATATCTTGCCCCTGTTTGGGTGATTTCTTACATTTAAGTTTATGACTTAAGAGGTAGGTGTAAAGGGATGATATACCAAACTTGACTACTTCGATTCATTCTGTCTTTTTCTCATGAAATATATTATTCTTAATGTTAGATTATACCTCTTTGGGTGAGAGATAGATAAATGTGCAGTCAATTATTGTCATCACTTATGTCTTATAGAAACTTGATCCTGTGATTTCTGTTAGTCATCTTTCATGTTAGTGTTATCTCATCCAAATGCTTTGCAGACACTTACTGACGCAATATGCAAAGATCTCAAAGAAGATGAACTTAGGCTAAACTCTAGAGTTCTGGAATTATCTCGTAGCTGTAGTGGAGACTCTGTGATAGATAGCTGGTCAATTACTTGTGCCTCACCACACAAAAGGCAATCAGAAGAAGAATCATTTGATGCAGTAATTATGACGGTAAGACATTGAATTGATTGAGTCCTTTTATTTGCTTTTGTACAACTAGCTTCATTCAACCTAGTTGCTCAATTCTTGTAATGAAGGACTCGTGAATACCTGAGTCCTGTGCAGATGTCAATTGTTGCCGTTATTGACTATGCTTCTGTTAATTAGGCCCCACTCTGTGATGTTAAGAGTATGAAGATTGCTAAGAGAGGAAATCCATTTCTGCTCAACTTTATTCCTGAGGTCTGTGCTTCTGTGGCATTTTAGTGTTAACTATATAGTATAGACATTCTTGCTTTGTGAAATTAACCTCACGTCGACAAATGAAAATGTGTTTCCACATGGTATTGCACTCATTTCCTCAGTTGGTGCTTTGAAAAGTGAACATGCAAAGTAAGTCGGTCCCATTTCCAAGAGGGATAGGTGCACAAACACTACCTACTTGGACTGCTATTTTCCGTCAATGTGTCTTGAGAAGAGTGTGAGGAGATATTATATGAAGGATTATGTCTGAAGCTGTATGTTCCATACTGTGTATATGTGTATGAACTGTTATCATTGGCACTGTTGCATTCTAGCTGAGCGTACGACATGCAGGTTGATTATGTACCACTATCTGTTGTTATAACCACATATAAGAGGGAGAGTGTAAAGCATCCCCTTGAGGGTTTTGGAGTGCTTGTACCCTCCAAGGAGCAAGAGCATGGTCTCAAGACACTAGGTAATGCTTTGGTATTAGGTTAAGAAGTGTGGCTAGCTGGAAACTGCCGTGCCTTTATTACTTCTGCACTGCATGCAGGCACCCTCTTCTCTTCTATGATGTTTCCAGATCGGGCACCCAACAATGTCTATCTCTATACTACTTTTGTTGGTGGGAGCCGAAATAGAGAACTCGCCAAAGTCTCAAGGTTTCTAAAATTTCTATTTGGTTGTAATCACCTGTACTTTGTCCCTATTATACCTTAATGATGATGTTGCTGCATGTTGACTTTTCCAGTCATGTAAAATTGCTATATTCCTGCATTTTCACAGGACTGAGCTGAAAGAGATAGTAACTTCTGACCTTAAGCAGTTGTTGGGTGCTGAGGGAGAGCCAACATATGTGAAGTAGGTGAATTCCTAGTATATAGCTGATCTAATTCAGCATATGCAGGCTTCTGTTTTAGAAGTTTTGAGATTAAGAAAAGCTGGTTATTTCCTGTAGTCATTTATGCTGGAGTAAAGCATTTCCACTGTATGGGCGTAACTACGATTCAGTCCTTGATGCAATTGACAAAATGGAGAAAAACCTTCCCGGTTTTTTCTATGCAGGTAATATTACTATTTCCCGAGGGTCTCTCGGAGACAGCAGGTAGAGCACTCTACCCTCTCCAGACCCCACGATGTGGGATTTCACTGGGCATGTTGTTGTAATATTACTATTTCCTTTCATTTAAATAGCATGTTTGGTTTATCTTTAATCTCTGCTGGACGCTAAATATCATGTGACCTTTAACTTGGTAAAAGCCAGTGGATATGTAGATTTTAGTGAGTATGCGTACATATTGATTAAGCTTGACTTGAATCCCAGTTAAAATAAATTATTGCTTCTCTAACACGACTCCTGTAATGCTAGGTAACCACAAGGGAGGATTGTCAGTTGGCAAAGCATTATCATCTGGATGCAACGCAGCAGATCTTGTTATATCGTATCTTGAGTCCGTGTCAACTGACACCAAAAGCCATTGCTGAATTCTATTTTCTCCTGCGGGTAACTCTACATCTCTCTCTTTCTCTCTCTAGTGTACATTTCAATAATTCATCTTGTTATAGCTGAAACAAAATGTCCCCTCTCCTCCACCTCATCTTCAATTTCTCCATTGAATTTCCATGTCCCAATTTTTTGTCCGCATTACTTATGGAAGCATGGTCAGTGAGGATTCATATAGTCAACCCAACTTGTTTGGGACTGAGGTGTAGTTGTTATTACCTGTGGAAATTCGCACATTACCTGATGCTGATTGTTAATTCAGTCTCATTCCCTGCAGTTTGCTACTCGTTGGTTGGTAAAATCGTTTAACTTCATGGAGAGGAGAAACTTTAACATGCAGCCAGCAACGCAGCTCAACACGAAACTGTTCTTCAAGGAGAGTTGCATTTTTGGGAAAAGAACTTTGCACATCTTTAATTTACACATATTCTGGTAGCTGTTACTAATAGATGTTGGTGAATCTTTAGCACATGAACAGGTCTTTCTGTTGTCATTGCTTTTCATATATGATAGACCTTGTGATTTGATCCTGAAGGACATCTGTTGAGTGGTGAAGTCACTTTTTTTCCACCGGATGAAAGGGACTTTCGTTGGACTGAGCCCACTTACCTAATCCTGAATGACCTAATGGTGAGTGGTCAACTAGCTTTTTTCACCCGATGTCCAACACTCTCATTGGAGTGTGAGCTCACTTGCCAACAAATAATCTAGTTACTATACTAGATACTCGAAGTAACCACTCACTTTCCCTTTAAATGTGTGCCCAATAGCTAATATTTCGCAGTTTTCAATAAAGGCATACTAATCTGTGTATCACGTGACTCCAAAATCAAAGTATCATAGTATTTAGCAAAAATGGGAAGGAGGTTATTTACAGTTTTGTCTCCTACACATTGGTATATAATTTTCACTTTACATGATTATTAAAAGGAAAAACAAGAGGAATATATTGATAATGTCGTAAAAAATATTTTAATGTGGGTACTTTACAAGAAGATGATTGTCCAAAAAAGCAAATTTAAACGGAAGTGGTGTTATTGTGCTTACTAGTGAGCATATGTATGTAGTTAATAAAGTTTAAGAAATGCTTTTACCACATTTGCATCCATAATTGTTACAGAATACTAGTAGTTTTTATATTTTAGTTGACCATAATTGTACGATTTTAAAGGATTTATATGTGAAAATAAAGCCAACTAATGACTATATAACATGTGAAAAGTTGGCGGAAGCGTCCAAACCTAGAGTAGACTCATTGCAAGCCGTGCATGCCCCACTCCCCGATACGGCGATTGCTTTTGCATTCCTTAACGCACATTAGCAATACGTTTAATCCACTTCCTCTTTTTTTCAAAGGTTAAAATTGATTTTTTTTAATCACTTCTAAAAATATTATTTGACAATAATTTAATTATAAACTTTATCTTTTATGTTTAACGAGACATCTATAACCACACAAATATCTTTAGCTTATTTTATATCAAAAAATTCTTTTATTTCTTAAATTACGTGCCAAGTCAAAAAAATGGGACGAGGGAGTAAAATTTAACTTAAATTATTGTTAAATAAGAAAATGTGTCATTTTTATGTCATATAAATTGGGTCAAAGTAATACATTTTGCTCTTAACAATGATTTATAACCACATAAATATCTTTGACTTATTTTCACAATAAGATTAAAAAATATTTCTTTATTTCTTAAATTTCGTGTTCATTAATTAATTCACCGTTTTCAATAGCAGGAAAAAGACATTCTTTTTCTCTGCTCACTGCATTTTCTCACTCATTTACAACCTTCAGAGAAACTCAAACACCCCACCTGGTTTTTTGAGTTGTTCTTCTCATGTTGTCTCTCATAGGCTCATGAATGATTAATCATTAATCTCTTTTGATGTGTAAAGGTACCATCTTGGGCTGTCTTTTTTCCAGTTTCCTTTGAATTTTATGTGTAGTGCTCTATGTTAGTTGAAATCTTTTCATTTCTTAGTGAAAATCTTTGATATTAAGAACGTTTGAGTAACTGGTAAAGTTGTTGTCACGTAACCGGTCACGGTTCAGGCCTCTCTCGCAGAAATGCGGTTAAGGTTGTGTACAATAGACTCTTGTAGTCTGGCTCTTCCCTGGACCCCGCACGTAGCAGAAGCTTAGTGTAGTGGGCTGTCCTTGCTTCATGCCACATTGTGAATTTGTGATGTAGCTATTTAGTCGTTTTTGCTGTGTAAAGGCACCATCTTGGGCTGTCTTTTTTCCACATCCTTTGGTTTTCCTGTGAAGTGTTTATGTAAGTGTAAAGTTTCACTTTCTCAGTTAAAATCTTGATATATAGTTATTACTTCATGCCACATTCTGAAAAGTCCATTGGAACTACTTTGGACATAGAGCATGTGCAATCAATCATAAGGACTTTGAACGAATAACTCAGGTTTCTAAGCTTGTGAATTCATTTAATTCTGGAAGTTGGACTAACTTGAGAATGTTACTTGGCTGCATTGCAAATTTGCAATATACATGTAAGGTGGCATTTATAGTTGCTCCCAAAAGTAGTTGGAGTTGTTGGAAAAAGGATAGAATCAAATGAATATAAGATTTGAATCTCTTGCTCTTTTATACAACTTGAAGAGGTGCTTTCTATTTATTATGTGCAGGTTCATATCATCCAATTGAAGACAATTCTCTATCTGTGCTTCTGAAATCATGTTTTTGGGACTGCAGACTAGAACTAGGAATAGCCCCTCGGTTCAAGTCTATTATCTAATCCATATTAAGGAGATAAAACCTTGGCCACCGTCTCAGTCACTGAGTACGCCCCGTGCTGTTGTAATTGAATGGCAACATGGTGATAAGCACTCTGGATCTACTAATCAAGTCGTGCCATTAACTGGTTCTGGTATTGGTGACGGAAGAATTGAATTTAATGAGTCTTTTAGACTACCCGTTACACTACTAAGGGAAACTTCGTTTAAATGTGGAGATGGTGACACTTTCCAAAAGAATTGTGTCGAATTCCACTTGTATGAACCCCGGCGTGATAGGACTGTGAAAGGTCAACATTTAGGAACTGCTATCGTTGACTTGGCAGATTATGGTGTTGTTAGAGAGAGTTTGAGGATATGTTCCCCCATTAACTGCAAGCGAACTTACAGGAACTCAGCACAACCCTTTCTTTTCCTGAAAATTCAGGTAGGTGAGAGGAGTCGCGTGAGGCCGTCCTTGAGGGACAGCTTAAAAAGAGAAGCATCAATGGACCGAAATGGTTCTCTTTCTAGATTACTGAGTGAAGAATATGAAGAGGAAGCTGAGTTTGCTTCGTACACTGATGATGATGTTTCCTCACACTTATCATTTCCTGTTTCTTCTTCAGCTAATGGATCAAACTATGGATCGCCACCTCAAGGAGTGGTATAATTCTTACTTTTCTATGAATATCTTCTTCTGTGGAATCACTTAGGGGTCGTTTGGTTGTTGGTTAGAGTGACATAGGTATTAGTAATATAGGAATTAGTTATGCAGGGTTTAGTTATTCACGTATTATTTATTCCATCTTCTACCTTGCATAAAATAAGACATAGATTCCCTCATTACTTATACATGTATTAGTTATGCGAGATTATGAACTAGTAACCAAACAATGTACTTGATGTGGTGAATTTCATACATAGCAACTAAAATGCTATCCAACATTGTATTAGTTATATTGGTTTTAATACAATGAATAGCTTATTAAGAAACAACCGAACGCCCCCTTTTTTCTAAATGTCATTCTTCCTTTATGTTACTTCCAAGATGCATGACACAGGACATTTGGCATTCAATACATACTTACTGTGTATAGAAGATGAAATGTCGATTGCCGTGGCATGCATTTTAAATTAAATGCACTCCGTTCAAGTTTGTATCACTTTAACATGATTCGTGGTTGTATTACGTTGCTTTTCCGATGTGATGAAAATCTGGGTTAGTTGATACCCAGCTGGCACATAATTGCAGGATAGATCTGAGGAAGTAAAAAGTATCCCTGGACAAGACGAAGATGAAAATGCCATAGATGATAAGAAAAGGGTTGCAAATGTGGACGAAAAGCAAGGGACAAAATCTCCTTCTATATTGCACGGAAGTTTGTCACACTCCTCAACTGGTTTGTCTGATCTGGCTTGGATATCAAAGAAAATTGGTAGCTCTAGTAGCATTCCTCAGTATTCAACATCTAATGCGAGTTATATAACCGAGGATACTCAAAATACCTGCATGATAATCAAACAAGTACAAGAACAAGTACTATGTGTGGAACAAATAGCCTGTCCAATTCTGAATATCACAGATGAGAATAGTAACTTTGTGAACACGGTTAACAGTAATTTCTCTGACAGTGAAATGGAAGAGAACACGTCAACTCCATCTCTAAATGGACTGTGTGATGATGCAAGAGCTGTGGTTACCCAAAATGGTTATATTAAAGGCGAAAACAGTGAGGATCATCCGGGAAATGGGCAACAATGTAGTCCTCATAATGGAGAGCAACACCAAGAGAATGAACACGGAAAAGAAATTTTGGAAGATGAAGGGCAATGCCAAAAGGACGAGTCAGTCAGTTGCTATTCTCAAGAGGATACTATAGAACATGACTTGAAAGAAACTGATGAAATTTCTGCTTACAGGGATAGTTCTGGAGAAAAGAGTAGTACTCCCCATACCGAGATATTAAAGCATGTAATGTCAGTTAGGTCATCACCAGAAACAAATAGGGATGGATCTGTCGGAGGTGATCAGCTTCTAGTGCAAGATATTCCGAAAGGTGCTACGGGATTTTCAAGCAATGAAAGAAAAGATAATAAAGTGAGTCTAAGGGATACAACAAACATTCTTTTGGAAAGCAAAATCCATAAGCTGGAGCAAAGAGTAAAGATGCTTGAAGGAGAACTGAGAGAAGCGGCTGCTATTGAAGTTGGCCTTTACTCAGTTATTGCAGAGCATGGATGTTCCGCGAATAAAGTCCATGCTCCGGCTAGACGCCTCTCTAGGTTCTATCTACATGCCTGTAAAGAAAATTCTGTATTTAAAAGGGGAAGTGCTGCTAAAAGTGCTATATCTGGAATATATTTGGTTGCAAAGGCATGTGGAAATGATGTTGCTAGGTGCTTTTCAGTTCTCACTTTCTGATGTATTATCTGCATTCGGATAAGCAGTTGTAGTTTCTATCTCCATGTATGCAATGCTACCTAGGTGCCGACAGAGTCATTTTATTTGTTTGTTGGCTTTTTCCCTTAGGCGACCAAATTGTTCGATTTAAAAGGATTTTGATATGAAAACCTAGCAGCAACCATATGGACGCTATCGAAAAATCTTAATTATTATAGTCTCCAGTAGGGCTGGCAAAATGGTTAAACAAAACAAGTAACCATCCAATCCGATCCATTAGACATGTGTTGGATAACTGACTTTTTGAAAATGGATCAAATATGTATATTATCCACTAAAAATTTGATATCCATTTTATCAATAACTTTTTGTTTGCTTGTTATTTTTCATGAGTTCTTGCTTTCTAAGAGTCTAAGCTTATTTTGGCTTTCATTTTATGTTCTCACTTGACTATTCCTGAAACCATGAATATGATGGATATCCATCCCATTTTTTTATCAAATACTGGTCAGATATTTTATCCGTTTTTGTTTAACCCATTTTCAACCTGACCATATCCAATCTGACCCGTCCGTTTGCCACTCCTAGTCTCCAGCAATATTGACATGTGATGCCTTAATCTCTAAGACCTAATTCAATGGATGAATCTCTAGGTACTGATCCATCATGTTAACTGCTTTCAGTTTAAGGTTTTCTGGAAGGAAGTTAATACATGCACGAGAGATTATTCGTTTTCTGTTATTACATATTCACTTATTTTGTCTGACCACAGGTTAACTTTCTGGCTATCAAATTCAGTGGTGCTGAGAGCAACTATAACCAAATTCCATGGGCAGCAACAGTTGCCTCTTTCTGCTGAAACTACGCCTGAAAAAGCCGTCGTCAAGGACAAGAAGAAGAAATTTTCTCCACTTAAGTGGGAGTCTTACTCCAGCAATGATGATTTTTGTGAGAGTTTAGGCAATTGGGAGGACCCTGTTACATGTATAAGAGCACTTGAGAAAATAGAGGCTTGGATATTCTCCCGCATCATCGAATCTATTTGGTGGCAGGTGTCTCCCTCTCTCCTGCACTAAATGAATCCTAGAGATGTTATTTATTGATTTTGAACTTGAAGAATCACTACCTTTCCACTAACCCAACTCTATTTTATTCATTTATTTTTTATTTTTTAGATTCTTATTCCACATATGCAGTCTGGTGCTGCAACAGCAATCTGTAATGGCACGGGTTCCGATATAAACCGTGTTAGCAGTAGAACGTCTAGTTCAGTTGCTGAAGAGCATGGAAATGTTTCCTTGGATCTTTGGAAGAAGGCCTTGAGAGATGCCTGTGAAAGGATATGCCCTGTTCGAGCTGGAGGACATGAGTGTGGCTGTTTGCATTTGCTCTCTAAATTGGTATGGTCTGACCACCTTTCCTTCCATATTGTACAAGCTCTAATTTCTGTCATCATAACATGTGACTTTCCGTCTTTCTAGTACTTGTCATGCAAACTTGTCAATTAATTAAACACTCCCTCCGTCCCAATTTATGTGAAGATGTTTGACTGGGCACGAAAACTTCTGAAACTTGTGGTTTAAAACAAGCCATAGATATTCATTAAGGGTAAAATGGAAAGTTTAAAGTTCAATTGTTACTAAATATAGAAAGGTGTCATTCTTTTTGGGATTGACTGAAAAGGAAAGAGTGTCACATAAATTGGGACAGAGGGAGTACTAAATAATATGGTAAGAAAGACTACCAAGCAGAACTTCCTTCCACTAGGGGCGTTGTATGCTCTGGGAAAAGTACTTTCAATTATGTTATAATATCCGCATCTCCTGCATACCACAAGTTTTTTTGCAGCACTATGTCTTTCTTTGGATGGGTTTAATGTGGATCAAACTGTGATGGTCTAGATCTTGCTCCATCTTGCTGCTAATAAATGTTCATGGAAACCAGATAATGGAACAATGTGTGGCTAGATTGGATGTAGCTATACTCAATGCTATCCTTCGACAGTCTGCTGATGAGATGCCTTCGGATCCTATATCAGATCCCATCAGTGATGCTGAGGTGCTTCCCATTCCAGCTGGAAAAGCTAGCTTTGGGGCAGGTGCACAACTGAAAAAAGCGGTGAGAGTCATGGTTGAACTTTTCCGGTTAGAGTTTTAATTAGTATTTATCTTTTGAAAGAGATATATGATGTTTCTGTCACATGGATTACAGATAGGGAATTGGTCCAGATGGCTCACTGACCTTGTTGGCAGCGGTGATGCCAACTCACTAGACGATGAAAAGAGAACAGATAATGAAGATGATGGGAGTGAATATGATACCTCTTCTGAGTCTTTCTATCTCCTGAACGCACTGAGTGATCTTATGCTGCTTCCAAAGGATATGTTGTTAAGTAGGACGATAAGGAAAGAAGTTCGTCTCAAAACCTTGAAAACATCATGTTTATCTATGTTGCATTCCGAGTGTTTGTATTTTATTTCTCCTTATTTATGGTGCTACTTGAACATTACTCTTCAGGTCTGTCCCACATTTGGTCCGACCATAATAAGAAGGGTTCTTAATGTTTTTGTCCCGGATGAGTTTTGCCCTGATCCAATACATGAAGTTGTACTTGAAGCTCTTAACTCCGAGGTAAGCTCATCTCATCTCTATGACTTTGTTCATTTTGCCATGCTAGAGTTTAATAAACTCATCTTTTAGAGTGTCTTTGTTCATTTTTCCAAGTGGATTGTGAAATAAGCTATCCATTTAGAGGCTGGAGTAAAGTTGGTGAATGAAAACACCCTATTCAGTACTATTCTTATACACCCACCAAACAACCCCTAAGCATTTTATTATTACAATGAACCAAGACTTGTAAATCTGATTTGCTTCTGCAATTTTCTCTGGTTAGGATCCTTTTGATGCCGAAGAAGATTCTGTGATGAGCTACCCATGCACAGCAGCTCCTATAGCATATAAGCCACCTTCAGCAGCTTCAGTTGATGGTTTATTTGGTGACGTTAGTCGCCATTCTAAGCTGAGACGAAGCAGATCTTCGGTGCTCAAGAAGTCATACACAAGCGATGATGAGCTCGACCAACTGGATTTGAACTTTATTATCTCTGAGGGCATTGCAACTTCACCTCTTGTAAAATCTAGTAGGATATCAGAAGCTAGCGGAAATGGAAATGCTGTTAGGTATCAACTCCTTCGGGAGGTTTGGATAAACAGTGAATAATATGATTTTGATCTGTCGATGTTTCTGAATGAATGAAGTTAATAAAGTGGAAAAGAATCTGTGCCTTCTTTACTTCTGTGAATAAATGTTTGCAGCTAACCTTCTCACAAAAAGATGTTTGCAGCTAAGGCAACTGCTGTATTCCTACTCATTTTCTACCTTACAACAGAATTTGGCTTACGTATGCAAGCATGATTCAACGGGATCCCTAGTATTTTTTATAACTGAAGTTCTAAATCAAGTAGTACTTCTTACTCTAGTTTTCAAATGCATGAGATTAAGTTTCAGAAATACTAATCTTCTTCCCAGAATTACTGAAGTTTGCTTTGACGAGCAATATCGCCAGATGGCATGAAATCTGTAGGTAAAATCATGTTGAACTCCAACATAAATACCATTTTCTGCATTCAACTCTTGTTTAATGAGATTATTGTCTGTGACAAGAAATAGATGCAGCGTTAAGACATTCAAATATCAACATCGGATCGATATAATAAGTACTAATGAAGTGCAATGTATAGCTTTTACAACCAAACTTTTGCTGAACACGACAGTATCAAGAATCATATGGGTTGCAATCAATGTATAGCTAATAAATGTAGCATTTTCATGGATTTACAACACAACATAAGCATTCACAAAAAATGCGGTTCGTAGAAATCTATTTATGGAGAGTATACTGTAAGCTTGTCTAATGCTCATATCTTAATGTTTTCTCTCTTCTACAGATAGAACTTACACTCTTTTAAACAAAAATAAAGAAAAATTAAGCGTATTCCCGCCCAAACTCTTAAGAGTTTGTTCCACTCATATTTCCTATATCTACTATTGCTTGCAAAAAGAATGAAGATCAGCAGAAAATCAAATCAGCATCCTGCAGTCAACTGTGTCGAACCAACTGCATTTCTGTGCTGAAGATGCAAAGCAGTCAAAAGGCCTTGCCATGTTTCTCCAGGTCCTCCAGCCACTTGAAAATCAAGGAGCTTTCTCTGTTTCCTGTAGTATTCTTCCAGCGGTTTGACCTAAATATACAGAATGATGACATGTATTAGTAGTTGATTTTATTGTTCCAACTGAGAAAATACTGAGTAATGACTCGTACAACCACCTTTAGGATGCTGACTAGCAACAAAAATGAGAGCTGAGGAAATTTTGATCCAAGATGATCAATTAGTTTCATAGTTCTATTGAATGAAAGAAAATCAAACAGCATATTTAAACAAGTTGATCAACAATGTATACACAAATAGGTACAGATGCAATCACTTTTGAGACATGTACCTTGTTCAAGATATCAGCACCAACAAAAGTGAAACTACGTGAAGATCAGGTGAGAAACAAAAGGTGCTTATTTCCAGAACAATATGGCAGACATAAAATTTATTTCAGCATGGTTAGTTCAACTATCAGGTACTCAGTATGTTAGCTATCAAGCAAAAGATCTTTGATCTGTATTTTCCTGCAAGGAAGTGCTACGAGAATGAGATTTTGAAGCAGATGATCTACATGCACATTTGCATGTCTAATTCAGCAAGCACTGGTATTAACACACATCAAGATTGCTAAGAAAAGCAATCTACAGTCCGGCTCATTGAATACACATCAAGAATGCTAAGGGCAATCTACAATTATATTTATCAAAAATTATGACGTCGAATTATTTTTAAATATTTGAAACTGTAAAATTCACAGCATCAGATAGGTACCTGCTCTGCATGCACATGCAGGTTCTTCCTCGAGACATCATCCATGATGCTTGAAGGCCTAAAATGGCCACCCTCTGGCTGACGATTAGTATTAATTCCAGAAGTCCCCCTGCGGAGGAATTCCAGAGGTGGATAAAGTCCAGTGCTTTTATCTTTCTTTGACACCAAATTCTCTGCACACTTAAGATTCAGAACCAAGTCTATGTCCACATTTTTGTCCAGGATTTCCTGCAGGAATAAACCAGAAGTTATGTAATTTCCATCATCTGTTCGACATGAATCATTTGAAAAGAATCAAGCCTCTTTAAACAAAGTCTGACAGAAGTATGACAAAATTCACTTTCAAAGCTCTATTAACAAGTTTAGGTATTATTCTGTCCAGTCTAGAGCACTAGAAGTCAACAAATTAGGGAAAATAGTGGATTAAGAAAACCTAACTTTTAACCAAGACAATCATAATAAAGAGAATAATCTGCCCCAAACACTATCCATCAAAACATACAGAAGCAGATTTAAGAATGTTGAAAAACACAATCTTTCACAGGCTCTTCTCATAAAAAATTCTCCCATACCCTTTACATGCAAATTTATCATTTTTCCCGGCAACAGACCAATTTTAGATTGAAACTAATGATCGGTTAACTCAAATTTTCAAACAAAACTTGAACAACTGAAAACAACCTATTTATGTTTTTAACAACACCATGACCAAAATAATGCTCGATCAAAATGTGATGCTAGACCTTTTAGCTGCTGGTCTCAACCCTTGAAGGAAAAATAGTTTAAATGAAATGGAAAGACCTACCTACGGTAACAAGAAAAAGGTGTCACTAAAATGAAGTTCACACGGAGAGGGAAGCTATACTTACAGCTTGAATCTTTGATCGAGGAATCCCATCTAAGATGAATCCACTTTCACCCCTGCAATATCCTTCTTCTAGCCTCTTTGACAATAAACCAAATATAACCTCCTCTGGGACAAGTTTTCCCTGATTGACAGCATCTGCTATCTTCATTGAGACATACACAAAATGAAATATATCATTGGGTGACACAAACAAAAAGAAAAGAAAGTGCCGCGAGACTATTTTTAATGCAAAAAAGTACTTCCTTGTTCCTTTTTTGAGATAAATTACTCATTGGGAGATCAAAAATAACAAACATGACAAATTACTAATTGAAAATATATCAAGTTCCATTTTTTTATTTAAATTTTTTCCCTGATTGACAGCTTCTGCTATGTTCATTGAGCCATACACAAAAATGAGAGGTTTTATTGGGTAAAACATACAAAAAAGAGCAATGCAACACTATTTTAAACCAAAAGAAAAGTACTCCCTGGTTCCATTTTACATGACAAATTACTAATTGGAAAGTCAAAAAGAAATGTTTACATGTTTTATGGTGCAGTATTTCTACTTAATTAAGCCAACAATTAAATGGTTTGACACTAATTTATTTTTGATAAAATTGAAACAGTGAAAGTAATAGAACTAAATAAAGACCAGCTTAATCAAGCTTTTATATTTTAATTCCAAGCTAGCATGGATCAATTATATGAATCTTCTGGTATTCATCCCCTCTTTTCAAGCTCATTTCTTCATATTACTAAATAATTTGTCAAAAATAAGACCCTTTTTATAACAAAAAGACCCAAGTTTTTCTTTTCATTTTCCATTGCAGATAGATTTAAAGCTCACTAAGGCAAAAACAAAGGCACTTTTAGTCCCTAAGTTATTAGTAAGATTATGATTTTAGTCCTTATGAACATAACTAAGCATATTTAACCTTTAATTACTTGAAATGTGCACTTTTGGTCCCCTTGCCTGTGATTAATCACAAATTTTCCGAAGTGTTAACTGGTTCACCATTTAATTACCAATATGTTATGTTACACTTGTATTGTTACTCCATATTTGAGGGCAATGTACTTCTAAAAATAGTCTAAATATACTCCCTCCGTCCCATATTAGTTGTCCACATTACTAAAAATATCCGTCCCAAAATACTTGTCCATTTACAAAACCAAGATAGAATTAATTAAGTTTTTCCTATTGTGCACTTAACATTAATTGTTTTTAAAGCAACCAATATTGATTAGTGTGTAATTTATTGGGAAGAGATAAGGACAATGTAGTAAAAATACACTTTTATTTATTTAGACTTTCTTAAAGAGAGTGTAAAGGGGAAAGTGGACAACTAATATGGGACGGAGGGAGTAACATATTTCCTACCTGAAGCTACTAAAAGCAACAACCACAACAACATACCCAGTGTCCACAAGTGGGTCTTGGGAGGGTAGGAGGTATGCAAATCTTACCGCTACCTTTGTAGGACAGAGAGATAGTTTTCAAAGGACCTCGGCTCGAAAATAAAATAAAATAAAATAAAGGAAACAGAATAGAACGCAGACACAAAATAGGATAGTAGAATAGCAAGATACAAATCAAAAGCCCAATAGATAATGATACACTTCGAAGAATAAATAACTACAAAGTTACTTAAAATTACTACTACTAAGGATATGCGTAGAGGGAGCTGGCCCTACCTCTCCTACCTACAGTAGACATCACTCGACTACATACTACCCTCGATCTCCATACTTTCCTATCTAGGGCTGAAGCGATTAAAAGCACACAATTTAATTAATTGAAGGTTAAATGTGCAGAATCATAAATCACAAGGATAAAAGTCAGAATTTATCCATAATTGAGGGACCAAAAGTGCAACTACAAAAATTAAATAGAAATTGAAACCTGCTTGTAGAGAGAAGAACGAGGGTGGAGCTCTTGACGAACGAGTGAACCCATTGAAATATGTGGAACATCTAGAAGCTTCGAGAGCCACTGAGCGTACACGTGTCTCTGTGCCATTGGATCACCAATAATAACCCACTGCACTCCCCTTCGTGGTACTGATCCCTCAGATTCCTCCATTACACGTGTCATAGTGCCATAGGTTTCTTCGTATTCGTAATCATCGTAATCGTAGTCAGATATCTGAGCCGCCGCAGCTGAGCCGTAAGAACGAATAAGTGGCTGCGCCGCCACTCTCATACGGCTGAGCAATGACATCGCCGCCGCCGCCGCTGCAACAGAGAGAGAGAGAGAGAGGAAAATAGGGTTTCTCTAAGGAAAGCAAATTGGGGTTTTAGAGACACGGAGATGGTAGGTGCGATTTATTTAAGACAGAACCACTAGTTGTATGCCACGTGTCAAGTGACGAGTGGTGGAAGGAGTTGAATTGTGTTAACGAAGTGGTCCCATATTTATATGTAATCCCTCCGTCCCAATTTACCTGGTATAATTTTTTCGAGAGTCAATTTAATTAAACTTTAAAGCTAAATTGAATTAGATTAACTCAATGTTTTAATATTAAAATTTATATATTTTCTCCGTTCTAATTTATATGATGTAGTTTGACTGGACACGAAATTTCAAAAATAAAGAAATACTTTTAAATCTTATGGTCTAAAACAAACTTAAAATATTTGTGGTATTATAAATCATGTCGTTAATGTAAAAGGTAAAGTTTAAATGTCTCAGTCTTTTTTAGATTGACCAAAAATGAAAGTGTATCATATAAATTGGGACAATGAAGTATTTGAAAACAACATGAAAAATACTACACCATTTGTTTCAATTTATGTAAATCTTTTACTATTTGGGAGACTACGATGTGGTTCTTTGACCACGTTTTATTTACATTTTTTCTAAATTATTTGAATTATAAATTATCATGATTTATAATACTTTTAATGTAGTTTTTAAATATATAAATTTTATTTTTATTAACTTAAAAAATATATATCAAATTGACCCTCTAAAAAGATTCACATAAATTTGATAAAAATAAATATTAAAATATTAATCAAAGTTTGTATAGTTTAAATATCAATCACGAAAAATGCCACAATAATGGATAGAGGGTGAGTATTTGTCATGGTTAACGAAAAGATCCGAGTTTAGAGAGGCGGAGATGGTGGGAGTGAAACATTGACCCTGAATATAGGGTTTATTTACGGGAATGACATGTTTTGGTGCCACGTGTCAAATAACGAGGGAGTTTAACGAAGTAGGTCCCACTTTATTTGTATTTGTGGTGAGATGTGAGAGGGAAATTGCTCTCCACACGACTGGGAGAGAAGTATGTGGTAAGATGACACGTGTACTGTATTTGTTCATCGACCGCGTCCACCGGTTTTGCATGGACATGCACCTACTTTACCATAATCTTACTCTTCATCCCAACACAATTCTCATGTGAACTACTTTTAAGTTTTAACCTTTTTTTTTGTTGATATTCATGTTAATGTTAATGACTTGAATCAGGCTAGTCCTGAAGATAGTAGTATCGATCCCTCAACACTATTACCAGTAAATCACGGTATGTGTTTGATAATCGCGGTTTGAAGCGGATAATCGATAAGACCTGAGGATCAACCCAAAAGAGCGAACGCTCTCACCGGTAATCGATTCACGCACGCCAGTGTTCAGAGCGCCTTAAACCCCCTTTCTTTGTCATTGAACTGTGCCTGGGGGGCTTACTTTTAACCATTTTATTGCATTTGGGTCGTTTAGTTCGTACATAAAATTATGATAGAAATTATAATGTAGATATTGTAAATGTGAATTAGCAATTCCTGAATTATTTAGTAAATTTAAACAGATTTTTATTTCTAATTTGACAATTTTTAAAGACTTGGAGAATTTTAGGATAACAACATATCTGTCATTTGGTTATTAATTCTATCAAGGGAATCACTAATTTCCGTATTATTATATATCCCATATTGAATGTCGTATGTATAAAATATAATATAACGGGATTATGACATGAAATAATTCCGAGTTTATTTGTCCTGAAATAAAAAAATATACCAAACAAACACGGGATAAAACAATATTCCCATATTTTATCATTGGATTATTTTCTTTATCCTTGATATATGGAACGACTCTAGCCTTATACGATTAGATATACATATATTATATATATATATGGGAGAATATTTGTGTTAATTTCTTGTTTTAGTTGAGTTTGTTTATCAAGATATCTTTTTGCTCTACACAGTGTTTGGTTTTAACAAAGCGTGGTTATAGGACTATAGTAATCAATATAAAGCTTTGAAGTTTGTGTTATATATGGACAAATTTATCATTTAATATATATATATATATATATATATATATATATATATATACATATAAAAGATGACAAAGATCGATTTGTTTAGCTACAATGAAATGAACCGTCCAATGGTGTGAAAAATGACATATATAAACTAACAGCCATGCTTCAGAGAAGTTCATACACAAGAATCATGCCTATATACTACTTCATGACTCACTACACACACAGATATCCCTCTTCTCTCTTTAAAAAAAAACAGTCCGGTGCACTAAGCTTCCGCTATGCATGGATTCGGGAAAAGACCGAATCACAAGAGTCTATTGTATGCAATCTTACCTTGTATTTCTGCAACATGCTGTTTCCGCAGCTTGAACTCGTGACCTCCTAATCACATTGCACCAACTTAATCCTCTATATATTAATTACTCCTTTATCAATTTGCTCCAATTTGAATAAGAAAGTAACATGAATGCATCATAATAATATGTTCTGAGAATATAAGTTTTGCGGTTTATAGCTTTAACAAGCATATCATATATGTGGAGATAACATTGTTATGTCAACAAGCAGTACTTTCATTCATTGGAATTTACATTTCATTTCTTGGGTCAAAAGGCGAAATTCCTCGCCCACAGGGCGCCACTCCTCCGACCCGACAGAAATTGGTGGAGAAGATAAATCATGGTGACTCAGCGATCATTTACATTTCATTTCTATTATTATAATTAATATTGTGTTTAAATATGTGTCGAATATGCAATGAGAACACGTATTCTTTATATGAAGTTGGACAATTCTCACCCTATAAACTAGCTTTTGGAGTTGAGTTAGGCTCAAGATTCATTCTTAACATGATATCAGAGCCAAGTCCATTCTAATTCTTTGGTCACCGATGTTGAGCCCCAAATTATATTATACATGTTTCAGTTAACAAGGTCTTGGCGTGCGGGGTATTGAGTTGTGGAGTCTAATTCATCGCCGACACTATGAAGACCCTACAAAGAGTAGGGGCGGAGCCCCCTGATTTTTTTTTTATAATGTAAGGTTATTTAGTTGAGAGTATTTTGGAAATTTCGGACATCGTTTTCTTTCTTGGTTGAGTAAGAGAAAAAGTGAGCAAAAGAGAATTGTAAACACAAACTCCCTATTGATTATAGTAAAATCTGCAACGGCAAAGTGGACGTAGCTCTCGCATTGAGAGTAAACCACTATAAATTTGTGTGTTATTTGTTCTTCGCGTATTTACTGTTTTCTGATTACGTCGAAATTGGGATTCAAATCCTAACACGGGGGAGTGTTAAGAGTCCAACATCGGATATGAAATGGGATATTGACTCCTTATATGGATTTGGACAATCCTCACCCCTACAAGGTAGCTTTTAGGGTTGAGTTAGGCCCAAAATCCATTCTCTACATGGTATCAGAGTCAGACACATTTCAATTCTATGTCAGTGATTCGGACAACGATGGCTTATTGAATTTCGACAATTTCATGAGATTGGTGGAAGACGATGGGACCGAAGAAGAGAAGGCACACGAGTTGAAAGAGGCATTTAGGATGTACGAGATGGAAGGGTGTGGATGCATCACACCGGAGAGTTTGAAGAGAATGCTTGATTGATTAGGGGAGTATTAGTTTTTTGTTTTCGTCTAAATTCAAAGAATGCCTTAGCATAAAAAGAAGAATTTTCTTATAGCCTGCAAGGAATTGCTTGGTCTGTTGGTCGGCCCATTTTGACACTTGTAGACTTACATGTCCTCTATTTGAAGCAACCGTTGGGAAATTGTACAAAACTGACAAATAATCCGGCCCAAAATTAAACAGGGCCAGCAACAATATGAATTGTTATGGTGGGCTGATTGAAACTATTTCCAAAGTAATCCATCAAAAAATAACAATCCAAATTGACTTGTGTAGATACAACATGCACTGAACCCTGAAGATGGCCAAACACCGACCCACTGATTCTTTTCAATTTTGCGCATTGTACAACAATAACATATCCAGTGAATCTCACAACGTGAGGTCTGAGGAGGGTAGAATGTACGCAGACCTTACCTCTACCTTGATAGGTAGAGTGGTTGTTTCCTAGAGACCTTCGGCTCAAGACAAAGCATAATCACTGTTGACACCCAATTTTGACCCTCCCGTCCAGCCATTAACCATAAAATTACACTAATTTTGTAAAATATTTTTTTAGGATTTTTATAATAAAATACAACAATAAAACATTAAATACAGGCATAAATAAATATTTTAATAATGGCATCGCGTCTTACGTAAAGTCTTAAGCATTTAGAGTCCCGCGCCCGCACTTATTAACTCTAAGCTTTGTCGTAATTCTTAAATAATTAATAAATGCATAAAATAAATAATTTAGCGATAACGTCGTGTCAGGTAGCATAGCCGCATTTATTAGTAATCATTTGTAATTTAAAAATCAATTTTAATCTGATATATGCATTTAATAGCGTCGCATTTATAAGGCTTTAAACAATTCTTAAATATCGTACTTGCATTCGGCATTTAAGTAATTTAATATAAACTCAATGCATTTTAATTTAACTTCGCAATAATGCACAATAATAAGATTTTAAATAATAGCGTCGCATTCTAAAATATTAAGCACTAATTAAATAACACGCCCGCATTTAGTAAATAATTAGGCTAATGTAGCACCTAGATAATTTTAATAAAGCACTTAAATAATTTGAGCACAATTTACTAATTAATAATACACCTACCTAGAATTAACTAGCTAATTAATTAACTAACCTATTTAACTCCCCCTAATTAAAAGCTAATCAGCCCTTACCCTTTAATTGGACCTTAACCCGCAGCCCACAACCCGCTAGCCCACTCCCCCAGCCTTTATTTTTCCCCGCAAGCCCAACGTCCAGCTTATCTTCAGCCTTTACCTCAGCCCTTCAGGATCGTCCTTCTCCCTCACCCTTTCAAAACCTAAACGAAACCCTAGCCTCTTCACCTCCCCATCACAACACCAGCAGCCCCGAGATTCTCGCCGGAGAATCCGGGAGCCTTCCCTTACCCACGCACCCTAGCCAGCTCCTCTTTCCATAACCAAACGAATCTCTCCAAATCGTTCACCTTATCATATCGACAGCACAAAATCTCACCAAATCAGCCCTAAAAGCTTACCAACATTAGAACCCAAACTCTGAGCTATAAAGACAGAACATTTGAGCGCATGCAAGGGGTCGAACAGAGAGAGCAGGGCTCATAGGAGTCCAACGGCAATCGAAGAGGCAGGGGCGTCGAATTCAGAGCTTAGTCAGGGGGGATCAGTAGCACAATAGGGCATACCCATAGCATCGACACCTTAGCAAGGTGAGAAACACATAGCAATTTAGAGGCGATCGCACGTAAGGCGAGCACGAGTAATACAACCAAGAAATCAGCAAGTAAAACCCTCCCCTCTGTTTCGCATCGCAAAGCCCAAAACCCGAGCGAGTCGACGACTTGATTCGCTGCCTCGGTTCGCTGCCCGGAGAAGGTAATATCTTCCCTTACAGTCTTAGATTTCGTTTAACATTAATGTGTACAGTACATGTTCTGAACGACTATTAAGTATGTGTTAAGATGATGTCGGCGACTGTTTATGTTTATTAAGCCGACTGCTGAACCTGTTAAGCTAATGCTGATTGTTATTAATTTTCGGGGTCGTTATTGTTAATAATGTTCAAGCTAATACTGACATTTGTAATATGTGTTTAACTAGATCGACTTTTATGTGGGAATATAAGTCTGGAAAAGCTGCATGTTTATGTGCAATATTATGTCATTTGTGTTCATTAAGTCCATGATTAATGTCATGATCAATCCTCAACTGTACTAGAGTGTTCGGGTATGAGTGCAATCAGATTAAGTATTCGTCATGCTGGTTAGAATAATTTAAACATGTCCAAATACCTTCTGTGTAATGTAACTGGTTATGTTATATGAATCTGTATTTTTTTTTAAAAAAATTTAGTTAGGCATATCAAAATAGGCTCTCTAGTAGTGGTTCATCCTCCTCACTAGTTCAATGAAGACCTCAGAATTTACTCTCTGTTTAAGGGATATAAAATTGATCCTGTCAATACCCTTTCAAGCCACATTTTGTGCCCTGTCAATCTATTGCGTAATCTAAACAATGCTTGTATCAAATAATCCTGCATCTAAATTCCTCTCCGTTGCATGTTGTCTTGATTTACAGTCTTATAATATGATGGAAAAAGTGCTTAAGTGAGTGAAAAGCCTAGGGTGCGACTTAACACTTAGATTCTTTAAAAAAGAGTCATGTCCCTGTCTCTTGCATACCTGCTAATTGATTAGTGTTGTTACCTCTTGAGGCCAATAATTGAATCATGACATAACTGGTCCTACATTGCTTCGTCAGTATATGAATATATATATCTAGCTGGTAATCGGATCTGAGTCGTGGTGTCCCCTCTGTGTGTTGCTGCATTTTTTTGGTTTGGTGAGATGATCACAAGAAAGGGATCACTTATGCTTACTGTTGTTTGTTCTTCACATAGAACTGTTGAGGGTTATGTAGCAGCTAGTGCAGTCTGTACACATGCCTATTATTATCCCTTCTTGCCATCTGCTAGCTGTTTACCCCCATTTGATAATATCCTCTATCTGGTCTTAATAGCCGAAAATAAGGCCTGCATTTCTGCCTCTGCGCCATCTGCCTTCTCTATAAAATCTGAAAAGAAATCCATGTTTTGGGCCATTTTTGCATTTACTCGCTACTTGCACCTGTGGCCCGATGGCGCCTGGGCGCTTTTCCTTTAGTCGTGAGTTATCGTGACACGTCATGCAGCTAATATACGTGCCCGTCCTAATTATTTGCATCAATTATTATTTAGGCTCGTACTAATCCTTATCTTTCTTGTTTTTTTACATGGCACGCATTGGAGCAAAAAAGAAGAGTCTCATGGCGAGACTCATCGCGAGCTTATTCAAATGGCGACCCGCATCCGCATTCGCATTCCCGCATCAGAAACTCCTAGAAAAACAAACAGGACTGAGTCATCCGCTCCAATCCCCTCATTCTCTTAACTTTCTCGTCTTATTTTTACGCCTTTATTTGTTTACTGTAATTTCATTATTTAATTTTGTAATTAATAGGAGAACTTCTAGCAATTAGGTCTTTAAATATATGAGACGGGAAGTAATTACATTTTAGTAACGCATTCTTCTTTATTTGCCTTTAGGATTATTAAGCGTGTTTAAAATCTGCCAAAAAATAAGTAATCTAACTTGCATCATAAAACCAACAATTTGTTAAAATCCATAAACAGATTTTCTCTTAAACTCTCAAAATAGCATCTTAAAACTTCTCTTATATAATATTGTACGCAGGCTAGGCAAGATTAATTTAGTTAGCAAAATACACATAATTAGTCCATAAAGCACCCTCGTAGCATTCTTTAGCACTTCCAGCCCTTTTAGTGCTTTAAATTACCTCCTGACGTTTAATACCTTTAGCATTTTAGCATCCTTCTAGCACCTTTTTTAAAGCACCCCTTCACATTTGACAATTCTTGCATCTTTAGCACCTCTGTTTAGCATTTTGCACTTTTAACACCCTTTACTTTTAGCACTCACTTTCAAAGTTAATCCCTTAGCACCCTCTTAATATTTAGGCACCCTAGCACTACTTTGTCACACTTAGCACTTTTAAATTGCTAGCACTGTTGTTAAGCGTCTTTAACATTTAATATTTTAGCACCTCTTAGCATCCTTTCGCATACAACATCTTTTGCCCTTTTTGACTTGAGCATCTTTAAACATTTTAACATTTTAGCATTTCCCAACATTTTACTAAGCAAGAAGAGCTTTATTTTGCATTTCTTAAATATAATAATTAACCCTAGGTTTGGCAGGACAACCGCAAGTTAGCGGATCTTAGAGGGTGTCTAACCCCTTCCCTCTAGATTAATAAAGAACCCTTGCCCGGAATCTCATTAAGTTAGCAGACCACTAAAATGGAGTTAATGTTTACTTTAAACTGGTTAAACATTTAGGTGTCCTAATTCACCCAAATTAATTAGGTGGCGACTCCGCGAACCCTTAGCATTCTAGCAACCCTTTAGCATTTTAGCACCCTTTTAAACTTTAGCATCCTTTTTTGCACTTTTAGAACTTTTAGCATTCTTTTAAACCTTTTAGCATTTTATTTATTTATTTTCTAATGCTTTTATTTTAAGCAGGAGTTTAGAATTTACTTTTAGCCTCTTTTCCACTTTTAATACTTTTAAGCTTTTAAGTCTTTTAAAACATTTTAGCTTTATTTTTTTATTTTCTAACCTTTTATTTGAACAGGAGTTTAGAAAATAATGTCGCGGTCGAAAAAGGGCGCGACAGAAATGGCGACTCCGCTGGGGATTTTAGGTTCTTAACCACAACAGACCTAGGATAATTATTTGGCAATTACTTTTGCATTTAATTTTTGCGTGCTGTATTTTGTTTATTTTATTTTAATTGCTACATGCTTTACTGTTTTCCTTAAAACTGGCATTCCGCTCATATTTCTTCCACTCTGGAAAATTCACACAAACACACACTACATGCGAGGTGCTGGTGCATCGGAAAATTCTTTCTTCAAAATCCAAATTTAGGAGAGTTGGTAATATACGTGGAGTGCCGGCCTAACCAGGTGGCGCGTAGCCTTCTCACTCGAGTTGTCCGCTCGGGAACTCTGCGTCTAGGAAAGCCAAATCTTAGCAAACTTAAGATGAGCTATACCACTTTATTTTAGGGCGTGCATTTACCTTAGGTGGGTCGGTCCTCGCATCGACACCACAATTAGGAAGACACCAAACTTGTCGACGGGTTTCTCAACCCAACGACGACCAAAGATATTATGTGTAGCGTGGCAATGACAGACAAATCCAAACCCAATCATGACATGCGAAATTGGGAAAAGTGCACCGTCGTTTGGTCGCCATTTCCAACAAAGGCATTATAGTTGGACGACTTGGACAAATCCGTCATAATCTCGCATGAATGACGTTTAGGCTTACCTCGCATAAAGAGGTCCTGCGCATGTTAGGAAACGTTTGAATGTGCTATGTGCGATATATCTGCTACATACTTGCAAATTATGTGCTTTATGCTAACACCGTTTGTTGCATTTTTAGAAAGATTTATCATCTCCCCAAAGGTCGATTTGTATTTGACTCGTGATGGCGAGCATCAATATTTCACAAGATCAAAGGCACGGTCCAAATACATGACCGATTCGAGGGCATCTGAGCGGAGCAGTCTAACTCTTAGTTCCTATAGCAAAGCAGGGTCTCGAAAAGAAGAGCAACACGACACCTTCTCAAAAGCGGGACAATGTAGGAAACTGCATGCGGTGCAAATCCAAGCGCACCGCACGCGGATGTCGATGGACAAGCGAAGTCAAATACAAATCGACCCAAAACTCAAAATTTTCTTTGAGCGCAGGTCTTTTCATATTAACAGAAGCAGCAAATGCAATAGCCGGTAAAATACGGCAAGAAGTTTCTTCGCAAAGAAGAAAGCAGAGGCGTAAGATATGACAAAAATCTCAAAATTCAAAGTCCGTCGAAGCAGCAGCAGAAGCGGCATCAACAATCGGCAATCAAAGTTCGAGTTCGCAACAAAACCTAGCGCGTCGGCTTCGGGCATAAAGTCAAACTTGCAACTGCGTATCGCACACAACAAAGGCATCATAACAATTCGATTTGCGATGCAAGCGGCAACATCTCGCATTCGCCGTGCATATCGGGGCGACATCTCTATCCATGAAATTGCGCTTCATATATATTTATCATTTTGTTTAAACAGTATACACTAACGCTTTCTCAAGCTTAGCTTACGGGAGCATTTATTCTACGGGAGCGGCCACGTCCGAGCAACGACGTTATCGGCCAAAGAAGTCTACGCAACGGCGCCCGGCGGCAATACGTCGAGCGGCGACGTTATCGGCCGCAAAGAAGTCTACGCGGCGGCGGCAATACGTCCAGTAACGACGTTATCGCGACAAAGAAGTCCACGCAACGACGCCCGGAACAACACGCCCGCACAACGGCGTGATCGCGAAGTCCACGCAACGACGCCAGCGGCGATACGTCGAGCGGCGGCGTTATCGGCCAAAGAAGTCTACGCAACGACGCCAAAGAAGAACGTCGGACAACGACGTAATCGGCAAGTCCATGCAACGACGCCCGGCGGCACGTCGAACGCGGCGTTATCGGCCGCAGAAGTCTACGCAGCGACGCCAAGAAAGAACACGTCGCATAACGACGTAATCGGCAAGTCCATGCAACGACGCCAACAAAGAATACGCCCAGCAATGACGTTATCGGCCGACAAAGAAGTCTACGCAACGACGCCGCAAAGAACACGCCCGCATAACGACGTGATCGGCAAGTCCACGCAACGACGCCCGAAAGAATACGTCCCAGCAACGACGTTATCGGACAAAGAAGTCTACGCGACGCCAAAGAAGAACATCGCCCGCATAACGACGTAATCGGCAAGTCCATGCAACGACGCCAAGAAGAACACGCCCAGTAACGACGTTATCGGCAAAGAAGTCTGCAACGACGCCCGGAAGCGGCACGCCCGCATAACGACGTGTCAGCAAGTCCACGAACGACGCCAACGGAATACGTCCGAGCAATGACGTTATCGGCGACAAAGTCTACACAACGACGCCAAGAAGAACACGCCCGCATAACGACGTGTCGGCGAGTCCACGCAACGACGCCAAGGCAAGAATACGTCCAGCGGCGTTATCGGCCGCAACAAGTCTACGCAACGACGCCGGCGAACACGCCCGCATAACGACGTAATCGGCAAGTCCATGCAACGACGCCAAGAAGAACACGCCCAGTAACGACGTTATCGGCAAAGAAGTCCGCAACGCGCCATCATCAAGATATTACATCTACACAAGGAAGATTTTCTGTTCTCAAAATTGCATTTTATCATTCATGCTTTATTATTCTGTCTTAGCAGTTATGCACTAACTCTTCCTTGAGCTTTAGTCTACAGGAGCAGCAGCAACAAGTCCAAAAACGACGCCAAGTCTGAAAACGACGCCAAGTCCAAAAACGACGTCAAGTCCGAAAACGACGCCGACGCTAAGTCCAAAAACGACGCCAAGTCCGAAAACGACGCCAAGTCCGAAAACGACGACAAGTCCGAAAACGACGACAAGTCCGAAAACGACGCCAGGTCCGAAAACGACGCCAAGTCCGAAAACGACGCCAAGTCCGAAAACGACAACGAGTCCGAAAACGACGACGAGTCCGAAAACGACGACAAGTCCGAAAACGACGACAAGTCAGCATATCACATCTACGCAGGGACGATTTCTCTATTCTCATAATTGCATTTTTTTCTCATATATTATTCTGTCTTAGCAGTTATGCACTAACTCTTTCTTGAGCTTTAGTCTACAGGGACAATTGCAGCAAGGACAACGTATCCGCATTCACAATCGCAACACGTCCGTGCAAGGGCGAAATCACAGCATTTGCAGCATCGCATCAACACAGCAGGCATCATATTTTTGCAGGATAACCTTTTCTACTCACAGTTGCATTACTTTAAATTATGCATCATCATTTCGCCTTAACAGTTATGCACTAACCGTTTGTTTAAGTCTTAGCACGCAGGAGCAGGAGCACAACGTGGATTTTCTCTTACAATAACCGGCAACTGTTGGGGCAACCTTCCCAACGATTGGCGTAAGCGGCCTCAGCGTCCCACTCGCTTCCACCGTAGAACCCAGACCACAAGCCATAGCGATACCCTGTGTTCAAGCGCTTATTTTCTTTTACTTTTTGCACCATAACCCGGTGTCATCATAACTCGACATCGACAGTTTAAGTCCGCGTTAGCGCGCTCAGTGTTTTGACCATGGTAACCCGATGTCGTCATAACTCGACACCGGGGCGGCTGAGTCCGCGTTAGCCCGCCGTGTTTTGACCATGGTAGCCCAAAGGTCGCCATAACTCGACATCGGGACATCTTTAAGCCGCGTTAGCGCGCAGTGTTTTGACCACCATAGCCCAAATGTCATCATAACTCGACCGGGGCGATCTTTGAATCGCGTTAGCGCGCCAGTGTTTTGACCATGGTATCCCAGTGTCGTCATAACTCGACATCGGGCTTTTTGATTTTCGTCGGCGCTTGTCTACCGCCAAGATTTTTGCAATCGAAGATCGAGACAAAATTGGCATGAGTCAACGTCTTTGTCCAAGATTCTTCCATCATCTCCATACAAAGAGGACATCCTGCTGACACCCGATCTTGACCCTCCCGTCCAGCCATTAACCATAAAATTACACTAATTTTGTAAAATATTTTTTTAGGATTTTTATAATAAAATACAACAATAAAACATTAAATACAGGCATAAATAAATATTTTAATAATGGCATCGCGTCTTACGTAAAGTCTTAAGCATTTAGAGTCCCGCGCCCGCACTTATTAACTCTAAGCTTTGTCGTAATTCTTAAATAATTAATAAATGCATAAAATAAATAATTTAGCGATAACGTCGTGTCAGGTAGCATAGCCGCATTTATTAGTAATCATTTGTAATTTAAAAATCAATTTTAATCTGATATATGCATTTAATAGCGTCGCATTTATAAGGCTTTAAACAATTCTTAAATATCGTACTTGCATTCGGCATTTAAGTAATTTAATATAAACTCAATGCATTTTAATTTAACTTCGCAATAATGCACAATAATAAGATTTTAAATAATAGCGTCGCGTAAAATATTAAGCACTAATTAAATAACACGCCCGCATTTAGTAAATAATTAGGCTAATGTAGCACCTAGATAATTTTAATAAAGCACTTAAATAATTTGAGCACAATTTACTAATTAATAATACACCTACCTAGAATTAACTAGCTAATTAATTAACTAACCTATTTAACTCCCCCTAATTAAAAGCTAATCAGCCCTTACCCTTTAATTGGACCTTAACCAAAGACCCACAACCCGCTAGCCCACTCCGGCCTTTATTTTTCCCATGAGCCCAACGTCCAGCTTATCTTCAGCCTTTACCTCAGCCCTTCAGGATCGTCCTTCTCCCTCACCCTTTCAAAACCTAAACGAAACCCTAGCCTCTTCACCTCCCCATCACAACACCAGCAGCCCCGAGATTCTCGCCGGAGAATCCGGGAGCCTTCCCTTACCCACGCACCCTAGCCAGCTCCTCTTTCCATAACCAAACGAATCTCTCCAAATCGTTCACCTTATCATATCGACAGCACAAAATCTCACCAAATCAGCCCTAAAAGCTTACCAACATTAGAACCCAAACTCTGAGCTATAAAGACAGAACATTTGAGCGCATGCAAGGGGTCGAACAGAGAGAGCAGGGCTCATAGGAGTCCAACGGCAATCGAAGCGCGGCGTCGAATTGAGCTTAGTCGGGGATCGATCGTGATATAGGGCATACCCATAGCATCGACACCTTAGCAGCAGTGAGGAAACACATAGCAATTTAGGCGCATCGCGCGTAGCGAAACGAGTAATACAACCAAGAAATCGAAGTAAAACCCTCCTCTGCGCATCGCAAAGCCCAAAACCCGGCGAGTCGACGACTTGATTCGCCTCGCTTCTGCTCACGCCTGAGAAGGTAATATCTTCCCTTACGATCTTAGATTTCGTTTAACATTAATGTATGCGATATGTTACGAGCGACTATTAAGTATGTGTTAAGATGATGTCGGCGACTGTTTATGTTTATTAAGCCGACTGCTGAACCTGTTAAGCTAATGCTGATTGTTATTAATTTTCGGGGTCGTTATTGTTAATAATGTTCAAGCTAATACTGACATTTGTAATATGTGTTTAACTAGATCGACTTTTATGTGGGAATATAAGTCTGGAAAAGCTGCATGTTTATGTGCAATATTATGTCATTTGTGTTCATTAAGTCCATGATTAATGTCATGATCAATCCTCAACTGTACTAGAGTGTTCGGGTATGAGTGCAATCAGATTAAGTATTCGTCATGCTGGTTAGAATAATTTAAACATGTCCAAATACCTTCTGTAATGTATCGTTATGTTATATGAATCGTATTTTTTTAAAAAATTTAGTTAGGCATATCAAAATAGGCTCTCTAGTAGTGGTTCATCCTCACTAGTTCAATGAAGACCTCGAATTTACTCTCTGTTTAAGGGATATAAAATTGATCTGTCGATACCCTTTCAAGCCACATTTGTGCCCTGTCAATCTATTGCGTAATCTAAACAATGCTTGTATCAAATAATCCTGCATCTAAATTCCTCTCCGTTGCATGTTGTCTTGATTTACAGTCTTATAATATGATGGAAAAAGTGCTTAAGTGAGTGAAAAGCCTAGGGTGCGACTTAACACTTAGATTCTTTAAAAAAGAGTCATGTCCCTGTCTCTTGCATACCTGCTAATTGATTAGTGTTGTTACCTCTTGAGGCCAATAATTGAATCATGACATAACTGGTCCTACATTGCTTCGTCAGTATATGAATATATATATCTAGCTGGTAATCGGATCTGAGTCGTGGTGTCCCCTCTGTGTGTTGCTGCATTTTTTTGGTTTGGTGAGATGATCACAAGAAAGGGATCACTTATGCTTACTGTTGTTTGTTCTTCACATAGAACTGTTGAGGGTTATGTAGCAGCTAGTGCAGCCTGTACACAGGCCTATTATTATCCCTTCTTGCCATCTGCTAGCTGTTTACCCCCATTTGATAATATCCTCTATCTGGTCTTAATAGCCGAAAATAAGGCCTGCATTTCTGCCTCTGCGCCATCTGCCTTCTCTATAAAATCTGAAAAGAAATCCATGTTTTGGGCCATTTTTGCATTTACGCTAATCGCACCCAGGGCCCGATCGCCTGGCCGCTTTTCCTTTAGTCGTGAGTTATCGTGACACGTCATGCAGCTAATATACGTGCCCGTCCTAATTATTTGCATCAATTATTATTTAGGCTCGTACTAATCCTTATCTTTCTTGTTTTTTTACATGGCACGCATTGGAGCAAAAAAGAAGAGTCTCATGGCGAGACTCATCGCGAGCTTATTCAAATGGCGACCGCATCCGCATTCGCATTCCGCATCGAAACTCCTAGAAAAACAAAGCGGGTGAGTCATCCGCTCCAATCCTCATTCTCTTAACTTTTCGCCTTATTTTTACGCTTTATTTGTTTCTTTGTAATTTCATTATTTAATTTTGTAATTAATAGGAGAACTTCTAGCAATTAGGTCTTTAAATATATGAGACGGGAAGTAATTACATTTTAGTAACGCATTCTTCTTTATTTGCCTTTAGGATTATTAAGCGTGTTTAAAATCTGCCAAAAAATAAGTAATCTAACTTGCATCATAAAACCAACAATTTGTTAAAATCCATAAACAGATTTTCTCTTAAACTCTCAAAATAGCATCTTAAAACTTCTCTTATATAATATTGTACGCAGGCTAGGCAAGATTAATTTAGTTAGCAAAATACACATAATTAGTCCATAAAGCACCCTCGTAGCATTCTTTAGCACTTCCAGCCCTTTTAGTGCTTTAAATTACCTCCTGACGTTTAATACCTTTAGCATTTTAGCATCCTTCTAGCACCTTTTTTAAAGCACCCCTTCACATTTGACAATTCTTGCATCTTTAGCACCTCTGTTTAGCATTTTGCACTTTTAACACCCTTTACTTTTAGCACCCTGTACTTTCAAAGTTAATCCCTTAGCACCCTCTTAATATTTAGGCACCCTAGCACTACTTTGTCACACTTAGCACTTTTAAATTGCTAGCACTGTTGTTAAGCGTCTTTAACATTTAATATTTTAGCACCTCTTAGCATCCTTTCGCATACAACACCTTTTGCCCTTTTTGACTTGAGCATCTTTAAACATTTTAACATTTTAGCATTTCCCAACATTTTACTAAGCAAGAAGAGCTTTATTTTGCATTTCTTAAATATAATAATTAACCCTAGGTTTGGCAGGACAATATGAGTTAAGCGGATCTTAGAGGGTGCCTAACCCCTTCCCTCTAGATTAATAAAGAACCCTTGCCCGGAATCTCATTAAGTCAGCAGACCACTAAAATGGAGTTAATGTTTACTTTAAACTGGTTAAACATTTAGGTGTCCTAATTCACCCAAATTAATTAGGTGGCGACTCCGCGAACCCTTAGCATTCTAGCAACCCTTTAGCATTTTAGCACCCTTTTAAACTTTAGCATCCTTTTTTGCACTTTTAGAACTTTTAGCATTCTTTTAAACCTTTTAGCATTTTATTTATTTATTTTCTAACGCTTTTATTTTAAGCAGGAGTTTAGAATTTACTTTTAGCCTCTTTTCCACTTTTAATACTTTTAAGCTTTTAAGTCTTTTAAAACATTTTAGCTTTATTTTTTTATTTTCTAACCTTTTATTTGAACAGGAGTTTAGAAAATAATGTCGCGGTCGAAAAAGGGCGCGACAATCACAAGCAAAGCAAGAGAAACGGTCAGAGACGAATAAGTCATGCTAGCGCATTCTAAAAAAAAGAAGCAGTAACTAACGCAGATAAATAAGATAAACAAAGTACACTAAAGAATACATATTAGCAGAAATCACACAATACTTCTAATCACCTCTCCCAATACTTCTTTGGTCTACTTCTACCTCTCATGAACTCTTTTATAACCAACCTCTCACACCTCCGCACTGGGGCATTTGTGTCTCTCCTCTGCACATGTGCGAACCATCTCAACCTCGTTTCCCGCATCTTATCCTCCACCGAGGCCACTCACACTCTGTCCCGGATATCATCGTTTCTAATCCTATCCCTCCTTGTATGCCCACACATCCATCTCAGCATCCTCATCTCCGCAACTTTCATATTTTGGATGTGCGAAGTCTTGACTGGCCAACACTCCGCCTCATACAACATAGTCGGTCTAACCATCACCCTATAGAACTTGCATTTAAGTTTTGGTGGCACCTTTTTATCGCACAAGACTCCAGATGCGAGCCTCCATTTCATCCACTCTGCCCCATGTGTGACATCGTTATTAATCTCTCTATTCACTTGGATAATAGACCTGAGGTACTTGAAGCTTCCTTTTTTCGGAATGACCTGAGTACCAAGCCTCACCTCCACGTCTGTCTCAAGGTTTCTCTCGTTACTGAACTT
Source organism: Przewalskia tangutica (assembly GCA_029844215.1). Taxonomy (NCBI): domain Eukaryota; kingdom Viridiplantae; phylum Streptophyta; class Magnoliopsida; order Solanales; family Solanaceae; genus Przewalskia; species Przewalskia tangutica. Next base: position 4,298,577 of record CM056719.1, read on the forward strand.
GCACTCCAAGTATTCTGTATTGGTTATACTCAGCCTGAACCCTTTAGACTCCAGAGTTTGTCTCCAAACCACCAGCTTAGCGATCACTCCACTGCGAGTCTCATCAATCAGGACTATGTCATTTGTGAATAACATACAACATGACATCTTTTGGATGTGCGAAGTTCTGCTCACTATAATCCATATCAAATTGTTCGTGTTAACAAATATAAAGGGTAGCCCGATGTACTAAGCTCTTGCTATGCGTGAGATTCGAAGAAGGACCAGACCACTAGCGCTTATTGTACGTAGCCTTATTCTGCATTTATGCAAGAAGTTGTTTTCACGGCTTGAACTTGTGACCTCCGGATCACATGGTAGCAACTTTATCAATTACTATAAGACTCCCCTTCTTGTGTTAAAAATATATATTTATGTATATTATGTCGGAATACAATAGCCACAAATAATTGTTGGGTATACGAACATATTTATATATGTGTTGGAAGTTTCTTAGCCGACTTCAATTTGATTGAAATTGATGCATAGTTATTGTTATTATTGTATTAGTTGAAGGAGAGTCTTTGAATAACTGGTAAAGTTGCTACCATGTGATCGGGAGGTCATGAGTTCTAGCCGTGGAAACAACCTCTTGCAGAAATATGAGGTAAGATTGCGTCTGATAGACCGCGTGGTCCGACCTTTCCGGACCCCAGAGCATGGCGCTACCTTTTTTGTTAGTTTTAGGAAGGTGTTAGAAGTCATCTTTTTTTTTTATCGAAAAGGGTCAGATTTACCCCGTACTCTCAGAAAAGGATTATATTTTCCCTTGGTCATACTTCATATATTTACCCTTTCTATCATAGTTTGGGTACATATTTGCCCTTGAGCTGTTAACTCTCTTGTCTCCACCTTCATTATCCTATGTGGTGACTACGTTGATATTCTTTTCCACAAATTAAATTCAGCCAAATTAAATTTATTTAGATTATCTTATCTCTGTAATTTCAAAAAAAAAAGAATCATGTTTAATGGGTCATAATTGATGTTGTTTTCATTGTGTTTCTTAGGGAAGCAACTGTAGTTATTGGGAATGGGAAGATGGTCATTTATCAGATTCAGCAATCATTGTAACTCAACACTTGATGCATTCACAACACTTGATGTAACTCAAAAATGAAGGTGCATTTTGAGGCTGCATTTCAACACCTAAAGTATGGCCATTTTGGTAGATATTTGGTGCATTTGAAGCTGCATTTGAAGCACTATAATATGATATCCATGTCCAATGTTCACTACCAAACACAAGTAAACTACAAAGACATTAATTAAGAAGTACTGTCATAATCAGTAATTACAACCCATGAAACATATCAACAAAAAGAAATTTCAACACCCCTAATGCATCACTCCTGCCTCTTTCTTGGCTTCGAATTTTTAAATTTTTGTCTACTTTGCATCTCTAATTGGCTTGAGTTACAGCAGCAGTTCCCTTCGATTTGAGATTGGCCGGTGAGTAGGGAAGATTAGAAGGGATACTCACACCATTGTGATCACCTGTGAAGTTAATTATCCTTATCCCTGAAGGATGTTGTCCCTGTTGCCAGGCTTTAAATATTGTGTTTTCTGACACTACTCTTGGCCTTATAGTAGGATCTGGATCATGATTTGGAAAGTTGATTGGCAAATCTGGATGAACTGTCTGCTGTCTCATAATAGCTTCTAGATGAATTGTTTGTTGCCCCATAGTAGCATCTGGCTTGCTTGATCTTGACCTTGAAGATTCTGGGAATTCAAAATCTGATTCTGGGAATTGAGGTGCTGTTAGGTTTATTTCATCAGGTTCATCAATTAATGTTCTGCTCTTCTTCATTGGCCTTGCATTGGCTGGCTGTTGTAAACAAGAAACAAAAGTCAAAAATCAAACTTTAGATAAAAGAAGCTATTATTAACATTGAAGTTATTTTACCTTTTTACATCCTTTAACATTGTGATTTGGCTCTGCATGTCATAATTCTTCCTTTTCTTGAATTTGCCCACTCACCTTGCCTCTTAATTGCCTCATCTTTTTGTCTGACCCTCTTAAATTTAGGTCTGCCAGGCATCTTCACTAGCTGAGGAGGTCCCATTGCTTGAGATGGATCCAATTTCCAAAAAATTTCACCTCTAACGGGCTGTAATGTGTGCCTATAAGTAAGCAGGAATGCCTATTTGCTATACCACCAACTCATTTCACTCAAAGGGTCCAATTTATTGGTACAACATTGCTTTAATTGCATGTGGGCATGGAATTCCATTAAGATCTCATTGCCTACATGTGCATCTCTTCAAAGTCATACTTACAGTGTGCCTATCACGTGCTTCTGTTATCTCATATCCATAATCACCATTGAAATTAACTTTGCATTTTTTGAGCAATCTTCATGTACTCATTATACAATTGCATTCTCTTTGGGCAGAATTACCCAAAACCTCACTTGTCGTCTGTACCAACTCGATACCAAAGCTTAGTAAAAACTCTTACCAACATCTCCCATAAGACTTGGTAAAGTCTTAAGAATAATTCAGACATGCCTTTAGCATAGAATCAACAACATGAATACTCCTTAACTTCTAAGAGTAGAATAACTTTTGAAACAATACCACAGCTATGGTTCAAACGTAGAACATGCCAATTGAGTTAAGGAAGAGGTTCACATACCTTATCGTTCTTCTACCAATCCGTTAAGTGGAATACGGCTCACGTAGCTTCTACCAATATGCTAAGCGGAATACACCTTCCGTAGCACTTTAACCTATAATGATAATAGCATGTCTATCAACTATATGCCTTTAAGGGTAGGTTATGGACTAAGTAAAGTTCCCATTTCTACGAAAAATTGGGCAGCACTTCCTTTGTTTCTACGTACTTTTCCACCTTTTCCGAGGTCCAATTTCAACAACCAACAAGCCCCTACTAAGGGCACAATCCATACAACAACCAAAGGGGATTGCACGCCTACTAGACGTGTAAAATTCCGCCCCACAATCATATATAAACAGTCCATAAAAATAGTCCGCAATTAATCAACATTAAGGATACAATGTGAAGCCTTTAACACTCTTATTCCTTAGGACTTTCGCTAGCCATTTACTACATTAAACATGCAAGTCGGTGGCTAATTTTCCAGCACATATATACATCCAAAACAGTCCATAAAACGACACGACGACGTCTAACAGTTTTGGGCAGTTTTCGGCCAACAACAACTACAACAATCCAAAGTCTTTTTCCATAATTCTATATAATCCAATTCCCATTTCAACACCTATACATATGACATAACAACTTATCAACAACCATAATACTTCATTTTAACATGCGACAAGTGTAAATAACAACGACAATAACCAACGAATCCCATAGGGTCAAAACTGTCCACTTTCGGCCCATCTCCCTAAAATGGCCCAAACCATTTTTAATCTTCATTCTTTTTAGTACAAGCTCATCCATACATATCAACAATGAGTAATATCAAATTACTTTAAAAGAAAGAAGATATTTTACCTCAAAATGCCCAAAAAACGTCTAAGGTATCCACTAAAGATTGGCCCACAACTTTCGTTTTGCTCCACTTCTTCAAGTCCAATCACATATACGTATCCTCTACAAGCTTATAACCAACTTCCCTTTATATTTCACTTCCAAAAAGTTGATAAAAATTTAAGGTTTTGGCACCCAAACTCTCGGCCTAGGTAAGTATTTCAAGGGTGGGATGTTAATCTTGGTTTAACACTTGGTTTATGAGCTTAATCTTGGATCAACAACTAAACTTGGAGGATTTGGAAATCTTGTTCTCTTATTTCTTGCTAGGGCCGAGAGCAATGGAGATAAAAAGAGATATAGAATGTTGTGTGAAATGTCTAAGTGTGGAAGTCTTCCAAGACTCACACCTATATACAAATATCCAAGTGTAGCAAGACAAGTGGAGTGGGACCCATGTCCACTTGTCCCCTTTATCACAAAATATCTAAAGTCCAAGTCAATGACAAGTGGAAGGGTGACACGTGTCACCCTCCTATTGGTCCAAAATAATTTCTTCACAAATAAATTCTATACTTGGCCAAAATATCTCAAAATCTCGTGGGCCCCACAAAATCGTAAAATTTCTCGTGGGCCCCACATGACCAAATCCGAGATTTCAAAATCCAAAACTAATTCATTAATTCCAATTAGGAGAATTGAACTCCGAGTACTCAAATTGTCGTCTTCACATTTTTGAAATATTTTCTTAAGAGAATGTAGCTATACTTTCTTCCCACGTTCAAGTCTTACTTCCTTACTTACGTTATCTTGAAACTACGGGGTGTAACATATTAGGTTTTATTCCTCTCCAAATTTCATATGGAGACAATTTCATTTTCTTTGAAGGAATTCTTTTTATGTACATGACATGCAGTTAGTAAAGCTTCACCCCATAAGTTCATAGGTAAATTTGAGTTAAGAATCATGGCGTTCACCATATCAACTAGAACCCCATTTTCCTTTCTGCCACCCCATTTTGTTGAGGTCTATAGGGTGCACTAACTTGATGAACAATGTCATTATCTTCACAAAATGAAGTAAACTCAGTAGGGAAATATTCTCCACCCCTATCACTTCTTAAGATATTCAGTTTCTTGCCTTTTGTGTTTCTACCATAGATTTGCAAACTTGAAACATGTCATAAGCTTGATCTTTTGATTTCATTGATCTTTTTATTTAATTAAATAGACATAGGTAAATTTAGAACAATTATCAATGAAAGTAATAAAGTACCTACTCTCACCCCTAGTTAAAACACCATTTAACTCACAAATATCAGAATGTACAAGTTCTAAGATTTCAAATTGTCTATCAACATTTGGAAAATATTTTATTTTCATTTTCTCTTGGACACAAACTTCACATTTTTCTTTATGCTCATTGCTATAAGAGATAATTTCGTTTTTTTCACATAAATTTCATTGTTCGATAGTTAACATGTCCCAAACGATTATGCCAAAGATTAAAAGTTGTACATTCTATATTAAAGCTTAAATCAAAAGATTGCACACAAGAATAATTAGAACTTTTATCTTTATTGATACTTAGTTTAAACATACATCATATACATAACCCTTTCCAACAAAGGCACCAGCCTTAAACAAAATAATCTTATCGGACTCTATTACAACTTTGAGTCTTTTCTTACATAGAACAAAACCAGAAATCAGATTCTTCCTAATCGAAGGAACATGTAATACACCGGTCAAAACAATTTTCTTTCCAGAAGTGAACTGGAGTATCACACTCCCTGTTCCAAGGACCTTGCTAGTGTGATGATCTCCCAACAAGATTTCATGGTCATCAACTGTCTTAGTATAATCATTGAAGAGTGAGTGATTGTTGCAAACATGGATGGTAGCACCCGAATCATACCACCAATCATCGCTTGTAGCGACTGCAGTCATGTGCAACTCTTGGACCATTCCAATATGCATCTCATAAAGCATGACAATGATCACGTTGGTGTTTTGTTCAAGAACATTAGCAATCACCTTCTCTTCAGTGTTCTTTTTCTGGTTTTGACTATGCTCCTTCTTAGGGTTCCTGCAGAAACGTTTGAAATGCCATTTCTTGCCACAATTGTAACAAACGATTTTAGACATGTCCTTCTTACCCTTCTTATTCGAGTTAGAAACATTGGAGTTATTATTCGTCTTTCTCTTACCCTTTAGATTCTTCTGAGTAACATAATTCACTTTAGAACTAGAAGCACCATTCAAAACCTTCTCACGATTTTGAGTTTCCTCTTCAATTCGTAAGTGTTTCTGAATCTGTTCTAAAGTGAACTCCTTAGAAGTGTGCAACAACTTCTTCTTGTATTATTCTAGGAATGTGGTAATTTGGCAATAATTCCTCCAACGATTAACTTTTATGGTATGGTTATGTCCATGTCTTTAAACTTAGAAATCAATATCAGAAATTCATGCACTTGATCAAGTATAGAAGTGCCATCAACCATGAAAAATTCAAAGAACTTAAAAGTAACAAACTTATCAGCCCCTTATTTTTCTGCATCATACTTGAACTCAAGGGCCTTTCACATTTCCTTTGCAGACTGAATTGGAGTGTAGAGATCATACAGACGATCAGAAGGAAATTCAGAATAAACCCTCTGCACAATGTTTCATCTTTGACACGCTTCTTGCGTTCTGCGATCTTTTCTTCAGTGTCATCTTCTGCTGGTTCTGCCAATGTCCCCAAATTCGGATCTAGAATATAGAAAATCTTTAAAGCAGTGAGTAGGAACGACATCTTCTCCTTCCAGCGTAGGAAATTTGTTCCATCAAAGCGATCTAGTTTCACAGTATCATTACCGAACATCTTCATAGTATTTTCCATAATATTATCCTAAGATTGTTAGAAATATAACTGTATAATAAAAAAGAATGAATTATAGAAACTAGATTAGTACGAGATGATTCTATGTCCTTAGGATAATATTAGCTCACTATACTGCTGATGGGATTAACTCGTTAATTTACCCCCAGGATTCTCTAATTTGAAAATGAAGTTTACAGCAAATTACTCGTTTTTCATGAACATGAATTGCTTGGAAGAAAGAAGGTTTTCTTTATTGGAAGAGATGGATTGCAAGGATCTTTTAATCATGTGTCATTCTATATTTAAATAAATCAAGTGACCTTTCATGAACAATTGTGATCCTTCATGAAACAATTGTAATCTTTCATGAACAATTGTGACCTTTCATGAAACAAGTGTTAAGTGCTAGTCTTTGATTAATAATATATTAGCATATTATTACTCAATTATAAGCACATCCAAACCTAATGCATATTTGACCCAACTAATGAACTCAATTCAATATAATATACAAAGTACAAAAGTACTTATAAACACATTAAGCTCTTTCTATTCTTCCAATGTGGGTCAAACTCTCATACACAACTTCTTAACAAACACAATTGAAGATTATATATATAACATGACATTTGTGATAGATCTTTCAAAAATGCACTAACTTTGATGGATTCGATACACAAATGACAGAAAGAGCAGGACATTGCAGTAAATTCATTTATCCTCAATGAGTGGTGAGTAAGAACTGAGAAACTGACAGAAAAGTAAGGATTTAGAGGAGTTGTACTATAAGAAAAAAATAGTGTCCATAGTCACTAAGAGAATTTAAAATATAAAAAATAATTGATATGGGTATGTTATCCTTTGTACAAATAGTATAATTTTCAAACAAAAGAGGTTCGAGTAAACTCTCTTGCGGCCGGGGTCGGATTTAGGCGTTGACTTCGGGAAAAAATTACATTGTATATTTAAGATACATTTTCTGTCTTTATGTACATACATTAACTTCTGAACAACTTGAACCAATGCAAAAAGTTAGCTCAAGTGATCTAAGGTGTTCAAAATTGTCTCAAACATCTTAGATTTGATTCTCAGACACAATATTATTTTTTATGTTTAGCTTTTGTTATTTTTTCCGATCACGCTGAGTGAAAAAAAAAATCTATCACTTCTTGCGGCCTCCAACTCCGCCCATAGTCGCCAGTAGCAACGACGGAGCCACGCGTAAGAGAAGCTAGGAGTTCTTGTTCAATAGTACAATTGTGCAATATAATAAAAATAACTTTTTTATAATATAAATTTTAATCCCTTCAAACAAATAAATATTTTTAGTATAGTGACAAAAGTGATTCAAATATGCTAAATGTGTCATCTCTATATTATTTTTAGGGAAAATGGTCTATTTTTTTTATTTGCTAAGTTTGTCATCCGTTATCAATTGGGACTATTTATACCACTGATGTTACCAAAGTTAATAAAATTACCCCCAATCGGATGAAATCCCCCTAATCAACCTCAATTCTCCAATTTCACTTAAAATTACATGGTTTTACTTTTTAACCCGATCCGACCCACCTAATTAATTAAACACATAAGAACATCATGATGTATTCGCCTAGAACATCGTTTTTAAATTAATACGAAGATTATCTTAAGGTCTTTAGGATTTATAAATATAAGGTTGTCTCCATATCTTGTAGCTCGGTTATGTCAAAATTTGAGACTCAAACAAATGTCAAATTATGAAGAGAAATAATTGTACTTTATGTATGGGACCTTGAAGCTCAATAGTACTAAAAACTTTGAAGAAAAAGATTATTTATTTTGTTGGACGCAATCACTGTAGGCAAAATTTTGGAGCTACTGGCTTACAACTATTAAGTAAACGGCTTGAATAAATTTGATTAAAGAAAGGGAAAAGGGTCAAATATACCTAAAATTTTTAGTAAAAAGATCATATATAGCCTATGTCAAAGTATGTGGTCATATTTATCCTTCGTTAGTTAAACCTTATTAAATTTACCCCTTTTAACGGATTGGACACGTGACACCAGCCACATCATCCAATTTTTAGATTTTCACAAAGCCGTTTTTAGATTTCAAGCTTTTAAGAACTTTTCCATGGAGTTTTTTTCCTGGTTTTAGCTCAAATCTGCAAATACCAATCTTTAAATCAAGAAACCAGTTGTTAAAGTTCAATTTTCAACTATAATCGCAATACCCAAGCAATTTACAGTAAAATCTCTTTAAATCTGACAGGAAATTTTTACACTTCAAGAACCCAACAACAACTAAAATAATTTCACCAACAAGCTTCAAATCAGTAGCTATTTTCGAATTCCGACACACAAAGAATAGCGACACAAGTTTTCCAACAACAACCAACCATTCGAATTAAACTTTCAGCGTGAGATTCGTTGACCCCAAAACCCAAACAATGAACTCGACCTTTCAACGCACAGCTACAACTTCAAACAAATTTCACCACACTTTGAAATTAGAGTTTCAAAGTCCGGACAACAACTCAATAGTCTTTAATGGCTGAGAAAATGTTTCCCACTAAGCTCTAGAACTCCCTCTTTCTAATGGAAAAAGCAAACCGGAAAACACATGACTCCGGCGAGTACACCGCCGAGAAACGAGCTAAAATCCAGGAAGATGAAGAAGATATGATGTCTTGGTTAAGCCTCGACGACGATAAAATGACGGAGATATCCAATGTTTTGGACCGAGATACTGCACAGTCTTTTAGAGTAAGGTTCATTGACGACCCATATACCCCGCCAATGATTGTACCGTGTTCGTCGGGTTACATTACTATACATGGCAACGAGGAGTCATGTGGGTCGTCGTTTTCCGACTTGGAATCCTCAGCTATGGCGAGTATCGATAAGGGGAGCTTGAATGTCGGGCTAGTTAAATGGATGATGGGGCTGTCATGCAGTAGCCACGTGGGTGTCACATGTCCAATCTGTTAAAAATGGTAAATTTGATAAATTTTAACTAACGGATGGTAAATATGACCCCATACTTTGACATAGGGTATATGAGATCTTTTATTAATTTTGGTAACGATATGAGTATAAATAGCCAGAACTTATAATGAAAAACAGACTTAGCTAATAAAATAAAGTAGATATATATTTTTCACCATTTTCCCTTATTTTTATACATTATTTTCATTTAAAATTTTGGCTTTAGCCTCTAAAACTTGAGAGGTGCGCATATGGTCATTGGCCATCAAATCAAGTAATGGACTAATCAAAAAGCAAAAAGACAAAAGTTCACTTATTGCTACCTCACCTATCCAACCTTTCTATTTTATGGTGCTGTTTTTTTGTTTTGATTTTTGGGTACTCAGAAGTGTTTTTTGATAAATATTTTTATGAAAATGACAAAATTGACATGTTTGGTTTGAATTTTTCAGAAGTACTTCTGATCTGGTCTCCAGAAGCATTTCTACAATTTATTTCAATTTGAATTTTACCATTTTCTTTATTACACTCTTTAATTTTCATCAACAAATCTATCCATCTTCATTACCCTCTTTATATATCTAGAAATAATTACTAAAAAAAATTCAAATATACAACTTTCATTACCCTATTTAAATATCTAGAAATAATTACTAAAAAAAATTCAAATATACAACTTTCATTACCCTCTTTAAATATCTAGGAATAATTATTAAAAAAAATCAAATATACTACTCATATTCGGTTTTAATTAAAAAAAATCAAATATACTACTAAAAGTTGACATTTGTTCATGTGTAATTGCAGATTGGAACTTTAAACTCCTCAAACATCCTAAGTTGTCCGATTATACGAAGATTATCCTTCTCCTTTTTCTATTGTCTTCTTTCAAATACTCTGAATATTATTACTATAATATATTATATTTTGAACAAACAAGAAATTAATATACCCAAGTTGAAGTATCAAAATTTTTTATTGTAATAATATTTAAATTAGTATTGTAATAATATTTAAATACTATTTGCACTTTAAATTAGTATTGTAATAATATTCTACTAATATTTAAGTACTATATTGCACTTTAAATTCTATTATCTATTTGTAATTTTTATTTACATATTTTCATCTATTTATATGTATAGTAATTTTTATTTATATATATGTCCATTTTGGTAATTCTACATTCAAAATCAATTTTGATCAAAACTATCAAAACATAAATCAATTATAAGAATCACTTTTACATTGTTGCATCCAAACATAAATCACTTTTGCCAGAATCACTTCTGCCAGAAGCACTTTTGACAAAATCACTTCTGGCAAAAGCACTTCTGTCCACCGCTAATCCAAACTTAGCCTAAGTTTATCTTTGCTCCAAAAGTTGGAATCTCTCAATCCAGGAGCCCTCACACCCCGATCCGACAAGTCTGTGAATGAGATAAATCATGATGATTCAATTGATTTCAAAAGTTAGATCAGTATCACGCTGCGCACAAGGGGATTGTTTAAGTTTATCTTTAACATTATATATACTTGTATATATATATAATATATGTAAATAGTATTGCAAAAGTATAATCGTAAAGGATGAGATTTGGGATATCGATGCAACAAGAATCAACAAAATGAGTCATTTTCAGTTTCGTATGAGTGGTTAGATATTTTTCAGTTATCTTTATCGGTTTGATATGTAAAGATTCCTTTTTATATGATTGGTCAATTTTAACATGTACTAGTTAGTATGTGAATTAATATTTTTACCAAGTTACCCAAGTAATAATACTGATTAATCATAAAGTAACAATAGAACATGTAATTTGATTGTATAAATTATCAACGATAGCTTCAAACTGATAATTTCATGGATGTGCTTTGAACCTTTAATGTCATGTCCAAACTTTCGAATGAGAAAAGTGATCTCCTATTATCACTTATAGTTTAGATAGAAGAAAATAATACTTCAAAGTATTTTAGTGTTTAGTTATTGATCTCGTGTGTTATATTTTACGTTTTCTTTTGGTTTCTCACGTGGTGTTTCATATTCGTTTTGAGACTCGATTAATTTAAATTTACGCCAAAAACTCAAACATAGGCATGTCAATCATTGCAGCAGCAGGATTCATCAATCTCTGAACCCAATACTTTTAATACGTAGCATAAATATATGTGTAAAAATTCACTAAAATTACAATATCTACATATGAACTCATACCTTTTAAAATGTACTCATGCAAAAGAAGAAAACTTAAAGGTTAAACTCATAGAATAAATCCTAAATAATCCAGCGATGCCGAGAAGTTCACTTCGGAAGGTAAACAACTTTCTATCAAAGCTGATTTTATTCTCAAGGCTCGAACTCGAAAATTTTAAGTTAGAAGAATACTTACCACCACTCCACCACATTTTTAATGATTATATCATCTTGTACTGATCATGGATAAAAAAAAGATCTTATTGATATAGAATACGTAAATATTCTTCAAATATTATGTAATTATTATTTTAGTGTAATTATGTAAAGTAAATATCCTCATACGATTATGATTACAATTGTAAACACACACACACACATATATATATATAGTATTAATGAGGAGACTCCAGACAAGAAGAATTACACTATTCTACATGGTATCAAGAGCCAAATCCTAAACACTCTCCCTACTATTATTTTTGCCCCCTCTCCTTGCTTCTGACGGCGGCAAACCCTTCCCTCCTAACCCTATTTTTTTCTCGTGAAACCACCGAAAACATCCACCTCGTGGCTACTCTCGAATCTCCCGAAGGTTCCTCCTCCACCCTAACGTCACACATCCTCCTCATCCCCCCTCCTCTCCTAACTCCTTTCATTCGGCCTTCGCCGTAACAAATATTAAGAACTTTATCCCTTTGGTTCTTGATCAGGATAGAAAATACTAATCGTGGGTTTTGCACTATTTCAAATACATGATTTGTGCATACAATGTCCTTGATCACATCGATGCAAACACACCTCGTTCACCCAACGTCGACAACTCGATGTGGAAGCGGCTAGATGCAACTGTTAAACAGTGGATATATGTCATCATATCCAAGGATTTGCTTCATACTTTTATGAAGACAGATGTGTCGGCTTACGAACTATGGACCATGCTAGAGGAAATCTTTCAAGACAACAAACACACACGTGCCGTGTATCTGGAGGAGCAATTTAATAACACCCGTCTTGAGAATTTTGCTAATATGTCCGCCTATTGTAAACAATTGAAAGTAGTTGCAGATTAGTTATCTAATCTTGGCAATCCGATTTCAGAAACAAAGACGGTCCTAGAACTAATTAATGATTTGCCAAAGGGTGAGTACGATACATTTGCGACAATGATCCAACATGCTGATCATCTTCCTAGTTTTAACAAATCCCGATCACAATTACTTTTGGAGGAGACTAGACGTGCCAAACAAGACAAACACACTCAGAAGGCGTTAGTAGTTGATGCGCCGTCGGTCGTCGCTGCACCCGTCGGACCGCCGCAGCCCGCCGACCACCACAATCAGCGCGACGGCCGAGGGCGAGGCAATGAACGCGACGACAGAGGAAGGGGCAAGTCCATTTCGCGACGCCCATGGCGAGCCCGATCCTACATCCGGCTAAACGATGTCGCGCCCACCACCTGGGCTCTCATTTCCATTACCCAACCGCCCCAGCCTAGCACCCGTTTGAGTATATTGGGCCCTGATACTGGCCCACTACACACAGGTCAATCGAACCAGGCCCACTTCTCTGCGGCCCAACCACAACAGCAGGCATCCGATATTATGACCCCTACCAAACTGATTCAGGCCTACAACACTATGAATCTCCAGGAGCCCGACGATGCATGGTACATATATACATGTGTCACTTTCCACCTCACTCGCGACTATGGTAATCTCCCTCAACTATTTAATTTGACGAATCCTCAATTTATTTTGGTCGGCAATCGCACGCATTCCAATTCAGGGCTATGGCACTACTCAAACAACACCACCTCACCCTGCATTCACCCTAAAAATGTCATATATGCTCCTAACATCATTGAAAACTTAATCTCTATTAGGAAATTTACTAGTGATAATTTTGTATCTATTGAGTTTGATCCTTTTGGGTTTTCTGTGAAGGACATATGTACGGGGAGAACTCTTACGAGATGTAATAGTTTGGGGGACCTATATCATTTCTCATTCAATTCCGCTGCAAGTGTCAATCCACCAACCTCTCTAGCTGCAATCTCTAATACAACCTGGCATAGTAGACTCGGGCACCCAAGAGCACCAGTTTTTAATTTCCCTAGAAATCAGAATTTCATTCAATGTAATAAAGGGAAATTTGTCCATTCTTGCTACTCTTGTCCTTTAGGAAAACATGTTAGACTCCTTTTTTCAATCTTCATTAAGTGTAACATTTTATCCTTTTGATATTATTCATACGGATTTATGGACATCTTCCATTACTAGCAACTGGGTCACAAATATTATTTGATATTTTTGAATGATTTCTCTCACTTTCTTTGAGTGTATCCTCTAAAATATAATTCCCAAGTTTACACAATATTTCTTGAATTTCAAGCATATGATAAAACTCAATTTGAAAAGACCATCAAACCTTTTTAATGTGATAACAGTTGTGAGTTTGACAACCTTCCCTTTCATAAATTTTGTGCGGACCACGACATGATGTTTCGATTTTCTTGCCCCCATACCTCTTCTCAAAATGGTAAAGCCAAAAAAATCCTATGCACCATCAATAATAAGATCCACACTATGCTCTTCCATGCTTCCATCCCCCTTCATTTTGGGTTTACGCACTACACATGGCATCTTACCTCCTTAATATATTACCACTCTTCAAAAAAACTCCAACTAAAATTTTCTTCCGTCAGATCCCCTCTTATGATCACCTTTGGATTTTTGTTTGTCTATGCTACCCGAATCTCGCCTCCACAACCCCTCACAAATTAGCACCTAGGACTACTCCTTATATCTTCTTAGGTTTCCCGTCAAACTATATGGGGCACTTATGGTACGATCTGTCCACAAATAAAATCCTAGTCTCTCGCCATGTCACATTCGAGGAGACCGTTTTCCCATTTGCAAACGTCCAAAAATTTCAAGTCACTAATTACGGTTTCCTTGATGATCCAGATCACCTCTCATTAAAAATGCAATACATAGTGCTAGTATTCCGACTCAAAATTTACCACCGCTTCCAGCTATCCCACCACCTCCCCACAACCTGTCGACCACCCCTACCCACTGCTCCCATCATGGCCCTACTATTCCCAAATCCTGTGACGTCTGCCATACTGCCCGAATCTAGTGACGTCACTACCCCACTTCCTGAATCCCATGATGTTATCCCCGTAGCCCCCACTGACCACCCCCTGGCCCGATAACCCTACTACCTAGCCCAACCCCACTGTCCCCGGTTCCCATAATCCAACTAGTCCCGACTCCAACCCACCGCATGGAAAACCCATGCTCAGTACATGATTTTCAACCGAAAGTCTACTTTAACCTATCAACTCAGATTATCTCACATCTACCTAAAACCCAAAAATTAGCCAAGCTTGACCCAAATTAGAATGCGATCATGCGTGAGGAATTTAATGCTCTTACTACACAGCACATGTGAGATCTTGTTCTGAAACTAGAGGGGTGAATGTGATTCATTGCATTTGGCTTTATCATCATAAATTCAGAGATAGTGATGAGCTTGGATTCCATAAGGCAAGACTTGTGACAAATGACATAGGGCAACAAGAGGGATTTGATTATGATGAGACCTTCAGTCGAGTGGTTAAACCAACCAACATTCACACTGTTTTGAGCATTGCTATGGGCAAGAATTGACTGATTCATCAGCTTGATGTGAAAATGTGTTCTTACATGAGGATTTGAAAGAAACTGTATATATGTATCAACCACATGGCTTTGTGCATCCTTCAACTCCTCAGTATGTCTGTCGGCTTCGAAAGTCACTTTATGGCTTGAAACAAGCCCCAAGGCTTGGTATGACCGTTTTGTCACATAGATCTTGTAGATTGAGTTCATATGCAGCAAAAGTGATAACTCACTTTTTATTTTTCATCGAGGTAATGACATTGCATACCTTTTGCTTTATGTGGATGACATTGTCCTGACTGCCTCCTTAGATGTGCTAAAAAATGAGATCATTACATTGCTCAAATTCAAATTTGCCATGACAGACTTGGGTAAGTTGAGTTATTTCTTGGGAGTTTTCGTGACTAGATTTGAGAATGCGATATTTCTATGTCAGCGTAAGTATACTGAAGAGATTGTTTAGAGGGCTAAAATGGCTAACTGCAAGATCATGCCCACTCCAGTCGACTCCAAATCGAAGCTTAGTGCGGATGATAGAGATCTGATGCTTGGTCCTTCTCTTTATAAGAGTCTCGCTGGTGCGCTTCAGTATCTTACTTTCACTCGGCCAGATATTGCATACAACAGGTGTGTCTATTGATGCATGCTCCCAGGGAGTCTCACTTTACAGCTCTTAAACGTATCATTCGTACGTTAAGGATACTCTTGACTACGGGTTACATCTTTATCTATCTACACCGACCAAGCTAATATCATATACGGATGCCGATTAGGGCGACAGTCCAAATACACGTCGATCTACTTCCAGCTATTGTGTATTTTTGGGAGATAGCCTCATCTCGTGGTTTGCCAAACGACAAGCCACACTTTCCCATTCGAGTGTAGACGCAGAATATAGAGGCATTGCGAATGTTATTGCCGAGATTTGTTGGCTTAGAAACCTCCTTCTAGAGCTCCATTATCCCTTACGTAGGGCATCTATTGTCTACTGTGATGACATATCTATTGTCTGCTTGTCTCATAATTCGGTTTATCATCAGTGAACTAAACATATTGAGATGGATATTTATTTTGTTCGTGAGAATGTTGTTATGGGTCATGTTCGGGTGTTACATGTTCCTTCTTCATATCAGTACACATATATCTTTACTAAGAGACTTCCTCGGCTGTTGTTCCTCGACTTCAGATCCAATATGAGCGGTCGACATCCTCCCACTCCGACTGCGGGGTGTAATAGAGAATACGTAAATATTCTTCAAGTATTATGTAATTATTATTTTAATATAATTATATACAATAGATATCCTCATGCGATTATGATTACAATTGTAAACACCTATATATATATATATATTATATTAATGAGGAGACTTCGGACAAGAAGAATTACACTTCTACCCTTATAACTAAAATAACAATTACACTTAGACCACAAAACTGAAACTCCCACTCGCATTGCAAAGGATAAGCAATAGTAAGTCGATCGAATGAATACATGTGTGTGGGGGACTGATATCTATTTTCATTTGTCAATTTAGGTGCCTAAAATATCGTCCTTTCGGAAAATGACATTGCCAATTAGTTTCACATGTCCACGTGGCACCTAATTCAACTAATGCAATTAACAACAGACAAAAGTACTAATCAAATAGGCTGCTAAGTATATGTTACAGTAGTAGTTTTTGCAAGTATAAGTTTTGCATGCGCGGGCTAACGTTTAGAAAGATGCAAACGTTCTTGGAAATTTAGTAAATGTGAAATAAGTTAATCCTAGTAAATTATGACTTGAATAATTGGGGCCCCGCACGTCGGAAACTTGGTTTCCACATACGTGCACATAAAGTGCCAAAGATCATAAATTTCTAAGTGGAAGAGATATTGATACGTATACAAATTGTTTGAGACGTAAAATAATAGATGGTTATTGGTCAAATAACAATGGTTTCACGTTGGTAAACGAAGGGAAGACATATACAATGTGTAAAAGATGAAACGGGTTTGAAAATGTCGCGGCGCTGTGCCTGCAGGGCCACGGCGCCGGCGACGCCTGAACTCTCTGAAGTTTCGGCGCCAGCCTGGAGGGCCACAACGCCAATCTCAGGAGTTTCGACGCCGCGGCGCCAGTCTGCAGGGCCACGGCGCTGCGGACGTTTCAGACCGTTGGAAGATGGATTATTTGACTGAATTATTACTCCACATTCAAGGCATTATATGACCTTTATTGTCCATTACTTGGCTATGTGGAAGATCATCTTCTTCATACTATAAAATGCAGTCTTGGGCACATTTGCAAAACACACATTCACTAAGCAATTCTCTAAAGTTGTATTCCTCTCTTGCAATCACAAAACACTTAAAAATCTTTTTCCTAAGCAAACACTTGAGTTCCCTTTGCTCATTTGTTTGATTGTTGTTTTATCTTGGGAGATAAGTTGTCTTTACAACTGTTGACAGGATATACGGGGCAATATTATCTTAAGGATAGATCAAGAATTTGATCATTTCCAGCTTTCCTTACAATTGGTTGTTGTTGTTATATTTCTATTTCCTTTATTTTCACACTTTGTTTACAACAAGCTTAAGATAATATTCGCTAAGTCAACAACAACATGACTGGACAAGATCAATTCAATCAATTCAACACTGAGAATTCCACCGATGCTTAAGGCAACCCCATTGCCTTCAATCCCACTACTCAAGGCACTAACGCTGCCTTCAACTCCACTGTTCTTGGCACTACTAGTGTCACCACTGATCATGACATTTCTAATGTCTTTTAAACCACTGCTTTTGGCACTTCTAATGCTACTTCTGTGTTTGGTACTTCAAGTGCCACCACTGCTTTTGGCACAACGAGTGTCAACACTAGTTTTGGTCCAACTAATGCCTCCACTGCTGCTCCGGGTACTTATAGTGCCCATGCTCCTGCCCAATGAGTCAACAACATTTATGCTCCTGTTAGAGGCATTCCCAACGCCTTTGCAGCTGCTCAAGGGGGAGCCACTGCCCCGACACCCGCTGGTTTTCACCATGAACGTCCTGAAAAGTTCATGGGTGCTCACTTTAAGAGATGACAGCAAAAAATGTTGTTTTTCTTGACGATTATGGAAATGTCACGTTTCCTAACCGAAGACCCTTCACTAGTTGGGGAAGACGTGGACCCTCAACCAAATGATTTGGCGGGAGGGGGCCAAGGTAAACATGGCGCTGACGAGATGAGGATGGTTCGCGAAGCATGAAAACATAGTAATTTCATGTGTAGGAACTATATTCTAAACAATTGTCCGATCCTCTCTACATGGTATATTGTACCATTGAAACTGCCAAACAGTTATGGGACAAACTTCAGAAGAAATACAACACCCAAGATGCGGGTAGCAAGAAGTTCATCATTGGAAAATTCCTGAAATTTCAAACGATGGATAACAAAGGTGTGTCTTCTCAAGTCCAGGAATTTCAAATGATTCTACATCACCTAGATTTGGAAGGATTGAAGCCCAACGAACAGTTCTTGGTTGGGGCATGATCGAAAAGTTGCCTCTATCGTGGACTGGGTTTATGAACTATCTAAAACTCAAAACGAAAGAGATGACCTTAGATTAACTTATTGTCAATATCCAGATTCAGGAGGACAATAAGAAGGTCATGCCAAAGGGAAAACAACCCGCTGAGGCTAAGGCGAACCTGACGGAAGTCAAAGGGAATTCTAGCAAGAAGCGGAAGTTCCAGAAGGAAGGCAAGCCCCAAACAACTGAAAAGTTCAAGGGGAACTGTAATCATTGTGGTATAGTTGGTCACATGGCCAAAGACTGCCACAGGCTCAAACGTGAGAATAAAGAGAAGGCCAAAAGCAGTGCCAAGGCTAACATCATTGAAGACACGCTCGTCAACGATATGATCGAGGAGTTCTCAGCGGTGGTTCTTGAAGCTAACCTCGTTGAGAATCCGGTGCAATGGTGTCTAGACACATGTGCTACCCGTCACATATGTTCCAATAAAAAAACCTTCTCCACTTATACACCAGTCTCAGACAAGAAGTTATTCATGGGTAACAATTTTTCTTCAGAGGTACTGGGGGTAGGAAAGGTGATCCTAAATATGACGTTCGGGAAGGAGCTGACTCTGAAGGAAGTGATGCACGTCCCAGAAATTCGTAGAAATCTGATTTCTAGACCTTTGTTAGTAAATGCCGGTTTTAGGCTAACAAGTTTGCAATCACTAAGAATGGAACTTTTGTAGGAAGGGACTTCGTCTGTGAATGCCTCTTTAAGCTCAATGATGCACTTGTAATGCCTTCTGTTTCAACTATCAATAAAATTGCACCTTCTACTTACTTGATTGAGTCATCTAATTTATGGCATCATAGATTAGGACATGTTAACTATCAATATATCCAAAGATTGGTAAAACTGGAATTATTGTCGTCTATCGACATAAACCCTCAACGTAAGTGTGAGGTGTGCGTAGAGGAAAAACTTTCCAAGAGTCCCTTTAGATCCTTCGAAAGAGAGACCGCTCATCTAGAACTTATACACACTGATATATGTAATTTGAAGTTCGCTCAAACTAGAGGGGGAAACAAGTAATTTGTAACTTTCATAGATGACGGCACAAGGTTTTGTTACCTTTACTTACTAAAAAGTAAAGATGAAGACTTTGAAGCATTCAAACGCTACAAAGCAGAAGTTGAGAACCAACTAAGCGGACGGATTAAAGCAACGTAGTGATAGAGGGGAAAAATATATAGCGCCTTTTGAAGAATTCTGTAACCAATCGGGTATAGTTCATCAAACAACGACTCCTTACTCACCTCAATCAAACGGAGTTGCTGAACGCAAGAACCGAACACTAAAGGAAATGATGAATGCTTTAATCATCAATTCGGGCCTCCCTCAAACCATGTGGGGAGAAGCTATCCTTACCGCGAATAGAATTCTTAACAGAGTTCCACACAAGAGTAAAAAAACGACTTCATACGAGCTATGGAAAGGAAAGAAACCTACCTACAAGTATTTGAAGGTATGGGATTGTCTGGCCAAGGTAAAATTACCTATGCCAAAGCAGGTCAAAATTGGATCTAAGACTATGGATTGCATATTCATCAGATATGCCAATAACAGTAGTGTTTATCGCTTCATAGTGCATAAGTCGGATGTATCGGACATTTATGAAGGTACGATCATGGAATCAAAGAACGCATGGTTCTTTGAAGACACATTTTCATACAAGGAAAACAACATAACCTCTCGCAAAAGAAGTTATGATCAAAACTCTGAGGATCAAGGAGTCGATGACTACCTAGATCCAAACGGTTCAGATCTAGTGAATTCTGAAGTGGCTGATTATCCGAATTTTAGTAATCCATATTCTCAAGACTTGGAAGATTCAGAGATGGAACCAAGGAGAAGAAAAAGGGTCCGGAAGGACAAGTCCTTCGGTCCAGACTTTGAAGTTTATTTGGTTCAGGATGAACCACGGACAATCGCCGAAACATTGTCAACTCCAGAAGCACCGCTCTAGAAGGAAGCTTTAAAAAGTGAGATAGAATTCATCCTGCATAACCATACCTGGGAGTTGGCTGAACTTCCCCCGGGACACAAACCGTTGGGTTGTAAGTGGATCCTTAAATAGAAGTTAAAGGCAGATGGATCTATCGATAAATACAAAGCTAGGTTAGTAGTCAAGGGTTATCGCCAAAAGGAGGGCCTTGATTACTTCGACACCTATGCTCCGGTGTCAAGAATGACATCCATACGTATGTTCATAGCTATCTCCGCCTTGTGGGATCTTGAAATATATTAAATGGATGTTAAGACTGCCTTCCTAAATGATGATTTGGAAGAAGAAATATATATGGACCAACCCGAGGGGTATGTGGTTCCAGGACAAGAGACAAAATTGTGTCGGCTTGTTAAATCGTTGTACGGGCTGAAACATTCCCCTAAACAATGGCACGAGAAATTTGATAGTACTTTACTATCAAAAGAGTTCGTCATTAATAGAGGTGACAAATGTGTCTACATGAAAGGAAGTGTCGAATCCTTCGTCATGAAATGCCTTTATGTAGATGACTTGTTGATCACTGGAAGTAGTCCTGGGATAATCCTAGAGACTAAGAACATGTTAAAACAGTGTTTTGACATGAAGGATATGGGCATTGCAGATGTCATATTAGGAATACAGATCTCTAAGACATCTAATGGACTGGTCTTGTCTCAATCTCACTACATCGATGATGTACTGAAGAAATTTAGGATGTTCGACAGTTCACCGGTATCGACACCATTGGATATAAGTCAAAAGATTGACAAACATATTGGTAAGCCTGTACGCCATGAACGATATGCGCAGGTGATTGGTAGTCTGATATATATCACAAACTGCACTCGACCTGATAAAAATCGCTCATGCAGTCAATAAATTGGCTAGGTTCACTCGAAATCCAAGTGAGGATCACTTGAAAGCGTTGAACAGGGCACTATGGTTGGTTACACTATTCGAGGTATCCAGCGGTATTAGAGGGGTGCAACAATGCAAACTGGATATCTGATAGCGACGACATCAAGTCCGTGGATATATTTTTACAATCGGTGGTGAAGATGTGTCATGTAAATCCTCTAGGCAAACTCTTATTGCCCGATCCACGATGGAGTCAGAATTTATCGCTTTAGATAAAGCGGGAGAGGAAGCTGAATGGCTTCATGGGTTTCTAGAGGATGTCCCATGTTGGGATAAACCCGTGTCTTCTATAATGATCCACTGCGATAGTCAGTCGGCTCTAGGAAGGGCACGAAGTTCAATTTACAATGGTAAGTCTTGTCATATTCGACGGAGACATGAGTCTGTTAGGCAGTTAATCACCTCAGGTATTATTTCCATTGATTACATAAAATCTAAGGAAAATATCGCAGATCCCTTGACGAAGGGAATACCCAAAGATCAGTTGTTCTTCATGTCTAGGGGAATGGGCTTAAAACTTAAACAATAAGAACCGATATAGTGGACACCCAACCTTACAGACTGGAGATCTCAGGAATAAGGTTCAATGGGAAAACTAAACTGTAAAGGTTCCGTGAGGGCTTCGGTGGAAGCAAGAGCACTTCGGATAATGTGTCTTTCTTAAGAAACATAATCCAAGGTCGTTTCCATAATAGACAAAAAGTGCTACCTGTAAGAGGGGTAAAGGATAAATTTCCAAACATATAATGATCCTCAATAGTTGAGGTTAGGTTGGGGAAATTTTTAATGGTTCCTAACACTTGTGTAGCGGGGTATTACAGGATACCTTGTAGGAGACCACATATTTAAGTGCGAGGACATGCCGCCTCAATGAACGCACTTAAGAATTCAATGGTGTCCACGGTCCACGACGGACAAAACACAAGAAAGATTGAGTAAGAAAGGTGTTGTGTTGGTACCATTGTCTTGGCATATACTAAACACTGACGGTAGACATCACGTTCACCGCGCAGTAAATATGTCCGATGGTAGTCTACTATGAAAGGTTCAAAGCTCCGGTTACCTCTCTAGATGCAACATCGATCCGCCAACTGATTGGTCGAAAGACACCATGTGCATGCGCCAAAATCTCTTCCAAGAGGGGATTGTTGGAAATTTACTAAATGTAAGTTAATTCTATTAAATTATGACTCGAACAATTGGGGCCCCGCACATTAGAAACTTGGTTTCCACGCACGTGCACATAAAGTGCCAAGAATCGTAAATTCCTTAAGTGGAAGAGATATTGATACGTATACGAATTGTTTGAGACGTAAAATAATAGATGGTTATTGGCCAAATAACAATGGTTTCACGTTGGTAAATGAAGGGAAGACATGTGCAATGTGTAAAAGATTAAACGGGTCTGAAAATGCCGCGGCGCCTGCCTGCAGGACCACGGCCCCGACGACGCCAGCCTGCAGGCTCACGACGCCAACTCTCAGGAGTTTCGGCGCCGCGGCGCTAGTCTGCAGGGCTACGACGCTGTGGACGTTTCAGACCGTTGGAAGATGGACGAAAACTGCTTTTTGGGCTGACTTTGGAGCATTAATTCTCCATTATATGGCTCATGAATTCAGTCATTATTTGGCTGAATTATTACTCCATCTTCAAGGCATTATATGGCCTTTATTGATCATTACTTGGCTATGTGGAAGACCATATTCTTCCTACTATAAAATGCGGCCTTGGGCACATTTGCAAAACATATATTCACTAAGCAATTCTGTAAAGTTGTCTTCCTCTCTTGCAATCACAAAACACTCAAAGATCTTTCTTCCTAAGCAAACACTTGAGTTCCCTTTGCTCATTTGTTTGATTGTTGTTTTATCTTGGGAGATAAGTTGTCATTACAATCGTTGAAAGGATATACGGGACAATATTATCTTAAGAATAGATCAAGAATTTGGTCGACTCAGCAAACCTTCTTATTTGATCATTTCCGGCTTTCCTTACAATTTGTTGTTGTTGTTATATTCCCATTTCCTTTATTCCACACTTTGTTTACAATAAAAGTATATTAAAGATTTAAATTTATCGGGTTCAATATTTAAGTTTTTTTATCATTAAATCTATATATTTATATAATAGCAGGACATTGGCTCGGTGACGTGGCGTATTATCATATTCTAATCAATGTTTACACTATATACAGACGTAGACTTTTCTAAATCTCATTTTTAACGAATACATATTATTAAATATGGAATAGCAACACTGATAAATACAACAATAACCGATACAGATAATAATAAGATAATTTAATTAATAACAACTAATTAAATAGAGACGGCAGAAAATTAAGTTCTATATATAGCCTTTTTTTTCTCTACTTGGTTGAAGCCTGAAGGAGTAATAAAGTTGAGTACATAAGGCATTAATACTATATAGAACTTACGTTTAATAGAAGTAGACCTCATTACTTTGCATGCATGTCTTATTCTTGCAGGATAGGGTAGTTACAATATATTTACGACTGTCAGGACCAAAATATTAAATACCATGTATCCATATTCCTTTAATTTGCATATTGCCCTAGTAGAAAAGATAAAGAGGTCCCCGGACCAAAGGAGGTGAGCTTAAGGCGTTCTGAACATTTGCAGTGTGTGATTGATTCTCAATGAAAACGTTCTGCTCTTTTGTGGGGTTGATCCTTGTAGGTGCTATCAGTTGTCCGTTCTCAAATCCTGGTTATTGAAGCACATCCCGTAATTTACTGGTGATAATGCTGAGGGACTGGTACTACTATCTCCAGAACTAATCTGCCGCAAGTGGGAACGTGAATATCAAAAAAAAAAAAAGGAAAAAAAAAGAAGAAGAAGATAAAGAGTGGAGAAAAACAAATGTTCTATTTGATGTTGTCACCATCACCTAACTACATATCTTTTCTTTGCTTTCCATCCTACCGGATCTCGATTAATTGGGATTTTATCGAAAAAGAATTTCATTCTTCATGACAAGACGATTCTATTCTAAAGGCTCGAAATCGAGTTCAATTAATTTTATATCTTTCTTACATATAATTATTTTTGAAAATAATACACTCAAATTTTTTAGAGAATTATTTTTTCTATTCAAATTATAGATATTTCATCTATTTCCTCCTAAACTTGAAGCACAACTTGAGTATCAGAATACCTATACCACAAAGTGTTTTATTCATTTTCTTTCATTTGTCGGAGTCCATCGGTGGGCTAAGGGGTAATTGATTTTATATGGTCTTGTGCATAAATCTTATTTTTTAGTTACCTTTTGGGGTTGAATTAAGAAGTCTTAAACTTCATTTTTAACACAGTAAATTAAAGTTACGTTCGTCTCAATTAGAAATCTGAAAAAACAACAACTACATGTTAGAAATCTGAAAAAAAAATATGAGGGCTTGCTGAGTCGACCAAATTCTTGATCTATCCATAAGATAATATTGTCCCGTATATCCTTTCAACGGTTGTATTTGCAACTTATCTCCCAAGATAAAACAACAATAAAACAAATGAGCAAAGAGAACTCAAGTGTTTGCTTTGTAAGAAAGATCTTTGAGTGTTTGTGATTGCAAGAGAGGAAGACAATTTCAGAGAATTGTTGAGTGTAAGATGACAAGTGTGTTTTGCAAATGAGCCAAATGCCTCATTTTATAGTGTTGAGAAGAAAACCCTCCAACTAGTCAATTTATGGCTTTGAATGACCAAGTCAGCTCAAACGTCAGAGATTACTCTTATCCAACGGACTGAAAACGGTCACAGCGTCGCGGCCCTGCAGGGAGGCGCCATGGCGCCAAAACTTCAGAGGCGCAGCACCGCGTCCCTGCAGAGGTGCGTCGTGGCGCCAAAACTTCAGGGACTTGGCGCCGCGGCCCTGCATGAAGGTGTCGCGGCGCTCCAGCACCACAATCCTTGCCCCCGCGGCCCGATTCATGACTCGTTTCATCTTTTAACACCTTGTACATTTCTTCCTTCATTTACCAACGTGAAACCAACGTCATTTGACCAATAACCGTCTATTACCTTACGTCTCAAACAATTCGTATACGTACCAATATCTCTTACATTTAAGGAAATTATGATCCCTGACATTGTATGTACACGTGTGTGGAAACAACTTTTTCGATGTGTGGGGCCCCTAATTGTTCGATTCGTAATTAAATAGGATTAACTATATTTCACGTTTAATAAATATTTCCAACAATCCCCTCTTTGAAGAGATTTTGGTGCACACGTATGGAGTTATTCTATCAATCACTCGGCGGAACGATGTTGCATCTGGAGAGGTAGCCGGAGCTTTGAACCTTCCATAGTAGAATACCATCGGACATATTTACTGCGCGGTAAACGTGATGTCTTGAACCGTCAGTGTTTAGTATATGTCAAGACAATGGTACCAACACAACACCTTTTCTACTCAATCTTTCTAGTGTTTTGTCCGTCGTGGGCCGTGGACACACTTGGATTCTTAAGTACGTTAATTTGAGGCGGCCTATCCTCATACTTAAATAGGTGGTCTCCTACAAGATATCCTGCAATACCCCGCTTGCATGAGCGTTAGGAACCATTAAAAGTTTCCCCAACCTAACCTCAATTATCGAGAATCATTAAAGGTTTTGGAAACTTATCCTTTACCCCTCTACAGGTAGCACTTTTTGTCTATCACGGAAATGGCCTTGGATTATGTTTCTTAAGAAGAAATCATTATCTGAAGTGCTCTTGCTTTCACCGAAGTGCTCAACTGAACCTTTACAGTTTAGTTTTCCCATTGAACCTTAGCCATGGGATCTCCAGTCCGTAAGGTTGGGTGTCCACTATATTGATTCTTATTGATTGAGTTTTAAGCCCATTCTCCTAGATAGGCAGTTCATCTGATCTCTGGGTATTCCATTCGTCAAGGAATCTGCTATGTTTTCCTTATATTTTATGTAATCAATGGAAATCACACCCGAGGTGATCAGTTGTCTAACGGCCTCATGTCTCCGCCGGATATGACGAGACTTGCCATTGTATATCTAATTTCGTGCTCTTCCTAGAACCGACTGACTGTCGCAGTGGATCATTATAGAAGACACAGTTTTATCCAAACATGGGACATCTTCAAAGAAACCATGAAGTCATTCAGCTTACAGATGAGTCTTGCCAATTTATTAGCTGCATACGCGATATCAGGTCGAGTGCAGTTTGTGATATACATCAGACTCCCAATCTCCTGCGTATCGCTCCTGGTGTACGGATACACCAAGATGTTTGTCAATCTTTTGACTTCTATTCAATGGTGTCGTTACCAGTGAACTGTCGAACATCTCAAATTTCTTCAACACATCCTTGATGTAGTGAGATTGAGACGAGACCAATTCGTTAGTTGTCTTAGAGATCTTGATCCCTAAGATAACATCTATGACTCCCATATCTTTCATGTCAAAACATTATTTTTAGCACTTTCTTAGTCTCTAGGATTACCCTAGGACTGCACCCAGTGATCAACAAGTCGTTTACATTGAGGAATGTAATGCCTAATGAATTGGTCATTACTTATGCCTAATGAGTCGGTCATTTTCTCTTCATGCAAACACACTCGTCTTGTTTGTTAGTAGAGACCCCTTTCGATAGTAGGGTACTACCAAATTTCTCGTGCCATTGTTTAGGGTCTGTTTCAGCCTGTACAATGATTTGACAAACAGACAGACCTTTGCCTCTTATTCTGGAACCACATACCCCTCTAGTTGGTCTATGTATATTTCTCCTTCCAAATCATCATTTAGGAAGACCATCTTGACATTCATTTGATGTATTTCAAGATCCCGCTAGGCGGCGATAGTTGTGAACATATGTATGGATGTCTTAGGTTTGTACTTTTCTATAGACCCATTGACATTGTTGGTTCTCAACTTTTTCTTGTAGCGTTTGAATGCTTCAAAGACTTCATCTTTACTTCTTAGTAAGTAAATGTAACAAAACTTTGTGCCATCATCTATGAAAGTCACAAAGTACTTGTTCCCCTTCTAGTTTGAGCGAACTTCAAATAACATATATCAGTGTGTATAAGTTCTAGAGGAGCGGTTTCCCTTTCGACGGATCTAAAGGGACTCTTGGAAAGTTTTGCCTCTACACACACCTCACACTTATGTTGAGAGTTTATCTCGATAGACAGCAATGATTCCAACTTTATCAACCTTAATATAGATTGATAGTTAACTCATCTAATCTATGGTGCCATAATTTAGAAGGCACAAACAGGTAAAAGGAAGACTCAATTCTATTGATAATAGAAGGCAGTACAAGTATAGTATTTGCCTTAAAGAGGCCTTCACAGGCGAAACCCCTTTCTAAGTAGACGACATTATAAGTGTAGTATTAACCTTAAGGAGGCCTTCACATGCGAAACCCCTTCCTACAAATGTTTCGTTTTTAGTGATTACAAACTTATTAGCCTCTAACACTAGTCTAAAACCATCATGCACTAATAAATTTTAAGAAATTAGATTTCGTCGAATTTCTGGGACATGCATCACTTCTTTAAGAATCAGCTCATTTCCGGACGTCATCTTAAGGATTACCTTTCCTACCCCCAACACCTCTGAAGAAGAGTTGTTTCCCATGAACAACTTCTTATCTGTGACTGGTGTATACGTGGAGAAAGCGTCTTTATTGAAACAAATGTGACGGGTAGCACCCGTGTCCAACCACCATTGCGTCGGATTCTCAACAAGGTTTGCTTCTAGCACCACTGTTGAGAATTCTTCAATAATATCATCTAGGAGCGTGTCTTCGACGATGTTTACCTTATCCTTGCCTTTATCATGTTTTCGCTTGCGGCCGTCTTTGACCATATGACCAACTTTACCACAATAGTGACATGTTCTCTTGAACTTTTCAGTTGTTTGGGATTGGTCATCCTTCTGGAACTTCCAATTTTTGCTTGGATTCCCTTTGACTTCCATCAGATTTGCCTTAGCCTCAGCGGGTTGTTTCCCCTTTGAATCTGGAGTTTGACAATAAGTTCGTCTAAAGTCATCTCCTTCATTTTGAGTTTCAAGTAATTCATAAACTCATTCCACGAGGGAGGCAGCTTCTCGATTAATGCCCCAACTAAGAATTGCTCGTTGGGCTTCAATCCTTTCAAGTCTATGTGATGTAGAATTATTTGAAATTCCTGGACTTGGGATGACACACTTTTGTTGTCCACCATTTGAAATTTCAGAAATTTCCCAATGATGAACTTCTTGCTACCCGCATCTTGGGTGTCGTACTTCTTTTGTAGTTTGTCCCACAACCGCCGACGCTTCAACGGCATGATATAACGTGTAGAGAGGATCAGACAAACTGTTTAGAATATAGTTCCTGCACATGAAATCACTGTGTTTCCATGCTTCACGAACCACCCTCATATCATCATCAACATGGTTACCTCGGCCCCCTCCTGCCAAATCATTTGGCTGAGAGTCCGTGTCTTCCCCAACTTGTGGAGGGTCTTCGGTTAGGAAACGTTTTAGTCCCATAACCGTCAGGAAAAACAACATCTTTTGCTACCATCGCTTGAAATGTGCACCCATGAACTTCTCGGGACGTTCATGGTAGAAACCAGCAGGAGTGGAGCAGGAGTGCTCCCTTGACCATTAGCAAAGGCATTGTAAATACCTTGAGCAGGAGCATAGGCATTGTGAACGCCTTGAGGAGCGGTGGGGGCACTAGCTGTGCCAAACGTATTGTTGACACCAGTTGTGCCAAATGCAGCATGTTGGAAGACATTTGGAATGCCTGGATTAGTGGGAGAGTAGCGTTACACGCTTCGAGGTGGGATTGAAGCGCAATGGATCGCCGAGCATCGTGGAATATTCAGTGTTGAATTGGTTTTCAGCAGACATGTTGTTGTTGTTGAAATAGTGAATATTATCTTAAGCTTATGGGTGATAATGTGTAAAACAAGAAAATAACAACAACAACTATTTGTTAGAAATCTGGAAATGATCAAATATGAGGGTTTGCTGAGTCGACCAAATTCTTGATCTATCCTTAAGATAATATTGCTATGTATATCCTTTCAACGGTTGTAATGACAACTTATCTCCTAAGATAAAACAACAATCAAACAAATGAGCAAAGAGAACTCAAATGTTTGCTTTGGAAGAAAGATTTTTGAGTGTTTGTGATTGCAAGAGAGGAAGACAATTTCAGAGAATTGTTTAGTGTAAGATGTCAAGTGTGTTTTGCAAATGAGCCAAATGCCTCATTTTATAGTGTTGAGAAGAAGACCCTTAGATCTTCTATTTCGCCGGAATTCGTTGATTGCTCCGTACGAAGCTCTCCATGTGGGGAACACAATCAGTCCATACAAGGACCTACTGAGTCATCCACCCTTGCATCTAGGGTTCCTCGAACAATGTGATATCTCACACCGGGTAAATCCGCAAGCAGGTCTTCGAAATGACCTGAGATTGAAGTCTAGCCTTTCCTTCCTCCCTTTGAAGTAATTCAATCTTTTCAGCCAAGCCAATTTATGGCTTTGAATGACCAAGTAATGGTCATTAGTATGGAGTTACAATTCAACCAAGTAATGACTGAATTCAAGAGAAAAATAATGAAGAGTTAATCCTCCAAAGTTAGCTCAAACATCAGTTTTCATTCTTCTCCAACTGATCGAAAATCTGGCCACAGCACTCGTAACTCGTAGAGGCCAGCCGCGACCTGCAGAGTGGCGTCGCGCGCCAAACTTCGAGGACTTGGCGCCGCGCCGCATGAAGGCGCGCCGCGACGCTCAAAGACTACTGCCTTGCCGTCGCGGCCCGATTCATGACTCGTTTCATCTTTTAATACATTGTACACTTCTTCCTTCATTTACCAACGTGAAACCAACATCATTTGACCAATAACCGTCTATTACCTTATGTCTCAAACAATTCGTATACGTACCAATATCTCTTACATTTAGGAAAATTATGATTATTGACATTGTATGTACACGTGTGTGAAAATAACGTTTCCGACGTGTGGGACCCCTAATTGTTCAATTCGTAATTAAATATGATTAACTATATTTTACGTTTAATAAATATTTTCAACATTTTTTTCATATGAATCTCAATCTTGTATTATTCACGCTCTAGATATTCAACCCGTGAAGGTATAGATATAGTGAAGGCAACAAAAGAAAAAGAAAATTACCCTATGACCTTTTCCCACCAAAAAGGAGACTCGAGAAAAGGGGAATCTAAACAAAGTTGAAGCCATAAATTTGCCACTTAGCCAGCCACATTCCTATGCAACCATCACATGATAATAATTGTAAAGATATAATTGAATTTCTTATATATAAAAATAAAAATTTCTTATAAAAAAGATATAACGTTAAAAATAAATTTATAATGGATAACAAAATTAGTTAATTTATAACCCAAAACTTTTAAGATTGCGTCTTTTTGTCTTACATCAGAAGATATGATGAGATAATTATAATCTCTATTAATTGGAAGCATTGAATTTAACCTTTATTAGGAGAAATAATTGACAAGTAGTGCTTTAACATCTCTCCCGAAACTGTAAAGATTGCATCTTTTTTCACTATGAAAAAGTTAGGATAAAATGGTAGTTATTCCTCAGTCTTTACTTAAAAAAAATTAAACTTCAATAAAATACTCGCTAGGGAATAGACCTGTCCAAAGCTCAGGTCGAATGGGGCCGGGCTAGGGTCGGGTGTCTTTTTTTTCTCTACTTGCCCGACTCTAACCCTATTGTTTTTAAAATTTTCCGACCATGGCCCTGACCCTTCGGGATCTTACGGGTCACGGGTCGACCCTGACCCGATCTACAAAATAAAACTAACGGGGGGATTTGGACGGTCGGGCCGGGTCCTGATTTTTTTTGTTATTTCTAAAATTGAATTTTCAAAACTGAAATTGATATTCACACCTACATTACCACGAAATTCGTACGTTAAAATCTATTGTATATCACACGATCTGTAGTGAAGAAAAGGTAAAATTAGAAACCGATTTGGGGGAAACGTCAAATCGATTGGAAAGACGGACGTTTTCCCACAAATTGGCGTTGCCAAACCGCCTTGCGTTAGAGACGGCTCCGTCTCGAAAAAATACGCGAAATCAAAAAAAAATTGGGTGAAACGAACGTCCGAGCGCAGAGTTATGACCATTTCAAGTTGCATCAATTTGCAACACATATATTTTATGTCAATGCTTCACATTAAAGCATAAAGTATACATCACATATATATCTTAAAACATGTAAATATTAATAAAGGAAAAATAATATAAATTATATTAAAAAAATTAAGTGGCGGATCGAGATCGGGCCGGACGAGTGGGTAGAAAAATCTGACCTTGCCCGACCCTACGAATGCTCGGATCCCCGCTTTTTCAGGTCAGGTGGTTCACGGGTCAGAAGTAAGCTGACTCGATTTTTTCGAGTCGGGTCGGGCGAATCCCCGACCCTATGGACAGGTCTACTAGGGAGTGTTTGATCTCTTTTGTGGACTTATCGGCATAAATTTGAATGAATCGAGCTAATAAATTACTCAATCTGTTATAATTTATATTGATACACTTTCTTTTATAGCCTATCTTAAAAAGAATTTTACTTTTTTTTATTTAAAAATAATTTAATTTTAAATTTTATTTTTTACACTTAACAAAATGATTTATAACCACTTAAATATTCTCAACTTATTTTAAATCATAAAGTTCAAAAACCTTCTTTTATTTTTTTAATTTTGTGATTAAAATTAAATCATATAAATTAGGACGAGTTACTTAGGTAATATCGAATCATTAAGCAAAGACAGATCCTTTCCCACTCACTATTGACCAAATTCTACTGTTATTCTTTTACTTTTATTTTGTCAAGAACACAAAAAGTGGGTAAAAAATAAATATCTATTATAATGATTCCAACTTTTAGTGTGGGACCGGATTCTATAAACCATAACTTCGCTTTCAAGTCCCGATTACTTTCTTCCGGAGAAAGAAAACACTGCTTACCAAAGTAGAGATAAGATCTTTGTACACTTTAATTTTTTTGGATTTAATTTATTGAGTATGTTATTGTTATTTGTTTTTTTTATTAATTTATCTTAAAAAGATTTATATTTAAAAATAATTTAATATATAAGTATTTAAAATTATATTTATTTTTTAAACTTTGTGTGTTTTGTTACTCCTTTATGAGTAACGCAAAGGCACGACCTTTGGCCTTTGCTCTTCCCTCCCTATTTTAGTTGTTCTCTCACTTGTACTTCACTCTTAGTCTTTCTATTTGGACAAACTTGATGGATTTGTGATTGTAACAAAAAGGGTTGTTTAGCAAATGGGTTCATGTGTTTCAGTCCACAAAGACTCTGAATCAGCTATGAAATTTCGTGTTTTTTTTGGTTCCAAGAATGATAAGCTTGTGACACCATCATCATCACCTCTCAAAGATAAACCCAATGATGTTCAAATCAAGTCTCAATCTGTTAATGGGTTTCCTGATTTTGGTACCATTCTATTCTTGATTCTTGATTGTACTCTGTTATATATGTTGTTTGATGTTCCTTTTGTGTGGAGAAAAATGGGAAATTTGCTGTCTTTTTGTATTGATGGTTAACATGTTTCCAGATTCTTGCCGATGATACATGCTAATCTGAGTCAACTAATAGTTATTATCTCAGAAAGTCACTTTCTTTGTCGAAGGAAATTGGAATTAAGAAGAAAGCTTGGCTTTCTAAGGGCTTGTTTGGTATGAGGGATAATTAATTTTGGGATTAAATTTGAGATGAGTTTATCCCACATTTAGTTGGGATAAAATTGTGGTATATCTAATCTCAAGATTAGTATTCCGTGATTGTAGTGTTATTTTTATCCCTACATCAGTAGGAAAGTAGGATAACTAATCTCGAAATAACTAATCCTGGAATAACTTGTTCTCAGCCAAACGACCCCTAAGAGTATTAGTTGAGTGGCCATATGAGAAATCAATCCTAGTTTTGTTTAGACCCTCTATATTAATTAAATATTTAATTGTGAATCCATTAACTAAGACGAGCTATGGGTCCGGTGGCTGTTAAACTTCAAATCTTGGCTCTGCCCCTAATGCTAATAGATGTTGTGGTCTTGTGTATTTTGGGGTTCGAAAGTTCTATCGAACACATGTTATTTGATTTCTGACTTTTGATTATCTGGGGTTTTTGGAATGTTTAAGGAAAATTCAGGAGGCAATCTGTTTGATTTGATGAACATCATTTAGGCATATCTTTATGATATTAGTATAATATGTGAGTCTGAGATATAGTAACTGTTTTTGTAATAACAGTTGAGGTTGGTGGCTTGAAAACAATAATTTGAAGTATATTTTTATGTATACTTTTATCGTAAATTATAGAGTAGCTCTCAATTTTTGTGGAATTAAAAAAT
This sequence comes from Przewalskia tangutica, assembly GCA_029844215.1. Taxonomy (NCBI): domain Eukaryota; kingdom Viridiplantae; phylum Streptophyta; class Magnoliopsida; order Solanales; family Solanaceae; genus Przewalskia; species Przewalskia tangutica. The sequence goes on from CM056719.1 coordinate 4,332,658, forward strand.
AGTAGTAAAGAAATATTGACCATTGTACTTTGCCATCTTCACTAGAAATTGTGATTGGTGCCAAAATTACAAGCTGGTATTTCTCTGTGATTGGTGCCAAAATTTGTTGTGTTATGTCCACCGAGATATTTCTTCCTCTACCATTGTACTTCGCCATCTTCACTAGAAATTGAAATGGACAAATTGAAGGAGAATTGTCCTAGTTTTATAATTACACATTAATATATAAAATATGATCTTTCCTAAGGGGAAAAAAAAGTGTTCCTCTGCATCACATCATGGTAGATGACAATATCATCGACATTTGGTGGTCCTATGAAAATTTACATCAACATATGATGGTCCTATGAAAATTTTAGTTATGTCTTGATAGTTTGTTTTCATCAATATCTCCATATCTTCAGACAGCCTCTCTACCTCCCAAGGTAGGGGTAAGGTTGACATACACTCTACCCTCCCCCCAGACCTTGTGGGATTACACTGGGTATGTTGCTGTTGTTGCATCACCTTGTGTTCTTGATCATGTGTCCAATAATAGCTCTATTTCTTGAAAATCATTTATCCTTTTGTGCGGCCCTTCCCCGGACCCTGCTAACGCATGAGCTTTGTGCACCGGGCTGCCTTTTTTTTTTTGCATCCTACTATTACACATTGAAAACCTAAGCTCCAGTGGTTTATCAATGAATATTCCCAACTAATCTTGTTTCTCTTTATCAGTTTATCTATATTAGATAATATTTGTTTTGAATATAAGGCTTTCTGGTTCAGTAACGATAAAGACACGGTGTATCCTCCTTTTCAACTTTCTTCTTTAGTTTCTCAAAGTACCATTGGATTCACCGTATGAAACAGCTTACCTTGCAGAGTGATGAAGTTTCTTCCTGCACAGTGAGTTTAAGTGTTCAGTCGTGTAATTTAATTGCATCCTTTATCTGAGAATCGGAGGCATTTCTTTCTTGTAGGTAGTAATGAGGAGACCTTCTTTGATTCCCAGGCTTGGTTGGATTCAGATTGTGAAGATGACTTCCTTAGTGTGAATGGAGGTAAGATTTGTTCTTCAACTGATGATGCTTCACTTTTTCTTCATCAGTCAAGGAAAATTTCATCAATGATCAGCCTTAAGAGTGCTGAGTATGTACAACAAAAAAACAAAAGAGTTCTCAAGTCTGCGAGGAACAAATACTGTCAGCATCTGCACTATATTCCTATTTACACCAAAAGGAAAGCAATCAACTAATGATGCTTCGTGTTCTTTCATTTTTTCCCTGATCCCTTTTCATGGTCCCAGCGGTTTCATAAGCTACAAAATGGCACTTTATTTATTGTATTTGGATAGAGTCACTGGTAGTGACTAATGATTCACCCGGAGTTGTAGCAGTACTATTCAAGTATAGTCAAACCTCTCTATAACAACGTCGTTTGTTTCGATATTTTTTGGCTACTATAGCGAAATGTAGAACAATGTCATATAACAAAAACAAAAAATCTATTCCAAAAAAGTTTGGCCGTTATAGTGAAATGTTATTATAGAGGATGATTGTTATAAGATATCTGTAACATAGTTTTTATAATTTTGAAAAAGTGCTTGTTACACCCTCGTGACTCCCCATTTAGGAGCCATTTCTTGTTTATGGTCCTTTTTTAATACTCTCTTGATTTGATTGCAGATTTTACGCCTTCTCGTGGTAATACACCTGTGCATCCCAGCTTGGCTGGAAATTTAAAAGGTAACAAAGCTGCCCCTGCTTCTTTTCAGGAATCACCCCCACAGGAAAAAAAGAAGAGACTGTCTGAACTTTTCAGTGAAAGCTTGAGAAGTGAGCTCGAGCTCAATGAGAAAAATGCTGCAGACAACCAAAATGTCACGAGTACAAAAAATGAAACGACATTTACTGGTGATCGACTCCCACCAAGATCCACACCTGGGACACCTTATGCGTCTGTGTGTAGCAGCGAAAGGACTCCCAGTGGAGTGTTAAAATCTGATGTCAAATCATCGAAGCCAGCACAATGTTGTCTTCCAAGGTTTCTCTCAAGTCGTAGCTTTAGTGAAAGGAGGAAAAGAATGAGCCCGGCGCGTACTGTTGCCTGATAACAAAAGCTGTCTCTCTTAAGGTATATATGTCCTGTGTATACGCATGTTTAAGGAATTTAAGGTATAGAATATGAACATTGATGGTCAGTAAAACTTTAACGCTATGAGATTTCGGCCTAAATACACAGTAGTTATGGTGTGTTCATTCTTGAATTTGGCGCCTTATATGTAAAAAGATATAGAAAAACAGCTTTGTTAATTAATCAACAAGTAGTACATTTTGGTGTTTATGTTTGAGCTCCTCAATGAGCAGATTGCTATTTTCTCAGTTAATAGCCACCATAGGCCCAAACACGTTGATCTGGTATAAAGCGTTTGGGCCTTGACTGATGATTGATAGAACAGATATACCAAAAATAGAAAGCGTTGACTGATGATTATGATAGATTTAGATCATTCATTTCAACCAAGTAGTATTTCATATTGTTTAATCGAACAAGTACAATTTAAGTTGCAAACATGTGCATGATGTGTTTAAGCAAACAGTGCATACTCATACTAATTAGTGTATAGTCGTAATGAAACTTAGAAAATAATTTGGAATGAGTAATTAATTCTACGGGCAAAACAGAAAATCAAACTATTTTTATTTTGATATGCTAAATGTGACAAGTAAAAGTAAAAATCTATTCATAGAATATTGGACAAGTAAAAGTGAACGGAGGGAGTATAGGGAGACCTTGATTGTCCCTTATATATGATAGTAATTTGTAAGCGAAATTATGTTACTAATGAAAGCTGCTTTTTTTTGCCAAATGAAATTCATCAAATAGAATCAACTTTCGATTTTTTTTTCCAACTTCAAGTAATCAGTTTTTCCAGTTTCACCCAAATATTATCCAAACAATAATTCGTTATGAGTGGATAATAAGAGGACATAGTTACATTACATTTACTAAGTCACCCTGTTTATGATTGAATATTGAAATATGTAGGGCGCTGAATCCAACCAAAACGTACGAAAAATAAAGATTCGAAAGCCGAAAAGCTAAACAGTTTTTTATGTTGCCTTCAGATTTTTAATGATTCATAATACTTGTGTAGCGGGATATTACAGGATACCATATAGGAAACCACCTATTTAAGTGCGAGTACAGACCGCCTCAAATGAACGCACTTAAGAATCCAAGGGTGTCCACGGCCCACGATGGACAAAACACTAGAAAGATTGAGTAGGAAAGGTGTTGTGTTGGTACCATTGTCTTGGCATATACTAAACACTGACGGTTCAAGACATCACGTTCACCGCGCAGTAAATATGTCCGATGGTATTCTACTATGGAAGGTTCAAAGCTCCGGCTACCTCTCCGGATGCAACATCGTTCCGCCAAGTGATTGCTAGAAAGGCACCACGTGCGTGCACCAAAATCTCTTCCAAGAGGAGATTGTTGGAAATATTTATTAAACGTGAAATAAAGTAAATCCTATTAATTATGAATCGAACAATTGGGGCCCCGCACGTAGGAAACCTTGTCTCCACACACGTGCACACGTAGTGCCAATGATCAAAATTTCCTTAATAGAAGAGATATTGGTACGTATACCAATTGTTTGAGACGTAAGGTAATAGACGGTTACTGGTCAAATGACGAATGATTTCACGTTGATAAATGAAAGAAGAAGTGTATAATGTATAAAGATGAAATGAATCAGAAATCACCACGAAACCGAGAAGGGCTGTGGCGGCCGCAGCTCTAATTGACGTTTCAATTCCAGTAACTCACTGGAATTGAAGGGCCGCGACTCTAATTGACGTTCGGTTCGGTGAGTTCTGAATCGAAGGCCGCGACTCCTCGACTGTTTCAATCCGTTGAAGGTGAATTAAAAACTGATTCTTGGGCTGACTTTGGAATATTTACTCTCCATTATTTTGCTCATGAATTCAGCCATTACATGGCTGAATTGTAACTCCAAATGACATTAACATGACATTCATGGTCATTACTTAGCCATTTGGAGGGTCATCATCTACACACTATAAAATGAGACACAAGGCTCATTTGGAAACACACTTGACATCTTACACTCAACAATTCTCTGAAATTGTCTTCCTCTCTTGCAATCACAAACACTCAAAGATCTTTCTTTCAAAACTAACACTTGAGTTCCCTTTGCTCATTTATTTGGTTGCTGTTTTATCTTGGGAGATAAGTTGTCATTACAACCGTTGAAAGGATATACGGGGCAATATTATCTTAAGGATAAATAAAAAATTTGGTCGACTCGTCAAACCCTCATATTTGATCATTTCCAGATTTCTAACAAATAGTTGTTGTTGTTATATTCCCGTTCTACACATTAAGATAATATTGGTTATTTGAACAACAACATGACTGGACAAGATCAAATCAACCAATTCAACACTGAAAATTCCACTGATGCTCAAGGCAATCCCATTGCCTTCAATTCCACTACTCAATGCACTAACGCTGCCTTCAATTCCACTATTTTTGGCACTCCTAGTGTAACCATTGATCATGGCATTTCTAATGCCTTCCCAACTACTGCTTTTGGCACGTCAAGTGCCACTATTTTTGGTACATCAAGTGCCACCGCCACTGCCTATACTCCTGTTGGAGGCATTCACAATGCCTTTGCAACTCCTCAAGGGGGCGCTACTGCCCCAACACATGCTGGTTTTCACCATGAACGTCCTGAAAAGTTCATGGGTGCACACTTTAAGAGATGACAACAAAAGATGTTGTTTTTCCTGAAGGTTATGGGAATGTCACATTTCCTAACCGAAGATCCTCCACTAGTTGGGGAAGACGTGGACCCTCAGCCAAATAATTTGGCTGGAGGGGGCCAAGGTAACCATGTCGATGACGACATGAAGATGGTTCGCGAAGCATGGAAATATAGTGATTTCATGTGTAGGAACTATATTCTAAACAGTTTGTCCGATCAAGTATACACTGTATATTGCACCGTTGAAACTGTCAAGCAGTTATGAGACAAACTTCAGAAAAAGTACAACACCCAAGATGCGGGTAGAAAGAAGTTCATCATTGGAAAGTTCCTAAAATTTCAAATGGTGGACAACAAAAATGTGACATCCCAAGTCTAGGAATTCCAAATGATTCTACATCACTTGGATTTGGAAGGATTAAAGCCCAACGAACAATTCTTGGTTGGGGCATTAATCGAGAAGTTGCCTCCCTCGTGGACTGAGTTTATGAACTATCTAAAACTCAAAACGAAGGAGATGACCCTAGATGAACTTATTATCAAACTCCAAATTCAGGAAGACAATAAGAAGGCCATGCCAAAGGGAATACAACCCGCTGAGGCTAAGGCAAACCTGACGGAAGTCAAGGGAACTCAAGCAAGAAGCGAAAGTTTCAGAAGGAAGGCAAGCCCCAAATAACTAAAAGGTTTAAGGGAAATTGTAACCACTGTGGTATAGTTGGTCACATGGCCAAAGACTGCCGCAAGCTCAAACGTGAGAATAAGTCCAAAGGCAAGGCCAAGGCTAACATCGTTGAAGACACGCTCGTCAACGATATGATTGAGGAGTTCTCAGCGGTAGTTCTTGATACTAACCTCGTTGAGAATCCGGTGCAATGGTGGATAGACACGGGTGTTACCCGTCACATTTGTTCCAATAACGATGTCTTCTCCACATATACACCAGTCACAGATAAGAAATTGTTCATGGGCAACAATTCTTCTTCAGATGTGCTGGGGGTAGGAAATGTGACCCTAAAGATGAAGTCCGGAAATGAGTTGATTCTGAAGAAAGTGATGCATGTCCCAGAAATTCGAAGAAATTTAATTTCTGGACCTCAGTTAGTAAATGCTGGTTTTAGGCTAGTGTTAGAGGCTAACAAGTTTGTAATCACTAAAAATGGAACTTTTGTAGGAAGGGGCTTCGTCTATGAAGGCCTCTTTAAGTTCAATGTTGCACCTGTAATGCCTTCTGTTTCAACTATCATAAAATTGCACATTCTACTTACTTGATTGAGTCATCTAATTTATGGCATCATAGATTAGGACATGTAAACTATCAATCTATCCAAAGATTGGTAAAGCTGGAATTATTGTCGTCTATTGACATAAACCCTCAACGTAAGTGTGAGGTGTGCATAGAAGCAAAACTTTCCAAGAGTCCTTTTAGATCCGTCGAAAGGGATACCGCTCCTCTAGAACTTTTACACACTGATATATGTGATTTAAAGTTCGCTCAAACTAGAGGGGGGAACAAGTACTTTGTGACTATCATAGATGATGGCACAAGGTTTTGTTACCTTTACTTACTAAAAAGTAAAGATGAAACCTTTGAAGCATTCAAACGCTACAAAGCAGAAGTTGAGAATCAACTAGGCGGACGGATTAAAACTATCCGTAGCGATAGAGGGGGAGATTATGTAGCACCTTTTGAAGAACTTTGTACCCAATCGGGTATAGTTCATCAAACAACAGCTCCTTACTCACCTCAATCAAACGGGGTTGCTGAACCGAACACTAAAGGAAATGATGAATGCTCTACTCATCAATTCGGGCCTCCCTCAAACCATGTGGGGAGAAGCTGTCCTTACCGCAAACAGGATTCTTAACAGAGTCCCACACAAGGGTAAATACAAGACTCCATACGAGCTATGAAAATGAAAGAAACTTACCTACAAGTATTTGAAGGTATGGGGTTGTCTGACCAAGGTAAAAGTACCTATGCCAAAGCAGGTCAAGATTGGACCAAAGACTGTGGATTGCATATTCTTCGGATATGTCAATAACAGTAGTGCTTATCGCTTCATAGTGCACAAGTCGGATCATCCGGACATTTATGAAGATACGATCATGGAATCAAGGAACGCATGGTTCTTTGAAGACACATTTTCATATAAGGAAAATAACATAACCTCTCGCAAATGAAGTTATGAGCAAACCTCTGATGAACTAGGAGTCACTGACTATCTAGATCGAAACGGTTCAGATCTAGTAAATTCTGAAGTAGCTGATGATCCGGAATTTAGTATTCCAGATTCTCAGGACTTGGAAGATTCAGAGATGGAACCAAGGCAAAGCAAAAGGGCACGGAAGGACAAGTCCTTCGGTCCAGACTTTGTAGCTTATTTGGTTCAGGATGAACCACGGACAATCGCTGAAGCATTGTCAACTCCAGAAGCACCGCTCTGGAAGGAAGCTTTAGAAAGTGAGATAGAATCCATTCTGCATAACCACACCTGGGAGTTGGCAGAACTTCCCCCAGGACACAAACCGTTGGGTTGTAAGTGGATCCTTAAACGGAAGTTAAAGGCAGATGGTTCTATCGACAAGTACAAAGCTAGGTTAGTAGTCAAGGGTTATCGCCAAAAGGAGGGCCTTGATTACTTCGACACCTACGCTCCGGTGTCAAGAATGACATCCATATGTATGTTCATAGCTATCGCCGCCTTGCGGGATCTTAAAATACATCAAATGGATGTTAAGACTGTCTTCCTAAATGGTGATTTGGAAGAAGAAATATAAATGGATCAACCTGAGGGGTATGTGGTTCCAGGACAAGAGACAAAAGTATGTCGGCTTGTTAAATCGGTGTACGGGATGAAACAAGTCCCTAAACAATGGCACGAGAAATTTGATAGTACTCTACTATCAAAAGAATACGCCATTAATGGAGGTGACAAATGTGTCTACATGAAAGAAAATGTCAAATCCTTTGTCATGATATGTCTATATGTAGATGACTTGTTGATCACTGGAAGCAGTCCTGGAATAATCTTAGAGACTAAGAACATGTTAAAACAGTGTTTTGACATGAAAGATATGGGCATTGCAGATGTCATCTTAGGGATCAAAATCTCTAAGACATCTAATGGACTGGTTTTATCTCAATCTCACTACATCGAGAATGTACTGAAGAAATTTGGGATGTTCGACAGTTCACCGGTATCAACACCATTGGATATAATCAAAAGGTTGACAAATATCTGGGTAAGCCCGTACGCCAGGAGCGATATGCGCAGGTGATTGGTAGTCTGATGTATATCACAAACTGCACTCGACCTGATATCACTCATGCAGTCAATAAATTGGCTAGTTCACTAAATCCAGTGAGGATCACCGAAAGCGTTGAACAGATAATACGGTTCCTAAAGTTCACGATACATTTCGGTTACACTATTCAAGATATCCAGGCATGCTAGAAGTACAACGATGCAACCGGATATCCGATAATGACGACATCAAGTCCACCAATGGATATATTTTTACAATCGGTGGTGGTCTTGAAAATCCTCTAGGCAAACTCTTATTGCGATCCACGATGGAGTCGAATTTATCGCTTTATATAAAGCGAGAGAAAGTTCGAGTGGCTTCATGGTTTTCTGAGGATGTCCCATGTCAGATAAACCCGCGTTCTTCAGAATGATCCACTGCGATAGTCAGTCGGCTCTAGGAAGGGCACGAAGTTCAATATACAACGGTAAGTCTCGTCATATTCGACGGAGACATGAGTCCGTTAGGCAATTGATCACCTCGGGTATTATTTCCATTGATTACATAAAATCTAAGGAAAATATCGCAGATCCCTTGACGAAGGGAATACCCAAAGATCAGTTGTTCTTCTTGTCTAGGGGAATGGGCTTAAAACCCAAACAATAATAACCAATATAGTGGACACCCAACCTTACAGACTGGAGATCCCAAGAATAAGGTTCAAAGGGAAAACTAAACTGTAAAGGTTCCGTGAGCGCTTCGGTGGAAGTAAGAGCAATTCGGATAATGTGTCTTTCTTAAGAAACATAATCCAACGTCGTTCCCGTGATAGACAAAAAGTGCTACTTGTAAGAGGGGTAAATGATAAGTTTCCAAACCTTTAATGATCCTCAAAAGTTGAGGTTAGGTTGGTGAAATTTTTAATGGTTCCTAACGCTTGTGTAGCGGGGTATTACATGATACCTTGTAGGAAACCACCTATTTAAGTGCGAGGACAAGCCGCCTAAAATGAACGCACTTAAGAATCCAAGGGTGTCCACGGTCCACGATGGACAAAACATTAGAAAGATTGAGTAGGAAAGGTGTTGTGTTGGTACCATTGTCTTGGCATATACTAAACACTGACGGTTCAAGACATCACGTTCACCGCGCAGTAAATATGTCCGATGGTATTCTATTATGGAAGGTTCAAAGCTCCGGCTACCTCTCCGGATGCAACATCGTTCCGCCAAGTGATTGCTAGAAAGGCACCATGTGCGTGCACTAAAATCTCTTCCAAGAGGGGATTGTTGGAAATATTTATTAAACGTGAAATAAAGTAAATCCTATTAATTATGAATCGAACAATTGGGGCCCCGCACGTAGGAAACCTTGTTATCACACACGTGCACACGTAGTGCCAAGAATCAAAATTTCCTTAATGGAAGAGATATTGGTACGTATACTAATTGTTTGAGACGTAAGGTAATAGACGGTTATTGGCCAAATGACGAATGATTTCACGTTGGTAAATGAAGGAATAAGTATATAATGTGTAAAGATGAAATGAATCAGAAATCACCACGAAACCGGTAGCGGTCGCGGCTATCGACGCTTTCAATTCCAGAACTCACCGAATCGGGCGGTCGCACTTCATCAAGTTCCGGTTCGGTGAGTTCTCGAATCGAAAGCGTCGCGCTTCCTCTCCGGCGGTCGCGTCTCCTCGATCAAGTTTCAACTGCTATAGGTGAATTAAAAATTGATTTTTGGGCTGACTTTGGAATATTTACTCTCCATTATTTTGCTCATGAATTCATCCATTACTTGGCTGAATTGTAACTCCAAATTCAAGACATTAACATGGCATTCATGGTCATTACTTAGCCATTTGGAGGGTCATCATCTACACACTATAAAATGAGACACAAGACTTATTTGAAAACACACTTGACATCTTACACTCAACAATTCTCTGAAATTGTCTTCCTCTCTTGCAATCACAAACACTCAAAGATCTTTATTCCAAAGCAAACATTTGAGTTCCCTTTGCTCATTTGTTTGATTGCTGTTTTATCTTGGAATATAAGTTGTCATTACAACCGTTGAAAGGATATACAGGGCAATATTATCTTAAGGATAGATCAAGAATTTGGTCGACTCAGCAAGCCCTCATATTTAATCATTTCCAGATTTCTAACAAATAGTTATTGTTGTTATATTCACGTTCTACACATTACTACTCACACGTCATACTATATATTATGCCAATTACATTATTCAATACGTCTGTAAATAAATGGTTGAATCCGTATTGGTTACAATAATGGTTGTTAAATCGTATGACGGACACTTACCCGTTTGACCATGAAAATCTTTTTAAAAAAATCCGATTTTTTTTCCACTTTATTTGAAAATTAAAGTTTGCTCATAAAAATATCAAATACAACTTGTATTTAAAATTAAAAAAAAACTAAAATTTTGTTTTCACCTTTTTTCACTTTCAATACATTCAAACAACCAAATATTCTTCAACTCCAGCTTTCAAAATTCTCAAAAAATGAAAAATATTCAATCTCAATGCTCGACCCAATTAAGGATAAACGCATTTCTTTTTTCCCACCACATCTCTTTGTTGTAACATATTCATACTCTACTTCATATTTAAGCAAAAAAAGAATATTCATACCTCATAGAGTATGTTCCACTCCATAAGCATAAGCATATCTACTAAAAAGTGCGGATTGTTGTTTCCCATTATCTTGCCATTACTATTTGTTGGCTACTTTTTAAATTTCATGATCCTTTTTTCAAATATGAAGGAATGGTCTTTCAGAAACAGTCGCTTTATCTATTAAAATGGAGGTGAAGTTTATGTACATTCTACAGTCTTCAGATTTCATATTATGAGATTTCACTGGATATGTTGTTTTCGTAAGCACATGTACGTATAAAGAGAAAAAATAAAGAGCAGAGAAACAGATTCCATGAATTATGACTCACTAGTATGATTGCCTTGACGTGTAAACATTACCAATAACAGTATAATATTTTTGTCATCAAAGTTGTTTAATTGTATGGATACTATAACAACTTATTTACAATCTTTTTTGAGAAATTATCAACTTATTCTTAATATAGTTTGATAATGTAATTCATCTTAACGTACGAGTGGAATGGTCATGTCTTAACTTTTATACATTCCTTTCACTTATGAATATCATCATTCATCATCGTACCAGTACTTCTACGTAAATACTTACTGACTATTTAATATTTACACTAAATCAAGTAACACAATAAAAAATTAAATTGAGCATATATATATCTATTAAATGACCAATGATCGTGTAATTAAAAGATGAATATCGTGCATTTATTGATAATTGAGCAAGTTTTTACTATACTTCTATATATTATTATAATATAAGTTATATACGTTGTTAGATGAGTGTACGTTCTCTTTATATTATCAAATCAGCTAAATGATATTTAATCCGAAGCCCTAGACCAGTTGGTCTTGAAGGCAAAGAATATCCTCATTGGGTGGTGTGGGAGAATTTGGTCACAAGTTCGAAACCAGGAGTAACGCTCGACTGTCTTCGCCTTGGGGCGCATCGCTACACTGCCAGTGTGGTTTAAGCGGCGACGTGGTTTGCGCTATTGCGTCGATCGAGTTTACTGCGTCTTGTATTCGAAGAGCGGCATGCGTTCGCCTTCACAACAAAAACTAAATGATATTTATAGATAAAAATTGAAAGAAAGCTATAAGACGTGCTACAATAGGTAAAATAGGTAAAGATGATCGTGCAAAAATTCTTTGTACTAAAGATATATATATATATAACTTAAAAGTTCCATTCCACTAACTGTGTATATAAAACTGATAGATAATATATTAATATTCTTCGTATATTTTTTAATTATGATTTTCATGAAAATTAAATATCCTTCAAAATCCTAATTACTATTAATATATTCGGAATACTTTCTAAATTGGTGGACCCCAACACCCATTCTCTATAGTTCCATGTTCATACTAGAAAGTGGAAACAGATCAACAATATATAGTAGTGGGATGTATAGAAAAGGAATAAACAAAGACCTTTAAAAAATGTTGTATAAAATCCTCAAGTTAGTCAGTTGAAAAGGCTCAAACAGAGAAAAAAAGAAAAACAAACTCGTTTTTACACCTTCACTATCCATATTCCCAGTGGGTGTCCATTCCCCTTCATCTCTCTATAAATAGTTCTCTTGCTTTCTCAACTCCACCATTCCCCACACTGCACCCACCTCCCTTGTCATAAAATAGAAATGGCATTCAAAATCATGTCATGTTTACATATTTTAAGCTTATTGTCATTACTTATCTTAGAGCTTGAGCCTAATCGAGTATTAGGCTCAAACAGGACGGATAGCGCACCGCCAAGTGGCATGTGCGCCTCCACTGTCGCCGTACATGGTTACAAGTGTCAAGAATTTGAGGTAATTAACTAAGTTTATTATCCTTCTTCCTAGTTCCCAACGGGTTTGTGACTCATTTTTATGACGGCTTCTTTCCCGTCTCTAATGCGTCCAAAACTAATGTTTGTGACGGAGTTTGCCATCACAATTGACGAATTTTTCTTGTAGTTAATTGACATCTGTATTGTTCGAGTTCTTTAAACATGGGTGTATGTATGATTCTTGAAAAGTGAAGTATGTTTGGAGGATTTGTCATATACGATAATATTTTCGAAGAGTGCGATAATATTCAACTAATCATCTTTCTGTCTAGCTATGCCACTAATCTTATGTGTCTCTTCTTTTGTTGTTGTAAATCTCAGGTAAAAACTGATGATGGGTACATACTAAGCGTGCAAAGAATTCCAGAAGGCCGCACAGGAGGTGGTGGGCAAAACAGACAGCCAGTGTTGTTGCAGCATGGAGTTCTTGTGGTAATTACTACCTAATCTACACTCTAGCTCTACTTAATACATCTTTTAAGTTTTAAAACTGTAAAAAAATATTTGCACAGATCCGATATTCGTGGAGTAAAACTTGGAGATACCGAAATTTCATAATTTGTTTCGTTTGATATGTATCGGCCCGAGTAAAAAAATATACTTATTATCTATCGGTTTTCGTAGTGACATTATCCCCAGGGCCGTCTTTGAATCCGTGCGAGATGTGCTACCGTACAGGGCCCCGAAAAATGAAAAATTTTAAGGATCCTTTTTTCATTTTTTATTAAATAGTACTAGTCATAATTTACTGAAAAAATCCATAATTCGCAAGTCTTAGTCCAATTAAAGATCCACTTTTAAGAATTAGAACAAAACCCTCAAAATGTTTGAGATTCAGAACGCATATTCGGATGAGGGATATTCTGTCTATCAGACAGTCAGAAAGTCTTGTCCATAGTCGGAATGCCCAGAAGTCTTGATGGTCTCGTAATACACGTCTCTTTTTATCAGCATTCCTTGGGAGTAGAGGGGATTTGCGCATCCAACGACCCTGATTATCGCTAAGAGGTGATAATGGTTTCTTAGTGACAAGGTCACTAATAAAAGGGGTCATTATGATTTCTTAAATGAGAAGGATTTATAGTTTGAACCCGACATTAAAAAATTGACTATATGGAGAAAACAGTGCATGCATGCAATTGCGCGTCTAGCTGATGTGTTGATATAATGTTGTCTCAGGAAAGCCAGGTATCAATTATTTCTAACCCAAAGTAAAGTAAGGATAGTGGTGGACCTTGTGCCAATATCTTTTATCATTTGCACCTAGTCACCTAAGTATCTTTTCCAAGTTAAACAATTAGATTGTGTTGTAAAATTGTTATTGGTTTATAAGATGTTAATTAATAATTAGCTGGCCATCCTTTTAAAACTCGTTTTATAATTTAAAATACACCATTATAGTATTATAATGGTTAAGAGTGTCACATCGGATATGGAATGAGAAATGAACTTTTTATATGGACATTCTCACCCTACAAGCTAGTTTTTGAGGTTGAGTTAGACTCAAGATTCATTCTTTACATGATATCAGAACCAACCACATTCCAATTCGTTGTTTGTCGATGTTGGGCCCCCCAAATTATATTGTCCACGCTCAAGTTAACGAGGTCTGGGCGTACGGGGGAGTGTTAAGAGTCCCACATCGAAAATGGAATGAGAATATGGACTCATTATATGGATTTTGACAATCCTCACCGTACAAACTAACTTTTGGGATTGAGTTAGGCCCAAATTCATTTCTTTACATGGTATCAGAGTCAGACTCATTCTAATTCTTTGTTCGCCGATGTTGGGCCGCCAAATTATATTATACACGCTCCAGTTAACAAAGTCTGAGCGTGCGAGGAGTGTTAAGAGTCTCACATCAGATATGAAATGAGAACATGAACTCCTTATATGGACTTGGAGAGTTAGGCCCATGATCCACTCTTTACAATAATCTCTACACGTCTTTAAGCCATACAAATCTTTTTTTCTTATACACTTCACAATCGTATTTACTAAAAAATCCATAATTAAAATCTCTCTCTTATGCGCGAATCATTTTTTGAACAATGAAATTTATATGAAAATATTTGTTTTCCTAATCTTTTTCTGGGAAACAAATGACGGTTAAAATTAGCTATACATAAATACCTTGCATATTCATCAATCTTGTAATAAATCCTCTAAATCGATACTTCAAGTCTTGTTTGAAAGAGATGTATAAGTCTCTTAAACCAGTATTCACTTCGTTCCAATTTATGTGTCATCATTTAACTTGATACAGATTTTAAAAAAGAAAGATTTTTGAAGTGTGTTGTCCAAAACAAGTCTTATATAAATGTGTGACTGTAAATCATCTCATAAAGTTAAATTGTTTTCAAATATAAAAATGTGATTTCTTTTTGGGATAAAAAAAGAAAATGGTGCCAGATAAATTTGAACCGATGGAGTAATTACATTGTGGACCCGCTTTTATTCACTTTTGGTGATGCTATGGGTACATCAATAGGTTCATTGATATCCAAAAATACAAACGAATTGGTCTTCGTTAAAGCACGAGAGGGAAAAACCTTGAACAAATATTTGGCGAGTTGTCTCTTCAAATTTATGCGTAACATGCCATGTAGTGAAGCCAATATTACGTGGGGTGGCTTATTGACTGTTAGTGCATACGATGCTAGTTTCCAGAAAATATACAGCTTCGCAGGGCCGTTTTTGGACGCGCACAGGGTCCCCGAAAAACGAAAAATTTTAGGACTCTTTTTTCATTTTTTATTAAGTAGTATTAGCCAAAATTTACTGTAAAAGCTCATAATTCGCAGATCTTAGTCCAATTAAAGACCAACTTTTACGAATTAAAATGAGGTCTCCAAAGTGCTTAAGACGTCGCATAAACGCTTATCCGCTTTGGTATATACACTTCTTACGCCTATGTAATCTATATGTCCTTTCCTTAGCTAAGCTCGTCTCTTTTTGTTTTTTTGGTTTGAAGCTTGTCTTACTATTTATAGTATATACACATACTACTAACGGGAAATTTGTAGTGTAACGTATAATGAATTGAAAACGTTATGATTATAAATTTTATCATAAGTGTAAGATTGTAAGATATTAATTTTTCTTGGGGAGTTTTTCATTAATATCAAGGTATATATAGAGTACAATGTTCATCCCTTATACAATAGGAATTCTAAACCTATACAAAAGAGGAATCATAGTCTTATCATAATTATATTTACACAATATATTGAAATATTCTAATTATGGGTAGAGAATATATTGTTTCCTATATTTACACGTTTACACACTCCCTCAGTCGGAGCGGGAGGAGGCCGGACGCTGAGACTGAATCTGAAGTCAAGAAACAACTGTCTGGGTAGTCCTTTGGTAAATATGTCTGCATACTGATAGGATGATGGAACATATAGCACTCTGACATGACCTAAAACAACTTTCTCACGAACAAAGTGTAGGTCTATCTCAATGTGCTTGGTTCGATCTTTGAATCGACATGAGACAAATAGATGACAGAGATGTTATCACAGTACACAATAGATGCCTGACGCAAAAGACACCGAAGTTCTAACAGTAAGTTTCTGAGCTAACAAATCTCAGCTACTACATTTGCACGTCTCTGTACTCAGCCTCGACACTGGATCTAGATAGGGTAGCCTGTCGCTTGGCAGACCAAGAAATCAGATTATCCCCTAAGAAAACACAAAAGCCTGAGGTGGAGCGTCGCGTGTCCGGACACCCTGCCCAATCTGCATCCGTATATGAGAGCAACCTGTTTGGCGCAGAGGGGTATAGGTGCAAACCATAATCAAGAGTGCCCTTAATGTATCGAATGATACGCTTAAAAACAGTGAAGTGAGACTCCCTGGGGGAATACATGAATAAGCATACCTGCTGAATAGCGTAAGCAATGTCTGACCTGGTAAATGTGAGATATTGAAGTGCACATGCAAGGCTCCTATACAGAGTAGGATCGGAGACTGGAGCATCATCCATAGCACTGAGCTTAGATTTTGAATCGACTGGAGTAGGCATAACTTTGCAATTCGCCATCTTAGCCCTGTACACTATCTCATCTGCATACTTACGCTGGCACAAGAACATGTGAATGGCAGACCTGGTCACTGATATCCCCAAGAAATAACTCAACTTTCTCAAATCAGTCATTGCAAATTCGGACTTAAGCAAGGCAATAATCTCATTTTTCAATCTATCTGAGGAGGCAGTCAGAACAATATCATCCACGTATAGTAATAAGTAAGCAGTGCTACTACCTCGATGAAAAATGAAGAGTGATGTATCACTCTTGCTGCATACAAACTCAATCTGCAAGATATACCTGACAAAGTGATCATACCACGCACGGGGGGCCTGTTTCAGGTCATATAGTGACTTACGGGAACGACACACATAGTGAGGAATTGCTGGATGGGTGAACCCAGACGGCTGATGCATGTACACTGTTTCTCTCAGGTCCCCATGTAAGAATGTATTCTTCACATCAAGTTGATGTATCGGCCAGTGTTTGCCCATGACAATGCTCAAAACGATGCGAATGGTAGCCGGTTTGACAACCGGTCTGAATGTCTCTCTACAATCAATGCCCTCCTGCTGATTTGTTTCATCAGCCACAAGACGGGCCTTATACCTATCAAGATCCCCATTGTCTCTGAACTTGTGACGAAAAAGCCACATACAATGAATTACATTCACCCCCGCATGTCTAGGTACTAGATCCCACATGTGTTGTTTAGTCAAAGCATTGAATTCTCATACATAGCTGCATTCCAATTAGGGTCTTGTTTGGCCAATTTTGGGTTCTTTGAAAGTGGACAGATGATTTGGGCAGACAAGTTGAAAAGGACTTTGGGTTTGAAGATTTCATGCTTTGAACGAGTTTCCATTGGATGAGTATGGACAGTGGGTGGTTGAGTGGGGTATGAGACGGGGGTAAAGTCGGGCAAAGAGAGGGTGGGGGAGAAGCCGTCGAAGGCGCCACAGCGCCGAGAGTAGGAGCCGCGACGCTGGGCAAACAGTCTTCTCTGGACATTTGGCGTCGCGGCGCCTCTGTGCAGGGCCGCGGTGCCGACTCGCAAGAATTTTGGCACTGTGGCGCTGAGGATGGGACAGAAGAAGCGAGTTGTTCGAGGAGGATGAGAGAGATGGAAGGCTCGTCAAGGAATGAGTAATCCAGTTTTTGGAATTTTTGAAGATTCGAAAACGGGAATGTGGTCTCGTCGAATGTGACGTGACGAGAGATGTGAATTTGACGAGTCGACAAGTCATAGCATATATAGCCCATATGGTTCGACGGGAATCCTAGAAAGACACATGGAGTGGACCTAGGAGCGAGCTTGAGAGGGGCGGTAGAGCTAAGGTTGGGATAGCACAGACAACCAAAAATTCGTAGATGATCATAGGAGGGAACGTTATGGTAGAAAATTTCGGTAGGGGTCATATTGTGAAGAGTGCTAGTAGGGAGAATATTTAGAACGTATTCTGACATTTTAGCAGCATAGATCCAGAATGATGGAGGGAGGGAGGCATGAATCAATAGGGTGCGAATCATGTTGTTAATGGTACGTATGATTCTTTCAGCTTTACCGTTTTATGGTGAGGTGTGAGGACAGGAGAAACGAAAAACCATACTATTATTGGTACAAAAATGGTGAAACATAGAGTTATTGAATTCACGACAATTATCGCACTGAAATGATTTTGATGTCTTTTTCAAATTGTGTTTGAATGAACTTGCGAAACTCAAGAAATTTGGCAAACACTTTCGATTTAAATTTAAGAGGGTATAACCAAACATAGTGTGAAAAATCATCAAGCAACACAATCTAGTATTTATGACCGAGAGAACTAGAGATAGAAAACGTCCATAAATCGGCATGTATAATATCAAAGGGAGAAAAGGTAACACTAGTGGATGATTTAAACGGAAGACGAATATGTTTGCCTAAAGAACAAGAAACACAATTTTGGGCAAGCTTCCCATTACATGTAATGAAATTGTTGCCTCTAAGAAATTAAAGACTGGGACTTCTGGATGACCAAGCCTATTGTGCCATGTTAAAGAAGAAATAGTCGCTAGAGTGACGGGAGAGCAAGATCTGGTAGCGGAGGTGGATGTGAATGGATAAATATCCCCCGTGCTATTGCATCTCGTAAGAGGTATCCCCGTATGAAGATCATTCACAGTAAAACCAAAAGGGTCAAAGTCCACAAAGACAGAATTATTACGAGTAAATTGGCGGACAAATATGAGGTTCTTAATCATGTGTGGGGCATATAGGGTGTTTTTGAGGGAGAAGGGTGGATGATGAGGTTGTGTGTATGAGGTACCATAACCTTTAACTGGAATGCGTTGTCCACTACCAACTGTAACATATTGAGGATGCTTTAAACTAAACGGTTTAGGAATAGTACCTGCAGATTGAGTGACGTGAGATGTGACGCCTGAGTACATGTACCAAGTATTGTCAGGTTGTTGCATAGAGAGGGTGCTGAACGCCTGATCCAACTCACTGGGTGTCATGCCGGAGGAGGGCTGCGGGACCTGACCCTGCATGAAGTGGGCCTGCTGCGAGGCTGGAGCGGGGCCCAACAAACCGGGGTAAGAATACGGGTTGTAGAAATGCTGCATGGAATGGAAGAGGCGGACGACCACCGCATGAAGTGGGCCTGCTGCGAGGCTGGAGCGGGGCCCAACAAACCGGGGTAAGAATACGGATTGTAGGGCTGCTGGTACTGGAATGGACCTTGCGCCGCGGCTCTGGACTGGGGCGCCGCGGCGCTGTAGACGAACTGCTGAGGAGCCGCGGCCCAGTTGTTCTGCGATCCCTGTTGTTGTTGCTGCTGCTGGTTCTGTTGACCGCGACCCTTGCCACGACCATGGCCTTCTCTACCGCCGCGACCTTTTCCACCTTTGCAGCCGCGGCTCTGTCGCTTTTGAGAGTTTTCCTGTGGCGTATGATCTTGGGGTTGCGAGTTGACAGTTAACACCTGCTGGGCGTGCTCATCCTTCTTAGCACGACGGGTTTCTTCGAGCAATAATTGTGAGCGAGCTTTGTTAAAACTTAGTAGCGGATCTGCCTGTTGGATCATGGTGGCCAAAGTATCATATTCGCCCTTAGGAAGGCATGCAATCATTTGGAGCACCATTTTAGCGCCAGTAACAGGAGTGCCGACGTTGGAGAGTTGATCCACTAGAAGTTTAAGCTGCTTGCAGTACTCAGAAACATTAGAGAAGTTTTCAAGACGTGTTTTGTTGAATTGTTCTTCCAAATACACGGCACGAGTGTGCTTGTTGTCCTGAAGAATTTCCTCCAAACGATTCCACAAGTCAAGGGTTGTGGAGTCAGATTTCATGATAGTAAGGAGCATATCCTGAGAGATACTACCATATATTCACTGTTTGACGTCAGCGTCTAGACGACGCCAAGTAGAATCATCAACCTCCTGAGGGCGAAGGATTTTGTCATCAATATGATCAAACACGTTATAGAGACATGCATGATTGGAAAACAGTTCAACTCAGGGAGAATACTGACTGTTTTCTTGATCAAGAAGGATAGAGATATGGTTCTTGATGTTGGAAACAGTTAGGGAGGGATGAAAATATGGTGATGACTTGGTGGTGGAATTTGTGGAGGAATATGTGTTAAGATGCACAAATCTCAATTTGCATGTTTGATCCAGTTTGTGGATCAAACTGCATGTGAATGAATTCGACGAAGAAGAAGACGAGTGAGAGACGAAGAAGACGAGTGAGAGGAAAGAGAAGAAAAGGTTTGAGAAAGCTTTTCTACATTTTGTATTGAATAATCCAACTAAAACAAAATACAAGTATTTGTATATTCTGCGAAAACAAGAAGCTACTAGAATAGCTACACTACTAAGCCTACTGGACGGGGCCTCCTTTGATATTGTGGACTGCCTGTTTGTTGGGCTGACTACTTGTTTGTTGGGCTGTTGGGCCTTCAGTTATTTCAGTTATTTCATCACCCCCCCGCAAGCTAGGTGCGAAGAACAAATTTTTGACGCCTAGCTTGGACAACAAATAAGTGTGTTGCCCCTGCAGTAATCCTTTTGTGAGTAAATCTGCGGGCTGACTTTCTGTGTTGATGTACATTGGTGATACCAAACCTCGTTGGACTTTTTCCCGAATGAAGTGACAATCAATGTCGATGTGTTTTGTGCGCTCGTAGAAGACTGGATTTGACGCAATTTGGATGGCCGGCTTGCTATCACTATATACAGGAATGGGCAGTTGCACTGATGTATTCAGCTCATCAAATAGCCCAGAAATCCATACAATCTCAGAAACCACAGATGTCATGCTTCTATATTCTGCTTCAGCCGAGCTTCGCGAAATGGTATGTTGCTTCTTCGACTTCCAAGAGATAAGGGAGTCACCAAAGAATACCAAATACCCTGTAACTGATCTCCTAGTGTGGAGACACGAGGCCCAATCTGCATCGCAATAAGCAGTCATGATCCCAGAGTCTGCTGCTGCTGGCATGAAAATGCCCAACCCTGGTGCCTGCTTGACGTATCTGACCACCCTCTCAGCTGCTATCATATGAGAAGTCTTTGGTGTCTGCATAAATTGGCTGAGATTTTGAACTGCAAAAGCTATATCTGGTCTCGTGTTGGTCAAGTATAACAACCTTCCAATCAATCGACGATACTCAGGAGGATTGGTCAGAAGAGGATCAGGAGGACCATCTGAACTCTCTGCCTTATCTTGCAACTGCTTATCATACACAAAGGATGTTAATTTGGAATTCCACTCTATAGGAGATGCTGCTGGTTTGGCTCCTGCCAGCCCCATGTCAGCCACAAAAAATGTTGCAGAATTTGAAATCGATGAGATCGATAATTTCTAAAAAAAATTTGCTAATCGCGTAGACTCAATTCACTACACTAGCTTTGATACCATGTTAAGATGCACAAATCTCAATTTGCATGTTTGATCCAGTTTGTGAATCAAACTGCATGTGAATGAATTCGACGAAGAAGAAGACGAGTGAGAGACGAAGAAGACGAGTGAGAGGAAAGAGAAGAAAAGGTTTGAGAAAGCTTTTCTACATTTTGTATTGAATAATCCAACTAAAACAAAATACAAGTATTTGTATATTCTGCGAAAACAAGAAGCTACTAGAATAGCTACACTACTAAGCCTACTGGACTGGGCCTCCTTTGATATTGTGGACTGCCTGTTTGTTGGGCTGACTACTTGTTTGTTGGGCTGTTGGGCCTTCAGTTATTTCAGTTATTTCATCAAGATGCGTCAAGGACATCGGAAGAATCCTGAGTATCCATTTAGAAAATAGATGAATGGAGAAGAAAAACCAAGAATTTGGGTAGAGAGAGGGAGGCGCCGCGGCGAGATGCCCGAGGGGGGGGGCTGCTTGGTAGAAAAATTCTAGGATTTTTCTTTCTAGGCTCTTGATACCATGTAAGATGATATTAATAACGTTTACAAAAAGAATCAGGGGGTACGAAAGATAAAAGAGCTTAAGTTTTATGTAAAAATTATGTATCCTATCAGGTCGTTTGTTAGGAAATTATGTAAGTAAATCTCTTGTTAAAACATTAGTAATTGATATCCTGGTAAAAACGTTAAGTAACCTGGTAACATAAATTAAAATATACTATCATGTTGTATAACTTAGATGCATAATATAATTGGTCATATTATTGCAGGATGGCGCAACGTGGCTGTTGAATTCACCTGACCAATCACTCGCGACGATCTTGGCAGATAATGGTTTTGATGTTTGGATTTCCAATATCAGAGGAACTAGATACAGCCGTCGCCACCTCACCCTTGATTCTAAGGATTCGGTATCTCTATTTTTCAACTGTCTATTTCCCACGGAATGTCGATGGAAAAACCTGTAGTGTTTTCACTCGAAAAAATTTAAAAAATTTCTCAGCGTTTCAGTGAGAACCTATTTCTCACCATGCGTATTATGTTGTATAGCACAACTTTTCCACCGAATGTCGGTGGGAAAATCGTCTGTTTCTAGTAATGTTTCTAATTATTGGTCAATTCTAACAATAAGAAACTAAATTAAAGAATTTGTGTATTGTGTTGTCAATAATGTACTAATAAGTTTGTATCATGATTTGCAGGAATACTGGAATTGGTCATGGGATGAATTGATAGTCCATGACCTACCAGCTGTTATTAACTTTATCTTCAAACAAACTGGACAGAAAACACATTATGTTGGTCATTCAATGGTAAGGTCATAATAAAATGGATCATATATATATATAACTGGAATTCATGAGAAAAGGATTTATAACTTCTCTTGTCTATAGAGTAATTAAAAATATATATTTTCCTAATAATATTAACATATGTTAGTATGAATTAATTAACAGGGAACTTTGATAGCTCTAGCATCCTTCTCAGAAGGAAGACAAATAGATAAGGTGAAATCAGCAGCCTTACTCAGTCCAATTGCTTATTTGAGCCATATGGCCACTCCACTCGGTGATGTTGCAGCCAGAGCCTTTGTTGGTGAAGTTAGTACTCTATTTTCTGTGTTAATTACCAACTTAATTACAGATCAACCAGGGCCGTGTCAAGCATTCAACGATTTTAATTAATACATGTACCATGTTGACAGATCACTACATTATTTGGTCTCGCAGAGTTTAATCCAAAAGGGTAAATAAATTTAATTTCGATTAGAGATGTTTGTTTGTTTTATTTTTAATAATTTCTCTCAATTAATGACACTTGTTTGTTTTGTTGGTTTAATTTTCAGTGGACCTGTAAACAAATTGCTCAAGTTGTTATGTGCTCAGCCAGGGGTAGACTGTTATGACTTAATGACTGCACTTACTGGTACTAAACTTGTTTAAAATTTAGTTAATTAATTGAGTCAATTACTATCCTTGCAACTTAATTAATTCTATTTGTTTAAAGGGAAGAACTGTTGTTTGAATGCTTCCACCGTTGAGCTTTTCTTGAATGACGAGCCTCAATCCACGTCTACTAAGAACATGGTGCATTTGGCTCAAAGTAAGCTCCCTTAATTAAATATATAATTTAGTATTAACACAAGATTATTTACTAGTACAAGGATATCCAAAGTTTATTATTCCATGTTTAACCATACGGTATTTGATGATTTAATACAGCGGTTAGAAACGGCATACTTTCAAAATATGACTACGGGAGCATCTACAATTTGGCGCATTATGGTGAACCCAAACCTCCAAAGTATAATTTAGCCAACATTCCTGGCGATCTTCCACTCTTCCTTAGTTATGGTGGCCAAGATGCACTGTCCGATGGCAAAGATGTTGAAACTTTGCTCGACTATCTAAAATTTCACGACGTAGACAAGTTGCATGTTCAGTACATCAAGAATTATGCTCATGCTGACTTCATCATGGGAATCACTGCCAAAGATCTCGTTTATAACCAGATTATTTCTTTTTTTAGAAACTATGCCTAAGAAAAGGGAAATAAAGATAAAAGCAACAAAAGGGAATCATAGATTTTTCTTAAATTTTTTTATGTAAGAGGCCTGATCAACTTCAGCTTCAAATTCTAAGTGTTAACGAGTGATGAGAATGTATGTACACGAGAATGTTCATGACAGACATGAGCATACTAATGTATATATTTTATTGAATAATAATTCATTAATTCTAGTACTAGTAGTATATATTACTATAGACCAACGTCCTATATAGTTCTGTTCAACTTGGACTTGGACTTCTCTTATAACTATGGTGGCCAGCGGGGCGGGGTCGGGGCGGGGCTGGAAGGGTCGGGGTTTGGCGGGGCTGGCGGGGTCTGTCGCCGTCCCGAGGTGTCGGGGTCGGGATGGGTAATTTTTTTTTGCCCTTAAATTAAAAAAATAACACGCACACACAACAAGATAGTTTAATAAAAATATCCCAAGATTGTTTTTGTGCCTCTTATATTATTTAATAGAAGTATGATTTTTTTTGGTAATACAATTTCAAAATTGCAACTTCGTGATATTGAAAGTTGCAAATAAATAACATAGTAAAATTACAATTAAAAGAATTACATGTTAAGAAACACGTTTTCTAGTTTCTTTATAATTTCTTGTGGTTCTTCGGTTGGAATTGGTATTTGTTGATCAAATTAGTCGACGTCGCTTCCACCTCCGTCAGATATGATTTTGTTGTAGTTGTAGTCTTCTTCTTCATTGATCTCCGGTTGGCCGCACCTCCTACGCTCCGCACGAATCCAGTCTCTGCATAGAACTGCAATCTCCAATGAGTCTCCCGCCAATAAATGTCTGTGCTCTCCTATTTGATATCTGCCGACCGAAAAAGAGCTTTCAGACGTTGTTGATGACGCTTGAATGTTCAACACATCTCGGGCCATCTTAGATAGTGTTGGAAATGTCTTCTCATTCTCCCTCCAGTATTTTAGCAAGTCTTCACGTTCCTCTTAATTTTCAATTTCTTCGTACAGTACAACACCCTGCAAAACAAAAACATCAAACTCGCTAATTTGGTTAGAAATGTTACCACTAAACATTCTATGAGACTTTCAATACTAGCCGCAACATGTCGTTTTTGAGGTTGTGTTGAAGAAGAAGATGATGACATGGAAGCCGGTTGGTTGCTAGCATTTTCTTGTTGGTAATGCGTATATACTTTTTTACATTCATCTCGTATGCTAGACAACACTTCTTCTCTAGTTTTTTCAATAGGTGGTGTGTCATTTGGATTTTTGGGAGATGGAGGTGAAAGTTTATCTATGCAATCATAAATAGTTTCAATAAGTGATTTACAACCGTCTATTTTAATAGACGGATTTAATACAATACTAATAATATAAATTGGGGGAATAGAAATAAAATATTTTTTCATTTTTAGAAACATTTTTAATATGTGCCTTATAAGCTGAGTTTTTCCATATATTCACTAAGTAATATAAATATTAGATCTATATAAAATAACATTGATGAAATAGTAGGATAATAAATATCGGAAAATTCTTTAGTAGCTAGATAAAATTTCTCTAAAAATGTAATAAGTTCTAAAATTGTATCCCAATCGGAATCAATTATCATATCAGTAGGATTTCGATTACGGGCGTTAAAATTGAGTCATAGGTCTTCTATACTCATAAGCAACACGTAATTGGTTGTATAAAGAATTTCATCTAGTGCATGCTTCTTCGGAAATTTTTCTGTAAGGTAGTTGACAATCGTGACAAATTTTTTTTATATTCTTTTATTCTTTGTATTCTATTACTTTTAAAAATAAAGTTTATAGCAAATTGTATTTTTACAAGAATGTCTTCAAAAAGTGATAGAACATTCTTTACAACTAAGTTATAAATATGGCATGCACATTTTATATGAAAATGATCTGGAAAAGATGAAGTTAAAACATTTTTTTTAATAATCTAACAGTAGTAACATTAGAAGAAGCATTATCTAATGTAATAGTCATGATTTTATCAGTTATGCCATAATAATCGCAAACTGGAAAATATTTTCTGAAATAAAAAGACCAGTGTGCCTACTATCAATATATCTATATGCTAAAATACGTTTTTGCATAGAAAATTTATAGTCTATCCAATGACATGTTACAATTAAATAATCATGGTCGTTAGTACTACAACCTATATCAGACGTAATAGATATTTTGTCAGGAAAATGATATATGAATAACGTAAATATTGTTGATATTCGTGTGTAAATTTAAAAACGTCTCTCCTAACAGTTGATCTCTGAAAACCGTTATAAGCAGATTATACATATCTCTTATGTAATGAATAAAACCAGAAGAGGAAGGAAATGAAAAAGGCAAACCCTCCACAACAATTAATTTTGATAATGTTTCCCTATGTCTTTGTTTATCATATTTAGGGCCTAAAATCTCCCCACTGTCATAGGATTAAATTTAATCCTGTACCTGGTTCGGGACAATATATGAACCTTGTCCTGACTAAGAGGGAATTGGCGCACCCGCCTTTTTAGCCTTATATTCCTCCCACCTAGATTTGTGAAATCTATTTAAATGCGTACTTAAACCTCCCGTCCCGCTCTGACATTTTCCTACTTTAAATTTATAAACATTTTTACAAATTGTGCATGTAGCTACTTCATTTCCTGCATCCCTATAAAAAATTCCATACATCTGATGTTAATTTTTGTTGTGATGGTCTCGTCTCATACTTGGGGGAATAGGAGGCGGTGTAGTTTGAGGTGCATTAGTGGGCGTGTCATCTAGATTATCTTCTAAATTAAAGTCTTGTTGAGTTCCAGAAAATAGTTCATCGTCTAAATCTAATGGTACTTCAGAAAATAATTCAGTATTAACAAAATCGTCATGTCTAGGAGGAATAGGATGACTAGAAGAAGTACTATTACCCTTATTACCTCTACTAGTAGAAACACCCTTACCCTTACACGTAATCATATGTTTAAGTCCTTCCATTATAATTATACAAATAAATAATTAAAGATAATAAAATTAAGTGCGCTAATTAAAGTAAAGAAACAACAATAATTTAATGAAGGAGCGAATGTACCAAACACCGACGCAACGTCGACATGTAATCGAGAGGTTGAAAATTAAAACTTTGCTCGATGGATGATCTTCAAGCTAGTTGTCAACTTCACTCCCAAATGAATAAATAAAATTGAATATTTAGTAGATAATGTAGAGAGAATGAGAGATAGAAAGAGTATTAGAGAGATTGTAGGAAGATTTGTGAGAAAGAATGAAGAGAAAATGAGGTATTTATAGTTGATAAAAAGGGTTAAAATGTAAATATAATAACTTAGGGGCTAAAAATAAATATTAAGGGGGTTTGGGGTTTGGAGGAGGAATTTGGGATTGCCTGACGACCAAATTGTGTATAGTCGTTGTGCAACGGTTGGGGAAGGGTCGGGGCATGGAAAATTCTCGACCCTATACCGAAATCGATACCGATACCGAATACCGATATTCGATCCTGATATAGGGTCAAGCGGGGTCGGGGTCAGGGTCGGGTAGCCCCGCCCCATTGGACAGCCATACTTATAACTAGTTTGGCTAAGTTTTTAGAAAGTAAAAAAAAAAAAAAAAAATTTAGAAAGGTGTGATTGGCCAAACACAATTTGTTGTTTTAATATTAACAAAGTGTTTTTCATATTGATTTGTCAAACATAAAACTACCGTATATTCTAGGAAAGTAGTGTTAAATATAAAAGGTATTCTGTGATATACACCTAATGTATATCATGGTCACGGTACATAAGTGTCCATAAGTTTCCATCTGTGAATTTTGTATAGTTTAGGTAATATTTTATTGTAAATACTACATTGACTTACCATAATTATAGGAGTCTTGTACTACTAGAATATGATTTTGAGATTAGAATAAAAATAGATTTTCTATTATTGAAAATTGTAATTTGTATATATACTTTTTTCATTAATGAGAATAAGAAAGTGATTATTTCTTTCGAGTAGTTTTTTGAAAAGCACCTTCTGACAAAAAAAATCAAATTAAGCAGATTTTGAAATCATGACTAAACAAAGTTATTCCTTGTCCTAATTTATGTGACACATTTTGAATTTTAGGAGTCAAATTTTTTAATTTTGATCGTGAATTCGGGCATAATTTTTAAGCTTTTAAAATAAATACATATTTAAAAACTATGTAAGAAGTATTATAAGTTATAATAATTAAATATTTAAAAGACATAAAAATAACTTGTTTGACTCAAAATTTTAAAAAATGCATGCCACATAAATTGGGATAGACCAAACTATTAGTCTTCCGTCAATCATATCAAGATTAACTTGCTCTTACCCGCATGAGTATAGCTCAGTTGGTTCCAGGGTGACAGATTGCTCCCAAGATTAACTTGCTCTTGTCGATAAAGTTACAAAAAAAAATTAATGCATTTAAGCGTGGCTCTAATGCTACGTTTACAAATTTTGACGCATTTGTTTTTTCAAATGTGAAGGAAGTTATCCTTTCAACTTCATACGCATAGCATAACAAGGGATTCCATGAATTATGACTCACTCGTGTGACTACTTTGACGTGTCTATATATTTACCAAATGCACCTCCCATCACTATTATATTTTTAATCTAATGCAACGGTTCATAAAAGACTAATGCAACAACATATGTAGTATCGTTGCATTAGATATGACTAATGCGACGGGTTCAAGTGTAACAAATTAGAAAATTATGCTAATGCAACGGTAGAACATGACCGTTGCATTAGCCTGTATAATGCGACCTCTCAAATTGTCTAATGCAACGGTAAAAAATGACCGTTGCATTAACTTATGTAATGCAACGGTTGTACCTGGCTAATGCAACGGTCAGTGTCTTAAAGAAATAGAAATAAGGAATTCTACGTAAATCATGTCAAATTTACGTAATTCTATGCCTATTTTTTTTATAGCAACAAGTCTACTTAAATCCTCTCCAACTCACTGAACAATCAACATTGTCCATTATACATTTTTTTTTTGAATAACTCAAAAAATTATGAGGTCATTTTCGAACCTCGAAAATCTCTAATCCCAAAAAACCCCAAACCCCCACCCCAAAAATCGTCATTTCGGCCTATTCCGGCATCCATCGGGGACGAAACTTAGTCCAATAGATTTGTCTCTTCAAGCCCGTCAATTTCAAATCGAAAAACCCACTGCAAGCCCGTCGATTCCGATCGGTTTTTTGCAAATTTCGGTCGATTCCGGCAATTTTAAGATTCGGTGTTGGTACCATCACACTCGGTATCACCTTTCCGCCATTTTGACACCCCACATTGTTCGATTCTCACCAAAACGCCACAACACCCAATCGAAAAATCTGAAAACCCTAGCTGCCGCCATAGCATTTTCCGACGACGTGAGACCCAGTCGACGACTGAGGTTGGTACCATTATTTGCGTCGTCCTAACCCCGACATTTTGCAACCATACACCACCTTCAATTCGTCCTCAACTTTCAGATAGACCATTCAAAATTTTCGATCGGTTTTGGGCATTTTTCGGTCGTCTCAGTCATTGTCGACGGCTAAGGATAGCATAATTGAGTTCGTCTCATCTTTCTCGACATTTTGCACTATTACCCGAAGCTTGGTTGTCAACTTTGGAGTTTCTCCATTTTTCCGGCCACTAGCTGGCGGCGACTGGGCAGCCGACGACATTATCTCATACAGTCACATCGAGTAACATTAGGTCTGTGAAGAAACTTTAGTTTTCTTATTTGTTAACTAGTGTAGTACTTTTTCTTGGTTGTTGTACTGATAACTTTCAATTTTTTGTGTTCTGGAAGTAATAAAACCTTTCTATTTAACTTTATTTGGTATATTTTTCAGCATGAAACAGGCTTGTGCAAAAATTTGTTGCAAGAGTATGCTCAGAAGATGAATTTTGCAATTCCTCTATATGAATGCCGGAGATTTGGGAATCAGCAACCAGGAGAATGCAACAACTCTGAAACCAAAGAAAGCCAAAAATTCAAGAAAATGAAGAGGAAGAATGGTTCAGATGCCAGTAATCGGGTCCGCACAAAGAATATCGGTGACAATCAAGCAGAACTCGAGTTGCATGAAAATGCTGGTGTTACTACTCATAGAACAATTAGATTATAGAGAATACATAGGACACTCTAAATTTTCGCGAGTAGGTTAAGCTTTTCATTTGAACATCCAGAGTATAAGGGTTGTTGATGAGAGTATTTATTACTAATGCCAAATGTGTGGTGTAGTTGGCACAACCACATGTGCTTGAATTAGTCTGTAACATTAATACTTGGTTTACTTAAATTGCTTGAACATTTGATTTGCCATTGATGAGGTAAATGTGTGTTTGAGATGTTATTATGCTAATCATTTACATTTTGAGGTAAATGTGTGTTTGAGACGTTGCATTATCTCATACAATCGTCGCATAAGGTGTCGAATAGCTAATGCAACGCCTTTCTAATATTGTCGCATCACCTTCTTCAAACCGTCGCATTAGATATGCACCTAATGCGACGGTTATATTTAACCGTCGTAACCGTCGCATTAGGTGTATATCTAATGCAACGACTGTACTAGGCCGTCACATTAGGTCGATCAACCGTTGCATTAGATCTAATGCAACGCCAGCGGATGCAACAGTTCCTCGTCGTTGCATTAGATCTAATACAACGGCAAAAGGGTCCTATGGTAACGATTTTGAGGCGTCGCATTAGCCTTGAAATGTAGTAGTGCACCAAACTTCCTTTCCATTTTCTTCTTCTCTTCTTTCAGTCTTTTCTTCGCCAATCTTTATATTTGCATAAATATTCATATTTTGTGTCACTATGCCTCTTGTTCTTAATATTTTATTCGCCTTATTTATAATAAAATTATTGTATTCGGGGTTATGTTGGTATGTTTTGTTTGTGTAGGTACAACGAGGACAAACAAAGAAAAATCGAGCAGTTTTGGTAGAATTTGGAGGTTTTGCACCGGAACGAGGTGACGAGAGGATGCGCACAACACTTGGAAGAGAACTGAAAGGATCCACACATTGAGCACGCATCGCGGAGGAGGCTAGCACGTGTTGCATGTGAGTCACGGACTGATCGCGCATTTTCAACATTCTGAATCTTAGTTTCTGAAATCTCATACGACACCCGCGTCGGGCATGCGACGAGGGTTCAACGCGAGCATTCATCAGTTTTTCCTAATTCGTTTGGAATTTGGTTACCTTATTTTATATTATTATCCTAGGCTATAAATAATTGATTTACTCTGTAAAAGGTAGGAAATTGGAAAGGAGGTACGTGCTTCGCGAAAATCAGCGGTTAATTAAATAGTATAAGGCTACCATTTATTTGCTTCATCATAATTAACATTATGTATATCTCTTGGACCTCTTAGTTCAATTTCGGAGAGAAACTATTGGATATAAAGCAGTACAAAAATAGTAAATAACTATTACAAGTGTTTCGAAAGGATAAACAATAAAGATTACAACAGCAACAAGCTTTGTAGTAAATAAAGATTGTGGCAACAACAAGCTTTTGAGTTCTTGAATCAATCTTGAATCATTGTACCAATTGCAGAAAGCTCTTTTAATCTTGATAACCTGAAATCAAGAGACACTAAATCTGGAATTGTTACTACTGTGCTGAGTCGAGTGATGACACTCTGTCTT
Organism: Przewalskia tangutica; assembly: GCA_029844215.1. Classification (NCBI taxonomy): domain Eukaryota; kingdom Viridiplantae; phylum Streptophyta; class Magnoliopsida; order Solanales; family Solanaceae; genus Przewalskia; species Przewalskia tangutica. Next base: position 4,364,342 of record CM056719.1, read on the forward strand.
TAAGACAAGATTGCCCCGTATATATTCTTTTATGTTTCTAGGCAATAGTCTCCCAAAATAAAACAACTACTAACACTTGAGCAAAAGAAACTCAAGTGTTTTCCTTGAAGAACTTTGAGTATTGAAATATGCTAGAGAGGAAGACGATTTTCTGAAAATGCAAATGCTACAAGTCTTTCAAGTTGTGTTTAACAATTGAACCAAATGCCTCAATTTATAGTGCAAGATTTTATCTCTTCAAATGTCAAGTAATGACATTGAATCACTCATGTAATGACATTCATTTATCAGTCAAATAATGGTTGAAACCTGTTGAAATGAATGTCATTAGGGCATCCCAAACATCACCAAAAATTAGATTTTTGTTTCTGACTTTCAGCCTGGGAAGCGCCGCGACTCCAGTAGCTCGAGGACGAATTAGCGTTATGGCTTGCCGGCGCCGCGAACCTGGTGGGGTGGCTCCGCAGCCCTTCTCGGCTCCGCGACCTTTTTCCGACCCGTTCCAATCTTTACACTATGAACACTTCTTCCTTCATTCACTAACGTGGAACACTTGTCATTTGACCAACGTCCGTCCATCATTCTATATGTCAAATATTTTACTTACGTACCAATATCTGTTTCACTAAGAAAATTTACGATCATTGGTACAACGTGTGCGCGTGTGTGGAAACTATGTTCCGACGTGTGGGGCCCCAATTGTTCGAGTCATAAATAATGGGATAAAATTTATTCCAAATTAATAAATTTCCAACAATCCCCTCTTGAAAGAGATTTTGGCGCACTCACAAGGTGTTTTTCTAACAATCTTTCAGTGGACCGATGTTGCATCAGGAGAGACAGCTTCCACTTTGAACCTACCTTAGTTGAATACCATCGGACTTACTTACTGCGCGGTAAACGCGATGTCTTGAACCATCAGTGTTTAGTCTAAGCCAAGACAACAGTACCAACACAACAATTTTCCTTATTCTGTTCTTCTTAATGTTTTGTCCGTTGTGGTCTTGGACACTCTTGGATTATTAAGTGCGTTCATTTGAGACGGTCTGTCTTTGCACTTAGTCTCCTACAAGGTATCCTGCTATACCCTAATTCACAAGTGTTAGGAACCATTAAAAATTTTCCCAAATCTAACCTCAGCCGGTAAGTATCGTTAAAAGTTTTGGAAACTTAACCTCTAGCCACCATGTAGGGCACTTTAAGGTCTATCGCGGGAACAACTTTGGATGCATGTTTCTTTACAGAAATCATCATCTGAAGTGCTCTTACTTCCACCGAAGCGCTCAACTGAACCTTTATAACTTAGTTTTCCCATTGAACCTAATTTCTGGGATCTCCAGTCAGTAAGGTTGGGTTACCCCCGTATCAGTCCTCATTGTTTAGGTTTTAAGACCATTCCCCTAGACAAGCAGAATTGTTGATCTTCAGTTAGTCCCTTAGTTAAAAGGTCTTCTATATCCTTTGATAGTAATCAAGGAAGTGACATATGTGATGATCAACTGTCCAACGGTCTTATGTCTCTAACTAAATTTCCAGACGCCGTCATCTATGCCCTTCCTGAGGCCGACTGGCTAGTCACAGTGTATAACTGATGAAGGCATGCGTTTCTCCCAATAAGGGACATTCTTTAAGAGGTCGTGAAGTTACTCAACTTCTTTCCATATTTTTCCAAAGCGATAAACTCTGATTCCAACATGAATCGGCCGATGCAAGTTTGCTTACAAGATTTTTAAAGACACGCCATACACATCCATTTGTGGCTTTGGTGTTCTTCAAATCCGATGTCTAATTTGCATCAATATATTCTCCCAAAACCGCTGGACATCCAGATTATCATAATCCATAGATAAACGAATATTTCAGATATCGTCATATCTGTTTTAACGCCTTCTATCGATCATTTACAGAATCACGAGTGAACATTAGTTCAACTGATCTGCTTTGTAAGCCGATACTGGATCGGTTGTACTGTGTAAAATATATTGAACTACATGTGACCTACGCATATCACTCATGGTATACGAGCGCACCATGATTCCAATCAATCCCATGATTCATATCTATTAGTGACTTCAACGAGACTGTCAAACACCTCACAAATGAGTTTGGATTTAGACCGGCCCGTTAAATGTCTTAGAAATCCCAATTCCTAAGATGTCTTAGAAATCCCAATTCCTAAGATGTCATCTGCAATATCCATATCTTTCATATCGAAACATCATTTCAACATATTCTTAGTCTCTATAATCAAACTAGGACTACTCACTGTGATCAACATGTCGTCTACCTAAAGGCATATCAAGACGAACGAGTCAGAATTACCTTTCGTGTAGACACATTTGTCACACTCATTAATGGAGAAACCTTTCGATATTAGAGTACTATCAAAGTTTTCATGCCATTGCTTCGGGGTCTGTTTCAACCCGTACAGAGATTTGACAAGTCGACAAACTTTATTATCTTGCCATGGAACCACATACCTCTCGGTTTGTTCCATATAAATTTCTTCTTCCTCTTTCAGACTGTTGGTTTTCCAAATGTTGGCTTTCTAACCTCAGAGTCAATGTTTCTGTTGTCAAATTTAATATTTCTATTTCATCTTAACCTTTCAGGACCAAATTGTAAATATTTCAAGGACCAAAACAAAAGTTCAGGAAGAAGCCCAATAGTCCACCAAACCAACTCTCCAGTTAGGAAGGTTGTCTCAACATCCATGTCACGCAAGACTGCAGTGGCCCTGGATGTTAAGCTATTTACAGGGGAGCATATGTCCAAGTAGTCGAGACCTTATACTTGTCAGTAGATCCATCTACATGGTACTCAATTTGAGTATCAACTTTTACAACTCAAAGATTCTTTTCCCGGAGGAAGGTCAACCAGTACACAAGTATGGTTCTTTCTAACGGAGTTTGTCTCTCTCTCTATAGCTTCTTTCCAAAGTAGTGATTTTGGAGTTGATAATTTTTTGTTAATTGTCCATGGTTCCTTCTTAACCATACAAGCTAGAAGGCCTGAAACAAGTCTTTGTCCCCCTCTTTGCTCCATCTCGGTTCAACATCTAGAATTCCCGAGTTCTGTGGATCTAGAACATTAAATTCTGGATAGTCAATAACTTTCGAGTCCTATAGATCTGAAATGTCTAGTTTCGGACAGTCAGGCACTCATGGGTTCTTGTTAACTTCGACCAATTACTTCTTTTTCCTTCTCAAGGAAAGTTATCTTCAAAGAATTCAGCATTCTTTGACTCCAAGAGGCGATAAGCACTACTGTTATTTACAGATCCAGTGGATATGCGATCTACAGTATTAGGTCCAACTTGACCTGTTTCGGTATTCCAACCTCTACCAAGCCACTCCACATCACAACATTTGTAGGTGAGATCCTTTCCATGTTTTACATGGAGGGTTATCCTTATCCTTATGTGAAGTTCTGTTGAGAATCACATTAGAGGTAAGGATCGCCTTTCCCCATATAATTTTAGGCGTACGACTTTGTGCTTAGCTAACACCGTTAGACTGAGGTGAGTAAGGAGCAGTCGTTTGATGAACGATGTTTCACATTCTCCTCATCTATCACTATGAATTCCTCAATCCGTAGGTGATGTACGATTTATGCACACACAAAACACAAGTGCACGTGTCGTGACAAGTAATATAGTCTAGAAGACCGAGTTATCGTCCTCAGGGATTAATGTTCAATTATCAACTTCTATTCTGTAGTATCTATTTGGTAACCGATAATTTGATGAATTGTTTATAGCTATGATTATAGATGCTAACTAATTTACTTTATTTTACTTCAGATATGGTGGAAATAGGGCTTCCAAATCTCCTCAACTATCCGCTCGTTTTACTCGTTAATGCAAATAATTATGGTTCTTCTTCTATTTTGAGATAGCAGGTTAACTAAACCGTTTTATACTCCTGTTAAGGTAATATAAACACTCAACCCTAATGTAGAACCCTTCTATCTTTCGATGACAAGATTGACTACAAAGGAGGATTAAGAACAATAACCTATCAAACTACACAATTATCGGGATACTTTCGTCCACGATTTAAACCTATGTTTATTCAACTATAGCATATTCATAATCTCCCCTTTCGGATTTCGATTAGAAATCATATAAGTTATGATAATTAGTGATCAATTAATTACCAAGCAATCAAAACAAATATTGAATAAATCTCAACAATAATAAGAAGAAACCAAAACATGCATTAACTCATAAGAACGAGGTTCAAGCGATTCGACATGAAAAGCCCTGAATTAAGTTAGTTCCTAGCCATAGACATGCCAAGAAATAAACTAATATCCAACATAAACTAAAAAGAAATAAAATAAAGAACAAGAAATTACACAAAAGTAAGTCTCCAATCTTGATCTCCAAGTTGTGATGAATTCTCAAGTGTGTGATTCTCAAATCTAACCTAAAAATGTCCTTTTTATAGCCTAAAAAACGTCCAACAACTTTTCCTTATTGGCCTTGGCCCATTCCTATTCGGATTTGGCTGATTTCAAGCCTCGGCTCATGGCGCGAAACTTCGCGCCTGTTTTGGGCGCCGTGGCGCTCGATCTTCTTGATTGGTTGCACCGGCGCCGCCCTGTTTCTCGCCTGGGTTGTCAACTTTTTAGCTTTTTGAGCTCTGAAACCTCTGTTTCTGCCCTCTTTTCGCTCCTTTTCGGGAATGTGCCACTTTAAACCATTATGACTCAAAAGAAGAAAATTTATCCTAAGACGACACATATTTGTACAAAAATGGGCAAAAGACTAACTAAAATGACTCAAAAGGTGTATATAAAATACACCGATCAAATACCCCCAAACTTAACCTTTGCTCGCCCTCGAGTAAATATCAAAAGAAAGAAATAAAGACACGAAGGAAATAGAAAATAAAAGGACTCAAAGACATTGATCACTTTGCTGCATCATTGTTACTTATAAAAGCATGAAGGTTAGTAGAATAATATGCAGGAACATATAGCATGGATTTTTAGCATTCTAAATACATCAAGTCAGATATTTCACAAATTCAATTTAATCATGCTCAATGGAAGTAAGAATACCTAAATATGCATGTCAATTTCAAAATCCTATGGCCTGTTCACTTGCTATTCTCCACTAATCATGGATACACACATCAGAGATCATCAGGGCTTTTCAGGGTTGTAATGTAGGCTTAGGCAGGGGTAGGTAAAAATAGGCTTTTAGGCTCAACTTACGTACCATAAGCTCTTTTTCTTTCAACTCTTCTCTTTTCTTTTTGATTTTTTTTTCCACCTCATACCTATCTTTCCCCTCTTTTATTTTGAGAGAATGAGGTGTATTATGAATAGCAGGCACCCCCAAACTTAGGTTTTTGCCTATTTATTATTACTTTTTCATTGGGGTGCATCAAACTTGTTCAATCTCTTTTTGTATCTTTTCAACACTTTATATTCCAAACAACTCAATTTTTCACTTATGGCACAAGTATGGAATTATAGGGTGTCAAAGAAAAATCTTATTTTTAGGCTCAAAGGGACTGACTAGGGATACAATTTTTATGTCAGGGATAGGTAAAAATGGTAAGAAATGGCTAACAAAGAAATGCCTAAGTCATCTCCCTAACATGCATATCCTAACTATTTCGCCTCAAATAGCAAGCAAGCAGACACATAGGATTTAATTACTAACAATGCATAAATCAAGCAAGATACCCAAATAGTTTGATTTCATGAATTTTTGGGATATCTAACCTAAGTGTTCAGATGGTTGCTTCTAATTCCATTCCATTATTCAACTTTACTTCACTAGGCGTTTCCAGTAACTACAGCATACATGATCTTAAAAAAAATTATGACTAAAAAATACTCAAAAACACACAAAACAAATCACAAAGACTTAAAACAATAAAATACCCCCATTAACTTAAATCACACATTGTCCCTAATGTGTGAAAGACTCAAAAATAAAAGAAAAACGGGACAACTTACAAACTTGGTTTAAAATGGTGGTGGTGGCGACGGATAATGCATGGCAGATAACGTCAGAAATCCCGTCAGAATGGAAGAGGGAAATCGTTTCTAGGGCTCTTTTATTTTTTAGATTTTTCGTTGCGGCGCCGTGGCCCTGAGATCGACGCCGTGGTGCCCAAACATCTGCGACCCTCTGAACTTCCGGCGCCGTGGCGCTCTGATTTGGCACCGCGGCGCCCAAACTTCAGAGACCTTCTGGGCTTTTGAAGCCGCGGCCCTGCAACAGGCGTCGTGGCGCCCAACCTCTTGCGCCTTTCTGCATTCTCGGCGCCATGGCCCTCTGCTGGGCGCCATGACGCCGAGCCGATTTTCTCTTCTCTTCACGTTTTCGTCCTCCAATGTTTGGCCCTGTACTTGTCATCACAACATACAAACAATACCTCCCGTGAGACTGTTCTAACTAAAACTAAATTGCATAAAATAAAATAACCTTGGGTTGCCTCCCAAGTAGCGCTGTCTTTAACGTCTTTTAGCCGGACGCAAGTTCCTTATCAAGGGGCATGGGGTAAATTAACCCCACAGCCTATCCATTTCATAATCATTTTTCGCTTCCGCCTTCTGTTTTTCTTTTTCTCCTTTTTCTTAAGGTAAGGTTTAGCGTTGCTCACCTGTACTGGCGGACTGATTTCCCTTGCTTTGTCCTGTGCTGGCTCAACCGATGTCTTGATCAAAGTCGCAGAAACACTTGCTTATGACTGGGGGTTCAACGACGTGTCTAAACACCTTGAATACCACCTCTTCATTCTCAACTCTGAGTGTCAGCTCGCCCTTCTCCACATCAATCAGGGCTCTCCCAGTTTCCAATAATGGTCTTCCCAATATGATAGGGATCTCATCATCTTTCTCCATATCAAGGATGAGGAAGTCCGCAGGAAAGACTAATTTTTCCACCTTAACCAATACATCTTCAATCATTCCCCTGGGATGCACCACTGTCCTATCCGCCAACTGTAAGCTCACATTGGTTGGTTTGGCTTCACCCAAACTCAACCTCTTGAAAACGGACAAGGGCATGAGATTTATGCTGGCCTCCAAATCACACAGGGCCCTGTTACATGTCACCCTGCCAATTGTGCAAGGCAATGTGAAGCTCTCTGGATCCTTAAGCTTGAGGGGCAGTTTCTTCTGCAATATGGCACTATATTCCTCTGTCAATGCCACTGTCTCATACTCAGCTAGCTTCTTTTTTTCCCCAAGAATTTCCTTCATAAATTTGAAGTAAGTAGGCATTTGCTCCAATGCCTCAATGAACGGAATGTTAATGTGCATCTTTCTGAATACCTCCAAGAACTTGGAGAATTGCTTATCAACTGCTTTCCTTTGCAACCTCTGAGGGTAAGGAATCTTCTCTGTGTATTCCCTCACTGGAACTGTTGGAATCTTCTCTAACATAGGGCGGTCCTCAATAACTCCCTCCTTCTCTGCATCTACTCTCTGCTCAACTCTCTGTTCTACCACAGACTGGGGTGTAGGCTGTTCTAGCTGCTTTCCACTTTTCACCGCACCACGCACCGCTTCTCTCGATTCATCTCTGTATTACTAGGAAGAGTGCCTTGTGGCCTGTTATTCGCCATCTTTGCTAGTTGTCCCACCTGTGTCTCCAAATTCCTGATAGAGGATCTTGTCTCTGCCATGAACTGGGTCTGTGAGTTGGTGAGTGTCAACAGGACTGATCTCAACTCATCTGGCTTTTCTTGTTGAGCAGGTGCACTGAATTATTGTAAAGATGAGGCCTGAGTGAATGGTTGTTGACTCTGGTATTGACCTCGAAACTGGTTATGCTGCCCTTGATCACCCCTCCATGAAAAGTTAGGGTGATTTCTCCACCCTGGATTGTAGGTATTTGAATAGGGGTTGTTCTGGGGTCTTTGGTAATTCCCCAGTACCTGGCATTCTGCTTGCTCAATAGGTATGTTGTTGGGGTCTGCTGATGGGCACCTATCAAAGGTATGAGGACCCCCACACATCTCACAACTCAATGGCATCTGAACTGCATTCACTGACACTGTGTTCTGCTGCAGTTGTTTGGTCAAGAGAGCAACCTGTGCATTTAACGTTGTGATGGCATCAATCTAATGAACTCCTATCGCTCTCCTTCCACTTACCCCTATGTCGTCGGTCACATGGTTATTGGTGGCCATGTCTTCTAACAAATCATGGGCCTCATGTGTTGTCTTTTTCATGAAGGTTCCACCTGCAGCTGCATCAATGATGGTTCTTGTGGTCCTGCTTAGCCCATTGTAGAAAATATGGATCAAATTCCACAGCTCAATGCTATGATGTGGACACTTTCTCTGCAAATCTTTAAATCTCTTCCAAGCCTCATAGAGTGACTCTCCATCGGCCTGATAAAAATTGTTCAATTCTCCTCTCAGCTTAGCGGCCTTGGACGGTGGAAAAAACTTTGCCAAGAACTTCTGTGTCAACTCCTGCCATGTGAATATAGAATCTGTAGGTAGGGAATTCAACCACACTTTTGTTCTATCCCTGAGTGAGAAGGGAAAGAGCCTCAATCGGATGGCGGCGTCAGTAATGCCATTATACTTGAAAGTTGCACACAACTCCAAGAAATTTGCTATGTGCATATGAGGGTCTTCAGATGGCAACCCTCTGAATTGAACTGTATTCTGCACCATACTTAGGATCGCAAGCTTGATTTCGAAATTATTTGCTCCTATTGATGGGAGCCTGATGCAAGTCTGTGCTCCATTCACCCTTGGCAGCACATAATCTCCCAAACTTCTCTCAGCTTGGACCTGGACCCTTTCTTCTACATCCATCGGTAACCTCCGGGGCATCATTTGGTTAGGTTGATGATCACATAACCCTTCATTCATCTCATTGTTATTCTGCAAGCCTCCCATTGCTATTAAGGCCAAAATTCGTTTGTTTCTCTGGTTCTGCTTGCAAGTCTTTTCAATCTCCGGGTTGAAGGAAACAAGTGTATTTGCTCCTCTTCTCCTTCGCATAAACTAGATGTCTGCAACAGATCAAAGTCAACAAACGGATCACGGCGCACGGTTCTACCAATATATATAAAAAAATATAATAAAAATAAAAATAAAAACCAAATTAGAAATTAAGAATAAAAATAATGATATCGAACTACGTCAATCCCCGACAACGACGCCAAAAACTTGATGCGTGATTTATGCACACACTAAACGCAAGTGCACGTGTCGTGACAAGTAATATAGTCTAGAAGACCGAGTTATCGTCCTCAGGGATTAATGTTCAATTATCAACTTCTATTCTGTAGTATCTATTTGGTAACCGATAATTTGATGAATTGTTTATAGCTATGATTATATATGCTAACTAATTTACTTTATTTTACTTCAGATATGGTGGAAATAGGGCTTCCAAATCTCCTCAACTATCCGCTCGTTTTACTCGTTAATGCAAATAATTATGGTTCTTCTTCTATTTTGAGATAGCAGGTTAACTAAACCGTTTTATACTCCTGTTAAGGTAATATAAACACTCAACCCCAATGTAGAACCCTTCTATCTTTCGATGACAAGATTGACTACAAAGGAGGATTAAGAACAATAACCTATCAAACTACACAATTATCGGGATACTTTCGTCCACGATTTAAACCTATGTTTATTCAACTATAGCATATTCATAATCTCCCCTTTCGGATTTCGATTAGAAATCATATAAGTTATGATAATTAGTGATCAATTAATTACCAGGCAATCAAAACAAATATTGAATAAATCTCAACAATAATAAGAAGAAACCAAAACATGCATTAACTCATAAGAACGAGGTTCAAGCGATTCGACATGGAAAGCCCTAAATTAAGTTAGTTCCTAGCCATAGACATGCCAAGAAATAAACTAATATCCAACATAAACTAAAAAGAAATAAAATAAAGAACAAGAAATTACACAAAAGTAAGTCTCCAATCTTGATCTCCAAGTTGTGATGAATTCTCAAGTGTGTGATTCTAAAATCTGACATAAAAGGTCCTTTTTATAGCCTAAAAACGTCCAACAACTTTTCCTTCTTGGCCTTGGCCCATTCCTATTCGGATTTGGCTGATTTCCCGCCTCGGCGCGTGAATCAGCCGCGCGGCTAAACTTCGCGACTCATATTTGGGCGTGGCGCTCGATGCTCTTGGTTGGTGGCGCCGCCTTCTCGTCACAGGTTGCCAACTTTTTAGCTTTTTTAGCTCTGGAACCTCTGTTTCTGCCCTCTTTTCGCTCCTTTTCGTCAATGTGCCACTTTAAACCATTATGACTCAAAAGAAAGAAAATATATCCTAAGACGACACATATTTGTACAAAAATGGGCAAAAGACTAACTAAAAATGACTCAAAAGGTGTATATAAAATACACCGATCAGTAGGCTTTTTCAACTTCTGCTTTATAGCGCTTATCCGCTTCAACAACTTCATCTTTGATTTTCAACAAACAAAGATGCAATACGTTGTACTATCGTCAATGAAGGTCACAAATTACTCGTCTCCCCCTCTATTTTGTACAAGCTTAAAATCACCCATGTAGGTGTGACTAAGTTCTAGAGGAGCGGTGCTTCTTTCACTATTCCTTTGACAGAATGGAAAGGTAATTTTGCCTCTTCGCCCACCTCACATTCATTTTGAGGGTTTATATCGACAGACGACAACAATCTCAACTTAGTTAGCTGTTGAATGACTTTATATTTAACATGTCTTAATCTATAATGGCATAGATGCACAGATTAAAATATATCATTCATTTGGCTACAGACATACTGTATCATTCTTAGTTATTACAGACATGTTGGACTAGACTAAAACACGCGCATCCGTTTTCTTGTTGCAGCCGTTTTCTTGCTCCTTCTCCTGGATCCTCCTTGGTCCTTTTTACCAGTTTGACCAACAACGTCCCTGAAACCAAATTTGGGACATGTATCACCTCTTTTAAAGTGATACCATTCCCTGAAGTCCTTTTGAGGACAACCTCTCCAACCCCTTCTACTTTAGAGGCGGTGTTGCTTCACATGAACAATCTTTTGCCCGTGGTTAGGGCGTAACCGAATCATATGTGATCTGGATACTCTGGCCCACTCCAGTTGCTTTGGCAGGCTAAGTGTCCAATTTCTTTTATACATTTCTTTTGGCTTTCAGATCATTTAAGACCTGGAAACTCTGGCCCACTCCAGTCGCCCGTAGGCTTTGTACGACTGAGTGTTCAATATCATCCTATCAAAAGAAGGATCTTTTGTCAGATAGTGTGACAGGTTCAACGTCTTAATATAGACCATTATCTTTTAGTCTTCTTCCTTTGAGATTGGTGCCCAGATAATTCCTGGCGCTTGCTAAAAATTGGTAACAGTTTTTGCACAGTCAGAGGATCTCTCTCTGTCGTATGTGTGAACATACTTTACACACTTTTAATAATTATACCCAAAAGAACGGATCTTTTAAGTCTTGTTTTTCCGTATCCAGTCTTTAACCGGGAAAAAGAGAGATTAAATTTCAGATTTTAGAGTGTAGGGAATATAAGTTTTTAATGAAAACACTTTCATATTCCTAACCTTACTTTACACACTTGTATTCATAAATTGTCTAAACACATTATGGACAAGAAAGGATAATTAACTTAGACCTTTTGGATTTTGGCCATGTCCTCTTTATCATAATTCGGATCCTTTGCTAAGACAAATATAGACCTTCTGCTGCAAGATAGAACCACATCTTCATCCTTCTCCTCTTGTCCCAGTTGACATCCTCAACCTCTCGTGGTCGCTTGCTTCACCACTCTTGGGAGCGATGACATCATCAATACCTTGACCGTCAATAGCATGACCAGCATAGGCGCTCTGAACCTCGGGATCAGAACCATAGTCTAGTTTGTTGACACAAATAGTGTAACGTCTCACAATTTTGGAGAATGATTTGAGCACCTTAACATATGAAAGTAGACCCGGACTCCGGGAAGTATATGTTATATTTACATATGCTAATAAGGAAATTAAGTATACAAAAGAATGTGATCCCGAAATAATTTTGGATACAACAAGTGTGACGATGGGAGTTGAAAACAATTTTGGTGTATGCTTAACAAGGTTATGGACTAATGTCATATTACAAATTACAAATTATGACATTAAGTATAAGAAGATTTTATAAGTCATGAGAATTTAAATGAATTGAAATAAAAAATTAATGATGTGTACAATTGATTAATTATGGATTAATTAATGAGCTGGTTGGATTTTTTTTTTTTGGACACGTCCAAGGTAAAGAAAAACTAGTGACTAATCCACTTATCTTGAAGTGGTGTCATTCTTGTGCAACATAAGTAATTAAGAGGTGTAAAGTTAGGTGTGGCCCATGACCCAATTAAGTAATAAGAGAGTTTTAGTATATTATCCAGTATGCAGCTATTCTGAAAGAGAAAAGAGAAGTAGGAATTAGGCAATAACCACTTCTTTTTAGAAAGAAAAAAAAAGACCTTCCAGCAACATTTTTCGTTTGGGAGAAATTCATTTTGTGATCAATTAGGAAGGTCACATCTTGCTTTTAGGATTCATTTTGTAAACCAAATGAAAGGTTCAGCAAATAGTTCATTTAGAAGCACTTCTTCCTAAATCTAGTAGTTAGACAGCAATTCACGTTAGTATTAGAAAATTGGGTAAGAAGGAAAAAAAATTTGTAAGTGTAGCAAGTTCTTAAACCTTGATTTCATGTGAAAAGGAAAAATTGGCCAGCGATGTTCTTGAAGCCAAAACATTTTTTTTCAAATATTTCTTTAAGCAACGTTCCATCGAATTCAATACAAAGTATTGGAAGGTCAATATTCGAGGTATGTGAAACTATCTCTTCTTTCTTTTGGCATGATTTACATAAATGAATGTACGGCGGACGTACATAGTTCCAATGAATCTTAATTCCTAGTGATACATGATATGATAGTGACTTTGATTTTTCAAATGATGATTTAAAATGATACATGCTATAATAGTGCCTTTTATTTATTCCATTGAGAGTCAAATGATGATTTAAATTGCATATGATTTTTCATGATACTCTATTCATGCTTGAGGTGATTATATCATTTCATCGAGTCCTGGACCGGGTCATGTTCGTGTGCTGATTTATTGTATTGATTAACTGAGTCCCTCACTAGAGGGTCGGGACACGTTATATGTATATGTATAGATGATGATACTATGGACATGCATCCATGATTTTGATATGACTCTCATTTTTAAAAGGCAAAGTTGACTCTCATTTTATAAGGCAAAGTTGAATCTCATTTTATAAGGCACAGTTGTATTGATATTTATATTATTATATTTGTCTCCTGACATCTCTTGGCCAGTTATGATCTTATTTACAGTACTTCATGTTGTACATACTCAGTACATTATTTTGTCTCGACCACTTTCGTCGAAGTGCGTTTCATGCCGCAGTTGATTAAAGAGAGTGATGGTTCACGCTGGTAGGTTGCCGGTTCAGCTGATGTCGGAGCACTCTATTTGTTCCAGAGTTGCAGTCTAGTTTTGGTATGATATTTTGTGTCGTATACTCTTTAGAGGATTGTAGACATGTGTCATGTGGATAGTGGTTTTGTATGGCCTCGTCGGCCTTGATATGGGTATGTATATATGTATAAGTCAAAATTTTGATTAAAAGTTTTCAAAACCTTTTTGGCTTAATATATGCTTATTCATGGTTGGGTGATTAGGGGTACCCAGCGGGTGGAATCTGGGTGCCCTTCGCGGCCCTTCGGTTTGGGTCGTGACAAACTTGGTATCAGAGCATGTCTGTCATAGGGAGTCTACAAGTCGTGCCTAGTAGAGTCTTGTATATGGGTATGTTGTGCACCATACTTATACGCAGGAGGTTGCTTGGCATTTAGGGATGGTTTCTATTCTTTCATCTCGTAAATCGTGCAGTAGAGCTGAGTTTTAAGAATTCGAGTTTAACTCATGCCTGTTATGATTTCGGTAACGTCGATTACCAAGAAGGCTTGAGTTAGTTTATACTTATAGCTAGTAATGAGCGATTTCTATCAAAATGGTTGATACGCTAGAAGGGCAATAGTATGTCAAAAAGTTTTGAGATTATGAGAAGTTGTCTCACGCATATACGAAAGAGATAATGCAAGCTTGGGAAGCAAAACATTTGTTTTGGAAGGAGCTACATACCGGGACACAGGAGTTGGTAAGAATTCGCCTTGTCGGCCTTATTGTCGTTGCAACTATAGCAATACTTTCTTCCGGTAGGATTATGATTAGTAGGGAGATTGAAGTTGAATCAAGTGTAATTATGAGTAGTATGTTTTCTATTGGGACAGATCCATCAGAGGATATGAGTAAGTTATTTTTCCAAGTATTGACGAATTCAGTAACACCAGAGGAGTTAAGGGAAGATCATGTACCATCATAATTCAGCGGCATCTGGACTGCATTTACAGACATAGTGTTCTACTGCAGCTGCTTTGTCAAAAGGGCCACATGCGCATTCAATGATGTGATAGCATATATCTCATGTATGCATATAGTCTTCCTGCTACTCACTGATCTGTCATCTGCCCCTTGGTGATTATTCGCAGCCATGTCTTCTAGCAACTCATGTGCCTCATTGGCACTCTTCCTCATGAACGTTCCCCCTGCTGCAGCATCAATGATGGTACGAGTAGTACCACTCAACCCATTATAAAAAATGTGGATCAACATCCACTTCTCTATGCCATGATGTGGGCATTTTCTCTGCAAATCCTTGAATCGCTCACATGCATCATACAGTGACTCTCCATCTACCTGATAGTAATTGTTCAACTCTCTCCTTAACTTTGCTGACTTTGAAGGAGGGAAGAACTTTGCAAAAACCTTTTGGGCTAAATCCTGTCAGGTGGTGACGGAGTTGGCAGGCAATGAGTTCAACCAGCTCTTGGCTCTGTCCCTAAGTGAGAACGGGAAGAGCATGAATCTAATGGTGTCGTCAGTAACGCCATTGTACTTGAAGGTGGCACACAGCTCCAGAAAATTGGCAATGTGCATGTGGGGGTCTTCAGACGACAATCCCCAAACTGTACTGTGTTCTGGATCATGCTCAGGATGGCTGGCTTGATCTCAAAGTTGTTTGCCCCTATTGTTGGGAGCCTGATGCATGTTTGTGCACCTGTAACTGTGGGCAGAACATAGTCTCCCAAACTTCTCTCTGCTGGGGCCTGTATTGGCTCCCCTACATTCTCAGGAACCTCATTATCCGCCCCATTCTGATTCAGTTGGTTTTCCATGGTCACTGAATCAGAATCTTCTTGTTTTGTCTGTTCTGCTTGCAAGTTTTCTCAATTTCAGGATTAAAAGAAACAAGTGTATCTGCTCCTCTTCTTCTTCGCATAAACTACGTCCTGACATCGATCAAAATCAACAAACAAATCAAGGCAACATGGTTCTAAAAATAAAAATAAAAAATAAAATAAAAAAACCAAAGTAGAATTAAGAATAAATAGTTCGATATTAGAAGTATGTCAGTCCCCGAAAACGGCGCCAAAAACATGTCAGGCCGATTTCCACGTGCTCACGCAAGTGTACGTATCGTCACAAGTAATATAGTTTTGTAAGATCAAATATCGTGCTCAGAGATTAGTTTCTAATTACCGAACATCTATTCTAGGTTATCTATTTGGCAAACGATAAGTTGATTTGGTTGTTATCTAACACTAGTAGAGTAATTGTAAGAATAGAACTAAATTATTGAGGTTTAATCAGTTATGAAGGAATTAGGGCTTCCAATATCCTCAACTATCCACTCTTTTCAATCCTTAATGCAACTAGAATGACTTCTTCTTCTACGTTAAGATAGCGGTTAACTAGACTGTCTTATATTCTGGTTAGAATATATAATCGCTCAACCCCAGTGCAGAAACCTTCTATATTTCTATGATAGGTTTTACCACGTAGGAGGATTAAGAACAATAACCTATAATGCTACACAAGTATCGGGATACTTTCGTCCGTGATTTTAACCTATGTCTATTCAATTACAGCATATCCAAATCTCTCCTCTCGGTTCTTGATTCGAAATCAAATAGATTATGATAATTAGTGATCAATTAACTATCAAACATTCATACCAATATTGAATAAATCTTAATCAAGTGAAGAAAAAATCAAACTAATGCATTAATTCATGAAAGAGAGTTTCAAGCGATTCAATAGGAAAGCCCTAATAAAGTGTTTATCTCCTAGCAATAGACCTGCTAAGAACTAATACAAATTCAAACATGAACTGAATGAACATAAAGGAAAGAAAAGTACTTAGAACTAATGTCTCCAATTGTAGCAGCCAAGCGTTGTGTTGCGTTCTGAGAGATGATATGTGATAGATTCCTCCTTAAAATCTGTCGTAAGGGATTATATATGTTGTCAAAAATGTGTGCCTTAGACCCTTTTGCCCCTTGCCAATTCTATTTCGGATTGGAAATTCGCGCATCGGCACCGCGGTCCTGCAGAATGGCACCATGGTGCCGAAAATCGCGGCTTCTCGATGAATTATGGCCCTGCGATCCTGCGATCCAGTCGCGATCCGCGGTCTTTAAATCCGATCGCCAACTTTCGTTCTTTTTGCTTCGGGAGCTCCTTTGTGTCTTTTCTGCTCACTTTTAGCTTCTTTTTGTCATTTTGCCATTTAGAACCGCTGCCACTCAAAAGAAAGAAAAACAACACTAACACTATACTAAACACAAACGAAATGAGTAAAATATTAACTAAAAATGACTCAAAAAATGTATACAAAATATGCCTAACAGGTATCCGGACACGCGACGCTCCACCTCTGGCTTTTGTGTATTTTTAGGGAATAATCTGGTTTCTTGGTATGCCAAGCGACAGGCTACCCTTTCTCGTTCCAGTGTCGAGGCTGAGTACAGAGGCGTTGCAAATGTGGTAGCTGAGATTTGTTGGCTCAGAAATTTACTGGTAGAACTTCAGTGTCCTTTGCGTCAGGCATCTATTGTGTACTGTGATAACATCACTGCCATCTATCTTTCTCATAATCTGATTCAACATCAGAAAACCAAACACATTGAGATAGACCTACACTTCATTTGTGAGAAAGTTGCGCTAGGCCATGTCAGAGTGTTACATGTTCCATCATCCTATCAGTATGCAGATATATTTACCAAAGGACTTCCCAGACAGTTATTTCTTGACTTCATATTCAGTCTCAGCGTCGGACCTCCTCCCGCTCCGACTGAGGGGGTGTGTAAACGTGTAGTAGAGGTGTAAAATAAAGATCCCCACCCATAATTAGAATATTTATGTAAATATAATTATGGTAAGACTAGGATTCCTCTTGTATATGAGACTAGGATTCCTATTGTAATTGGGATGAACATTGTACACCTATATATATTTGATATTAATGAGAAGACTCCCCAAGGGAGATTAATATCATCTTACAATGGGGAAAAATCTGGTGAGACAATCCGGTCCAGACCGGTAACTGGTAACGTTACGGGTTAACCGGTCAGGACCGGTAACGTTAATTTTAAAAAAATTAGGTTATTGGCATGTTGCCCAACGGTAATGTTACCATTGGGTGGTAGGGGCTGGGGAGGGGGTGTTAGGCGTATTGTGTATACGTTTTTTGAGTCATTTTTAGTTGGTATTTTACTCGTTTTCGTTGTATTTAGTATAGTAGTAGGTTTGTTTTTCTTTCTTTTGAGTCACAGCAGCGCAAAAAGACAAAATGGCAAAAAGGAAAGAGAAATGGGCATAAAAGGAGGTCCCGAGGCAGAAAAATGTTGAAAATTGAAGACTCGGAAAAAGGCAAAGAAGCACCAGTGCGAGCAGCGGTGCCATTTATCTTGAGAGTGCAGACTTTCAGCCATGCCGACTGCAGGACATGCGTCTTGACGCCGAATTATCAGATCTGAGTTAGAATTGGACAAGGGCAGAAGGGTCCATAGGGCACGAATTTGCAACATATTTAAGCCCTAAAGATTAGTTTAATAAAGGGAGTTGTTCATTCTGCAACACAAGAAAACACAAGGCAGATTTGGAGCGAAAAAATGGAGACTTTGTTCTACGTAATTTTCTTTCTTTCGTCTTTAATTCAGTTTATGTATGGATATTGTGTTAGTTCTTAGTGTGACTATGGCTAGGAGCTAAACACTTTATTAGGGCTTTCCTTATGAATCGCTTGAAGCTTTTATTCATGAATTAATGCAGTAGTTTGATTTCTTCTTCGCTTGATTAAAATCTATTCAATATTTGGTATGAATGTTTGATAGTTAACTGACCATTAATTATCATAATCTATATGATTTCGAATCAAAAGACGAAATGAGAGATTTGGATATGCTGTAATTGAATAGACATATGTTAAAATCGCGGACGAAAGTACCCCGATACTTGTGTAGCATTATAGGTTATTGCTCTTAATCCTCCTATGTGGTAAATCCTATCATAGAAATATAGAAGGGTTCTGCACTGGGGTTGAGTGATTATATTACCCTAACAGGAATATAAGACAGTCTAGTTAACCGCTATCTTAACAAAGAAGAAGAATCATTCTAGTTGCATTAAGGATTGAATAAAGTGGATAGTCGAGGATTTTGGAAGCCCTAATTCATTCATAACTGATTACAACTTTATTAGTTTAAATCTTGCAAATATTCTAGTAGTTAAACAAAAAACCCAATCAAATATCGATTGTCAAATAGATAACATAAAATAGATGAACGGTACTTAGAAACCAGTCTCTGTGGATGATATTCGGTCTTACAGACTATATTACTTGTGAATGATGTGTACTCTTGCGTGAGCATTCAAAATATCGCTAACAAGTTTTTGGCGCCGTTGCCGGAGACTGACGTACATCTAATATCGAATCATATGTTTTTATTTCTACTTTGGCTTTATTTTTATTTTATTTTTTACTGTGAGAACCGTGTGCCTTGATTTGTTTGTTAATTTTGATCTGTTTCAGGAATCTAGTGTATGTGAAGAAGGATAGGAGTAGATACACTTGTTTCCTAAATCGAAAAACGGTGCAAGCAAAACAGGCGTGAGAAAAGAATTGATGATTTACTAGCCATGAAAAATCAACAGAATAACAACAACGGGTTACCTGAGGAGGTGTTGAATAATGAGGTACCACCTGCCATGGGACAAGTCCCACCACCTGCAGAAATGAGCTTGGGAGATTATGTTACGCCGATTCTTGGTGCATACGCATCGTGCTCCCAGCTATAGGGGCCAACAACTTTGAGATCAAGCCAGTCATCCTGAGCATGGTCCAGAACACAGTACAATTTAGGGTATTGCCATCTGAAGATCCCCACATGCACTTTGCGAACTTTCTGGAGTTGTGTGCCACTTTAAAATACAATGGCGTTACTGACGATGCCATTAGACTGAGGCTCTTCCCGTTCTCACTGAGGGATAGAGCCAAAATCTGATTGAACTCTCTGCCTGCCAACTCCGTTACTACCTGGCAAGACCTGGCCCAAAAATTTCTATCAAAGTTCTTCCCTCCTTCCAAAGCAGCAAAGTTAAGGGGAGAGCTGAACAACTTTTATCTGGTGGATGGTGAGTCGCTCTATGATGCATGGGAACGATTTAAGGACTTGCAAAGGAAATTCCCACATCATGGCATTGAGAAGTGGATGTTAGTCCACATTTTTTATAATGGGCTGAGTGGTACTACTCGTACCATTATTGATGTTGCAGCAGAGGGTGCTTTCATGAGAAAGAGTGCCAATGAGGCACATGAGTTACTGGAAGATATGGTTGTCAACAATCATCAAGGGGCGGATGACAGGTCAGTAAACAGCAGGAAGACTATGGGCATGCATGAAATAGATGTCATCACAGGCCTTGAATGCACAGGTGGCCCTTCTGATGAAGCAACTGCAGCAGAACACCATGTCCGTGAATGCAGTCCAGATGCCTGTGAATTGTGAGATTTGTGGTAGACCGCATTCCTTTGACAGATGCACAGCGATGGACCCTAATAATGTGCCAATGGAGCAGGTGCAGGCAGTTGGGAACTTTCAGAGGCCTTATAATTACAACAAGTACAATCCAAGGTGGAGAAATCACCCTAACTTTTAGTGGAGGAACGACTAACCCCAGCAACAAACATATCAAGGTGGTTACCAGAACCAGCAGGCACAGAATCAGGCTACCTCATCCCAGCAGTATAGACCACCTACACAACAGGAAAAGCCTGATGAACTGAAAGTTGCATTGCTTCAACTCACCAATTCGCAGAATCAGTTCATATCTGAAACCAGGTCCGCTCTCAGGAACCTGGAAACGTAGGTTGGACAATTGGGAAACATGGCAACCAACAGACAGCATGGCACTCTTCCCAGCAATACAGAGGTAAATTCTAGAGAACAATGTCGCGCTTTTGTTGAGAGTGGAAACGATTGGAAGCGAGTTGCTCCCAACCCAGATGGTTCGTGAGAAAGAGGTTGAGAAAGCAGTTGAGGTAGAGAATGAGGGGGTCGCTGAGGACCGCCCTACAGTTGAGAAAGATCCATCAGCGCCTTTGAGGGAATACGTTGATAGAATCCCCTACCCTCAGAGGTTACAAAAGAAGGCAATTGACAAGCAGTTCTCCAAATTCTTGGGGGTGTTTAAGAAGTTGTACATAAATATCCCCTTCATTGAGGCGCTGGAACAGATGCCCGCATACTTCAAATTCATGAAGGAGATACTTGGGAAAAAGAGGAGGCTAGCGGATTATGAGACAGTGTCATTGACAGAGGAGTGCAGTGTCATCCTGCAAAAGAAAATGCCTCCTAAGCTGAAGGATCCAGGAAGCTTCACCTTGCCCTGCACTATTGGCAAGGTAACATGCAACAGGGCCCTATGTGATTTAGGAGCTAGTATCAATCTCATGCCTCTGTATGTATTCAAGAGGTTAGGTTTGGGAGAATGCAAGCCAACTACAGTCAATTTGCAGTTGGCTGACCGAACTGTAGTGCACCTCAGAGGCATAATAGAAGATGTGTTTGTCAAGGTGGGGAAATTCTTTTTTCCAGCAGACTTCCTCATTCTGGACATAGAGGAAGATGATGAGATACCCATCATTTTGGGGAGACTCTTCCTTGCAACGGGGAGAGCTTTAATTGATGTAGAGAATGGAGAACTGAGATTGAGGGTCCAGGAGAAGGAGATGGTCTTCAAGGTGTTTAAATTCACCATCGAATCTCAAGCCAGCAACAAGTGCTTCGTAGTAAGCACCGCTGACACATCAATTCAGCCAGCACAAGCCAAAGCCAGAAAGATCATTTCGACAGCTGTTAAACCACAGGCTAGTTTAAAAGCTAAAATGAAAATTTATGAGATGAAAGCTATCGAAGAGGTAAGTCTTACTGAACCCCCTCTTGTGAAAAAGAAAAATAGAATGAGAAAGATGAGGATGATTATGAAGTGGATAGGTTGTGGGGTTAAATTACCCCAATGAATTTTGATAAGGAACTTGCGTCCGGCTACAAGACGTTAAAGACAGAGCTACTTGGGAGGCAACCCAATTTTTAAATTACGCAATGTAGTTTCATTAGAACAGTCTCACTTTTGGTATTTTTTTGTTGTGATGCCAGGTGAAGGAATGGGACATGAAGCAGGGAAAAACGCTGGAAAATGCTGAATCAGGAGTTTCAGCATCGCGGTGCCATCATACAGAACCGCGGTGCCAGAAGCTCAGAGAAGTCCCGGGAATTTAGGCACCGCGGTGACACGATGCGATAACTGCGGTGCCGATAGCGATTTCAAAAAAAAAAAGGCACTGAATCGCCAAATCTCCTCCCACAGATACCGTTTCAGTGCAATATCCGCCGCCACCACCATCATTGAGTCGTTATATGTCTGTAAGTCGTTCCGTGTTAATTTTAGAGTCTTTTACACATTTGGGACAATGTGTAATTTAAGTTTGGGGGGGCTTCATTTCATTTTATTTTTGTGAGTCTTGTGTTTGTTTTTGTGTTTTATATAAGTCAATTTTTTTTTATGAGTCATGCATGATGTAGTTACTTGAAAACGTCTAGTGAACTAAGTGGGATAATGTAGTGGAATGATAAGCCAAAATCTGTGTGCTTAAGTTAGATATGCCAAAAATTCATAAAAATCTGATTATTTGGAATATGATGCTTAGCCTATGTATTGTTAATTGAAAAATATTTGTGAAGTCTGTTTGCTTGCTATTTGAGGCGAAATAGTTAGGATGTACATGTTTAGGGAGATGATTCAGGCATTTCTTTGCTAGCCCTTCTTACCATTCATTGTCTACCTTGCACTAAATTGTATCACTAGTCAGCCCGATTGAGCCTAAAATAAGTTGTTTTCTTTGACACCACATGATTCCCTCATGTGTCATAAGCAGTAATTGAATAAAGAGATGAAAAAAAGTGAAAAGGAAATACAAAAAAAGAGTAAAAATTGATGCACCCCAATGAAAAAGAACGTAAAAGCTTAAGTTTGGGGGTGTATATATAAATTGATTCATGCTCTCAAAAAGATAAAAAGGGAATGATATGTATGAACTGAAAAGAATACCAAAAAGAATGACAAAATGGTTGAATGAGAAAAACGATTATGGTACGTAAATTGAGCCTA
Source organism: Przewalskia tangutica (assembly GCA_029844215.1). NCBI lineage: Eukaryota > Viridiplantae > Streptophyta > Magnoliopsida > Solanales > Solanaceae > Przewalskia > Przewalskia tangutica. Next base: position 4,386,942 of record CM056719.1, read on the forward strand.
AATGCCTATTTTTACCTACCCCTGCCTAAGCCTACATTACAACCCTGAAAAGTCCTGAGGATCTCTAGTATGTATGTCTATGATTAGTGGAGAATAGCAAGTACACAGACTCGTAGACTAAATGAAATTGACATGCATATGTTAGGTATTCATGCTTCCATTACTTATGATTGAAATGAATTTGCGAAATATCTGACTTGAAATTCTAGATTACTAAATTCATGCTATATCTATTCCTACATATTATCCCAACTGATGTTCATGTGTTTCTAAGTCTTTGTGCAACTGCTTGATTTGAGTCTCTGGGTCTTTTATGTTTGTGTCTTTGTTTTTGTTTTGATCTTTGCTCGAGGGCGAGCAAAGGTTAAGTTTGGGGGTGTAGGCGTATTGTGTATACGTCTTTTGAGTCATTTTTAGTTGGTATTTTACTCGTTTTCGTTGTATTTAGTATAGTAGTAGATTTGTTTTTCTTTCTTTTGAGTCACAGCGGTGCGAAAAAGCAAAATGACAAAAAGGAATGATAAATGGGCATAAAAGGAGGTCCCGAGGCAGAAAAATGTCGAAAATTGATGACTCAGAAAAAGGCAAAAAGCGCAGATGCGAAGCGAGCAGCGGTGCCATTTGTCGAGAGTTGCGGGACTTTCAGCATCGCGCCGACTGCGAGGACAGCGGTCTTAGACGCGAATTGGCCAAGGGAAGAAGGGTCCATAGGGCACGAATTTGCAACATATTTAAGCCCTAGAGATTAGCTTAATGAAGGGAGTTGTACATTCTACAACACAAGAAAACACAAGGCAGATTTGGAGCGAAAAATTCGAGACTTTGTTCTACGTAATTTTCTTTCTTTCGTCTTTAATTCAGTTTATGTATGGATATTGTGTTAGTTCTTAGCGTGACTATGGCTAGGAGCTAAACACTTTATTAGGGTTTTCCTTATGAATCGCTTGAAGCTTTTATTCATGAATTAATGCAGTAGTTTGATTTCTTCTTTGCTTGATTAAGATCTATTCAATATTTGGTATGAATGTTTGATAGTTAACTGGTCATTAATTATCATAATCTATATGATTTCGAATCAAAAGTCGAAATGAGAGATTTGGATATGCTGTAATTGAATAGACATAGGTTAAATCGCGGAAGAAAGTACCCTGATACTTGTGTAGCATTATAGGTTATTGCTCTTAATCCTCCTATGTGGTAAATCCTATCATAGAAATATAGAAGGGTTCTGCACTAGGGTTGAGTGATTATATTGCCCTAACAGGAATATAAGACAGTCTAGTTAACCGCTATCTTAACAAAGAAGAAGAATCATTCTAGTTGCATTAAGGAATGAATAAAGTGGATAGTCGAGAATTTTCGAAGTCATAATTCATTCATAACTGATTACAACTTTATTAGTTTAAATCTTGCAAATATTCTAGTAGTTAAACAAAAATCTCAATCAAATATCGATTGCCAAATAGATAACATAAATTGATGAACGGTACTTAGAAATCAGTCTATGTGGACGATATTCGGTCTTACAGACTATATTACTTGTGAACGATGCGTACGCTCGCGTGAGCATGCAAAATATCGCTAACAGGGGGCAACGGTCCACTGACCGTTGGTCTTTTTTTATTATTATTATTTATTAATTACATTTTTACTCTTTAGAAAATCTATAAATATTTTATATTCTTCTCATTTTTATTACACAATTATCTGTACAATTCTCTCAATTATCATACTCTCTTAATTCTCTCTATTATCAATTCTCAAGTTATTATTATTATTATTAATTTTCAAAGTAGCAAGACGGAAGATTTCGAGCTTCGAGTTTCAATTGAATTATGAATCTCGAAGTTTGGTACACTCGTTTCGTTCTCTAATTATTTTATTAAATTGTCATATTTATTTGTTGATTATTTAAATTAAATTTTAAATTAAATATTTTATAATGAATTTGTTAAACCGATTGGGTGGTAAAGGTAAATCTGTTTCAACTTCAAGGGGTAAAAAATCTAGAGGTTCTTCATCATCTAATCAAAATATAAATTATGATCAAATGCAAGAAGATGTTTGAAATAGAAGATAATGAATATGATAATGTTGAAACTGAAACTCCTACACCTACTAGTGTGCCTTTTATCAATGTTAGTACTACTAGTAGTAGACGCAGATCTCCTTTACCAGAAGCAGAAGTAGCGATTAGGAAAAAAAGAGTGTAAAGTGTGGAAGTTTTATGATAGAATTGGGGACACTGATAGAGTTAGATGTAATATTTGTGGAAAAACTTATAAACATAAGAGAGGGGATGTTGACGGGGGGACGGGCACTATAGGTAGGAATTTAACGAAAGATCATCCGATAGAGTGGGATTTAGTCCTTGATTTAGAACCCGGTAAACAACAAATTAATCCATTAACGAGGGGGGCTTGTTAAGTACGATCCAAAGAAGGATCGCATTGAATTAACAAAAATGGTTGTCGCAGGTTGTTTACCTTTTTCTTTTGCTTCTTCTTCATATTTAATTACATATATTCAAAGAGTATATAATCATTTATTTAAAGGTGTTCCTCGTACTACTTGTAGAGCCAATATTTTTAGAATTTATACTGAGTATGTTATTTATTTGCAACATTTGTTCGCTAACCTTCCATGCCTAGTTAGTTTTACTTCAGACATTGAACATGCTTTAAACGGTAGAGATTATTTAACAATTACTTGTCATTGGATTGATGAAAATTTTAGAATGGAAAAACGTATTATTTCTTTTCTGTATGACGAGGATCAAAGTCATACTGAAAAATATATAAGCGAATCTATTTGTGTTGTTGCAAAATGTATGAATCTTTTTCAAAAAGTACTTACTATATCATTCGATAATGTATCTAATAATAATGATGCTGTAGATCTTTTAAAAGTGGAATTACAACCGCCACTTCCTGATATATTTCATGTTCGTTGTGCTTGTCATATTTATAATTTAATTATTTAAAGTGGTCTTGATTTATTTGAACCGAATTAGCTCTTGTCCGAAGAGCTGTTGGAGTTATTCAGGTAATAATAGAAAAAATAGAATAATAAAATTTAAAGAAAAATGTAAACAATTTAATTTGAGACCAAAATTCATGTCAGGTGAGGTTGTTACACGGTGGAATTATACTTATTTATTTTTAAAAGAATGTTACAAGTATAAAGACCTCATAACACATGTTTCAAATGCTCATTGTAAGAACGCGATTCATATGTCAACCGACGAACATTGGAAATCAATTTCTGAACTTTTAAAAAATTTACGTAAATTTTACACTGCTACTGTTGAATTTTCAGGATCTTATTACCCAACCGTTTGTAATGGTTTAACTCATATAGCTGAAATTTCATATTTACTTTATGGTTTAAAATCAAATATAAAATATAAAGATGTTGTTACAATTATGTTTGAAAAGTTTAAAAAATATTTTTTTTCTATTCCTGATATTTATTGTATTGGTGTAGTCTTAAATCCTTCTATTAAAAAAGTAGATTGTAATAATTTAATATTTAGTTTATATAATTATATGGAAGTAGGTGCAACAGAAACTCCATCTTCAATTGATTGCATAGATAAACTTGATACTAATTTAAGTAAATTATATGAATATTATGATACATTACATGATAACAACAACTCTGCTACTAATCTTCCTTCTAGTTTTGCTTCTATTATGTCTACATCTACAGGATTCAATGAAGATGATGATGAATCTTTAGACATTTGGAGCACTTTTACAATAACACAACCAACCACAAGTCGAAATTGTGATGAGCTGCAATTTTAGTTACAAAAGCCAACGGAGTCGAAGAAGAACTTTCAACCTTTACAATGGTGGCAAGATAACAGAAGACAATTTCCGGTACTTGGAGCTATGGCACGGGATGTTCTTAATGTGTCTATTTCAACAGTGGCATCTGAAAGTGCATTCAGCCAAATAGGAGACACACGTTACTCGTTGAGCGGAGAGACGTTAGAAATCTTAGTCTGCTTAAGGGATTGGATCAGAGAGAAGAAATCAAGGATACGTAGACGTTGACGATCCGGAAGATGAAGAAATCGACAATATTTTGGAAAGCGGGAGCACAAGTTACGACGGAAGCGGGACAGACGGGACTGGAATGAATACTCCAGATTTAGCGGCTATGAATCCACAACAATTCAATGAACCTATAAATTACGAAAAACTTGTTAAAAGGATCGCATAATATATAAATAAAATTATTATTACTTCATTATGTACTCTTTTTAACATTATGAATAATGAAAGTTCGAAAGTTTACATCTTATCATTAGTTTTTATTTTATTATTTCTTTAGTTGTTAATTTATGTCTTCTAATTTAATAAATTAATAAAAGTATAACTACAATATAAAGTATAAACTATAAACTATAAAATACAAAGTTAACTTTAAATTTTAAAATATAAAATATAAAACTATATTATATTACATATTTAATTTGAATTTAGTTTACATTTTCGAAATTTAAAAAAAAAAACCGGTCCGGTCCGACCGGTTCAACCCGGAACTGCACGGGTCGACCGGAAATCCGGCAATGAACCGGTCTACCGGTCCGGACCGGGTCGATCCGGTAGACACCTATAACGAAGAAGAAATCGGGAAAAAAACAAAAGAAACCCCACTGAGTAATTCATCAGTAAGAGAAGAGACCAACATAGAAGCACATATTCAAGTATTCAACTGAAGTAAATTACAAGGAAAAGAACAACAGTTGAAACTTGAAAGGAGAAGTCTTCGTTCTGGAAATTTTCAAAAGGCACAAGACATTCCTCATGATGCTGTTCTTGCCTTATGGTCATTTATATGACTCTCGCCAGTCCAAGTGCTGTATAAGTTAATGCCGGGAAAGTCATTGTGCGTAATTAAGTATGTCTTGCAAGACGCGGAGTGTGCTTGGGGTTGTTGGGGTAGGGAGAAAAATTCATGATTTCAAGTACAGCAAGAAAATAATCTTCTGGCTCTTAATGCATCTATCTCCCATGTCTCTTTCTTTGGTCTCAATCGTTTCTCTTTTCTTACGTTGCTATGAGTAACGGAGCCTGTAACTGTTGGCATCTGGATGCTTTATCTGATGAAGCTATATTGTTGCTCTTTACTCTATGTTATGAAAAAGTATCTGATGACAAATGTACTAATAAAAAATTCTTCTAAAGCAATTTCTGAAAGGAAGTTGGATGTGGCCAGACATCAATAATGGAAGTTCCTTTCCAATTGGTCTTTCAAGATCGTGTTAGTCTGAGCTCAAATGCTTCTACATGTTGATGACCATTATCAAAACAAAGTTTCTTATATTTGCATGTACAGAGCTATTGGCGATTTGGCGATATACACATAGTTATGGCTATACAAATTCAGATCATTCCACTTTTACATTATATTGACCAAGGTAGTTTAATCTTAGCTAGTACTTCAACAATTGAACTACAACAGTAGGTAGATATGAATTCATCAACTGCTGGAGTGGGTTTATACTCCATGTAAAATCTGTGTCCAAACAGCTGCACTTGTACCCTATAATGCTGCCAGAATGTATGTCATGAAGAAGATGCTGAAAAGAGACTACAAAAACCTTATAAAACAATGCAAACTTCCAAAACAAATAAAAATTAAAGGTCACATGCCATATAAGACCAAAACATATATGTTTGGTGATACCAATTCTCGTTATACACCATTGACAGGCAGGAAACCTTTCTTGTCATATTTTAACACTATCCGAGGGTTTACCCAGTGCGCACTTGTAAAAAAAATAGCGGCTACGGATTCCCCCGTCATCAAAAAAAAACTAGTAGTTATGATGAAGAAGAAAAGGGATCTACAAAATCTCATCGATGGATTTGATAGAAACAACACTTTAGATAGTGGCCGTTTTTAGGATTTAGAAAACATTATAGGTTTGGGATGAGATTTGTGGAGAGAAATATACATTTATTTTAATACATAGTACCCGATTTTCATACATGTCGAGCTGATAGTCATGATTCTGCCAAACCAGTGGAACTACTCTAGATCTATTGTAAACCATACACAAGAAGCACTTTTTCCTGGTTTATATCCACAGGTCTTTCACAAATGGCATCGCGCTCAATTAATAGCACTAATACAGACCTAGCCAAAGTAAATGTTCCTTAGGCCTTTAGTAACAACCCCTCTGCCCCTATCCGAAATGGAAGGAAGAATGTATATTACCTAAAGCATTTACAAAAAGCTTCGATTCCTAGACATTAGTGTATAAAGAGTAAACCATATACCTGGATATTTACATGTATTCAGCTTCAATGTTCATCCTTATGCAGCGCTAAACTTTTTGCGCAGAATTCACCTCTATTGCACGCTTAAGAAGAGACCTATACTCTTGACTTCTCGACCATTCATCAATCTCGCGTGCACGTAGAACAGGCAGTGGATGTGAAAGTTGCCTTGTTTGAGCATTTCTGAAGAGAAAGCATGTTGAAGGTAAAAGAGTTGAGAAAATAAGAAAATGCAAGTCAAACTATCTCGGGATATAAGACAGCTATATATACCTAATATACCACCCTACTGGGCTAGATGATGCTTTATCATAAGAACGAGCTTGCTCTAAGAATGCATCCACATTCAGTTGATCAGATAGAGATGGACAGCCGCCAGCTAATTTCATTAAAACTGAAACGACCACCTCTTGTAGGAGCATCAAAAAGAAGGAAATTCATGCATAAGATTTTCTGATGTGGTTAATGACATACACTGAATTTACTATTTGGCTTTCCTCTACCTTCGGATCTTGAGCAACAAGAAGTGCTGCACGATCACAGGTGAGTTCTGCTGCTCGAAGCCAGCGGAGGAGCTGTTCTTCCAGTCTCTGAGCAATCAAACCACCAACACCTGTGGGTTAAAAAACCGAAATCATTTATAACTGAAATGAGCTCCTCTTTGCTTGATGGCAGCTAAGAAGTAATTACTGCACACTCAAGCAGCTTCAAATTTGAATTTCATACTGGCATTAAGATGAAATGTACATGGGCCTTAACGCCTTTAACCATAAACATCGCATAGCATATTCAGGCAAACAAAGTCTGGCATATACGCTGTGAACAAGTTTACTAGTTTTGAATCATCAAATCATAATCATAATTCTTTTGTCCACTAGGGTTACACATGAGACCATCCGGATGTTGATAAATTTATCAATTTAATCAAACAGAATATGCTTTTAAATAGAAAAGCATAAGGATACTTCATTTAGCGTGTAGTGTTCATGTCCAAACAAGTCGGGCAAAAACTTTGCACAACAATTACCTGACATGATATACAGATTAAGGGGGAATAAAACAGTTACCTGTAAACGTGTATAATTATATCCTATCATAATTAGAATATATCTCATATATTGTGTAAATATTTAGTGAGAGGCGATCGATGACACAACATGGCGTCGCCTTGATGCCGTGGCTAAACCGTGGATATATGGTACTATATCCAAAGACCTACTTCTCACCATCATGAAAACAGGGGCTTCTGCCCGCGAGTTATGGACAAGATTGGAAGAAATTTTCCAAGATAACAAACACACTCGCGTAGTGTACTTGGAGGAGCAATTTAACTTATTCCAATATGACCGAATATTGTCGACAGCTGAAACTAGTGGCAGACCAATTGTCCAATATTGGTACGCCCGTGTCCGAAACAAAGATGGTGTTGCAATTGATTGCAGGCATTCCTAAAGGGGAATACGACACCCTAGCCACAATGATTCAGCAGGCTGACCTTCTTTCCAGTTTTAACAAAGCCCGCTCGCAATTACTATTGGATGAAACCCGTCGTGCTAAACAGGATAAGCACAATCAGAAGGTGTTGGCTGTCGACACACAACCCCAAAGTCAAATTCCCGCCGGCCAAACCTCGTCGGAAAATTCCCAACAGCGGCAGGGCCGCGGCGGCATAGGTGGAAAGGGTCGCTGTGGCAGAGGAGGTCGTGGTCGTGGCAAGGGTCGCGGCCAGCAGAACCAGCAGCAGCAGCCACTGCCCAGTCCCCAGTACGGTTGGGCCGCGACGCCTCAACGATACCAGCAGCAGTGGCTCAACCCGTATGCTCAACCACGGATGTTGGGCCGCGCGACCAGTGCCCGAAGAAGCCCACTTTACGCAAGGCGATTCAGCCCACACCCGTATGGCTCCATCGATTTGGGTCGGGCGCCCAACAAAGATAAACTTGCGGCCGGACAACACTTGGTACATGGACTCGGGAGCCACATCTCACCTCACCCGGTCTGCAGGTAATATTTCCAAAATGTTTAGTTTAAAGCATCCTCAATATATTACAGTTGGCAATGGTCACCGCATTCCAATACAGGGCTATGGTACATCCTACACACAACCACCTCGTCCACCCTTCTCCCTTAAAAATGTCATATATGCCCCCACATCATTAAGAACCTAATTTATGTTCGCAAATTAACTCGTAATAACTATGTCTCTGTTGACTTTGACCCTTTTGGTTTTACTGTGAAGGATCTTCATACGGGGACACCTCTTACGAGATGCAATAGCACGGGGATCTCTATTCATTCCCATCCACCTCCGCTGCCAAATCTTGCTCTTCCGTCTCTCTAGCGGCTATCTCTCCATCCATATGGCATAATAGGCTTGGTCATCCAGGAGCCCCAACTTTTAATTTTTTTAGAGGCAATAATTTTATTCCATGTAATAATGGGAAACTAGCCCAACACTGTGTTTCTTGTTCTTTAGACAAACATACTCGTCTTCCGTTTAAATCATCTACTAGTGTTGCTTTTGCACCTTTTGATATTATACATACCGATTTATGGACATCTTCTATCCCTAGTTCCCTCGGTCATAAATATTATCTTGTGTTGCTAGATAATTTTTGTCACTACATTTGAGTCTATCCTCTTAAATTCAAATCGAAAGTGTTTGCTAAATTTCTTGAGTTTTGCACTTTTATCCAAATACAGTTTGAAAAAGGTATAAAATCTTTTCAGTGCGATAATGGTCGTGAATTCAATAACTCCAACTTTCACCGGTTTGTACAAATAATGGCACGGTTTTTCGATTCTTCTGTCCTCACACCTCCCCACAAAACGGTAAAGTTGAACGAATCATTCGCACCATTAACAATATGATTCGTACTCTGTTGATTCATGCATAACTTCCTCCATCATTCTGGGTATATTCTCCCGACAAGTACCCTTCACAATATGACCCCCACCGAAATCCTCTACCGTAGAATTCCTTCTTACGGTCATTTACGGATATTCGGTTGTCTCTGTTATTCTAACCTTTCATCCACAACCCCTCACAAACTAGCCCCCGGACCACACAATGTGTCTTTGTATGTTTCCCGCCGAACCATAGGGGCTATCTCTACTATGACTTGTCCACTCGTCAAATTCACATTTTCCGTCACGTTACATTCGACGAGACCATATTCCCGTTTTCGAATCTTCAGAAATTCCAAAAACAGGATTACTTCTTTCTTGACGAGTCTGTCATCTCTCTCATCATTCTCAGTCAATTACGATCATCCGTAAATGCGTATGCGGCCATCATGGAAGCGGCGGCCACCCGTCTGATGACCAAAGTTCTTTCATACCGTCGTTAGCGCCGCGGCGCCTAAACTCCAGTGAACAAATTTCCTCCACATCGTCGTTAGAGCCGCAACGCCTCAGCTCCAGTAACCACTGCACCTCGAGCGTCGCGGCGCCTTCGACAGAAACTCCTCCCCCCTCCTCATATCCGACCTTACCATCAGTCTCAGATCCACCACTCAGCCGCCGCAGCCACCCACTGTCTCCACTCACCAAATGGAAACTCGTGTCAAACATGAGACTTTCATACCCAAAACTCAATTTAACTTGTTTGTCCAAACCATCTCTCCAATTCCCAAGAACCCCAAATTGGCCAAACAAGACTTTAATTGGAATGCGGCTATGAATGAGGAATTTAATGTTTTAACTAAGCAGCACACATGAGATCTAGTACCTAGACCGGAGGGGTGAATGTGATCCGTTGTATGTGTCTTTTTCGCCACAAATTCAGAGACAGTGGAGATTTAGAGAGGTATAAGGCTCGACTTGCGGCTAATGACACAAACCAGCAGGAGGGCATTGATTGTGGTGAGACATTCAGCCCGGTTGTCAACCGGCTACCATTCGCACCGTTCTGAGCATAGTCATGGGCAAACACTGGCTGATACATCAACTTAATGTGAAAATTGCATTTTTACATGGGACCTGAAAGAGCGATACTGGCATCACCGCCTGGTTCGCCCGTCAGATCCTCACTATGTGTGTCGTCTCCGTAATTCACTATATGGCCTGAAACAGCTCCTATGCGTGGTATGATCGTTTTGCCAGGTATATTTTGCAGATTGAGTTTGTATGCAGCAGGAGTGATACTTCACTTTTCATTTTTCATCGAGGTAGTAGCATTACTTACTACTATATGTGGATGATATTGTCCTTACTGCCTCATCTGATGGATTGAAAAATGAGATTATTGCTTTACTTAAGACCGAATTTGCAATGACTGATTTGGGCAAGTTGAATTACTTTTTGGGGATATCAGTGAACAGGTCTGTCAATCACATGTTCTTGAGTCAGCGTAAGTATGCAGAGGAGATTGTGTACAAGGTTAAGATGGCGAATTGCAAAATCATGCCCACTCCGGTTGATTCAAAATCCAAGCTTAGTGATATGGATGGTGCTCTTGTCTCCGATCCTACTCTTTATAGGAGCCTTGCAGGTGCACTTCAGTATCTCACATTTACCAGGCCAGATATTGCTTATGTCGTTCAGCGGATATCAGCAGATATGCCTTTTTATGCATGCCCCCTGCTCTTAAGTGTAACATCTGATACATTAAGGGCACGCTTGATTATGGTTTGCACCTATACCCCCTCTGCACCAAACAGGTTGCTCTCTTATACGGATGCAGATTGGGCAGGGTGTCCGGACACGCGACGCTCCACCTCCGGCTATTGTGTCTTTTTAGGGGATAATCTGATCTCATGGTCTGCAAAGCGACAGACCACCCTATCTCGTTCCCGTACCGAGGCAGAGTACAGAGGCGTTGCAAATGTAGTAGCTGAGATTTGTTAGCTCAGAAATTTACTGTTAGAGCTCCAGTGTCCTTTGCGTCAGGCATCTATTGTGTACTGTGATAACATATCTACGATTTATCTTTCTCACAACCCGGTTCAACATCAGCGAACCAAGAACATCGAGATAGACATACATTTCGTCTGTGAGAAAGTTGCGCTAAGACATGTCAGAGTATTACATGTGCCCTCATCATATCAGTACGCAAATATATTTACCAAAGGACTTCCCAGACAGTTATTTCTTGACTTCAGATCCAGTCAGCGTCCGGCCTCCTCTCGCTCCGACTGAGGGGGTGGGTAAACGTGTATAATTATATTCTACCATAATTAGAATATATCTCATATATTGTGTAAATATTTAGTGATATATAATTATGATAAACTAGAATTTCTCTTGTAATTAGGACTAGGATTCCTATTGTATTAGAGATGTATATTGTACACTATATATTGATATCAATGAGAAAGACTCCTCAAGGGAGATTAATATCATGTTACATTACCTAACATGTATTATTTACATTTTCTGGAAATATCAGAATAAATGTTGAAAATGGAGTGAGAACTTTTTGGAATGATAATTGGATAGGGCATGGTCCATCAAGAGACACTTCCCCTGATTTATTTTGTTTAAGCCAACAACCCACTACTACAATTCGTGAAGTTAGAGATATTCAGGGATGATTTTTGAATTTTAGGGAACTTCTTAATGACTGGGAAATCACCAGAATTGCTGAATTTTCCAGTTATCTGGAACAGTTCAAATTACAACAGATGAAGATAAACTTGTATGGCAGAAATATATAGCAAAAAAAAATACTCAGTGAAATCTTCCTATGATGCACAAATTCAAGATGGACAGCACGTAAAGTTGTGGCTCTGGAAACACATCTGCAAGGTGAATATACCATTCAAGGTGGCATGCTTCTTGTGGTTAGCTGCGAAGGAAGCATGTCTGACTCAAGATAATTTGATAATAAGGGGAATGAAGGTGTGCTCAAGATGCTATTTGTGTGGGCAGTCAGAGAGCAATAATAATCTTTTCTGCATTGTGGAGTCACTGTCCAGCTATGGAATTTATTTTTAAACATGAATGTCATCAAATGGGGCATGCCAAGGCCTGTTGTGAAGTTTTAGCTTTGCTGGAACAATGCAGGGGGTTCTGTCAGGCAGAAAAGAGGTGGAAAGTTATCCCAATTTGCATAAGGTGGACCCTTTGGAAGGAAGGAAATTCAAGATGTTTTAAAGATAAGTCAGGTTCGTGCAGAAAATCAAGATGTACTGTTTATTTTTATTTCATTTTTGGTGTAAAGAAGAACTGGTAGGAGATATGCATACCCTGATAGATGTCATAGAATCCTGTAAGAAGAACAAGGACATAATTTTTGCTTCCCTCGGTACATTTGGTTTTCAGCACAATCTTTGTGCTGTTTTTATATAATAGTTGCTACCATTCTCAAAAAGCCTCTCTACCTCCACCAGGTAGGGGTAAGGTCTGTGTACGCTCTACCCTCCCCAGACCCCACCTGTGGGATACTGGGATTACATTGGATATGTTGTTGTATGCTAAAAGAAGTACTATTTACATTTTCTTACATATGATAAGCAAATTAATATGCAAAGAATCTTTTCCAAACAAATTCACATTGAAGCACTTTGATAAGTATTATACGATTTCTAATTTTTCTAAAAATATTTGTTGCTGATAATCTAACATGATTAACCTACTAAATTGACTCACGATATCTATTGTTTAACTTCTGCATCCCAACCGTTGTGACTGTTAAATAACCAGAAATGGCTGGACTATCTGCTACTTCCGTGTTCATTTCACCATTTCTATGTTAAACAAAATAGAATGTAAGTCATACCAGGAACAGTATAGGCCCCAAGAGTGAGAATATTAGCAAATGTCAACCACACACCATGATCACATTTCAGATGACCTAATTCATGAGCCAGGACAGCCTGGAATAACAAAAGACATAAAAGAGGCAAATTAAACGCATGCAGCAAAATTTATAAAGTCGAAACTGACAAGAAAAGTAAGGTACCATGAAAGACAAAAGAGAAAAAATCACATGCTGAGTTTATTTGACAAGAAAATTAAGGTACCGTGGATGACAAAGGAGAAAGAATTACATCCTGAGCTTGAGATCCCAAGTTAGCTAAGAATGTTAAAACGATTTAATGCATGAATTATTATTTTTTGTTTGAAAAAAAGAAGAAGACAAATTGAAGTATAAAATCTTCAAATAATGCTTAAACCTGCCATAGGGATACACTAACAAAATGTTCCAAGCAATCCTTAGGTTGTTTTGCAGTAGTTCAACTGATACATGCCTTTTCTTTGAAAACGCATAAGAACCAAAAGAACAGATACTAACAGCACTGGTTTGAAAGTTAACAGACTCAATACCTGAAATTCCTTTCGACTCAGCAGCTCCACAAGGCTTGTATGAACAACTACAAAAGGCTTTTTACCACTAACAGCCAGAGTATATGCATTGGGTACAGGACTTTGACGTATATACAAGTCAGGAGCCTCAATATTGAGTATTTTAGCAGCCTCAACCATTAACTGATGAAGTTCAGGGAGCTGAAAAGACAAGCTAAATCAGTTAAAGGAGCGAAGATCTCTCTGACATCTTCATAATTGTAAAGTAAGTTGCAAACACCAGGAGATCCCAGTCCGAATACTGATCATCGTAAGATACTAGTTCATAGTAATCAATGCAAGCTCAAAGAAGAACCTAGAGTAGCTGAATTTGTTGATCAAAAAGGGAAATTCCACTAGAGATAAATGCAGAAGGAAGACATTTTATTCCTCAAATACGTATACCTGTTTAGTCATAAAGTAAGTGAACAAGTTTAAGCTGATGTAGCAGAACCATAGAACTACGTAACCTTTATACAAAAATCAATTACAAGCACATGAAAATTAAAGAATGGTCTGAATGATAAACAGAACGTGGCATTTCAACCAGTATATGAGAAGTCTGTAGAGAGAAGTTAGTGAGGCCATAAAAGGTAAAGAACCATCAACAAGGGGCACCAGCCGGAAGTTGACAATCTTATGTTACTAGGTGATTTTTCCTTATTTCAATAGATGATTCTATTACACAGGCGCATCAGCAGAACATACAAAGAAGTGCTATGGAAAGATCTAACAGAGGCATGGATTAAATCATCAAGTAATGGTCTAAAATGCAAAATGAATAACCTGATTTTCTGAAACAAGAACTGACGTCCCTATGTTCTCCAGAAGCATAATTTGCTCTGAAACAGTCCCTGCAATAACATCTTCAGATCAGATGTACAAGGTTTCAACCAGTAGACACAAAAAGAAGAAATTAGTTATTTAAAAAAGAAAAAAAAGACGCCTCTTTTCCATGCTATGTCCAGATTAGAGGATACTAAGACAGGCATCTTTTTCCAGGTGAACTTCCAAACCACCAAGTATATCTATTGTCATTATTTTCCTTTTCACCTTATTGGCATACATGTTATATGAAAGTACCTGAAGGGTTCACCATTATTGCAGACTTTAAACAAATTAATAAATAGAAGTATACAAATAAAGGTGTGATATCCTTAACACTTCAATCATCTAAATGGAGATGGTTCATACAATTCAACAATTATCACATAAAGCAAAGAACTTGAGTTAAAGTTTCACCTTTACCCATTAAAATTCTACCTACTTCGTCCAAAGCTTAAACTTGACGTGTTATAGACTTAGGATGTGTTTGGTATGAAGGAAATGTTTTTCCAATTTTCTCATGTTTGGTTGTTCAAAAATTTTGGAAAACATTTTCTTTAGGGAAACAAGTTCCTTAAAAATGAGAAAAATGCCTTCCCTAATGAAAGTAGGGAAAACAAATCTCACAATTGGCATTCAACCAACTACTCCACCATCACCTAACCCACCCCAACCACTACCACCACCCTATGCACCCCCA
The DNA here is from genome assembly GCA_029844215.1 of Przewalskia tangutica. Lineage (NCBI taxonomy): Eukaryota > Viridiplantae > Streptophyta > Magnoliopsida > Solanales > Solanaceae > Przewalskia > Przewalskia tangutica. The sequence continues at coordinate 4,402,050 of CM056719.1, forward strand.
CCCCCTCACACCCACCCTCCACACACCCCACCACTCTCTAAAATTTAATTTTGTTTTTTAAAAAAAGTTTTTATTTCTTACACCCCACCCCACACCTCGACCCAAAGATATAATTTTTTTAAAAAGAGTTTTTATTTTTATTTTTGTTTTCTATACCACCCACCAACATCCCCCTTGCGTCCGCACCCCTACCCCTACCCCTCTCCAATTTTCTAGTTCATATATTTTATTTTGCTTTTATAATTTTTTTATAAAAAAAAAATTGTGTGATTAAATTTGGTGTGGTTGAGTTGTGGTTGGGGGGTGGGTGTGGGTAGAGGTGGATGAAGATGAAGTGCGTTCGAGGGTGGTGGGATTTGGTTGTGTGGTGGAGGTTAGGTGCTTGGGGTGGAGGGTGGGTGCTGGGACTTCGGCGAATATTTTTCGAACAAGCGTGACTCATAAACCACTCTTACCTAGTAAAGCTTTTCCAATGTCGTTGAGACCAGGTATTGCTCTCAAAAGCAACGTATTCTGGGCAACATAGAATTAAACATCAGAACACAAAAATTTCACAAATTTTTCAAGCAGTAAAAATAACAGTTGTAAGAATCACCTGTCTGTCAAGAGGGTGCCTGAAATCGTCGGCATCAAGATCACGAAACGTGACGGATGCTGTTCGACATACAAAATGGCTGAACCTTTGATTCCTGAATCCAGTGGAAAGTGAACTAATTGGATGTTTGGTGCGGGAGTTAACGTTAGAACTGAGGGAGAAGTAGAGTGCTGGAAGAGGAACAGAAGCCATTGAAGATATCAGGACTCTAATCCAACTCTTTCATTGATTTATATGGAATCGTGGTTTTGTTGCTCACCACAGCTCTACTCTTGGTAACTATTTGCTCCCATTTCATTGTCCCTTCCCTTTGACTTGTTAATAAAATATAGGCTGTTTAATTTAACATAATATCTCAATTCATTTATAATTATAATGTTGAATAAAGTGTATAAACAGTAATGTTGAGATTAGTAATACTGATATATTATTTTTATCTATCATTTGATTTTGTATATTAGCAATAACAAGCATTGCATAATTTTTAAAATAATTACTATCTTCGTTTTAGAAAGTTTGCATTATTTTCCTTTTTAATTTGTTTAAAAAATAATATTTTTTTTTCAACTCTTTCATTTCAACTTTACAAATGACATGTTTAAGACCACACGATTAAATGTTATTTTTATTCATTCAACACATCTTTAATTTAATATCACAAGATTCAAAAGTATTTTCTACTTTTTAAAATTTTGTGTCAAGTAAAAATCAGACAATTTTTTAAAACAGAGAGAGTAGTTGTTTACAAAAATATCCTCAATATTATATTATGTGAGGGACTTCATGGACAACTCAGCCTTTGAAACAAGTTCTCAAATCAATTTAATCATGCTAACACATGCATTAAAACTTATTGCATTGTTAATATCATGATTTGCTAGGTATTAGTTATTCATAATACCAAATAAGGTATACATAGGATGAAAAAATGCATCAAAGAAGATATTGATAATACGCTGTGTTATTTTTTCTAATACACTCTACCAAACGAGACATAGTTTTTTGTACACACTTTAGGATCTGACTGTAAACATGTATATTATAGAAACAATTGTATCTTTACCAATAATTAGAATATTTTCATATATTGTGTAAATATAATTATGGTAAGACTGAAATTCCTCTTTTGTATAGGTTTAGGATTCCTATTGTATAAGCGATGAACATTGCACTCTATATATACTTTGATATTAATGAAAGACTCCTCAAGAGAGATTAATATCATCTTACATGGTATCAAGAGCCTAACACAAAACCCTAGAATTTTTCTTTCGTGGCCATGCGACCACCCTCCCCGCCTGGCGGTTCATGGTTCCTCCCCTCTCCTCCCAAAATTCTTGGTTTTCTTCTTCTTTCTCTCTTCTAAATGGATACTCGGGATTACGCTCGATTACGGCGTATCTACCTCCACAAATTCCAACCACGCGTCGTCATCCTCTTTTCACCCGCATCAAGTACTAATATCAAGAATTATATTCTCATTCTTCTTGATCAAGAAAACAATCAGTATTCTCATTGTGTTGAACTGTTCTGTAATCATGCATATCTCTATAACGTGCTTGACCAAATCGACGACACTATTCCGCGTACTCCGGAGGTTGATGAGTCTACTTGATGTCGTCTAGACGTCGTCGTCAATCAATGGATTTATGGTAGTATTTCTCAGGATCTTCTTCTTACTATCATGAAATCTGGTGCCACAACCCGTGATTTATGAAACCGAAATCTATCAAAATAACAAGCACACTCGTGCGATGTATTTGGAGGAACAATTTAACAATACACGTCTTGAAAATTTCTCCAACATGACTGAATATTGCAGACAGTTGAAACTACTGGCGGATCAACTCTCCAACGTCGACACGCTTGTCTCGGACACTAAGATGGTGTTGCAATTGATTGCAGGCCTTCCCAAAGGCGACTATGATACATTAGCCGCCATAATTCAACGGGCAGATCCGCTTTCCAGTTTTTGCTCATTCGCAGTTGTTGCTCTAAGAGACTCGTCGTGCTAAGCAGGATGATCACACCCAGAAGGCGTTCAACACACCCTCAAGATCTAACACCACCAAAAAACTATCAACCGCAGTAGGGACGCGGTGGCAAGGGTCGCGGCAGAGGAGACCGTGGTAGGGGCCGCAGACAGCAGAATCAGCAGCAACAACAACAGGGCCCACAGATTCAGCGCCACGCGCTAACAATACCGTCAAAGACCGCCAGATTCCAGACCGAAATTTCTCATCCAGCATGACACCCACTGAGTTGGGTCAAACCTTCAGTTGTCTCAACATGAAACAGTCTGACAACAACTGGTACATGGACTCCGAAGCCACTTTTCACCTCACCCGGTCTGCAGGTAATATTCCCAAACTGTTTCTTTTAAAGCATCCTCAATTTGTGACAGTTGGCAATGGCCACCGCATTTCAGTAAAGGGTTATGGTACATCCTACACACCACCTCCTCATCCATTCCCCCTTCAAAATACCCTATATGCCCCACATATAATTAAGAATCTAATCTCTATCCGCAAATTCACTCGTAATAACTATGTCTCCGTTGATTTTGACCCTTATGGTTTCACTATGAATGATCTTCATATGGGGACACCTCTTACGAGATGCAATAGCACGGAGAATCTCTATCCATTCACTCCCACCTCCGCTGCCAGATCTAGCTCTCCCGTCTCTCTAGCGGTTATTTCTTCTTCCACATGGCATAATAGGCTTGGTCATCCATGAGCCCCAGTTTTTAATTTTCTTAGAGACAATAATTTCATTACTTGTAATAGGAAGCTTGCCCAAAACTGTGTTTCTTGTTCTTTAGTCAAACATACTCGTCTTCCGTTTAAGTCATCCACTAGTGTTACTTTTGCACCCTTTGATAGTATACATGCCGATTTATGGACATCACCTGTTGCTAGTTCTCTCGGTCATAAATACTATTTTATCCTACTAGATGACTTTTCTCACTTTGTTTGGTTGTATCCTCTCAAATTTAAATCGGAAGTGTTGTCAAATTTCTTGAGTTTCGAACATTAATTCAAACACAGTTTGAAAAAAGTATAAAATCTTTTCAGAGTTATAATGGTCGTGAATTCAACAACTCTATGTTTCACCGCTTTTGTACTAATAATGACATGATTTTTCGCTTCTCCTGCCCCCACACCTCCTCACAAACGGTAAAGCTGAAAGAATCATCCGCACCATTAACAATATGATTCGCACTCTTTTGATTTATGCCTCCCTACCTCCATCTTTCTGGGTCTATGCTGCTAAAATGTCAGAATACGTTCTATATATTCTCCCAACTAGCACCCTTCACTATATGACCCCTACCAAAATTCTCTATCATAGAGTCCCCTCTTATGACCATCTCTGAATATTTGGTTGTCTATGCTATCCTAACCTTGCCTCTACTTCCCCTCACAAACTAGCCCCCGGTCCACTCCTTCTGTCTACCTAGGCTTCCCGCCGAACCATAGGGGCTATCTATGTTATGACTTGTCCACTCGTCAGATCCACATCTCTCGTCATGTCACATTCGACGAGACCACATTCCCGTTTTCGAATCTTAAAAAGTTCCAAAAATCGGATTACTCTTTTCTTGACGAGTCTGTCATCTCTCTCATCATCCTAAGTCAACTAGAGCATAGCGGTTCTTCTTGTCGGCCGCGACCCCAGTCGTGCGGCGCCAAAACTCATCGCGAACAGTCCACGATTCACGTCGGCAAGCGCGGCCGGTGTTGGCGCCACGGCGCCAAAACATCAGAGAGGTCTGCCGATCCTCCAGCCGCGACACTTGATCCACGACGCCACGGCGGCCTCCAAAGTTCCTCTGCGCGGTACTCCGGCGTCTGTCCATCCTTTTCCGTATCCAACAAATCCCTCCGCCTTGGAACCTCCTACTATCCCCACTCACCAAATGGAAACTCGTGCAAAACATGAAATCTTCAAATTCAAAGTCCAATTTAACTTGTCTACCCAAATCATTTCACCAATTTCCAAGAACCCTATATTTTCCAAACAAGACCCTAATTGGAATGCGGCTATGACTGAGGAATTCAATGCTTTAACTAAACAGCACACATGAGATCTACTACCTAGACCTGAGGGGGTGAATGTGATTCATTGTTTGTGGCTATTTCGTCACAAATTCAGAGACATTGGAGATCATGAGAGGTATAAGGCAAGACTTGTGGCTAATGACACAAATCAGCATGAGGGCATTGATTATTGTGAGACCTTTAGCCCGGTTGTCAAACCGGCTACCATCCGTAAAGTTTTGAGTATTGTCATGGGCAAACACTGGCCGATCCATCAGCTTGATGTGAAGAATGAATTCTTACATGGGATCTGAAAGAGACGATCTACGTCATCGTAGCGATATTCACTCATCAGCGATTCCTCACGTATGTAAATGCTGTAAGTCACTATATTGTCACGACCGTTTGGGGCGTGGTGATGCCTTACCCGGGCACCCAAGTAGTCATACATCAGAGAAAAATCAGCGGAATATAAAACAAGACATGAAACAATGTAAATTGAGACACAGTTTATCTGAGAAAAGTCGTCTTTCGGCATATTTATATAAACCAAAATCTGGCAGTTACATCCCAACTGTACAATAGGACTACAGACCTCTAAGAAGATAAACAACTATGGCGGGACAGGGCCCCGCCATACCCTGAATGTACAAAACTATCTACAACAACAGGGAGATCATACCCAAAAGTCGAGCCTCCGGAGAAGATGGAGCTCCTGACACCAAAGTACGGATCCTAAGGATGTGGATCTAGCACCTGCTTTCACTTGCATGGCATGAGCGGCCGAAGGAGGTCGATCTGACAGTACCAAGTATGTGAAATCAGTAAAGCACTTAAATGAAATCATATCATTTTAAAACCAATTTTACAAATATGTTCAAACAATGATATGTATCGCATAGTGCACATCACAAACAAGAGCAATAATAGGTAATCGTAATAAGTCTTTTCTAGGCCGCGAATGATCGAAGCAAGGCCAATCGCCCATAAGTATCATCATGCATGCCTAATCACGGACTCCGCGCGATCGCATAGCCACCTAGGCGCGCGGTATTCCGCGTCGAGGTAGCTACTCGCCGGCGTCGTCCCGACTCTCGTAGTCGCGTAGCCACATAGACCGCGTGAGGTAATCCCCGCACTAACACGGAACTCGTAGCTCGCGTAGGTCCACGGACGCGTAGGTATTCTCGAATCATAGTCACACACGCCTAAGGTATACCGCGTCGAGGCGACAACCCCGGATATCATGTCAAGAGGTGAGTGATGTAATCATGCGCTTATCGTTAAACAACATAAGCCTGAACAAGAATAACCTTTTTACACAAACGTTACAGGATACTAACACACATAGCATCACAATATGTCTACTCAACAAACCATCTTACTGTACTTTCCAGAAATCAATACAAGTCTTTTATAAATACATAAGTAAACTGTCCCTTTTCTCTTTCTTAAGTCGTTATACCTAACTTCCCATAAAGCTAGTATAACTCTTAAGCTTTTTTTTTTAAAATAAATATTCTTCTTCTTTCAAAAATGATTTATAATTCTTTTGAAATACTTCAAGATTCTTTATTATTTAGACTCAAGTCAAAAGACGTCAAGTAAAACCATGTTCGATTAACACGACGTCACCGTACTATATATATACTTTAAAATATCATGCTTAAGAGTATAGGAAGAATCACATACCTTCTCGAAATCCACCGCCAAGTCGAATATGTCGCAGAGTATCAACCTATAATAGTCAAATCGTCTATCAACGTCTAGACTACTCGTAGGATTAATCTAAGCGCAGGTTCTCTATTCTACGGAAAATCGGCGTGACTTCCCTGCAAGCAAACTATACAAGTCATCAGTAAATACACATGTAAATACTGATTCAATCTTCTTTAATTCTTACGATGCGATTACGGTTCAATTCTCTTACAGAATACCATACATGTAATTACAGTTCAATTCTCTTCTTTAATATCCTTCATGTATTTTATACTTATCTCTATACATCTACAGTATGTATTCTTCAATGATAGAAGGATAAGATTATTTACCTCGATAAGCCCAATATTATCCAAGATATAAGTCGATCCCGAGCAAGGTTTAGCTCTGTCTGTCAGACGCTCCAATTCGCTCCAAGAAACCCTTAAGTTTCTACACAACCTACTTACAACTTCAACCAACTATGAAGATTTCCCAGGGTTTCGTTTAGTGACTAATGGATATAAGATAGTATTTCTGGGCTTTTAGTATAGAGGTGACTTGGAATACTACAAGATATACGGCTAGGGTATTTTGGGGATAATAACAATACTTGAAGAGTATTTTTATCTGCAGGGGTTAGACGAGACAACTAGGAAGGGGGGGGGGGGAGAGGGGTGTTTCGGCTTTAGCACTTCAAGAGGGGGGGAGTGAGGCTTGGACGAGAAGCTCACAAGGGAGAAGGGAGATTTCAAGACTTGGAAAGTATTTTGTGGATGAAGAAGTCTTCAACTTATGAGGGGGTATTTATATAGCTTTCAAGGGTCAAGATGATGGCAAGTGGAGGGCAAGTGGAGGGTATGGATTCACCCATGTGTCCTTATCCATCTACTACACAAAAATATCCTACCTAACCTTGACTAAAGCAAGGCCACAAAACGTGCCCAATGTCGTCAGTCTCGCCACTGGGTGACAAGTGTCGCCTCGTTGGTCAAAATATTTCATCTCTCGGAAAAATCCGCAAAAATATAATTGACACGGTACCGTAATTTTCCTTCGCAAGTTTTGTAAAGCGTTTACCTGAACGATTCTTTTAGGGGTTGTGCACAAATTTAGCCCTATCTAACTTTAAGGCTTAAACTTTTGTCAGACGTCGCCTTACGCATATCTGGAAATACGGTATAACATATATGGCACAAAGCAGGCCATGCGTGCAGTCGCTTTGTGGTATATCTTGCAGATTGAGTTTGTATGCAGCAAGAGTGATACATCACTTTTCATTTTTCATCGAGGTAGTAACACTGCTTTTTTATTACTTTACGTGGATGATATTGTTCTTACTGCCTCCTCCGACGTATTGAAAAATGAGATTATTATCTTGCTTAAGTCCGAATTTGCAATGACTGATTTGGGGAAGCTGAGTTATTTTTTGGGATATCAGTGACCAGGTCTGCCAATCATATATTCTTATGTCAGCGTAAGTATGCAGAAGATTGTGTACAGGGCTAAGATGACAAACTACAAAGAGGTGCCTACTCTAGTTGATTCTAAATCTAAGCTCAGTGCCATGGATGATGCTCCAGTCTCTGATCCTACTCTGTATAGGAGCCTTGCGGTGCAAGATCTATCTACCAGCCGCGGGCGGACATAGCTTATGTTTTTCAACAAGTGTGCTTATTCACGACGCATGCGAAGTCTCATTTCATCGCTTCTTGGCGTATCATTCGATACATTAAGGGCACTCTTGATTATGGTTTGCACCTATACCCCTCTGCTCCAAACATGTTTCTTTCATATACGGATGCAGATTAGGCAGGGTGTCCGGACACGCCACGCTCCACCTCCGGCTTTTGTGTTTTTTAGGGGATAATCTGATTTCTTGATACGCGGCGACATCTTACCCTATCTCGCTCCGGTCACGTCTTGTCTGAGGCGTTGCAAATGTAATGCGAGATTTGTTGGCTCGAAATTTCTTGTTAGAACTTGATGTCGCTGCGTCGTCATCTATTGTGTACTGTGATAACATCTCTGCCATCTATTTGTCTCATAATCCGGTTCAACATCAGCGAACCAAGCACATTGAGATAGACCTACACTTTGTTCGTGAGAAAGTTGCACTAGACCATGTCAGAGTGTTACATGTTCCATCATCCTATCAGTATGCAGATATATTTACCAAAGGACTTCCTAGACAATTATTTATTGACTTCAGATCTAGTCTCGTCAAGCCTCCTCCATTTCCGTGAGGGTGTGTAAACATGTATATTATAGAAATAATTGTATCTCTACCCATAATTAGAATATTTTCATATATTGTGTAAATATGATTATGGTAAGACTAAGATTCCTCTTTTATATAGATTTATGATTCCTATTGTATAAGGGATGAACATTGTACTCTATATATAATTTGATATTAATGAAAGACTCTCCAAGGAAGATTAATATCATCTTACACTGACTAATCTAAATTCCCACCGGAAAATCTCCAATACTCGAACTCGGCTTTTCCAAAAGCGCATAAAAAGTCTTACATTAGGGATAAAACTTCAATTGAACAGGAAATTCTCTAATACTCTGAACCCGAACCTTTAATTAAGGATGAAAAAATATTTATCACCCGACCTTAACGTTCCGTAGTGTTAGACATATTCTCTTTAAGATAAAAAATATTCCCTTACATTTTACATTTTTATTACTTCATAATTATATCAATTTTAAAGATGTTTTTTAGGGAGGAAATGGATTAACATAGCTTTTACAATTTGAAATCTTCATATTTTACACATAACATATCTTAAAAAAATCTTCTATTCAAATTATAAGAGCAAGAAATCTAATTTACTCGTATTAAAGTAACTAGATTTTGATAATTTAACGAGAGAGGTACCCTTTGGTTTCTCAACCAAAAATTAGCCAAAGGTTAATTGCACCAAAACGACGCCGTTACACATAGCCACACAAATTTGTAGTCGAGCGTCCCAATCAATTCCTAAATTTGTTTTCGATTCCTTAATTAATCATGTAAGTAATTGTTCCCAAAAAGATTATTTTATTTTTCTTATTAATTTATCTAAAAAAATTAATATATTTTTATATTTAGAAATCATTTAACTTTATATTTATAATCACACAAACTCCTTTGCTCTTAAAATTTGTGTCAAGCTAAATTAAGATAACTTTTTTGGGGCGGAGCCGAAATGTCATAGAAAAAGAAGTGTAAATAAAATGAATAAAGAGGGAGAAAAGGATTTCGTGCTACTAGGACTAGGGCGGGCTGTTATCGGTTCGGTCCGGTCTGAGTATCAACATATCGGAACCGAAGCGATAAGGTTACCGATCCGAAACCGAACCGATAAGAATTCGGTCCTGAAAAGACATCCAGTACCGGACCGATAAGGTTATCGGTCCGATTCTAAATACTAAACCGGTTTGAAACCGATTCGAAATATTAAAATATATGCTTTACTTAAAAATCTATGTTTTACTTATAATATTTTTATAAAAATATATGTTTTACCGTCTTTACTGCTTTACATAATACATATTAATAAACTTAAAGCAATATATAATAGTAATATTACAAATATTGATAAGATAGTTATCGAGTATCGGACCGAGACTGATATCATATAAATTATCAGGTAATTAGCTCGGATTGCCTGACAAGATTGCATGACCGGATCCTTATCGATACTCGTATTTGCATCATTAATTTTTTGATTTGAGTATCTGTCCGGGTCCGGTTCTCGGTGGTTCTCGGTTTATACGAACTGCGAAACACACTATCCATCCATAAGAGGATAAGCGATAAGGCTTTAAATATAAGTCCCGATTTTTCTTATCTGTATTCATTTGTTAAAAATGGCAGTGAGTCTGAGTCTTGTTGGAGCATTCAAAGGACTCTCTTTATCTTCATCTTCTTCATCTTCTAATTCTTTCCTCCGTGGTGGTGACTTTGGTGTTGTTCCCAACTTGTCATTCCCCTTGAAATCTCCACTATTAACAATTGAGTCAGCACACAAGAAAGGAGCAGGTAGCACTAAGAACGGTCGAGATTCTCCTGGACAGAGACTTGGTGTCAAGATCTTCGGTGATCAACTCGCTAAACCCGGTTCTATAATCGTTCGCCAGCGCGGTACAAAGGTACTACTGTCCCAATTTATGTGACTTTTACTCTTTTGTAACAACTTAACGAGATGACACAAGATTCAAAAGTTTTTCTTTATTTCTTAAATTCTGTGTCGAGTGAGATTATATCACATAGATTGGGATGGAGGGAGTAGCTCTCTATTTTCTGCCTAAAACTTATAGCTTTGACGATTCTGTTGCGTTATTCATAAATAGAAAGATTCCAAATGTGATTAAAGGGTGTTTAGTAGAGTGTTCTACAAATACAAGAGGACTCTAGCAGCAAATAAATGCCTCTATGTTCTGATAAGAGGGAAAAATAGAATCTTTTGTATAAAGAATCACCCTTTTGCCATTACTGGATGAATATGACTATCTCTTATACTACTCCGTCCGTCCCAATTTATCTGATATAGTTTGACTGGGCACAGAGATTATGAAATAATGATAGACTTTTGAATCTTGTGGTCTTAAATTAAAGATGTGCGAGGTCTTTTAAATCTTGGGGTTTTAAACTTGTCTTGGAATTAGAATTTGGGACAAGCCTAAACGGAAAGTAAGACACTTAAATTGGGACGGAAGGAGTGCTTTTTATTTTGTTTCTTCTTTGATGAATTTGAAAGATGATGTCCTTCTGTGTTTTTTATACGCCATGTGCGCAAAATGAGTCATTGCCTCAACTAGTCACTCCAAAGTGTTACTCCCTCCGGATCAAAAAGTGTGTCCGGTTAGCCTTTATTTTTTGGTTCAAAAATAGTGTTCACTTACCAAATCAAGAAAGAATTAACCTTACTTTTTCAGATCTGCCTTATTAAGTGTTAAGTGACCAAACTCCAATACCTATTTAATTAGGGTCATTTTAGTCAAATTACCTATTTTTACCTAGAAGTTGGTATTTTCTTAAGGGGTGTGCAAATGACTAAGTGGACATTCTTTTTGATCCGGAGGGAGTATTTTTTTTGGAATGTGAATAGTCTCCTTTCTGCAGTCAATCTTGATTTCAAGCTTGCGTGAGCTATATCTCTTCGTTGAAGTCCATAATAGAGATGAGTAATTGATGTCTAGCTACACATAAGCTAGTAGGTGAATGATGAACAAGTAGGTCATCTTTAATGCAATATTATCTTTTGCAGTTTGGGATTTGAATGGGAGAATGCTTACATCTTTCTTACCTTACTAAAAATAATAATTCTTACAAGTGTTGCTGTGGAAGTTGTTATAGTTTTTCTGACTGATTAATGGCGTCTGAAATTAATTCAGATGCACCCGCCCAAGTAGAGTGTAATTCCAGTATTTTTGCTCAATGCCTCACAAACATATATGTGCCTACTAGGTTCTGGCATCTTGTCAATATCCTTGCTCAATTCTACTGGCTTTCAGCATTTGATTTGTATTTTATTTGTTGGAAATATGTGGATTGCCTAAAAGGAGATACATTGACTACAAACCGAGGTATTGGAAGGTTTAAGGGGATACTTCTCTTGTTGTCATTTGAAGGAACAGATTGTTATTAGGTTTAAGGTTCTGAGCTCTCATCTAACCTATCATGAAGACGTAGTTGGAAGTTCTCTTGAAGAAATGACAAGCGCAGTTGTAATCTGCTCTAACTTATAGTTATTTTATCTAAATTTAGTATGTAAATCTTTTGGTACTTTGAGGCTGCACACTGATATATAAATCCGAATTGAGTTGTTCTTCTTTACCAAAGGTGTGAGTTTCTGATAATATGATGCTTATGCTGAGCTGGATAATTAGCTATGAGTATGGTAGTCTTCTATAGTAGTAATAAACGGGTTTATGTCAATTGGTTGGTATTATTTTCAGCTCTGATTTGCCCCTATTATTCTGCTTTCTTGATGATTTATTAATTGTCCTCTTGGTGATATTTCCAGTTCCACCCAGGAAAAAATGTTGGACTTGGCAAGGATCACACAATTTTTTCTTTGATTGATGGACTAGTCAAATTTGAAAAGTTTGGGCCTGATAGAAAAAAGGTTAGTTCTCTTGCTTACCGCTTGTATATATGCGGTACACCACTGTGATTAACGTATATTGAATGTGAATAAATGTGCAGATAAGTGTTTATCCACGTGAGGTGCAACCTGAAAACCCCAACAGCTATAGAAACCGAAAGAGAGAGTCATTCAGATTACAGCGTGAACGTAGAAAGGCACGGAGAGAGGGTGTCATCCTTCAGCCTCAGTTGGTACTTGCTTCTGCTGCTGAATCCCCTGAGGATAATCCCAGTCCCACTTGCTGATATTGGTCTTTCGGTGTTTAAACATTCTGTTGTAATTTTGGTTATTACTAGTAGTGACTTCGGAACATATGCAGGCCACAGTGCTACATTGTGCTTCTGTCGTTGATGTCTTTTGTTTGTAAATTGCATTACTGAAAGCATGAGTCCTTGTCACAGGTTGTATAAGTAGAGAATGAAATGGATGATTTGGATCCTTTAACACCATTGACGAAGAGGAAAAATGCACGACTTGTTTTAATCCTTTGCCTTTCCATGTTTGGTGCATATCTTTTTGTGCAGACTTGCTATGTATTTGAATCTCAATCTTGCAGAGAGATTATTTGAAAGGAAAAGGTAGTGCAAATTGCAGATGGATGGAGATGGTTTGCCTGGGCATTCATGGAGCACTACTGCTCCATTTTTTATTCGAATTGGGGTGGGCCAAGAAGGCTCCATGTTAACCTTCGAAGGCGATAAGCAAACATTGTGAAGAAGCTCACAATGCAAGCACCAAATCAGCACCGTCGATCTGGTCCCGCCAGCGGCATGCTTGTCTTTGTCAGCGGTAATCTCCATCTTCCTGGCGAACACCGTGCCCTCAAGTTCAGTTAGGTAACATTTCCCCCTAATATTCTGGTGTGCGATTGTAATGTGTTCCTTTAGATGTCATCTATCGACATGTTTAACTCAGTTAGGATCTGCCATGTGATTTCCATTACAAGTAGTTTCTCTCGTGTCACATGTCATTTGGGTTTAAGTTTGTGTGTTCTGATTTCTGTTTTTTATAACAATTATTTATCCATTATAACATTCTCATTAACACTTTACGATAAATACATATCTTTTTCCTTTGAGAAAGAAGAGACCAAGATAGTAAAAGTTTTCTGCTTTCCTTTCTAATCTAGTGGATTTTATTCTTAAAGAGTTATTCTTTATTGTTTTTTTCCCCAGTTTATATTAGAAGAGCTCGTTGATCAGGAATACACCTACACCGACAAAATATTCTAAGGACAGTGTATTTGACATTAGTGTTATCAAAAGCGAAAAGCGCAAAAAAGCTCTAAAGTCCGTTGGGGCTTTAAGTGCAAAACGTAAATAAAACGCGGGCTTTAATGAAAAAAGACGCAAATGGAGAAAAAAGTACAAATACATGTGTTTAGTTCAAGACTAATAATTATAAGCATGAATAACAAATATGGACAAAGAAATTCAAAAACAAAATAACGATAAAGTGCAATATCAATTACTTAGTGTCTCCTCGTGAGGAGAGGCTCATTGGCAAGGAAACATATGTCTTAGAGCTTTGATGATGACACTGAAGCGCACATTAAGCGAGGCGAAGCGCTCAACACATGTTGAGCCTCGCTTCAGGGCTAAGGCGCGCTTTAAGCGTGCCTTTGACGACACTGTTTGACATGTCTTAAGCTATAATAATTTCCGTATTTGTCCAACATAATCGACCTATATTGTTTTTTGATAACATGTAGTATTGCCGCTATCATTCTCTAGTCTTAATAATATTAGCTCGAATAGCCAAGGGGAGGATGATTTTGCAATGTTGTTGAAGGCTTAATAGTACCATTTTTCTTAAAATTGTACAAATTGCTTACTAGGTGGTGAGCCTACTGTCAACAAGGTAGCTTCATACATATGCAATTGCAAATGAATGTTGTTGTATGGGATCCAATTAGGCAATTACATGTGCTTGATTGTCTTCCTTTTTCACTATTTGGTGTCGGATAAGTTTACAGTCTGTTTGAGCAACCCACAGTCTATTAGAAGAACATTAAGAGCCCATTTGGCGTAGCTGATTATAAATAACTGTTAAATATTAAGTGCTGAAACTACAACAAAGGGTATGGCCTAGTGGTCAATGAAGTGGGTTGAAAATCATGAGGTCTCATGTTCAAATCTTAGTGGAGATGAAAACGTTAGGTGATTTCTTCCCATCTATCAACGCTTTGGCAGCCAGAGTTACCCTGTACCTGTGCTGGTGGAAGATAGGGGGTACCCCATGAAATTAGTCGAGGTGTGCGCAAGTTGGCTCGACCACCACAATTATTAAATAAAAATATTAAAAATATTAAGTGTTGAAACTGATTTATAAAATCAGTAGTTATATGTTTGATTAAAGCTGTTGAAATTGATAATAAGTAGTTAATCTGTTCTGTAAAAAGTGTTGATAAGTGGTTCTGTTGGTACAACAACAACAACATCATACCCAGTGAAGTCCCACAACGTGGGGTCTGGGGAGGGTAGAGTATAGCAGACGTTACCTCTATCTTGATAGGTAGAGCGACTGTTTCCGAGGGACTCTCGGCTCAAGACATAAGTGGTTATGTTGGTAAAATGACAAAAACGTCCATAATCTTTTACAGAAATTATGAATTTAAAAGCTATTTGTAAGGAAAAGATGAATCGATGGATGTGGAATTAAGAGGATTTTTGGGTTTTTATTTTTTTTGAAAAGGTAACTGTTGTATTAAATCAGTACATTGGTTGTACTGCAAACCATATTTACATCATAGCATTGGAACTGATCCATGAAGAGAAATTCTAACAAGAACCTAGGATTTCTATTATGGACTCGGTATCCTCAAGGTAGATCTGTTTACACCAAAACAAAAAAGTTTAATGCAATTCAATTTAATCTTCTGAACTTCATTGTTGTTGTCTTCAAAACACCTAGTGTTTCTCTCCTTCCATATTGTCCACCAAATGCATGCTGGGACAATCCTCCATTTGCCTCTGTCTGAGGCTCCTACTCCTGCCTCCTCCTCTCCTAGCTATAAAGTAAATGGATTATCCTTTTTGGCATCACCCAGGCAACACCTCTTAGATTAATAAAGATTCTCCATAGCTGAGCTGTAATCTTATAGTGTAAGAATAGACGACTGATTGTCTCCACCTCTTCCCCACATAAATATCATCTCGAACATAGAAAGATCTTCCTTTTCTTGAGGTTTTCTTGAGTCAAAACAGCTTCTCTTTCCACCAACCAAGTAAAGCATGCCACTTTGTAAGACATCTTCACTTTCCATACGTGCTTCTAGGGCCAACTTTGCACTTGTTGAATCCCCTGGATAAAAAATTTGTAAGCTGAACTCACTTTGTAAATGCCTTTACTGTCTTCTTGTCACCATAGTTTGTCTGCTCCTTCCTCTATGCCTTTAAATTCTTCCAGTTTCTTAAAGAATTCTGTCAATTTGTTAATTTCCCTATCATTGAAGTTTCTTTTAAATTGAATGTCCCACCCTTGAGCAGACCAGATCTCCGCTACTTTCTTGTGTTGATGTACTGTCATGAATGCTGGGAAAGAGCTCCTTTAAAGGGATGTTACCCAACCATTTGTTCCCAGAAAGAAGTGTTTTCCCCATTGTTCACTTTGATAGTGGAGTGGATAGGCCACAAGTTTCTTATGGATCTCCACAAACTGACTCCATAATGAGTGTTCACCTCCTTGGTCATCCACTTGTTGCCTTCCCCGTATTTTGTTTTGATGATTTCCCCAGTAAGATTGAGGTGTTTGTGAATACCTCCATAGCCATTTAAGTCTTAAGGCTTTACTCTGCAACTTTAAGTTTCTGATTCTTAAACCACCCTGCTTCTTTCCCAATAGCACATCACACCATTTAACTAGATGGAATACTAACTTGTCTTGATTACCTTTCCAAAGAAAATCCCTTCTGATTTTATCAAGTCTTTGGATAACCCCTCCTGGAATGGGGAAGATGGACATCTCATAGGTTGGGAGTGCATCCAATATAGTGTTAATGAGAGTGACTCTGCCCCCTAATGATATATATTGTGACTTCCGCCTAGATAATTTCTTCTCACATTTTTCAATCACTGAATTCCAAATGTTCATGGACTTTGATTTGGCACCAAGAGGCATTCCCAGATAGGTAGTTGACAATGACCCTACTTCTCCTCCCAGAATTCAGGACAACTCTTCCATGTTATTCACTTTATTGATAGGATACATATGACTCTTTTTCGAGTTAACATGTAAACCAGAAATTCCTTCAAACAATACCAAAATAGTCCTCAAAATCTTTAGTTGATCTACATCAACATCACATAAAATTAAGGTGTCATCTGCATAATATAAATGTGTTATTTTCATGTTGGCATTTGTGTTAGAGCTTGTGGCAATTTCAAAACCTCTGATCCAGTTATTGGTTCTTGCCACTTTGATCATGTTATTCAGACCCTCCATGGCTAAAATGAACAAGAAAGGAGATAGAGGGTCACCTTGCCTTAACCCCTCTATGGGCTGAAAAAAAACCTTCGGGTGATCCATTGATAAGGACTGAGAACCTGACAATAGAAATACAATATTCCATTCAATTAATCCATTTCCTTCCAAAACCCATACAAGAAAGTATTTTCAGCAAACATTCTCAGTTAACATGATCATATGCCTTCTCAATGTCCAACTTGTACAAAACTCCTAACTTACCTTGTTTAATTCTAGAATCCACTGCTTCATTGGCAATTAGGATGAGATCCATAATTTGTCTATCTTTAATAAATTCCATTTGTTGCACATCCACCCGCTTGCCAATAACTCTTTTTAGCCTCTCTGTGAGCACCTTAGAGACCAGTTTATAGATACTGCCTATAAGGCTAATAAGTCTGAAATCTCTCAGCTCCTTGGCACCTGTTTTCTTTGGGATTAAAGCAATGTAGGTAGCATTGAGACTTTTCTCAAAAATTCCATTAGAGTGGAAATTTTGAAAAGTGGCCATGATATCTAGCTTCAACACATCCCAACATTTGATAAGAAACCCATTGTGTAGCCATCCGGACCTGGAGCTTTGTCCATGGCACACATCTTCAAGCATAAGAGCACTTCTTGTTCTTCAATATCCCCCTGTATATCTGCTTTTTCTTCTTCACCGATCACTGGACAATTACTTAGGTTGCATGAAGGCCTCCAATCTGTAGATTCAGAGTACAAACTCTAGTAAAAATCAATAATCTCCCCCTTTATCCTTGTTGGATCATCCACTGTTTCTCCTCCTATCTCAAGCTGATCAATGTTGTTGTTTCTCTTATGTGAATTGGCCACCTTATGAAAGAAACTAGTGTTTCTATCCCCTTCTTTAAGCCAAAGTGCCCTAGATCTTTGTCTCCATGCAATTTATTCATTTTTTAGAAGCTCTTCATATTCCATTAATTCCATTAATTCCATTAAAAGGGAAGCCTTCAACACTGATTCTTCCTCTGTAAGTACTCTATTCACTGCCACAACATCTATAGAAGCCAATTGACTCAGAATATGAGTCTTTTGAGCTCCCAGATTTCCTTGGCTAGTTCTACTCCATTCTTTCAACCTGTCTTTTAAAGCTTTGAGTTTGCAGGCCAGAATGAAGTCAGGTTTGCCTGTGAAGACAAATGAGCTCCACCAGTCCCTGATTCTTTTTACAAACCCATCAGTATTTAGCCACCAGTTTTCAAATTTAAAATAGGACTTGTTGTGCTCCCACCTTCCGCACTGCAGCTCAATTGGAAAGTGATTTGATTCCAGTGTTTGCAACAGAGATTGCTTGATGTTTATGAACTTATCATCCCAATTGAAGAGTATTCTATCAATTCTGAATGTTGTTCTATAGTTATCACCCTTATACCAAGTAAAACATCCTCCTCTAAGCTGAGGGTCTACCAATTCCATGTCTTCTATGAAATCTGAGAATTCCTCTATGGCAGTGCTCCTTCTTCTGCAGTTCATTTTCTCAAAGGGGAATCTAGTAACATTGAAATCTCCACATACAGCCCAAGGACCATCTATCAAACTCCTGATTGCCCCTAATTCATCCCACACTTGTTCCCTCTCTGTTCTGTAGTTTGGTGCATATACTCCAGTTATATGACACTAAAATTTTTGAAGGAGTGCCACAAACTTGCAAGATAAGGTGTATGTACCAATCTCCAAAATCTCCCCTTTCCACACTCTACTATCCACATCATCAAAATTCCCCCTCTGGTTCCACTAGCTTGCAGGCATGCAAACTTCACCCATCTCCCTCCCCAAAGATCTTTGATAATCTCTTTAACCTCCCCATCCAACTTAGTTTCTTGAAGACAAATAACATCAGGATTCCAATTGAAAATAGACTAATCTTCTCTTATTCCCACTATTCAAACCCATCACATTCCATGACACCAATTTTAACTTCATAACAAATGGTTCTCATCATTCCCCCTACCTTTCTTCCCATCACTTTTAAATTTTACATCAAAAGTGGTGAGACCCTTAAGTTCCTGAATGCCTTTGAATCTGGGCCTCTTTGAAACACTCTCCATTTCCAATTTCCTTGCCTGTCTGCAACTATCAATTTACATCAGTAATTCCAACGCCTCCTCCTCATGTCCCTTGAAATTGACCCCAAAAATTCTCCTCAATCTCAGTATGTTTTGTTTTACCCATGTAGATGTAGTCACCTCCTTTTGCCGAATTAAACTCGTGTCTTGCTGAATTGGTTTTGCATCTTCAAGTACCCACTCTTCAATTTATGTATCATCTTGCCTAAATACTGTGGAAAGTTGATCTTTTCGTGATTGTGCCTCAGATTCAGGATTATCATCGATTATGGTTATCACCATATTTTCGATGGTTTCCTTCAATTGTATATCATCGTTGCCTTTATCTGAATCTTCTCCCCCGTAATATCCAGACCAACACTTTTTATTCATTAATAGCCGTTACATGGGAATACATCAAATAGGAAGCTGAACAGGTGGGTAGAAGTTTCTTCAAGAATCGAAGTCGCCGTTTCTGGAGGACTGAGACTCAACTGTCGTGTAGTCTACAACTACAAGATCATAGTTTTCTACAGCATGTGGCCCATTTAAATCATTAAAGATGACATGGGCTGCTCCATCCAGGCCGGACCACTTTTTGGATTTGGGCATGTTTTGGCCCAAAGTACAATAAGTGGAGAGCGAGGGTTGAACCTTTTCTTTGTCACGTGTCTGCAGATTGTTTTTAAAAAATCTTCTAGCTGTGTTTGCAGGTCCCACGTGATCCCTCTGTCCAACTTCAGAGATTTGCATGCTCCCCTGTACTTTCTTCAAAACGATCGATTCTTTTATCCAAAGGTCCGTAGCTGATGTCGTACCTCTGGGTCCTTCTAAGGACTCAATAAAATCCGGCAACCCAGATCTTGTCAGCGGCGAAACAATTTGGAAACGAACTTTCTGTTCCACCCATATCGGAATAAAAAACTTGATACCCTCTCTTACTATTGTTACTTCGCTCGGATATGATTTTAATTCTCTCATCTCCTTCTTTGACTTGTATTTTGATTGAATCAACCATCTTGTAGCTGATAACATTTCCCCCTCTTTGATTATTTTCTTCTGTTCTCATAGTAGAGCAGCATCATCTGCATAGGTCTTGCATGTTGTCACATACACACTTAAGGAGATAACAAAACAAGACTGGTCTTTTTATCAGTGTGGAAGTTTTTATTTCTTATTTCTTAATAGTTAATAGTGACAATGCTGCATTTGGTGGGGATATGTGGAGAGCGAATATGGCCATTGAGGGCTCATTTGGATTTTGACATTTGAAGTTTCCATGCAACTGGATGTTGCTTTGATCTTATCATGCTTGATGAACATTAGATTTTTGAACTTCTTTGGATCGTCAAATTCCTAATGACCCTTTTCTTCTTTCTTGGCCTGCGGATGTTCCATTTGATGCCAACAACGCAAGGAAGTTTTTATGTGTTGAGTGACGTATTTCGTTTGAATTATGCATGAAGGGTGCTGGCGTGAATTGTCTCCTGGTCATGTTTTCTTGTCCTAAACTGAACAAGTTTACATAATATCATATTCTAGGAATTGAAAGATATTGCTTCTGTTGGATATGACTAGTTCTTCTGTGTTGTGGTGCAAGTTGATTAATGACTCGTTTATATGTTTGAGTTTACATAACTGTGTTTCTCTCTCTGTCACACATACGCGCATACTCTCTCCCTCTCCCCCTTCTCTCTCCTCGTGCACTTTTTGATTAGATGTTGATTTCTCTCTCTACACTTTTTGACTGGATGTTGCTCCACACTTGTTCTTACTGATACTTTAAGCCGTGGAACTAGATGATAAGTAGATTTTGAAACATGAAAAGTGGTATTAGGAGAACTTTTTGATGCCTCAAGTTCGTGGTTATTCTTTACCAGTACTATTATAATGTGTTAAAGAGTGAGCATACGAGTTGTTTTATTGAAGTTTGGCACTTCAATTGGCGCACAACCTTGTGGCCAAATATTTTCTTGAAATAAAATTTGTGAAGTGAAACAGAATTATAGGATATGGATGCTTATACTTGATTCTGGCGCCTTGGTACAGTTATAGACTTATAGTAGCCTGTTTAAATGCTAATTTATGCTCAGTAGTGGTGATGCCTTTGTTGATTTTCTATTGGAGCAAAGCAGACGTAGTTCTCTTCCCCTTTGGCAACTGTATATTTGAACTCAATCAAGTACCACAGTAAAATAAGTAGACTCCAAATTTATCTTTAAAATGTTTTTGTTTGTGGAGGGGGTGGGGTGGTGGCCAGGTAGGTCAAGAGAATCAGAAAGTTGATCTCATAAGCAACTAACCTTGAAAGTGCTTGTAACCTTTTAAAGTAGCACCTGCGCTAACACACAAAGATTGTGATACAAGCAAACCATAAAGTATGAAACAGAATAGCTTCATTTGGTGGCCTTCTGTTTCTTCATAACCATTCCATTCATGATTCATCTCCAGCTAGATCTCATTCGCTTGTTGCTGAAATCCATCTACCCTTTATAAATATCATTCTCTTGGCCAGTATAGAAGCAAATAATTCATATAAAGAGAAAGAGGTAGGTTGATAACATTAATAGGGAGGGAAGATGTCGGATTGGGGTCCGGTGTTTGTGGCGGTGGTGCTGTTTGTGCTGTTAACACCAGGTTTGATGATTAAAGCACCAGGTCGCAACCGATTCGTAGAGTTTGGGAACTTTCAAACGAGTGGGGTGTCCATACTGGTTCACTCAGTTGTCTACTTCGCCCTCATGTGCATCTTCTTATTAGCCATTGGAGTCCACATGTATATGGGTTCCTAGCTAGTAAGCATGTATATATGGTCGGCGTTTTCTTTTTCCTGTGGGCGGTTGTCATTTGTCTTGTCTTGTTGAATTTTTGAGTAAATTATGTGTAATCTGATGTATCATCTATTTTGAGAGATTTCTTGTTTGGTTGATGAGAATTATACCAATAATAATATCACTATATGCTGTTGAGTCTGCACGGACACGAGAGTGCAGTTCCAGCTTTCTTCCTTGTCATAAAACAATACGAAATGGAATAGCTATGCATTCCGATCAACTGTTTGTGGTCTTGATGACGGATTAATGACTCTATGACATCTGTTTCTGTTAGCATAACCGAAATTAATACAGGAGCTGTAAAAAGTTATATACATATCAGTAAAATAAATGAGAAAGACTGTCAGCCGATACAACCAGAAGCTTTCCATTACCCTGAAAATGACAGAGAAATGATAGTAACTAAAAGTATTAATTTAAGATTCAAAATCAAAGATTTAGAATATAAAATAGACATAGCAGTCTTAGAATATGATAGCTTTAACGAATTACTATTAGGAAGTGATTTTCTAACTATGATAAATTATAAGATCACTAATAAAGGCATAAAAATCACTGACCAAGGTAAAATAAGATTTATTGACAAAATATGAATATCCAAGAAAAAATAAATAAAAAGGAACTTAAATTGGGAATAATAAAACAAATGTTATTCGAAGAAGTTATAGATTCTCAGTTAAAATACTTAAAATATAAAGCCAAAGAAATAGAATTAGAAAATGAAATAAAGCAACTAGGAAAACTAATAGATAATAAATCCAATAAAGAATGGACAAATGTAGGAGACGGATGGATAAGAAGGACAAATAAAAGCTGAGCAGTTTTAACGAAAAAATAGATGAAATATGGGCCAATTAGTAGTCAAAGAAAAATTAAAAAGCATTTCTGATGCGATGAATGAAATAAAGGATAGCCAAACTCAAACAAGAGAAATACTAAGAGAAGAATTAACAAAGTTATGGAATGTATCTGAAGTACCAACACTCAGGCTAATACTTGACCAACTAAACATAATAGTAACAAACGTAAATAAAGGAAAAGAAAAAGAAACACAGATAGAAGCAGGAGAAACTAGTACGCAAAATATAATAGAAATAATACCCATACAACCGAGTCGTAGCAATAGATGCCTGGAGAAGAAGTAATATACCTATAATGATGGATATCAGTAAAATAAAACCTAAGATACCAGAAGAAGTAGCAAAAACGTTAGATGGATTACAAACTATAGCTAAGAAAGGCCAATTTTAATGAGTACTAGTGAACATAAGCGCGATTCGTTTATTCGAAACCATGGTAAAGAAATACTAGAACAAGAAAGGTATAAATACGAACCCATAAAGAAACAAGATTCTACGAATCTTAAAGATACACCAATTAAAAAAGACGAAAATTTTAAAGATAGAAATATTCATATCCCCTTAACAGACTCAACAAAATTAGAACTCAAAAATAAAATCCAACGACAACACATACTACAATTAGAAAAAGAAAATACAAAATTAAAACTATCTTCTAATGAAGAATGGCCGAATAAATATAAAAAATATAAGACCAAGTATAAGGATACAAAGAAACAACTCAATGAAGCTAGAGTAGAAATTAAAGAAACCAAAAAAGAATTAGAAACAGTTAAAGCGGAACTAAGCAACCTAAAAGAAGAATTCTACATTATGAAACAACAACTAGCAAAGCTGAAAGAAAAGAAAAAGGTAATGAAGGAACGTCACAAGATAGTAGCAGCAGCACCGATAAAGAAGAAATAACGATAAAAGAAGGAATAATAGCGACGATCACGAAAGAAATAAAGGATGAAAGTGATTCTGAAACAATACAAGAAAACAACCAAATATTAGAAGCCCTACATAAAATAAAAAGAGTAAATGCGATAATAGAAGAACAAGAACACGAAAGCGACATAGAAGGCGACTCTGATGAACCTTTTGAAAGCGAAATAGAATCGGACAACATAGTAAATGAAGATCCGACAATTACGAGGAAGAAATGATAGACCCAACCTTAGAAATCATAACGAGAAAACCACTAGATTACCACCACACGTCCGGTAGGACAACAAAATTTAGTGAGTTTATAGGATCAATGGCACGAGGATAAATATGAGCGGATATTTCCTAGACTTAGATAATGTTTCGATGAACAAGAAGCGAGCGGAAGAATAAATGATGGAACGTAGGAATGTCTTTAGCATTAATGAGTTCAACCAGCACTAATGATTTAGATTATATGTATGAATTAATATCAAAACAATGATAGGAAAAGTAGCATTTTGGTTTGAAACCATAGCCTACCAAATGAAAGGAGAGATCTTTCACCATGTTAAAGATTGGAAAGGAATATTAATGTTATTTGATATGGTGTTAAAAGAGAGTTCTTAGGAGAAAGATGGCTAGTAGCGGAGAAAGCGTATTAGGCGAAAGAAAATGCGAAATAATAATGAATCTAAATAATATGAAATGTTGTAAGATCAATAAACTACCAGAATATACAATAAGTTTCACAAAATTCTATTATGAAGCAAGATTCCTACAAGATGAAGGAATGATATACCAACAGCTTTATTATGATCATTTACCAGAACCTTACAATACAGAAATAACTAAAGAATATGGTAAATTAGAACCAAGAGAAAATACATTAGGAGAAAAGATACGGGTATTAAGAGCTTATTTAATGAGGAAATGCGAAGAATACAGATTACAACAAAAGGTAAAGAAAGATAAAAAACTAGGATTAAGGGAAGTTTGTGGATTTACGGAAAAACGATTAGTATTTGGGTGTAAAGATCAAGAAGAAAAAGAAAGCAAACATAAAAAGTACAAGTACACATCATTTGACTGTAAGAGTGGATTTTGGCAGATAAAACTAACTAAGGAGTCTAAGCCGTTAACGGCATTTAGCACCCCCCAAGGCCATTATGAGTGGAATGTACTACCCTTTGGACTAAAAAATGCACCACAAATATTCCAAAGAAGAATGGACCAAGTATTCAGAAGATTAACAGAATATTGTATAGTATATGTAGACGATATACTAATATACAGTGACACCCTAGAAGATCATATAAAACATCTAGAAGAATTCATAAGAATAGTAAAGAGACACGGGATTCTATTATCAGAAAAGAAATCAGAAATATTTAAAAATGATATCGAATACCTAAGATATATCATAGATAAAGATGGAGTCGATTCTGAGAACATATCGTAACAAAATAAGAAACTTTAAAGATAAACTAGAAACTAAAAAGAAGTACAACAATTCTTAGGAATAGTAAACTATGCCTCGGACCGTATAAAGGACCTACGGCCTTAAGAAAACCTTTGCAAGATCTAATTAAGAAAAATAAAGTTTTTGAATGGAAGGAAGAGCATGATAAGGCTATAAAAAATATCAAAGAAAGAGTGATAAACCTACCAAAACATAGAATACCAACGGACAAAGACCAACTAGAACTTTATACAGATGCTAGTGATATAGGATGGGGAGCAGTCCTTATAGCCTATGCAGAAGATGATTCAGACAAAGAAAAAATCTTGATATGTGGCTATGGAGGTGGAACATGGAAACCAAATGAGAAAAATTATCATATTAATGAAAAAGAATTATTAGCCGTAAAATTTGGGATAAAAAGATTTCATTATCATTTGTTACGATAAAATTTATTATGCGAGCAGATAACACAGGTAAGAGCATTTATTACAAACAAGATAGACCCTCTACCAGAACTAAATAAAAGGAGAAAATGACAGTCATTCTTTTATTGTTATGATTTTATTGTTAAAAATATATCTGGAACTAAGAATCTTCTAGCTGATTTCTTAGCGGATACCAAGATGTCGATTAATAGTGTGACTTTGAAGAATATATGAAGCGGGACGATAGAGGAAATTACAAACATGACCAAATCATAAGAGAAAAGCGCAAGAAAATGGCGACCTGCAACAAAATTAAGGAATGCCTCTCGGACTATCAAGCATATAAACACCTAAAAACTTTCCCAAGAATAAACTCTCCAGAAATAAAACAAAGCCTAAGTTCTCAATTAGCACATATGCCATCCACATCCCAAATACCAACAAGCCAGATAATGTCCATAGCGGAAAGACTAACTTTTCACGAAATCACCATGCGTATGAAACCATCACCAAATACTATACCTACAAATCTAATCCCAACATACTTCAAAGCTCAAGATTTAGCAAATATCCAAGATACATGCGGAAAAAGCAAGTCGAAGTTACACAAAACTCTTGAGATATGGATTTTTAGATAAAGTCATGACAGATGACACCACATGAGCATATCGAGCTACCAAACGCAATAATACAATCCGTCAGTCTATGAGAGAAACCTTGGACGAGGAACTATGGAATACAAATTTTTGATGCCTCAGCAGATATGACAGAAAACCTATAGTATTATGCCAACTCTTCAAAGTTGGAAGAAGTACTAATATCAATGGGATAAATACAGATTCTAAAAAAGAAATGCCATGTAAGATTAATAAGTTTCAAGAATGGCTGAGTAACAAGAGAGCCATCGGACTAGCAACCTTGGCAGGAAGATTAGAAGACTTGATAAGAGTGGGGAATGCAAGCATAATTGGAAATACGAAGGGAGGAGAAGTTGAAGAGTTAATTACTATGTATTATAATCATGACATTATGACACAGGACACAGTAGAGTTTACCAACATGCTGAACAGAATCATAAACCTCAAACACAAACAATGAGGATACCGTTGATCGAGATCATATAATAACAAAACAAAAGAGAAAAGTTATGACTTTTAAAGATATGAAAGTACAGGAAATAAAAATAAAAGAAGAAGGATCTCCCGATCCATTCCTGTAAGAAATATGAGTCTATCCAAAAAACATGTAGTTTGACTACGTGAATTCTAGAATAGGAGCATAAGAATGTAACAATTCCAAAAACATGTAATTTGACTACGTGGATTCTAGATTATGAGCATAAGAATGTAACAATTTGGAAGGAAAAATATGAGCATATCAGATTACCAGGAATTATCAGATTACCAGGAACGGACGAAACAGACAAAACAAGGCCAACAACAAAGATAAGATTGGACAAGACGGAAAAGACAAATCTCAAAAAGGACAATGACACGACAAGACCAGCCAGCAAGTCAAGACAAACCAGCAAGGCAGAAGTTTTAACGGATGAAATTTTTTGTAATAAATTAGATTTACTGTAACATAAATAGTAAAGCCGCCAAATACTGTAGAAACACAGTAAAGGTCGCACAGTAAGAGCCAAGTACTGTAGCATAGCATAGTAAGAGCCAAGTACTGTAGCACCCTGAGGTTATCTATATAAAGAGCCTCTTTGTATCAGAATCAAATATCAGTTTTCGAAATAGAAGTTCAATCTTTCAGAAACATCTCTCTCTCAAGATACTTTCTCTCTCAAAACACTCTCCGAGATTACAGAAGTTAAGAAATCTAGCAAGCCTTCTATTAGCATAAAAATCATGTCTAGCTAAAACCCTTTTATCAGTCTATAATCCTAACAGGGGAATATCATAATCTAAGATGATCTACTAAAAGAAATCATAAGAACAAGAAATAAACTTAAAAGAGATACAATTAAAACACATATTGGTTCAGGAACCTTGACTCTCGTTGGAATACTTGGAAAGAACTGTTGAACACTCCTAAGCACCTAGGCGAAAGTACCTGTAGCGAGGAAGCGAGAAAGGGAAGTGGCGAGTGAAGTTGAGACTTAGGTGATCCAAAGATTACTTCAAGAGGTATGGTTTCTATACTAATATGTTTTAAATTATATTTCGGATAAGTTGGTTTCTATGCTTATGCTTTTAATAAGTAGAAGTTCTATGATTATGGTATTATAACTCTGGAAAAAGGTTATAGATTGATTTAAATCAAAAATGGATAACACCTTCCATATAAGCTTACTGATAATAATTGTCAGTATAATATTTACATGTTGTTACTTTATATTCCGCAATAATAACAGTAATTCAGAAAATACCACCAACGTTCTTCCCTCTTTAGGGTGGTTAGGTGATGAAAAGATCCCCCATGAAAAGTTAGTCTTTCCGCTATGGACATTATCTGGCTTGTTGGTATTTGGGATGTGGATGGCAGTCATTCTTTTATTGTTATGATTTTATTGTTAAAAATATATCTGGAACTAAGAATCTTCTAGCTGATTTCTTAAGCAGATACCAAGATGTCAGTTAATAGTGACAGCTTTGAAGAATATATGAGCAGGACGATAGAGGAAATTACAAACAACAACCAAATCATAAGAGAAAAACTGCAAGAAAATGACGACCTCGCCAACAAAATTAAGGAATGCCTCTCAGACTATCAAGCATATAAACACCTAAAAACTTTCCCAAGAATAAACTCTCCAGAAATAAAACAAAGCCTAAGTTCTCAATTAGCACATATGCCATCCACATCCCAAATACCAACAAGCGGATAATGTCCATGCGGAAAGACTAACTTTTCACGAAATCACCACTGCGTATGAAACCATCACCAAATACTATACCTACAAATCTAATCCCAACATACTTGGCTCAAGATTTAGCAAATATCAAGATACATGCACGGAAAAAGCAAGTCCAGAAGTTACACAAAAACTCTTCAGATATGGATTTTTAGATAAAGTCATGACAGATGACACCCTTATGAGCATATCCAAGCTACCAAACGCAATAATACAATCCGTCCAGTCTATGAGAGAAACCTTCGGACCAGGGAACTATGGAATACAAATTTTTGATGCCTCAACAGATATGACAGGAAAACCTATAGTATTATGCCAACTCTTCAAAGTTGGAAGAAGTACTAATATCAATGGGATAAATACAGATTCTAAAAAAGAAATGCCATGTAAGATTAATAAGTTTCAAGAATGGCTGAGTAACAAGAGAGCCATCGGACTAGCAACCTTGGCAGGAAGATTAGAAGACTTGATAAGAGTGGGGAATGCAAGCATAATTGGAAATACGAAGGGAGGAGAAGTTGAAGAGTTAATTACTATGTATTATAATCATGACATTATGACACAGGACACAGTAGAGTTTACCAACATGCTGAACAGAATCATAAACCTCAAACACAAACACAGCAAGGATACCATTGATCAGTATCATATAATAACAAAACAAAAGAGAAAAGTTATGACTTTTAAAGATATGAAAGTACAGGAAATAAAAATAAAAGAAGAAGGATCTCCCGATCCATTCCTGTAAGAAATATGAGTCTATCCAAAAAACATGTAGTTTGACTACGTGAATTCTAGAATAGGAGCATAAGAATGTAACAATTCCAAAAACATGTAATTTGACTACGTGGATTCTAGATTATGAGCATAAGAATGTAACAATTTGGAAGGAAAAATATGAGCATATCAGATTACCAGGAATTATCAGATTACCAGGAACGGACGAAACAGACAAAACAAGGCCAACAACAAAGATAAGATTGGACAAGACGGAAAAGACAAAGCTCAAAAAGGACAATGACACGACAAGACCAGCCAGCAAGTCAAGACAAACCAGCAAGGCAGAAGTTTTAACGGATGAAATTTTTTGTAATAAATTAGATTTACTGTAACATAAATAGTAAAGCCGCCAAATACTGTAGAAACACAGTAAAGGTCGCACAGTAAGAGCCAAGTACTGTAGCATAGCATAGTAAGAGCCAAGTACTGTAGCACCCTGAGGTTATCTATATAAAGAGCCTCTTTGTATCAGAATCAAATATCAGTTTTCGAAATAGAAGTTCAATCTTTCAGAAACATCTCTCTCTCAAGATACTTTCTCTCTCAAAACACTCTCCGAGATTACAGAAGTTAAGAAATCTAGCAAGCCTTCTATTAGCATAAAAATCATGTCTAGCTAAAACCCTTTTATCAGTCTATAATCCTAACAGGGGAATATCATAATCTAAGGAGATCTACTAAAAGAAATCATAAGAACAAGAAATAAACTTAAAAGAGATACAATTAAAACACATATTGGTTCAGGAACCTTGACTCTCGTTGGAATACTTGGAAAGAACTGTTGAACACTCCTAAGCACCTAGGCGAAAGTACCCGTAGCGAGGAAGCAGAAAGGGGAAGTGGCCAAGGTGAAGTTGAGACTTCCGGTGATCCAAAGATTACTTCAAGAGGTATGGTTTCTATACTAGTATGTTTTAAATTATATTTCGGATAAGTTGGTTTCTATGCTTATGCTTTTAATAAGTAGAAGTTCTATGATTATGGTATTATAACTCTGGAAAAAGGTTATAGATTGATTTAAATCAAAAATGGATAAAACCTTCCATATAAGCTTACTGATAATAATTGTCAGTATAATATTTACATGTTGTTACTTTATATTCCGCAATAATAACAGTAATTCAGAAAATACCACCAACGTTCTTCCCTCTTTAGGGTTGTTAGGTGATGAAAAGACCCCCCATGAAATTGGTATCAGAGCTTTAAATAGGACAAAAACCGAAATAGATGTTAAAACAGCTAAGAATATGAATAAGATTAATTGGTATAACTACCACAGATGTGATTCTAACAATAGATTAACTGAATATGAATATGAGTCTGATAAATCTGAAAATAACCTAGAACAATTTGATACAGAAAATTGGAATTCAGAATGAGAACGATTCTATCTTTCAGAAGGATAATAAGATATAACAAGATGATCTGGAAGTGTAGAGAAATGAAACACCTATTATTAGAAACAAAAAGAAAAGCTGAAGAATTATTAAAATCACAGAATGAATGGTTAGACCAGAAAAGAGAAGGTAATAATTTCTATAACGATGAAGAATTACGAGAAATATTTAAAATATACTCCGACGCTGGAGAGATGAGAAGAAGAATAGAAGATATAGATGTAGAAATTAATGTACAAAACAGTATGATAGAAAGTTTAATAAATGGACTACGTTTCTTTGAGACAGATCACTATTAAAAAATGAACTCATCATTTGAACCGATTAAGAAGTTAAATCAAGCAAAGTGGTTATGTCAACAAACAAAAGATTTACTGAAACGTACCAAGAAACATAAAGAACTAGAACGAAAATATAAATTAAGGATATTTATCATGGAAAAAGAACTAGACCAAACTCAACAAACTATAAGTTCAGAAGTGCCACTAATGAGATGTAATAACACTTGGGACTTGTATCCTATCACCGCCACCTCCAACAACCAAGTCACCCGTCCATCAACAAGACAACAGAACATGGTAAGACAATTAGAACATATGGCAGAAAAAAGATTGATATATAACAGAGACATAAATGAACACATAATAAGCTGTAAAATGAGCATTGATCTAATAACAGAAAGAGATAAAACTATCGAAGAACGATCTAAGAAAATAGCTGAACAAGAACATATTATGAAAAACTTAAAATTTAGTTTACTCATAAAAGAAGAACAGTTGAGACAAAAAGAGGAAGAAATTAGAAAAATAACAGAAGAAAAATTAGGCCAACTAATTAAGCAAGATCGTGAGATAAGAGACTTGAACGATGTCGTAAAAGAACAATATAAAATAATCAATCAATTAACTCATGGATAAAGGAAAAGAAATAGTAACAGATCTATATACAACAAATTATCAAATGGATGAATATGAAGGAGGAACAACACAAACCTTAAGTTTTAAACCCGAAGTATATCAGAAAATACAAGATGAAAAGGAAGAATTATCAGTAAAAAAGATATTTAAAACACAATGGTTTGATAGAAATAAAGAAATAAGGTACATAATACAAAAACACGAAAATGTAATAGACACTACGAGTGTAAATGGAAAAGCCAGAATAAATTTAATAACTAACGAGACAATAAAACGAGAATTATCAAAATTATCAACGAAAGAAGCTAAGAAATACAGAAATATATATTTCGGAGGAATATAGTTTACTATAAAAGCATATTTTCAGAAGAATATAGATACACCTATACAAATGTACATATTAGATGATAGGATATTAGAAAATATACAAGACGCATTAATATCAGTAGTAAAAGGAAATTTAATATATCAGAAACTAAAATTCACGGTACAACCAGATTTTAGTATCTCACTAAAAGATGAACACAAAGAATTAGCACTAACTTTATACTATAAATTAGATGGAATAAAAATGCCGCCAGGAAGCAAGGTAATAAGTATAGAAACAAAAATGATATATGCTTTAACAGGGAACCATCATGTAAGAAAACAGTATGAAACAAACATCTTAGTACCAAAGATGTACCAAGATATCTTAGAAACCATAGAACACAAAGAAAATTCAAAAATAACAATCCCAGAAGAAATACATATAGACTTTAGTAACAGGAGCACAACAATCTTGCATAAGATAAAACCTTATACAGAAGGATCCAGATTAAGTATTAAAAGAGAATTGATAACAAAACAAAGAAGTTTGGAGACACCAAGGACATTAGACTTGATAAACACAATAGCAAACAGGTTAAGCATTAAAGTAATAATATTCAATGGGGCTACAACAATTGATTGCATAACCGAAATTAATACAGGAGCTGTAAAAAGTTATATACATATCAGTAAAATAAATGAGAAAGAGTACCGATACAACTGACGAAGCTTTCCATTACCACGAAAATGAATGAGAGAAATGATAGTAACTAAAAGTATTAATTTAAGATTCAAAATCAAAGATTTAGAATATAAAATAGACATAGCAGTCTTAGAATATGATAGCTTTAACGAATTACTATTAGGAAGTGATTTTCTAACTATGATAAATTATAAGATCACTAATAAAGGCATAGAAATCACTGACCAAGGTAAAATAAGATTTATTGACAAAATATGAATATCCAAAAAATAAATAAAAAGGAACTTAAATTAGGAATAATAAAACAAATGTTATTCGAAGAAGTTATAGATTCTCAGTTAAAATACTTAAAATATAAAGCCAAAGAAATAGAATTAGAAAATGAAATAAAGCAACTAGGAAAACTAATAGATAATAAATCCAATAAAGAATGGACAAATGTAGGAGACGGATGGATAAGAAGGACAAATAAAAGCTGAGCAGTTTTAACGAAAAAATAGATGAAATATGGACAGAATTAGTAGTCAAAGAAAAATTAAAAAGCATTTCTGATGCGATGAATGAAATAAAGGATAGCCAAACTCAAACAAGAGAAATACTAAGAGAAGAATTAACAAAGTTATGGAATGTATCTGAAGTACCAACACTCAGGCTAATACTTGACCAACTAAACATAATAGTAACAAACGTAAATAAAGGAAAAGAAAAAGAAACACAGATAGAAGCAGGAGAAACTAGTACGCAAAATATAATAGAAATAATACCCATACAACCCGAGGTCGTAGCAATAGATGCCTGGAGAAGAAGTAATATACCTATAATGATGGATATCAGTAAAATAAAACCTAAGATACCAGAAGAAGTAGCAAAAACGTTAGATGGATTACAAACTTTAGCTAAGAAAGGCCAATTTTAATGAGTACTAGTGAACATAGCGCAGTTACGTTTATTCGAAACCATGGTAAAGAAATACTAGAACAAGAAAGGTATAAATACGAACCCATAAAGAAACAAGATTCTACGAATCTTAAAGATACACCAATTAAAAAAGACGAAAATTTTAAAGATAGAAATATTCATATCCCCTTAACAGACTCAACAAAATTAGAACTCAAAAATAAAATCCAACGACAACACATACTACAATTAGAAAAAGAAAATACAAAATTAAAACTATCTTCTAATGAAGAATGGCCGAATAAATATAAAAAATATAAGACCAAGTATAAGGATACAAAGAAACAACTCAATGAAGCTAGAGTAGAAATTAAAGAAACCAAAAAAGAATTAGAAACAGTTAAAGCGGAACTAAGCAACCTAAAAGAAGAATTCTACATTATGAAACAACAACTAGCAAAGCTGAAAGAAAAGAAAAGGTAAAAGAATAAATGAGCTAAGTAATGAAGGAGCGTCACAAGATAGTAGCAGCAGCACCGATAAAGAAGAAATAACGATAAAAGAAGGAATAATAGCGACGATCACGGAAGAAATAAAGGATGAAAGTGATTCTGAAACAATACAAGAAAACAACCAAATATTAGAAGCCCTACATAAAATAAAAAGAGTAAATGCGATAATAGAAGAACAAGAACCTGAAAGCGACATAGAAGGCGACTCTGATGAACCTTTTGAAGCAGAAATAGAATCGACAACATAGTAAATGAAGATCACGACAATTACCACGAGGAAGAAATGATAGACCCAACCTTAGAAATCATAACGAGAAAACCCACTAGATTACCACCACACGTCGGTGGGACAATGCGGAATTTAGTGAGTTTATAGGATCAATGGCACAAGGATAAATATGAGCGGATATTTCCTAGACTTAGATAATGTTTACGATGAACAAGAATGAGAAGAATAAATGGTGGAACGTAGGAATGTCTTTAGCATTAATGAGTTCAACCAGCACTAATGATTTAGATTATATGTATGAATTAATATCCAAAACAATGATAGGAAAAATAGCATTTTGGTTTGAAACCATAGCCTACCAAATGAAAGGAGAGATCTTTCACCATGTTAAAGATTGGAAAGGAATATTAATGTTATTTGATATGGTGTTAAAAAGAGAGTTCTTAGGAGAAAGATGGCTAGTAGCTTGAGAAAGCGTATTAAATTTGAAAGAAAATGCGAAATAATAATGAATCTAAATAATATGAAATGTTGTAAGATCAATAAACTACCAGAATATACAATAAGTTTCACAAAATTCTATTATGAAGCAAGATTCCTACAAGATGAAGGAATGATATACCAACAGCTTTATTATGATCATTTACCAGAACCTTACAATACAGAAATAACTAAAGAATATGGTAAATTAGAACCAAGAGAAAATACATTAGGAGAAAAGATACGGGTATTAAGAGCTTATTTAATGAGGAAATGCGAAGAATACAGATTACAACAAAAGGTAAAGAAGGATAAAAAACTAGGATTAAGGGAAGTTTGTGGATTTACGGAAAAACGATTAGTATTTGGGTGTAAAGATCAAGAAGAAAAAGAAAGCAAACATAAAAAGTACAAGTACACATCAAATAAAAATAAAACATTTAAAAGAAATACAAACTACAAGAAGAAATATCGGAAAAATTATGATAATCAATACTACAAACCCTATCAAAAGAAAAAATATAAAAGATTTAGGAAATATAAAAATACCGATGATTCAAGGAAAAAGTTTAGGAACAAAAGAAAATTTCGAAAAAGGTTCGTAAAACCTCTAGAAACAAAGGAAGCACCTAAAGAATGTAAATGCTGGAATTGCAATGAAAAAGGACATTATGCTAACAAATGCCCTAAACTAAAGAAACAAGGAATAAAATACATTAACACCACACAATTCATTATGAGTTTAGAACAACTCAAGGAAAACGACAAAACTTGGTATAGTGATGAAGAATTTTATATTAGTCAAACAGAAGATGAAAGAGAAATAATAATAAAAAATAACAAATTTATTAATACCAATGAAGAAGAATACTATTCAGACAGCGAAGACAATTCCGATTAATTTACAGGAAGAAGTGAAAAAATTAGAAAACGATGAAAAACGTTGGACCAAATACGAAGAATATCTAATTAATAATTTTACATTATGTACAAACCAACAGAATTAAGTACTATGGATCTAAACACGAATGACCATGAACAATCTATTTAAAATAAGAACAAGACAGATGGAGATAAAACGAGAGGATAAATACATCCAAAACAAGTAATGGTAGCAATTTATATTGAAGCACAAGTAGAATATAAACCTAATAAAATGATAAAAAATAAAATCTTTATTGATAGCGGAGGCGAATATGTGTCTAGCGAAAAAAGACGTTCTAATTGCACATAAGTGGAAAAGATCTAGAGTCTATAGAATAAGGGCAACAGGATTCAATGAGCAAACTAAAGAATTAGATACAATAGCAGAAAATGTAAGGATAAAACTAAATAAAACGGTATTTAGGTTACCAATAATATATCTAGATAACAATATGAGTCAACGCGTCTTATTAGGAAATAACTTTTTAGACTATTTTAAAACCCAAGTTATAAGTAACACAACTCTAAGTCTACAAACACCCTGTAATAGATGGATTATACTAAAAAGACTATTACCAGTACAAACCCTAAAACTGTGTAATAGGATAAACAGAGAAAACAATCTACAACTATTAAAAAGAAAATATCTTGAACTATTAAAAGTAAATTTTGGAGAAAATCCGACCCAACTATGGGAAATAGAAAAAATATATGCTGAAATCAAATTAATAGACCCAAGCGATATTGCTAGGTGTAAACCAATTAGGTACAGTCCTACAGACCAAAAAGAATTTGAAACACAACTTAAGGAACTACTGGACTTAAAATTAATACAAGAAAGTAAGAGTTCACAGAGCCAAAGATTCTTAGTAAGAAAACACGATGAACAAAAAAGGGGCAAAGCGGGATGGTAGTAGATTACTGAGCTAAATAAGAAAACAATATTTGTGGATACTTCCTACCATATAAAAGAAACCTCATCAATAGATTAGGAAACAAGAAATGGTTTAGCAAATTTGGTGTAAGAGTGGATTTTGTGAGATAAAACTAACTAAGGAGTCTAAGCCGTTAACGACATTTAGCACCCCCCAAGGCCATTATGAGTGGAATGTACTACCCTTTGGACTAAAAAATGCACCACAAATATTCCAAAGAAGAATGGACCAAGTATTCAGAAGACTAACAGAATATTGTATAGTATATGTAGACGATATACTAATATACAGTGACACCCTAGAAGATCATATAAAACATCTAGAAGAATTCATAAGAATAGTAAAGAGACACGGGATTCTATTATCAGAAAAGAAATCAGAAATATTTAAAAATGATATCGAATACCTAGGATATATCATAGATAAAGATGGAGTCCAGTTACAAGAACATATCGTAACCAAAATAAGAAACTTTAAAGATAAACTAGAAACTAAAAAAGAAGTACAACAATTCTTAGGAATAGTAAACTATGCCTCAGACCATATAAAGGACCTACCAGCCTTAAGAAAACCTTTGCAAGATTTAATTAAGAAAAATAAAGTTTTTGAATGGAAGGAAGAGCATGATAAGACTATAAAAAATATCAAAGAAAGAGTGATAAACCTACCAAAACATAGAATACCAACGGACAAAGACCAACTCGAACTTTATACAGATGCTAGTGATATAGGATGGGGAGCAGTCCTTATAGCCTATGCAGAAGATGATTCAGACAAAGAAAAAATCTTGATATGTGGCTATGGAGGTGGAACGTGGAAACCAAATGAGAAAAATTATCATATTAATGAAAAAGAATTATTAGCCGTAAAATTTGGGATAAAAAGATTTCATTATCATTTGTTACCAGTAAAATTTATTGTACGAACAGATAACACACAGGTAAGAGCATTTATTACAAACAGGACACGAAGAGGATGGAAGAAGGTGATAAACATTAAGCTCACTTCATTATATATTAAAACTTCATTATTACATAATATCCATACAAATGAGACTTATATAGGTGCTAATAGTCATCTAGAATCACACCTATTAAGTATGTTCATACACACACTTAATCTAACTACATTGATACTTTATACAAAAGAGATGAACTTAGATAACGTCAAAACCATGTATCCTAAAAGTTATGGTTAACACAAACATGCATTTTGTAATTCTACCCAACATTAATTACAAAGAAAAGTATAAAGGAGTGCTTCCTTTATGAACCCAACCACATACGTGACTCTTATTTCCTTTGGCTTATGAGTGCTTATCGGTAGACAAATTTTATATTTAATTGTCAATTCTAACTCTTTGAACTTGAAATTGTAGAAGGATTTTGTACTTTAATAAATGTCCTGTGCTTTAAACTCATGTTCACAACCAGTGTGCTTGTCTAGTACTCCACAATATAATAGACTGATCAGTACTGTTGTGCTGCTACTACAACTAGTTCTTATATTTGGTTTCATGTTCACATGTAGCATATATACTGCCCCCTTTACTCACCATCTCGTGTTGATTTGTATTTGGAGTTTCAACAGAAAGGCTTTATGGTTTCTCATTTTTGGTACTGATCATTGTTTAATAAAAATTCGACTTTCTGTGGTTTGTAATGAAATCTCTCTTAGCTCTTCTTCCACCCAAGTCTGTTTGAGCATAAAAAGATGAAACTGTAACAAGAATGAAATGGTCTAAAATGTGGTTGTCATTGTAAGCTGTACCAGGGGGCTCTGCAAATATATATGCCTGACCGAGGATTCTGGTGTTAAAGGATCAAACTTTAGACTTGAGAACTAGCACTTAACGTACGAGTTACCATTTCCAAAAAATCAAGAATAGAATGCAAGATTCATTCTTTCTCGTGGCGATGCAGGACTTTAGATTCTTGGACCAAAGTCGTGACCATTTAATTATATTTTGCAGTTTATTGAGACCGACATCTGCCGACGTGAAAGTCGGTGCAACCCGAGTCGATTGGTTTCCTAGTTTAGGTCTAATTGTTTTATGATAAAATCATAGTCTAAGTATATTTGGTAAATTGTAATTATAGTAGTTTATTAGAATAAAATTTCCTTGTTAGACTAAGGATATAAGGACTTTTGCCTCTATATAAAGAGACTGAATGAAAGCAAAAAAGAATTCTCCAATATTTCTTCTTTCTAAAAATTCTGTCACATCTCAATTTTAAAATGGTACAGAGCCGCGTTGAAAGAACACAAAAACCCTAAATAATGGCGGGTGACGAGAAACCGGTGATAAAACAAAGGAATTGCCGATGAAGAAAACAAAATTCATAGAAAAACAATCTCCCCATGTGACATTACGTCAAACGATAATCTCGGAATTGTGGTGACACAAGTCCAGTTGAAGGGAGAGAATTACGAAGAATGGGCTCGATCCTTGAGGACGACCCTAAGAGCAAGGAAGAAATTCATATTCATTGATGGTACGATCAAGAAATCGAATAAAGAATCACCGGACTTAGAAGAATGTTGGACTATAAACTCTTTGTTGGTATCATGGATTCATCACACCATCGAACCAACTCTTCGCTCAACGATCTCGCATAAAGTGGAAGCGAATGAATTATGGACGAACATTCAGGAGCGGTTCACCATTATCAACGGACCTCAGATGCAACAACTGAAAGCAAAACTTGCAGAGTGCAAGCAGAAGGGAAGGACCATAGTGAATTACTATGAAAAACTAACCAAGTTGTGAGAATAATTGACAAACTATGAACAGATTCCGATTTGCAAGTGTGGAAAGTGCACGTGCAATTTGAGGATGATCTTGTAAACCAAAAGAGAAGAAGAAAAAGTTCATCTTTTTCTCATGGGATTGGATGAGACAATGTATGAAATGGTGAGATTGAACATACTGGCCCATGAACCATTGCCATCATTAAACAAAGTCTATTCGAAGCTCGTGCAAGAAGAACGTGTGAGAGGACTCGTACGAAAAACGGAGGAACGGAGTGAAACCATGGACTTTTTTGTACAAGGAAGAAATCCATACCGTGATCAAGGTGAAGGGAAGAATGATGGTGCATTCTGCACACATTGCAAGAGATTCAGACACGTTATGGAAGGATGCTTTCAACTTATTCGGTATCGGAATGGTGGCCTGAAATAAAAAGGGAGATGAAAAACCCGGAGGAAGAGAACGAGGACAACAACAACAGTGGGAGGTCTGTGATCCGGTCGCGGAAGAGGCAACTATCGGGCTAACGTTGTTGCTATCAAAGATACACATGTGGATATAGACCGGATGAACACATGACGAATATGACCTCACAGTATGAGCGAAGAAATCCAGAAAACGGTGATTCACATGTTGAATTAACAACGCATAAATTCGAATGACAAGATGGATGGTAAGACCGAAAACTCATCCTGGATTATAGACTCCGAAGCTACCAATCACGTGATAGGTAATCCAGAATGGAACATTCCTGGGTGTCTAGTTGGGCTTCCGGATGGAAGTAGCTCGGTGGCCACAAGAAGGAACGAGCAGGTTAAATAATAGGATTTGATTGAAGGATGTCCTTTATGTTCCGGACTTAACTTGCAATTTAATTTCTGTAATAACTTGTTGATTATTTAGATTGTGATGTAAATTTTAACAAAATTACGTGTGTTATACAGGAACCCACCACGAGGAAGTTGCTTGGAACGGGTGAGCGACGAGGTGGACTTTACTATTTTCAAAATGTGCCACATATACGATCTGTGAAGGCGAAGGCAGTTAATTGGTTTGATATTTGGCACAAATAGTTAGGTCATCCTTCTGCACAAGTGACAAAGTCTATTACTGCATTAGGTTTAAAAGAAAGTAGTTTTGGTTTAGATAAAGAATGTGATGTATGCCAAAGGGCAAAATAAACAAGGAGTGTTTTTCCTTCAAGTGATAATATAGCCCGATATTTTTGATATGATTCATTGTGATTTATGGGGTCGTATAGAACACCTTCTTTTTGTGGTGCTTCATATTATTTTACTATTATGGATGATCGGTCGCGAGCCATATGGATATTTTTTAGTTGATAAGAAAAAAGTATCCCAAACCTTGAAAAGTTTCTTCGCACTGGTGGATAAGCAGTTTGGTAAGAAGGTAAAAGTTATTAGGAGTGATAACGGAACTGAATTCATATGTTTGATG
Organism: Przewalskia tangutica; assembly: GCA_029844215.1. Lineage (NCBI taxonomy): Eukaryota > Viridiplantae > Streptophyta > Magnoliopsida > Solanales > Solanaceae > Przewalskia > Przewalskia tangutica. The sequence continues at coordinate 4,442,711 of CM056719.1, forward strand.
AATTATTTCTTCGAACATAGAATTATTTTCCAAACTTCTTGCACAGGAACGCCGCATCAGAATGGAAGAGTTGAAATAAAACACTGTCATATTCTTAATATGACACGAGCATTAAGATTTCAGGGTCATCTTTCGATCAAATATTGGGAAGAATATGTTTTGACTGCGGAATACTTAATCAATAGAACACCATTTTCAGTTTTGAATGGGAAAACCCCCTATGAAATTTTATACGGAGAGGCATCTCATTATGATCACTTAAGGGTGCTAGGGTCACTGTGATATGCACACACGAAGGGAAAAACTAGAGACAAGTTTGAGAGTTAGAGTCGTAGGTGTGTCTTTTTGGGATACCCCTATGGATAGAAAGGTTGGATATTATATGACTTAGAAAATGATGAATATTTAGTCTTGAGAGATGTGGACTTCTACAAGACTAAGTTTCCTTTTATCATAGGAAAATGTAATTTGGTTGACAATATAGAAGCGATTTCGGACGAAACAAAGAAAGAGAGGAATCAACACGACTTTGAAGAAGAACAAACAATTAATGTAGGTATGAACAAAGCTCGAACAGAAGAAATTAGGATATCAGATACCGAACCTATGGATCAATCAGAATTAGACCGGATAAATGCTAGTCCGAGCAATCAAAACATGGAAGAATCACAAACGGAAGGTACCCAGGGCCCAGGCCAATGAAAAGTCACCAGAGGAACAATGAGGTCGGGGTAAATAACAAAAACATGACTCGGTTCGATTGTGTGACTACGTTACTGAACCATTCTAGAAAGAAATTCCATCAATGAGTTCGCTCGATCCTCATCAACCCTCAGGTACGCCTTATCCTTTAGCTCACTATATATCATGTGATAATTTTTTCTTACAACACCAAAGATTCCTTGCAGCAATTACCGTAGGAATGGAACCAAAATCTTTCTCGGAGGCCATGAAAAAGGAATGTTGGAGAAAAGTCATGCAACAAGAAATTCAAGAATTAGAGGACAATGACATATGGCAGTTGTAAACATTACCACCAGATAAGAAAGCACTCGGATGTTTATGGGTGTACAAGGTCAAATACAACTCAGACGACTCAGTTGAACGATGTAAAGCTCGGTTGGTCATCTTCGGTAATAAGCAGGAGGAAGGTATTTACTACAATTAAACATTTGCTCTGGTGGTGAAAGTAGTGACCGTTCGGACCTTCTTGGCGGTAGCGACCGCTCATAATTGAAAGTTGCATCAGATGGATGTTCATAATTCCTTTTTGCATAGCGAACTAGTTGAAGAAGTTTATATGAAATTACCACCAGTATTCCGTGTGTCTAGTTCGGGGCAAGTATGTTGACTCCAATTTTTTTTGTATAGGTTGAAACAAGCCCCACAGTGCTGGTTTGCCAAATTATCAAATGTCTTGATAAAATATGGGTTCTAGTATGACTGTTCTCTCTTCACGATGCACTAGGGAAGTATAAAACTTAACGTCCTAGTTTATATGGATGATTTGATTATCTCCGGAAATGACCATGGTGCTATTGCACAATTCAAAGGCTATCTCTGAGCTTGTTTTCACATGAAGGATTTAGGCCCCATAAAGTATTTTCTGAGGTTGAAGTTGCGAGAGGACCAATCAGATTATTCCTTTGACAACAAAAATATGCCTTGAATATAATCTCTGAGTCCGGGCTATTGGGAGCAAAACCGGCAAATACTCTCATGGAATAGAATCACAATTTGGCATTGGCTAAAGGGGATACGTTAGAAGATCCCATTTCGATGTTTGGTCGGTAAATTGATATACCTCAGTCTTACACGACCAGAGTCGTCAACAGAGGCTCCTAATTCTAGAAAAAGCAGTTTTTTACCCTAATTCTAGAGCATTGTCAAACCTTATGACTTTGCCCTTAGTGTGAAATTGTCTTTCCACCATAATAAGAAATGTTTTAAAAATGGAAAAGGCATTGCTCTTTGTGGTTAATAAATAGGTCCAAGTGGCCTTACTATAGTCATCAATAATACAACAACAATAACATACCCAGTGAAATCTCACAATATGAGGTTTGGAAAGGGTAGAGTGTACGCAGACCTTACCTCTACCTTGATAGGTAGAACGACTATTTTCGAGAGACCCTTGGCTCAAGACAAAGCATAAACACAAATAAAGTAAGAGAAACTGTCATGTCTGGATAAGAAATTTAAAGCAGTATGAAAATGCTGGTATCAAAAGCTAATAAGCCATGCTAGCGCATTCTAAAAAAAGAAGCAGTAACTAATGCATGTACATAAGATAAACAAAGTACACTAATGAACACATATCAATAGAAATCAAGCACTACTATAAAGTCATACTGCACCTACTAGTATGATAGACTAATTTGGCCTACAATAATAACACTACAACTACCAGTTTGTAAGCATATGTACGACTACGCTCGACTACCTACTACTCTTCTACTTTAATCAGTGTCCTCTATAACCCCCTATCTAAGGTCATGTCCTCAGTAAGTTGCACTTGCGCCATATCTCGTCTAATCACCTCTCCCCAATAATTCTTCGGCCTACTTCTACCCCTCATGAACTTATCTATAGCCAACCTCTCACACCTCCGCACTGGGCATTCTTGTCTCTCATATGCACATGCTCAAACCATCTCAACCTCGCTTCCCGCATCTTATACTTCACCGAGGCCACTCCCACTCTATCTCGAATATCATCAGTTCTAATATTATCCCTCCTTATATGCCACACATCCATCTCAACATACTAATCTCCGCTACTTTCATCCTTTAGATATGTGAAGTCTTGACTGAAAAACACTCTGACCCATACAATATAGTTAGTCTAACCATCACCCTATAGAACTTGACTTTAAATTTTGGTGACACCTTTTTTGTCACATAAGACTTCAGATGTGAGCCTCAATTTCATCTACCCTGCCCAAATACGATGTGTGACATCATCATCAATCTCTCCATTCCCTTGGATAATATACCAGAGGTACTTAAAGCATTTTTTCTTCAGAATTACCTGAGTACCAAGTCTCATCTTCACGTCTGTCTCAAGGTCACTCCCGTTACTGAACTTGCACTCCAACTATTCTATCTTGATCCTACTCAGCCTAAACCTTTTAGATTCCAGAGTATGTCTCTAAACCTTCAACTTAGCATTCACTCCGTTGCGAGTCTCATCAATTAGGACTACACCATCTGTGAATAATATACACCATGAAACCTCCCCTTGGATTTGTCGCGTCAATCCATCCATCACCAAGGCAAACAAGAAAAGACTAAGAGTTGATCCCTGGTGCATACCCATCACCACTGTGAAGTGTTCTGAGTCCCCTCCTACTGTTCGTACCCTAGTCTTGGCTCCATCATACATATCCTTGATTGCCCTAATATACGCCACAGATACACCTCTAACCTCCAAACATCTCCATAGAACCATTTTAGGGACTTTGTTGTATGCCTTCTCGAGGTCAATGAAAACCATATATAAGTCTCTCTTCCTCTCCCTATACTGCTCCACCATCCTCATAATAATATGAATGACTTTTGTAGTCAAACGCCCCGACATGAATCCAAACTGACTCTCAGAGATAAGACACGCCCTTCTCAACCTCATCTCCACGACCATTTTTCAAACTTTCATAGTGTGACTTAGCAGTTTGATACCCATATAGTTGTTGAAACTATGGATATCACCTTTGTTCTTGTACAAAGGAATCATTATACTCCACCTCCACTCTTCGAGCATTCTCCCCGTCTTAAAAATGACGTTAAACAACTCAGTCAATGTTAGGCGATTTCTAATTGCCCACGCAAGTGTACGTATTGTTACAAGTAATATAGTCCGGTAAGACCGAATATCGTCCTTAGAGACTGGTTTCTAATTATCGAACATCTATTCTAGGTTATCTATTTGGCAAACGATAGTTGATTTGAGTTTTTATCTAATTACTAGAATAATTGCAAGAAGTAAACTAAATTGTTGAAGTTTAATCAGTTATGAAGGAATTAGGGCTTCCAATATCCTCGACTATCCACTCCTTTCAATCCTTAATGCAACTAGAATGACTTATTCTTCTACGTTAAGATAGCGGTTAACTAAACTGTCTTATATTCCAGTTAGGATATATAATCGCTCAATCCCAGTGCAGAACTCTTCTATATTTCTATGATAGGATTTACCACATAGGAGGATTAAGAACAATAACCTATAATGCTACACAAGTATCGGGGTACTTTCGTCCGCGATTTTAACCTATGTCTATTCAATTACAGCATATCCAAATCTCTCATCTCGGTTCTTGATTCGAAATCATATAGGTTATGATAATTAGTGATCAGTTAACTATCAAACATTCATACCAATATTGAATAAATCTTAATCAAGTAAAGAAGAAATCAAACTACTGCATTAATTCATGAAATAGAGTTTTAAGCGATTCAACAGAAAAGCCCTAATAAAGTGTTTAGCTCCTAACCATAGACATGCTAAGAACTAATACAAATCCCAACATGAACTGAATTGAAAACTAAAGAAAGAAAAATTACTTAGAACTAGGTCTCCAATTGTAGCCTCCAAGGTTGTGATGTCTTCTGTGTTATGAGATATGTGATAGATGATACCCCAAAATCTGTCCCAAGGGTTTATTTATGTTGTCAAAAACGTGTGCCTTGGACCCTTTTGCCCCTTGCCAATTCTATTTCGGATTGGAAATTCCCGCATCGGCCGCATGATCCTGCGAGAATGGCACCGCGGTGCAAAAATCTTGCGGCTTCTCGTAATTGTACCGCATCCTGCGATCGCGTGATCCTGCGAGAATAACACCATGATGCGAAAATCTTGCGACTTCTCGGTAATTGTGGCATGATCCTGCAGATTCGCAGCATGATCTGCGATCAAACGCATGATCCTGCGATCTTCGTCTGATATACCAACTTTCGTCTTTTTTGCTTCGGGAGCTCCTTTTCTGCCCACTTTTAGCTTCTTTTTGCCATTTAAAATCGCTGTGACTCAAAAGAAAGAAAAACAACCTTAACAAGACACTTATTTAAACAAAAATGGAAAAAATACTAACTAAAAATGACTCAAAAAGCGTATACAAAATACGCCTAACAAATACCCCAAACTTAACCTTTGCTCGCCCTCGAGCAAAGATCAAAATAAAATCAAAGAAACAAAAAAAATAAAAAGACTCAAAGACTCAAATCAAGCAACTGCACAAGGTTACTTAGAAAAGCATGAATGTTAGTTGAGATAATATGCTGGAACATATATAACATGAATATAGAAATCTAGAATTTCAAGCCAGATATTTCGCAATTTCAATCATAATTAATGGAAGCATGAACACCTAACCTATGCATGTCAATTACATTCAGTTCTATGGTCCTGTTTACGTGATATTCTCCACTAATCATATACATACTAGAGATCTTCAGGACTTTTCAGGGTTGTAATGTAGGCTTAGGCAGGGGTAGATAAAAGTTGGCATTTAGGCTCAAATTACGTACCATAAGCGTTTTTCTCATTCAACCATTTTGTCCTTCTTTTTGGTATTCTTTTTCGTTCATACCTATCATTCCCTTCTTCTCTTTTTTGAGAGCATGGAACACATTCACATAGGCACCCCCAAACTTAAGCTTTTACAATTTTTTATTGGGGTGCATCAATTTTTCACTCTCTTTTGGTATTTCTTATTCACTCTTTTTTTCATCCCTGTTTTCACTTACTGCTTATGACACACAAGGTAATCATAGGGTGTCCAAGAAACAACTTATTTTAGGCTCAAAGGGGTTGATTATGAATACAATTTATTGCAAGGTAGGTAATGAATGGTAAGAAGGGCTAACAAAGAAATGTCTGAATTATCTCCCTAAGCATGTACATCTTAACTATTTCCCCTCAAATAACAAGCAACCAGACTCATAGACATTTTTCAACCATTTTTTCATAATTGACAACACATAGTCTAAGAACAATTATCTCAAATAATTAGATTTTTATGAATTTTTGGCATATCTAACTTAAGCACATAGATTTTAGCTTCTAATTCCATTACATTATCCCACTTAATTCACTAGGCGTTTCAAGCATGTGTGATCATAAAAAAAAATTGACTCATATAGACACAATAAAAGACACAAAAACTCAATCAAAACGACTCAAAAACAGAAACACAAAAATAAAATAAGTACCCCCCCAAACTTAAACGACACGTTGTCCAAAATGTGTAACGATTCAAAAATTAAAAAGGGACGACTTACAGACATCAAAATAGCGGTTCAAAATGGTGGTGATGGCGGCAGATGTTGCATTGAGGCGGTATCTGGAGATGTCGTGTTTTATCAACGGGCGCTGCGATGCTGTGCCAAATTTCTCCCGTTTTTGCAGCATTTTTCTCAATCTTTGCTTTTATCTGTCATCCACAACACTCAACATATCAGATCGTGAGACTGTTCATTTCAAAATAAAACAAACTAAAACAAAAATTTAAATAACATAATTAAACCTTGGGTTGCCTCCCAAGTAGCGATGTCTTAACGTCTTTTAGCCGGACGCAGTTAATCCTTACTAGTGCCCAGTGGATCCTTCTGCGAACGGCTTGCAATCCGCACAGTTATTGTTGTGGGTCTCACTTCACCTACAACACTTTTTTCAAACAAGGGCCTCATATCTAAGATTATCCCCCAATTATCCAAGACAGACTTGTCTTTTAGGCTCTCTATAATGTAGGGATCAGTGAAACTCCCTACATCTCTCAACTTTTGGGGGTGCTCTTGAGGGTATGGACTTTCTGGTTGGGGCTCAGCAATGATAGTTGGTGGTGTCTTTTCTGCAACGGGTATAGAAAAAAGAAATTCCAAGGAATCCAAAAAGGTGAAAATTTGGATCTCGGTAACCTCTTCTTTCTCTACACCAACTATCTCTCTCAATTCCTCATTATTCTCAACAACTTGTTGTGGTTCAGGTTCCTCACTCTGCTTATCACCCCCCACAACTGTGTCACTAGGCAGATTTTCTTGCGGTACATTGATCGTCATATCCATCAGCTGCCCTATTTGTGTCTTCAAATTTTTGAGGGACACCTTTGTCTCAGCCATAAACTGAGTCTGGCACTTGGTGAGCCTGAGTATGGCTGTCTGCAACTCATTTTGATCTTCCTGTAGAACCTGTGGGTTAAGCTGTTGTTGCTGATTCCACTGCCCCTGATAGTAGTAGTAGTCCATTTTTTTTAATATTTTTTTTCAACTTTACCTACAAAATAAGAAAAACAACAAAAAGTGATAAAAAGATGCTCGCAGAACAAGTTAGAAACTTGTCCTGGAGCAACCAAATTAGAACTAAAATAACATAACCGAATATATACAAACCAAATTAGAAATTAAGAATAGATGGTTCGATATTAGAAGTACGCCAGTCCCCGACAACGGCGCCAAAAACTTGTTAGGCGATTTCCAATTGCTCACACAAGTATACGTATCGTTACAAGTAATATAGTCTGGTAAGAACGAATATCGTCCTCAGAGACTGGTTTCTAATTACCGAACATCTATTCTAGGTTATCTATTTGGCAAACGATAATTGATTTAGGTTTTTATCTAACTACTAGAATAATTTCAAGAAGTAAACTAAATTGTTGAGGTTTAATCAGTTATGAAGGAATTAGGGCTTCCAATATCCTCGACTATCCACTCCTTTCAATCCTTAATGCAACTAGAATGACTTCTTCTTCTACGTTAAGATAGCGGTTAACTAGATTGTCTTATATTCCGGTTAGGATATATAATCGCTCAACCCCAGTGCAGAACCCTTCTATATTTCTATGATAAGATTTACCACATAGGAGGATTAAGAACAATATCCTATAATGCTACACAAGTATCGGGGTACTTTTGTCCGCGATTTTAACCTATGTCTATTCAATTACATCATATTCAAATCTCTCATCTCGGTTCTTGATTCGAAATCATATAGGTTATGATAATTAGTGATCAGTTAACTATCAAACATTCATACAAATATTGAATAAATCTTAATCAAGTGAAGAAGAAATCAAACTACTGCATTAATTCATGAAATAGAGTTTCAAGCGATTCAACAGGAAAGCCCTAATAAAGTGTTTAACTCCTAGCCATAGCCATGCTAAGAACTAATACAAATCCCAACATGAACTGAATTGAAAACTAAAGAAAGAAAAATTACTTAGAACTAGGTCTCCAATTGTTGCCTCCAACGTTGTGATGTCTTCTGTGTTATGAGGTATGTGATAGGTGATACCCCAAAATCTGTCCCAAGGGTTTATTTATGTTGTAAAAAACGTGTGCCTTGGACCCTTTTGCCCCTTGCCAATTCTATTTTGGATTGGAAATTCCCGCATCAAGCATGATCCTGCGAGAATGGCAGCGGTGCAAAAATCTTGCGACTTCTCGCATTGTGTACCATGATCTGCCGATCGTAGCATGATCCTGCAGTCTTTCGTCCTGATCTTCCAACTTTCGTCCTTTTTGCTTCGGGAGCTCCTTTTCTGCCCACTTTTAGTTTCTTTTTGCCATTTTGTCATTTAGAACTCAAAAGAAAGAAAAACAACCCTAACAAGACACTTATTTAAACGAAAATGGGAAAAATACTAACTAAAAATGACTCAAAAAGCGTATACAAAATATGCCTAATAGTCAACCACTCCAAGCCTGCATTGTCTGCGCTCTTCCAAAATTCAACAAGGATCTCATCAGGCCCGATCCCTCGTCCCTTGCTCTTGTGAACAACACCCTTAACATCCTCAACCTTAATGCTTGTACAATACCCAAAATCCAGTTACTTACTATATTGCTCTAGATCTCCCAACACAATGTCTCTATCTCCTTCTTCATTCAAGAGTTTATAGAAGTAAGATTGCCACCTTCGCCTAATATGCTCGTCCTCCACCAGTGCTTTGATGTCCTCGTTCTTAATGTACCTCACGTGATCCAAGTCACGGACCTTCATCTCCTTCGCCTTGGCTAATCTATACAACTTCTTATTTCCATTTTTTCCTCTAATTCCACATACAAACGTTCAAAAGCTGTCATTTTTGCTGCCGTAACCGCTAGCTTTGCATCTTTCCTCGCCATCTTATATAATTCCCTATTCGTCCACTTCTCCACCTCATCCTTGCTTTCTACTAATTTTGCATACGTCGCTTTTGTCGCTTTCACCTTCTCTTGAACTTTACCATTCCATCACCAGTCCCCTCAATGCCCGCCACAACTACCCCACGATACCCCTAGCACTTCTCTAGCTACCTCCCAAATGCAACTGATTATCCTGTCCCACATACCGGTCGCATCCCCACTACTCCCTAAGCCCATTTGCCATCAACCTCTCTCTCATCTCCTTTGCAATAGCCATTGTCAAACTCCTCCATTTTATTCTTAACCTTCATCCACAATCCTCCTATTCTTCTCCATCTTGATTTCTAAATCCATCATCAAAAGCTTATGTCGGATCGTAAGATACTCTATCGGAATAACCATAGTCATCAATAATGGTTAAAAAATATTTAAATCCATCATAAGTATTAGTCTTATAAAGACACCATATATCTATGTGGATTAATTCAAAAATTGAATTGATTTTGATGGAACTTGAAACAAATGGCAACTTAGCTTGTCTTGCTAAAGGACATACATTACAAGAGGAAATATTACAGTGAGAATGAGAAACAAGAATAATAGACTTGATCTTTTTCATTGATGAATAATGAAGGTGGCCTAATCTGCTATGCCCAAGAGTTACGTCAACTTTAGCAGCTAATACAAATTTGAGTAAAGAAAACATAGTAGAATTATCACTAGAAACAAGAAAACTATGGATGCCAGGTTGAACTCTAGACTTAGGACTGGAAGGCTTGATCAAGTATCATCTTGAGATTCACCAGAACCTGAGGCCTCTTCATTGAAGGAGCCTGCATATAACAAGCATAATAGGAAAAGATTAGCAAATATTGATATTGTAGACAAAACTTCTTGACAGATAAGAGATTGTAGTTAAAATATAGAACTAGAAGGACATTGTGCAAGATTCAATTAGGTAGAACTTTGACACTTCCTTTGTGAGTAACTTTCACCTTTTGAGAATTAGGTAAATGCACTGTCAAATGTGTGGCAAAGAGAGTAAGATTTGAAAAAATGGATATATAAAAAGCCATATGTTCTGAGGCTCCTGAACCAATGATCCAGGAGTTGAATTAGACACGAGAAAGACAAGTAAGAAATTTATGAATAGATTAGTTATACCAGAGCACGCAACATTGTTGACATCAACCTCTGAGTTTGTGGACACTGTTTGCCTAACCTTCATTTGCTGATGTTGAAGATTAAGAATCTATAAGACATGCTCTGGTGAAAAATGTTGTTGTTACCATAGATTGCATTAGCATGAGTAGTTGACTCACTGATTACTGCATTACTTTGATGTCCTTCTTGAGCCTTCTTGTTTTTAGTAAATTTGAAGTCTGGAGGAAAGCCAATCAACCTGTAGCAACTTTCAATAGTGTGTTTCCTTTTCTTACAATAAGCACACACAAGATTATCCTTGTTGGTTTCAAACTTTCCTTTTCCCTTGGCAACATAGTTTCCATATTTCTGATTTTCATTATACCGATTTCCATTATACCGATTTACTGCAAGAAAAGAGGACAGGTCTCCAGGATAGTGATTGTTAACATAAGCTTCTCTTTGTTTTTCATCTTGAATCAACTAAGAGTATGCAAAGTTAACATTAGGCAGAGGTGAGATCATTAAAATATTTCCTCTTACAGCAGCATCAGAGTCATTGAGTCCCATCAAAAAATGAATTAGTCTTTCATCTTCTATTGATTTTGTTACTTTCTCTTTTCGACCACAACTGCAATTGCATCCACAGTTTATGTTAACATTTAGAGTGTCTAATTCATCCCAAAGCTTTTTCATCTTAGTAAAGTATTCTGCTATGTCATTGGAACCTTGAATTAAATCACTTAGTTCCTTTTGCAGGTGGTATAATTTAGCACCATTTTACTGTCCTAATTTGTCTTCCAGATCTGTCCATAAATCTTTGGCAGTTTTTGAGTAGATTACAATATCAGAAATCTCTTTTGAGAGAGTTTAACAACAAAGAGAGGACCATATTATTTCATGTGATCCATACCTTGAAATTTTGAGAATCAGTAGCAGGTGATACACAAGATCCATCAATAAAGCCAATTTTATTTTTGGCTGATAGAGCAATGAGAACTGACCTACGCCAACCCCCATACCCCTTGCCATCAAAGATTGAATTAACCATGCTTATGCTTGGGTAATTAGAAGAGTGAAGGTAATAAAGATGACTGGAATCTAATCCAACAGTCTTGTTCCCAGTGGATTCATCAGTTCCCATGAAAGAAGATGAATCTGAAAGCAAGAAAACTATGAAGCAAAAATTCTGCACCCATGAGCTCTGGTTCCCAATTCTTCCATGTACTGTATCTAGACTAGTGCACATGTACCCTCATTAGTTTAGTCTACACTTCCAAAGTACATGAATAACACCACTAGACTTTGCTTCTTCTAAGATACTTAAACAAATTTATATTCTAATACATGTATTTCAAAAACCAAGATACTTAATTATCTACATATCCATCCATTTCCTTGTTCAGGTTATATTATATATTATATGTATGTTCAAATTAATAATAAGTAATATATACTTAATTATATTATATGTGTATTATATTAATTCAGTTGTAAACTATGATGAGAATTACGATTATAGGATGCGGTGTCACGCAAAATATTATTAAAATGTAAATAACTCATTTAAGTATTACTCTCTCTTTTTAGTCGGTCTATTTAACTTTAAATTTTATCTTTTACGCTTAACGTGATGATCTATAACCACACAAATATCTTTGACTTGTTTTAGATTACAAAATTTAAAGCTTTTCCTTTATTTCTTAAATTTCGTGACGAGTCAAATTACATAATATAAATTGGGACGGAGGGAGTATATTTGTATACGTTTAATTATTTATATATATAGGCTCCTTGGCGAAAAAACAGGAAGATGTAGGAGGCTGATTCCATTTTGACCATTGGTTTGAAGTGTAAAAAACTTGGTAATCTTGGTCATTAATATTTCTTCTTCCTCTCTTAGGCGGATGAGGCAGAAGGGGAAGATAATGAAGAAGAAAATTTACATTTGAGAGGAAGCTGCTAAGCTGGGGATCTTGAAATGGGTTCGCATGTGATGGAGCCGGATGACATAGCAACCTATGCTGAAATATTTAGGCATGGAGAAAATGATTCATCAATTTGCATGTCAATCGGCAAGATTCAATCCAAAGGCTCCATCTTCTTCCACCATACAAACCCTTTAGATTACTCAGTTCCTCTCTTACTGGCTCAGCTCTCTTTAGCCTCCCTTTTCGTTCTCTTTACTTCTACCCTCCTCAGACCGCTCGGCCAACCTACCAGCGTCATCCAAATTTTCGTAAGTCTTTATTATTTTTCTAACCGTATGTTAGAATATAGAATCTTTAAATTTTTTGAAATAAAATTTACACATTTGAAAAGTATGTAAAAAGTACTATAAGTTAACATAATTAATAATTTAAAAGACATTTGAAAAAATTACGATCAAAGAACAACTTGTTTGACACTTAGAAAAACGAAAAGTGCCAATTTTTTTGGGACGGACGGAGTATATAACTTCTATCCATGTTCTGGAAATACAATTTGTCTTACTGTGTCTGGCTATATAAAACTGAAAATTCTTTTATTTACTTCTTGCAGTAAAATATTCACATAATGCATTCATACATGCTATAAAAAAATTACATTTTTAGAATTTTTGTTATAAGAAACCCAAAGATTGTCTATTACGTAGATATTTTTGTTGTTTGTCTAAAATAGTATGTTCTTGTTTGAAAGAGATTTTCTTTGTTTAAAAAATTGGGGGTAGGTAAGGAGAAATGGGTGGGGATTATAAAATGGAGAATTGAAGCCTAATCGTGAAAATTCAGTTAACCAACCAACTAAGCTACTAATATTCCCGTTTTGACTTCCGGTAAAAATCAATTGTTGTTTTTCAAAAGTTATTCTTTCTACGGATGATGCCTATGCAGATGATTGAGGTCTAAAATGAACGTTCTTTAATAAAGTTTGTGCATATATAACTTAATTAGAGTAATAAATAGATGGAAGATGCATGCAGGGTGGCCTGTTACTAGGTCCGTCGTTTCTGGGACGAATTGATGGATTCGTAGCGCTTTTCTATCCTTACAGAAGTCTGGTACTCATCGACGCGGTTGCTCTATTTGGGTATATGTTCTACTTCTTCTTGATTGGAGTGCAGATAGATATTTGGATCCTGAAGAGAGTTGAGAAGAAGGAGTTCATCATTGGCGTATCAACTGTGGCAGCTGCTCTTGTGCTAAGCATCACCACCTCTTTTATTATGCTCAGCTTTAAAATAAATGTTGAGCCATTAGTGTCTAACTCACTACCGGTAGTAGCGACCATGTCTTCGGTACTCGGCTTCCCAGTCATCGCCCACTATCTCACCGAGCTTAGGATGGTCAATTCTGATTTCGGAAGGATGGCACTGTCTTGTTCCCTTGTCAGCAATAGTTTTGGGTTTTTAATCATAACTATCACAAGCCTGTCAAGTCAACCTTCGGTGGAGAAATTCATCATTCTGCAAAACATCACATCTGGTATTGGCTTTACCATGGTTATATTTTTCGGTGTGAGACCACTAATCATATTGAGCACGCGAAGAAATCCTCCGGGAGAGCCATTAAAGCAAGGTTTCATTTGTATGGTATTTATTGGGGTCTTGCTGTCTGGATTTTGCAGCAAGGCTTTAGGCCTACACATCTTCTATGGGCCACTAATTTATGGTCTAGCCATACCTGCCGGACCACCACTAGGCTCTGCCCTGGTGGAGAAGCTTCAATTTATCGTTTCATGGCTCTTTATGCCCATCTACTTCGTCAAAACCGGTTTGGTTACTGACATATTTTCTGTCAAACTCAGGAATTATTTGGTTCTGCAATCAGTTATTCTCGTTGCTTGTTTGGGGAAATTCCTTGGAGCTCTCATCTCTTCAATCTACAACCAAGTTTCCCTTCGAGATGCAATCTCAATTGGCCTCGTAGCCAACGTCCAAGGTGTTTTAGAGCTAGGCATGTTTAAAATGATGAAGCAAAATGAGGTAAGAAGTATATATTTATGGTTCATTCTTTTTCCTAATAAGAAGTAATTAAGGTTAGTTTTAAAAGGAGTACTCTTGTATAGTATTAGTTTTAAAAGGAGTACTCTAGTCTTACATAGTATAATTTTTAACCTGCTGGCTTGCTCATGATACATATGTTTTCATGGAACACAGGGAATAGCCGATGAAGCTTTTGTTGTCTTGTGCATATCCCTGTTAATTTCAACTGCAATCGTCACACCAATACTGAAGTTCCTGTATGATCCACATAAAAGATATGCAGCACACAAGAACAAGAATATCCAGCATATGAAGCCCCACTCTGAACTTCGGGTGCTTGCATGTATACATGATCAAGAAAATGTTCCTGCCACAATAAACTTGTTGGAAGCACTTCACCCCTCAAACCAAAGCCATATGGATATCGCCATTCTCCATTTAATAGAGCTGGTCGGTCGTGCACATCCGCTTCTCATAAACCACAAACTGCCAATGATGAAGCACACAAACGAGGCCTCAGCCTCGAAAAGAATCATCAATGCCTTTAAAGTGTTTGAGCAGAACTTCCGTGAGACAGTTACCATGCATCCCTTTACGGCTATATCTCCTTATGTAATGATGCATGATGAAGTGTGCACAATGGCGCTTGAAAGGAGGGCATCTCTCATAATGATTCCTTTCCACAAGAGGTTTAATTCTAATTCCAGCTGCAATCAGAAGATCACAGCATCCAAGGTGGGCGTTAAAACTATGAATGACAAGATCCTGCAGACAACACCTTGTTCGGTTGCAGTAATAGTAGACCGGTCATTTGTCAACACATCAAGGCCCATACTAGACGCCTGGTCATTGTACCGTGTTGCTGTCCTTTTCTTGGGAGGATCAGATGATAGGGAAGCACTCGCTCTGGGAGAGCGCATGGCTGGAAAACGAAACATCAGCCTAACAATATTCCGGTTATTGCTGGAGGAAGCTGATTATGACACGATAGAGAAGACGATGGACAATGAAATGGTCAGTGAAGCAAGAAGCGGTATGGCAGGAAATTATCGGGTCAAGTATGTGGAGAAGATGATAAGGGATGGAACAGGGACAGCTGCTGTGATGCGATCCATGGAGGATGAATACGAACTAATCATTGTTGGCAGACGTCATGACACACAATCTCCTCTATTACTTGGTCTTTCTGATTGGGTTGAAGACTCTGAGTTAGGCCCAGTAGGAGATATGTTTGCTTTAGCAGATTCCCAAAGTAACTCCACAATATTAGTTGTGCAACAACACACCGGATCGATGATCCAACACTAATATCCATGCCGCTTTCACATTCAATTTGAGTTTATTTAAACATTGCAGTTTCTTCCTTTAGTACAGGAAGAGTGTACAAAATAATTTTTTGTATTCTTTAAGCTTGGCGATAGGTGGTATACAGTTATGTTAGTACAATAAAGGAATTCCATCTGCCAAATCATATGGTTATTATTACAGGTGATTCCTATTTTGCCTCACTAATTTGATAATCTTGTTTCTTAGTTATAGTACCTGAAAAGAATTTATGATTGTTGTTTTTATTAATCTAACTGACTACCATTCCTACTTATCTAACTCAATAAAGGAAGAAACTCTATCCCATAAAAATCTCAATTGTGTAAAACTTTTCAATTTTGAAATAATTATGAAATACCATGATCTTTATCCGATGGTATTTATATGAGTTTCTTCTTTAAGAACGTCTTGGGAGAATTAGTTGATCCATAATTTATGTTTCATTTTTCCTTTTCTTTTTGCTTGTTCGAGTTTATCAATCAATTCTGCTTTTTCTTGATTATTTTCCGACCGAGATGTGTAGATCTTGTCAAGTAACTGATTGCTAATACCCATTAAAAGTGCAAAAAATCATGATTTTGGGTTTCAGGACTTAGAAGCGCGAAAATGAGCAACTTTGACCATGACGAAGTACTGGGTATCGATCACCAACCTGTTTGTGATGGACCGATTGAATTTCAGGCTAATCAGAGACAAACGTCAGGAGTCTAGAAAATATGTATGCTAATACTCATAGAAAGTGTAAAAAATCACGAATTTTAGTTATAGGCTTAGAAATGCAATAATAAGTGACGTCGGTCATAACGAAGTAATGGGTGTCGATCACCAGCATATTTGTGATGGACTGGGTGAATTTTAGGCTAATAAGAGACAAACGACAAGATTCTAGAAAATTTGTGTGCTAATACCAATCAAAAGTGCAAAAAATCATGAATTTGGATTTCTGGACGTAGAAATGCAAAATAAGTGACTTTATCCATGACGAAGTAATGAGTATCGATCACCAGCCTGTTTTTGATGGATCGGTTGAATTTCAGGCTAATCAGAGACAGACGCCAGGATTCCAAAAAAAATTGTGTGCATTTACTCATCGAAAGTGCAAAATCATGAATTTGGGTTTCAAGGTTTAGAGACGTGAAAATAAGCAACTTTGGCCATCATGAAGTGATGGATATCGATCACCAGCCTGTTTGTGATGGACCGGTTGAATTTCAGACTAATCAGAGACACACGATAAGATTCCAGGATATGCGTGTACTAATACCCACCGAAAGAGTAAAAAATTACGAATTTGAGTTTCTAGGCTTAGAAATTAAAGAATAAGCGACGTCGGCCATGACGAAGTAATGTGTGTCGATCTCCAGCCTGTTTGTGATGGACCAGTTGAATTTCAGGCCAATCAGAATCCGTCGACATGATTCTAGAAATTTGTGTACCCACTGAAAGTGCAAAAAATCACGAAATTGAGTTTCTGGGCTTAGATATGCAATAATATGTAGAATCAGCCATGACGAAGTAATGAGTGTCGATCACAATCCAGTTTATGATTGATTGGGTGAATTTCAGTCCAATTAGAGACCGTCGATAGGATTCTAGAAAATTCGTGTGCTAATACCCACCGAAAGTACAAAAAATCATGAATTAAAGTTGTTGGGCTTAGAAATGCAATATTAAGTGACGTCGGCCATGATGAAGTAATGAGTGTCAATCACAAGTCTATTTGTGATGGACCGGGTGAATTTCAGGCCAATTAGAGACCGTAAAAAAGATTCTAGAAAAATCGTGTGCTAACACCCACCGAAAATGTGAAAAATCACAAATTTGAGTTTATGGGTTTAGAAATGCAATAATAAGTGACGTCGGCCATGCCGAAGTAATTGGTGTCGATCAGCCTGTTTGTGATGGACCGAGTGAATTTTAGGCCAATCATATAATGTCGACAGGATTTTAAAAAATTTATGTGTTAATACCCACCGAAAGTGCAAAAAATTATGAATTTGAGTTTTAGGGGTAGAAATGCAATAATAAGCTACATCGGTCATGAAAAAGTAATGGGTGTCAATCACCAACCTGTTTGTGATGGAATGGGTGAATTTTAGGTCAATCAACGACTGTCGACAAGATTATATATGTTAATACCCATCGAAAGTGCAAAAAATCACGAATTTGAGTTTCTAGGCTTAGATAAGCAATAATAAGCGCAATCGACCATGATGAAGTAATGTGTCGATCACAAGCACGTTTGTGATGGACCATATGAATTTCAAGCCAATTAGAGACCGTCAAAAAGTTTCTAGAAAATTAAAGTGCAAAAAATCACGAATTTGAGTTCTTTGGGCTTAGATATTCAATAACTAGCGGAATAAGCCATGACGAAGTAATGTGTATCGATCACCAGCCTGTTTGTAATGGACCGGGTGAATTTCAAGTCAATTAGAGACAGTCAAAATGATTCTAGAAAATCCGTGTACTAATACACACCAAAAGTACAAAAAATCACGAATTTGAATTCTATGGGCTTAGATATGACATATGAGAAAAGAGTAACTGCCAGTGTCATGCCCGGAACGGTTACATACTGAGTCTCTTCGACCTTCTGCTGGTGTCACCTGATTCGGACACTACCTGATCCTGTTTGGACACCCGAACTTATACTGGCGCCAGATCACGCTCCGAGGTAACCTTCAACTTTAGCAAGATGTGGACGTTCTCTTCGACCCTTTGCTAAGGCATGCCACATGTCGTGTCGGTTTATACCGTATACATATACCTTAACCAGTTAACTGTTATGTTTGTTAACTCCATATGGATTTACAAGTTTATAAATGATTGATCTATGAAAATATTATTTTTGAGAAAAAAAGGATGAAGAAGAAGCTAAGCCTGTACAATAGTCTGAGTTTCTTCACTCCTTTAAACAAGACATATAAGCGTAAAAATGGGGAAATAAAAAATTGGTGATGTTTTTTATATGGCTAAGACAAATTCATGGAAGAAAATGAGAAATTTTGATGTTGGGCTCGTTTAGGCGTTTAAATTTAAGGGTTTTAACACATCTGGCCGCTCGATCGTAAATAATTATCTCCGTTAAGTAAATATAACAAAAAAGACATTCGCCGACTATTATTTTGATTGGAGTACATAGGAAAAAAGAGAGACATTTGGCAGGTCGGCCAAAAATCTTTATCTAAATATACAAAGAATATACATTATTATGTATAAAATTGTAGTTTTATATAGATAATATATAGGGGAAGAAGCGCTACATCTAGGAATCAACAACACGAAAACTTTGTTCTAACTCAGCCCTTACCTTAGCGGGCTTGGGACTAAAAGAATGGTTAGGACAACAAACATCCATCTAGTTCGCCTTTTGGATATCTGTATAACCATCGAAGGCTATTGAAGTGACTAATTTCTGAAAATTAGGAGGCGTTAAAAATAAAAAAAATGTTGGAGTTATCTTATCATTTCTATCTAGTCTCAATAGGCTTGATGTTAAGAAATCTCTTGCAGGAAGGTTGGCTAGAGATTTTTTGTAAAAATACTAGCCCTACTGAGTTCATAATGAGAATATTTTCATCGTTCAATCTGTTTTTATTCTATGTATTATTCTCATTATGCACATAAGGGATGAGCCGTATGAGGTAAAAATCTCACGTGCGGTTCTGGAACGGAGATTCTTTCAATTGAATAACTATTGTAACGGATGTCGGCTAAATCCGAAGGAATTTACGCGGAAGCTTTGCAGAATTATTATGAAGCTATGCGACTAGAAATTAATCCCTATGATCGAAGTTATATACTCTATAATATAGTGCTTATCCACACAAGTAATGGAAAATATACGGAAGCTTTGGAATATTATTTTCGAACACTAGAACGAAATTCATTCTTACCACAAACTTTTAATAATATGATCGTGATTTGTCATTAAGGGCGACTATCTCCACTATAGAAAGAAAAAAAAATCTAGTAAAGTAACTACTAGAACCAAATAGGCTTTCTACATATGCATCATCTAAAACAACAATTTTTATCAGTTGTCGCGAAGAAAGAAACTTGATAGAAGTCAAAATAGAAAACAATAAAAATGTCTTGCAACTTTTTTCTATGGATATAAGGCTTTAATTGGTAGAGATAGAGGAAGCACCGTAAAGATCAATTTGCGAGGTTTTTGGGCCGATACAATAATAACTGCGTACTTATCTCATGATGTGAGATAAAAATTAGTAATTAACTTATGTAACATAATCGATCCACTAAAGTCTTAGGCAACAGTGTAGCATCAGATCCCAAAGATAGTAAGTATTTTTTTCTTATGAAAGAAAGTCTTTTTCAAAGATTCTATATAAATTTATCTATGAAACCAAGATAGTTACCTTTCATAAAATTCTAACACTAGTAGAAATGTCTATGCTTTATTCTTCTGAAGGTGGGAAAAAAGATAAAACTAAATAAACGGATTATTCATCCAAATTTCAGTTTGAAACTCATGTAATTAACCTATTTTTCTTTTGGTTAACCCTAAAACTGGGATAGATTCATGAGAAATCTCATTAGATTTTATTAGATATGATGTAGATCAAAAAGGGACACCAAAAGAATTGATTATTGAGTCGTATGAGGTAAGAAATTCTTAAGTACGGTTCTAAGGGAAGGAATTGAACTACCTATTTTGGCCGGAGAGAACATGTCATTCAACAGGGAGATTCTGAAATTGCGGAGGCTTGATTTGATCAAGCCATTGAGTATTGGAAACATGTTATAGCGCTTAGTCCCGGTAATTATATTGAAGCGCTTAATTGGTTGAAGATCACGGGACGTTTCGAATAAAAGAAGATCATGTTTATTTATTATCCTTTATTTAGAATCTTAGTCTATTATTTATTTTATATTTATAATTTAGATATTTATTAGAATTAATTGTTTGTTGAACCCGTCAGATCAGTTAACTAAAAATGGATCATTCCTTTGCTTTTGGAAGACCCAATCACATAATTTCATTATCTCCCTTCTAAGCCTTCTATTTCACTTCTATTTCATCTGCTACTTTTATTAATAAAAAAAGATACACAAATAAAATACAAAATAGACTTCTTTTTTATTATATATTTATAATTTATATTAAATTAAACAAAATTCTTATTATTAAAACTATTAAAAGAAACTCTCGAATTACTAAATATATATATACCGGGGATGTCTCTTAGTAATGGCTACTCGCGTAATTTAGAATAGAGTAATTAAAATCTTCGAGGTAAAAAATGAAAGAGCTCCATCTAATAACTTATATGAATATTGTTGCGATATTTCTAAGTGCTTACGCAAGTGTACGTATCGTTCAAGTAATAAAGATCTGTAAGACCGAGTTTATCGTCCACAAAGACTGATTTGTCAAGTACCGGCTATTCTATGGTATCTATTTGGTTGACGTTCTTTAGTTTGAGAATTTAGAGTAAGAATTATGACTAAGTGCAGAAAATAAACTAAAGATTATAATACTTTGGATTTATAACAGTTACGAAGGAAATAGGGCTTTCAATCTCCTCAACTATCCACTATTTCATGTGTTAATGCAATGCTAATGACTCTTCTTCTTATTAAGGTAGCAGGTTAACTAATCTGTCATCATATTCCGGTTAGGACATACGAGAGCTCAACCTTGTGCAGAAACCTTCTATATTTCTATATAGATTTTACTACACAAGAGGATTAAGAACAATAACCTTGAATACTACACAAGTATCAGGGAACTTTCGTCCACGATTTTAACCTATGTCTATACAATTACAGTATATTCAAATCTCTCCTCTCGGTCAGTTAATTATCAAGCAATCACAACAATATTGAATAGATCTTAATATGCTGAAGACGAAATCAATAACTATGCATTAACTATATGAAAGAGTTTCAAGAAGATTCGACGGAAAACCCTACTAAAGTAATTAGCTCCTAAACATTGTCTGTTACACCCCGTATTTACAGGACATGTTTTAAGAACGTAAGTAAGAACTCACAAGTGTTAAGATTTGAGACTTGTAAGAATTTAGCGGAATTATGAAATTGTCGAAAAATGAATTATTGTGACGAATGGGAGGGCGACACGTGTCACCCCCCCCCCCCTTATAGTGAGCTTGGACGAAATGCCATGGGCACAAGGGTCATTTGACCTTTGGTAGGATGATTTAGTCTTGCAAGTAGTAGCATGAGAAAATTGACTAAGTCAATGACCCCACTTAGTCTTGATATTTAGCTAGAGCTTATCCAAGCCACCCAATTGTTCCTATCTTACCCCTCCTTTATGTTATATATGTATACTAGTTGCAAGAGGGAGTAAAACACTTAGCTAATTTTCACACAAATTGAAGAGCAAGAGCAAGAAGCTCTCGGGTTCCCTCTCCTTCAAAAGGAAAATTTTTTGTTCCTTGTTCTTTAAGCTCCACACTTTAAACCAAGGTTCATGAGTGTTATGTAAGTGTATCTCAATAGAAAAATCCTGGAAAAAAGAGAGTTTTCGTATTAGTCGCAAAGTGAAAACCTAGTGACTTTCTAGGTTTTGGATTGAAGGTTTGAAGGAAAGTTGTTGGTGTGGTTCTAAGGGTCTCAAGTAGCGGATTGAAGTGTCTTGAAGAGGCTCTAAGTTGCTAGGAGCGACTTGGTTGGAAGTTAGATTGAGATTCGTTGAGGTATAATTTTGTTCTCTTTAAGTGTTACAAGATTATGTATTGTTGTTAGCCTTACATTTTACTAGCATGAAGCATATGTGTTGAAGTTTTATAAGTGTTATGAATTGTTGTAGCCTAGGAACCGAAATGACACATTAGCCATTTGAAGTTGGATTTCAAGTTGGTCGTAGTTAGAATAGTCGCATGTTAATTACTTGGAGATTGTAGTAGTTTTAATCGCTTGCGACTTGATATCATGTTAGGCTAATAACTTGGATTGAAATGGAAATTGGATAAGAATTGATGTTGTAGTACTTCAAGTTAGCCGAATTGGACTAGTAGTTTGTTATTCTTTTGTATTGGACTACCGTATTGATTGTGGTGAGCCAATTGGGGCTGTTTGGTTATTGTATTCGACCTTGAAAAAGGTGGCAAAGTTAGTAGAAACAAAGGAGGTGCTGTCCGATTTTCCGTAGGATTAGTGACTTAGCACTTAGAATGATTCTACGTTGGAAGTAAAAGGTTAATGGACATATTGTGACCATTATAAGTTGAAGTACTTTGGAGCATTTTGCTACGTGTCGATAATCGTCGCGAGGTATGTGAACCTCTTCCTTCCTTTGGCATGATTCTATGTAGGGAATATACTTGTGGTATCATTTCATGTTTCCTTCTACTCTTAGAAGTTAAGAGGTAGTTATGTGATTTACCCTATGTAGAACTTTTTCTATCTTTTGAGCATGACTAGTTGCACGTATGTAGTACGGTAGACGTACAAGACTATGACATTCTTTACTTGTTTTATGTAATGCCAAGTCGGGTGGGTTAGGAGATTAACTCACTTCTTTGAAAATAGTAAGGATGTCTTAAGTTGATTTTAAAGTTAAGGGACTTGAAGAGTTTTAAAGTATGTGATACTTGCCCCGTTTTAAACGTATAAGTCCCTTGGATAGGAAATTGTTTATGGCTAAGGTATAAAGTGAATATAACGGCTTTATGGGAAGTTAGTTATATTTGCCTTATGGAAAGATAAATGACTTGACTATGTAAAAAGGCAACTTGATTTTCAGGAATCAAGTTCCTAAGGTTTTATATAAAAAGGAGTCGAGTTGATTTGGCTAATTTACGGCACAAATGAGAATAAGTATCGAACAAGCCACTGCAGCGTTAATAAAGGAAAATGTAATGACAATCCATTATGTTAAAACAAGTAGAAATCCTCCATCTGCATGAAGCTAAGATAAGACAAAATTGTATTACATTTTCTAGATCATGGCTACTTGAATAAGATCGTTATAAATAAGTATAACTTATTCACGACGCACCAAAGAATTGTTACAAATTTTAAAAGAGTTTACGTATGAAGCTTTTAAGACTTTGAAACTTGTTTTCTAAAAAGTTAAGAGACTTGATGTATTTTGAAAGTTAAGAGATTTGATTTGAAAGTATAAATCTCTTAGTTATAAAAGGAATGAGTTTGTCTAAAACCATAAGGGGTTATAACGGCTTTATGGGAAGTTGGTTATAACGGCTTTATGGAAGGATAAGAGAATGGTTTTCTCTAATAACGTAATCAAAGGAATAACTAGTATTAAGGAAGGGCAAATTGTTTTAAAGGTACCAATTGCTTAAGGTTTTTTTTTATAAAGAAGTCACTTGATTTAGAAATGGTAATTGTATTTCTAAAAAGTATTGTATTTGGTCGTGAAAAGTAGATATGACTTGATACTACGGTTATTAGTATCTTGGAAGTTTTATTTAAAGAGAATCATTTTAAAGGACTAGAGGCACGTGATACGTTGGGTTAAATTCGGATTTTATAATGACATGATTAGTGCCTTAAGTAAACAAAAATGAGTGTATATGAACAAGCTAATAAGAAGTTAGGGGATTTCTTAACTTGCTTATATGTTATGTATAAATGGTGGTGCTTATGTTATGTATGATAAGCGGTGGTGCTTATGTTATGTATGATAAGCGGTAGGGCTTATGTTATGTATGATGGCCGGTTGAGTTAGGGTAAGAGTATAAATGAGGTAAAGCCCAAGACGTTATACCACATTCTCGGGGTAAGAGTATAAGTGAGGGTAAACCCCAAGACGTTGTACCACCCGCTTTATGTGTTGTTTGACGGCCGTCGAGATAGGGTAAGAGTATAAATGAGGCAAGCCCAGACGTTATACCACCTTCTCGGTAAGAGTATAAATGAGGCAAGCCCAAGACGTTATACCCCTCTTTACCACCTTCTCCGGGTAAGAGTATAAATGAGGCAAGCCCAGACGTTATACCACTGTTTTGATTGATATTATGGGCGTGAGACCTATGGTTATGTTTACACTTTTAGGTATTGTGATGATGGGGATTCCACAGGCATGCTTTGATATTGGTGTGACTTGATCGCGTCCATTTGGTAGGGTAGTATATGTGTCCTCGTAGTGGGCGGACTATGTTATGAAAGATAAGTAAGTTAGATAGAAATGAACTTAATGACTTCTCCTAAGTAAGTCGTAAGATATGGCTATAACTCTTAATGGAATGGAAAAGATATTGATGTGAAATTAAGTTCATAAGTGGTAATGACACGGCGGGATCGATATGTATTTTTATACTTGTCCTTGTCATTCTTTTATCTGATTATGATCATTTCTTATGCGTTATTTCTATTCCATATTAAATTTTTGTTATCGACCCCGCCGAAGTGCGTTCATGCCGCGAGTTTAGGTACGATTGTGGATCCGCGAGCTTAGGATCCGGTTCAGAAGTCGAGATGGCTCGGTGTTCGGAGTTGTCACGTTTATGTTTATTGAAGTGCGGCGGGGCCTTGTCCGCCACGATTGTTATGTTAAAACTCTTAGGTGCGTAGTCACATATCGTGGGTCAGTCTGTAAAGAAAAGGAGGCAACTGCTTCGTTTATGTATGTACGTCCAGGAAGGTAGCCCTATCGGCTAACCTGTTGTTTTTACTGCTGTTTTATTTTATAAGTTTCATGTATGTTCCGCTGATTTTCTCTGAAGTTTACCTGTAAGGGTGCCCAGGTAGGGCACCAGTCACGGGCCCGGGGTCGGGTCGTGACATTGTCATGTCAAGAACTAAATTACAATCCAACATAAACTGAAATAAAATAAGGGAAAGGAAAAGAACTTGAACAAGTCTTGTCTCCAATCTTGTGTTGTAGCCTCCTTCTTAGCCTCTCCAAAGTAGAATGTAGAAAATGAATAATAGATCAGGGTTTTAGAGATTATATAGCTGGAAAGTATTACGTTTCGGACCCTAAAAACTGTGTTAAATTCGGCCCAGAATCAGCAAAATCCCGCCTCGGCGCCGGAACACCTGCAGCCAAATCAGGTGCTGGCTTGAGCCGCGGCGCCTGCGGCGTTATTTTCTGAGTTTTGTAATTTTTCATCCTTTTTTCATCCGGACTTCGTCAGATTTCTTTTGTGCTTTCCGGAACTTCTTAGGCTTCATTTCTTGCCCTTTAAATGTGCAATTTCATCCTCAAAAGTAGTATCTTCTCCTTTATAACCGCTGTGACACAAACGAAAAAAAAAAACCTAACACTATACTAAACGCAAAATAAAAGAGTAAAATACTAACTAAAAAAGTCTCAAAAATGTATACAAAATACACTTAACAAACACCCCCAAACTTACACTTTACTCGCCCTCGAGTAAAGCACTAAACAAAGACTCTATGAAATGAATGAAGTAGCTATAACAATGCTTCTTCAAAATCATGGATGAAAGTTGAGATAATATGTTAGAACATATATAGCATGAATATTTAACAATCTAGAATTTCAAGTTAGATATTTCGCAAATTCACTTAGATTATAATCAATGGAAACATAAACACTCAACATATGCATGTCAATTTCATTCCATCTTTCCCAAATGCTATAGACCTGTTTACTTGTTATTCTCCACTAATCATAGACATACACACTAGATATCATCAGGACTTTCAAGGGTTGTAATGTAGGCTTAGGTTGGGGTAGGTAAAAGTAGGCATTTAGGCTCAATTACGTACCATAAACATTTTTCATTCAACTCTTTTTCCTTCTTTTTGACTTTCTTTTTAGTCTCACACCTATTTGTCCTCTCTTTTCTTTTAAGAGAATGATATGTATTATATATAACAAGAACCCCCAAACTTAAGCTTTTACATATTTTTTTTTCATTGGGGTGCATCAAATTTTCATTCTCATTTTTATTTCTTTTTCAACACTTTTCATCTCAATATTTTCAATTATCACTTTTGTCACAAACAGGGAATAATAGAGTGTCAAAGAAAGGTATTATATTAGGCTCAAAGGGGCTGAATAGTGATACAATTTATGTCAGGGTATGTAATGAACGGTAAGAATGGCTATCAAAGAAATGCCTGAATCATTTTTCTAAACATGTATATCTTAACTATTTCGCCTCAAATAACAAGCAAACAGATTTTCTAGACATTTTCAACCTTTCTTTTCATAATTGAAAACACATAGGCTAAGCACACATATCCCAAATAATTAGATGTCATAAATTATTGACATATCTAACTTAAGCACACAGATTGTTTCTTTTAATTCCATTACATTATCCACTTTATCCACTCAATATCTTTAGCAACTACAACATACATGATCCATAATAAAAAAATTAGACTCACAAAAACACATAAAACAGACTAAAACATAATAAAAAAGACTCAAAAACAAAACAATAAAATAAAATAGGACACCCCAAACTTAATCGACACATTGTCCCCAATGTGTAAAGACCAAAATTCAAGGGACAACTTAAGGCACAAAGCAACGGTCATAACGGAGGTCTGGGAGGAAAATTCTGGAAATTGTATCTCATCTGGGATCTCTGAAGTTTCAGTGTCGCGACCCTGCATGTTGGCGCCGTGGCGCTAATCCGCTGCTACTTTGATTTTTCCAGTTTTCAGCATTTTTCGCCCTTTTCTCCTCGGAGTTATTTTCTGTTTTTATCTGTCATCCAAAAACACTATATACCAGATCGTGAGACTGTTCAAGACAAAATAAAACAAACTAAAACAAAATTTAAATAACATAATTAAAACATAGGGTTGCCTCCCAAGTAGAACTGTCTTTAACGTCTTTTAACCGGACGCATGTTACTTACCAAATTAAGGGGGTAGAGTATCCCCTCCACATATCTATTTTAGCACCATTTTCCTCCCCATTCTCCTTTTTGTTTCGCAGGGCTCATTTCAGAAGGGTTAATTCCATTGTTTTCATCCACAACATCATTCACGAGTGCATAATTCTTACATTATTTTAATGGTCTCCCACAAGCATCAGTACTTGTGAGACTGTTCTCAGCTACACCCTTGTCAGCTATCCCAATGGCAAAGCATTTATCATTTATTTGAGGTTCAGTGGGTGATCTGCAAACTTTGAATACCATTTCCTCACCTTGGACTATGAGCTTTAACTCCCCCTTTTCAACATCAATGAGGGCTCTCTCTGTGGCTAGGAATGGTCTCCCAAAGATCATGGACATATTTTCATCTTCATCCATGTCTAAAATGAGAAAATTAGCAGGAAGGATGAATTTACCTACTTGTACTAACACATCTTTAATTATTCCTTTGGGATGCACAATCGAGCGATTATCTAGATGCAGGGTGACTGTGGTTGATCTCGCTTCCCCTAAACCAAGTCTTTTGAACACCGAAAGGGGCATAAGATTGATACTTGCCCTCAAAACACACAATGCCCGCTTACATGTCACCTTCCCTATGGTGCAAGGTAAGGTGAAACTTCCTGGATCGTTCAACTTTGGGGGACGTTTCTTATGCAATATAGCACTGCACTTCTCTGTCAGCACTATTATCTCATAATCTGTCAGCTTCCTCTTCTTAAACAGGATGTCTTTCATGAACTTCACATAAGCTAGCATCTGCTCCAAAGCTTCAATGAAAAGGAGATTGATATGAAGCTTTTTGAAGACCTCCAAGAGTTTGGAAAATTGCTTGTCCAAAGCCTTCTTCTGCAGCCTTTGAGGGTAAGGAATTTTCTCTGTGTATTCCCTCATCACTGCTGGTGGAGCCTTCTCTAAAATAGGGTGATCATCAGTAACCCCCTCTTTATCTGCCTCAACTGTCTGCTTCAACTCCTTCTCATTTTCAACCACTAGTTGGGGTGCCACCTGCTCTAACTGCTTTCCATTTCTCAATCTAATTGTCTGGCATTGCTCCCTTGTATTCATCACTGTATTACTAGGGAGAGTCCCCTGAACTCTGTCATTCAACTTCCCTGCCAACTGGCCCATCTGAGTCTCCAAGTTCCTAATAGAGGATCTTGTTTCTATCATGAACTGCTTGTTCTATGTCATAAATTGTGTCTGGGTATTGGCCAAGGCTGAAATTGAGGACCTAGTTTCCGCCATGAATTGAGTCTGAGAATTAGCCAAGGTCAACAGTGCTGCTTTTATGTCATCTAGCTTCTCTTGTGGGTCTGGTGGGCTGAACTGCTGTGAGGATGAGGCCTGAAGTTGTGGTTGTTGCCCTTGTTCATTCTTCCATGAAAAATTTAGGTGATTTCTCCACCCTGGATTATATGTGTTGGAGAACGCATTGTTGTAGGGCCCCTGAAAATTTTCCAATGCCTGAACCTGCTCCATAGGTACATTATTTGGGTTCACTGCTGTACGCCTATCAAAAGTGTGGGGACCCACACAAATTTCGCAACTCACTGGTGTCTGAACAACTTTAATTGACATGGTGCTCTGCTGCATGTGTTTTGTCAAAGTGGCAACCTGCGCAGTTAATGCAGTGATAGCATCCAACTCATGAATCCCAGCCACTTTCCTGTTGTTCACTGCTCTCTCATTGGCACTCTTTCTCATGAATGTTTCCCCTGCTGCAACATCAATAATGGTACGAGTTGTACCACACGGACCATTGTAAAATATTTGGACTAACATCCACTTCTCAATCCCATAATGTGGGCACTTCCTCTACAAATCTTTAAACCGCTTCCATGCATCATATATTGATTCTCCCTCCAGCTGATAAAAGTTATTAAACTCACATCTGAGCTTCGCTGCCTTAGCTGGGGGGAAGAACTTGGCAAGAAACTTCTGGGCTAAGTCTTGTCATGTAATGATGGAGTTCGTCTGTAATGAGTTCAGCTAGCACTTTGCTCTATCCCTGAGTGAGAATGGAAAGAGTCTCAACTGAATGACGTCATCTGTAACACCATTGTACTTAAAAGTTGCACACAACTCCAGAAAATTTGCTAGATGCAAATGGGGATCTTCAGATGCTAATCCCCCAAACTGAACTGAGCCTTGAACCATGTGCAATATGACTGGTTTGATTTCAAAATTGGTGGCTTCAACAGCTGAAAGCCTGATGTAAGTCTGTACCCCTGTAATAGTCGGCATCACATAGTCCCACAAGTTCCTTTCTGCATGGACTTGTCTTAAGACAAACGATAACTCATCATTCACCAAATTGTTGTTTCGTTTATCTCCCATCGCTAATGAATCAACAATTCTCTTTTCTTTCCTGTTATGTCTGCACAATCTCTCAATCTCAGGGTTCAGAGGGATAGAAATGTTTGTTCCTCTCCTACTTCACATAAACTAAGTTTCCTGAAATTGATCAAAAACAACAAACAGTTCATGACAAAACATTCTGAAATAAAAATAATAAAAAGACAGAAAATAAAAACCAAATTAAAAATAAGAATAGATAATTCGATATTAACAGTACGCCAGTCCCAGACAACGACGCTAAAAACTTGTTGCGATATTTCTAAGTGCTTACGCAAGTATACGTATCGTTCAAGTAATAAAGATCTGTAAGACCGAGTTTATCGTCCATAAAGTCTGGTTTGTCAAATACCGATTATCTATTCTATGATATCTATTTGGTTGACGTTTTTTAGTTTGGGAATTTAGACTAAGAATTATGACTAAGTGCAGAAGATAAACTAAAGATTATAATACTTTGGGTTTATAACAGTTATGAAGGAAATAGGGCTTCTAATCTCCTAAACTATCCACTCTTTCACGTGTTAATGCAATGCTAATGACTCTTTTTCTTATTGAGATAGCATGTTAACTAATATGTCATCATATTCCGGTTAGGACATACGAGAGCTCAACCTTGTGCAGAAACCTTTTATATTTCTATGATAGATTTTACTACACAAGAGGATTAAGAACAATAACCTTGAATACTACACAAGTATCGGGGTACTTTCGTCCACGATTTTAACCTATGTCTATACAATTACAGTATATTCAAATCTGCCCTCTCGAATCTCGATTCAAAATCATATAAGTTATGACAATTAATGGTCAGTTAATTATCAAGCAATCACAACATTATTGAATAGATCTTAGTATGCTGAAGAAGAAATCAATAACTATGCATTAACTATATGAAAAAGTTTCAAGAAGATTCGACGGAAAACCCTACTAAAGTAATTACCTCCTAAACGTCAAGAACTAAATTACAATCCAACATAAACTGAAATAAAATAAGGGAAAGGAAAAGAACTTGAACAAGTCTTGTCTCCAATCTTGTGTTGTAGCCTCATTCTTAGCCTCTCCAAAGTAGAATGTAGAAAATGAATAATAGATCAGGGTTTTAGGGATTATATAGCTGGAAAAAATTACGTTTCGGACCCTAAACACCGTGTCAAATTCGGTCCAGAATCAGCAAAATCCCTCCTCGATGCGCGGGCCTGCTGGCTGGCACCACGACGCGGAACACCAAATCAGAGTCCTCAGTTCTTTTAGCGCCGCAGCGTTATTTTTTGAGTTTTGTGATTTTTCATCCTTTTTTCGTCCGGACTTCGTCAGATTTCTTTTGTGCTTTCCGGGACTTCTTAGACTTCATTTCTTGCCCTTTAAATGTGAAATTTCATCCTCAAAAGTAGTATCTTCTCCTTTATAACCGTTGTGACACAAACGAAAAAAAACACACCTAACACTATACTAAACACAAAATAAAAGAGTAAAGTACTAACTAAAAAGGACTCAAAAGTGTATACAAAATACACTTAACAAATATACACTAGGTTGCACAAAAAAGTTATTTTTTGATCAATCCAAAGCCCAAAAAGATTTTTAAAAGGTTAAAAGGTCCATTGAGCGCCTCAAGGTTATGTCATAATATCCGAACACTTGCCCCGGATCGACATCCATATCATAATTTCTCTAGTAAATAACTAAAGAAAATAGATAGATGGGAGATAGAAAAATAGAAGAGAAACAAACTAATTATAGAAATATCTCTCTATCTCTAATGTTCACTAATTATTTGAATGTTGGTGGGTCTCTTTGTATGTGTTGGCGGGTCACTTGGATCTGAAACCTACATGCTGATGCTCACGGTTTCGATAACCATACTAGTGATTTGGAGGAGATCTCTCGAAAAGTATTTAGTGCACATTTCGGTCAACTCTCCATCATCTTTCTTTGGCTGAGCGGCATGTATTTTCACGGTGCTCGTTTTTCTAATTATGAAGTGTGGCTAAGTGATCCAACCCACATTGGGCCTAGTGCCCAGGTGGTTTGACCAATATTGGGCCAAGAAATATTAAATGTTGATTCCTAGGTACATATATATATATATATACACATATATATATATATACATACGTGTGTGTGTGTGTGCTGACCATTATTTTAGTACATGGCTATTTATGTCAATTTTCCATCTGGTCGCTCGACCGAAAATGATTATATCCGCTAATAAATATATAAAAAAAAAGATACAATCGCCGACTATTATTTTGATTGGAGTAGGTCGGGAAAAAAGAGAGGTTAAGTTACACATTTGGTCGGTCGGCCAAAAAAAATTACATTCATTATTCAAATATACAATGAATATACATTATTATGATTAAAATTGTACTTTTATATACATAAAATGTATATTTGTTAGCTATTATTTTAGTAGGTGGCTATTTATGTCCATTTTCTATCTGGCCGCTTGATCGCAAATAATTATATCCTCTAATGAAATATAAAAAAGATACATTCTCCGGCTATTATTTTGATTGGAGTATGTAGGGGAAAAAAGAGGCCGATAAGTTACACATTTGGCTGGTCGGCCAAAAATAATTACATTCGTTATCCAAATATACAAAGAATATATATTATTAGTTTGATTTAGCACAAAAGTTAAAAAAATAAAGACATACTTTTAAATTGTGTGATACAGTTCGTGATTATTTATGTCAATCCAAAAAATAAAAAGTGATGAATTTAGACAAGGTAAGGTATGTTGTGGGTTGTCACCAATACGTAAAATAATTATATCCTCTAATTAAATATAAAAAAGATACATTCTCCGGCTATTATTTTGATTGGAGTAGGTAGGGGGAAAAGAGGCTGGTAAGTTACACATTTGACTGGTTGGCCAAAACTAATTACATCCGTTATCCAAATATACAAAGAATATATATTATTAATTTGACTTGATACGAAATTTAAGAAATAAAAAAAGACTTTTGAAATGTGGTACAGTTCATGGCTATTTATGTCAATCCAAAAAATTAGAAGTGATGAATTTAAACAAGGTAAGGTATGTTGTGGGTTGTCACTGGTACGTAAAATAATTATATCCTCTAATTAAATATAAAAAAGATACATTCTCCTGCTATTATTTTGATTGGAGTAGGTAGGGAAAAAAAGAGGCCGGTAAGTTACACATTTGGCTGGTCGGCCAAAATAGTTACATTCGTTATCCAAATATACAAAGAATATATATTTCAAAAGTGGTACAGTTAGTGGCTATTTATTGTTGGTATAATAATCTGTATATGACCAAAATAATGTTTCAACACAATCTGTTTAAACATTTAGTAAAAAGCAGATTACAAAGTATAGAAATTACTTAACAGTAAATTAATCAAGTAAAACAGTAGACTAAACATAATCTGTTTTGAAAAATAATTTCAGAATATAATCGAGCTCACTTAGTTCAAAGTGTGTCCTTAAGGAAATTATTCCTCTCACAGTACTCGAGGTTAATGGAATATCGCCTCCCAGGATAGAACGATTATCTTACCAGAATAGTAGTACTCCAAATTTCGGTAGCAGCGAACCACTCAACAGTAGTATATCACACAGACTTAGGAAGAGAGAATTTTTCAGATGAAGAAATTCGTATTGAATGAATTAGTGAATAAATTCTTGGAACAAATCAAGAATTTATAGGTTTTGGAGGTACCATTTCTAAATGTTCGCAACCATTCAGAATAGTCACCAAATTTTTGGAGGGAAATTCGAAAATAAAAAGGACTTAAACCGGACGGGTCGGGGTCGCGGGTCTTGGGTCGATCTGTTTGGATTTATTTTAATTAAATAATTAATTAATTAAAGAAAAGTTTGTCCAAAAAGACGGGTCGGAGTCGATCCGTTTGGATTTATTTTAATTAAATAATTAATTAATTAATTAAAGAAAAGTTTGTCCAAAAAGATTATCAATCAATCTTTTGACAAATTCAAATCCAAAGCCGAGCCGAGCGAGCGACGACGACGGCGCGAGGGGTCCTTGCCCTCTCAACCCTTTTAGCAACTAGAGAAGGTGTAATGTAATATATACACATCTCTTTCCTTCTCTTTTTTCGATGTGGGACAAAAGAGCATTTTACTCCCTTTAATTTTCATCCCATCATTTTCCATTCACCAATATCAAAACCCAACAATCCCCCACATGAATGGGGAATGACTATAAGATAAAAGAATGTACGGACGAGTGTGATATACAAGCGAGAATTGACTGCATCTGGATAAGTAGGTTTCCCTTTGAACTTTCCGTAGTGAACTTATATCGGATATACTCGATCAATCGGTAGATTTGATATCTTTGAACCGTCGAACTTTGTTGTATACCTAGACAACATAAGACACACAATCAACCCTCAACCGTTTATGGTTCTCATGATTGTATTCGTTTAAGCCATGAACACCGCCTGGTCTCATGAGTGCATAGAGAATGAACCTTTACTGTCATTCCCCTTTAAAGCGGCTTACACTTAAAACTCACATAGGTGATTTCTAAACATGTGGTCCTATAGCCACATTATCTGGTCATACATTGCTAGATTTAGATAATCATTAAAAAACCTTAATGTTTTATTAACTCATTTAACAAGCTATAAAGTTTTATCCTTATTTCTGAACATTGTCCTCATCCGAGAATGGGTTGAGTTATTTGACAATGTTGAACCGTCAGTCACAACTTTGTTTGATCTCCTTGAACCTAGCTCTTGAGATCTCCAATCTGCTAGGTAGAGTTACCGCCATGATGACTTGTCCTTGGCCTTAACCCCATTTCCATTGATGATCTACTAACTCCCTCTCTAGATAAGCCTTTTGTAAGCAGATCCGCCACGTTATCTCTTGACTTTACATAATCAATTGTGATAACGCCACTAGAGAGGAGTTGTCTAACGGTATTGTGTCTCCGTCGTATGTGACGAGATTTTCCGTTATACATTACGCTCCCTGCCCTACCTATTGTTGCTTGACTGTCACAATGTATACATATATGAGCCAAAGATTTGGGCCAGAATGAAATATCTTCTAAGAAATTCCGGAGCCATTCAGCTTCTTCACCGGCCTTGTCTAAAGCTATAAATTCTGATTTCATGGTAGAGCGGGCGATGCATGTCTGTTTTGTTGATTTCCAAGACACTGCTCCTCCACCAATGGTGAAAGCATATCCACTAGTGGATTTAACTTCA
Source organism: Przewalskia tangutica (assembly GCA_029844215.1). Taxonomy (NCBI): domain Eukaryota; kingdom Viridiplantae; phylum Streptophyta; class Magnoliopsida; order Solanales; family Solanaceae; genus Przewalskia; species Przewalskia tangutica. The sequence goes on from CM056719.1 coordinate 4,477,659, forward strand.
AACGATCCGGTGATCCAATTTGTATCACTATATCCCTCAAGTACTGCGGGATATTTATTATAATGCAAAACATAGTTTTTGGTGTGTTGTAAATATCCCAAGACTCGTTTCATTGCTATCCAATGAGTTTGATTGGGATTACTCGTGAATCGACTCAGCTTGCTTATAGCACATGCTATATCTAATCGTGTATAATTCATAATATACATCAAACTTTTCAAAGCTCGTGCAAAGTCCAATAGTGAGTCACTTTCACCTTCATTCTTTTGAGGTGCAAAACTTACATCAATTGGAGTCTTTGCAACATTGAAATTTAAATACTTGAACTTGTCAAGTACTTTTTCAATATAATGTGACTCTGATAATGCTAGACCTTGTGGAGTTTTATGGATCCTAATCCCTAAGATCAAATCAGCAACCCCTAAGTCTTTCATGTCAAATTTGCTAGCGAGCATACGCTTCGTAGCATTTACATCGATAATATCTTTACTCATTATCAACATGTCATCAACATACAAACAAATAATGACTTCATGATTTGGAGTATTTTTAATGTAAACACATTTGTCACACTCATTAATCTTAAATCCATTTGCCAACATTGGTCAAATTTCGCATGTCATTTTTTGGGTGCTTGTTTAAGTCCATAAAGTGACTTAACAAGTCTGCACACTTTCCTTTCTTTACCAGGAACCATAAAACCCTCAGGTTATTCCATGTAAAAATTTTCCTCCAATTCTCCATTTAAGAAAGCTGTCTTGACATCTATTTGATGGATTTCAAGACCATATACGGCCGCCAGTGCCACTAACATCCGAATAGATGTTATTCTTGTTACCGGTGAGTATGTGTCAAAGTAATCAAGACCTTCTTTTTGTCTATAACCTTTGACCACAAGTCTTGCCTTATTTGTCAATAGTACCATCAACTTTCATTTTCCTTTTAAAAATTCATTTTGATCCTAAAGGTTTATTTTCAGGAGGAAGATCAACTAATTCCCATGTATGATTGTTTAAAATTGATTCGATCTCACTATTGACTGCTTCTTTCCAAAATGTTGAATCAGAAGATGACATTGCTCCTTTAAATGTTTGAGGCTCATTTTCAAGCAAGAATGTTACAAAATCTGGTCCAAAGGAAGTAGATGTCTTTTGACGTTTGCTACGCCTTGGATCCTCTTTGCTTGGTATACTTTCATTTGGTTCTTCCCGCGGTCGTTTAGATCTTTCACTAGACGACTCACATTAAGTTTTATACGGATAAATGTTTTCAAAGAGTTGAGCATTATCTGATTCAATTACCGTATTAACATGAATTTCGGGATTGTCCGATTTGTGAACCAAAAACCGACAAGCTTTGTTGTTTGTAGCATAGCCAATAAAAACACAATCCACAATTTTTGGTCCGATTTTTACCCTTTTGGGCAAAGGAACTTGGACCTTCGCTAAACACCCCACACTTTGAAATATTTCAAGTTGGGTGTTCTTCCTTTCCATAGATCATATGAAATAGATTGTGTTTTGCTGTGGGGTACTCTGTTGAGTATTCGATTAGCTGTAAGGATAGCTTCCCCCCACAAGCTCTGCGGTAAACCGGAACTAATTAGTAAGACATTCATCATTTACTTTAATGTTCGGTTTTTCCTTTCCGCAATTCCATTTGATTGTGGTGTGTAAGGGGTAGTAGTTTGATGAATAATTTCATATTCCAAACATATCTCTGCAAAAGGAGTTTCGTACTCTCTACCCCTATCACTTCTAATCATTTTGATCTTTTTATTCAATTGATTTTCCACTTCGTTCTTGTATTGCTTAAATGCATTAATTGTTTCATCCTTACTGTTAAGCAAATACACATAACAGTATCGAGTGCAATCGTCAAAGAAAGTTATAAAATACTTTTTTCCACCACGAGATGGTGTTGACTTCATATCACATATATATGTGTGAATTAAGTCTAAAGGATTTGAATTCATATAAATAGACTTATATGTATGTTTAACAAACTTAGATTCAACACAAATTTCACATTTTGATTTGTTACACTCGAATTTAGGCAATACTTCTAAATTAATCAATTTTCGCAAGGTTTTGTAATTGGCATGTCCTAAACGAACATGCCATAAATCATTTGACTCCAATAAGTAAGACGAAACTGAATTTTCATTAATACTGTCAACAACCATTACATTGAGTTTGAAAAGGCCCTCGGTGAGGTAACCTTTTCCTATGAACATATCATTCTTACTAATTACAATTCTCTCACTAACCAACACGCACTTAAACCCGTTCTTGACGAGTAGTCAGGCTGAAACTAAATTCTTCCGAATTGTTGGAACGTGCAGAATATTGTTGAGAGTCAGGACCTTGCCGGAAGTCATCACACACTCAAACGATGAAGATTTTATTTCTTCAAATTGGAGTATAATTATGAAACTTAAACGATGAAGATTTTATTTCTTCAAATCGTAATTTGAACGATGAAAATTTTATTTCTTCAAATCGCAGTATAATTATAAAACTTTAGTATTCCAACGAAGCTTTTATATCTTCGAGTCAGAATACTTATTCATATGGAGTAGAAAACTACACAAGTTTTAATCTCCTTAAACAGAACGACGAAGATTTTATGTTCTTCAAATCGTTGTACAAGTATCGCATGAGTAAGTCAAATTCATTCTTACTACGTTGAAAATAATCTTCACGTATTTCATGCAATAAATATAATACACAACGGTGAAGATTTTATTTCTTCAAACCGAATCAATTATACTTGAAACGAAGTGCAGTAGATTGTATGTTGTGTACTTGATGAAGTTTTTATATCTTCAAATCAAGTACCCAAATGAGTAGAAAGTTATGAAAACTTTAATCTCAACTGGAGTAGAAAATTCGAAGATTTTAGTCTCCAAACAACATATAAGAAAAATACTTTTTTCCCCCTCTGGAAAACACCTTTTTTTTTCCTTTTGGAAAACACTTTTTTCCTGGACTTTAATATTCCAACGAAGTTTTTATGTCTTCAAGTTAGAATATGAAATTACATACGGAGTAGAAAACCACACATGTTTTAATCTCCAAACCAGGATACATATTAAAATAAAATAAATATAATTTCCTTAAGATTGTCGGTATAATAATCTGTATATGGCCAAGATAATGTTTCAACACAATCTGTTTAAACACTTAGTAAAAAGCATATTACACAGTATAGAAATTACTTAACAGTAAATTAATCAAGAAAAAGCGATGAAGCGAAACATAATCTGTTTTGAAAAATAATTTCAGAATATAATCGAGCCCACTTAGTTCAAAGTGTGTCCTTAAGGAAATTATTCTCCTCACAGTACTCGAGGTTAATGGAATATCGCCTCCCAGGATAGAACGATTATCTTACCAGAATAGTAGTACTCCAAATTCCGGTAGCAGCGAACCACTCAACGGTAGTATATCACACAGACTTAGGAAGAGAAAAATTTTCAGATGAAGAAATTCGTATTGAATGAATTAGTGAATAAATTCTTGGAACAAATCAAGAATTTATAGGTTTTGGAGGTACCATTTCTGAATGTTTGCAACCATTCAGAATAGTCACCAAATTTTTGAAGGAAAATTCGAAAAGAAAAAGGACTTAAACCGTACGGGTCGGTTGCGGGTCTTGGGTCGATCCGTTTGGATTTATTTTAATTAAATAATTAATTAAATTAATTAAAGAAAAATTTGTCCAAAAAGATTATCAATCAATCGATCCAAATCCAAAGCCGAGCCGAGCGACGACGGCGCGAGGGGTCCTTGCTCTCTCAACCCTTTTAGCAACTAGAGAAGGTGTAATATAATATATACACCTCTCTTTCCTTCTCTTTTTTTGATGTGGGACAAAAGGAGTCTTTTACTCCCTTTAATTTTCATCCCATCATTTCTCATTCACCAATATCAAAACCCAACATTTATGTCAATCTAAATTATTTTGATTGGAGTAGATAGGGAAAAAAAAAGAGGTCGGTAAGTTACACATTTAGCTAGTCGGCCAAAATAGTTACATTCGTCCATATGTACAAAGTATATATATTTCAAAAGCTATCTAAAAAATAAAAAGTTCCGAATTTAGACAAGACGTTATATGGCTGCTCTGTCAAGCGGGTCGCAGTGTGCACATCATTCCAATCTGTAATGACGTAGACAATGCCTCTCACGTAGAGAGGGGACATACAACCGAATATGAGTACCATCTGAATTAAATGCATAACTTTCAGCCCCCATTAGGATTGGCTTACGTCTATTCAGCTTTCAGTAATATAAACTTCTTATATTGTTAGTTTGTTCTCGATGTGGGAGTTTGTTATTGTAATGTACTTGAGCAAAATTCTTGAGAAGTAGCACCATGCACGGACCCTTGATAAGATGCTGGGAGCAATATTCAGCAGCTATGATACCAGCTGAATAGGCACCATGCACGGACCCTTGATGGTCATCCATACAAACGGCTTCGCCTCCAAAGAATAGATTACCTAAGGGTGCTCGAAGCTTATCATATACATCCGTTGGTTTTCCAACCAGATCATATGAATAACATCCTAGGTATAGGGATTTGTTGGGTTTAAAAAACACAAGTAAGACATAGCGGAAGTTTAAAATTTTGTTAACTTACTTGCCCCAACAATTTCGTCTGGTATGATTATGTTACAATTGAAATCTGCAAAGACACAAAGAAACTTACAGTTTACAAGCTTCAAATCTTTAATAAAAGGTGCGCACACAATTATTCCTACGACTGCAAGCCTTCGCTACGGTATACTCCTCTGTCAGGAACGACAGAAAATCTTGACAAAGGTTTGGGAGTATTTTAATTCCTGAACTCTGAGTTCAAAAAGTAACAATTCAAGTGTAAATTCTGTGTAGAGTCAGTAACCTAATGTCACGCCCCAAATTTTCCTAAGTCTTTACTTAGGGCGTGATGGCACCTGGACAATTATTTTCCACCAGGAGCACCCTTTAATTCTCTTTATTTAGAAATTTAAACTTATATTCAAATACGGAGCTGTTAATAAAAATAACAATAAAGAAATTTATTTATGACTTTATTGAAAAAATAACGCGAGCCCATGCTCGTGCAAATATTGTTTCTACATAGACATACTGACAAATATTATTCTAAGTTGGAAGGGAGACCATTCCACACGGGCATTTCCCGAGACATTGGAACTGACATTCTGAACCTGACGAGTACCAAGCCCGAAACAATGGACTTGGTATGACAAGAGGTCATGGACGATCGCTAGCCTCGCGCGAGCCTTTCCTCTATCACGCTTTCCAAACATGTTAAATAAAGAGTCACCCTACCATCTCAATGGTGAGAACCTTACCCTGCAATTCAAAGTAACACCACAATATTCCAAGCGCAATCACATTATAACGTAATAAGCATATTGCAAAACATATCAGGTTACAACATTTTTAAATATGCAACAACTCCTCATAGAAATTCTCGCTTAACTAACACTTCATTTTATCTCATATTATACGTTAAGACATGCCCCTGCATTTCCACATGTTTATTACATTTATATATTTGTGAACGCGTATTCACTTTTCATATTTATATATAGGTGAACATGTATTCATCTTTCATATTTGTTGCGGCGTGCAACCCGATCCATTATATTTACGTATTTGTGAACACGTATTCACTTTACGTTTTGTTGCGGCGCGCAACCCGATCCATTATGTTTACGTATTCGTGAACGCGTATTCACTTTACGTTTTGTTGCGGCATGCAACCCGACCCATTATATTTACGTATTTGTGAACACGTATTCACTTTACGCTTTGTTGCGCGCAACCCACCCATTATATTTACGTATTTGTGAACGCGTATTCACTTTACGTTTTGTTGCGGCGTGCAACCCGACCCATTATATTTACGTATTTGTGAACACGTATTCACTTTACGTTTTGTTGCGGCGTGCAACCCGATCCATTATGTTTATATTTATATATTTATGTGAACACGTATTCACTTTTCATATTTTTCAGAAGATCGAATAAATAATATTCTCTTTCCCAACATTATGTCATTCATACTTGTAACGATTATAACTTTTTAACCATAACTCCAACTAAGGTGTTTCTCAAGCGGAAACTAAGGTAAGACGGGGATATTTCATTGTACCAAATTTCATTTAAAACTACTTTGGGTAACTAACACAAATTTATCCTCAAAACAGCCATATGAGATTTGTTTCGGCAGATTTTTTATTAAACAGAACTCAATCTTAGAATAGTCATAACTCCTAATCTGTAAACCCGTTCAAGCCCCATAAAATCTCAAAACGACGAGAACAGAGAGCTACACGTCTCCATGTGAACCATCCTTTCATATTCTGTACCATTTGGTATAGTTTTACACTTTTATTCGCTGCCCTTTCTGGATCTCGATAGATCCGAGGCAGAAACTTTAAACAGCGATAACTCTCAATCCGTAAGTCGGATAGACCCCCGTAAGGTCTCCAAATGTCCAAAACAGAGAGATATAGAACTTTCATTTAGCAACAATTTTCATATTCCCCACATATTAGTACAGTTTTACGTTTCCACGTCCTGCCCTTCTGGATTCCGATGAATCCAAGGCAGCAAATCCAAACTACAATAACTCTCAACTCGTAAGTCCGTTTTAATAACTATTTATCTATATCTGTCCGTAACAGAGATATTTACAACCATTAAAATTTTCATATAATTCTAATAAGTAAAACTCAATAAAAACAGTCCGTAATTATGCCTTTCCGAATTTCGACCAAATCTAAGGCAGGAACTTTGAACTATGATAACTTTCAAACCGTATGTCCATTTTACCTCATTTTTGGTTCTATATGATCATATTAGAGAGGTGTACCACTCTTCCGAATTTCTTCAAATTTTAACAATTATAACTCAGTGAGAACAGTTCGTAAAGTTTATGACGCAACTAGTCGTCTAAACAATCAAAAGTTCAATATTTTTTTTTCAACACTCAATTCTTATTCTAACATGTATTGAACTAAAAATAAAGGATGTTACCAAGAATTTCTGAGTGAGAAAACTCACCTTGTAAGTGTGAAGATTATTGTTGTGTGGTTGCTAAAATTATCATTACTCTCTAGTATTTTGCTTCTTGTTCTTCTTGCCCTCTTGGTATTTTTTTCCTCTTCTTTTCACTTGTTTTTTTCTGATTTTCTAACCTTTATGTTATGTACTTTGTTTGTGTGTAAATACAATGTATAAGTGGAGAGTTTTCTATAACCTATCGGAGGTGGAATGACAAGAGATTGAAGGGAAATGAAAAGGGGGGGGGGGAGGGGTAAAGGGGAGGACGTGCATGCTGCAGCATGTCCCCTTTTTTTTTTTTTTTTTTTTTAATTTTGTTTTTTTTTTGTTTTTTTTGTTTTCTTATTTTTATCTATCTATTTATCCAACTTTAACACTAACTCTATTCCATGCAATTTATTCTTTGTTTTCTTATATATATATATTTTTATTAACCCAACCACAACTATATATTATTATTATTTTTTTCCGGATTTTACATTCTCTCCTCCTTAAGCAACATTCGTCCTCGAATGTGAATAAGGCCGTAACATAATCACATAGACACAATAATGTTTATTGTTATTGTAACAAATTTGGGGCTTCACATTCTCCCTTCCTTAAGAAGCATTCGTCATCGAATGAGAATAAGGTTGTAACACATGCATATAGACACGCAAATGACACACATATGAAGTACTATGTAACGCATTTTTTTATTACCTTAGTCAAATAGGAATGATTATTTGACTTTCATCGCGTCCTCGGCTTCCCAGGTGGCTTCCTCGGTGGAGTGGTTCCTCCATAGGACCTTCACGGAAGCAATATCTTTATTCCTAAGGCGCTTAGCCTTCCTATCAATTATTTCCACCGGAACTTCTTCATATTGAAGCTCCTCATTAAGAATTATCTCCCGGGAAGGGTGACGTGACTTGGATCGTGCAAGTATTTTCGTAACATTGACACATGAAATACCGGATGCACTGCTTCCAGCTCTTGTGGAAGTGCTAATTCGTAAGCCACATTCCCCACTCTTCGCAAGATCTCATATGGCCCAATAAACCTTGGGCTCAATTTCCCTTTCTTACCAAAACGCATCACTCCCTTCATTGGGGACACTTTTAAAAATACTTTCTCCTCTTGGAATTCAAGATCTCTTTTCCGATGATCCACATAGACTTATGACGGCTATGAGCTGTTTTGATCCGCTCACGAATCATCTGTACCTTATCATTTGTTTCTTGAATGACTTCAGTCCGAGAACGATTGCGTCTCACCCACCTCGAACCATCCAAGTGGAGACCTACATTTTCGTCCATATAATGCTTCAAACGGGGCCATTTGTATGCTAGAGTGAAAACTATTGTTGTAGGCGAACTCAATTAGACATAGATGGTCCAACCAGCTTCCCTGAAAATTTAACACACAAGATCGCAACATGTCCTCAAGTGTTTGGATTGTTCGCTCAGCTTGCCCATCTGTTTGCGGGTGGAAAGCTGTGCTTAACTTTTATCCCGAGACCCTGCTGGAAATTTTGCCAAAAGTGTGAGGTGAACTGGGAACCCCTATCTGAAATAATTTGTAAGGGAATCCCGTGTAACCGCACAATCTCCTTCAAATAAATCTGTGTGTACTGTGGTGTGCGATACGTAGTCTTGACCGGTAAGAAATGAGCTGACTTTGTAAGTCGATCAACAATCACCCAAATAGAATCATACCCTTCTCGAGTTTTTGGTAGATCAGTTACAAAATCCATATGAATCGCCTCCCATTTCCACATGGGGACTCCAATATCCTGAAGTAATCCGCCAGGTTTTTGATGTTCAGCTTTCACCTGCTGACATATAAGACACCTCCCGACAAACTCCGCAACGTCTTTCTTCATCCCGTCCCACCAGTAATTTTCCTTGAGGTCCTGATACATTTTTGTTGACCCTGGATGAATGGAATATCTTGTGTTGTGACCCTCATCTAAGATCTTCCTCATTAGATCCTTTACCTTAGGAACACATAACCTACCCTTATACCGAAGGGTTCCGTCATTATCTCCCAATGTAAACTGTGAAGGTTTTCCCTGTTGGATCCTCTCCCGAAATCCAACAAACTCCGTATCCTCAAACTGACTTTCTTTTATTTACGAGTTAAGGCGATGCGAGGTATCATGTACCACCACCCTACCTTCACCGATCTCAGTTAAACTAACCCCGAGGTTTCCCAATCTTTGTACCTCACGAACAATACCCCTCTTTTGTATTGCCAAATGGGCCAAGCTGCCCATTGATCTCTTACTGAGTGCGTTAGCCACCACGTTGGCTTTCTCAGGATGGTAAAGAATACTAAGGTCATAATCCTTAAGCAACTCTAACCATCTTCTTTGTCGGAGATTCAAATCCTTCTGCGTGGTTATGTACTGCAAACTCTTATGATCTGTAAATATGTCCACATGCACACCATACAAATAATGTCTCCATATTCGTAAGGCAAACACCACCGCAACTAATTCCAAGTCATGAGTTGGGTAATTCTTCTCATGTATCTTCAATTGTCTAGTTGCATACGCAATAACCTTTCCAAACTGCATCAAGACACATCCTAACCCAACTCTAGAGGCATCGCAATAGACTGTGAACCCTTCTTGTCCCGATGGTAAGGTTAGGGTGATGCGATGAGTCAACAATTCCTTTAGTTTCTAAAAACTGGCTTCACATGCTTCCGACCACTGGTACTTAACCGCTTTTTGAGTCAACCGGATCAAGGGAGCAGCAAGACTAGAAAACCTTTTACGAATCTTCTATAATACCCAGCCAAAACCAAGAAACTTCTAACCTCTGTCGGAGTGGTCGGTTTTGGCCAGTTCTTCACTGCTTCTATCTTTTGGGGGTCTACCATAATTCCATCCCTTGACACAACGTGACCCAAAAAGGCTACCTTTTCCAATCAAAATTCACACTTTGAAAATTTAGCATATAGTTTCTCCTGTTTCAAGACTTGAAGCACTACCCTCAGATGCTCTTCATGTTCTTCAACACTCTTACTGTAGATTAGGATATCATCTATGAACACAATCACGAACAAATCTAGGAATGGTTTGAAGATTCTGTTCATTAAATCCATAAAAGCCGCTGGGGCATTGGTTAACCCAAAAGACATGACCAAGAACTCATAATGGTCGTATCGGGTTCTAAAGGCTGTTTTGGATATATCATCCGGATTTATTTTCAGCTGATGATATCCCGAACGGAGATCAATCTTGGAAAAATAGCTAGCTCCCTGAAGTTGGTCAAAAAGATCATCGATTCTTGGTAATGGGTGTCGGTTCTTGATCGTGACCTTATTGAGCTACCGATAATCGATGCACATTCGGAGCGATCCATCTTTCTTTTTCACAAACAGATCGTGCACCCTGCGGGAAACACTAGGCCTTATAAAGCCTTTATCCAGAAGATCCTTCAATTGTTCTTTTAACTCCCTCAATTCAGCTGGGGCCATTCGATAGGGAGGAATAGAAATGGGTTTTGTACCCGGAATTACCTCTATAGCAAACTCCACTTCTCTATTCGGAGGGAGGCCTGGAAGACCTTCAGGAAAAACCTCCGGAAAATTTCGAACAATAGGGACATCATTCACTGCTGGGGATTCTTTTTGGGTATCCACTATATTAGCCAGATACGTACTCCACTCTGCGACTTCTCAACAACTTTTGAGCCCCAAGGTAGGAAATAAACTTACCTGAGGATATTCCAATCCGACCCCTTATAACAACTTCTGGTTCTCCGGAAAAAGTTAATCTCACTATCTTTCATCGACAATCTAACATGGCATAAAATGCCGACAACCAATCCATACCCAAAATGACGTCGAAGTCTACCATATCAAGTAGTACTAGGTTCACCATTGTTCCCCTGCCATTCACTTCTAATGGGAAATTATTTACCACCCGAGAGGCCCAAATTGAGGCCCCTACTGGTGTCATAACCTCAAAAGGTTCACTTAAATAAGAAGGTTCTACGTGTAAATTCTTAGCAAAGCCCATTGACACATATGAAAATGTAGAGCCGGGATCGTACAATACAAATGCAGGAATACTCGAGACTAGCAAAATACTTGTGACCACCGCATTAGATGCTTATGCCTCATTCCTCTGGGGCAAAGCGTAGAGCCGATTAGAATTGTTGGGTTGTTGACCTCCCTGACTCTGGCGGGGTTGGTTTCCATGATTTCCCCTGTAGGCGGTGGTTGCTTCGACCTCACCGAATAGATTGAGTTTGGGTCCTCTTGCAATCCTCGCATAGTGGCACGACTTCCACGATTATAACATGTCTTCGTTAAGCCGACATTCTCCATTGTGTTTCCTTTGACAAATCTTACAAATCGGTTTGTCACCTCGTGTTAGGGTTGGTGGCCTTGTCCTTGCTACCTTGGTAATTAGACCAATCTGGCCCTTAGGCTTGAAATAAGATCGCCCACGATTGGTTCGGTCTTGAAGATCCCTTACTAAACTCCCGCTTGATTTTGACTCGTTAAATGATCCTCGACGTCCAAATCTCTTCAATGAATATTCTCTTTTTGCTTTAGCGAAACCTTCTACCCTCAAAGCCATATCGACAATCAAGATAAGTTCGATCGTTGGCTAACGCCACCACCTTCTCTGCTATGTTCGGGTTTAAACCCTCTACAAATCGCTTGACTCTATCCATTTCTGTAGGGACGACATGTGTGTTGTATGCCGATAACCTCACGAACTGTGTGTCATATTCTTGTACACTGCGGTCACCTTGCTTCAATTGTTCAAATTCCCGTCTGAGCGCATCCTTGCGCGTATTAGGCATAAATTTCTCAATGAATGCCGCTCTGAACCCTCCCCAAGTCATTGGTGGTGACATCGGGGGACGATTTTTCCTAAAATTCCTCCACCACACCCCTGCATCATCCACTAGTCGTGCGCCTACCAAGTTGACGCCCTGCGTCTCCACGCATTCCAATGTGAACATTAAGTCTTCAACTTCATCGAGGAATACTATCGGGTCGGCCTTGGGGTCCTTCCCTGAGTACAGTGGTTCTCTTCTCCTCATAAAATTTTTCCATAGCCTATCAGGTACTGCTTGAGCTTCTACACTCTCGGTCCGTGGTGCAGTCGCAATCGGTCCCTAGGCCGTCTGGTTCTGGTTCGGGGCTATGACAGAGACACTAGGTGCGGGCGGAACCATGTGTGGAACTGCAGCTGTCATTAACTCTATGAGTCTATCTAGTTTTTTTGTCCCACCGTTTCTTGGGCCATTTGACTCTCGTTCTCTCCAACATTTTCTCCGACATTTTCTCCGCTCCCTTCAGACACCACTACGTCAACTGGAGGTACATGAGCTTCGTGATGAACCTCCTCTTGAGCCCCCGGGATTTGTGAATTCACCATTTTCTTCTGAGTCCATCTTACGACACATGAACTTCATCTGAGCTCTCATTCCCTTTGTCTGTTCCATGAGTACTTCCCTCTTTGTTGGAACTCGCCTTATAATCGCCATCTACACAAATCATATTAGTCAGTATAACGTTGTACAATCCCCTTTTCTAACCCGTGTGAAGGAGGTAGTACGAGAAATCAAGTCTTTGAAAAGACTCAAGGTAGGCACGAGAAGAGAGTACGAAGGGAAACTTTAGGATGTTATTCCGTTCACTTATTACTAAGGTGGCGCGCACACCGTCGCAATAAGTAATCGTTCAAACACCCAACTCGAAGAAAACTTCCTAGAATCTCTTAACCTGGTTTGGCTCTGATACCAACTTGTCACGCCCCAAATTTTCCTAAGTCTTTACTTAGGGCGTGATGACACCTGGACAATTATTTTCCACCAGGAGCACCCTTTAATTCTCTTTATTTAGAAATTTAAACTTATATTCAAATACGGAGCTGTTAATAAAAATAACAATAAAGAAATTTATTTATGACTTTATTGAAAATATAACGCGAGCCCATGCTCGTGCAAATATTGTTTCTACATAGACATACTGACAAATATTATTCAAAGTTGGAAGGGAGACCATTCCACACGGACATTTCCCGAGACATTGGAACTGACATTCTGAACCTGATGAGTACCAAGCCCGAAACAATGGACTTGGTATGACAAGAGGTTGCGGGACGATCGCTAGCCTTGGCGTGGAGCCTTTCCTCTATCACGCTTTCCTGAAACATGTTAAATAAAGAGTCAGCCCTACCGTCCAATTTGGTGAACCTTACCCTGCAATTCAAAGTAACACCACAATATTCCAAGCGCAATCACATTATAACGTAATAAGCATATTGCAAAACCATATCAGGTTACAACATTTTTAAATATGCAACAACTCCTCATAGGAAATTCTCGCTTAACTAACCCTTCATTTTATCTCGTATTATACGTTAAGACATTCCCTGCATTTCCACATGTTTATTACATTTATATATTTGTGAACGCGTATTCACTTTTCATATTTATATATAGGTGAACATGTATTCATCTTTCATATTTGTTGCGGCGTGCAACCCGATCCATTATATTTACGTGTTGTGAACACGTATTCACTTTACGTTTTGTTGCGGCGTGCAACCCGATCCATTATGTTTACGTGATTCGTGAATGCGTATTCACTTTACGCTTTGTTGCGACGCAACCCGACCCATTATATTTACGTATTTGTGACGCGTATTCACTTTACGATTTGTTGCGGCGTGCAACCCGACCCATTATATTTACGTATTTGTGAACGCGTATTCACTTTACGTTTTGTTGCGGCGTGCAACCCGACCCATTATATTTACGTATTTGTGAACACGTATTCACTTTACGTTTTGTTGCGGCGTGCAACCCGATCCATTATTTTTATATTTATATATTTATGTGAACACGTATTCACTTTTCATATTTTTCAGAAGATCGAATAAATAATATTCTCTTTCCCAACATTATGTCATTCATACTTGTAACGATTATAACTTTATAACCATAACTCCAACTAAGGTGTTTCTCAAGCGGAAACTAAGGTAAGATGGAGATCTTTCATTGTACCAAATTTCATTTAAAACTACTTTGGGTAACTAACACAAATTTATCCTCAAAACAGCCATATGAGATTTGTTTCGGCAGAATTTTTATTAAACAGAACTCAATCTTAGAATAGTCATAACTCCTAATCTGTAAACCCGTTCAAGCCCCATAAAATCTCAAAACGACGAGAACAGAGAGCTACACGTCTCCATGTGAACCATCCTTTCATATTATGTACCATTTGGTATAGTTTTACACTTTTATTCGCTGCCCTTCCTGGATCTCGATAGATCCGAGGCAGAAACTTTAAACAGCGATAACTCTCAATCCATAAGTCGGATAGACCCCCGTAAGGTCTCCAAATGTCCAAAACAGAGAGATCTAGAACTTTTATTTAGCAACAATTTTCATATTCCCCACATATTAGTACAGTTTTACGTTTCCACGTCCTGCCCTTCTGGATTCCGATGAATCCGAGGCAGCAAATACAAACTACAATAACTCTCAACTCGTAAGTCCGTTTTAATAACTCTTTATCTATATCTGTCCGTAACAGAGAGATTTACAACCATGTAAATTTTCATGTAATTCTAATAAGTAAAACTCAATAAAAACAGTCCGTAATTATGCCTTTCCGAATTTCGACCAAATCTAAGGCAGGAACTTTGAACTATGATAACTTTCAAACCGTATGTCCATTTTACCTCATTTTTGGTTCTATATGATCATATTAGAGAGGTGTACCACTCTTCCGAATTTCATCAAATTTTAACAATTATAACTCAGTGAGAACAGTTCGTAAAGTTTATGACGCAACTAGTCGTCTAAACAATCAAAAGTTCAATATTTCTTTTCAACACTCAATTCTTATTCTAACATGTATTGAACTAAAAATAAAGGATGTTACCAAGAATTTCTGAGTGAGAAAACTCACCTTGTAAGTGTGAAGATTATTGTTGTGTGGTTGCTAAAATTATCCTTGCTCTCTAGTATTTTGCTTCTTGTTCTTCTTGCCCTCTTGGTATTTTTTTCCTCTTCTTTTCACTTGTTTTTTTCTGATTTTCTAACCTTTATGTTATGTACTTTGTTTGTGTGTAAATACAATGTATAAGTGGAGAGTTTTCTATAACCTATCGGAGGTGGAATGACAAGAGATTGAAGGGAAATGAAAGGGGAGGGTAAAGGGAGGGCGTGCGTCTTTAAGATGTCCCTTTTTTTTTTTTTTTTTAAAATTTTGTTTTGCTTTTGTTTTTTTTGTTTTCTTATTTTTATCTATCTATTTATCCAACTTTAACACTAACTCTATCCCATGTAATTTATTCTTTGTTTTCTTATATATATATATTTTTATTAACCCAACCACAACTATATATTATTATTTTTTTTTTCCGGATTTTACACCTAAATTATGAGGTTAAGTGTTGAATATATAGGGGAGATTAGGATACAAATTAGACTGGGATTAGACTTAAAAACCTGACCCAAAACCGAGTTGCAGTGGGCAAGTCGGACTGGGCCCATCGTCGCACTACATGCATGGCTTCTTTTATTTTAAAGTTTCAAAGACGCTTAATTTTAATTAAATCCAAAATCTAATTTTGACTTAATTAATTTCCATCAAATGAAATTTATCTCATAATTTATTATTGGTTAAAATATCTCGATTCTAAATCGAATATTTTATACTCTCTCAATATACCCTTTAGACCGAAAAGACAATCGACTTAGTGCGATCTTTTAGGCCTTCACACATCGACACTTAATCAAATTAAGGTTCACACGGAACTCCTAGACTGCGCCACATGACGAACTCAATATGTGAAGAACGTTTACAAGACTCTAGTAAACACAACCTCTATGTGGGATGATAAATTTCTTTCATTCACAACACACTCGATCAAACATAGGATTTGTCAAGTGTCTATCCAAATGGCTTGATCACTTTATCTCATCTATATTAGTCGACAACTAGATCATATCTCAAATATGTCTCTTGCATTGGTCAATGACTTAGTCGACCTAATATCACTGAGAAGCTGAGTGTTCTCTCGAATAACTAGGAATGAATCCTATTCTTGGATCAACTACCACCTTAGTCTGTATCGCAATGTACCCAATTCAAGTCATGTCTTATCCTATAAGGAATTTAATCTTATGACAGGATCAAAGTACATTACTCTACAAACCATGTGCGTATTGACCTCAAGTCAAAGAACATTTATCTCCCACATGCTGATAATACTCTAGACATGTATAACAAATAGTTTATCAGCAGGGCATGCCAATATCCTCTAAGAGTATTCATGTGTCCATCACTAGCAATCATCTAGTAGTAAGTGAGACACACTATATTCTCTAAGAATGTGATGCAAACCACATGTCGACTTATAATATATCATTGATATTTCATTCTCAATGATCATCAGTTGAGACTACTTTAAGAACTACGCTCTATCATTAATATCTCACCCCTATCAATGACAACATAAGCTCAAGGGATGCACAATTATGAATAATACAAATAATCAAATAATAATTCAGTAATTGCAAAAGCCATAAATATATTAATCTCATTAATAATACGAATGCGTTCAAGTACATCTGTCCCTAAAATGATTATCTCTAGGACATATATACTTTCAATCTCCCACTTGGCCTAGAGCCAATCTCCAACGTGTCTAATGCCCATATTTTCAAAATGACCATTATGCTTGACTAAGCTTAATGGTTTAGTAAATGGGTCTGCTAGATTTTCATCTGTGGGAACATAGTCTAACTTTATTTTTCAGTCTCCACCATCTCTCTAAGTATGTGATATTTCCTTGGTACATGTTTATTTATGTTCGTTGATCTTGGTTCCTTAGCTTGCGCAATCGCGCCAGTGTTGTCACAATAAATCGTTATTGGACAAGTGGTACTTGGAACAATTCTTAGTTCTTTTAAGAACTCAGATATCGCGATAAATTTCTTACCAGCCTCCGATCCTGCAATGTACTTATCTTCAGTAGTTGAATCAACAGTTGTAGCTTGTTTAGAACTTTGCCAACTCACTATTCCACCATTTGAAATGAAGACATAACTAGATTGAGATTTGAAGAGCTTTTCTTGTCCACCATAGACTAAGAAATATTCTTTAGTTCGTCTAAGATACTTACAAATACTCTTGACTGCTTTCCAGTGTTCCTCCCCAGGATTCTGCTGGAATTTGCAAGTCATATTAAGTGTATTGGCCACATCTGGCCTTGTACATGTCATGACATACATGATTGATCCAATAGCTGATGCATATGGGATCCTCTTCATGCGTTCAAGTTCTGCAATAGTAGAAGAACTATCATATTCTTTGATAACTTGATGCCTTGACCCATAGAAAGATTTTCTTTCTTGGAATTCTCCATAGAGAAATGTTTTAGCACTTTGTCTATGTATACAGACTGTGACAACCCCAACAATCTATTAGGTCTATCTCTGTAGATCCTAATTCCAAGAATGTAGCAGGCTTCACCCAAGTCCTTCATCATGAAGGTGCTGGATAACCATTCCTTGACTGATTGCATGAGAGTCTTATTATCTCTCATTATCAATATGTCGTCTACATATATGACAATGAAGACAATACTCTCATCTGTACATTTACGATAAACACATGAGTTTTCTTTGCTTCTAACAAAGTAAAATGACTTGACTGCTTTGTTAAAGCAAATATTCCAACTCCTTGAGACTTGCTTAAGTCCATAAATGGACTTCTGTAGTTTGCATACTGCTTTGGGTTGAGTCTTGGATGTAAAACCCTCTGCTATTGCAAGCAAAATCCAAATGGACTTAATCTTCGCAACAGGTGAGAAGGTTTCATCATAATCGACCCCAGACCGTTGATTATAACCTTTAGTCACCAATCTTGCTTTATAAGTATGTACTTTGCCATATACATCAATCTTCTTTTTGAAGACCCACTTGCATTCTATGGGTCTAACCCATGTTGGCAAATCAACCAAGTTCCATACTTGATTTATGTACATAGATTCCATTTCGGATTTCATGGCTTCTTGCCATCTCTGTGAATCAATGTTTAACATTGCTTCGATGTAGGTGGTAGGCTCATCATCATCAGGAATATCTATCTCATTGTGTGTTTCAACAAGGAGGTTAAGTCTTTCAGGTGCACGATGAGTCCTAGTGGTCCTACGGAGTTGAATATTCTGCGTTTCAGTGTTTGTTGTATTTTAATTGTGAGAAGGTGTTTGTGTGTTGGACAATCCAACACCTTGAGAGCTTTCAGGAATATCATTTTGAATAGGATGATGCACAAGTATTAGAGTCTTGCATTTCTGCATTATCCCTCACATCACTCCCACTGACTGAAGAGCGTACTCTAAGTACCCAATCATCATCAAATACTCCGTACCTAATGAAGATCATTATTGGCATGACTTGTAAACAATTTAAAGATGAGTCGAATGAAGATCGTACTTAATGTGATCTTCTCGTACCTAGCATCACTTGTGATTTGTGAACAAGGCAATTTTGACAATTCTATATGATTTTGAACAATATAAATATAAGTAAAATAAAGATATTACTTAAAGTCATGACCCGCACACATACCTTGTATAAGTGTAATTTTTATTTTTTTGAATGTACAACGTCGAATTAATTTTTGCATAAATACATTAACCGAGGCCAAAAGTTAAATAGCTTTGTGCAAATCATGACACACCCAATTAGCCTAAAATATAGGCCCATGTTGCAAGACTGTGATAACCCAGTTCAACAAACAAGACAGGGCCAATTTCAGTTTTGCTAAACTCATATTTAATGCTTATCAAAGAATCGAATTAAGAAGTAAATGTGGACCTAGAACGAGTACTTAAGAGTTTCAATTAAATTTACCCTTTTTTATTCTCAAGCTAGCTAGATGTACATATAACAAAACTTAAAGTCTATATTAGACATATATGTATAAGAAATTTAAAGACATACTTTATTATTTAACTACAACTTAATTTGTTTTTATTTTACCTTAATAAGATTAATTTATAACCATATTAATGTCTAAGACTTACTTTAGACAACATGTTTAAAGTAAAACATGTACTATATAACATTTGAACTGCTTCGTCTAACAACACGATGTTTGTGCCCGTATATAGATTGCTTCCATTTCGCTCGTTACTGCTACATGAATTGTTTTTTTTATACTAAGATGTTGCAGTTCTTCTAATCGTTTTTTATTTTCATTTCTCAGATGTTTCAATTCGCCTGCTGTCTCGTCTACTCATAAATTTAACATTAGTTCGAAAGATTGTCCTATTCAATAGAAAATCTCCGAATTTATGCTTATTTTCAAATCCACAAGTTTCACAAACTTTATCTTTTGGACTCAGACGAATTAGAACATGAAATACAACAAAATTGTAGTAGCGGGCTAGTAGCATATATAGTAGAATCAGTCATCCTTTTGATAACCAGAGAGATCAGCCAACAACACCACAAAATACATTTAGTAAACTCTTTAAAAAAAAATTGAACCATCAAGCAAATAAAGAGGTCTGACTTCAGGGGCGGAGCCAGTGTACATGTTACGATTTGTCGGTTTTGACCGAACTAGTAACTTTGATCCAAACACTTTATTTATTTTAAAAAATTATTGAATATACACATTCTTAATTTAGAACCGAACCCAATAACATAAAAGAACTAAAATGCATAGTAACTTCGAATTATGGCTCCTCATCTGTCTGACTTGTAAAGCTAGTTGATCTATGTGGAGGAACAGGAGGTCTACTATTATTATTTCGAAAAAAGCTTCCATTTCCCCTTACCCTTAATGATGAACATGTTTTCTGAGTTGAGTCTTGAAGAACTGCTGCTTCTTATAACAGGGGGTGCTCTGAGTTGAAACCCTCTAAGAGAACTCCATAGCTTTTGCATGATTTGAGTTTCTTGTTGTATGGGTTCTCTGGTTTAGCCTCCCATTTGATAGAGAGGTGAATGATTGTGATTTCTCATTTTAATCACCACTACTATAAGAATCAATTATGTTTTCTTTTCTTCTAGCTATTAAGATATTTCAGTCAGGTTGGCACTTGCCTATAAATTTTTTTTCCTTCCTCTACTAAGATATTTCAATTCGTCAGATTGTCACTTAACTGCCCAGCTACTAAGATATTTCAATTCGTCAGATTGTCACTTAACTGCCCAGAGATTCGGCATTATTTTGAAGGTTGCCCTATATGAGAATCTTCAAATCTATATATGCTTATTTTCAACTCGCCAAATTTTACAAGTCTCTTACGCGTTACTCACCTATCCGCCACTGAAAACACAGTTTCCCGTCCGACTTGTTTTTTTGTACTTAAACTTTATACTCAATCAAACACGTCGCATAAACTAAAACATAGAATAGAACAAAATTGTAGTAGTAGTACATATATATATAATAGAATCGATCTATCCTTTTGATAACCAGAACAACTCGGAACGTCACACACTCGCCGCCTACCTATCGTCGAGATCCAACTAAGGTAAGAAACTCCGAGCACAACATATATTTAGTAAACTCTTTAAAAAAGAATAGATCACTAGAACAATCAAGCAAATAAAGGGGTTTGACTTGTGAAGCTAGCAGTGCTAGTTGATCTATGTGGAGGAACAGGAGGTCTACTATTATTATTTCCAAGAAAGCTTCCATTTCTCCTTGCCCTTAATGATGAACATGTTTTCTTTGAGTTGTGTCTTGAAGAACTGCTTCTTTTTATAACAGCGTGATCTGATTTGAAGCCTTCCAAGAAAACACCATAGCTCTTGCATGATTTGAGCTTCTTGTTGTATGGGTTCTCAGGTTTAGCCATATCCTCTAAGCTCATAACATTTGATAAAGAGGTGAATGATTGTGATTTCCCATTGTAATGCTTTGACAAGCCTCTCCTGTTAACCAAATGAACAGTTAGCTTCTCCATAAATATAATCTTATTTGTATTTGATTGAGCACAAAATAATAAAAAAAAAATCTTTACACGTATCAAAAGTACCATTATACGTAATGGCATTATTAGCACGTATAACTAGTGTTGTACTAGGTTACATATTTACCATATTTTGTATTATATAATTATGATAAGATTGAGATCCATATTATAGAAGGATTTAACATTTTACAGAGTACAGTCAGATTTGAGCATTATGCAATAATATATCAATAAGTTTAGACTGCCTGTCTATTTTAAGGTATTTACTTAGTTTCATTCTATGTTACCAAATTAAATTTACTATTGACAGTTAATCTATTGTTTCAAATATTTTGAGCTAAAAACAGCCCAAAGATACTTTTGATATAAGGTGATACCATCTGTTTTAAGCTAAAGCTAAAGATACATAGGGAGTAATTTTTTTCAAAAAAATATTAATATGATATATTGGCCGCACACCGGTCTCAAACATTTTGGAGTCCTGTTCTAATTCGTAAAAGTGAGTCCTTAATATAAATAAATATACGATTTCAATAATCTGAATTTGGACCTCTATATGCGCGCGCACCTGAAACTGAATCACTTTAATTTGATTGGGCTAAGACCTACGAATTATGAACTTTTACAGTAAATCTAATACTAGATAATCAAAAATGAAAAAAAGAAACCCCTAAAATTTTTCGTTTTTCGGGGTCATGTGTTGCAGCACATCCCGTACGGGTTCAAAGACGGTCCTACGACCTTGTAGGCACACAATACTAATCATATTGAGATGATGTAATATATAGACGGGTAGTGCACCTAAATTAAACTCTACAATACATCAGAAAATTTATTTAAAAAGAAGAAAAAAGGAGAAATAAAAACAACTACTTACTTGAAGGGAAGTTCTTGAAGAAGAGAGGACATATTTTGCAAAGCTCCTATTTTGTGTTCATTTCTACTTGAATCACTAGAAGGTGAAGTTGGATCAGAAGATTCTGAAAAATTACCATCTTCTCCTTCTGATGATGAAGTGAAATTACTAAAATCTCCTCCTTCAGAAAAATCAGAACCACATAAAGAATCTTGATTTTCCTCATCCATGATCCCATGGTTGTTTTGTTGGTCTAAAGAAACTAAAACCATTTTCATACTCATCATTTACACAAACAATATCCACCATACAGTTCTTGAAATTAATTTCACCAATCTCTCAAGAAAATGGCTAAAATTGTAATATTTTTTTTGAAAACATAAGGCGAAATCCCTCGCTCACACGCTAGAATTGTAATACTTTTCTTTCAATTTGGTGAATGGATTGAGAAGTAACACGTTAAAATAAAGGTTACAAAGTTAAGGAATGGGAAAGAGGATAAGGAGAGAAGGACTATAAATATATATTCCTTTAAATTTAATACTATCTGATAAGGTATATGATAAAAAAAAGATTCGGTGTTATCCAGTTTCTATCTTTTTGCCAACCGGACATAATTGATCCCACTTGTCTCAAAGAAAAAATGGTCATCTTTCGACCCGTGCGAGGTGTACTACTGCATGGAGCCTCTGAAAATTAAAAAAATTTAGAATCATTTTTTCATTTTTTATTAAATATTATTAGTCAAATTTACTATAAAGACTCATAATTCGTAGATCTTAACCTAATTAAAAACCAACTTTTACAAATTAGAAAAGGACCCCCAAAATATTTGATCTCAAACAATACTATAAATGAAAAGAAAATGGATTTGAGAAACTAGCCTTCTTCGTTCATCTCCTTCGTCGTCAGGGAGTGGCTCTTGAATTCCGTATAGCGGATAAGACCGCTACTTGTTTTTCTTTTTCCAATGAGCGCTCATTGTGTTTCTTTTTTGCTTATTATTTTCCACCGTCCTTTATTTTTAAATTCTAATTTTTTACTTTTCTGAAAGAGATATTTTCCCAAAATATTTTCAGTCACAACATTTCAAATGCTAAAGGAAAGCTCGGGAAAGGGTCGGACTACAAGGATCTATTGTACGCGTCGTTATCTCATATTTCTGCAAGAGGTTATTTCTACGGCTTGAACACATCACATGACATCAATTTTTACCGATTACTCCGATGGCAATATATATTTAAACAAAAATGAAACTTTTAAGCATATCTTTTCATTTTTTTTCAAGTTTACCTAATTTAGGTCCAAACTTCTACTTAGACTTAATTCAGGTGGGGAAGGGGAATGATACCTAACTTTATCCTCACTTATTTATTAGTGTGAGGTACAAATGGTGGACCGAAAAACGGACATTGGAGAATTTTTTAATATGCTAAATCATATTTTTTTGGGAACAATCTGTCATCCTGGAACCAACTGAGCTACATCCATGCGGGTTGCTAAATCATATTTCCTCTGTTTATAATAAGTAGTGTCGTAGACTTTTCATTTTATTTTAAAATAAGTGGTATTTTAGAGTTTCAAGAAAGAAATTGATCTTATTCTTTCAATATTATTCTTATTTATATAATCAAGAATCATTAATAGTTTTTCTTTCTAAACATTTATTAAGGATAAGTTAATAAAAATATTCATAATATTTTAGAAGTGAGTAATTTTTAAGAAGTGTGTATAAGCTAAAAACATCAATTATTATGAAATAATAGTAAGTAGTTACTACTATTAGGAATTGGAGCTAATCACCGCTATTTCATTAATTAAAGTTGTACCTAAATCTATATCGTCCACCACCTCTTCTTCCAATAGAATGAAAAAATTATGTTGTGAGCGTCTCCCTAGAAATGGCCATGTTAGCTGCAATACAAATTTAATCGGATTCTAATATGGATTCCCAACACGGGGTAGGGAATAAAAAAAAGGTTTATATACTATCAAAATGTGAAGTTCGTAACCATAAAAGTAGAGTTCTAGACTATAAACATTAACATTAATATATGGGCCTTGGATGAGGGAAACAAGATGTTGTGGTTAGTGGTTCAATCTTCAACTAGCAATTGGCATATTAAAGACTACACGCCGTTTTAGCCTCAACAAAATTAAATAAATAAATAAGACACACACAACAAAATAGTTTAATAAAAACATTCCAAGACTGTTTTTGTGCCTCTTATATTATTCGACTAGAGGTATGTTTTTTTTTTGTAATATAATTTCAAAATTGCAACTTCGTGATATTGAAAGTTGCAAATAAATAATATAGTAAAATTACAATTAAAAGAATTACATTTTAAGAAACACATTTTCTAGTTTCTTTATAATTTCTTGTGGTTCTTCGGTTGAAATTGGTATATCTTGGTCAAATTGGTCGACGTCGCTTACACATCCGTCAGATAAGATTTCGTTGTAGTTGTAGTCTTCTTCTTCGCTGATCTCCGGTTAGCCGCACCTCCTACGCTCCGCACGAATTCAGTCTCTGAATAGAACTACAATATCTAATGAGTCTCCTGCCAATGAATGTATGTGCTCCCCTATTTGAAATTTTCCCGCAGAAAATGCGCTTTCAGACGCTGTTAATGACGCTTGAATGTTCAACACATCTCGAGCCATCTTTGTTAGTGTTGGAAATTTTTTCTCATTCTCCCTCCAGTATTTTAGCAAGTCTTCACGTCCCTCTTCATTTCAATTGCTTCATACGGTACAATACCCTGCAAAACAAAAACTTCAAACTCGCTAACTTGGTTAGAAATTGTACCACTAAACATTCTCTGTCTGAGGCTTTGATAACTAGCCGCAGAAACGACATGTCGTTTTTGAGGTTTTGTTGAAGAAGAAGAAAATGACATGGAAGTCGGTTGGTTGCTAGCACTTTCTTGTTGGTAATGCGTATATACTTTTTTATATTCATCTTGAATGCTAGACAACACTTCTTCTCTAGTTTTTTCAACAGGTGGTGGGTCATTTGAATTTTCAGGAGTTGGAAGTGGTAGTATATCTATGCAATCGTAAATAGTTTCGATATGATTTTTACAACCGTCTATTTTAATAGACGGATTTATACAACACTAATAAAAAATATTGGGGGAATAGGTGTTAGCGATATTTCGAATGCTCACGCAAGCGCACACATCGTTCACAAGTAATATAGTTTGGTAAGACCGAATATCGTCCTCAGAGACTGGTTTCAAATTACCGTTCATCTATTTTATGTTATCTATTTGACAATCGATAATTGAGTTTAGTTTTTGGTTAACTACTAGAATAATTGAAAGAATTAATTAAACTATTTAAGTTGTAATCAGTTATGAATGAATTAGAGCTTCCAAAATTCTCGATTATCCACTCTATTCAATCCTTAATGCAACTAGAATAACTTCTTCTTCTACGTTAAGATAGCGGTTAACTAAACTGTCTTATATTCCGGTTAGGACATATAATCACTCAACCTCAGTGCATAACCCTTCTATATTTCTATGATAGGATTTACAACATAGGAGGATTAAGAACAGTAACCTATGATGCTACACAAGTATCGGGGTACTGTCGTCTGCGATTTTAACCTATGTCTAGTCAATTACAGCATATCCAAATCTCTCCTCTCGGTTCTTGATTCGAAATCATATATATTATGATAATTAGTAATCAATTAATTATCAAACATTCATACAAATTATTGACTAAATCTTAATCAAGTGAAGAAGAAATCAAACTACTGCATTAATTCATGAATAGAAGTTTCAAGCGATTCATAAGGAAAGCCCTAGTAAAGTGTTTATCTCCTAGCCATAGTCACGCTAAGAACTAACACAAAATCCATACATAAACTGAATTAAAAACGAAAGTAAAGAAATTACTGCAAGAGTGGTACAGTAAGACTATAGCCAAGAGTTGTAATATGTGCATTTATTCCTCCATAAATTAAGACACGTTAAATAGAAAATCATTCAAAAGCTAACTAAGTTGAGATTGTTGTCGTCTGTCGACATAAACCCTCAAAATGAGTACAAGGTAGGTGAAGAGGCAAAATCACCTTTCCATTCCGTCAAAAGGAATTACGAAAGAAACACCGCTCCTCTATAACATAATCACTCCTACGTGGGTGATTTGACGTTTGTACAATAGAGGGGGAGACAAGTACGTTGTGATCTTCATTGACGAAGGTACAATGTATTGCATCGTTTGTTGAAAAGCAAAGATGAAGAAGGTAGATGAATTGCTTAGCCAAGACTATCTTGACCGCTATTGAAGCGGATGGGCGCTACAAAGAAGAAGTTGAAGAGCATACAGATTGTGGAATTCGTAGAGATAGAGGAGGAGAATGTGAAACATCAAACGATTTCTCCTTACTCACCCCAGTCTAACGGTGTTAGCCAAGCGCAGATCCGTACGCCCAAGATATGTGGGGCAAGGGGATCCTTATCGCTAATTTGATTCTCAAGAGAACTCCTCGTAAGGATAAGGATGAACCTCCATGTGAAACGTGGAAAGAACCCCATACACAGATATTGTGATATGGGGTGGTTTGGTAGAGGTTGGAATTTTCGAAACAGGTCAAGTCGGACCTAAGACTGTAGATTGTATATCCACTAGATCTGCAAAGAACAGTAGTGCTTATCACATCCTGGTGCCAAAGAATGCTGAATTCTTTGAAGATAACTTTCCTTAAAGTAGTAATTGCTCAAGGTTAACAAGAACCCGCGAGTGCCTGATTAAATGGAACTAGACATTCCGGATCTATATGACTAGGAAGTTGCTGACTATCCGGAACTTAATGTTCTAGATCTACAGAACTCAGAGACTCTAGATGTTGTACCAAGACAGAGCAAAAAGAGGGGACAAAGACTTGTTCCAGGCCTTCTAGCTTATATGGTTGAGAATGAATCATGAACAATTAACAAAAAATTGTCATCTCCAGAAGCACTGTTTTGGGAAAGAAGCTAAAAAGAGAGAAATAGACTCCATCAGATAGAACCACACTTGTGTGATGGTTGATCTTCCTACGGGAAATGAACCTCTGGGTTGTAAAAGTGGATACTCAAATTGAGTACAAAGTTAGATGGATCTACTGACGAGTATAAGGCCTCGATTATTTGTACATGTGCTCCTATGTGAATAACTTAACCTCCAGGGTCACCACAGTCTTGCGTGACATGGATGTTGAGACAACCTTCATAACCGGAGAGTTGGTTTGATGGACTGTTGGGCTTCTTCCTGAACTTCCATTATGGTCCCTGAAATATTTATATTTTGGTCCTGCAAGTTTCAGATAAAATAGAAATAATGAATCTGACTACAGAAACATTGACTCTGAAGCTAGAAAGCCAACAGTTGGAAAACCAAAAGTTCGAAAGTGGAAAAATAAAGTAATACGGAACAACCCGAGGGGTATATGGTTTCAGGGAAGAGAATAAAGTCTGTCGATTTGTCAAATCTCTGTGCGGGCTAAAATAATGCCCGAGGCAATGGTGCGAAAACTTTGATAGTACTCAACTATCGAAGGGTTTCTCCATTAATTAGTATGAAAAATGTGTCTACATGAAAGATATTTCTGACTCATTCGTCCTGATTTTCCTTTACGTAGATGACATGTTGATCATAGGAAAAAGTCCTAGGTTGATCATAGAGATTAATGGTATGTGTTGATGATGTTTCGACATGAATGGATAGTATTACAAATGACATCTTAGGAATTAGGAATTCCAAGAAATCTAACGGACTAGTCTAAACCAAGCTCATCCGTGAGGTGTTTTGACAGTCTCGTTGAAGTCACCAATAAATATGAATCATATAATTTATTGAAATCATGGTGCACCCATATACCATGAGGGATATGCGCAAGCCACGTGTAGTTCAATGTAATTTACACACTACAACTTACCTGTATCGGCTCATAAATAAGATCAGTTGAACTGAGGTTCACACATGATTCTAGAAATGATCGATAGAATACGTTAAATCGGATGTGACGACATCTGAACTATTTGCTTATCTATGGATTATGGTATTCTGGATGTCCAGCAGTTCTGGGAGAACTCAGTGATGCAAACTGGACATCATACTTGAAGAACACCAAAGCCACAAGTGGATGTGTATGGTGTGAATTTGCAAAATCCTCTAAGCAAACTTGCATCGACCGATTCGATTCGTGATGAAATCGGAGTATATCGCTTTGTACAAAGCATGATGAGAAGTTGAGTAACTTCACGACCTCTTATAGGATGTCCATTATTGGGAGTAACTCGTGCCTTCGTCAGTTATACACTGTAAGAGCATGAATGACGGCGTCTGGACATATTTATAGCAGACATAAGACCGTATGGCAGTTGATCGTCTCGGGTGACACAACCTTGATTACTAATCAAAGGATATAACGAACCCTTTAATTAAGGGATTACCCAAAAGATCAAGAGTTCTGCCGGTCTAGGGGAATGAGCTTAAAACCCAAATAATACGAAATGATACGGTGGATATCCAACCATACTGATTGGAGTTCCCAAGAATTTGGTTCAATGGGAAAACTAAGTCGTAAAGGTTTAGTTGAGCGCTTCGGTGGAAGCAAGAGCACTTTGGATAATGATTTCTTCATAGAAACATGAATCCAAGGTCGTTTCTGTGATAGACATTAAGTGTTATCTGCAGAGTGGGTAAATGTTAAGTTTTCAAAATCTTTAATGATCTTCAACGGTTGAGATTAGGTTTGGGGAAACTTTTAATGATTCCTAACACTCGTGAAGTGGGGTATAGCAAGATACCTTGTAGGAGACCACCTATTTAAGTGCAAGGACTGACCTCCTCAAATAAATACACTTAAGAATCCAAGTGTGTCTACGGCCAGAACAGAAAAAACATTAAGAAGAACAGAGTAAGGAAAAGTGTTGTGTTGGTACCATTGCCTTAGCTTACACTAAACATTAACGGTTCAAGACATCACGTTCACCACGCAGTAAGTAAGTCCGATGGTATTCTACTATGGAAAGTTCAAAGCTACGACTACTTCCATATGCAACATCGATCCACCGAAATATTGCTAGAAAGACACCACATGGGTGCGCCAAAATATCTTTCTAGAGGAGATTGTTGGAAATTTGCTAATATGAAATTA
This sequence comes from Przewalskia tangutica, assembly GCA_029844215.1. NCBI lineage: Eukaryota > Viridiplantae > Streptophyta > Magnoliopsida > Solanales > Solanaceae > Przewalskia > Przewalskia tangutica. Next base: position 4,506,725 of record CM056719.1, read on the forward strand.
AGTTTAACCCATTATTTATGACTCGAATAATTGATGTCTCGCACGTCGGAAATGTCGTTTTCACACACGTGCACACGTAGTGCCAAATATCATAAATTTCATTAGTGAAAGAGATATTGGTACGTGAGTAAACATTTGAGACATGAAATGATGGACGGTCGTTGGTTAAATGACACGTGTTCAATTACTTGGAGCATTGATCCTCCATTACTTGACACTTGAATTCAACTATTATTTGGCTGAATAACACTTCTCAATAAGTGTCATTACATGACCATTGATTGTCATTAGTTGGCTAGATGAAAGGTCATCTTACACACACTATAAATTGAGGCTCTTGGCTCAACCTCATACTTGTATAATTCATATTTTTCTGAACTTCTTCCTCTCTAGCATACTCTCACACACTCAAAGGTTCTTCTTGAGAAACACTTGAGTTTCCTTTGCTTATTTGTTTAGTTGTTGTTTTATCTTGGGAGACAGTTGCCCATATCGTAAAAGGATATATACAGGGCAATAATGTCTTAAGGACAAAGTGCTAACACTCGACTCATCACATTTGTAACAAGTGAATATTTAGTGTCTCTTGATTTCAGGTTATCAAGATTAAGAAGCTTGTTGTAATTGGAACGAAGATCCAACGACAGAAGATTCGAGACGGATATCAAATAGAAGATTAAGATCACAAGACTTCTTGTTGTTGTCACAACTCTTGTTAGGTTTCAAGTCTATTGTATTGTAAATCATTATAGTTTATTCTTTCGAAGCACTAGTAGTAGTTATTAACTATTCTCTTACATCCATTGTGTAGATCAAAAGATTCGCATTCATTACTGCATAACGTACATGTATCAGTGACTCACCCCTACGAACGAGATATCATCCCTGAAATTAATCAGAATAGATCAATGAAAAACTATTGAATATTTTCCTAGTTACATTTCAGTAACGACATATAAAAAATCCTTGCAGTGCTTCAAAAATGCAATTTGTCCATATCAAGAGTTTCGACTTGTTGGCAACCATCTGCAGTATTATAAAAATGAGAGAAACAAACCATATGCTAAGGATTCATTGTTTTTTTATATTGAAACTGACCTTGTGGATTCATTGAAGGCGAGCTATAATAAGTGTCGATCTGGTTTTCTGCCATTATTTCGTCAATGAAATCATCGAGTTCCGCCTCTTTGTTCCAGCCATTTAACTCTCTGAAGAGATCATTCGATGGAACTAAAGAAGGAACTGCGGGTGGTTGAGGTAAGTACGCTTTATGAAGTGGTTCATTGAAGTTCATAGGGAACTCGTTTGGATTAAGTACATAAGTGCCGATCTGATTTTCTGTCATTATTTCGCCATTGAACTTGTTGAGTTCTGGCTCTTTGTTCCATCCATTCAGCTCTGTGAAGATATCATTCGGTGGAACTAAAGAAGGAACTGTGGGTGGTTGAGGTAAGTATGCTTCTTGAGGTGGTTCACTGAAGTTCATCGGAAACTCGTTTGAAGTCAGTACATTGATATGATGTCCATTGTCCGAAAAGTGATTAAACGTATCGAAATGATGTCCATTGTCCGAAAAATCCAAACTCTAAGACACAGAATTGAAGTTCCCGATTGTACTTTCAATATTCAAAGGTTGTTTTTCTTCACGACTTATTGGAACTAAAAGGGATGGTTCTTGCGACATGATTTTAGATTGGTGAACTATAGAAGAAGTGTTTGGTAGAACATGTTGAGCTTCTCATATGTTGACTCTGTATCTCTGCAGAAGGACCAAAAACATGAAAGAAATCAGAACAATTAGACCAAACATCGAACTATTAATGTCACAACTTGTTAAACAGTGGGTCCAGCCGTGTGGCCCATGTACCGTGTGGGGCCCTTTCCCTTTCCTTGTGTATTTGGTAAATATTAGATTTAGGTTTGTACCTTAATTAGGAGTGTAATATTACCATAATTGTAAAGTTAGTCTTCAAATAGAATAAGAATTTCTAGGTAGAATAGGAAGAGGACCTTCCTTGTAACTTGTATATATATGTCTTTCATTAATAAGAATAATTAAGAAATTATTTCTTACATTCTTTCATGGTATCAAGAGTCTAGATTCTCTTTACCCGGTTTTCGCTCCTCAAAATTTCTTCTTCTTTCTCGAAATTTTGCCATAAAATTCTCGATTTTTTGTTTGTTTCTTCTTTCACAAAAACCGAGTTTTTTCTCTTCCAAAAACCTTTCTCACAAATTCCCTTCTCTGAATCTTGTTGTTTTATTCCCTATGGCTGATAAGAACACTTTTCACCCTGCCCTCACAGTTTCTAATATCAAGAGCGTTCTTTCTATCATTCTTGACCTAGAAAATGTTCAATATGAGACATAGGCGAAATTATTCAAGATTCATGCTAAAGCACATAAAGTTCTTCACCACATCATCCCTCCTCCTCCTTCAAAGGAGGGTGATAAGACGTCTACATCTAATGTGCCCACTCAAGAAGCAGACCCAAAATTATGAGACATGCTTGATTCCAAGGTTCTTTAGTGGATTTATGTCACTATCTCCTTGGATCTCTTACAGACGATTATGGAACCCAATTCTACAGCTATGACGGCGTGAAACTGTTGCGTGACATATTTCAGGATAACAAGTCATTTTAGAATTGTTATTCTTGAGCAGGAATTTTCGCAAGTGGCTATGATAAATTTTCCCAACGTCTCTTCTTATTGCCAACGGCTCAAGGACTTGGCGGATCAACTTCGCAATGTGGGTTCTCCTGTTTATAATTTCTGATGGTTGCAGGCCTGTCAGAGGCCTATAATGGTGTTGCTTCAGTTATTCGACAGAGTAGCACCTTGCCAGAGTTCTATCAGGCCCGTTCCATGCTTACATTGGAAGAAGCTGGCTTGGCTAAGAAAACAACGATTGGGAGTAGTCATGTCGGTATGGTGACTGCTTCTAATTTTTCTCATTCCAATTCAACCAATGTGACCCAAAGTAACAACAACGGAGGTGGTAAGAAACACCAGAATAAGAAGAATAATGGCAGGAATCGTGGCGGCAACAACCGACAACAGCAACATCAGTCGTGGATAGGGGTGCACAAAAGGTTAAAACCGGACCGGAGCGACCGAATAACGATCAGTTCTCGGACCAAGACCGACCGAATTTCTCGGTCCGTCCGGTCATTCGGTCGGTCGGTCTCTGGACCGAATGGACCGATTCCAGTCCCCAACCGACCCCCTGCCACGGACGTATTGACATATCAAATATAAGTTGTAAATTAGTGAAACTTTAAATGGTCATAACTTTGCGTTCAGACGTCCGTTTGATCTAATTTGTTTTTGATTTCGCGTATTTTTTCAAGACGAATAATCCCAAACAGTTTGGTCCCTGAAATTGGTTCAATGGGAAAACTAAGTCGTAAAGGTTCAGTTGAGCGCTTCTGTGGAAGCAAGAGCACTTTGGATAATGATTTCTTCATAGAAACATGAATCCAAGGTCGTTTCTGTGATAGACATTAAGTGTTATCTGCAGAGTGGGTAAATGTTAAGTTTTCAAAATCTTTAATGATCTTCAACGGTTGAGATTTGGTTCGGACTTCCTGAACTTCCATTATGGTCCCTGAAATATTTATATTTTGGTCCTGCAAGTTTCAGATAAAATAGAAATAATGAATCTGACTACAGAAACATTGACTCTGAAGCTAGAAAGCCAACAGTTGGAAAACCAAAAGTTCGAAAGTGGAAAAAGAAAGTAATACGGAACAACCCGAGGGGTATATGGTTTCAGGGAAGAGAATAAAGTTTGTCGATTTGTCAAATCTCTGTGCGGGCTAAAACAATGCCCGAGGCAATGGTGCGAAAACTTTGATAGTACTCAACTATCGAAGGGTTTCTCCATTAATTAGTATGACAAATGTGTCTACATGAAAGGTAATTCTGACTCATTCGTCCTGATTTGCCTTTACGTAGATGACATGTTGATCTTAGGAAAAAGTTCTAGGTTGATCATAGAGATTAATGATATGTGGAGATGATGTTTCGACATGAATGGTATGGTATTACAGATGACATCTTAGGAATTAGGAATTCCAAGACATCTAACGGACTAGTCTAAACCAAGCTCATCTGTGAGGTGTTTTGACAGTCTCGTTGAAGTCACCAATAGATATGAATCATATAATTTATTGAAATCATGGTGCACCCATATACCATGAGGGATATGCGCAAGCCACATGTAGTTCAATGTAATTTACACACTACAACTTACCTGTATCGGCTCATAAATAAGATCAGTTGAACTGAGGTTCACACATGATTCTAGAAATGATCGATAGAATACGTTAAATCGGATGTGACGACATCTGAACTATTTGCTTATCTATGGATTATGGTATTCTGGATGTCCAGCAGTTCTGGGAGAACTCAGTGATGCAAACTGGACATCATACTTGAAGAACACCAAAGCCACAAGTGGATGTGTATGGTGTGAATTTGCAAAATCCTCTAAGCAAACTTGCATCGACCGATTCGATTCGTGATGAAATAGGAGTATATCGCTTTGTACAAAGCATGATGAGAAGTTGAGTAACTTCACGACCTCTTAGAGGATGTCCCTTATTGGGAGTAACTCGTGCCTTCGTCAGTTATACACTGTAAGAGCATGAATGACGGCGTCTGGACATATTTATCGCAGACATAAGATCGTATGGCAGTTGATCGTCTCGGGTGACACAACCTTGATTACTAATCAAAGGATATAACGAACCCTTTAATTAAGGGATTACCCAAAAGATCAAGAGTTCTGTCGGTCTAGGGGAATAAGCTTAAAACCCAAATAATACGAACTGATACGGTGGATATCCAACCATACTGATTGGAGTTCCCAAGAATTTGGTTCAATGGGAAAACTAAGTCGTAAAGGTTCAGTTGAGCGCTTCGGTGGAAGCAAGAGCACTTTGGATAATGATTTCTTCATAGAAACATGAATCCAACGTCGTTTCTGTGATAGACATTAAGTGTTATCTGCAGAGTGGGTAAATGTTAAGTTTTCAAAATCTTTAATGATCTTCAACGGTTTAGATTAGGTTTGGGGAAACTTTTAATGATTCCTAACACTCGTAAAGTGGGGTATAGCAAGATACCTTGTAAGAGACCACCTATTTAAGTGCAAGGACTGACCTCCTCAAATGAATGCACTTAAGAATCCAAGTGTGTCTACGGCCAGAACAGAAAAAATATTAAGAAGAACAGAGTAAGGAAAAGTGTTATGTTGGTACCATTGTCTTAGCTTACACTAAACATTAACGGTTCAAGACATCACGTTCACCACGCAGTAAGTAAGTCCGATGGTATTCTACTATGGAAAGTTCAAAGCTACGACTACTTCCATATGCAACATCGATCCACCGAAATATTGCTAGAAAGACACGACGTGGGTGCGCCAAAATCTCTTTCAAGAGGAGATTGTTGGAAATTTGCTAATATGAAATTAAGTTTAACCCATTATTTATGACTCGAACAATTGATGTCTCGCACGTCAGAAACGTCGTTTTCACACACGTGCACACGTAGTGCCAAGTATCGTAAATTTCATTAGTGAAAGAGATATTGGTACGTGAGTAAACATTTGAGACATGAAATGATGGACGGTCTTTGGTTAAATGACACGTGTTCAATTACTTGGAGCATTGATCCTCCATTACTTGACACTTGAATTCAACCATTATTGGGCTGAATAACACTTCTCAATACGTGTCATTACATGACCATTGATTGTCATTAGTTGGCTAGATGAAAGGTCATCTTACACACACTATAAATTGAGGCTCTTGACTCAACCTCATACTTGTATAATTCACATTTTTCTGAACTTATTCCTCTCTAGCATACTCTCACACACTCAAAGGTTCTTCTTGAGAAACACTTGAGTTTCCTTTGCTTATTTGTTTAGTTGTTGTTTTATCTTGGGAGACAGTTGCCCATATCGTAAAAGGATATATACGGGGCAATAATGTCTTAAGGACAAAGTGCTAACACTCGACTCATCACATTTGTAACAAGTGAATATTTAGTGTCTCTTGATTTCAGGTTATCAAGATTAAGAAGCTTGTTGTAATTGGAACGAAGATCCAACGACAGAAGATTCGAGACGGATATCAAATAGAAGATTAAGATCACAAGACTTCTTGTTGTTGTCACAACTCTTGTTAGGTTTCAAGTCTATTGTATTGTAAATCATTATAGTTTATTCTTTCGAAGCACTAGTAATAGTTATTAACTATTCTCTTACATCCATTGTGTAGATCACAAAATTCACATTCATTACTGCATAACGTACATGTATTAGTGACTCACCCCTACTAACGAGATATCATCCCTGAAATTAATCAGAATAGATCAATGAAAAACTATCGAATATTTTCCTAGTTACATTTCAGTAACGACATATAAAAAATCCTTGCAGTGCTTCAAAAATGCAATTTGTCCATATCAAGAGTTTCGACCTGGTGGAAACCATCTGCAGTATTATAAAAATGAGAGAAACAAACCATATGCTAAGGATTCATTGTTTTTTTTTATATTGAAACTGACCTTGTGGATTCATTGAAGGCGAGCTATAATAAGTGTCGATCTGATTTTCTGCCATTATTTCGTCAATGAAATCATCGAGTTCCGCCTCTTTGTTCCAGCCATTCAACTCTCTGAAGAGATCATTCGATGGAACTAAAGAAGGAACTGCGGGTGGTTGAGGTAAGTACGCTTTATGAAGTGGTTCATTGAAGTTCATAGGGAACTCGTTTGGATTAAGTACATAAGTGCCGATCTGATTTTCTGTCATTATTTCGCCATTGAACTTGTTGAGTTCTGGCTCTTTGTTCCATCCATTCAGCTCTGTGAATATATCATTCGGTGGAACTAAAGAAGGAACTGTAGGTGGTTGAGGTAAGTATGCTTCTTGAGGTGGTTCACTGAAGTTCATCGGAAACTCGTTTGAAGTCAGTACATTGATATGATGTCCATTGTCCGAAAAGTGATTAAACGTATCGAAATGATGTCCATTGTCCGGAAAATCCAAACTCTGAGACACAGAATTGAAGTTCGCGATTGTACTTTCAATATTCAAAGGTTGTTTTTCTTCACGACTTATTGGAACTAAAAGGGATGGTTCTTGCGACATGATTTTAGATTGGTGAACTATAGAAGAAGTGTTTGGTTGAACATGTTGAGCTTCTCGTATTTTGACTCAGATCTCTCGAAGGACCAAAAACATGAAAGAAATCAGAACAATTAGACCAAACATCGAACTATTAATGTCACAACTTGTTAAACAGTGGGTCCAGCCGTGTGGCCCATGTACCGTGTGGGGCCCTTTCTCTTTCCTTGTGTATTTGGTAAATATTAGATTTAGGTTTGTACCTTAATTAGGAGTGTAATATTACCATAATTGTAAAGTTAGTCTTCAAATAGAATAAAAATTTCTAGGTAGAATAGGAAGAGGATCTTCCTTGTAACTTGTATATATATGTCTTTCATTAATAAGAATAATTAAGAAATTATTTCTTACATTCTTTCATGGTATCAAGAGTCTAGATTCTCTTTACCCGATTTTCGCTGCTCAAAATTTCTTCTTCTTTCTCGAAATTTTGCCCTAAAATTCTCGATTTTTTGTGTGTTTCTTCTTTCACAAAAACCGAGTTTTTTCTCTTCCAAAAATCTTTCTCACAAATTCCCTTCTCTGAATCTTGTTGTTCTATTCCTATGCCTGATAAGAACACTTTTCACCCTACCCTCACAGTTTCTAATATCAAGAGCGTTCTTTCTATCATTCTTGACCTAGAAAACGTTCAATATGAGACATAGGCGAAATTATTCAAGATTCATGCTAAAGCACATAAAGTTCTTCACCACATCATCCCTCATCCTCCTTCAAAGGATGGTGATAAGACGTTTACATCTAATGTGCCCACTCAAGAAGCAGACCCAAAATTATGAGACATGCTTGATTCCAAGGTTCTTTAGTGGATTTATGTCACTATCTCCTTGGATCTCTTACAGGCGATTATGGAACCCAATTCTACAGCTATGACGGCGTGAAACTGTTGCGTGACATATTTCAGGATAACAAGTCATTTTAGAATTGTTATTCTTGAGCAGGAATTTTCGCAAGTGGCTATGATAAATTTTCCCAACGTCTCTTCTTATTGCCAACGGCTCAAGGACTTGGCGGATCAACTACGCAATGTGGGTTCTCCTGTTTATAATTTCTGATGGTTGCAGGCCTGTCAGAGGCCTATAATGATGTTGCTTCAGTTATTCGACAGAGTAGCACCTTGCCAGAGTTCTATCAGGCCCGTTCCATGCTTACATTGAAAGAAGCTGGCTTGGCTAAGAAAACAACGATTGGGAGTAGTCATGTCGGTATGGTGACTGCTTCTAATTTTTCTCATTCCAATTCAACCACTGTGACCCAAAGTCACAACAACGGAGGTGGTAAGAAACACCAGAATAAGAAGAATAATGGCAGGAATCGTGGCGGCAACAACCGACAACAGCAACAACAGTCGTGGATAGGGGTGCACAAAAGGTTAAAACCGGACCGAACCGGACCGGAACGAGGACCGAATAGTCGGATTCTCCGGACCGAAGACCGGACCAAATTTCTCGGTCCGGTCCGGGTCATTTTTGGTCCGAATGGACCGAATCCCCCAATCCCGGCCATCCCCAGCCCCACCAGACTCTCCCGGCCGGACGTATTGACATATCAAATATAAGTTGTAAATTAGTGAAACTTTAAATGGTCATAACTTTGCGTTCAGACGCCCGTTTGATCTAATTTTTTTTTGATTTCGCGTATTTTTTCGAGACGACTAATCCCTAACAGTTTGGTCCATGAAATTGGTTCAATGGGAAAACTAAGTCGTAAAGGTTCAGTTGAGCGCTTCTGTGGAAGCAAGATCACTTTGGATAATTATTTCTTCATAGAAATATGAATCCAAGGTCGTTTCTGTGATAGACATTAAGTGTTATCTGCAGAGTGGGTAAATGTTAAGTTTTCAAAATCTTTAATGATCTTCAACGGTTGAGATTAGGTTCGGACTTCCTGAACTTCCATTATGGTCCCTGAAATTTTTATATTTTGGTCCTACAAGTTTCAAATAAAATAGAAATAATGAATCTGACTACAGAAACATTGACTCTGAAGCTAGAAAGCCAACAGTTGGAAAACCAAAAGTTCGAAAGTGGAAAAAGAAAGTAATACGGAACAACCCGAGGGGTATATGGTTTCAGGGAAGAGAATAAAGTCTGTCGATTTGTCAAATCTCTGTGCGGGCTAAAACAATGCCCGAGGCAATGGTGCGAAAACTTTGATAGTACTCAACTATCGAAGGGTTTCTCCATTAATTAGTATGACAAATGTGTCTACATGAAAGGTAATTCTGACTCATTCGTCCTGATTTGCCTTTACGTAGATGACATGTTGATCATAGGAAAAAGTCCTAGGTTGATCATAGAGATTAATGATATGTGGAGATGATGTTTCGACATGAATGGTATGGTATTACAGATGACATCTTAGGAATTAGGAATTCCAAGACATCTAACGGACTAGTCTAAACCAAGCTCATCTGTGAGGTGTTTTGACAGTCTCGTTGAAGTCACCAATAGATATGAATCATATAATTTATTGAAATCATGGTGCACCCATATACCATGAGGGATATGCGCAAGCCACATGTAGTTCAATGTAATTTACACACTACAACTTACCTGTATCGGCTCATAAATAAGATCAGTTGAACTGAGGTTCACACATGATCGATAGAATACGTTAAATCGGATATGACGACATCTGAACTATTTGCTTATCTATGGATTATGGTATTCTGGATGTCCAGCAGTTCTGGGAGAACTCAGTGATGCAAACTGGACATCATACTTGAAGAACACCAAAGCCACAAGTGGATGTGTATGGTGTGAATTTGCAAAATCCTCTAAGCAAACTTGCATCGACCGATTCGATTCGTGATGAAATCGGAGTATATCGCTTTGTACAAAGCATGATGAGAAGTTGAGTAACTTCACGACCTCTTAGAGGATGTCCCTTATTGGGAGTAACTCGTGCCTTCGTCAGTTATACACTGTAAGAGCATGAATGACGGCGTCTGGACATATTTATAGCAGACATAAGACCGTATGGCAGTTGATCGTCTCGGGTGACACAACCTTGATTACTAATCAAAGGATATAACGAACCCTTTAATTAAGGGATTATCCAAAAGATCAAGAGTTCTGCCGGTCTAGGGGAATGAGCTTAAAACCCAAATAATACGAACTGATACGGTGGATATCCAACCATACTGATTGGAGTTCCCAAGAATTTGGTTCAATGGGAAAACTAAGTCGTAAAGGTTTAGTTGAGCGCTTCGGTGGAAGCAAGAGCACTTTGGATAATGATTTCTTCATAGAAACATGAATCCAAGGTCGTTTTTGTGATAGACATTAAGTGTTATCTGCAGAGTGGGTAAATGTTAAGTTTTCAAAATCTTTAATGATCTTCAACGGTTGAGATTAGGTTTGGGGAAACTTTTAATGATTCCTAACACTCGTGAAGTGGGGTATAGCAAGATACCTTATAGGAGACCACCTATTTAAGTGCAAGGACTGACCTCCTCAAATGAATGCACTTAAGAATCCAAGTGTGTCTACGGCCAGAACAGAAAAAACATTAAGAAGAACAGAGTAAGGAAAAGTGTTGTGTTGGTACCATTGTCTTAGCTTACACTAAACATTAACGGTTCAAGACATCACGTTCACCACGCAGTAAGTAAGTCCGATGGTATTCTACTATGGAAAGTTCAAAGCTACGACTACTTCCATATGCAACATCGATCCACCGAAATATTGCTAGAAAGACACCACGTGGGTGCGCCAAAATCTCTTTCTAGAGGAGATTGTTGGAAATTTGCTAATATGAAATTAAGTTTAATCCATTATTTATGACTCGAATAATTGATGTCTCGCACGTCGGAAACGTCGTTTTCACACACGTGCACACGTAGTGCCAAATATCGTAAATTTCATTAGTGAAAGAGATATTGGTACGTGAGTAAATATTTGAGACATGAAATGATGGACGGTCGTTGGTTAAATGACACGTGTTCAATTACTTGGAGCATTGATCCTCCATTATTTGACACTTGAATTCAACCATTATTTGGCTGAATAACACTTCTCAATAAGTGTCATTACATGACCATTGATTGTCATTAGTTGGCTAGATGAAAGGTCATCTTACACACACTATAAATTGAGGCTCTTGACTCAACCTCATACTTGTATAATTCATATTTTTCTGAACTTCTTCCTCTCTAGCATACTCTCACACACTCAAAGGTTCTTCTTGAGAAACACTTGAGTTTTCTTTGCTTATTTGTTTGGTTGTTGTTTTATCTTGGGAGACAGTTGTCCATATCGTAAAAGGATATATACGGGGCAATAATGTCTTAAGGACAAAGTGCTAACACTCAACTCATCACATTTGTAACAAGTGAATATTTTGTGTCTCTTGATTTCAGGTTATCAAGATTAAGAAGCTTGTTGTAATTGGAACGAAGATCCAACGACAGAAGATTCGAGACGGATATCAAATAGAAGATTAAGATCACAAGACTTCTTGTTGTTGTCACAACTCTTGTTAGGTTTCAAGTCTATTGTATTATAAATCATTATAGTTTATTCTTTCGAAGCACTAGTAATAGTTATTAACTATTCTCTTACATCCATTGTGTAGATCACAAAATTCACATTCATTACTGCATAACGTACATGTATCAGTGACTCACCCCTACGAACGAGATATCATCCCTGAAATTAATCAGAATAGATCAATGAAAAACTATCGAATATTTTCCTAGTTACATTTCAGTAACGACATATAAAAAATCCTTGCAGTGCTTCAAAAATGCAATTTGTCCATATCAAGAGTTTCGACCTGTTGGCAACCATCTGCAGTATTATAAAAATGAGGGAAACAAACCATATGCTAATGATTCATTGTTTTTTTTATATTGAAACTGACCTTGTGGATTCATTGAAGGCGAGCTATAATAAGTGTCGATCTGATTTTCTGCCATTATTTCGTTAATGAAATCATCGAGTTCCGCCTCTTTGTTCCAGCCATTCAACTCTCTGAAGAGATCATTCGATGGAACTAAAGAAGGAACTGTGGGTGGTTGAGGTAAGTACGCTTTATGAAGTGGTTCATTGAAGTTCATAGGGAACTCGTTTGGATTAAGTACATAAGTGCCGATCTAATTTTCTGTCATTATTTCGCCATTGAACTTGTTGAGTTCTGGCTCTTTGTTCCATCCATTCAGCTCTGTGAAGATATCATTCGGTGGAACTAAAGAAGGAACTGTAGGTGGTTGAGGTAAGTATGCTTCTTGAGGTGGTTCACTGAAGTTCATCGGAAACTCGTTTGAAGTCAGTACATTGATATGATGTCCATTGTCCGAAAAGTGATTAAACGTATCGAAATGATGTCCATTGCGGAAAATACAAACTCTGAGACACAGAATTGAAGTTCCCGATTGTACTTTCAATATTCAAAGGTTGTTTTTCTTCACGACTTATTGGAACTAAAAGGGATGGTTCTTGCGACATGATTTTAGATTGGTGAACTATAGAAGAAGTGTTTGGTTGAACATGTTGAGCTTCTCGTATTTTGACTCTGTATCTCTGCAGAAGGACCAAAAACATGAAAGAAATCAGAACAATTAGACCAAACATCGAACTATTAATGTCACAACTTGTTAAACAGTGGGTCCAGCCGTGTGGCCCATGTACCGTGTGGGTCCCTTTCCCTTTCCTTGTGTATTTGGTAAATATTAGATTTAGGTTTGTACCTTAATTAGGAGTGTAATATTACCATAATTGTAAAGTTAGTCTTCAAATAGAATAAGAATTTCTAGGTAGAATAGGAAGAGGATCTTCCTTGTAACTTGTATATATATGTCTTTCATTAATAAGAATAATCAAGAAATTATTTCTTACATTCTTTCATGGTATCAAGAGTCTAGATTCTCTTTACCCGATTTTCGCTGCTCAAAATTTCTTCTTCTTTCTCGAAATTTTGCCCTAAAATTCTCGATTTTTTGTGTGTTTCTTCTTTCACAAAAACCGAGTTTTTTCTCTTCCAAAAACCTTTCTCACAAATTCCCTTCTCTGAATCTTGTTGTTCTATTCCCTATGGCTGATAAGAACACTTTTCACCCTGCCCTCACAGTTTCTAATATCAAGAGCGTTCTTTCTATCATTCTTGACCTAGAAAACGTTCAATATGAGACATAGGCGAAATTATTCAAGATTCATGCTAAAGCACATAAAGTTCTTTACCACATCATCCCTCATCCTCCTTCAAAGGATGGAGATAAGACGTCTACATCTAATGTTCCCACTCAAGAAGCAGACCCAAAATTATGAGACATGCTTGATTCCAAGGTTCTTTAGTGGATTTATGTCACTATTTCCTTGGATCTCTTACAGGCGATTATGGAACCCAATTCTACAGCTATGACGGCGTGAAACTGTTGCGTGACATATTTAAGGATAACAAGTCATTTTAGAATTGTTATTCTTGAGCAGGAATTTTCGCAAGTGGCTATGATAAATTTTCCCAACGTCTCTTCTTATTGCCAACGGCTCAAGGACTTGGCGGATCAACTTCGCAATGTGGGTTCTCCTGTTTATAATTTCTGATGGTTGCAGGCCTGTCAGAGGCCTATAGTGGTGTTGCTTCAGTTATTCGACAGAGTAGCACCTTGCCAGAGTTCTATCAGGCCCGTTCCATGCTTACATTGAAAGAAGCTGGCTTGGCTAAGAAAACAACGATTGGGAGTAGTCATGTCGGTATGGTGACTGCTTCTAATTTTTCTCATTCCAATTCAACCACTGTGACCCAAAGTCACAACAACGGAGGTGGTAAGAAACACCAGAATAAGAAGAATAATGGTAGGAATCGTGGCGGCAACAACCGACAACAGCAACAACAGTCGTGGATAGGGGTGCACAAAAGGTTAAATCCGGACCGAACCGGAACGAGGACCGAACAGTCGGATTCTCCGGACCGAAGACCGGACCGAATTTCTCGGTCCGGTCCGGGTCATTTTCGGTCGATCCGTCACCGGCCACGGACCGAATGGACGAATTCCCGGCCATCCCCATCCCCCCCGACCCCACTCCCCCCCGGACCCCCCCCTGGCCGGACGTATTGACATATCAAATATAAGTTGTAAATTAGTGAAACTTTAAATGGTCATAACTTTGCGTTCAGACGTCCGTTTGATATAATTTTTTTTTTGATTTCGCGTATTTTTTTAGACGAATAATCCCAAATAGTTTGGTCCCTGAAATTGGTTCAATGGGAAAACTAAGTCGTAAAGGTTCAGTTGAGCGCTTCGGTGGAAGCAAGAGCACTTTGGATAATGATTTCTTCATAGAAACATGAATCCAAGGTCGTTTCTGTGATAGACATTAAGTGTTATCTGCAGAGTGGGTAAATGTTAAGTTTTCAAAATCTTTAATGATCTTCAACGGTTGAGATTAGGTTCGGACTTCCTGAACTTCCATTATGGTCCCTGAAATATTTATATTTTGGTCCTGCAAGTTTCAGATAAAATAGAAATAATGAATCTGACTACAGAAACATTGACTCTGAAGCTAGAAAGCCAACAGTTGGAAAACCATAAGTTCGAAAGTGGAAAAAGAAAGTAATACGGAACAACCCTAGGGGTATATGGTTTCAGGGAAGAGAATAAAGTCTGTCGATTTGTCAAATCTCTGTGCGGGCTAAAACAATGCCCGAGGCAATGGTGCGAAAACTTTGATAGTACTCAACTATCGAAGGGTTTCTCCATTAATTAGTATGACAAATGTGTCTACATGAAAGGTAATTCTGACTCATTCGTCCTGATTTGCCTTTACGTAGATGACATGTTGATCATAGGAAAAAGTCTTAGGTTGATCATAGAGATTAATGATATGTGGAGATGATGTTTCGACATGAATGGTATGGTATTACAGATGACATCTTAGGAATTAGGAATTCCAAGACATCTAACGGACTAGTCTAAACCAAGCTCATCTGTGAGGTGTTTTGAAAGTCTCGTTGAATTCACCAATAGATATGAATCATATAATTTATTGAAATCATGGTGCACCCATATACATGAGGGATATGCGCAAGCCACATGTAGTTCAATGTAATTTACACACTACAACTTACCTGTATCGGCTCATAAATAAGATCAGTTGAACTGAGGTTCACGTGATTCTAGAAATGATCGATAGAATCGTTAAATCGGATGTGGCGACATCGAACTATTTGCTTATCTATGGATTATGGTATTACGGATGTCAGCGATTCAGGAGAACTCAGTGATGCAAACTGGACATCATACTTGAAGAACACCAAAGCCACAAGTGGATGTGTATGGTGTGAATTTGCAAAATCCTCTAAGCAAACTTGCATCGACCGATTCAATTCGTGATGAAATCGGAGTATATCGCTTTGTACAAAGCATTATGAGAAGTTGAGTAACTTCACGACCTCTTAGAGGATGTCCCTTATTGGGAGTAACTCGTGCCTTCGTCAGTTATACACTGTAAGAGCATGAATGACGACGTCTGGACATATTTATCGCAGACATAAGACCGTATGGCAGTTGATCGTCTCGGGTGACACAACCTTGATTACTAATCAAAGGATATAACGAACCCTTTAATTAAGGGATTACCCAAAAGATCAAGAGTTCTGCCGATCTAGGGGAATGAGCTTAAAACCCAAATAATACGAACTGATACGGTGGATATCCAACCATACTGATTGGAGTTCCCAAGAATTTGGTTCAATGGGAAAACTAAGTCGTAAAGGTTCAGTTGAGCGCTTCGGTGGAAACAAGAGCACTTTGGATAATGATTTCTTCATAGAAACATGAATCCAAGGTCGTTTCTGTGATAGACATTAAGTGTTATCTGCAGAGTGGGTAAATGTTAAGTTTTCAAAATCTTTAATGATCTTCAACGGTTGAGATTAGGTTTGGGGAAACTTTTAATGATTCCTAACACTCGTGAAGTGGGGTATAGCAAGATACCTTGTAGGAGACCACCTATTTAAGTGCAAGGACTGGCCTCCTCAAATGAATGCACTTAAGAATCCAAGTGTGTCTACGGCCAGAACAGAAAAAACATTAAGAAGAACAGAGTAAGGAAAAGTGTTGTGTTGGTACCATTGTCTTAGCTTACACTAAACATTAACGGTTCAAGACATCACGTTCACCACGCAGTAAGTAAGTCCGATGGTATTCTACTATGGAAAGTTCAAAGCTACGACTACTTCCATATGCAACATCGATCCACCGAAATATTGCTAGAAAGACACCACGTGGGTGCGCCAAAATCTCTTTCAAGAGGAGATTGTTGGAAATTTGCTAATATGAAATTAAGTTTAACTCATTATTTATGACTCGAACAATTGATGTCTCGCACGTCGAAAATGTCGTTTTCACACACGTGCACACGTAGTGCCAAGTATCATAAATTTCATTAGTGAAAGAGATATTGGTACGTGAGTAAACATTTGAGACATGCAATGATGGACGGTCGTTGGTTAAATGACACGTGTTCAATTACTTGGAGCATTGATCCTCCATTACTTGACACTTGAATTCAACAATTATTTGGCTGAATAACACTTCTCAATAAGTGTCATTACATGACCATTGATTGTCATTAGTTGGCTAGATGAAATGTCATCTTACACACACTATAAATTGAGGCTCTTGGCTCAACCTCATACTTGTATAATTCATATTTTTCTGAACTTCTTCCTCTCTAGCATACTCTCACACACTCAAAGGTTCTTCTTGAGAAACACTTGAGTTTCCTTTGCTTATTTGTTTAGTTGTTCTTTTATCTTGGGAGACAGTTGCCCATATCGTAAAAGGATATATACGGGGCAATAATGTCTTAAGGACAAAGTGCTAACACTCGACTCATCACATTTGTAACAAGTGAATATTTAGTTTCTCTTGATTTCAGGTTATCAAGATTAAGAAGCTTGTTGTAATTGGAACGAAGATCCAACGACAGAAGATTCGAGATGGATATCAAATAGAAGATTAAGATCACAAGACTTATTGTTGTTGTCACAACTCTTGTTAGGTTTCTAGTCTATTGTATTGTAAATCATTATAGTTTATTCTTTCGAAGCACTAGTAGTAGTTATTAACTATTCTCTTACATCCATTGTGTAGATCACAAGATTCACATTCATTACTGCATAACGTACATGTATCAGTGACTCACCCCTACGAACGAGATATCATCCCTGAAATTAATCAGAATAGATCAATGAAAAACTATCGAATATTTTCCTAGTTATATTTCAGTAACGACATATAAAAAATCCTTGCAGTGCTTCAAAAATGCAATTTGTCCATATCAAGAGTTTCGACCTGTTGGCAACCATCTGCAGTATTATAAAAATGAGAGAAACAAACCATATGCTAAGGATTCATTGTTTTTTTTATATTGAAACTGACCTTGTGGATTCATTGAAGGCGAGCTATAATAAGTGTCGATCTGATTTTCTGCCATTATTTCGTCAATGAAATCATCGAGTTCCGCCTCTTTGTTCCAGCCATTCAAATCTCTGAAGAGATCATTCGATGGAACTAAAGAAGGAACTGCGGGTGGTTGAGGTAAGTACGCTTTATGAAGTGGTTCATTGAAGTTCATAGGGAACTCGTTTGGATTAAGTACATAAGTGCCGATCTGATTTTCTGTCATTATTTCGCCATTGAACTTGTTGAGTTCTGGATCTTTGTTCCATCCATTCAGCTCTGTGAAGATATCATTCGGTGGAACTAAAGAAGGAACTGTAGGTGGTTGAGGTAAGTATGCTTCTTGAGGTGGTTCATTGAAGTTCATCGGAAACTCGTTTGAAGTCAGTACATTGATATGATGTCAATTGTCCGAAAAGTGATTAAACGTATCGAAATGATGTCCATTGTCCGGAAAATCCAAACTCTGAGACACAGAATTGAAGTTCCCGATTGTAATTTCAATATTCAAAGGTTGTTTTTCTTCACGACTTATTGGAACTAAAAGGGATGGTTCTTGCGACATGATTTTAGATTGGTGAACTATAGAAGAAGTGTTTGGTTGAACATGTTGAGCTTCTCGTATTTTGACTCTGTATCTCTGCAGAAGGACCAAAAACATGAAAGAAATCAGAACAATTAGACCAAACATCGAACTATTAATGTAACAACTTGTTAAACAGTGGGTCCAACCGTGTGACCCATGTACCGTGTGGGGACCTTTTCCTTTCCTTGTGTATTTGGTAAATATTAGATTTCGGGTTGTACATTAATTAGAAGTGTAATATTACCATAATTGTAAAGTTAGTCTTCAAATAGAATAAGAATTTCTAGGTAGAATAGGAAGAGGATTTTCCTTGTAACTTGTATATATATGTCTTTCATTAATAAGAATAATCAAGAAATTATTTCTTACATTCTTTCATGGTATCAAGAGTCTAGGTTCTCTTTAACCGGTTTTCGTTCCTCAAAATTTCTTCTTCTTTCTCGAAATTTTGCCCTAAAATTCTCGATTTTTTGTGTGTTTCTTCTTTCACAAAAACCGAGTTTTTTCTCTTCCAAAAAACTTTCTCACAAATTCCCTTCTCTGAATCTTGTTGTTCTATTCCCTATGGCTGATAAGAACACTTTTCACCCTGCCCTCACAGTTTCTAATATCAAGAGCGTTCTTTCTATCATTCTTGACCTAGAAAACGTTCAATATGAGACATAGACGAAATTATTCAAGATTCATGCTAAAGCACATAAAGTTCTTCACCACATCATCCCTCCTCCTCCTTCAAATGAGGGTGATAAGACGTCTACATCTAATGTGCCCACTCAAGAAGCAGACCCAGAATTATGGGACATGCTTGATTCCAAGGTTCTTCAGTGGATTTATGTCACTATCTCCTTGGATCTCTTACAGACGATTATGGAACCCAATTCTACAGCTATGACGGCGTGAAACTGTTGCGTGACATATTTTAGGATAACAAGTCATTTTAGAATTGTTATTCTTGAGCAGGAATTTTCGCAAGTGGCTATGATAAATTTTCCCAACGTCTCTTCTTATTGCCAACGACTCAAGGACTTGGCGGATCAACTTCGCAATGTGGGTTCTCCTGTTTATAGTTTCTGATGGTTGCAAGCCTGTCAGAGGCCTATAATGGTGTTGCTTCAGTTATTCGACAGAGTAGCACCTTGCCAGAGTTCTATCAGGCCCGTTCCATGCTTACATTGGAAGAAGCTGACTTGGCTAAGAAAACAACGATTGGGAGTAGTCATGTCGGTATGGTGACTGCTTCTAATTTTTCTCATTCCAATTCAACCACTGTGACCCAAAGTCACAACAACGGAGGTGGTAAGAAACACCAGAATAAGAAGAATAATGGCAGGAATCGTGGCGGCAACAACCGACAACAGCAACATCAGTCGTGGATAGGGGTGCACAAAAGGTTAAAACCGGACCGGACCGGACCGAGGACCGAACAGTCGGATTCTCCAGATCGAAGACCTGACCGAATTTCTCGGTCCGGTCCGGGTCATTCGGTCGGTCGGTCTCTGAGATCAATCCCCACACGGGCCCGATCCCGCCACCCTCAATCCCCCGGCCCTAGTCCCCATCCAGCTCGGTCCCCGACCACATCGGCCGGACGTATTGACATATCAAATATAAGTTGTAAATTAGTGAAACTTTAAATGGTCATAACTTTGCGTTCGGACGTCCGTTTGATCTAATTTTTTTTTTTGATTTCGCGTATTTTTTCGAGACGAATAATTCCAAACAGTTTGGTCCCTGAAATTGGTTCAATGGGAAAACTAAGTCGTAAAGGTTCAGTTGAGCGCTTCGGTGGAAGCAAGAGCACTTTGGATAATGATTTCTTCATAGAAACATGCATCCAAGGTCGTTTCTGTGATAGACATTAAGTGTTATCTGCAGAGTGGGTAAATGTTATGTTTTCAAAATCTTTAATGATCTTCAACGGTTGAGATTAGGTTTGGACTTCCTGAACTTCCATTATGGTCCCTGAAATATTTATATTTTGGTCCTGCAAGTTTCAGATAAAATAGAAATAATGAATATGACTACAGAAACATTGACTCTGAAGCTAGAAAGCCAACAGTTGGAAAACCAAAAGTTCAAAAGTGGAAAAAGAAAGTAATACGGAACAACCCGAGGGGTATATAGTTTCAGGGAAGAGAATAAAGTCTGTCGATTTGTCAAATCTCTGTGCGGGATAAAACAATGCCCGAGCCAATGGTGCGAAAACTTTGATAGTACTCAACTATCGAAGGGTTTCTCCATTAATTAGTATGACAAATGTGTCTACATGAAAGGTAATTCTGACTCATTCGTCCTGATTTGCCTTTACGTAGATGACATGTTGATCATAGGAAAAAGTCCTAGGTTGATCATAAAGATTAATGATATGTGGAGATGATGTTTCGACATGAATAGTATGGTATTACAGATGACATCTTAGGAATTAGGAATTCCAAGACATCTAACGGACTAGTCTAAACCAAGCTAAATCAGCGAGGTGTTTTGTGATCTCGTTGAAGTCACCAATAGATATGAATCATATAATTTATTGAAATCATGGTGCACCCATATACATGAGGGATATGCGCAAGCCACATGTAGTTCAATGTAATTTACACACTACAACTTACCTGTATCGGCTCATAAATAAGATCAGTTGAACTGAGGTTCACACATGATTCTAGAAATGATCGATAGAATACGTTAAATCGGATGTGACGACATCTGAACTATTTGCTTATCTATGGATTATGGTATTCTGGATGTCCAGCAGTTCTGGGAGAACTCAGTGATGCAAACTGGACATCATACTTGAAGAACACCAAAGCCACAAGTGGATGTGTATGGTGTGAATTTGCAAAATCCTCTAAGCAAACTTGCATCGACCGATTCGATTCGTGATGAAATTGTAGTATATCGCTTTGTACAAAGCATGATGAGAAGTTGAGTAACTTCACGACCTCTTAGAGGATGTCCCTTATTGGGAGTAACTCGTGCCTTCGTCAGTTATACACTGTAAGAGCATGAATGACGGCGTCTGGACTTATTTATCGCAGACATAAGACCGTATGGCAGTTGATCATCTCGGGTGACACAACCTTGATTACTAATCAAAGGATATAACGAACCCTTTAATTAAGGGATTACCCAAAAGATCAAGAGTTCTGCCGGTCTAGGGAATGAGCTTAAAACCCAAATAATACGAACTGATACGGTGGATATCCAACCATACTGATTGGAGTTCCCAAAAATTTTGTTCAATGGGAAAACTAAGTCGTAAAGGTTCAGTTGAGCACTTCGGTGGAAGCAAGAGCACGTTGGATAATGATTTCTTCATAGAAACATGAATCCAAGGTCGTTTCTGTTATAGACATTAAGTGTTATCTGCAGAGTGGGTAAATGTTAAGTTTTCAAAATCTTTAATGATCTTCAACGGTTGAGATTAGGTTTGGGGAAACTTTTAATGATTCCTAACACTCGTGAAGTGGGGTATAGCAAGATACCTTGTAGGAGACCACCTATTTAAGTGCAAGGACTGACCTCCTCAAATGAATGCACTTAAGAATCCAAGTGTGTCTACGGCCAGAACAGAAAAAACATTAAGAAGAACAGAGTAAGGAAAAGTGTTGTGTTGGTACCATTGTCTTAGCTTACACTAAACATTAACGGTTCAAGACATCACGTTCACCACGCAGTAAGTAAGTCCGATGGTATTCTACTATGGAAAGTTCAAAGCTACGACTACTTCCATAGGCAACATCGATCCACCGAAATATTGCTAGAAAGACACCACGTGGGTGCGCCAAAATCTCTTTCAAGAGGAGATTGTTGGAAATTTGATAATATGAAATTAAGTTTAACCCATTATTTATGACTCGAACAAATGATGTCTCGCACGTCGGAAACGTCGTTTTCACACACGTGCACACGTAGTGCCAAGTATCGTAAATTTCATTAGTGAAAGAGATATTGGTACGTGAGTAAACATTTGAGACATGAAATGATGGACGGTCGTTGGTTAAATGACACGTGTTCAATTACTTGGAGTATTGATCCTCCATTACTTAACACTTGAATTCAACCATTATTTGGCTGAATAACACTTCTCAATAAGTGTCATTACATGACCATTGATTGTCATTAGTTGGCTAGATGAAAGGTCATCTTACACACACTGTAAATTGAGGCTCTTGGCTCAACCTCATACTTGTAAAATTCATATTTTTCTGAACTTCTTCATCTCTAGCATACTCTCACACACTCAAATGTTCTTCTTGAGAAACACTTGAATTTCCTTTGTTTATTTGTTTAGTTGTTGTTTTATCTTGGGAGGCAGTTGCCCATATCATAAAAAGATATATACGGGGCAATAATGTCTTAAGGACAAAGTGCTAACACTCGACTCATCACATTTGTAACAAGTGAATATTTAGTGTCTCTTGATTTCAGGTTATCAAGATTAAGAAGCTTGTTGTAATTGGAACGAAGATCCAACGACAGAAGATTCGAGACGGATATCAAATAGAAGATTAAGATCACAAGACTTCTTGTTGTTGTCACAACTCTTGTTAGGTTTCAAGTCTATTGTATTGTAAATCATTATAGTTTATTCTTTCGAAGCACTATTAGTAGTTATTAACTATTCTCTTACATCCATTGTGTAGATCACATGATTCACATTCATTACTGCATAACGTACATGTATCAGTGACTCACCCCTACGAATGAGATATCATCCCTGAAATTAATCAGAATAGATCAATGAAAAACTATCGAATATTTTCCTAGTTACATTTCAGTAACGACATATAAAAAATCCTTGCAGTGCTTCAAAAATGCAATTTGTCCATATCAAGAGTTTCGACCTGTTGGCAACCATCTGCAGTATTATAAAAATGAGAGAAACAAACCATATGCTAAGGATTCATTATTATTTTTATATTGAAACTGACCTTGTGGATTCATTGAAGGCGAGCTATAATAAGTGTCGATCTGATTTTCTGCCATTATTTCACGATGAAATCATCGAGTTCCGCCTCTTTGTTCCAGCCATTCAACTCTCTGAAGAGATCATTCGATGGAACTAAAGAAGGAACTGCGGGTGGTTGAGGTAAGTACGCTTTATGAAGTGGTTCATTGAAGTTCATAGGGAACTCGTTTGGATTAAGTACATAAGTGCCGATCTGATTTTCTGTCATTATTTCGCCATTGAACTTGTTGAGTTCTGGCTCTTTGTTCCATCCATTCAGCTCTGTGAAGATATCATTCGGTGGAACTAAAGAAGGAACTGTAGGTGGTTGAGGTAAGTATGCTTCTTGAGGTGGTTCACTGAAGTTCATCGGAAACTCGTTTGAAGTCAGTACATTGATATGATGTCCATTGTCCGAAAAGTGATTAAACGTATCGAAATGATGTCCATTGTCCGGAAAATCCAAACTCTGAGACACATAATTGAAGTTCCCGATTGTACTTTCAATATTCAAAGGTTGTTTTTCTTCACGACTTATTGGAACTAAAAGGGATGGTTCTTGCGACATGATTTTAGATTGGTGAACTAAAGAAGAAGTGTTTGGTTGAACATGTTGAGCTTCTCGTATTTTGACTCTGTATCTCTGCAGAAGGACCAAAAACATAAAAGAAATCAGAACAATTAGACCAAACATCGAACTATTAATGTCACAATTGTTAAACAATGGGTCGGTAGTGTGGCCCATGCGTGTCTGTGTGCAACAGCAACAAGAACAACCAGCGGCAACAACGATGCGTGGATAGGGGTGCACAAAAGGTTAAAACCGGACGGACCGAGGACGAGCGATCGGATTCTCGGACCAAGACCGAATTTCTCGGTCGGTCCGTTTCTTGGACGAATGGACGAATTCCCCACCAAACCCCCAACGGCCGGGACGTATTGACATATCAAATATAAGTTGTAAATTAGTGAAACTTTAAATGGTCATAACTTTGCTTTCGGACGTCCGTTTGATCTAATTGTTTTTTTGATTTCGCGTATTCTTTCGAGACGAATAATTCCAAACAATTTGGTCCCTGAAATTAGTTCAATGGAAAAACTAAGTCGTAAAGGTTCAGTTGAGCGCTTCGGTGGAAGCAAGAGCACTTTGGATAATGATTTCTTCATAGAAACATGAATCCAATGCCGTTTCTGTGATAGACATTAAGTGTTATCTGCAGAGTATGTAAATGTTAAGTTTTCAAAATCTTTAATGATCTTCAACGGTTGAGATTAGGTTCGGACTTCCTGAACTTCCATTATGGTCTTGAAATATTTATATTTTGATTATGCAAGTTTCAGATAAAATAGAAATAATGAATCTGACTACAGAAACATTGACTCTGAAGTTAGAAAGCCAACAGTTGGAAAACCAAAAGTTCGAAAATGGAAAAAGAAAGTCATACGGAACAACCCGAGGGGTATATGGTTTCAGGGAAGAGAATAAAGTCTGTCGATTTGTCAAATCTCTGTGCGGACTAAAACAATGCCAGAGGCAATGGTGCGAAAACTTTGATAGTACTCAACTATCGAAGGGTTTCTCCATTAATTAGTATGACAAATATGTCTACATGAAAGGTAATTCTGACTCATTCGTCCTGATTTGCCTTTACGTAGATGACATGTTGATCATAGGAAAAAGTCCTAGGTTGATCATAGAGATTAATGATATGTGGAGATGATGTTTCGACATGAATGGTATGGTATTACAGATGACATCTTATGAATTAGGAATTCCAAGACATCTAACGGACTAGTCTAAACCAAGCTCATCTGTGAGGTGTTTTGACAGTCTCGTTGAAGTCACCAATAGATATGAATCATATAATTTATTGAAATCATGGTGCACCCATATACCATGAGGGATATGCGCAAGCCACATGTAGTTCAATGTAATTTACACACTACAACTTACCTGTATCGGCTCATAAATAAGATCAGTTGAACTGAGGTTCACACATGATTCTAGAAATGATCGATAGAATACGTTAAATCGGATGTGACGACATCTGAACTATTTGCTTATCTATGGATTATGGTATTCTGGATGTCCAGCGATTAGGAGAACTCAGTGATGCCAACTGGACATCATACTTGAAGAACACCAAAGCCACAAGTGGATGTGTATGGTGTGAATTTGCAAAATCCTCTAAGCAAACTTGCATCGACCGATTCGATTCGTGATGAAATCGGAGTATATCGCTTTGTACAAAGCATGATGAGAAGTTGAGTAACTTCACGACCTCTTAAAGGATGTCCCTTATTGGGAGTAACTCGTGCCTTCGTCAGTTATACACTGTAAGAGCATGAATGACGTCGTCTGGACATATTTATCGCAGACATAAGACCGTATGGAAGTTGATCGTCTCGGGTGACACAACCTTGATTACTAATCAAAGGATATAACGAACCCTTTAATTAAGGGATTACCCAAAAGATCAAGAGTTCTGCAGGTCTAGGGGAATGAGCTTAAAACCCAAATAATACGAACTGATACGGTGGATATCCAACCATACTGATTGGAGTTCCCATGAATTTGGTTCAATGGGAAAACTAAGTCGTAAAGGTTCAGTTGAGCGCTTCGGTGGAAGCAAGAGCACTTTGGATAATGATTTCTTCATAGAAACATGAATCCAAGGTCGTTTCTGTGATAGACATTAAGTGTTATCTGCAGAGTGGGTAAATGTTAAGTTTTCAAAATCTTTAATGATCTTCAACGGTTGAGATTAGGTTTGGGGAAACTTTTAATGATTCCTAACACTCGTGAAGTGGGGTATAGCAAGATACCTTGTAGGAGACCACCTATTTAAGTGCAGGGTGACCTCTCAAATGAATGCACTTAAGAATCCAAGTGTGTCTACGGCCAGAACAGAAAAAACATTAAGAAGAACAGAGTAAAGAAAAGTGTTGTGTTGGTACCATTGTCTTAGCTTACACTAAACATTAACGGTTCAAGACATCACGTTCACCACGCAGTAAGTAAGTCCGATGGTATTCTACTATGGAAAGTTCAAAGCTACGACTACTTCCATATGAAACATCGATCCACCGAAATATTGCTAGAAAGACACCACGTGGATGCGCCAAAATCTCTTTCAAGAGGAGATTATTGGAAATTTGCTAATATGAAATTAAGTTTAACCCATTATTTATGACTCGAACAATTGATGTCTCGCACGTCGGAAACGTTGTTTTCACACACGTGCACACATAGTGCAAGTATCGTAAATTTCATTAGTGAAAGAGATATTGGTACGTGAGTAAATATTTGAGACATGAAATGATGGACGGTCGTTGGTTAAATGACACGTGTTCAATTACTTGGAGCATTGATCCTCCATTACTTGACACTTGAATTCAACAATTATTTGGCTGAATAACACTTCTCAATTAGTGTCATTACATGACCATTGATTGTCATTAGTTGGCTAGATGAAAGGTCATCTTACACACACTATAAATTGAGGCTCTTGGCTCAACCTCATACTTGTAAAATTCATATTTTTCTGAACTTCTTCCTCTCTAGCATACTCTCACACACTCAAATGTTCTTCTTGAGAAACACTTGAGTTTCCTTTGTTTATTTGTTTAGTTGTTGTTTTATCTTGGGAGGCAGTTGCCCATATCATAAAAAGATATATACGGGGCAATAATGTCTTAAGGACAAAGTGCTAACACTCGACTCATCACATTTGTAACAAGTGAATATTTAGTGTCTCTTGATTTCAGGTTATCATGATTAAGAAACTTGTTGTAATTGGAACGAAGATCCAACGACAGAAGATTCGAGACAGATATCAAATAGAAGATTAAGATCACAAGACTTCTTGTTGTTGTCACAACTCTTGTTAGGTTTCAAGTCTATTGTATTGTAAATCATTATAGTTTATTCTTTCGAAGCACTAGTAGTAGTTATTAACTATTCTCTTACATCCATTGTGTAGATCACAAGATTCACATTCATTACTGCATAACGTACATGTATCAGTGACTCACCCCTACGAATGAGATATCATCCCTGAAATTAATCAGAATAGATCAATGAAAAACTATCGAATATTTTCCTAGTTACATTTTCAGTAACGACATATAAAAAATCCTTGCAGTGCTTCAAAAATGCAATTTGTCCATATCAAGAGTTTCGACCTGTTGGCAACCATCTGCAGTATTATAAAAATGAGAGAAACAAACCATATGCTAAGGATTCATTATTTTTTTTTATATTGAAACTGACCTTGTGGATTCATTGAAGGCGAGCTATAATAAGTGTCGATCTGATTTTCTGCCATTATTTCGTCAATGAAATCATCGAGTTCCGCCTCTTTGTTCCAGCCATTCAACTCTCTGAAGAGATCATTCGATGGAACTAAAGAAGGAACTGCGGGTGGTTGAGGTAAGTACGCTTTATGAAGTGGTTCATTGATGTTCATAGGGAACTCGTTTGGATTAAGTACATAAGTGCCGATCTGATTTTCTGTCATTATTTCACCATTGAACTTGTTGAGTTCTGGCTCTTTGTTCCATCCATTCAGCTCTGTGAATATATCATTCGGTGGAACTAAAGAAGGAATTGTAGGTGGTTGAGGTAAGTATGCTTCTTGAGGTGGTTCACTGAAGTTCATCGGAAACTCGTTTGAAGTCAGTACATTGATATGATGTCCATTGTCCGAAAAGTGATTAAACGTATCGAAATGATGTCCATTGTCTGGAAAATCCAAACTCTGAGACACAGAATTGAAGTTCCCGATTGTACTTTCAATATTCAAAGGTTGTTTTTCTTCACGACTTATTGGAACTAAAAGGGATGGTTCTTGCGACATGATTTTAGATTGGTGAACTATAGAAGAAGTGTTTCGTTGAACATGTTGAGCTTCTCGTATTTTGACTCTGTATCTCTGCAGAAGGACCAAAAACATGAAAGAAATCAGAACAATTAGACCAAACATCGAACTATTAATGTCACAACTTGTTAAACAGTGAGTCCAATCGTGTGGCCCATGTACCGTGTGCAACAACAGTCGTGGATAGGGGTGCACAAAAGGTTAAAACCGGACCGGACCGGACCAAACCGGACCAGACCGAGGCCGAACGATCAGATTCTCGGACGAGAAGCCGACCGAATTTCTCGGTCGGTCCGGTCCTCTTGGACCAATTCCCCCGGCCAGACCCGGCCCGGCCGGACGTATTGACATATCAAATATAAGTTGTAAATTAGTGAAACTTTAAATGGTCATAACTTTGCGTTCGGACGTTCGTTTGATCTATTTTTTTTTTTGATTTCGCGTATTTTTTCGAGACGAATAATCCCAAAAGTCCGTTTGCTTCAGCCAATTTCTCCAAAAACGTCCATCTTGCCCCTCAATTTCACTTTTCCCCAAATCGTTACGTTTTTCTCCTTTTCAAATCTAAATATCTCGCGATGTACAATAGATTTCAACGTAAAATTTTTGTGGTAATGTGTCCGAGAATGTCAATTTCAGTATTGGAAATTCAATTTTAAAAAAAAATACGGGCCCCGGAACCCGACCCGTCCGGAATTATATATATATTATATATTAGGAATTATATATATTAGAAATTATATATATTATATATATTAGGAATTATATAAATTATATATATTATAAAAATAAAAAAAAAATCGATCCGAACGGATCGAACTGGACAGACCAGGACCAAACGAAACTTATATTTCAAGGCCAGAAAGACCGGACCGAAAAATTCGGTCTGGTTCGGTCCTGTCCAAACACTTCCGGTCCGGTCCATTTTTTCGGTCCGGACCGATTTTTGTGCACCCCTAGTCGTGGAGCCCACAGGGGCCCCATGGACACTGGCAGTCGGTCTCAGCACTTCACAGCGCCGCGACTCAATCTTACAGCGCTGCGGCTACACCTTACAGCGCCGCAGCCCAACTTCTCCCCAGTCCAGACTCTTGGGTTTAGACCAGCGTATGGGCAGTCTCAGCTGTCTAGTATACTTGAGCCTCGCCCCATCGTGCTCGCACAGATGGGACATACTCGCACCAACATTAAAGCGATGCACACGGCTTGACTCGGCGGACCACTGGTGGTACATGGACACCGGCGCCACTACTCACATGACATCCGATCAAGGTACTCTCTCGTCTTATTCTAATTTGAGCACTAATCATGGTATAACTGTTGGTAATGACAATTCTATTTCAATTAAGGGTTATGGTCATAAAACCTTGCCCCCTACTCATCTATCATTTGTCCTGAAAAATACCCTTCATGCCCCAAAATTAATTAAAAATTTAGTATCTATCCGTAAATTCACAACTGATAACTGATAACTGAGTTTCTATTAATTTTGATCAATTTGGATTTTCTGTAAAGGATTTCAAGGCGAGTCATCTGCGAGGTGTAACGGTGGGGGACCTATATTCAATCACACCAAGTTCAAGCGTCTTGCGTCAAATTATGCCATCCACCTTTGCAACTCTTGCTCCTTCCTTGTGGCATGCTCGTCTAGGTCATTCGGGGTGGTCTATTTTATCTTCTTTAAATAGACATAAGTTTATTTCTTGTAAGGGTACGCGTAGTACTCCAATTTTTCAATCCTGTGCTTTGGGAAAGATTATTAAATTACCATTTGTAGCTTCAAATTCGAATACTTCTATGCCATTTGAAATTATTCATAGTGATTTATGAACATCTCCGGTTCTCAGTTCTATGGGTCATCATTATTATGTTCTATTCTTAGATGACTATACTAAATATTTATGGACGTTTCCAATTGAGAAAAAATCTCACGTTTTTTCCATCTTCATAAATTTAGAGCCTTCATAAGAACACAATTCAAACGGAAAATAAAAAACATTCAATGTGATAATGACAAAGAATATGATAATGGAGAATTTAGGGAGTTTTGTGCTCAAAATGGGATAAATTTTCATTTTTCTTGTCCTCATACGTCTTCACAAAATAGGAAAGCTGAGCGAAAAATTCGTACCATTAATAATATTGTCCGCACTTTATTGGTTCATTCTTCAGTTCCTCCATTTTTTTGGCATCATGCACTACAAATGGCTACCGACCTCCTAAATATTCTTCCCTCGAAACGCTTGACATATTCATCCCCTCTAAAAGTGTTATACAATAAGACTTTGTCATATACTCATCTTAGGGTCTTCGGATGCTTATGTTATCCACTGTTTCCATCCACTACAATCAACAAACTTCAGACACGTTCTACTCCTTGTGTATTTTTGGGTTTTCCGTCAAATCACTGTGGTTATAAATGTTTTGATTTGTCCTCTAAACGAATCATCATTAGTCGTCATGTTCTCTTTGATGAATCTCAATTTCCCTTCTCTAAAGTAGAAAAACTCGTGTCTAGTTCTTATGATTTTTTGGATGATGCTATATCCCCCTATGTTCTCCGATATTTTTCAGTTTGCGGAAAATACGCGAGTTCTCAAAACCGCCCTCGGCTCATGGCGCAAAACTCCTACGAGCCTGCGATCTTACGGCGTCGCGGCGCGCCGGCAGTCTTCGGATATTTTCAAAATTTTTCAAAATTCACCCAATCCAGCCCAGAGTCATGGTCCAGTCACTCGTAGTCAAATGGATATTTTTAAACCAAAAAGACATTTCAGTTTAAATTCAAATGTTCTTAAATCTCCATTTACCAGTAATCACGTATGCGCTTTAAATGACCCTAATTGGAAAATTGTCATGACCGAGGAATATAATGCTCTTATTGATAATAACGTGGGAGTTGGTATCCTGTCCATCTGATGTTAATATTATTCGGTCTATGTGGATTTTTGTTCATAAGGAAAATTCTGATGGTTCATTTGCAAGGCATAAGGCTAGACTTGTAGGTGATATTAAGACTCAGCAGGTTGGTATAGATTGTGGTGAGACATTTAGCCCAGTGGTCAAGCCGACTACCATTCGTACTGTGCTCAGCTTGGCTCTTTCGAAATCATGACTCATTCATCAGCTAGATGTGAAGAATGTTTTCCAACATGGTGATCTTCAAGAGACAATGTATATGCATCAGCCTTTGAGATTTAGGAATACTAGATATCCTAATCATGTCTGTCTATTGAAGAAGTCCTTGTATGGGCTTAAGCAGTCTCCACAAACTTGGTATAAGAGGTTTGCTGATTTTGTTTCGACTATGGGTTTTTCTCACAGCAGGTCTAATAATTCATTATTCGTATATCGTCGAGAATCTTCCATGGCTTATATTCTGTTATATGTTGATGATATTATCTTGACTGCCTCTTCTGATACTTTGCGCAAGTCTATTATGACAATGCTCAGTTTTGAGTTTTCCATGAAGGACTTGGGCCATTTGAGTTACTTTTTGGAGATTGTTGTAACTCGTCATGTAGGTGGATTGTTCTTCTCACAGAGAAAATATGCAACAGAGATCATTGAGAGGGTTGGGATGTCATCCTGTAAGTCCACTTCTACTCCAGTTGATACTAAACTCAAGTTGGGTCTTTGCAGTGACTCTCATATGAGGATCAGGCCGGTATCGTAGTCTTGCGAGCGCTTCGCCCGATATCGGCGTTCACGATCAGACATTACATATGTCATACAGCAGGTGTATTTATTTATGGATGATCCCAGAGTTGAGCATATGAATGCACTCAAACGCATTCTTAGGTACATTCAGGAAACACTTGAGTATGGTTTGCATTTGTATCCTTCGTCGACGTCTAGATTGGTCTCCTATACATATGCTTATTGGGGTGGTTGTCCTGACACCAGACGGTCTACGTCCGGATATTGTATGTTTTTGGGTAACAACTTGGTCTCATGGTCTGCCAAGCGTCAATCTACGCTTTCACGTTCAAGTGCAGAGGTTGTGTATCGAGGGGTAGCTAATGTGGTGTACTTTAGTGCATACTTTTATTGACTTTTCTTCCCAACAAGTATATTTTTAAAATTAAGTGCGATCAACAAGGGTAGAATTAATATGGTGTCATTAAATAGTTGTCAAATAAGAAAATGTGACATTTATTTTGAGACAGACTAAAAAGAAAATGATGCCACATAAATTGAGACAGAGGGAGTGGTAATTAAGAAAATGTTAAGAGTCTCACATCGGAAATGGAATAGGAACATATACTCCTTATATTGACTTGGACAATTCTCACCCTACAAGCTAACTTTTGGGGTGAGTTAGGCCCAAGATCCATTCTTTACATGGTATCTGAGCCACTCATTTCAATTCTTAGTTCATGGATATTGGGCCTCCAAATTATATTGTTCACGATTCAGTTAACGAAATATGGGTCTGCGGGGAGTGTTAAGAGTCTCACATCTGTAATGGAATGTATACATGAACTCCTTATATGACTTGGACAATCCTCACCCTACAAGCTAACTTTTGAGGTTGAGTTAGGTGTAATATCCATTCTATACCGAAAACAACAGATAATAGTACAATGGTGATTAGTAATGACAAAATTCAAAGCAAATTCAGATAACCTGCAGATGGTTCGCGACCTGTCTCCAAGCCAAATTTGGCACATTCATCATCTTCAGAATGAGTTTGGGACGAGCTAAATCGACAAAAGAAGAGAATTTAGTAGTTAAACAAAGCATATTCTAAAGAAAGCTTGCTTAAAAACACATC
The DNA here is from genome assembly GCA_029844215.1 of Przewalskia tangutica. Taxonomy (NCBI): domain Eukaryota; kingdom Viridiplantae; phylum Streptophyta; class Magnoliopsida; order Solanales; family Solanaceae; genus Przewalskia; species Przewalskia tangutica. The sequence continues at coordinate 4,539,528 of CM056719.1, forward strand.
ATTTTCTACTACTGTCTTTCACCAATATTTTGGGAATTTTTTCCGGGTTTCTGCTGTGATAGCAACTTAATTCTTTACACACATACCTTTTTTACCTAACCTGCGAATAGCCTTCTCGAATTTCTTTTGAAGATAAGGTGTCCATTCCATGCGCCGCCTTTTCTTCTCTCGTCTTTCCATAACATTTTCTGAAAGCAAAGAATGATCCTCTTCTTCAACTGGATCAAAACTTTTACGTTGTGTCTCCTCATCAGAACTTCTCATTCTCTTAGACCCTTCGACCTCGTCTTTTTCTAGTAATGAACCAACTTCTTGATCTTGATAAGTCTCTGAAGGATTCACTATGTTTTTTCCCTTCATGTCTTGAATTTTCTTATTAGCATAGGGTGTACTTTCCATTACTTCAATTAGATTATTAGCCCTGTCTTCGGATTTTTGACTTGCTTTTATTTTGTGCTTATACACATATTGCCACACATTCTTGAGTTTCTTTGTTGAAAGTGGCTTCATAAGAATGAAACATACCCCTTGTGCCCCTGCTTCGTCCATCATTTCACTCTTTACAATTGATGACGTTACTAAATACAATGAAAAAGGAGAAACAAATTTCAAATGAGGTATCCAAAAACAAAAAAAAAATTGACAATTTTCAAGAGTCTCATAATTGAGAATTTGAGAAATTTTGGTCTTACAAATGATAGGTATATCTTTGATAAGTTGAGTGGATTTGATGAACTCACAACAGTTCATTTGTGGCATGTTAACATCCACCATGACAAGGTCAAATTGATCGATCCGTTCCCGGAGAATGGACAAAGCTACAGTTGCTAGTTCAGTAGTAGTTACTGTGTAAACAAAAATCAATCTCAGAAAATGTCACAAGGAAGATATATACATTTTGTAATAACTGTAGTACAGTGTGATTAAAAGTACTCGAACTCAAAACCTCTGATTTCTTAGCTACCATGTTGTTGCATTTTTTTAGAAATTCACATCTTTAAATATAATTATAGATTTGATCTAAAGCACCCCCCCCCCCCCTTCCCCTCGAAAAAACCCAAAGAAAACATCTACTCCGTCCATCTCATTTTAAGCGTGGCAAATTTCTAATCACAAGATTTAGGGATATTCTAGTACATCATACACATATTTAATTTAAGACCACAAGATTCAAAATTCTTTCTTTATTTCATTAACTCTGTGTCTAGTTAAACTAAGACACTTAAAGTGAGACAGAGGAAAAACATACATATGAGGGTGCCGCAAGGGGCCCTTCACAGAAAAATTGCATTGGATATACAAAGTTAATTTTTTTTTATGTATATATGTGTGTATGTGTATGTATGTAGCTATATACATATTTATTGAATCGATTTGACTTCTTCGCATATTTACTTCTTTATACCCTTGTTTCGCCACAACATACCAGGAGAGAACTTAAAGAAATATACATATGGAGATCTTTAAAATGCAAGTCATGAGAGATAAAAAAGTACCTTTGAAAGAATGTTCTTCAAGAGATGATGCTATGTTTAACAACGAAGTTGTATCATGATCAACCAAGAGAATTCTTAGGACACGGAAAGGTGAAGGAACATTGATATTACAAGTTTTCTCACAACTAATGGAACTCTGAAAATCCATCTCTTATCATATGAAGAATTTGAGAAAAAAATTACTGATTTTTGAGTTTTTTTTCTACCAATTTCTACTATATAAAGGATAAAATCTAGCTTAAGTTAAATAAAAAAGGAATGAAATTAATGTATATTTTTCCCGTTAATTTATATACTTTTTTTGCCATATCTTATCTTCATAATTGCGTTTTTTCCCCCATTTGCACTCCTTAATTTAATAAATTCATTAATTAAGTCCTTAAATCTGAGTTTGGAGCTCACGGGTGATTATTTTCTAAAAGTGTTTGGTGATTTGACTCACGCTCGAATTATTATATGACCAAATATGGTCTTGAAACTTACTTTGACTACATATATTAACGTTTTACCACTACACGAGACGAGAAATCGTGAAATCATATATCATTGATATCTCATTCTTAATGATCATCAGTCTAGGCTACTTTAAGAACTATTTTCTATCATTAATATCTCACACTATCAATGACAACGTTTAGTTCAAGGGATGCACATTAGTGAATAATACAAATAATCAAATAATAATTCAGTAATTGCAAATGTCATAAATATATTAATCTCATTAATAATACAAATGTGTTCAAGTACATCTGTCCTTAAAATGATTGTCTCTAGGACATATATACTTTTAATCTCCCACTTGGCCTAGAGCCAATCTCCAACGTATCTAATGCCCATGTTTACGAAATGACCATTATGCTTGACTAAGCTTAATGGTTTAGCAAATGGATCTGCTAGATTTTCATCTGTGGGAACATAGTCTAACTTTATTTCTTCAGTTTCCACCATCTCTCTAAGTATGTGGTATTTCCTTGGTACATGCTTATTTCTGTTCGTTGATCTTGGCTTCTTAGCTTGCGTAATCGCACCAGTGTTGTCACAATAAATCGTTATTGGACAAGTGGAACTTAGAACAACCCTTAACTCTTTTAAGAACTCAGATATCGCGGCGAACTCCTTGCGATTCCGATCCAAAGAATGTCGGGCTTCGTTGTCGAATCGTGATTGTAGCTTGCGAAACTTTTTCAACTTACTACTCCACCATTTAAAATGAAGGCATATCAGTTGAGATTTGAAGTCATCAAGATCATGCGGAAGCTAGCATCGATGTACCCGGTAGCTACTAGCTTTTCTTGTCGCATAGACTAAGAAATATTCTTTAGTTCGTCTAAGATACTTAAGAATACTCTTGGCGCTTTCGATGTTCTTCCCGAGTTACTGGAATTTGCAAGTCATACTAAGTGCATAGGCCACATCTGGCCTTGTACAGGTCATGACATACATGATTGATCATATAGCTGAAGAATATGAGATCCTCTTCATGTGTTCAAGTTCTGCAACAGTAGAAGGACTATCCTTCTTTGATAACTTGATGCCTTGACCTATTGAAAGATTTCCTTTCTTAGAGTTCTCCATAGAGAAATGTTTTTGTCTGTGTATACGTACTGTGACAGCCCCAACAATCTATTAGGTCTATCTCTATAGATCCTAATTCCAAGAATGTAGTAGGCTTCACCCAAGTCCTTCATCATGAAGGTGCTGGATACCCTTTCCTTGACTAATTGCATGAGAGTCTTATTATCTCTCATTGTCAATATGTCATCTACATATATGACAATGAAGACATTACTCTCATCTGTGCGTTTACTATAAACGCATGAGTCTTCTTTGCTTCTAACAAAGTCAAACGATTTCACTACTTTGTCAAAACAAATATTTCAACTCCTTGAGGCTTGCTTAAGTCCATAAATGGACTTCTGTAGTTTGCATACTGCTTTGGGTTGAGTCTTGGATGTAAAACCCTCTAGCTGTATCATACACACCTCCTCAATTAGGTTACCATTGAGAAAGACAGTTTTAACATCCATTTGCCAAATATCATAATCATAGTATGCAGCTATTGCAAGCAAAATTCGAATGGACTTAATCTTTGCAACAGGTGAAAAGGTTTTATTATAATCGATCCCAGGCCATTGATTATAACATTTAGCCACCAATCTTGATTTATAAGTCTGTACTTTGCTATATGCATCAACCTTCTTCTTGAAGACCCATTTGCATCTTATGGGTCTAACCCCTATTGGCAAATCAACAAAGTTTCATACTTGATTTATGTACATGAAATTCATTTAGGATTTCATGACTTCATGTCATCTCTGTGAATTAATGTCTAACATTGCTTCGATGTAGGTAGTAGGCTCATCATCATCAAGAATATCTATATCATTGTGTGTTTCAACAAGGAGATTAAGACTTTCAGGTGCACGATGAGTCCTAGTGGTCCTACGGAGTTGAATATTTTGTGTTTCGGTGTTTGTTGTATTTTGATTTTGAGAAGGTGCTTGTGTGTTGGACAATCCAGCACCTTGAAAACTTTCAGGAATATCATTTTGAACAGGATGTTGCAAAACCATTGTGTCATCCTCCATTGGTTGTATATGAGAGTCTTGTATTTATGCATTATCTCTCACTTCACTCCCACTGGCTGAAGGGCGTACTCTAAGTGCACACTCATCATCAAATACTCCCATTGAATCCTTGCCTAGGTCATTTGACAAGGGTTCATTCTCTATATTATTTTGTACTTCTTGAATTTCTTCAAGTTCTATCTTGTTGTAACTCTGTTCCTTGTAGACATATTCTTTTTCAAGGAAAGTTGCATTTCTGGAAACAATTACTTTATGTTCGCCAGGAAGATAGAAGTAGTATCCCCTTGTTTCCTTAGGATACCCCACAAAATAATACTTCTCACTTTTAGATTCCAATTTGTCAGTAAGCAACTTCTTTACATATGTAGGGCACCTCCAGAGTCGCATGTGTCTAAGTGTTGGTTTCTTGTCATTCCATATCTCATATGGAGTCTTCTCTACTGACTTTGATTGAACTCTGTTCAAAATATAGATTGAGTTTTGTAATGCATATCCCCATAGGTATGTTGGTAGAGCTGAGAAGCTCATCATGGATCTAACCATATCTAATAAGGTATGATTTCTCCTCTCAGCAACACCATTCATTTGTGGCATTCCGGGAGGTGTCCATTGTGATTGAACTCCATGAAGCTTCAAGTAATCTAGAAATTGTTTACCTAAGTATTCACCTCTTCGATCTGATCGAAGAGTCTTAATACTTGTTTCAAGTTGCTTCTCTACTTCTGACTTGTACTCCATGAACTTCTCAAAAGCTTCAGACTTATGTTTCATAAGATACGCATGCCCAAACCTTGAGAAATCGTCTGTAAAAGTGATAAAATAAAGAAAGCCTCCCTTAGCTTGAGTTTACAACAGCCTACATACATCGGTATGGACTAACTCAAGAACCTCTTTGGCACGTATCCCTTTCCCAGAAAGTGATTTAGTTGTCATCTTTCCTCTTAAGCAAGATTCACAATTACCATATGACTCTAAGTCAAATGGTTCTAGGTAGTCTAACTTCCTTAATCTTGCTATCCTTAATTCATTGATGTGACCAAGTCTGCAGTGTCATAAGTAGGTGGGATTTCTTGGATTACTTATTTTAGCTCTTTTATTTTGAATATTGAAAATTTCATGGCTACGGTTTAAAAAATGCAATCCATCCACAAGCGGTGCATTTCCACAAATAAAACCATTATAAGATAAAACATAACTTCCATTAGTAATAAATGAGGAAAACCCCTCAATGTCTAACATAGGGATAGAAACAATATTCCTCGTTAACGAGGGAATAAAATAACAATTATTAAGTTCTAAACAAAAGTTGGAAGGTAAATTTAGTCTATAAGCCCCCACGCGTTCAGCATCAACTCTTGCTCTGTTTCCAACACGTAAATCTACTTCCCAAGGTCCAACCTTTCTACTGTCAATCAGCCCCTGCATATTTTACAAATGTGTGAGCCGCAAACGGTATCTAATACCCAACAGTGAGAATCAGTTATAGACATATTTATTTCAATAACAAACATACCTTGTCCAGCAGGGCCTGAAACACCTTGTGTTTTGTCTCCCCCTGGGCTGTACAGTCCTTCTTCCAATGCTCATTTCTTTTGAAATTGAGCAAACATCAGCAGCTATCTTGGCCTTCTTTTGAATAACTCTTTGAGGTTTCATAGCTGTGGGTGTGGCGGCAACCGCCTTACCCTTCTTCGTCTGCACATTCTTACCCTTATGCTTGAATTTGATGGATGAGCCCATCATGAGCACAGCTTTACCTTTAGAGGTGGACGATTTGAAGGTCTTTAACATGTTGTGAAGCTCTGGGAGATTCGCTTTGGTTCCATTCATGTTGTAATTCACAATGAAGTTCTCAAATGAAACAGGAAGCGAATTCAGTATTAGGTTGACAGAAAAGGTTCTGGGTAGCTTCGTTCCAATCGAAGTCAACCTTTCAATTAACCCAATCATCTTCAAAACATCTTTGTGACACACGACTTCGCTCGGCAAATTTACATTCTAAGTGTGATTCGACATTATGGCGAAGAAAAGATAAGACTTGAAATTAACACTCTAATATAATTTCTATTGAACACATTCATTAACTAACTAACATGATCTTTTTTTTTAATTAGCTCTCACTATTTTAACATACTCTTTTACCCCATGAAAGAATACGGACTCATATCAAATACGGTCATAATGGGCCAAGATCCAGACTCACGCTGTCTCCGCCTTTGCTGAGGCTGATAACTTCAACAACATGATCTGGTAGGTCTTTAAACCAATTACAAATAATTTGTAACTCTTGGTTGATCGCATGTTCTAAACAACACGATCTGCGTCCCTCGACTGTCCGACACTGGGCGCCAAGACAGCCTAGCAAGTCAATCGTGTTACGCGACTGCTATTATGAATCTAAGTGGGCTTAGCCTTCATCGATCAAACACTGGGGTGTAAATACTCACGAAGGTTTATCACCTACTACAACATTTATATGCATCTATGAAAGGGTCTGAGTCCTCGTAGAATTACAGCAAATGCTGGGGCATAAATACTCATCTAGCCGAAAAGGATTTTACACCATAATCAATTATAACGGACGACGCGTTCATTTTAAATGAGACTTGTATTAAATTTGGGAAACATTTTATTCAGGGTTATGGCCAAGATCAACTATTACATATTTCAACCATTACTCAAAGCATTTAAACATGTATTTGGGCGCCGCCTACCCAAGCATGATTGCGAACTCTAAACTAATTTTGGACGCCGCCTTTCCAAGCATGATTTTGGATTCTAAACTAGTTTTGGACGCCGCCTATCCAAGCATGATTGCGAACTCTAAGCTTAGTAAGGTAAATGACGATCATTTAGCACGTAAACAGTATACCAACATACTATGTAATAATAATCATGGATTAAACTTCGAAAACTGAGATTTTAGCATTCTAGACGTCAGGCGCCGCGACGCTCCACCATGGACCCGCGGCGCCGCCGCAGCACTCGACAGGCAGAAACTTTACGTTTCTATTTTGTGAATTAGGGTCGCGGCGCTCCACCATGGGGCCGCGACGCTTAAGTTCCAGAAAGTCCCGAATTTTAAAACGAAGCTTTTAATCACGATCCGTGAAGTTACCGTGACCGGCACGGCGGCGCTCCGACATGGAGCCGCAACGCCATCGTGAAATCCTAACTGGCGTCGCGACGCCCTACAATAGTGTCGCGCCGACGTCCTTTTCAGAGCGATTCCGCGCTTGATTTTCTAAAAATCGTTCAACCCCTAAATCTAATTTAGGGTTCAGAATAAGGGTCCTTTACAACCACCCACCATTATCAATAATGCACATATCGACCATCATTCATTCATATACGTTCTTCACCTTGCACCATGTTCGTAATGAGCCGGTTTTTGCACAAGGCTCAGTTCGTGCTAGAATAGAATGACTTCCTTGATTTAGCGTAGTTGATAATTTAGGGTGATTTCAAAAAAGTTAATCACTCAGTCAAAGTTTGTCAGATTTCAATAGCCTTGTTTTAATTCAGATTAAAATCAATTTATGTTTAAACCATATTATTATATCTTTCAATTGTTACGTAACTATTGAACCAACCTGTCTCTGATACCACTGTAGGGTTTTGTTGGGTCTAAAACACACAAGTAAGGTACAGTGGAAGTTTAAAATTTTATGAACTTACTTGCCCCAACAAAGTCGTCTGGTATGATTATGTTACAATTGAAATCTGCAAAGACAGAAGAAAACTTACAATTTATGTTATCTTAAGTCTCTACTAAAAGGTGCGCACGCGATTGTCTCCTCGGGTGCAAGCCTTCGCTATAGTATACTTCTCAGTCAGGAAATCTTGGTAGAGGTTTGAGAAGATTTTAATCTCTGAACTCTGAGTTCAGAAAGTAAGAAAGTATTTCTAAAAACTCTAACCTAAATTATGAGGTTAAGTGCTAAATATATAGGGAGAAAACAAAAACCAAATTAGAATTGGATCAGGCTTTAAAACCTGTCCAAAATTCGAAATTCAATGGACCATTCGGACTGGGCCCACTTCCGCACAAGCGTCGCGGCGCCTCCCCCTGTTTTAATATTTCTGCACGTTTTAATTTTAATTAAATCCAAAATCCAATTTTGACTTAATTAAATAATTTCCATCAAATAGAAATTATCCCATAATTTATTATTGTTTAAAATATTTCAATTCTAAATTGAATATTTCATCCTCTCTCAATATACCCTTAGACTGAAAAGACAATCGACTTAGTGTGACCATTTAGGCCTTCTCACGTCGACACTTACTCAAATTAAGGTTCACACGAAACTCCTAGACTGCGCCGGTGACGAACTCAATGTGTGAAGTACGTTTATAAGACTCTCAGTAAACACAACCTCTATTCGGAATGATAGATTCCTTTCATTCTCAACACACTCGATCAAGCTTAGGATTTGCCAAGTGTCTATCCAAATGGTTTGATCACTTTATCTCATCTATATTAGTCGACAACTAGATCATATCTTAATTATGTCTCTTGCATTTGCCAATGACTTGGTCGACCTAATATCATTGAGAAGCTGAGTGTTCTCTCGAAAATCTAATCAAGGAATGAATCATATTCTTGGCTCAACTACCACCTTAGTCTGTATCGCAATGTACCCAATTCAAGCCATGTCTTATCCTATAAGCAATTTAAGCTTAGGACATGATCAAATTAAGTACATTACTCTACAAACCATGTGTGTATTGACCTCAAGTCAAAGGACATCTATCTCCCACATGCTGATAATACTCTAGATATGTATAAAAAATAGTTTATCAGCAGGGCATGGCAATACCTTCTAAGAGTATTCATGTGTCCATCACTAGTAAATATTACTAGTAGTAAGTGAGATATACGACATTCTCTAAGAATGTGATGCAGACCACATGTCGACTTATAATATATCATTGATCTCATTCTCAATGATCATCAGTCTAGGCTACTTTAAGAACTATGTTCTATTATTAATATCTCACACTATCAATGACAACGTTTAGTTCAAGGGATGCACATTAGTGAATAATACAAACAATCAAATAATAATTCAGTAATTGCAAATGTCATAAATATATTAATCTCATTAATAATACGAATGTGTTCAAGTACATCTGTCCCTAAAATGATTGTAGGACATAAATATACTTTCAATATTGTATATCTTTGTGATTAGGAAATTATATTTGAAAGTACTATTACGAAGACAGGCTATATCTGTTATGATTTCACAAGAAAAAGTTGGAGAGAGAGTTTGGAGCAATTGAGAAACTTGGTGATAGTAGGTTTTTTATCAGCAATGTATTTTGTTATGTAGAACATCTCTTTTTTTTTTGGGAAAACTTTGCAGTACTAATCTCCAAGATTAAACTGCATGCGTTCGGAACTTGCATGTACCTTTATAATGCTTGTTTGTTTATTACTACATTTCTTTTGTAAAAATTCAGTATCCGTAGCAAGCTCACTTCATGCACGGCCAGTTCCAGCAGTCATCATCCAGCATGACATCCATTGAGTTGAGTCAGGCCTCCAAATTTCTTGAGTTTCGAACATTCATTCAAACACAGTTTGAAAAAGGTATAAAATCTTTTCAATGCGATAATGGTCGTGAATTCAACAACTCTATGTTTCACCGTTTTTGTACTAATAATGACATGTTTTTTCACTTCTCCTACCCCCACACTTCCCCTAAAAACGGTAAAGCTGAAAGAATCATCCGCATCATTAACAATATGATTCACACTCTATTGATTCATGTCTCCCTACCTCCGTTCTTCTGGGTCTATGCTGCTATAATGTCAGAATACGTTCTCAATATTCTCCCAACCAGCACTCTTCACAATATGACCCCTACTGAAATCCTCTATCATAAAGTCTCATCTTATAATCATCTCCGGATATTCGGTTGTCTCTGCTATCCTAACCTTGCCTCTACTGTCCCTCACAAACTAGCTCCTCGGTCCACTCCATGTATCTATCTAGGCTTCCCGTCGAACCACAGGGGCTATCTATGCTATGACTTGTCCACTCGTCAAATTCACATATCTCGCCACGTCACATTCGACGAGACCACATTCCCGTTTTCGAATCTTAAAAAATTTCAAAACCAGATTACTCTTTTCTTGACGAGCCTGCCATCTCTCCCATTATTCTTGAACAACTCACCTTTGTCCCGATGTCAGCGTCACGGCCCAGTGATGGGGCAACGCGACACCAGATTTCCAGAGAACATCATCCATCGACAAGCGCGGTCGATCACGAGGCCAGCGGCGTAAATTTCGAAGAAGGGCAATCGATGTCGCGGCGCCGACCGCCCACTCGCTCCGTGCAGCAATGCCTTCTATTTCGGATACCACTACTCAGACTCCACAGCCCACAAATGTCCACACTCACCCAATGGAAACTCGTGCCAAGCATAGAATCTTAAAACCCAAAGTCCAATTTAAATTATCTGCCCAAACCATTTCTCCAATTCCCAAGAACCCTATATTGTCCAAACAAGACCATAATTGGAATGCGGCTATGTATGAGGAATTCAATGCTTTAACTAAACAGCACACATGTGATCTAGTACCTAGACCTGAGGGGGTGAATGTGATTCGTTGTATGTGGCTATTTCGTCACAAATTCATAGACAGTGGAGATCTTGAGAGGTTTAAGGCACGACTTGTGGTCAATGGTACAAATCAGCAGGAGGGCATTGATTGTGGTGAGACCTGCAGCCCGGTTGTCAAACCGGCTACCATTCGCACAGATTTGAGCATTGCCACGGACAAACACTGGCCGATCCATCAGCTTGATGTGAAGAATGCATTCTTACATGGGGATCTGAGCGAGACAGTCTACATGCATCAGCCGCCAGGGTTCACTCGTCAGCCGATTCTTACGTGTGTATCGTCTCGATCACTATGGCACGAAAGCGGGGCCCGTGCGTGGTATGATCACTTTGTCGGGTATATCTTGCAGATTGGGTTTGTATGCAACAAGAGTGATAAATTACTCTTCATTTTTCATCGAGGTAGTAGCACTGCTTACTTATTACTTAACGTGGATGATATTGTTCTTACTGCCTCCTCCGACGGATTGAAAAATGAGATTATTGCCTTGCTTAAGTCCGAATTTGCAATGACTGATTTGGGGAAGCTGAGTTATTTTTTTGGGATATCAGTGACCAGGTCTGCCAACCACATGTTCTTGTGTCAACGTAAGTATGCAGAGGAGATCGTGTACAGGGCTGAGATGGAGAATTGCAAAGTTTCACCTACTCTAGTTGATTCGAAATTTAAGCTCAATGCTATGGATGGTGCTCCAGTCTCCGACCCTACTCTGTATAGGAGTCTTGCAGGTGCACTTCAGTATCTCACATTTACAAGGTCATACATTGCTTATGTTGTTCAGCAGGTATACATATTCATGCATGCCCCCAGGGAGTCTAATTTCACTGCTCTTAAGCGTATTATCCGATACATTAAGGGCACATTTGATTATGGTTTGCACCTATATCCCTCTGCACCAAATAGGTTGATCTCTTATACGGATGCAGATTGGGCAGTGTGTCCGGACACGCGACGCTCCACCTCTGATTTTTGTGTATTTTTAGGGGATAATCTGATTTCTTGGTCTGTCAAGCGACAGGCTACCCTATCTCGTTCCAGTGCCGAGGATGAGTACATAGGCGTGCAAATGTGGTAGCTGAGATTTGTTGGCTCAGAAATTTACTGTTAGAACTTCAGTGTCATTTGCGTCAGGCATCTATTGTGTATTGTGATAACATCTCTGCCATCTATCTTTCTCATAATCCGGTTCAACATCAGTGAACCAAGCACATTGAGATAGATCTACACTTCGTTCGTGAGAAAGTTGCGCTAGGCCATGTCAGAGTGTTACATGTTCCGTCATCCTATCAGTATGCAGACATATTTACCAAAGGACTTCTCAGACAGTTATTTTTTTCTTTAGATCCAGTCTCAGCGTCGGGCCTCCTCCCGCTCCGACTGAGGGGGTGTGTAAACGTGTATATAGACATTATTTCATTCCTACCCATAATTAGAATATATTCTATATATTGTGTAAATATAATTATGGTAAGACTAAGATTCCTCTTTTGTATAGGATTAGAAGTCCTATTGTATAAGGGATGAATATTGTACTCTATATATATTTTGATATTAATGAAAAGACTTTTAAGGGAGATTAATATCATTTTAAAGTAAGAATATAAATTTCATGAAAAAGTATAGTCTAACATATCTAAAATGATTTATAAATTAATATATTGTACTCCACTTGGATATGCTTAATGCTTATTCGTTTCTAATTAACGAGAAGTATAAAATTAGTGAAAGCTAATCCCGAACAATTAGAAAGTTTTCGTTAACAGGAAATAAATATTCGCTCCCAGAATTAGACTGAAAATCATTGAAATAAAATTGTATATGCCATTTATTTAATTAAGGTTTATCCTTAATTAATATTTGTATGACTTCTATACTTATTCAATTGGAATATATAGTTCTTGTTTAAAGTGAATATGCTTAGAGTCGGAGCTAGAATTTAAAGTTTATGAATTCTGAATTCTATAAAACGCAGTTTACGGAATTTCTTGATAAATTATCTATACATATTAAGTGAATATTTAATTAAACACAAATATAAAATTTGAACGAAAACTACTAAATTCTGCATAAGTTTAGTCGAAGTTGTAGCACTGCCCCTTAATTTATCTACTTGGTTGGGTTGCACTTGGAAATTTTGGTTGATGAATTTGTGATCTTATAATAGTTTGCCCTGTAGTTGTGTCTTTTTTTTTTTGAAGGTTAATAAATAATATATTATCTGAAATCAGGGAAATACAATCGATCATTGAGGGTTCTCAAGTCTCAACGTAAGACAATGCAAAGCTTAGGAGCAAAAATCATAATAAAAGGGGAGGGGGTACACTCAAAAGGTGTAACTACACGGGGGAAAATCGGAAAAAACAACACGATATGTTGCTGATTTGAATCTAGTTGTGTGGCAGTCCTAACCGCGCCTCATATTTGTAGTCTTTCCATTGTTCTTAGGGATATTCTTTCTTGACGTAACCTCTTGCCATCCATCATCCGCGGTGTTAGCAACCCTAGTGGTCGAGACACCAATGCTATTCGTTCCATGATCCATGTACGCGCAATGTAGTGCACGCATGTCCACACCCGAAGCACTCCCAACACTCGCAACACCTTTAAAAGACCCCGGGACGAAAGGACTGTTAGACTTTCCTCGTGTTGCCCCGACTAGAGCCCTTACAAGATTGAAATCACCACTACCCACCCCCGTTGTGTTAGGCACTGGATGTGCATCCCGCATACGAGGCTCATCGAATTGTCTTACAACCGAAGCTCCACCAATGTTCAATGTTGCATCAACACTACCGGGAATAGGAGGCATAACTTGCGCAACTTTATCAACTCCTACCAAAGTTTCACCACTCACGGATGTGGGGATGAAAAGGGGATTGGATTGAAAGTGATGGGTTGTTCCCGCAACTCTATTATTACCCGTATCCCCATCATTATTAGGCAAAAAGTTTGAATTTTGAGGCCGGGAGATCTCCATAGGCATAACCTCTTTCGACAACTTCCTACACTTCAAGTGATTATGTCCAAATATTGCACAATGAAAACAAAAATCAGGATAGTTCTCATACTCCACTTTTTGAACATATCTTCTATTTTCGGGCAATTTAACTCCAAATTCCATGATCGGTTCTTTGCTAACATCCACTTCAATCAACACTCGTGCATAGTTTATTTTGGACCTCTCTTTGGTGAATTGATCCGTGTACAAAGGGTTCCCCACACGTGATGCAATCTTACTCAAGTCGGATGAACTCCAGACCGATAAAGGCACATCACAAAAGATCACCCAAACAAGAATATTCATGAAAAGATCTTTTGAAAGAATAACTCTCTTATCAACCAATTTTAACATTAATGTCTTTCCAAAAATCATGTAGGGACCACCATGAAACACCTTAATGCGATCATCTTCCGTCATGAAACGAAAGACAGTCCATCCATGGCCATAAGGAATAATTCGGCACTTCACACCCCATCCCTTAACAATAGATTCAAGTGCTACTCGACCCGGGAAAGGTCCCGTGAAACAACCAATAAGGCAATAGCCCCAAGTTTCGACAAATGGTACTTCATCACTTGCATCAAGTTCAACATCATCACCTTCTTGTTCCACATATTGCAATTTCAGTCCTTTTGCCTCTAAACGAGAACCCGTAAAGATCCCCGCATAAGTCTTCTTGATTGAATTAGGATCATTGTGTTGTTGTGGCTCCCGAAGGTCATTAACACGCTCAACTCGAGTTCCGGGATAAGTCAAGACCCGCGCACCATTGGGGCCTGTAGTTGTGTCTTATTTTGTCTTCCATATGCACCTCATTTAATATTCCAATTGCTAGTTGAAGATTGAATCACACTTTGTTGTTTCCGTTAGTGATAGTGTTCAAATATACCTCTGCCGTCAATAAACTTCACACATTTACCCTTCAATTGGATGGATTCTCCCAAATCGATCAAATTACCCAATTTCACTTGAATTACCCGATTTTATCCAACCCGACCCGATCCGCCTAATTAATTTTGACCCATAAAAAAATAGCACCCAAATATAATCCCATTCTCCCTTTTTGCTAAAATACCTCAATAAATGATAAGAAATATCCTGCATGTGGTATCTTGGTTGCTATTTACACTCAATGCTGCACATGTCACCAATTATCAGAACCACAAACCTAAGTGATCCATGATCCAAAAGGAAAAGAACTAGAAAAAGAAGCATAATTAAGATCTCAGAAATCAATTAACAGAGCCTAAAAATGTTTAGTGTGTGCGGAAACATAATCAATTCAGATAATTATGCCATTGTGACTAATAATATGCAATGGATCCCCCAAAGAAACAGAGGAAACAGTTACAAGGAAGAATGGAATTGTATTTGGGTGTTATTTTTTATGGGTCAAAATTAATTAGTGGGATCGGGTCGGATCGGGTAATTCAAGTGAAATTGGGTAATTTGATCGTTTTGGGGGAATACATCTAATTGAGGGGTAAATGTCTGAAGACTGTTGACGACAGAGGAATATTTGAACACTATCACTAACGGAGGGTAAAGTTAACTAATAAAAGAAGATAGAGAGGTATATTTGACCCTTTCCTTTATTCTATGGTTCGATGTTGTAAAGGCATCATCCCAAAGTCCTGCTGAAAAAAGCTGCCAATTTATAGATAAATGCCACAAAAATGGCCACATGGGGTAAACAAACCATATCGTGATGGGAAAATGATCATATTTGTCATCATATTTTTGGAAAAGTGTCATAATTGCCCTTCGTTAAAGTATGATTTCAAATATGCCCTTACCATTATAAAAGTAGTAATATTTACCCCTTTTTAACAGAAATGTCACGTGGACGCCACATGGATCCACGTAGAGGGTGGACCCACATCGGAACCCCCACTGCCTCACCTTCCCGCTTCTTCCCCCTACTCCGGCGATCGGAGCAGCCCAACATCGCCACCACAACCTACTGCCTCCTTCGTCTTCCCCTCCATCTCCGAAGAACACCCACTGTGCCACCAGTCCTGAAGCTCTGATAGCATCCACGTCGTCGGCTCAGCCCTCGACACCATCCCAATCCACTTCGTCCTCTCCAGCATCTCCGTCATCGGCATCCCATATACTGTCTGACTCTCACTCTCCGAATCGTCATCTCCGTCTGCCTAATCATACTCATGTCGGTTGTCTCAATTCGTGCCCACTATACCAGGCCTTTCCGATTCCCCTCAACACTCAGCCACCCTATCAACCACCATCACTCCGCCACCATCACCGTACCCTACCAACCTCGACCCTCACGGCGACAAACTACATAAGTCGTCTCCACCACTGACAGAAAAACCTAGTCAAAACACATCCAAGACGTTCAGAATCCATACCCCAACCACCAATCCACCCGCAACCCAGCACTCACCCACCGGATGGAAACACAATCCCAACTAGTAACCTAGAAGCTCCAGTCGCCGGAGTAGGGGGGAGAAGGGGGAAGGTGAGAAAGTGGGGGTTCCGATGTGGGACCACCCTCCACGTGGATCCATGTGACGTCCACGTGACATTTCTGTTAAAAAGGGACAAATATAACTACTTTCATAACGGGAAGGGCATAGTTGTCCTCATACTTTAACGGAGGGCAAATATGACCCTTTTCCGAAAATATGATGGCAAATATGACCATTTTCCCTATCGTGATTGAGGCACAAAAATGTGCTTATTCTGGGACTTCACACCACATGTAACTTTATGTAACCATTGATAGTTAACCTAAAATAATTGATAAGTAACCTGGTAGGACATGTTAAATTATTCTTATGATGTAAAAAAGTCATTACATTATCGGTATATATAACGTTACAATTCTGGGAAGCTGATATATAAAATATGAATCTATACACTTGTACATGTATATAGGACAACATGGAGATCAAGATGAAGGCACAAACACATATTAAGACCTTCGAGTTGTATTAGAATTAGTATATATATGGTCTCTTTGCAACTTTTCAAAGGGTAGGGGGTCCATTTTACAAGCCATGTAAATTAACCATTGCTATATTTCAACTGAATAACTTCAATAATATTTGTAACTGTTAATTACAGTACTCTTGGACTTGCTGCAGTTATAAAACTCATTCAAACATTTAAGGATCACCATAGTTGTAGTATTAACATGATAAAGGCAGTAAATAACACCAAGAATCCTAGCTTTCCAAGCAACCTGCCAAGAAACAGATCAGTAGGTGAAAAATGAATTACTTAAAGATATTGATAAAAAGTAGACACATGATACTCCTTCCGTTCCAATTTATGCTACTTGTTTGAATTATCAAATAGATGCGGCTTGTAAAGCCTTTTAATGAAGAAAAAGAGATCGGGAAAAGAGCTGCAGGAAAGCAATTATAAAAGAAATGAAGATTTTTTAAATTTATAGTCTTAAATATGTCATAACATTTGTGTCGCTATAACACTTTTGAAAATTATGGTTGGAAATGTACCATGACATATGTATGACTATAAAAGCTCCTCAGAAGAGAAATGAAAAATATAAAGTTAATATAGAAATGTGTTCATTTTGGATTGGACTAATAAGGAAATAGTGTCACGTAATGTGGAACGGATGGATTAATAGATATGCCAGTATTCTTAGTTCCATATTTTACCTCTGTAATGAAATTGTTGTTAGATTATAACTTTAAGGTCTCCTATTTGGACTTGTTGCAAGTAGGTTTGGTTTTATTTCGCGGAACATTTGTCCTGTCTTCATCTTGGACTTCTGAAAATTATTGGTATAACAATAAGTAGAGTTAGTAACTAATATTGGTCTAACACCACAAAAAGAGTATTTACCAAAAAACAAGCATAGATCAGAGTTCTGTTTTCACTTTTTCATGAAGTATAATTGCAACCTATACTCACTTGGAACTTCTTGAAGGTCCTGGTTTATCCCTCAAACTCATCGCTCCCAATTGACGTGCCAAGTTCTCGTCTCGTCAATTGGCCAAGTCATTGGAAATACAAAGTTTCTACAGAAAATGATGACGTGTAGTCAGCATTTCAATGCTTTTTCAATAATCCTAAAATATATACAACTTTATACGCAGAGACGACTAAACATAAATTTAGATCAGAAAAATAACTAACACATGTACACGAAGTACTTAAAAGTATTATTAGGAAGACGACAGATTTAACGTATAAAGAATTTTTACAACTAACCGTTTACTAAGCACTCGTACTAACTAGTTCCACTTATTATGGTAAAGTTACTTGTCGTTATCTTTTAGGTGACCTGGATTCTCTTACATTGTCAGTGTACAAAAGCTAAATAGATGACAAGACAGCAACAATATTAGAGCAAAAGAGAAGACATTTTGTACCGTTCCACACGTTTGAATTTGCAATGATTCATCATATCCACTGTATATTTACCAAAATGGATATCAAGGTTCTTTGCCAACTTTGGTATATGATATCCTGGTAATGTCCCATATCTTTAATACTTGAACATACATCGAGTTCTGCTCCAGGATATCGATGGTCCAAATCAATTTTAGGTGCTTGACATTGTACACCTCCAAAAGTACAGAAGAACCACTTCCCTTGTTTCTGAACGTGCTGTTCTTTTCTGGCTTACGCCAGCCACTCGAAAGCTTCACCAAAAGGGAAATTACATCTTTACTGATCTCTGAATCCTTAATTCTGGCAATGGATTTTGAGAAATCCTCACCAAATATAACCTGTTAGTTTGTAACAACAAAAGAACCTGTTATTTCTCCATTTGAAAACATAATATAAAGAGTGAAAGAGAACTTATAATTTATCGTAGGCCAAATGAAGAAGCATACCGTCCACTGGGCTGTTTGGAATTTAGATGAGTCCGTTCTAAGTAATGTTTCAAGCTGGTCAAGTTCAATGGTCGCATTCAAAATTGCTTGATTCAATAGTTTGTCATCAGTAACATCAAAGTAACCGCCACGAGCCTTGGCGTCAATGACTAAATCCCTCCATATCGAACCACTGTTAACCAAAGTTGTGCCATGTCCCAATATCCAATTAGGCTCAAAGGGGCTGACTGATACAATTTATGTCAGGATAGGTAATGAATGGTCAGAAGGGCTATCAAAGAAATGTCTGAATCATCTCCCTAAACATGTATATCTTAACTATATCGCCTCGAATAACAAGCAAACAGATTTTCTAGACATTTTTCAACTTTTCTTTCCATAACTGACACTCATAGGCTAAGCACAAATATCTCAATAATTAGATGTCATGAATTTTTGTCATATCTAACTTAAGCACACAGATTGTCGCTTTTAATTCCATTACAATATCTCACTTTATCCACTCAATATCTTCAGCAACTACAACATGCATGATCCATATAAAAAATTATGAACTCAAAAACACACACAACAACACAAAGATAATAAAAAAAACTCAAAAACAGAACAATAAAATAAAATAAGACACCCCCCAAACTTAATCGACACATTTTCCCCAATGTGTGAAAACTAAAAATAAAGGGACAACTTACTGACACAACACAACGATCATAACGGAGGTCTGGGAGAAAAAATTCTGGAAATTGCACAGATTTTGGGCCCTCTGAAGTTTCAGCGTCGTGGCCCTGCATTTTGGCGCCACGACGTTGTGCACGGCACTTGTCCTTTTCCAGCGTTTTTTATCCTTCTCCGCTCAGGGTCAGTCCTTAGTCCACCTGCCATCACAACATAAGACAAAAACCAAGATCGTGAGATTGTTCAAGACAAAATAAAATAAACTAAAACAAAATTTAAATAACATAATTAAAACCATTAGGTTGCCTCCTAAGTAGCGTTGTATTTAATGTCTTTTAGCCGGACGCATGTTACTTACTAAATCAAGGGGGTAGAGTGTCCCCTCCGCATATCCATTTTAGCACTATTTTCTTTCTCCTCCTCTTCTTCTTTTTCACAGTTCTGATTTCAGAGGAGTTCAATTCTTTTTCACCAATAGCTAGTTCAGAAATTTTACCCTCAGGTTCTCCATGTTGCTTTGGTGGCACCCCACGAGCATCAATACTTGTGACGCTTTTCTTAGGCACAACCTTATCCACTACCCAATAGCAAAACATCTGACATCGACTTGAGGTTCAGTGGGCTGCTTGAAAACTTTGAACACCATTTCCTTACCTTGAACTCTAAGCTTTAACTCCCCCTTTTCAACATCAATGAGGGCTCTCCCTATGGCTAGGAATGGTCTCCCAAGAATCATGGGCATATTGTCACTCCATGTCTAAAATGAGGAAATCAGCAGGAAAGATGAATTTACCCACTTGTACCAACACATCTTCAATAATTCCTTGGGGATGCACAACTAAACGATCAGCTAGCAAGGTGACTGTGGTTGGTCTTACCTCCCCCAAACCAAGTCTTCTGAACACAGAGAGGACATTAAGTTGACACTTGCGCCCAAGTCACACAGGGCTTTCTTGCATGTCACATTTCCTATGGTGCAAGGTAGGGTGAAACTCCCTGGATCTCTCAACTTAGGGGGAAGTTTCTTCTACAATGTAGCACTGCACTCCTCTGTCAGCACCACTGTCTCATAATCTACCAGTTTCCTCTTCTTAAACATGATGTCTTTCATGAATTTCACATACGCTAGTGCTCCAAAGCTTCAATGAAAGGAATGTTAATGTACAGTTTTTTAAATATCTCCAAAAATTTCGAAAATTGCTTATCCACCGCCTTCTTCTGCAGTCTTAGAGGGTAAGAAATTTTGTCTGTATACTCCCTCATCACTGCGGGTGGAGCCTTCTCTAAAGTAGGGCGGACATCAGTAACCCCCTCCTTTGCTCCCTTGGGTTCATCAATGTGTTGCTAGGGAGGTTTCCTTGCGGTCTACTATTTAGTGTATGTGCCAGTTGTCCCATATGTGTTTCCAAATTTCTGATAGAAAACCCAGTCTCTGTCATGAACTGCTGGGTCTCTGTCATAAATTTTGTTTGAGTATTGGCCAAGGATGAAATTGAGGACCTGGTTTCTGTCATGAATTGAGTCTGAGAGTTGGCGAGGTCAGCATCTTTGCTATGTCATCCGCCTCTTGTGGAGTCCGCAGTGAATGAGCTGTGAGGATTATGCCTGAAATTGTGGTTGCTGCCCTTGTTCATTCTTCCATGAAAATTTTGGGTGATTTTTCTACCTCGGATTGTATGTGTTAGAGTAGGGGTTGTTGTAGGGCCTCTGAAAATTTTCCACTGCTTGAACCTGCTCCATGGACATATTATTCGGGTCCACTGCAGTACACCTATCAAAAGTATGGGGACCTCCACAAATTTCGCAACTCACAGGTGTCTGAACCGCTTTAACTGACATAGTATTCTGCTGCATCTGCTTTGTCAAAGTGGCTACCTGTGCAGTCAATGCTGTGATAGCATCCAACTCATGAATCCCAGCCATCTTCGTATTGTTCATTGCTCTCTCATCGGCCTCCTGATGGTTGTTTGTGGTCATATCCTCTAGCAAATTATGTGCCTCATTGACACTCTTTCTCATGAACGTACCTCCTGCTGCAGCATCAATGATGGTACAAGTTGTACCACTCAGCCCATTGTAAAATATGTGGACTAGCATCCACTTCTCAATCCCATGATGTGGGCACTTTCTCTGCAAGTCTTTAAACCGCTCTCATGCATCATATAGTGATTGTTGACACCCAATTTTGACCCTCCCGTCCAGCCATTAACCATAAAATTAGACTAATTTTGTAAAATAATTTTTTAGGATTTTTATAATAAAATACAACAATAAAACATTAAATACAGGCATAAATAATTAATTTAATAATGGCATCGCGTCTTACGTAGAGTTTTAAGCACTTAGAGTCCCGCGCCCGCATTTATTAACTTTAAGCTTTGTCGTAATTCTTAATTAATAATAAATACATAAAATAAATAATTTAGCAACGACGTCGTGTCAAGTAGCATAGCCGCATTTAGTAATACGCAAGAGAATTTCATAATCATTTGTAATTTAAAATCATTTTTTAATCTAGTAGCGTCACATCTATAAAAGCTTTAAACATCACACTTGCATTTAGCATTTAAATAATTTAATCTAAACTCAATTCAATTTTAATTTAACTTCGCAATAATGCAATAATAAGATTTTAATAGCGCCGCATTCTAGAGCATAAGCATTAATTAAAATACACACCCGCATTTATTTTATAACAATTAGATAATTTAATCACAATTAATTAATTACTTTGTCACTAATTAAAAGCCTAAAACTATTAATTAAATAGCACATTAAACTAACTAACACTTAATTAAACCCCAATTAATTCTACCACCCAATTACCCATTACCCACGCCAAGCAGCCCAATTCCGTCGACCGCACTGCAGCCCACACCGCCTCTTCATTACCCGCGAAGCCCAGACCTTCATTTTCCTTTCAGCCCATCATCGTCTCCCCACGCGTTAAAACCTGCGAAACCCTAAGCACCCCATCGCCGCCAAGACACCAGCACTTCAGCCCGGATTTCTCGCCTGAGAATCCGGGGCTTTCCCCTTACCCACGCACCCTAGCCAGCCCTTCCTTCCATAACCAAACGAATCTTCCACAAATCCCTTCAAATCGAAGTCACTACGAAATCAGTCCTAAATAGCACGAATCAAGCACAAATCAGCCTTTATTGCTTACCAATATTAGAACCTAGGGTTAGGCTATATAAGCACATGCAATAGACCAATAAAAAGGGCACCCTTGGCAGCAGTGTCGAACAGAGGAGAGTCAGAGCATCGATTCAGAACTCAGAGGGAGGAACTACATAGAAATTTAGGGAACCGATAGCATCGAAACCCTTAGCAGCAGTGGAACACAGAGCAGAGAACCTCGCCCTTTCATTCGCATCGCAAACCCAAAACCCGTCGACTGGACCGACGACTTGATACGTTGCCCCGGGTCGCTGTCCGGAGAAGGTAAACTCAACTCCCCTCGATCTTGATTTATTTCATATTTTCTTTGTATTTTCTGTGTGCTTGCTTACATTAATCATGTTGTTAGTCTGTTGATATTACTGTGACTATAATGCCTGATGTTTAGTTAGTTCGTTTTCATTAATCTAGGCATATTTAGCTTATTTAAACTATGGAGTGAGTTTACATTCATTGTAATACGCTATAAATGTTATTTAGCACCTGTTTAGAGGATTATGATAAGGATTAAGCAAACCGCTTCATGATGTTTGTTATTGCTTCGTCATCCGCAATCCGTCTAATTGATCGTCCATGCCTAGATATATGGTGAATCGGGAATATGTATATACTTGTTTAAGTGTCGCATGTTTGGTATAGCGTGATGTTTGCTTTATTTCTTGTAAGTCATATCCTGTGGGAGTTTGAGGTCTAGGTCCGATTATGCGTGTCGCATTCCCTTACATGTTTAAGACATGTGAATAACATTGTCTTAAGATTACTTCTTAGTGGTTTATAAGCATTTTGGTGAATTTGTTGATATACCTACGTGATTTAAAGGAATGGTGTGTGTAGCTTTAAATCTTTACTAACAAGCATACAAATCAGTATTTTATATAAATTTGGCATGAAGAGAGCTTTGTAAGTGATGTCATGAATATTATTGATTATATCGAAGCATGCTCGTCTTATGAAATTCTAGTAGTTAGTTCCGTAGGTATTGGTCTCGTTCAGCTAAAATGTTATCTTTAAACGTTTGATTTGGTCACCCCTGTTGTTTAACATCTCTATTGAATTTATCATACACTTTTCCTGTCTGTTTAGGTGTTAATATCTCTCCGTGTTAGCATATTGTCCTTCTAAATTGTCTCGCACCCTGTACCCTGTATGCTCAATCTGTTTGTTGCTATTACTTCGTTGCGCTTTTAAGGGCATATTGGATCTTTGCTTAGCTCTGTTAATGTCATTTTGAGTCCTTACCGCTTGTTTTCTGGGTCGCTAAGTAGCGCCTATTCGATTTTATTCCCACTTGAATTGTTGCTTTTACTGCTGCCCTTTTAGTCTATCTCTGCGACTGCGTGAACTATTTGATACTGCTGTTCTCTCTTTTAAAGTTTCTTTATCTTGTTTGGTTTAAGTTCATTTATTAAATATTGTTATGCCCAGTTACTGCACTTCTGGGTTCCTATTTAATAAAATGGTACTGGATAACATTTTATTTGCCTAAGTGCATAAGATAACAGTTTGTTTTGAAATCCCTTAGA
Organism: Przewalskia tangutica; assembly: GCA_029844215.1. NCBI lineage: Eukaryota > Viridiplantae > Streptophyta > Magnoliopsida > Solanales > Solanaceae > Przewalskia > Przewalskia tangutica. The sequence goes on from CM056719.1 coordinate 4,563,468, forward strand.
GGCCCAACAACGTATCTTTCATGAATTATTTATCTATATATTTTGTTTATGCATGTATTTTCATGCTTCTATCCACTAATCCTTTTCCTTTTATTTTTTTTTACATGAAATGCATCGGAGCAAAATGAAGAGTCTCATGGCGAGACTCATCACGACTTTCGTCAATGAAGGCCCGCATCTACATCCATCGCGTTCCCTCCTCGGCAATTCCTAGAAAAACAAAATAGGACGGAGTCATCCGCTTCAATTCCTTTACTCTCTTAACCTCCTTACCTCATTTTTATGTCTTTATTTGTTTCTTGTAATTTTATTATCTAACTTTGTAATTAACAGGAGATCTAGAGCAATTGGTCTTTGAACATATAAGGTGGTAAGGTAATTTAGAATTAGAAATGCACTTCTAGTTATTTATCTTAGGCTTGTCACGCATGTCTAATCTCTTGCATAACAGTTAAAATTGCATATCTAATCATGAAGTTAATGCATAACAAAAGAAATTGATTTTCTCATAAAACACTTAATGACATTTCATAATAAAATTATCTCCTTATTATCAATGGTAAAAAATAGCATTTTTATATCATACCTTGCGTATATTAATCAAATCGATTTTGCAAAAAATGAAATGCACATCTTTAATAACCACATCAATTTTGCATCATTTTATAAATGCATACTTTTAAACTTTACGTTTATTTTTGTAGCATTAGTCTTATAAATCTCTTATCCAAAATACAATGCATTCTTTTATAAAATACTTGCAGCATCTTTTTAAACATGCATTTTCTCTAGAATAATAATTAACGCTAGGTTTGGCAGGACAACCGCAAGTTAGCGGATCTTAGAGGGTGTCTAACCCCTTCCCTCTAGATTAATAAAGAACCCCTACCCAGAATCTCATTAAGTTTAGCAGACCATTAAAATGGAGTTAATGTTTTACTTCAAACTAGTTAAACATTTAGGTGTCCTAATTCACCCAATTAATTAGGTGGCGACTCCGCGAACCCTTAGCATTATAGCAACCCTTAGCAACCCTTTTTATATTTTAGCATTTTTAAACTTTAGCACTTCTTAGCATTTTGCACCTTTAGCATCTTTTAAGCTTTTAAGCATCTTTTGCAATTTTAGCATCCTTTTAGCATTTTAAAACCTCTAAGCCTTTTAAACAATTAGCATTTATTTTACTATTTATTTTCTAACATTTTGCATTTTGAGCAGGGTTCGCTATTCTCAAAATGTCGCGGTCGAAAATGGGCGCGACAGAAATGACGACTCTGCTGGGGATTTTAGGTTCTTAACCACAACAGACCTAGGGTTATTTGGCAATTATTTTGCATTTAATTTTTGTGTATTGTATTTTGTTTGTTTTTTGCTACTTGCTTTACTGCTTTCCTTAAACTGGCATTCCGCTCATATTTCTTCCACTGAAAATTCACAATCACACACTCACGCTATTTGGTGTGCTCCGCAAATTTCTTTCAAAAAAAAATATCCAAATTTTAGGAGAGTTGGCGCCTGCGCGGAGTTAGATCGGTTCGTCTGATCAGCCGCGTAGCCTTCTCACTCGAGTTGTCCGCTCGGGAACCTTGCGTCTAGTAAAGCCAAATCTTAGAAAACTTAAGATAGAGCTATACCACCCTTATTTTAGGGCATGAATGCATTTACTTTAGGTGGGTCGGTCCTTGGCATCGACACCACAATTAAGAAGACACCAAACTTGTCGACGGGTTTCTCAACCCAACGACCAACCAGCATATTATGTGTAGCGTGGCAATGACAGACAAATCCAAACCCAATCATGACATGCCGAAATTGGGAAAAGTGCACCGTCATTTGGTCGCCATTTCCAACAAAGGCATTATAGTTGGACGACTTGGACAAATCCGTCATAATCTCGCATGAGTGACGTTTAGGCTTACCTCTGGCATAAAGAGGTCCCCCTGCATGTTAGGAAACGTTTGAATATGCTATGTGCAATATATCTGCTACATACCTGCAAATTATGTGCTTTATGCTAACACCGTTTGTTGCATTTTTAGAAAGATTTATCATCTCCCCAAAGGTCGATTTGTATTTGACTAAGCAATGACAGAGCGTGATATTTCGCAAGATCAAAGGCGGTCCAGCATGGCCGATTCAAGGGCATCTGGCGGAGCAGTCGGAACTGTCTTCGTTCCTATAGGCAAGCGGTCTCGTAAAAGAAGCGGCGTGACACCTTCTCAAAACTGGGACAATGTAGGAAACCAGACAGGGGTTGCAAGTCCAAACAAGCCAGGCACGCAGATATCAAGGAACAAAGCGGCGAAGTCAGATACGAATCGACCCCCCCCCCCCAAAACTCACAAATTTTCTTTGAGCGCAGGTCTTTTCATATTAACAGAAGCAGAAAGTGCAATAACCGAAGCAGAAAATACGGCGAAAGGTTTCTTCGTATTAGCGTAAAGCGGCAAAAAGGCGTAAGATGACAACAATCAAGGTCGCGCAAAGCGTGCAAGATCGAAGCGGCATCAACAATCGCGATCAAAGTTCAAAATTCGCAACAAAACCTAACGCATCAACTCGGGCATAAAGTCAAATTGGCAACCATCGCGCATTACAAAGAAAGGCATCATGGCAATTCGTCGTGCGGCGTTCAAAGATGTCGTGCAAGGACAACAACGCGAGGATGACATCTCTACCCATAAAATTGCACTTCATATATATTTATCATTTTGTTTAAACAGTATACACTAACGTCTTTTCTCGCTTAGCTTGCGGGAGCATTTATTCTACGGGAGCAAGGCGACACGTCCGGTAACGACGTAATCGGCAAGTCCACGCAACGACGGCGAAGAACACGCCCGCATAACGGCGTGTCGGCAAGTCCACGCAACGACGCCCGGCGGCAACACGCCCGGACAACGGCGTAATCGGCAAGTCCACGCAACGACGCCCGGCGGAACACGCCCGCATAACGACGTAATCGGCAAGTCCACGCAACGACGCCAAGGCGGAACACGCCCGCATAACGACGTAATCGGCAAGTCCATGCGCACGACGCCATCGAACACGCCCGTACAACGGCGTAATTAGCAAGTCCACGCAACGACGCCGGCGGCGGCACGTCGACATAACGACGTAATCGGCAAGTCCATGCAACGACGCCGGCAACCCGTCGGACAACGCGTAATCGGCAAGTCCATGCAACGACGCCCAAAGGCACGCCCGCATAACGGCGTAATCGGCAAGTCCACGCAACGACGCCCGGCGGAATACGTCCGGCATAACGGCGTTATCGGCAAAGAAGTCCACGCGACGACGCCCGGCGGAACATCGCCCAAACAACGGCGTGATCGGCAAGTCCACGCAACGACGCCAAGAAGAATACGCCCGGCATACGGCGTTATCGTAAGAAGTCCACGCAACGACGCCAAGCAGAATACGCCCGTGCGACGCGACATCGCGGCAAGTCTACGCAACGACGCCAAAGAAGAATATCGCGTCAAAGCGGCGCTATCAAACGTCGACAAGTCCGAAACGACGTCATCATCGCGATATCACATCTACGCAGGACGATTTCTCGTCTCAAAATTGCATTTTTTTTTCCTCATTCAGGCTTTATTATTCTGTCTTAGCAGTTATGCACTAACTCTTTTCTTGAGCTTTAGTCTACAGAGGCAATTGCAGCAAGGACAACGTATCCGCATTCACGATCGCAACATGTCCGTGCAAGGGCGAAATCACAGCATTTGCAGCATCGCATCAACACAGCAGGCATCACATTTTGCAGGATAACCTTTTCTACTCACAGTTGCATTACTTTTAAAATTATACATCATCATTTTTTGCCTTAACAGTTATGCACCAACCGTTTGTTTAAGTCTTAGCATGCAGGAGCAGGAGCACAACGTGGATTTTCTCTTACTGAACCGGCAATGTTGGGGGCCAACCTTTCCAACGATTGGCGTAAGCGGCCTGCCGTCGTCCACTCGCTTCCACATCACCGTAGAACCCAAAGACCACAAGCCATAGCATACCCCGTGTTCAAGCGCTTATTTTCTTTTACTTTTGCATAACCCGTAACCTGTCATCATAACTCGACAGGACAACTTTAAGTCCGCGTTAGCCCGCCGTGTTTTGACCATGGTAACCCAATGTCGTCATAACTCGACATCGACTTTGAGTCCGCATTAGCCCGCCCTGGTGTTTTGACCATGGTAGCCCAGTGTCGTCATAACTCGACACTGGGACAGCTTTGAGTCCGCGTTAGCCCGCCTTGGTGTTTCGACCATGGTAACCCAGTGTCGTCATAACTCGACACTGGGACAGATTTTGATTTTTTGCGTCAGTCTTGTCTACCTGCCCAGCATTTTTGCAATTCTGAAGATCGAGACAAAATTGGCTATGAGTCAACGTCTTTGTCCGAAGATTCTTCCATCATCTCCATACAAAGAGAGGGACCGTTGACACCCAATTTTGACCCTCGTCGGCCATTAACCATAAAATTAGACTAATTTTGTAAAATAATTTTTTAGGATTTTTATAATAAAATACAACAATAAAACATTAAATACAGGCATAAATAATTAATTTAATAATGGCATCGCGTCTTACGTAGAGTTTTAAGCACTTAGAGTCCCGCGCCCGCATTTATTAACTTTAAGCTTTGTCGTAATTCTTAATTAATAATAAATACATAAAATAAATAATTTAGCAACGACGTCGTGTCAAGTAGCATAGCCGCATTTAGTAATACGCAAGAGAATTTCATAATCATTTGTAATTTAAAATCATTTTTTAATCTAGTAGCGTCACATCTATAAAAGCTTTAAACATCACACTTGCATTTAGCATTTAAATAATTTAATCTAAACTCAATTCAATTTTAATTTAACTTCGCAATAATGCAATAATAAGATTTTAATAGCGCCGCATTCTAGAGCATTAAGCATTAATTAAATAACACACCCGCATTTATTTTATAACAATTAGATAATTTAATCACAATTAATTAATTACTTTGTCACTAATTAAAAGCCTAAAACTATTAATTAAATAGCACATTAAACTAACTAACACTTAATTAAACCCCTAATTAATTCTACCCAGCCCAATTACCCATTACCCACGCCCAAGTAGCCCAATTCCGTCGACCCGCACTGGTGCCCACACCGCCTCTTCATTACCCGCAGCCCAGCCTTCATTTTCCTTTCACCATCATCGTCTCCCCACGCTCAAAAACCTGCGAAACCCTAAGCACCCCATCGCCGCAAGACACGGAAGATTTCACGGATTTCGCCGAGAATCCGGGCTTTCTTACCCACGCACCCTAGCCAGCCCTTCCTTCCATAACCAAACGAATCTTCCACAAATCCCTTCAAATCGAAGTCACTACGAAATCAGTCCTAAATAGCACGAATCAAGCACAAATCAGCCTTTATTGCTTACCAATATTAGAACCTAGGGTTAGGCTATATAAGCACATGCAATAGACCAATAAAAAGGGCACCCTTGGCAGCAGTGTCGAACAGAGGAGAGTCAGAGCATCGATTCAGAACTCAGAGGGAGGAACTACATAGAAATTTAGGGAACCGATAGCATCGAAACCCTTAGCAGCAGTGGAACACAGAGCAGAGAACCTCGCCCTTTCATTCGCATCGCAAACCCAAAACCCGTCGACTGGACCGACGACTTGATACGTTGCCCCGGGTCGCTGTCCGGAGAAGGTAAACTCAACTCCCCTCGATCTTGATTTATTTCATATTTTCTTTGTATTTTCTGTGTGCTTGCTTACATTAATCATGTTGTTAGTCTGATATTCGTGACTATAATGCCTGATGTTTAGTTAGTTCGTTTTCATTAATCTAGGCATATTTAGCTTATTTAAACTATGGAGTGAGTTTACATTCATTGTAATACGCTATAAATGTTATTTAGCACCTGTTTAGAGGGATTATGATAAGGATTAAGCAAACTGCTTCATGATGTTTGTTATTGCTTCGTCATCTGCAATCCCGTCTAATTGATCGTCCATGCCTAGATATATGGTGAACTGGGAATATGTATATACTTGTTTAAGTGTCGCATGTTTGGTATAGCGTGATGTTTGCTTTATTTCTTGTAAGTCATATCCTGTGGGAGTTTGAGGTCTAGTGCGATTATGCGTAATCGCATTCCCTTACATGTTTAAGACATGTGAATAACATTGTCTTAAGATTACTTCTTAGTGGTTTATAAGCATTTTGGTGAATTTGTTGATATACCTTCTGTGATTTAAAGGAATGGTGTGTGTAGCTTTAAATCTTTACTAACAAGCATACAAATCTGTATTTTATATAAATTTGGCATGAAGAGAGCTTTGTAAGTGATGTCATTTGAATATTATTGATTATATCAAAGCATGCTCGTCTTATGAAATTCTAGTAGTTAGTTCCGTAGGTATTGGTCTCTCGTTCAGCTAAAATGTTATCTTTAAACGTTTGATTTGGTCACCCCTGTTGTTTAACATCTCTATTGAATTTATCATACACTTTTCCTGTCTGTTTAGGTGTTAAAATCTCTCCGTGTTAGCATATTGTCCCTTAAATTGTTTCGCACTCGCACTGTATGCTCAATCTGCTTGTTGCTATTACTTCGTTGCGCTTTTAAGGGCATATTGGATCTTTGCTTAGCTCTGTTAATGTCATTTTGAGTCCTTACCGTTTGTTTTTAAGTGCTAAGTAGCGCCCTATTCGATTTTATTCCCACTTGAATTGTTGCTTTTCACGCCCTTTTAGTCTATCTCTGCGACTGCGTGAACTATTTGATACTGCTGTTCTCGCTTTTAAAGTTTCTTTATCTTGTTTGGTTTAAGTTCATTTATTAAATATTGTTATGCCCGATTCTTGCATACTGGTTCTATCTAATAAAATGGTACTGGATAACATTTTATTTGCCTAAGTGCATAAGATAACAGTTTGTTTTGAAATCCCTTAGAGGCCCAACAACGTATCTTTCATGAATTATTTATCTATATATTTTGTTTATGCATGTATTTTCATGCTTCTATCCACTAATCCTTTTCCTTTTATTTTTTTTTACATGAAATGCATCGGAGCAAAATGAAGAGTCTTATGGCGAGACTCATCACGACTTTCGTCAATGAAGGCCCGCATCTACATCCATCGCGTTCCCTCCTCGGCAATTCCTAGAAAAACAAAATAGGACGGAGTCATCCGCTTCAATTCCTTTACTCTCTTAACCTCCTTACCTCATTTTTATGTCTTTATTTGTTTCTTGTAATTTTATTATCTAACTTTGTAATTAACAGGAGATCTAGATCAATTGGTCTTTGAACATATAAGGTGGTAAGGTAATTTAGAATTAGAAATGCACTTCTAGTTATTTATCTTAGGCTTGTCACGCATGTCTAATCTCTTGCATAACAGTTAAAATTGCATATCTAATCATGAAGTTAATGCATAACAAAAGAAATTGATTTTCTCATAAAACACTTAATGACATTTCATAATAAAATTATCTCCTTATTATCAATGGTAAAAAATAGCATTTTTATATCATACCTTGCGTATATTAATCAAATCGATTTTGCAAAAAAATGAAATGCATATCTTTAATAACCACATCAATTTTGCATCATTTTATAAATGCATACTTTTAAACTTTACGTTTATTTTTGTAGCATTAGTCTTATAAATCTCTTATCCAAAATACAATGCATTCTTTTATAAAATACTTGCAGCATCTTTTTAAACATGCATTTTCTCTAGCATAATAATTAACGCTAGGTTTGGCAGGACAACCGCAAGTTAGCGGATCTTAGAGGGTGCCTAACCCCTTCCCTCTAGATTAATAAAGAACCCCTACCCAGAATCTCATTAAGTTTAGCAGACCATTAAAATGGAGTTAATGTTTTACTTCAAACTAGTTAAACATTTAGGTGTCCTAATTCACCCAATTAATTAGGTGGCGACTCCGCGAACCCTTAGCATTATAGCAACCCTTAGCAACCCTTTTTATATTTTAGCATTTTTAAACTTTAGCACTTCTTAGCATTTTGCACCTTTAGCATCTTTTAAGCTTTTAAGCATCTTTTGCAATTTTAGCATCCTTTTAGCATTTTAAAACCTCTAAGCCTTTTAAACAATTAGCATTTATTTTACTATTTATTTTCTAACATTTTGCATTTTGAGCAGGGTTCGCTATTCTCAAAATGTCGCGGTCGAAAATGGGCGCGACAGTGATTCTCCCTCCAGCTGATAAAAGTTATTCAACTCACCTCTGAACTTTGCTGCCTTGCTGGGGGAAAGAACTTGGCAAGAAACTTCCGGGCTAAGTCTTGTCATGTAGTGATGGAGTTCATAAACTAAGTTCCTGAGACTAATAAAAAACAACAAACAGGTCACGGCAGAATGTTCTAAAGCAACAAAAAAAAACTGAAAATAAAAATCAAATTAGAAATAAGGATAAATAAATCGATATTAACAGTACGCCACCCGGCAACGGCGCCAAAAACTTATCGCGATATTTCTAGATGCTTACGCAAGTGTACGTATCGTTCAAGTAATAAAGATCTGTAAGACCGAGTTTATCGTCCACAGAGACTGGTTTATTAAGTACCGATTATCTATTCTATTGTATCTATTTGGTTGATGTTCTTTAATTTAAAATTTATGACTAAGAATTATGACTAAGTGCATAAAATAAACTAAAGATTATGCTACTTTGGGTTTATAACAGTTATGAAGGAAATAGGGCATTCCAATCTCCTCAACTATCCACTCTTTCACGTGTTAATGCAATGATTCTTCTTCTTATTAAGATATCAGGTTAACTAATCTGTCATTATATTCCGGTTAGAACATACAAGAGCTCAACCTTATGCAGAAACCTTTTATATTTCTATGATAAGTTTTACCACACAAGAGGATTAAGAACAATAACCTTTAAAAACTACACAAGTATCGGGGTACTTTCGTCCACGATTTTAACCTATTCTAGACAATTACAACATATTCAAATCTCACCTTTCAGACTTTTAATTCGAAATCATATAAGTGATGATTTCTAATCTTGCTTCTAGCCGCCGTTCTCCTCTCCAAAGTAGAATGAAAAGTGATTAAAATCTGTCATGGTTTAGGTATTTATAGCTGGGAAAAATTGCTCTTTCGGACCCTAAAAACGTGTCAAATTCGGCCAAAAAAATAAGAAATCCCGCGTCGGCGTCGTGGCCCTGCAGGCTGCGCCACGGCGCCGAAACTCCTGCGACGAAATCATATTTTTCAGAATAATTAGCGCCGCGGCGCTGTCGACGTCTTTGTGGCAGTTTATCGGTTCTTCGTTCTTCTGATAAATAAAATCACTTGTACAGGTATATAGGACAACATGGAAATCAAGATGAAGACACAAACAAATATTAAGACCTTCGAGGTGTTTTAGAATTAGTATATATATATTGTCTCTTTGCAACTTTTCAAAGGGTAGGGGGTAAATTTTACAGGCCATGTAAATTAACCATTGCTATATTTCAACTGAATAACTTCAATAATATTTGATGGACTTGCTGCAGTTATAAAACCCATTCAGACGTTTAAGGATCACCATAGCTGTAGTATTAATATGATAAAGGAAGTAAATAACACCAAGAATCCTAGCTTTCCAAGCAACCTGCCAAGAAACAGATCAGAAAATGATCAGTGGGTGGAAAATGAATTACTTAAAGATATTGATAAAAAGTTAGACACATGATACTCCTTCCATTCCAATTTATGCGACTTGTTTGAATTATCACAGAGATTATAAAAGAAATGAAGATTTTTTAAATTTATAGTCTTAAATATGTCATAACATTTGTGTCGCTATAACACTTTTGAAAATTATGGCTGGAAATGTACCATGACATATGTGGTGACTATAAAAGCTCCTCAGAAGAGTAAAATGGGAAATATAAAGTTAATATAGAAATGTGTTCATTTTTGGATTGGACTAATAAGGAAATAGTGTCACGTAATGAGGAACGAATGGAGTAATAGATATGCCAGTATTTTAGTTCCATATTTTACCTCTGTTGAAATTGTTGTTATATTATAACTTTAAGGTCTCCTATTTGGACTTGTTGCAAGTAGGTTTGGTTTTACTTCGCGGAACATTTGTCCTATCTTCATCTTGGACTTCTGAAAATTACTGGTATAACAATAAGTAGAGTTAGTAACCAAGATTGGTCTAACACCATAAAATGAGTATTTACCAAAGAAAAAACAAGCATAGATCAGAGTTCTGTTTCACTTTGTCATGAAGTACAATTGCAACATATACTCACTTGGAACTTCTTGAAGGTCCTGGTTTATCCCTCAAACTCATCGCTCCCAATTGATGTGCCAAGTTCTCGTCTCGGTCACGGTGAGCTGAGGTTGTTCTTGAGACAGCATTTCCATCAATTGGCCAAGTCATTGGAAATACAAAGTTTCTACGGAAAATGATGACTTGTGTAGTCAGCATTTCAATCCTATTTCAATAATCTCAAAATATATACAACTTTATACGCACTAAACATAAATTTAGATCAGAAAAATAACTAACACATGTACACACATAAATTTAGATCATAAAAATAACACATGTACCGAAGTACTTAAATATTATTAGGAAGACGACGGAACACTGACAGTTTTTACAGCTAACCTTAGTTTACTAATTACTCGTACTAACTAGTTCCACTTATTGTGGTAAAGTTACTTGTCGTTATCTTTTAGGTGACCTGAATTCTCTTACACTGTCAGTGTACAAAAGCTATAAAGATGACAAGACAACAACAATATTAGAGGAAAAGAGAAACATTTTGTACCGTTCCACACGTTTGAATTTGCAATTATTCATCATATCCCCTGTATATTTACCAAAATGGATGGCAAGTTTCTTTGCCAATTTTGGTATATGATATCCTGGTATAATGTCCCATATCTTTAATACTTGAACATACATCGAGTTGTGCTCCAAGATATCGATAGTCCAAATCAATTTTAGGTGCTTGACATTGTACACCTCCAAGAGTACAGAAGAACCACTTCCCGTGTTGCTGAACGTGCTGTTATTTTCTGGCTTACGCCAACCACTCGAAAGCTTCACCAAAAGGGAAATTACATCTTTACTGATCTCTGCATCCTTAATTCTGGCAATGGATTTTGAGAAATCCTCACCAAATATAACCTGTTAGTTTGTAACAGCAAAAAACCTGTTATTTCTCCATTTGAAAACATAATATAAGAATAAATTCAAGACAAAAGACGACAAAACACTATATCACTTATGAAATTTTAGCTTACTTTACAATCAAATTCCAAATTCAAGAAGCAAAATCTAAGATTGGAAAACTACTCCTTGACCATGTATAAAGTACTCAATTGACTCAAATAAAGAGTGAAAGAGAACTTGTATATGTATCATAGGCCAAATGAAGCAGCATACCGTCCACTTGGATGTTTGGAATATATGTGAGTCCGTCCTAAGTAATGTTTCAAGCTGGCCAAGTTCAATGGCTGTATTCAAATTTGCTTGATTCAATCGTTTGTCATTAGTAACATCAAAGTAACAGCCACGAGCCTTGGCGTCAATGACTATATTCCTCCATATGGAACCACTGTTAACCAAAGTTGTGCCATGTCCCAATATCCAAAGGCAGTATCTGCATAAGAACAAGGAAAGGCCAATTTGAATGATCCTTCATACTTGACATTTTGAAATGTAGTAATTTTGACCACCAGATTAGTACCTTGCTCGTGTCAATGCTACATTTGCTCTCTGAAGATTTTTAAGGAAACCAACTGATCCACTACCATTACAGCGAACGGTGGAGATAATTATCACATCTTCCTCACCGCCTTGAAAGCCATCAACAGAGCGTACATTCACTGAGAAGTCACTCTTAACATCCGTGCTATATTTCTTGCCAATAATTTGTTGAATAGCAAAAATTTGAGCCTTGTAAGGAGATATACAACCGATACGGACTTTTTGTTTTGAAGTGAGAGATTCTGTAGGTAAGATAATTTTATCATCTCTGCCAACACATTTGACATGCAAACAAGATACAGTAGAGAACTAGAAAGAAATCATATTAAGCAGAATTTAAGTCCTCGAATGATAAGTGTGTTACCTTTGTGAAGGTTGGCAAGTATCTCAGCTACAACAAAAGCTTCAGTCTTATTACTTGTGCTGTGTTTAACATCAACCTCCTCATTTCCACTACTTACATTAATAAAAGAATAGGGGCCAAACATATCTCCTTTAAGAAATCGCTTCTCATATTCTGCATCTTCCACATTAGGACCATCAATAATTTTCTTCTGATAGAACTCTCTATTCGGGAACATACTTATTTTCGGATGCATCCTATATTGAACATTAAGAAGGTGTTTCTTGTGTCCTAAAATTACCAGCCTCTCAAACAAGCTCCTGCCGAACTCAGCCTTCTCGCAGATCTTTCAAGAACAAACACTAATTGTAAATTATAAAAGAGCAGCAATGTAATTTAAAAACAAGCAGTATTAAGATTATATGAAAACCTTGCTCTGAACCATAGAAGGCAATTGTTTCTCATCTCCAATGAGTATAGCATGGCGGAGACCAGGGAGTTGTAAAGGAATAGTTGATTCACATTCTTTCAGCTGAGCAGCTTCATCAATTATCACCATCTCCAGTGGTGTCATTCCTTGTGTGTGCAACTTAGTCGAGCCAGAAGCCGTGCAGAAAATCAAGCATGCACCTTTCAGACAAAAACTTTGAATTTGGTAGTCCTCAATGAAATTGGGAAGAGAGATACTCTCAGTAAGAAATTTCAATACTTTTAGGCATCCTGCTTTAGTTGTACGAATATTAAAAAGTCTTGTCTTATTCTTTGTAACAAATCCTGGTAGAATTTCTCTGAATCCTTCAGTTTGTTCCACAGTAGCAAACAATTTTCCTAGAGTTTGAAGCATCTCAAGTAGTCTGATCATTTCCTTAGCTACTTCCAGTGAAATGAAAGAAGTAGGTAGATGTGTGTACAAGCTCGTTAGGCAAAATATTAACTGGTTCTGGATCCATTTGAATCTTTTGTTAACAAACTCCTCAAATGTCCAAACAATGGCTTCTTTTTTGATCGCCTCTCCTTCGTTCTTGACCTTGTTCACTTTGTCAGCTGCTTTCAAGTTGTTTCTTCTTTGAGAATTTTGTTTATCTTTCTTCTTGTTCTCTTTTAAGGTGTCAAGGACAAATTTCTTCCACAATTTACTCTTCCTAGTTTTGTCGAGCCCTTGATCATTGATCTTTTCATTTTTTTCGCTCAAACTAGATTCTTGACTAGTAACATTTCCTTTTCCTTCCTCTTCCCCATCATCAATATCTTCATTATCATCAGTGTCATGCTCCTTATCTTTTAGTTTTTCTACGTACTTACGGTATTGCTCTTCAGGATACTCGAGCAAACATATCATGGACTGTATACCAATTCTCCAACCACTATTCGGAGACATGCAGCTAGCAAGAGCAGCAACACGGTTGTTAAGAAATACATCAAACAGATCTTCATGATCATCGATCTTCATTCTTTCCCCATTACCAAATAAGACAATGTCTCCTAAACCATACGTGTCATGTTGCAGACAACGTTGTACATTCTGCATCAGCCTCTTTGCAACTCCCAAGACAGCAACATTCGTGGGTGCACAAGTCAGAGTTCTGCACCTCATCTTTAACAGGACATAAAGTAAAGAGCCAACTGTATTGGTCTTCCCGGTTCCTGGAGGACCCCAAATAAGCTTAACCGTATTCTCGTGAGCACATTCTCTTGTAGCAACACAACTTACAACAGCTTCTTGTTGAGCAATGTCTAGCTTAAAGGACCGAGCAATGGCCCTTGAATTTGATATAGCAACACTACTTTTAGATTCTCCAACGGAGCAAAGGGCGCAATCTACTTCACCCTGCGAACAATTGAAATTTACAAGACCTCAATAAATGTATACTGGAAGCTAGATTAACGGTAAAAGTCGAAAAACTACTTTTTGTCACATTAAACTTTACTAACTATAGTGATGTCACAAACTATTTATCGTCACATTAAAGTAACAAAACTATACTACTATAATCGATAAAGTACAAGAAGGAAAGAATAGGTTACTTACAACATTAGGATCACTTTTCAGCACGGTCTTAATGATCTTCAGGTTTGCATTTTCTAGGTCTGAATTCAAAGCTTTCCAAATTCGAATATTTGTCGTCAAATTAGAAAGATACACAATAAAAAGCTTGTCCCCTTGTTCACCCTTTGCCCTGTCCGGTTTCTTAAACGGAATAAGCTGCGAAGACAAGATAGGTACCAGGTCGGAATCATAAGCAACAAATAGTTGTTCACATAAAGAATTTCACTTAGTCGCTACTTCTTCGGGATTTTTCTATAAGGTAGTCCACAATCGTGATAAGGCTTTTTATTTTTTTCTGTTGTATTCTATTACTTCTAAAAATATAGTTTATAACAAATTTTATTTTATTAAGAATGTCTTCAAAAAGTGATAGACCATCTTTTACAACTATGTTAAAGAATTGACCCAATTATGTAATAAGTCTAGTTATTGTTATTGATAGTGGGCCAATTTGGTAATATGTCTTGTAATATTAATTAAGGGGGCCAGCCCATATTAAGAGGCCACTTGGCGAAGCCCAGTCGTGAAGCCAGTCGTGAAAGCCTTAGGCAAGAAGCCTTAGAATAAATAGGAAATGATACCACTTCTAGGTAAGATGAGAAAGTAGAGAAAAGAGGCACTCTGCTCAAAGTACAAATCCTCTCTGTACTTCTTCTTCCTCTCGATTCATCTTCTCTATTGTTCTTCTTCTCAAAAGTTAATACAAAGAGTTATCTCCTCTTCCTTGTTACTTTGATTCTGTTCACTCACAAGATCTGTGGTTGTTGCATGTTCACTGGTAAACCTAGATCTAGTTGTATTCTCTGTAAAACAAGAGCAGACTAGAACGCTTCATCAATGGCGGTGCTCAGATCATCAACATGGTATTAGAGCGATCCGACTTCGATGTTGCGTGAAGGCTGCGAAAGATCCGGTAAACCATCGTTTTTTTTAGATCTCAAAACTGATATTTCTACTTCTGTGAAGTCGAGTCTGTTAATATTGTATATTGGTTCTATATTCCCAAGAAATCAGTTTAGATCTTGATAAAGATCTGTTGAGATCTTGATAAAGATTTGTTGATACTGTATATTCCCAAAAGAAACCGTTTAGATCTGGATAAAGATCTGTTGAGATCTTGATAAAGATTGTCACTCCTATTTTCTTCTGGTTGTTGATCTTTATCAAATAAAATGGGAACAGATCCACCCACCGATTTACTCGAAGGAACACCTGGTTCTACTACAGATCTTCGCCAATTCTCTGAAACCTCACCCACCACTGTATTTGACCATAACCATCCCATGTTCTTGCAAGCCTCGGATGTCAGTGGCGTCTCTTTAATATCCTTCCAATTAGTGGGCTCTGAAAACTACACTGTTTGGAGCAAATCTATGAAAATCGCTCTATTAGGAAGGAACAAACTAGGGTTTGTGAATGGAAATTGTACAAAGAATCAATTTGGGATAGAATGGTGGGATAGAGTTAATGCAGTGGTGCAGGCATGGCTAATGAATGATGTTTCTAGTAACTTGCTGTGTGGGGTTCTATATGCAGAAACAACATATGAGGTATGAGAAGATCTAAAGGAAAGATTTGAAAAAGTGGATGAATCAAGAACTTACAATCTACATAGAGAAATTGCTACCTTATCACAAGGAAATGCTAGTATTGCAGAATATTACACTAAACTAAAGAATTTGTTGGTGGAATTCCAAGCCATTGTGCCACCACCAAATTGTGCATGTCCTACATCCAGAGAATTTACAGATTTTCTGCAGAGACAGAAGCTTTACCAATTTCTCATGGGTCTGAATGAGAGTTACATGCAGGCTAGAAGCCAAATTCTGCTCATGTCACCTCTTCCTACAGTCAATAAAGCCTACTCCATGATAGTAAGTGATGAAAATCAGAAAGGGATTAGTGCTAAGTCTGTAGGACTTCTAGGTGCTGGTCCCTCTACTGCTATGTACTCTAAGAATGGAACAACAGGAAACCAAAGATCAAGAAGGAATTCCAATCTAGTCTGTGAAGAATGCAAGATGAGAGGTCACACAAAGGAATTCTGCTACAGACTAGTTGGATACCCTCCCGGTTTTAAATCAAAAAGAAAGGAATTTGCTGCTGCTCACAATGCTCACAACAGAGGTCCAGAGCCCTTTTGTGAAGATACTAAAACCAATTGGCAAGTTGAAGGAGCACCAACATTTTCTCAAAATCAGTATGAGCAGATAGTAAAGATGTTGAACAATAACCAGTTACATAAATGAGCATCTCTGGACACACAAGGTATGCAATCATCTGCAAACTTAGCAGGTATATCAGAACTCAAAGCCTTACATGTCTTTAATATAATGAAAAGGTGGATAATAGATACAGGTGCTACAAATCATATGGTAAATGATCTAAACATGTTAGATAAAATTACTGAAAGAAGTGATTCAGTCATACTAAAGAAGGTCTTTTTACCAAATGGCCAATCATCCCAAGTTACTCACACTGGTATCAGTACTCTCTCTAATAGAAGTACACTTGAAAATGTACTCTTTCTACCTCAATTCAAATATAATTTACTGTCTGTCTCTCAACTAACAAGAGAGCTGAACTGTTCAGCTATCTTCTATCCTGATTTTTGTCTATTTCAGGATCTCTCCAGTGAGAAGGTGAAGGAGATTGGTAGGCTTCAGGATGGACTCTATATGTTAGTTAATCATGCTAGTGACATACAGGACTCAAGAAAAACAGTTCTTCATGCACAAGCTCAGCAGAAGAAAACAGTGACATAAGAAGATATTAATCTGTGGCATAGAAGACTGGGCCACACTTCTAGTAAGGTACTTAGTAAATTGATAAGTGCTAATAATGATGAGATAGCTGAGGCAATAAAGACATGCAATGTGTGTCCTTGTGCAAAATAGTGTAGACTGCCTTTTACTAATAGTACTACTTACAGTAATAAAGCTTTTGATATTGTTCACATGGATGTATGGGGTCCATACAAGGTTGAAACACATAATGGGAAGAGATTTTTCCTCACTATTGTAGATGATTACACTAAAATGACTTGGATATACCTACTTAGACTTAAATCTGAAGTATGTGTGGTAATCAATCAGTTTCTTAAGTACATATCAACACAGTTTAATCAAATAGTAAAGATAATTAGAACTGACAATGGGACAGAATTTGTTAATGATTTCTGCACCACTCTCTTTCAGAACTTAGGAATTATCCATCAAAGAAGATGTGTATATACACCACAGCAGAATGGAATTGTTGAGAGAAAACACAGACATATATTAGAAATTACCAGGGCTATAAGAATGCAAGCTAATATTCCTCTAAGATTTTGGGGCTTGTGTGTACAGGCTGCAGTATACTTAATCAATAGACTACCCTCCTCTATTACTCACTCTACACCTTTTGAGTGTCTTTACCACAAGAAATCATCCTTAAGTCATATAAGAACTATTGGTTGCCTATGCTTTGCTAATGACCTAACTGTCACTGATAAGCTTCAGTCTAAGGTTAAAAAATGTGTTCAGATGGGATACTCTGAAACACAAAAGGGTTACATTCTTTATGATCTGCAAGCTAAGACCCTCATGGTTAGTAGAGATGTTAAATTTAGAGAAATTACTTACCCTTTTAAAGAAAATATGTCTGAAGCTCCTATCTTCCATAATCTACTGGGTAATAATGATGATCAACCTATACCCCAAGTAACCTCACAGAATAGTACTGATAAATCAGAAAAGGGAGGTGCAGATATTACTAATATGGAATCAGTTGAAGACAGTAATCACAATAAGAATACTTTAGAAGATGGAGATTCTGATAATATACAATCTTGTAGTAATCCTGTCAAAGAACCAGGTGACAGAGAAATTAGTAGGAGATCTAATAGACTCAAACAACCCCCTATATGACTTAAAGACTTTATTACAACAAAAGCCAACAATGTTCTTTATCCTATTGCTAACTACATATCTTATGATAACATAAAACCTACATATCAAGCCTTTTTAAGCTCTTTTTCAGAACTAACTGAACCCAAAGGTTACATGGAAGCCTCAAAAGATCCTAGGTGGGTAGATGCCATGAAAGCTGAAATAGATTCCTTACAAGAAAATCACACTTGGGAAATAGTTACTCTACCAGAAGGAAAACAACCAATAGGCTGTAAGTGGATCTACAGGATCAAATATAAAGACACTGGAGAAATAGAAAGACTGAAAGCTAGACTAGTTGCTAAAGGTTATAGTCAACAAGAAGAAATAGATTATCAAGAAACCTTCTCTCCTGTTGTAAAAATGGTCACCATAAGAACTATTCTTTCTATAGCTGCCTCTAGGGGATGGCATGTTCATCAAATGGATGTGTATAATTCCTTCCTTCAAGGGGATTTATTTGATGAAATCTATATGACTCTTCCACAGGGTTTCAGTAGTAAAGGGGGCAGTAAACTAGTGTGTAGATTAACTAAGTCCTTGTATGGGCTCAAGCAAGCACCAAGACAGTGGAACTTTAAGCTTACAGAGGCATTAGTTCAGATGCAGCTTAGGCAGTCTGAGTTTGATCACTCTCTGTTTTTAAAACAGACTAATCAAGGTATAATAGTTATACTTATTTATGTGGATGACATGTTAGTCACTGGGGACAATATAATGCTCATAAAGGAGACTAAGCAGTCACTGCAGAATGTTTTTAAAATGAAAGATCTGGGAGAGTTGAGGTATTTTCTAGGAATAGAATTTGCTAGATCCAGCAAGGGGATCATTATGCATCAAAGAAAATATGCCTTAGAACTCATTTCTGAACTAGGATTAGCTGCTGCCAAGCCTATTAATACTCCAACTGACTCTAATATAAAACTTACTACTAAAGAATATGATGAGTACAAGGTAAAACAATTTCCAGATAAAGGGAAAACAGTTACTGGTGATGAGCCAGTAGGTGATATCAGTTCATATCAAAGGATAATTGGTAAGTTGTTATATCTTACTCTTACTAGACCAGATATTGCCTATAGTGTACAAACACTTAGTCAGTTCCTACAAAACCCAAAGAAATCACATGTTGATGCTGCAATCAGAATTGTGAGGTATGTAAAAGGTAAGCCAGGACAAGGAGTGATGTTATCTAGTAATAGACAAGAAATATTAACTAGTTATTGTGATGCAGATTGGGCTTCATGTCCACATACAAGAAAATCTATTACATGTTATGTAGTCAAATTTGGAGATTCTCTCATATCCTGGAAATCAAAAAGGCAAAGCACAGTCTCTAAAAGCTCATTGAGCGAATATAGAAGTTTAGCCGATCCATTCTTTGAAATCACTGGGTGATAGCTTCAAGGACATTGGTGTTGACATCAAACAACCAGTAACTGTGTACACAGACAGTAAATCTGCAATACAAATGGCAGTTAATCCTGTGTTCCATGAAAGGACAAAACACATCGAGATTGATCTCCATTTCATCACGGAGAAGATTAGAAAAGGAATGGTACAAACAGAATACATCAACACTGCGGAACAGCCGGCAGATATACTTACAAAAGGGCTAACCAGATTACAACATCTTCATCTCTGTTCCAAGCTAGGGTTGCTGGATATTTTCGAGCACCCAGCTTGAGGGAGGCTGTTAAAGAATTGACCCAATTATGTAATAAGTCTAGTTATTGTTATTGATAGTGGGCCAATTTGGTAATATGTCTTGTAATATTAATTAAGGGGGCCAGCCCATATTAAGAGGCCAACCCCTTAGGCGAGAAGCCCAGTCGACGAAGCCCAGTCGACCTCAGCCTTAGGCAAGAAGCCTTAGAATAAATAGGAAAGGATACCACTTCTAGGTAAGATGAGAAAGTAGAGAAAAGAGGCACTCTGCTCAAAGTACAAATCCTCTCTGTACTTCTTCTTCCTCTCGATTCATCTTCTCTATTGTTCTTCTTCTCAAAAGTTAATACAAAGAGTTATCTCTTCTTCCTTGTTACTTTGATTCTGTTCACTCACAAGATCTGTGGTTGTTGCATGTTCACTGGTAAACCTAGATCTAGTTGTATTCTCTGTAAAACAAGAGCAGCTAGAACGCTTCATCAATGGCGGTGCTCAGATCATCAACAAATTAAGTTATAAATATGACACACACATTTTATATGAAAATGATTTGAAAATTATGGAGTTAAAAGATCTTTTAAAAATCTAATAGCATAATTATTATAAGAAGTGTTATCTAATGTAATAGTCATAATTTTATCAGTTATACCATAATAATCGCAAATTGAATAAATATATTCTGAAATAATGTACCAGTGTGCCTACTATCTATATATCTATGCGCTAAAATACGTTTTTGCATAGACCATTTATAATCTATCAAATGACATGTTACAGTTAAATAATCATGGATGTTAGTACTACGACCTATTGATCGGTGTATTTTATATACACCTTTTGAGTCAGTTTTAGTTAATCTTTTGTCCCATTTTGCATATATAAGTGTCGTATTAGGATAGTTTTTCGTTCTTTTGAGTCAAAGTGGTTAAAATGGCCAAATGGCGGAAAAGGAGCAAAGAGGGCAAAGAGGAGATGCAGAGCCGAAAGCAGAAAGTGGCGAACGAGGGTAAAATTCGGACAGCCCGGCGCCTCACTGCCGATGCGCGGCGCCACTATTCGTAGAGGTCGCAGAAGATCCAGTACGCGGCGCTCGAACAGCGAATCTGGTCGCGGCGCTAAACATCCAAAGCTACAGAGTTCCAGCGCGCGCTCGAGCAGCGATATCGGCGCGGCGCCGCTCGAGCCAGATATCGGGGCGGCGCCAAAACACCCGGCGATTGCAGATTCCGCGCTTTGTCTGCGAGCGCGCCGACGCGGAAAAATTAGCTCTGTTGACGAAATTCAGGCCAGAACGAAGGAAAAGAGGGAGGCGGTTTGCAGCCTATAAAAGGAGAACCCTAGGCAGTTTTTAAGGGTTCCTCTTCTTGCACAACTCAAGACTTTTGCTTGGAGATTGGATACTATTAGTTTAGTAATTTCTTTTCCCTTTCTTGTTCTTTATTTCAGTTTTTGTATGATGAACATGGAATTAGTTTTTGTCATGTCAATGGCTAGGAACTAATTCTCTTATAGGGCTTTCCATTGTTGAATTGCTAGAAACTTATGTTATAAATTAATGCATGCTTATGGTTATTTTTTTTATTGTGAGATCTATCCAATAATTGAGTTGAATTCTTGGTAATTAATTGACAACTAATTATCACTATATGATTTCTAATCAGATTCCGAAAGGGGGGGATTGTGAATATGTTGTAAGTTGGGTAGACATTCTTGGATTGAGGATGAAAATACCTCAATTATTTATGTAGCGTTGATGAGAGGCTTAACAACCCTAATTTTGCGCATTGTGCGTGACGGTCAACTAGGTTTTTGCTCTTAATCCTCCTATAAAGTTATCCTTATCACCGAAAGGTAGGTAAGGTGCGATACTGGGGTTGAGTGTTTATATAACCCTAACGGGAGTATAACACGATTTCGTAAACATGCTTTCTCCAAAAGAAGAATACCATAAGTTAATGCATTAGTACGTAGCATAAGCGGATAGTAAGGATACATGGAAGCCCTATTCTCATCACACCTGAAGTAAATCTTTATATTTAGATAGCTTTCATAATTCTTAGTTATAAACAACCAATCATTTATCAATTCGCCAAATAGATACTAGAAAATAGATAGTTGGTACTTGAACCCTAATCCTAGAGGACGATATTCGGTCTTATCAAGACTATACTACTTGTCACGATAACGTGCACTTGCGTTTAAAGTGTGTGCATCTTACCGCGCATCACCTATATCATACGTGATAGATATTTTACTAGGAAAATGATATAATGAATAACGTAAATACTGTTGATATTTATGTACAAATTTAAAAACATTTCTCCTAACAATTGATCTAGGAAAATCGTTAAAAGCGGAATTATACATATCTCTAATGTAATGAATAAAACCAAGAGAGAAAGGAAATGAAAAAGGCAAACCCTCAGCAACAAGTAATTTTGTTATTGCTTCCCTATCTCTATGTTTATCATATTTAGGACCTAAAATTTTCCCCGTCATCGGGTTAATTTGACCCTGTACTTGGTCCGGGAGAGAGACACTCTGTGAACCTTGTCCCGATTGAGAGCGCATTGGCGCACCCGACTTTGTAGCCTCGTATTCATCCCACCTAGCTTTGTAAAACTTTTGTACATGTCTCAATAAACCTCCTGTCTAGGGCTGCCTGACCCGATGGATATCCGATCCACCTGACCCGATTATATGGGTGAACATCTGATAAAACACAAATTTTAATCGGGTGACTGATGGATCGGGTGACGGATCAGATCGGATTCGGATTGACATACATTCAACAAGTAGGTCTTCTATAATCATAAGCAAGTAGTTGTTCATTTAAAGAATTTCACCTAGTCGCTACTTCTTAGACAATTTTTCTATAAGGTAGTCCACAATCGTAACAAGTTTTTTTATATTCTTTTTTTCATTGTATTCTATTTGTCGCGCTCACTTTTTACCGCAAGGTCAGAATAGAACTGCAACGTATTGCTTTGGCGCGATTTGCCTAGATTAATAAAAAAATATTATAGGTTGAGGAGTCGCCACCTAATTATTCTGGTGAATTATGACACCTAAATGTTTGCAATAAAATATTGCAAATGATCTCCATTTAATTGATCTGTGAAATTATGAGATTCTGGGTAAGGGTTCTTTATTATCTTAAAGGGAAGGGGTTAGACATCCTTTAAGATCCGCTAACTTGCGGTTATCCGGTCAAATCTATGTTAATTATTTATTGCGCTATAGAAAATATGCGTTTTGAAAATATATAGTTTAAGGGGAAAAAAGAATGTTGCAAAAAAGAATATTCTTTGGAAAAAAGATATGTATTTATATAGCATGGTTCATAAAATATAATGTAGAGTTGATTTTTACTAAAAAATATACATTTGTATGACATTGTAAAAAATGTAAAAATTATGTATTTATTTATAAAGAATGCAATTTATTGACAATTTTAATAATAAGAACAAAAGATAAATTATTTGTAATTAAAAGAATGATTTATGTCATTTACTATAAAGCGGATAAAAGTAACCAATTTATTTTGAAAAGTTTTGAAGATTGAACGATCCTAAAATAAATATAAATGACGTTTGAAAGTATTGTGACGGACCTAAAAATATATAAACTAACGATTTCCGATTTTAATCTATCCTTTTTAATTATTAATTCTAAATATACCTATTCTAAATATTTTCAATAAGATACAATATAAAATAAAAATAAAACAGAAATTAAATACAACAATGAATCTCTGAAGGGTATCTTGTCTTCTTTAGCCTTTATAGGCATTCTTCACAAGCTGTCAAGAACAAACGGCTAGAAACAATAAATATATATAAAACCTTCGGATCCGTACAAAACAATAATAGTTTTTATTACGAAGGGCTCAGACTTACTTCTTTTTTTTTTAAAAGAGACATCCCAAACAAGTCGTGGTTGCGAACTAGTGACTCATCAGTCAATCTAATTGCCCCGCCAACGCATGTTGGTATCTGTTGTATGTGGAAAACATTTAAGACTCATCATCACCCAAACTATTTTATTTTCGTCTTTTCAACTGTGGAAGCCTAAAAAATCGACGAATATTTTTTCATCAGCCAGTGTAGTATTTGTTCAAATCAATGGAATTTTTATATCAAGTGTAACCTCTGAATATCAGCAAAAAGGGCAGCAACTTAAGAGCAACTACGGTGCTCCAAACTTCAATAAAATATGGCAATGGATTGCCTTGTAAAAAAAAAAAGCAGCAGTGTTGGAATCATAAACAGAATAGCAATGGCCCGAACTCAGCACTCATTTCAACCTCAAAAATTCAGTAATAATTTGGCCAGAATGCACTGGGGTTTTCCACCCAAAATACACATAGAAAATTGTCACGATCCAAATCACGAGTCGTGATGACACCTACCCCATTCCCCCAAGTAGGCGAACCACGTTCTCATTAACAAGTTAAATCAGCAGAAATAAAATAAAGAAGAAGAGCTATCAAGTCTTAAAAACTAAATTCCCCAAAATTTTGTCAAAACGGGTACAAGAGCACTATACATGGTCTGCAATAAAAGTCTGAAAAAGGCCCGAAGGCTACATAATGTCTGTCAACTAACAAAGTAAATGGAATTAACTAGGAAGCCCTTCAAGGGTCACGGACGACCAAGTAGCTCACCCTGAATGACTAGAAGATGTCTACCTCGCGAATCTGCCACGGGGCGTAGAACTGGAACCTGGATCGTACTCTGCACTCAGCAAAAGTGCAGCAAGAGTGGTATCAATACAACACTTGTACCGGTAAGCATCATAGGCCGACAGTGATTAGATAACGCATGAAGAAGTTGAAACCAACAAGTAGCACATAGAGCAATCAGGCATGGTCACGTATCATATACAAGTGAAGCGTAAAGAAATCATGAAATCAACCAAGACAGATATAATTCACCAAATGATCAGTCAAAATATGAGTGGATGAATGCAATGCAATGTCACCTCTCTCACTCCCGCTCTCCGGCAGAAACCTCGGAGGCTATCACTCCCGCTCTCCGGCAGAAACCTCGGAGGCAATCACTCCCGCTCTCCGGCAGAAACCTCGGAGGCAATCACTCCCGCTCTCCGGCAGAAACCTCGGAGGCAATCACTCCCGCTCTCCGGCAGAAACCTCGGAGGCTATCACTCCCGCTCTCCGACAGAAACCTCGGAGGCAATCACTCCCGCTCTCCGGCAGAAACCTCGGAGGCAATCACTCCCGCTCTCCGGCAGAAACCTCGGAGGCTATCACTCACTCTCAGTCTCTCACCTCCCCATCATCACAAAATAATATGGAAAGTATGTCAGGCATGATATCAAGTCTCAACACGTGTCACCAATATACAATCAACAAGTACAAGTCAAATCAGGTGGTAATCACAGAAAATAACACATATGGCGACAAGCCCACATAACAACTGACGGAACCAACGTAATAGTAATTTCATCTTTACTTCCTGTCCGAAGGCCTATCATGCTATCCCCGTCACTTCCTACGACTACATACGATTCTCTAATCAGAGTCTAACTAAAGTAAACCATAACCTACCTCAATGCCGAGCGGGTGCCACGAACAATCAAACCAATGTCTTCCCCTTGCGTAGAGCCTCTGAACGATTAAAATCTAGAAAATATGTGAACTACATTATAATACGAATCTAAGGACACCCATATTGTTATATTCATATTAACCAGATCTTTACTATTTCCATTGTATGACTAAACTCATACTCCTATAAAAATATTAGCATAACTTCAGGACAAACAAATAATATTCCTTTCATTCAACTTTTCAGAATTTTTGTAAAACAATGCAGAAATTTGAACAGTCATAACTTTCAAGCTATAAGTCGGATTTATCTTCGTAAGATATCAAATTGACGGGAACAGAGTTATCTACAACTTTCATTCATCCCATACTTTCCTATTCCTTACGTATTTGTACATTTTTCACGTTGTATATGTTGTGTCGCCTAAGTTTCGATAAAACGGGGAAGAAACATTAAACAGTCATAACTTTCAAATCATAAGTCGGATTTATCTCTGTAAGATATCAAACTGACAGGAACAGAGTAATCTACAACTTTCATTCAGCCCATACTTTCATTTTCCTTACGAATTTGTACAGTTTTCGCGTTTAATATACTGTTATAATCATTATGCCATGATAAATCCCTCAAGTTTCTCTATTCAAGTGGATTGTGGAATTTCCATGTAATGAATTCTTTGAAATTTGATTTCATTCTACAACACACTATTATAAGAATCATGAATAGATTAACTCAACCATAAACGTATATTCTAACCTGAATTTAATAGAGTGTTTCCTTCTCGTTTCTTGCTACTAGGATTTTCTCTTTTTCTTCCTTTATTTCCTTCTTTTCTTTCTTTCTTTTCTTTTCCTTTGATGCTTCTTCGCTTCTTGATACTAGATTTTTCTTTTCTTTCTCTTTGTTTGTTGTTTGTCACGTTTTTCTTCTCTTTTTTTTTTTATTTTTTTATTTTATTTTCTTGTATTCTAATTTTTCTTCTTGACCGTCCTCCTCTTCTTTTTATTTGTAAAAATCGTGCAATCCTACCAAGTTGTGGGCTTGGCCCACTAATTCATTTAATTAATTTCATGCCTCATTTCATATATTAAAAATCATATAAATAATTATCACGTAGTCTCATACCCTTTTCGTAGTCTTAAAGTGCTAAACGACCAAACGGGTCGTTACATTAGATACCAATCAAACAATCGCTCGTCCTCGAGCGACAAGGTAGGGGTGGAGGAAAAGAGGTACCTGAACTATCAAACAACTGAGGATATTTACTCCGCATATCCGCCTCGGTCTCCCAAGTGGCCTCCTACCCTTCACAATCGTAACAACTCTGAGTGCGATGTCTCATTACACCCTTACAAAAATCCAAAAGTACCCAATCTTAAAATTTACATGTCTTAGTCCTATCGCTATGTTATTCATACTTGAAATGTTCTATCATGTTATCAAGCTAGAAACGTTTCGACATAGTCTACTATCATGACACAATTTCACCTCAAAAATATGCATCAACTACAAGTTGCAGAGATTCCAAGATTTCCTCTTATTTATCAACTCTAGCCCATCAATTAAATAATACTAGGAAATTACCTATCTTGGTACAATACATCGCCTTTCCATCAATCTTATCATGTTAGTCATCTGAATATTACACCTTACCAGTCACCAATCGCAAAACCCCATGACACTTCGTCATAACACTTGGTCAAGGTCCATATACTTCCCTCTTCAGTCATATTTATCAATTACACTCTAATCAAATGACGCATGACAACGCCGCCATAATTCATACCTAACTCCATTTCCATGCCGGAAGTCCTATAGTGAGTTCACTTCTCTTGGCCTCAACCGATATTACTAATCCTTAATTCAATTTCCAAAACGCTCTTCACAACTTGAATTAACTAAGATGTAACTTGATCTACCACTTTAAATGTTCTTATTGATTAACACCTCGCTCGAGGGTCCTTAAGTGATGCCCATATCTTCTCTTATTTTTCTGAACTTTAACGCCTTTAGCAAATCACAGATTCACGTCACGGGTAATTGTAAGAACTTTTCGAGTCCAAAGAACATATACAATACCCACATATATCCTTCCTAAGATTAGGTGCAACAGTAGATAACCCCTAAAGTGATAAACTTTCACACTTATTCATCCCTAGGTACATCATCACTAGTCGATCATTATACTCCCCGTAGCCCACGACATAGTCAACTTTACAAAATTCTTGTTCATTTAACATTTCCTTTATAAATGGAGTAACCTTGTTCCATGACAACCTAATGAATTCGCCTCATTTACGATGTCCTAGCCCATAGAATATGTCATGCTAGCACCACCCATCAGCCTTGCACATCTAACAATTGTGGTATATCTTACAAAATCAACAAGATTTTAGCCCAAAATGACCCCTGTATATCACCTCTTCAAAATCTCAAGTGAACCGGCAACACACTCTCTATTGAAAGATTACAACCTCCCCTTGAGTACCATAGAACCACGTAGGAGATACAAAACTGAATAATCTTGCACGAAAAGAATGAACCAGATACCAATCGGACTGAACTAGCACGAAAAGAGTGAACCAGATACCAATCGGATTGAACTCGCACGAAAATAAAGAACCAGATACCAATCGGATTGAACTAGCACGAAAAGAGAAAAGAAATGGAGTGTTTCCTAAATGTCCTATAGCCTCTCGAGGATGGGTACAGACGTCTACGTACCAATCCGCAAGACTCTACTAGACATTGTTCTTGTACTTATTTGACCGATTAACCTAGAAGCTTTGATACCTACTTTGTCACGACCCAAATCACGAGTCGTGATGGCACCTACCCCATTCCCCCGAGTAGGCGAACCACGTTCTCATTAACAAGTTAAATCAGCGGAAATAAAATAAAGAAGAAGAGCTATCAAGTCTTAAAAACTAAATTCTCCAAAATCTTGTCAAAACGGGTACAAGAGAACTATACATGGTCTGCAATAAAAGTCTGAAAAAGGCCCGAAGGCTACATAATGTCTGTCAACTAACAAAGTAAATGGAATTAACTAGGAAGCCCTTCAGGGGCCACAGACGACCAAGTAGCTCACCCTGAATGACTAGAAGATGTCCACCTCGCGAATCAGCCACGGGGCGTAGAACTGGAACCTGGATCGTACTCTGCACTCAGCAAAAGTGCAGCAAGAGTAGTATCATTACAATACTTGTACCGGTAAGCATCATAGGCCGACAGTGATTAGATAACGCATGAAGAAGTTGAAAGCAACAAGTAACACATAGAGCAATCAGGCATGGTCACGTATCATATACAAATGAAGCGTAAAGAAATCATGAAATCAACCAAGACAGATATAATTCACCAAATGATCAGTCAAAATATGAGTGGATGAATGCAATGCAATGTCACCTCTCTCACTCCCGCTCTCCGGCAGAAACCTCGGAGGCTATCACTCCCGCTCTCCGGCAGAAACCTCGGAGGCAATCACTCCCGCTTTCCGGCAGAAACCTCGGAGGCAATCAATCCCGCTCTCCAGCAGAAACCTCGGAGGCAATCACTCCCGCTCTTCGGCAGAAACCTCGGAGGCTATCTGTCACGCCCCGACTTTTCCTAAGCCTTTACTTAGGGCGTGATGGCACCTGGACAATTATTTCCCACCAGGAGCACCATTTAATTCTCTTTATTTAGAAATTTAAACTTATATTCAAATACGGAGCTATTAATAAAAATAACAATAAAGAAATTTGTTTATGACTTTATTAAAAACATAACGCGAGCCCATGCTCGTGCAAATATTGTTTCTACATAGACATACTGACAAAGATTATTCTAAGTTGGAAGGGAGATCATTCCACACGGGCATTTCCCGAGACACTGGAACTGACATTACGAACTCGAGTATCAAGCGACGATGGACTTGGTATGACAAGAGGTTGCGGGACGATCGCTAGCCTTAGCGTGGAGCCTTTCCTCTATCACGTTTTTCTGAAACATGTTAAATAAAGAGTCAGCCCTACCATCTGGGGCTGAGTGAGAACCTTACCTTGCAATTCAAAATAACACCACAATATTCCAAGTGCAATCACATTATAACGTAATAAGCATATTGCAAAAACATATCATGTTACAACACTTTTAAATATGCAGTAACTCCTCATAGGAAATTCTCAGTTTAACTAACACTTCATTTTATCTCGTATTATACGTTAAGACATTCCCCTGCATTTTCATATGTTTGTTACATTTATATATTTGTGAACGCGTATTCACTTTTCATATTTATATATAGGTGAACATGTATTCATCTTTCATATTTGTTGCGGCGTGCAACCCGATCCATTATATTTACGTATTTGTGAACACGTATTTACTTTACGTTTTGTTGCGGCGTGCAACCCGAACCATTATGTTTACTTATTTGTGAACGCATATTCACTTTACGTTTTGTTGCGACGTGCAACCCGATCCATTATGTTTACGTATTTGTGAACGCGTATTCACTTTACGTTTTGTTGCGGTGTGCAACCCGATCCATTATATATTTATAAATTTATGTGAACACGTATTCACTTTTCATATTTTTCAGAAGATCGAATAAATAATATTCTCTTTCCCAACATTCTGTCATTCATACTTGTAACGATTATAACTTTTTAACCATAACTCCAACTAAGGTGTTTCTCAAGTGGAAACTAAGGTAAGACGGGGATCTTTCACTGTACCAAATTTCATTTAAAACTACTTTGGGTAACTAACACAAATTTATCCTCAAAACAGCCACATGAAATTTGTTTCGGCAGAATTTTTATTAAACATAACCAAATCTTAGAATAGTCATAACTCCTAATCTGTAAACCCGTTCAAGCCCCATAAAATCTCCAAACGACAAGAACAGAGAGCTACACGTCTCCATGTGAACCATCCTTTCATATTATGTACCATTTGGTACAGTTTTACACTTTTATTCGCTGCCCTTCCTGGATCTCGATAGATCCGAGGCAGAGATTTTAAACAGCGATAACTCTCAATCCGTAAGTCGGATAGACCTCTGTAAGGTCTCGAAATGTCCACCACAGATATATCTAGAACTTTCATTTAACACCAATTTCATATTTCTCACGGATTAGTACAGTTTTACGTTTCAACGTCCTGCCCTTCTGGATTCCGATGAATCCGAGGCAGCAACTTCAAACTACAATAACTCTCAACTCGTAAGTCCGTTTTAACCTATATTTAGCTATACCTGTCCGTAACAGAGATATTTACAACCATGTACATTTCTATATAATTCTAATAAGTAAAACTTAATAAAAATAATCCGTAATTATGCCTTTCCGAATTTCGGCCAAATCTAAGGCAGAAACTTTGAACTATGATAACTTTTAAACCGTATGTCCATTTTACCTCATTTTTGGTTCTATATGATCTTGAGAGGTGTACCATTATTCCGAATTTCATCAAATTCTAACGATTATAACTCAGTGTAACCAGTTCGTAAAGTTCATGACGCAACTAGTTGTCTAAACAATCCAAAAGCTCATTATTTCTCTTCAACACTCAATTCTTATTCTAACATGTATTGAACTTAAAATAAAGGATGTTATCAAGAATTTTTGAGTGAGAAAACTCACCTTGTATGTGTGAAATGATTGTTGTTCGGTTGCTACAAGGGACTCTTGCTCCCTAGTATTTCTTTTATTGTTGTTCTTCTTGCTATCTTGTTTTTTCCAGATTTTTCCTCTTCTTGTTCACTTGTTTTTTTCTGATTTTCTAATCTTTATGCTATGTACTTTGTTTGTGTGTAAATACAATGTATAAGTGGAGATGGTTGTATAACTTATGGGAGGGGGAAAGCCAAGAGATTAAAGGAAAATGAAAAGGGGGAGGGTAAAAGGGACGTGCAGCACATACATTTTTTTTTTGTTTTTCTTATTTTCATTTTGTCTATCTATTTTATCCAACTTTAACACTAACTTCATCCCATGCAATTTATTCTTTGTTTTCTTATATATATATATATATATATATATTAACCCAACCAACAACTATATATTATTATTTTTTCCCGGATTTTACACAATCACTCCCGCTCTCTGACAGAAACCTCGGAGGCAATCACTCCCGCTCTCCGGCAGAAACCTCGGAGGCTGTCACTCACTCTCAGTCTCTCACCTCCCCATCATCACAAAATAATATGGAAAGTATGTCAGGCATGATATCAAGTCTCAACATGTGTCACCAATATACAATCAACAAGTACAAGTCAAATCAGGTGGTAATCACAGAAAATAACACATATGGCGACAAGCCCACATAACAGCTGACGGAACCAACGTAATAGTAATTTCATCTCCACTTCCTGTCCGAAGGCCTGTCATGCTATCCCCGTCACTTCCTACGACTACATACGATTCTCTAATCAGAGTCTAACTAAAGTAAACCATAACCTACCTCAATGCCGAATGGGTGTCACGAACAATCAAACCAATGTTTTCCCCTTGCGTAGAGCCTCTGAACGATTAAAATCTAGAAAATATGTGAACTACATTATAATACGAATCTAAGGACACCCATATTGCTATATTCATATTAACCAGATCTTTACCATTTCCATTGTATGACTAAACTCATACCCCTATAAAAATATTAGCATAACTTCAGGATAAACAAATAATATTCATTTCTTTCAACTTTCCAGAATTTTTGTAAAACAAGGCAGAACTTTGAACAGTCATAACTTTCAATCCATAAGTCTGATTTATCTTCGTAAGATTTCAAACTGACGGGAACAGAGTTATCTACAACTTTCATTCATCTCATACTTTCCTATTCCTTACGGATTTGTACAGTCTTTACGTTTTATATGCTCTGTCGCCTGGGTTTCGGTAAAACAGGGAAGAAACTTTAAATAGTCATAACTTTCAAACCATAAGTCTTATTTATCTCCGTAAGATATCAAACTGACGGGAACAGAGTAATCTACAACTTTCATTCATCCCATACTTTCATTTTCCTTACGGATTTGTACAGTTTTCGCGTTTAATATACTGTTGTAATCATTATGCCATGATAAATCCCTCAAGTTTCTCTATTCAAGTGGATTGTGGAATTTTCGTGTAATGAATTCTTTGAAA
The DNA here is from genome assembly GCA_029844215.1 of Przewalskia tangutica. Lineage (NCBI taxonomy): Eukaryota > Viridiplantae > Streptophyta > Magnoliopsida > Solanales > Solanaceae > Przewalskia > Przewalskia tangutica. Next base: position 4,595,924 of record CM056719.1, read on the forward strand.
TTTGATTTCATTCTACAACACACTATTATAAGAATCATGAATAGATAAACTCAACCATAAACGTATATTCTAACCTGAATTTAATAGAGTGTTTCCTTCTCGTTTCCTGCTACTAGGATTTTCTCTTTTTCTTCCTTTCTTTCCTTCTTTTCTTTCTTTCTTTTCTTTCTTTCTTTTCTTTCTTTCTTTTCTTTTCCCCGCCGTGTTCTCTTTGCTTCTTGATACTAGGTTTTTCTTTTCTTTCTCTTTGTTTGTTGTTTGTCGCGTTTTTCTTCTCTTTTTTTATTTTTTTATTTTATTTTCTTGTATTCTAATTTTCCTTCTTGGCCGTCCTCCTCTTCTTTTTATTTGTAAAAACCGTGCAACCCTACCAAGTTGTGGGCTTGGCCCATTAATTCATTTAATTAATTTCATGCCCCATTTCATATATTAAAAATCATATAAATAATTACCACGTAGTCCCATACCTTTTTCATAGTCTTAAAGTGTTAAACGACCAAACGGGTCGTTATAAAAATACACCAGTAATGAACACCAAATATGCTCGAAAGTGCAGCAACATTTCCATTTTTTTTTCAAAACAACAATTAAATAGAGGGGCAAAATGGTCAAAATAGTCCGGAAAATGCGACCATCAGCGATGTTGTTTTTGCAAAAATAGGATAGCATGGAATAAAAAATGAAATGCCTAATGCTTAATAAAAAAAATAAAAGTGTGATGTTGTTTTTGCGAAAATAGGATAGCATGGAATAAAAAATGAAAAAAATAATGATAAAAATGCGATGTCAAAAGTATTTAAAATTGCAACAAATAAGCGAAAAAGATGAGTCAAAATTGGGTGTCAACACTGTTACTTCTAAAAATATAATTTATAGCAAATTATATTTTATTAAAAATGTCTTCAAAAAGTGATAGACCATCCTTTACAACTAAGTTATAAATATGACACACACATTTTATATGAAAATGATTTAAAAAATATGGAGTTAAAAGATCTTTTAAAAGTTTTTAGCATAATTATTAGAATAAGTGTATTTAATGTAATAGTCATAATTTTATTAGTTATGTCATAATAATCGCAAACTGAATAAATATTTTCTGAAATAAATGTACCAGTGTGCCTACTATCTATATATCTATACGCTAAAATACGTTTTTGCATAGATCATTTATAATCTATCCAATGACATGTTACCGTTAAATAATCATGATCGTTAGTTCTACGGTCTATATCAGACGTGATAGATATTTTGCCGGAAAAATAATATAATGAATAATGTAAATATTGTTTATATTCATGTACAAATTTAAAAACATCTCTCCTAACCATTGATCTAGCAAAACCGTTAAAAGGAGGATTATACACTTCTCTAATATAATGAATAAAACCAGGAGAGGAATGAAATGAAAAATGCAAACCCTTCACAACAACTAATTTTGTTATTGCTTCCCTATCTTTATGCTTATCGTATTTAGGGCCAACAATTTTCCCCGTCATCGGGTTAATTTGACCCTGTACTTAGTTCGGGATAGGAATTTTATGTTAACCTTGTCCCGACTGAGAGTACATTGTGTCGCGCCTATTTTTTACCGGAGCCTGAACGAAATTGCAATGTAGCTGGCGGTGATTCCTGAATTAAATCACTGTTTTCAAGAGTCGTCATCTAATTATTATGCTGAATTAGGGCACCTAATTTTTTGCAATAAAATACTGCAAAATGATCTTCATATAATTGGTCTACAAAATTATGAGATTCTGGGTAGAAATTCTTTATTATCCTAAAGGAAAGGGGTTATGCATCATTTAAGATCCGCTATCTTGCGGTTATCCGGTCAAACTTAGGTTAATCATTGTATTAACAATGCTGTTTTGAAGCATAAAGTTAAGAGAAGATATTGCAACTATTTATTTGTAGTATATATTTTCCATAAAATTTGCATAAATTTTGTTTATAAATGCATGAAGAATAGCTTTTACATGTAAAAAGTTAGTTTTTTATGAAAGTAGGCGTTTGTATAGCATGATGTTATGAAATGTTTGTTTTGCAATTGATAATAAGAAAAGACTTTATTACAAAAATAGATTATTTTTATGAATTTGATGGAATCAACACCTTATTTATTTTGTAACACTAATGATGCATAAAAAATGACCAAGCCGTTTTGAAAGTCTAAAAGATAAATAAACTAGCGGTATTTGAAATATGCATGACGAGCCTAAAAGTAGACTAGCGTTGAAATTCCGAATTTTAACTACATTCTTAAATTATTAATTCTAAGTCTAACTATTCTAAGCATTCCAATAATTATACAAGATTACATAATTACATAACAAGAAGAATAAAAATGACGAAATAATAAGAAAAAGTTAAAGAATTGAAATGAGACGAGTGAAGACGTCATTCCGCCTATTTGTTTGGGAGTCTCGAGGCGGAAAGATGTGATGATTGTGGAACAAGGATATGGATCTCATGGTGAGTCTCGTAATGAGACTTTTTGTTGCTCCCAATGCGTTTCATGTAGACAAAAAGAAAAGAAAAGAAAAGATTAGTAGAAAGTATCCCATATAAAAAAAATACAAAAAGATAAGATACTGATAAAAGGAAATCAAATCCATATATATATATATATATATATATATATATATATATATGAGTGGTATATATTAGACAGGCTTAAAGCAGATATCCCGCAATTAATATATGGGCTCAATCTTAACACGAGGAAGCAGAAGAATAAGCCCAAATCTTACAATCATCACACTTCACGGAAAACAATAAACTGGCCCGAATGCATTATCTAAATCTAAGCCTAAACGGACATATATTCAGATTTATCAATAAACCCACATCCAATATTAATTCATTCAATCATTGAAGACCAAAATACACATGATATACTTATAGGTATACGAGGATATACAACTCTTTATATATACTTAATATGTATCTAGACCTTCATACTATGCATATCCCGAAATATATCAGTGATACCCTTTGGTATACACAGTAATCTGGGAAATAGAGAAGGCTAAGTAATGATAAAATTTGTGTTATCACAAAGAGGATGCAAATCTACACACGAAACGAACAAAGAAACACAACACATGTTGACAAATTATAATCCAGCATAGGCAAAAACGAGATGTACATCTCCTAGTTCACAATATTTCATGTTAAGCCATTTATAGGACAGGATCTATTCATATGCCAAAACCAAACCGATGCAAGCATACTAAAGGGGACAGGATCTATTCATATGCCAAAACCAAACCGATGCAAGCATACTAAAGGGGACAGGATCTATTCATATGCCAAAACCAAACCGATGCAAGCATACTAAAGGGGTTCCATAGGTAATTACAGAACCCAAACAGAAACAAAAGGAGTTCCTCTTCTTAAATGAAGTCTATTCATCAGATTATATTCCTAGGACATCTATTTACCTAGCTAATGTTCTAATCCCAGGTCATGAAGTATGCAGACCACATATACAGTGTAGATTGTAAATTAGACATGCAAACTGAGGCTTAAAAAATAAGCATGATGCAAGGAACCAGATTTTCCATTACAAGGGAATAGTAGGCATAATGAGCAGGTTCTGATTCAACAAGAGAGGGGATAAATACACCCGGGTTCGGCTGTCTGTCTTAAGAGAGATCATACTCTCTGGTATGATATTTATGATCCTACGAGCCCTCATAAATATACTCTTCTGTATGCAGGTATCCAGAGAGTATATGTTAAGCCACCCACATAAAAAATCTTCTCACATTTATGTATAAAGCTAAAACAAACAGAAGAATGACCCAAAGTGATCCGATACCATACCATATGATAGCAACAAGCCCCAGAACTGATGTCGTCCTCACACATACTCATACAAGATGCTTGCAAGTAGACATGCTTCACATAGGCTTATTTATGAACCAAATAGAGAGCATATATAATATTCTTAATGGTTAATCTAATCAGGAACCATTCCAGCAGCAAAACATGAGGAACACAGATCTCTTAATGGACATTTTAACCATAACTGGGTGCATAATGTTCGAGAGAAAAGTCTTATTCAACCATTAACAGACATATCCTGGTCCAAGATGGTTTAAGAGCACTTTGCATGCTAGTGTATAGACAATTTGACACTTAATCAAGTGGAACAAACATATAATCAATTTGATGAATATGCTGGCAAAAGGGTGCATGTATCTGTCATATTAATGATTTAACTGACCATATGGATATCCATAAACCAACCAGACAAATACGAATCCTAACAGACCTATATCAACCAAAAAATCTGGTTCTAAGCACATTGGAACCCATTATTCATAGAGAAAAGTAAAACCCAAACTAAGCAAGGCTAAATTATATGTTCTATTTTACTTCTAGGTCATTTGAGTGGTTTACTTAGGCTAAACAGGTCTTGCACTAAACAACATGATTTCAAGGTTTACCCATGCTTCAACCATCTTAGACTATCATCATGAATACTTAATCTTACTAAAGCAGGTTAACAAACATTCTAATAAGTAAGCAAACAATAGCCAAACTTATTTTAAACATGCCAAGAAATACTAACGTTGACTGGACATGATTAACAATCCCTCCGATAAGCTCCAACAAACATAACAACATATAATTCGACTATATGCTAGATATATCACACTAAATACCAACAACAGATTACATGCTTATTAGTTATAATCTTAACATAATCAGTAGCTTGATTTTTAATTCAATAGACAAACAATATCTAATCATGCTTAATAATCATACTAGTAAACACCTAACTTAACTAAACATGCTCAAAAGCTAGTCTAATAGATTCGAGCAACCAACCAACATGTCTAGTAACTTAAAATGAATCTAACAATTACTAATCGCATAAACACATCATATTAAGCAATTTAAACAAGAAATTAAAAAGGAAATTGTGTTTACCTTTCTCCGGACAGCGAATCGAGGCACAATTTCGCCTCGTCGAGTCCGCTCGGAGAAGTTGTGTTTATGTGATTGAAGAAGAACAAGAGCTTAAATATTTTCCGACTTTTTGAGTCCGGATTGAGAGTAAAAAAAAGGGGGGGGGGGTCTTTCTGGTCTATTCAGAGGGGGTCTTTCAAGCTTCCTTTTTTTTTCCATTTATTAATTGTAATTACCTTGCCAATGTCGTTTTTCTCTGTCTTTCACATAGTAAATATCCGATTTTGTTGCACAATCAGTGTATTGAATCTATTATAGCAAGTTAGTTACCATTTTTAGCAGGTCATCAATTAATCCTTATCCTAGATATTTAATTGTAATTACCTTATAAGTGACATGATTATGTAAATATTTTTCGCACTATCAGTGCATAGAGCTGAACTTAAAATTCATTGAAAAAGACAAGGTATGGGAGGGAAGTTAAAAATCTTCTAAAGAAAGCTTCCTTGTGATCCAAGAATTTTACACCCCTTTTATGATCATTAGGAAAAAATACAGAGACAAGATCATTGTGCAGCGAACTCTTTGATTGTGTATCAAGTTATTATCGTATATTAACTTGAAATTGACGTAGAAACTCATAAACTTCAAACTTTCAATCCACATATGCTATAAATGCATAACAAGCGACTCATTTTTGTTTCTTTGACACTAATGACTAGAGATCCAATTTATCAGCTCCGACGACGGCGATGCCCTTGCGTTTGACGGACACAAAAAGTGGCGCCACCAGTTTCCGATAGTGAATGTTCCTATTAAGCTCCTCTTCAACGTCGATTTCAACATCGTGCTCTCCGACTTCATTGAGCCGATCGCCTAGTTTCTCGCCGACTCTAGAAGCGATCTTCGCGTCCCAGAGATTGCGACACCTAGGTATTCGGTTGAGCTTTGCTTTGCATTGTGCAGCGAACTCTTGTTCGGCTGATGAAGCCATAGCTATTATCGTGTCGGTAGTGGTGGTTGTTACTTGTGCCGTGATTTTCCGGCAAGAGACTAGTAGGCGGAGGAGGTGGCGGCTACTTCCGGTGGCCATTTTACGACGTCGTATTGATGAGCTTTATTCTTTGAGATAGGCTGCGTTTGGGTACTCGAGAAAATGGGGTTCAGAAACCCTTTTTCACTCACAAATTCAGAGAAATCCAGAAACTTTAGAGTAGTCCAGAAATCTAGTTTGTTCTTGGTTTTCAAAAAGCAGAAATCGATTTTTTCTCCCCCTAAACACAACCCAAAGGGGTTGTTGTATTTATAGCCCCAAAAATGAGGCTTCAACAACTAGAATTTGAATTTCGAATTCCAAAGGCAAAAAAAAAAAAGTGACGGTTTTTCTTATCTTTTAGAGCCGTTTGGATAGATGCATGGTTATTTCCTTTGGATTCGATCTTGAACGAACTTTTTATCCAACGGATTGTGAGGTATTCCCGCTTTTGCAGACCTGGGATTGATTGAACAAGACTCTGAAACTAAAAAGGACGAAAGGATGGGTTTCTTGGGTACGGGTGGTGTCAGGGTGACAGAGGGTGGTTGGCGACGGGGTTTGCTTGGTGGTAAAGGGCTGGACGATGATGGGGGATCCGGTGGGTATAATGGTTCTGGTATGGATTGGACGAAGTGCTGAAGAAATGGGGTTTTTGGGCTCTGATTTGGTTGGGAAGATGGGCTGCTGGTTTTAGAAAATGGATGAGAAGGTTGGGGTATTTAAGAGAGGGGGTTCTGGGTCGGGTCGAAGGCGATAATGGGCTGCGGGAGCTGGGCTTGTTTATTTGGGGCGTTGGGCTGATTTTGAAAAATATAAAAGTTGTGGGCTGGATCAATGGAAATAAGGGCGTGGGATGGTTTGGTCGAAAATAGGGGGCCAAAATTGTGGGATTTAATTAGCCCTTATGAATTAATTGGTAATTGGTAATTAATTCAATTCTCCCAATTAGTTAAAATATGCTTCTTTCATCCTAATTAATTTCTAAAAGTGCACCCACTCACAGTGTTAGAGTAGGAGTTGTTGTAGGGCCTCTGAAAATTTTCCACTGCTTGAACGGTTGAACCTGCTCCATGGGCAAATTATTCGGGTTCACTGTTGTACACCTATCAAAAGTATGGGGACCCCCATAAATTTCGCAACTCACAGGTGTCTGAACTGCTTTAACTGACATGGTATTCTGCTGCATCTGCTTTGTCAAAGTGGCTACCTGTGCAGTCAATGCTGTGATATCTTCCAACTCATGAATCTCAGCCATCTTCCTATTGTTCATTGCTCTCTCATCGGCCCCCTAATGGTTGTTTGTGGTCATATCCTCTAGCAAATCATGTGTCACATTGACACTCTTTCTCATGAACGTACCTCATGCTGCAGCATCAATGATGGTACGAGTTGTACCACTCAGCCCATTGTAAAATATGTGGACTATAGCATTCACTTCTCAATCCCATGATGTGGGCACATCTTTGCACATCTTTAAACCGCTCCCATGCATCATATAGTGATTCTCCCTCTAGCTGATAAAAGTTATTCAACTCACCTCTGAGCTTTGATGCCTTGCTGGGGGAAATAACTTGGCAAGAAACTTCTGGGCTAAGTCTTGTCATGTAGTGATGGAGTTTGCCTGTAATGAGTTCAGCCAACACTTTGCTCTATCCCTGAGTGAGAATGGGAAGAGTCTCAACCGAATGGCGTCATCAGTAACACCATTGTATTTGAAAGTTGCACACAACTCCAGGAAATTTGCTAGATGTAAGTGAGGATATTCAGACGGTAATCCCCCAAACTAAACTGAGCTTTGAACCATGTGCAATATGGCTGGTTTGATTTTAAAATTGTTGGCTTTAATAGCTGGAAGCCCGATGCAAGTCTGTACCCCTGTAATGGTTGGCATCACATAGTCCCCCAAACTCCTTTCTGCAAGGACTTGTCATAAGATAGGCGGTAACTCATCATTTCCTAAATTATTGTTTCGTTGATCTCCCATTGTTAATAAATCAGCTGCTCTTTTTCTCTTTTCTGTTCTGTCTGCACAATCTCTCAATCTCAGGATTCAGAGGGATAGGCATGTCAGCTCATCTCCTACTTCGCATAAACTAAGTTCCTGAGACTAATAAAAAACAACAAACAGATCACGACAGAATGTTCTAAAGCAAAAATAAATAAATAACTGAAAATAAAAACCAAATTAGAAATAAGGATAGATAAATCGATAATAACAGTACGTCAGTCCCCGGCAACGGCGCCAAAAACTTGTCGCAATATTTCTAGATAAATGCCACAAAAATGGCCACATGGGGTAAACAAACCATATCGTGATGGGAAAAGGATCATATTTTCGAAAAAGTGTCATATTTGCCCTCCGTTAATGTATGATTTCAAATATGCCCTTACCATTATGAAAGTAGTAATATTTACCCCTTTTTAACAGAAATGTCACGTGGACGCCACATAGATCCACGTGGAGGGTGGACCCACATCTAACCATCGCTCGCCCGCTTTCTTCCCTACTCCGGCGACGGAGCACCCAACATCGCCACCACGACTCTGCCTCGCCTCGCCTTCCCTCCATCTCCGAAAAACACCCACTGTGCCACCAGTCCTGAAGCTCCGATAGCATCCACGTCGTCGGCTCAACCCTCGACACCATCCCAATCCACTTCGTCCTCGCCAGCATCTCCGTCATCGGCATCCCATATTGTCGATCGACTCTCACTCTCCAAATCGTCATCTCCGTCTGCCCAATCATACTCCTGTCGGTTGTCTCAATTCGTGCCCACTATACCAGTCCTTTCCGATTCCCCTCAACACTCAGCCACCCTATCAACCACCACCACTCCGCCACCATCACCATATCCTACCAACCTCGACCCTCACGGCGACAAACTACATAAGTCGTCTCCACCACTGACAGAAGAACCCAGTCAAAACACATCCAAGACGTTCAGAATCCATACCCCAACCACGATCCACATGACCCAAAGACTCACCGGATGGAAGCACAATCCAGACTAGTAACCTAGAAGCTCCAGTCGCCGAAGTAGGGGGAAGAAGGGGGAAGGTGAGGCAATGGGGGTTCCGATGTGGGTCCACCCTCCACGTTGATTCATGTGGCGTCCACGTGACATTTCTGTTAAAAAGGACAAATATAACTACTTTCATACCGAAAAGGGCATAGTTGTCCACATACTTTAACGGATGGCAAATATGACCCTTTTTTGAAAATATGATGGCAAATATGACCATTTTCCCTATCGTGATTGAGGCACAAAAATGTGCTTATTCTGGGACTTCACACATGTAACTTTATGTAACCATTGATAGTTAACCTAAAATAATTGATAAGTAACCTGGTAGGACATGTTAAATTATTCTTATGATGTAAAAAAGTCATTATATTATCGATATATATAATGTTACAATTCTGGGAAGCTGATATATAAAATATGAATATACACTTGTACATGTATATAGGACAACATGGAGATCAAGATGAAGGCACAAACACATATTAAGACCTTCGAGTTGTATTAGAATTAGTATATATATGGTCTCTTTGTAACTTTTCAAAGGGTAGGGGGTCCATTTTACAAGCCATGTAAATTAACCATTGTTATATTTCAACTGAATAACTTTAATAATATTTGTAACTGTTAATTACAGTACTCTTGTACTTGCTGCAGTTATAAAACTCATTCAAACATTTAAGGATCGCCATAGTTGTAGTATAAACATGATAAAGGCAGTAAATAACACCAAGAATCCTAGCTTTCCAAGCAACCTGCCAAGAAACATATCAGAAAAAGATCAGTAGGTGAAAAATGAATTACTTAAAGATATTGATAAAAAGTAGACACATGATACTCCTTTCGTTCCAATTTGTGCGACTGGTTTGAATTATCACAGAGATTATAAAAAAATTAATATTGTACTCTATAAATACTATGATATTAATGAAAAGACTCCCAAAGGAGATTAATATCATCTTAAAATAAGAATATAACTTTCATGCAAAAGTATAGTCTAACATATCTAAAATGATTTATAAATTAATATATTGTACTCCACTTGGATATGCTTAATGCTTATTCGTTTCTAATTAACGAGAAGTATAAAATTGGTGAAAGCTAATCCCGAACAATTAGAAAGTTTTCGTTAACAGGAAATAAATATTCGCTCCCAGAGTTAGGCTGAAAATCATTGAAATAAAATTGTATATGCCATTTATTTAATTAAGGTTTATCCTTAATTAATAGTTGTATGACTTCTATACTTATTCAATTGGCATATATAGTGTTGGTGTAATAATCTGTATTTGGCTAAATAATGTTTCAAAACAATATGTTAATCACTTAGTGAAACATATAACATTAATGAAACAATAAACGAAAACAGAATCTGTTTTGGAAAAATAATTTCAGAATGTAATCGAGTCCACTTAGTTCAAAGTGTGTCCTTAAGGAAATTATTCCCCTCACAGTACTCGAGGTTAACGGAATATCGCCTCCCAGAATAGAACGATTATCTTACCAGAATAGTAGTACTCCAAATTCCGGTAGCAACGAACCACTCAACGGCAGTATATCACACATAATGAAATTTTTGAGTTGAAGAGCAACTTCAGAATTGAATCAGAATTGATTAGAATATGAATGAATAAATTCTTGGATTTATAGGGTTGGAGGTACTGATTCTGAATGGTTGCAACCATTCAGAATAGTCACCTAATTTTGGAGGGAAATTCGAAAAAGAGAGGGAGAGCCGGACGGGTCGGGTTGGGTCGCGGGTCGATCCGTTTGGATTTGTTTTTAATTAAATAATTAATTAATTAATTAAATTAAAGAAACGTTTGTCCAAAAAGATTATCAATCAAGCCGAAGCCGAAGCCGAAGCCGAGCCGAGCGAGCGACGACGACGGCGCGAGGGGTCCTTGCCCTCTCAACCCTTTTAGCAGCTAGAGAAGGTGTAATGTAATATATACACCTCTCTTTCCTTCTCTTTTTTCGATGTGGGACAAAAGAGCACTTTCCCTTTAATTTTCATCCCATCATTTTCCATTCACCAATATCAAAACCCAACATATAGTTCTTGTTCAAAGTGAATATGCTTAGAGTCGGAGCTAGAATTTAGAGTTTATGAATTCTAAATTCTATAAAACGCAGTTTACGAGATTTCTTGATAAATTATCTATACATATTAAGTGAATATTTAATTAAACACAAATATAAAATTTGAACGAAAACTACTAAATTCTGCATAAGTTTAGTCGAAGTTGTAGCACTGCCCCTTAATTTATCTACTTGGTTGGGTTGCACTTGGAAATTTTGGTTGATGAATTTGTGATCTTATAATAGTTTGCCCTGTAGTTGTGTCTTTTTTTTTTAAGGTTAATAAATAATATATTATCTGAAATCAGCGAAGTACAATCGATCATTGAGGGTTCTCAAGCCTCAACGTAACACAATTCAAAGCTTAGGAGCAAAAATCATAATAAAAGAGGAGGGGGTACACTCAAAAGGTGTAACTACACGGGGGGAAATCGGAAAAAACAACACGATATGTTGCTGATTTGAATCTAGTTGTGTGGCAGTCCTAACCGCGCATGATATTGTAGTCTTTCCATTGTTCTTAGGGATATTCTTTCTTGACGTAACCTCTTGCCATCCATCATCCGCGGTGTTAGCAACCCTAGTGGTCGAGACACCAATGCTATTCGTTCCATGATCCATGTACGCGCAATGTAGTGCACAAATCCAAATCCAAATCCAAATCCAAATCCAAATCCAAAGCCAAAGCCGAAAGCGGCGGCGACGACGGCGGCAGCGGTCCTTGCCTCTCAACCGCTTTTAGCGGTAGAAGGTGTAATGTAATATATACACCTCTCTTTCCTTCTTTTTTTTCGATGTGGGACAAAAGAGCACTTTCCCTTTAATTTTCATCCCATCATTTCCCATTCACCAATATCAAAACCCAACAATCCCCCACATGAATGGGGAATGGTTATAAGATAAAAGAATGTACGGACGAGTGTGATATACAAGCGAGAATTGACTGCATCTGGATAAGTAGGTTTCCCTTTGAACTTTCCGTAGTGAACTTATATCGGATATACTCGATCAATCGGTAGATTTGATATCTTTGAACCGTCAAACTTTGTTGTATACCTAGACAACATAAGACACACAATCAACCCTCAACCGTTTATGGTTCTCACGGTTGTGTTCGTTTCAGCCATGAACACCGCCTGGTCTCATGAGTGCATAGAGAATGGGTCTTTACTGTCATTCCCCTTTAAAGCGGCTTACACTTAACACTCACATAGGTGATTTCTAAACATGTGGTCCTATAGCCACATTATCTGGTCATACATCGCCAGATTTAGATAACCATTAAAAAACCTTAATGCTTTATTAACTCATTAACAAACCATAAAGTCTTATCCTTATTTCTGAACATTGTCTTCATGGGTTGAGTTATTTGACAATGTTGAACCGTCAATCACAACTTTGTTTGATCTCCTTGAACCTAGCTCTTGGGATCTCCAGTCTGCTAGGTAGAGTTACCGCCATGATGACTTATCCTTGGCCTTAACCCAATTCCTATTGATGATCTACCAACTCCCTCTCTAGATAAGCCTTTTGTAAGCGGATCCGCCACGTTATCTCTTGAATTTACATAATCAATTGTGATAACGCCACTAGAGAGGAGTTGTCTAACGGTATTGTGTCTCCGTCGTATGTGACGAGATTTTCCGTTATACATTACGCTCACTGTCCTACCTATTGCTGCTTGACTGTCACAATGTATACATATAGGAGCCAAAGGTTTAGGCCAGAATGGAATATCTTCTAAGAAATTCCGGAGCCATTCAACTTCTTCACCGGCCTTGTCTAAAGCTATAAATTCTGATTCCATTGTAGAGCGGGCGTCGTATGCATTTTGATGATTTCCAAGACCGCTCCGCCAACAGTGAAAACATATCCACTCGTGGATTTAAATTCAAACGATCCGGTGATCCAATTTGCATCACTATATCCCTCAAGTACTGCGGGATATTTATTATAATGCAAAGCATAGTTTTGGGTGTGTTGTAAATATCCCAAGACTCGTTTCATTGTCATCCAATGAGTTTGATTGGGATTACTCGTGAATCGACTCAGCTTGCTTATAGCACATGCTATATCTGGTCGTGTACAATTCATAATATACATCAAACTTCCCAAAACTCGTGCAAAGTCCAATTGTGAGTCACTTTCACCTTCATTCTTTTGAAGTGCAAAACTTACATCGATTGAAGTCTGTGCAACATTGAAATTTAAATACTTGAACTTGTCAAGTACTTTTTCAATATAATGTGACTGTGATAATGCTAGACCTTGTGGAGTTTTATGGATCCTAATTCCTAAGATCAAATCGGCAACCCCTAAGCCTTTCATGTCAAATTTGCTAGCGAGCATACGCTTCGTAGCATTTACATCGACAATATTTTTACTCATTATCAACATGTCATCGACATACAAACAAACAATGACTTCATGATTTGGAGTATTTTTAATGTAAACACATTTGTCACACTCATTAATCTTAAATCCATTTGCCAACATTGTTTGGTCAAATTTTGCATGCCATTGTTTGGGTGCTTGTTTAAGTCCAAAAGTGACTTCACAAGTCTGCACACTTTTCTTTCTTTACCAGGAACCACAAAACCCTCAGATTGTTCCATGTAAATTTCTTCCTCCAATTCTCCATTTAAGAAAGCTGTCTTGACATCCATTTGATGGATTTCAAGACCATATACTGACACTTGCCACTAACACCGAATAGATGTTATTAACATCAACGGCGAGTATGTGTCAAAGTAATCAAGACCTTCTTTTTGTCTATAACCTTTGACCACAAGTCTTGCCTTGTATTTGTCAATAGTGCCATCAGCTTTCATTTTCCTTTTAAAGATCCATTTTGACCCTAAAGGTTTATTTCCAGAAGGAAGATCAACTACCTCCCATGTATGGTTGTTTAAAATTGATTCAATCTCACTATTGACTGCTTCTTTCCAAAATGTTGAATCAGAAGATGACATTGCTGTTTTAAATGTTTGAGGCTCATTTTCAAGCAAGAATGTTACAAAGTCTGGTCCAAAGGAAGTAAATGTCTTTTGACGTTTGCTACATCTTAGATCCTCTTTGCTTGATATACTTTCCTTTGGTTCTTTCCGCGGTCGTTTAGATCTTTCACTTGACGACTCACATTCAGTTTTATACGGATAAATGTTTTCAAAGAATTCAGCATTATCTGATTCAATTACCGTATTAACATGAATTTCGGGATTGTCCGATTTGTGAACCAAAAACCGACAAGCTTTGCTGTTTGTAGCATAGCCAATAAAAACACAATCCACAGTTTTTTGTCCGATTTTTACCCTTTTGGGCAAAGGAACTTGGACCTTCGCTAAACACCCCCACACTTTGAAATATTTCAAGTTGAGTTTTCTTCCTTTCCATAGATCATATGGAATAGATTGTGTTTTGCTGTGGGGTACTCTGTTGAGTATTCGATTAGTTGTAAGGATAGCTTCCCCCCACAAGCTCTGCGGTAAACCGGAACTAATTAGTAAGACATTCATCATTTCCTTTAATGTTCGGTTTTTCCTTTCCGCAATTCCATTTGATTGTGGTGTGTAAGGGGCAGTAGTTTGATGAATAATTCCATATTCCAAACATGTCTCTGCAAAAGGAGATTCGTACTCTCCACCCCTATCACTTCTAATCATTTTGATCTTTTTATTCAATTGATTTTCCACTTCGTTCTTGTATTGCTTAAATGCATTAATTGCTTCATCCTTACTATTAAGCAAATACACATAATGATGTCGAGTGCAATCATCAATGAAAGTTATAAAATACTTTTTCTCACCACGAGATGGTATTGACTTCATATCACATATATCTGTGTGAATTAAGTCTAAAGGATTTGAATTCCTATCAATAGACTTATATGAATGTTTAACAAACTTAGATTCAACACAAATTTCACATTTTGATTTGTTACACTCGAATTTAGGCAATACTTCTAAATTGATCAATTTTCGCAAGGTTTTGTAATTGACATGTCCTAAACGAACATGCCATAAATCATTTGACTCGATAAGTAAGGCATTTGAATTTTTATTAATACTGTCAACAACCATTACATTGAGTTTGAAAAGGCCCTCGGTGAGGTAGCCCTTTCCTATGAACATATCATTCTTACTTATTACAATTTTCTCACTAACCAACACGCACTTAAACCCGTTTTTGACGAGTAGTCCGGCTGAAACTAAATTCTTCCGAATTGTTGGAACGTGCAGAACATTGTTGAGAGTTAGGACCTTGCCGGAAGTCATCTTCAGAAGTATCTTCCCATATCCTTCAACCTTGGCTGTTGCAGTATTTCCCATAAACAATACCTCTTCGGGTCCAGCGGGAGCATAGGTTGCAAATGCTTCTTTTGCAGCGCAAACATGTCGAGTGGCACCAGAATCCAGCCACCACTCCTTTGGGTTTCCAACCAAATTGCACTCTGACAAAGATTGCATCACGGATCATCATTCATTTCCACCATATTGGCTTGTCTTTTTCCCTTTTCTTTTTTCGGGAGACGACAATATGGGCTTTTGTGGCCAGCTCTCCCACAATTAAAGCAGTTGCCCTTGAACTTTTTCTTGTTAGAAACCTTCTTTTTTCCAGAAGGCCTCTTTCTTTTCTTGTTCATTTTCGGAGCAGCATCTTCAACGATGTTGGCCCCTTCAATTGGTGAACTCTTACGATACCTCTTTTCAGCGGTTTTGTTATCTTCCTCGATCTTGAGACGAATCACAAGATCCTCCAACTTCATTTCCTTTTTTTTGTGCTTAAGATAATTCTTGAAATCTTTCCACGAAGACGGCAATTTCTCAATCATTGCAGCCACTTGGAATGCTTCATTCACTACCATACCTTCAGCAATAAGGTCATGGAAGATAAGTTGAAGCTCTTTGTTACACCCCGTAATTCCAAGACTTGTATAAGAGAATGTACGTAAGGAATCAAGACTTGGAAATTAGTACGAAAGGAAGAATTGTTTTTCCGACGGAAAATCTTCCGAACGTCGGAAAGGAAAAATGTTCGTTGTTGAGAATTGGATTCTCAAAATGCATTATTTGAAGAGTATGGAACTTATTAACTTTATGGAAATTTATTTTTACGGATTTGGTCATGTGGGGCCCACCCGAGGAATTTTACGTTTTGTGGGGCCCACGAGGATTCTAATTTTATGGGACGAATGAGAGGCGACACGTGGCACCCCACATATGGTCTTGGGCGAATTAGAGGAAGGGTAAAATGGTCATTGACCATCTTGGAAGATAAGTCTTGCGAGCAGAGATTGTTGACGAGTCAACATCCCGTTGGCTATTTAATTAATGATCCACATCCAAGCCACACATTTGTTGTAATCTAAACCCTCCATTGTGTTTTATATACCCAACTAGTAGCAAGACTTGGCATTTTACACTTAGAAAAATTAGAGAAACTCTTGCATGCGAACAGAGCTCTCGGGTTTGACATCTCCCACACTAGAAAATTTTGTAATTTTGTTCCATTGTTCACAAGACTTAAACCCAAGGTCCCTAAGGGTATTGTAAGGATATCTCAATAGAAAGATTTCGGAAAAGTGGCGTTTTCGTATTAGTCGAAAGGCGGAAACTTAAGGAGTTCTTCAACTTTGAAGTTGGAACTTGATGATGGGTTCTTCATAGGCCTCTAAGGAGTGCTTGGAGCGGATTAGAGCATAAGGAAAGGAGCTAAGAATTGCTAAGACGCGACTTTGAATCTTGGAATTTTTAAGGGCTTGTAAAGGTATAATTCTTGTCGTTTTAGCAATTAAGGTTTACTTATCATTGTAGTTACGGATATTAGCAAGCATGAGATGTTTAGTATGAAGTTTGATAATTATATTGGCTATTGGAACCCTAATCCAAAAACTAGCATGTTAGCCTTAAGACTACAATTCAAGTTGATTATTCGTTTAAGTCGTCGCATTTTGTGTAAGAAGGAAATTGTAGTTGTTGAAGTGGTTTATAACTATATAACATGTTAGACCTTAGAACTTGGAATTGGAAAAGGATTGGAAAAGACTTAGTGTTGTTCTATATGTTGGCCGAGAATGGCTTTTGGAGTATTAACTACTTGGTACGAATTGTGGGGCGGAATTTTACACGTATTGTAAGACGTGTAATCCCCTTTGTTTGGTTGTTGTTTTGAGCCTTAAATGTGGTGTGTTGGTTATTGTATTCGGCCTTGAAAAAGGTGGCAAAGTGAGTAGAAACAAAGGAAGTGCTGCCCGATTTTCCGTAGAATTAGAGACCGTATACTTAGTATTATTCTACGTTAGAGACTAGAAGTTGATAGTTTTGTTGTGACCATTATAGGTTGACACTTCTACGTGCGGCGTATTCGGCTTAGCTTGTGGATTTAGCCGAAAAGGTATGTGAACTATCTCCTCTTCTAGTATGATTCCTTAAGATAAAGAAAGTATTTCCTACTCCTTAAATGATCCATTCCTTGGTTGTATTTGGATTGCCTAAAGTAGAATTTGTTCTATGTACTTCCTTGATTGTACTTTGATGTTTAAATTGTAAGTTGTATAATCCATTGCCTTAGTGAAGTTTGGATTCTTAAAGAGTGGAAGTATTTTACTTAAAGTACATAGAGTCTTGAAAAGGAAGTGGTTTCCAAACCTTTTGGCTAGTGCCTTAGTTCCAAAACCTAAAGGTCATTATAATGACTTTAGGAGAGTCAAAGGAGTGATTTACTTAATTGTTTTAAAAGAGGAGAAATGACATGATTTAAGAGAAGTAACTTGTTTTAAAGGTGTGAGTTACTTGAGGTTTAAAAGTAGAAGAAACTTGTTTTCTATATATTAAGAGACTCGAAGTATTTTTTTGAAAGTTAAGAAACTTGGTTTGAAAGTTTGTGATACTTGGTTTTAAGTATAAGTCTCTTGGTTATAAAAAGAATGAAATTGTATAAAAACGATAAAGGTTATAACGACTTTATGGGAAGTTGGTTATAACGGCTTTATGGAAGGTTTAGAAAGTTGTCTATTTTGATTAATGGGCATAAGTTGCCTAGGTTGTGAAAATTTGAAGTTACTTGGTTTCAAGCTTTGAAATGAGTTTCTAAAAGTGTAGTAACTTACTTTGAAAAATAGACACACCTTGATACTACGGGTGTTAGTATCTTGGAGTTTTACATAGAAAGGAGTCTGTTAAAAAGAATGTACGTACGTAGTACCTTGGCTTGATTAATTGAGAATTATTCTAAGTGTGCCTTGATAAGTACCTTGGCTTGATTAATTGAGAATTATTCTAAGTGTGCCTTGATAAGTACTTTGGCTTGATTAATTGAGAATTAGTCTAAGTGTGCCTTGATAAGTACTTTGGCTTGATTAATTGAGAATTAGTCTAAGTGTGCCTTGATAAGTACTTTGGCTTGATTAATTGAGAATTATTCTAAGTGTGCCTTGATAAGTACTTTGGCTTGATTAATTGAGAATTAGTCTAAATGTGCCTTGATAAGTACTTTGGCTTGATTAATTGAGAATTATTCCATGTGTGCCTTGATAAGTACTTTGGCTTGTTTAATTGAGAATTGTCTATGTGTGCTGGTAATAGCCGGTTGTGTGCTAGTGGTATATCATTCATTTCGGGGTCATTCCCCGGGTTTGTGGCATTTGCATATTCCGTGGATTTGCTACCCACGATGCGAGGAATACCTCATGCGAGTCCGCAAGGGCTTATGCGGGTGAAATAGTCCCATGCGGGCGGGTCCAGCCTATGCGAGGAATACCTCATGCGAGTCCGTAAGGGCTTATGCGGGTGAAATAGTTCCATGCGAGGAATACCTCATGCGGGTCCACGCGACCTATGCGGGTGAAATAGTCCCAGGAGTAGGATTGCTTAATGATACTGCGGGCGGGTGGTCCTGCTTTGATCATGAGCTTCCTAGTTTATATTGTAAGTATACTACTATTTACTCTCATTGTTAGTAAGGCACAGTGTACTGTAATT
Source organism: Przewalskia tangutica (assembly GCA_029844215.1). Taxonomy (NCBI): domain Eukaryota; kingdom Viridiplantae; phylum Streptophyta; class Magnoliopsida; order Solanales; family Solanaceae; genus Przewalskia; species Przewalskia tangutica. Next base: position 4,614,967 of record CM056719.1, read on the forward strand.
TGATTATCATGGACTGCCGACAGTGAGGAAGGATTCCACGGGCATGATTGATATTATGGGCGTGAGACCCATGGTTATATTTTAGTAATGACTTTGAGGGCATGCATCTCTGACTTGATATGACTGTTATGTATTGTGTACTGTAGGTTGGCTATCATACATGTCTCCTGTTTTGTTTAGATTGTTATGATTTCATTACAGTACTTACTGCTTCACATACTTGGTACATTCTTCGTACTGACCTCGCCTTGAGGCTGCGTTCATCTGCATGAGTTTAGGTCTGTTGTTTGGTGATCGGCAGTGTAGGACCACCTTTCGAGTTTTGGATAGCTCCTTACATTGGGAGTTTATCTTTTTGGTATAAGTTCTTTCAGTCTGTGCTTTTTATGCTGATTATGGGTACGGCGGGGCCTTGTCCCGTCATAGTTCAGTATAACTCTTAGATGTCTGTATTCATATGTGGGATTGGACTCATATACAATGTAGTGTCTTTTTCATGTATATTATATGGTAGCCTTGTCGGCTTTGCCCTTGTACGTATGTTGGTTTTAAAAAAAAAAGGTGTTATTTAAATTCCGCAGTTTGCTTAGTTGTTAAGGTAGAAGGGTGTCCAGGTAGGGCACCAGTCACGGGCCCGGGGTTCGGGGCGTGACACTCTTGAACTTGGGTTCCAACGGTTTTTCCATCAACCATTTTATAGTCTAGGAATTTGGCAACCACAAACTTCTTCAAGCAAGAATCTTCTGTCTTGTACTTCTTTTCAAGTGCACTCCATAATTCTTTGGAAGTTTCTACTGCACTGTAGACATTGTACAAGTCATCTTCTAAGGCACTTAAAATGTAGCCTTTGCACAAAAAATCAGCCTGTTTCCAAGCCTCAGTAGCCATGAACTACTGGTTGTCAAGCATGTCGGTGGCAGGCACGGGAGGGTCCTCACTGGTGAACTTTTGCAAACCAAGGGTGGTAAGCCAAAACAACATTCTTTGCTGCCATCTTTTAAAGTTGGCTCCGGTAAACTTCGCAGGTTTCTCGGTAGGTGATGCTGATGCGGGTTGTAGTAATGCTTGGTGCAGTATTTGCAGAGGTAGTTCCAATTTCAATTGCCATTGTTTGTCACTGTCAAATCGACAAATTGTTTTAATTAATAAAACCAAAATAGCAATTAATTCACAGACTTCAACGATGAAGATTTTATTTCTTCAAATCGCAGTCGGATTATAAACTTAAACGATGAAGATTTTATTTCTTCAAATCGTAGTATAATTATGAAACTTTAGTATTCGAACGAAGTTTTTATATCTTGAGTCGAATACTAATATTCATATGGAGTAGAAAACTACACAAGTTTTAATCTCCTTAAACAGAACGATGAAGTTTTTATGTTCTTCAAATCGTTGCAACAAATATCATACACAACGGTGAAGATTTTATTTCTTCAAACTGAATCAATTTTGATAGCAACAAATATAATACACAACGGTGAAGATTTTATTTCTTCAAACCGAATCAAAATTGCTTGAAACGAAGTGCGATGGGTGTATGTTATATACTTGATGAAGTTTTTATATCTTCAAATCAAGTACCCAAATGAGTAGAAAGTTATGAAAACTTTAATCTCAACCGGAGTAGAAAATCCGAAGATTTTAGTCTCCAAAAAACATCTGAAAAACACTTTTTTTCATGAAAAACACCTTTTTTTCCCTTTTGGAAAACACTTTTTCTGGACTTTAATATTCAACGAAGTTTTATATCTTCAAGTTAGAATATGAAATTTCATACGGAGTAGAAAACCACACAGGTTTTAATCTCCAAACCAGGATACAGATTAAAATAAAATAAACATAATTTTCTTAAGATTGTTGGTGTAATAATCTGTATTTGGCTAAATAATGTTTCAAAACAATATGTTAATCACTTAGTGAAACATATAACATTAATGAAACAATAAACGAAAACAGAATCTGTTTTGGAAAAATAATTTCAGAATGTCGAGCCCTTAGTTCAAAGTGTGTCCTTAAGGAAATTATTCCCCTCACAGTACTCGAGGTTAACGGAATATCGCCTCCCAGGATAGAACGATTATCTTACCAGAATAGTAGTACTCCAAATTCCGGTAGCAACGAACCACTCAACGGCAGTATATCACACAGAATGAAATTTTCGAGTTGAAGAGCAACTTCAGAATTGATTAGAATATGAATGAATAAATTCTTGGAATAATCAAGAATTTATAGGGTTGGAGGTACTGATTCTGAATGGTTGCAACCATTCAGAATAGTCACCTAATTTTGGAGGGAAATTCGAAAAAGAGAGGGAGAGCCGGACGGGTCGGGTCGCGGGTCGATCCGTTTGGATTTGTTTTTAATTAAATAATTAATTAATTAATTTAATTAAAGAAACGTTTGTCCAAAAAGATTATCAATCAATCTTTTGACAAATCCAAATCCAAAGCCGAAGCCGCGGCAATGATGCGAGGTCCTTGCCCTCTCAACCCTTTTAGCAGCTAGAGAATGTGTAATGTAATATATACACCTCTCTTTCCTTCTCTTTTTTCGATGTGGGACAAAAGAGCACTTTCCCTTTAATTTTCATCCCATCATTTTTCATTCACCAATATCAAAACCCAACATATAGTTCTTGTTCAAAGTGAATATGCTTAGAGTCGGAGCTAGAATTTAGAGTTTATGAATTCTAAATTCTATAAAACGCAGTTTACGGGATTTCTTGATAAATTATCTATACATATTAAGTGAATATTTAATTAAACACAAATATAAAATTTGAACGAAAACTACTAAATTTTGCATAAGTTTAGTCGAAGTTGTAGCACTGCCCCTTAATTTATCTACTTGGTTGGGTTGCACTTGGAAATTTTGGTTGATGAATTTGTGATCTTATAATAGTTTGCCCTATAGTTGTGTCTTTTTTTTTAAGGTTAATAAATAATATATTATCTGAAATCAGCGAAGTACAATCGATCATTGAGGGTTCTCAAGCCTCAACGTAACACAATTCAAAGCTTAGGAGCAAAAATCATAATAAAAGAGGAGGGGGTACACTCAAAAGGTGTAACTACACGGGGGGAAATCGGAAAAAACAACACGATATGTTGCTGATTTAAATCTAGTTGTGTGGCAGTCCTAACCGCGCATGATATTTGTAGTCTTTCCATTGTTCTTAGGGATATTCTTTCTTGACGTAACCTCTTGCCATCCATCATCCGCGGTGTTAGCAACCCTAGTGGTCGAGACACCAATGCTATTCGTTCCATGATCCATGTACGCGCAATGTAGTGCACAAATCCAAATCCAAATCCAAATCCAAATCCAAATCCAAATCCAAAGCCAAAGCCGAAGCCGAGCCGAGCGAGCGACGACGATGGCGCGAGGGGTCCTTGCCCTCTCAACCCTTTTAGCAGCTAGAGAAGGTGTAATGTAATATATACACCTCTCTTTCCTTCTTTTTTTCGATGTGGGACAAAAGAGCACTTTCCCTTTAATTTTCATCCCATCATTTCCCATTCACCAATATCAAAACCCAACAATCCCCCACATGAATGGGGAATGGTTATAAGATAAAAAGAATGCGGGACGAGTGTGATATCTGGCGAGAATTGATTGCATCTGGATAAGTAGGTTTCCCTTTGAACTTTCCGTAGTGAACTTATATCGGATATACTCGATCAATCGGTAGATTTGATATCTTTGAACCGTCGAACTTTGTTGTATACCTAGACAACATAAGACACACAATCAACCCTCAACCGTTTATGGTTCTCACGGTTGTGTTCGTTTCAGCCATGAACACCGCCTGGTCTCATGAGTGCATAGAGAATGGGTCTTTACTGTCATTCCCCTTTAAAGCGGCTTACACTTAACACTCACATAGGTGATTTCTAAACATGTGGTCCTATAGCCACATTATCTGGTCATACATCGCCAGATTTAGATAACCATTAAAAAACCTTAATGCTTTATTAACTCATTAACAAGCCATAAAGTCTTATCCTTATTTCTGAACATTGTCTTCATCCGAGAATGGGTTGAGTTATTTGACAATGTTGAACCGTCAGTCACAACTTTGTTTGATCTCCTTGAACCTAGCTCTTGGGATCTCCAGTCTGCTAGGTAGAGTTACCGCCATGATGACTTGTCCTTGGCCTTAACCCCATTCCCATTGATGATCTACCAACTCCCTCTCTAGATAAGCCTTTTGTAAGCGGATCCGTCACGTTATCTCTTGACTTTACATAATCAATTGTGATAACGCCACTAGAGAGGAGTTGTCTAACGGTATTGTGTCTCCGTCGTATGTGACGAGATTTTCCGTTATACATTACGCTCCCTGCCCTACCTATTGCTGCTTGACTGTCACAGTGTATACATATAGGAGCCAAAGGTTTGGGCCAGAATGGAATATCTTCTAAGAAATTAGGAGCGTCGAACTTCTTCACCGCTTTGTCTAAAGCTATAAATTCTGATTCCATTGTAGAGCGGGCGTCTGATTACATTTTGATGATTTCAAGACAACGCTCCTCGCCAACGGTGAAAACATATCCATTCGTGGATTTAACTTCAAACGATCCGTGATCGATTTGCATCACTATATCCTCAAATCTGCGGGATATTTATTATAATGCAAAGCATAGTTTTGGGTGTGTTGTAAATATCCCAAGACTCGTTTCATTGTCATCCAATGAGTTTGATTGGGATTACTCGTGAATCGACTCATCTTGCTTATAGCACATGCTATATCTGGTCGTGTACAATTCATAATATACATCAAACTTCCCAAAACTCGTGCAAAGTCCAATTGTGAGTCACTTTCACCTTCATTCTTTTGGAGTGCAAAACTTACATCGATTGGAGTCTTTGCAACATTGAAATTTAAATACTTGAACTTGTCAAGTACTTTTTCAATATAATGTGACTGTGATAATGCTATACCTTGTGGAGTTTTATGGATCCTAATTCCTAAGATCAAATCGGCAACCCCTAAGTCTTTCATGTCAAATTTGCTAGCAAGCATACGCTTCGTAGCATTTACATCGACAATATCTTTACTCATTATCAACATGTCATCGACATACAAACAAACAATGACTTCATGATTTGGAGTATTTTTAATGTAAACACATTTGTCACACTCATTAATCTTAAATCCATTTGCCAACATTGTTTGGTCAAATTTTGCATGCCATTGTTTGGGTGCTTGTTTAAGTCCATAAAGTGACTTCACAAGTCTGCACACTTTCCTTTCTTTACCAGGAACCACAAAACCCTCAGATTGTTCCATGTAAATTTCTTCCTCCAATTCTCCATTTAAGAAAGTTGTCTTGACATCCATTTGATGGATTTCAAGACCATATCTGACTTGATGCCACTAACCCGAATAGATGTTATTAACATCAACGGCGAGTATGTGTCAAAGTAATCAAGACCTTCTTTTTGTCTATAACCTTTGACCACAAGTCTTGCCTTGTATTTGTCAATAGTGCCATCAACTTTCATTTTCCTTTTAAAGATCCATTTTGACCCTAAAGGTTTTTTTCCAGGAGGAAGATCAACTAACTCTCATGTATGGTTGTTTAAAATTGATTCAATATCACTATTGACTGCTTCTTTCCAAAATGTTGAATCGGAAGATGACATTCTTTGCTTTAAATGTTTGAGGCTCATTTTCAAGCAAGAATGTTACAAAGTCTGGTCCAAAGGAAGTAGATGTCTTTTGACGTTTGCTACATCTTAGATCCTCTTTGCTTGATATACTTTCCTTTGGTTCTTCCCGCGGTCGTTTAGATCTTTCACTTGACGACTCACATTCAGTTTTATACGGATAGATGTTTTCAAAGAATTCAGCATTATCTGATTCAATTACCGTATTAAAATGAATTTAGGGATTGTCAGGTTGTGAACCAAAAAAAGCAAGCTTTGCTGTTTGTAGCATAGCCAATAAAAACACAATCCACAGTTTTTGGTCCGATTTTTACCCTTTTGGGCAAAGGAACTTGGACCTTCGCTAAACACCCCCACACTTTGAAATATTTCAAGTTGGGTTTTCTTCCTTTCCATAGATCATATGGAATAAATTGTGTTTTGCTGTGGGGTACTCTGTTGAGTATTCAATTAGCTGTAAGGATAGCTTCCCCCCACAAGCTCTGCGGTAAACCGGAACTAATAATTAGTAAGGCATTCATCATTTCCTTTAATGTTCGGTTTTTCCTTTCCGCAATTCCATTTGATTGTGGTGTGTAAGAGGCGATAGTTTGATGAATAATTCCATATTCCAAACATGTCTCGCAAAAGGAGATTCGTACTCTCCACCCTATCACTTCTAATCATTTTGATCTTTTTATTCAATTGATTTTCCACCGTTCTTGTATTGCTTAAATGCATTAATTGCTTCATCCTTACTATTAAGCAAATACACATAATGATGTCGAGTGCAATCATCAATGAAAGTTATAAAATACTTTTTCCACCACGAGATGGTATTGACTTCATATCACATATACTGTGTGAATTAAGTCTAAAAGATTTGAATTCTATCAATAGACTTATATGGATGTTTAACAAACTTAGATTCAACACAAATTTCACATTTTGATTTGTTACACTCGAATTTAGGCAATACTTCTAAATTGATCAATTTTCGCAAGGTTTTGTAATTGACATGTCCTAAACGAACATGCCATAAATCATTTGACTCTAATAAGTAAGACGAAGCTGAATTTTTATTAATACTGTCAACAACCATTACATTGAGTTTATAAAGGCCCTCGGTGAGGTAGCCCTTTCCTATGAACATATCATTCTTACTTATTACAATTTTCTCACTAACCAACACACACTTAAACCCGTTTTTGACGAGTAGTCCGACTGAAACTAAATTCTTCCGAATTGTTGGAACGTGCAGAACATTGTTGAGAGTTAGGACCTTGCCGGAAGTCATCTTCAGAAGTATCTTCCCATATCCTTCAACCTTGGCTGTTGCAGTATTTCCCATAAACAATACCTCTTGGGTCAGTAGAGCATAGGTTGCAAATGCTTCTTTTGCGTATGCAAACATGTCGAGTGGCACCAGAATCCAGCCACCACTCCTTTGGGTTTCCAACCAAATTGCACTCTGACAGCATTGCACACAGATCATTCAGATCATCATTCATTTCCACCATATTGGCTTGTCTTTTTCCCTTGTCTTTTTTCGGGAGACGACAATCTGGGCTTTTGTGGCCAGCTTTCCCACAATTAAAGCAGTTGCCCTTGAACTTTTTCTTGTTAGAAACCTTCTCTTTTTCAGAAGGCCTCTTTCTTTTCTTGTTCATTTTCGGAGCAGCATCTTCAACGATGTTGGCCCCTTCAATTGGTGAACTCTTACGATACCTCTTTTCAGCGGTTTTGTTATCTTCCTCGATCTTGAGACGAATCACAAGATCCTCCAACTTCATTTCCTTTCTTTTGTGCTTAAGATAATTCTTGAAATCTTTTCACGAAGACGACAATTTCTCAATCATTGCAGCCACTTGGAATGTTTCATTCACTACCATACCTTCAGCAATAAGGTCATGGAAGATAAGTTGAAGCTCTTTGTTACACCCCGTAAGTCCAGGACTTGTATAAGAGAATGTACGTAAGGAATCAAGACTTGGAAATTAGTACGAAAGGAAGAATTGTTTTTCCGACGGAAAATCTTCCGAACGTCGGAAAGGAAAAATGTTCGTTGTTGAGAATTGGATTCTCAAAATGCATTATTTGAAGAGTATGAAACTTATTAACTTTATGGAAATTTATTTTTACGGATTTGGTCATGTGGGGCCCACCCGAGGAATTTTACGTTTTGTGGGGCCCACGAGGATTACAGAATTTTATGGACGAATGAGAGGGCGACACGTGGCACCCCCACATATGGTCTTGGACGAATTAGAGGAAGGGTAAAATGGTCATTGACCATCTTGGAAGATAAGTCTTGCAAGCTTGAGATTGTTGACCAAGGTCAACTTGTCCATTTGGCTATTTAATTAATGATCCACATCCAAGCCACACATTTGTTGTAATCTAAACCCTCCATTGTGTTTTATATACCCAACTAGTAGCAAGACTTGGCATTTTACACTTAGAAAAATTAGAGAAACTCTTGTGCAAGAACAAGAGCTCTCGGGTTTGACATCTCCCACACTAGAAAATTTTGTAATTTTGTTCCATTGTTCACAAGACTTAAACCCAAGGTCCCTAAGGGTATTGTAAGGATATCTCAATAGAAAGATTTCAGAAAAGTGGCGTTTTCGTATTAGTCGCAAGGCGGAAACTTAAGGAGTTCTTCAACTTTGAAGTTGGAACTTGATGATGGGTTCTTCATAGGCCTCTAAGGAGTGCTTGGAGCGGATTGGAACATAAGGAAAGGAGCTAAGAATTGCTAAGGCGCGACTTTGAATCTTGGAATTTTTAAGGGCTTGTAAAGGTATAATTCTTGTCGTTTTAGCAATTAAGGTTTACTTATCATTGTAGTTACGGATATTAGCAAGCATGAGATGTTTAGTATGAAGTTTGATAATTATATTGGCTATTGGAACCCTAATCCAAAAACTAGCATATTAGCCTTAAGACTACAATTCAAGTTGATTATTCGTTTAAGTCGTCGCATGTTGTGTAAGAAGGAAATTGTAGTTGTTGAAGTGGTTTATAACTATATAACATGTTAGACCTTAGAACTTGGAATTGGAAAAGGATTGGAAAAGACTTAGTGTTGTTCTATATGTTGGCCGAGAATGGCTTTTGGAGTATTAACTACTTGGTACGAATTGTGGGGCGGAATTTTACACGTATTGTAAGGCGTGTAATCCCCTTTGTTTGGTTGTTGTTTTGAGCCTTAAATGTGGCGTGTTGGTTATTGTATTCGGCCTTGAAAAAGGTGGCAAAGTGAGTAGAAACAAAGGAAGTCTTTGCCCGATTTTCCGTAGAATTAGAGGCCAGTATACTTAGTATTATTCTACGTTAGAGACTAGAAGTTGATAGTCTTGTTGTGACCATTATAGGTTGACACTTCTACGTGCGGCGTATTCGGCAGCTTGTGGATTTAGCCGAAAGGTATGTGAACTATCTCCTTCTAGCATGATTCCTTAAGATAAAGAAAGTATTTCCTACTCTTAAATGATCCATTCCTTGGTTGTATTTGGATTGCCTAAAGTAGAATTTGTTCTATGTACTTCCTTGATTGTACTTTGATATTTAAATTGTAAGTTGTATAATCCATTGCCTTAGTGAAGTTTGGATTCTTAAAGAGTGGAAGTATTTTACTTAAAGTACATAGTCTTGAAAAGGAAGTGGTTTCCAAACCTTTTGGCTAGTGCCTTAGTTCCAAAACCTAAAGGTCATTATAATGACTTTAGGAAGTCAAAGGTGATTTACTTAATTGTTTTAAAAGAGGAGAAATGACATGATTTAAGAGAAGTAACTTGTTTTAAAGGTGTGAGTTACTTGAGGTTTAAAAGTAGAAGAAACTTGTTTTCTATATATTAAGAGACTCGAAGTATTTTTTTGAAAGTTAAGAAACTTGATTTGAAAGTTTGTGATACTTGGTTTTAAGTATAAGTCTCTTGGTTATAAAAAGAATGAAATTGTCTAAAAACCATAAAGGTTATAACGACTTTATGGGAAGTTGGTTATAACGGCTTTATGGAAGGTTTAGAAAGTTGTCTATTTTGATTAATGGGCATAAGTTGCCTAGATTGTGAAAATTTGAAGTTACTTGGTTTCAAGCTTTGAAATGAGTTTCTAAAAGTGTAGTAACTTACTTTGAAAAATAGACACACCTTGATACTACGGGTGTTAGTATCTTGGGGTTTTACATAGAAAAGAGTCTGTTAAAAAGAATGTACGTACGTAGTACCTTGGCTTGATTAATTGAGAATTATTCTAAGTCTGCCTTGATAAGTACCTTGGCTTGATTAATTGAGAATTATTCTAAGTGTGCCTTGATAAGTACTTTGGCTTGATTAATTGAGAATTAGTCTAAGTGTGCTTTGATAAGTACTTTGGCTTGATTAATTGAGAATTAGTCTAAGTGTGCCTTGATAAGTATTTTGACTTGATTAATTGAGAATTATTCTAAGTGTGCCTTGATAAGTACTTTGGCTTGATTAATTGAGAATTAGTCTAAGTGTTGCCTTGATAAGTACTTTGGCTTGATTAATTGAGAATTATTCCATGTGTGTCTTGATAAGTACTTTGGCTTGTTTAATTGAGAATTGCCTATGTGTGCTGGTAATAGCCGGTTGTGTGCTAGTGGTATATCATTCATTTCGGGGTCATTCCCCGGGTTTGTGGCATTTGCATATTCCGTGGATTTGCTACCCACGATGCGAGGAATACCTCATGCGAGTCATGAGGGCTTATGCGGGTGAAATAGTCCCGTGCGGGCGGGTCCGACCTATGCGAGGAATACCTCATGCGAGTCGTAATGGCTTATCGGGTGAAATAGTCCCATGCGAGGAATACCTCATGCAGTCCACGCGACCTATGCGGGTGAAATAGTCCGAGAGTAGGATTGTAATGATCTGCGGGCGGGTGGTCTGCTTGATCGTGAGCTTCTAGTTTATATTGTAAGTATACTACTATTTACTCTCATTGTTAGTAAGGCACATTGTCTTGTAATTTGATTATCATGATTTGCCGGTGAGGAAGGATTCCACGGGGATGATTGATATTATGGCGTGAGACCCGTGGTTATATTTTAGTAATGACTTTGAGGCATGCGTCACGACTTGATATGATGTTATGTATTGTATCGTAGGTTGGCTATCATACATGTCTCTGTTTGTTTAATTTGTTATGATTTTATTACGATTTCTTGCCTTCACATACTTGGTACATTCTTCGTCTTGACCTCGCCCGGGCTGCGTTAAATCTGCTTGAGTTTAGTCTGTTGTTTGGTGATCGGCAGTGTAGGACCACCTTTCGAGTTTTGGATAGCTCCTTACATTGGGAGTTTATCTTTTTGGTATAAGTTCTTTCGATCTGAGCTTTTATCTGATTATAGATGCAATGGGGCCTTGTCCGTCATAGTTCGATATAACTCTTAGAGGTATGTATTCATATGTGGGATTGGACTCGTATGCGGTGTAGTGTCTTTTCATGTATATTATATGGCGGCGCTTGTCGGCTTTGCCCTTATGCGTATGTTGGTTTTAAAAAAAAGGGTGTTATTTAAATTCGCGGTTGCTTAGTTGTTAAGGTAGAAGGTGCCCAGGTAGGGCACCGATCCACGAGCGAGGTTGGGCGTGACAGTGGTATCGAGCGATCGATCCTCGGAATGTCTGAGCCGTGTCTAGTAAGTCTTGATTATCGGTGTGTTGCGCGCCACCCATAAACAGAGGCTACGGGACATTTAGGAGTTGGTTTCTATTCTTCTCACTCTGAGATCGTTCCACTGAGGCGTGTTAGTAAGATAATTCCTCTCGACGTAATTTTGTGTTCTGATTATGCCTCGAGAGAAGCGACCTCCCAAAGGGCAAAGGTAGGCTGGAGCTACTAGTCGGACTCGAAGAGTTGATAGGGCTTATGCCCGGGGTATCTGGATGTTGTTCGCGATCGGCGAGTTAACCTGCGCGAGTTTTGAGGCCCGGCACTGAGCCTCCAGTTTCTCAGTTAGGAGAAGACTATAGGGTCATGAGGGAAGCAGTTATGTTATTGACCAAGATAGCGGTGCTACAGTTTCATCAGCAGGAGGTTATTCGGCCAGTACAGACAGGTGTACAGAGGGTAGGGGGCCAACACGGAGATCTGCGTAAGAGGGCTAGACCGGTTGGTTATCCCGGTGAGTTTTTGGACGAGCAACCTCAGCAGCGAGTGAGATATTCGTCCCAGCCTACCCAGTACATACCCCCGCAGCTCACATGTGGGATATTGGACCCCACAAGGTATTTAGGAGCCGGTCCAAGCTCCAGGGGTCGAGGTTCTCAGAGGAGGAGAGGACTTCCTCAGTCGAGGCCACCTATTCCTCAGTGTTTCAGATGTGGTAAGCGTCATTCGGGGAAATGCCGTTATGGCACATGTGTTTGCTTTTATTGTGGCCGTCCGGGCCATATACGGAGGGTATGTCCTTTTAGAAAGAGCACCGGTGATGTGGCTCAGCCTATGAGGCCGATGGTCGATTCCCTTTCCTCGCGGTATGCGTCCCCGAGCGAGTGTTGGATGTCGGCCCGATCGTGGTAGAGTCGGGTAGTGTTCTGATTCTGGCGGTCCTTCGAACCGCATAGCTGACGTGACTACGGGACAGGATCAGGAGGCGACATCGCATGGGGTTACATGTATATTTTGATTCTTTTGAATCATACGTGCATTGATAGATTCAGATTTTACCCTAGCGTATATGTTTTCCCTTTATTGCTAGAGTTGTAAAGTGATAGTACCCCAGAGGTAGGGATACCTTGATTAGTAAAGTGAGAAGTTAAGAATATTGACAAGAATGGTAAGTGAACTGAGACTATAGTTGTGTAGAGTTCACACGTAGTAATTGCCCATGTGATGTAAGACGATAGGGAAGATTGTACAGTAGAAATACTTTGGCTTATGTGACGGACCTCTAGTGAATAGGGGGGGGGGGGGGGATAGGGTGAGAAGTACCTTGAGATAAGAGAGAGATTTATTTCAGACTAAGAACGAGAAGTTAAGTGTGACGATGAGTCGGGTTATGGACTCATTTCGGGTCAACCGGTAGTATGGAATGGGGTGATGTCAGTTAGAAATGGTCCCGTTATGTGATAGGGTCCCGAGGATGCAAGGCCCAAGTTTAGTTAATCGTTATACGAGTTTGTGGACGCGTTCCACCGGAATCAGGTCGTAAGGACCGAGAAGAGCCTTAGCGAAAATTCAAGTAGCATAATGGCCAAGTTTGGTTAGTAACTCCAAGGATTGGGGAACAGAAACAATATTTGAGATGTGTACGTTTACTAAATAAGTTGGAAGTACGAGAAAGTATGACAAGTAAGAAGTAAAGGAACCTCTAGGGATCCCGTGTTTTAGAAAAGTAACGCCCGAGTTTTGTGAGAAGGGGCGGACGGAAGGTCCATTGTTATGTTCGTATGTTGTGGTGGCCGTATGTGGCATCGTTAGTCTTGTGCATTTTGATTGATAGGCATAGTATAGAGTTTATCTGGAGTTTGTATAAGCGTGACAATCGACTAAGAACATTCGGGGCGAATGTTTTTAAGGAAGAATGTTACACCGTAAGTCGTGACTTGTATAAGATAATGTACGTAAGGAATCAAGACTTGGAAATTAGTACGAAAGAAAGAATTGTTTTAAAGCGGAAAATCTTAGAAACGTCGGAAAGGAAAAATGTTCGTTGTTGTGAATTGGATTCTCAAAATGCATTATTTGAAGAGTATGGAACTTATTAACTTTATGGAAATTTATTTTTTATTGATTTGGTCATGTGGGGCCCACCCGAGGAATTTTACGTTTGTGGGGCCACGAGGATTCTGTAATTTTATGGGCGAATGAGAGAGGCGACACGTGGTACCCCATATGGTCTTGGGACGAATTAGAGGAAGGGTAAAATGGTCATTGACCATCTTGGAAGATAAGTCTTGAGCAAGATTGTTGACGAGTCAACTTGTCACTCGCTATTTAATTAATGATCCTCATCCAAGCCACACATTTGTTGTAATCTAAACCCTCCATTGTGTTTTATATACCCAACTAGTAGCAAGACTTGGCATTTTACACTTAGAAAAATTAGAGAAACTCTTGTGCAAGAACAAGAGCTCTCGGGTTTGACATCTCCCACACTAGAAAATTTTGTAATTTTGTTCCATTGTTCACAAGACTTAAACCCAAGGTCCCTAAGGGTATTGTAAGGATATCTCAATAGAAAGATTTCGGAAAAGTGGCGTTTTCGTATTAGTCGCAAGGCGGAAACTTAAGGAGTTCTTCAACTTTGAAGTTGGAACTTGATGATGGGTTCTTCATAGGCCTCTAAGGAGTGCTTGGAGCGGATTGGAACATAAGGAAAGGAGCTAAGAATTGCTAAGGCGCGACTTTGAATCTTGGAATTTTTAAGGGCTTGTAAAGGTATAATTCTTGTCGTTTTAGCAATTAAGGTTTACTTATCATTGTAGTTACGGATATTAGCAAGCATGAGATGTTTAGTATGAAGTTTGATAATTATATTGGCTATTGGAACCCTAATCCAAAAACTAGCATGTTAGCCTTAAGACTACAATTCAAGTTGATTATTCGTTTAAGTCGTCGCATGTTGTGTAAGAAGGAAATTGTAGTAATTGAAGTGGTTTATAACTATATAACATGTTAGACCTTAGAACTTGGAATTGGAAGAGGATTGGAAAAGACTTAGTGCTGTTCTATATGTTGGCCGAGAATGGCTTTTGGAGTATTAACTACTTGAGTGCAATTGTGGGGCGGAATTTTACGTATTGTAAGGCGTGTAATCCCCTTTGTTTGGTTGTTGTTTTGAGCCTTAAATGTGGCGTGTTGGTTATTGTATTCGGCCTTGAAAAGGTGGCAAAGTGAGTAGAAACAAAGGAAGTCTTTGCGATTTTCCGTAGAATTAGAGGCCGTATACTTAGTATTATTCTACGTTAGAGACTAGAAGTTGATAGTCTTGTTGTGACCATTATAGGTTGACACTTCTACGTGCGGCGTATTCGGCAGCTTGTGGATTTAAATTGAAAAGGTATGTGAACTATCTCCTCTTCTAGCATGATTCCTTAAGATAAAGAAAGTATTTCTTACTCCTTAAATGATCCATTCCTTGGTTGTATTTGGATTGCCTAAAGTAGAATTTGTTCTATGTACTTCCTTGATTGTACTTTGATGTTTAAATTGTAAGTTGTATAATCCATTGCCTTAGTAAAGTTTGGATTCTTAAAGAGTGGAAGTATTTTACTTAAAGTACATAGAGTCTTGAAAAGGAAGTGGTTTCCAAACCTTTTGGCTAGTGCCTTAGTTCCAAAACCTAAAGGTCATTATAATGACTTTAGGGGAGTCAAAGGAGTGATTTACTTAATTGTTTTCAAAGAGGAGAAATGACATGATTTAAGAGAAGTAACTTGTTTTAAAGGTGTGAGTTACTTGAGGTTTAAAAGTAGAAGAAACTTGTTTTCTATATATTAAGAGACTCGAAGTATTTTTTTGAAAGTTAAGAAACTTGATTTGAAAGTTTGTGATACTTGGTTTTAAGTATAAGTCTCTTGGTTATAAAAAGAATGAAATTGTCTAAAAACCATAAAGGTTATAACGGCTTTATGGGAAGTTGGTTATAACGGCTTTATGGAAGGTTTAGAAAGTTGTCTATTTTGATTAATGGGCATAAGTTGCCTAGATTGTGAAAATTTGAAGTTACTTGGTTTCAAGCTTTGAAATGAGTTTCTAAAAGTGTAGTAACTTACTTTGAAAAATAGACACACCTTGATACTACGGGTGTTAGTATCTTGGGGTTTTACATAGAATGGAGTCTGTTAAAAAGAATGTACGTACGTAGTACCTTGGCTTGATTAATTGAGAATTATTCTAAGTGTGCCTTGATAAGTACCTTGGCTTGATTAATTGAGAATTATTCTAAGTGTGCCTTGATAAGTACTTTGGCTTGATTAATTGAGAATTAGTCTAAGTGTGCCTTGATAAGTACTTTGGCTTGATTAATTGAGAATTATTCCATGTGTGCCTTGATAAGTACTTTGGCTTGTTTAATTGAGAATTGCCTATGTGTGCTGGTAATAGCCGGTTGTGTGCTAGTGGTATATCATTCATTTCGGTCATTCCGGGTTTGTGGCATTTGCATATTAGTGGATTTGCTACCCACGATCGAGGAATACCTGTGCGAGTCCGCGGGCTTATGCGGGTGAAATAGTCCCGTGCGGGCGGGTCCACCTATCGAGGAATACCTCATGCGAGTCCGTAAGGGCTTATGCAGTGAAATAGTCCCACGCGAGGAATACCTCATGCGGGTCCACGCGACCTATGCGGTGAAATAGTCCCGAGTAGGATTGCTTAATGACATCTGCGGGCGGGTGGTCTGCTTTGATCGTGAGCTTCCTAGTTTATATTGTAAGTATACTACTATTTACTCTCATTGTTAGTAAGGCCACGATTATCGTAATTTGATTATCATGGATCGCCGGTGAGGAAGGATTCCACGGGCATGATTGATATTATGGGCGTGAGACCCATGGTTATATTTTAGTAATGACTTTGAGGCATGCGTCCCGCACTTGATATGATCATATGTATATGTATCGTAGGTTGGCTCTCATACATGTCTCCGGTTTTGTTTAGACTGTTATGCTTTCATTCTGATGCTTTCATCTTCACATACTTGGTACATTCTTGTCGACCTCGCCCGGGGCTGCGTTCATCTGCCGAGTTTAGGTCTGCTGTTTGGTGATCGGCAGTGTAGGACCGCCTTTCGAGTTTTGGATAGCTCCTTACATTGGGAGTTTATCCATATGGTATAAGTTCTTCGATGCAAGCTTTTATGCGATTATGGAGATGCGGGGCCTTGTCCCGTCATAGTTCAGTATAACTCTTAGAGGTCTGTATTCATATGTGGGATTGGACTCATGTACAGTGTAGTGTCTTTTTCATGTATATTATATGGCAGCCTTGTCGGCTTTGCCCTTGTACGTATGTTGGTTTTAAAAAAAAGGGTGTTATTTAAATTCCGCAGTTTGCTTAGTTGTTAAGGTAGAAGGGTGCCCAGGTAGGGCACCAGTCACGGGCCCGGGGTTCGGGGCGTGACACTCTTGAACTTGGGTTCCAACGGTTTTTCCATCAACCATTTTATAGTCTAGGAATTTGGCAACCACAAACTTCTTCAAGCAAGAATCTTCTGTCTTGTACTTCTTTTCAAGTGCACTCCATAGTTCTTTGGAAGTTTCTACTGCATTATAGACATTGTACAAGTCATCTTCTAAGACACTTAAAATGTAGCCTTTGCACAAAAAATCAGCCTGTTTCCAAGCCTCAGTAGCCATGAACTACTGGTTGTCAAGCATGTCGGTGGCAGGCACGGGAGGGTCCTCACTGGTGAACTTTTGCAAACCAAGGGTTGTAAGCCAAAAGAACATTCTTTGCTGCCATCCTTTAAAGTTGGCACCGGTAAACTTCGCAGGTTTCTCGGTAGGTGAATGCTGCATGCGGGTTGTAGTAATGTAGTTGGTGCGGATTTGCAGAGGTAGTTCCAATTTCAATTGCCATTGTTTGTCACTGTCAAATCGACAAACTGTTTTAATTAATAAAACCAAAATAGCAATTAATTCACAGACTTCAACGATGAAGATTTTATTTCTTCAAATCGCAGTCGGATTATAAACTTAAACGATGATGATTTTATTTCTTCAAATCGTAGTATAATTATGAAACTTTAGTATTCGAATGAAGTTTTTATATCTTCGAGTCAGAATACTAATATTCATATGGAGTAGAAAACTACACAAGTTTTAATCTCCTTAAACAGAACGATGAAGTTTTTATATTCTTCAAATCGTTGCAACAAATATCATACACAACGGTGAAGATTTTATTTCTTCAAACCGAATCAATTTTGATAGCAACAAATATAATACACAACGGTGAAGATTTTATTTTTCAAACCGAATCAAAATTGCTTGAAACGAAGTCGATGGGTGTATGTTATATACTTGATGAAGTTTTTATATCTTCAAATCAAGTACCCAAATGAGTAGAAAGTTATGAAAACTTTAATCTCAACCGGAGTAGAAAATCCGAAGATTTTAGTCTCCAAACAACATACAAGAAAAACACTTTTTTTTTCATGAAAAAACACCTTTTTTTTTCCCTTTTGGAAAACACTTTTTCCTGGACTTTAATATTCCAACGAAGTTTTTATATCTTCAAGTTAGAATATGAAATTTCATACAGAGTAGAAAACCACACAGGTTTTAATCTCCAAATCAGGATACAGATTAAAATAAAATAAACATAATTTTCTTAAGATTGTTGGTGTAATAATCTGTATTTGGCTAAATAATGTTTCAAAACAATATGTTAATCACTTAGTGAAACATATAACATTAATGAAACAATAAACGAAAACAGAATCTGTTTTGGAAAAATAATTTCAGAATGTAATCGAGCCCACTTAGTTCAAAGTGTGTTCTTAAGAAAATTATTCCCCTCACAGTACTCGAGGTTAACAGAATATCGCCTCCCAGGATAGATCGATTATCTTACCAGAATAGTAGTACTCCAAATTCCGGTAGCAACGAACCATTCAACGGCAGTATATCACACAGAATGAAATTTTCGAGTTGAAGAGCAACTTCAGAATTGAATCAGAATTGATTAGAATATGAATGAATAAATTCTTGGAATAATCAAGAATTTATAGGGTTGGAGGTACTGATTCAGAATGGTTGCAACCATTCAGAATAGTTGTTGACACCCAATTTTGACCCTCCCGTCCAGTCATTAGCTATAAAATTAGACTAATTTTGTAAAATAATTTTTTATGATTTTTATAATAAAATGCAGCGATAAAATATAAATACAGGCATAAATAAACAATTTTTATAATGGCATCGTGTTTTACGTAGAGTATTAAGCACTTAGAGTCCGCGCGCATTAATTGATTTCAAGCCTGTGATTCTTAAATAATTAATAAATGCATAAAATAAATAATTTAGCGATAACGTCGTGTCAGGTAGCATAGCCGCATTTATTAGTAATCATTTGTAATTTAAAATCAATTTTAATCTGATATATGCATTTAATAGCACCGCATTTATAAAGCTTTAAACGATTCTTAAATATCATACTTGCATTTAGCATTTAAATAATTTAATCTAAACTCAATTCAATTTTAATTTAACTTCGCAATAATGCACAATAATAAGATTCTAAATAATAGCGCCGCATTCTAGAGCGTTAAGCATTAATTAAATAACACACCCGCATTTATTTTATAACAATTAGATAATTTAATCACAATTTATTAATTTACCACTAATTAACTAATTAAACACCTAAAACTAATACCTAATTAAAAGGGCTACACTTTAAAACGCAGCCCACTAATACCCAACCCGCAGCCCACGTCGCCCCAAACCCGCAAGCCCACTACCCATTCAGCCTTATATCGACCCAGCCCCATTACCTTCCTTCAAGCCCACGCCCTTGCCCCCTTTAAACGTTCAGCATCCCATTAAGCCCTCAGCTCTCTCTCTGATCTCGTCAACAAAACCTAAAAAAACCGAACCTAAGAAAAACCGTCGCGCCATGCTGGATTCTCGGAGAATCGGGTTTCCTACCAGCACACACGACCAGCTCACCCCTTACCATAACCAACACCCAAATCTTGCTTCAAAATCAGCAGAAATCGCACACAATATCCTTCACAATCGGCACAAAATCGCACGAAATCAGGGGGGGATTTTCTTACTGAATCACTCAATCAGCCCTAATTGCTTACCAATATTAGAACCTAGGGTTAGGCTATATAAGCACATGCAAAGGCAATCAAGAGGTCAAGAGAGGCGAGTTAGAAAGGGGAGGCGGTCAAGGGCATCGGTACGAGCACGAGATAGACCCAGATGGCATCGAAACGGGAAGAACACAACGACATAGCAATTTAGGGGGTAAACAGAGCGTCGAATTCAGAGCTTAGTCGGGAATCAAGAGTACGATGAGAGCGGTCGGGGACTCGAGCACGATGAAGTCTATTCAGATTCCAGCAAAGAAACCTACAAGCAAACCTTGCCTTTTCGCACCTTAAATCCAAAACCGTCGATTGGACCGACGACTTGATACGCCGGTCCGTCAGGAGAAGGTAAACTCAATTTCTTTTGAAACCTCAATTCATTACGTGAACTTATGTGCTTCTTTGTACTTGAACTATCTTTGGTCAACATTGTTGTAAAATGTTTGGCATGTCTTATTCTATCTAAGCAAAATCAGTTATTAAAGTCGTCGACATAAGTTTATAGTTGGTATAATAAGTGGTTTACATGCTTGTCAAGAGTGGTTTGTGTTAGCGACTAGTCGAATGTCATCTAATTGGTTGTTTGGTATGGTATGCGCATTTTAATTGATTAGCACTAAAAGTGTGAATTTAACTAGTGCCTCAGGGTTGTTTTATTTTAAGTTATTCCCCTCGATGCAGCAGTTAATCTAGACACATTCGTTGCTTTCATGATTCTAAATGTAAGAACTAGGACAGCTTCAACATGTCAGTTAGGAAGGACTAATGTATGAATAGCTTAGGGAAGATTAATATATGAGTGGTATTAAAGGCATGCTGTTGGATCGATGTCCAAAAATGCATCTCACCAGAATGTTACATGGTTGAAATCTGCCCTCTGTTTTTTGGTTATTGTGTGTCTGCTGGTCTGTTGAAAAGTAAAGTAAGTAAGTTAAAATTGTGTGTGTTCATTGTGAAATCATATTTTTGTCCTCTTATGATAGTATATCTTGCCTGAACCAAGCCTAAAGATGAGTCATGTGGTGCATTTCTCTCTCATCTGTTTGGTATATGAAACATACCAGTTGTTTAAAATACAGCGAGGTATGTATATCGGATGTCTAAGTTGGGTATTTGTGTTCTGAATAGATGAGTCTTAAATGGTTTGCAATAACAAAAGGTGTGTGCTCTATGATCGAAGAACAACCACACCTAGACAGCATGAGAAACTGATAGGGAATATAGCATCCGGTTTTCTTCCTTATTGGAATTAGCTGATACAGAGGACTAAAAGATATTGATATTTGGCGTTATTTAAGATGTTTGAAGACTACGGCATGTGATTACGAATTCTGATAGTTCCATAAATCAAGCGGTGGAAAGTTTTGGGAGGCCGACAATGTTTGAGATTTAATTCTCGGAGAAATTACTTGGTTTTCTCCTTAAAAGGGGTCATTTAACCTTTCCAGCTGCATTTCCCTTCTAGAGAATAATAAAGTCCCTTCCCATATGTATGTTCGGCAGGGGGGCTAAGCTCATTTGGCTCAGTGCTTATTATCTCTCTTATTATTTGCCTATTCTTGCAATAACTCTTATTATTTGCTTAGTCTTGTAAAGATCCACGATTTCTTTGCATATGTGCACTTAGATTTTATGATCCCATAATTTTGGGCATTTACTAATCCTTATCCTTTTCTTATTTTTACATGGCACGCACCGGAGCAAATAAAGAGTCTCACGGCGAGACTCATCTTGAGCTACTTCAAAAGAAGGCCCGCATTTATGTGCATTCATCTCGCATAGGAAATTCCAAATCGTGGCGAAAGGACATCGCCATTCTTCGAGTCATCCCCTTTTATTTATATCCTCCTTCATTCATTCGTTGTAATTATTTGCCTAACATTTACCCTTAACATTAATATATTTAGAATAGTTTGAGCTTGGGTCGTCCTTAGTAAGGGATTTAACATTAGAAATTTACGTGCCCCTCTAAACCATTTTAGCTTAAGTTATAATTAAACCATTTAGTCGCATAATTACTCATGTAGGCTAGACATTGTTCTTTTGTCATTAAATCTTAACTTGCATAATTAATCACGTAGCTAGGATATTATTTTAACATCCCTAAACCACTTGCTATAAAATCCGTATATAAATCTTATTTTTTATATAGTAAGGAACCCCCTTAAGCATATGGGATACTAATTAAGGTAGGCCAATATATACATTTAGTCAATAAATCCACTTTGCATCACCTATTTTACATAAACAATAAATGCACACTTTAAAACTTTATTTTTATAGCATTAGTTTTACAGACTTTTATCAACATGCCTACTTTTATAAAATATTCTGAAGCATCTTTTATATTTTCAAAACACGCATTCTTAGCATAAATAATTAACCCTAGGTTTGAACGGACAGCCGCAAGTTAGCGGATCCTTTAGGGTGCCTGACCCCTTCCCTTTAGGATAATAAAGAATCCTTACCCAGAATCTCATTAAAGTTTAGCAGATCATTAAATGGAGTTAATGTTTTACTTTAAACTAGTTAAACATTTAGGTGTCCTAATTCACCAAAACTAATTAGGTGGCGACTCCGCGAACCCTTTTGCACTTTTAGCACCCCTTTTAGCATTTTAGCACCCTTTTAAACTTTAGCCTTTTTTTTGCAATTTTAGCATACCTTTTAGCATTTTTTTTTAAAACCTTTAAGCCCTTTTAACATTCAACACTTTTTTTTTTTTTTTTTTCATTAAGCAGGGTTCGCTTTAGAAAATAATGTCGCGGTCGAAAAAGGGCGCGACAATAGTCACCTAATTTTGGAGGGAAATTCGAAAAAGAGAGGGAGAGCCGGACGGATCGGGTCGGGTCGCGGGTCGATCCGTTTGAATTTGTTTTTAATTAAATAATTAATTAATTAATTTAATTAAAGAAACGTTTGTCCAAAAAGATTATCAATCAATCTTTTGACAAATCCAAAGCCAAATCCAAAGCCGAGCCGGCGGCAGCGACGAGCGGTCCTTGCCCTCTCAACCCTTTTAGCAGCTAGAGAAGGTGTAATGTAATATATACACCTCTCTTTCCTTCTCTTTTTTTCGATGTGGGACAAAAGAGCACCTTCCCTTTAATTTTCATCCCATCATTTCCCATTCACCAATATCAAAACCCAACATATAGTTCTTGTTCAAAGTGAATATGCTTAGAGTCGGAGCTAGAATTTAGAGTTTATGAATTCTAAATTCTATAAAATGCAGTTTACGGGATTTCTTGATAAATTATCTATACATATTAAGTGAATATTTAATTAAACACAAATATAAAATTTGAACGAAAACTACTAAATTCTGCATAAGTTTAGTCGAAGTTGTAGCACTGCCCCTTAATTTATCTACTTGGTTGGGTTGCACTTGGAAATTTTGGTTGATGAATTTGTTTTTTTTTGTTGACGAAGGAACCCGCAGCCGCTACTCTTTCGAGTGCGCACATGGTAAACCCCGGACTGACGCAGTAGCCTGCAAACCACGTCAGTCATGTAAACCACACTTGGCAAGCCATGTGTGACAGGCTCAACCAAGAAGGTTTATGCAGGGGATTGAACTCGTGACCTTGCGGTCCCGCGCTCTACTGCTACACCAACTTGGCTACCCTTGCGGGTTGGTTGATGAATTTGTGATCTTATAATAGTTTGCCCTGTAGTTGTGTTTTTTTTTAAGGTTAATAAATAATATATTATCTGAAATCAGGGAAGTACAATCGATCATTGAAGGTTCTCAAGCCTCAACGTAAGACAATGCAAAGCTTAGGAGCAAAAATCATAATGAAAGGGGAGGGGGTACACTCAAAAAGTGTAACTACACGGGGGAAAATCGAAAAAAACAACACGATATGTTGCTGATTTGAATCTAGCTGTGTAGCAGTCCTAACCGCGCCTCATATTTGTAGTCTTTCCATTGTTCTTAGGGATATTCTTTCTTGACGTAACCTCTTGCAATCCATCATCCGCGGTGTTAGCAACCCCAGTGGTCGAGACACCAATGATATTCGTTCCATGATCCATGTACGCGCAATGTAGTGCACGCATGTCCACACCCAAAGCACTCTCAACACTCGCAACACCTTTAAAAGACCCCGGGACGAAAGGACTGTTAGACTTCCCTCGTGTTGCCGCGGCTAGAGCCCTTACAAGATTGAAATCACCACTACCAACCCCCGTTGCGTTAGGCACTGCATGTGCATCCCACATACGAGGCTCATCGAATTGCCTTACAACTGAAGCTCCACCAATGTTCAATGTTCCATCAACACTACCGGGAATATGAGGCATAACTTGCGCACCTTTATCAACTCCTACCAAAGTTCACCACTCACGGGTGTGGGGATGAAAAGGGGATTGGATTGAAAGTGATGGGTTGTTCCCGCAACTCTATTATTACCCGTATCCCCACCATTATTAGGCAAAACGTTCGAATTTTGAGGTCGGGAGATCTCCATAAGCGTAACCTCTTTCGACAACTTCCTACACTTCAAGTGATTATGTCCAAATGTTGCACAATGAAAACAAAAATCAGGATAGTTCTCATACTCCACGTTTTGGACATATCTTCTATTTTCGGGCAATTTAACTCCAAATTCCATGATCGGTTCTTTGCTAACATCCACTTCAATCAACACTCGTGCATAGTTCATTTTGGACTTCTCTTTGGTGAATTGATCCGTGTACAAAAGGTTCCCCACACGTGATGCAATCTTACTCAAGTCGGATGCACTCCAGACCGATAAAAGCACATCACGGAAGATCACCCAAACATGAATATTTATGAAAAGATCATCTGAAAGCATAACTCTGTTATCAACCAATTTTAACATTAATGTCTTTCCAAAAATCATATAGGGACCACCATGAAACACCATAATGCGATCATCTTCCGTCATGAAATGAAAGATTGTCCATCCACGGCCATAAGGAATAATTCGGCACTTCACACCCCCATCCCTTAACAATAGAGTCAAGTGCTACTTGGCCCGGGAAAGGTCCCGTGAAACAATCATTAAGGCAATAGCCCCAAATTTCGACAAATGGTACTTCATCACTTGCATCAAGTTCAACATCATCACCTTCTTGTTCCACATATTGCAATTTCAATCCTTTTGCCTCTAAACGAGAACCCGTAAAGATCCCCGCATAAGTCTTCTTGATTGAATTAGGATCATTGTGTTGTTGTGGCTCCCGAGGGTCATTAACACGCTCAACTCGGGTTCCGGGATAAATCAAGACCCGCGCACCATTGGGGCCTGTAGTTGTGTCTTATTTTGTCTTCCATGTGTACCTCATTTAATATTCCAATTGCTAGTTGAATATTGAATCACATTTTGTTGTTTCTGTTAGTGATAGTATTCAAATATACCTCTGCCGTCAATAAACTTCACACATTTACCCTTCAATTGGATGGATTCTCCCAAATCGATCAAATTACCCAATTTCACTTGAATTACCCGATTTTATCCAACCCGACCCGATCCGCCTAATTAATTTTGACTCATAAAAAAATAGCACCCAAATATAATCCCATTCTCCCTTTTTGCTAAAATACCTCAATAAATGATAAGAAATATCTTGCATGTGGTATCTTGGTTACTATTTGATGCGCGATTTATGCACACACTTAACGCAAGTGCACGTGTCGTGTCAAGTAATATAGTCTTAGAAGACCGAGTTATCGTCCTCAGGGATTAGTGTTCAATGCTCAAATTCTATTCTATGGTATCTATTTGGTAACCGATGATTGATAAGTTGTTTATGACTATAATTATGAGATCTAATTAAACTACGTTGTTTTACTTCAGTAATGGTGGAAATAGGGCTTCCAAATCTCCTCAACTATCCGCTTAACTTACTTGTTAATGCAATTAATTATGATTCTACTTCTATTTTGACATAGTAGGTTAACTAAGCCATTTTATACTCATGTTAAGGTTATATAAACACTCAAACCCAATATAGAACATTTCTACCTTTCAGTGATAAGATTGACTATAAAGGATGATTAAGACCAATAACCTATTAATATTACACAAGTATCAGGGTACTTTCGTCCATGATTTAACCTATGTTTATTCAACTACAGCATATTCAGAATCTCCCCTTTCGGCTTTCGATTAAAAATCATAAGGATTATGATAATTAGTGATCAAGTAATTACCAAGCATTCAAGACAAATATTGAATAAATCTCAACAACAAGAAGAAGAACCAAAAACATGCATTAATTCATAAAGATAAGTTTCAAGTGAATTGACATGGAAAACCCTAGATTAAGTTAGTTCCTAGTCATAGACATGACAAGAACTAAATTAATATCCAACATAAACTGTAAAGAAATAAAACAAGAAACAAGAAATTACTAATAATAGGTCTTCAATCTTGATCTCCAAAAGTTGTGTGATTTGGCAAGAAGAGGAACCCTTAAATCTGACCTAGAGTCCTCTTTTTATAGTCTCCAAAACGTGATGCAGGTTTTCCTTCAGGCCTTGGCCCATTGTCATTCGAATTTGCTGATTTTTCCGCCTCGGCGCCGCGGCCCTGCAACTGGCGTCGCGGCGCCGGAACTACTGCACCTCTCTGAATATTGGGCGCCGTGGCGCTCTGACCCTGCTGGCTGGAGGCGCCGCGGCGCTGCCCTGTTTTGTGCCCGGTTCGCCAACTTTCTCGCTTTTTGAGCTCTGGAACCTCTGTTTCTGCCCTCTTTTTGCTCATTTTCCACCAATGAGCCACTTTAAACCAATATGACTCAAAAGAAAGAAAATCTATCCTAAGAGGACACGTATTTGTACAAAAATGGACAAAAGGAAAAAGCTTAATCTTTGCTCGCCCTCGAGCAAAGATCAAAAGAAAGAAATAAAGACACAAGGAAAAAGAAAATAGAATGACTCAAAGACATTAATCACTTTGCTGCATCACTGTTACTTAGAAAAGCATGAATATTAGCCAAATAATATGCAGGAACATATATCATGGATTTTTAGCATTCTAAACACATCAAGCTCGATATTTCGCAAACTCACTTTAATCATGCTTAATGGAAGTAAGAATACTGAATTATGCATGTCAATTTCAAAATCCTATGGCATGTTTACTTGTTATTCTCCACTAATCATGGATACACATGTAAGAGATTTTCAGGATTTTTCAGGGTTGTAATGTATGCTTAGGCATGGGTAGGTAAAAATAGGCATTTAAGCTCATTTTATGTACCATAAGCTCTTTTGCTTTTCAATTCTTCTCATTTCTTTTGATTTTCTTTCTTCACTTCATATCTATCTTTCCCCTCTTTTGTTTTGAGAGAGTGAAGTGTATTATGAATAACAAGCACCCCCAAACTTAGGCTTTTGCCTATTTATTATTACTTTTTTATTGGGGTGCATCAAAATTGTTCACTCTTTTTGTCTCTTTTTTAACACTTTCTATTCCAATCATTTCACATTTTCACTTATGGCACAAGTGTGGAATTATAGGGTGTCAAAGAAAAAATTTAATTTTTTTAGGCTCAAAGGGGCTGACTAGGGATATTTTGAATGTCAGAGATAGGTAAAAGTGGTAAGAAAGGCTAACAAAGAAATGTCTGAGTCATCTCCCTAAGATGCATAACCTAACTATTTTGCCTCAAATAGCAAGCAATCATACACATAGGTTTAATCATTTAACAATGCACAAATTAAGCAAGATACCCCAAATAGACAGATTTCATGCGTTTTTGGCATATCTAACCTAAGTGTTTAGATGGTTGCTTCTAATTCCATTACATTATTCAACCTTACTTCACTAGGCGATTCCAGTAACTACAGCATGCATGATCTAAAATTATGACTCAAAAATACACAAAACAAATCAAAAGACTCACAAACACTAAGACAAATAAGACATAAATAAAACACCCCCCAAACTTAAATCACACATTGTCCCCAATGTGTGCAAGACTTCAAAGAAAATAAAAGAAAACAGGACAACTTACAGACTTGGTTTAAAGTGGTGGCGGTGGATAATGCATTGACCACTGGTTGAACAAGGAACTCATCTCATCAAATTTCTGGTGCAACTGTTGTTGCTCCTGCCTTAATTCTTGTTGTCCTTGCCTCAAGTCCTGTTGACCATGTATCATTATGTCGAAGTTCTGCATCATCCTTCTCTGGTTCATGAGCAACTGCTCCATTATGGGCATTGGAGGTTCAGATTCTGGGAGTGGCTGTTGACTGCTTCCTGCCTCATACTGAGCCTGTCTCAGGCTCATCTTCATCCATGGAAGCCTCTGTTCTGCCGCTTTGGCCGGGTCTCCTTCACGCCTTTGGAGGATTAGGTCCGAAGGAATGCACTATCCCATATGACACAGGAAGTTGGACTTTCTCATATGTATCAGTGGGTAAGGTTGGGACCCCATGTCTGGAGCATAAGCTGCTAATAAATGAGCCATGTCCCAACCCACCTGTCGTTACCAAACTGCTGGTTTCTCCAATGTTTTGCACTATTTCCTTCCCAACGTCAATTATCTTTCCTGACATGATTCCATATATTAATTTTATTCTGTCTGTTGGCACTCTGGTAAAGTGCATCGATGGAATTAAGCGGGCACTGACGAAATACAACCAACCCTTGGTTGTTTTGTTGAACTGACATCTGCTCAGTCCTCTTGATCCATTTCTGGCAATATCATACTCAGCCCCATGGTAGCTTATTGTGCTTGCGACGACATCTCAGTCGATGTTGTTGGTGTCTCTAGACCATGTTCTGAAATAGCTCCGGTCGTCACCTCTTTCTTCAACATCAGCTATTTTTAATAGCACATTCACCACTTCTGCCGTCACAGACACATACCGTCCCATCACAAAGCATCTATCATCCGCCCTCTCTGGAAAGTTAGCATAAAATTCTCTCACCATTATTGTGTTCATTGGTGCTATTCTTTCTGGATTAACAAATCTCTTCCACCCCATGACCTCTATCATTGCCCGAATGGGCTCATAGGCATCTCCCTCCTCAAACGACTCCCTTTGGTACTCCATTCCTCTTTCAGGGATCAAGGGTCTAGTACTAAGTTTTTGATATCTATCCTGAGCTTTTTGACTGACAAACCTAGTAGTGTCATATTGAGGGGCGGAGGTGGATGTGGAAGCTCTCCTCTTCTTGGCAGACATTTTTAGATAACTTCGGCAGCGTTCCCTTTGTGTCAACAATATTACCCAACACTATCAATTAATAATCAACAGCTACAACACTCATCAACCCCCACACTTCACTCAAAGCTCCGGTACACACCCCACACTTACTTCGTATAATCTTCCTCGAAATCTCACACCCAACTTCAACACCCCCACACACCTTCTACAGATAAAGTACCTCCTCAAACCTACTACCTCCTCTGATTATATTGAAGATTTCAAGAAAAGATAAAGGCTACCTTGGACGGTGTTCTTCAAGATTTTCTTGCTCCTAATGATGTTTTGAGGTAATGGGATGAGGGTTGTTGTTTAAGATGGTTAAGGGTTTAAGAAATTTAAGAACTTTGGTTGTGATTGGGTTTATTTTATGGAAGATTTTTAGGAAAAAGGGTAAATTTTCGTGGTTTTGGGGAGAAGGAAGGTTTAGGTTTTGATTTGGAGTGAGGAAAATCGGATTTAGGGCTCCTTTAATTTCAGAATTACCATCGCGCGCGTTCGAACCAGGCGCCATGCTTCAGAATCAGCGCGCCAAACTTCAAGGCCTTCGAACTTTCTCGCTGCAGCTTCGATTTAGCCACGCCAAACTCGTAACTTTTCGACTTTTTGGCGCTGCGCAATTAGCGCCACTGAATCTTCGCGCTTTTCGATCTTTTAGCGCCGCTTCGCTCACATGGCGCTACGAGCCGATTTTTCTTTTGGCTTCTTTTCAGTTTTCGTCCTCCAAATTCTTGGCTCTGCACCTGTCATCACAACATATAAACAATACCTCTGTGAGACTGTTCTAAGTAAAAACTAAACTGCATTAAATTGAATAAATTAAAATAACCTTGGGTTGCCTCCCAAGTAGCGCTGTCTTTAACGTCTTTTAGTCGGACGCAAGTTCTTTAATCAAGAGGCGTGGGGTAGATTAACCCCACAACCAATCCACTTCATCAACATTTTCCGTTTTCTCCTTCTGTTTTTCTTTTCCTTTTTAATTTCAAGAGGAGCTTTTCCATCACATACCTGTTTTGGCGGGCTTATCTCCTCGCTGCGGCTGGCTCATACTGCTCAAACGAAGTTCGATAGCTAATTGCAAAGCACTTGCTCATGACTGAGGGTTCAATAATGTGTTTGAACACTTTGAACACCATCTCTTCACTTTCCACTCTAAGTGTCAGCTCACCCTTCTCTACGTCAATTAGGGCTCTCCCTGTTGCCAAGAATGGTCTTCCCAATATGATGGGGATCTCCTCATCTTCCTTCATATCAAGGATGAGGAAGTCCGCAGGAAAGAAGAATTTTCCCACCTTAACTAGGACATCTTCAATCTTTCCCCTGGGATGCACCACCGTCCTATCTGCTAACTGCAAGCTCATAGTGGTTGGTTTGGCTTCACATAACTCCAACCTTTTAAAAACAGACAAAGGCATAAGATTTATACTAGCCCCTAAGTCACAAAGGGCCCTATTACATGTTACTCTGTCAACTATGCAAGGCAGTGTGAAGCTCCTCGATCCTCGAAGCCAGGGGCAATTTTTCTGCAAGATGGCATCGCATTCCTCCGGTGCCACCATCTCATACTCCGTCAACTTCTTCTTCTTTCCCAGAATTTCCTTCATAAATTTAAAGTAAGTAGGCATTTTCTCCAATGCCTCAATGAACGAAATGTTGATGTGTAACTTTCTGAATATCTCCAAAAACTTGGAGAATTGCTTATCAACCACTTTCTTTTGCAATCTTTGCGGGAAAGGAATCCTCTCAGTGTACTCCTTCACTGGGACTGTTGGAGCTTTCTCTGATATCAGGCGGTCTTCAATAACCCTCTCTCTCTCTGTATCTACTCTCTGTTCAACCACAGGCTGGGGTGTAAGATGTTCTAACTGTTTTCCACTCCTCAGCTATACCGCTTGGCACTGTTCTCTGGGGTTCATCTTTGTATTGCTAGGCAAGGTACCCTGTGGCCTATTGTTTGCCATCTTCGCTAGTTGCCCCACCTGTGTCTCCAAATTCCTGATAGAGGATCTAGTCTCTGCCATGAACTGGGTTTGTGAGTTGGTGAGTGTCAACAGGACTGCTCTCAACTCATCTGGCTTCTCTTGTTGAGCAGGTGCACTGAATTGTTGTGAAGATGAGGCCTGAGTGAATGGTTGCTGATTTTGGTACTGGCCTCGAAATTGGCTCTGCTGTCCTTGCTCACCCCTCCATGAAAAATTAGGGTGATTTCTCCACCCTGGATTGTAGGTATTAGAATAGGGTTGTTCTGGGGCCTTTGATAATTTCCTACTGCTTGACACTCTGCTTGCTCGATCGAAATATTGTTAGGATCAGCTGATGGGCACCTATCAAAGGTATGTGGACCTCCACACATTTCACAACTCAATGGCATTTGCACTGCATTTACAGACACTGTATTTTGTTGCAGTTGCTTGGTCAAGAGAGCAACTTGGGCATTTAGTGCAGTGATGGCATCAATCTCATGAACTCCTATTGCTCTTCTGCCACTCACCCCTCTGTCCTCTGTTACATGATTATTGGTGGTCATGTCTTCCAATAAATCATGAGCTTCGTGTGCTGTTTTTCTCATGAAAGTTCCACCTGCGGCTGCGTCAATGATCGTTCTGGTAGTCCCGCTTAGCCCATTATAGAAAATATGGACCAAATTCCACAACTCAATGCTGTGATGTGGACACTTTCTTTGCAAGTCCTTGAATCTCTCCCAAGCTTCATATAGTGACTCTCCATCAGCTTGATAAAAATTGTTCAACTCCCCTCTCAGCTTCGCGACTTTGCACGGTGGAAAGAACTTTGCTAAAAATTTCTATGCCAACTCTTGCCATGTGAATATCGAATCTGTAGGCAAAGAGTTTAACCAAACTTTCGCTCTATCCCTGAGTGAGAAGGGAAAAAGCCTCAATCTGATGGCGTCGTCAGAAACGCCATTGTACTTGAAGGTTGCACACAACTCTAAGAAATTCGCTATATGCATGTGAGGATCTTCCGATGGCAACCCTCCGAACTGAACAGTATTTTGCACCATGCTTAGGATCGCAGACTTGATTTCAAAATTGTTTGCTCCTATTACAGGGAGCCTGATGCAAGTTTGTGTCTCATTCACCCTTGGCAGCACATAATCTCCCAAGCTTCTCTCAGCTTGGACCTGGACCCTCTCTTCTACATCCATCGACAATCTCCGGGGCATCCTTTGGTTAGGTTGATGATCACCTAACCCTTCGTTCATCTCATTGTTGTTTTGTAAACCTCCCATCTCTATTAAGGCCGAAACTCGTTGGTTTCTCCTGTTCTGTTTGCAAGTCTTTTCAATTTCTGGGTTGAAGGGAACAAGTGTGTCTGCTCCTCTTCTCCTTCGCATAAACTAGATGTCTGAAACAGATCAAAACAAACAAACGGATCACGGCACACTGGTTTTCACAAAATAATAATAAAAAAAAAAAACAAATTAGAAATTAAGAATAGGTAAAATGATATTGAACTACGCCAATCCCCGGCAACGACGCCAAAAACTTGATGCGCGATTTATGCACACACTTAACGCAAGTGCACGTGTCGTGTCAAGTAATATAGTCTTAGAAGACCGAGTTATTGTCCTCATGGATTAGTGTTCAATGCTCAAATTCTATTCTATGGTATCTATTTAGTAACCGATGATTGATAAGTTATTTATGACTATAATTATGAAAGCTAATTAAACTACGTTGTTTTACTTCAGTAATGGTGGAAATAGGGCTTCCAAATCTCCTCAACTATCCGCTTAACTTACTTGTTAATGCAATTAATTATGATACTTCTTCTATTTTGAGATAGCAGGTTAACTAAGTCGTTTTATACTCCTGTTAAGGTTATATAAACACTCAACCCCAATATAGAACCTTTCTACCTTTCGGTGATAAGATTGACTATAAAGGAGGATTAAGACCAATAACCTATTAATACTACACAAGTATCGGGGTACTTTCGTCCACGATTTAACCTATGTTTATTCAACTACATCATATTCACAATCTCCCCTTTCGGCTTTCAATTAGAAATCATAAGGATTATGATAATTAGTGATCAAGTAATTACCAAGCATTCAAGACAAATATTGAATAAATCTCAACAACAAGAAGAAGAACAAAAAACATGCATTAATTCATAAAGATAAGTTTCAAGTGAATTGACATGGAAAGCCCTAGATTAAGTTAGTTCCTAGCCATAGACATGACAAGAACTAAATTAATATCCAACATAAATTGTAAAGAAATAAAACAAGAAACAAGAAATTACTAATAATAGGTCTCCAATATTGATCTCCAAAAGTTGTGTGATTTGGCAAGAAGAGGAACCCTTAAATCTGACCTAGAGTCCTTTTTTATAGTCTCCAAAACGTGATGCAGGTTTTCCTTCAGGCATTGGCCCATTGTCATTCGAATTTGCTGATTTTTCTGCCTCGGCGTCGCGGCCCTGCAACTGGCGCCGCGGCGCCGGAACTCCTGCACCTCTCTGAATATTGGGCGTCGTGGCGCTCTGACCCTGCTGTCTGGAGGCGCCGCGGCTGTAACACCCCATTTTAACCGGAGTCGAAACGGGAGTACTACGTATGGTATGATTCCTAAATGTATTTAAGGAGTCGCCACCTAATCATTTAGTGAATTAGGACACTTATTAAATAGCAGAAAAATGCTATAAATGATCTTCATTTAATGGTCTATGAAATTAATGAGATTCTGGATCAGGGTTCTTTATTATCCTAAAGGGAAGGGGTTAGGCATCCTTTAAGATCCGCTAACTTGCGGTTATCCGTTCAAACATATGTTAATTATGTATTGGCTTTTATTCTACCTATTCTAAGCATTTTTTGCATAATTTACAATTAAAATAAAATGCAATACATAATAATAAAAAACTAAAATTAAATGCGACATAAGATAAAAATCCGGGACATCTTTTAGCACTTTTTAGGCCTTCTGCACAAGATGATCTCCGGGTACCTGCATAAACACTTAGTAAAAGTGTTAATAATAAAATAAACTATTTTAAAGTAATAACAATAATTAATAAATAAAGCCAAGAAATAAATCTGTCTTTTGCACAGGGGAATGCCTTGGAAATCAGACGGAGATTCCTTCATCGGCCGATATTGCTAAAAATAATAAAATAAATAAAACCTTCGGATCCGCGCCAAAACAGTAATAGTTTTAAACACGGAGGGCTCAGATATGTAAAAATATAAAGTAGGACAGCCTAAACAAGTGCGGCTGCGAGAATTCGCCTTGCCAGCGCATGTTGGTTATCCAGTGTAAGTGGAAGAAATCATCATTGCCCAGAAAGCTTCATTTATTTTATTTTTCCGTCTTTTCAACTGTGGAGGCCTCAAAAATCGACGGATAACTTTTTCATTGGCCATTAAGTGTAGTATCAATTCAAATCAGTAAACCAGCAAATGTGTGTCAAAATCCGTCTGAAACGCTGAAACAATGGAAGCAGTAGCAATTCCTTTTTGGAGCAGCAATCACGTAGCCTTTAAGGAAAACCTCAAGAACCCTTTTCAAGAAATGGATAGTAACAGCAAATTTAAGCAACATAAACCTTGTTCCACCATCAGGGTACATCAAAAAGAAGCAAAGCCCATAAGACAAGCTGGGGCATAGAGTATTAACGTCCCAGTTTTACTAGACATTTTTCCTTGCAGAAAATTACTAGAGGAACCTGTAGCGCCCGTTTTCGACCTCAGGGGTCTGAACGGTTATCCGCAACGTTGCTCTTTGGCGCGGTTCCCCTGGATGGAGCAATTAATGCTGATTTTAGGAGTCGCCACCTAATTATTTAAGTGAATTAGGACACTTGATTTATTGCAGTAAAACACTACAATTAATCTCCATTTAATGGTCTGCGAAATTAGTGAGATTCTGGATCAGGGTTCTTTATTATCCTAAAGGGAAGGGGTTAGGCATCCTTTAAGATCCGCTAACTTGCGGTTGTTCGTTCAAACCTAGGTTAATTATTTATTGCTCTTTTTATTCTACCTATTCTAAGCATTCATAATTAACAATTAAAACAAAATACAATACAAAATAATAAAAGCTTAAAATTAGATGAGACATAAAAATAAAGCTCCGGGACATCTTTTAGCCCTTTTTAGGCCTTCTGCACAAGATAATCTCCGGGTACCTGCATAAACACTTAGTAAAAGTATTAATAGTAGAATAAATAATTTTAAAATCAATGACAAGAATTAATAAGTAAAGCAAAATAAATAAATCCGTCTTTTGCACAGAGGAGGCCTTGGAAATCAGACGGGGATTCCTTCATCGGCCAATATTGCAATAAAATAAATAAAACCTTCATATCCGCGCCAAAACAGTAATAGTTTTAAACACGGAGGGCTCAGATATGTAAAAATATAAAGTAGGACGGCTAAACAAGTGCGTGGCGAAATTCGCCTTGCCAAGCGCATGTTGGTTATCCGGTGTAAGTGGAAGAAATCATCCTTGCCCAGAAAGCTTCATTTATTTTATTTTCCGTCTTTGCAACTGTGGAGGCCTCAAAAATCGACGGATAACTTTTTCATCGGCCAAACAAGTGTAGTATCTTGTTCAAAATCGATTAACCAACGATTAGCATTTGTTCTAAATCAGTTTAATAAAATAACAGGCAAAAATCGTCCCAAAATCAGTCCAGAATCCGACGAACAGTGAAAGCAGCAACAACATCAACAGTGGACGAAAATGACAATACAGTAGCGGGACAAAAGTAAATAAATAGCAAATCGCTGAAAAATATATGTTATCACAAGATAATTCAGAGTATCGTCGGAGCGACACCATTAATACCAGACTTTCAAAAGTCGTCGAAGCGACAAAAAAATCACCAAATCGATCAGTTATAAAAAAAAGCGATCGAATACCAAAATAACGATAACAAGTCGGCATAATTTTTTATTTCGTCAAGACACAAAAAAATTAGAAAATTAGTCCAACCAAAACATCCGACAGATATCGAGAAACAAGAAAGCGAGATCGCCGACTTTTTATAACTCGTGAGAATGCCATAGCCACAACAAAAATCAGTCCAACAGAATCAACAACAAACCCATTCAAAATAATACCAACGAAGGTCGACCATCTCCGACGAGATTCAAAAAATAATAAAAAGAAATCAGTCCAACAAAAGAGATACAAACAGTGATATTGTCGGAGTTAACAACACGAAAAGGCAGCGGGCAGCGGCGTCGCTTCCACGACGAGGTCGCCGGAGCAACGCCGCCAGCCAGTTTCGGCCGAGCATGGTGTGGTGGTCGATGGTCCAGTTCACGGAGTTAACGACAGTGGGGTGAGGGTTGCGTTAACAGTGGTGTGAGGTTCGCCGCGGTGATGTGGGTGTGATGGTCGAAGGGTGAGGGAATGAGGGAGGTGGGGGTGTCGACGGTAGGTGTTGAGGGAGAGGGCAGTGGGTGTCGACGGGAGAGGGCAGGGGTGTCGACGGGATGGTGGTCGACGGGATGGTGGTCGACGGGTGTGTGACGGGAGAGGTGAGGGAGTGAGGTGAGGGAGAGAAAAGAATGGGCTGATGTTGTGGGCGGCTAGGTAGTTTAAAATTGGGGGGATGTTTTGTTTTTATAGGGTAGGATTAGGGTTAGGTATTTGGGGGGGGAAAATGAAAAGTGGGGTATTGTTTTGGGGGGAAAATGAAAAGTGGTATTTGATTTTAGGGGGGGGGGAAATAAAAGAGGGTGTTTGGATGATATTAAAAATAGTGTTGGCTTGGACTGATTCAAATTGTGTCTTGGACTGGACTGGTTTGACAAAAATGCAAGGCTGGTTAATCATTTAAAAGACAATTATTTAAAAAAGATGCAAGATTATTAAAATTCAAATGCCGATGCAATAATACTAAAATGCAATATTTAAGACATGTTTAATGCCTGATTAAAAGTAAAATAGGATGTCAATTAATTATTTAAAGAGATGCAAATATTATTAAAATAAAACGACGGTGTAACAATAATAAACATAATATTAACAAAGACATAATGCTTAATTTAAAATAAAAAGATAAAAATGCAAAAAAATGCTGATTCAAATGCGGTGTGCTAAAATAGTTAAAATTGCAACAAATATACAAAAAACGGGTCAAAATTGACTGTCAACAGCATGTCCCTCTTTGTACGGAGATGATGGAAGAGTCTTCGGACAAAGATGTTGACTTGTAGCGAATTTTGTCCTGTTTTATAAACTAGAGCTCAAAAATAGGGATGATGCAGACCCAAAAATGTCCCAGTGTCAAATCATGATGACATTGGGTCGTTGTGATGCAAAAATTAGAAAGCAAAGCTGACGCTGATTAAAAATGTCCCAGTGTCGAAGTATGATTGACACTGGGTTGCAGGTGATGTGGTGCTGAAAAAGACAAAGTTATTGTAGATGTTGATGGCGTCATTGCATAGACGCGATGCAGATGCTCGTCGTTGCATGGACGAAACATGAATGAAGCCGTTGCATAGGCTTAAATGAAAATGGCGTCGTTGCATAGACGCGATGCAGATGCTCGTCGTTGCATAGACGAAACATAGATGAAGCCGTTGCATGGGCTTAAATGAAATGGCGTCGTTGCATGAACGCGATGCAGATGCTCGTCGTTGCGTAGACGAAACATGAATGAAACCGTTGCATGGACTTTTAAAATGAAAAGGCGTCGTTGCATGGACGCGATGCAGATGCTCGTCGTTGCATAGAAGAAACATGAATGAAGCCGTTGCATGGGCTTTTAAAATGAAATGGCGTCATTGCATGGACGCGATGCAGATGCTCGTCGTTGCATAGACGAAACATGAATGAAGCCGTTGCATAGACGAAATATGAATGAAGCCGTTGCATGGGCTTTTAAAATGAAAAGGCGTCGTTGCATGGACGCGATGCAGATGCTCGTCGTTGCATAGACGAAACATGAATGAAGCCGTTGCATGGGCTTTTAAAATGAAAGGGCGTCGTTGCATGGACGCGATGCAGATGCTCGTCGTTGCATAGACAAAACATGAATGAAGCCGTTGCATGGGCTTTTAAAATGAAAGGGCGTCGTTGCATGGACGCGATGCAGATGCTCGTCGTTGCATAGACGAAACATGAATGAAGCCGTTGCATGTGCTTTTAAAATGAAAAGGCGTCGTTGCATGGACGCGATGCAGATGCTTGTCGTTGCATAGACGAAACATGAATGAAGTCGTTGCATGGGCTTTTAAAATGAAAGGGCGTCGTTGCATGGACGCGATGCAGATGCTCGTCGTTGCATAGACGAAACATGAATGAAGTCGTTGTATGGGCTTTTAAAATGAAAGGGCATCGTTGCATGGACGCGATGCAGATGCTCGTCGTTGCATAGACGAAACATGAATGAAGCCGTTGCATGGGCTTTTAAAATGAAAAGGCGTCGTTGCATGGACGCGATGCAGATGCTCGTCGTTGCATAGACGAAACATGAATGAAGCTGTTGCATGGACTTTTAAAATGAAAAGGCGTCGTTGCATGGACGCGATGCAGATGCTCGTCGTTGCATGGACGAAACATGAATGAAGCCGTTGCATAGGCTTAAAATAAAAAGGCGTCGTTGCATGGACGCGATGCAGATGCTCGTCGTTGCATGGACGAAACATGAATGAAGCTGTTGCATGGGCTTTTAAAATGAAAAAGGCGTCGTTGCATGGACACGATGTAGATGCTCGTCGTTGCATAGACGAAACATGAATGAAGTCGTTGCATGGGCTTTTAAAATGAAAAGGCGTCGTTGCATGGACGCGATGCAGATGCTCGTCGTTGCATGGACGAAACATGAATGAAGCCGTTGCATAGGCTTAAAATAAAAAGGCGTCGTTGCATGGACGCGATGCAGATGCTCGTCGTTGCATGGACGAAACATGAATGAAGCCGTTGCATGGGCTTTTAAAATGTAAAGGCGTCGTTGCATGGACGCGATGCAGATGCTCGTCGTTGCATAGACGAAACATGAATGAAGCCGTTGCATGGGCTTTTAAAATGAAAAGGCGTCGTTGCATGGACGCGATGCAGATGCTCGTCGTTGCATGGACGAAACATGAATGAAGCTGTTGCATAGGCTTAAAATAAAAAGGCGTCGTTGCATGGACGCGATGCAGATGCTCGTCGTTGCATAGACGAAACATGAATGAAGCCGTTGCATGGGCTTTTAAAATGAAAGGGCGTCGTTGCATGGACGCGATGCAGATGCTCGTCGTTGCATAGACGAAACATGAATGAAGCCGTTGCATAGGCTTAAAATGAAATGCATTGGTTTGGGGGCGTACCTGCTTTGTGATCCGTCTGGATTGAGATAACGTCATTGCATAGACGTTGTGCGTTTGTAACCCGCATGGGCCTATTGTTGTGTTCCTGCCTTTACTGATATGAAGATCCTGCACTCAAAGAAAACTTGTGAGTTTTTTTTTTAGGAAATGAGTGGTTGATTAGCGTCGACTCTGTAGTTTTGGCTCTTGACGCTTGCATTCTTGGTTTGCACTGAAGACCTAGTTGGCCTGCTTTTTCCTGTCTATTACCATTTTCTTGCACTGAATTCCTTAAAATGTCCCAGTTTCTGGTAATGAAGATGTTGAACTGGGTAAGGTTGCATCTTGACGCTATCCAGACGATCAGGTAAGCATTTTTATTTTTATTTTTATAATGAATGAAAAGCTAATGCGAGAATATGGACAATGTACAATTGAGTAGATGAGAATGCAACCCCCCGAAAATATGTAGGTAGTAATGGATGCAAAATATATGAGGATGCTAAACTCTCCAATGGACAAAATCGAGTCATGTGCAGAAACAAGGAAGAAATATTTCTAACGGTGTGACCGAAGCCGATGTGGCTGCCTACGTATCCCGCCGAGGGAGTTAGGTCAAGACGTAGTTTATGCCGCAAAAATAAGAATTTTTATGATTTTAAAATGATGTGGGACCGAAGCCGATGTGGCCGCCTACGTATCCCACTGTGGGAATCAGGTCAAGACGTAGTTCGTGATGCAAAATGATTTTTATGTAATATGAATTTTGTTGTTTTTTTTTCTGAAAAAATGGAAGACGACATTACGTTCTGACTCCAGTTGATACCAACAATTAGTATTGTGCATAAGGATGTTCTTTTATTGTTTTCAGTCTAACCGAGATTGACTCTGGTGTAATTCACAAAGTTTCAGATAGTACCTCAAACATACCTGAGGGTCGACACACTTGCTTGCATCCAAGGTTTCGAACTAAACGTAATCTCACGTTTCAAATGCCCTCACTGAAAGAAAGTCCCATTTTACACATGTATTTCAGTATTTTGAATTTTGGGACGTTGAAAGAATTGCGCTCACACTCAAAAAGATGTTCAATGCATGCAATTGTGATACCATAGGCTTGGCCGTCATGTAAGTATCTGTTACACCCCGTAAATTCAAGAAGTTAAGATAAGTTGAAAAAACATGTGTTGAGCGGATTGTGAGTCTATCTTGGAGTGTTGTACCCCAAGTTGTTAAGAATTTCAATGTGTTTAAAGAGCCTAGTGTGTAGTCCGTTAAATCTAGTTCCTAACGCAGCAAACCGTTCGTCGTTTGGGCATCGGAGTCAAAAGTTATGGAAGTTTCAAGTTTGGTGCGCAGTCAGGCAAAACAGTGATTTAGGTTCGAGTGCAGCGCGCGGCGCCGGACGCGGCGCGCGGTTGTATCGAAGTCGCGAGGTTTGCAGCGCGCCGGCTGCAGCGCAGCGCCGGAATTTTGAAACTTTTCTCGGAAGATTGAAGCGCCACGGCGCCAAGGCGGGGCCGCGGCGCCAAGGCGGGATTTTTTCTGCGGTATTAGCTGAAATCAGGGGATATTTTCAGAAAAAGGGGGCCCTATTTAAAGGGCCAAGTCTTGGAAGACTTGGCCATTCTCACCAAACCCTCCCAAGAAACTCCTCTCCCTTCTCTCTCTAGTTTTTGAAGAAAACCTTGCCTTAGGAGAGATTGTTGGAGCGGCGGCAAGAAGGAAAAGTGTGGGTAACTTGTGGGAGCGGTGGATGAGTTTGACGGATAGGAAGTGGTAGAAAAGGGCTTTTGTGGGTTTTTCCGAAAGGTAAGAGTTTCCCTTCTCTTGGATTTGAGTTAATACTTGTGATAGTAGTTTAGATTTGTGAGCCTGAGGCTGTTATAGTTAAGTTGGCTTAGATTTGGATTTTGTTGCCTTGTTCATTTCGACCTTGGGGAAGGTGGCAAGTTAATAGAAACAAAGGAAGTGTTGTCCGATTTTTTTTTTCCGTAGAATTAGTGACCTTAGCACTTAGGATATTCTACGTTTAAAGTAAGAGGTTAATGGACGTATTGTGACCATTATAGGTGGAAGTACTAAGTATAGCGTATCCTACTTGGAGAGTGGAATAGCTATCAAGGTTGAAGTACTTGGAGCATTTTGCTACTTGTCGACAATCGTCGCAAGGTATGTGAACCTCTTCCTTCCTTTGGCATGATTCTATGTATGGAATATACTTGTGGTATCATTTCATGTTTCCTTCTACTCTTAGAAGTTAAGAGGTAGTTATGTGATTTACTCTATGTAGAACTTTTCCTATCTTTTGGCGTGACTAGTTGCACGTGTATGTAGTCGGATGACGTCAAGACTATGACATTCTTTACTTGTTTTATGAAATGCCAAGTCGGGTGGGTTAGGAGATTAACTCACTTCTTTGAAAATAGTAAGGATGTCTTAAGTTGATTTTAAAGTTAAGGGACTTGAAGAGTTTTAAAGTATGTGATACTTGTTCCGTTCTAAACGTATAAGTCCCTTGGATAGGAAATTGTTTATGGCTAAGGTATAAAGTGAATATAACGGCTTTATGGGAAGTTAGTTATATTTGCCTTATGGAAAGATAAATGACTTGACTTTAGTGAAAAGGCAACTTGATTTTACGGCATCGCTTGCCTAAGGTTTTATAAGAAAAGAAGTCACTTGTTTTTAGAAGCCGGTAATTGTATTTCTAAAAATGTATTGTGACTTGTCTTGAAAGACGGATAGTACTTGATACTATAGTTGTTAGTATCTGGGAAGTTGTAATTGAAAAAGAGTCTTTCTAAAGGAGTAGAGGCGCGTGAATGCGTTGGGTTAAATTTCCTGATTCTATATGACATTATCGACCGAGAATGGGTCGGCGGTATACCTATACGCGCACTATATGACATTATCGACCCGTGAACGGGCCGGCAAGATACCTATACGCGCACTATATGACATTATCGACCAGAACGGGCCGCGAGATACCCATACGCGCACTATATGACATTATCGACCCAGAATGGGTCGGCGAGATACCCATACGCGCGGACTATATGACATTATCGACCGTGAATGGGCCGCAAGATACCTTACGCGCACTAGATGACATTATCGACCCGTGATTGGGCCGGCGAGATACCTTACGCGGACTATGTGACCTTGATCGCGTCTAGATCGGGCCGTAGTATAGGTGCCCTCCTTAAAAGCGGATTATGCTTATGAAAGATAAGTGAGTTATATAGTAATGAACTTAATGATTCTTTTCTAATAATGCACGTAAGAATGTGGTCAGTAAATGTTATTAAGAATGAAAAAGATAATAGGTGCGATTAAGTTCATAAGTGGTAATGACATACGGGATCCGTATGTATTGTTTTATACTTGTCCTTGTCATTCTTTTGTACGCTTATGATCTGCATCAGACGTTATTTCGCTCCATATTCTGCACTGCCAGATCGACTTCTTCGGGCTGCGTTCATGCCCGCAGGTTTTAGGTACCCAGGTTGGTGATCCTTGCTCTTAGGATCTCGGTTCAGTTGTTGGGAAAAAGCTCCATTTGCTTCGGAGGCTTTATCTCTTGGTACGGTTTTCCCTGAAGTAGTCGATTCATGTATATTCAGGGGTATGGCGGGGCCCTGTCCCGCCACTGTTGTTATGTTAAAAACTCTTAGGTCCAGTAGTTACATTTTGTGGGTCGCTTTGTAAAGAAAGGAGGCAATCGCTTTGTATATATGTATGTCGGGAAGGTAGCCCTATCGGCTAACCTGTTGTTTTACTTCCAATGTTTCATTTATAAGTTTCATGTATGTTCCGCTGATTTTCTCTGATGTTCACCTGTAAGGGTGCCTGTAGTAGGGCACCCGCGGCCCGGTTCGGTCGTGACAAAAGTGGTATCGAGCGATTAGTCCTCGGAAAGTGTCTACGCATCGTGTCTAGTAGAGTCTTGATTATCGATGTGTCAGGCACCACATCTATAATCGTGGTCGCAGGACATTTAGGATTGGTTTCGTTCTTCTCTCCGAGATCGCAAGCAGAGCCGCCTTATTAGGTTGAATCCTCCGACCTATTCTTATGAAATGCCTATGCCTCCACTGGAGCGACCAGGCCCGAAGGCAAGGCAGCAGCAGAGGCGCCATGGTGTGCAGAGTTACGAGTCGGCACGACTATGCCCGAGGTAGTAAGCGGTCGGCGAGTTCAGCCACGCCCGGCAGACAGAGGAGCCGAGAGCGGCGAGCTCCAGAGGTTCCGTGCACGAGCCTCCGCCCGCACCGGTGCCGAGTATAGAGACTACGGGGAGCGATCCGATTATTGACCAAGATAGTAGTCGGGCAACACGATGTGAGCAGTGCAACCCACCCTGAGCCGACGGTTTGCGGATTAGGGATTTTCTAGATGTCATCCACCGAGTTTTATGGTTCGAGGTCCGATGAGGATCCGCAGGAGTTCATTCGGCAGCCTACGGACCACGCAGTTCTTAGGGCTTCAGAGCGAGTGCATTACGCTAGCCTCCTACCGTTACGCCGACATCGCGTTGAACCGGTTTGAGTCGTGGTTGCTTTCGAGAGGTGATGATGCTCGTCCACGGTTTGGGATGAGTTCACAGAGGCCTTTCTTGGTCACTTTTTGCCTCCCGAGATGAGAGAGCCCGTGTTGATAGGTTCTTATCATTGAGGCGAGAATGGGAGGACCATCGTGAGTACACCCAGAGTTTGACTCGTTGGCTAGGTACGCGACACTATTGTGGCTAACATGGCCGATAGAGTCCATCGCTATGTTATGGGACTAGACCGTTATATGATCACCGCTGTTCGGGAGCCGCCCTTCACCAGAATGGATATTGCCAGATACGCATATATGCACAGTGGATTGAGGAGGGGAGAGAGAGGACCGACGACCAAGGCCAAGAGGCCAAGACGGCAGGGTTCAGGTGATATTCGAGGCGGAGAGCCTCGGCGAGCTAGGTCTGACGCTCACCGACACAGAGTGCACTCCACGCTTTTCAATGGGGTTTTCACAACCCCGGAATGCAGGGCCGGCCAGTCTCTAGAGCTCGAGTCTCGGGGAGATGGGGTTCGGTCGATCGAGGCCACCTTTGCCTCAACGTGCCCAGCTGGTAGGTTACATTCTGGTATGTCGCGCAGACGGTGCTTGTTTTTCTTGTGGTCGTCTAGGCCATATGTTAAGAGAGTGTCCTTATAGAGGGGGTCCTGGTGGGACAACACACTCTTTGGATCGGGCCATGGGTTCTTCGCCTTCACTAGCTAGGCAGATGTTCATGCACCGGTAGCCGCGGCAGAGGTCGTGTGGAGTTCCATTTTAGCGGTCCTTGAACCGCCTATATGATTTCAGGTATGTCTTTGGCCTTTAGAAACTTGTTTACATGATAAGTTTTGGTATGTTTAAGTTTTATGAACATATTATATTGAGACTATGTATATGTTAGAAGGAGTTGGAAGTACGAAAAGATAATCCCTTTTTGGGCTTATGACGGACAGATATGTGGGTGCGAGGTATTAAGGCCATGTGTGGCATTGTTGGTATGACGGGGTTGTGAAAGGAAACTATGTCGCAAATTATAAAGATTGACTCCGAAAGAACATTCGGGGACGAATGTTTCTAAGGAGGGAAGAATGTTACACCCCGTAAATTCAAGAAGTTAAGATAAGTTGAAAAACATGTGTTGAGCGGATTGTGAGTCTATCTTGGAGTGTTGTACCCCAAGTTGTTAAGAATTTCAATGTGTTTAAAGAGCCTAGTGTGTAGTCCGTTAAATCTAGTTCCTAACGCAGCAAACCGTTCGTCGTTTGGGCATCGGAGTCAAAAGTTATGGAAGTTTCAAGTTTGGT
Organism: Przewalskia tangutica; assembly: GCA_029844215.1. NCBI lineage: Eukaryota > Viridiplantae > Streptophyta > Magnoliopsida > Solanales > Solanaceae > Przewalskia > Przewalskia tangutica. The sequence continues at coordinate 4,659,738 of CM056719.1, forward strand.
GCGCAATGTGCAAAGCGATGATTTAGTTCGTGGTACAGCGCGCCGGATCGCAGGCCGCGGCCGTTGTATCGAGAGTCCGCGGGTTTGCAGGCCGCTGGCCGATCGCAGGCCGCGCGGAATTTTGAAACTTTTCTGAAGATTGGCGCCGCGCGCCAAGGCTGGCGCGCTGGCGCGGGATTTTTTCACGGTATTAGCCGAAATCGGGGATATTTTCGAAAAAGGGGCCTATTTAAAGGGCCAAGTCTTGAAGACTTGGCCATTCTCACCAAACCTCCCAAGAAACTCCTCTCTCTCTCTAGTTTTTGAAGAAAACCTTGCCTTAGGAGAGATTGTTGAGCGCGCAGAAGGAAAAGTGTGGGTAACTTGTGGGAAGCGCTGGTGGATGAGTTTGACGGATAGGAAGTGGTAGAAAAGGGCTTTTGTGGGTTTTTCCGAAAGGTAAGAGTTTCCCTTCTCTTGGATTTGAGTTAATACTTGTGATAGTAGTTTAGATTTGTGAGCCTGAGGCTGTTATAGTTAAGTTGGCTTAGATTTGGATTTTGTTGCCTTGTTGATTTCGACCTTGGGGAAGGTGGCAAGTTAATAGAAACAAAGGAAGTGTTGTCCGATTTTTTTTTTCCGTAGAATTAGTGACCTTAGCACTTAGGATATTCTACGTTTAAAGTAAGAGGTTAATGGACGTATTGTGACCATTATAGGTGGAAGTACTAAGTATAGCGTATCCTACTTGGAGAGTGGAATAGCTATCAAGGTTGAAGTACTTGGAGCATTTTGCTACTTGTCGACAATCGTCGCAAGGTATGTGAACCTCTTCCTTCCTTTGGCATGATTCTATGTATGGAATATACTTGTGGTATCATTTCATGTTTCCTTCTACTCTTAGAAGTTAAGAGGTAGTTATGTGATTTACTCTATGTAGAACTTTTCCTATCTTTTGAGCGTGACTAGTTGCACGTATGTAGTACGGTAGACGTACAAGACTATGACATTCTTTACTTGTTTTATGAAATGCCAAGTCGGGTGGGTTAGGAGATTAACTCACTTCTTTGAAAATAGTAAGGATGTCTTAAGTTGATTTTAAAGTTAAGGGACTTGAAGAGTTTTAAAGTATGTGATACTTGTTCCGTTCTAAACGTATAAGTCCCTTGGATAGGAAATTGTTTATGGCTAAGGTATAAAGTGAATATAACGGCTTTATGGGAAGTTAGTTATATTTGCCTTATGGAAAGATAAATGACTTGACTTTAGTGAAAAGGCAACTTGATTTTACGGCATCGCTTGCCTAAGGTTTTATAAGAAAAGAAGTCACTTGTTTTTAGAAGTTCTGTAATTGTATTTCTAAAAATGTATTGTGACTTGTCTTGAAAGACGGATAGTACTTGATACTATAGTTGTTAGTATCCGGAAGTTGTAATTGAAAAGAGTCTTTCTAAAGGAGTAGAGGCGCGTAGTACGTTGGGTTAAATTTCCTGATTCTATATGACATTATCGACCCGAGAACGGGTCGCAAAGATACCCATACGCGCACTATATGACATTATCGACCCGAGAATGGGCGGCGATACCTATACGCATACTATATGACATAATCGACCAGAATGGGCGGCGAGATACCTATACGGGCAGACTATATGACATTATCGACCCAGGAATGGGCCGGGCAGTATACCTATACGGGCAGACTATATGACATTATCGACCCAGGAATGGGCCGGGCAGTATACCTTTACGGGCAGACTAGATGACGTTATCGACCCAGGATTGGGCCGGGCAGTATACCTTTACGGGCAGACTATGTGACCTTGATCGCGTCCTAGATTGGGCCGGGTAGTATAGGTGCCCCTCCTTAAAGGGCCGGATTATGCTTATGAAAGATAAGTGAGTTATATAGTAATGAACTTAATGATTCTTTTTCTAATAATGTACGTAAGAATGTGGCTGTAAATTTTATTAAGAATGAAAAAGATAATAGGGTGCGATTAAGTTCATAAGTGGTAATGACACGGCAGGATCTGGTATGTATTGTTTTATACTTGTCCTTGTCATTCTTTTGTACAGTTATGATCACATCAGACGTTATTTCGCTCCATATTCTGCACTGTCAGATCGACTTCTTCGGGGGGCTGCGTTCATGCCCGCAGGTTTTAGGTACCCAGGTTGGTGATCCTTGCTCTTAGGATCTCGGTTCAGTTGTTGGGAAAAAGCTCCATTTGCTCCGGAGGCTTTATCTCTTGGTACGGTTTTCCCTGAAGTAGTCGATTCATGTATATTCAGGGGTATGGCGGGGCCCTGTCCCGCCACTGTTGTTATGTTAAAAACTCTTAGAGGTCTGTAGTTACATTTTGTGGGTCAGTTTGTAAAGAAAGGAGGCAACTGCTTCGGTTGTATATATGTATGTCCAGGAAGGTAGCCCTATCGGCTAACCTGTTGTTTTACTTCCAATGTTTCATTTATAAGTTTCATGTATGTTCCGCTGATTTTCTCTGATGTTCACCTGTAAGGGTGCCTGTAGGGCACCGCCATGCCCGGTTCGGTCGTGGCAAGATCCACTAATGTGAGAACCCTCAGTATAAGATCATGTAGGGCTTGTCACGGGCTTGTAATGTAGGCTTGGGGAAGGGTTGGATATCATTTGGGTAAAAAGTGACTAATCCTTCCTCGAGCGTTGAACTACGTCCATGTTTGATATTTGTGCGTTTTAATGCTGACTTGCTTTCTTTTGTCCCAGTTTTTCAATACTGACTTCTTTTGAATCTTTCATTTGGAGCCCCCCCCCCCCCCTTTTCTTTTTTTTCTTTTTTTTCGGGGTTATGTATTCCTTTTTTTTATAACATAGAGGCTTTTGACTTCTTTTTTTTCGTTTGAGGTCGTCTCTGCTTTTGTTTTGTTTTCCTTTTGGAACTTTGACAACTTTTGTCTTTGCAAACTTCAGCGCAGGATTTTGTCAGCCACTTGCACATTTCTAAAGCGCTCGAGGAGGTCGGGCCAAGAGAGGGATAGTGCGTACGCACTCAGAAAGGGTATAGGTTTAATATGCGGTTGTCAAAGAATAGGTTTTAGGCTCAAAGGGGTGTACTAGGGATAATGTTATTTGGTAGGCTGAAAAGGCTCAAACGGGTCAAAAAAAGCCTACGTTCATTTTCTACACCGAGTGTTACTCAGGATTTCGCCTCAACAAACATTCGGGCCAAGTTCTAGATCACAATGCAATGCAATTGAACTTATTCAAACACTCACCACACAATGCATATGAAACGATGAGGTTGGTTTCGTCCTTATCTTGGATACACGCAAGACAATGTCATTTACGGATGTGAATAAGAGGTACCAAAAGAATTTATGGTTTACCACAAAGCCAACCCATACTGTTTTTTTTTTGTTTTTTTTATTTTTTATGCACACTTGTAACTGTGTTGGTATCAACAAAGTCAAACAATAATACTTAAAAAATGTTTTTGTATTTTTGAATAACACATTTTTTTTTGTATTTATGAACAAAATATTTTTTTTTTTTTTTTGGTGTCGAACCCAAAATGAGTTGCCTACGTATCACACCGTGTGGTGAGAATCAGACACGCGTAGTTCGAAATAATTATGTTGTAAAATGCATGATATGAAAGAACTATGTAATTAACGCTAAACATATCAATTGAGTTTGCAAATATGAATAAAAATACAAAGTATAAAAGAATTGAGAGCGATGTCTCGTTGAATCTGGTATAAACTGACTTCTATTAGTCAACATAATTCTCGCTCCTTGTGATGACTTTTTTTTTTTTTCTTTTTCGAACGCCATCGACTATTTGCGAGGACTGTTTTCCTGCAAAAATATGAGAAATAGGTGAGAGTAGGAAAGTGACAAAATAATAAAATGAAGGGGTGTGACCATATAGTCAGAGACTCCCCTGATTGGTTCGACCGGACTGGTGGTTGATGCTTCACAAAGTCCAAGTCGCGCTATTCAAGAGTGATTTACGCAGTAGAAGTCCTGATTGCAATGTGACAGTAAAAGTGCAAAAAATACAAATTCTCGAGCCCGGAATCACAAAAGGATAATTATTGCATTAAAAAATATGTACAGAGTTGCTAGCGACAAACAATAGTAAACAAAAAAGCATGCAAATTAAGCGCGTGCCCTAATATGCTTGGGACCTCCCTTATGCCAGAGGTGAGCCTAAACATCAAATATACGGGATTATGATAAATAAGTCCAAGCCGTTAAACTGCAATGTTTTGTTGGAAATGGCGACCAAATGACGGTGCACTCTTTCCAATTTCGATGTGTCATAACCAGGCTTGGATCCGTAAATCATCATCACGCTACACATAGTATGCTAATGGGTCGTTGGGTTGTGAAACCCGTCGACAAGTTTGGTGGACTTCCTAATCGTGGAGACGATACCAAGGATCGACCCACCTAGGGTGTATGCATGCATGACTTAAAAAAAATGTGGTATAGCTCTATCATAATTTTGCTAAGATTTGGCTTGCTAGACAAAATGGTTCCCGAGCGGACTACTCGAGTGAGAAGGCTACGCGGCCACCGGTTGGACTGGATTCTCCGCGTCTATTACCAACTCTCCTAAATTTGGGTTTTGAAGAAAGAATTTTGCTGATGCACCAAGCGCACCTCGCGTGTAGTGTGTGATAGTGTTAATTTTCCAGAATGGAGGAAATATGAACGGAATGACAATTTAAGGAAAGCAATAAAAGAATGTAGCAATTAAAGTAGTTAATTACAAAATAAAAGCAAACAATATAAAATATTTACAACAAAAATAAAAGCAAACAATATAAAATATTTACAACAAATATAAAAGCAAAATAAAGTGCAATATTTAATTAACCTGAGTATGTTATGATCAAGAACATGATATCCCCAGCAGAGTCGCCATACTGTCGCGCCCGTTTTCGACCTCGGGGGTCTGAACGGTTATCCGCAACGTTGCTCTTTGGCGCGGTTCCCCTGGATGGAGCAATTAATGCTGATTTTAGGAGTCGCCACCTAATTATTTAAGTGAATTAGGACACTTGATTTATTGCAGTAAAACACTGCAATTAATCTCCATTTAATGGTCTGCGAAATTAGTGAGATTCTGGATCAGGGTTCTTTATTATCCTAAAGGGAAGGGGTTAGGCATCCTTTAAGATCCGCTAACTTGCGGTTGTTCGTTCAAACCTAGGTTAATTATTTATTGCTCTTTTTATTCTACCTATTCTAAGCATTCATAATTAACAATTAAAATAAAATACAATACAAAATAATAAAAGCTTAAAATTAGATGAGACATAAAAATAAAGCTCCGGGACATCTTTTAGCCCTTTTTAGGCCTTCTGCACAAGATAATCTCCGGGTACCTGCATAAACACTTAGTAAAAGTATTAATAGTAGAATAAATAATTTTAAAAGCAATGACAAGAATTAATAAGTAAAGCAAAATAAATAAATCCGTCTTTTGCACAGAGGAGGCCTTGGAAATCAGACGGGGATTCCTTCATCGGCCAATATTGCAATAAAATAAATAAAACCTTCATATCCGCGCCAAAACAGTAATAGTTTTAAACACGGAGGGCTCAGATATGTAAAAATATAAAGTAGGACAGCCTAAACAAGTGCGGCGGCGAGAATTCGCCTTGCCAAGCGCATGTTGGTTATCCGGTGTAAGTGGAAGAAATCATCCTTGCCCAGAAAGCTTCATTTATTTTATTTTCCGTCTTTGCAACTGTGGAGGCCTCAAAAATCGACGGATAACTTTTTCATCGGCCAAACAAGTGTAGTATCTTGTTCAAAATCAGTTAACCAACAGTGTAGCATTTGTTCTAAATCAGTTTAATAAAATAACAGGCAAAAATCGTCCCAAAATCAGTCCAGAATCCGACGAACAGTGAAAGCAGCAACAACATCAACAGTGGACGAAAATGACAATACAGTAGCGGGACAAAAGTAAATAAATAGCAAATCGCTGAAAAATATATGTTATCACAGGATAATTCAGAGTATCGTCGGAGCGACACCATTAATACCAGACTTTCAAAAGTCGTCGAAGCGACAAAAAAAATCACCTGAAATCAGTCCGTTATAAAAAAAACAGTCAGCAGATACCAAAATAACGATAACAAGTCGGCATAATTTTTTATTTCGGCCAGACACAACAAGATTAGAAAAATAGTCCAACCAAAACATCCGACAGATATCGAGAAACAAGAAACAGAGATCGCCGGACTTTTTTATAACTCCGGCAGAATGCCATAGCCACAACAAAAATCAGTCCAACAGAATCAACAACAAACCCATTCAAAATAATACCAACGAAGGTCGACCATCTCCGACGAGATTCAAAAAATAATAAAAAGAAATCAGTCCAACAAAAGAGATACAAACAGTGATATTGTCGGAGTTAACAACACGAAAAGGCAGCGGGCAGCGGCGTCGCTTCCACGACGAGGTCGCCGGAGCAACGCCGCCAGCGGTTTCAGCACGAGACAGTGGTGTGGTGGTCGATGGGTCTGGTTCGCCGGAGTTAACGACAGTGGGGTGAGGGTTGCGTTAACAGTGGTGTGAGGTTCGCCGGCGATGTGGGGGTGACAGTGGTTCGAAGGGTGAGGGAATGAGGGAGTTGGGGGTGTCGACGGTAGGTGTTGAGGGAGAGGGCAGTGGGTGTCGACGGGAGAGGGCAGGGGTGTCGACGGGATGGTGGTCGACGGGTGTGTGACGGGAGAGGTGAGGGAGTGAGGTGAGGGAGAGAAAAGAATGGGCTGATGTTGTGGGCGGCTAGGTAGTTTAAAATGGGGGGGATGTTTTGTTTTTATAGGGTAGGATTAGGGTTAGGTATTTGGGGGGGGGAAATGAAAAGTGGGGTATTGTTTTGGGGGGAAAATGAAAAGTGGTATTTGATTTTAGGGGGGGAAAATAAAAGAGGGTGTTTGGATGATATTAAAAATAGTGTTGGCTTGGACTGATTCAAATTGTGTCTTGGATCGATGGTTTGACAAAAATGCAAGGCTGGTTAATCATTTAAAAGACAATTATTTAAAAAAGATGCAAGATTATTAAAATTCAAATGCCGATGCAATAATACTAAAATGCAATATTTAAGACATGTTTAATGCCTGATTAAAAGTAAAATAGGATGTCAATTAATTATTTAAAGAGATGCAAATATTATTAAAATAAAACGACGGTGTAACAATAATAAACATAATATTAACAAAGACATAATGTTTAATTTAAAATAAAAAGATAAAAATGCAAAAATGCTGATTCAAATGCGTGTGCTAAAATAGTTAAAATTGCAACAAATATACAAAAACGGTCAAAATTGATCACAACGAACCAAAATTGCATTGACATTCCAAAATTTAGCATCAAGATGTTTCCCTGTAATTTCAGAGATACCCAAATATTTGAAAATCAGTCATTTAGCCAAACAGACAACAAATACCGAAGATAAAGTCAAGAACAAGGTCACCGGAGTTTGAAAACTCCAACAAGATTCAATAATCCAGAAAATTGGTCCGACAGAAAGTAAACAAGAGAAAGAATAATCAATCTGGTCACGGAGTTTTCAGAACTCCGGCAAGAACCAAAACATAAAGTCAGTCCAAACCAACATGCATAATAACAATGAAAATAGAAAAAAACAACGGGCAGCGAGCAGCGATCAACGCGCATCACCGGAAAGTAACAAACTCACAAAATCACCCCGCAAAGAACAACAAACAACGGAATTCGAATGTCACGAAAGAAAAGAATCAAAATCACCCCATGGCAACTATACATAATAGATCCAAGACCAATCACAAGAACTACATACCCAACAACAGAAAAGAAACCAAATCACCCACCACACACGTAATGATAATAAAGATTAAGAGCGAGTAATAATGCAGACGATGCGACATCACTACAACGAGATCGCCGAGCAACGCCGCTTATCATTGCTCACCGACGCTAACATGGCGGAACGGAGGCGTGATGATGATGGTTCACGTTAACTGAACGGGAGTTCCAAATAGAATGACGATAGTCGGCGATGATGGGAAGAGTTCAAACTTCGGCGCGTGACTTCACGGAGTTAATGGCGTGACAGTGGTTAGTCGATCACAGCGGTGAGGTTCGACGTTGTTGCTATGGAGGCGAGGGACGAGGAGTAAGTGCATGGTGAGAAGTTTGGGCAGCCGCGTGTTGAGGCCGAGAGGGACGGAGGATTCGACGGGAGAGGTAAAGAGAAAGAGGGCGCAAGAGAGAGGTGCGGCTAGGGTAGGTGAAGGAGAGGTGAGGAGGTTTTGCAGGGTCCATACCGGGTAAGTGTAGTAGGGTTATATTCTGTGGGGGCTGAAGGGTAGACGTAGGGTAGAAGTAGAGTGTTTATTTTATAGGGTGAGATTAGGTTTAGGGTTTTGGGTATTGGGCTTTGGGTATTGGGTATTGGGTATTGAGTATTGAAGGAAAAAGATGAAAGGTGTATTGGGCCTCAGTTTGGGCTTCGGTTTTTGGCGGATTGGACTGGTTTGGCAAAAATGCAAAATGGGTTAATTATTTAACAGAAAAATTATTTAAAAAAAAGATGCAAAATTATTAAAATGCAAATGTCGATGTAATAGTAATAAAAATACAATATTTAAAAAAATGTTTAATACCTAATTAAAAGTAAAAAACATGATACAAGTTTACAAAAATAAAATAACATAGAATGTTAGGTAAAAAATATACAAAAATGTCAAAAATTGTGATAAAATGTGGTGTCCTAAAATGCTTAAAATTGCAAGAAATGACTAAAAGATGGGTCAAAATTGGGTGTCAACAGTTGTCCCTCTTTGACCGAAGACGATGAAAGAGTTTTCGGACAAAGACGTTGACTTGTAGTCAATTTTGTTCTCATCGTCAGTATTAAAACAAGGATCAAGCAAAGAATGGGCAAAAGCCGACACTGGGTCGCTGTGATGCCAAGATAAAAGACAAAGCTGATGCAGATTTAAAATTTGTCCCAGTGTCGAATTATGAGAACACTGGGTTGCTGCAATGCTAGAAAATAAAGCAGGCAGACGCAAATTCAAAATTTGTCCCAAAGGTCGCAGGATTGACACCGGGTCACGTGATGTGTCGCCGAAAAGACATGGTGTTTGTAGATGTTGATGAAGTGATGTGATGATACGTCGTCTTGTATAGGCGAGATGCAGATGACGTCTTGTATGGGCGTTGTCGTCTTGTATGGACGAGATGCAAATGACGCCTTGTATGGGTATTGTCGTCTTGTATGGACGAGATGCAAATGACGCCTTGTATGGGCGTTGTCGTCTTGTATGGACGAAATGCAGATGACGCCTTGTATGGGCGTTGTCGTCTTGTATGGACGAGATGCAAATGACGCCTTGTATGGGCGTTGTCGTCTTGTATGGACGAAATGCAGATGAAGCCTTGTATGGGCGTTGTCGTCTTGTATGGACGAAATGCAAATGACGCCTTGTATGGGCGTTGTCGTCTTGTATGGACGAGATACAGATGACGCCTTGTATGGGCGTTGTCGTCTTGTATGGACGAGATGCAGATGACGCCAGATGGGCGTTGTCGCCTTGTATGGGACGAGATGCAAATGACGCCAGTATGGGCGTTGTCGTCTTGTATGGACGAAATGCAGATGACGCCTTGTATGGCCGCGTTGTCGTCTTGTATGGACGAATGCAAATGACGCCTTGTATGGCGTTGTCGCTTGTATGGACGATGCAAATGACGCCAGATGGGCGTTGTCGCCTTGTATGGACGATATGCAGATGACGCCAGATGGGCGTTGTCGCTGTATGGACGAGACGCAAATGACGCCTTATGGGCGTTGTCGCTTGTATGGACGAGATGCAAATGACGCCAGTATGGGCGTTGTCGCTTGTATGGACGAAATGCAGATGACGCCAGTATGGGCGTTGTCGCTTGTATGGACGAGATGCAAATGACGCCAGATGGCGTTGTCGTCTTGTATGGACGAAATGCAAATGACGCCTTGTATGGGCGTTGTCGCTTGTATGGGCGAGATGCAAATGACGCCAGATGGGCGTTGTCGTCTTGTATGGACGAGATGCAGATGACGCCTTGTATGGGCGTTGTCGTCTTGTATGGACGAAATGCAAATGACGCCTTGTATGCGCGTTGTCGTCTTGTATGGACGAGATGCAAATGACGCCTTGTATGGGCGTTGTCGTCTTGTATGGACGATATGCAGATGACGCCTTGTATGGGCGTTGTCGTCTTGTATGGACGAGATGCAAATGACGCCTTGTATGGGCGTTGTCGTCTTGTATGGATGAAATGCAGATGACGCCTTGTATGGGCGTTGTCGTCTTGTATGGAAGAGATGCAAATGACGCCTTGTATGGGCGTTGTCGTCTTGTATGGACGAAATGCAAATGACGCCTTGTATGGGCGTTGTCGTCTTGTATGGACGAGATGCAAATGACGCCTTGTATGGGCGTTGTCGTCTTGTATGGACGAGATGCAAATGACGCCTTGTGTGGGCGTTATCATCTTGTATGGACGAAATGCAAATGTTCGTCGTTGCATAGACGAAACATAGATGAAGTCGTTGCATAGGCTTGCAATGAAAGGGTGTCATTTTATGGACGTACCTGCTTTGTGACTCGCCTGGGTTGAGATAACGTCATTGCATAGACGTTGTGCGTTTGTAACCCGCATGGGCTTTGTTGTGTTCCCGCCTTTGCTGATATGAAGATCCTGTAAAATTTGATGGCGGTTGTATTGATGTGATGCTGCAAATGCTGAGATTTCGTCCTTGCACGACGCGTGTTGAATGTTAGGTGCTTCCGAACGCCGCGAGTCGATGAAGTCTCTGTGCGGACTTGCTGAATGCTGCAAATGCTTGCTGAATGCTGCGATTGCTGATTGCTTTTGGAGTCCTTATTATGATCTCTTCATGGTGCATTTCCCAAAATTGTCCCAGTTTTCGTTATGCGGGGCGCATGGGCAAGACTTAACACTGGCGGAAATTGCTCATATCTCTTTTCAGAATAATCAAACGCATTCCGTCGCACACGAGCCAATGGGAAGATTTCTAAGGTGTGACCGAAGCTGACTTAGGCCGGCTACGTATCCTTATGAGGGAATCAGGTCAAGACGTAGTTCGTGATGCTAAGAATAAAGATTTTTATGGGTTTTCAAACAATGTGGACCGGTTAATGTGGTCGCCACGATCCTCGAGGGAATCAGGTCAAGACGTAGTTCATGATGCAAAAAATGATTGTACAATTTTAAAAAAATTGTGAGACCGGAGCCAATGTGACCGCCTACGTATCCCGCCGAGGGAATCAGGTCAAGACGTAGTTCATGATGCAAAGAATAAGGATTTTTATGGGTTTTCAAATAATGTGGACCGAAGCCAATGTGGCTGCCTACGTATCCCGTCGTGGGAATCAGGTCAAGACGTAGTTCATGATGCAAAAAATGAGGATTTTATGTGTATGTTTTTTTTGAAAAGTGGAAAGACAGCATCACGTTCTGACTTCAGTTGATACCAACAATTAGTATTGTGCTTAGGAATTCCGTTATTCACTTACAGTCTAACCAAGACTGGCTTCTGGATGATTCCTATAGTTTCAAATGGTACCTCAGACACCTAAGTATCGACACACTTGCTTGCAGCCAAGGTTTCGAACTACACGTAATCTCATGTTTCAAATGCCCTCACTGAAAGAAAGTCTCATTTTTCACATATATTCCTGTATTTTGAATTTTGGGACGTTTAGATAAGTACGCTCACACTCAAAAGGATGTTCAATGCATGCAATTGTGATACCATAGGCTTGGCCGTCATGTAAGTATCCACTAATGTGAGAACTCTCAGTATAAGATCATGTAGGGCTTGTCATGGGCTTGTAATGTAGGCTTGGGGAAAGGGATGGATATTGATCGGTGTATTTTATATACACTTTTTGAGTCATTTTTAGTTAGTATTTTACTCATTTTATTTATGTTTAGTATAGTATTAGGGTCGTTTTCCTTTCTTTTGTGTCACAACGGTCAGAAATGGAGAAATGACGAAAAGGAGATGAAATAAGCATAAAAGAGATAGAATTGCACACTAAAAGGGCCAAGAAATGAAGTCTAAGAAGTTCCGGGAATTATAGAGAAAATCAGACGAAGTCCGGACGAGAAAAGACGACGAAACGGAAATTCGCCAGAAAAATGTCACCGGCGCCGGGCAGCAGAGCCGCGGCGCCCAAAGTGCTGAAAGTCCCGAGAGTTGCTGAATTTCCGCGCCAAGATTATGCTGGCGCCGACGCGGGAATTGTGAAGTGCTGGGCCGAATTTGACATGTTTCAGAATCCTAAAGGGATAACTTTTCCTACCTAAAGGGAAACCTTTTCCTACCTAAAAACCCTTACCTAAAAGGATTCTAATAACTTTTCCTACCTACACAAATCCTTAACCCTTCACCTAAAGGATTCTTGCTCTATAAATAGTCTCTACACCCTTAGAAGAATTCATTCTCCATTCTACCATTCACCATTCTACATCCATCCTTCCACCAATCCATCTTGTAAATATTCCACAACACAACCCTTGGATGCTTGGCTTGGAGACTCATTCTTAGTAATTTTCTTTTCTTTTCTTTACTTTATTTCAGTTTTGTATGATGAACTTTGAATTAGTTCTTGTCATATTCATGGCTAGGAACTAATTCTCTTATAGGGCTTTCTATGTTGAATTTCTTGAACCTTATGTTATAAATTAATGCATGCTTATGGTTATTATTCTTATTGAGAGATCTATCCAATAATTGAGTTGAATTCTTGGTAGCTAATTGACAACTAGTTATCACTATATGATTTCTAATCAAATTCTGAAAAGGGGGGATTGTGAATATGCTGTAAGTTGGGTAGATACCTTGAATTGGGGATGAAAATACCTCAATTAGATTTGTAGCGTTGATGAGGCTTAACAACCCTAATTTTGCGCATTGTGCGTGACGGCCAACTAGGTTTTGTTCTTAATCCTCCTATAGAGTTACCCTTATCGTGAAAGTTAGGTAAGGAACAATCTGGGTTGAGTGTTTATATAACCCTAACGGGAGTATAAAACGATTTCGTAAACCTGCTTTCTCCAAAAGAAGAATACCATAAGTAATGCATTAGTAAGTAGCATAAGCGGATAGTAAGGATACATAGAAGCCCTATTCTCATCACATCTGAAGTAAATCTATATATTTAAAATAGCTTTCATAATTCTTAGTTCTAAACAACCCAATCAATTATTAATTCACCAAATAGATACTAGAAAATAGATAACTGGTACTTGGACCCTAATCCTAGAGGACGATATTCGGTCTTTTCTAAGACTATACTACTTGATACGATAACGTGCACTTGCGTTTAAAAGTGTGTGCATATTACGCGCATCAAGTTTTTGGCGCCGTTGCCGGGGATTAGGCATAGTTCAATATCAAATTTATCTATTTTTAATTTCTAATTTGGTTTTTATTTTTGTTTCTTTGAATTATTTATTTTATTTTCTTTTAAAAAAAAAAAAACAAGTGTGCTGTGATTCATTGTTGGTTTTGATTCATCTCAGGGATCCTTAAGACATGGATCTCTACTGTCAATATGATCGAGCTCCAACCATAGAGGAAGAGAGGGAGGAATTGCGAGAAGTTATACTCAGTCTCACGAGATCTCAAGCTCAGTTCATGGACGAAATGAGGTTGGGCATAAAGAAGTTGGAAACGCAAATAGCAGAACTCGCGATCATATTCAACAAATAACAAGAAATTGAGGAGCCTTAATCACACCCAACTATTGATGAATCTGGCAAGACATTTTGTGTAGATAAGTATAAGAGTGCAGAGATCCAATTATTCACATTCTTTGATTCATTGGAAAATATTTTTCTTGTACCTATTGCAGAAGAAACACCACCAAATACAAAGTTGACTCCCAAACAGAAGTCAATACCATCAAGGGCACCCCTAGAGTTGAAAGATGTAGGAATCTCACCGATCCCTACATTAGAGAACCTAAAAGACAAGCATGTCTTGTATACTGGGATAATCGTATATTTGAGGCCCTTGTTTGAAGCAATTGTCAGAGTTGAAGTGAGACTGCAACAATAACTCGCGGATTGCAAGCGCTCGCGAAGGATCCAATGGGCACTCGGAAAGGTTAATTGCGTCCCGCTAAAAGACGTTAAAGACAACGCTTGTTGGGAGGCAACCCAATGTTTTTAAATATGTTATTTCAATTTCTGTCTTTATTTTATTTTATTTTGTCTTGAACAGTCTCACGGTCTTGGGTTCTTGTTTTGTGTTGTTGGATGACAGGTGGACTGAAAGCTGAAACCGAGGAAAAAGGAGCAACAAACGCTGAAAAAAAAGGAAAAGCGATCGTACATGGCCTGAATCTCGTGTCATGCGCCCGAACTTCAGAGAGCCATATTTCCGTGCAAATTCCAGAATTTTTCCTCCTAGACCTCCATTATGACCGCTGTGTCAGTAAGTTGTCCATATTTTTTTGAGTATTGCACACATTGGGGACAATGTGATTTAAGTTCGGGTGTTTTATTTGTGTCTTGTTATGTTTTATTTAAGTCTTTGTGATTGTTTTTGTATTTATTTTGAGTCACCAAAAAAAAAATCTTTTTTGAGTCACAATTGCCTATCAAAGATCATGTATGATGTAGTTGCTAGAAACACCTAGTGAAGTAAGGTGGAATAATGTAACGGAATAGAAGCAATTATCTAAACACCTAGGTTAGATATGCCAAAAACTCACATAACTGCCTATTCGAGTTTCTTGCTTAAATTATGCATGCTAAATGATGAATATCTATGTGGTATGATTGCTTGCTATTTAAGGCGAAATAGTTAGGATATGCATGTTAGGGAGATGACTCAGACATTTCTTTGATAGCCAAATCTTACCACTCTTTTCTATCCCGAACTTTAAAAGTATCACTAGTCAGCCTCATTGAGCCTAAAAATTGAAACTTCTTCTTTGACACCCCATATTCCCACAAATTGTGCCATAAGTAAAAATATGAAATAGTGGAGTACATTGTGTTAAAAAAAAAAAAAACGAAAAGAGTGAATAAGTTTGATGCACCCCAATGAAAAAGTAATAAGACAGAGGCAAAAGCCTAAGTTTGGGGGTGCTTGTTATTATAATACACTTCACTCTCCCAAAACAAAAGAGGGGAAAGATAGAATTGAAGTGAGGAAAGAATCAAGAGAAAAAGGGAAAAATTGAAAAGCTAAAGAGCTTATGGTACACAAAAATGAGCCTAAATGCCTATTTTTACCAACCCCTACCTAAGCCTACATTACAACCCTTAAAGTCCTGAAGATCTCTTTTATGCATATCCAGAATTAGTGGAGAATAACAAGTAAACATGCCATAGGATTTTTGAATTTATATGCATGATTTAGTATATTGACTTCCATTAAGCATGATAAATATGAGTTTGCGAAATATCTAGCTTAATGTGTTTAATGTGCTAAAATTTCATGTTATATGTTCCTGCATATTATTCTGCTAATCTTCATGTTTTTCTAAGTAACACCAATGCAGCAAAAAGTGATCAATGTCATTGAGTCTGTTTATTTTCCTATTTCTTGAGTCTTTTATTTCTTTCTTTTTATCTTTGCTCGAGGGCGAGCAAAGGTTAAGTTTGGGGGTATTTGATCGGTGTATTTTATATACACTTTTTGAGTCATTTTTAGTTAGTATTTTACTCATTTTATTTATGTTTAGTATAGTATTAGGGTCGTTTTCCTTTCTTTTGTGTCACAGCGGTCAGAAATGGAGAAATGGCGAAAAGGAGATGAAATAAGCATAAAAGAGATAGAATTGCACACTAAAAGGGCCAAGAAATGAAGTCTAAGAAGTTCCGGGAATTATAGAGAAAATCAGACGAAGTCCGGACGAGAAAAGACGACAAAACGGAAATTCGCCAGAAAAATGTCACCGGCGCCGCGGCGCCGGGCAGCAGAGCCGCGGCGCCCAAAGTGCTGAAAGTCCCGAGAGTTGCTGAATTCAGCCATGCGCCAAGATGTGGTCGGCGCGACGCGGGAATTGTGAAGTGCTGGGCCGAATTTGACATGTTTCAGAATCCTAAAGGGATAACTTTTCCTACCTAAAGGGATAACTTTTCCTACCTAAAGGGAAACCTTTTCCTACCTAAAAACCCTTACCTAAAAGGATTCTAATAATTTTTCCTACCTACACAAATCCTTAACCCTTCACCTAAAGGATTCTTGCTCTATAAATAGTCTCTACACCCTTAGAAGAATTCATTCTCCATTCTTCCATTCACCATTCTACATCCATCCTTCCACCAATCCATCTTGTAAATATTCCACAACACAACCCTTGGATGCTTGGCTTGGAGACTCATTCTTAGTAATTTTCTTTTCTTTTCTTTACTTTATTTCAGTTTTGTATGATGAACTTTGAATTAGTTCTTGTCATATTCATGGCTAGGAACTAATTCTCTTATAGGGCTTTCTATGTTGAATTTCTTGAACCTTATGTTATAAATTAATGCATGCTTATGGTTATTATTCTTATTGAGAGATCTATCCAATAATTGAGTTGAATTCTTGGTAGCTAATTGACAACTAGTTATCACTATATGATTTCTAATCAGATTCTGAAAAGGGGGGATTGTGAATATGCTGTAAGTTGGGCAGATACCTTGAATTGGGGATGAAAATACCTCAATTAGATTTGTAGCGTTGATGAGAGGCTTAACAACCCTAATTTTGCGCATTGTGCGTGACGGTCAACTAGGTTTTTGTTCTTAATCCTCCTATAGAGTTACCCTTATCAGCGAAAGTTAGGTAAGGAACAATACTGGGGTTGAGTGTTTATATAACCCTAACGAGAGTATAAAACGATTTCAGAAACTCCGCTTTCTCCAAAAGAAGAATACCATAAGTAATGCATTAGTAAGTAGCATAAGCGGATAGTAAGGATACATAGAAGCCCTATTCTCATCACATCTGAAGTAAATCTATATATTTAAAATAGCTTTCATAATTCTTAGTTCTAAACAACCCAATCAATTATTAATTCACCAAATAGATACTAGAAAATAGATAACTGGTACTTGGACTCTAATCCTAGAGGACGATATTCGGTCTTTTCTAAGACTATACTACTTGATACGATAACGTGCACTTGCGTTTAAAAGTGTGTGCATATTACGCGCATCAGATATCATTTGGGTAAAAGTGACTAATCCCTCCTCGAGCGTTGGACTACGTCCGTGCTTGATATTTGTGTGCTTTAATGCTGACCTGCTTTCTTTTTTCTTTCCTTTTTTTTTGTCCCAGTTTTTCTGTACTGACTTCTATTGAATCTTTCGTTTGGAGCCCGCTTTTTCCAAATTTATTCTTGCATTCTTTTATTTTTGTCGGGGCTTTTGATTTCTTCTTTTGTGAGTCATCATTTGTGTTTTCTTTTTTCTTTTGGGACTTTGACAATTTTTGTCTTTGCAACCTTTGACGCATAATTTTGTCAGCCACTTGCACTTTTACAAAGCGCTCAAGGAGGTCGGGCCAAAAGAGGGATAGTGCGTACGCACTCAGAAAGGGTATAGGTGTAATATGCGATTGTCAAAAGAATAGGCTTTAGGCTCAAAAGGGGTGTACTACGGATAATGTTATTTGGTAGGCTGAAAAGGCTCAAACGGGTCAAAGAAAGCCTACGATCATTTCCTACACCGAGTGTTACTCAGGATTTCGCCTCAACAAACATTCAGGCCAAGTTCTAGATCACAATGCAATGCAATTGAACTTATTCTAAAACTCACCACACAATGCACATGAAACGGTGAGGTTGGTTTCGTTCTTATCTTAAAAGCATGCAATAATGTCATTACAGGTGTGAGCGAGAGGTACCAAAAGAATCTATGGTTTACCACGAAGTCAACCCATATTGATTATTACTCGTTCTTTCCTATGCACACTCCTAACTGTGTTGGTATCAACCAAATCAAACAATGATACTTAAAAGAACTTTTTTTTAAATTCTTTTTGAATAAAATATTTTTGTATTTTTGAATAAATGGTACCGAACCCGAGTAGGGTTGCCTACGTATCTCATCTTTGACGAGAATCAGGTGTGCGTAGTTCGTTCAGTTATGTTATAAAACGTATGATTTACAAGAATTTATTTATGAAAGAAATGCAAAAAATAAAAACTGTGCAAAACAAATGATTGTTCACTATAAGACTAATGCAAAGAAAGAGGAATGTAACGAAAAAATGAATGATTGTGATAGAATGAATGATTTTTTTTTACGTGGTGGTGTCGAACCCTAGATGGGTTGCCTACGTATCACACCGTATGGTGAGAATCAGACACGCGTAGTTCGGGAGATTATGTTGTAAAATGCATCATAAAGAATTATGTAATCAATACTAGACATATCAATTAGACTTGCAAATATGTATAAAATGCAAAATATAAGACCCAGAGCGATGCTTTGTTGAGTCTGGTATAAGCTGACTTCTTTCCGCCAACATAACTCAACTCATTCTTGGGATGATTTTTTTTTTCTTTTTCTTCCTCTTTTTTTGTTGTTGTCCGCCCTCGACTATTTGCGAGGACGATCTTCCTGCAAAAATATGACAAATGGGTGAGAGTAGGGAAGTCACAAAAAAATAAAAATGTAAGGGTGTGGCAATATAGTCAAAGACTCCCCTGTTTGGTTCGACCGAACTGGTGGTTGAGCTTCACAAAGTCCAAATCGTGTTGTTCAAGAGCGATTTACGCAGTAGAAGTCCTGATTGCAGGGTAACAACAAAAGGTGCAAAAAATGCAAATGCACGTGGCCGGAATTATAAGCATGATATGTACAGGGGTTAAAAGGGTAATTATTGCATTAAATAATATGTACAGAATTGCTAGCGACAACAATAGTAAACAAAAGCATGCAAATCAAGCGCGCGCCTAATATGCATTGAACCTCTCTTATGCCAGAGGTCGGCCTAAACGCCAAATATGCGAGATTATGATAAATAGGTCCAAGCCGTTAAACTGCAATGTTTTGTTGGAAATGGCGACCAAATGACGGTGCACTTTTTCCAATTTCAGTGTGTCATGACCAGGCTTGGATCCGTCTATCATCATCACGCTACACATAGTATGCTAATGGGTCGTTGGGTTGCGAAACCCGTCGACAAGTTTTGGTGGATTTCTAATTGTGGCGTTAATACCAAGGATTAACCCACCTAAGGTTTATGCATGCATGACTTAATAAAAAAGATGGTATAGCTCTGTCCTAAGTTTCTAAGATTTGGCTTACTAGACGCAAGGTTCCCGAGCGGACTACTCGAGTGAGAAGGCTACGCGACCACCGGTTGGACCGGATTCTCCGCGCAAAACGCCAACTCTCTTAAATTTGGGTGTTTGAAAGAAATTTGCAGGTGCGCAAAGCACACCCGCGTGTTGTGTGTGACAATGTGAATTTTCCAGAGTGGAAGAAGTATGAGCGAATGCCAATTTAAGGAAAGCAGTAAAAGCAAATAGCAATTTAAACAGTTAAGCATACAAAATTAAAGCAAGCATTTTTAAGACGTTTAAAACAAATAAAAGCAAATAAAGTCAAGCAATAATAAACCTAGGTTTGCTATGGTCAAGAACCTGATTATCCCCAGCAGAGTCGCCATCTGAAACACCCCATTTTAACCGGAGTCGAAACGGGAGTACTACGTATGGTATGATTCCTAAATGTATTTAAGGAGTCGCCACCTAATTATTTAGTGAATTAGGACACTTATTAAATAGCAGAAAAATGCTATAAATGATCTCCATTTAATGGTCTACGAAATTAATGAGATTCTGGATCAGGGTTCTTTATTATCCTAAAGGGAAGGGGTTAGGCATCCTTTAAGATCCGCTAACTTGCGGTTATCCGTTCAAACCTATGTTAATTATGTATTGGCTTTTATTCTACCTATTCTAAGCATTTTTTGCATAATTTACAATTAAAATAAAATGCAATACATAATAATAAAAAACTAAAATTAAATGTGACATAAGATAAAAATTCGGAACATCTTTTAGCCCTTTTTAGGCCTTCTGCACAAGATGATCTCCGGGTACCTGCATAAACACTTAGTAAAAGTGTTAATAATAAAATAAACCATTTTAAAGTAATAACAATAATTAATAAATAAAGCCAAGAAATAAATCCGTCTTTTGCACAGGGGAAGGCCTTGAAAATCAGACGGAGATTCCTTCATCGGCCGATATTGCTAAAAATAATAAAATAAATAAAACCTTCAGATCCGCGCCAAAACAGTAATAGTTTTAAACACAGATGGCTCAGATATGTAAAAATATAAAGTAGGACAGCCTAAACAAGTGCGGCTGCGAGAATTCGCCTTGCCAGCGCATGTTGGTTATCCGGTGTAAGTGGAAGAAATCATCATTGCCCAGAAAGCTTCATTTATTTTATTTTTCCGTCTTTGCAACTGTGGAGGCCTCAAAAATCGACGGATAACTTTTTCATTGGCCATTAAGTGTAGTATCAATTCAAATCAGTAAACCAGCAAATGTGTGTCAAAATCCGTCTGAAACGCTGAAACAATGGAAGCAGTAGCAATTCCTTTTTGGAGCAGCAATCACGTAGCCTTTAAGGAAAACCTCAAGAACCCTTTTCAAGAAATGGATAGTAACAGCAAATTTAAGCAACATAAACCTTGTTCCACCATCAGGGTACATCAAAAAGAAGCAAAGCCCATAAGACAAGTGGGCATGAGTATTAACGTCCCAGTTTTACTAGACATTTTTCCTTGCAGAAAATTACTAGAGGAACCAAAATTGCATTGACATTCCAAAATTTAGAGTACTGAAGATGTTTCCCTGTAATTTCAGAGATACCCAAATATTTGAAAATCAGTCCTTTAGCCAAACAGACAACAAATACCGAAGATAAAGTCAAGAACAAGGTCACCGGAGTTTGAAAACTCCGACAAGATTCAATAATCTAAAATTGGTCCGACGTAAAGTAAACGATGCAGAATAATCAGCGGTCACGAGTTTTCAGAACTCCGACAAGAACCAAAACATAAAGTCAGTCCAAACCAACATGCATAATAACAACGAAAATAGAAACAAACAGCGGGCAGCGAGCAGTGATCAACGCGCATCACCGGAAAGTAACAAACTCACAAAATCACCCCGCAAAGAACAACAAACAACGGAATTCGAATGTCACCGAAAGAAAAGAATCAAAATCACCCCATGGCAACTATACATAATAGATCCAAGACCAATCACAAGAACTACATACCCAACAATAGAAAGAAACCAAATCACCCACCACACACGTAATGATAATAAAGATTAAGAGCGAGTAATAGCGTGCAGACAAATGACATCACTACAACGGCGAGATCGCCGAGCAACGCCGCCATTGCTGTTCACCGACGCCAACGATGGCGGAACGGAGGCGATGATGTGATGGTTCACGGTTAACGGAATTGGGAGTTCCAAATAATGGAACGACGAGATGATGACGGAAGAGTTCAAACTCCGTGGCGTGACTTCGCCGGAGTTAATGGCGTGATGATGGTTCATCGGTCACGGTGAGGTTCGACGTTGTTGCTATGGAGGCGGCGGACGGCGAGTGCGTCCAGAGCTGAGAAGTTTGGGCAGTGGTGGTGTTGAGGCTGAGAGGGATGAGGGATTCGACGGGAGAGAACAGGGGTGAGAAAGAGGGCAAGAGGAGAGAGGTGCGGCTAGGGTAGGTTAAGGAGAGGGTGAGGAGGTTTTAGAGAGAGTCCGCTACCGGGTAGGTGTAGTAGGGTTATATTCTGTGGGGGCTGAATGGTAGACGTATGGTAGAAGTAGAGTGTTTATTTTATAGGGTGAGATTAGGTTTAGGGTTTTGGGTATTGGGCTTTGGGTATTGGGTATTGGGTATTGAAGGAAAAAGATGAAAGGTGTATTGGGCCTCAGTTTGGGCTTCGGTTTTTGGCGGATTGGACTGCTTTGGCAAAAATGCAAAATGGGTTAATTATTTAACAGAAAAATTATTTTAAAAAAAAATGCAAAATTATTAAAATGCAAATGTCGATGTAATAGTAATAAAAATACAATATTTAAAAAAATGTTTAATACCTAATTAAAAGTAAAAAACATGATGCAAGTTTACAAAAATAAAATAACATAGAATGTTAGGTAAAAAATATACAAAAATGTCAAAAATTGTGATAAAATGTGGTGTCCTAAAATGCTTAAAATTATAAGAAATGACTAAAAGATGGGTCAAAATTGGGTGTCAACAGCGGCGCTGCTCTGTTTTGTGCCCGGTTCGCCAACTTTCTCGCTTTTTGAGCTCTGGAACCTCTTTTTGCTCCTTTTCCGCCAATGAGCCGCTTTAAACCAATATGACTCAAAAGAAAGAAAATATATCCTAAGACGATACGTATTTGTACAAAAATGGACAAAAGACTAACTAAAAATGACTCAAAAGGTGTATATAAAATACACCGATCACTATTTACACTCAATGCTGCACATGTCACCAATTATCAGAACCACAAACCTAAGAGATCCATGATCCAAAAGGAAAAGAACAAGAAAAAGAAGCATAATTAAGATCTCAGAAATCAATTAACAGAGCCTAAAAATGTTTAGTGTGTGCGGAAACATAATCAATTCAGATAATTATGCCATTGTGACTAATAATATGCAATGGATCCCCCAAAGAAACAGAGGAAACAGTTAACAAGGAAGAATGGAATTGTATTTGGGTGTTATTTTTTATGGGTCAAAATTAATTAGTTGGATCGGGTAATTCAAGTGAAATTGGGTAATTTGATCGTTTTGGGGGAATACATCTAATTGAGGGGTAAATGTGTGAAGACTGTTGACGACAGAGGAATATTTGAACACTATCACTAACGGAGGGTAAAGTTAACTAATAAAAGAAGATAGAGGGGTATATTTGACCCTTTCCTTTATTCTATGGTTCGATGTTGTAAAGGCATCATCCCAAAGTCCTGCTGAAAAAAGCTGCCAATTTATAGATAAATGCCACAAAAATGGCCACATGGGGTAAACAAACCATATCGTGATGGGAAAAGGATCATAATTTCAGAAAAGTGTCATATTTGCCCTCCGTTAAAGTATGATTTCAAATATGCCCTTACCATTATGAAAGTAGTAATATTTACCCCTTTTTAACAGAAATGTCACGTGGACGTCACATGGATCCACGTGGAGGGTGGACCCACATCGGAACCCCCACTGCCTCACCTTCCCCCTTCTCCCCCCTACTCCAGCGACCGGAGCAGCCCAACATCGCCACCACAACCTACTGCCTCTTTCGTCTTCCCCTCCATCTCTGAAGAACACCCACTGTGCCACCAGTCCTGAGGCTCCGATAGCATCCACGTCGTCGGCTCAGCCCTCGACACCATCCCAATCCACTTCTTCCTCGCTAGCATCTTCGTCATCGGCATCCCATACTGTCAATCGAATCTCACTCTCTGAATCGTCATCTCCGTCTGCCCAATCATACTCCTGTCGGTTGTCACAATTCGTGCCCACTATATCGGGCCTTTCCGATTCCCTCAACACTCAGCCACCCTATCAACCACCACCACTTCGCCACCATCACGTACCCTACCAACCTCGACCCTCACGATGACAAACTACATAAGTCGTCTCCACCACTGACAGAAGAACCCAGTCAAAACACATCCAAGACATTCAGAATCCATACCCCAACCACCAGTCCACCCGCAACCCAGCACTCACCCACCGGATGTAAACACAATCCCAACTAGTAACCTGATGCGCGTAATATGCACACACTTTTAAACGCAAGTGCACGTTATCGTATCAAGTAGTATAGTCTTAGATAAGACCGAATATCGTCCTCTAGGATTAGGGTCCAAGTATCAGTTATCTATTTTCTAGTATCTATTTGGTGAATTAATGATTGATTGTTTGGTTTGTAACTAAGAGTTATGAAAGCAAATTAAATATAAAGATTTAATTCAGATGTGATGAGAATAGGGCTTCTACGTATCCTCACTATCCGCTTATGCTACTTACTAATGTATTACTTATGGTGTTCTTCTTTTGGAGAAAACAGGTTTACGAAATCGTTTTATACTCCCGTTAGGGTTATATAAACACTCAACCCCAGTATTGTTCCTTACCTAACTTTCGCTGATAAGGGTAACGCTATAGGAGGATTAAGCACAAAAACCTAGTTGACCGTCACGCACAATGCGCAAAATTAGGGTTGTTAAGCCTCTCATCAACGCTACAAATCTAATTGAGGTATTTTCATCCCCAATTCAAGACCGTCTACCCAACTTACGAGATATTCACAATCCCCTTTTCGTAATCGATTAGAAATCATATAGTGATAACTAGTTGTCAATTAGCTACCAAGAATTCAACTCAATTATTGGATAGATCTCTCAATAAGAATAATCACCACAAGCATGCATTAATTTATAACATAAGGTTCAAGAAATTCAACATAGAAAGCCCTATAAGAGAATTAGTTCCTAGCCATGAATATGACAAGAACTAATTCAAAGTTCATCATGCAAAAACTGAATTAAAGAAAAGAAAAAGGAAAGAAATTACTAATGTTTAGGTCTCCAATCTCCTAGCAAGATAATCTTGAGTTGTGCAAGAAAGGGAACCCTTGAAAACTGCCTAGGGTTCTCCTTTTATAGGTTTAAAATGTATCCCTTCTTTTCCCTGCAGGCCTGGCCCAAAAATCCGTCAAAAGACCTAATTTTTCCGCGTCGGCGCCGCGCCTGGAGATGGCGCGCGCGGAAGTTCTGCAATCGCCGGGTGTTTTGGCGCCGCACTCGATATCTGGCTGCGGTAGCCGCGCGAAGTCTTCGCCTCGAATAGTGGCGTCGCGGCCACGATTTAGCGCCGCGCTCGATCTTCTCGCACCTTCTGCGATTGATAGGCGCCGCGCCGCTTCGATCGCAGGCGCCGCGCTGGTCCGGGTTTTTGCCTTGTTCGCCACTTTCTCTGCTACCGCATCTCCTCTTTCGCCCTCTTTTTGCTCCTTTTCCGCCATTTGGCCACTTTAACTACTTTGACTCAAAAGAAAGAAAAACTATCCTAATACGACATTTATATGTGCAAAATGGGACAAAAGACTAACTAAAACAGACTCAAAAGGTGTATATAAAATACACCGATCAAATACCCCCAAACTTAACCTTTGCTCGCCCTCGAGCAAAGATAAAAAGAAAGAAATAAAATAAAAGACTCAATAAATAAGACAATAAACAGACTCCCTGCCATTGATCACTTTTGCTGCATGAATGTTAACTAGAAAAAACATGAAGGTTAGCAGAATGATATGCAGGAACATATAGCATGGAATTTCAACACATTGAGCTAGATATTTCGCAAACTCATACTTATCATGCTTAAATGGAAGTTAGTGTACTCAAGTATGCATATAAATTCAAAAATTCCTATGGCATGCTTACTTGCTATTCTCCACTAATTCTGGATATACATAAAAGAGATCTTCAGGACTTTAAGGGTTGTAATGTAGGCTTAGGTAGGGGTTGGTAAAAATAGGCATTTAGGCTCATTTTTGTGTACCATAAGCTCTTTAGCTTTTCAATTTTTCCCTTTTTCTTTTGATTCTTTCCTTCACTTCAATTCTATCCTTCCCCTCTTTTGTTTTGGGAGAGTGAAGTATCTAATAATAATGAACACCCCCAAACTTAGGCTTTTGCCTGTTTCTTATTACTTTTTATTGGGGTCCAACGGGCTTATTCACTCTTTTTGTCTTTTTTCTTTTAACGCAATGTATTCCACTTTTTCATCTTTTCACTTATGGCACAATTTGTGGGAAAGTAGGGTGTCAAAGAAAAAGTTTCAATTTTTAGGCTCAATGGGGCTAACTAGTGATATTTTTACAGTACGGGATAAAAAAGAATGGTAAGAATTGGCTATCAAAGAAATGCCTGAGTCATCTCCCTATCATGCATATCCTAACTATTTCTCCTCAATTAGCAAGCAGTCATAACACATAGGCATTTATCATTTAGCATACATAACTCAAGCAAGAGACTCCAAATAGACAGATTCTGTGAGTTTTTGGCATATCTAACCTAAGTGTTTAGATAGTTGCTTTCATTCCTTTACATTATTCCACCTTACTTCACTAGGTGTTTCTAGCAACTACAGCATACATGATTTTTGACAGGCACTTATGACTCAAAAAAAGAAAAAATTTTGGTGACTCAAATAAAAGACTTAAATAAAACATAACATGACACACAAATAAAACACCCCCAAACTTAAATCACACATTGTCCCCAATGTGTGCAAGACTCAAAGACAGTAAAAGAAAAAGGACACTTACAAACTTTGGCTAAAATGGTGGTGGTGGCGGTGGATAATGCTTTGAATTCCGTGAGGGGAGGATCATTTTTGATGTTTTGATCTGGCGATAGGGCCTTCGGATCAGGGTATCCTCTCAGACTCATAGTTTCCGTGGTGGCGCCGCGGCCCTGCAATTGGGCGCCGCGGCGCCCAAACTTCTGGGCGCCTTCTGCTGATTTGGCGATTTTTCTGGATATCCTTGGCTTCCACCTGTTAACACAGCACAGATACACGAACCCAAGACCGTGAGACTGATCAAGACAAAATAAAAGAAACTAAAACAGAAATTGAAATAACATAATTAAAACATTGGGTTGCCTCCCAACTAGCGCTGTCTTTACCGTCTTTTAGCCGGACGCAAGTTCCTTATTATTTTAAGAATTGAGAAGTTACCAAGTTCATGTATTCCATTTCATCGATCAGGTAGGGTTTTATCCTCTGTCCATTTACCTTGAAAGTGGCTCCCTCTCTCCCTTTTATTTCAATTGCTCCGTATGGGAATACTCTTACCACCGTGTATGGTCCTGTCCAACGTGATTTTAACTTGCCTGGAAACAATCTCAACCTTGAGTTGAATAGCAGCACTTGTTGTCCTTCTTGAAAGTCTTTTGGTATCAAATTCTTATCGTGCCATGCTTTCGTTCGTTCCTTGTAGATCTTTGCATTCTCATAGGCATTGTGTCGGAATTCATCTAATTCGCTCAGCTGTAGTAGCCTCCTCTGTCCAGCTGTCGTGGTATCCATGTTTAACTTCTTCATTGCCCAGTATGCTTTGTGTTCCAACTCTACTGGCAAATGACATGCTTTACCAAAAACTAATTTATACGGTGACATACCAATTGGTGTTTTGAATGTTGTCCGGTATGCCCACAATGCGTCATCCAATTTGATAGACCAATCTTTCCTTGAGCTGTTCACCGTCTTTTCCAATATGCTCTTCACTTCTCTATTTGACACTTCCGCTTGCCCATTAGCTTGAGGATGGTAAGCAGTTGTAGTGCGGTGGTAAACTCCATATCGGGAAAGCAATGAATTCAGCTGTCTATTGCAGAAATGGCTCCCTTCATCACTGATGAGAGCTCTTGGTGTGCCGAACCTTGTGAAAATATTCTTCTGGAGGAATTTTTGAACAGTTTTACTGTCGTTTTCTTTGGTGGCCACTGCTTCTACCCATTTGGACACATAGTCTACTGCCAGAAGGATATATTGATTTCCAAAAGATGGCGGGAATGGTCCCATGAAATCAATTCCCCACACATCGAATAGTTCTACTTCCAATATCCCGTGTGAAGGCATCTCGTTTCGTCTTGAGATGTTCCCTGTTCTTTGACAATTATCACATCTCTGCACAAAGGCATGGGCATCCTTGAAGAGTGTTGGCCAATAGAATCCGCATTGCAATACTTTTGCCGCTGTTCTTGATGCCCCAAAGTGTCCACCACATGATAAGGTGTGGCAATGGATGAGAACCTGGTGCATCTCTTCCTCTGGTATGCATCGCCTGATGACTTGATCGGCACAGTGTTTGTATAGCATCGGTTCCTCCCAATAGTAGTGTTTTACTTCAGAATAAAACCTTTTCACTTGCTGTCTTGACAAGCCTGGGGGTAGAACTTTAGCTGCAAGAAAGTTAACAAAATCAGCGTCAAGGTAAATTAGAATTCATACTTACTAGAAACAGTTGTTCGTCTGGAAAGTGATCATTTATTTGCACATCTTTGGTGTTCGCTCTGTGTTCTCCAACTGACAAGTGGTCTCAGAATCGAATTCTCTGTTCCTTTCTTATCACGAATCTCTACGTCAAATTCTTGTAGAAGTAGGACCCATCAAATGAGGCGAGGCTTTGCATCCTTCTTTGTCATTAAGTACTTTATAGCAGAGTGGTCAGTGTATACTATCACTTTATTTCCAATCAAGTAGGGCCTGAATTTCTCAAACGCATATACTATAGCTAGTAATTCTTTTTCAGTAGTTGCATAATTTAATTGTGCGTCATTCAGAGTTTTACTAGCATAGTAAATGGATCTAAATACCTTGTCGATTCTCTGTCCAAGTACCGCTCCAATCGATAGTCGCCAGATCGCACATGAGTTCAAATGGGAGCTCCCAATTTGGTGCAATGACTATGGGTGCTGAGGTAAGCTTCTCCTTGAGCGTTTGAAATGCGGATAAACATTCTTTATTGAAGTCAAAGTCTACCCCCGTCATTAGCAATGTGGAGAGGGGCTTTGAGACCTTTGAAAAATCCTTGATGAATCTTCTATAGAAGCCTGCATGTCCAAGGAAACTTCTGACCCCTTTTGTTGATACTGGAGGTGGTAGATTTTCGATCACTGAGATCTTTGCTTTGTCTACCTCAATACCTTGGCTTGATATTTTATGCCCCAAGACGATTCCTTCGGTCACCATGAAGTGACATTTCTCCCAATTTAGCACAAGGTTAGATTCTTCGCACCGGCTCAACACTGCTTCTAGATGCCTTAAACATTCATCAAATGATGCTCCAAAGATCGAAAAGTCATCCATAAAGATCTCTATGGTTCTCTCTACCATATCTGAGAAAATTGCCATCATACACCTTTGAAAAGTAGCAGGTGCATTGCAGAGTCCAAATGACATTCTTCTAAAGGCAAATGTGCCAAAAGGGCAAGTAAATGTTGTCTTTTCCTGATCTTCTGGGGCTATTGCAATCTGGTGATACCCTGAGTATCCATCCAAAAAGCAATAGTAGTTATGCCCTGCGAGTCTGTCCAACATTTGATCTAGGAATGGCAACGGAAAGTGGTCTTTTCTAGTTGCTTTATTCAACTTGCGATAGTCAATGCAGATTCTCCATCCGGTGACTGTTCTCGAAGGGATGAGTTCGTTTCTTTCGTTAGCCACCACTGTTATTCCACCCTTTTTCGGCACCACTTGTACTGGACTTACCCAAGTGCTATCAGATATGGGGTAAATTACTCCTGCATCGAGCCATTTTAGGATTTCCTTCCTTACTACCTCCTTCATATTTGGGTTCAGTCGCCTCTGGGCTTCGATGGATGGTCTGCTCTCCTCATCTAGACGGATCTTATGCATTACCGTTGATGGACTTATCCCTTTTATGTCTGCTAATGTCCATCCAATAGCCCGCTTGTGATTCTTTAGTACTCTTAGCAGTTTATCAATCTCTTCGGTGGATAGGTGGCATGAAATGATCACCGGTAGGTTCTCTTCACCTAGGTATCGGTATTGTAGATGATTGGGTAGGATTTTTAACTCTAACTCTGGGGCCTTCTCTGTGGATGGTAATGATCTTTCTGGTACCTGTCCCAGCTCTTCATACCTCTTTGTCCTTGTATCCCATTTTTCATAAGCATTCATCCAATTTGCATACTCCATCAGATCTGGATCGTTTCTACTATCATCATCCCATGTGGTCAGTACTTCTTCAAGCGTATCATCATATTCGAACTCTTTGTTTGACATTGTCTCTTCGATAAGATCAATGGCTGAGCAGTTATCCTTGGCCTCTGGAAAATTTGTTGTTTGAAGAACATTAAAAATCACCTCTTCTTCATCTACTCGAAGCTTCAATTCCCCTTTTTGAACATCAATGAGAGCCTGTCCTGTGGCTAAGAAGGGTCTGCCCAGTATGATGGGGATTCCATCGTTATCTTGTATGTCTTAAGTGTTACACCCCGTATTTACAGGACATGTGTTAAGAACGTACGTAAGAACTCGCAAGTGTTAAAATTTGAGACTGTAAAAAAATTTTAACGGAATTATGGAATTGTCGGAAAACGTATTATTGTGACGAATGGGAGGGCGACACGTGTCACCCCCCCTTATGTTGTCTTGGACGAATTGAAGCATGGGGACAATGGTCATTTGACCTTTGGTGGGATGATTTAGTCTTGCAAGTAGTAGCATGAGTAAATTGACTAAGTCAATGACCCCACTTAGTCTTGATATTTAGCTAGAGCTCATCCAAACCACCCAATTGGTTGCATCTTAACCCTCCATGTCCCTATATTTAATACTAGTAGCAAGAGAGGACTTAACACTTAGCAAAATTTCACAAAATTGAAGACTACACTAATGGTGCTCTCGGGTTCACCATGGAGAAGAAAGGAAAAATTTTCGTTGCTTGTTCTTTAAGCTCCACATTTTAAACCAAGGTTCTTGAGTGTTATGTAAGTGTATCTCAATAGAGAAATCCCGGAAAAAGAGAGTTTTCGTAGTAGTCGCAAAGCAAAAACCTAGTTGTCTTTCTAGGTTTTGTTTAGAAGTTTGAAGGAAAATTGTTGGGGTTGTTCTAAGGGTCTCAAGGAGCGGATTGAGGTGTCTTGAAGAGGCTCTAGGTTGCTAAGGAGCAACTTCGGTTTTGAAGATTGGATTACAATTCGTGGAGGTATAATCTTGTTCTCTTTAAGTGTTACAAGATTATGTAATTGTTGTTAGCCTTACATTTTTACTAGCATGAAGTATATGTGTTGAAGTTTTATAAGTATTATGGATTGTTGTAGCTTAAAATCCGAAATGACATGTAAGCCATGATTAAGTTGGATTACAATTTAATCGTTGTTAGAATCGTCGCATGTAATTGACTTGAAGATTACGGTTGTTATGATCAAATGCGACTTGATATCATGTGAGGCTACCAATTTGGATTGAAATGGAAATTGGATAAGAATTGGTATTGTTGTATTCATTATGGCCGAAAATTGGACTAGTAGTTTGTTATTCATTTGTTTTGGACTACCGTCTATATTGTGGTGAGCCAATTGGGGCTGTATGGTTATTTATTTGTATTGTACTACCTTATAGATTGTGGTAAGCCAATTGGGGCTGTTTGGTTATTGTATTCGACCTTGAAAAAGGTGGCAAAGTAAGTAGAAACAAAGGAGGTGCTGTCCGATTTCCCGTAGAATTTAGTGACTTAGCACCTAGGATTTTCTACGTTGAAGTAAGAGGTTAATGGACATATTGTGACCATTATAGGTTGAAGTACTTTGGAGCATTTTGCTACTTGTCGACAATCGTCGCGAGGTATGTGAACCTCTTCCTTCCTTTGGCATGATTCTATGTATGGAATATACTTGTGGTATCATTTCATGTTTCCTTCTACTCTTAGAAGTTAAGAGGTAGTTGTGTGATCTACTCTATGTAGAACTTTTCCTATCTTTGAGCATGACTAGTTGCACGTATGTAGTACGGTAGACGTATAACACCTTGATATCCCTTACTAATTTTATGAATAGCCAAGTCGGGTGAGTTAGGAGATTAACTCACTTCTTTGAAAGAATAAAGGATGTCTTGAGTTTTATTAAGTTAAGGGACTTGGAAGAGTTTTAAAGTATGTGATACTTGTTCCGTTTTAAACGTATAAGTCCCTTGGATAGGAAATTGTTTTTGGCTAAGGTATAAAGTGAATATAACGGCTTTATGGGAAGTTAGTTATATTTGCTTTATGGAAAGATAAATGACTTGATTTTAGTGAAAAGGCAACTTGTTTTTAAGGCATTAATTGCCTAAGGTTTTATATAAAATGAGTCACTTGTTTTCTAAAGGTTAAGAGACTAGTAGTATTTTTGAAAGGTATGAGAATTGATTTGAAAGTATTTAATACTTGGTTTCAAAAAGTAGAAGTCTCTTGGTTATAAAAGGAACGTGTTGGTCTAAACCATAAAGGGTTATAACGGCTTTATGGGAAGTTGGTTATAACGGCTTTATGGAAGGTTAAGAGAATAGTTTTCTCTAATAAAGTAATCAAAGAAATAACTTGTATTAAGGAACGGCAAATTGGTTTAAAGGTACCAATTGCTTAAGGTTTTTAATAAAAGAAGTCACTTGATTTAGAAGCCGGTATTTGTATTTTTAAAAAGGTATTGTGACTTGTCTTGAAAGGTGAATAGGACTTGATACTACGGTTGTTAGTATCGGGGAAGTTTTATTTGGAAAGTAGTCTTTTGAAAAGAATGTGCGTACGTAGTACTTTGGCTTGATTAAATGAGAATTATTCTATGTGTGCCTTAATAAGTACTTTGGCTTGATTAATTGAGAATTAGTCTAAGTGTGCCTTGATAAGTACTTTGGCTTGTTAAATGAGAATTATTCTATGTGTGCCTTGATAAGTACTTTGGCTTGATTAAATGAGAATTATTCTATGTGTGCCTTGATAAGTACTTTGGCTTGATTAAATGAGAATTATTCTATGTGTGCCTTGATAAGTACTTTGGCTTGATTAATTGAGAATTAGTCTAAGTGTGCCTTGATAAGTACTTTGGCTTGTTAAATGAGAATTATTCTATGTGTGCCTTGATAAGTAAGATAACGAAATCGGCGGGGAAGATGAACTTGTCCACTTTTACTAATATATCTTCGATGACTCCTCTCGGATGAACAATTGAGCGGTCGGCTAGCTGCAAGGTGATGTTTGTCGGTTTGATTTCTCCCATTTCTAGTTTGCAGAAAACTAGATAGGGCATCAGATTTATGCCTGCTCCCAGGTCGCACAGTGCCTTTTGACATTCAAACTTTCCAATAGTGCATGGGATGGTAAAGCTCCCAGGGTCTTGTAACTTCTGAGGCAGTTGTCTCTGTAGGATGGCACTACATTCTTCAGTTAACATCACCGTTTCGTAATCCTCTATCTTCCTCTTTGCTAAGCACATCCTTCGGAACTTGACATAGCTCGACATTTGTTCTAGTGCTTGACAAGCGGGATATCGAGTTGCAATTGTTTGAGAACCTCACGAATCGGAGAATTGCTTGTCAAGAGTGCATGTTTTTAGCTTCTGGGGGTAAGGTATCATCACTTGGGGTGCTGTTGACACCGCTGGTGCTGTTTTATTTACGGTTACGGGCGCCGCCGATCTTAGGCGCGCGGCGCTCACTTTCCTGCAATGTCTCGGATGCCGTAACTTCGCACTATCTATCTCAATCCTCGGCGCCCTGACATCATTAGCGCCAAGGCGCGCAATTTCCGCAAACTTCCTCTCTCCCCGGATTCGGCATCCTTCAGGTCAATTGCTTGACATTGTGTTTCCTTGTTGCTTATCCCAGATGCAGATTGCTCTTCTTGCGGTTATTGTTGAATATGACCGCAGTTCGCTATTTCGCTTTCCAACCTCTTTATACCCAACCTCATTTCGTCCATGAACTGAGCTTGGGACCTCGTGAGACTGAGTATAGTTTCTCGTAGTTCCTCCCTCTGTTCCTCTATGGTTGGCTCTCTATCATATGGACAGTAAAAATCCATATCTAAAGTGTTCCTGAAACGAGTCAAAGCCAACAAAAAAAAAAAAAAAATCACGGCACCTCGAACTTTCGTAAAAACTAAAAATAAGAATAACAAACTAACGACCAAATTAGAAATTAAAAATAGATAATTTTGATATTGAACTATTGCCTAATCCCCGGCAACGGCGCCAAAAACTTGAATGCGCGTAATATGCACACACTTTTAAACGCAAGTGCACGTTATCGTATCAAGTAGTATAGTCTTAGATAAGACCGAATATCGTCCTCTAGGATTAGGGTCCAAGTATCAGTTATCTATTTTCTAGTATCTATTTGGTGAATTAATGATTGATTGTTTGGTTTGTAACTAAGAGTTATGAAAGCAAATTAAATATAAAGATTTAATTCAGATGTGATGAGAATAGGGCTTCTATGTATCCTCACTATCCGCTTATGCTACTTACTAATGCATTACTTATGGTGTTCTTCTTTTGGAGAAAGCAGGTTTACGAAATCGTTTTATACTCCCGTTAGGGTTATATAAACACTCAACCCCGATTGTTCCTTACCTAACTTTCGATAAGTGGTAACGCTATAGGAGGATTAAGCACAAAACCTAGTTGACGTCACGCACAATGCGCAAAATTAGGGTTGTTAAGCCTCTCATCAACGCTTACAAATCTAATTGAGGTATTTTCATCCCCAATTCAAGACCGTCTACCCAACTTACGAGATATTCACAATCCCCTTTTCGTAACTGATTAGAAATCATATAGTGATAACTAGTTGTCAATTAGCTACCAAGAATTCAACTCAATTATTGGATAGATCTCTCAATAAGAATAATCACCACAAGCATGCATTAATTTATAACATAAGGTTCAAGAAATTCAACATAGAAAGCCCTATAAGAGAATTAGTTCCTAGCCATGAATATGACAAGAACTAATTCAAAGTTCATCATACAAAACTGAATTAAAGAAAAGAAAAAGGAAAGAAATTACTAATGTTTAGGTCTCCAATCTCCTAGCAAGAAAATCTTGAGTTGTGCAAGAAAGGAACCCTTGAAACCGCCTAGGGTTCTCCTTTTATAGGTTTAAAACGTCTCCTTCTTTTCCCTCGCAGTTCGCCCAAAAATCCGTCAAAAGACCTAATTTTTCGCGTCGCGGCGCCTGCGGATGGGCGCCGTGGCTGGTTCTGCAATCCGGTGTTTTGCGCCGCCCCGATATCGCTGCTCGGTAGCCGCGCCAGTCTTCGCTTCGGAATAGTGGGCGCCATGGCTCGATTTAGCGCCGCGCTGGATCTTCGCACTTCTTCGATTGATAGCGCCGCGCCTCGCTTCGATCGCAGGAGGCGCGCTGCTGTCTGGTTTTAGCCTTGTTCGCCACTTTCTCTGTTCACTCGCATCTCCTCTTTCGCCCTCTTTTTGCTCCTTTTCCGCCATTTGGCCACTTTAACTACTTTGACTCAAAAGAAAGAAAAACTATTCTAATACGACATTTATATGTGCAAAATGGGACAAAAGACTAACTAAAACAGACTCAAAAGGTGTATATAAAATACACCGATCATAACCTAGAAGCTCCAGTCGCCGGAGACCGGAGAAGGGGGAAGGTGAGGCAGTGGGGGCTCCCGTGTGGGTCCACCCTTCACGTGGATCCATGTGGTGTTCACGTGGCATTTCTGTTAAAAAGGGACAAATATAGCTACTTTCATAACGGGAAGGGCATAGTTGTCTCCATACTTTAACGGAGGACAAATATGACCCTTTTTCGAAAGTATGATGACAAATATGACCATTATCCCTATTGTGATTGAGGCACAAAAATGTGCTTATTCTGGGACTTCACACCACATGTAACTTTATGTAACCATTGATAGTTAACCTAAAATAATTGATAAGTAACCTAGTAGGACATGTTAAATTATTCTTATGATGTAAAAAAGTCATTACATTATCGGTATATATAACGTTACAATTCTAGGAAGCTGATATATTAAATATGAATAAATACACTTTTACATGTATATAGGACAACATGGAGATCAAGATGAAGGCACAAACACATATTAAGACCTTCGAGTTGTATTAGAATTAGTATATATATGGTCTCTTTGCAACTTTTCAAAGGGTAGGGGGTCCATTTTACAAGCCATGTAAATTAACCATTGCTATATTTCAACTGAATAACTTCAATAATATTTGTAACTGTTAATTACATTACTCTTGGACTTGCTGCAGTTATAAAACTCATTCAAACATTTAAGGATCACCATAGTTGTAGTATTAACATGATAAAGGCAGTAAATAACACCAAGAATCCTAGCTTTCCAAGCAACCTGCCAAGAAACAGATCAGAAAAAGTTCAGTAGGTGAAAAATGAATTACTTAAAGATATTGATAAAAAGTAGACACATGATACTCCTTTCGTTTCAATTTGTGCGACTTGTTTGAATTATCACAGAGATTATAAAAGAAATGAAGATTTTTTAAATTTATAGTCTTAAATATGTCATAACATTTGTGTCGCTATAACACTTTTGAAAATTATGGTTGGAAATGTACCATGACATATGTGCGACTATAAAAGCTCCTCAGAATAGAAATGGAAAATATAAAGTTAATATAGAAATGTGTTCATTTTTTATTGGACTAATAAGGAAATAGTGTCACGTAACGTGGAACGGATGGATTAATAGATATGCCAGTATTCTTAGTTCCATATTTTACCTCTGTAATGAAATTGTTGTTAGATTATAACTTTAAGGTCTCCTATTTGGACTTGTTGCAAGTAGGTTTGGTTTTACTTCGCGGAACATTTGTCCTGTCTTCATCTTGGACTTCTGAAAATTATTGGTATAACAATAAGTAGAGTTAGTAACTAATATTGGTCTAACACCACAAAAAGAGTATTTACCAAAAAACAAGCATAGATCAGAGTTCTGTTTTCACTTTTTCATGAAGTATAATTGCAACCTATACTCACTTAGAATTTCTTGAAGGTCCTGGTTTATCCCTCAGACTCATCGCTCCCAATTGACGTGCCAAGTTCTCGTCTAGGTCACAGTGAGCTGAGCTGGTTCTTGAGACAGCATTTCCGTCAATTGGCCAAGTCATTGGAAATACAAAGTTTCTACAGAAAATGATGACGTGTAGTCAGCATTTCAATGCTTTTTCAATAATCCTAAAATATATACAACTTTATACGCAGAGACGACTAAACATAAATTTAGATCAGAAAAATAACTAACACATGTACACGAAGTACTTAAAAGTATTATTAGGAAGACGACAGATTTAACGTATAAAGAATTTTTATAGCTAACCGTCTACTAAGCACTTGTACTAACTAGTTCCACTTATTATGGTAAAGTTACTTGTCGTTATTTTTTAGGTGACCTGAATTCTCTTACATTGTCAGTGTACAGAAGCTAAATAGATGACAAGACAGCAACAATATCAGAGCAAAAGAGAAGACATTTTGTACCGTTCCACACGTTTGAATTCGCAATGATTCATCATATCCACTGTATATTTACCAAAATGGATGTCAAGGTTCTTTGCCAACTTTGGTATATGATATCCTGGTATAATGTCCCATATCTTTAATACTTGAACATACATCGAGTTCTGCTCCAGGATATCGATGGTCCAAATCAATTTTAGGTGCTTGACATTGTACACCTCCAAAAGTACAGAAGAACCACTTCCCTTGTTTCTGAACGTGCTGTTCTTTTCTGGCTT
The DNA here is from genome assembly GCA_029844215.1 of Przewalskia tangutica. NCBI lineage: Eukaryota > Viridiplantae > Streptophyta > Magnoliopsida > Solanales > Solanaceae > Przewalskia > Przewalskia tangutica. The sequence continues at coordinate 4,697,104 of CM056719.1, forward strand.
ACGCCAACCACTCGAAAGCTTCACCAAAAGGGAAATTACATCTTTACTGATCTCTGAATCCTTAATTCTGGCAATGGATTTTGAGAAATCCTCACCAAATATAACCTGTTAGTTTGTAACAACAAAAGAACCTGTTATTTCTCCATTTGAAAACATAATATAAAGAGTGAAAGAGAACTTATATATTTATCGTAGGCCAAATGAAGAAGCATACCGTCCACTGGGCTGTTTGGAATATACGTGAGTCCGTTCTAAGTAATGTTTCAAGCTGGTCAAGTTCAATGGTCGCATTCAAAATTGCTTGATTCAATAGTTTGTCATCAGTAACATCAAAGTAACAGCCACGAGCCTTGGCGTCAATGATTAAATCCCTCCATATCGAACCACTGTTAACCAAAGTTGTGCCATGTCCCAATATCCAAAGGCAGTATCTGCATAAGAAGCCAAGGAAAAAATTAAGCCCAGTTTGAATGATCCTTCATACTTAACATTTTGAAATGTAGTAATTTTGACCACCAAATTAGTACCTTGCTCGTGTCAATGCTACATTTGCTCTCTGAATATTTTTAAGGAAACCAACTGATCCACTCCCATTACAGCGAACGGTGGAGATAATTATCACATCTTCTTCACCGCCTTGAAAGCCATCAACAGAGCGTACATTCACTGAGAAGTCACTCTTAACATCCGTGCTATATGTCTTGCCAATAATTTGTTGAATAGCAAAAACTTGAGCTTTGTAAGGAGATATGCAACCGACACGGACTTTTTGATTTGAAGTGATAGATTCTGTAGGTAAGATAATTTTATCAGCTCTGCCAACACATTTGACATGCAAACAAAAGTGTGTTACCTTTGTGAAGGTTGGCAAGTATCTCAGCTACAACAAAAGCTTCAGTCTTATTACTTGTGCTGTGTTTAACATCAACCTCCTCATTTCCACTACTTACATTAATAAACGAATAGGGGCCAAACATATCTCCTTTAAGAAATCGCTTCTCATATTCTGCATCTTCCACATTAGGACCATCCATAATTTTCTTCTGATAGAACTCTCTATTCGGGAACATACTTATTTTCGGATGCATCCTATATTGAACATTAAGAAGGTGTTTCTTGTGTCCTAAAATTACCAGCCTCTCAAACAAGCTCCTGCCGAACTCAGCCTTCTCGCAGATCTGTCAAGAACAAACACTAATTGTAAATTATAAAAGAGCAGCAATGTAAATTAAAAACAAGCAGTATTAAGATTATATGAAAACCTTGCTCTGAACCATAGAAGGCAATTGTTTCTCATCTCCAATGAGTATAGCATGGCGGAGACCAGGGAGTTGTAAAGGAATAGTTGATTCACATTCTTTCAGCTGAGCAGCTTCATCAATTATCACCATCTCCAGTGGTGTCATTCCTTCTGTGTGCAACTTAGTCGAGCTAGAAGCCGTGCAGAAAATCAAGCATGCACCTTTCAGACAAAAACTTTGAATTTGGTAGTCCTCAATGAAATTGGGAAGAGAGATACTCTCAGTAAGAAATTTCAGTACTTTTAGGCATCCTGCTTTAGTTGTACGAATATTAAAAAGTCTTGTCTTATTCTTTGTAACAAATCCTGATAGAATTTCTCTGAATCCTTCAGTTTGTTCCACAGTAGCAAACAATTTTCCTAGAGTTTGAAGCATCTCAAGTAGTCTGATCATTTCCTTAGCTACTTCCAGTGAAATGAAAGAAGTAGGTAGATGTGTGTACAAGCTCGTTAGGCAAAATATTAACTGGTTCTGGATCCATTTGAATCTTTTGTTAACAAACTCCTCAAATGTCCAAACAATGGCTTCTTTTTTGATCGCCTCTCCTTCGTTCTTGACCTTGTTCGCTTTGTCAGCTGCTTTCAAGTTGTTTCTTCTTTGAGAATTTTGTTTATCTTTCTTCTTGTTCTCTTTTAAGGTGTCAAGGACAAATTTCTTCCACAATTTACTCTTCCTAGTTTTGTCGAGCCCTTGATCATTGATCTTTTCATCTTTTTCGCTCAAACTAGATTCTTGACTAGTAACATTTCCTATTCCTTCCTCTTCCCCATCATCAATATCTTCATTATCATCAGTGTCATGCTCCTTATCTTTTAGTTTTTCTACGTACTTACGGTATTGCTCTTCAGGATCCTCGAGCAAACATATCATGGACTGTATACCAATTCTCCAACCACTATTCGGAGACAAGCAGCTAGCAAGAGCAGCAACACGGTTGTTAAGAAATACATCAAACAGATCTTCATGATCATCGATCTTCATTCTTTCCCCATTACCAAATAAGACAATGTCTCCTAAACCATACGTGTCATGTTGCAGACAACGTTGTACATTCTGCATCAGCCTCTTTGTAACTCCCAAGACAGCAACATTCGTGGGTGCACAAGTCAGAGTTCTGCACCTCATCTTTAACAGGACATAAAGTAAAGAGCCAACTGTTTTGGTCTTCCCGGTTCCTGGAGGACCCCAAATTAGCTTAACCGTATTCTCGTGAGCACATTCTCTTGTAGCAACACAACTTACAACAGCCTCTTGTTGAGCAATGTCTAGCTTAAAGGACCGAGCAATGGCCCTTGAATTTGATATAGCAACACTACTTTTAGATTCTCCAACGGAGCAAAGGGTGCAATCTACTTCACCCTGTGAACAATTGAAATTTACAAGACCTCAATAAATGTATACTGGAAGCTAGATTAACGGTAAAAGTCGAAAAACTACTTTTTGTCACATTAAACTTTACTAACTATAGTGATGTCACAAACTATTTATCGTCACATTAAAGTAACAAAACTATACTACTATAATCGATAAAGTACAAGAAGGAAAGAATAGGTTACTTACAACATTAGGATCACTTTTCAGCACGGTCTTAATGATCTTCAGGTTTGCATTTTCTAGGTCTGAATTCAAAGCTTTCCAAATTCGAATATTTGTCGTCAAATTAGAAAGATACACAATAAAAAGCTTGTCCCCTTGTTCACCCTTTGCCCTGTCCGGTTTCTTAAACGGAATAAGCTGCGAAGACAAGATAGGTACCAGGTCGGAACCTTCATATTTCATCCCTTGAACTATAGCAATGAGATAACATCTGTTAGGCCTGTTCAAATCTTCAATTCTTCTTGGTCTCACATCAGTTAGCGCGATCAGATCGCCAACTTCTGGTTCATATTTCGATTCATTTTTCAATTCCATGTTCTCTCCCTCTACCTCTTTAGCTCTTTTCAACAAAATATTGTAATATAAAGCTTTGGGAGGCTTAAAGTCCTTTGATATTTTAACATCAAAAACCTCGAGCGCAGGGGCTCGCGAAATTGTGGACATATTTGAGAGCAAATCAGCATGTGTTTCTTCAACAAGTGGAGTAATGAATGACTTCAAGTAATGATCAACCGACACAAATGTCTCGGGAATTTCTTTTACCTAAAACACATTGGAACAGGAAGGGTCATGAAGATACAAAAATGTTTGAAGCGGGACATAAACATCTGTACAAAACCAATATGTTCAAGAAGAAGAAGAAAGTAGAGATCTCCAGTAACATAAGCACAAGCTGAAGATAGAGCTGCATCGTCATTTCGTTAGTACAAATTCGACATCCTCCAATAAATGTGCAAGCAAATATACATACGTCGCTCTAAATCAGTATGGTAAATATTAGCACGTAAATATGTACCCTAGTACACGTGCTAATAGAGCAGATTATACTGCTCAAGAAAGTTAATGATACTCTCACTAAGCTACACTCAAGACTCAGACCAGTCTTGGATCAACTAAACACATTGATTGATTGGAACTACGTATCTATATTTTTTTTAAATAAAATGTGTGCATATTATAAGCTACAATAGCTTGCTTGGTGGACTCTCCAAAAATATTTATGGCACCCGTATGATAGTCTGAAAATACACTACTTTTTAAGGATTGGGCACGCATCCCATAGCATTTTCGAAGAGTCTGAGCAACATAGTAGCCAGTACCAACATATGAACATGAAGAAAGTAAGATTAATTCATACCTTATCTTTGTAAAGATCTTTGTTCAATACATCCTTTAAAGACCAAGAAAACACCAAATCCACTAAGCCAGGAACTGTTTTCTCTGTTTTCTTCTTTGTAGTATTTGCCATCTTCCCTAATAGTCATAAAAAAAACGTCATAATCATCATCATGCAAGAACAAATAGAAGGAAAAATCAAAACTTTACCTTTGTCTTTCTTCTTCTGGGATTATGAGTTTTAAGCTACTGCTGCATTCACCAAAAATAATGGAAGTTATACGCAAGAATGAAATTGCATAAAGCTTTCTAAGAAAAAGAATATATTTCGTACAATCATAGGATAAAAAGTGTGGAATAAAGATTATATAGACCCCAACAAGGTTGACGAGGAGTCAATAACTTAAATATAGAATAATAAAATAGAGAAGCATAGATATATTTTGCTTACCAAAGCTTAGAGGGAAGTTATACTATATATTATTTTAATATTCCATATATGTTGGTGTCATTATCAGTGTTTATACTGTAGCAAAAAGTAGAAAGATTCCAAAGGCTGAAATGAAGGAAGAGGAAGATGTTTAGAAGTTATAAGGAAGACTTAGAATCGAAGTTAGGCCAAATAAAAGTTTTCTGTACTTGTAGCTACAAAATATATAGTGGACTTTTTATTAGCTAATATTATAAAATATTCTTCATATATTTTATAATATATAGTGTTGTGAAATTCTAATACAATAAGAATCATAAATCTATCATAATTATACAACACTAAATATTACAAAATATATGAAGAATATTTTATAATATTCGCTAATACTTCTGAAATCCGTTGTCCAAAATAAATCTTGAATATTTATGTGGTTGCAAATGATATCATAAAATTGAATTATTTCAAAATATAAAAAATTATCAATCTTTTTTAAACAAACTAATAAGGAAAATAGGTCAATTTTTTTGGAAGAGATGGAGTACTATATTATTAGATCATTAAAGGCAACTACAAATATTTTCCATACAAACATTTATCGGTAACCTTAAAAATGGAAATCATTTTTCTATAGCAGGTCAAATACACTGATAGCTATGGTATTCGAACTATTCAAAAATATTGACGCATGTCAGATACTCAAAAATAATATATTTTTGAAGAATACAACAGGAAATACGACAACATATTTAAAGAGTCCTAAACTGATAGTGTAAGAATTTATTTTACCTTAAATCTAAAGGGAAAGACCGAAAGAGTAGGTATAAGTGGGTAATTTATATGAAAATTTAAGTTACATATTAACACAATTAGAACATTTAAAAAATAGTTACACGTAACTACTCTATATTATTAAACAGTAATTGGCAACGTAGAATAAATAATAAGCGATACACGTTGCAGGTTATCTGATGATGCAAATATTTTTCCATATATACGAAATAATTCAACTTATATACACTGATCAATATTGTACTTTAACATGTTACAACAAATTAAGGTTAAACTCATGAGAATGGCCAGGAAGAAGAGAAATACGACCGCATGGCCACGAGTTCGATCCCCGATAAACCTTCTTTTTGAGTCATGCACACATGGCTTGCCAAGTGTATTTATGGCGACGTGGTTTGCGCGCCATCACACACCAAGGTTTCTGCCAAGACTGAAAGAAGAATACGGTGCCTTCGCCGTCAACAAAAAAAAAACAAATTAAGGTTACCATATTAAAACTTGGTAAGTATATAGTTAAACTCTAGGTAACTTTACTTGTTAACTATTATTCCCCGGATGAAAAGATTGTCCACTTAGTCATTTGTCATTTACCAGGCGGCATAGGTAAACATGCACAGTGATAAATGTGAAGTCATATATGGGAAATGTACAAAACAACGACGTGAAAGTGATATCTTTTGGGTGGTCGTTTCGTTTTCTTCGTTGGGAATTAAAGAGATTTCCTCGAGGGTTTCTATGAGTATTTCTTCTTTTCTCATTTGCCATAACTTAGACGAGTGAACTTTGTTATAATGACAAATTAAAAGCTATTGACCACTTTTCCTGCCGACGTCTATTAAGTACTCACATTCTTTCTCAGTAAATATGCTTTAATTCATAGACTAAACTACATTATAATTTTGTAACTAACCACATTATATTTCTTCTATTTCAATTTACGTGGCATAATAAGCATAATATTTTCTCAATTTCAATTTATGTGAGCATAATTTGAATCGATACGGATTTTAAGAACAAAATAAGATGTTTTAAAAATGGTGGTGTCACACCCCCTAATTGCAGCGGAACATTATCATTGAATTAATTGAAAAGAAATGTAATAACCAGTCCCTTAATTTTTCGTAAATATGGTTTGTATTGTATATTGAAACTTCGAATAAGTTGGTATAACCATTTGGAACTTGTCAGTATTGTCGAGATTGAAACCCAAAAGGCTCAAGTGTGTTTCCACACATGCATGTTGAATGTTAAAGTATATTGTGATCAAGGGCTGAAGCCCAGCTTCCGCGTCCAGTAGTCCAGTTTTCAGAATGTATATTCATTTATGATAGTTTTATATATTAGTCTTGTACCTTAATCAGTAGTGTACTATTACCATAATTGTATATTTAGTCGTCATATAGAATATGGATTTAGATGTAAAGTATGAATATGATTCTCATATTGTAACTTGTATATATATATCTTTCATTAATAAGAATAATTAAGAGGTTAATTCTTTCATGGTATCAAGAGTCTAGGTTTTTTTCATTGCTAAAGCTTCTCACTTATGTTCTTGAACATTCTTGAAAATCGTGATACACTATCCCCCCCCCCTCGGAATCCCAAAACCCGAGCCCTTCCCTTCCAAAAACTGAGACTCTTCTCGGTTTCTTCTTAAAGTTTTCAACAAATTCCTTCTCCGAATCTTGTTGTTCTATTCAATATGACTGATAAGAACACTTTTCATCCTGCCCTCACAGTTTCTAACATCAAGAGTGTTCTTCATATTGTTCTTGACCTAGAAAACGTCCAATATGGGACGTGGGCCCACATCAAATCAAGTTCTCCACCACATCATCCCTCCGGCTACTACTACGGAAGGGGCTACGGGGACTGCAACGGAGGGTACTACAGAGGCGGTGCCCACCAAAAAAGACGATCCAAAATCATGGGTCACGCATGATGCAAAAATTCTTTAGTGGATTTATGTCACTATCTCCCTTGACCTCTTACAAATGATTATGGAACTCAACTCCACAGCTATAGAGGCTTGGAATCAATTGCGCGACATATTCCAAGATAACAGTCAATCCCGAATTGTTACCCTTGAACAGGAATTTTCTCAAGTCAAGATGGAGAATGTCACGACCCACCGATCGCGATCGTGCCCTACCAGGCACCCTTACGATAAACATCGAGAAAATCACGAACATACATAAAACTTATAAATAAAACATCTAAGTAAAACAACAAAGTTAGCCGATAGGCTACCTTCCCGAACTTATATAAATACAACCAAGCGGTTGCCTCATTTCTTTTACAAACCGACCCACAATGCGAATACGGACCTGTGAATAACAATCGAACAATCGTGGCGGGACAAGGCCCCGCTGCACTGAATATACATAGCCATGACAACTCCGAACATCGAGCCATCTCAAATCTTGAACCCGAGGATCCTAAGCTCGCGGATCCATAATCGTACCTAAACTCGCGGACATTTAACGCGGCCTCAAGAGGTCGCATAACAAAAATTTAATATGGAATGAAATAACGTCTGAAATGTGATCATAATCAGACAAAAGAATGACAAGTGGCAAGTATAAAAATACATACGAGATCCTGTCGTGTCATTACCACTTATGAACTTAATCGTACATTAATCATTCTTTTCCTTCTTTCAATAAGAATTAACATCATATTCTTACATACATACTTAAGAATTCAATCAAGTTTTTCCACATAACTTACATCAATATCTTTTTCCATTCCATTAAGAGCTATAGTCATATCTTACGTACTTACTTAGGAGAAGTCATTAAGTTCATTTCTATCTAACTTACTTATCTTTCATAACATAGTCCGGCCCACTACGGAGGGACACATATACTACCCTACCAAATCGACGCGATCAAGTCACACCAATATCAAAGCATGCCCGTCGAATCCCCCATCACTGTCGACAGCTAAAAGTGTAAAGCATAACCATGGGTCTCACGCCCATAATATCAATCAAAACAAGTGGTATAACGTCTGGGGGGCTTGCTCCTCATTTATACTCTTACCCTGAAGAAGGTGGTAAAGCAGGGGGTATAACGTCTTGGGGCTTGCCCCTCATTTATACTCTTATCCTGGAGAAGGTGGTATAACGTCTTGGGGCTTGCCCCTCATTTATACTCTTACCCTATCTCGACGGCCACAAACAACACATAAAGCGGGTGGTACAGTCTTGGGGTTTACCTCACTTATACTCTTACCCTTGAGAAGGTGGTATAACGTCTTGGGGGCTTGCCCCTCATTTATACTCTTACTCTAACTCAACCGGCCATCATACATAACATAAGCCCTACCGGCTTATCATACATAATATAAGCACCACCAGCTTACCATACATAACATAAGCACTACCGACTTATCATACGTAATATAAGCAAGTTAAGAAATCCCCTAACTTCTTATTAGCTTGTTCATATACACTCTCATTTTTGTTTACTTAAGGCACTAACATGTCATTATAAAATCCGAATTAACCCCACGTACTACGTGCCTCTACTCCTTTAAAATGATTCTCTATCAAATAAAACTTCCAAGATACTAATAACCGTAGTATCAAGTCATATCTACCTTTCACGACAAGTCACAATACCTTTTTAGAAATACAATTATAGCTTCTAAATCAAGTGACTTCTTTCTTTGAAACCTTAAGCAATTGGTACCTTTAAGACAATTTGCCTTCTTTATTTCAAATCATTTCTTTGCTTACATAATCAAGAAAATCATTCTTTTAAATCTTCCATAAAGTTGTTATAACCAACTTCCCATAAAGCCGTTATAACTCTTTATTTCTTAGACAAATACATTCATTTGATAACCAAGAAACTTATACTTTCAATTCAAATCGCATAGCTTTCAAAATACTTCAAGTCTCTTAACTTTTAGGCAAACAAGTTTCTTAACTTAGAATGGAAAGAAATCAATACTTTCCAAATCAAGTATTCTATACTTTTAAATCAATTCATTTCTCCTTTAAGAATCAAGTCTCATAACTTGAAAATAAAGTCCTTAACCTTTTAACAATTTGAGGTCCATAGTCTTAAAACTTCGTGCGTAATTCCTTATAAATTAAGTAACATATACTTTGTGCGTTGTGAGTAAGTTATGCTTATTGATAACGATCTTAATCAAGTAGCCATGATCTAGAAAATGTAATACAATTTTGTCTTATCTTAGCTTCTATGCAGATGGAGAACTCTACTTGTTTTAACATAATTAATTGTCATTACATTTTCCTTTATTAACGCCGATGGTGGTTCGATACTTATTCTTATTCGTCGTAAAATTAGCCAAGTCAATTTGGCTCAATTACCTCTAACGACTCTTACCAACATCCCCATAAGACTTGGTAGAACTTAGGATAACTTAGACATAACCTTTACGTAGAGTAATTCAACATACATACCTCTTAACTTCTAAGAGTAGAAGGAATCATGAAGAGTACTACATGTATATTCCATACATAGAATCATGTCAAAGAAGGAAGAGGTTCACATCTCGCGACGATTATCGACAGTAGCAAAAAGCTCCAAAGTACTTCCACCTCGAGCTATTCCATTCTTCAAGTAGGATACGCTATACCTAGTACGTCAACCTATAATGGTCACCATACGTCCATTAACTTCTTACTTACATACGTAGAATATTTTAGGTGCTAAGTCGCTAAATTCTCTACGGAAAATCGGACAAAGACCTCCTTTGTTTCTACTCACTTTGCCACCTTTTCAAGTGAATACAATAACCAAACAGCCCCAATTGGCTCACAACAATATAGAAGGTATTCCAATACAAATGAATAACTAAATGACCAATTGGCTCACAATTTAGAAAGTAGTTCAAAACAAATGAATAACAAACTAAAAGTCCAAATTCGGTCGCCACCTCGAGTTCAACCATACCAATTTTATCAAATTTCCATTTCAATCCAAATTGGTAGCATAACATGATATCAAGTCGCGTTTGATTATAACAATCCATAATCTCTAAGTAGGTAACATGCGACGATTTCTAATAAGCGACAATTAGTAATCAAATTTTCAAGTGGCTTATATAACATTTCGAATTTAGCTACAAGCACTCCATAATACTTATAAACTTCAACTTAACCACTTCATGCTAGCAACATGTAAAGCTAACAACAACAATAAAAATAATCTTGTAATACTTTCAAAGAACAAGATTATACCTCAACGAATTGTAATCCAATCTTCAAAACCGAAGTTGCTCCTTAGCAACCTGTGAGCCTCATCAAGACACCTCAATCCGCCTCGATACCCTTAGAACCACACCAACAACTTTCCTTCAAACCTTCAATCCAAAACCTAGAAAGTCTCTAGGTTTTCACTTTGCGACTAATACGAAAACTCTCTTTTTCCGGGATTTTTCTATTGAGATACACTTACTATACCCTCAAGAACCTTGGTTTAAAGTGGGGAAATTATTGGACAACAATTGAATTTTTTTTCTCTTCTTGAACCCTCAAAGCCGAGAGCCCTTAATAGTTTCCTCAAACATTTCTTGAAAAAATGACTAAGTGTGGGAACTAGTCATCCTACTAGTAAGCTTATAAGACACAAGGAAGGGTTATGATTAAAACAAATGGGTGGCTTGGATGCATTTCACATGGATCAAGCCCAAGTGGCCTTTGACTTAGTCAATAAAATCATGCTACTAGTCTTTGCAAGACTTGGCCATTTAAATTATGGTCAATGACCATCCTATCCATGAATATTTCGTCCAAGACTAAAAATAAGGGGGGTGACACGTGTCGCCCTCCCACTCGTCACAATAAAACGTTTCCGACAATTTCGTAATTCCGATAAAATTTTACAAGTCTCACTTCTTGACACATTAGAGTTCTCACGTACGTTCTTAAAACATGTCCTGTAAATACGGGGTGTAACAGAGAATTTTCCAAACGTTTCATCTTATTGCAAACGTCTCAAAGACTTAGCGGATCAACTTCGCAATGTGGGTGCTCCTGTGAGCAATAGTCGTTTCGTCCTACAAATGGTTGCAGGCCTGTATGAGGCCTATAATGGCATTGCTTCGATTCTTCGTCAAAGTAACCCCCTGCCGGAATTCTACCAAGCACGCTCCATGCTTACATTGGAAGAAGTCAGATTGACTAAGAAGACGGCTATTGGGGCTAGTCCTGTCGTCATGATGACTGAGTCCAATTTTTCTCCTTTCGGTTCCACAAACTCGAGCCAAAATCGCAACAATGGTGGTGGTAAAAAGGGACCAAAATCGAAAAAATAATGGCAAAAATCGTGGCGATAACAACGGAGGCAACCGGAACAGTGGCGGTGGCGGGTCACCCGCGCGAGCGATTAGCAGCGATCTTTGGGACCAACATGGGCCGGGCGATGGCGATGGGTCCCGGCCAGTCGATGTCGCCAGCGTGATATCTAGCCGCCGCAGCCAGATTTTGGCGCAGGCCCCAGTGCGGCGATTTGGGCCCAGTTACTCGGGTCAGGCTCCGGGTTTCGGACCATCTTATGGGCCAGGACAACAGTCCGGAATACTCGAGCCTCAGCCCCTCAAGCACATCACGCAGCGGGACCCACACAAACTGACATTGAAGCCGTGATGCACACGCTTGGAATGACTCAACCAAACCCAAATTGGTACATGGACACACGCGCCACTACCCACATGACATCCGACCAAGGTACTCTCTCATCTTTTCCAATTTGAGCAGTAATCGTGGTATAATTGTTGGTAATGGTAATTCTATTCCAATTAAGGGTTATTGTCATAAAACTTTGTCTCCTCCCCATCCACTACTTGTCTTGAAAAATACCCTTCATGCCTCAAAATTGATTAAAAATTTGATGTATGTCCGTAAATTCAACGATGATAATTGAGTTTCTATTTATTTTAATCCGTTTGAGTTTTTCTGTGAAAGATTTCAAGATGGGGAATCCTCTCATGATGTGTGACAGTAGGGGAGACCTTTATCCAAGCACATTAAGTCTCAGTGTCTCGCGTCAAGCCATGTCATCCACTTTTGCAGCTCTTGCTCCTTCTTTATTGCATGCTCGTCTAGGTCATCCGGGGTCATTTATTTTATCTACTCTAGATAGAAATAAGTTTAGTTCCTGTAAGGGTACGTGTAGTACTCCAAATTGTCAATCTTGTTCTCTAAAAAAATTAAGTTGCCGTTTGTAGCTTCGAATTCTCATACTTAAATGCTATTTGATATTATTCATAGCGATTTATGGACATCTCCCGTTCTCAGTTCTATGGGTCATCGATATTATGCTTTATTCTTGGATGATTATTCTAAATTTTGGACGTTTCCAATAGCGAAAAAATCCCAAGTTTTTTCCATCTTCGTCAAATTTAGAGCTTTCATTAGAACTCAATTCGAACGAAAAATAAAGAACATTCAATGTGATAATGACAAAGAGTATGACAATGGGGAGTTTCGGGAGTTTTGTGCTCAAAATGAGACAAATTTTTGTTTTTATTGTTCTCATACGTCTTCACAAAATGGAAAAGTTGAACGTAAAATTCTTATCATTAATAATATTATCCACACCTTATTGGTTCATTCTTCCGTCCCCCCGTTGTTTTGGCATCATACTCTACAAATGGCTACATATTTGCTTAACATTCTTCCTTCTAAAGGATTGACATATTCGTCCCCTCTTCAATGTTTATATAATAAGACTCCTTCGTATTCTCATCTTAGGGTCTTTGGATGCTTATGTTATCAACTGTTTTCATCCACCACTATTAACAAACTTCAGGTATGTTCTACCCCTTGTGTATTTTTTAGTTATCCGTCAAATCACCGTGATTATAAATATTTTGATTTGTCATCTAAACGAATTATCATTAGTCATCCATTAGCCAAAATATTTCAGTCTCGTCGTCAGCGCCGCGGCCCTAGATCGCGGCGCCTCCGACGGTCCAGCCACCACTATCTCTGCTGAAAATTTCCAAAATTCACTCAATCCAGCCCCGAGTCATGGTTCAGTCACTCGCTGTCAACGGAGTATTTTTAAACCAAAAAGATATTTTAATTTGAATTCTAATGTTCTTAAATCACCTTTACCCCGTAATCCTATATCTACATTAAATGGCCAAAATTAGAAAATTATCATGACCGATGAATATAATGCTCTTATTGATAATAAGACGTGGAGTTGATACCCCGTCTATCTAGTGTTAATATTATTCGTTCTATGTGGATTTTTGTTCATAAGGAAAATTCTGACAGTTCGTTTGCAAGACATAAAACTCGGCTTGTAGGTGATGGTAAGACTCAGCATGTTGGTGTAGACTATGGTGAGACATTTTGCCCAGTGGTCAAGCCGGCTATCATTCGCACTGTGCTCAGCTTGGCTCTTTCAAATCATGGCTCATTCATCAGCTAGATGTGAAGAATGTTTTCCTACATGGTGATCTCAAGGAGACAGTATATCTGCATCAGCCCTTGGGGTTTAGGAATACTAGATATCCTAATCATGTTTGTTTGTTAAAGAAGTCATTGTATGTCCTTAAGCAGTCTCCACGGGCTTGATATAAGAGGTTTGCTGACTATGAGCTTCTCTCACAACAGGTCTGTCAATTCATTATTCATATATCGTCGCGGTTCTTCGATGGCTTATATACTATTATATGTGGATGATATTATCTTGACTGTCTCTTCTGATGCTTTGCGAAGTCTATTATGACAATGCTCAGTTCTGAGTTTGTCATGAAAGACTTGGGCCATTGAGTTATTTTTTTAAATTGTTGTCACTCGTCATGCAGGTAGATTGTTCTTATCACAGAGGAAGTATGCACCAGAGATCATTGAGAGGGCTGGGATGTCATCCTGTAAGTCCACTTCTACTCCAGTTGATACTAAACCCAAGTTGGGTGCTGCAGCTGGCTCTCCCTATAAGGATCCGATCCACTATCGTAGTCTTGCAGGCGCCCTTCAGTAACTTACGTTCACGCGACCTGATATTACATATGTCGTACAACAGGTGTGTTTGTTTATGCATGATCCCAGGATTGAACATATGAATGCGCTCAAACGCATTCTTAGGTACATTCAGGAAACACTTGATTATGGCTTGCATTTGTATCCTTCGTCGACGTCTACACTTGTCTCCTATACAGATGTTGATTGGGGTGGTTGTCCTGACACTATAATTGAAGGGTAAATTTAACCTTTTCCGAAAGATAAATTCATGACAACTTCTGTTTACAATCTTAAAATGAACACAAGGATGAGGAAAGATAATCACGGGCTGTGTCCACGAAGGGAACAACAGAAATACCTAATACTGATAATGATTTACGATATATATATATATATATATAGTATTATAAAACTATTTATCTTCTTATAAACTAGGTAATTAATCAACCTAATTATAAAAGAATTATAATACTACATAAAATAAGAGATATACAATTAATGGAAAAATATTCGAGAAATATTTTATTACCTAACACAAATTTATGTAGACATAACCCAACTTACATTTTTAGCCATTAAGAAGATGAAAAGGAAAAGATAAAGGACGTGCACATGTAAGGATTAACTTAATGTATGATGACTCAACTTTACCTTATTTTTGTAACACTAAGGTGAATCAACTTTATCGATATGATTATAATAATAAAGTCACAAAATTATAAATTGTTGTACTACAGTAACTGAACTCGGCTCATTTCCGAATCCTGCTAACGTGAAATGTTTTGTGCACCGAGCTGCCTATGAGAAAAATACTCATAAAATACAAATGACTAGAATATCGAATTTCCGACTTAAGAACACTTGACAAAAATAAATAAAAATCCTTCAAGCATAATTTTCACTACCCATTTATCAAAAACCAAAAGTCAATTTAGAAACAATTAAACGAAACAAAACAGAAAGCGATTATATCTGGCGTAGAAAATTTGACATCCCGATCATTTGTATTTTTTGAGCAATTCACACATAGTATGCAAGTGAAGAGAAATGTGGGCTGATGCAGCTGTGAGTTCAAGAACTGCTGATCGCCCCGTGCTCATTCCCCAGCTAGGCTGAACTTGGGTGTCAAATGTGTGTGTGATCATCTCATTTAAAATATTAAAATATAAGAGAACATATTTTTATGGCATTTTCCAGCATCCAAGTCTGTCAAAAATAACATCCTTATTCCTTTCTCAGGTTGGCTCAGTTTACTCCCATGTAACTGTTAACGTTGAGTTTTAATTAGTCAATTTATAGACAGGTTTCAAGTATTGCATGTACAAGCTCTATTTGATGCCATGATTGGTATAGATTCTATAGAATACTAAAATGATTGTACGTCTAACTTGAGTTTTAAGATTAAAGTTGAGAACTCTTGGCATTTTCTCCTATCTTTCTAATGCAGAACATGTGAGCAATTGCCCGCATTGGGCCAAGTCCGTAAGGTTTTTTAAAAAAAACTTCTTACACCATTAAGAGTAACACTATACCTTATATATATATAGCTTCTTCTTTTTTTCCAGCTATCAACAGGGGGACTTTGTTTGCACATACAACAATCCCCTCAAACTAAGTTTCACATATATAACTCATCAGTCATCACCATTTATGGGCTAATTTGGAGATTAATTGTGTCGTCCACATCAAGTCATCAATTGAGTATTAATGATCACCAAAGCCAACCGGCCCATAGACGGGCAAAGACACTAATCCAGGATATATCACATATACAACTTTATAGCTAAATAATGACCACTTAATCTTAATAAACTTGCACGAGTACTTGAGATATATCACATTTACAATTTGATTTGGAGATCAACATGTTCTCTAAGTAAACTTCTATCTTTGTGGCAGTTCATATCAATATGGACACTGAACAATCTTAGTGGAAAAAGGAGACATACAGAGGAAACAGCACAATAGAACTCGATAAAACCTACCCATAAACGACTTCAAGAATTTATGAAACTATCTACCCTTATTATCCTTCCTTGATAGAAACTTCATGCAAATCGGCGGATTCACACCTGACAAAGCTAGAATTGAACTAGGCAAGGTCCAGATCCCATCGCCACAAATTAGTCCAGATGCTACGGCTGGTCCAAATGCATCGGCCTTGGCCTTGTTTGTCTTTGTCCAGACGAACAATATCAGGCTCCCGAGACACATATCAATTGCGAAATAGGATCCAAGATAGAACGGTATGGCCATTGCCATCGGAAGAGGAATGTACTTCGCCTTGTTTTTCCCTACAGCATCCCTTACGGCGTTGATGGCAATAGCTCCCAGGAAGAATACGTAGCATAGGGTGAGACAATTCTTCGGTAGAGCTGAGAAGCCTTCGACCCCCAAGATAGACATGTTACGATAGACCAGAGCGTAAGGGGCAGGGTACTCTGAACCGGGAACACCTAAGTCGTGGAAAGCCTTGTAGAAGAGCCAAAATACACAAGGGGAGATGACACAGCCCATTGCTGTTCCGATTATCTGGCTTATGAACATGGACCTCGGAGAAGCTAACGTCATGTAACCTGTTTTGAAGTCCTGCGTTAGGTCGGATGCAGTAGAGACGATGTTCATCATGACACCACAAGCAGCTAATCCCGCTAGGACCCCACCATGAGCGGAACCCGCCCATGCCCCGATTGTGAAGATGGCCAGCTTTCCGTACGTGGATGCCAATGACCAGTCGGTGAGACCACATCCGTAAGCGTTGCAGAAGGCTAGCACCGGTGCAAAAATGTAGATTACGACGATGTAGTACCACCTAAGTTGATGGAAAATGTGTGGAAGCGTTATAGTGGAGAGGACGGCAATGCTAACATAACCGGCTACCGCAACCCATGTAGGGATTTGATCCTTGAGGAAAAGCTCGGTTCGTATCTGATCATCATAAGACAGAGGCGCCTCTGCAGGGGATGCACGGACACCAACAGGAAGGACGGACCCTGCTCTTTTCTCGCGGAATTGGCAATATATGCCATATAACGTTCGTCCGAGTACTTTGATGAAATTGTAGAGACCATCACCAAGGATCATGGCTATCGCTATAAATACCTGAAATAGAAGCCATTAGCTTCATTTCAGTTTTATCGAAAAAGCTAGTAATTAAAAACTTCGCGTCATTTTGATTACGAACCCTGTAACCTTGTATGCCGTGAAGGCTGCTAGGACTTTGATCAGCAGGGTACCAATGACCCTTTCTGTCTTCAATAAGAGGCCACATTATACCCCACGAAAGGATCCCTCCGACTAGCAATGATATGTTGATTAGATAAGGACATATCATACCAACACCAACATATGTCGCCGAGAAGTCAAAATAAAACCTGGTCGATCGGAGAAATAAGTCAAAACATTACAATGATATACAGGAAGAAAGTTAATTATCTGGTGTAGAACAAGCACAAGTTGGAAGTACACAATAGAATCTTAAATGGTTGCTGTGAACTTCCTATACATAAGCCAAATATAACAAGAAATATGATTCCAAGTTAAAGAATGAGTATAAAACATCTATGTTGTTCGGGCTCTTCAAAATTGTCAACAGGTCAGTATCGGATCCTTCAAAAGTAGTGCCTTAAGAGGACCCGACACAGATGCGACAACATTTGTTGGAGAGTCGGACACTCGGACCAATATAGAAAAACAGCCTTTTTCCCAATATGCAGGCAAAAACATCAGAGATTTATTCATTGGAGTCCAACAGTTTAGTTAAACTTAGGTCAGCTGCATTTTGTAAGTTATTGAAAATGCATCGTAAACTGTATTAATAGCCTAATTAGTCCAAAAGCGTATTAAGTGCTTTTCAGTTTTTCTATTGTACACTAGTAAACTTATCACGAATTCGTGTCAATTGATGCGAGAAAAAATATTATTTGAAAGTCAAACGTACCTGTTCTCGTAGGCTTTGATACCGAACGTGGGAAAATTCACGAATCCACAGCCATCCCCTCCTGTGAAAAACCACTGGAAGAAGCCCCATAAGAAGCTAAAGGTGAAAAACTTTCCTAAAGCTTTTACTTGTTTCCTGCAGAGAGCAATTAGTACATTAAGTACTATAATCTATAAGAATTAAACGACCGTTAAGTAAAATACATACGAAATAAAAGACTCACTTGGCTAGTTTAGCTCCTTGTGGAGTATGGAAACTGTTGATCAAGTGAGCAGTTGCAGTGCCACTTGGATAAATCAGTTTGAAGTCTATGATCATAATCTGAAAACATATTTACATTATCTCAAAATGCAGTTCATATGAATAAACAAAAGAAGAACAATTGTATCAACCGCAGTGCTTTAAAAGCGCAAAAGAGCGACAAGGTCCATGAGGCTTGAAGCGAAAAGCCAAAAGTGAAACACACAATTTAGGGAGAACTAAACATATCATCGTACATGAATTTAATAGTATAGTTATCAAATTGCAATTAATACAAGAGAGACTTTTGAATCTTGTGGTCTTTAATTTAAGATGTGTGTAATGTACTAAAATATCTTTTAGTGTAAATGTTGTGTTCTTAAACTTGTCATGTAATATATTGGAATTGAAAACTTACTATATAGAGAAAAATGCGTACTTATTTAGATAGTCTAAAAAGGCAAGTAAAACACTTAAATCGAAATGGAGGAAGTATGATAATGTGATACTAATGCCAACTCCTCAAATTCGAGATACAAAAAATGACCATCTTTTATTCGGATCACTTTATGTCATTGTTTGAATTGAAGCACACACTTCTTTGAAGTGCATGGTTTAACTCATGAAGCGATAATTCCTCGCATTGCATCACGTCACTTCATCACTCGGAGGGTTACGGGGTAGAGGAGATTTAAGCACACTAGAATGTAAATTAAAATGTCTTTTTGGTTTAAAAATACCCCGTTGACTACGAGTGACAGGTCTATGATTCGGAGGAGAATTGAGTGAATTTTGGAAATTATCGGGACCAGGGACAGACTGGCCAGCAGGCAGTGGGCCTGCTGGCCCAACACGGTAAGCAGGGGCTGAAACTTGGCTGGACACTGGATTGGGCTGGGCAACTGGCCCAATTCCAGAAACAGGGGTGTGTACTTGCCCAGTGACTGGACTGGACCCAGTGGGTAACGGTGTAGCAGTGGGGCCAGCGGGCAGTGGGCCCGCTGACAGATTCGGGGCGCGGGACATGTCCGATAAATGGTGGATAAGATACGGGGAGATACCGTCATCCAAAAAATTATACGAACTAAACACAGGACTACACACTTTAGCAAACGAAAATTGGGACTCATCAAAAGATTTTATTAGATGATAAATCAATACATTTGTAACTACGATGATTAGACGGATAACCCAAAAACACACAAGGAGTAGATCGGGCCTGAAGTTTGTTAATTGTGGTGGACGAAAACAACGAATAACATAAGCACCCAAAGATCCTAAGATGTGAAAACAAAGGAGTTTTATTATATAAAATTTGAAGAGGGGATGAATACGTCAAACTTTTGATAGGAAGAATGTTAAGAATATATCTAGCCATTTGTAGTGCATGATGCTAAAAAGTAGGGGGTACGGAAGTATGAATCTATCGGATAACGTTGTTAATGGTACGAATTTTTCGTTCGAGTTTCCCATTTTGTGAAGACGTATGAGGACAAGAAAAATAAAAATTGATCCCATTATAAGTACAAAATTTCCGAAACACCACATTATCATATTTTTGTCATTATCACATTGAATATTTTTTATGTCCCGTTCGAATTGAGTTTTAATGAATGCTCTAAATTTTAAGAATATGGAAAAAACTTGAAATTTTTTCGCGATCGAAAAAGTCCATAAAAATTTAGAATAATCATCCAGAAAGAGAACATAATACCGATGATCCAAAGAACTAAGAACATGAGGCATTCATAGATCACTATGAATAATATCAAATGACATTAAAGTATGAGAATTAGAGTGTACAAATGACAACTTAACAATTTTTCTAAAGAACAAGATTGACAATTCGGAGTATTACTCGTACTCTTACAAGAAATAAAATTATTTTTATCTAAGTAAGACAAAATAGACGACCCCAGATGACGTAGACGAGCATGCCACAAGGAAGGAGCTAGAGCTGCAAACGTTGAGGGAAATGCAAGACTCGAGAAACTGAAACTGGGCATGATAGGATAAAGATCTCTCCTACTATCACACCTCATGAGAGGAATCCCCGTCTTGAAATACTTCACAGAAAATTCAAAGGGATGAAATTCGACATAAACAAAATTATCAGTGTTTAATTTACGGACATACACTAAATTTTTAATCAATTTAGGAGCGTGAAAGGTATTTTTCAAAATAAGGGATGGGGTGGAGACAATGTTTTATGACCGTAATCACGAATTGGAATTGAATTACCATTACCAACAATTATACCACGAAGCCTCCTCAAATTGGAATAAGACGAGAAAGTACCTGAGTCGGACGTCATGTGTGTAGTGGCGCCGGTGTCCATGTACCAATTTGGGTCTGAAGGATTTATTCCAAGTGTGTGAATCGCGATTTCAATGTCGGTAGGTGTGGGGCCCGCTACATGATGGGCTTGGTGGGGCCAGGCCTGCCTCCCTACTGATCCGGAACCCCACTGGATCGCTGGACAGGATGTGGGCTGGGGTAGTTGGGCCGAAAAAGTGGCTAAAATTGGGCCCAATTGTCGTGGGTTGAAGGCGCTGGAAAACTGGAATTGGTGGGCCACTGCCCACTGAATGTAAACCTATAGCTGCAGAAGTCGGAATAATGGCACCGGAAATAATATTATTTCCGTAAAGTAGAGACCCTATAGGCCTCGGAGAGGCCAGCAACCATCTGTAAAACAAGGCGATCTTCACTAACGGGTGCAACAACGTTGCGTAGTTGGTCCGCCAATTCCTTCAACCTTTTGCAATATGCAGAAACATTCGGAAATTTTTCATGTTGACGTGGGAAAATTCCTGCTCAAGTGTAACAACTCTGGACTTCTGATTATCTTGAAATATGTCACACAACCTATTCCAAGCCGCCATTGTCGTAGCATCAAGCTCAATAATCGTCTGCAACAGGTCGGTAGAGTTAGTGGAATAAATCTACTAAAGTACGGTGGCACCTTCGTGTCCTCAGTAGCCGCGGGGATTATGTGATGGATGACTTGATGCGAACGTGCATGAATTTTGAACAGTTCGGCCCACGTCGCGTATTGGACGTTTTCTATTTCAAGAATAAGAGAGATGTGATTCTTGATGTTAAAAACAAAGGCAGGGTGAAATGTGTTCTTTGATGTTGACATACTGAACAATATGTGATTGAGGGATTTGAAAGAAAGAATTTTAGGTTTAGAGAACAAAAAAAAACACGGAAATCGAGGTAATAATGCACGAAAACCGAGGAGAGTTCGGCAGAAGCAAGGAAAAAATAACCTAGACTTGTGATATCATTAAAGAAATAATTCCTTGATTATTTTCATTAATAAAAAAAATATATATACCATTTACATATTTTCATAATAGGAAAATCATATTCTTATTCTACTTCTAAAACCCTATTACAAGACTCCTATAATAATGGTAAGTGTACAATACTAATTAATGTAAAATATTACCTAAAACTAAGTACAAAATCTGTACAAAACCGAGAGCCCAAATCTGTCCAAATGTATATCACGTGTATATTACATATATTTAACATTCTCAACACAAAAACAGAGTTTTAGCCAAAACTATTGGTTCTGATGAACCCGTAACTAAAGCTCTATTAGCCAAAACTTATACATATGCATTAGAGATGTAATTCTGAGTGAAGAAATTACCTTACGAAGAGGAACAACTGAGAAAAGTCCAAGAAAGCTAACAACAAAGAGAAAACCCATCATCCATCCCAAAGAAGGGTTCTTAATATTATCTGCAGCATTTGCTTCATTTGATTGCTTAGCAACAACATCACTCATGCCAAATAGATAGCTCCCAAAACCTCCTGCACATCAAAAGGTAAAATATAAATAGATAAAATTAAGAGTTATTGAATTTTGAGAGTGCACACATTTGATCCTAAAATACCTTGCCTAAGGGAGAGTGCACACATTTGAAATAGTGCAAAGTTATTTATTTCCATGTCTCACCCTTGATAAAAAGAATTAATGTCTATGTTGATGGGAGATGACACCTATATTGTGATATAGTTCAGGTGCGTGTAAAATCGAGAGTGCGCCAATTAGTAGTGACACTCGTATTCACTTAAAGCTACATGTTTGACAGAACTTAGTAGTTTTGACTCAAATCCTGTATTTATATTAATTAAAATTTATCTAATATATATAAATTATTCTATTCAGAACCCAGTAAACAATAAAAATTATGATGGAAAACTCATAAACTAAAAAATCCTAAATCCACCTCTAATTCACTTCAACTCTCAAGATTCATTTTTTTATTTGGAGGAAGATGCAAGAAATGATATAGGTGAAGTGGTGGATGTAGAAATAATACCAACTGCTCTCAACTTGAACTCTATATAGTTAAATCATTTTAATTATGTATATTTATATTAAGTTAGCTCTCGACTTGAACTCTATATAGTTAAATAATTTTAGGTATGTATATTTATATTAAGTTAGATCTTTTTTTTTTTTGACGAAAGAACCCGCAGCCGCTACTCTTTCGAGACATGCGATAAACTCCGGCGCAATAATACCGCAAACCACGCCACCGATTAACCACACTTGGCAAGCCATGTGTGTGCTCAACCAAGAAAGTTTATGCAGGATCGAACTCGACTGGCCCCGCGGTCATCGCATATTCAATCTGCTACCATTTCTGCTTGCGGGTTTAAGTTAGATCTGTTGCTATGCTATGTGGATAAACTATATTTCATTATTTTGTACCAAATGACATATAATTCTGAATGCGAATCTAGCCATGTTAGTGAACCGAACATTATCAGTCGATCTTTTTTCTATCTTTGTTAGTTGTATCCTGATTCTAACAAAATTTCTAGAGTTCTTCTAATTTATTATTTTACCGAAATTGAAATAGTTAGTTTCAATGTTATAAAGCAATAATGATTTTCCTATGGGAATCTTTATTTTTCTTGTGGAAAATGATCATCAACATTATTAGGTTGACCCCCACCACTTGCGGAGATAACGATTCATAACAAAGTATATAAATTAAGGTGTTGCAATTTTCCAGTTTGCGTAAGTGTTGTCTAACAAGTCAAGTAAATGACAGTACAGTTGTCTTTAAAAGACTTTTTATTTTTCATGTATTCACACTATTTCTTTTTTTTGTTTCCACCTAATGTCCGATATTCATATTCGAATCTGATTATATTTGAATTCGCATTGGGTAGAACCCATTTATGGTGGAAATACTCTCTATCAAAGATTTTTTCATACACCGTGCTTGAAACCGAGACCTTTGATTAAGGAATGAGCAACTTCATCCACTGCACCACATCATTGGCATGTATTCACACTCTATTATTGACTAAACTTATTAAATTATAATTTATTTCAGATTCCAAGTAGAATAAAGGACAAGGGCTTTACAGCTATTCTAGAAATTCACATCGAGCCTAACGAGATGAGAGACCACTGTCATTAGAGGACCCCACACACCTTTTCGCCCGTGCAAATAATAAAGTAAGCGCTTCGACAATATTCAATGATATTTTAACATGAATTTCACTTTATCAAAATTGAATTTTCTACCTGAATTATCACCAACTATTTATCAAAACACACTTCAACTATTAGTTATTCATTTTTCCTACATGAACGATGAGGTAAAAAAAGTGAACAACTAATAGTAGATGTGTGTTATGATATATAGATGGTGATAGTTCAGGTAAGAAACTCGCACAACTGTTAATTCAGATAGAAAATTCACGAAAAAGTGATAGATCAGATGTGTCCCTATTTTACATAGTAAAATTTGTATTTACAAATAATGATGTGAAAATTCATTGCATTTTTATAAATTGTGAGAGTCCGCAAACCCACTACAAAGCAAGATGCCAAAAGGGCTATAAACAAATATCCCGTGGACTAAATAATGACAATGTATATAGTCCAACATTTCAACAACATTATTTTTCTTTTTGTTGGTACATTTTAACTACATTAATTGAGATGTCTCTAGTTTGTTTCTTTCTATCTACATTTATCTCCTAAAGAAAATCGGCAATTAAAGAATGAGTTGACAAAAAATGCAGATTAAACATTTTTTTCCACCACCAGAATTCTCGGGTTCGAGCATTGTATATGAAAAAATCCTTGGTAGGAAGTGCTTTCTTCATAAATGGGCTCTGCACGGCGCGAATCTGAATATAATTGGACTCTAATACAATTACCGGACATCGGGTAAGAACAAAAAAAACCTTTTTTTCCAACCCCACCTTCACGGAAAATGGTTTTCCACATATCCAGTTATTATCTTTATCCCATTCAATATACAAATATAGGTTTTTCCGACCGACAATCACCGAGAATTTGTAATATAAAACATGATTTTTCACCTCATTCCCACCGAATTAGCTCACTCGAAAAATGCACGGTGGAAAACAGATTTTCATTGAAAACGCGGGAAATCTAATATTTTCGTATGAAAACACTATTACTATTTTTTTCTTTTTCCAACGATTCAATCAAAATATTTGTGGGAATAACTACTGAATATTTTTCAGTGAGAATTTTTCAGTAGAAAATAATGATTTTTTAGTAGTGTAAAAAAGACACATTTCTATTATTAAAAATAATTTAATTTAAATTTTTTATTCTATTCGTAATGATATGATGGTATAATCACAAAAATATTTATGACATTTTTTAAATCATAAGTTTTAAATATTTTTTTTTTCTTAAATTTTGTGACCAATAGAACATTTTAACATAAAATAATATGGAGAGAGCTGAGAGTATCAACTAAACTAACACATTTGTCAAGTTAAGATTAAGATTCCAAATTCAAATTGAATTCTCCTTTAGCAACCACAAGATCTCAAATATTTTTTTATAATAAGTTAAAAACACTTGACTCCAATAATTCTTTTACAAAAATTATATAAAAAAGATAAGTCATTGTGTGAGTGTGATAAAGGGTAAATTTTATCCAAGTGTTTATATTAAACTAATTTAATTTACTGGAATTAAGTGAAGTGAAAAATGAAAATATAAATTAATCTTGATTTAAGTGTTAGTTAGAAATTTATAGATATAATGGTCAAAATACAACTGAACTAATACTTTTTAGCGAGTTTCACACCTCAAATTGAGATAGAAAAAGAGAACAACTAATAATTGAAGTGTGAAACTCGCAAAACCATAATATCTGATATATAACTAAACACATGACATGCATCTATATTTTTACGGAACTAAAGGAAGAAAGGAGAGTTACTAACCACTAAAGGCTATGCCTGAAGTTGCAACAACACAAGTCTGAATAACAGTATTTTCTTGACGAGTAAATGGTTGCTTTAACATGCCAGATTTCTCAAGAAATTTAGTCCAAGTCTTGACAAAAAAGAATCCCAATAATCCAGCAGAAACATTAAGTGAAGGTATAATTCCAGTAGTAAGATTCAACTTCATAACAATAAAAGTGAATAAAATTCCCAATACAAAGCTCACAAAAAATGCCCTCCAAGTTAATTGACTTTGCCATGATGGCACTTCTTTTGATTCAAATATTCTCTCTACTGATTCTACTTCTTCTTGTTGTTGTTGTTGTTGTACTAATAATTCTTCATGAGTTTTTTTGGTAGTGTTTGTTGAGTGTTCATATTCATTTGAGGGGTGTGGTTCTCTTCTATGGGCACTATTATTGGATCTATCCATTTCTTTTTGGGAGGTTCTTGGTTTGTTAAAGTTGGGATTTGGATGTGGTATTTATTGAAGTAAGGGGCTAATTAGAAATGAGAGAGTGGGGTTGGCCTCAATGTGTACTAAAAGTGGTGATGTTGTCTTTATCAGTAAAAGAAAATGGGGTGTGGGGTTGGCCTCAATGTATGATCAATAAAAATAAAATGTATTATTATAATAATGATGAAATATATGAATAATCTCTTAAATTTATCAAGTATATTCTATTTAAAGTCATTGTTTCAATAGAGTATCTTAGAACATTATAAAGTGTTAACATTAAATATTTTTAATTTAATTTTAGAAAAGTTTTTATTTGTGTTCACAAACACTTGTTATATAAATAAATTAATCACTTAAAATATATTATTTTTAATTATTTACATTAGCTTCAATAAGTTTGTAAAAATGAAATCTTATTTCAATTGAGATTCATGTGTATACCAAAAGTTAGAATTTTTTGGTGAGTTCTTTCTTTTAAAAAAGTTGGGGTTTGGGAAATTGATATTTATTGAAGGGGCTAATTAGAAATATGCTACCGTGAGTATGGGGATTGGAATTAGAGAGTGGGTCGAGATCATAGTGTGTACTAATGGCTCGTTTGGTGCGTCGTATTATTGAAAACGTTCATCAAATACTGTATTATTTTTTGTTCAATGCAGTACAACGTAATACATGTTGGAAATTTGCATTTGGTGGAGGTTGGATCCACCCATCTTCAATGACTTAAACATCATAGTTTCATAAATTGGAGACCCTGGTTCTTCACATATGCATAATCTACTAAGTGAGTAGATGACCGTAGGACCAAGAATCGTCAAATTCCATTAAGAAATGGAATATATATTGGTCCGCAAAGTAAGGTGTTTGAGATATGGAAGAGTGGTATGAGACAAATGTACCACATCGGTAGAAAAAGGAAGAATTGTTCATAATATAAGCCTCAAAACTGAATAAGAGATTGGGACCCCAAGGGGTACCCATGTGTTTGAAGGAGGGAGAACCTAGATGTGCTTGGGTTCGAGACTAGGCCCAAGCGCGCCACAACCACCTGCCCGATCCGGGTCGGATTGTTGGGTTGTTCTGACATTATCTTTTTGGACCCCAGACTTTATTATAATTACAGTTTGATCGCTGAAGTTTCTGGAAACCAAAGTTGGCCAGCGCCAGGCTGTAGGGCCACGCCGCTGCGGCCGTTTTTAAGAGTTTAATGTCATTAAGTTGTTGGAACGTTGGGCACTTATTCCTGAACGTTTTGGATCTTCATTGAGCCTCTTAATAGTCATTAACACCCATTAACACCTCATTTCTTCCTTACACTATATAATCAAGCTTTACTTTCAGATTTGAGGTAGTACACATTGAACACATAAGAGATATACTCTCTACACTTGGATGATTTCAGACTTGATGAAATCTCTTCCTTTCTTGCAATCTTACACACTCAAAGATCATTCTAATATAGCAAACACTTGAGTTCCCTTTGCTCATTTGTTTGATTGTTGTTTTATCTTGGGAGATAAGTTGTCATTACACCGTTGAAAGGATATACGGGGCAATATTATCTTAAGGATAAATTGAGAATTCAATCGACTCAGCAAGCCAATTATCTTGTCATATTTTCAGATTTCTAAACATATTGTTGTTGTTGTTCTCAAATGGCTTGCTGTAGTTTCAACAAGGATCTCAAGATTTCAAGGAGGATCAAACACCAAAGATCAAGATCATCAACACTTATTCATGTTGTGACAACTGATGTTAGGCTTCAAGCCTATTACATTGAAATTGTAATTGATTATCATTTCTAAGCACTAGTGATAGTTGTATATTATTCTCATACATCCACTATAATATCCAACAGTCTTAAGATAATATTGTACTAGTGCTAGAAAGAGGAGGGCCGATAATTCTGGTCCGAGTTTGGGTCTCTCTTTGACGATAGTTACAAATCTATTTTCGTCAAAGATGAGATCTCAATTATTGATCTTCAACTTGAAGATAGAGTCGATAGTCTTGTTGGCAAGGCTAAGGTTCAAAGAAGAGTTGTTGTCACCGCTACCGAGAGTTGTGTAAACAAGTGTCCACAAAGGTTAAAGATATCAATTGAAACTGGAAGAGAAGGCTAGAGATGATGGTTCATCTTGTAGCAGAAATCCTCCATCTTATGGTAAGGAGGATTTGGACACGTGATGAACGTGGGCCAAATTCCAAAGGTATGAGTTAATTATTTGTTCCTTGTCAAAAATGAGATTAAAAGATGTCTGATTAAAATGAACTGAATAAGGCTACAAATATGAAAGTATATCTTTATATACCTTAAAATCATAAAGTTTAATATCACTTACCTTCCCGTTCAAATATTGGACTGTTATAAACAACAGCCTAAAAGATATGGACTTAGATTGTAATAAAATGATTTTATGGATAATCCTAAGCATGGGAAGAGAACTAGAGGACTAAAGACAAGGACTAGAGGACTAGTGACAATCCTGTCGCCGTTTTCCGACAGAAGATCCGTCTTTTGACAGGATAATAGCGGACACTCAGTCATACAAAGCCTCCGGGCAACTGGAGTGGGCCAGATCTGTCACATGACTTGACGATGTTAGACACTCAGTCATACAAAGCTTCCTGGCGACTGGAGTGGTTCAGAGTTACCAGATCTCAATAGATCTGAAGGCCAAGAGAAAGGCAGAAAAGAAATTGGACACTCAGTCTGCCAAGACAACTGGAGTGGGCTAGAGAATCTAGATCACATCTGATCCGGTTACGCCCTAACCACGGGTAAGAGGTTGTTCATGTAGAACAACGTTACCTTCAAAATAGAAAAAAGTTGAAGAGGTTGTCCTCAAAAGGACTTAAGGAATGGGATCACACTTAAACGAGATGATACATGTCCTAAACTTGGTGTCAATAACGCTGTTGGACAATATGACTTGAGTTTTTCGCCTCCTGTCGTACAGTAAAATTGTAGCCAAGTGGATGATATATTTGTAATCTGTGCATCTATGCTATCATATATTAAGACACGTTAAACAAAAAATCATTCAAAGGCCAACAAAGTTTACACGTGGATGATATGTTTATAATCCGTGCATCTATGCTATCATAGATTAAGACACGTTAAACAGAAAATTATTCAAAGGCCAATGAAGTTGACAAGTGGATGATACATTTGTAATCCGTGCATCTATGTCATCATAGATTAAGACACGTTAAATAGAAAGTCATTCAAAAGCCAACAAAATTTGAGATTGTTGCCGTCTGTCGACATAAACTCTCAAATAAATGTGAGGTAGACAAAGAGGAAAAATCACCTTTCCGTTCCATCAAAGGATTAGAGAAAGAAGCATCGCTCCTCTATAACTTGGTAACACCTAATTGGGTGATTTAAAGTTTGTACAAATAGAGGGGAGAGACAAGTACGTTGTGATCTTAATTGATGATAATACAACGTATTGTATCCTTTGTTGTAAGAACAAAGATGAAACGCCGTAAACACCGCGAGTCAGTAGCGGTCGCGGACGCCAAAGCGCTACCAAGACCGACAACATCATGAACTCTCTGAAGTTTCAGCGCCGCGGCGCTTCCCTGCAGGGTCACGACGACTGTGCCAAATTCGAAATCGCGCGCGCTCAGCGGTCGCGGTGCTTCGGGAGCAGAAGCTAAAAATCTACGGATTGAGAAATTTGTAATGATAGAGGGGGAGAATGTGAAGCGTCGTTGATCCAATGACTGATTCTTACTCACCACAGACTAAAACGGTGTTAGCCAAGTGCAGATTCGTACGCCTAAGACATGTGGGGCAAGGCGATTCTTACCGCTAATGCGACTCTTAGTAGAACTATACATAAGGATAAGGATAACTCTCCATGTGGAACATGGAAAGAATCCCATATACAGATGTTGTGATATGTGATAGTGTGGCAAAGGGTTGAAACACCTAAGCCAAAAACAGGTCTAGTTGGACCTAAGGCTAAAGAGTGCATATCCACTAGATCTGCAAACAACAGTAGTGCATTTCGCATCTTGTGTCAAAGAATGTTGAATTCTTCGAAGTCATCTTTCCTTGAAGAGGAAAAAGAAGTAATTGCTCGAGGTTAACAAGAATCCACGAGGGCCTGATTATACGGAACGAGACGTTCCAAATCTACAGGACTCAGAAGTTGCTGACTATCCGGAACTTAATGTTCCAAATCTATAGAACTCGGGGATTCTAGATGTTGAACCAAACCGGAGCAAAAGAGGGTACAAAAACTTATTTCAGGTCTTCGAGCTTGTATGGTTGAAATGTACCATGGACAATTAACTAAGAATTATCAACTCCAAAAGCATCGCTTTGGAAAAAAGCTAAAAAGAGAGAAATAAATTCCTTCAGATAGAACCATACTTATGTTATGGTTGATCTTCCTCATGGAAAATAACCTTTGGGTTGTAAAATTGGATACTCGAGTTGAGTATACATTAGATGAATCTATTGACGGGTATAAGGCCTCGACTAACAGGACATGTGTTCCTATGTGAATAACTTAACATCCAGGGCCACCGCAGTCCTACGTGACTTGGATGTTGAGACAGTCTTCCTAACCGGAGAGTTGGGTTCGAGGACTGTTGGGCTTCTTCCTGAAATTCCTAAGGTCCCGAAAATGTCTACATTTTGGGCCTGGAAGTTTCAGATAAAAACAAAAACAATGAATATGACTATAGAAACATTGACTCTGATGTTAGAAAGCCAACAGTTGAAAGTGGAAGAATAAAGTAATGCGGAACAACCCGAGGGGTTTGAGGTTCCAGGAGAGAGAAGAAAGTCTGTCGGTTTGTCAAATCTCTGTGCGGGATGAAACAAGCCCAAAATATTGGCACGAAATCTCCTCAAATATATGTTTCAACATAAAAGGATATGGATATTGCAGATGACATCTTAGGAGTTGGAATCCCTAAGACATCTAAACGGACTGGTCTTATTCCAAATATGTGATGAGTTCGACAGTCTCGTTGAAGTCACCAATGGATTTAAATCATAGAGTTGATTGGAATCATGGTGCACCCATATGCCAGGAGGTATATGCTCAGGTCACACTGTAAATGACTGATATCGGTTCATAAAAGAAGACCAATTGAACTAAGGTTCACTAGTGCTTCTGGAAATAATCAATAGAAGGTGATAAATTGGATGTGACGACATCTGAATTATTCGCTTATCTATGATATTCTAGATGTCTAGTGATTCTGGGAGAACAACATGATGCAAACTGGACATAAGACCTGAAGAACACCAATATGCATGGTGTGTCTTAGGAAAATCCTCTAAGCAAATCTTGCATCGGACGATTCATGATGGAATCGGAGGTCATGGCTTTGCATAAAGCATGACAAGAAGTTGAGTAACTTCACGACCTCTTAGAGGATGTCCCTTATTGGGAGTAATTCATGGCTACTCTAGTTTGACACTGTGAGAGCACGAATGACAGTGTCTGGACATACTTATCGCATACATAAAATCGTATGGCAGTTGATCGGGTGACACATCCTTGATTACAAATCAAAGGATATACCGGACCCTTTAAATATAAAGGGTTACCCTCAGATCAAGATGTCTGCATGTCTATGGGAATTGGCTTAAAACCTAATCAATAAGAACCAATATAGTGGACACCCAAGCTTATAGACTGGAGATCCCAGGAATAAGGTTCAATGGAAAAACTAAATTGTAAAGGTTCAGTTAAGCACTTCAGTGGAAGCAAGAGCACTTCAGATAACGATTTCTTCTTAAGAAACATAATCCAATGTCGTTCCTGTGATAGACAAAAGGTGCTACATGTAGAGGGGTAAAGGATAAGTTTCCAAATCTTTAATGATCCTCAACAATTGAGGTTAGATTAGGGAAAACTTTTAATGGTTCCTAACGCTTGTGAAGCTAGGTATTGCAGGATACCTTGTAGGAGACCACCTATTTAAGTGCGAGAACATGCCACCTCAAATGAAAACACTTAAGAATTCAAGGGTGTCCACGGCCCACGACGGACAAACCACAAAGAATGATTGAGTAGGAAAGGCGTTGTGTTGATACCATTGTCTTGGCATATACTAAACACTGACGGTTCAAGACATCACGTTCACCGCACAGTAAATATATCCGATGGTATTCTACTATGGAAGGTTCAAAGCTCCGACAACCTCTCCAGATGCAACAATGATCCGTCAAAAAGATTGCTGAAAGAAGGCACCATGTGTGTGCACCAAAATCTCTTCCAAAAGGGGATTGTTGGAAATTTGTCTTTGGTGGAGGTTGGGTCTTGCCCATCTTCAATGACTTGAACATCATAGTTCTATATGTTGGAGACCCTAGTTCTTTATATATGCATAATATACTAAGTGAGTAGATGACCGTAGGGCCAAGAATCGTCAAATTCCATTAAGAAATGGAAGAGATATTGTCCGCGAAGTAAGGTGTTTGAGACATAGAAGAGTGGTGTGAGACAAATCTACCCCATCGGTAGGAAAATGAAGAATTGTTCATAGTATAAGCCTCAAAACTGAATAAGGGATTGGGACCCCAAGGGGTAACCCATGTGTTTGAAGGGGGAGGACCTATGTGTGCTTGGGTTCGAGACTAGGCCCAAGCGCGCCACAACCACCCGCCCGGTCCGGGTCGGGCTGTTCTGACATTATCTTTTTGGACCCCAGACTTTATTATAATTACAGTTTGATACCTGAAGTTTCTGTAAACCAAAGTTGGCCAGCGCAGGCTGCAGGGCCACGGCGCCAACTCTCAGTAGTTTCGGAGCCACGACGCCAGCCTGCAGGGCCACGACGTTGCGGGCATTTTTCAGAGTTTAATGTCATTAAGTTGTTGGAACATTGGACACTTATTCCTGAACGTTTTGGCTCTTTATTGAGCCTCTTAAACAACCTCTTAATAGTCATTAACACTCATTAACACCTCTTCTCTTCCTTACACTATATAATCAAGCTTTACTTTTAGATTTGAGGTAGTACACATTGAACACATAAGAAATATACTCTCTACACTTGAATGATTTCAGACTTGATGAAATCTCTTCCTTTCTTGCAATCTTACACACTCAAAGATCCTTCTAATATAGCAAACACTTGAGTTCCATTTGCTCATTTGTTTGATTGATGTTTTATCTTGGGAGATAAGTTGTCATTACACCGTTAAAAGGATATACGGGGCAATATTATCTTTAGGATAGATTGAGAATTCAATCGACTCAGCAAGCCAATTATCTTATCATATTTTCAGATTTCTAAACATATTGTTGTTGTTCTCAAGGGGCTTGCTGTGGGTTCAACAAGGATCTCAAGATTTTAAGGAGGATCAAACACCAAAGATCAAGATCATCAACACTTATTCATGTTGTGACAACTGATGTTAGGCTTCAAGCCTATTATATTGAAATTGTAATTGATTATTCTTTCTAAGCACTAGTAATAGTTGTATACTATTTCCATACATCCACTGTAATATCCAACAATACATCATACCAAACGTACCCTAAAAGATTAATATTGAGAAATTTTATTTTGTGACTCACATAACCAACACTATTTATGTGAGACTATCTCTTTAATTGACAAGTGGACACTTGCTGGTTTTAAGGCTAAAACAAAAAAGACAATGTCAAATTTAATAGTTTCCTTCCCTAATTAAAAATGCTTAGCTAGAAACATAAAAAGAAATAAAAAAAATTGAAGATGTATCTAAAAAACCTGCAAATGCAATAATGGTAACAACATCTTTCATTAGGTAGAATTTTAATTGCAATGTTTTAGAAGCTTTGCTTTCACTACTTTTTTATTGAAATTTAAATAAATTATTTCTGTAAAATTTCAATTATTTGATCAGATATTACCAATCACATTAGACAATAAAATCTATATAATATGTTTATAAACTAGTGTTGGTTCGTGATCATGCAAATATCCTTATCTATAACTTTATTTAATTAAAAATCATATATACATGTTAGGATTTGAAGTTTATAAATTAAAATTTTAATTTTTAAAAGTTATTGATCTTTAAATTTATGACTGATACATATTTAATGAATTTCTTAAGATAAATAAAGAATTTAGATTAATGCTATTAAATTCGGCCGAACATGTAAACTACACTCTAGCTCCGCCTTTGTTTACGCTTAGGGGAATTTTTTTTAATATAAAATATAAATACCCAAAGAAACCAATATGATAGTTAACCTATAATTTATATATACTTAAAAAATAAAATTTGGCATACCACACTATAATTTTTCAATAAAAATTATTGGTTGATTTCTCTCAAACAAGGATAGCTTCGTCCTTAGGTAGGGGTCTCGATGTGACCATTAATATGTGGTACGCAGTAATTACTTACTAGTACTACTATAATAATCAATCTGGATATTGAATGCTTTGAAGTGGACAAAAGGGGAAATTTCTTGTTCACACGGTTTTTATCCCTTCGGCCCGATAGAGATTGGTGAAGGAGATAAATCATGGTGATTCAGCGGCCCATTAGGTGGGAGATACAGTGTCTGATGTCCATAAAGAGTCATCCCCCACAAAGGAGGAATGAAACTCCCACACCGCATTGTCGTGACTCGAACCTTTACTTGCAGATCTACCATCCCGAATCACCGAGCACGCCATGAGGGCTGGATATTGAATGCTTTCTTGACAGAGGCATGTGTGGTTTTGTTTACTTTGATGAGGAGAAAGTCCCAAAGGCAAAATCCCTCACCTGCACCAGAGGCCCCTTGACCAGGTGAGATATAAATCAATGGATATGTGCAAGTGACAGCTTTGCAAGGAAGAGGATCAACGGAACACGAACCCAGCAACATCCCTTGTAATATTTCAGCAAAGACTGTCACCACACAGATTCGAACCCGCGACGTCGGAGTGATTGTACCCCAATCACCTTGTCACTTACCAACTCACATTAAAATATCTTTTTTGGTCCGACATTATATTTTATTCGTTCCACTTTATGTAAATATTATTACTATTTGGAGAGTCGGAGACATTTTCTTTGATTATAATTTGTTTCATTTTATGCAAACACTATTGTATTATTTTGATAGTGTGAGACGCTATTTTTTCCTAATTTATTCCACTTTATAAGACGTTTTTCTAATTGTAATTTGTTCTACTTTATGTGGACACTATTATTATTAGGAGAGTTAAAAGACGTTTTCTTGATCATAATTTGCTAGTAATTGTCGTAACATTGACCTTTTGTGGTTTATCATGTTATATTTGTCACCCTTATTTTAATTTTTAGAAAATTGTAAAGTGCAAGCTCATTGTGAACTTCTTAATTTTATTCTCTCGGTTCATTTTTACTTATTCATTATATTAAAAATAAATTTTTACTTTTTCTTGTCCACTTTATCATATCAAGAAAAGATAAACTTTTTTTTCTTTGTTTTATCCTTAGTATTAATTACTCATTTCAAAATCATTTTACAAGTTTTAATAAAACTATACATCAATTAATATGAATATTATAATAAAATATATGCTTTATTTATTAATTCTTAAAGGGGCGTACAAAATTAACAGTGGACAAATAAAAATATAACGGAACGAATAACCTCTATATTCTAGATTCCACTATAAATGGAATAGTGGTGGCGGTGTAGAGAAAGAGAATCCTGGAGATTCTGTGAAGACTGAGAAAGTTAACAATTATAGTCGAGCTGGCGGTGGTCCGTGTGAGTGAGAATGCAAACTAATAAAAGCACAAGAGTAATAGTAGTATAGAATGAAGTAATTAATTACCCATTCGCTAAATTCATGGCTAAGGATGGAATTATCACAAGAACGCAGTCAGCTCGACAACAGAATGTAGCTTTCATTTCTCCTCATGAGAAATGACTTACGAAGATCAGACATCGCGCCTCCCACCTAATGCACGAAGACTACGATTTACCTTCCTTCACCAATCTCTGTCGGGTCGAAGGGGTGAGATGGAATCCCGTGAGCGAGAAATTTCGCCTTTTTGCTCCCAAGTAATCAATATGGGGTGGGGTAGAATGGTTGAAGTCGCTTCAATCTTAATGAGAGATTTTGAATTCGAATTTTGAAAATAAAAAAAAATCACTAGAAACGTTATCCCTCGAAATAAATTCTGCATTAAATTTTATCAAATTTTAATACGAATATCATATATCGAAAATAAAATAAAATAAGTAGTTTGGTATGTATGAACCAAATGGCTAAAATCGGCTTTGCAAGTTGTTTTGACTCAGCCAGCAGACCAACTTGCAAATTAATCACTGTCAAAACATAACGTACACTTTTCAAGAAAGTTTATTCTTATAAACAATATTTTAATGTGAATGATGATTCAGTAACCAAAACGGGAATATTCAATTCTTATAGCGAAATAACATTTTTAGTCCTTATATTATTATACTATTCCAGTACGTATTTCACACTTAATTAAGCAATATGTATGCTTTCAGTCCATTTAGTAACGACCATTAAATAAAATGACACTGTTAAATATTGCAGAAGGCAAATCTTGTAATATTTAAAATATGAACGTAGAATAGCTAGTAATTGCGGAGCATAGCATATCATAATGACTATGTATTTTGAGTCTTGTACACCATGTCCGTCACACTTTGAATTGATTTCGCCCAAAGCATCAAACTTGTATTGGGTATAAAATATATCCGAGGAGCTCATGTGAGATCTAAAAGATCCTTAGATGTTTTCCACTCCTTTCGATCCGAGTCACATCTGTCATTCTCTATCAGTTTGCCGCAACATACACGAACATTGTAGCGTCATATAGGTCACATCACCCTTGTTTTAGGGTTTGAAAAGTCCAACATTGGCTTATATATGGATATCTTAGGAGGAAAGACAAGAGATCTGACTCACTTTGTAACCCTAGCATTCTTTTCTCTAAGCAATATTTTTCTAAACAATATACACGAAGACCCGTTGTTTACTTACTTACCTGAATCATAGCTTGCTTATTATCTTGTATTATTTATCATTCATATTCACTATTTATCGATTTAACCAGATACGTAAAGGAGTTTTTGAATCGGATACAATTCACTTATTTTCAAACCCTATAAAAACAAATATATATTTAATTTTCTGGTTAGATCTATTTTCACCGAAAAATAGTTTGGCGCCGTCTGTGGGAATATACAGCTATGGTGTTGTCCTGATTCGTAGCAGATCTCCTTTAAAAACCAAGCATAATCACAATACTCACCTAAGCATGTCAGGGTCAAGCAGTAGCTCTCATGGATCACAGGGACTCGAGAACACTCGGGAACCTGCTAATGGATGAGGCATAGCGAATCCGATAGAGATACCGATGTCGAAGTGTAATGAAGAATTCGTACGGGAGCAAAGGAGCAGCAAAGACGATTCTCCACGAAGACAACCTAACAAAATACGAATCGGGGGCATTTCAAACGCCGAGGAAGCAGAAAGGCCCCGGAGACACACGCTCGAAAGAAAGTGTCGGGCCAAATCTCGAATTAGAGGACTCATACCTATCAAAAAGAAGATTCCCTGACAAATGGCATGGTCGTACCTGTTCTTAAGGCACATAACGAAATGATGCAGCACATGAAGAGGGTTGTGGCCACTATAGTCGACCATTCTAGGCCTGGGACTCCAGCGTCAAATCAGAACGTGGCAAAAGCTTCTGAAGCACCACAAACTAAAGAAAGGGAAGTTAATGGTGCAAAAGAACATATGA
Source organism: Przewalskia tangutica (assembly GCA_029844215.1). Lineage (NCBI taxonomy): Eukaryota > Viridiplantae > Streptophyta > Magnoliopsida > Solanales > Solanaceae > Przewalskia > Przewalskia tangutica. The sequence goes on from CM056719.1 coordinate 4,734,932, forward strand.
ACGCGTTCACAGAAGGGCTCCTCATGGTCGAGAGGGAGATGAAAGAGTGGATGAAATAAATATCGGGAGCACCGCCTGTAGTAAATGGCACAAGAGCCAGGAAATAAGAGGTACTACCATATCCGGAAAGCGCGACCCATGTCCCTATCCTCAGGAAGTTCAAAATATCTAACATACCTTAATGTGATGGGACTACGGATCCCGAGGAACATGTGATAACCTTTTAAGCAGTTATCATTGGCATGATCTAAAATAACACGAGATCAAATCCGTTATGCTGAAAAATTCAATCAAACACTCATAAAGGGAACACTATACGACCTTGAAAACCATAGGTATGAATCATTGACTTATATTTTCCTTTAACCTTATAGTCATAGCACTAGGACTGGGACTAGCTGAAGGAAGAATATGCCCCATCGGTAGCAAGCAAGGATCGAAAAATACGTGTTGCACTATTTTCCTTGACTGGATTTTTTCACAATATAGTGTTTACTGGCAAGGTTTTTAATGAGGCAACAATAATAAAACATATTATACTTATAAGAGCATCCAGAACTCCGTGGAGAATAACTGAAGCTCCTTCCGTAGCTGAAACTGATATCTTTTGTTCACAAAAACAAATGTACATGGGCTCTACTCCTTACCTTCATGAATAAAAAATCTCAAGCCACACTGTGTATGCTCTAAATTTGTTAGTACGAACGCGTAACTCTTGGACTAAAAAATAACCACCTTGAACACACGACACAGCCTGCAGACCTCATAGTATGAATAAAACATAAACCTTATGCCAAAAAAAGATAAGGTCGAGACGTCTTTCTCATCGGTGTCGAACAAATGAGGCCCTCCTTTATTATGAATAAGATGAAATAATTTCTGATCATAAAATATGCGGATGGAAGTAATATGCCCGGATTGAGAAAAATGATTATAAAAATATCATCTATGAAAAGTAAGAAAATAAAGCAATTGTGGTACCTAAACACATGCGTCCAAAAACAATACAGAGCATAGTCCTGATAAAGGGATCCCTAGGTGTAAGGATCTCTATAGTTAAAGTGATCCCTCTCAAAGGTCTGAATAGTTTCTACACCCGGTCCATAAAGAATACCAACAAAATCAGAGTGATAGTCAATGAACACCCAGTCACAAGGATTCGATAAAAACAATTAACTTTGATTTGCAACACAATAAAGGCATTGAAAACACACAACAAACAATTGAGCGAAAAAAACCCAAATATATATATACAAACCCAAAAGCGGGGGCAACATTAGCACCTAGATATGCAAAAGTGCTTTGGCCAATTAACAACAAAAACATGGTTAAACGTCAAAACAAGTATGGGGGCAACACAAAAAGTACATAAAATGATAATCAAGAAACAACGACATCGGCTAAAGCCCCTGGTCCACCGACCTCGGATGAATTGGGAGCTTCGGAAGTAGGAAAGACAAGTTGGCCTCCGGAAGGACACCCTCGACATTATTATTTGTAAGCTCGACCCCGTCTTCATCAACTGAGGCCTCAAGAAGTTATTCTCCAGTGTCTCACGGGGCCTCTTCCTTATCCCACTACTCCGATGGTCACCCGTTACTATCAGAAGCCTAGGCAGGATCCTCAACTAGAGGCTGAACATGCAAAGATTTAAAGGCAATATCCTCCAATGATAGAACAACTGTGAGTTGGGCATCAATATCAATCACCCCATCCCGAGCTTCTTGTAGAGCGGCCCTGCAGGAACAGTACATGGCATGAGCCTTCTCAAGGGAAAATTGCATCTTTTAACTTTTGTATTCGGGCATCCACGTGTGCTGAGCTCAATCAGTTTTTTCTAAGTTGCTCCGAAGGGAAGCATTGGTATAAAAAAGGCACTTATTGGCTACAACTTGCTATTTGTTCAGGGCCAACTAGGCCTGAAGCCTTTTATGAAGAAAATCTTAAACTTCCTCTACAACTACTATTTTTTTAGGCACTTTTGCAACTTTGCTTCCAGAGTCTGAACCTGTTTTATCAGACCAATATCCTTTTGCTAGACGGTGGCATAATGATCCTGATGGTAGGCCTACTTCTTCTGTAATTCTGCAAGTTCGGCATGATGATGCGCGGTAAGATTCACACACTTTAAACGCAAGTGCACGTAATCGTGACAAGTAGTATAGTCTTGATAAGACCGAATATCGTCCTCTAGGATTAGGGTTCAAGTACCAACTATCTATTTTTTGGTATCTATTTGGTAAATTGCTATTTCGAATTGTTGTTTATAACTACGAATTATAAAAGCTATTTAAATATAAAGGTTTACTTCAGTGGTGATGAGAATAGGGCTTCCATGTATCCTTACTATCCGCTTATGCTACTTACTAATGCATTAACTTATGGTATTCTTCTTTTGGAGAAAGCGGTTTACTAAATCGCTTTATACTCCCGTTAGGGTTATATAAACACTCAACCCAAAGATCGCACCTTACCTACCTTTCGGTGATAAGGATAACTTTATAGGAGGATTAAGAACAAAAACCTAGTTGACCGTCACGCACAATGCGCAAAATTAGGGTTGTTAAGCCTCTCATCAACGCTACATAAATAATTGAGGTATTTTCATCCCCAATCCAAGAATGTCTACCCAACTTAGAGCATATTCACAATCTCCCCCTTTCTAACTGATTAGAAATCATATAGTGATAATTAGTTGTCAATTAATTACCAAGAATTCAACTCAATTATTGGATAGATCTCACAATAAGAAAAATAACCATAAGCATGCATTAATTTATAACATAAGTTTCTAGCAATTCAACATGGAAAGCCCTATAAGAGAATTAGTTCCTAGCCATGTATACATGACAAGAACTAATTCAAAGTTCATCATACAAAATCAAATAAAGAACAAGAAAGGAAAAGAAATTACTAAACTAATGGTATCCAATCTCCAAGCAAAGTCTTGTGTTGTGCAAGGGGAACCTCAAAACCGCCTAGGGTTCTCCTTTATAAAGTCGCAAACCGCCTCCTCTTTCCTTCAGTTCGACCTGCATTTCACAAAGACCTAATTTTTCCGCGCCGCGCGGCCTCGCATACTGGCGCGGAAGTTCTGCAATCCGTCGGTGTTTTGGCGCCGCCGAGATATCGATATCAGCAGCGCGGCCACAGATCTTCTGTAGCTCTGATGTTTAGCGCCGCGACCGCTATTGCTCGGTAGCCGCGCGCACAGTCTTCGACCTCTGGATAGTGGCGCCACCGCTGATCGCTGAGAGCCGCGGCGCTGGTCCGATTTCACCGTCGCCACTTTCTCTGCTACCGCATCTCCTCTTTACCCTCTTTTAGCTCCTTTCCGCCATTTGGCCATTTTAACCACTTTGACTCAATAGAAAGGAAAACTATCCTAATACAACACTTATATGTGCAAACGGACAAAAGACTAACTAAAACTGACTCAAAAGGTGTATATAAAATACACCGATCAAATACCCCCAAACTTAACCTTTGCTCGCCCTCGAGCAAAGATAGAAAGAACGAAATAAAAGACTCAAAGAAACGAAAAATAAAAGACTCACTGCCATTGATTACTTTTGCTGCAATAGTGTTAACTAGAAAAACATGAAGGTTAGCAAAATAATATGCAGAAACATATAGCATGAAATTTTCAGCACACTAAACACATGTCTAAATATTTCGCAAACTCATATTCATCATGCTTAATGGAAGTCAATATACTAAATCATGCATGTAAATTCAAGAATTCCTATGACATGCTTACTTGCTATTCTCCACTAATTCTGGATATGCATAAAAAAGATCTTCAGGACTTTAAGGGTTGTAATGTAGGCTTAGGTATAGGTAGGTTAAAATAGGCAATTTAGGCTCATTTCGTGTACCATAAGCTCTTCACTTTCAAGATTTCCTTTTCTTTTGTTCTTTTCTTCATTTTGATTCTATATTTCCTCTTTTGTTTTGGAGAGTGAAATATATAATAATGGCAAGCACCCCAAACTTAGGCTTTTGCCTATTTCTTATTACTTTTGTATTGGGGTCAATGCACTTATTCACTCTTTTTGTCTCTTTTTTTTAACACAATGTATTCCACTATTTCATATTTTCACTTATGGCACAATTTGTGGGAATATAGGGTGTCAAAGAAGAAGTTTCAATTTTTAGCTCAATGGGGCTGACTAGGGATATCTTTAAAGTACGGGATAGAAAAAGAATGGTAAGAATTAGCTATCAAAGAAATGCATGAGTCATCTCCCTAACATGCATATCCTAACTATTTCGCCTCAAATAACAAGCAATCATAACACATAAGAATTTATCATTTAGCATGCATAACTCAAGCAAGAAACTCCAAATAAACAGATTCTGTGAGTTTTTGGCATATCTAACTTAGGTGTTTAGATAGTTGCTTCAATTCCGTTACATTATTCCACCTTACTTCACTAGGTGTTTCTAGCAACTACAGCATACATGATCTTTGACAGACAATTATGACTCAAAAAGAAAAAAATTTGGTGACTCAAAATAAACATAAAAACAATCAAAAAGACTTAACTAAAACATAACATGACACACAAATAAAACACCCCAAACTTAAATCACACATTGTCCCCAATGTGTGTAGACTCAAAGACAGTAAAAGAAATAAGACACTTACAAACTTTGGCTAAAATGGTGGTGGTGGCGGTGGATAATGCATCGACCATTGGTTGAACAAGGAACTCAACTCGTTGATTTGTTGCCTTGTTTCTTGCTGTCCTTGTACTACTGTTTCCAAGGTCTGCATCATCCTCATCTGATTTTGATACAATTGCTCCATTGTGGGCGTTGGAGGTTCTGCTCCTGTGGTTGGCCGGTGGCTAGGTCCTGCCTCATATTGAGCCCCTATTTCAGGCTCATCTTCGCCCACGGCGCCTCTGCTGCTGCTTCTTTGGTGGTTGTACTCTCCTTCCGCCTTTGGGGGCTTGGAGTGCAGGAAAGAGTGCACTATCCCATAGGACACGGGCAGTTGGTTTCTTTCATGAGTATCCGTAGGTAGGATTGGGACCGCACTCATGTGACATAGCTTGGTGATAACTGAGCCATGTCCCAATCCGCCTGTTGTTACCAACCTGCTGATTTCCTCAATGCTCTGCACTATTTCTTTCCCCACATCAATCGTCAACCCCCTCATAATTCCATATATCAGTTTAATCATCCTCTCACGGTGAAGTGCGTGGATGGAATCATGCGGGCACTGACGAAATATAGACAACCTTTGGCTACTTTGTTGAATTGGCACCTGTTCAGTGCTCTTGCCCCATTTCTTCCCATTTCTTCCAATATCAAAAACAGCCTCATGGTAGCTCACGGTGTCTGCAACGGCATTCCAGTCGATGTGGTCAATGCTTCTAGACCATGTTCTAAAGTGATTCCAATCACTTCTTTCTTCAACATCAACTGTTTTCAATTGTATATTTATATCCTCTGCTGTCACAGACACATAATGTCCCCTTACAAAGCATCCCCTTTCCACTTTCTCCGGAAAGTTGGCATATAATTCACGCACCATTGTTGTGTTTACTGGTGCTATCTTCTCCGGATTCACAAATTTCCTCCACTCCCTTAACTCAATCATCGCCCGAATGGGCTCATAAATATCTTCTTCCCCATATGACTCCCTCTGGTAGTCCATTCCCTTCTCGTATTATGGGTGCAGTATTAAGCTTTTGTATCTTTGGTAGGCTTGGTAGCTCACAAACCTATTTTCATCGTATTGTGGGGTTGGGGTGGATGTGGAGCCTCTTCTCTTCCTGGTGGCCATGGTTTAAAATAGTTTCTGGAGCTTTCAATTTAGTGGCACAAATGTTTCCTACACAATCTACAACTAGCAGCGAACACAACACCCCCAAACTTCAACTTTTCTACCCAATACCCACACTCCTTTTCTACTCTTTTCTCCAAACTTCACAATCAACTGTTCAAGACTAACTACTTCAACTACAATGCTCCTTCAAACTACTACCTCCGTGACTTGATGAGGATTCAAGAACGTAAAAGATTACCTTTTACGAGAAGCTTAGTGTTCTTGTTTCTAATGGTGGTTTGAGGCTATGGAATGGAGCTTTGTTGGTTGAGATGGCTAAGGATTTTTAGGAATTTAAGAGTTTTGGTTGTGGTTGGGTTTAATTTGTGGAGGATTTGTGGGCAAATATTTGGAATTTTGTGGGTTTTTGGAGAGGAAGGGTTAGGTTTTGAAATTGGATTTGGGGAAAATCTGATTCTGGGCGTTTTAAGTTTTGGATTCCCGCCGCATGTTCGCTTTTAGCCATGCGCTAAATCTCTCGCGCCGGGACTTTTCGCGCATGTCTGGATGCGCGCGTCTGATGCGAAATAAGCGCTTAAACTTGGCATATTTTTCTGGAATTTTGCCGCCGCGCCCTGCTTCTGGCAGGCGCGCTTAAACTTCAGCGCTGTTCGATTCTTTTAGCGCCAGCTTCGCTTTAACCGATTTTCTGAAATTTCGGCTTTTCTTGATTCGCATTTTATTTCCTGTACCTATCAATCACAACACAAACACAAGAACCCAAGACCGTGAGATTGTTCTAGACAAAATAAAATAAACTAAAGACAGAAATTAAAATAACATAATTGAAAACGTTGGGTTGCCTCCCAAGTAGCGCTGTCTTTAACGTCTTTTAGCCGGACGCAGATTCCTTAGCCTTAATAACCACAAGTGGATTAAGCCTCAACCTATCCATTTCCTCCACATCCGCGTTTCTTCTTTTCTTCTTCTTAGCATTATCAGTAAGGGGGAGTTCAGGAATACTTACCTCCTTTAGTGGCATTTCAGCAAATCATGCCTGCTTTCTTGGGCTCATCGCTCTTTGATTGACTTGTATTGGCTCGCATGGGGGTTTGATGGTGCTGATTGCAAAGCACCCACTCATTGTTGGTGGCTCAATGATGTGTTTAAAAACTTTAAACACCATTTCTTCAGACTCCACCCTTCATGTTAACTCTCCTCTTTCAACATCAATCAAAGCTCTCCCTGTCGCTAGGAATGACTTCCCCAATATGATAGGTATTTCCGCATCTTCTTCCATATCGAGAATGAGGAAATCTGCAGGAAAGCAGAATTTTCCTACTTTCACAATCACGTCCTCACTCTTGCCCCGTGGATGAACAACTGTCATGTCGGCCAGTTGCAGGCTTACTGTGGTTGGTTTGGCCTCCCCCAACTCCAATCTTTTAAATACTGACAAGGGCATCAGATTTATACTCGCCCCTAAATCACACAAAGCTCTGTTGCAAGTCACTCTGCCCACTGTGCAAGGTAGTGTAAAGCTTCCAGGATCTTTTAGCTTTGGTGGCAACTTTTTCTGCAAGATAGCACTACACTCTTCTGTTAGTGCTACTATTTCGTACGCTGCCATCTTTTTCTTCTTCCCCAAAATCTCCTTCATAAACTTGAAATAGGAGGGCATCTGCTCTAATGCTTCTATGAAAGGTATGTTGATATGCAGCTTTCTGAATGTCTCCAAAAATTTGAAGAATTGTTTATCAACCGCTTTCATTTGTAGTCTCTGGGGAAAGGGATCTTCTCTGTATACTCCTGCAGGTTTTCTCTTGATGGGCTAGGCTCGATCACCTCTCTTTTCTAACTCGCTTTCTTCTCAACTTGGTGAGGTATCGCCGCTCAATGTCTTCCACTTTTCAAGCATGCTCGACATCGCTCTCGGATTTACCTCTGTATTGCTTGGCAATGTCCCTCGTGGCTCTTTGTTTGCTGTGTTGCTAGGTGACCCACTGTGTCTCAAGTTTACGAGCGAGGATCTAGCTTCATGAATCTGCGTCAGGCCTTAGCAAGTCTTTGTCACTGTTTTCGGCTCTTACGGCTTTCTTGACCGGTGCGTTGAGCTGATTGGTGTGGGGCTTGAATGAAGGGTTCTTGACTCGCTCTGCGGATTACGATCGGCCTATCTGATTCGATGCCCCAGTGCGGATTCTGCGCCCGTGGTATGAATTCTGCGCCGCGTGCGATTCTGCGCCGCAGTCACCTTTCCATGAGAAATTTGGGTGATTCCTCCATCCTGGATTATAAGTGTTGGAGTAGGGGTTGTTCTGTTGCCTCTGATAATTACCTATGGCTTGACATTCTGCCTACTCCATTGGTATATTGTTGGGATCCGCTGAAGGACACCTATCAAATGTATGTGGGCCACCACATATCTCACAGCTTTTAGGCATCATCGCGTTCATCGACATTGTATGTTCTTTAATCGTTTCGCTAGAAGGGCCACTTGGGCATTCAAGGCAGCAATAGCATCTATTTCGTGGACTCCCACTGTTCTTCTCCCATTTGTCGACCTCTCTTCCGTTATATGGTTGTTAGTGGCCATATCTTCTAATAACTCATGAGCGTCGTGGGCTGTTTTCCTCATGAATGCTCCACCTGCTGCCGCATCTATGATGGTTCTGGTTGTACTGCTCAGTCCATTGTAGAAGATGTGGACCAAGTTCCACAACTCAATGCAATGGTGTGGGCACTTTCTCTGTAGATCTTTGAACCTTTCCCAAGCTTCATATAAGGACTCTCCATCTGCTTGGTAAAAGTTGTTCAACTCCCCTCTCAGTTTTGCTGCTTTACACGGGGGAAAGAACTTTGTTAGGAATTTACGTGCATTTCTTGCCATGTAAAAATCGAATCGTGCGGAATTCAACCATACTTTTGCTCTATCCCTAAGTGAGAAGGAAAGAGCCTCAATATGACGGCATCATCAGTAACGCCGTGATATCTGAACGTTGCACATAGCTCCAAGAAATTAGCTATGTGCATATGTGGATCCTCCGATCGCAGTCCTCCGAATTGCACCGTGTCTTTGCCCGTAATTGCGGTTTTATCTCGAAGTTGTTGGCTCTATGCGAGGAGCCTAATACATGTCTGTGCTCCATTTACTCTTGGCAGCACATAGTCTCCCAAACTTCTTTCTGGCTGGACTTGGACTCTCTCTTCCACATCTATTGGCGCTTGCCTAGGTATTCCTGGATGGGGTTGATTCTCTCCTAACCCTTCTCCCATCCCGTTGTTGTTACGAGCGCTCATCTCTAACAAGGTTGCAATCCGATTCTTTCTGCTCGTTTGCGAGTTTTCTCAATTTCGGATTGAAGGAACAAGAGTGTCCGCTCCTCTTCTCCTTCGCATAAACCGACTTCCGAATAGATCAAAACAGACAACAAATCACGCACTCGAATTTTCAAAAGAAAAGCGTAAAAAAAATTAAAAATTAAAATAAACACCAAATTAGAAATTAACAATAGATAAATTCGATATTGAACTATGCCTAATCCCCGGCAACGGCGCCACAAACTTGATGCGCGGTAAGATGCACACACTTTAAACGCAAGTGCACGTTATCGTGACAAGTAGTATAGTCTTGATAAGACCGAATATCGTCTCAGGATTAGGGTTCAAGTACCAACTATCTATTTTTAGTATCTATTTGGTAAATTGCTATTTCGAATTGTTGTTTATAACTACGAATTATAAAAGCTATTTAAATATAAAGGTTTACTTCAGTGGTGATGAGAATAGGGCTTCCATGTATCCTTACTATCCGCTTATGCTACTTACTAATGCATTAACTTATGGTATTCTTCTTTTGGAGAAAGCGGGTTTCTAAATCGTTTTATACTCCGTTAGGTTATATAAACACTCAACCCAAAGATCACACCTTACCTACCTTTCGGTGATAAGGATAACTTTATAGGAGGATTAAGAACAAAACCTAGTTGGCCGTCACGCACAATGCGCAAAATTAGGGTTGTTAAGCCTCTCATCAACGCTTACATAAATAATTGAGGTATTTTCATCCCCAATCCAAGAATGTCTACCCAACTTAGAGCATATTCACAATCCCCCTTTCGAATCGATTAGAAATCATATAGTGATAATTAGTTGTCAATTAATTACCAAGAATTCAACTCAATTATTGGATAGATCTCACAATAAGAAAAATAACCATAAGCGTCATTAATTTATAACATAAGTTTCTAGCAATTCAACATGGAAAGCCTATAAGAGAATTAGTTCCTAGCCATAGACATGTGAGAACTAATTCAAAGTTCATCATACAAAACCGAAATAAAGAACAAGAAAGGGAAAAGAAATTACTAAACTAATGGTATCAATCTCCAAGCAAAAGTCTTGTGTTGTGCGAAGGGAACCTCAAAAGCGCCTAGGGTTCTCCTTTTATAGCCGCAAACCGCCTCCTCTTTTCCTTCAGCCCGCCTGTAATTTCGTCAAAGACCTAATTTTCAGCGTCGGCGCCGCATCTGGCGCCAGGCCGGAAGTTCTGCAATCCGTCCGGGTGTTTTGGCGCGCGCCCGATATCTGCTCGAAAGCGCCGCGCTGCATCTTCGTAGCTCCTCGGATGTTTAGCGCCGCGCCCGCTTTTGCTCGAGGCGCGGCGAAGTCTTCGACCTCTACGGATAGTGGCGCCGCCTGCTGACGGAGCCGCGCGCTGGTCCGGATTTCACCTCGTCGCCACTTTCTGCTGCTTTCACTCTCATTTGCCCTCTTTTAGCTCCTTTTCCGCCATTTGGCCATTTTAACCACTTTGACTCAATAGAAAGGAAAACTATCCTAATACAACACTTATATGTGCAAAACGGGACAAAAGACTAACTAAAACTGACTCAAAAGGTGTATATAAAATACACCGATCACATGACACTTGACTGTCTTCTTGCTATGGATCTTCCTATCATGCTCTGAATGTGCACTTCTACCTCTTCTGCGACCACCAATTGCACTTCCAAAATCGGGAGACGCTCTTGCATATTATAGTATTCGACCCATTTCTCCCTCTTCTTGACAAACTTGCACTGGAGGCCCTCAGTCGTCAAGAGATGAGCCTGAGACATGTATAGTGCCCGACATTATAAGTCATCATAATAATAAGGGTGTATATTAAAGGAAAATAAGCAGTTATATACCTGAGCGGTTGCATGAGCACCAACATTGATGAGGCAATTACCAGAAATAACGTTAATCTTTTTTCAATATTTCTCTGTGGCTAACAAATTTAGGTAGTTGGCAACCCCTATCAGTTAAGAAATGAGGTGGCATTCCTTTGGAATGGTGAGAGTGACCTGCCAACGAGATGAGGGGTTGCACACCAGAACCGAGAAGGTGTTTACCAACCCCATCTGTGAGTCTCCCAAGGACCCTCAAGTCTTACCCTGGTATTCAGACCTCATGATAGAGTGGCTTATTTTCAATGAGTCAGTGGGGGATCTACTTGGCATAATGATTATGATGGTCATCCTATGTTTTCTCTAATTCTGCAAGGTCATCATGAAATATGGTCGCCTTCTTGCTATGGATCATCTTATCTTGCTCCGAGTATGACATCGTCACTTCTAACTAACTGTGGCCACTAGCTGCACTTCCAAAGTCGGGAGGCGCTCTTACATCTTCTAGAATTCGACCCATTTCTCCATCTCCTCAACAAGCTTGCACTGGAGGCCCTCAATCGTCAAGAGATAAGCCTGAGACATGCAAAATGCCAGATGTTATAAGTTATCACAATAATAAGGGTGGATATTAAGGGAAAAGAAGCAGTTGTGTAACTAAGCAGTCTCGTGAGCACCAATACTGAGGAGGCAATCCCTAGAGATGCCGTTCATTTTTTTCTAATCCTTCTCTGTGGCCAACAACTCCAGGTAGTTGGCCACCTCTATCGGTTGAGAATATATGTGACATTCCTTCAGGATGGTGAGAGTGGCCCGTCGATGAGATGAGGGGTTATGTACTGAAGCCAAAAAGGTGTTTACCAGCCCCCACCTGTGAGTCTCCTAGGGATCCTCAGGTCTTACCCAAGTATTCAGACCTCATGATGGAGGGACTTATCTTTTCGGAGCTGGAGGAAGCTGCTTGGGATGAAGGAAGGGATGCGAATGTTACAGAACCCAAAGCTTTCCCCTAGTTTGAACAATAAAGGGGCAATTGGATGATCTCAACATGTCAATAGGATCCATCTCTTTAAAAAAGGCTTTGGTAGATGCTGCTTGAGGAGCCTTCCCCATGCGAATAAACTTTTGGGATGAGTCAGCCTCGCCCTTGCTATTATCATATCCCAAATTGATAGCCATTTGGGGAGTAGTCAGCGTCCTCGAGGATGGACTCTGACCATCCTTATTGGGAATGGTTTGCCTACTTCTTTTAGCTAAAGGGGAAGAAAATGAATATGTCTTTTTTACCCGAACCGAAGGAGTCACCCTCGGATTATGGCCCAGTTAAGATGCAGCCTGCATAACTTGATGCATATCAGCGGTGGGTCCTTAAATATGTTCGCCAAAGGGAGAACTGACGATCCTTTAGGAAGGACATGGTTTTTGCCCTTCTAATTATTTTTTTGCAGAAATCTCCTTCCACACATGGAAAGAATGGGATGAGGATTCTATAATTTTTTGGACCTACTATGTCAGGTCCTTTACCGGGTCCGGTCTCCATGCCACAACTGAAAATGTAAGGGATACAAAGGTCAGCGGTTCGGTTTGAAATCAAGGGTACACATAACGAAAATATGCAAATATTAAACTTACGATGAGGTTCCACTGCTATAGTATGGGAACCTCCGGTGGCTTGACCAAGTCTACAGTAGAGATAATGACATACCTCTCCGTCCATCCCCGATCGAAGTTGTCATCAATACTCATAATTAAGAAATTTTAGCCACAATGAGCCAATTGGGTGATCCCAACTCTGAAATTTTTAGGAGAATAGAGGCGGATCAATTAAAGAGTGAAACCTTGTCGATTCATAAAGAGGTACCGGAGACATGCTATTATTCTCTATATTGTCAGCCCAAACTGGGCTAAGCAAACGTTATACTTCCTATAAAATTCTAAAATAACATGGTCGATCGAGTAACTCACCCTCAGCGAGAAGGAATTGGTGTAAATGAAAGAATAAACATGCTTATAAGAGGTGATGATTTCCTCTTCCCTTGGGATGATCACCTCTACATTCGTCCAACCGCAATTCTCTTTTACCTGACCCAAACTGCGATTGTGAATAGATGAATGAAATATGTTGGTCGGCCACTCCCGTTCACGTTGAAGGTCAATAGAGGTGGCACACTCAACGAGGTCCTTCTCGCTAGTCCACTCCTTAGGGATGTATGATTTTGCTTGCTGACCATCGACGCTTGAAGATTGAGCTTTATTTTTTGAGGCCTTACTCAGCAGTGGTCATCGGCCCCAAATCAGAACTTGATGGATTGAGATATCGAAATCACTGTGAGCAGCGATTTGAGTCCATGCGGCGGCAGCGCCAGCAACAATGGAGTTTGAAGACATATCAGAAATTTGTATAAGAGGTTAAAAGACAACAGAGAGTTTTTTGGGAACAGAGAAGAGAGATATAGAGTCCAGATATTTGAGGAAAAGTAAGTGGCACTTCATTATGGGGCGGTATATGTTGTGTGAAAGAATGAAAGGGGGCAACTTCACCTAAAAAAAGGGAACTTCGTCATCATTACAGGGTCCAAAAATCAAGAGGAAAACTTGGTTAAGGATACAACACGTATAAGGAGGCGTCTAACATGGGAGTTAGAGAATTTAATAAGAAGAGCAGCGTGCGGAAAAGGTGAATCGATTGATCAGATGCACAAAGTTCAAGAAATGACTCGACAATTAAGATAAGATAAGGAATGACCAAAAGACTCTTCAACTTCCTGGGCTCATGTCATGAAGGTCCCGAAAAGTGGGGGACTATCTGTATTGGGTATAAAATGCATTCGGGGGAGCTCGTGTGATCGGAGGCTCAAAAGGGTTAAAAGATCCTTACAGATGTTCCACACTCCTACCAACCTGGATCACATCTATTAGTCTCAATCAGTGCGTCGCAGCACATACGAATTTTGGAGTGTCATAGGTCACGTCACCCTTACTTTAGGGTTTGAAAATCTAACCTTGGCTTATATGAATAGCTACGGAGGGATGAAAATGGATTTGGATCATTTTGTAACCCTAGCATCCTTTTCTTTAAGCAATATAAACGAAGATCCATTGTTTACTTACTTACTTGAATCATAGCTTGCTTATTATTTTGTATTATTTATCATTCATATTCACTATCTATCAGTTTAACAGTTTAACTGGACTTGTAAAGGAGTTTTCCGGATCGGATACAACTCACTTATCTTCAAACCCTATAAAAATAAATCTCTAATTGATTTTCTGATTAGATTTATTTTCACCGGAAAACAAAATTGATTTTCAGTGTAGTTATACTCCATGAATACTTTGTTGTACTTAGGGGTGGTAAAACTTGACTAAGACTTGAATAATCCGTCTAATCTACTCAAATTTTATAAATGAGTGGGCAAGAGTAATTTTGTTTATAGGCTGATTTGAGTTATAGCCAAGTTAATTTATCACAAATTTACGACCCAAATGAACCCATATCGATCCTCAATTATAACGCGTGCGGTTAAGCTCAGAGGCATTGTATTGGTGCATCAATGATTGATGGACAAAGACTTGTTTAGTCGATGGTAGTTGTGAAAGGATATATATACGAACTACATATATTATAAACTCAAAATTTTAATATGGACTCAGTCTCCTTGTACTTGTCACATCCACTTAAAAATTCTACTAAATTGCCTTAGTGTCTACGCCCTATGGTAATTGGAAAAAAAAATAACACTCTTTGGCACTTGGTAAAATGATGCAAACATCTCAATCTGAAAGAGTAAACAAAATAGGAAAAGAAATATATTATAAAACGAAAATGATGAAGGCTAAAATAATTGTTTTTGAAATAATTAGGCACTTTAACTACGGAGTTTTCTTTTAGGGTCCATGCCACTCGTTTGGTTAGCTAAATTAAGAAGTAACAAGAAATACTACTTTATGCTAGAAATTGACGAAGGAACCAACACCACTAGAAATAAACGTTTTTACCTATGACATTTGTTGGAATATATGTTATTAAATATGATTTTTCACCTTATTATCATTGAATCAGTTTACTGGAAAAACGCATGATGAGAAACAAATTTATGTTGAAACATTGATAAATTTTGTAATTTTTTCGTGTAAAAATATTATTTTTTAAGTTTTTTTTCACGAACATTCGACGTGAATAACCACTGAATATTTTTTTTTTTAAAATCAATTGGAAAATAGTAATTTTAAATAGTGAAAAGGCGTGAGACAGGCTTGATTCGATTACTGTCATGATTCATTGTTTCTTGTACAATTTTTTGGATATATATTGATACACCTTGCTCCTACTTTCTTCAACAAGAAATAGATTCTGAGTTAAGTATTTTTTTTCTCACCCGTTAACTCTTTTTTTGTTCAACTGCCGGTTGAGTTTAATTTTTCTTTTTTTGGGGGTAAAAAAGGCGAAATCGCTCGTCCACAGGCTCCCACCCTCCCGGCCGACAGAGATTGGTGGAAGAGTTAAATTATGGTAACTCAACGACCCACTAACATTTGACACACTTTACCTAAAAGAATTTATGCTTTGCTATGTTACAAAATTTGAATGATTTGGTATATATAATTTGAGTGATCATACAATCAGAGTAAACATGTAACTTAAGTGACCATACAATCAGAATAGATAACGACATATTTAGAATTAGTGGGTTCTTTTATTTTTTCCAGAAAGAATTAGTGGGTTCAATTGAATTTATTGTGTGTACTCTAGATCGGCCAATAAAAGTAGATCCCACAAAATTTGTTAGCATTGACTTGGACTTTTAGATTGGGCAATGTGAAGTATACAATTATGTCATATATATATATATATTTTTTATTAATGAAAAGGCATGCCGCTTACTCTTTCGAAGTGCAAGACAGCAGAACTCACGACGCAATGAAACCACGCCACCGACAACCACACTTAGCAAGTCATGCGTGATATCTTTCAACCAAGATTTATCAGAATCGAGCTTGTGATTCATGGCCCCGCGCCTACCCAGACACCAACTTGGCTACCCTTGCAGGTATGTCATATATGCTTTGATATATAAGACATGAGAAGTGTAAATACAACTCATTTTCAAGATTGAGACAAACTCTAGCTAGTCTGTACAATAAATAAAAGTCAAGTGGAACAACAATGGATGAGCTATATCAGGACATGTCTTTTCTTGGATTTATAGCTTCCAACTGTTTTGGTTTACCCACTCCATCTCAATTTATACGAAGGTTGATTAATTTTTTTTCTTTGATTATGTTTTTCTCCAACTCATTTCATATAGTATGAATTATTAGTTACGCAGACTTATAGTATTTTTTATGTAATTTTCGAATATATAAATTTTATTATAAATATTCAAAATTTATATTTGAAATTAAGTAAAAAAAGTTATATGACTAAAAATTGATAACCCTCGTATAAATTGGGACAATGAATTCTATTTTCCTTGGAGTTCTATGATCCCAAAAAAAAAAAATTTGCTTTCAAAAACTACGTGGGACAAATGTCCGAAAATTTGTCGCACAATGAAAGACTTTTATATATGTGGAATTTTTTGTGTGAATTGGCTTTGGATTATTCCCACTTACAAGTTGGAATGATTGCTCTGTTTTTCAACTGAATTGACAACTACGATAAACGAATGAATAGTTTTCTTAGCATTTCGTTCTATTAATCCCCTTTTAGGTTTACTTCCTTCATTTCATTTATCTTAATGTGTTTAATTGGATACGAACTTGTTTTTATATAAAAAAGTATTTTTTAACTTATGATAGATTTTCTTTTGGTGGGGGTTGCGTCCGCCCATATTTAATGAATTAAATATTATGGTTCCGCATATTGGAGATTTTGGTTCTTCACATGTGCATAATCTACTAAGTTAAGATGACCGTAGGGCCAAAGATCGTCAAATTTCGTTAAGAAATGAAAGAGATATTGGACTGCAAAATAAGGTGTTTGAGGCATGAAAATATGGTGAGAGATAAATTTACCACATCAGTGAGAAAAGAGAGAATTGTTCATATTATAAATCTCAAAACTGAATAAAGGTTTGAAACCTCAAGGGGTTGGACTCCAAACTTTATAATATTTACAATTAGGTTCCTGAAATTTCAAGAAGGCGAAGTTTTCAAGCGGCTCGTGACCAGTGAACTGCCATATGAAAGACTTTTCTTTCTTCTCTCTATTTATTACTCCTATTATATGTGGAATTTTTTGTGTGAATTGGCTTTGGATTATTTCCACTTACAAGTTGGAAATAATTCGGTTATTGATATATTCGAGACATGAAATGATAGACGATTATTGGCCAAATGACGTTGGTAAATGAATGAAGAATTGCACAAAGTGTGAATGTCGAAACTAGTCGGAAACGGGCCGCGACGCCTCAGCGCCGCGCCACTCGCGGCGCCATGTCGCCACGGCCCGACGGCGCCGGAATTCTATGAAGTTCCGGCGCGCCTAACTGCATGCATCACGCTGCGGCGATTTGAACATTGGAAGAGAATTAAAAGTGATTTTTGGGTGACTTTGGAGCATTAATTATCCATTATTTGACTCATGAATTCAGTCATTATTTGGCTCATGAATTCAACCATTATTTGGCTGAATTGTAACTCCATATTCAAGGTCATTACATGGTCATTCAAGACCATTATTAGGCTAATGGAAGGTCCTCTTCTCAACACTATAAAATTAGGTCTTTGGCTCATTTGCAAGACACACTTGACACTCAATACTTAACACATTTTCAGAAAGTATTCTTCCATCTCTTGCAATCTTTCATACGCTTAAAGATTCTTCTTTTATAGTAAACTCTTGAGTTATCCTTTGCTCAAGTGTTTGTGGTTGTTTTATCTTGGGAGACAAATTGCCATTAGCCGTTAAGGGATTAATACGGGGCAATATTGTCATAAGGACAGATTAAATATCAATCGATTCAACCAACTTTTTTTTGTTTTCCATTTCAGATTGTAATTTGTTGTTGTTGTTATTTCCCGATTTTCTTGTAATCCGCAATTTTTACTCACATTCTTAATACAATATTCACTGTTAACAACAACATGACTGGAGAAAATCAATCCAACACTGTTCAAGGCAACTCAAATGCCTTCACTGCTCAAGGCACAACTAGTGCCAACACCACTGATGCTCAAGGCATTCCAAACGACTTTACTACTGCTAATGGGAACACCACTGTTCCACCACCCTCTGGGTTTCACCATGAACGATCCGAGAAGTTCATGGGAACAAATTTTAAGAGATGGCAGCAAAAGATGATGTTTTTTCTGACTGTTATGGGAGTATCTCGCTTCCTAACCGAAGATCCTCCAAAAGTTGGAGATGAGGTGGACCCTCATCCTGAAACATCGGCGGGAGGGTGTTAGCGATTTATCCACACGTTTAACGCAAGTGCATGTATCGTGACAAGTAATATAGTTTGGGTAAGACCGAATATCGTCCTCAGAGACTGGTTTTCAAGTACCGGTTATCTATTCTATGGTATCTATTTGGTTAACGTTAATTTGTTTGTGTTTTTAGACTAATAATTAAAACTAATGCAGGAAATAAACTAATTATGAAAATAAATCAGTTATGATGGAGAATTAGGGCTTCCAAGATCCTCAACTATCCACTCTATTCAATCCTTAATACAACTAGACTGACTTCTTCTTCTACGTTAAGATAGCAGGTTAACTAGACCGTTTTATATTCTGGTTAGGACATATAAACACTCAACCCCGATGCAGAACCCTTCTATCTTTCGATGATAGGATTTATGGTGCGCGAAAAGATGCACACACTTTAACGCAAGTGCACGTTATCGTGACAAGTAATATAGTCTTGATAAGACCGAATATCGTCCACAAGGATTAGGGTTCAAGTACCAACTATCTATCTTTTGGTATCTATTTGGTAATTGATATGTGATTTTGTGGTTTATAACTAATAATTATAAAAGCTAATTAACTATAGGTTTGCTTCAGTTGTGATGGGAATAGGGCTTCCATGTCTCCTCAACTATCCGCTTATGTTATTTATTAATGCAATGAATTATGGTCTTCTTCTCTCGGAGCTAGCAGGTTTACGAAATCGTTTTATATTCCCGTTAAGGATATATAAACACTCAACCCTAGTATTGTACCTTACCTACCTTTCGGTGATAAGGATAACTCTATAGGAGGATTAAGAACAAAAACCTAGTTAACCGTCACGCACCATGCGCAAAATTAGGGTTGTTAAGCCTCTCATTAACGCTACATAAATAATTGAGGTATTTTCACCCCCAACCCAAATATGTCTACCCAACTTACAGCATATTCACAACCTCCTCCTTTCGAAGTTTGATTAGAAATCATATAAGGATAATTAGTTTTCAATTAATTACCAAGCATTCAAAACAATTATTGGATAAATCTCTCAAAGAAGAATAATAACCATAAACATGCATTAATTCATAACATAAGTTTCTAGTGAATCAACATGGGAAACCCTATAAAAGAATTAGTTCCTAGCCATTGACATGACAAGAACTAATTCAAGGTTCATCATACAAAAACTGAAATAAAAGAAAGAAAAGAAAAGAAAATACTTAATAACGAGTCTCGAGCCTTCTCGCGTCGAGGATTGTGTTGTGGAATATTTACAAGATGGATTGGTGGAAGGATGGATGTAGAATGGTGAATGGTGGAATGGAGAATGAATAATTCTTCTAATGATGTAGAGTATTTATAGCCAAAGAATCCTTTTGGTGAAGGGTTAGGGATTTTGTAGGTAGGAAAAGTTATGAGAATCCTTTTAGGTAAGGGTTTTAAGGTAGGAAAAGTTATCCCTTTAGGTAGGAAAAGTTATCTCTTTAGGAAGGAAAAGTTATCCCTTTAGGATTCTGAAAACATGTCAAATTCGGCCCATCACTTCATAACTCCCGCGTCGGCGCCGCGGCCCTGCAGAATTGTGACTCAAAAGAAAAAAAAATTGTGACTCAAAAATACACAAAAAACAACAAGAAAAACTTAACATACTTATAACAAGACACAAATAAAAAACAATAAAACATCCCTCCAAACTTAAATCACACATTGTCCCCAATGTGTGCAAGACTCAAAGAAAAAAAAAGAAAAAAAAAGGACAACTTACTGACACAACACAGCGGTTATAACGGAGGTCTAGGAGGAAAAATTCTGGAATTTGCACGGAAATATAGCTCTCTGAAGTTCGGCGCGCGACACGATAGTCGCGCCCGCCACTGCTAATCTTGTGGCCCTACTGAGTTCGGCGCGGCCGATTCTGGCGGCGCGCAGCGGCGACTTTTCCTTTTTTTCCCAGGCTTTGCTCCTTTTTCTTGGTTTAGCTTTGATCCACTGTCATCCAACAACACAAAACAAGAACCCAAGACTGTGAGACTGTTCAAGACAAAATAAAATAAAGACAAAAATTAAAATAACATAATTAAAAACATTGGGTTGCCTCCCAACAATGTTGTCTTTAACGTCTTTTAGCGGACGCGATTAACCTTTCGAGTGCCCATTGGATCCTTACGCGAACTGCGCAATCCGCAGAGTTATTGTTGCAGGTCTCACTTCAACTACAACAATTGCTTCAAACAAGGGCCTCAAATATACTATTATCCCCCAAGTACACAGGACATGCTTGTCTTTTAAGCTCTTTCTAATGTAGGGATTAGTGAGATTCCCAACATCTCTCAACTCTCGGGGGTGCCCTTGATGGTATGGACTTCCTGTTTGGGGGTCAACTTTGACAGCTGGTGGTGTTTCTTCTGCAATAGGTACAAGAAAAAGATTTTCCAAGGAATCCAAGAAGGTGAATAATTGGATCTCTGCAATCTTTTCCTTCTCTACACCAACTATCTCGCCAGATTCCTCAGTAGTTGGGTGTGGTTCAGGCTCTTCAATTTGCTTGCCACCTCCCACCGGTGCAGATTGATTTTCTTGCATTTCGCTGTTCAAAATGACTGCGAGTTCTCCTATTTGCAGTTCCAACTTCTTCATGCCCAATCTCGTTTCGTCCATGAACTGAGTTTGATACCTAGCGAAACTGAGTATGGCTTCCCGCAATTCCTCCCTTTCTTCCTCTATGGTTGGAGTTCGATCATATTGACAGTAGAAATCCATGTCTTAAGGATCCCTGAGATGAATTAAAACCAACAACGAATCACGACACACTTGTTTTTATTTTGTTTTTATTTTGTTTTTTTGTTTTTTGTTTTTTTTCAAAAAATAAAATAAAATAAATAATTTAAAGAAACAAAAATAAAAACCAAATTAGAAATTAAAAATAGATAAAATTGATATTGAACTATGCCTAATCCCCGGCAACGGCGCCAAAAACTTGGTGCGCGAAAAGATGCACACACTTTAACGCAAGTGCACGTTATCGTGACAAGTAATATAGTCTTGATAAGACCGAATATCGTCCACAAGGATTAGAGTTCAAGTACCAACTATCTATCTTTTGGTATCTATTTGGTAATTGATATGTGATTTTGTGGTTTATAACTAATAATTATAAAAGCTAATTAACTATAGGTTTACTTCAGTTGTGATGGGAATAGGGCTTCCATGTCTCCTCAACTATCCGCTTATGTTATTTATTAATGCAATGAATTATGGTCTTCTTCTCTCGGAGCTAGCAGGTTTACGAAATCGTTTTATATTCCCGTTAAGGATATATAAACACTCAACCTCAGATGTGCACCTTACCTACCTTTCGGTGATAAGGATAACTACATAGGAGGATTAAGAACAAAAACCTAGTTAACCGCACGCATGCGCAAAATTAGAGTTGTTAAGCCTCTCATTAACGCTACATAAATAATTGAGGTATTTTCATCCCCAACCCAAATATGTCTACCCAACTTACAGCATATTCACAACCTCCTCCTTTCGAAGTTTGATTAGAAATCATATAAGGATAATTAGTTTTCAATTAATTACCAAGCATTCAAAGCAATTATTGGATAAATCTCTCAAAGAAGAATAATAACCATAAACATGCATTAATTCATAACATAAGTTTCTAGTGAATCAACATGGGAAACCCTATAAAAGAATTAGTTCCTAGCCATTGACATGACAAGAACTAATTCAAGGTTCATCATACAAAAACTGAAATAAAAGAAAGAAAAGAAAAGAAAATACTTAATAACGAGTCTCCAAGCCTTCTCGCATCCAAGGATTGTGTTGTGGAATATTTACAAGATGGATTGGTGGAAGGATGGATGTAGAATGGTGAATGGTGGAATGGAGAATGAATAATTCTTCTAATGATGTAGAGTATTTATAGCCAAAGAATCCTTTTGGTGAAGGGTTAGGGATTTTGTAGGTAGGAAAAGTTATGAGAATCCTTTTAGGTAAGGGTTTTAAGGTAGGAAAAGTTATCCCTTTAGGTAGGAAAAGTTATCCCTTTAGGATTCTGAAAACATGTCAAATTCGGCCCAACACTTCATAACTCCCGCGTCGGCGCCGCGGCGCCTGAAAATCAGAGATATTTGGACGACTTCAGTGGTCGGCGCCGCGGCGCTGCTGCCAAGCGCCGCGGCTCTGGTGACGGAATTCTTCCGGATTTTTCGTTTCTTCATCCTTTGTTCGTCCGGTCTTCGTCTGATCTCCGCTATAATTCCCGAAACTTCTTAGACTTCCTTTCTTGGCCCTTTTTGTGTGCAATTCCATCTCAATTAAGCTCATTTTCTCTTCTTTTCGCTATTTCTCCATTTCTGACCGCCGTGACACAAAAGAAAGGAAAACGACCCTAATACTATACTAAACATAAACAAAATGAGTAAAATACTAACAAAAATTGACTCAAAAAGTGTATATAAAATACACCGATCAATTTACCACAAAGGAGGATTAAGAACAATAACCTATTAAACTACACAAGTATCGGAGTACTTTCGTCCACGATTTTAACCTATGTTTATTCAACTATAGCATATTCACAATATCCCCTTTCGGATCTAGATTAGAAATCATATATGTGATGATAACTAGTGATCAATTAATTATCAAGCATTCAAAACAATTATTGAATAAATCTTAAACAACTGAAGAAGAAACCAGACTAATGTATTAATTCATAAATAAGAGTTTCAAGCGAATCAAAAGAAAAACCCTAATAAAGTAATTAGCTCCTAGCCATAGTCACGCTAAGAACTAATACAATCTCCAACATGAACTGAAATAAAAGCAAATGAAAGAGAAAGAAAATATTACTGAAAAACCTCCAAAGTTTCCTTGTCTCCTTGAATGGTGTTGTGAAATATTTACAAGATGGTGGAATGATCGATTCTAGAATAAGGTCTAAGGAAGTATCTTTATAATGAGCAGGGTTTTAGGGATTTTATAGGTTTTGTAGGTAGGAAAAGTTATCTCTTTTGGACTCTGAAAACGTGTCAAATTTGGCCCAGAACTAAAAAATCCCGCGTCGGCGCCGAGGCACAGATCGGCGCCACGGCGTGAAAAATCGTGAGAAAATCAGACTTCAGAACATTGGCGTCGCGGCGCTCTTCGGGCGCCACACGATGGCGTTAATTGGACAATTTTCTGATTCTTCGTCCTTTTTTCATCCGGACTTCGTCTGATCTCTTCTATACTTCCCGAGACTTATTAGACTTTATTTATTGGCCCTTTTAGTGTGCAATTTCATCTCAATTATGCCCATTTACTCTCCTTTTCGCCATTTCTCCATTTTTTACCGCTGTGACACAAAAGAAAGAAAAACACACCTAATACTATACTAAACATAAATGAATAAAATACTAACTAAAAATGACTCAAAACGTGTATATAAAATACACCTAACAAATACCCTCAAACTTAAACTTTGCTCGTCCTCGAGTAAAGCACTAAACAAAGACAAAACAAAACGAACAAAGACTCTATGAAATGGATCAAGTAGTTATAGCGATGCTTCTTCAAAATTATGGATGAAAGATGAGATAATATGTTAGTACATATATAGCATGGATAATCAGCAATCTAGAATTTCAAGTTAGATATTTCGCAAATTCACTTAGATCATGTTCAATGGAAATACAAACACATAACCTATGCATGTCAATTTCATTCCATCTTTCCCAAATGTTATAGACCTGTTTACTTGCTATTCTCCACTAATCATAGACATACATATTAAAGATCATCAGGACATTCAAGGGTTGTAATGTAGACTTAGGCAGGGATAGGTAAAAATAGGCATTTAAGCTCAATTACGTACCATAAGCACTTTTCATTCAACTCATTTTCCTTCTTTTTGATTTCCTTTTTAGTTTCGTACCCACTTTCTCTCCTCTTTTCTTTTGAGAGAATGATATGTATTATAAATAACAGGCACCCCAAACTTAGACTTTTGTATATTTTTCATTGGGGTGCATCAAAATTTTCAATTCTCTTTTTGTTTCTTTTTCAACACTTTTCATCCCACTAACTTTCAATTATCAATTATGACACAAACATGGAATCATAGGGTGTCAAATAAAGATCTTATATTAGGCTCAAAGGGGCTGACTAGTGATACAATTTATGTCAGGGTAGGTAATGAATGGTCAGAAGGGCTATCAAAGAAATATCTGAATCATCTCCCTAAACATGTATATCTTAACTATTTCGCCTCAAATAACAAGCAAACAAATTTTCTAGACATTTTCCACTTTCTTTCCATAACTGACACACATAAGCTAAGCACAAATATTCCAAAGAATTAGATGTCATGAATTTTTGGCATATCTAACTTAAGCACACAAATTTGTCGCTTTTAATTACATTACATTATCCCACTTTATCCACTTAATATCTTTAGCAACTACAACATGCATGATCCATAAAGAAAAATTATGACTCAAAAACACAAAAAAACAACACAAAGAGAAAAAATAAATAAAAAAGATTAAAAAACAAGACCATAACAAAAAGAAATTATGACTTAAAAACACAAAAAAACAACACAAAGACAAAAAATAAAATAAAAGATTCAAAAACAAGACCATAACAAAATAAGACATCCCCCAAACTTAATCGACACATTGTCCCCAATGTGTGAAGACTAAAAAATAGGGACAACTTACTGACACAACACAACGGTCATAACGGAGGTATGGGAGGAAAAATTCTGGAATTTGCACTGCGTCTGGGCCTCTGAATTTTCGGCGTCGTGGCCCTGCATTTTGGCGCCACGGCGCTGTCAATGGGAATTGCTCTTTAAACTTCTGGCGCCGTGGCCCTGCATGTGGGCGCCGCAGCGCTGATGACGACTTTTCCATGTTTTTCGCGTTTTTGCTCCTTTTTCTGTTCGGGGTCTGCTCCTAGTCCACCTGCCATCCAACACAAGACAAGAACCCAAGACCGTGAGAATGTTCAAGACAAAATAAAATAAACTAAAAACAAAAATTAAAATAACTTAAATAATAAATATTGGGTTGCCTCCCAACAAGCGTTGTCTTTAACGTCTTTTAGCCTGACGCAGTTAACCTTTACTAGTGCCCGACAGCTCCTTCTGCGAACTGCTTGCAATCCGCACAATTATTGTTGCAGGTCTCACTTTTCCTACAACACCTTTGTCAAACAAGGGCCTCAGATCTAAGATTGTCCCCCAAGTACACAAGACAAACTTGTCTTCTAGGCTCTCTATAAGGTAGAGATCAGTGAAACTCCCTACATCTCTCAACTTTTTGGGGTGCCCTTGAGGGTATAGACTCTCTGGTTGGGGCTCAGTAATGATAATTGATGGTATTTCTTCAGCCATGGGTACAGGAAAAAGGAATTCCAAGGAATCCAAAAAGGCAAAAAATTGGATCTCGAAAACCTCATCTTTCTCTACACCAACTATCTCTCCAAATTCCTCAACAACTTGGTGTGGTTCAGGATCCTCACCTTGCTTACCACTTTCCACAATACTATCGCTAGGCATATTTTCTTGAGGTGTATTGATCATCCTATCCATTAGCTTCCCTATTTTGTGTCTCCAAATTGCTGAGGGACACCCTTGTCTCAGCCATAAACTGAGCCTGACACTTGGTGAGCCTGAGTATGCCTGCCTGCAACTCATCTAGATCTTCCTCTAGAACCTGTGGGTTAAGCAGTTGTTGATGACTCCACTGCCCCTGATAGTAGTAGTAGTCCATGTGTCCTGATTTTTTTTGAACACACGAATATTACCTACAAAATAAGAAAAACAAAAAAACTGATAAAAAGATGCTCGCAGAACAAGTATATGTTAGAAACTTGTTCTTGGAGCAACCAAATTAGAAATAAGAATAGATAAATCGATATTGAAAGTACGTCAGTCCCCGGTAACGGTGCCAAAAACTTGTTAGCGATTTATCCACACGTTTAACGCAAGTGCACGTATCGTGACAAGTAATATAGTCTGGGTAAGACCGAATATCGTTCTCAGAGACTGGTTTTCAAGTACCGGTTATCTATTCTATGGTATCTATTTGGTTAACGTTAATTTGTTTGTGTTTTTAGACTAATAATTAAAATTAATGCAGGAAATAAACTAATTATGAAAATAAATCAGTTATGATGGAGAATTAGGGCTTCCAAGATCCTCAACTATCCACTCTATTCAATCCTTAATACAACTAGACTGACTTCTTCTTCTACGTTAAGATAGCAGGTTAACTAGACCGTTTTATATTCTGGTTAGGACATATAAACACTCAACCCCGATGCAGAACCCTTCTATCTTTCGATGATAGGATTTACCACAAAGGAGGATTAAGAACAATAACCTATTAAACTACACAAGTATCGGGGTACTTTCGTCCACGATTTTAACCTATGTTTATTCAACTATAGCATATTCACAATCTCCCCTTTCGGATCTCGATTAGAAATTATATATATGATGATAATTAGTGATCAATTAATTACCAAGCAATCAAAACAATTATTGAATAAATCTCAACTATATAAAGAAGAAATCAAAACCATGCATTAAATCATAAAAACGAGGTTCAAGTGATTCGAATAGAAAGCCCTAATTAAAGTTTAGCTCCTAGCCATAGACATGCTTAAGAACTAATATAAACCAACATAAACCGAATTAAAACAAAGGAAAGAAGAAAAAGAAAAAATACTGAAAAGCCTCCAAAGTTGCATTGTCTCCTTGAATGGTGTTGTGAAATATTTACAAGATGGTGGAATGATCGATTCTAGAATAAGGTCTAAGGAGGTATCTTTATAATGAGCAGGGTTTTAGGGATTTTATAGGTTTTGTAGGTAGGAAAAGTTATCCCTTTTGGACTCTAAAAACGTGTCAAATTCGGCCCAGAACTCAAAAATCCCTCGTCGGCGCCGTGGCCCTGCAGACTAGCGCCACTACTAAAAATCGAGAAAATCAGACTTGAAGAACATTGCGCGCTGGCTATTTTGCGGCGCCACGGCGCCGAAGGCGTTAATTGGACAATTTTCTTATTCTTCGGCCTTTTTTTCGTCC
This sequence comes from Przewalskia tangutica, assembly GCA_029844215.1. NCBI lineage: Eukaryota > Viridiplantae > Streptophyta > Magnoliopsida > Solanales > Solanaceae > Przewalskia > Przewalskia tangutica. Next base: position 4,762,365 of record CM056719.1, read on the forward strand.
GGACTTCGTCTGATCTCTTCTATACTTTCCGAGACTTCTTAGACTTTATTTATTGGCTCTTTTAGTGTGCAATTTCATCTCAATTATGCTCATTTCCTCTCCTTTTCGTCATTTCTCCATTTTTGACCGCTGTGACACAAAAGAAAGAAAAACACACCTAATACTATACTAAACATAAACGAAATGAATAAAATACTAACTAAAAATGACTCAAAAGTGTATATAAAATACACCTAACAGAGGGGGCCAAGAGATCCATGTCACTAATGGCATGAAGTGGACTCTAGATGCCTGGAGTCATAGTGATTTCCTTTGCCGAAACTATATCCTGAATTGTTTTTCTGATCCTCTTTACACGGTATACTGTACCGTTGGCACTGCCAAAGAGTTGTGGGATAAGCTTCAGAAGAAATACAACACCCAAGATGCGGGTTCTAAGAAGTTCATCATTGGGAAGTTTCTAAAATTTCAAATGATGGACAACAAGACTGTGGAATCCCAAGTCTAGGAATTTCAAATGATTGTACATCACTTGGATTTGGAAGGTTTGAAGCCAAACGAGCAATTCTTGGTTGGCTCGTTAATTGAGAAGTTACATTTCTCGTGGAATGAGTTTTTGAGTTATCTAAAACTCAAAACGAAAGAAATGACTCTATATGAACTTATTGTTAAACTCCAGATTCAGAGGATAATAAAAAGGCCATGCCAAAAGGGAAGCAACCCGCTGAGGCTAAGGCGAACGTGGAGGAAGTAAAAGGAGACCCAAGCAAGAAGCGAAAGTTCTAAAAGGATGCAAAGGGCCAACAACTGAAAATTTTAAAGGGACTTGCTATTATTGTGGCAAATCTGGCCACATGGCTAAGGAGTGCCGCAAACTCAAGCATGCTAATAAAGAGAAGGCCAAAGGAAAGACCAAGGCTAACGTCGTCGAAGATACTCTTCTTGGCGATATGATTGAGGATTTTTCGGCGGTGGTTTTTGAAGCAAACCTCGTTGAGAATCCTATGCAATGGTGGATGGACAAAGGTGCCACCCGCCACATATGTTCCAAAAAAGATGCCTTTTCCACATATACATCAGTCACGGACAAGAAGTTGTTCATGGGTAACAACGCTTCTTCAGAGGTGCTGGGGGTAGGAAAAGTGGTCCTGAAGATGACGTTCGGAAAGGAGCCCACTCTGAAGGAAGTGATGCATGTCCCAGAAATTTGAAGAAATTTAATTTCTGGACCACTATTGGTGAACGCTGGTTTTAGGCTAATGTTTGAATCTAACAAGTTTGTAATCACTAAAAATGGAATGTTTGTAGGAAGAGGCTTCGTCTGTGAAGGCCTCTTCAAGGTTAATGCTTTTTCTGTAATGGCTACTCCTATCATTAATAAAATTGAGTCTTCTACTTACTTGATTGAATCTTCTAATTTATGACATTATAGATTAGGACATGTAAAACTATCAATCTATGCAAAGGTTGGTAACGATGGAGTTGTTGCCTTCTATCGACGTAAACCATCAACGTAAGTCTAACGGGCTGAACCGGTCCGGACCGGTAGCCCTCACGGCTTTAGCGGTTCCGACCTGCACGGTTCGCTTCACGACCACGCCAACCGCAGTTCGTTACGATTCCGTGCCGTGCGGTTCGGTCGAACCAAGTCCTACGGTCCGTTTATATATATATTTATATTTTTTATTTCTAGTATTTATTTTCTATAATATAAACTAAATTCAATTTAAATATGTAGTATAATAATATAATATATAATTTAGTTGTATATATTAAAATTGAAACTTTAAAGTTAACTTTTATTTTATAGTTTATAACTTTATACTTTATAGTTTATAACTTTATATTGTAAATTTGTAATTATACTTTTATTAATTTATTAGATTAGTAGATATAAGTTAACAAATAAGTAATAACAGATTAACAACTAAATAGATAGTAAAATTAAAATTAATGATAAGATGTAAACTTTTGAACTTTCATAACGTTAATAAGAGTACATAATGAAGTAATAATAATTTTATTTACATATTATGCATCCTTCTTGCAAGTTCTTCGTAATCTATAGGTTGATTGAATTGGTTATGCTCCATAGCCTCTAAATCTGGAGTATTAATTTCAGTCCCGCCTCCGCTCCCGCCTTCCAAAATATTGTCTATTTCTTCATCTTCCGGAGAATTAACGTCTCCACATCCTTGATTTCTTCTCTTTGATCTGATCCAATCCCTTAAGCAGACTAACACTTCTAATGTGCTTCCACCCAATGAGTGACGTGTGTCTCCTATTTGATCTCGTGCTTGGCTAAATGCACTTTCAGAAGCCACTGTTGAGATCGACACATTAAGAACATCCTGGGCCATCGCTGCAAGTACTGAGAATTGCCTTTTGTTATCCTGCCACCATTGTAAAGGGTCAAAACTTTTCTTCGGCTCCGCTGGCTTTTGCAAATAAAATTGCATCTCATCGCAAGATCGGCTTGTGGTTGCTTGTGTTGTAAAAGTGCTCCATATGTTTAAAGATTCTTCTTCATCGTCATCAGCATTGAATCCTGCAGGTGTAGACATAGAAGCAGAACTAGAAGGAATATTAGTAGCAGAGTTGGTGTTATCATGTAATGTAGCATAATATTCATATAATGTAGTTAAATTAGTATCAAGTTTACTTATGCAATCAAATGAAGATGGAGTTTCTGTTTCACCTATTTCCATATAAGTATATAAACTAAATATTAAATTATGACAATCTACTTTTTTAATAGAAGGATTTAAGACTGCACCAATACAATAAATATCAGGAATAGGAAAAAAATATTTTTTAAACTTTTCAAACATAATCAGAATCGCATCTTTATATTTCACATTTGATTTTAAACCATAAAGTAAATATGAAATTTCATTTATATGAGCTAAAGCATTACAAAGCTGTTGGGTAATAAGATCCACGAAAATTCAACGATTGCGATGTAAAATTTACGTAAATTTTTTAAAAGTTCACCAATTGATTTCCAATGTTCGTCGGTTAACATATACATCACGTTCTTACAATGCGCATTTGCAACATGTGTTATGGGGTCTTTATACTTATAACATTCTTTTAAAAATAAATAAGTATAATTCAACCGTAATAATCTCTTACGGCATGAATTTAGGTCTCAAATTAAATTGTTTACATTTTTCTTTAAATTCTATGATTCTATTTTTCCTATTATTACCCTGAATAACTCCAACAGCTATTTTGACAAGTTTTATTTCAGGTGAAAATAAATCAAGACCACTTTTAACAATTAAATTATAAATATGACAAGCACAACGAACATGAAATATATCAGGAAGTGGTGGTTGTACTTCCGCTTTTAAAAGATCTACATCAGCAGTATTATTAGATGCATTATCGAATGATACACAATATTTTATTATAAAGATTATATTTTGGGCATAAAAACAAATAGTTTCGCTTATATATTTTCCAGTATGACTTTGATCCTCGCCATAAATGAAAGCAATATCGTTTTCCATTCTAAAATTTTCATCAATCCAATGACAAGTAATTGTTAAATAATCATAACTGCTCAATGCATGTCCAATGTCCAAGTAAAACTAACATGGCATGGAAGGTTAGCAAACAAATATTGCAAGAAAATAACATAATCATTATGAAGTCTAAAAATATCGGCTCTAGTAGTAATGTCTGAACACCTTTTAAAAAGGATTATATACTCTTTGAATATATGTAATTAAATATGAAGAAGAAGCGAAAGAAAAAGGTAAACAACCTCCGACAATCATTTTGCTAATTCAATGCGATCTTTTTGGATCGTATTTAGCCACCCCCGTTAATGGATTAAGTTGTTGTTGGCCGGGTTCTAAATCGAGACGATCCCATTGTGCCGTATGATCGTGTTTTATATGTCTACCTATAGTGCGATCCGCCACCACCCCCTGTCTTATGTTTATAAGTTCTCCCACAAATATTACATTTAACTCTATCAGTACCCACAACTTTATCATAAAAGAGTCACACTTTACTCCTTTTTTTTCTTGCTACTGGTCCTGGTAAAGGAGGTCTACGACTACGACTACGACTTCGACTACCACTAGCAGTACCAACATTGACAGAAGGAACACTAGTAGGTGTAGGAGGTTCTTGTTCTTGTTCTTCAAGTTCATCAATATCATCTAATTGAACGTTATCATATTCATTATCTTCTATTCCAAAATCTTCTTGCATTTGATCATAATCTATATTTTGATTAGATGATGAAGAACCTACAGATTTTTTACCCCTTGAACTAGATTTACGACGTTCCGACGCAATTCCCCTTAGTAAAGACATTATAAAATATTTAAATAATCAACAAATAAATATGACAATTTAATAAAATAATTAGAGAATGAAACGAGTGTACCAAACTTCGGGATTCAGAATTCAATTGAAACTCGAAGCTCGAAGTCTTGCGTCTTGCTACTTTGAATTTGAAAACTAATAATAATAATAACTTGAAAATTGATAATAAAGATGATTAAGAGAGTATGAGAAATTGAGAATAAGAGAATTGAGAGAAATGTTGTGTGATAAAAATGAAGAAAATGTAGAGAATTTATAGATTTTTAAAGGGTAAAAATGTAATAAAAAATAAAAAAAAAAATAAAAAAAAAAGATAAAACAGGCCAACGGTCGAAATGACCGTTGGCAAGCCCCCTGCCCCCCCTCCCAAGTCCAACGGTAACAATACCGTTTGGGCAAAACATTTTTTTTTGTTCTGGGTTCGTCGGACGGTTAACCAGAATGGAACAGGTTTTCTTCTGCCTAACTCGGAGCCTTACCGGGTTTTTCATAACGTGCGGGTTGGGGTTGGGGCGATCAACCCCAACCGGTATGCCCGTCCGATCGATTTCTGGTCAACTGTCGGTTAAGGTCAACCGACCCGGTGAAGCGTATACGTAAGTGTGAGGTGTGCGTAGAGACAAAACTTTCAAAGAGTCCATTTAGATCCGTCGAAAGGAAAACCGCTCCTCTAGAACTCATACACACTGATATATGTGACTTGAAGTTCGCATAAACTAGAGGGGGAACAAGTAATTTGTGACTTTCATATATGATAGCACAAGATATTGTTACATTTACCTGCTCAAAAGTAAAGATGAAGCCTTTGAAGCATTCAAACGTTATAAAGCAGAAGTTGAAAATCAACAAAGCGGACGGATTAAATCAATCTGTAGTGATAGAGGGGGAGAATATGTCATACCGTTTGAAAAGATTTGTGCTCAATCGGGCATTTTTCACCAAACGACTACTCTTTACTCACCTCAATCTAATGGAGTTGTTGAACATAAAAATCGTACGTTAAAGGAAATGATGAATGTGTTACTCATTAATTCAGGCCTTCCCCAAGAAATGTGGGGAGAAGTTGTCCTTACCGCTTTCAAGATTCTTAACAGAGTCCCTCACAAAGGTAAGGACAAGACTCCATACGAGCTATGAAAATGAAAGAAACCTAACTACAAATACTTTAAGGTTTGGGGTTGTCTGGCAAAAGTTAAAGTATCTACGCCAAAGCAGGTCAAAATTGGATCTAAGACTGTTGATTGTATATTTATCGGATATGCAAGTAACGGTAGTGCTTATCACTTCATAGTGCACAAGTCAGGTGTACCCGATGTCCATGAGGATACAATCATGGAATCAAGGAACGCTAGATTCTTTGAAGACTCATTTCCTATGAAGTAAAGAGACATAACCTCTTTCAAACGAAGTTATAGTCAGATCTCATAAGATTCAGGAGTCACTGACTACCCGAATCTAAACAGTTCAGATCCAACAAACTCTGGAGTGGCTGATTATCCAGAATCCAGTATTTCAGTTTCTCAGGACTTGGAGGGTCCGGAGATAGAACCAAGACGAAGCAAAAGGGCCAGGAAAGATAAGTCCTTCGGTCCAGAGTTTGTAGCTTATCTGGTTCATGACGAACCACAGACACTCGCTGAAGCATTGTCAACTCCAGAAGCGCCGCTCTGGAAAGAAGCTATTTAAAGTGAAATAGAATCCATCTTGCACACCATACTTGAGAGTTGGTTGATATTCCTCCGGGAAACAAGTCGTTGGGTTGTAAATGGATACTCAAACGGAAGTTAAACGTTGATGGATCTATAGACAAATAAAAGGCCAGGTTAGTAGTCAAGAGATATCGACAAAAAGAGGGTCTTGACTATTTTGACACCTACTCTCCGGTGTCTAGGATGACATCCATACGTATGTTCTTAGCTATCGCCGCCTTGCAGGATATGAAAATACACCAAATGGATGTCAAGACAGCCTTCCTAAATGGTGATTTAGAAGAAGAAATTTATATGGTCCAACCTGAGGGGTATGTGGTTCCTAGATAAGAGACGAAAAGTTTGTCGGCTTGTCAAATCTCTGTACGGGCTGAAACAGGCCCCAAAGCAATGGCACGAGAAGTTTGATAATACTCTATTATCGAAGGGATTCACCATTAATGAGTGTGACAAATATGTCTACACAAAAGGAGATGCCAACTCGTTTGTAATGATCTAACTTTACGTAGATGACATGTTGATCACAAGTAGCAGTCCTAAGGTATTTCTAGAGACTAAGAATATGTTGAAACAATGTTTTGACATAAAAGATATGGGTATCGCAGATGTCATCTTAGGGATCAAGATCTCTAAGACATCCGACAGACTGGTCTTATCTCAATCTCATTACATCGAGGATGTGCTGAAGAAATTTGAGGTTTTCGACAGTTCACCAATATCGACACCTCTGGATGTAAATCAAAAGATTGATAAACATTTTGGTGCACCTATACGTCAAGAGCGATATGCGCATGTGATTGACAGTCTGATGTACATTACAAACTGCACTCGACCTGATATCGCTTATGCAGTCAACAAGTTGGCTAGGTTCACCCGCAATCCGAGTGAGGATTACTGGAAAGCGTTGACTCGGGTACTAAGATACCTGAAATACACACAAAATTACGGGTTACGTTATTCGAGATACCCATCTGTACTAGAAGGGTACAATGATGCAAACTGGATATATGATATAGAGAACATCAAGTCTACTAGTGGGTATATATTTACAATTGGTGGTGGGGTTGTATCTTAGAAATCCTCTAAGCAAACTTGCATCGCCCGATCCACGATAGAGTCGGAGTTTATCGCTTTAGACAAAGCAGGAGAAAAAGCTGAGTGGCTTCATGATGACTTCTTAGAGGATATCACATGTTGGGATAAAAACGTACCTTCTATAATGATCCACTGCGATAGTCAGTCAACTCTAGGAAGGTCACATAGTTCTATGTACAACGGTAAATCTCGTCACATCAGACGGAGACATAAGACCGTTCGACAGCTGGTCACTACGGGTTTTATTTCAATTGATTACATAAAATGAAAGGAAAACATAGCAGATCCCTTGACGAAGAGAATACCCAAAGATCAGATATTCTGCATGTCTAGGAGAATGGGCTTAAAACCCAATCACTAAGAACTGATACCGCGGACACCCAACCTAATAGACCGGAGATCCCAAGAATTAGGTTCAATGGGAAAACCAAGCCGTAAAAGTTCAGTGGAGCGCTTCAATGGAAGCAAGAGCACTTCGGATACTGTTTTTACATAGAAACATGAATCCAAGGTCGTTCCTGTGATAGACATCAAGTGCTACCTGCAAAGGGGTAAGAGGTTAAGTTTCCAAAACCTTTGATAATCCTCAGTCGTTGAGGTTAGGTTTGGGGAAACTTTTAATGGTTCATAATACTTGTAAAGTTGGGTATAGCAGAATACCTTGTAGGAGACCACCTATTTAAGTGTGAGGAATGGCTGACCTCAATTGAAGCACTTAAGAATCCAAGACGTGTCCATGGCCACAACAGATAAAACATTAAAGAAGAATAAAGTAAGGAAATATGTTGTGTTGGTACCATTGTCTTGGCTTATACTAAACCATGACGATTTAAGACATCGCGTTCACCGCGCAATAAATAAGTCTGATGGTATTCTACTATAGAAGGTTCAAAGCCACAGCTACCTATCCAGATGCAACATTGATCCGCCGAAGGATTGCTAGAAATACACCAGTGAACGCCAAAATTTGTTTCAAGATGGGATTATTGGAAATTTATTTATTAAACGTGAATATAGTTAATTCTATTATTTATGACTCGAACATGTGGGACCCCGCACGTCAGAAACTTTATTTCCACACACATGCACACGTTGTGCCAATGATCACAAATTTCCTTAGTGAAAGAGATATTGGTACATATACGATATGGTCGGAACATGAAATGATAAACGGTTATTGGCCAAATGACGTTGGTTTCACGTTGGTAAATAAAGGAAGAATTGCACAAGATGAATGTCGAAACTAGTCGGAAACGGGCTGCGACGCCGCAGGAACTGCCTCGGTGCCGCGACGCCACCTCCTCAGAGCCGCGGCACCACCAGCCAGCGTCGTGGCTCCGACGATGCCCATAATTCTCTGAAGTTCCGGCGTCGCGGCGCTACGACAGTTTCAGAACGTTGGAAGAGAATTAAAAGTGATTTTGGGCTGACTTTGGAGCATTAATTCTCCATTATTTGGCTCATGAATTCAACCATTATTTGGCTAAATTGTAACTCCATATTCAAGGCCATTACATGGTCATTCAAGGCCATTATTAGGCTAATGGAAGGTCCTCTTCTCAACACTATAAAATGAGGCCTTTGGCTCATTTGCAAGACACACTTGAACACTCAATACTTAACACATTTTCAGAAAGTATTCTTCCATCTCTTGCAATCTTTCATACACTCAAAGATTCTTCTTTTATAGTAAACTCTTGAGTTATCCTTTGCTCAAGTGTTTGTGGTTGTTTTATCTTGGGAGTCAAATTGCCATTAGCCGTTAAGGGATTAATACGAGGCAACATTGTCTTAAAGAGTGATTGAATATCAATCGATTCAACCAACCTTTCTTTGTTTTCCATTTCAGATAGTAATTTGTTGTTGTTATTTTTCGATTTCCTTGTAATCCGCAATTTTTACTCACAAATAGTTTTCTTAGCATTTCGTTATATTAATCCCCTTTTAGGTTTACTTCCTCCATTTCATTTATCTCAATGTGTTTAAAGGATACGAACTTGTTTTTATATAAAAAGTTTTTTTAAACTTGTGATCATATATATATATATGGGGGTTATATCCGCCCATATTTAATGACTTAAACACCATGTTTTCGCATATTGGAGACTTTAGTTCTTTACATGTGCATAATCTACTAAGTTGGTAGATGACCGTAGGGTCAAGGATTATCAAATTTCGTTAATAAATGAAAGAGATATTGATACGCAAAATAAGATGTTTGAGCATGAAAATATGGTGTGAGACAAATCTACCACATCAGTGATTTGTGGGAAAAAGTTGCCTTTCGGCATAATATATATAAATAACCCAAAACGAACAGTTACATCCCAACCTTACAACAGGTCTACAGACCTCTAAGAGTTTAAAACAACAATGGCGGGACAGGGCCCCGCCATACCCCTGAATACGAATATCTACAACGACAGGGGACCATACCAAAATGCTAAGCTTCCGGAGAAACGGAGCTTTCCCAACGCTGAAGCGGTGATCCTAAGAACGGGAATCAACAGTAGGAGTACCTTTACCTGCGGCATGAACGCAGGAGGTCGATAACAGTACCAAGTATGTGAAATCAAAATATCAGAATGAAATCATAGTAGTCTATACAAGGCAGAGACATGTATGATAAGCCAAAACTACGATTCACAATAAATAAGCGATCATGTCAAGTCGTGACTCATGCCTCAAAGTCATCACAATAGAACCGTGCGGGGTAAGTGCGGCGCGTGGCCGACTACTAAAACCCACGCATCAACAAGGTCATAAATCAGATCATGAGATCTGCTCTGCATCATTACATGATCAAAGCCGCCACTCGCCCGCAGATCTAATGTGCGCATCTAGTCCTGGAACTTCCCGCTGACTCGCATAGGCCAAACAGATAGGCCCGCATGAGGTATAACCCCGCGTCGAGGGTAGCTACTCCGGCGGCGCCCTGACACGTCGTCCGTGCGCTACAAGAACCGCGTGACCACGCGGCCGCATACTAACTGGAACTCCCGCAGCTCGCATAGGCCATGCACTCCGCATAAGGTATTCTCGAATCATAGTCCATCGACCCGCTTGAGTCTACCCCGTGACGGAGGGCTTAACCCCTGAGTTATGAATGATATAATATCAACATAACCGATTATTGCTAAACAACATAAGCACAACAAGGAAAAACCCCTTTACACATATATCACACGGTACTAACTCACGTAGCATCCTAACATGTTTACTTATCCAGTCAACAAGAAAATATTACAAGACTATCACAAATCAATACAATCAAGTTATTCCCACAAGGTACTTTCTACATTATGTTAACAAGTTCGGGTTGTTAGCCCCAAAGTACTTCATGTATTACTCTTTTAAAAGATCCGTTTCTTTTACAAAAGTCACACAATAACCGTAGTATAAAAATAGAGTAATTATCTTTTGAAGTTCATTAAAACACTTCTCCTTGTAAAATCAAGTAACAACATTCTTTTCCTAACGTTCAAGTTCGCCTAATTTCGATTACTCAAGTTTCTCATTTTCGAAAGGGTTTGTAGTTCATAGTTTTAATCCTTTAAAACAATTTGAGAAACATATACCCTAAGTGTGAGAGTAGTTATTATTATTCGTAATAATCTTATTACAAGACCATGATCTAGTAAATGTAATATCATTTTGTCTCATCTTAACTCCTATGCAGATGGAAGTTTCTACTAGTTTTAATAATACCTTATTAGTCAAAATAATTCCCTTTATTAGCCACGTGGTTTGTTCGACATTTATTACGATTGGTAAAACATCATTCCTTTTGAAATGTTTTCGATTCTTATTATTCGTGCTTAAGCGTGAGGCATCGCATAAGTGTTATTCGAGCTTAAGCCAGGCATTGCCGTAAGTATTATTCAGCTTAAGTCAAAGACATTGCCGTAGTTATTATTCGATTAACACATGCGCTCACCGTACTATATATATTGTAAAATATCATGCTTTAGGAGAATCACATACCTTCTACGAAAACCTCCCGCCAAGTTGAATATGTCGCGCGCAGAGTATCGACCTATAATATCAACACGCCTATCAACGCCCGCATCAGATCGCATACAAAGTTCTAAGCGAGGTTCGTTATTCTATGGTCATTTGGGCAGCACTTCCCTACCCGTGAGCTACTCAAGTTCATCAGAAAACAATCCCATGTAAGTACGTTCTATTATTCATCTTTTAAACCCTTCATCGTGATAACAGCTCAATTCTATTCTGCAATATCCTTCTAAGTATTTAATACTTATTCCTATACTTCTACAGATATATATTCTAATTACAAAGGAGGATAAGGTTATTTACCTCGGTAAGCCCAATAATATCCTAGATAAAAGTCGCGCCTGAGCAAGGTTTAGCTCCTAAGTTGTGCGCTCCGGTAGCTCCAATAACACCTTAGAAGTTCTTCACAACTTCTACTAAGGACTAAGGGATTTGGGCTAGGGTAATTCGGGCATTATAACGATACTAGAAGGCAACTTTTCTACCAAGGGGGTAGTGTTTCGGCTAGGCTAGCTTTATGGGGGTTGCTTCGCCAGTGGCTTCTCAAAAGGGAGGGTGTGTTTGGACGAAACAATAAGAGGAGAGGGAGGATTTGAGACTGAGATAGATTGCTCAATGTAGGATGAAAGAACTCTTCAACAAGGGGGGTATTTATAGGTCAAGACATGGCCAACCAATGGCCAAGATTATTCCAAGTGCAAGGCAAGTGTAGGGTGAGGATTTAGTGTTGTCCTCGCCAACTTGCACACAAAATATCCTACCAACTCCAAGACAAAACAAGCCATCCCAATCGGCCCTATTGCCGTGTGACATCCATCAATGAGAGGGTGACAAGTGTCGCCCTCTCGTTGGTCCAACGTGTTGCGTCTCTCGGAAAAATCCGCAAAAATTAGAAATGACATAGCCGGAATTTATCCTACGCGAGTTGTGTAAAACGTTTCGTCGAAAAACGACTCTAAACGGGTGTTGTGTACAAAGTGGAATTCGTCCAAGCCAACTAGGGGGGGGGGGTGACACGTGTCGCCCTCCTACTCGTCCAAAATATTTCATCTTCCGAAAATATCCATAATGGCCAAAATCTCGAAAACAAAGTGGGCCCCACAAAACCCCCACGTGACCATTTCCGAAATAAAATTCAATAATTCTCTAAAATTCCAAGAAGTCCGAATACCAAATCTGGGAATCCAATTCCCATAAACGAATCTTTTTCCTTCACAAAACCCTAAACTTTTCCGTGGAAAACCACCTCTTTCTTCCATTCCACCTAATGTCGATTCTCGCACGCACGCCCTCGCATACATACCTCAAACTACGAGGTATAACATTCTCCTTCCTTAGAAACATTCGTCCCGAATGTTCCTTCTAATATCAAAACAAGCAGCGCCAAGATAGTCCTTACTGCTATACTTACGGAAACAACCATGCCACACCTGGTCACAACACAACAAGCGCACATACTTATCTCCAAGTCCACGAGGAATCACCTCTATCGCAAAATATTCCTACTCGAGATCTAAAAAGATACTCCCTTCGCCCCTACTCTTACAAACGAATGATCACACCTATGCCCGTAATACATGCTCGTTCTTCCCTTACCCATCGTGATACCACTTTTGTCACTTTGTCGCGAGCCCTGCTCCGACGACCCAACAAATGGTACTGGTCGCCATGATCCTCGAGGATGTCGACACTTCTTGTGCGCTCGAACTCTTACCACCTTTCACATCGCTTAGTTTCCAAATCTCGGTTACTATCTCTAACGTGGTCATCATTAATCGGGAACACTCTGGTGGATTTCGATACTTTCCAACATAACAATACGAAGATCGGACGTCACGCCTCCTAAGTCGGACGGCAATGCTAACATATAGGCAACCCGCCTAATCTTCACATGAACTCAAAAAGGCCCAAAGTAACACGGCTAAGTTTCCTCTGTTTTCCAAAACTCGTCACACCCTATCCACAGTCTGCTGGAACAAACCTGAACCAACTATCTGAACCTTGCCAACATCGAACCAATCGATCGGCAACTTATACTTCCGCCCCTACAAGGCTTCCTAAGGCGACATCCGAATACTGAAAATGGTAGCTTAAACATTCCCTCTACAGGAGACAACAATCCCCACAACTATTCCTGAAATCCAAACACTGCCCGAGGGCGAATGCGATTCTGAGACTTACCTGAGTTCTTAACCCTGCCTGGTAAAACTTCCAAAAAAGGAAACAGCCGTACCCTGGGCTCCACTGTCTGTCATAAGGTGAAGGTAGGCACTCCGTGCAGCCTTACAACCTTTCTGATATAATCACCCCTACCAAGTACACAGTCTTTGCTAGAAGACAAGACGGGCTGACCTCGCCCGACTCATCGGTCGAATGTATCCACGAACTCGTCGTTGGTTAACTAAACTGGGCCTAACATCCTAGTGACTACCACCCTGGACCACCAAAAAATGACCCCACCACCAAACAGGCCACGGTCGACCCGCCACACGGCCTCCACCCAACCCAAGAATGCGCAAACACTAGCTCCCGATTCGAACAATCTCACCAATCACGCATTTAAAACCTGGTCTTCTACCCTCTTTCATTCCACATTACCCAGGGATTCATCCCACAAAATATCTCACGTATACTATGCATCTCGACAAGGGTCAAACACGAAGTAATTCTTTTACCAAAGATGGTCTCGCCTCTAAGGTCTCTACGTACACATCCTAAGGCTCCCACTTTCTCTATCCCCCAATCTTTCCTGATTAACTAATCATGATTTCCAAATCACAGTTAACACAATGCTATCTGAACATAATACTTAAGATATTCGCTACACATATAAATCTCTAAAGGGTTAAGGATATACCAGATCTACGCCAGACTTCCTTAGGTCGTTTAATCAAACCCGCTCACTGTGCGATACCGTGGAAGGTGATGAACTATCCACCGATCCCGGCGTCGAGTCTCTACATCCGCACCACCCTTGGCCTGACAATTCCTCGCAAATGGCCCCGCTGGCCGCAAACATAACAAGCCGACGCGAGGAACGACACTCCCACGATGACATCGACCACAACGGCCACACCGGTGGGGTGACTCTCCGCTAACACCCTCCTCTCCGAACCATCGCATCCACAATCGTCTAGTAGTCGAGTCCTCGCATTGTATCCTTCCTCATAGAACATTCCTTGCTATATGGCTCGACGGCCGCAATAAAAACAAGCACCAAGAAAAGACGGACTTCCCGGATGACACCGCCACATCGTGAACACCGAGGAAAATCAACCTCGCGGAGGACACTCTGACCGGGCGAGGCGCATGTCTAATCTGGCCACGAGGCAATTCGCCGAGAGTTACCAAATGATCCCGCCAATCGGGCCTCTTCGCCGCTTCCTGGCCACTACGATCTCTACCTCTCTCACCACGCACATAATCTGAACGCAAGCCCGCTCGTTCTCGACCAAGAGCTACTCCTCACAACCCTTCTTTAGATAAGCATCAATATCCTGGAATACCTGTACATAAAATACTCGGCTGCCAAGTCCTTTGCTAGCAACAGGCCGTCTCCTTCCAATCCATATTTTCTCGCTCCCGTGGAACCGAAAGTCCGGATGTCATGACCGCAGAGGAATCGCCGCCATTGTTAAACTCTCTTCAGCCGCGACGTCTCGTAACTCTCGCATGAAGCATCACCTCAGTGATGATTGGGCCTGTGCCCTTCTAAATCTCTCAGATTTACTCGCAGCTTCCTTCGGCCGCTTCGCCTTCTGGGCCCGAGTTACTGGCGCGAGGCATCACCGTAAAGGAAAGGAATACGTTAGAGGTCCAACTTATAACACGCCTCTAAAGCACGATCTCGAGTGAGAAGAATGGAAACCAATCCTAAATATCCTATAGCCTCGATTATTGGTGGTGCACAACACACCGATAATCAAGACTTACTAGATACGGTCGTAGACACTTTCCGAGGATTAATCGCTCGATACCACTTTTGTCACGACCTGCCCGGGGCGTGGATCGTGCCTTACCCGCACCCAAGTAGTCATACATCGAGAAAACCACGGAATATAAAACAACCAAGATATGAAACAAAGATAAGTAAGACACGCTTTAGGGAAAAGTTGCCTTTCGCATAATATATATAAATAACCCAAAACGAATAGCTACATCCCAACCTTACAACAGTCTACGCACTTAAGAGTTTAAAACAACAATGGCGACAGGGCCCCGCCATACCTGAATACGAATATCTACAACGACGGGACCGTACGAAATGCTAAGCTTCCGAGAAACGAGCTTTCCAACGCCAAGCGGTGATCCTAAGAACGGAATCAACGGTAGGAGTACCTTTACTGCGGATGAACGCAGCCCCGGCGAGGTCGATAACAGTACCAGTATGTGGAAATCAAAATATCAAATGAAATCATAGTAGTCTATACAAGGCGGGAGACATGTATGATAAGCCAAAACTACGATTCACAATAAATAAGCGTCATGTCAAGTCGTGACTCATGCCTCAAAGTCATCACAATAGAACTGCACGGTAAGTACGGCGTAGCCGACTACTAAAACCCACAGCACCAACAAGGTCATAAATCAGATCATGAGATCTGTCTGCATCACATGATCAAAGCCGCCACTCGCTCGCAGATCTAATGCGCGTCTAGTCCTCGAACTTCCCGCAGCTCGCATAGGCCAAACAGATAGGCCCGCATGAGGTATAACCCCGCATCGAGGGTAGCTACTCCCTGCAGCCGTCCTAGACACGTCGTCCGCATGGCTACAAGAACCGCGTGACCACAAGCGGCCGTGATACTAACTGGAACTCCCGCAGATCCGCATAGGCCATCTGCACCGCATAAGGTATTCTCGAATCATAGTCCATCGACCGCTGAGTCTACCCCAGACGGAGGCGCTTAACCCCTGAGTTATGAATGATATAATATCAACATAACCGATTATTGCTAAACAACATAAGCACAACAAGGAAAAACCCTTTACACATATATCACACTGCACTAACTCACGTAGATCCTAACATGTTTACTTATCCAATAACAAGAAAATATTACAAGACTATCACAAATCAATACAATCAAGTTATTCCCACAAGGTACTTTCTACATTATGTTAACAAGTTCGGTTGTTAGCCCTAAAGTACTTCATGTATTACTCTTTTAAAAGATCCGTTTCTTTTACAAAAGTCACACAATAACCGTAGTATAAAAATAGAGTAATTATCTTTTGAAGTTCATTAAAACACTTCTCCTTGTAAAATCAAGTAACAACATTCTTTTCCTAACGTTCAAGTTCGCCTAATTTCGATTACTCAAGTTTCTCATTTTCGAAAGGGTTTGTAGTTCATAGTTTTAATCCTTTAAAACAATTTGAGAAACATATACCCTAAGTGTGAGTAGGTTATTATTATTCGTAATAATCTTATTACAAAGATGCATGATCTAGTAAATGTAATATCATTTTGTCTCATCTTAACTCCTATGCGGATGGAAGTTTCTACTAGTTTTAATAATACCTTATTAGTCAAAATAATTCCCTTTATTAGCGCCGTGGTTTGTTCGACATTTATTACGATTGGTAAAACATCATTCCTTTTGAAATGTTTTCGCTTTATTATTCAAAGCTTAAGCCAGGCATCTGCCGCAGTGTTATTCGGGCTAAGCGTGAGGCATTGCCGTAAGTATTATTCGAGCTTAAGTCAAAGACATTGCCGTAGTTATTATTCGCTAACACACGACGCTCACCGCACTATATATATTGTAAAATATCATGCTTTAGGAGAATCACATACCTTCTACGAAAACCTCCCGCCAAGTTGAATATGTCGCCGCAGAGTATCGACCTATAATACCAAATACGTCTATCAACGTCCGTATCAGCATCGTACAAAGTTCTAAGCAGGGTTCGTTATTCTATGGTCATTTGGGCACTTCCCTACCCGTGAGCTACTCAAGTCTCATCGTGAAAACAAATTCCCATGTAAGTAGTTCTATTATTCATCTTTTAAACCCTTCATTGTGATAATAGTTCAATTCTATTCTGCAATATCCTTCTAAGTATTTAATACTTATTCCTATACTTCTACAGTATATATACTCTAATTACAAAAGGAGGATAAGGTTATTTACCTCGGTAAGCCCAATAATATCCTAGATAAAAGTCGCTACCGAGCAAGGTTTAGCTCCTAAGTCAGGCGCTCCAGAGCTCGATAACACCTTAGAAGTTCTTCACAACTTCTACTAAGGACTAAGGGATTTGGGCTAGGTAATTCGGCATTATAACGATACTAGAAGGCAACTTTTCTACCAAGGGAGGGGGTAGTGTTTGGCTAGGCTAGCTTTAGGGGTTGCTCTGCCAGTGGCTTCTCAAAAGGGGAGGTGTGTTTGGACGAAACAACAAGAGGGAGAGGGAGGATTTGAGACTTAGATAGATTGCTCAATTTAGGATGAAATAACTCTTCAACAAGGGGGGTATTTATAGGTCAAGACATGGCCAACCAATGGCCAAGATTATGCCAAGTGCAAGGCAAGTGTAGGGTGAGGATTTAGGCAAGTGTCCTTGGCCAACTTGCACACAAAATATCCTACCAACTCCAAGACAAAACAAGCCATCCCAATCGGCCCTATTGCCGTGTGACATCCATCAATGAGAGGGTGACAAGTGTCGCCCTCTCGTTGGTCCAACGTGTTGCGTCTCTCGGAAAAATCCGCAAAAATTAGAAATGACATAGCCGGAATTTATCCTACGCGAGTTGTGTAAAACGTCATTTAAACACGACTCTAAACGGGTGTTGTGTACAAAGTGGAATTCGTCCAAGCCAACTAGGGGGGGGGGTGACACGTGTCGCCCTCCTACTCGTCCAAAATATTTCATCTTCCGAAAATATCCATAATGGCCAAAATCTCGAAAACAAAGTGGGCCCCACAAAACCGTAAATTTCTCCCGTGGGCCCCACGTGACCATTTCCGAAATAAAATTCAATAATTCTCTAAAATTCCAAGAAGTCCGAATACCAAATCTGGGAATCCAATTCCCATAAACGAATCTTTTTCCTTCACAAAACCCGGAAACTTTTCCGTGGAAAAACCACCTCTTTCTTCCATTCCAATTCCAATGTCGTATTCTCGTACGTACGTCCTCGCATACATACCCTGAAACTACGGGGTATAACATTGAACAAGTGATAGATTGTTGTTTTAGCTTGGAAGACAATTGCCCGCTAAACGTAAAAACATATATACGGGGCAATCTTATCTTAAGGACAGAGTGAATATCACTCGACTCAGCACCCTTGTAACAATTCCAGATTTAGTGTCTCTTGGTTTCAGGTTATCAAGATTCAAAGATTTTGTTGCAGTTGGAACAAAGAAAAAGACTCAAAACACATTCAAAAACGAAGATCAACATCACAAAAGATTGTTGTTGCCACAATTCTTGTTGGCATCATGTTTATCACTATTGTAATTCATAGTTATTTATCCTTTCGAAGCACTTGTAATAGTAATTTACTATTTCCGTACCTTCAATGTTTATCTAATCATGCTGTAAAGTTACATGCCAAGCTTACACAAACTTGGTCATGTTCTTAGAATCCAAGTCGTTGTTGAAAAAATAATTGTGATATCTCAAAAAGAAATGATTATATTATACTTGTCAATGATTATTCTAATATGTTAATATACTAAGATATTCCTAATGACTATTGAATGACCTTGATCAATAGTCTTAACTAGTCATTACTTCAACATTTAAATATTGGTTTGGGTAAAGAAAGAATTTTGGGCCTAACTCAACTCTGTTTGTAGGGTGAGGATTGTTCAAGTCTATATAAGGAGTCCATTTTTTCATTCCATTTTCGATGTGAGACTCTTAACAGTTTGATATTTATTACATATATACTAACGTTAGACACACATCTTGATTAGCATTTATCATCGTATAGCCTTAATGGCTAATGCTCATAATTCAGCCATTGAATATCGTCCGTTCCATACCGTTACTAGTGAAAATGGTAATTTGACCATTGAATTGCGCCCATGAATCCTTTGCTATAACTAATTACTTGCTATTAATCCTTTTAATAATCTAAACAGCAAACCTCTTGTTGATATTCTATATATTCTTATTTGAGATCTCTTCATAGATATGGACTTGTCCAATTTTTTGGAGTGTGCTGGGTTTATTTTAAGATAAATCTTTGTTAGATTTTAGTTTCTAGTTTTATACTCGAAGAACTTGTTGAATCATGCGGAATACATCAATATCGGGTGCAATATCCTTAAGGACAGTGTCTTTGACACGCCTTAAGCTTTGAAGAATTCCATACAAGTGTTCATGATCAAGTATTTTTCGTAAGATTTTCAATCATCTTAAGAATATTTTACATCTATGATTTTATGGAGAATACAAATTACAATGTGAATCAAAGAGGCGAGAAGAGCAAACAGTAGTAGCAGGCATGATGGAATACAAAGGTTTATGAGGCAACAACTTTTAAGTTATGTTAAATGAGGTATGTAACCACACTACAATCTCTATATTCTAATTTTTTTTTTTAAATAGGGCGACATCGTTACAAGACCAAAAATTGATAATCTTGGTATTAGTGGAGTTAGCATGCAGAGAGGAAACAAAGAAGCATTACTTGTTGTCTGGCATCGTTTATATGATGAATGAAGTTTGTGTTTTTTAAAATGATTTTGAGGCCTCTTTATCTATTTATTTGAAGAACTGTGTGCTAGCTAAATATATTTGAAAATCAAAAAAATAATTATTTTGCTGTATGACAAAATAAGTCATTGTGGTCCTCACGTAGAAGAGAAGATTTGGAGAAAAGATAATATCGCTAAGTAAAATAAATTTGACTAAGCGAATGATATAATTATTGTGATCATTTGTCAAATGAATCTTGTGACTGATGTGAGACATTGGGTGTTAGACGACTTTGATTTGTTCTACCACTATAACAAATCGCTTCAAAGGGCGGTTAATTTATACCAACAAGGGCGACTAAAAAATGCCCTAATAGTTAGTACCAAAAGGGGCAACATATAGTTGTCCTTTTTAATTTTATCAATTAGGGTGACAACTATACACTCGCCCTCGTTGAGTCAAACTCAAACTCAAATAGGGTGACCTAATACCACTCACCCTCATTGAGTCAACCCCAAATTGCAAATATGGGGACGTCATCCCAGTCGCCCTATTTGATTCCAACCCCCACTCTCTACCCCTCACCACAACCCACCACCACATCCACCCCTCACCACCGCCCCAACCACCACCACCACCCACCACCTAGATTCTATACAAATAATTTTAGAATAATATTTTTGCAACACATAATTAACTTGAATTAATCTATACTAATATAAATAATTGCAATAATATTACTATGTAAAGTTAAAAAATTTAGACTTCTAAAAATGTTGCACTATTATAAATAATAAGTGTAAAACAATAGGCATCTATACTACAATATCCAACGAATTGTATTGCAACACATAATTAACTTGAATTAATCTATACTAATATAAATAATAGCAAAAATATTACTATGTAAAGTTAAGAACTTTAGACTTCTAAAAATGTTGCACTATTATAAATACTAAGTGTAAAAAATAAGCATCTTATTAAAAATTGACTTTAGAACCGGCTAAGGAATTTATGATTATGAAGAGCATAAATATAACAAGTCTTGATGGTTAGTTTAGTGGTAGAATGACATACTTCCACGGAAGAGACCCGGGTTTGATTCTTGGCAGAGGGTTTATTTGTAGTGATTAATATTGCATAATTAGTGGTCTAGTTGTAGAATAATACACTGTCACTGTTCAGATCAGAGTTCGAATCTCAGATGGTGCATTTAATGTTTTCTCTTTTTTGAACCATATCAAAAAGGGCGAGTGTCGTCGCCCTATTTGATGTTCTCGTAAAAGGGCGAGTGTAGTCGCCTTATTTGAACCACGCCAAATAGGGCGAGTAAGTCATCGCCATTTTTTAGATCCATCAAATAGGGCGATGACACTCGCCCTATTTGGTCCTTACCAAAGGCAACGACGTGAAAAATCGCCCTTCTTGATCTAAGACAACGGATGTAATAAGGTGACTTGAAGGGCGATTAAAAATCGCCCCCTTTGATCTAAGGGGGAATATTCCACCCAGAGAGGGCGACTACACTCACCCTCTTTGAAGCGATTTGTTGTAGTGTACACCCAAGTTGAAGAAGAAAAATGATTTATTTATGTTGGTAATTCTAGAACTACTCAAATTCTTAGAATAGAAAAGTTCTTAAACTCACATTTGGAAAAACATTAGCCTTTAACTGAGGTGGTACATGTTCTAATTGTAAAGACGCATTCCAATTAGGGTCTTGTTTGACCAATTTAGGGTTCTTGGGAATTGGAGAAATGGTTTGGGCAGACAAGTTAAATTGGACTTTGGGTTTGAAGATTTCATGCTTGGCATGAGTTTCCATTTGGTGAGTGAAGACATTTAGTGGCTGTGGGGTCTGAGTGGCGGGTGCAGAAGGCATTTTCAGGTAAGGAGATGGAGGCGAAAAGTCCGTCGAAGGCGCCGCGGCTCTAAATGTGTTTCGAGAACTGGATGCTCACTGGAAGAGAAGCGCTGCGGTGAATCCTCGAGAGGCCGCGACGCTAATTTCCTGGAAGAATTTGGTTGCTCACTGGAAGGGAGGCGCCGCGGCGCTGAAGTCTGAGATGATTTGGTGAGCTGATTAAGGATAATGGGAGAGATGACAGGCTCGTCAAGAAAGGAGTAGTTCAATTTTTGGAATTTCTGAAGATTCGAAAACGAGAATGTAGTCTCGTCGAATGTGACATGACGAGAGATGTGCATTTGACGAGTTGACAAGTCGTAGCATAGATAACCCCTATGATTTGGCGGGAAGCCAAGGTAGACACAAGGAGTGGATCAGGGAGCTAGCTTGTGAGGGGGCAGTAGAGGCAAGGTTAGGATAGCATAGACAGCCGAATGTCCGTAGATAGTCATAAGAGGAGACTCTATGATAGAGAATTTCGGTAGGAGTCATATTGTGAAGGGTGCCAGTTGGGAGAATATTGAGAACGTATTCTGACATTTTAGCAATATAGACCTAGAAGGACGGAGGTAGGGAGACATGAATCAATAAAGTGTGAATCATATTGTTAATGGTGCGGATGATTCTTCCAACTTTACTGTTTTATGGAGAGGTGTGGGGGCAGGAGAAGCGAAAGACCATGCCATTATTAGTACAAAAACGGTGAAACATAGAATTGTTGAATTCACTACCATTATCGCACTGACAAGATTTTATACCTTTTGTAAACTGTGTTTAAATGAATGTTCGAAACTCAAAAAATTTGACAAATACTTCCGATTTAAACATGAGAGGATACAACCAAACAAAGTGAGAAAAATCATCTAGTAAGATAAGATAGTATTTATGACCGAGAAAACTAACAACATTAGATGTCCATAAATCGGCGTGTATAATATCAAAAGGTGCAAAATAACACTAGTAGATGATTTAAACGGAAGATGAGTATATTTGCCTAAAGAACAAGAAGCGCAGATTTGGGCAAGATTCCCATTACAAGTAATGAAATTATTGCCTCTAAGAAAATTAAAAACTGGGGCTCCTGGATGACCAAGCTTATTATGTCATGTTGAAAAAGAAATGACCGCTAGAGATACGGGAGAGCTAGATCTGGCAGAGGAGGTGGGAGTGAATAGATATAGATCCCCCGTGCCATTGCATCTCGTAATAGGTGTCCCTGTATGAAGATCCTTCACAGTGAAACCAAAAGGGTCAAAATCAACAGAGACAGAATTATTACGAGTAAATTTGCGGATAGAGATTAGATTTTTAACTATATGTGGGGCATATAGGGTATTCTGAAGGGGGAATAGATGAGGAGGTGGTGTGTAGGATGTACCACAGCCCTTTACTGGAATGCGGTGACCACTACCAACTGTAACAAATTGAGGATGCTTTAAACTGAACAGTTTGGGAATATTACCTGCAAACGGAGTGGGTGAGATGTGGCTCCGGAGTCCATGTACCAATTGTTGTTAGGCTGTAGCAGATTGAGGCTGCTGAAAGCCTGACCCAACTCAGAGAGGGTCATGCCAAAAGAGGGCTGCTGGAACTGTCCTTTCATGAAGTGGGCTTGTTGTGGGTACTGGGCTTGCCGAGTGGCTGAATCTAGGCCTAACAACCCGTGTTGAGAATACGGGTTGAGGCACCGCGCGATTTGTCAGACGGTATGCCGCGGCCGAATCGATTCGCGCCATGTTGTTGCTGCTACTGATTATATTGTCCGCGACCCTTGCCATGACCACGACCTCCTCACCGCCTCCGCCACTTTGCTACGCACTCGATTCGGAGGCGCGTTTTCACAGCTTAACGCCGATTGTGCTCATCCTGCTTAGCACGTCGAGTCTCTTCGAGCAACATCTGTGAGTGGGCTTTGTTAAAACATGGTAGCGGATCTGCCTGTTGAATCATGGTGGCTAACGTATCATAGTCGCCTTTGGGAAGGCCTGCAATCAATTGCAACGCCATTTTAGTGTCCCGGCAGGGGCGTGTCGGCGTTGGAGAGTTGATCCGCCAAGAGTTTCAACCGCTCGCGATTACTCAGTCATGTTGGAGAAATTTTCAAGGCGTGTATTGTTAAACTGTTCCTCCAAATACACCGCACGAGTGTGCTTGTTATCTTGAAAGATTTCCTCCAAACGGTTTCATAAATCAAGGGTTGTGGCTCCAGATTTCATGATAGTAAAAAGAAGATCCTGAGATACTACCATAAATTCACTGTTTGACGCCGGCATCTAGACGACTCCAAGTAGACTCATCAATCTCCGGAGGGCGCGGTATAGTGTCATCGATATGATCAAGCACGTTATAGAGACATGCATGATTGCGAAACAGTTCAACCCAAGAAGAATACTGACTGTTTTCTTGGTCAAGAAGAATGAGAATATAGTTCTTGATGTTGGTAACAGTTAGGGCAGGATGAAAAGATGATGACGACTGGGTGGTGGGATTTGTGGAGGTGGAAGTGTCAAAAAGTGTGAAAGAATTAGGAATAGCCATTTACAGAAGAGAGGAATGAAGAAAAAACCTAGAAATTTGGGAGGAGCCGCGGGAGAGAAGGGGTGGAGGTCGGCGGCTTGGACGAAAATTTTCTAGGGTTTTTGTTTACTTGACTCTTGATACATGTAAGATGATATTAATCTCCCTTGGAGAGTCTTCTCATTAATATCAAATATATATAGGTGTACAATGTTCATCCCAATTACAATAGGAATTCTAGTCTCATATACAAGAGGAATCATAGTCTTACCATAATTATATTTACACAAATATTCTCATTATGGGTGGGACTTACACGTTTACACAAATGTTTGAACTAATGTATTTCTGTAGATTATTAAAAAAAGCGGGGACAAAATTTTCTTGTGAACAGTGGAAAGTTATTTCCTTAGATTGAAATATTTGAAATTGTGGGGTGTCGTGTAATTATGATACTAAATGTAGTGAATTTTTATTGTACTAGAGAGGTACAAATGATGCTAAGTGGGTCTTAAAATTCACTAGCGATTATGTATTTGTCGTTGGTGGAGATGTCATAACATGAAAATCAACTAAACAAAATTTATTATTATGGAGTTGGTTGGTGATGAGGCTATGTGGTTAAGAGACCTCTTAGTGAGTATTCCAATTGGAACAAAATCAATGTTAAATTTTGTGTCTATACATTGTGGTTGCCATAATTGTAGCGAGAAGTAAAATTTCAATGGAAAAAAGAGACACATTTATTTGTGATATAATGTTATAAAGCAGCTGTTGTGAAATGAAATTATTTATATAAATTATGTGAAGTCAGAGGAGAACTTGATCAATTCATAGACTAAAAGAAACATTGAGGGGAATGAGACTTTTAACTTTTATGTCAATTTGAGAAGATCAATAATGATGGTAACTCAACCTATGTGATTAGAGATCCCCATGAATTAGGTTAAATATGGGTAAAAACAAGTCATTAGTTGATCAAGTGTACACTATAAAAATTATGCCCCTTCCTATGGTGTGTGAATATAGTGTAATTCTGTAAAGCAAAGTGAGGATGAGTTAAACTTTTAATCAATTACTATATCTTTTATAGGTGGTGTATTGCTCTGTAGAATACACTTGATGGATGGACCTATATGAGTGTGGAGTGGTGACACTACTATGAAATTGTGACGGATTTCTAGAGCACTCATGAATAATAGGACACATGCATGGCCTCATAGCGCAAAAATGCGATAACGACAAAGATTGCACTAATATAATGTGATAGAATAAGACCCTAATCTTACAAAAGAATTCTTGGTTCATAAACGTTCTAAACTTTACCAATTGTTCTGTAAGTTTAATCTTGTTTTATCTAGGTTTATTTCATAATCTACGAGACATCAGAGTCGACGCATTATATTCATGTCGACGCATTATATTCATATGTGAAAATACAGAAAAACTTCTCATTTTATTCTATTCCAAAACTCCTTATTCATTCTACTCTTTAATATTCTTTTTGAGATATGTGGGAAATTGTTAAAAAAATAATTGTGATATCGCCCAAAGAAGTGATTATATTATTGTATCGGTTCATTTCTTAATACCCTGTCAATGATTGTTCTAATACGTTAATTATTCTACATATTCCTAATGACTATTGAATGACCTTGAATAGTCTTAACTAGTCATTACTTCTACATTTAAATGTTGGTTTGATATTTGTTACATATATACTAACGTGAGCTACACACAGGGGCGGACTAACCCTTGGGCCAGTCTGGGCTCTGGCCCACCTCCATTTTAAAAAAAAATTGACTACTAGTATTGGTCCACTGCCTTTTCAAAAAAAAAAAAAATTAACCTATTAAAAAATTATGAAGTCACTACACTAAACCACGTGCGTGAGTGAAGAATTGCAATTTTCAGCGACAACAAGTAGAACGACAACGAAAGCTTTTTAGGGGATTTTATAGAGCTAGAATTGGGGCAATTGTTGACAATACATTGTGGTTGCCATAATTGTAGCGAGAAGTAAAATTTCAATGGAAAAAAGAGACACATTTATTTGTGATATAATGTTATAAAGCAGCTGTTGTGAAATGAAATTATTTATATAAATTATGTGAAGTCAGAGGAGAACTTGATCAATTCATAGACTAAAAGAAATATTGAGGGGAATGAGACTTTTAACTTTTATGTCAATTTGAGAAGATCAATAATGATGGTAACTCAACCTATGTGATTAAAGATCCCCATGAATTAGGTTAAATATGGGTAAAAACAAGTCATTAGTTGATCAAGTGTACACTATAAAAATTATGCCCCTTCCTATGGTGTGTGAATATAGTGTAATTCTGCAAAGCAAAGTGAGGATGAGTTAAACTTTTAATCAATTACTATATCTTTTATAGGTGGTGTATTGCTGTTAGAATCCACGATCTATGATTGCATGACCACCCTGGACTGGATCCAGGTAGGATTGAATAATAAGTTGAACGGAAGTTTTTGTGAAGCTTTCTGGTTTTCAATATATTGTTGCTGAAGAACAATTACAATGTTATTTATACTAAAGTGATGAAATAAAGGAAAAGACGAAATTACCCTTCCCTGCTAAAAGACGAAAATGCCCTTACTACTTAAAATTGTAAATCAGAAAGTCTTGAATATAATCTCAGTATATCTACCCGTATATCTTGTATATTCCAACATCCCCCCACAAGCTAGGTGCTAGAACAAGTTCTTGACGCCTAGCTTGGATAACAAATAAAAGTGTTTATTCCGGACCAAGCTTTTCGTCAAAATGTCCGCTGGCTGCTCTGTCGTGTTTACATAAAAGGGGAACACTAAACCATGTCGAACTTTCTCCCTGATAAAGTGACAATCAATGTCGATGTGCTTTGTGCGCTCATGAAACACCGGATTTGCAGCAATTTGAATTGCCGATCATGTCACATCCAGTAGTACGGTGATGACAATCGCACATTCAATTCCTCAAATAATCCTGAAATCCAAACTACTTCGGCAACCACAGACGCCAGACTCCGATACTCTGCCTCTGCCGAGCTTCGTGAAATTGTCTGCTGTTTCTTTGCCTTCCACGAGATGAGGGAAGGCCCAAAGAACACGAAATAACCTGTAACGGATCGTCTTGTATTGGGGCAGGATGCCCAATCTGCATCACGATGCGCATGCGCTTTTTACGCCCTTTTAGCTGCCATGAAAATGCCTAGACCAGGAGCCCTTTTGATGTATCGAACGACCCTCTCTGCTGCAAACATGTGTGATTTCTTTGGCTGTTGCATAAACTGACTCAGAACCTGCACAGCAAATGCTATGTCTGGTCTGGTGTTGGTAAGATACAATAGCCTGCCTATGAGTCTTTGATAACCAACAACATCTGGGAGTAGCGGATCAGCAGCAGGAGCAGCACCTCCAGTCACTTCCAAATGCTTGTCATACACATGAGAAGTAAGTTTCATGTTCACCTCCATTGGAGAATTAGCAGGTTTAGCTCCTGTTAATCCCATGTCTGCAACTAATTCCAAGGCATATTTCCTTTGGTGTATCACTATCCCATCCTTGTTTCTAGCAAATTCGTATCCCAAAAAATATCTCAATTCTCCTAGGTCCTTGATTTTGAAGTGTTTCTGCAATGTGCTTTTTGTTTCTTCTATCAGTCTCATATCATTTCCAGTCACAAGCAAATCATCTACATAAACCAACACTACTACAATGCAAGTGTTGACCCTCTTTGTGAAAAAGGAGTAATCTAAGTGACTTTGAATGAAGCCTGAAGACACTAGAGCAGCAGTTAATTTGATGTTCCACTGCCTCGAAGCCTGCTTCAGCCCATATAATGACTTGAGCAGCCTGCAAACCTTCTCTTTCAGGTGTAAATCCTCAGAGTGTCATGTACACCTCCTCATCAAGATCTCCTTGTAGGAAAGCATTGAACACATCCATCTGATATACAGTCCATCCCTGTGAAGCAGCAATTGAGATAACAGATCTCACTGTCACCATTTTTACCACAGGTGCAAATGTGTCTTGGTAATCTATCCCTTCTTTCTGATTATACCCTTTTGCTACAAGTCGCGCTTTGTATCTCTCCACCTCTCCTGTAGCCTTGTACTTGATCTTATAGACCCATTTGCAACCAATAGTTGTCTTGTTCTTTGGCAGGTCTACCAATTTCCATGTGTTGTTGTCTTCTAAGGCCTTGATCTCTGCCTTCATGGCCTCAACCCATTTGGGATCTTTAGCTGCCTCTGCATAGGATTGTGGTTCACTATCCTCTGAGATATTTGCTATGTAACTCTGATATGATGTAGATAGCCCAGCAAAGCTAATATTGTTTGATAGTGGATATTTGACAGCCCTCATCTCTGCACCAGGTTGGACAAAGTCATTCATCCAGGAAGGTGGTTTCTGCTTCGCTGATCTCCGACCTCTGCTTGGTGAAGGAGAGATTCCCATCTCTTGTGTCACAACCGTCCTCACAACCCTCATCAACAAACAAGCATTTTCGATGGTCGCACCATCATTTGGAAGCTCATGAGTCCCACCTTCTGGACCAGTTGCATCAACAGCTACCTTGCTGAACCTCTCTGATGGAGTAGCAGTGGATGTTTCAACAGCATCAATATCTGCAGCTCCTTCAAAATCTGTATCTGCAGCTCCTCCAGGATCAGAATTATTAGACATAGAATCATTGTTTGCAAAATCAGGAGATATGGATATTGGAGAATCAAGATGTGATTCCCCAATATTAGCTCCAGTGTCATTTTTCTCAATATGCAGGAAAGGGAATTGATCTTCATGAAATACCACATCTCTACTTACAAAGATATTTTTGTTGGTTAAATCAAGTAGTCTATATCCTTTTTGTGTACTTGCATAACCCAATAATATGGCTTTAGTGGCCCTAACATCAAATTTATCCCTCTTAATCAGATTAGTGGCATAACAAAGACAACCAATAATCCTCATATGAGATAAGGAAGGAGCTTTCCTAAAGAGTTTCTCATATGGAGGTATGTTGCCTAGAACAACAGAAGGGATTCTATTGATCACATACACTGCTGCTTCTACACACTCCCCCCAGAATTCTGATGGCATGTGTCCCTGGAACTTGATGGCCCTAGCAATCTCCAAAATATGCCTATGCCTCCTTTCCACTACTCCATTTTGTTGTGGAGTATATGGACAGGAGCTTTGATGTATAATCCCATACTGCCTAAATAGATCATGACACACATTATTGAAGAACTCAGTCCCATTATCAGTTCTAATCTTCTTCACCCCCATATCAAACTGGTTTCTTATTTCAATGAAGAAGGTTTTGAGAATAGTGGACACATCAGACTTCATATGTAACAAGAAAACCCAGGTATATCTACTATAATCATCAACAATAGTGAGAAAGTACCTCATCCCATTATAAGTAGGTACCCTATAAGGTCCCCAAACATCAATGTGCAACAATTGAAAGGCAAATAATGTTCTACTAGTGCTAGTAGGAAATGGTTTCCTGGTTTGTCTAGCTATAGGGCAGATCTCACAATGCTTTAATGTGAACTTGGATTTATCTTCAAAACTGGTTATCTTCCTTAACATGCTCATAGGAACATGCCCTAGCCTTTTATGCCATAACTCTCCTCCTCCCTGCCTATCATCCTTGCAATATCACCGCCGAAGTCTCCTTCACCGCCTCACATGCTGTATACCCCATCGACCATCCGACTGGATGTGCCTCTTATTCTTGTTCTCAGCATGTAGAGTCCATCAACCATTTTACCAATCTCCTTCACCTTCCCAGTGAAGAGATCCTGCAGAATAAAGAAGTCAGGGAAAAAGGATGCACTACAATTAAGTTCCTTAGTCAACTTTGAGACTGAGAGGAGATTAAACTGGAAGCTTGGCACGCATAACACATTCTTAATAAGGTCACCTCCTCCTAGTCTATAACTCCCAGCCTGTGTGATTGTTGCTGTTTCTCCAGTTGGTAATTGCACACGACCTGCACTTTCTGTGAGACCATGTTCTTCAATCAAACTCTTGTCATTCACCATATGATTGGTTGCTCCTGAATCAACTATCCAATTTGGATCGATTTCCTTATTAAGTACAGGTTTACCTGCCATATGCACTTGAGGCATCTGTGTATTGTCATTCATTTGTTGCTGGATTGCTGTAATCATCTTCCCATACTTATCAGGTGGGCAGGATCTCATCAGCTGCTGAAATTGGTTATTCATCATCTGTTGAAACTGTCCCTGTTGTTCCTGATTCAAGTTCCTCATTCCTCCTTTGTATTGTCCATAGTCGTAGCCATTACCTTCTCCTGTTATAGCAGCATTCACTTGTTTCTTCCCTTTCGAATCGAAGAGCCTTATTATCAGCTGCAAGTCTGTAACATTTATCCCTCACATGGCCTTGTTTGTTACAATAGTCACAATACATCAATTTGTAGCATATTTCCCTACAGTGTCCTTTCATTCTGCAGTGATCACAGTACATGTTCTTCTTCTGTTTTCTATTCTGGTTACTGCTAGGCCTTCCAAATAAGGCTATAGGTTCAGTCGATTCAGATGATGTATACTCAGTTGATGTGACATGCCTTCCAGTCATCAACTTCTGGCTCTCATCCTGCGCGATCATGGCATAAGCTTGATTTACACTAGGTGAAGGTGTCATAAGAAGGATATGACTCCTAGCTTGATTGTAGCTATCATTCAATCCCATCAGGAACTCCAGCAGACGTTGGTTTGCTAAATGTTCTATATATTCCCTTGGGCTGGCGCATTCACAAGTCGGAGGTGGGATTATTGAGTCGATTTCGTCCCATAGATCCTTTGTCCTTGAATAATAACCAGCTACTGATGTTATACCTTGATGCAGCATTGCCAGCTCCTTCTTCAACTGATACACCCGAGACAAGTTTATCTTGTCGAACCTTTCTTTCAGATCCTTCCAAACTGCATATGCAGTCGGCTTGTACAGAATGCCACTAAGCAAATGCTTGCTAACATTCTTCATAATCCAAGAGATTATCATCGCGTTGCATCGATCCCATTGTTGTACGTGCTCAACCCCATAGGAATCTCGTTTTACAGATCCGTCGATAAATCCAATCTTATTTTTCGTAAGCAGATTTAGTCGCATAACTCGACTCCACAGCGTGTAGTTCTCCATCCCTACCAGTTGAATCTCCACTTGTATCGAGTTAGGAGCATCAGAACTACTTAAGAACAACGGATGATTGTGGTCAGCGATGTTCAGCCTGGGAATAACACTTTCATTCTCCATGACTCTCGCAATTTATATCGATTTTAAACAAAAAATAAATCGAACTCTCAGAAAATTATCGAACCAACACAGTTCAGTGTCAGATCTGAATCAATTTGACGGAAAAAAACTAAAAACATGCAAAATCAACACAGTTCAGTGTTGTCGCACAGTTCAGTGATGAATTTAAACACATCAGAATGGTTAACCCAGGTGGTGAAGCAAGATCGACATATCCTTACGAAGCCTCATCGACCTTCCAAACAATTAGGATATCATCGATCCGCACTCCTAGAGCTCTGATACCATGTTAGAATCCACGATCTATGATTGCATGACCACCCTGGACTGGATCCAGGTAGGATTGAATAATAAGTTGAACGGAAGTTTTTGTGAAGCTTTCTGGTTTTCAATATATTGTTGCTGAAGAACAATTACAATGTTATTTATACTAAAGTGATGAAATAAAGGAAAAGACGAAATTACCCTTCCCTGCTAAAAGACGAAAATGCCCTTACTACTTAAAATTGTAAATCAGAAAGTCTTGAATATAATCTCAGTATATCTACCCGTATATCTTGTATATTCCAACAATTGCTCTGTAGAATACACTTGATGGATGGACCTATATGAGTGTAGAGTGGTGACACTACTATGAAATTGTGACGAATTTCTAGAGCACTCATGAATAATAGGACACATGCATGGCCTCATAGCGCAAAAATGCGATAACGACAAAGATTGCACTAATATAATGTGATAGAATAAGATCCTAATCTTACAAAAGAATTCTTGGTTCATAAAAGTTCTAAACTTTACCAATTGTTCTGTAAGTTTAATCTTGTTTTATCTAGGTTTATTTCATAATCTACGAGACATCAGAGTCGACGCATTATATTCATGTCGACGCATTATATTCATATGTGAAAATACAGAAAAACTTCTCATTTTATTCTATTCCAAAACTCCTTATTCATTCTACTCTTTAATATTCTTTTTGAGATATGTGGGAAATTGTTAAAAAAATAATTGTGATATCGCCCAAAGAAGTGATTATATTATTGTATCGGTTCATTTCTTAATACCCTGTCAATGATTGTTCTAATATGTTAATTATTCTACATATTCCTAATGACTATTGAATGACCTTGAATAGTCTTAACTAGTCATTACTTCTACATTTAAATGTTGGTTTGATATTTGTTACATATATACTAACGTGAGCTACACACAGGGGCGGACTAACCCTTGGGCCAGTCTGGGTTCTGGCCCATCTCCATTTTTAAAAAAAATTGACTACTAGTATTGGTCCACTGCCTTTTCAAAAAAAACAAATTAACCTATTAAAAAATTATGAAGTCACTACACTAAACCACGTGCGTGAGTGAAGAATTGCAATTTTGAGCGACAACAAGTAGAACGACAACGAAAGCTTTTTAGGGGATTTTACAGAGCTAGAATTGGGGCAATTGTTGACAATAGAGTTAAGACACTTTGGAGTTGAAGTATCTGGTGATAAGGAGTTGAATTCTCTTTCAAGTATTATTACGTTGTGTAAGTGGATGGTAGATATAGGAATATCGAAAATCTATCCATTGATATTCAGATTGGTTTCTCTTGTGCTTACGCTTCCAGTTTCCACTGCAACAAATGAATATTGACACCCAATTTTGACCCTCTCATCCAGTCATTAACTATAAAATTACATCAAAATTTTCAAAATAAGTTTAACAATTTTATAATAATAAAATTCAACAATAAAACATTAATACATGCATGAATAAACGATTTAATAATGACATCGCATTTTACGTAGAGTATTAAACACACCTTGAGTCTCACGTCCGCATTCGTCATTTTAATAACAAATAATTTCATGAATATTATTCATAATTTAAGCCATATTTTCCATTAATTAAAACTCAAACAATTCTTAATGATAAATAATAATAAACACGTAAATAAATAAATAATTTATTAATGGCGTCGCATAGAACATTCCTTAAAATTACATCCACATTTTATCGATAACCAAAGCAATTTTATAATTATTATTTGCAATTTAAACCCCACATTAATTCAATTTTAATTTAACATCGCAAAGCATGTATGATAAATAAATAATTTAATAATGGCGTCGCATTAAGCACTAATTAAATAGCACGCCGCATTTTATCGTAATAATTTAAACCCAAGCTAAAACCAATAAAACACCTAGGGGTGTATTTAAATAATTTAACGATAATTTAAACCTCACTTATTTACCACTAATTAAATAATACACCTAAAACTAATAACACACTACCCAAATTAAATACCCAGCCCAAGCCCAAACCGCTTAACCCACTAGCCCCTTATACTCATCCCCACATGCAGCCCAAACGTCCTATCCCTTAAGCCCGCAACCTACCTTATTCCCTTCTCCCTCCCCCCATCGTCAAAAGAAAAAACCCCTAAAGCCTAAAGCAAGCAAAAACCTAGCAGCCTTAGGAAATCCGCCGCACCCCATCATAGCCGAGATTCTCGCCTGAGAATTCGGCATTACCAACGCTACAACTTACCTTAACCAAACAAAATCGTTACCATAATCAGATGACAGTAAGAATCAAGCAAATCTCGTCCAAAATCGAACAATAATAGCGCCTGAATTAAGCACCAATCCGATCAAAAAACTGAAGGAAATCAGCACCAAGAAGGAATGGAATCAGCACCAAATCGCAAAAGAAGACCGAAGCGAACCTTACCAAACTAAGTACCATATTCATGGCTATATAAATCAATGGATCCTTACATGCAAAAGCCCCCAGAGTTTACACAGAGGAACCCCCTCAAGATCGAGAAAGCATAGGAGAAAAAACCCTTCAAATACAATTGAAAGACAACCGCAAAAACACCTAGAAACACTAGTTTCGCACACCTTAGACCCTATAGCACAAAAATAGAAATTCAGAAGCAGCTTCGTTGTCACTTTCAAATCGCATAGCACAAAACCTCCGAGTGGATCGACGACTTGATACGCTGCCTCGGTTCGCTGCCCGGAGAAGGTAAAATTCAACTCTCTATCGATTTCGTCGCATCTCTGTATTTCGGCATTTTGTTTCGCGTGTTAAACTTGCGCTCCTCTGTTTGTAGTATTCTGTTCATCGACATATGTATATGATGTATCTCATCGATACATTTTGAGTTCATTTAGTGACTGTCGATATATGCCTATATGTTGGGGAGACGTTATTTGTTTGTTCGAGCAAAGTAAGATTAAAGTGTGATATGTTTAGTTGCAATTGTGTGATTGGTATGTGGTGATACAGTGGGCTGTGTATTGTTTCTATTTCATATGTCAACCTGTTTGCTATCTATTTTCAATAAGGATGACTTAAGGACTCTCATATCGCACTTGATGACACCATGTCGATTGAAGTACAGGATCCCTTTTGTTCGTCAATAAAACGGCCTCTTTACATACTTGTAAACATTAACCTGGAATAACCTATTCATACCTACAATATATATGGAATCTGTGTGATCAAAGTGAAGAACATTTATGCTCCTTAATTGTCTTCCTATGTCCTGTTTCTGTATGGTTAAAATCTATCCCAAATGGACCTTAAAAGCAAGTAACGAAATGCTAACTGATCGGATAATCTTGAAAATATCATGTTTGGATGACTAAATATTGTCTAAGATCTGTTTAAAAGCTTACATGTGGTTAAAATGACTCAAAACAGTAGGTGATTAAGAATCATTAAGGATAGATGGTTTGTCCAGAACATATTATTATTGCTTGAGATCCCGATATTAATTCAAGGCACCTGTTGTATACTAATAGAATAACCCAATCTATGTGCAGTTCTAAGAGATCCACATGTTATTCTAAATTAAGCCTAGTGTGAAGTCGCATATGTCTTAATGTCGTGTGGATTTGCGCCTCTGTTTTAAGTTGGTTTCAGCTCTCTTGAGGTTGTCCCAGCATTGTGTCATATATTTCATGTCCCCCATGGGCATTCGTTTGGCATAGGTTGTCCAACTTAGACCTTATGAGTGGCCATATTCTATCTTGAAATACTAGTCATGATGAAGCTAACCATTTTAGGGCCTTTAAAGTCTAGTCAAAATTCATGAAATTGCATATCCAATATGCCTGCTAGATGTGATACCCAATGGCATAATCATGCAGCAGCTTCAGGAAACAAGTTTTCCTCTTCTTGATTTTCTGTACTGCAAATCCCATAAAAATAAGTTGATGCGTTATTGAAATTAATGTCTTTATATATGAAGCTATCACGTTTTAGGCTGTATTCCGTGTCTCCAGTGTTGATTTGCCATTTCGCTTGGGCTTTAAATAATTCAACCATTAAGCATGTTGGAGTATGTGGTTGTTTACCTATTTTATCTGGTTGGGCATTTACTAATCCTTATCATTTTCTTATTTTTTACATGAAATGCAATGCCTTGGAGCAAAAGGAAGAGTCTCAATACGAGACTCGTCGCAACTCACGAAGACCCGCATTTATGTGCTCCATCCTCTCCGCATTAGAAATTCCAAGCCATAGGTGAAATGACTTCGTCATTCCTTCGAGTCTTTATTATTGATTCCCCTTTCCCCATTTATTTATTGTAACTATTTGTCTAACATTACGCTACTAGTAGAATACTTATAATAGTTAAACCTTGAACCATAGACTAGAAAGTAGCTTGACATTAGAAATTTGTTTTCCCCCTTAAGTTAACTATTTTAGCTTGCTTGAGTTATAATTAAACCATTTAGTAATTTTCCATTTGCATAATTATTTAAGTAGTCAAGACATTATTTATTACCAAATCCTAACTTGAGAGAAATCAGTTTTTTATTCCTATTAGCATCCACATAAAAATATATAAATTGTAGGATTCTTAGCCTTTGCACGATATATATATTTTTCATATCCTATGCTTAAGTATACATTTTGGTCATAGTAGATTCTGCATTATCACTTCTATATTATGCTATGCAATACATATACTTTACAAAATAATTTCATAGGCTCTCTAATGCATGTTTTCAACTAGGACTAACTTTATATATTTTAAACAAATCTCACATTTTATGTTGGTCAAAAAATACTTTCTATATCTTTTACTTAAATATCTTTCAAGCATGCATTTTCCATAGAATAATAATTAACCCTAGGTTTGGACGGACAACCGCAAGTTAGCGGATCTTTTAGGGTGCCTAACCCCTTC
Source organism: Przewalskia tangutica (assembly GCA_029844215.1). NCBI lineage: Eukaryota > Viridiplantae > Streptophyta > Magnoliopsida > Solanales > Solanaceae > Przewalskia > Przewalskia tangutica. Next base: position 4,799,109 of record CM056719.1, read on the forward strand.
CCTTTAGGATAATAAAGAGCTCTTACCCATAATCTCGTATAGTTTTGCAGATCATTAAATGGAGTTAATGTCGATTTTAACCTAGTTGACATTTAGGTGTCCTAATTCAACCAAATAATTAGGTGGCGACTCCGCGAATCCTTTAGCACTCTAGCACTTTTTTTGCAACTCTTTAGCACCTTTTAGCATTTTAACCATTGGCATTTTTATTTTATTTTTCTAACCTTCTAAGCAGGAGTTTTATAATGTCGCGGTCGAAAAAGGGCGTGCATTTTCAGCTACAAAAATTGTGAAGAGTCGACTCCGCAACAAAATGTCAGATGATTATCTTACAAATACTTTGCTGTTGTATATTGAAAGAGAAATTGTCGTTGACTTTGACATAGATGCTATTATCAATAACTTTCGTGATTCGAAAGAACTTAAATTGCTATTGTAATATAGTTATTTGAGCGCTAAATATTTTTTATTTTATTTTAGTCGGCCCACCCTATGATTATTTTGTTAGTCCGCCCCTGGCTACACATCTTGATTATCATTTATCATTGAATAACCTTATAGTGTGTTTGGTTCTGCGGTGGACAGAATTGATTCTGAGGAGAATTGATTCTGAGGAGAATGATTCTGTCATAATTGATTTTGATGGAATTAATTTATGTTTGGATGCAACAATGTAAAGATTGTTACCAACTTATGATGTTTGGATAATTTGGATCAAAATTATTTTTGAACGTAAAATTACTAAAATGGACATAGTTAAATAGATAATAGAATTAAGAAGATTTACATTTATTTTTCTTAATTAAATATTTTCATTCTATATTTTGATTAACTGAAGTAACATGATATCTCATTTATTAAATTCGAATAGACAATATATTTTCAAATGGTTATACAAAGTTGAATCAAGATATTGTCCAAATCAAATACCATTATTTTGAAGTTATGCATTATATATTAAAAAAATATTATATTTAAATATAAAACTATACAATAATTGTTTTACTACACGTGTGAGGCATATACGCTAAAACTAGCACGAAGTCTCCTTAACGAGAATCCTACTCAGCGAAATATGGAGGTACTTATGGCAGAACGGGCCAATCTGGTCTTTCACAATAAAGCGATAGACGAAACTGCCATGAAACGCCTTATTAGTAGATTAATAGAGCACTTCGGAATGGCATATACATCACATATCCTGGATCAAGTAAAAACTCGTTCTAATTTTAATAAAGTGCAATATATAATACTTAAATATTAGAATTTTAAGTATGTAAATAAAAATTACAAACAGATAATAGAATTAAAAGTGCAATATAGTACTTAAATATTAGAATATAAAGTATGTAAATTTCAATCGTTCATTTTATCCCTTCAACAATTGCACAAGCTGCAAAAATAACAAAACTTGCAATGAAGGTGGATATTTGATTTTTTTTATTAATTATTTCTAGATATTTAAAGAGGGTAATGAAAGTTGTATATTTATATTTTTTTAGTAATTATTTCTAGATATTTAAAAAGAGGGTAATGAATGTGGAAGAGTTGTTGATGAAAATTAAAGAGTGTAATAAAGGAAAAGGTAAAATTCAAATTGAAATAAATGGCATAATTGATTCTGGAACGCGGAACCAAACATCTCAATTTTATCTATTTTCACGAAAATGGATACCCAAAATCACTTCTGGATACCCAGGAACCAAACATGCCCTTAATGGATAATGCTCGTAATTCAGCCATTGAATAGCTATCGTCCGTTCCATACCGTTACTAGTGAAAGTGGTAATTTGACCATTGAATTGCGCCCATTAATTCTTTGCTATAACTAATTACTTGCTATTAATCCTTTTAATAATCTTAAAAGCAGACCTCTTGTTGATATTCTATATATTCTTATTTGAGTCTCTTCATAGATATAGACTTGTCCAATATTTTGGGGTGTGATGGATTTACTTTAAAATAAATCTTTGTTAGATTCTGACTTCTAATATTAAATTTTTGTTAGATTTTGGCTCATAATTTTATACTAAAAGAGATCGTTGAATCCTGGGGATACACCCTAATCAGGTGAAATATTCTTAAGGACAATGTCTTTGACAGGCCTCAAGCTTTGAAGAAATCCTACAAGTGTTCGTGATCAAGTATTTTTCGTAAGATTTCAACTGTGGTAGCATCTTTTGCTTATTCTTATCACTTCACAGGCACATCGTCAAAATTAAAAGTTTATGAATTTACATAATAATTTTAATTTAATATTATAATAAAAATTGAATTTACAGTCAAATATTTTTTAAAAAGAAACACATTTCACAACAATTGCTTTATAACATTATATCACAAATAAATATTTTTTTTAAATAATGTATGGGGATGATGCTCAAACTTGTGACCTCTTAAGTCTCACATGCTCTTATATATCATGTTCAAGTATATTTTTCATTTCTTCAAAAACCTCAAACCGTTAAAAATAACATATTTTTATTTACTTAATATGTATTGAAGTGTATGTTGGAAATTTATTAACGTGAATATAGTTAATCCTATTATTTATGACTCGAACAATTAGAAATCCACACGTCGGAAATCTCTTTTTTCACACACGTGCACACGTTGTACCAATAATTGTGAATTTTCTTAGTGAAAGAGATATTGGTACATATATGATACGTTTGAGACATGAAATGATAGACGGTTATTGGCCAAATGACGATGGTTCAAGTTGGTAAATGAAGGAAGAAGTGTACGATGTGTAAAAGATGAAACGGGTCGAAAAACGCCGCGGAGCCTCGAGGGGCTGCGATGCCTTACCGTCAGAGTCGCGGCGCTTCCAGCCAGTGCCGCAGCGCCAACGAGGTCGTAACTCTCTGAAGTCTGGGCGCCGCGACGCTTCTCAGGCAGTGAGTGATCGGTGTATTTTATATACACCTTTTGAGTCAGTTTTAGTTAGTCTTTTGTCCCGTTTTGCACATATAAGTGTCGTATTAGGATAGTTTTCCTTTCTTTTAAGTCAAAGTGGTTAAAATGACCAAATGACGGAAAAGGAGCTAAAAGAGGGCAAACGAGGAGATTCCAGAGCTAAAAACAGAGAAAGTGGCGAACGAGGCTGAAACCCGCATCAGCGCGCGCCTCGCAAAGCGAGGCGCGCGCCACTATACAGAGGTTGCGAAGACTCAGCACGGGCGCTAAAAGTAGGGCCGCGACGCCTAAACATCCGGTGTTACAGAGCCAGTGCCGCCTCGCATGCAGAATCGGCGGCGCCAAATCACCCGGACGGATTGCGAGTTCCGCGGCGCCTGTCGCAGGGCGCGCCGACGCGAAAAATAAGGTTTTCGACGGATTTTGGGCCAGCCTGCAGGGAAAAGTCGAGGCGGTTTTCACTATAAAAGGAGAACCCTAGGCGCTTTTAAGGGTTCCTTTTTGCACAACACAAGGCTTCGCTTGAGATCGAGACCATAGTTTAGTAAATTTTTTCCTTTTCTTTACTTTATTTCGCTTTTTGTATGATGAGCATGAGATTAGTTCTTGTCATGTCAATGGCTAGGAACTAATTCCTCTATGTGGCTTTCCATGTTGAATCTCTAGAAACTTATGTTATGATTTAACGACGCTTATGGTTATTCTTCTTCTTGGTGAGATCACTCCAATAATTGAATTGAATGCTTGGTAGTTAATTGACAACTAATTATCACTATATGATTTCTAATCAGACCAGAAAGGGGATTGTGAATATCTTTGTAAGTTGGGTAGACATTCTGGATCGGGATGAAAATACCTCAATTATTTATGTAAGCGTTAATGAGAGGCTTAAAAACCCTAATTTTACGCATTGTGCGACGGCTAACTAGGTTCTTGTTCTTAATCCTCCTATAGAGTTATCCTTATCACCGAAAGGTAGGTAAGGTGCACATCAATGAGTGTTTATATAACCTAACGGGAGTATAAAACGATTTAGTGAACCCGCTTTCTCCAAAAGAAGAAGACCACAAGTTATTGCATTAATAAGTAGCATAAGCGGATAGTGAGACGTGGAAGCCCTATTCTCATCACAACTGAAGTAAACCTTTATAGTTAAAATAGCTTTTATAATTCTTAGTTATAAACAACAAATCCAAATATCAATTTACCAAATAGATACCAAAAAATAGATAGTTGGTAATTGAACCCTAATCCTTGAGGACGATATTCGGTCTTATCAAGACTATACTACTTGTCACGATAACGTGCACTTGCGTTTAAAGTGTGCATCTTACCGCGCATCAAGTTTTTAGCGCCGTTGGGATTAGGCATAGTTCAATATCAAATTTGTCTATTTTTAATTTCTAATTTGGTTTTTATTTTTATTTTTATTTTTAATTTTTACGTTTTTTTATTACTTTTGGAAAATTCGAGGTACCGTGATTGGTTGTTTGTTTTTGATCTATTCCAGGAAATCAGTTTATGCGAAGAGAAGAGAGCGTACACTCTTGTTCCCTTCAATCCAGAGATTGAGAAAACTCGCAAACGTAATGCAAAGAATCGGATTGCAACTTTGATAGAAATGGACGGAGGTCAAAACAATAACATGATGAGAGAAGGGTTAGGTGAAAATCAACATAACCCAGAATGCCTCAAGTGCCAATAGACGTGGAGGAGAGAGTCCAAATCCAAAGAAAGAAGTTTGGGAGACTATGTCGCCAAGAGTGAATGGAGCACGCATGACGCATTAGGCTCCCTGCAACAGAGCCAACAATTTCGAGATAAAACCGGCGATTCTGAGCATGGTACAGCACACAGTGCAATTCGGAGGACTGCCATCGGAGGATCCACATATGCACATAGCGAATTTCTTGGAGCTATGTGCAACTTTTCGAATATAACGGCGTATCGATGATGCCGTCAGATTGAGGCTCTTTCCCTTCTCACTCAGGGATAGAGCAAAAGTATGGTTGAATTCACTGCCGACCGATTCGATTTTTACATGGCACGAGCTGGCACAGAAATTCCTAGCCAAGTTCTTTCCCCGTAAAGCAAAACTGAGAGGGGAGTTGAACAACTTCTACCAAGCAGATGGAGAGTCCTTATATGAAGCTTGGGAAAGGTTCAAGGATCTACAAAGAAAGTGCCCACACCATTGCATTGAGTTGTGGAACCTGGTCCACATCTTCTACAACGGGCTGAGAAATACAACCAGAACCATCATAGATGCAGCAGCAGGTGGAGCATTCATGAGGAAAACAGCCCACGACGCTCATGAGTTATTAGAAGATATGGCCACTAACAACCATGTCACAGAAGAGAGGCCGACAAGTGGGAGAAGAACAGTGGGAGTCCACGAAATAGATGCTATTGCTGCCTTGAATGCCCAAGTGGCCCTTTTAGCGAAACAATGCGAAGAACATACAAAGGTCGATAAATGCGGTGCAGATGCCTAAAAGCTGTGAGATATGTGGTGGCCCACATACATTTGATAGGTGTCCTTCAGTTGATCCCAACAATATACCAATGGAGCAGGCAGAGTGTCAGGCCATAGGTAATTATCAGAGGCAATGAACAACCCCTACTCCAACACTTATAATCCGGTGGAGGAACCACCCAAATTTCTCATGGAGAGGAGACTGCGGGCGCAGAATCCAAAGACTAACTCGCAGAACCAATACCAAGGGCAACCGAATCAATACCAGGCAGCAGAATCCAATACAGGGCCGATCGTAATCCAGCAGAACTAATCAGCATTCTTCATTCAAGCCCCCACAGCCTCAATTCAATGCACCTGCTCAAAGAAGAAAGCCGACGAGCCGAAGCAACAGTGATAACACTTGCCAATGCCTGCACTCCTTCATGACAAAAGCTAGATCCTCGTTCAGGAACTTGGAAACACAAGTGGGTCACTAGCAAAGTGCAAACAAGAAAGCCACGAGGACATTGCCAAGCAATACAGAGGTAAATCCGGCGAGCGGTGTCGCAAAGCAATCGAGAAGTGGAAGACAATGAGCAAAGAATACCTCACCAAAGAGTTGAGAAGAAGGCGAGTTAGAAAAGAGAAGGTGATTGAGATCAGCCAAGATAGAGAAAACTCCGCAGAAGGAGTATACAGAGAAGATCCCTTTCCCAGAGACTACAAATAAAGGCGGTTGATAAACAATTCTCCAAATTTTTGAGACATTTAGAAGTCGTATCAACATACCTTTCATAGAAGCATTAGAGCGGATGCCTCATATTTCAAGTTTATGAAGGAGATCTTGGGGAAAAAGAAGAAGTTCGGAATATGAGATAGTAGCACTAATAGAAGAGTGTAGTGCTATCTTGCGAAGAAGTTGCCACCAAAACTAAAGGATCCCGAAGCTTTACACTACCTTGCACAAAGGTGGGCGGGTGACTTGCAACAGAGCTTTATGTGATTTAGGGGCGAGTATAAATCGATGCGCCTTGTCGATTTAAAAGATTGGAGTCAGTGAGGCCAAACCAACCACAAGAAGCCGCAACCGGCCGACAGATGCTGGTTCATCCAAGAGGCAAGATTGAGGACGTAATTGTGAAAGTAGGAAAATTCTTCTTTCCTGCAGACTTCCTCATTCTTGATCTGGAAGAAGATGCGGAAATCCCTATCATATTGGGGAGGTCATTCCTAGCAACGGGAGAGCTTTGATTGATGTTGAAAGAGGAGAGTTAACATTAAGGGTGGAGAATGAAGAAATGGTGTTTAAAGTTTTAAACACGCCATCGAGCCACCAACCATGAGCGGTGCTTTGCAATCAGCACCATCAAACCCCCTTGCGAGCCAATACAAGTCAACCAAAGAGAGATGAGCCCAAGAAAGCAGGCATGGTTTGCCGAAATTCCACTAAAGGAGGTATGTGTTCCTGAACTCCCCCTTACTGATAATGCTAAGAAGAAAAGAAGAAAAAGAAAACGCAGAATGTGGAGGAAATGGATTTGTTGTGGGGTTAATCACCCTCACATTTATTAAGCTAAGGAGCTTGCGTCCGGCTAAAAGACGTTAAAGACAGCGCTACTTGGGAGGCAACCCAACGTTTTTCAATTATGTTATTTCAATTCTTGTCTTTAGATTATTTTAATTTCTCCTAGAACAGTCTCACGGTCTTGGGTTCTTGTGTTTGTGTTATTGACAGGTACAGGCAAATAAACTGAAGGACGAAAAGCTGAACGAAAGCCAGGATTTCCAGAAAAGCGGGTAAGCGCCGCGGCGCCCAGGAGCAGGCCCGTAGAACTAAATGAAATTGACATGCATATGCATAGGTTAGGAATTCATGCTTTCATTGCTTGTGATTGAAATGAATTTGCGAAATATCTGACTTGAAATTCTAGATTGCTGAATCCATGTTATATATGTTCCTGCATATTATCTCAACTGACGTTCATGTGTTTCTAAGTCTTTGTGCAGCTGCTTTATTTGAGTCTTTGAGTCTTTTATTTTTGTATCTATGTTTTTGTTTTGATCTTTGCTCGAGGGCGTGCAAAGGTTAAGTTTGGGGGTGTTTGTTAGGCGTATTTTGTATACGCCTTTTGAGTCATTTTTAGTTGATATTTTACTCGTTTTTGTTGTGTTTAGTATAGTAGTATGTTTTGTTTTTCTTTCTTTTGAGTCACAGCGGTGCAAAAAGGCGAAAGGGAACGAGAAATGGGCAGAAAAGGTGCTCCCGAGGCGAAAAAGACGAAAGCTGGCAACTCAGAGCGAAAGAAGGCAGCACCGCAGTTGATCGGTGTATTTTATATACACCTTTTGAGTCAGTCTAGTTAGTCTTTTGTTCCGTTTTGTACATACAAAGTGTCGCATTAGGATAGATTTTCTTTCTTTTGAGTCAAAGTGGCTAAAGTGGCCAAATGGCGGAAAAGGAGCGAAAAGAGGGAAAAAGAGGAGGTACTAGAGCTGAAAACGGAGAAAGTGGCAAACGAGGCTGAAATCAGCACTGCGCGCGCGCCTCGCAATCGAAGCAGGCGCGCGCCTATTATTCAGAAGTTCGCAGAAGATCCAGCGGCGCGCCGTGAGGCCGAATGGCCGCGCGCCTAAACATCCGAGAAGCCACAGAGTTGCAGGCCGCGCCGCCGCATGCCAGATATCGGCCGCGCGCCAAAACACCCAAGTATTGCAGAACTTTAGCGCCGCGCGCCAGAGCGAACGCGCCGACGCGAAAAATTAGGTCTTTTGACGGATTTTTGGGCCAGCTGCAGGAAAAGAGGAGACGTTTTAAACCTATAAAAGGAGAACCCTAGGCGCTTTTCAAGGGTTCCTTCTGCCAAACACAAGGTTTTCTTGCCTAGAGATGGAGACCCAAACATTAGTAATTTCTTTTCTTTTTCTTTTCTTTAATTCGGTTTTGCATGATGAACTTTGAATTAGTTCTTGTCATATTCATGCTAGGAACTAATTCTCTTATAGGCTTTCTATGTTGAATTCTTGAACCTTATGTTATAAAGTAATGCATGCTTATGGTTATTATTCTTATTGAGAGATCTATCCAATAATTGAGTTGAATTCTTGGTAGCTAATTGACAACTAGTTATCACTATATGATTTCTAATCAGTTACGAAAGGAGGATTGTGAATATCTTGTAAGTTGGGTATCGGTCTTGAATTGGGGATGAAAATACCTCAATTAGATTTGTAGCGTTGATGAGAGGCTTAACAACCCTAATTTTGCGCATTGTGCGTGACGGTCAACTAGGTTTTTGTGCTTAATCCTCCTATAGAGTTACCCTTATCAGCGAAAGTTAGGTAAGGAACAATACTGGGGTTGAGTGTTTATATAACCCTAACGGGAGTATAAAACGATTTCGTAAACCTGCTTTCTCCAAAAGAAGAACACCATAAGTAATGCATTAGTAAGTAACATAAGCGGATAGTAAGGATACATAGAAGCCCTATTCTCATCACATCTGAATTAAATCGTTATAATTAATTAGCTTTTATAATTCTTAGTCATAAACAACCAATCACTCATTAATTCACCAAATAGATACTAGAAAATAGACAATTGGTACTTGAACCCTAATCCCAGAGGACGATATTCGGTCTTATCTAAGACTATACTACTTGATACGATAACGTGCACTTGCGTTTAAAAGTGTGTGCATCTATTACGCGCATCAAGTTTTTGGCGCCGTTGCCGGGGATTAGGCAATAGTTCAATATCAAATTATCTATTTTTAATTTCTAATTTGGATTTAATTTTCATTTTTTTTTTTTATTATTTATTTTTAGTTTCTACGAAAATCAGGGTGCCGTGATTCTTTGTTTGTTTTTGATCTTTCTCAGGATATCAGTTTATGCGAAGGAGAAGAGGAGCTGACACTCTTGTTCCCTTCAATCCGGAAATTGAGAAAGCCTGCAAACGAGCAAAGAATCGGTAATTGCAACGTTGATAGAAATGGACGGTGCTCCCAACAATAACAGGATGAGAGAAGGGTTAGGTGAAAATCAACTTAACCCAGGAAATCCTCAGCAAGTGCCAATAGATATGGAGGACAGGGTTCGAATCCAGCCAGAAAGAAGTCTGGGAGATTATGTGCTACCAAGAGTGAATGGAGCACAGACTTGCATTAGGCTCCCTACAATAGGAGCCAACAATTTCAAATAAAACCAATGATTCTCGAGCATGGCAAAGACACAGCTGCGATGAGGATCGCCATCGAGGATCACATATGCACATAGCAAATTTCTTGGAGCTATGTGCCACTTTCGATATAACGGCATCGATGATGCCGTCAGATTGAGGCTCTTTCCTTCTCACCGGGGATAGAGCAAAAGTATGGTTGAATTCGCCACCGATTCGATATTTACATGGCACGAGCTGGCACAGAAATTCCTAGCCAAGTTCTTTCCACCCTGTAAAGCAGCAAAATTAAGAGGGGAGTTGAACAACTTCTATCAAGCTGATGGAGAGTCCTTATATGAAGCATGGGAGAGATTCAAGGATCTACAGAGGAAGTGTCCACACCATTGCATTGAGTTGTGGAACTTGGTTCATATTTTCTACAACGGGCTGAGCAGTACAACCAGAACCATCATAGATGCAGCCGCAGGTGGGGCATTCATGAGGAAAACAGCCCACGACGCCCACGAGTTATTAGAAGATATGGCCACTAACAACCATGTCACTGAAGAGAGGGCAACCAGTGGGAGAAGAACTGGGGGTCCATGAGGTAGATGCTATTGCTGCTTTGAACGCAAGTGGCTCTTCTAGCGAAACAATTGCAAAGAACATACGTGTCGGTGAATCCGTGCAACCGCTAAAAATCGTGAGTTATGTGGAGGCCCACATACATTTGATAGTTGTCCTTCAGCGGATACCAACAACATCCCAATGGAGCAGGCAGAGTGTCAAGCAGTAGGTAACTACCAGAGGCAACAGAACAACCCCTACTCAAACACTTATAATCCAGGGTGGAGGAATCACCCAAACTTCTCATGGAGAGGAGATCAGGGCCAGCAAAATCGCACTGTGGCCAACAAAACCAATATCGTGCGCAGAATCGGTATAGGGGCGATGCGAACCAAGATCAGAATCAACAGCCCTTCACTCAAGCCCCAAATTTCACCAATGCACGGTCGTAAGAAAACCAGATGAGCTTAAAGCAGCCATGGCGACAAGACTTGCCAACGCCTGCACGCGATTTATAACAGAATCTAGATCCTCGCTCGTAAACTTGGAAACACAGTAGGACGGTAGCAAAGCGAGCAAACATCGAGCCAGGGGACATTGCTAAGCAATCGAGGTAAATCAGGGAGCAATGTAAGGCGATGCAATGAGAAGTGGAAAACAATTGGAGCAACAAATTACCACCAATAGTTGAGAGGGAAGCAGAGTTAGAAAAAGATAAGGTGACTGAACCTAGCCAGTTGATAGAAAACTCGGAGAAGGAGTATACGTAAAAGATTCCTTTCCCGAGAGATTACAAAGGAAGGCGGTCGATAAACAATTTTCCAAATTCTCGAGGTATTCGGAAGTTGCACATCAACATACCGTTTATAGAGGCTTTGGAGCAGATGCCATCTTACTTCAAGTTCATGAAAGAAATCTTGGGGAAAAAGAGGAAACTGGCCGAATATGAGATAGTAGCACTAACAGAAGAGTGTAGTGCTATCTTACAAAAGAAATTGCCACCAAAGCTAAAGGACCCTGGAAGCTTTACACTACCATGCACAAGTGGGCGACTGCAACAGAGCTTGTGTGATCTGTGGCGAGTATAAATTTGATGCCCTATCGGTTTCAAAAGATGGAGTTAGGAGAAGCCAAACCCACCACTGTGAGTCTGCAACTAGCCGACAGGACAGTGGTTCATCCACGAGGGAAGATCGAGGATGTGATTGTGAAGGTAGGAAAATTTTTCTTTCCTGCAGACTTCCTCATTCGATATGGAAGAAGATGCGAAATCCCGATCATATTGGGAGGCCATTCCTAAGAACGCAGAGCCTTGATTGACGTTGAAAGAGGAGAGCTAACGCCAAGAGCGAGAACGAAGAGATGGTGTTTAAAGTCTTTAAACACGTCATTGAGCCAAGAAGCGTAAGTGGGTGTTTTGCAATCAACACCACCAAACCCCACGCGAGCCATTGCAATGCAACCAAAGAATGATGAGCCCAAGAAAGCAAGCATGGTTTGGTTGAGATGACACTAAATGAGGTAATTGTTCTAACTCCCTACTACCGATAATGCTAAAAGAAAAGGAGAAAAGGAAACGCCAAATGTGGCGGAAATGGATTCGTTGGGGACTTAATCCACCCTGGGGCTAGTAAGTCTAAGGAACTTGCGTCCGCTAAAAGACGTTAAAGATACATTGTTGGGAGGCAACCCAACGCGTTTTTAATTATGTTATTTTAATTTCGCCGTTATTTTATTTTAGTTTGTCTAAGAACGATCTACCAGGTATTGGATCTTGTTGTTTTGTGATTGTGTGTACAAGAAATTAAACCGGGGGACGAAATAAAATGAAGAAAAGAAATGATTTCCAGAGAAGCGGGTAAGCGCCGCGGCGCCCAGGAGCATGGCCGCGCCGCCAAAAGATCTCAACAGGCACGGAAGTGTAAGAGCCGCGCTCCTGCGAGCAGGCCGGCGGTGGAATTCGAAAGTTGGCGAGTTTAGCCGCGCGCCAGAGCAGCCGCGCGCAGAAAATCCCGGGCGAGCGCAGATGATTAGGCCGCGCGCTAAAAGCAGGTCATGCAAGCGGAAAATCCAGAACTTAAAACGCCCAAAAATCAGATCTTTCCCAATTCCAACTTCAAAAAAAATTAACCTTCCCTCTCCAAAACCCACGAAATTTCAGAAACTCCCCCACAAATCCTCCACAAATCCAACCCAACCACAACCTAAACTCTTAAATTCCCAAAACCCCCCAACTATCTCAAAACAACAAAGCTCCATTCCATAGCCTCAACCCACCAATTGAAACAAGAACAAGCTTGAATCTTCTCATAAAAAGGTAATCCCTATCCTTGTTCTTGAATCCTTTTACTAAAAGTCATAGGAGGTAGTAGTTTGGAGAAGTATTGTAGTTGGAGTAGTTCGGAGGCTGAAAAGTGATTGTGAAGTTGGAGAAAGGAGTAGAAAAGAAGGTTGTGGGTATTGAGTAGAAAGATTGAAGTTTGGGGGTGTTGTTTTTCGCTGCTAGTTGTTGAGTGTGTAGGAGACGTTGTGCCACTAAGTTAAAAGCTCCAGAAACTGTTTTAACCATGGCCACCAGGAAGAGAAGAGGCTCCACATCCACCCCAACACCCCAATACGATGAAAATAGGTTCGTGAGTTACCAGGCCTACCAAAGATACAAAAGACTGATACTAGACCCGTAATTCCGAAGGGAATGGATTACCAAAGGGATCCATGGGGATGAAGACGTTTATGAGCCCATCCGCGATGATTGAAGCTAAGGGTGGAAGAGATTTGTCAATCCGGAGAAGATAACACCGATGAATACAACAATGGTGCGGGAATTTTATGCAAACTTTCGGAGAAGGCAGAAAGGGGTGCTTTGTGGGAAATTATATGCCCGTGGATCGCAGTATAATAAATACAACGCTAAAAACAATTGATGTTGAAGAAAGTAGCGATTGGAACCATTTTAGAACATGGTTCAGAGCAAAGAACAACATTGATCGGAATAATATCGCATACGATGAGCTACCCCAGAACGCTTTTGAGATCGAAGGAATGGATCTAGAGCACCGAGCAAAGCGATTCAATGCGCACGAAGGCTTGGCAGTATTTCGTCGATTCGCGTGATTCCATCTACGCACTTCACCAGAGTGCCGTAAGACGATTAAGTTGATTTATGGAATTATGGGGTGATAATTGATGTGGGAAAAGAGATAGTGCAGAGCATCGAAGAAATCAGTGAGTTGGTGACAACAGTGGATTGGGACACGGTTCACTTATTACCGCCTATGCCACGAGTGCGATCCGACTACCCACGATACTCATGAAAGAAACCAATCGCCGGTGTCCTATGGGATAGTGCACTCTTTTCCGCACTCCTAGCCCCCAAAGCGTGACGAAGAGTACAACCCAGCGAAGAAAGAACAACAGCAGCGAGGCAACCATGGATGAAGATGAGCCGAAATAGGGCTCAATATGAGGCGGGACCGAGCCACCGCCAACCACAAGAGCAGAACCTTCAGAGCCCACACAGGGCAATTGTACCAACACCGAAGGAGATGATGCAGACTTGCAAACGATGAGTACAAGGACAAAGAAACAAGGCAACAAATCGACGAGCCGAGTGCCTTGTTCAACCAACGGTCGACGATTATCCACCGCCACCACCACCATTTTAGCCAAAGTTTGTAAGTGTCGTTTCTTTTCATCTTTGAGACTACACACATTGGGTCAATGTGTGATTTAAGTTTGGGGGTGTGTTTTTGTGTTTTAGTTTTTATTTGTGTGTCATGTTATGTTTTATTTAAGTCTTTTTATTTGTTTCATGTTTATTTTGAGTCACCAAAATTTTTTTTTTTTTTTTTGAGTCATAATTGCCTGTCAAAGATCATGTATGCTGTAGTTGCTAGAAACACCTAGTGAAGTAAGGTGGAATAATGTAAAGGAATGGAAGCAGCTATCTAAACACTTAGGTTAGAGATGCCAAAACTCACGTAATCTGTCTATTTGAGTCTCTTGCTTGAGTTATGTGTGCTAAATGATAAATGCTTATGTGTTATGACTGCTTGCTATTTGAGGCGAAATAGTTAGGATATGCATGTCAGGGAGATGACTCAGGCATTTCTTTGATAGCCAATTCTTACCACTCTTGTCTATCCCGTACTTTAAAAATATCACTAGTTAGCCCCATTGAGCCTAAATTTGCCTAAATTTGAAACTTCTTCATTGACACCCCATATTCCCACAAAATTGTGCCATAAGTGAAAATATGAAATAGTGGAGTACATTGTGTTAAAAAGAAGAAACAAAAAGAGTGAACAAGTTTGAGGCACCCTAATGGAAAAGTAATAAGAAAGAGGCAAAAGCCTAAGTTTGGGGGTGCCTATTTGTATAATACACTTCACTCTCCCAAAACAAAAGAGGGGAATGATAGAATTGAAGTGAAGGAAAGAATCAAAAGAAAAAAAAAAGGGAAAAAAATTGAAAAGCCAAAGAGCTTCTGGTACAGAAAAATGAGCCTAAATGCCTATCTTTACCAACCCCTACCTAAGCCTACATTACAACCCCCAAAGTCCTGAAGATCTCTTCTATGTATATCCAGAATTAGTGGAGAATAGCAAGTAAGCATGCCATAGGAATTTTTGAATTTAATATGCATACTTGAGTACACTGACTTCCATTTAAGCATGATAAGTATGAGTTTGCGAAATATCTAGCTCAATGTGTTGAAATTCCATGCTATATGTTCCTGCATATTATTCTGCTAACCTTCATGTTTTTCTAGTTAACATTCATGCAGCAAAAGTGATCAATGGCAGGGAGTCTGTTTATTTTCTTTGTTGATTTTCTTATTTATTGAGTCTGTCATTTTATTGTATTTCTTTCTATCTTTGCTCGAGGGCGAGCAAAGGTTAAGTTTGGGGGTATTTGATCGGTGTATTTTATATACACCTTTTGAGTCAGTCTAGTTAGTCTTTTGTTCCGTTTTGTACATACAAAGTGTCGCATTAGGATAGATTTTCTTTCTTTTGAGTCAAAGTGGCTAAAGTGGCCAAATGGCGGAAAGGAGCGAAAGAGAGGGAAAAGAGAGTCGGTAGAAAAAGCGGAGAAAAGTGGCAAACGAGGTGAAAAAATCGGACTGCCTCCTGCTGGCGAAGCGGCCGCGCGTATTATTCGCAGCTGCAGAAGATCGCGCTGCAGAAGATTCAGCTCGAAGGCAGCGCGCGCGCTAAACATCCGAGAAGCCCAGAGTGAGCGCAGGCTGGGCGCCTCGCATGCAGCGATATCGGGCCGCGGCGCCAAAACACCAAGTATTGCAGAACTTTAGGCGCGCGCCAGAGCAGGGCGGGCGCCGACGCGAAAAATTAGGTCTTTGACGGATTTTTGGGCCAGCTGCAGGAAAAAGAGGGAGACGTTTAAACCTATAAAAGGAGAACCCTAGGCGCTTTCAAGGGTTCCCTTTCGGCAAAACACAAGGTTTTCTTGCCTAGAGATGGAGACCCAAACATTAGTAATTTCTTTTCTTTTTCTTTTCTTTAATTCGGTTTTGCATGATGAACTTTGAATTAGTTCTTGTCATATTCATGGCTAGGAACTAATTCTCTTATAAGGCTTTCTATGTTGAATTCTTGAACCTTATGTTATAAAGTAATGCATGCTTATGGTTATTATTCTTATTGAGAGATCTATCCAATACTTGAGTTGAATTCTTGGTAGCTAATTGACAACTAGTTATCACTATATGATTTCTAATCAGTTACGAAAGGAGGATTGTGAATATCTTTGTAAGTTGGGTAGACGGTCTTGAATTGGGGATGAAAATACCTCAATTAGATTTGTAAGCGTTGATGAGAGGCTTAACAACCCTAATTTTGCGCATTGTGTGACGGCCAACTAGGTTTTGTGCTTAATCCTCCTATGAGTTACCCTTATCAAAAGTTAGGTAAGGAACAATCTGGGTTGAGTGTTTATATAACCCTAACGGGAGTATAAAACGATTTCGTAAACCTGCTTTCTCCAAAAGAAGAACACCATAAGTAATGCATTAGTAAGTAACATAAGCGGATAGTAAGGATACATAGAAGCCCTATTCTCATCACATCTGAATTAAATCGTTATAATTAATTAGCTTTTATAATTCTTAGTCATAAACAACCAATCACTCATTAATTCACCAAATAGATACTAGAAAATAGACAATTGGTACTTGAACCCTAATCCCAGAGGACGATATTCGGTCTTATCTAAGACTATACTACTTGATACGATAACGTGCACTTGCGTTTAAAAGTGTGTGCATCTATTACGCCCATCAGCAGTGCCACTATGCAGAACCGCAGTGCCATATTTACTGAGGAGCCACAGGATTTTCAGCACCGCGGTGCATCAGGCAGTACCGCGGTGCCATTTGTACTAAGAAGCTGCAGGAGTTTCGGCACCGCGGTGCCGATGCGGGAAATTTCAGTTCCGAAGGCAAATTGGCTAAGGGCGGATTGGTCCATAGGGCACGAAAATTAAAGGATATTTAAGCCCTAGGGATTAATGCTATGGAGGTTGGTCATTCTACAACACAACACAACACAAGGCTTTGGAGCTACAATTGGAGACTTTATTCTACGTAATTTTCTTTCTTTCATTTTTAATTCAGTTTATGTATAAATATTGTGTTAGTTCTTAGTGTGACTATGACTAGGAGCTAAACACTCTATTAGAGTTTTCCTTATGAATCGCTTGAAACTTTTATTCATGAATTAATGCAGTAGTATGATTTCTTCTTCACTTGATTAAGATTTAGTCAATATTTGGTATGAATGTTTGATAATTAATTGATCACTAGTTATCATAACCTATATGATTTCGAATAAAAACCCGAGGAGAGATTTGTATATGTTGTAATTGACTAGACATATGTTAAAATCGCGGACGAAAGTACTCCGATACTTGTGTAGTATAATAGGTTATTGTTCTTACTATGTGGTAAATCATATCATAGAAATATAGAAGGGTTGTGCACTGAGGTTGAGTGATTATATGTCCTAACCGGAATATAAGATAGTCTAGTTAACCGCTATCTTAACAAAGAAGAAGAATCATTTTAGTTGCATTAAGGATTGAAGAAAGTGGATAGTCGAGGATTTTGGAAGCCCTAATTCATTCATAACTGATTACTACTTTATTAGTTTAAATCTTGCAATTATTCTAGTAGTTAAATAAATACCCCAATCAAATATCGATTGCCAAATATATAACATAAAATAGATGAACGGTACTTAGAAACCAGTCTCTGTGGACGATATTCGGTCTTACAGACTATATTACTTGTGATCTTACATAACAATGCCACAGGGCGCTCTCCCTGGCCCGCAGTGGTAAGTGAGAATGAGGGTGAGAAGGTAGTTGAAGTAGAGAAAGAGGGGGTCACTGAGGACCGCCCTACAGTTGAAAAAGCTCCACCAGCAGCTTTGAGGGAATATGTTGATAAAATCCCTTACCCTCAGAGGCTACAAAGGAAGACAATTGACAAACAGTTCTCCAAGTTCTTGGAGGTGTTCAAAAAGCTACACATAAATATTCCCTTCATTGAGGCGCTAGAGCAGATGCCCGCATACTTCAAGTTCATGAAGGAGGTACTTCGAAAAAAGTAGGCTAGAGGATTATGAGACAGTGTCATTGACAGAGGAGTGCAGTGCCATCTTGCAAAAGAAACTGCCTCATAAGCTTAAGGATCCAGGGAGTTTCACTTTGCCCTGCACTATTGGTAGGGTGACATGCAACAGGGCGTTGTGTGATCTAGGGGCTAACATCAATCTAATGCCCATATCTGTCTTCAAGAGCTTGGGTTTGGGGGAAGTCAAACCGACCACAGTAAATCTGCATCTAGCCGACCGAACTGTGGTGCATCCCAGAGGCATAATAGAAAATGTGTTGGTTAAGGTAGGAAAGTTCTTCTTCCCTGCAGACTTCCTTATTCTTGATATGGAAGAAGATGATGAGATACCAATTATCTTGGGGAGACCATTCCTTGCTACTGGGAGAGCCTTGATTGATGTGGAAAAGGGGGAACTGAGACTCAGGGTTCAGGATGAGGAGATAGTGTTCAAGGTGTTCAAATCTGCCATTGAGTCTCATGCCATTGATAAGTGTTTCGCAACAAGCACAGCTGCCCCAGCAGTTCAGCCAGTGCAGGCCAAAGCTAGGGAGACCATCCCTACAACATTAAACCCACAGGTCAGCAAGGTGGCAGGAACAAAACTTGATGAGATGAAAGCCCTTGAAAAGGTAAGTATTACTGAACCCCCTCTGGTGAAGAATAAAAATAGAATGAGAAAGATGAGGATGATTATGAAATGGATAGGTTGTGGGGTTAAATTACCCCAATGATTTTTGATAAGTAACCTGCGTCCGACTAAAAGACGTTAAAGACAGCGCTACTTAGGAGGCAACCCAATGTTTAAATTCTGCAATTTATTTTAATTAGGACAGTCTCACTTGTGGTGTGTTTATTATGTTGTGATGCCAGGTGAAGGACTCATATATGGAGCATGAAGTAAAAGGCGAAAAGACACGAAATCGAGTCAGCACCGCGGTACCGATCTGTAGCACCGTGGTGCCGAATCTTCAGGAAAGCCTCCGTACTTTATGCATTGCGGTGCCACAGAGGAAGAACCGCGGTGCCAGTTCACGATCCCCGAAAATATGAAAAAGCCCGAAATCGTCAAATCTCCTCCCACAGATACCGTCACAATGCAATATCCGCCGCCACCACCACCATTTTGAGCCGTTGTACATCTGTAAGTCGTCCCTATTTCATCTTTGAGTCATACACATTTGGGACAATGTGTCAGTTAAGTTTGGGGGGTACTTGCATTTTCTTATAATTTTGAGTCGTTGATTTATGTCTTTTATGTGTCTATATGAGTCACAAATTATTATTATTATTATTATTTTTTTTGCATGTTGTAGTTTTTTGAAACGCCTAGTGAATTAAGTAGGATAATGTAATGGAATGATATGCAAATATCTGTGTGCTTAAGTTAAATATGCCAAAGATTCATGAAAACTTGATTAGTTGGAATATTGTGTGCTTAGCATGTGTATGTCAATTGCGAAAAAATGCCTTGCATGCTTGCTATTTGAGGTGAAATAATTAAGATGTACATGTTAGGGGGAGTATTCAGGCATTTCTTTGTTAGTCCTTCTTACCTTTCATTACCTACCCTGACAATGAATTGTATCCCTAGTCAGCCCGTTGAGCCTAAAATGAAAAGCTATTTCTTTGACACCCCAATTCTCTCATGTGCCATAAGCAATAACTGATGATACAGAGAAAAAGAAAGTGAAAAAGAAATACAAAAGAGAGCAAAAATAAATTATGCACCCCAATTAAAATATGAAAAAACTTAAGTTTGGGGGTGTCAATGCGAATGTTGTTAGACATATTTTATATACGCCTTTTGAGTCATTTTTAGTTAGTTTTACCCGTTTTGTCCAAATATGTGTCGTGTTATGATAGTTTTTCTTTCTTTTAGGTCACAGTGGTTTAAAAAGGCAACGTGGAGAAAAGAAGCAAAAAGAGGGCAGAAAAGGAGGTTTCCGAGCCAAAAGAGACGAAAGTTGGCATCCCGGACGAGAACAGGGCGGCGTCGTGGCGCCAATCCATCAGAGACTGCAGGGCCACGGCGCCCAATGTACTGAGAAGCTGCAGGAGTTTCGGCGCCACGGCGCCAGTCTGCAGGGCCGTGGCGCCAATGCGGGAATTTTGCCAATCCGAGAAGGAATGGGCCAAGGCATAGAAGAAAAAGTGGGACACGTTTTGGAAAGCTATAAAAGTCCCTTTGGGCAGATTTTTCAAGAGGACACAATCCCTAATTCATCACATAACATAATTTATTGGAGGCTTCAAGATTATAGACTTGTTCTTAAGTATTTTTCTTTTTTTACTTTATTTACTTTCAGTTTATGTTGGATAATCTTTTGATTCTTAGCATGTCTATGGCTAGGAGTTAAACTTTATTTAGGGTTTTCCTTTCGAATCGCTTGAACCTCGTCTTTATGACTTAATGCATTAATTTGGTTTCTTCTTCATATAGTTAAGATTTATTCAATAGTTATTTTGATTGCTTAGTAATAAACTGATCACTAGTTATCATCACTTATATGATTTCGAATCGAAATCCGAAAGGGGAGATTTGAATATGCTATAGTTGAATAAACATAGGTTAAAATCGTGGACGAAAGTACCCCGATACTTGTGTAGTTTTATAGGTTATTGTCCTTAATCTTCCTATGTGGTAAATCTGTCATAGAAATATAGAAGATTTCTGCATCGGGGTTGAGTGTTTATATATCCTAACCAGAATATAAAACGATCTAGTTAACCTGTTATCTTAACATAGAAGAAGAACTTTTATTGTTGCATTAAGGATTAAGGCGGGTGGATAGTTGAGGAGATTGGAAGCCCTATTTCCATCATATCTGATTTAAGTAAAGTAATTTAGTTAACTTTTACAATTGTTCAGTAGTTCATAGATAAAAACCACAACAAAATATCGACATCCAAATAGATACCATAAGATAGATGTTTGGTAATTGAACACTAATCCCTGAGGACGATATTCGGTCTTACCTAGACTATATTACTTGTAACGATACGTACACTTGCGTTAAGCATGTGGAAAATCGCTAACAAATGTGTATGTTCCGCTCTCAACAAAAAGAGAAAACAGAGTAATGGGTATGAACTAAAAAGAATACAGCAAGGAAGAGAAACAAGTTGAATGAAAAGCGTTTATGGTACGTAATTTGAGCCTAAATGCCTATTTTTACCTACCCCTGCCTAAGCCTACATTACAACCATGAAAAGTCCTGATGATCCCTAGTATGTATGTCCATGATTAGTGGAGAATAACAAGTAAACAGGCTATAGTACCTTGACAAAAATGTAATGACATTGACATGCATAGGTTAGATATTCATGCTTCCAGTGATTGTGACTGAAATGAATCTGCGAAATATCTAACTTGAAATTCTAGATTGTTCAATGCATGCTACATCAATTCCTACATATTGTCCTAATTAATGTTCATGTTTTTCTAAGTGACATTTTGCAACTGTTTGACGTGAGTCTTTGAGTCTTTCTGATTTTATTTCTTTGTTTTGTTTTCTTCTTTGCTCGAGGGCGGGCAAAGTTTAAGTTTGGGTGTTTGTTAGACATATTTCATATACCTATTTTGAGTCATTTTCGATTAGTATTTTACCATTTTCGTTGCGTCTAGTACATTTTTAGGATTGTTTTTCTTTTTTTTGAGTCACAGCGGTTTAAAAAGGCAAAATGGCAAAAAGGAGCGAAAAGTGGGCATAAAAGGAGGTCCCAAGGCAGAAAAAGGTCGAAAATCGATGACTCGGAAAAACCACAGTAGCACCGCGGTGCCCAGAGGCAGGACCGCGGTGCCAAAACAGAAGAAACCCGCAGAACTTTCAGCACCGAGGTGCATTCAGATAGAACCGCGGTGCCATTTATTCAGAGAGCTGCAGGAGTTTCGGCACCGTGGTATCGACTGCAGAATCATGCGCCGATACACGAATTTTTCGCCCGAGTTGGAATTGGCCAAGGGCAATAGGGTCCCTAGGGAACAAAATTGATACCTATTTAAAGCCCTAGGGATCAGTTTTTAGGAGGGGAGTCCATTCTTGAACACAAGAACAACACAAAACACTTGGAGCAACAATTAGAGACTTTAATCTTCGTAATTTTTTATCTTTAATTTTTATTTTAGTTTTATGTTGGATATTGTGTTAGTTCGTAGTATGTCTATGGGTAGGAACTAAACACTTAATTAGAGCTTTCCTTATGATTCACTTGAACCTTTATTCATGATTTGATGCAATAGTTTGATTACTTATTCAGTTGTTAAGATCTATTTTATAATTGATGTGAATGTTTGATAGTTAATTGATCACTAAATATCATAACATATATGATTTCGAATCAACAACCGAGAAGAGAGATTTGGATATGCTGTAGTTGAATAGACATAGATTAAAATCGTGGACGACAGTACCCCGATAATTGTGTAGCTTTATAGGTTATTGTTCTTAATCCTCCTATGTGGTAAATCCTATCATAGAAATATAGAAGGGTTCTGCGCTGGGGTTGAGTGATTATATATCCTAACCGAAATATAAGACAGTCTAGTTAACCGCTATCTTAACATAAAAGAAGAATCGTTCTAGAACGCATTAAGGATTTAATAAAGTGGATAGTTGATGATTTTGAAAGCCCTAATTCCTTCATAATCTGAATACAACCTAATTAGTTTACTTATTTCTTGCAATCATTCCAGTATTTAAATAAAAAAACCCAAGCAATATTCGTTCGCCAAATAGATAACACAAAATAGATGCTCGGTACTTAGAAACCATTCTCTGTGAACGATATTCGGTCTTACAGACTATATTACTTGAGATGATACGTACACTTGCATTTTGCGCGTGTGGAAATCGCCTAACAATGTGTCAACTTTAAATGGTCCCCATACATCCATGTGCAACATTTGAAAGGGCCCTGAAGCTCTATTTGAACTAACAGGGAATGGAATCCTACACTGCCTAGCCATAGGACACACTTCACAGTTATTAAAAGTGAAAGATGAACAAGAAAACATTGGAATCTTCTTCATAACAGCTATAGGAACATGACATAGCCTTTGGTGCTAAGTACTTGCATCCACTGGTTGTGTGGCTGCCAGACACTTGCTCAACAATCCTTCTTTATTCTGTATGTCCACTGTCAGCACATATAATACATCCTCATCATTACCAATCCCCCTCACCTTCCCAGATAAGAGATCCTGAAATACACAGTAGTAGGGAAAGAATGATACACTGCAGTTTAATTCTCTTGTCACCTTTGAAATTAACATGAGATTAAATCTGAAATTTGGTACACATAGGACATTCTTAAGTATATCCCCTTCTCCTAAGTCACAGTCTCCAACATGTGTAATCTTAGTTGATTCTCCTGTAGGTAATTGAACTCTGCCTGCATTCTCTACCAAATGTTTGTTATATAAATGTCCTTTATTACTAATCATGTGATTAGTAGCACCTGAATCTAGAATCCATTTTAACAGTTTCTCACATGAATTGGTTTTACCTGCCATGTTTGCACTTGCATTGGACTCTCCAGGTCTGATGTTGAGCATGGTGAGTAACTGTTGATGTTGAGCTGGTGTGAACTGGTTCCTCCATAAAATTGTCCTCCATTTTGTTGATAATGAGATTGTCCTGCATTGTGTTGATATTATGACATATCACCACCTTGCTGTCCTCCCTGTCCAGTACTGTCGAATGCATAATTTCCCCCAAGCACTGCATTTTCCCTCTTATTTTTCCTTTTGAAATTCTCTTGATAGCCATGTAGTATATAGCAATCATCCTGAATGTGCCCAGTCTTATGACAGTGATAACACTTCATTAGCTTGACACAATTCACCTTGAAATGTCCCTTTACACGACAGTAGTCACATATCGCATTCGGGTTATATGGCTTCCTTTTCTTTATATTTCCACCCCTAGTTGTAAGCATAGCCATAGACTTAATTGTCTCATGTATTGCCCTAGTCGAACTTCCAACTATCCTTTGGCTTTCCTCCTGGTTAATCATGGCATATACTTGATTCAAATTGGGCATTTTCTGCATCATAAGCACCTGACTTCTCACCTGACTATAGTCATCATTTAGCCCCATCAAAAATTACAGCATCCTCTGGTACTGTGTATGATCTGTGAACTCCTTCGATTTTGGACAGCAGTTTGGCAATGGTATGATCGAATCATACTCATCACATAGATCCTTGAGTTTGGAATAGTATATAGAGACTGGAATCGTACCCTGTCTCATTGAAAAGATCTCTTTATGCAATTGAAAAGTCCTTGAGCTATTCACCTTATCGAATCTATTCCTCAAATCTTTCCATATTGCATGAGAATCAGAATTGAACAACATACCAGTAAGCAGGCTTTTGCTTACATTTTCCATCAACCACGAAACTACAATCGCATTACACATATCCCATAGATTCACAAGATTTCCATTGAAAGAGTCTCTCCTAACGGTTCCATCAATGAATCATATCTTGTTCTTACCAAGCAATGCTAACTTCATTGCCCTACTCCATAGCGTATAGTTCTCCATTCCATTCAACACAACACCAACAGTAAGCGATCCTGGTGCATCCGACGAAAATAGATAGAAAGGGTGGTTATGATCGATGCTAACCACTGCTGTTGTACTCATCGCATCTTCTCCACCAGTCTCCATATCAATATCGATCTCCGATTGCATGCAGTATTGCTTGTCTCCAATTTATCCAGAAACTATTCAATTCAACCAGTAGGTATTTGAGATCTTCAATTGCACGTCTCTGATTGTGCTCGAAACTTCAGATCTACGAACAACTTTCTTGATGTATTCTTAGAAATCTCAATCGAACAGTTTTCCAAATCGAATAACCCGCTCTGATACCATGTTAAACTATATATTGACTATGGATTAACCTTCCATGTTCATATACAAGAAGAAACAAGATGAAGAAGAGAAGAGACGAAGTCGGTTATGAAAAAGAGTTTGCAGAGAAAGAAAATTGTATTCGATGAAATGAATTGTCCAAATACAAAATATCTACAGTGTGTAGATATATACAAAATATCTAACAATACAAAGACTATTTTGCCCCTTAGATGTACAAAGACTATTTTGCCCCTTAACTCACTCTAACTACTTTCTAACAATATAACAATATTCAAGTATTATCTAATTATTATCTAATACTTTCACACATAGCCAGAGTTTAGTGTATCGGGCTGTCCTTTTTATACGTTTCTACCTCATTCGAAAGCATTGGGATTAGTTGAACTCATTGACTCTATGTTACATCTTCACTGCTACTAAATTTAATATAAATATTTAATTTTGTTATATAAAATGTTACGGTTACAAAAAAATAACAGAGATTTCAATATGTAGACTTGATATTTTGAAAGAACAAACGAAGTAAAGGTACTAAATAACCATAGCGAGGGGAACATGGATGCATATGAACCTATACTCCTCCCATCGGTTACGCCCCAGTCTCCCAATATATGTATACATATATAAATATATATTGAAATTACACATTAGCAACATTAATATTTAGTTATTAGAGACATTTCAACCGTAGCTAAGAGCTAAAGGTCATACTTTTTTAACTATATATCCAATATTCAAAACCAACTGACTGGCTGTTTTTCATTTTGATAAGAATATGTGGTTGCAGCTCGTTCTTTGTCTAAATGAGCCTTCACTGTCCGGCCGACGGCCCCTATTTTCACCATTCATGCCTACATCAGTGACTTGGCTTTGTCCCTGAGCAAATACTTTTGAATTTTCCCAGTAGCAGTCTTTGGAAGCTCTTCTTCAATAACAACTGTTCTTGGCACCATGTAAAGTGGCAAATTCTCTTTACAAAACTCTCTCAACTCCTTTTCCGTCGCCTTCTGTGCATCAATTTTCAAGCTGACGAAAGCGCAAGGCGTCTCGCCCCAATAATTGTCTGGCCGTGCCACTACGGCAGCCTCGTTCACCGCCGGGTGCTTGTACAAAATTGACTCGACTTCCACGCTGCTTATGTTCTCCCCACCACAAATTATCACATCTTTGAATCTGTCCTTCACTTCTAAGTATCCATCTGAGTGCATTACTCCAACATCTCCTGTGTAGAACCATCCATCATTCTTCATGCATTTTGAGGTTCCTTCAGGGTCTTTAAGGTACCCTAGCATCACACTACCTGTTGGGAATAAAACTTTAGATGAAAATTCACTACTAAAACCAGGAATTGGTGACTGTAAAAATGAATATTAAGTCTAACTCAACCCTAAAAAGTTTATGTTCCGAAGACTTAACACTTCCCCGCATGCTCAGGCCTCGTTAATTGGAGCGTGGATGACATAATTTGGGGACCCAACATCGGTGAACATAGAATTGGAATGAGTCTGACTCTGATACCATGTAAAGAATAAATAATGAGTCTAACTCAACCCCAAAAGTTAGCTTGTAAGGTGAGGATTGTCCAAGTCCATATAAGAAATCCATGTTCCGATACTCTTAACAGTGACGTATAAATTCTGTAGCTAAATAACAAAACTCGCCGCTAATCCTATTTAGTAACAGAATAACAAAAAATGGTTAGTTACGAGCGTTTTAGCAATAAATTAGCGATGATGTTCGTACTTAATTTCAGTTTTTTGTAGTGATTTTCAAGAAAATAAGCAGGATCATGTAGCATATCTGAATTTATGAGAACGGATATGAAACTTTTCAGTGTTGCGGCTATTAATCTTCCGCTTTATGAAGTGTCTTAGTCTATTTAATCTTGAATTTTAGTGGACCACTTTTAATTAATTCAGACCAAACATTTTATGATAACAAATACTCCATCCCTTTCAGTATACGTGACCCTATTTTTGTCCTTTCACAATGATATCTTTTTAAAAAGAAATAGACACAATTATATTTTACCCTTAATCATAACAAGCTTTTATAGTGATCACAGAAACAGAGGTGGAGGTAGGAACTAGTTACAGGTTTAGCAAAATCTAGAAATGTTAGTTCAAATTATGTATATGTATTAAGAACTCCACTAAATATGTACAAAAATTAAATATATAACCCAATGACTAGCACTTGAGGTACTACCCTAGAATTCAGAACCTATAAGGTTCAAATTCTGGATCCACCTCATCAAATCCGTAAATATTACTCTATGTTTAATAATGTAAGTTTTCAAAGTCTTTTTTTGTTGTTGTTGATGTTAAACTCCATACTCAGTACGATAAGGACACAAAATGAAACAGCATACAATTGTTAATATGAATGTACATATATGTTCGATTGATAATGAAAAAAACTCTACTTTAACGACAAAAAATAAGATCGATCAAATTCTATACGTACCTCCTCTCAAAACGATTTCTCCAATAGCCATTCCATTTCTCTCAATGCTGATGCCAGTTTCAGGGTCCACTACATCAACTTCAGTAAATCCTACCATCCTCACCCCTTGTCTTGACTTGAGTGTTGCTCTTTCTGAATTTGTCAAATGATTCCATTCTTGTTTCCATGCACATGTCACTGCTGGCCCTCCTGTCTCTGTCAATCCATAACCATGACTTACTACAAACCCTAAAGATTCCGTCCTGTCGAGGACGGAAGCCGGAGGCGGCGCTCCAGCTGTTAGTATATGGACAGGGGAATCAAGGGGTTTCCTTTTTGGATAGGTTGATAGCATGTTGAGCACTACAGGTGCACCACACATATGAGTTACCTGTTGAAGACATATAGACCGTTTGTATTAGATGAAAGTAGCTATAAATAAACAATCACCATGTTATTGGGTGAAAATGTTAAAACATGTATTACACAATTAATGTGTTTGATGAAAAAAAAGTGCTAATAAATATTCTTTCTATTAAAATGACTAATATGTCTTTAAAAATATTTATAAAAATTATATAAATTTATAAAGTGTCTGTATAAGGCGAATAACAGACGACAAAAATGGAAGGAAATAGACTTCAGAGTTCTATTTGGAGAAGTAGTTTGTGAATTAGAAAAGATATTAAAAAATTAATATGGAGACTCCTATGTAGGACGAGGGCCGGTGATGCACTACTGGTGCACCAATACATATGTGAATTACCTGGTGAAGAAGACATGATTAAATAATTATTAGTAATAGATGATGTTCTATAACATTAATTAATATCACTAATCGATAATTTAGAATAAATGAAAAGTAGCTTGATATAATATGTTAAATTACTCTAGTTGTGACTATTTGTACACTGTACAGAAATATAGGCCCAATATTTAATAATGTGTTTTCTTCGACACATGAAGTCGGTAAGCAAGATGTCACATTTCTTAACATGGTATCTGATCGGTGTACTTTATATACATTTTTTGAGTCATTTTTAATTAGTATTTTACTCATTTTATTTATGTTTAGTATAGTATTAGGGTCGTTTTCCTTTCTTTTGTGTCACAGCGGTAATAAATGGAGAAATGGCGAAAAGAAGATGAAATGAGCATAAAAGAGATGGAATTGCACACAAAAAGGGCCAAGAAATAAAGTCTAAGAAGTTCCGGAAATTATAGAGGAAATCAGACGAAGGCCGGACGAAAAAAGGACGACGAAACGAGAATTCGCCAGAAAAATGTCACCGGCCGGCCACAAATGAGCCAGCCGCATACCAATGTGCCGCAAGTCCGAAGTTCTTGATCTTCAGCCATACGCTGGATCAGCATGGCACGACGCGAATTATGAAGTCTTTGCCGAATTTGACATGTTTGTAATCCTAAAGGATCACTTTGCCTACCTAAAGGGATAACTTTTCCTACCTTAAAACCCTTACCTAAAAGGATTCTAATAACTTTTCCTACCTACAAAATTCCTAACCCTTCACCAAAAGGATTCTTTGGTTATAAATACTCTATATTATTAGAAGAATTATTCATTCTCCATACCACCATTCACCATTCTACATCCATCCTTCCACCAATCCATCTTGTAAATATTCCACAACACAACCCTTGGATGCTTGGCTTGGAGACTCATTCTTAAGTATTTTCTTTTCCTTTTCTTTACTTTATTTCAGTTTTTGTATGATGAACATGGGATTAGTTCTTGTCATGTCAATGGCTAGGAACTAATTCCTCTATAGGGCTTTCCATGTTGAATTGCTAGAGACTTATGTTATAAATTAATGCATGCTTATGGTTATTTTTCTTATTGTGAGATCTATCCAATAATTGAGTTGAATTCTTGATAATTAATTGACAACTAATTATCACTATATGATTTCTAATCAGTTAGAAAGGGGATTGTGAATATCTTTGTAAGTTGGGTAGACATTCTTGGATTGGGGATGAAAATACCTCAATTATTTATGTAAGCGTTGATGAGAGGCTTAACAACCCAATTTTGCGCATTGTGCGTGATTGACTAGGTTTTTGTTCTTAATCCTCCTATAGAGTTATCCTTATCACCGAAAGGTAGGTAAGGTGCGATACTGGGGTTGAATGTTTATATAACCCTAACGGGAGTATAAAACGATTTCGTAAACCTGTTTTCTCCAAAAGAAGAATACCATAAGTTAATGCATTAGTAAGTAGCATAAGAGGATAGTAATGATACATGGAAGCCCTATTCTCATCACCACTGAAATAAATCTTTATATTCAAATAGCTTGCATAATTCTTAGTTATAAACAACAAATCAATTATCAATTCACCAAATAGATACTAGAAAATAGATAGTTGGTAATTGAACCCTAATCCTTGAGGACGATATTCGGTCTTATCAAGACTATACTACTTGTCACGATAACGTGCACTTGCGTTTAAAGTGTGTGCATCTTACCGCGCATCAGCATCAAACACAACAAAATTATTGAGTTCGAGTTAACCGTACACATATAATCAAGAAGATCTAGTTTGTGTGTAGGGGTGTTATCGGTTCGGTCCAGACCGAGAACTGGACCAATAAGGTTTCGGTCCAGAGTCCAGATCCGGGACCGGACCGAAACCTTATCGGCCGGTTCTCGGTCCGGTTCCGGGTCCGGAAACCAA
This sequence comes from Przewalskia tangutica, assembly GCA_029844215.1. Taxonomy (NCBI): domain Eukaryota; kingdom Viridiplantae; phylum Streptophyta; class Magnoliopsida; order Solanales; family Solanaceae; genus Przewalskia; species Przewalskia tangutica. The sequence goes on from CM056719.1 coordinate 4,828,872, forward strand.
TTTATTTTTATTTAAAAAAAATTGAATTTTCAATACTGAAATTGAATTTTGGTATTCGTATCTAGACCGCTAAGATTTCGGTCCGAGTATCGATCCGGATTTACCGGTCCAGTTCTCGAGTAATTACCGGGAATATCCGGACCGCTAACCGCCCTATATGTGTCCCCTGTGAAAAAGAATTGAACTGGCACGTGAGGAATTGTTATTGAAAAGACATATAGTAATTAAGTACTACCTCTATCATAATAATTTATGTTGTCACCTTTTAATTAGATACGGATATTTAGAAAAGAAAAAAACTTTTGAAATGTGGAATTTGTAATTTTGAAAGCAATAAGTATGAGTTGATGTAAAAATTATGTCATGGTATGTATATCTTAAATGTTCAATCTTCTTTCTATTTTGACATTTTTCTTGTTCCTATTTTGACATTTTTTTATTTTTATGAACACTCTTTCCTTTTTAGCTTATTAAAAATGATATTTATTTATAATAATTTAACTTTAAGCTTGTTTTATCCTTAGATGATTTATAATCACATTAATATTTATGTATATCATGTTCTAAATTCCATATTTTAAATTCTTTTTATTTTTAATTTCACGCTCAGCCAAACACTCTATATAAATTGAAACAGATGAAATAGTATTTTTCTTTAATAAATTAAGCTGGTAAACAAGAAGGTCACATCATTCATATCAAGAGTGTACGCAGACCTTACCTCTACCTTGATAAGTAGAGTGGTTGTTTTCGAAAGACTCTCGGCTCAAGACACAACATAAACACAAGTAAAGCAATAGAAACGGTCAGATCCGGATAAGAAATATAAAATAATTATGGTTACAAAAGCGGATAAGTCATGATAAACCATTTTGAAAAAGAAGCAATAACTAACGCAGATATATAAGATAAACAAAGTACACGAAAGAACACATAGTAGCAAAAATTAAAAGACAGATGACTGTAAGCAATATTACGTATACTAGTATGATAGGTCAAGCAGATCTACAATAATATTAAAAATACAAATCTCATGCTTTGACCCACAAAAAGAATCATGCGCACAAGAAAGAAGGCATATTAGAGACATAATTAAGTGATCAAAAATATATTTTTTTCTCTACCAATTTAAACTTTTAAACGAAGTGAACGTTACCTTGTGTTGGTGAATAGCTTCATATATTGAAGCAGCATCATGACTACGACGGAGACATACATTAGTTCCACCAACAGCAGCCATGGCCCAACAAAATCCCCAACCATTAGCATGAAAAATCGGCAATGTCCACAAGAACACCGCTTGCTTCGGCAAGCACCAATCAATCAAGCACATGAAACTCATCGTAAATGCACTTCTGTGACTGTGAAGTACGCCCTTCGGGGCGTACGTGGTCCCAGAAGTGTAATTGAGTGTCATGGTCTCCCACTCGCTCTCCGGAGCAACCCATTCGAAAAATTCATCTCCTTTTTCAACAAAGTCCTCATAACTATTATGAAAATCTTCATTTTTCAACATCGAAGACGTACAACTATAATTATCTTCGATTAGGATTAATTTCGGACGTTGTAAATTAGGTGGAAATAGAGAAATCGCCCCGAGGACTAGCGAACTCGCTTGATAGTCCACGAATACGAGCTTTGATTCGCTGTGCCGGAGCAAAATCGAGAGGGTACGCAGGTCGAGGCGGAAATTTATGTTGTTGAGGATCGCGCCGGACATTGGCACGGCGAATTGAAGCTCGTACATTGCTGGAATATTCGGAGCTAACACGGAAACTACGTCGCCTTTTTTTATTCCGAGTGATGTAATTGAAGAAGCCATTTTTTTGCACCTAGTGTAAGTTTGTGACCAAGTGTAACTTGTATCATTGTACACAATTGACGTGCAAGTTCCATAAACAACGGAAGCTCTTTCCAAAAAGTCCATAGGAGAAAACGGGCACGAATTCGCAGGCCCCTTGGCTTTTTTGTGGGTTGCGCTCCCGTTTTCTCGGAAAATTTCCGGAGGACTGACAGGATTCAAGGTTAGCGAAGAACGGATGATACATTTCTTTATTTTGTTTACTTCAAAAGGGGTTCTTGATTTAGAGAGTTCATATTCTAATGGGTTGGAATGTATGCCAAGGGATGATAAGTTGCAAAAACGAAGACCTGGATTTTCTGCTTTGCATATTGGTTTTAATATAACCATAATGTGATGTGTTTTGGTTTTTTTTCTTCCTTTGTATGGGATATATATAAGAAGCTATGGAGAAGTTGGTCATACACTAAAATTAAATGCTAAAGGTACGAGCATAAATATGTATTTATTAGACGGTCCAACATGTCTTTTGATGAGAACAAATGGCCAACAAAATAAAAAAAAATCACATGTGACATGACCCAACAAAAAAAGAGAACATACTATGAAGCTGCAGAAGAAGAGAATGATGACCGCAAGGCCACGAGTTCGATCCTCGCATAAACCTTCTTGGTTGGCACACATGGCTTGCCAAGTGTAGTTAATCACCGGCGTGGTTTGCGCGCTTATCATACACTTCTGCGCATTACAAGACTGAAAGAAAGAATGCATGATTCTTTCACAAAAAAAAACAAAAAAAGAGAACAAATGGCCAACAAAATAAAAAAAACTAGAAGTTTAACCCCTCCCGTCAAAGATAAATTTATGATTTAAATTTGTAGTAGTTTAACTTTTAAATTTTCAGCACATAGATTTATTATTTTTTAAAAAATATATTCTCTCTCCTCTCTCTAACTTACTCCCCCAATGATAATTTCTGATCGGATATTTTCCTCACCTAATTATCCTAAAGAGGAAAGGAACATAGATGGTATACTCATAACGTTACTTAATTTTTCATGATTGTTAGTTACAACATTCTACATAATAACAAGCATATAATATAAATATATCTTTGTTAAAATTTGACTCCATTATTTTAATTAAACGTCTATAACCTAAGTCTAATATCATAATCATGTTTTTCTTTCAACTCAAATACTTTATTTTTCCCCTTGATTCTCATATTTTCTGCTATTGTATCTAATTCTTTAGTTTGTTCGTTAAATCTTGTTACCCTTATCCTATGTGGTTTAAATATTCTCCATCTTTGTGTTGCTAGTACTCCTTTCTTTGCTAAGCATACCTCAGCTCCACTATCTATAAAGATCTTTTGTTTTACCAGTTTGTTAGACTTATATTCTATATGAGCTTTTATATAGATTAATTAAATTATATTGTTTTCGATTTCTTGTCTTATTATTTCTATTTGTCTTTTTCTTATTCTACAAAGATTTTTAGCTGCTTTTTTGTATCTATTATGGTAATATTATATCCTGTTTCATTAGTAACTATGTTAAGTTTATATGCATAATCTCTTTCACATTTTTTCCGATAAGTTTTTTCTTCTTCTAATTTATTTATTTCTTCAATTTTATTCTAAACTATCTTCACTTTCTGAGGTTTGGTTAATAAAGTTAATATTTTCATATTCTATTTCACTTTCGTGTTCGGGGGGGAGTTATTGTCTATCGTTGGCCTCTATGGTAGAATCAGTCGGGGGACCTGAGAGGCGGTGGTTTACCCTGCGGCGGATGTCAGCGGTTCGAGTCCGCTTATCTCCAACTCGTGAACTTAGCCGATACAAAGCTTTATGATAGCACCCAATTTTTCCGATTCGGCGGTTCGATCTATAATTTATCATTCATGGACGTTGATAAGATCCATCCATTTAGCAGCACCTTAGGATGGCATAGCCTTAAAAGTGAAGGGCGAGGTTCAAACGAGGAAAGGCTTACGGTGGATACCTAGGCACCCAGAGACGAGGAAGGGCGTATCTTCTGTTTCAGTTACATAAAAATCTTCACACTCATACTATTTATTATTGTCTTCTTTTATTTGTTTCAAATTTATAATAAATTGTGTTGTATTAATATATTTTACTCCTTTCTTTTCTACTTTTGGACACGTATTAGCATAATGTCCATTTTCATTACAACTCCAGGATTTACATTCTTTGATATTTTCTTTTAAAGGTTTTATATTTCCTTTTCTAAACATTCTTTTACATTTAAATTTATTTCTTGTTTCTGGGGTATTTCTATATTTTTAAAATCGTTTCTTTCTGTATTTTTTATAGTATTATTTATTTTATATTTATAATTTATGTTATATTTCTTCTTATAGTATTTCCTAGGCTTCTTATATCTTTTCTGTTTTCTTTTATCATCACATCCAAATACTAATCTTCTTTCTATAAGTCCACATATATCTCTTAATCCTAGTTTTTTTTTAACCTTTTGTTGTATTCTATACTCTTCACATTTTCTCATTAAATATGTTCTTAATACTCTTATTCTTTCACCTAAAGTATTTACTTTTGGTTCTAGTTGGTTATATTCTTTAGATACTTCAGTGTTATAAGGTGTTGGTAAGTGATCATAATAAAGTTGTTGATATATTATACCTTCTTGTGGTAAAAATGTTGCTTCATAAAAGAATTTACTAAAACTTATCATATATTCTGGTAATTTATTAATTTTACACCATTTCATATTATTTAAATTCATTATAATTTTCATTTTTCTTTCTGCTAATACATTTTCTCTAGCTACTTGCTATCTTTCTCCTAAGAATTCTCTTTTTAATACAATATCAAATAACATTAGCATAGATTTTCAATTATTTGCATGAGCCATTACGTGTGGTCTTAATTGATGTGCTACAGATTCTATCCAAAATGCTATTTCTCCTATTAATGTTTTAGATATTAAATTATAAATATAATCTAAGTTATCAGAATGTGTAGAATTCATTAATGATATATATATTCCAAGATTCCAATCATTTATTCTTCTACTAATATCTTGTTCATCATAAACATTATCGAGATCTAAAAAATATTCATTAAGGTTTACGCCTTGTGACATAGATCCTACAAATTCTTTAAATTCAGCTTGTTGTCCTACTGATATGTATTTTGGTAATTTAGTATGTTTCCTCATTGTTACTTCTAAATTTGGGTCTATTAATTACTCTTCAGGATAGTCATTAGCATCTTGATTTATTATATTTCTCTATTTGTATTTCTACATGTCTATTACCTTCATCCTCTACATCACTCAATTCTTCATCTTCTATGATTGCATTAATATTTTTAATTTTTCCTAAGCCTTCCATTATCTTATTATTTTCCTTTTCTATTTCAAAATTTTCAGAATTTTCTTCATTTTCTTCTATAAAATCCACTAATTTATTTCTTAAGTTAATTCTTTTTCTTTTATAGAATTATCAGATTCTTGTTCAGATATACTATTAGTACTATCATTATTGTAAGCTTTCATCACTTGTTTTGTGTTTCTTCTTTTCTTTTTTCTTAATATTTTTTATTTGTTCTATCAGAATATCTAGTTCCTCTTTTAATTCTTCCATATCCTGTTTTACTCGACTTAGTTCACTTTTTACTTATTTTAATTTCCTTTTAGTTTCTTTTAATTCTTTCTTAGTATCCCTATACCTATTTTTGTATTTTTTATATTTATTTATTCGTTCATTCTTCATTTTTATATAATATTAATTTTGTGTTTTCAGCTTGTAATTTTAACAACGGTTGGTATTTTTTTTCTAATTTTAGTTGTAAATATTCAATTTTTCAGTGTCTATTATCTTTCCACCTTTTGAAGGCTTGTTATTTTATTTGGTGTATCTTAAAGTCTCTTGTTCTTATAGGTTCATATTTAATTTTTTTCTATTATATCTTTTCAATGATTTTTAAGAAATGTGATAACACTATGTTCTTGAGTTTTCATTAAAATTGTCCTTTCTTTTGTAATAAGACTAAACTATCTAGTGTTTTTGATAATTGATATGATAATTTAGGTTTCATATTACTAATATTTATCATTATGAGTTCTTTACTTCTTCTCCATACATTTATTGGTACTAATTTTGGTTGTTTTATTGTATTATCTATTATTTTATTCAAATATTCCTTCTTGACTGGTACTAGATTCTTCATTTTCTATCACTTGTTTTCCTTTATTTATATGTGCTATTAATATATTGAGTTGTTCTAATATTATTTTAAACGTTGATACTTCAGATACATTTCATAATTTTGTTAATTCTTCTCTTATTAATTGTTGTATTTGTGTTTGATTTTCTCTTACGCCATTCATTATCATTAATGAATTTTGAAATTGTTCTTTTACTATTAGTTCGTTCCATAAATCATCAAATTTTTCGTTAAAACTAGTCAGTTTATATACTCTCTTTCTCCATCTGTTTCCTATATCTATCCATGTTTTATTAGTTTTGTAACACTGTTGTTTTTCTAGTTGTTCTATGTCATTCTCTAATTGTATTACTTTACTTATATGTATAAAGATTTTTACGGCTCCTGTATTAATTTAAGGTATACAGTCAGTTGTTATAATTCCATTGAATATTACTACTTTAACTCTCAATTTGTTACTTAGTACATTTATTAAAGTTAATGTTCTTGGATGTCTTAAACTATTTTGTCTTGATAGCATAGGTTCATTTCTAATACTTAATCTAGATCCTTCTACCTGTGGTCTTATTCTTTGTAATGGTGTTATAGTTCGATTACTAAAGTCCATATGTATTTCTTCTGGTATGGTTATTTTAGAATTTTCCTTGTGTTCTATTTGTTCTAATATGTCTTGATATAATTTTGGTACTAAAATGTTCATTTCATATTATTTTCTTACATGATGATTCATTGTTAAAGCGTATATCATTTTTGTTTCTATACTTATTACTTTACTTCCTGGCGGCATCTTTATTCAATCTAATTTGTAATATAATGTTAAAGCTAGTTCTTTATGTTCATCTTTTAATGAAATACTAAAATTTGGTTGTACGGTAAATTTTAGTTTTTAATATATTAAGTTTCCTTTTATTACTGATATTAAGGCATATTAGAACATTCTGTCATCTAATATATATATATATATATATATATATTTGTATAGGTGTGTCTATATTGTTATGAAAAATATGCTTTTATAATAAATTCTACTCCTCTAAAGTATATATTTCTGTATTTTTTAGCTTCTTTAGTAGATAATTTTGCTAATTCTCTTTTTATTATTTTATCTATTATTAAATTTATTTTTGCTCTTCCTTTTACACTAGTTGTAACTATTATATTTTCATGTTTTTATATTATATATCTTACCTCCTTATTTCTTTCAAACCATTTAGTTTTAAATATTTTCTTGATTGACAATTCTGCTTTTTCATCTTGTATTTTTTTTATATGTTTCTGGCTTAAAACTTAAAGTTTGTGTTAGTCTTCTTTCATATTCATTCATATGGTAATATGTTTCGTATAAATCTTCTACTATTTCTTTTCCTTTATCCATTAATTAATCTGTTAATGTGCTTATACTGTTCTACTATGACATCTTTTTTATCTTTATTTCATTATCTTTTCTGATTATTTCACTCAATTTTTCTTCTCTTAGTTTCATAATTTCTTCTTTTTTGTCTTAATCTTTCATCTTTTAATACTAACATATTTCTTAGTGTTCTAATAGTATTTTCTTGTTCACATGTTTATTGGAATATTCTTTCAAATGTTGATCTTTTTATTTTATAATATTTATACCCATTATGCAGCTTACTATATGTTGATTAATATCTCCGTTATAAGTAAAAAGTTTTCCAGCTATTTTTTAAAGTTGTCTTAATTGATTTTCATCAATAAGAACTTGAAGTTGTATTTAAGTGTGTATTTATGTCTTATATAGCCTAATTTTGTAGACTTATTTCTGTTAGTAGATTTATTAATTCTATATATGTTCTTTTTATTTCTTTCGTGTCTATTTCTCTCTGTGTTAGTTCTTTATTCTATTTTCTAAGTTTGCTAATGCTCTTATTTTATTATGATATTCTATTAATAATATATTGAGATCCCATTTTTGTATTAATTCTTTGCATAGCCATTTTGTTTTATTTAACCTATTTATTTGTTCAAATGATGGATGTTTCTTCATTTTATAGTTGTGCAGTTGCTATATATAAAATTGTTAAAGCATCATCAATTTGATGTTGTTGTATAGATTTATAATTAATATTAAGTAGTTTATAATATAAGGGTATTATTTTGTCTAATGTTTCTTGTTTAGCATTATTTATCCTAATAACGTTGAGTAATGTTTAGGAAGGTTCTAAAATTTTATCTACTTCTTTTAATATTTGAATTCGTTGTTTTATAAATTTTCTTCTTATTTTTGAACATATCCAATATATAGTATGAGCATATCTTATATTATCAAAAGAAGGATGAGTTTTCATTCTGTGTATCAATATTCTGTATCAAATTGTTCTAAATTATTATATGTGATATTTCTATTTTTATTTATGATATTGTTTACACTATTATTCTTATTACTTGCTCTTATACCAATTTCCGACGGTAAGACCACAACAACGTCGCTCTGACCACCCACCGGCAGTGACGAAAAGATATTTTTTTTACAAAATTTTATTTGTTTTTTTGTTCTTGTGTTTTTTTTCTCCTAAATCTACGTAGGTACTTGATTTGTTTTTTGGTGAAAACTTCGGTGAACAGTACTTTCGGTGCCGTGAACAGTACCGGCGAGGATGGAATTTTTTTTTCAAAATTTCATTTGTTTTTTGTTCTTTTATTTCTTTCTTGTTCGTGTCCGTCCATCATTCTATGTCTCAAACATTTTACTTACGTACCAATATATTGGACGACTAAAAAATGCCCTTTTAATTTCACCAAAGGAGGCGACTTTTTCAAGTCGCCCCTTTTGGTCCGAATAAAAAAGGGTGACTTGAAAAAGTCGCCTCCTTTGGTCATCACTAAAGGGGGCGACTTAAAAAAAGTCGCCATTTTTTGTCCGAATCAAAAGGGGTGACTTGAAAAAGTCGCCCTTTTTGGTCCTAAATCTAAAACACAATTTACTTTATGCTCAATGACTAAATGTTGTTCGCCTACATTTTTTTTTACAAATATGTTATATTATATAAATCAAAGGAAAGATTTTGTATAAAAATAAAAAAATTCCATAGTCCGGAAAATAACAAAAGAAGATTCGAGTTAGAAATTAAATTTATCTTCAAATGTTTTATGTTTCTAGTGTTTATTGTTATTCTCTAATTAAAACAATAGAAGCTTGCATGGCTAGCTTTGTGTGTTAATCAACTATTTCGAGATTAATTGATGTACAACCCAAAAAAATTAAATAGACAATTAAAAAATTTAGGTAATTGTTTTGTTGCATCGTTTTTTAACATAAGTTGTTGGAAAATATGGATGTGGTATCTTATCCCATGAATATTACAACTTAAAGTAAGCATGTTATATACTATATAAAATCTTAGAAAAAAAAGTAACAACCTTATATATATTGGAATTGACCATTTGTTATATCACATAAATGAGGAACTTTTTCATCATTTGTGATACCATTGCCTCTGTTTATGGAATTAATTAACATAACGTCTTGCCTTTATTATTTATTTTTAATAAGATATAAATAATTATTATTTTTCTTACTTTTATTCTACATTTTAATTTCACAGAGGAGGTCCGAGTTCGATTTTTGGTCGGGGGTTGTATTTGTGGTGATTAATATTGCATAATCAGAGTTCGAATTTCAGTTGGTACATTTAATTTTTTCTCTTTTCTGAACCACATAAAAAAGGGCGACTACAATCGCCCTTTTTGGATACGATCAACAAGGGCGACTACAGTCGCCCTTTTGGATATCGAAGTAGTCACCCTTTTTGAGAGATATCCAAAAAGGGCGATTTTAGTATGTCGCCCTCTTTGAGTACAACAAAAAATGAGATTAAATAACGTTTATTTGTTCCTTAACATTTATTTGTTAAATAATTAACATTTATTTGGTCTATAATGTTTTTTTATTTTCCAAAGTGACAAATATTATAGACTAAATTTGAGATAAATTTATTTAAATATTAATCCGGAATTAATTTTTTCTTATCTCTCACACCAAACGAGTCCTACAAATTCTTTGACTCATATCAACGTTATAAGAAGTTCGAATCTCAGTTGGTGCAATTAATGTTTTATCTATTTTTAACCATATCAACCCTTTTTGATATAAATCAAATAGGGCGACTGTAGTCGCCCTTTTTTAGAGATATCCAAATAGGGCGAGTGTAGTCGCCCTTTTTGAGAGATATCCAAAAAGGGCGACTTTAGTATGTCGCTCTCTTTGAGTACAACAAAAAATGGGATTAAGTAACTTTTATTTGTTACTTCAATTAGTAATTAATAATTACATGTCTTCTTAGAGTAGTAAAAGTTGAATTGAAATATGAAATTAATGTTTTTTTATTTTCCAAAGTGACAAATATTATAGACCAAATTTGAGATAAATTTATTTAAAAATTAATCCGAAATTAATTATTTCTTATCTCTCACACCAAACGAGTCCTACAAATTCTTTAAATGTCTTTCTTAACTATCACATTTTGACTCATATCAACGTTATAAGAAGTTCGAATCTCAGTTGGTGCATTTAATTTTTTCTCTATTTCTAACCACATCAAAAAGGGCGACTTTAGTATGTCGCCCTCTTTGAGTACAACAAAAAATGAGATTAAATAACTTTTACTTGTTACTTCAATTAGTGATTAATAATTACATGTCTTCTTAGAGTAGTAAAAATATTGAAATATAAAATTAATATTTTTTTATTTTCCAAAGTGACACATATTATAGTCCGAAATATACGTATCTGAATCCGATTCGAAGTTATTCAAAAATTACGAATATCCAAAATATTCGGATCCGAATCCGACCAGAAATTATCCGAAAATTGCGGATATCCAATTATTTCGATATCTGAAATATTCGGATCCGAAATTATCCGAAAATTTTGAATATCCAACTTTTTTCGATATCCGAAATATTCGGATCCGAATCCGATCCGAAATTATTCAAAAATTGCGGATATTCGATTATTTTGATATACGAAATATTCGGATCCGAGTCTGATCCGAAATTATCCAAAAATTTTGAATATCCAATTTTTTCGATATCCGAAATATTCGGATTTGATCCGAAAATATCCAAAAATTGCGCATATCCGCTTATTTCGATATCCAAAATATTCGGATCCAAATCCGATCCGAAATTATCCGAAAATTTTGAATATCTGAATTTTTCGATATACGAATCCGATCCGAAATTATTTGAAAATTGCGGATATCTGATTATTTCGATATCCGAAATATTCGGATCCGAATCTGATTCGAAATTATCCGAAAATTTTGAATAACCGATTTTTTCGATATCCGAAATATTCGGATTCAATACGAAAATTGTGTATATCCGATTATTTCGATATCCGAAATATTCTGATCCGAATCTGATCCGAAAATTTTGAATATCCGATTTTTTGGATATCCAAAATATTCGAATCCGAATAAGATCTTAAATTATCCAAAAAATTCAGATATTCGATTTTTTCGATATCCGAAATATTCGAATCCAAATTCGATCCGAAAATTATCCAAAAATTACGGATATTCGATTTTTTCGATATCCGAAATATTTTGATCCGAATCCGAAATTATTCGAAAATTTATAATATTCAATTTTTGGATATCCGAAATATTCGGATCCGAATCAGATTCGAAATTATCCGAAAATTGCGGATATCCGAATTTTTGGCTATCCGAAATATTCGGATCCGAATTCGATCCGAAATTATCCGAAAATTGTGGATATCCGATTTTTTGAATATCCAAAATATTCTGATCCGAATCCGAATATTCAAAATTTTCATCTTTTAAATCATATTTTAATTTATCTTAAAGTATTTTAAATCATATTTTAATTATGAGGAGCATAAATATAACAAGTATTGATGACTGGTTTAGTGGTAGAATGACACAGTTCCATAGAGGAGACCCGGGTTCGATTTCTGGCAGGGAGGTATTTGTGGTGATTACTATTGCATACCTAGTTGTCTAGTGGTAGAATGACACAGTTCCACTGAGGAGACCCAGGTTCGATTCTTGGCAGGGAGTTATTCGTGGTGATTAATAGTGCATAACTAGTGGTCTAGTGGTAGAATAGTACAGTGTCACAGTTCAGACCAGGGTTCAAATCTCAGTTGGTGCATTTAATTTTTTCTCTTTTTTGAACCAACCCAAAAAGGGCGACTACGGTCGCCCTCTATGATGTATCTCAAAAAGGGAGACTCAAAGGGGGCGACCTGACAAATCGCCCTGCTTAATCTACGACAACGGACATAATTGTCACGACGACCGGGCATGGCTGGTGCCCTACAGGCACCGCTTACAGTATACATCGAGAGATAATCAAACATACATAAACTTAACAGAAATAAATAACGAGCTGGCGATAAGGCCACCTTCCAAAAATATACACGTAACCCAAAAAACAGTTACCTCTTTTTTTTTTCTTTACACAACCCAAATCCACAAGATATGACTACAGACCTCTAAGAATTCTTGACATAACAACTGTGACGGGACAGGGCCTCGCCATACCCCTGAATGTACATAAATCTACAACCTCAAGAAACTGTACCAAAATACAAAGCCTCCGAAATAATGGAGCTTTCCAACCAGCTGAACAGTGATCCTAAGAATGAGGATCAACAAGCTATGTACCTCAACCTGCGGCATGAACGCAGCCCCCCGAAGGAGGTCAGCACGAAATATGTACCAAGTATGTGGCGAAAATCAGTAATGAAATCATATGATCATATAAAGCTGGAGACATGTATGATAACCAAAATAACAGTACACTGTGCCTTGCCAAATTGATAGTAATGAAAGTCAGTTTTACCTTTTAAAGACTATTTCAACATATGAACAATAGTCACACAGGACTACAGACGCAAGCCCTCAAATACCATCACATAGTCCAGTAAGGGTCTCAAGCCCACAAATATCAAAGCGTGCCCGTGGAATCCCCCATCACTGCCGACAGCCATAAGTGTAAAATATAACCATGTGACGCGCCCGTGGCATCCCACCTCACTATCGGCGTACACATATACAATATATATATATATATATATCTTGCCCGTGGAATCCCCCATCACTGCCGACAGCCGTAAGTGTAACATATAACTATGTGACGCGCCCGTGGCATCCCACCTCACTGTCGGCGTACACATGTACAATACATATATATATATATATCTCATGCCCGTGGAATCCCTCATCTCGGTCATGACTTACGTGGAGAGCTAATCCATGGGGTAATAATCGTATATAACATGCGTGGAATCCTCATCTCGTACGTGTCTTCACGAGAGCTAATCCATGGAGTAATAGTACATAACATGGTCGCATGCCCCGGAATCCATCATCGTATAAGCATGGCCATGGGGTAATAATCATTTATAACATGCCCGTGGAATCCCTCATCTCGGGTACATGTCTTCATGGGGAGCTAGTCCATGGAGTAATAATCGTACATAACATGGTCGCATGCCCCGGAATCCCTCATCGTATAAGCATGGCCATGGGGTAATAAAATAAATCCGGGAATCTAACCCGCCTCCTGGTTGCATGCCCCGGAATCCCACATCGTATAAGCATTTCCAAGGAGTAATAAAAACAATCCGGGAATCTAACCCGCATCCTGATCGCATGCCCCGGAATCCCACATCGTATAAGCATGTCCAAGGATCAATCACAACGGAAGCATACCCGTGGAAGCCTCGTCGCTTGTCGACGCGTCAAGTAAATTTACAACAAGACAGCCGACCCTCCAACTGAGAGTCACGGCAGCGTAAACATATAATACTTGCACTCAAGGCTATCACAAGCAAGCATAGGCAAGTTCATTAAATCTTTAGACTCTCATTTTATATACTCAAGACACTTTTCGTTTCACATAAAAATCCGGGAATTTAACCCAAAGTACTACGTACTTCCATTCTTTTCAAAAGACTCATTTTCATATAAAATCCCAAGATATTAATAATCGTAGTATCAAGTCATATCTACTTTTCAAGACAAGTCATAATACCTTTTAGAAATACATTTATAAGCTTCTAAATCAAGTGACTTCTTTCTTTAAAACTTTAAGCAATTGATGCCTTCAAATCAATTTGTCTTTCTTTATTTCAAGTCATATATCCTTATTTACATCACTAGAGTAAACCATTCTTTTATCTTTCCATAAAGCTATTATAACCAACTTTCCATAAATTCGTTATACTAACTTTATGCTTTAGATACTTACATTCTTTTTTTTTTATAACCAAGAGACTTATACTTTCAAATCAAGTTACATAACTTTCCAAAATACTTCAAGTCTCTCAACTTTAGAAATCAAGTTTCTTAACTTAGAATATCAAGTCTCTTTACTTTAAAAATCAAGTTTCTTAACCTTTTAAGAATTCAAGATTCATGATCTTAAAACTTCATAACGTAAACTCTTTACTATTAAGTAACATATACTTTTATGCGTTATGAATATGTTATACTTATTTATAACAATCTTATTAAAGCAGTCATGATCTAGAAAATGTAATACAATTTTATCTTATCTTAGTTTCTATGCAGATGGAGAATTCTACTCATTTTAATATAATTGATTGTCGATACATTTTCTTTTATTAACGCTGCAATGGCTTGTTCGATACTTATTCTCATTCGTACAGTGAATTAGCAAAGTCAACTCGACTCCAAATACTTCCTAACGACTCTTACCAACATCCCCCATAAGACTTAGTAAGAACTTAGGATAACTTAGACATAACTTCCACATAGGGTAAATCAACATACATACCTCTTAACTTCTAAGCGTAGAAGGAATCATGAAATAACACCACATGTATATTTCATACATAGAATCATGCCAAAAGGAGGAAGAGGTTCACATACCTCGCGACGATTATCGACAAGTAGCAAAATGCTCCAAAGTACTTCAACCTTGATATCTATTCCATCCTTTAAGTAGAATACGCTACTCGTAGTACTTCAACCTATATTAATCATAACATGTCTATCAACTCCTCACTTTTTAACGTAGAATCATACTAAGTGCTAGGTCTCTTATTCTACGGAAAATCGGGCAACACTTCCTTTGTTTCTACGTACTTTTCCACCTTTTTCAAGGCCCGAAAATCAATAACCAAACGCCACATTTAAGGCCCAACAATTCAGCAAATACAAAGGGGATTACACGCCTAATAGGGCGTGTAAAATTCTGTTCCACAATCAATATAAAACTGTCCAATAATTCCAAGCCCTATTCGGCTACAATGTCACAACAATTATCAATTTCCTTTCAATTTCTTTTTCAATCCAAGTTGTTATTCCAACATGTTATATACATAATAACAATTACAACAACTATAAATCCTTTCTTCCTTAACATGCGACGATTGTAACTACCGTCCAAATTAATTACAACATTAATGGTTAACTTGTCCATTTTTCGGTTTTAACATGTCGACATGATCCAAATCTTTTCAAACATCAATATATATACCACATGCTCATTTTTAAACTACTATAACATGTAATCTTCAATTACATTAAAAAGACGAAGATTTTACCTCAATAAGCCCTAATAATGTCCAAGCGTAAAAGTCGATCCTTAGCAACTTTTAACTCCTCTTCTTATGTTCCAATCCGCTCCAAGCACTCCTTAGAAGCTCATGAAGAACTCCTCTTCAAGTTCCATCTTCAAAGTTGAAGAACACCTTAGGGTTTCGCCTTGCGACTAACGTAAAAACGTCGTTTTTCCGGGATCTTTCTATTGAGATATCCTTACAATACCCCTAGGAACCTTGGGTTAAATTCTTGTGAATTATGGAACAAGATTGCAAAAATTTTCTCTCAAAAAAATCTCCTTGGCCGAGAGCACTTTAAGCTTGCACAAAGTTTCTCTAATTTTTCTAAGTGTTGAAGACAAGTCTTGCTACTAGTGTAGTATATATAACACAATGGAGGGTCTATATTAACACATATGGATGGCTTGGATGGGTTTCATTTAATATCTAGCCAAGTGGGCTCATTGACTTAGTCAATTATCTCAAGCTTGTCATCCACTTGACTACTAACCTTGGTCACTTGACCACTTAACCTAGGTCCAAATCATCCAAGACCATGTGGGGGTGACACGTGTCGCTCTTCCATTCGTCCATAAAATTTCGTAACCCTCGTGGGCCCCACAAAATGTAAAAAATTTCGGGTGGGCCCTACGTGACCAAATCAGTAAAATACATTTCCACAATAATAATAAATTCTATACTCCTCAAATAATGCATTTTGAGAATCTAATTCCCATCAACGAACATTTTTCCTTTCCGACGTTCGGAAGATTTTTCCGTCGGAAAAACAATTCTTTCTTTCGTACCAATTTTCAAGTCTTACGCTCTCGCGTCTATTCTCTTATTCATGTCCTGGAATTTCGGGGTGTAACAATAATAAGGCGACTTGAAGGACGACTAAAAATCTCCCCCTTTGATCTAAGGGGGCGATATTTAACCCAAAGATCGCCCTCTTTGGGTCAATTTGTTGTAGTGATATCTCTTTCACTAATGAAATTTACGATCATTCGTACAATGTCTAGACGTGTGTGGAAACTGCGTTTCCGACGTGCGGAGCTCCAATTGTTCGAGTCATACGTAATGGATAAATTTTATTCCACATTGATAAATTTCCAACAGGATAAAGTTAGCAAATAAAAGAAAATAGAGGGATATTTTTGACCTTTTATCATTGTCAATTTTATGATCCGTTAAAGTTTTGGTACATTTATATTCTTGTCATTAATAAATTATTTCATGAATTATTGTTAACATACATGGATTCACTCTAAAATGAATGAACTCCGCGCATTCAAATTTTCTTTTTAAAAAAAACATTTTTACCCTCAACATTTGACTGAGATTTCAAATCACACTCAATCTGGAGTTGCGTTAGGAATCATGGGCAAAATTATGACTTTTAGTGATGAGGGTAATAATGGACCAAAAGCTTAACGAAGGAAAGTTCGCTAATTTCGAATTGTACATGATCAACAAATTCAATAGTCTCTTTTCGATGACTTTTAATCAATAAGAAATATTTTTAGTGTAAATTAGTATGTTATAACTTATAATATGTTACTCTATCATTTAATATAGGTGATCAATTAATAACAAATTTAAAAATTATTTGTAATTACTTTCAATATCTCAATTACTTTCCTTTTTAGTCAATCTAAAAAAGAATGACACACTTTCCTTTTTAGTCAATCTAAAAAAGAATGACACATTTACTTATTTGATAATAATTTAATTTTAAATTTTATTTTTTACACTTAACGAGATGATCTATAACCACACATATATATTTGATTTGTTTTAAATCACAAGATTAAAAAATCTTACTTTATTTCTTAAATTTTGTGTTCAGTCAAATATAGGACGAAGGAAATAGTTGTTAAGTAACCTAATTGTATATACATTTTTTTACATTGTACGTGTATAGAGCTTAAAAGTACTCTTCGGGAAGATTTGATTGATGTAGTAAAGAACTATGATCTGAAGATAAATTGTGAACTTATTTTATCCTATCTTTATATAATTATTTAGAAATTAGTTATGTGAGATATTACAGTGAAGGTAGGAAATAGTATATAACTATTACTAGTGTTTAGAAATGATAATAAATTACAATTTCAATATAGTAGGCTTGAAGCCTAACATCAATTGCCACACCATCAATAAGTGTTTGATGATCTTGATTTTCGGTCTTTGATCCTTCCTTGAAGTGTTGACATGTTGGTTGAAACTGCAGCAAGCCCCTTGAAAACAACAACAACAATATGTTTAGAATTCTGGAAATATAATAAGATAATTGGCTTGCTGAGTCGATTGAAGTTTCAATATTTCCTTAAGATAATATTGCCCCCGTATATCCTTTCAACGGATTTCTTAGCAACTTATCTTTCAAGATAAAACAACAATCAAACAAGTGAGCAAAGGGACTCAAGTGTTCGCTTGATTAGAAGGATCTTTGAGTGTGTAAGATTGCAAGAAAGGAAGAGATTTCATGAACTAGGAAGAACTTATAGAAATATGTATTCTATGTGTGTTCTTCCTCTATATATGTTCTCATATATTGTGTGTTCCATGTACATTATGCGTATAATGTGTCTTCTCAAATCTGAACTAAGAAATGATTATATAGTGTTTAAGGGAAGATGAGAGGTGTTAATAGGTGTTTAGAGGGCTGCTAATGGCCTCCATAAAGACCATAAACGTTGTGGCATAAGTGTCAAACGTTTTAGCAAGTAATGGCCATTATTCTGATTTATTATCGTTGACTGCTGGGAGCTCACTGGACAATTAGCGTTGCGGCGCCGACAAAATTGCCTTCTAGAAAACTTCAGAGACCAAACTGTAATTAATTAAAGCTCTGGGGTCCAAAAAGATAATATCAAAAGAAGCCCAATATAGCCCACGGCCTGAGCCGAGCCGAGCCGACCCGTACCGGGCGGTGGTGGCGCGCGTTTAGGCCTAGTCTCGAACCCAAGCACACATAGGTCCTCCCTCCTTCAAACACATGGGTTACCCCTTGGGGTCTCAATCTCTTATTTAGTTTAGAGACTTATAACATGAACAATTCTTCTCTTTCCTACCGATGTGGTAGATTTGTCCTACACCACTCTTTCATGTCTCAAACACCTTACTTTGTAGACCAATATCTTTTCCATTTTTTAATGGAATTTGACGATTCTTGGCCCTACGGTCATCTAATCACTTAGTAGATTACACATGTGTAAAGAACCAGGTTCTCTAACATGTGAAATCATGATGTTTAAGTCATTGAAGATAGGGACCCAACCTCCACCAAAGATAAATTTCCAACAAGTTATACCGCCACCACATCTTTTTATTTGTATATTTAGAATTTGACTTATATGATGAATATTAATAGGAATACAATCATTATAGCAAAGTAAAATCTTGACGTGACTGTTAAAAAAGACAATAACTACCAATTCATCATCTAATATATTCCCAAAAAGTAAAAAAAATTAAGTGATAAAAGTTGTGTAATTTTTTATACACACTCTTAAGTCGGACAACAATCTCAAGATTATTAATTCCCAGGATAAAATAACAAAATGACAAGTTCACCTTTTTCCAAAAGCTTTTCTCCCAAAAAAATTAAAGAAAGAAAAGGCTAAAAGTGAAAATAAAAATCTACCACAATTTATCCATTTAAATACCTTTTTAGTTCAATAAACCAAACGTCTATTAATAAAAATATATTTTCTAAATAATTACTCCCCCTGTCCATTTTATATGATATTTTTAGAGTGAAGACACCCTTTCACTCACCTCGAGAAAGTAAAGGTGTTTTCATTAAATTGTTCTTAATTAATTAGTAATTCATCTCTCCTAATTTATATGATACACTTTTCTTTTATTCAATTTAAAAAAGTGAGATATTTTTTTATTTGACAATAATTTAACTTAATAACCGCACCAATATATTTAGCTTGTTTTAGACCACAAAATTTAAAAGTCTTTTTTTATTTCTTAAATTATGTGCCCCTAGTCAAACTACATCATATAAATTGCGACAGATGGAGTATTAATATAATTTCTTGATTACGTACAAACTCACTTTTCTAAATAACGGTAAATTTGAAAGAAAAAAGCAGTACCTTCTTGATTATATTAAAATCTTTTTATTTTAGATTGAATATTAAAACTAAAATTATCATATAATATGAATTGAAGAAATCAATATCATTTTATCTTGTACTCCCTCCATTTTCAAATTATCTATCGCGGTTAGTAAAAATAGTTATTTCAAATTATTTATCATTTTAGAAGTTCAAAACACACTTAATTATTTTATCCGATTTTATGCTTAATAAAATTTTGTTATTAATGGAGATAACACATCAATAGAGTAAACATTTACTCGAGTAATTTGGGTAAAAGTAGGCAAATACCCCTCGTAATTAATATTTTTAAGGGGCGTGCAAATAAAAAATGATAAATAATTTGAAACAAAACGAATATTATAGACCAGTCATTATGCTTCTTTTTTGCTCATTCGGTGTCCGATACTCACATTAGAGTCCGACTATATTCGAATTTGCGTCGTGTAAGGTCCCATTCGGGGGAATCGCTCTCTACCAAGAAGCTTTCCATACCCAGAACTCAAACTCTGAAACATCATATTAAGATAGGAGCAACCTCATCCACTACACCACATTCTTTAATGATACTGTCATTATGCTTTCGAGATAACTTATTCCTCAACCAAATGAACTAACTGAAAGTATGTATGTCCTAGAAACAATCATTTTAGGGACAAATGTACTTATACACATTCATGTTATTAATAAGATTAATATAATTTGGCATTTGCAATTATTGAATTGTGATTTTGATTGCTTGTGATTATTCATTAATGTGCATCCCTTGAGCTTACGTTGTCATTTATAAAGTGAGATATTAATAATAAAACGTAACTCTCAAAGAAGCCTTGACTGATGATCATTGAGAATGAGTTATCAATGATATATTATAAATCAATATGTGGTATGCATCACATTCTTAGAGAATGTAGTACGTCTCACTTACTACTAGTATGATTACTAGTGATGGACACATAGCCTCTTAGAGGGTATTGGCATACCCTATTGATAAACTATTTGTTATACATGTCTAGAGTATTATCAGCATGTGAGATATAGAGATCCTTTGACTTTAGGGAAATACACACCTAATTAAGTGTCGATGACGCGGTCTAGGAGTTCCATGTGAACCTTAATTTGATTAAGTGTCGATGTGTGAAGGTCTAAAGGGTCATACTAAGTCGACTGTCTTTTCGGTCTAAGGGTATATTGAGAGAATGTAAAATACTTGATATAGAATCAAGATATTAACTAATAATAAATTATGAGATAATTTCTATTTGATGGAAATTATTTAATTAGGTCAAAATTAAATTTTAGATTTAATTAAAATTAATACGTGCTGAAATATTAAAACTAGGCGGGAGCGCCGCGGCGCCTGAGAGGTTGAGCCACAGCGTCGGTATGACAGTGGGCCTACTTCAACTGGCCCACTGCATCTTGAATTTTGGGTCAGGTTTTAAGCCTAATTTTAATCTGATTTATTTCCTAATCTCCCCTATATATTCAACACTTACCCTCATAATTTAGGTTACTGATTTTATACATTTAATGCTTACTTTCTGAACTCAGAGTTCAGAGAATAAAATCCTCTCAAACCTCTGTTGACAGTTAATTTTGACCCGTTTTTCGTATATTTGTTGCAATTTTATGTGTTTTAGGACACCGCATTTTAATCATTATTTTTGCATTTTTTACATAATATCCTATGTTTATTTCTTCACAAAATGGCATTGCATTTTTTATTTTAATTCAAGCATTATGTCTTTGTTAATATTATGTTTCTATTATTATTACACCGTCGTTTATTTTAATAATATTTGCATCTCTTTAAATAATTAATTGACATTTCGTTGTGATTAGGCATTAAATATTTGCTAAAATATTGTATTTTATTATTATTGCGTCGGCATCTGCATTTTAGTAATTTTGCATCTTTTTAAATAATTTTTCTTTTAAATAATTAACCCGCCTTGCATTTTTATCAAACCAGTCCAGTCCAAGACACAATTTGAATCAGTCCAATCCAACACCATTTTTTTAATTTCATCCAAACACCCTCTTTTATTTTTTTCCCCTAAAATCAAATATCTCTTTTATTTTTCCCCCCAAAACAATATCACTTTTCATTCCCCCCCCCCCCCCCCCAAATACCAAACCCTAAAACACACACTATATAATAAACATTACCAGCCCACATAACAATATCAGACAGCAGCCTCACCCTCACTTTGTCTCCCTCACCTCACTCCCTCTCCTCTTCCAAAAAAAATCGTCGCCGCCACCGGATCTCCGGCGAACTCCACCAACACAAAACTCACCCCCTCTCCCTGCCTCCCCTCGTCGAACCAACACCTCACCATCACTCACTGCTCCCGTCGAAGACCCTCAACCCACTGTCCGCCATCATCGCCGGAGTTCAGAGCTCCGGCGAACCTCACCATTATTCCCGTCGAACACGAACCCCTCCCTAGCAACACCCTCAGCCGCCAACGCTCCCTCATCCCTCACCTTCTCACCTTAGCCCAGCCGCACACTCCACCACGCCATTCCCGTCGACCAACACCCAACACTGCCACTGCAACTCGCCGGCGAACCTTCACCGCCACCCACTGTTCTCGTCGACCCCGCCGCTGCCCGCTGCCTTTTGTGTTGTTGAAATCACTGTTTGTGTCTCTTCGTTGCTATTATATTATTGATTATTTGGACTGATTTATTATTTTGAATCTCGCCGGAGTTTACAAACTCCGGCGACCTATGTGTTGTTGTTGTTCTTTGGATCGCTTTTTGCGTTTCACATTATATCGCCGAGTTAAACCTCAGAATCAAGATTCGTCCCATCGCTCCTATGGTTTTTGACAGTTGTTCTACTGATTTTTTGGTTGTTTATGTTTCACTGATTTTCGGCCATTTATTGCTACTGTTTGGGGCATTTTGTTGGACTAGTTTTCGATCATTTTTGCTACTGTTTTGGCCATTTATTGGACTAATTTTCGGCCATTTTTTGCTACTGTTTTTTGCCATATTATTGGACTGGTTTTGGCCATATTGCTATTGATTTTGGACATTTTTTGTTGGTTTACTGATTTAGAACAAATACTACACTGTTGGTATTTTACTGATTTGAACAAGATGCTACACTTGTTTGGCCAATGAAAACGTTATCCG
This sequence comes from Przewalskia tangutica, assembly GCA_029844215.1. Taxonomy (NCBI): domain Eukaryota; kingdom Viridiplantae; phylum Streptophyta; class Magnoliopsida; order Solanales; family Solanaceae; genus Przewalskia; species Przewalskia tangutica. Next base: position 4,851,713 of record CM056719.1, read on the forward strand.
TCGATTTTTGAGGCCTCCACAGTTTCAAAGACGGAAAATAAAATAAATGAAGCTTTCTGGGCGTTGATGATTTCTTCTACTTACACAGGATAACCAACATGCTACCGGCAGTAATTCTCGCAGCCGCACTTGTTTAGGATTTCCCACTTTATTTTTATATATATCTGAGCCCTCCATGTTTAAAACTATTACTGTTTTGGCGCGGATCTGAAAGTTTTATTTATTTTATTATTTTTAGCAATATTGGCCGATGAAGGAATCTCCGTCTGATTTCAAAAGCCTCCTCTGTGCAAAAGACGGATTTATTTATTTTTGGCTTTACTTATTAAGTCTTGTCATTGCATTAAAATTTCTATTACTAACACTTTTACTAATATTTATGCAGGTACCCGGAGATCATCTTGCGCAGAAGGCCTAAAAAGGGCTAAAAGATGTCCCGGAGTTTTATTTTATGTCGCATTTAATTTTAATTTTATTATTCTGTATTGCACTTTATTTTAATTATAAATTATGAAAAATGCTTAGAATACGTAGAATAAAAAAGGGCAATAAATAATTAACCTAGGTTTGAACGAATAACCGCAAGTTAGCGGATCTTAAAGGATGCCTAACCCCTTCCCTTTAGGATAATAAAGAACCCTGATTCAGAATCTCATTAATTTCGCAGACCATTAAATGGAGATTAAATACAGTATTTTTATTACAATAAATCAAGTGTCCTAATTCACTTAACTAATTAGGTGGCGACTCCTTAAAAACAGCATTATTGCTCCATCCAGGGAACCGCGCCAAAGAGCAACGTTGCGGATACCGTTCAGACCCCGAGGTCAAAAACGGACGCGACACTCTGCCAAGATTTCCTAGCTTTTTTATAAAGGAATATACCACAACAAAGGCTTGCGGTCGAAAGGATAATCGTGTGTGCTCCTTCTAGTAGAGACTTCAGATAACACAAACTGTAAGTCTACTTTTGTCTTTGTAGATTTCAATTGTAACACAATCATACCAGACGTAATTGATAAGGTAAGTAAGTTAACAAAATTTAAAATTCCGATGTGCCTTACTTATGTATTTTAGACCCAACAAAACTCTACAGTGGTACAGAGCCCAAGCTGATTCAATGGTTACATAACAATTGAAAGACATAATAATATGGGTTAAACGTAAAAGATGATTTTAATTTGAATTAAAACAAGATTACTTGAAATCCGACATTCCTTGACTGAACGATTGACCTTTGTGGTCACCCTAAATTATCAACTACGCTAAATCGCGAAAGTCATTCTGTTCTAGCTAGAACTAAGTCTAGTGCAGAAACCGGTTCATTGCGAATATGGTGTACGTCGAAGAACGAGTGGGAATGGATGATGGTCGACATATGCATTATTGATATTGATGGGTGATAATAAAGGATTCGTGATCTGATCCCTAAATTAGATTTAGGATTTAGACGAATTTCAAAAATCAACACGAAAATATTCTGACTGTGTCGTCAGCGTCGCGACCCTGTTGCAGGGCGTCGCGACACTTGCTAGGGTTTTAGGGATGCGTCGCAGCTCCATGGTGGAGCGTCGTGGCGCCGATCACGGTAATATATTAGGGCTGCAGCTCGAATCTGAAATCGTGATTAAAAACTCATCTTAAAATTCGGAACCTATTGGACCTAAAGCGCCGCAGCCCCATGGTGGAGAGCCGCGGATCTAATTCACGAAAATAGAAACCAAAAGTTTCTACCCCGCAAGTGTCGCAGCTCCTTGGAGGAGCGCCGCAGCGCCGAATGTCCAGGAACTTAAAATTTTAAATTTCAGAATGTTAACCCATGATTATTATATAGTATATTAATGTACTTTTTATGTGCTAAATGATCATCATTTATTATACTAGAATAGCGTCCGCAGATAATGCTTGGGTAGGCGGCGCCAATACTAGTTTAGCGTCCGCAAATTATGCTTGGGTAGGCGACGCTCAATACTTTTCTAATTGTTTAATACCATGCTTTGAGTGATGTTTGAAACATGTTAGAGTTGATCTTGTTTAAAACCCTGAATTTAAATATTCCCCAAATTTAATACAAGTCTCATTTAAAATGAATGTGGCATCCATTATAATTGATTGTAGTACAAAATTCTTTTCGGTGAAATGAGTATTTATGCCCTTGCATTTTCTCTAAGTCTACGAGGACTCAGACTCTTTTATAGATGCATGTTAAATGTAGAAGTAGGTGATAAACCTTCATGGGTATTTACACCCCAGTGTTTGCTCTATGAAGGCAAAGACTACTTGAATACATAATTGTAGTCGCATAACGGGGTTGACTTGCTAGGCTGTCTTAGCGCCCCAATGTCAGACAGCCGAGGGACGCAGATCGTTTTGTTTAGAACATTCAGTCAATCAAGAGTTACAAATTGTCTGTAATTGGTTTAGATACCTACCAGATCATGTTGTTGAAGTTATCAGCCTCAGCAAACGCGGAGACAACATGAGTATGGATCTTTGCCCATTATGACCATATTTGATATAAGTTCGTATTCTTTCATGGGGTGGAAGAATATGTTAAAATATGGAGCTAATTAAACTAAAGGACATGATTAATTAGTTAATGAATGTGTTCAAATAGAAATTATATTAGAATGTTAATTTCAAGTCTATCTTTTCTTCAGTTTACAATATCGAATGTTGGTTGAAACAAACAAACTGACTAGAGCAAATTTCCCTAACTGGTTAAGAAATTTGCGATTAGCATTAAAACTAGAAAGAATTGAGTATGTGTTAGACACAGTATTCCCCACAGTCCCTGCTAAAGATTCTGCTGAGTACACCCTGTTTGACAAGGCAGCTTGTCAGAAATATCTAGACGATGCTACCCTGGCACAGTGTATAATGTTGTCATCCATGACTGTAGAGTTACAGAGGCGACATAAAAATATGGGTCCCAACGAGATGCTAGAACATTTGAAGAATATCTATGACTTACAGTCTCAGACAATGGAGTATGAACTGTTGAGAGATCTCTTCAAGTGTAAGTTGTACGAATGGGGTCCAGTGTCAGCGCATGTTCTGAAGATGATTGGGTTAATAGAGAGGTTTACTTCGATTGGAACGAAGCTGCTTATAAAAGTCTCTGTCAACCTGATCCTGAATTCACTTTCTGGTTCATTTGAGAATTTTATTGTGAACTTCAACATGAATGGAACCAAGGAGAATCTTCCACAACTTCACAACATGCTAAAATCTTATGAGGGACATTGCACATATCCAAGAGAAGACAAGACATTATGAGCTTCTGGACCTGTTGGATGATCGGTGTATTTTATATACACCTTTTGAGTCATTTTTAGTTAGTCTTTTGCTCATTTTTGTACAAATATGTGTCGTGTTAGGATAGATTTTCTTTCTTTTGAGTCACAATGGTTTAAAGTGGTACATTGGTGAGAAGGAGCGAAAAGAGGGCAGAAACAGAGGTTCCAAAGCTTAAAAAGCTGAAAAGTTGGCAACTCAGGCGAGAAACAGGGCGGCGCCGCGGCGCCAGACCATCAGCAGTAGCAGAGCCACGGCGCCCAAGAAGCAGACCATCCGCAGAAGTTTCGGCGCCGCGGCTCCGACGCGGTAAAATTGACAAATCCGAATAGGATTGGGCCAAAGACAAAGAGGAAAAGGTTTTGCACGTTTTTGAGGATATAAATAGGGCCTTTTAGGTCAGTTTTGGGGAGTTGCACTCCTTACCATTCATCACAACTTGAGATCAAGATTGGAGACTTATTTTGAGTAATTTCTTGTTCTTTATTTTATTTCTTTCTAGTATATGTTGGATAATATTTTAGTTCTTAGCATGTTTATGGCTAGGAACTAACTTAATTTAGGGCTTTCCATGTCGAATCGCTAGAACCTCGTTTTATGAATTAATGCAAGATTTTGGTTTCTTCTTATTATTGTTGAAATTTAGTCAATAATTATTTTGATTGCTTGGTAATTAATTGATCACTAATTATCATAACTTATATGATTTCTAATCGAAATCCGAAAGGGGAGATTGTGGATATGCTATAGTTGAATAAACATAGGTTTAAATCGTGGACGAAAGTACCCCGATACGTGTGTAACTTGATAGGTTATTGCTCTTAATCCTCCTTTGTAGTCAATCTTGTCATCGAAAGATAGAAGGATTCTACATTGGGGTTGAGTGTTTATATTACCTTAACAGAAGTATAAAACGGCTTAGTTAACCTGCTATCTCAACATAGAAGAAGAACCTTAATTATTTGCATTAACGAGTAAAGCGAGCGGATAGTCGAGGAGATTTGAAAGCCCTATTTCCACCATATCTGAAGTAAAGTAAAGTAATTTAGTTAGCATCTATAATCATAGCTATAAACAAATCATCAAATTATCGGTTACCAAATAGATACTACAGAATAGATGTTGGTAATTGGATACTAATCCCTGAGGACGATAACTCGGTCTTCTAGACTATATTACTTGTCACGATACGTGCACTTGCGTTTAGTGTGTGTATAAATCATACATCATTGGACAAGGTATGTTTATCATTGAAATAAATATGTCTATAAGTAACTCTCATTGTTAGGTATTAGATACCGCATGTGGCTCTCACATTTGTAATAATGTGAAGGGTCTGACTAACATCAGAAAGGTCAGACCATGGGACGTAGACTTGCGCGTTGGAAATGGAGCACGAGTGGATGTTGAACGTGTGGGAACTTATAGACTAGATTTACCTTCAGAATTTTGTTTAGAACTAAATAATTGTTATTTTGTTCCCTCATTGACGAGGAATGTTATTTCTATCCCAGTGTTAGACACTGAGGGGTTTTCTCATTCATTACTAGTGGCAGTTATCTATTGTCTTTTAATGGTTTTGTTTGTGGAAATGCTCCGCTTGTGGATGGATTGTATGTTCTAAACTGTAGTCGTGGAATTTTCAATGTACAAAATAAACGAGCTAAAATAAGTAATCCAAGAAACCTCACCTACTTATGGCACTACAGACTTGGTCACATCAATGAATCAAGGATAACAAGATTAAGGAATTTAGACTACCTAGAACCATTTGACTTAGAGTCCTATGGTAATTGTGAATCTTGCTTGAGAGGAAAGATAACCACCGAGTCACTTTCTGAGAAAGTGGTGCGTGCCAAAGAGGTTCTTGAGTTAGTCCATACCGATGTATGTGGGACATATTCAACTCAAGCTAAGGGAGGTTTTCCTTACTTCATCACTTTTACAGACGATTTCACAAGGTTTGGGCATGTGTATCTCATGAAACACAAGTCCGAAGCTTTTGAGAAATTCAAGGAGTATAAGCTAGAAGTAGAGAAGCAACTTGAAACAAGTATCAAGACCCTTTGATTAGACCGAGGTGGTGAATACTTAAGTAAAGAATTTCTAGATTACTTGAAGCTTCATGGAGTCCAATCACAATGGACACCTCCCGGAACGCCACAAATGAATGGTGTTGCTGAAAGGAGAAATCGAACCCTATTAGATATGGTTAGATCCATGATGAGCTTTTCAGCTCTGCCGACATACCTTTGTGGATATGCATAAGAAAGCTCAATATATATTCTGAATAGAGTTCCTTCAAAGTTAGTAGAGAAAACACCATATGAGATATGAAACGGCAAGAAGCCAACGCTTAAACACATGCGACCCTGGGGGTGCCCTGCATATGTAAAGAAGTTGCTTACTGATAAGTTGGGATTCAAAAGTGAGAAGTATTATATTGTGGGGTATCCAAAAGAAACAGGGGATACTATTTCTATCTTCCTGAAGAACATAAGGTCATTGTTTCCAGAAATGCAATTTTCCTTGAAAAATATTATGTCTACAAGGAACCGAGTTGCAATAAGATAGAACTTGAAGAAATTCAAGAAGCACAAGATAATACAGAGGTTGAACCCTTGTCAAATGACCTAGGCAAGGATTCAGTGGGAGTATTTGGTGAAGATTGGGTACTTAGAGTACGCCCTTCAGCCAGTGGGAGTGTTGTAAGAGATAATGCAGAAATGCATGACTCTCATACACAACCAATAGAAGATGATACAATAGTTTTAAATCATCTCATTTAGGAAAGACATGAAAATGACATTCTTGAAAGCTCTCAAGGTGGTGGATTTTCCAATACACAAACACCTCCTTACACTCAGAATACAACAAACACTGAAATGCAGAATATTCAACTATGTAGGACCACTAGAACTCATCGTCCGCCTGAAAGACTAAATCTCCTTGTTGAAAAACACAATGAGATAGATATTTCTGATGACGATGAACTGCTACCTACAGCGAAGCTATGTTAGACATTGATTCGCAAAGATGGCAAGAAGTCATGAAATCCAAAATGGACTCAATGTACATCAATCAAGTATGGAACTTGATTGATTTGCCAACAATGGTTAGACCCATAGGATGCAAATGAGTCTTCAATAAGAAGATTGATGCATATGAAAAGGTACAGGCTTATAAGACAAGACTGGTGGCGAAAGGTTATAATCAACGGTCTGGGGCCGATTATGATGAAACTTTCTCACATGTTGCTAAAATTAAGTCCATTCGAATTTTGCTTGCAATAGCTGCATACTATCATTATGATATTGACAAATGGATGTTAAAACTGTCTTCCTCAATGGTAATCTATTGAGGAGGTGTATATGATACAACCAGAGGGTTTTACATCCAAGACTCAGCCAAAAGCAGTATGCAAATTACAGAAGTCTATTTATGGACTTAAGCAAGCCTCAAGGAGTTGGAATATTTGTTTTGACAAAACAGTCAAATTTTTTGACTTTGTTAGAAGCAAAGAAGATCCATGCGTTTATAGTAAACGCACAGACGAAAGTATTGTCTTCATTATTACATATGTTGATGACATATTGATAATGGAATATAATAAGACTCTCATGTTGTCAGTCAAGGAATGGTTATCCAACACCTTTATGATGAAGGACTTAGGTGAAGCCTGCTACATTCTTGGAATTAGGATCTACAGAGATAGACCTAATAGATTGTTGGGGTTGTCACAATCCATATACATATACAAAGTGCTACAACGTTTCTCTATGGAAAATTCCAAGAAAGGAAGTCTTCCTATGGGTCCAGGCATCAAGTTATCAAAGAAGGATAGTCCTTCTACTGTTGTAGAACTTGAACGCATGAAAATGATCCCATATGCATCAGTTATTGGATCAATAATGTATGCCATGACCTGTACGTGGCAAGATGTGGCCTATGCACTTAGTATGACTTACAAATTCCAGCAAAATCTTGGGGGAACACTAGAAAGAAGTCAAGAGCATTCTTAAGTATCTTAGACGAACTAAAGAATATTTCCTAGTCTATGGTGGGCAAGAAAAGATGGTAGCTACTGGGTACACTGATGCTAGCTTTCAAACAGATCTTGATGACTTCAAATCACAATTTGGATATGCCTTCATTTTAAATGGTGGAATAGTGAGTTGGAAAAGTTCCAAGCAAGCTACAACTGCTGATTCGACAACTGAAGCCGAGTACATTGCTGGATCGGAAGCTGGTAAGAAAGTTTTCGCGAAATTTGAGTTCTTGAAATAATTAGGGGTTCTTCCAAGTACCACTTATCCAATAACGATTTATTGTGATAACACTAGTGCGATTGCCCAAGCTAAGGAACCAAGATCAACAAACAGAAACAAGCATGTACCAAGGAAATACCACATACTCAGAGAGATGGTGGAGACAGAAGAAATAAAATTGGACTACATTCCCACATATGAAAATCTAGTTGACCCATTTGCTAAACCATTAAGCTTAGTCAAGCATAATGGTCACTTTGAAAACATGGACATTAGATACGTTGGTGATTGGCTCTAGGTCAAGTGGGAGATTGAAAGTATATATGTCCTAGAAACAATCATTTTAGGGACAAATGTACTTAAACACATTCATGTTATTAATAAGATTAATATAATATGACATTTACAATTATTAATTATGATTTTGATTGTTTGTGATTATTCATAATGTGCATCCCTTGAGCTTACATTGTCATTTATTAAGTGAGATATTAATGATAAAATGTAACTCTCAAAGAAGTCTTGACTGATGATCATTGAGAATGGATATCAATGATATATTATAAGTCAATATGTGGTCTGCATCACATTCTTAGAGAATGTAGTATGTCTCACTTACTACTAGTATGATTACTAGTGATTGACACATAGATACTCTTATAGGGTATTGACATACCCTGCTGATAAACTATTTGTTATACATGTCTAGAGTATTATCAGCATGTGAGATATATAGGTCCTTTGACTTTAGGTCAATACGCACCTAATTTAAAGAGTAATGTACTTTGATCCTGTCCTAAACTTATATTTCTTATAGAATAAGACATGGCTTGCATTTGGTACATTGCGATGCAAACCAAGGTGGTAGTTGAGCCAAGAATAACATTCATTCCTCGATTTGATATTCGAGATGAACACTCAGTTTCTCAGTAATGTTAGGTCGATCAAGTCATTGGCCAATGCAAGAGACATATTTAGGATATGTTCTAGTTGTCGACTAACATAGATGAGATAAAGTGATCAAGTCATTTGGATAGACACTTGACAAATCCTAAGCTTGATCGAGTGTGTAGAGAATGAAAGGAACTTATGATCTCACATAAAGGTTATGTTTACTGGAGTCTTGTAAACGTACTTCACATATTGAGTTCGTCATATGGCGGAATATAGGAGTTTCGTGTGAACCTTAATTTGATTAAGTGTCGATGTGTGAAGGCCTACAGGGTCACACTAAGTTGATTGTCTTTTCGGTCTAATGATATAGAGAGAATGTAAAATGCTTGATTTAAAATCAAGCTATTTTAACTAATAATAAATTATGGGATAATTTCTATTTGATTGAAATTATTTAATTAAGTCAAAATTAGATTTTAGATTTAATTAAAATTAAAACGTGCTGAAATATTAAAACTAGGCGGGAACGCCGCAGCGCCGGTACGACAGTGAGCCCAGTTCGACTGACCCACTGCATCTCGGATTTTGGGTCAGATTTTAAGTCTAATCCTAATCTGATTTGTATCCTAATATCCCCTATATATATAGCACTTAACCTCATAATTTTAGGTTACTGAATTTATACATTTAATTCTTACTTTCTGAACTCAGAGTTCAGAGAATAAAATTCTCTCAAAAATCTGCCAAGATTTCCTAGCTTTCCTGACAGAGGAATATACCACAACAAAGGCTTGCGATCGAAAGGATAATCGTGTGCGCTCCCTCTAGTAGAGACTTCAGATAACACAAACTGTAAGTCTACTTTTGTCTTTGTAGATTTCAATTGTAACACAATCATACCAGACAAAATTGTTGGGGTAAGTAAGTTAACAAAATTTTAAAATTTCATTGTGTCTTACTTATTTGTTTTAGACCCAACAAAACCCAACACTAACCCCTCCAAAGTACAATTTCTCTATCCTTGGGAGCAATCTGTCACCCTGGAACCAACTGAGCTACATTGGGTTATAATTTCTCTATCCTAATCAATGTAGAAGTGGGTATGTTGTTTGCATGCTGAACCTATGTCAGGTAGCTGGCTAATTAATTTATTATCGAAATGAATGCGACAACTACATGCTGGTCGTCAGGTCAATGGTGAATCGTCCAACTCCAAGTTGGTAGTTGCCATTAATTTACCGTTTGAAGGAGGGGGCGGGGTTACCCTCCAATTTCTGCAGGCATTAAGAACTTCTGGCTCAAGTTTATAATTAATATTTAAAAGTTAGGTCACTATTTTTACTTCTCTTCCAAGATTAAAAAAATAGTGGATTCAAAAAAGAATTCAAATTTGTAAATATTAAAGAATGAATCTTGGGTATAATTCAACCCCAAAAACTAGCTTGTAGGGTGAGGATTGTCCAAGTCCATATAAGGAGTTCATGTTCCCATTTCATTTCCGATGTGAGATTCTTAACACTCCTTCGTACGCCCGGACCTCATTAACTGGAGCGTGGACAATATAATTTGGGGGGCCAACATCGACGAACAAAAAATCGGAATGAGTCTGGCTCTGATACCATGTTAAAAATGGATTTTGGGCCTAACTCAACCTCAAAAGCTAGATTGTAGGGTGATGATTGTCCAAGTCCATATAAGGAATCCATATTTTCATTCTATTTTCGATGTGAGATTCTTAACAGTAAATTTTATAGTATTCAATGCAATTGATCTTGATCGGATAAAATCTGACAAGAAATCGATTGGAATAAAAGAAATCAACTTCCAAGTTCTCGTAGGAGATTGAGACTTTTTTTTAATGCATTGAAAAAAGATTCATTCTAATTAGAAAGTAGAACTAATAAAGATTTCTCTCTCTTTTTATTCAAAAGACATTAGTATTGGATCATCAAATTTATTCAAGATAACCCAAAACGTGGTGATATTTACTGCCACAATCAGAATAACGATTCTAATATCAAAGATTTTGAATCTGTATTATGACATAATATATTTTATATATATTTATATTTATATTAATGATGATTAATATTATGATAATTTGCATATTTGTTGAATTATTAATTGATTATTTATAATATTTTATAAATGCATCTCTGGAGGTTACGTGTTTATTAATGATTTGAGAATTAATGTTATAACGTAACTCTTAAATTACCTCGACTAATGATCATCGAAATTGGGATATCGATGATATGCGATACGTCGACATGTGGTCTGCATCATATCCTTAGGGGATGTAGTATGTCTCAATTGCGACGAGTTATGACAACTCGTGATAGACACATGGATACTTGTTGAAGTATTGGTACGCCTTGCTGATGTACTGTTTTGTTATATGTCTATAATGTCATCTGTTATACCCCGTACTTCCAGGGTATGTATGCGAGGACGTACGTACGATTATTCAAACCCTAATTAGGTTAAGAATGAAATTGTAAACTTTCAACGGAAAAGATTCCGAACCTTGTGAAGGAAATTCTACGTTTTTAATATTTTAACCGATTACGAATTTTTCCGAGAGATGAAATATTTTGGACTAATAGGAGGGCGACATGTGTCACCCTTAGTTGGCATGGGTTGGACGAAATGGGAGCCTAGTGGACAAGTCAATTGGTCAAGTCTTGCAAGATATTTTTGGGTTAGTGGGGGTAGGTATTTTTGGACGGTTTTGTGAGCCTAGTGGAGGGCCACATGGCTCATTGTTGTGGGGGACATATGTCCCAATGTTGTGGTGGAAATATGTCCCAACATTGTGGTGGACACTTGGTGGAAGACTTCACTTGAACAAGCTACCAAATCTACACCATCCATTTGTTTTAATCTTGGCCCTTGGTGGTTCTATAAATACCCCCCTCTTGTGCAAGACTTCTTCATCCACAAAACAAATTCCAAGTCTCCAAAATCCCTCCCCCTCTAGTAGTGTTCTCGTCCAAGTCCTCTCCCCCCCTCCTTGTGTTCTCGAAACACACCCCCTCTTCCTAGTTGTTTAGTCAAAAGCCCCTCGGTAGAAAATATTCTCCAAGTATAGTTACTATTCAAAATACCTTAGCCCAAATCCCTTATAGTATTAAGTAGAAGTTGTTTAGAAACTTAAGGGTTTCTTGGAGCTATCGGGCGTGCAAATTAGGAGTTAAACGTTGTTCGGGATCGACATTAATCTTGGATAATTTTGGGCTTATCGAGGTAAATATCTTGTCCTTATTGTAATTGGAGATTACATCTTTGTAGTAGTATAGAAATGAGTATAAGATAACTAGAAGGATGGTATAAAAGAAGAGAATTGAATCGTACTTACATACGATTGTATTCTGATGGAGCTTGAGTAGTTTGTGGGTAGGGAAGTCTGCCCAATTTTAGTAGAATTAAGAACCTTCGCTTAGAATATTCTCTGAGTAGTCGGGCGTTGATAGACGTATTTGACTATTATAGGTTGATACTCTGCGCGCGACATATTCGACTTGGCAGGTGGATTTCGCCGAGGAGGTATGTGACTCTTCCTATCCTCTTGAGCATGATATTTTTGATATATATATATATATATATATATAGTACGGTAGACGTACGTGTGTTAACTAAAACTGGTTTTACTCTGATGTCTCTTGACTTGAGTTTTAAATAATAAGAATCTTGAAGTGTTTCAAAAGAATTATGAATCATTTTTGAAAGAAGAGTAATACTTGGTTTTAAAAGCTTAAAGAGTTATACTAGCTTTATGGGAAGTTAGGTATAACGACTTAAGAAAGATAAAGAAACGGTTTACTTATTTGTTTATGAAAGTCTTGTATTGATTTCTGAAAAGTGTAGTAAGATGGTTTGATAAGTAATCATGTTATGATGCTACGTGTGTTAGTGTCTTGTGATGTTGTGTAAGGGGGTTATTCTTGTTGTGCTTACGTTGTTAAACGTTAAGCCTGTTGTACTGTTATTATATCACATACCGCCATGACTTGTTATGATGCCGAGGACTTGCCACCCTCGATGCGGGGAATACCTCATGCGGTCTGTGTGACTATGATTCGAGGAACACCTCATGCGGTCTGTGTGACCATGTGGAGCTGCGGGAGTTCCAGGATGATCACTCCGGGTGTGTTACCCGATGCGAGGTATACCTACGCGGTGCGTGTGACTATGATTCGAGGAATACCTCATGCGATTGCGTGACTACGCGGATCGCGGAGTCCAGAGGATGCCGCGGTTAGCTACCCCGATGCGAGAATACCTCATGCGGGTGCAATGTGACTATGCGAGTCTGCAGGAGTTCGAGGATTAGGCTCGCATAATGATACTATGGGCGATTGGCCTTGCTTCGATCATTAGCGGCCTAGAAAAGACCGGTTATGTTATATCTATTTTGCTTTTGGTTATCTTTGTGGCACTATGTGCGATTACATTGGTTGTTTCGTACATATTTGTAAAATTGGTTTTAAAATGATATGATTTCATTTAAAGTACTTTCTGATTTCACATACTTGGTACTGTTATCTTGACCTCCTTCTGGGCCGCGTCACGCCGCAGGTGGAAGCAGGTGCTAGATCCTCATTCTTAGGATCCTTACTCTGGTGTCAGGAGCTCCATTTCTCCGGAGGCTCGACTTTTGGTACGACTCTCCCTGGTGTTGTAGATATTTTGTACATTCAGGGTATGGCGGGACCCTGTCCCGCCATAGTTGTTTACTTTTTCCTAGAGGTCTGTAGTCCTGTTGTAAAGTTGGGATGTAACTGTTCACTCTTGATGTATATATATATATATATGCCGAAAGGCAACTTTTCTCAGATAAACTGTTTCTCATTTCATATTGTTTCATGTCTTGTTTTTATATTCCGCTGATTACTCTGATGTATGACTACTTGGGTGCCCGGGTAAGGCACTAGTCACGGGCCCCGGAACGGGTCGTGACATCATCGGCGTGTGGGAGATAAAAGTCCTTAGACTTGAGGTCAATATCATCTTGTTTACGGAGTAATGTACTTTGATCCTGTCCTAAGCTCAAATGTCTTATAGGTTGAGACGCGGCTTGTTTTGGGTGCATTACGAAGTAGATTAAAGGTGGTATGTGAGCCAAGAAAGGATTCATTCCTTGAATTTATATTCCATTGAACACTCAGATACTCATATGGTATTAGGTTGACTAAGTCATTGGCGATGCGATAGGCGTATACGTGACGTACGGTCTGTTGTCAACTAATATAGATGAGTTATAATAATCAAGTCATTTGGATAGACACTTGACAGATCCTAAGATTGATTGAGTGTGTCATGAATGAAATGATTTTATCTTCCCACATAAAGGTTCAGTTCACAGGTTTCGTGTAACTAGACTTCACATATTGAGTTCATCTCCCGGCGCAGTCTAGGAGTTCCGTGTAGACCCTAATGATATTAGTGTCAGTATGTGAAGGTCTGAAGGGTAACACTAAGTCAATTGTTCCGTCAATTCAAAGTATGTAATCAGAGAGTTAATCAATTAATATTCGGTTGATGATCGAGACATTAAAATAAAATAGAAACAAAGCAGAAATTGAGCAAGGGTCGCGGTCCAAGTGAGCCAGGGCCGCGGCGCCTCACGTCCAGTGGGTCAAAGTTGACCCAAATCTGCCTCGTTTTCTGGGCCTGGCCCACGAGGGAAACCCTAGCTAATTTATTCAGCTATATATACAGGGTTTAGCCTCATATTTTATAGACCATCTTTTCATAAGATTAAACTCTACTGAAACTCTGCCGGATTTCATAGCTTTCCGAAAGAGAGTTACATCACAGTCTCTGACTTGCGAATCGAGGGACGATTGCGTGCACACCCTCCGGACTACACAAAGGTTGAAGAGTCAACTGCTTGGCTGACTGCTTCCAAAATGTAAGTTCGTTTGAAGTTTTACATTTACTTTGTGTTTGTATTTTTCATTACTTATCATACTGCAGTTCGACCGTCGTTGGGTTTGAAACATAAATTTTCAAATTCCGCTGCGTACCCGATGTAAACACCTACAATCTCGCCTTTTGATTGTTAGTTAATAAATTCAATTTGTTGTTGTGTTTGAAGCTTAAATTGTGATTAAATTACTAATTTTGTAAGATATGGATGGTGAAAATCATATTAAAAGAGCAATTTATTATTGTTGAACAAACTTAAAGAAGTGAGTTTGATTGTCTCGGTTTATTATTGTGTTTAAAGCTCAAATTGTGATTGAGTACTCTGTAAGATTTGGGTGGTGAAAGCAATATTAAAAAAGTTATCAATCATTGTTGAACAAGCGAATATTGAATCTTATTTTTACAAGAATTTTGGAGTGGGTGTTGTTTAGACTTGTTAATATAAGGAAGCTGTCTACGAAATTTTAAGTTCTTTGGTGAAGATTTGAATTGATTTTGAACAAGAACGGTAACCGAATATCTCATGAAAAAGTCATTTTTGTAACTAGTGATATGTTATACACTTTTATAAAAAGTAATACAAGAGTCTCACATCGGTAATGGAATGAGAACGTGAATTCTTTATATGGACTTGGACAATCCTCACCCTACAAGTTAGCTTTTGGGGTTGAGTTAGATTCAAGATCCATTCTTTACGTACCATCAGAGTCAGACTCATTCAAATTCTTTGTTCATTGATGTTGCGGGCTATTGCGTCAGTCCGAGATTTACCTTGTGCGCACTTGAAGAGTAGAGGTTGCGGGTTCCTTCGTCAACAAAAAAAAAAACTTTGAATTCCTATTTATTAAGTTATGCATATTAATCATGACACTAATTTATTAATTCACGTGGGGCCAGGTATATAACCCAATTCATTCATGTTAACAACAACTAGAAATCTATTGGTAGTATCCAGCTGCAAACTTTTGTTTCAAATTGGTGCAAACAAAATCCAATCAATTTCAGATATATGTTCAACTTAGCTTCTTAGTCCTTTGATAATGGTGGATCCTAGAAATTTAGCCCCAGCAATTACCTAACAAAAAAATTTAGATGGGTATGGTTATTAATGGGTTCGTCTAATATCCATGTGGATCAATAAATCAGTATTATCTATTTAATTAAAGCTCCATTTATTCTATCTCTTAATTCCGTTAAAAGGACGGGCCTTTTAATTGTAAAGGGCAGTTGGAATCCAATACGTGAAAGTATAGGTGTCGACCCGGTCCGGACCGGTAGATCGGTATCGGGTTGAACCGGTTACCGGTCCGGATTACTGTCTTATCGGGCATATCAAACCGGTTCATTACCGATTTTCGGTTGAACCGGTCGGACCGGACCAATTTTTTATTTTTATTTTTTAAATTTCGAAAATGTAAACTAAATTTAAATTAAATATGTAATATAATATAGTTTTATATTTTAAAATTTAAAGTTAACTTTGTATTTTATAGTTTATAACTTTATACTTTATATTGTAGTTATACTTTTATTAATTTATTAAATTAATAGACATAACTCATAAGTTAACAACTAAAGAAATAATAAAATAAAAACTAATGATAAGATGTAAACTTTTGAACTTTCATTATTCATAATGTTAAAAAGAGTACATAATGAAGTAATAATAATTTTATTTATATATTATGCATCCTTTTAACAAGTTCTTCGTAATTTATAGGTTCACCGTTCATTGAATTGTTGTGGATTCATAGCCGCTAAATCTGAAGTATTCATTTCAGTCCCGTTTCCGCGATTCCACCGCAACTTGTGATGTTGTAAAAGTGTTCCATATATAATTATATATCTAAAGATTCATTATCATCGTTTTCATTGAATCCTGCAGATGTAGACACAGAAGCAGAACTAGAACGAAGATTAGTAGCAGAGTTGTTGTTATCAAATAATGTAACTGTAACTTTATATTTTATACTGAATTTGCTGTTGACCAATGTGTCGGATGAACTTTCTCTATATGTCTAACTATACTGTCCGTCCCCCCGTCATTACCCCTTCTCTTATGTTTATAAGTTTGCCCACAAATATTACATTTAACTCTATCAGTGTCCCCAATTCTATCATAAAAGTTTTACACTTTATTCTTGTTTCTCCTCCGCGTTACTACTGGTAAAGGAGGTCTACCACTAGTAGTAAACATTGACAGAAGACACACTAGTAAGTGTATGAGTTTCAGTTTCAACAATATTATCTATATGAACATTATCATATTCATTATCTTCTATTTCAAAATCTTCTAGCATTTGAGCATAATCTATATTTTGATTAGATGATGAAGAACATTTAGATTTTGTACCCCTTGAAATAGATTTACCTTTATCCATTATAAAATATTTAATTTAAAATTTAATTTAAATAATCAACAAATAAATATGACAATTTAGTAAAATAATTAGAGAATGAAACGAGTGTACCAAACTTCGGGATTCAGAATTCAATTGAAAGTTGAAACTCGAAGCTCGAAGTCTTGCGTCTTGCTACTTTGAAAATTAATAATAATAATAATAATAATAATAATAACTTGAGAATTGATAATAGAGAGAATTAATAGAGTATGCGAATTGAGAGAATTGTAGAAATAATTGTGTGATAAAAATGAAAAGAATATAGAGTATTTATAGATTTTTAAAGCATAAAAATGTAATTAATAAAAAAATTAATAAAAAAAAGGGGCAAAACGGTCAAATGATTGTTGCCCCCACGGTAATATTATCGTTGGGCCCGCCAACACCTATTTTTTTCTTTTTCTTTTTTAATTCCAAAAATATAAACTAAATTCAAATTAATATGTGATATAATATAGTTTTATATTTTATATTTTAAAATTTAAAGTTAACTTTGTATTTTATAGTTTATACTTTATATTTTATACTTTATATTGTTGTTATACTTTTATTAATTTATTAGATTAGAAGACAATCAAGACATAAGTTAACAACTAAAAAAATAATACAATAACAATTAATGATAAGAATTAAGATGTAAAGTATAACTTTCGAACTTTCATTATTATTCATAATGTTAATAAGAGTACATAATTAATAATAATTTTATTTACATATTATGCATCATTTTACAAAATTCTTCGTAATTTATAGGTTGATTGAATTGTTGATGCTCCATAGCCTCTAAATCTGGAGTATTAATTCTAGTCCCGCTTTCCAAAATATTGTTGATTTCTTCATCTTTCGGAGAGTCAACTCTACCAATCCTTGATTTGTTCTCGCTGATCTGATCAAATCCCTTAAGCAGACTAACACTTCTAATGTGTGTCCGTCTAATGAGTGGCGTGTGTCTCATATTTGATCTCGTGTTTGGCTGAATGCACTTTCAGAAGCCACTGTTGAGATAGACACATTAAGAATATCCCGTGCCATAGCTGCAAGTATCGGGAATTGCCTTTTGTTATCATGTCACCAATGTAAAGGTTGAAAGTTCTTTCGACTCTGTTGGCTTTTGTAAATAAAATTGCATTTCATCACAATTTCGACTTGTGCTTGCTTGTGTTGTTGTAAAAGTGCTCCATATTTCTATAGATTCATTATCATCGTCTTCATCGAATCTTGCAGATGTGGACACAGAAGCAGAACTAGAAGAAATATTAGTAGCAGAGTTGTTGTTATCATGTAATGTAGCATAATATTCATATAATTTAGTTAAATTAGTATCAAGTTTACTTATGCAATCAATTAAAGACGGAGTTTTTGTTGCACCTACTTCCATATAATTATATAAACAAAATATTAAATTATGACAATCTACTTTTTTAATAGAAGGATTTAAGACTGCACCAATACAATAAATATCATGTCACACCCCGACTTTTCCTAAGCCTTTACTTAGAGCGTGATGGCACCTGGACAATTATTTTCCACCAGGAGCACCATTTAATTCTCTTTATTTAGAAATTTAAACTTATATTCAAATACGGAGCTATTAATAAAAATAACAATAAGGAAATATGTTTATGACTTTATTGAAAACATAACGCGAGCCCATGCTCGTGCAAATATTGTTTCTACATAGACATACTGACAAGGATTATTCTAAGTTTGAAGGGAGATCATTCCACACGGGCATTTCCCGAGACACTGGAACTGACATTCTGAACTTGACGAGTACCACGCCCGAAGCAATGAACTTGGTATGACAAGAGGCTGCGGGACGATCGCTAGCCTTGTCGTGGAGTCTTTCCTCTATCATGCTTTCCTGAAATATATTAAATAAAGAGTCAGCCCTACCATCTGGGGCTGAGTGAGAACCTTACCCTGCAATTCAAAGTAACACCACAATATTCCAAGTGCAATCACATTATAACGTAATAAACATATTGCAAAAACATATCAGGTTACAACATTTTTAAATATGCAGCAACTCCTCATAGGAAATTCTCAGTTTAACTAACACTTCATTTTATCTCGTATTATACGTTAAGACATTCCCATGCATTTCCATATGTTTGTTACATTTATATATTTGTGAACGCGTATTCACTTTTCATATTTATATATAGGTGAACATGTATTCATCTTTCATATTTGTTGCGGCGTGCAACCCGATCCATTATATTTACATATTTGTGAACACGTATTCACTTTACGTTTTGTTGCGGCGTGCAACCCGATCCATTATGTTTACGTATTTGTGAACGCATATTCACTTTACGTTTTGTTGCGGCGTGCAACCCGATCCATTATGTTTACGTATTTGTGAACGCGTATTCACTTTACGTTTTGTTGCGGCGTGCAACCCGATCCATTATATATTTATATATTTATGTGAACACGTATTCACTTTTCATATTTTTCAGAAGATCGAATAAATACTATTCTCTTTCCCAACATTCTGTCATTCATACTTGTAACGATTATAACTTTTTAACCATAACTCCAACTAAGGTGTTTCTCAAGCGGAAACTAAGGTAAGACGGGGATCTTTCACTGTACCAAATTTCATTTAAAACAACTTTGGGTAACTAACACAAATTTATCCTCAAAACAGCCACATGAAATTTGTTTCGGCAGAATTTTTATTAAACAGAACCAAATCTTAGAATAATCATAACTCCTAATCTGTAAACCCGTTCAAGCCCCATAAAATCTCAAAACGACGAGAACAGAGAGCTACACGTCTCCATTTGAACCATCCTTTCATATTCTGTGTCATTTGGTACAGTTTTACACTTTTATTCGCTGCCCTTCCTGGATCTCGATAGATCCGAGGCAGAAACTTTAAACAGCGATAACTCTCAATCCGTAAGTCGGATAGACCTCCGTAAGGTCTCAAAATGTCCAAAATAGAGAGATCTGAAACTTTCATTTAATTCAATTTTCATATTTCTCACGGATTAGTACAGTTTTACGTTTCAACGTCATGCCCTTCTGGATTCTGATGAATCTGAGGCAACAACTTCAAACTACAATAACTCTCAACTCGTAAGTCCGTTTTAACCTCTCTTTAGCTATATCTGTCCGTAACAGAGAGATTTACAACCATGTAAATTTTTATATAATTCTAATAAGTAAAACTCAATAAAACAGTCCGTAATTATGCCTTTCCGAATTTCGGCCAAAATCTAAGGCAGGAACTTTGAACTATGATAACTTTCAAACCGTATGTCCATTTTACCTCATTTTTGGTTCTATATGATCATAATAGAGAGGTGTACCATTATTCCGAATTTCATCAAATTCTAACAATTATAACCCAGTGAAACCAATTCATAAAGTTCATGACGCAACTAGTTGTTTAAACAATCAAAAGCTCATTATTTATTTTCAACAATCAATTCTTATTCTAACATGTATTGAACTTAAAATAAAGGATGTTACCAAGAATTTCTGAGTGAGAAAACTCACCTTGTAAGCGTGAAAAAGGATTGTGGTTCGGTTGCTACAAGTGGTCTTTGCTCCGTAGTGTTCCCTAATTTTCTTGTTCTCCTTCCTCCCTTGATATTTTCCTGATTTTTTTTTTCCTTCTTGTTCACTTGATTTTTTTCCTAATTTATATTCCTTGTACTAGGTACTTTATTTTGTGTCAAATACACTATATAAATTGAGGTGAGTTGATGTGTTTGTATAACCTATGGGAGGGGGAAGGCCAAGAGTAGAGGATATGAAGGGGGAAGGGCCGTGCACAATTCTGCCTTTTAATTATTATTTTTTTCATTTCATCTATCTATTTATCTAACTTTAACATTAACTTCATCCCATGCAATTTATTCTTTGTTTTGTTATATATATGTATTTTTATTAAACCAACCAACAACTATATATTATTATTTTTTTCCGGATTTTACATTCTCTCCTCCTTAAGCAACATTCGTCCTCGAATGTGAATAAGGTCGTAACATAATCACATAGACACAATAATGTTTATTGTTATTGTAACACTAATTTGGGGCTTCACATTCTCCCTTCCTTAAGAAGCATTCGTCCTCGAATGTGAATAAGGTCGTAACATAATCACATAGACACAATAATGTTTATTGTTATTGTAACACTAATTTGGGGCTTCACATATCAGGAATAGGAAAAAAAAAATTTAACTTTTCAAACATAACTGTAACTGCAGCTTTATATTTTTTTATTTAATTTTAAACCATAAAGTAAATATGCAATTTCAGCTATATGAGCTAAACCATTACAAACTGTTGGGTAATAAGATCCTGAAAATTCAACAGTAGCAGTGTAAAATTTACGTAATTTTTTTTAATAGTTTAGCAATTGATTTCTAATGTTCGTCGGTTAACATATAAATCACGTTCTTACAATGAGCATTTGCAACATGTGTTATGGAGTCTTTATACTTATAACATTCTTTTAAAAATAAATAAGTATAATTTCACCGTGTAATAATCTCATCTGACATGAATTTTGGTCTCAAATTAAATTGTTTACATTTTTCTTTAAATTCTATAATTCTATTTTTTATATTATTACCCTGAATAACTCCAACAGCTCTTCGGACAAGTTTTAATTCAGTTGCAAATAAATCTTTGAACAATTAAATTATAAATATGACAAGCACAACGAACATGAAATATACCAGGAAGTAGCGGTTCTAATTCCGCTTTTAAAAGATCTACAGCAGCAATATTATTAGATGTTTTATCAAATGATATACAAAGTATTTTTTTATAAAGATTATAATTTTTTGCATAAGCACAAATAGTTTCGCTTATATATTTTCCAGTATGACTTTGATCCTCGGCATACGGAAAAACAATAATACGTTTTTTCATTTTAAAATTTTCATCAATCCAATGACAAGTAATTGTTAAATAATCATAACCGTTTAAAGCATGCCCAATGTCTGAGGTAAAACTAACTAGACATGGAAGGTTAGTGAACAAATATTGCAAAAAAATAACATAATCATTATAAAGTCTAAAAATATCAGCTCTACAAGTACTACGAGGAACACCTTTAAATAAAGGATTATATACTCTTTGAATATATGTAATTAAATATGAAGAAGAAGCAAAAGAAAAAGGTAAACAACCTCCTACAACCACTTTTTCTAATTCAATGTGATCCTTCTTTGGATCGTATTTAACAAGCCCCCCCATTAATGGATTAAGTTGTTGTTGATCGGCTTCTAAATCAGAGACAGAAAATCAGTGTGTCGGATGAGCATGCTCTACATGTCTACATATAGTGTCCGTCCCCCCGTTACCACCCCCTCTCTTATGTTTATAAGTTTTCCCACAAATATTACATATAACTCTATCAGTGTCCCCAAATCTATCTTAAAAGTTCCACACTTTACTCCTTTTTTTCCTACTCGGTACTTCTGGTAAAGGAGGTCTACGACTACGACTACCACTACCACTAGCAGCACTAACATTGACAGAAGACACACTAGTAGGTGTAGGAATTTCAGTTTCAACAATATTATCTATATGAACGTTATCATATTCATTATCTTCTATTTCAAAATCTTCTTCCATTTTATCATAATCTATATTCTGATTAGATGATGAAGAACCTCTAGATTTTTTACCCCTTGAACTAGATTTATGCATTCCCCTTAGCAAATTCATTATAAAATATTTAATTTAAAATTTAATTTAAATAATCAACAAATAAATATGACAATTAAATAAAATAATTAGAAAATGAAACGAGTGTACCAAACTTCGGAATTCCGAATTCAATTGAAACTGAAGTCTTGCGTCTTGCTACTTTGAAAATTAATAATAATAATAATAACTTGAGAATTGATAATAGAGAGAAGTAAGAGAGTATGAGAATTGAGAGAATTGTAGAAATTATTGTGTGATAAAAATGAGAAGAATATAGAGTATTTATAAATTTTTTAAAGGATAAAAATGTAATTAATAAAAAAAAATTAAAAAAATGGGGCAAAAACGGTCAAATGACCGTTTCCCCACCCCACCCCAACGGTAATATTACAGTTGGGCCAACATCCCTTTAATTTTTTTTTAATTTTAACGTTATCAGTCCGGTTAACCGGTAACATTACCGGTTTCCGTTACCGGTCCGGACATGATTTGGCTTACCAGATTTTTTAAATGACACCCCAACCCGTTAAGGCTTACCGGACCGGGTCTCTTACCGGGTCGATCGGTCCGGTTACCGATTAAACCGGACCGGTAGCCACCTATAGGTGAAAGGAGTGTAATTTTTTAACCAAAATATCAACGTTAAAAATAATTATGATCCAATAGATTTTAACCTTTTTCGTTAATTATTTAATGCTCGTAATATAATTCGAATCTCACTAATTATTACTCTTTCCGGATCAAAAGAGTGTTAACTTAGTCATTTACACACTTATTAAGAAAATATTAATTTATAGGCAAAAATAGATAATTTGTCTAAAATGCCTCTAATTAAATATGTATTGTGATTTGGTTACCTAACACTTAATAAGGACAAATCTGAAAGAATAAGGTTAATTCTTACTTGATTTAGTAAGTGACCACTCTTTTTTATTCAAAAAAATAAAGGCTAAGTGAACACTCTTTTTTTTATGCGGAAGGAGTATTACTTTCACCACTTTGTTCACTAATAACAAATCAAAAATTGTGAACATTACAAGTCAAGATTAAAAGTGCAAATAATATCACATATTGTCCATTAGAAACGCCGTGAAGGTGAATTCTTTTTTTGTTTGTTTGTTGACGAAGGAACCCGCAGCCGCTATTCTTTCGAATGCGCACAGGGTAAACCCCGGACTGACGCAATAGTCTGTAAATCACGTCAGCCGATTAACCACACTTGGCAAGCCATGTGTGACAGGCTCAACCAAGAAGGTTTATGCAGGGGATCGAATGATTGAACCTTTCGTGTGATCAACGTTAATTGTTTTATACACAACAAATACTTTTTGGATTAGTGACGATATTTTAAATTGCTCATACTGAAGATTAAATTTTAAAGGTATGGTCAAATAAACTATTAATTGTACATTTATTTGAACACGATCCAATAGGAGACAGATAGCTTAAAGGGCATGCACCATCATCTTAGCTACCAAGTACAACTCATATTAAATTAGCAATAAGCCACGGGGGGTTTGGTCTAGGTAGCCTCACATAATTCATTCTTCTTTATTTGGTTCTCAAAATTTTAGAGGAACTGACATGTAACAACTTTAATGAATGATTCTCCAAAAAGTTTCATGGAGGAAACTGACATGTAACAACTTTGATTCTCCAAAATTAATGGAATTGAAACTCATCTTGATAGTTAGAAATGCATGGGAGGTTATATAGCAGAGATGGGCTGGTATTGGGGAGTAGCGGAGCTCCTATTTCCCTCGTAGAATTTAGTAGCTTTGACGTAGATTTTATATTTATAGTTAAAAAAATTACTTAATATGTATAAATAACTTATCAAGAACTCGTGTGACCTTCTTTTTTTGTAAAATCTAGAACTCAAAAATTCAAAATCTTAGCTCTGCATTTGTTTACGGTTTATCATATATAATGTATTATATGTAACAATGGATTAGAGAATATTGATCATTTGTTCTTCCGTTGTAAATACTCATCCGCCATATGGAGGAGCAAGTTATTTCAGTGGCAGGGAATCATTAGTATGAATTTAAAGTTTATGAGTTCGGATTTTTGTTCTTTTAAATGATTAGATCGTAACTTAAAATTTTTATATATTTAATAAATTTTTGAGACAAAAATGAAATTGAATCAAAGTTACTAAATTTGGCACGTATAAGCTGTAGTCTAGTTCTGCCCTTAATTTCTGAGGTATAAAGGATGGCATTTGCTGGCAGCATTTATTGCATATGGCATGAAAGAAATCTGAGGATTTTTCAGGACAAGAAGAAGGTGGCTATTACATAAGTAGGTTTTGATCCTTGTTCTTGTGGATAAATAAGCATTCAAACCAAGTGCACCATTCAATTTTTTTAAAGCATGAGTGTCAACATATAATATTAGATAAATTTTAGGAAGTATATAAAAAAATATCTAGTTTGGCGGAGAGATTATGAGAGTTCACCTGCACCACTATTACAAGAGTAAATCCGACCATGGTCTAGGGAGAGTGGGGTGTACGCATACCTTACCTCTCTATATTTATAAAGTGGAGAGGTTGTTGTTCTATAGACACTCGGCTCAAGAACCCTATTTAGACATTAATTAAAAACATCAAATTCTAAACAAAATTGAGTTCATACTCCAACTTTGAGCTATTCAAATATTCTTTCACAAATATCAGTTCCCCACTAGTAAAAAATCTTGATGGTGGTCTAAAAGTTCAATCCAACCAATTTCAGCTTTCAAACATACTATAATTTCAAACAAAATCGGGGAGTTTGAGAAATGCTCCATTTTGTAACGAGGCGATGTGAAGAAAGCTTCATATATAATAATTTTGTCATTATGTCATATTATAATTTCTAGATTATATTCCAATATAAGTTATTTCATAGACAAAGCAACTTTTTTATTGAACATACTTTTAAAAAAATGAAGATGAGTTTCCACTTTCAAGTTTTATAATAAAGTGGTTTGATAAGTTTTTTCAAGTGAATCTTTTTTTTACATTCACAAAACTTCTATTTCTGGAAATTAAATTTTGTTTTTGCATTCACAAAACTTCTATTTCTGCAAATTAAATGCATGCGCAAGTATAACTTCAACTTTCAAATATCTCTTCGTAACCTATTTTTTTCAAATAATACTTTTTTTAAAATATTACACTTTTATGTCGAAACGCCTTAGACTTTAAGATAACATATAAATAAAATTCTTATCTCAAAAGAGGTGTCACATTATTGAGACCGAGACCCACATCAACACTGACACCAGTCACCGACCCCCGGATAGGTTTTCTAGTTTAATTCTAATAGTTTTATGATAAAATTCTAGTCTAAGCATATTTGATAAATTATAAGTATAGTAGTTTATTAGAATAATATTTCCTTGTTAGACTAGGGAAATGATGACTTTTGCCTTTATATACAGAGGCTATTTATGATGAATGAGAGCAAGAAAGATTTCTCTCAATATTTTTCTTCTCTCTAAATTCCGTCGCCTCTTAATTTTAACATGGTACCAGAGTCACAACTCTAAATAATGGCAGGTAATGGAGAAATCGGCGATAAAAATAAATGAATTGCCGGTGAAGAAAATAAAATTCAAAGAAAAATAATATCCCGTATAACATTACGTCAAACGATAATTCTGAAATTGTGGTGACACAAGTCTAATTGAAGAGAGAGAATCGCGAAGAATGGGCTCGATCCATGAGGACGGTCTTAAGAGCAAGGAAGAAATTCGGCTTCGTTGATGGTATGATCAAGAAGCCGGATGAAGAATCACCTGACTTAGAAGATTGGTGGACTATAAACTCTTTTTTGATGTCAAGGATTTGTAACACCATTGAACCAACTGTTCGCTCAACAATCTCACATAAAGAAGAAGCAAAAGAATTATGGACGAACATTCAGGAATAGTTCGTTGTTATCAACGTACCCCGGACACAACAACTAAAAGCAGAACTTTCTGAGTGCAGGAAGAAAGGAAGGATCATAGTGGATTTCTATGAAAAACTAACCAAGCTATGAGAAGAATTGATAAATTATTAACAGATTCTGGCTTGTAAGTGCGAAAAGTGCACATGCAATTTGGGGATGATCTTGAAAACCAAAAGTGAAGAAGAAAAAATACATCTTTTCCTCACGGGATTGGATGAGGCAGTGTATGAAACGGTGATATCGAATAACTGGCCTAAGAACCGTTGTCATCATTAAACAAAGTCTATTTGAAGCCAGTGTAGGAAGAGAGTGTGAGAGGACTCACACTAAAAATGGAGGAACGAAGTGAAACAATGGCCTTTGTCGTACAATGAAGAAATCAGTACCATGATCAATGTGAAGGAAATAATGATGATGCATTCTACACACAATGCAAGAGACCCTGACACGTTGTGGAAGAAAGTTTTCAACTTATTGGGTATCCGGAATGATGACCGGGAAATAAAAAAAAAGAGATGAAAAATTCAGAGGAAGAGGACATCAACTACAATAGAGGGGAGACTCGGGATCTGGTAGCGGAAGAGCCAACTACTGGGCTAACGTTGTTGCTGACAAGGATACACATGTGGAGATAGACCAGATGAACACATGTGGAGTATGACCTCACAATCTGAGCAAAAAAAATCTATAAAATGATGATTCACATATTGAATTCACAAGGAATAAATTCAAATGATAAGATAGATGGTTGTTGAGTGTATTTTATACACTCTTTTGAGTCATTTTTAGTTAGTATTTTACTCTTTTATTTTGCGTTTAGTATAGTGTTAGGTGTGTTTTTCGTTTGTTTGTGTCACAACAGTCATACAGGAGAAGATACTACTTTTGAGGATAAAACTGCACAAGAAAAGCCTAAGAAATGAAGCCTAAAAAGTCATGGGAAGCATAGAAGAAATCAGACGAAGTCTGGACGAAAAAAGACGCAAATTCCGAAATTCACGTTGCCGGCGCCGCGGCGCCAGCCAGCAGGGCCGAGGCGGAAATTTGACGTTCTGGGCCAATTTTGACAATGTTTTTAGGGTCCGAAAGACAATTTTTCTCAGCTATAAAATTCCTAAACCCTGACCTTATTGAGGGAACTTTTATCATACTTTGTTGAGGCAAAGAAGGAGGCAAGAGCAAGATTAGAGACATCAATTTGTTCAGGTTATTTTATTTCAGTTTATGTTGGATTGTAATTTAGTTCTTGACATGACAATGTTTAGGAGCTAATTACTTTAGTAGGGTTTTCCGTCGAATCTTCTTGAGACTCTTTCATATAGTTAATGCATTAGTTATTGATTTTTCTTCAGCATATTAAGATATATTCAATATTGTTATGATTGCTTGATAATTAATTGGCCATTAATTGTCATAACTTATATGATTTCGAATCAAAAGTCTGAAAGGTGAAATTTGAATATGTTGTAATTGTCTAGACATAGATTAAAATTGTGGACGAAAGTACCCCAATACTTATGTAGTATTTAAGGTTATTGCTCTTAATACTCCATTGTGGTAAAATCTATCATAGAAATATAGAAGGTTTCTGCACAAGGTTGAGCTCTTGTATGTCCTAACCGGAATATAATGATAGTTAGTTAACCTGCTATCTTAATAAGAAGAAGAAGAATCATTAGCATTGCATTGACACGTGAAAGAGTGGATAGTTGAGGAGACTGGAAGCCCTATTTCCTTCATAACTGTTTAAAACCCAAAGTATTATTATTCGTAGTTTATCTTCTGCACTTTCTTAGTTCAAAATCCTAAAACCAAAGAACGTCAACCAAATAGATATTATAGAATAGATAACCGGTACTTGACAAATCAGTCTCTGTGGACGATAAACTCGGTCTTACAGATCTTTATTACTTGAACGATACGTACACTTGCGTAAGCATCTAGAAATATCGCAATAATGGTAAGATCGAACAATTATCATGAATTATTGACTCTGGAGCTATCAATCACGTGACAGATAATCCTAAGAAACTGAGCGATCAGCGGGACATTCTTGAGTGCCCAGTTGGGCTTTCGAATAGAAGTAGCTCGATGGCCACGAAAGAAGGAACGATTATGCTAAATAATAGGATTTGGTTGAAGGATGTCCTATATGTTCCGGACTTATCTTGCAATTTAATTTCTGTATCGCAACTTGTTGACCATTTTGATTGTGATGTAAATTTTAAGAAAACTATGTGTGTTATACATGACCCCACCACAAGGAAGCTGTTTGGAACGGGTGAGCGATGAGGTGGACTTTACTATTTTTGAAATGTGTCGTGGATACGAGTTATGAAGATGGAGCCAGTTGATTGATTCGATCTTTGACACAAACGGTTAGATCATCTTTCTGCACAAGTGACAAAGCTTATTACGAAAAATTAGGTTTAAAATAAAGTAGTGTTAGTTTAGATAAAGAATGTGATGTATGTCAAATGGCAAAACAAACAAGATATGTTTTTTCTTCAAGTGATAATATAGCTTCCGATATTTTTGATATGATTTATTGTGATTTATAGGGGCCATATAGAACACCTTCTATCTGTGGTACTTCATATTTATTGACTATTGTGGATGATCGATCGAGAGTCGTATGTATTTTTCTTTTAGTTGATACAAAAGAAGTATCCCATATCTTGAAAATTTTCTTCGCACTGGTGGATATGCAATTTGGTGAGAAGGTGAAAACAATTAGAAGTGATAATGGAACTGAGTTCATATGTATGAAGAATTCTTCATACATTAAATTATTTTTAAAACTTCTTGTACAGAGACACCACAGCATAATGGAAGAGTTGAAAGAAAATACCGTCACATTCTTAGTGTGGCGCAAGCATTAAGATTTCAGATTCTAGGAAGTATGTATTTTGACTCCGGGTCACTTGATTATTAGAACACCAACTTCAGTTTTGAATGAAAAATCCCCTATAATCGGAGTCGTATGTGTGTCTTCTTGGGATACTCCTACGGACAGAAAGGTTGGAGATTATTTGACTTAGAAAACGATGAATATTTAGTCTCAAGAGATGTGGACCTCTACGAGACTAAGTTTCTTTTTGCCGTAGAAAATGTAATTTGGTTGACATCATAGAAGTGATCACGGACGAAACAAAAAAATAAAGGAATCAACACGATTTCGAAGAAGAACATACAGATAACATAGATACAGACAAAGCTCGCATAGAAGAAATTCAAACACCGAATATCGAACCTAGGGATCAGTCAGAATTAGACCAGACAAATGTTATTTTGAATAATGAAAACTTGGAAGAAATACAAACAGAAGGTACCCGGGGCAATGAAAAGCCACCGGAGAAATAATTGGGTCGGGATAAACGACAGAAGCATGACTCAATTCGATTGCGTGACTACGTCACTCAAACATTCCGGAAAGAAAGTCCATCGATGAGTTCACCCGATCCTCAACAACTCTCAGGTGTGCCTTATCCTTTAGCTCACTATATACCCGGTGATAATTTTTCGTCACAACACCAAAGCTTCCTTGCAGTAATTACCACAGAAATTGAACCAAAATCCTTTTCGGAGGCCATGAAAAAGGAATGTTGGAGAAAAACCATGCAACAAGACAAACATTAGAGGACCATGGCACATGGAAATTGAAAACATTACAGCCGGATAAGAAAGCACTTAGATGTAGATGGGTGTACAAGTTCAAATACAGCTCAGACGACATAATTGAATGATATAAAACTTGGTTGGTCATCTTCGGTAATAAGCAGGAGGAAGGTATTGACTACAATGAAACGTTTGCCACAGTGGCAAATATAGTGACCGTTAGGACTTTCTTGGCGGCAGCGACCACTCGAAATTGAGAGTTGCATCAAATGGATATTCATAACGTCTTCTTGCATGACGAACTGATGAAACAGTTTATATAAAAGACCTAACGGAATTTCGTGTGTCTGGTCTGGGGAAAGTATGTCCACTCCAAAAATCTTTATATGTGTTAAAATAAGCCCCACAGTGCTGGTTTGCCAAATTATCAAGTATCTTGATGAAATATGGGTTCAAACAGTCATACTCCGATTATTCTCTTTTTTCGATGCACCAGAAAAATATACAACTTAACGTCTTAGTTTATGAAGATGACTTGATTATCTCTGGAAATAACCATGGTGTCATTGCACGATTAAAAGACTATCTCCGAGCCGATTTTCACATGAAGGATTTGGATCCCCTGAAGTATTTTCTGGGGGTTGAAGTTGCGCGTGAACCAACATGATTATTTCTTTGTCAATGAAAATATGCATTGGATATAATATCTGAGTTCAATGGCAATGACGGTTTGTGAATTGAAATAATTAAAAGGACTCCTACATAGCTTGGGCGTCGAACATAAATCTTCGTTAAAATGTATTGTGATAGTTAAGCAGCATTGTATATTGCACAGAATTTGATATTTCACGAACGTACTAAACATATTGAAGTTGACTTTCATATGTCCGGGATGCACTCCAATCTGGTATAATACATCCAAGTTATGTGTCCAACAAACAATTGACCCCCATGCTCCAACTTGAGGGAAGTATTGAGACCGAGACTGACATCAACACTGACACCAGTCACCGACCCCAAATAGATTTTCTAGTTTAACTTTAATAGTTTTATGATAAAATTTTAGTCTAAGTATATTTGGTAAATTGTAATTATATTAGTTTATTAGAATAGAATTTTCTTGTTAGACTAGAGAATGGAGGACTTTTGCCTCTATAGCTCTATATAAAGAGGTCAGTATGATGAATAAAAACAAGAAAGAATTCTCCCAATATTTTTCTTTTCTCTAAATTCCGTCCCCTCTTAATTTCAACACACACCGTGTTGTTAAATCAAGATTTCTATGCAATTTTGTGGAAATTAGTCTCGTCGATTCTCAAAGTTCCTTGACGTTCCTCCCCTTTCAAAGACTTTGTTCATTGATAATATTAATAATCAAAATTTGTGAATACTACCATTCAAGATTGAAGTAATATCACATATTGTCCAGTGAAAACTGATGAAACACAGATGAATGTTTAAGAAAACACTACATCTCCATTGTTGACGATGTAGTTGAGGGGAAGAAGAAAGGGTGAAAGGCGGTTGAAGAGAAAACACTACATCGCCATTGTATCCATTCTCTCACAAAATGGCAATCGATATCTATATGTTTAGTTCTCTCGTGGAATACAGGATTTGCAGCTATCTGGAGTGCTGACTTGCTGTCTGTGAACAAAGATATTGGTTTCTGCACATTAACTCCCAATTCTCCATATAAACCAGCAACCCAGACAACTTTTGCGACAGAGGATGCCATAGCTCTATACTCCGCTTCAGCAGAACTTCGAGACACAGTTACCTGTTTCTTTGACTTTCACGATATAGGTGATTCCCCAAACAGCACCAAAACCCCAGTGATAGATCTTCTGGTATTAACACATGCTCCCCAATCTGCATCACAGAACACTTGAAGAGTAGGACAACTGCTACTGGGTAGAAAAATGCCTGATCCAGGTGCCTTCTTTAGGTATCTCACTAATCTCATCCCTGCCTCCAAGTGTGATTCTTTAGGTGATTGCATAAATTGACTTAAGTACTGCACAGCATAACATATATCAGGCCTTGTATTGGTAAGGTACAACAGTCTGCCAATCAGTCTTCTATATGCCCCTGGATCCTTCAATAGTGCATCTGGTGCCTGAGCAGCCTCTGGTGGTTGACCAGTGTCCTTGGATGTTATATGTTGATCATATGTTATTGATGTTAGCTTCAGATTTGTCTCCATTGGTGAGGATGCAGACTTCGATCCTGCTAATCCCATGTCTGATATCAATTCCAAAGCATACTTCCTTTGGTGCATAACAATGCCTCTTGTATACAGCAAATTCAATTCCAAGATAATATTTTAGTTCTCCTATATCCTTAATTTTGAATGTTATGCGATGTCACCTTGGTATGTTGAATCATTTCTAAGTCACTCCCTGTGATGAGAAGATCATCAACATATACAAGTATGACCACTATTTTCTCCTCCATTTTTTTAATAAACAAAGAATAATCTCTGTGGCTTTGTCAAAAACCAGCTGCTAATAATGATGTAGTGAGTTTGATATTCCACTGGCGAGAAGTCTGCTTCAGTCCATATAAAGACTTCATTAATCGACATACCTGCCTCTTGCCTCTGGTAACCTGTTGAAGACCCTCTGGACATGTCATGTAAACCTCTTCATCTAAATCCCCCTGTAGGAATGCATTGTACACATCCATTTGGTAGATTATCCATTGCTTGGCAGAGGCTATTGCTGTAACAACCCTTACAGTTGTCATCTTGACTACAGGAGAAAATGTCTCATTGTAGTCAAGACCTTCCTTTTGATTATACCCCTTTGCAACTAATCTGGCCTTAAATTTTTCAATATCTCCGGAGGCTGTATATTTCACCTTGTATACCCATCGACACCCTATTGCCTTCTTTCCAGTTGGCAAATCCACCATTTCCCATGTCTTGTTATCTTCCAAGGCCTGGATTTCAGCCTTCATTACCTCTATCCATCTTGGATCAGTCACTGCATCTGCATAACTATGAGGTTCAACTTCTTTAGAAACCTGTGTCACAAAATTTTGATAAGCATGTGACAATCCTGTGTAGTCTACTGTGTTTGAAATAGAATATAAACATCTGGAAGACCCCTGTGTAGTCACATAATCTTTGTGCCATATAGAGGGTTTGGATGTCCTAATGGACTTCCTGACAGTATCCACAGGACATGCAGACACTGCATCCTCATTCTGTTCATGTTCATCTTCTGTGGGAAGATCAGGACTTGAACCCTGTGTTGCTGGTGTATCTTCCTGACTTTCTTGGTTCTGGGATGCTCTCTGAACTATGATGAGATCCTCAAAGCAAGAATGCTCTTGTGATGTTCTGAAAACAGTCTTGTCATCTGCCTCATTCTGGAAAGGGAAGATTGATTCCATGAAGACCACATCTCTACTCATGAAGAGCACTATATTCTCCATGTCGTATAGCTTATAACCCTTTTGTGAACCACCATATCCCAGCAGCACTGCTCTTACAGCCCTGGGTCCAAGTTTATCTATCTTTGACAATTTGGTTGCAAAGCACAAACACCCAATCACTCTCAGATGTGTGAGTGAAGGTACCTGCTTTATCTGACTCATAAGAAGATTTATTCCTTAGAGTAACAGAGAGTATTCTGTTAATAATATATGTTGCATTTTCAATACAAAAACCCCAAAATCTGTCAGGCAGAGCAGCTTGTATCTTGATAGCCCTGGCTAGAGATGGCAATGGATCCCGGACCCGATCCGGATCCGGTGGATTCAGATCCGTTTTATAGGATATGGATATTCAAAGTTTGGACCCGACGGATTCGGATCGGACCCGGATCCGTTTATGATGGATCGGATCTGGATCTGAATCTTGTCTTTGAGATCCGTATCCGGTCCAGATCCGACCCGTGAATCCGTTTTTATTAAATTAATTATACATTTATTATTTATACATCATGGCACCGAATCCTTTGTAATCTTAATTTTATTTTATATTCAAAGGGCCGAAGGCCATTATTTTTTTAATTGAGACACGTTTTGCGTGTTATTCTTTAATCATTATATTAATCATTTATGTGATACTTATGTAGTAACTTAGGTATTGAGAGGATTGTTTCTCACTACAGCAATAGCCAATAGGCATAATAATTGTCAACAATGTCATTTAGTCCTAATTTACGGATGCACTCCCCATGATTCCGTTAAATTAAATTGACTCTTTTTCTAGAAAATTTGGGTGATTAGAAGGTATAACTTAATAATCGATCACTTTGATTTGTATCGGATCCGATCCGTGGATCAGGTGGATCCGATGGATCTGGATTTGGATATGATTTTATGGACCCTATGGATGCGGATATGGATATGGATACGTGTATGTAAAAGCGGATGCGGATGCGGATCTAGTAGGATCCGGTCGAATCTACCGTTGCCGTCCCTACAGGTGTCTCGAGAATGTGCCTATGCTTCCTTTCCACTACACCATTTTGTTGGGGTGTATATGGACAAGAACTCTCATGAGCCACGCGTGAGTTTGAAACAATTGTCTACTGATTAGAATTAAAAATTACGATCCATTATGCGACCTTACACACTTTATTGACACATCAAATTGATTTTTAACTACGTGAAGAAAGTTTTCAATCTGATCACCACATCGATTTTAGCCTCAACAAAAATACCCAAGTCCATCTAGAATAATCATCCACAATGGTCAAAAAATATTTCATTTCATTGTAAGTTTCGACCTTATAAGGACCTCATACATCCATGTGTAAAAGCTGAAATGGTTCCAATTTTCTATTGATGCTAACAGGAAAAGGTAACCTAACTTTGTCTAGATGGACATACTTCACAATTTTTCAAAACAAAGGAATCATCATTCGAAAACATGCATCTTCTTAATACATTCATGATGTACCCATTCTAAGGTGCCAAGTAACAGCATCACTCTGCTCTGAAATAGCCAAAGCTCTAGTCTCTCCTCCTTTATTCCTCACTGCATCCATATTGAGTATGTACAACCCTCCTTCTTCATTACCAATCGCTCACACCTTCCCAGATGAGATCTGAAACCTGTGACATTTAGGAAAAATGTAGCTGACACCCAATTTTGACCCTCCGTCGGCCATTAACCATAAAATTACACTAATTTTGTAAAATAATTTTTAGGATTTTTATAATAAAATACAACAATAAAACATTAAATACAGGCATAAATAATTAATTTAATAATGGCATCGCGTCTTACGTAGAGTTTTAAGCACTTAGAGTCTCGCGCCCGCATTAATTAACTTTAAGCTTTGTCGTATTTCTTAAATAATTAATAAATGCATAAAATAAATAATTTAGCGATAACGTCGTGTCAGGTAGCATAGCCGCATTAATTAGTAATCATTGGTAATTTAAAATCAATTTTAATCTAATACATGCATTTAATAGCGTCGCATTTATAAAAAAAAGCTTTAAACAATTCGTAAAAATCATATTTGCATTAGCATTTAAATAATTCAATCTAAGCTCATTTTAATTTTAATTTAATTTTGCAATAATGCACAATAATAAGATTTTTTTTATTTTAAATAATAGCGTCGCATTCTAAAGCATTAGGCATTAATTAAATAACGCGCCCGCATTTAGCACCTAAATAATTAGACTAATGTAGCACCTAGATAATTATAATAAAGCACCTAATTATTTTAATCACAATTGATTAGTCTATTTAGCACTAATTAATTAAACACTACCTAATTAAATACCTAACACTAACAGCCCACCTATTAACTAACCCACAGCCCACACCCGCGCAGCCCCTACCCGTGGCCCAAACCCGATCAGCCCAGCAGCCCTTTTATTTCCCTTATACGCACAGCCCACTGATCCCTTTCTTCACTTCGTCCCCATCGTCCAGAACCTAACCAGCAAACCCTAAACCTAAATTGCAATCGCCGCCATGCCTGGATTCTCGCCGGAGAATCCGGGGTTTCCTTTACCCTCGCTGACCATTTCGTCCTTACCATAACCGAACCAAATCCCTTCAAATCAGAACCCATTCGAATCCACAAAATCAGTAGCAAATCAATCCAAAATAGCGACGATATATCGCCTGAAAATCGTCCCCTTAACTCTGAGATTAATACGAATTTCGCATTAAACCTTACCTAATTTAGAACTCAAAGGAGAGCTATATAAGCACATGCAAATCGAGCACGAAGGGAGGCGACGGCAATACGAGGCGGGGGCAGAGGAGAGCATAACACGACGAGCGCAATAGCATCGAAGGGAAAAGCGATCGCGGACCCTTAGCACCGCTTAAATAGGTAGTTCGAATACCCCTTTTCTTTCAATTCCAGTTAAAAATCAGCAAACAAACCTTGCCCTTATTCGCATCGCAAACCCAAAACCCGTCGATTGGACCGACGACTTGATACGCTGCTCCGGTCGCTGTCCGGAGAAGGTAAATTCGCATTCTCCTCGTATTCCATTGGTTTCTGTTTATTTTTAAGTGTTGACTGCAAATTTAGTTGTCATTACCTTATCTCTTTTAGTTTCTTTTTCTATGTTGCTGCATAGTTTGTGTTATTGTCTGGTATGGTATGCTCTTAGTTTAATGTAGTTTAATTCCTGATTAGTTCGATTGCTAAACTAAGTTATAAGGTCATGTAGTGCTATTTGAATTAGTCAAAGAATATTGTCATGATCGACTATGTGATTGCAATTTAATTCCTACCATATTTTGTATCATGCGGATAAGGACTTGTTTTGGTTTTCTTTATGTATATAATTTGTATGTCCGCCAGTTTTTTGAATGTGATGGTTTAAGGACAAATTGAGTAAATGTTGGAATATGTTTGTGTGTCTAAATCCCGATGCTAATCTGTTTGAAATACTCATTGAAAGTCAGCCACCTTGTTTTCTTCGTATAGCATGTTTATTGAATGTGTGGGGTGTTCCCTGTCTGTGTAGCTATTAGTATACCTTAGCTTTGATTCCCATATTGGTTAATTTTAAGGGGAAGATAATGGTAGGCAGATTTGTGATCAAGTATTATCTAAATGGATGTTTGGCATTAACTGCTAAGGTGTTCGGTTGGGTGTGTTAAAATTATCTGAATCTTGGTTTTATGTTTGACTAGCTCAATGGTGTTGTGTCAGGGTTTGGATGTCAATAGTTTGTTATCGGACGAATGTCAATTTTCAACTAACCGTATTCTGAGAGATGATTCAACTAAATCTGTTTAATAGCCATATCATTTGCATGTTTACAAACTTGTAGACAGGAAATTAAGAGTTAAAAGAAATAAACGAGTCAGGAAATCAGTCTTTGCATGTGGTGTGATAGTTGCTTGGGCTCTTTGGATTTCTCTGTTTGTTTCCTTTCTAGCATGATTTATACACTACTGATGAGACTACATGAGTCATCTTGCGCGATATATGTCTGATGGAACTTGTAGCCATTGTCTAAGGAAATCTGTGTTAGCCTAGTTGGGTCTTGCTATCTGCCGTGATTAAGCTTGTTTAAATACTATTTGGAATGATCTCTTTGATTGTTAAAGTCTAGCATGCTTACCAAATCAGTCCATTAGTTTCTAAGTGAACAACTTCCTGTATTTGAAAATCGAGCTATGAAAAGGGGCATATATGTTTCTATTTCATCACGAAAATGCCTATCTACTATCTTTTAAAATAAAGCGGAAATATGCATGTTTGGTTCTGATTTCCTATCCATCGCTATTTATATTTTAAGCTATGCATGATCTTTCTACAATCTCTGCATATTTGTAATTCCCTGTTTGGGCGAATATTTGCTTTGTTTGGTCTAAGCATCCCACCGTGTGTTGTCTTGATTACATAACACATCCCTTTGTCGCATCTGATTGTAATATTCATACACATCGCGATCTAAATGCGTCGATCTCCTGTATTTCTCTGTCGATGGCCCTGTTTTGCCGGTGGTGCGGAGATGGTGCATCTCTCTCTGTTTGCCCACTGCTGCGTCTGCAGTGAAACTAAATGTGTATTACTTTGTATCAATTGTCGCCTCTGTTTTGTTCGATTCTGTTAGTTTTGGGGATCGATCTAATTAAATGTTAGCTAAAATATACACATGTTCACTTTTTGGGCATATACTAATCCTTATCTTCCTTTGTTTACATGGCGCATTGGAGCAAAAATGAAGAGTCTCATGGCGAGACTTCGTCGCGAGCTACTTCAAATGGCAACCCGCATCTGCATCCGCATTCCGTTCCGCGTCGAAACTCTAGAAAAACAAAGCGGGTCATCCGCTCGATCCGCCGTTCTCTTAACTTTTAGTCTATTTTTACGCTTTGTTGTTTCTTGTAATTTCATTATTTAATTTTTTTTTTTGTAATTAATAGGAGAACTTCTAGCAATTAGGTCGTTAAATATAAGACAGGAAGTAATTACATTTTAGAAACGCATTCTTCTTTATTTGCCTTTTAGGACTATTAAGCATGTTTAAAAATCTGCAAAGATAAGTAACCTGACCGGCATCTTAAAACCAACAATTTGTTAAAATCCATAAACAGATTTTCTCCTAAATTCCCAAAATCATCTTAAAACATTTCTTATATAATATTGTACGCAGGCTAGGCAAAGTTAATTTAGCTATCAAAATACACATAATTAGTCCATAAAGCATTCTCTTAGTACTCTTTAGCATTCCTAGCCCTTTTAGCACTTTGAATCACCCCTCGGCGTTTAATACCTTTAGCATTTTAGCATTTAGCACTACTTTTAGCATTCTTTTACCCTTTAACATTTAGCATTTTAGCGTTTTAGCACCTTAGCATTTTAGCACTCCCTTTCTAACACTTTTAACACTTTAGCACCTTGTTAAAACATCTTTAAGCCCTTTTTAACATTTTAGCATTCTTTTAAATATTTTATTATTTATTTAGTTAACAAGTAGCAATTTCTAGTACCTCTTTGCACTTTTAGCACTCTTAAGCACCTTTAATGTTTAAGCACCTAGCAACTTACGTTTACACTCAGTGTCTTCAAATTGCTAGCACTTTTGTTAAAGCGTCTTTAACCCACAATATTTTAGCACCTCTTAGCATTCTTCCACATGTAGCACCTTTTGCCCTTTTTTTAGCATTTCCCAATATTTTATTAAGCGAAGAGCTTTATTTTGCATTTTTAAAATATAATAATTACCTAGGTTTGGCGGGACAACCATGAGTTAAGCGGATCTTAGAGGTGCCTAACCCTTCTCTAGATTAATAAAGAACCACTTACAGGAATCTCACTAAGTTTAGCGGACCATTAAAATGGAGTTAATGTTTTACTTAAAACTAGTTAAACATTTAGGTGTCCTAATTCACCCAAATTAATTAGGTGGCGACTCCGCGAACCCTTAGCATTCTAGCAACCCTTTTGCACTTTTAGCACCTTTTAGCATTTTTTTTTAAACTTTAGCACCCTTTAGCATTTTAAAACCTTTTTGCACTTTAGCACTTTTATTTTTGCACTTTTAATACTTTTAACCTTTTAACCTCTTTTAATATGATTCCCTTTTATTATTTTTCTAACCTTTAAGTTGAAGCGGAGAGTTTAGAAAATAATATCATGCATGAAAAAGCGACAAATGGCGACTCTTTGAGGATTTTAGGTTCTTAACCACAACAGATCTAGGGTTATTATTTGGCATTACTTTTGCATTTTTGCGTGCTGTATTTTGCTTTATTCATGTTAATTGCTACCTGCTTTAATGCTTTCCTTAAACTGGCATTCCGCTCATATTTCTTCCACTCTGGAAAATTCACACAATCACACACTACATGCGAGGTGCGCTGGGTGCATCAGCAAAATTCTTTCTTCAAAACCCAAATTTAGGAGAGTTGGTAACATCGTGGAGTGCGGTCTAACCAGGTGGCGCGTAGCCTTCTCACTCGAGTTGTCGCTCGGGAACCTTGCGTCTAGAAAAGCCAAATCTTAGAAAACTTAAGATGAGCTATACCACCATTATTTTAGGGCATCGTGCATTTACCTTAGGTGGGTCGGTCCTTGGCATCGACAGCGATTAGGAAGACACGAACTTGTCGGCGGGTTTCTCAACCCAACGACCAACCAGCGATATTATGTGGCGTGACAATGACAGACAAATCCAAGCCCAATCATGACATGCGGGAAATTGGGAAAAGTGCACCGTCGTTTGGTCGCCATTTCAACAAAGGCATTATAGTTGGGCGACTTGGACAAATCCGTCATAATCTCGCATAAGTAACGTTTAGGCTTCCTCGGCATAAAGAGGTCCCCGCATGTTAGGAAGCGTTTGAATGTGCTATATGCATATATATACGCTACGTACATGCAAATTATGTGCTTTATGCTAACACCGTTTGTTGCATTTTAGAAAGATTTATCATCTCCCCGAAGGTCGATTTGTATTTGACTTAGCAATGGCGAGCATCAATATTTCACAAGATCAAAGCACGGTCCAGCGACATGGCCGATTCAAGTGCATCTGGCGGAGCAGCGGAACTGTTTGGTTCCTATAAGCGGTCTCGAAAAGAAGAAGCGGCGTGACACCTTCTCAAAGCGGGACAATGTAGGAAACGGACAAAGGGTTGCAAGTCCAAAGCAGACCGAACGCGGATGTCGAGAATAATGGCGAAGTCAAATACAAATCGACCCCAAAAACTCACAAATTTTCTTTGGCGAGTCTTTTCATATTAATGAAGCGAGAAAGTGCAACAGCGAGAAAATGCGGCAAAAGTTTATCCATATTAATGAAGCGGAAAGTGCAACGGTGAGCGAGAAAAATCGGCAAAAGTTTCTCGTATTAGCGAAGCGGCAAAAAGCGACAAAGCGGTGACAACAATCCAAAGTCGCGACAAAGCGGCGTGAAAGAAGCATCAACAATCGTGATCAAAGTTCAAAGTTCGCAACAAAACCTAAGCGCATCAACTCGGGCATAAAGTCAAATTGGCAACCAATGCATCACACCCAGCAGGCGTCATGGCTAAATCGATTCTGACATTTAGCATGTCCATGCAAGGGCGACATCTCGATAGTCATCAGCGCGGCGAGGACAACATCTCTACCCATAAAATTGCACTTCTCGTATGTGTTTACCATTTCATTTAAGCGGTATACACTAATGTTTTCTCAAGCTTGCGGGCGCTTATCCTATAGGAAGCGGCGGCAACGTCCGAACAACGGCGTTATCGGCGTATGTCGGCGGCGACATATATCCGGCTTCGGTTCGTCGATCAGCGGGACATCTTTAAGGACCGCCACGAAAGGACGAGCAAATATGATTCCATGCGCTCGAGAGATAGAGGCACCGACAATCAGCGATCGAACTCAAAGTCGCGACAAATTATAGCGCGTCGGCTCGGGCCAGAGTCAAATTGCAACTCATGCGGTGCCTGACGCGCAACAAAGACATCATGACAATCCGCGTGGTTCACGAATGCATCACAACAAAGGCATCATGACAATTAAATCGATGGCGGCATCTAGCGTGTCGCCCGAGGACAACATCTCGGCGTTCACAACACCCGCGTATCATATAGGGAAGACATCCTTATTCACGTAATTGCATTTCTCATATATATTTATCATTTTGTTTAAGCGGTATACACTAACGTTTTCTCAAGCTTAGTTCGCGGAGCATTTATGCTCTGGGAAGCGGCGGCAATACGTCGAACAGCGGCGTTATCGGCGTGTGTCGAACGCGACACCATCGGCGCGTCGCGTGCAGCGGCGCCCGGCCAATCGTCGAGCAACGGCGTTATCAACATTGTGTCGAGCGGCGACACCGTCGGCGTGCGTCTGCAGCGGCGCCCGGCGGCAATACGTCCGAGCAACGGCGTTATCAACATTGTGTCGAGCAGCGACACCGTGGCGTGCGTCTGCGGCGGCGCCCGGCGGCAATACGTCCGAGCGGCGGCGTTATCGATGTGTGTCGACGGCGACACCGAGAATCGCGTCTGCAGCGGCGCCCGGCGGCACGTCCGAGCGGCGGCGTTATCGGCGTATGTCAGCGGCGACATCGCCGGCGTGCGTCTGCGCGGCGGCGCCCGGCGGCGGCACGTCCGAACAGCGGCGTCGCCGGCGTGCGTCTACCGGCAACGCCCGGCGGCACGTCGAGCGGCGGCGTTATCGGCGTATGTCGACGGCGACGCCGTGGCGCCGGCGTCTGCGCGGCGCCCGGCGGCGCGTCGAACGGCGGCGTCGCCGGCGTGCGTCTACGGCGCGGCGCCCGGCATTATGTCGAACGGCGACATCGCCGGCGTGTGTCGAGCGGCGACACCGTGACGTGCGTCTGCGGCGGCGCGGCCGTCGGTCCGAACGGCGGCGTTATCAACATTGTGTCGACGGCGACACCATCGGCGTGCGTCTGCGCAGCGGCGCGGCGGCCGTCCGGACAACGGCGTTATCGGTAGCGGCAAGTCAAAGCAGCGCCATCGTCGACGTATTACATCTGCGAGGAAGATTTTCTCTGTTCTCAAAATTGCATTTTTTATCATTCATGTTTTATTATTCTGTTTTAGCAGTTATGCACTAACTCTTCCTTGAGCTTTAGTCCACAGGAGCAGCAGCAACAAGTCCGAAAACGACTCCGCGTCCGAAAACGACGCCGCGTCCGAAAACGACGCCGCGTCCGAAAACGACGCCACGTCCGAAAACGACGACAAGTCCGAAAACGACGACAAGTCCGAAAATGACGACAAGTCGGCAGCGCCATCGTGACGTATCACGCGGGGCGATTTCTATACTCGAAATTGCATTTCTTACGCGTCTTTATTATTACGTCTTAGCGGTTATGCACTAACTCTTTCTTGAGCTTTAGTACGAGGACAATTGCGTGAGACAACATACGCGTTCTCACAATCGCAACGCGTGCGTGCGGGGCGAAAATCACGGCGTTCGCAAAATCGCATCAACACAATGCGTCGCGTTTCTGAGATAATCTTTTCTATTCAGAGTTTCATTGTTTTTAAAATTATTTTTGCCTTAGCGATTTATGCACTAACCGTTTGTTCAAGTCTTAGCATGCGGGAGCGGGAGCCTGGCGTGGATTTTCTCTTCTGACGACCGGCAATGTTGGGGCGACGCTTCCAACGATTGGCGGCGGCGACCTCAGCGTCGGTCCACTCGCTCGCATCACCATAGAACCCAGCACCACAAGCCATGCGGTACGAGGTTCAAGCGGTTATATTCTTTACTTTTTGCACCAGCGGTGTCATCATAACTCGACATCGGACATTAAGCCGCGTTAGCGCGCGGTGTTTTGACCATGGTAGCCCGGTGTCGTCGTAACTCGACCTTTGGGGCGATTTTAAGTCGCGTTAGCCGCCAGTGTTTAGACCATGGTATCGGTGTCGTCATAACTCGACCGGGGCGATTTGATTTATGTCGCCTTGTCTACCGCGGTATTTTTGCAATTCTGAAGATCGAGACAAAATCGGCTATGAGTCAACGTCTTTGTCCGAAGATTCTTCCATCATCTCCATACAAAGAGGGACATCTGTTGACACCCAATTTTGACCCTCCCGTCCAGCCATTAACCATAAAATTACACTAATTTTTGTAAAATAATTTTTTAGGATTTTTTATAATAAAATACAACAATAAAACATTAAATACAGGCATAAATAATTAATTTAATAATGGCATCGCGTCTTACGTAGAGTTTTAAGCACTTAGAGTCTCGCGCCCGCATTAATTAACTTTAAGCTTTGTCGTATTTCTTAAATAATTAATAAAT
The DNA here is from genome assembly GCA_029844215.1 of Przewalskia tangutica. Classification (NCBI taxonomy): domain Eukaryota; kingdom Viridiplantae; phylum Streptophyta; class Magnoliopsida; order Solanales; family Solanaceae; genus Przewalskia; species Przewalskia tangutica. The sequence goes on from CM056719.1 coordinate 4,895,479, forward strand.
GCATAAAATAAATAATTTAGCGATAACGTCGTGTCAGGTAGCATAGCCGCATTAATTAGTAATCATTGGTAATTTAAAATCAATTTTAATCTAATACATGCATTTAATAGCGTCGCATTTATAAAAAAAAGCTTTAAACAATTCGTAAAAATCATATTTGCATTAGCATTTAAATAATTCAATCTAAGCTCATTTTAATTTTAATTTAATTTTGCAATAATGCACAATAATAAGATTTTTTTTATTTTAAATAATAGCGTCGCATTCTAAAGCATTAGGCATTAATTAAATAACGCGCCCGCATTTAGCACCTAAATAATTAGACTAATGTAGCACCTAGATAATTATAATAAAGCACCTAATTATTTTAATCACAATTGATTAGTCTATTTAGCACTAATTAATTAAACACTACCTAATTAAATACCTAACACTAACAGCCCACCTATTAACTAACCCATTAACCCGCGCGGCCACTGCAGTGGCCCAAACCCGATCACCGCACTTTTATTTCCCTTATCTACGCAGCCATCGATCCGCTCTTCACTTCGTCCCCATCGTCCAGAACCTAACCAGCAAACCCTAAACCTAAATTGCAATCGCCGCCATGCCTGGATTCTCGCCGGAGAATCCGGGGTTTCCTTTACCCTCGCACCCAGCCAGCTCGTCCTTACCATAACCGAACCAAATCCCTTCAAATCAGAACCCATTCGAATCCACAAAATCAGTAGCAAATCAATCCAAAATAAGCGTGATATCGCACAAAATCGTCCCTTAACTACTGAGATTAATACCAAGATTTCGCATTAAACCTTACCTAATTTAGAACTCAAAGGAGAGCTATATAAGCACATGCAAATCGAGCACAGAAGGGGGAGGCAGACGACAATACGAGAGACGGGGGGCACAGCAGAGGAGCATAACACGACGGCGAGCGCGCATAGCATCGTAAGGGAAAGCGATACCTGCACTTCAGCACCGCTTAAATAGGTAGTTCGAATACCCCTTTTCTTTCAATTCCAGTTAAAAATCAGCAAACAAACCTTGCCCTTATTCGCATCGCAAACCCAAAACCCGTCGATTGGACCGACGACTTGATACGCTGCTCCGGTCGCTGTCCGGAGAAGGTAAATTCGCATTCTCCTCGTATTCCATTGGTTTCTGTTTATTTTTAAGTGTTGACTGCAAATTTAGTTGTCATTACCTTATCTCTTTTAGTTTCTTTTTCTATGTTGCTGCATAGTTTGTGTTATTGTCTGGTATGGTATGCTCTTAGTTTAATGTAGTTTAATTCCTGATTAGTTCGATTGCTAAACTAAGTTATAAGGTGCGCAAGCTGGCCTATTTGAATTAGTCAAAGAATATTGTCATGATCGACTATGTGATTGCAATTTAATTCCTACCATATTTTGTATCATGCGGATAAGGACTTGTTTTGATTTTCTTTATGTATATAATTTGTATGTCCGCCAGTTTTTGAATGTGATGGTTTAAGGACAAATTGAGTAAATGTTGGAATATGTTTGTGTGTCTAAATCCCGATGCTAATCTGTTTGAAATACTCATTGAAAGTCAGCCACCTTGTTTTCTTCGTATAGCATGTTTATTGAATGTGTGGGGTGTTCCCTGTCTGTGTAGCTATTAGTATACCTTAGCTTTGATTCCCATATTGGTTAATTTTAAGGGGAAGATAATGGTAGGCAGATTTGTAATCAAGTATTATCTAAATGGATGTTTGGCATTAACTGCTAAGGTGTTCGGTTGGGTGTTAAAATTATCACGGATCTTGGTTTTATGTTTGACTAGCTCAATGGTGTTGTGTCCGAGGTTTCGGATGTCAATAGTTTGTTATCCGGACGAATGTCCAATTTTCAACTAACCGTGTTACAGAGATGATTCAACTAAATCTGTTTAATAGCCATATCATTTGCATGTTTACAAACTTGTAGACAGGAAATTAAGAGTTAAAAGAAATAAACGAGTCAGGAAATCAGTCTTTGCATGTGGTGTGATAGTTGCTTGGGCCTGCTGGATTTCTCTGTTTGTTTCCTTTCTAGCATGATTTATACACTACAATGAGACTACATGAGTCATACTGCGCGATATATGTCTGATGGAACTCAGAGCCATTGTCCTAAGGAAATCTGTGTTAGCCTAGTTGGGTCTTGCTATCTGCCGGCAGTTAAGCTTGTTTAAATACTATTTGGAATGATCTCTTTGATTGTTAAGGGGTCTAGCATGCTTACCAAATCAGTCCATTAGTTTCTAAGTGAACACTTCCCTGCGCTGAAAATCTGAGCTATGAAAAAGGGGCATATATGTTTCTATTTCATCCTGAAAATGCCTATCTACTATCTTTTAAAATAAACTGGAAATATGCATGTTTGGTTCCTGATTTCCTATCCATCGCTATTTATATTTTAAGCTATGCATGATCTTTCTACAATCTCTGCATATTTGTAATTCCCCTGTTTGGACGAATATTTGCTTTGTTTGGTCTAACTGTCCACTGTGTGTTGTCTTGATTACCCGCACTTCTTGTCCACTGTATGCATCTGATTGTAATATTCATACACATCGCGATCTAAATGCGTCGATCTCCACTGTATTTCTCTGTCGATGGCCTGTTTGCCGTAGTGCGTGAGATGGTGCATCTCTCTCTGTTTTGCCCACTGCTGCGTCTGCTGAAACTAAATGTGTATTACTTTGTATCAATTGTCGCCCCTCTGTTTTGTTCCAGTTCTGTTAGTTTTAGGGACTGATCTAATTAAATGTTAGCTAAAATATGCACATGTTCACTTTTTGGGCATATACTAATCCTTATCTTCCTTTGTTTACATGGCACGCATTGGAGCAAAAATGAAGAGTCTCATGGCGAGACTCGTCGCGAGCTACTTCAAATGGCAACCCGCATCTGCATCCGCATTCCCGTTCCCGCGTCAGAAACTCCTAGAAAAACAAACAGGACTGAGTCATCCGCTCCAATCCCTTCGTTCTCTTAACTTTTTCGTCCTATTTTTTACGCCTTTATTTGTTTACTGTAATTTCATTATTTAATTTTTTTTTTTGTAATTAATAGGAGAACTTCTAGCAATTAGGTCGTTAAATATAAGACAGGAAGTAATTACATTTTAGAAACGCATTCTTCTTTATTTGCCTTTTAGGACTATTAAGCATGTTTAAAAATCTGCAAAGATAAGTAACCTGACCGGCATCTTAAAACCAACAATTTGTTAAAATCCATAAACAGATTTTCTCCTAAATTCCCAAAATCATCTTAAAACATTTCTTATATAATATTGTACGCAGGCTAGGCAAAGTTAATTTAGCTATCAAAATACACATAATTAGTCCATAAAGCATTCTCTTAGTACTCTTTAGCATTCCTAGCCCTTTTAGCACTTTGAATCACCCCTCGGCGTTTAATACCTTTAGCATTTTAGCATTTAGCACTACTTTTAGCATTCTTTTACCCTTTAACATTTAGCATTTTAGCGTTTTAGCACCTTAGCATTTTAGCACTCCCTTTCTAACACTTTTAACACTTTAGCACCTTGTTAAAACATCTTTAAGCCCTTTTTAACATTTTAGCATTCTTTTAAATATTTTATTATTTATTTAGTTAACACCGTAGCAATTTCTAGTACCTCTTTGCACTTTTAGCACTCTTAAGCACCTTTAATGTTTAAGCACCCTAGCACTACTTCGTTTACACTCAGCATCTTCAAATTGCTAGCACTTTTGTTAAAGCGTCTTTAACCCCTAATATTTTAGCACCTCTTAGCATTCTTCCACATGTAGCACCTTTTGCCCTTTTTTTTAGCATTTCCCAATATTTTATTAAGCAAGAAGAGCTTTATTTTGCATTTTTAAAATATAATAATTACCCTAGGTTTGGCAGGACAACCGCAAGTTAGCGGATCTTAGAGGGTGCCTAACCCCTTCCCTCTAGATTAATAAAGCACCCTTACCCGGAATCTCACTAAGTTTAGCAGACCATTAAAATGGAGTTAATGTTTTACTTAAAACTAGTTAAACATTTAGGTGTCCTAATTCACCCAAATTAATTAGGTGGCGACTCCGCGAACCCTTAGCATTCTAGCAACCCTTTTGCACTTTTAGCACCTTTTAGCATTTTTTTTTAAACTTTAGCACCCTTTAGCATTTTAAAACCTTTTTGCACTTTAGCACTTTTATTTTTGCACTTTTAATACTTTTAACCTTTTAACCTCTTTTAATATGATTCCCTTTTATTATTTTTCTAACCTTTAATTTGAAGCAGCAGGAGTTTAGAAAATAATATGCCGCGGCCGAAAAAGGGCGCGACAGTAACACTGCAGTGTAGTTCTTTGGTTACTTTAGAAACAGACATCAAGTTAAACTTGAATGTGGGTATGCATAGAACATTTTTAAGCACATCACCTCCTCCTAGATGATAATCTCCAACATGTTCAATGTTTGCCGAATCTCCTGTGGACATTTGCACCTTTCCTGCATTTCCTAACCAATGCCTATTCTTTAGTAATCTTTCATTATTGACCATATGGTTTGTGGCCCCTGTATCCACAATCCACTTTGTCAATCTTTTAGTATCTATGACAGACATACCTGCCATATTAGCAGCGATGTCAGACATATCCCCTGCTACTTCATCACCATCAAGTATCTTTAGCAGCCTTTGTTGTTGCTTCTGTGTAAGGTTTCCTAGTAGTACAATAACTTTCTGATTCCCCTGCTGTGCATTGTAACCTGATACAGTAGAATCATTGCTCTGTTCAGTGTCATCAGAATATGCACCCTCTCCTAGTGTCATATTTGCTTTCTTTGGCTTGTTTCTGAAGTCCTCAGGATACCCATTCAACTCATAGCAATCATCTCGAACATGTCCCGTCTTGTGACAATAGTCACACTTCATTAGTTTAAAACAATCCACTTTCAAATGTCCTTTGACATGGCAGAAATCACACACTGCTTTAGGATTATATGGCTTTCTTGGTTTCCGAAATCCACCCTTGTTCTTTGCTGTAAACATGACTGCATGTTCCATTGAATCTTGCATTAATTTCTGACTTTCCTCTTGGTTAATCATAGCATATACTTGATCTAGGTTGGGTACTTGTTGCATCATAAGTACCTGACTCTTTGCTTGATTAAAACTGTCACTCAGTCCCATCAAAAACTGCAACATTCTTTGATACTGTAGGTGATCTACGAACTCCCTCGATTTCTCACAACAAGATGGCAATGGTATTATTGAATCATACTCATCCCATAAGTCCTTTAACCTCGAGTAGTACATTGAAACTGATATAATTCCTTGTCGCTGAGAAACTGTTTCCTTGTGTATTTGAAAAGCTCTCGAGCTATTAATTTTATCAAATTTTTCTTTCAAATCTTTCCAAATAGCATGTGAATCCGCATTGTACAACATTCCTGTGAGTAGATTCTTACTCACATTTCCCATTAACCATGACACTACTATTGCATTGCACCTTTCCCATAAACCAGACTGGGATCCATGGTACAATTCTCTCCTTACACTTCCATCTATGAAGCCAATCTTGTTCTTTCCTAATAGAGCTAATTTCATGGCTCTACTCCATAAGGTGTAATTATCCATACCTGTGAGAATTACTCCAATAGTCAGAGACCCTGGAGCATCCGAAGGAAAGATATATAGTGGATGATTATGATCGATCACTGCAGCAGTCGAAGATACTGATTCCTCAATGGTTCCCATGATTGTTGTGTTAGAATCCTTCAATTAACCAGATCTTCCTCCAGTAGTTAATTGCAAAGTCAAACAAATCTCCTTTAATTTCAATCGCAATTGTAGATCTCCTTCAATCGATCTCCTTCAATCGATTGTTCACAATTGCAGAATCCTCCTTCAATCTCCTCAATAGTTTCTATTTCGACAATGGAAACTACTGCATGCAACTTCCGATTCCTTTTTTTTTTATTTATTTATTTTTGACTCACAGTCGATCGACTGTTGAGCTTCATGACTTCAAGAAAGAGAAACAACTAGAGGTGGCTCTGATACCATGATGAAACACAGATGAATGTTTAATAAAACACTACATCGCCATTGTTGACGATGTAGTTGAGGAGAAGAAGAAAGGGTGAAAGGCGGTTGAAGAGAGAGAGAGAGAGAGAGAGAGAGACGATAGACGGGGAGAGAAGAATCTGGAATAGAGAAGAATCTGAAATAGAGAAAAATGTGTATTATTATTCAATATCAACACATGTACATGTATTTATACTATACATGGTAAATGACTAAAATATCCAACTAACTAAAATATCTTCAACAAACCAAAAATATCTCCTTATCTCCTTTAACTAATACTAACTATCCCTAATTACAATGTACAATTATGAATAATCTCAACAAAAACGTCATGAAGGCGAGAGGTGCCTTTAATAGAACATTTCGTAAGATCAATTTAATTGAATTATAACAAAGACTTTTGGATCAGTCAGAATATTTTAAATTACTCATATTAAAATGTATTTAACCCCAAAAGGAAATTCATAAAGACAAGTGAAAACGATCCAAAATATTTATAAATCTCTTACAAATCTTCAAGTAATTTTATATGCCACTCAATTAAGAAACGTCTATCCCTATCTAGAATATAAGATGACGAGGAAAATGAAACAAGAAAATCAACATTATCCGACGAGACCATTCTCCACAATAAATAATAGGAGGGCTATTTTCTAAAAAATTATTTGTAGTCGATATTTATTTTAAATTATAATATAAGATAAAAATATATTTTAATTAATGTTGATTTACTAATAACATTTTATGCGAGAATATGTATCATATATTCTTGAATTGATATAAATACGAGCATAAGTTTACGTTGTCTATGTACTCCTATCTCGTACTAGTTGTCACGTTTTGTTTACACACTCCTGAAAAAATCATTTTATCTAGATCTATAATTTATAGATATAGAAAATACTATAAATTATGTTGTTTATAAATCAGTTCAACCAATGACTATTCATGATATCATAATTGAAAATCAAAAAGTATATTACTCTTATCTCACTTCAATAAATATGTATTCTATTTAAGAATAAGATTAAACTAATTTTATTGATATTTTGAATAATTATAATATATATAAGACAACTCGGTACACTGAACTCGCAATATGTGCGAGATCCGATAAAGGATTGAAATACAAGAGTTTATTGTGCACAATATCCATCAATACTTGTTTGTTTGAACGTACTCTTCAAGCATTTAGAAAAATTGAACTAAGGACCAGGTTAAGAATGGAAGATGTTTGCTAAATTAGCAATAAAAGCTATGGGGTTTTGGTCTTAGGTAGTCCCACATGTGTTTCACTTTGCCTTCAAAGTTCTTCATTTTATTAAGTAATCGCTTATCCTTGGGAGGAAAAGGCGAAATCCTTCTTGCGCACATCCTCCGGCCGCAGATTGGTAGAGGAAGGTAAATCGTAGTCTTCGGCTAGGTGGGAGGCGCGATCAGTCTTGCATGAGTCATCCTCACAAAGGAGAAATGAACTCCTACATCGCTGTCGAACTCGAACGCATTCGATGGGAAATCTGTCGGCGCAGGCCATTGAAAATTTCTGGCGTGCGGTAAGTAATCGCTTATCCTCCAACGTACACTTGTTAACTAAGAAGTCATTTAATCGGGTACAGATAGTTGGCCAGGGTTTTTTTTGCGCATTGAAGCCATTATAAATATTGTTGTTCAGGACATTTATAACACGAATTAAATATTAGTACCTGCAACAAGCCTCTTATAGGTATTTTCATCACATAACTGCGACTCCCAATACTCCGTCTCAAATTATTTATCATTTTTTTAATTTATTCGCCCTTTAAGAAGATATTAATTAGAAGTGATATTTGTCAACTTTATTTTTATTTATGTCTAAGTTATAATCTCTTTTCATTAAATATTTAATCTATTTATTTATCATCTTTATTAATGATAAATGGTAAAATGTGTGAAGAATGAATATTTGACTTAACTCAACCTCAAAAGTTAACTCAAATGGGGAGGATTGTCTAAGTCATATAAAAAAATTAAATACCACTTAACCCATCGATGTGGAAGAAATCAACAACGTGTCTCACGCTCAGGGATGGACATTTGGAGCGTGAACAATGTAAGAAGGGGGCCCAACATCGAAAATAATTAATTGGGATGAGTCTGACTCTGATACCATGTGAAGAATGAATCTTGAGTCTAACTCAACCCCAAAAGTTAGCTCATAGGAAGATGATTGCTCAAGTCATATAAGAAGATCAAATGACCACTTAACCCATCGATGTGAAAGAAATCAACAAAATGGAGGGAAAAAAATTAATTATGTCTTGAACTTTTAAAATGATAAATAATTTGAGACAACTATTTTTAGTAACCACGATAAATAATTTGAGACGGGATGGAGTATCAGAAACAAAACAAAAATAGAAACTGTTAGCACAATAAATTCCTCAACTAATAGCTGCAAGACAACTCGAAGGTTGGTGATGAAGCAATTGCAATAACTGTTGCACCAAATGCACTAGCTGTTGTCCCTAAATAGGCAAAAAAAAAGAAGCTATAAAAACAATATTTAGTATAGATATTGATATTAACTCGCCTTTATGGGAGGTAGAAAAAGACGGTCCTATAGGTTTAATTGAGTCCTTTTCTTTTTTCCCCTTTGAATTATGCATTAACATTAATAAAATAAAATTGGAATTATTATGAATTTCGTGGCTAATTTGTCGTTAAATAGTTCGTAGCTAACATACTTTTTAATAATATGTCACTATATATTCATCGTAAATAGAATTAGTGATAGACTTTGTTGTTTAGCTGAAAAATTTATTCGTCACTAATTTCACTTTTTTTTAGTATAGATATAGTATGTCAATAGTTTATTAAAATGTATATATATGAACGCGACACATTTGACTGAACATGAAGTTTAAAGAACAATGAATGAAAGAGTTTTAAAATTTATAATCTTGCATATATCATAACATTTATGTGTCCGTAAGACTTTTGAGTCCTGTGATTTAACGTAGCAACATTTGTCTGAATGTGGCTATTAAAGATTGTCATTACAAACAACAACCAACAACGTATATTTCCACAAGTCGGGATCATATATAATATACAAAAGAAAGATGGAAAAAAGAATTACCTGAGCAAAAGCAACTGCAAAAATAAAACATTCACAGGAGCAAGAACCACATTCACTTGTATTAAAAGCCTTAAGATGCAAACAAGAAAAATATTCCCTCTGTTCACTCTAAGTTAACTAATCTTGAGAGCTAAAAATAATTAGATTAATTCAATATTTCAAAATTTAAATTTAAATATATAAAAAATTAATAGAATATTTCCATAATAATTAATTGTACATCTCTTATATTAGGTAGAATTATATTTCTCTTATAATTAGGATTAATTAATTACATAGTTTGTGTAGCAAAGTAAAGATTTATGTAACACTATATATATTTATAAATTATTAATGAAAAAAGTCAAGGAATAATATTTCCTACATGATATCAGATTCTAGGAAAAGATCTTAAACCCTAAACTTTTCCCTCACTACCGTGCCCCCTTCTTCCTTGTGCGTGGCCTCCTTCTCCGTCAAGCGGCTATATGACTCGAAATCTAATTTTTACCCAGCCCTTGTTGTCTCCAACATCAAATTTTATATCTCCATCACTCTTGAGATGGAAAACGTCTATTATGCGACATGGACGTAACTCTTTAAAATTCATTGTCGCTCACATTGGGTTATTCATCACATAATTTCGTCAGAAAACGGCAAGGAGAACGTGTTGAAGACCGATGATGAGAAAGAATTATGATTGACCCTTGATGCAACGGTCCTCCAGAGGATCTACGCCACAATCTCGAGTGATTTACTACATACTATTCTTGAGCCTGATTTCACGGCTACGGAAGCTTGGGAACGTTTACGTGACATTGTCACGACCGACCGGGCGCGGTCGTGCCTACAGGCACCCTTACGGTATACATCGGAGAAAATCGGAACATACATGAAACTTATAAATAACACAGAAGTAAAGCAACAGGTTAGCCGAAGTAGGGCTACCTTCCGGACATAAATATATACAACCAAGCGGTTGCCTCATTTCTTTACAAACCGACCCACAACATGTGACTACGGACCTCAAGAGTTTTAACATAACAACTGTGGCGGGGACAGGGGCCGCCATACCACGAATATACGTGAATCTACTACCTCGTGGAAACCGTGCAAGAGCTAAGCCTCCGAGCAAATGGAGCTTTCTCTCAAAAATCGAACCGAGATCCTAAGCGAGGATCACCAACAGTACCTAAAACTGCGGGCATGAACGCGGCCCAGAAGAAGTCGATAACAACAGTGCAGAATATGGGACGGAAATAAGGTACAACAATTAAAACATATCTGTATAAAAGCATGACAGGGGTAAGTGTAAAGAAGTAAATACTGAGCCTACCATGTCATTACCCGCCGTGAACTTAATCGTACCTTATTATCTTTTCCCGTTTTCAATAAACGTTATAGCCACTTTCTTACGTATACTTAGGAAAAACATCAAGTTCATTACCATATAACCTTACTTATCTTTCATAACCTAATCCGCTTTACGGAGGCGCCTATACTACCCGCCCAATCGGGCGCGATAAAATCACATAGTCGCCAAAGGTATCTTGTCCGGCCCGTCTCGACGCGATAATGTCCTATAGTGCGCCCGTAAAGGTATACTACCGCCCGTCTCTGGTCGATAATGTCATATAGTCGCGTAAAGGTATCTTGCCGGCCCGTCTGCGGGTCGATAATGTCATATAGTGCGCGTAAAGGTATCTTTGCCCGCCCGTCTCTAGGTCGATAATGTCATATAGTCGCGTAAGGTATCTTGCCGGCCCATCTGCGGGTCGATAATGTCATATAGTGCGCTGTAAGGTATCTTGCCGCCGTCTACGGGTCGATAATGTCATATAGTTCGCGTAAAGGTATCTTGCCGCCCGTCTCTCGGGTCGATAATGTCATATAGTGCGCGTAAAGGTATCTTGCTCGCCCGTCTCGGGTCGATAATGTCATATAGTGCGCGTAAAGGTATCTTGCCGCCCGTCTCGGGTCGATAATGTCATATAGTGCGCGTGGGTATCTTTGCCGGCCCGTCTCTGGTCGATAATGTCATATAGTGCGCGTAAGGTATCTTGCCGGAAGTTAACCCAACGTACTCACGCCTCTACTCCTTTAGAAAACTCTTTTTCAAACAAAACTTCCCGGATACTAACAACCGTAGTATCAAGTCATCTCTACCTTTCGGGACAAGTCACACTACTTTTTAGAAATACAATTACAGCTACAAATCAAGTGACTTCTTACTTAAAACCTTAAGCAATTGGTACCTTTAAAACAATTTGCCATTCTTTATTTCAAATCATTTCTTTGCTTACATTAGAGAAAACCATGCTCTTAACCTTCCATAAAGTTATTATAACCAACTTCCCATAAAGCCGTCATACTAACTTTATGCCTTAAACTAATTCATTCTTTTTATAACCAAGAGACTTATACTTTCAAATCAAATCACATAGCTTTCAAAATACTTCAAGTCTCTTAACTTTTAAGAAAACCAGTTTCAAAGTCTTAAAAACTTCATACGTAAACTCTTTTAAATTAAGTAACATATACTTTGGTGCGTTGTGAATAAGTTATACTTATTTATAACGATCTTATTCAAGTAGCCATGATCTAGAAAATGTAATAAAATTTTGTCTTATCTTAGCTTCTATGCAGATGGAGAAATTCTACTTGTTTTAACATAATTAATTGTCATTACATTTTCCTTTATTAACGCTGCAATGGCTTGTTCGATACTTATTCTCATTTGTGCCGTAAAATTTGCCAAGTCAACTTGACTCCAACATACTTCCTAACGACTCTTACCAACATCCCCCATAAGACTTGGTAAGGACTTAGGATTTCTTAGACGTAGCTTTTACATAGAGTAAATCAACATAACTACCTCTTAACTTCTAAGAGTAGACGAAATCATGAAATACTACTACATGTATATTTCATACATAGAATCATGCCAAAGGAAGGAAGAGGTTCACATACCTCGCGACGATTATCGACAAGTAGCAAAATGCTCCAAAGTACTTCAATCTTGATAGCAAATCCATCCTTCAAGTAGGTGATGCGCGTTTAGATGCACACACTTTTAAACGCAAGTGCACGTTATCGTATCAAGTAGTATAGTCTTAGATAAGACCGAATATCGTCCTCTAGGATTAGGGTTCAAGTACCAGTTATCTATTTTCTAGTATCTATTTGGTGAATTAATGATTGATTGTTTGGTTTGTAACTAAGAGTTATGAAAGCTAATTAAATATAAAGATTTAATTCAGATGTGATGAGAATAGGGCTTCTATGTATCCTTACTATCCGCTTATGTTACTTGTTAATGCATTACTTATGGTGTTCTTCTTTTGGAGAAAGCGGGTTCTGAAATCGTTTTATACTCCGTTAGGGTTATATAAACACTCAACCCCGCATTGTTCCTTACCTAACTTTTGATAAAGGGTAACTCTAGGAGGATTAAGCACAAAACCTAGTTGATCGTCACGCACAATGCGCAAAATTAGGGTTGTTAAGCCTCTCATCAACGCTACAAATCTAATTGAGGTATTTTCATCCCCAATTCAAGACCGTCTACCCAACTTACAAAGATATTCACAATCCTCCTTCGTAATCGATTAGAAATCATATAGTGATAACTAGTTGTCAATTAGCTACCAAGAATTCAACTCAATTATTGGATAGATCTCTCAATAAGAATAATAACCATAAGCATGCATTACTTTATAACATAAGGTTCAAGAATTCAACATAGAAAGCCTATAAGAGAATTAGTTCTAGCCATGAATATGACAAGAACTAATTCAAAGTTCATCATGCAAAACCGAATTAAAGAAAAGAAAAAGGAAAGAAATTACTAATGTTTAGGTCTCCAATCTCCTAGGCAAGAAAACCTTGTGTTTGGCAAGAAAGGAACCTTGAAACCGCCAGGTCCTCCTTTATAGGTTTAAAACGTCTCTCTTTTCCCTGCAGCTGGCCCAAAAATCCGTCAAAAGAGCTAATTTTTCCGCGTCGGCGCGGCTGCCTGATGGGCGCGCGGCGCCTAAAGTTCTGCGATGCCGGGTGTTTTGGCGCCGCCCCGATATCTGGCATGCGAGGGCGCGGCCACTGCAACTCTGTGGCTTCTCGGATGTTTAGCGCGCGCTGCCATTCCGGTCTCACGAGCGCGCGGCTGGATCTTCGCACTTCTCAATAATAGCGCCACGGCCTGCTTCGATCGCAGGAGCCGCGCGCAGTCTGATTTCACTCGTTTGCCACTTTCTCCTTTTATTTCTTTTCCCTCTTTTCGCTCCTTTTCCGCCATTTGGCCACTTTAGCCACTTTGACTCAAAAGAAAGAAAATCTATCCTAATACGACACTTTGTATGTAAAAAACGGGACAAAAGACTAACTAGACTGACTCAAAAGGTGTATATAAAATACACCGATCAGTAGGATACGCTATACTTAGTACTTCAACCTATAATGGTCACAATATGTCCATTAACCTCTCACTTCTAACGTAGAATTATTCTAAGTGCTAAGTCACTAATTCTACGGAAAATCGGACAGCACCTCCTTTGTTTATACTTACTTTGCCACCTTTTTCAAGGCCGAATACAATAACCAAACAGCCCCAATTGGCTCACCACAATCTATAAGGTAGTCCAATACAAATGAATAACAAACTATTACAACTACAAGCACAAATTCGGCCACCTTACTTTCAACAATACCAATCCTTATCAAATTTCCATTTCAATCCAAGTTGTTAGCAATACATGATATCAAGTCGCAAACGACTATAACTACTATAATCTTCAAGTCAACAACATGCGACGATTCTAATAAACGACCAAAATTGTAATCCAACTTAACATGACTTACATTACATTTCGGATTTTTCAAGGCTACAATCAATCCATAATCCTTATAAACTTCAACACATATACTTCATGCTAGCAACAAGTAAATCTAACAACAATATAAATAATCTTGTAACACTTTCAAAGAACAAGATTATACCTCAACGAATCTTAATCAAATCTTCAAATCCGAAGTCGCTCCTTAGTAACTTAGAGCCTCTTCAAGACACTTAAATCCGCTACTTGAGACCCTTAGAACCATACCAACAACTTTCCTTCAAACTTCCAATCCAAAACCTAGAAAGCCACTAGGTTTTCACTTTGCGACTAATACGAAAACTCTCTTTTTCCGGGATTTTTCTATTGAGATATGCTTACAATACACATAGGAACCTTGGTTTAAAGTGGGAAGATTATTGGATAACAAACAAATTTTTTTCCTTCTTGTTGGACCCAAACCCGAGAGCTCTTGCTCTATGTTCTTCAATTTGTGTAAATTTGGCTAAGTATGGAACTAGTCTCACTACTAATAGTATTATATAGTGTAATGTAGGGTCAAGATGCAAACAATTGGGGGGTTTGGATGGTCTCTTATAAAATATCAAGACTAGTGGGACCTTTGACTTTGGTCAAGAAACTCATGCTCATTAATTGGAAGACTTTGTCATCTTAAGACTATGGTCAATGACCATATTGGCCATGCCAATTTCGTCCAAGGCATCTATAAGGGGGGGTGACACGTGTCGTCCCCATTAAATCACAATAATACGTTTTCCGACAAATTCCAATATTTCCGATAACTTTTTACAAGTCTCAAATCTTAACACTCGTGAGTTCTTTCGTACGTTCTTAAAACATGTCCTGTAATTACGGGGTGTAACAGACATATTCCAAGATAATAAGAATTCCAAGGCCGTCAAAATTGAGCAAAAATTTTCCACCACTGATATGTCGGATTTCCCAATGCGTCTGCATACTATCAACGACTCAAAGTTCTGTCAGACCAACTCAAGAACGTTGAAGCGCCGGTAACTAATAATCGGCTCATGTTACAAATGATTTCCGTCATTATTGATGCATATAGTGGAGTAGATATGCTCATTCGTCAAAGTAATCCTCTTTTGTCTTCTACCAAGCTTGTTATATGCTCATCCTCAAAGAATTGGGTATTGCCAAGAACATAACCACTGTGTCAAATTCCGCCTTGATTGTCGCTCCGTCTGATGAGAATTCGTCACAATTTGAACATTTGCCGCCAAATCGTGGCCAGAAGGGCTGAAACGGCGATAACGAGAGCAAAACCTGCGGCGGTGGCTGCAATGGTAGAAAAGGTAACGGCAACCGCCGCGGTGGAGGTGGAGGCAGTGGCGGTGACTAGCAGCAACAGCCAGCCCAGTAGAGTAGTGGTCTGGTACCATGGGCTTGGAAGTGGTCCTGGGTCGTGCCTCTCTGCCCATTCCCGGCGGGAAATTGGGCAAGGCCAGCAGCCCAGGCACAACGGACCAGCCAACAGGCCCAACAATTTGACGCGGGAATCCTTGGTCCACTGTCGAGTCAGTGGCAGCAGGCCCACTCGGTAGTGGCGACCCCCACAGATATTGAGGTCGTGATGCACACTTTTGGGCTTACTCCGCCCGACGCAAATTGGTATATGGACACCGGTGCAATGTCTCATATGACGTCCTAACAAGGTAATCTCTCGTCTTATTTTAATTTGAGCAATAAATGTGGTATAATTGTCAGAAATGTTCATTCAATTCCAATTCGTGATTATGGTACTACAAACTTGTCTAACCCCCGAACCCATCGTTAATTTTGAAAAATGTCCTTCACACACCTTAATTAATTAAAAACTTGATTTCAGTTAGAAAATTTACCTCTAATAATTGGATTTCTGTTGAATTTGATCCTTTTGGATTTTATTGGATCCTGTCGTTGCTCAATCTCAAAGTTGATCCCAGAGTCGAGCACCTGTGATTGCTAGCTGTCATTTTGAATCGGGTCACCTTGTCCACCAACTAGGACGATTTCTAATGGGTTAGCTTCGACATCTCTTCATACCTCAGCTACTCCCCAGGGCATTGAGAATTTCATAGCCTGATGGAAAGTAGACGGAATTGCCCTCATGGCGTGCAGCCAGGGACTCCAAAATCCAAATTACCATATTGTATGGCATTCCTATTTCGAGGACATCAAACAAGGATTTCATCGACACTCCCTGCACATGTGTTTCCAGCTTAATCTGTCCCGGTCATTTCGCTAGACATGTTGAAGTCGGTCAAAACTTTCACTACATGAATCATTTTCCTGACAAACTACATCTCATTGATTGCACAGAGTTGCACTACATGTATCAAAAAGTGCGCGCTTAATGTTAAATTAAAATATTTGAATAGAAATTACCATAGCATCAACGTGTGGGTTCTCGATGCTTTCTCATTCCATTTTCCTGAAGACAATAGGATCTTAGTGCATGTCCCTCATCCTTTTTCTAGACATATGTGAGCTCGCGTGTTGTTGCACCTGAGATACTGCATCTACCATAGTTCTTTCCGAGATCATATTGAGCATTCCCTACTGAGCTGGCATTCCCGCAAAGTCCTAGACCTTTTTTCCCTAACGTACTTAGATTGGCTACTGAATAATTTCTTCAAATCACCCATTCTTAGTAGGTCTACTACCTCATACCTCAAGTATTTGCAATCTTATGTTGAATGATTCAGGATTCCGTGGAATTCAGACCAAAGCTCTATGTCAGTGCCTCATTTATTTGGGTTGGACCGAACTGTCATCAGGAACTGGGCATCTTTCATATTTTTCATTGTCATGACTAGATCCACAACCTCCATATTAAAATTGTAAGAGGCAACACTCGGTGGCCCTGAGTCATTTACAGACT
Source organism: Przewalskia tangutica (assembly GCA_029844215.1). Taxonomy (NCBI): domain Eukaryota; kingdom Viridiplantae; phylum Streptophyta; class Magnoliopsida; order Solanales; family Solanaceae; genus Przewalskia; species Przewalskia tangutica. The sequence goes on from CM056719.1 coordinate 4,912,383, forward strand.
TCTTTTGTGGCACTTCCATTTCTCTTCTAGGCTGACCTTGATTATACCTTAATTTATTCAGTCGAACTTCATACCTAGGTAACAGTCGAGTTGAATAAAGTTTGTACCTTCCCCTAGAGTCCCTTTGTATGTATGGGCATTATGATAACTGCCATGTTGTCCCGCTCCGACTTTGATCCCATGATCGGCCTCTATATGCATTTTGGTGGTATATCTGTTATTCACCTCGTTCCAGGAATTGGCCAGGAACTCCTTCAAGCTTTCTTTTAATTTTCTTGATGCCTTCGAACTGTCGGCGTTCAGGCTATCAGCGAATATTGCGGCATCCAAATCTTTGGAAATCGCAGACATCTACATCCTCTCCCACTAGAACCGCTCCACGAAGTTGCGGAGTAATTTGTTATTCCTTTGTTTCACGGTAAAGATATATGCCTTATGGGTTTCGAACCTCTGAGCCCCAGCATGGGCTTTAACAAATGCATCTGCAAGAGCAGCAAAATAATCAGTAGAGTTTTCGGGTAAGAGAGTATACCAAGAGAGTGCTCCATTTGTGAGTGTTTGGCTGAAGTTTTTCAACATAACGGATTCGATTTCATATTGTTGAGGGTCATGCCCAGTGATCGCGGCCTTGAAAGTCACGATGTGTTCATCCAGATCTGTCGTGTCATCATACTTGGGTATGTCAGGCATTCTGAACTTTTTTGGGATGGGCTCCAGAGCCTCATCTTCTTTGTAGGGTATCTTTTCGTACTTCTTCGCTCCAACTTCTTTTAACACAAGAGGGACCCCAGGTATCTGTCTCATGCTTTCGTGCAACTCCTTCTCTAGTGTTGTGAGTCTCGTCAGATCTGATTCTTGGAACGTAGGTTCTGTCCTTCCCACATTTGTTGTGAATGCGTTGAGAGTGCCTGCGGCTTCCTCATTTTCTGTCGGGTGGAAATCCAGTGATGTCTCACATAAATATCTTACGAACTTCTCTATGCGCTCCATTATGGCACTGTTTTCCGCAAGATTATTGCCAGTGCAGCTTCCGAGGGGATACCTTCTTCTTTGAACATCCCATCTACTTTAGAGTGTGGTTCTCTTCTCTTCTTCTTGGGGTATCACTCTCTGGGTCTCGCCTCACGACTCTCCGCTAGATGTCTTCGAACATATTCCTCGTCTGCAGACTTGCTTGCTTTTGGGGCTATTGTTTCCTCTGATTTTGTCTGTGACGTCTCAAATTGTTCTTCCAGGTCTTGATGCTCACTGGGCACTTGTTCCTCTCCAATCTCCTGCGGGTCGCGAAAAACGCTATTCTGACATGACATGTTTCTCTTTTGTGATGTGTTTGCTTTAGGGTTTTCAAGAAAATCAGTTACGGATCAAGTCAACTCCACAACTGTTTATCCCCACAGACGGCGTCAAACTATTTTCCAGTAAAATGATTTCTACCAAAAAACGCAGTTAGAGATTTGTATTTCAAGAGTTTAAAGACAAGTAGGTCGTATCCGATCCGGAGACTCTCTTGATTGAGTCCGGGATTAATATTTAAGTTATGGACGAATGATATGAAGGATACTAGTAAGAATAAGCAAGTAATGAAAAATAGTAAATTAGATCTTAAAATAAGCTATGGATCGAATATGAGCCAAAGCTGAGAATCGTATATTATCTTGAGAGAGATCTGAGTTACAAAATGTGTTCTTATAGAGAATACAATGTCTTTTTCTCCTCTTCTATGTCTTACATATATAAGACAAAAACTTAGACTATTATGACCCTAGGGAGTTATGGCGATGTAATCACTCTGACGTCAACACATCCACACTCACCGCGACTCTCTGATCTAGGTTGATTGATGTGACGGGAGTTGTTTGGAGTGGGAAACAACTATGAAGATCCGTTAGAGTTTCTGAAACCACAAAGCTTCTCATATATGCTTAATGCCTCCGGATGCTTTTCTATCCCATACAATACTATTGAATATCAAATAAATAAGTAAATCATGTTACACGATCTTTATGCATATATTAATATTTCCAACATATTATATATATATATATATATATGAAAAAGAATACAAAAAAATGAGGCACACGAGAACATAACGAAAGAGCCATGTAAACTAGCCAACCACGAAGGACAAATATTTTTTATATATTTGTGTATGTGCGTTTAAAGATTAATAATAATATTTGCATATCGGAGAGTATCTCGATGAATATTTTGAGTTCTAAGGTCTAATAGTAATGAAGAATTAATTTAAGCAAGTAATATGAAATTAATAAAATGACATCAGTCTATACGTAATACGATAGGACAAAATGCAAACCAACATGAAATTGGAAAGTTAAGCCCAAAAAACTATGTAGATTGTTAAGCCCAAATTAAACGGGCTACAATCTGAATACATTTTTCCCGTGGATTTCCTTCAAATGCGTTGGTCTTTAATTTTTATTCCCCAAATTGTTGGTCTTTAATTTTTGCTCTTTATTTAAAAATGTGGCTGAAAATATCCTGAAATTTCGGGTTCGAACTCCCGCTCAGTCAAAACTTAATAAAGAATTAACAAGGCAGAGTTTGTCTTTAAGTCTAAGACAAACTCTGTATTAATGCCTTTAATGCCTGAAGGTGGAGTTTGTAGGCAAACTATGCCTTGAGAATCTAGACTATGTCTTGCAATTTTTTAAATTTTTTACTAAGCTGGAGTTCGAACTCCTAATTCAGGAATTTTTTTGTGAAGGACAAAAATTAAAGATTTTCAATTTGATGGACAAAAATTAAAGACAATCCCAAAATAAGGATATTACTGCAAGTTTTCCCATCTGAATACATGCCAATTTATTGTGAGGTATATTTAAATTCTTATATCAGTCGTTTTGCTTACCTCTCCTTTTGAATTCTCCTCTTAATCTGCATTTTCTCCTCAAAATACTTTGTAAGTTTTTCATATAATGTCTCATTAATTAGACATAGATATTTGAATTAATTTAGCCGAATTTTTGTTGTACCTAGATTCATACCCTCAAATCTTAAAATCTAAATCGAAAGATCCAACCTCTAAATCAGCACCATATCGGACACCCGCACCCGAATTCAAGCAACTTACGTTTTTGTCGTTGATATAAATAGAAGCTAACCTAAAAGAAAAAGGAGCATAAACTCGAAATTACATGAAGTGCGTAAAACCTAGTAACAAATCCTCTATGGAAAGTAGAGTGTAGAGCTCATATAAACTCTCTGCGATGCTCAAAATTCAGAAACAAATGGCTTCCAATTTTCTTATATAAATAAGTAATATCTCAAATACAAACACAGCTCTTGGCATCAGAGACACTTTTTTACAAGGTTGGCACCAGAGGCGGACGCACAGCATCCATTATGGGTGCAAGTGCACCCACTTTCGTCAGAAAATTACACTGTTTAGCTAGGTTAAAATTTTAGATTTATGTATATATAATGTATGGTGACCTATCCCTTATTTATTAAATGTGGGCATCCAGTTAAAAATATTCCTGCGTCCGCCACGGGTTGGCACACCAAACACAACTTTTTCAATATACACCAGTTAGACCGGCAAGACATCAAATGTTTCGAACTCATCATGCAAATTGCAATATAAGTGAAAGTTCATTTCACATATCTTCAACGAAAAGTAGACTACACACCTCATATAAACTCTCAGAGGTGCTCCAAATTCAGAAACAGATGACTTCCAACTTGCTTTCAACAACATATCCAGTGTAATCCCACAAGTCGGGTCTGAGAAGGGCAATATGTATGCAGACATTACCCCTATAAGTTGTTTCCAATAGATCCTCGGCTCAAGGAAAACACTTCAAAGCAATTCGGGAAAAGATATAACAGAAGTGAAGAAGCCACAACAAAATACTAAAGATAGCATGACTAATAGAAACACAACGTTTGGCACCAATAACAATTTTTTTTAAATAAGGTTGGCACCAAACACAACTTTTTTAATGTTTAACAGTTTAGACAGCATAAGACACCAAACATTTCGAACTCATCAAGCAAATATATATTGGGTATTGGGGTCCTTTCCACACCCTTGAGATCTTGGCCATCTTTGAGACGCACATTAATAACTAATCTCACTGGCCACGGAGAAAGCCAGATTACAAGTGATGTTTGCAACACCAGTCAGTGAATATACTAACAAACTTCCTGTCAAGGCCATCTCTGTCTACTCCTTTGCTCAAATCCATCAGCTTCACCAAAGGCACCCAAAATGAAAAGAGCGATCCAAAGGTCGAAATACTTTCTTAACATAACTCCAAAATCAAATCAAGATTTCTGTTATGAATTGGAAATTAGAGCATTTGATACCTAAGGCAGAGACAGATATTTGAGACTGAGGCAAGATTGAGGGATGGTATCAATGAGATGCTGATGGAAGATAACAGAGAAGTGCCGTCTGATAAGCCATGAACAATCATATTACAAGTTTATTTAATGAAGACACTTAAAAAACAATCATTTTTTAATTGTGATGGTGGTGGCAAATACAGATCATTGGCATTAGAGCAGCAATAAACAGAGTGGACTGCTCTAGATGCCTATATCGCCTTTAATGGTATTAGAAGCATCACATATAACAACAGTTTAGAAAGAAAAATTCTAGAAATTCTCTCAACTCAGACAAAGTCACTACTCACTACCTATAAGGCCATAACTTAAATAACTCCCTATAAAGAAACTGGCAGCAAACCTGCAACAGATTTGGAAATCACAACCCTGGCCTGAGCCAGACTTTGAAGTTTGAAGTTTATAGGTTCTGAACTTGCCACCAAACGCATAGCTCGTTTTAGTTACTAGGTTCACAATTAGATATTTATACATATTCAATGGATTTTCTAATACAAATACATGGGCTAACCAAAAGCTATTGGCATCCACTTTAGCAACCTCCATATGCATAATGTTAAAGTTCTAAGGGAAACACACACATATAGTTTCCCATGTCAGCTTCCAACTATCATCTTTAACACAAGGAGTACTACATTGCACATCACAGTAACAGAAAATAAAGATGTTCAATATCCATAATGCAATAGAGGAAAAAAATAATGCAATAGGGAAGGGAAAGCATCATAATCTTGATATTTGTTTGTCAGAATACACAGTATATTACCCAATGAACATTGAGACCGCACTGCTCCATGACACTATTACAATTATTGTTTCAATACTAATATAAACAACTAAAGTCACAGTACAAACTCAACGCATTTGTTCATCAAATAACAAATGCATTGACGTAATTATAGACCAACAAACAGCACAAATGTTAAAACTACCCCTATTAACAGAAAATTACGAAGTTTAATCCAAAATGCAAGAGGGAAAGCATCATAATCTTGATATTTGTTCGTCAATACACAGTATATTACCTGCACTGCTCCATGACACTATTACAGCTATTTATTTAGTAGTAATAACTTCACATTTTCATATTTATATAAACAACCAAAGACACAGTACAATTCAACTACATTTGTTCATCGAATTTAGAAAGTATCAATAACAAATGCATTCATCATAATTACAACAAACAGCACAAATGTTAAAACTACCTTTTAACTTACACATACAACTTATAAAACTTCTTTAATCGAGGCAGCAGGTTTCTTCAAATCACCATTCACATCACATTAATAGGAAATAAAGATGTTCGATATCCATAATGCAAGAGGGAAGGGAAAGCATCATAATCTCAATATTTGTTAGAAACAAAAATACACAGTATATTACCCAATGAACATGGAGGCTGCACTTCTCCATGACACTATACCTTCACATTTTCAATACTAATATAAACCAGGGAAAAGGGCATATTTGCCCTCAAACTTAAGGAAAAGGGGCATATTTGCCCTCCGTCAAAGTTTGGGGACAAATATACCCTCCGTTAGTCTAAACTTGTTATATTTGCCCATTTTTAACAAAAATGACACGCATACGCCACGTGGAAGACACATCAGCAGGTGAGACCCACATTACCTCCAAGAACAGGGGTAGAAGCTTGAAGGAGCAACAATGGTGAAATGCAATTTAGGAAGAATTGAGGCACGGGGTTGGGTGTATATGGTAGAGAATGATGCCACGAACTCAGTGATACTATCCACTGTCGACGTCGATGGCTGAGTTTACCGGAAAATTCAAAAAATCCGCCAGAGTTATGATTTGGTCGACGTGACTGTAGCGAACGAATTGAGGAACGGGGCTTAGTAATTATTGTAGTACTGATCAAGACGAACCTATTGGTACCAACCACGAGCTTCGATTATTACTCGGTTCACCGGAAAACCCACGACGGCGTCTAGGGTTCCACAGCAATGTGATTTGGTCGTCGGACCTGTAGAGGTTGAGTCGACGGACGACGTTGGTACCAAAATGACCGTTGTGAGATGGCGGTCATAGTGGTATATCCCTCCGCCGTCGATATTAGCTCAGGCGACCAAAATTTGTAAAAAATCGAACAACAGTGAACGAGATTTCGATTTGAAATTGATCGTGATTAAGGATGAATCGACGGTGGTGGTTGGTATGAAAATGACGGGCTAGATGAGACGGTGGAGGTGATATGAGTCTCACCTGTTGATGTGTCTTCCACGTGGCGTACGCATGTCATTTCTATTAAAAATGAGCAAATATAACAAGTTTAGACTAACAGAGGGTATATTTGTCCTCAAACTTTGACGAAGGGCAAATATGCCCCTTTTCCTTAAGTTTGAGGGCAAATATGCCCCTTTTCCCTATAAACAATCAAAGTCACAGTACAATTCAACGCATTTGTTTCATCAATTTTCGAAAGCATCAATATCAAATGCATTCATGTAATTAATTGTAGACCAACAAACAGCACAAATATTAAAACTTTCCCTATTAACCAAACACTTACAGCATCTATTTAGCCGGAGTAGCACGTTTTTTTCAAATCATCATCCACAACCTTAGTCGGAATCGCCATGTATCCCATCTTTTTAGAGCTAACATCATAATCATCATCCCCGTCATCGAAATCATCTTTAACACAAGGAATAGTACATTGCACAAACACATCACATTAACAAGAAAAAAACTGTTCCATATCCATAATGCACGGAGGAAAGCATCATAATGTTGCTATTTGTTCGTTGGAATACACAGTAGCTGCATTGGTCCATGACACACTATTACAGTTATTTAGTAGTAATAACTTCTCATTTCAGTACTACTATAAACAACCAAAGTCATAGTACACTTCCTGGCATTCATTCATCAAATTTCGAAAGCATCAATAACAAGCATTCACTTAATGATAGACCAACAAACAGCACAAATGTTAAAACTTCCCCTATTAACCAAACACTTAGAAAATGAAGATGTTTGATATCATGCAAGCTGGAAAACATTGTAATCTTGATATTTGTTTGTCGGAAAACACAGTATATTACCCCAATGAACATGGAGGATGCACTTCTCCACGACACTCTTACAGTTATTTAATAATTATAATACCTTCACATTTCAATACTAATATAAACAACCAAAGTCACAGTTTACAATTCATCGCATTAGTTCATCAAATTTCAAAAGCATCAGTAAACAAATGCATGTTAAAACTTTCCCTATTAGCTTACACATACAACTTATACCACTTCTTTAACCGGGACAACAACATGTTTCTTCAAATCATCATCAACAGCCTTATTTGGAATAGCCACGTATCCCAATTTCTTAGCACTAACATCATAATCATCTCCATCATCATCGGAATCCTCTAAATCGAATCGATTAGGCCAGAAAAGCGACCACATCAAGTACATAGTTGCCGCAGTTAACGCACCACAACCTACACCGAAAATCATAGCTCCAACAACTCTCATTATATCCAAAGTCCGATCACGGATCGAGCTCTTCACCGACGCATAAAATTCAACCATATCGGGTCGGGTCACAGAAAACCGGGTCGGGTCGGACATCCTGAAGAAAATTGTGCGCCTATTACTATTACTGGGCCCGAATTTTCGAATCATCGACGCCAACGACGATCGGGTCTCCACCGGGTCGGGTCGAATGGTCAAAATCGGATCGGATCTCAAAATTGAGTGGCTATTACTACTGAGTCCGAATTTTGGAATCATCGACGATCGACTCTCCATTTCTTCCCCTTCTTCCGGGTCGGGTCGACGGATTAAAATTGACTGTGTACCGAGTCGGAATTTCGGAGCATCGTTATTAAAACCGGTGGTAGTGAAGAAGAAAGTACGGAATCGAGGAGAAAGAATAGAGTTAGGGTTATTATGGAGGAAAGAAATGGGGTTAGGGTTAGGGTTTTGAGAAATGGTGGTGGGGATTTGGTAGTAGGAAGTGGAGGTGGTAATGGTGAAGAATAGGGTTTTGCATGGTCTAGCAGTGGTGGTGGAGACGGCGAGGAGAGAGAAGGCGAGGAGTAGAAAAAGAGGGAAATTCGAAGTCGCCATTGACAGAGAGAAAGGAGAAAGATGAGAAAATTACAAGGAAACGGATCAAATATATATTATAAATTGTATTATTCATTTTATTTCCCTATAAAAAATAATTAATAAATTGTATCAATATTAATATTATAATTAAAACGTAACTCCTTCATTCATAATAAAATTACTTTCAAATAGCGAAATAATAAAATATGATAATTTTGATACATAAAAGATCAATGACAAGTGAAAAATGTACAATTCAACTGTGTATTTTTAAAAAAAATATTAAGTAATATTCACCATCACGATGTTCTCAAATAGTAAATATGTAATACTGCGACTTGTTATTTGAGTTACACTCAATCTTTTTGTTTTTATAGATGATTTTTTTTAAAGTATTATTCATTTGTTAAAGAATTGTGAGGGTTATAGAAGATTCTAGAGAATTAGCTCAATTAGTTAAAGATTAGTTGAGAGTTTGTTATAAATTGGTTATGAGATTAGTTAAGTGTGTACTTTAGCATTAATGTACTAGCCACATATATATATATATATATATGCGCAAACTGCTCTCATTCATTAATCAATACAAAATTCGTTTCTCTCCTCTTCTTCCACCGACTTCTCTCACCGACTCCAATCTCTCTTCCCTTCTCTTCTCTGCGTATTTCTCAATTCAATCCTTGTTCACTAGTTTGCTAACACTCGATACTGCTTATTCTTAATTTAGAGCTCACAGAGCTCAATGTAACAGTAATTTCCACATGGTATCAAAGCTAGGAGTGGTGATTCGACACAGATCGAGAGAATTTTCTGGCATGCAATAGAAAATTCGAGCGATTCAGGTGTAGGACATCATATCCTGATATTTTGCGAGACATATTTTGAAGTATTGTGATGGATTCGGAGTAATAGCTGGTTGATTAATTGCAATGTGTCAACATCAGTTCTTTCAATTGTAGATCGGACAATTGATTATATCAGTAAGTAATGGAGAACAACACATAAGACACGACAAGTGGAATCGCAACACTAACTGTAAGCATCGATCATAATCATCCATTGTATCTTTTTTTGTCATATTCTCCTGGTTCATTGTCTGTTGAAATAATATTAAATGGAATGGATAATTACACACTATGGAGTAGAGCAATGAAACTAGCTCTATTGGAAAAAAAATAAGATAGGCTTCATTGACGGAACAGTGAAACGAGAAGCATTCTGTGGAGATCTTGCAAAAATATGGGATAGATGCAACGCGATCGTAGTGTCGTGGTTAATGGAAAATATAAACAAAAGCCTACTTAGTGGAATGTTGTTTAATTATGATTCACATGTTATATGGGAGGAATTAAAGGAGAGATTCGACAAAATTAACAGTTCTAGAAATTTTCAGCTGCATAAAGAGATAGTTACGATGAGGCAAGGGTCACAATCTGTCTCAATGTACTATTCTCGACTTAAGGATCTATGGGATGAATACGATTCTATTATGCCACCACCAACTTGCTGTGCCAAATCCAGAAGTTTTGTTGATCACTTGCAATACCAAATGATGCTGCAGTTTCTAATGGGACTGGATGATAGTTACAGTCAAGCGAGGAACCAAATCATAATGATGCAGCAGGTGCCAAGTCTAAACCAAGTGTATGCAATGGTTAATCAGGAGAAAAGCCAAAGAATGATAGTAGGGACAGGCAGGATGCTGCAAGAAACACTGGATTCATCTGCTATGTTCACAGCCAAGAATGGAAATGGGAGAAACAAAACTTCTGGAACAAAATACAGGAAGCCATATAATCCAAATGCCTTATGTGACTTCTGTCATGTGAAAGGTCATTTTAAAATAGATTACTACAAATTGATGAAGTGTGATTACTGTGGGAAAACTGGACATGTACAGGACGACTGTTACAGACTTATTGGTTATCCTGAAGATTTTAAAAAAGGGAAGAAGGCATAAGCAGTGACTGGTGAAGATTTCTCTCCTGGAGACACAGGTCAAAAGGAGCACATGTTTGGACAGAACCATGAAAGCCAGAGGACACAAGCTTTATGTTCCACAGATGCAGTATCATGGAACCAGTTTACACCTACTCAACATCAGAAGCTTCTCAATTTGATTGACAGTAAAGAAGAAGCTAATAGGAAAGCTAATATGGCAGGTACATGTACATTTGATATAGATGTATAAGCATTCATAAAATGGATAGTTGATTCAGGTGCTACCAATCATATGACTAGTGATCATAACTGCCTGAGTAATAAAAATTTGACAGCAAGGACAGGTAGTGTGCAGTTTCCTACAGGAGATTCAACAACAATTTCATATGTTGGTGACTATCATCTAGATGGAGGTGATGTTCTCACAAATGTTTTGTGTGTACCAGGCTTTAAGTTTAATCTTATGTCTGTGTCAAAAGTGACAAAAGAACTGAGATGCAGTGTCACTTTCTTTTCAACATGTTGTGTGTTTCAGGATCTCTCATATGGGAGGGTGAGAGTGATTGGTAAAGAAGAAGGAGGATTGTACATATTATGCACTCAGAATAAGAAGGAAGAATTGAATAAGTGTATGGCAGCCACACATCATGTAGATGCAGCCATTTGGCACCAGTGTATGTGCCATGTCCCCATGAATGTTTTAAGGAAAATTGAATGCTTTAGAAAGAATACTTCTTTTACCTTGCATATGTGTGAAATCTGTCCACTTGCTAGACAGTCTAGAATACATTTTCCTATCAGTGTTAGTAGAAGGTCAAGACCTTTCCAATTGCTACACATAGATGTATGGGGACCCTACAAGGTAGAAACACATAATGGAATGAAATACTTCTTGACAATTGTAGATGACTATTCCAGGTGGACCTGGATTTTTTTTTCATGAGGTTGAAATCTGATGTGTTTACATTGCTTCAAAAATTCTTTGTTGAAGTGCATACTCAATTTGAAATGAAGATTCAAGTAGTAAGGTCTGATAATGACATTGAATTCTTAATAGTAACTGTAATGAATTGTTTGAAAGACATGGGGTAGTGCATGAGAGTTCTTGTCTACACACACCAAAACAAAATGGTGTTGTGGAGAGGAAACATAGACATATATTGAAAACTGCCAGGGCAATTAAATTCCAGTCAGGACTACCTGACAGATTCTGGGGGTATTGTGTGGAAGGGGTTGTATATGTCATGAATATGATTCCTTCAACTGTCATAGGATATAAATCACCTTATGAAATGTTGTACAACAAAGCACCATCTCTTGTCATTTAAAGGTAATAGGATGCTTATGTTTTGCAACTATTCTTACCAGGCAGGACAAATTCAGCCCAAAAGCTGTCAGGGCAGTCTTTCTTGGATATGGAGTTGCACAGAAGGGGTACAAACTCTATGATATGGAGAGCAGGGCCTTCTTCATGAGCAGGGATGTAATGTTTATGGAGACAGTATTTCCTCTCAAAGGTAAGGATGATGACAACCTGAATTATATCAAGACTAAGGACCATTTCTGCTTTCATGATCTGGTTCATCCACAGAACATCATTATTCCCACACACAATGACAAGGTACCAGATGCCAGAGAATATATAGGTATCAGCCATGAAATGCAGATTCCGAAAGACATTTCTCTTGAAACCACTACAGACCACAAACAACTGGACACTGATGTTCCAGAGTGCAGTATAAGGAAATCCACTAGAGCCAGCAAACCCCTCATATGGCATAAGGACTATGTCACCAAACATGGTTCTTCTAGCTGTTTATATTCAATATCTAATAGTGTTTATTATGCAGGTTTGTTATTTAAATACCAGAGTTTTGTGGCTAATGTTTCAACTGACATTGAGCCACATAACTATTCAGCAGCAGTTCAAGATAAGAGGTGGATAGAAGCAATGGAAACTGAGATTAAGGCATTGAAGGATAATAAAACATGGGAATTGGTCTCACTACCAGTAGGAAAGAAGGCAATAGGCTGCAGATGGGTCTATAAAACAAAATATAAAGCAACAAGAGAGGTGGAAAGATTTAAGGTCAGACTAGTGGCTAAGGGATACAATCAGCAAGAAGGACTTGACTATCAGGAAACTTTCTCTCATGTAGTCAAGATGTCCATTGTGAGGTCGATTATTGCACTAGCAGCATCCAAGTAGTGGACAATTCAGCAGATGGATATCTATAATGCATTTCTGCAGAGAGATTTATATGAAGAGGTCTACATGAAGGTTCCAGATGGGTTTAATATAAATAAAGGGAAAGAACAACATGTATGCAGACTGTTGAAATTCCTTTATGGATTGAAACAAGCATCCAGACAGTGGAACATCAAATTTACCTCAGCCTTGATCTCATCTGGTTTTCAACAAAGTCACAGGTATTACTCTTTGTTTACTAAACAGAAGAAAAATGATATGGTGATAGTCTTGGTGTATGTAGATGACTTGTTAACTACTGGTGACAGTACAACACTCATTCAATCGATATAAACTGTCACTTCATCCGAGAGAAGATCCAGGAAGGGTTGATCAACAATGCCTATTTGTCTTCTGCCAATCAACCAGCTGATTTACTCACCAAATCGCTTGGTCGTTGTCACGACCCAACCCGGCGGGCCGCGACTAACGTCCTAATTGGACGTCATTACTGACCTGTCACTCTTAATCCATCTAATACAGAGATCTATAGAAATTTCGGCAGCACAACGCTGCTTTTACAACATTTTCCTAAAATGGGCTAGCCGACAAGGCTGCCAAAACAACAACAAAACAACAGTCATAATAGGCTAGCCGACTAGGCTGCCACCAACCAACATCACGTGCACAAAGACATAATTAAAATAAGCAAGCCGGAAAGGCTGCCACGAGATAATAACATCAAAACCCAAAACAAGGTACAAACGCCCAACCCACAATCGCCATGCACCTCAAGAGTGTAATATCGACATATGACGGACAGACCCGCTGTTCCCAAAATATGCATAAGTCCGAAAGATAAAGGTTTGTACCAAAATAGTTGGCCCGAACAAAGGCTCTCCAGTTTGTTGTAAATCCTAGACCGAGGTCACCTATCTCAACACACAATTTGCGGGCATGACGCACTTCCAGAAATGGAAATTCGATGAAATAATGTCTTGAGTATGTAAAACATAAAATCTTGGCCAATAACAATCGTACAAGTAAAGCAGTCATCAAATTTCATAAATCGAGAATCTTGTCTCAAAATCATATCATGTATCTTTGAATCATAAATCATCATGCTCGTATGCGTATATAAAATCAGATAACATGTCTCGGCCTACTGGAGGACTCGATGGAATTGTATCTGCTGCAGAACGTGTCTCCTACAGGAGGACTCGATGTAATCTGCATATATATATATATATATATATATATATATATATATATATATATATATATATATATATATAACGTGTCTCTACTTCTCTGTGAGGACTCGATGAATGATGCACGGTCACACGAACATGATCTGGCCCGGGACTCAGTGGAGTGAAATAGTAACACTTAGCACGAGTAGATATCATGAGCAAGTGTATGCAATTAAAATCATTATGTGACTCTCAATAAAATTATTACCATAAACTCTGTTACTGAAATCATAATCACTAGTAAACAATCATTTTTAAAACTGAACTGGTAGGAGTTAAGTACGTCCGCCGTACTTTCATAAAAATCATGCCAAAAGAAAGAAGGAAAGGTCTCACATACCTCTTAGGCGAACTAATCAACTCGATATTAAGGTATTCCTCGTCTAGTACTTCAACCTATAATAAGGAATAACACGCTCGTCAATTTTGATTTTTTTAATATAAGTTATATGAATAACGGCTCCCTTATTTCTATAAAAATTTGGGCAGCATTTCCTTTGTTTATGTGCGTATCCATAATTTTCCAACAATCCAAATCAGCCAACAATTCAACTCCAACCAACAATCCAATTCAACCAACAATCCAACCAACCAATCAATAAGTCATTACTTAAGAGTATGACCATAATAGCCCATATACTTGACACATATCATCTATACAACATTTCTTCCCACCTTTATGGAATTTAATCTCAACAACAATTTAGGTGATTAAACCACCTATCTATCATATTCCACCAACTCTTAATTCATAATAAGAAAATAGTCAATTAAGGCAATCCACCAAGTCTAACAATTAGTAACAAGAGCTCAAGTCTTCTAGTATTCAATATATTACTTTTAACCTCTTTTAAGATATGTATTGACGATCATCGCAATGTATTTATAATTTCATAACTTATATTATAATCTAACAAGAACGACCTTTAAATCGGGACAATTATGCTCAACAATTTCATAAAAGTTGGCCCTAACATGTTACAATTCTCTAATTCTTTTTCTTACTTCTTAATCCAACTTCTCTATCAACAATTCCATATCACAAGTGCATTAACATTAAGCTTTCCTTCCAATTCCCAACATGCAATTATCGACCATAACCCAATACTTCAACTACAACAACATGCAACTTCAATTATAGCATAGATTGAAGAATTTGCATACCTTAATTAAATCCCCAAAACAGTCCCGATTTTTAGTCACTGCTTCGTCAACTGAACTTGTAACGTCCATAACTCTCTACTCCGATGTCCTATCGACGAGTGATTTGTTTCTTTGGAAACTAGACTCGACGAACTTCATTTTAGGCTTTTGAAACACCCAAAAACTCCTAATATACGAGGAGATATATCCCTCCAAAGTTGACTACAATTCTGCCCCAAAATCCCGATTTTTGTCCCAACTTCCATCAAATTCTTGTCCAATTTTTCACTTCTTCAACTCCAATCCAACATGCAAGCATTCTACAATGTTAGACCAACATCCTTACATGTTTTTCTTCAAAAAAACTTGTCCGAAACTTGACGAAACATTGCTCAACTTTCGGTCCAGGCAGTCCCGATTTGGGCACTGTTTTGGTTCCAATTTTCGCCTCTAATTCGTGGTGAAAACGTAGCCTACGAAGAGGAGAAAGAAAAGAAGAAAACCTTGAATTATGTTAGACAATGGGGTGGGGATTCTCGGCTGGTCTAGAGAAGGAGAAGGGAGAAATTTTTCTTTCTTTGTGTTCTTGGAAGTTTGAATGAACAAATGAGGGTCTTTTAGGCTACTAAAGAAAAAAAAAATCTGATTTGGGGTATTTACACTTTTGTCCCCAAGTTCCCCAATTGATAAATCTTGAATCCATTTAATTTAAATCTTAACTCCCGCATCCTTTAATTCCCGAAAATTCTAATACGCCTCGTATTCTCGTTATCGTAACTTATATACATATACTACTATTATTAAGGAAATTTTCGACGTCACACTCGTCGTTGCCAAAATTATTCCGTATTAACATGTAATAATATACTTAATTTCCAAAATTTGAATCTTTATTCTTAATGACGTTCTTAATTATCGTCTTAAAACCACGAGGTGTAACAGTCGTCCTCAGCATGAGCATCTTATGTCCAAGCTATGGATGAAGAACATCTTCATATCCCCTAGCTTGAGGGTGGTGTAGAAGATTCTAGAGAATTAGCTCATTAGTTAAAGATTAGTTGAGAGTTTGTTATAAGTTGGTTATGAGATTAGTTAAGTGTATACTTAGCATTAATGTACTAGCCATATATATATATATGTGTGTGTGTGTGCGCGCGCGCGCGTGCAAACTTCTCTCATTCATTAATCAATACAAAATTCTTTTCTCTCCTCTTCTTCCACCGACTTCTCTCACCGACTCCAATCTCTCTTCCCTTCTCTTCTGAGTGTATTTCTCAATTCAATCCTTGTTCACTGGTTTGCTAACACTCGATACTGCTTATTCTTAATTTAGAGTTCACAGAGCTCAATGTAACAGTAATTTCCACAAGGGTCAACTATTTTAATTAAGGAATTTAGCATATAATTTGTGTATGAAATGTTAGGCAAGTCCCGAGGTTGGGTGTTAGACGTGTTTAAAGAGTATAAGGTGCTTAGGGCGTAAGACTCACCGGAATTAAGCCCTGCACTTAAGCATCGAGAATTTTGTCAGTGCCTTGTCGCTGGGTGACCCCGAAGCGAGTACTAAAAATGCCTTTCAAAATAATGTTCAATAATTCTTGGTGGTGGAATAGGGATGGTCTGACGATGAGTCGCCAGTGGAGTTACGATGGCCTTTGGACAATGAAAACATCTCTGACCACGCGTGTTCTCTTTCTTTTCCTTTGTTTGTCCCACCTCTGTTTGTGTTACCTTTTTTGTGAGTTTGTGTTTTTGGTATGTAAAAAAAAGTCGGGCCAATTATGGATTTACATAGCTGAAAATTGGGGTTCACAGTGGTTCAGTTGGTGTTTGGAGATGGATATGTCGTTGTATTTCTTTTCGGAAAGAATAAGATCGAAAAGGAGAGGTCCCGGTAAAGAATGGACTAACTCAACCCCAAAAACTAGCTTGTATGTGAGGATTGTTCAAATCCATATAAGGAGTCAATGTTTTCATTCCATATACGATGTGACACTCTTAACACTCCCCGCACGCCCAAACCTTGTTAACTGGAGTGTGGATAATACAATTTGTGGACCCAATATCGATGAATAAATAATTAGAATGAGTCTGACTCTGATACCATGTAAATAATTAATCTTGGGCCTTTTGGGGTTAAGTTAGACCCAAAATCTATTATTTTTACAGTCCCTGTATTATGTGTGATGAAGAATAGAGTCCCTCAAAAATCTATCATTCCGCGAGATATGAGTTTTATCCGGCGAATTATATTGAAATTTAGTACTATTTAGAGTTTATATTTGGGTGTCGTTGATTGATCAAAAGAAAAATCTACTTGAACTGATTTGTCTTTAGGCATAGCCATACATAATATAAAAATCACACTTGGAAAAAGCTGCAAGTCAAGGAGAAAGAGAACGTGGATTAGATATAAAAAACAAAGTAAATCTGGATCCTGTTCTCTCAAAACATCAAAACGGTCTTTATCATTTTGGCTAATTGCTCTATTGTTAATAATGTTAAGATTGTTTCTCGCTATTTTTCGGCGATGCTCTGATTTTCCAGCGAACTTCATTGTTATTGCTCCGTTTATGGCCATTTTAAATTATTCATTAATATAAAAATTTGTTTATTTGCTCATACACCCATTTCCATTTAGTTACCCAGATCAACATTTTCTTGTTGATTATGGCTTGTGTTGTTCCTATGGTGATGAAGATAACGGGTCGGAGTAATGTCTTGGGTGGTAAAAAGAAAGAATGGGGTAGTATTTGGATGTTAATTTGTATGGGTCGGGGCGGGTTTTATTTTTGACATGGATTATTTTAATAAAATAGGGTAATTTTGTGGGCTTTGGAATTTTCCATTCAATTAAGGTATGGGTGAATACTTATTAAACGACGATAGAGGTATTTTTATTCATAATCGCTAACAAAGTAAATATCAAGTTTTGATATAGTATATTTTTATATAAGCAATTTAATTTAAGTTTTTTTAATTTATTTTTAATTAATATTTATTTATTGCTTATTTACACATAATATTTTAAAGTGAAAAACTACTTTATGCAGTAGGAGCTATTTAGCCTCTTTTAATAAATTTATTTGGAAAGTGTGAATATTTTTTGTCTGGTCATGTTAAGAAATCACATATCTGGAATGAAATATATTTTATAAATCATTGCATATTGCATACCCTACATATTATGATTTCGGAGGTCATTCATTATGAAAGTCTCGTTTCTGAAATGATAGCAAGTCGCATTTCCAAAATAAGTTTTTCAAGTTGTATTAATTCTGTGATCGATCGAGCATTATAGAATCCAGTTACATAATGTAAAGAGAGTTTACCAATAGTTATTTTGTTCAATTGGACTAATGAACCTTTTCGTCAGATAATTATATTGTATATATAAGATAATTTTCTATATATTCATATTCCGTTTAAACTTTATAAGGTAAAGTTATCTTTTGTGTGATCTATAAGTCACAAGTTCGATCCGTGAAAGCAACTACTAATTTTTTTTCCGGGTAAATAAATAATACTACAATCAATCGTTGAGAGTTCTCAAGCCTCAACGTAAAAAACAACAACAAAGCATTATAAGAAAATAAACTCAACATAAAAGGAAAAGATCTTCATTTGGCTACCCAATTCATCATACCATTTGCCTTCACATAAGACCTATGTGTGGTCTTTCGTGAGGTAACCTCATACCATTCGTCATCCGCAATGTTAGCAGCTAAGGTGGTTGAGGCCCCAATGCGTTGTGCATCTTGCACATCACGCACATAAGACACACCATGCTTGTCCACACCCGACATGTCTCTAAGAGTTGAAGATGTACCAAAAGACCCTGGAACTCCAAAGTTCAACAAACCACTAAAAGCACCCGGAATCAAAGGCGCACCATGCGCCTCTTTATTCGTCACACCCGCGGCTCCTCCAAGGTTCAATGATCCATCAACTGGTGCTGGAACAAAAAGGGGGTTTGTTTGGAGGTGCGGGAAGGCTCTATAGTACCCACCGTTCCCGGAAATTCTCCTACCTTCGATACAACCATCGATTCAAGTGTACTCATAGTTTCCATAGGCGTCACTTGTTTTTCCAACTTCTTACACTTAAAATGATTATGCCCGAATGTTTTGCAATGAAAACAAAAATCGGGATAATTCTCATACTCCACCTTTTGAACATACCTGATATTGCTCGGTAATTTCACTCCAAATTCCATGACCGGCTCTTTGCTAACATCCACTTCGATTAAAGCTCTTGCGTAGTTCATTTTGGACCTCTTGTACGTGAATTGGTCAGTGTAAAGGGGCTTCCCCACACAGGAGGCAATTTTGCTCAAGTCGGATGCACTCCATACCGATAGAGGAACATCCCAAAATATTACCCAAACGGGGATGGTCGTGAAAAGATCATCCGATAGCATGACTCCCTTATCAACCAACTTTAACATCAAAGTCTTTTCAAAAGTCATATAGGGACCACCATGAAACACCTTAATGCGATCATCCTCTGACATGAAACGGAAGATAGTCCATCTATGCCCATAAGGAATAATTCGACACTTCACACCCCATCCCTTAATAATAGAATTCAGTGCTTCACGTCCCGGGAAAGGCCCCGTGAAGCAACCAATAAGGCAATAGCCCCAAATTTTGACAAACGGTACTTCATCACTTGTATCAAGTTCGACATCATCACCCTCTTGTTCTACATATTGCAATTTCATTCCCTTTGCTTCCAGACGAGAACCCGCAAAGATTCTCGCATAAGTTTTCTTGGATGGATTAGGATCATTGTGTTGATGCGGCTCCCGAGGGTCATTAGCACACTCAATAGGTGCATTAGATGCACTTGCGGGAGAAGTCAAGACTCGTGCACCATTGAGAATAGTTGCCATAAATTGCTCATGCCCCACGGGGTTCAATGTTCCATCGTTAGACTCAATATTAGAGTTCCTAGGGGTCTTGGACTTGTCAAAGACTGTTACATTGGTTTCCGTAGTCCTCAAGTTTTCGGTTTCTACAACATTTGAATTCCCATGTCTCTTTTGAAGAGATGACCCTTCGGCTTCCGCAATATTTGAATTCCCGTGTCTCTTTGGAAGAGATAACCTTTCGGTTCCCACAACAATTGAAGTCTTCAAGTTTCTATGCCCCGATTGAAGAGAAGGCCATTCGATTTCCGCAACTCTTGAGTTCCCAATGTCCATGGGAAATGATGTTCCTTTGGATTCTCCAACCCTTGACTGATGACCCATGGACTTCGTCCTTGACCCATGACCACCCTCCTGACCCGCCATCGACCTGGGACAACCCACATGACCCATCTTCTCCCCGACGTCCATGGTGATTGCCGAAAAACCACTAGAAGCCACCACCGCCGGATTTATAATCGGAAAATTGGAAGATGTATTGTTAATGTTACTCACTGCACCATTAACATTATCCACACCATTAGAATATCATCATTAACAATCACATCACCATTAAAATTCCCACTATAAACATTCACATCATTAACGCCATTGGCAGTCACAACACCATTAACATTCGCATCTGCCATGGCTACTGCCGAGACATAGCTTGAAGCAAATATCACCGGAGCAGTAACAAGTATCATGGAAGAGTCATCACCACCATTATCAACCGGACAAGTACTAACCTTCTTTTTCTTCATGGTCTTTGCCTTCACATAACTTCTGACATCATTGCTGGCCTTCGTCTTTGGCTTCCCCATGGTATGAACTTCGGATGAAAATTCACACGAACAATCTTCAAAACAAGATGAACAATCTTCAAACAAGATGAACAATCTTTGAACAATTCTTCACGTAAGATGAACACTTTGAACAATTTTCAAACAAAATGAAGAACTCGAACAATCTTTTAACAAAACTTGAGAATCTTCGTAACAAACTTGAACAATCTTCTTACCAAACTCAAGCAAGATGAACAAACGAACACTCTCGTGAAAATCAAAGAAGAAATTAGATATAGGAGGCGGATTGCGAAGGAGCAACTAGAAGAAATGTTGAGAGCATTTTCGCCTAGTGAGAGAAACTTCTCTCTAACTCCTTAGCAAGCCTACAGCCAAAGCAGCTACTAATGTTTGTATTAGGGTATGTTGTCTACATCACACGCCTTAGGGTGCAGCCCTTCCCCGAATCATGCTAACGTGGGATACTTTATGCACCGGGCTACCCTTTTATATACCGGAACAGGCTAAAGCTAGTCATGAGGAATACTTGCATCCAATGTGAATGCTCTTGTGGAAAAGTCTACCATGTGCTAATACTAATGGGGTAATAACCAATGATTTCTGCAGTAAGAGTTAAAAAATATAGTATATTCTGCTTGTGTTTTACTGCTTCTAGAATCAACGTTACATTGGTACTTACTTTATATACCACCGAAAGTTCATTCGTATTGTTTTTGTTGTCTACTGCTAAGTACTGGCATTGTGTTAGAGAAAAAAACACAGAGCAAGAAAGGTGAGGGAATAGAAAGAAGATGAAAAAGTTTATGTTTAACGAGATCAAGATGGAGGAGCTCAAGATCGGAGATCACATTTACACATAGCGACACGACTTTCTCTACGCCCATCATGGTAGGCATTTCTGGCTCTCTCGCTCGCTATTAGTTTCAGTTTTCGTATTTTTTCATCTGCAAATATTACCTGCTCAAAGGTCGTGTACACTTTACTTTTATCAGACCTCATCTTGTGAGATTTCACTGCGTATGTTGTGCAAATATTCCTGCTCCTTCTATGGTTTCTACTCTTTTTGCCTTTAATGAAATGACGTTTCTGAAAGTATATGTATGTACTAGAGACAATCTGTATTAGGACACAATGTACTTTATACACATTCGATTTTATATTAATGATGATTAATATTATGACATTTGCATTTGTTGAATTATTAGCTGATTGTTTATAATATTCTATAAATGCATCCCTAGAGTTTACGTGTTTATTAATGATGTGAGAATTAATGTTATAACGTAACTCTTAAATTACCTCGACTAATGATCATCGAGATTGGGATATCGATGATATGTGATACGTCGACATGTGGTTTGCATCATATCCTTAGGGGATGTAGTATGTCTCACTTGCTACGAGTTATGACAACTCGTGATAGACACATGGATACTTGTCGAAGTATTGATATACCCTGCTGATGCAAATTTTTCTTCAAATCCTTTCTCTTTTACAAAACCTATTATCCCAGATTTGTCAAATAGATTAGAGCATATTGCATTAAGAGAGTTCTTACCCAATACATGCATGTGGTGGTTGACTAACACTCAAATTGAGCTTATGGAAGGTTGCTTTAGCTAAATCCAACTTTGCACTAATCTTACCAAATTCAAGATCCTTTTTGGAAAATGTAACCTCTAAGCGGGTTATTGTGCCTTTTAAACATGCATTCTCAAGAGTTAAAGATTTTAACTTTGAGTCAAGTTGTTTGGATTCTAGGATTAAGTCTTTACAAAGTTTTTGCAATTCCTTAATCATGTCGTCCTTGGGATCAACTTGATCGTCAAAGCCAGTCTCACAACAAGAAATAATACTAGTAAAGCAATTAACATCAGGATAGTTAAAATATGTATACCTTTCGGATGTTTCTGGACCTGCAGATGTCGTCGCTGATGTTGACACAAATGTGATGACATTTGGGACAACACTGTCGATGACATTTTCATCGTCTAAGAGTGACTGTTCGTAAACAGTGGTCAGTATTGCTTGTGACTCTATTTCTTGGTCTCCTTTCTCTTTTCCTTCGTCGTCACTAAGAGAAACCCACAGATTCTTACCAACTTTTCTCAAGGTATTTGTACATTCATTTGCATAATGACTCAATCCTGAACATGCATGACATTGCACAGATTTGAGTTTCCTGGGATCAAATTTGGTGCGATCTGAGTTGGTTCTCCTAAGTTGATTTCCTCTTTGTACTATAAGAAGGAGGTTAGTGGACTTTTGATTGAATCCTTGGTTTTGGTGCTCTTTGGATTTAAACTTATTTTTATCATTGTTGAACTTCCTTACCATTGAATTGTATTTTCGAGTAAGGAGAGCAACTTTTGCACCATCACCAATTTCTTCAAGATTTTCATCCTCATCATCGACGTGACTCTCTAAGGATTTCGCTTAAAGTGCTATATATTTGCTTTTATACAATGTCCTTTGATTCTCCATATTCATCTCATAAGTTTTGAGGATGCTCATTAAAGTAGGAAGGTCTGTTGTAGCAAGATTGTGAGCTTCTTCAATTGCACATATCTTTATATTGAACTTTTCAAGAAGAGAACGAAGTGTTTTTTCCACAAGTTGATTGTTGCTTAACGGTGAACCAAGAACTTGACATTCATTAGAGATGTCAATCAACTTTTCAAAATATGTTTTAATATCCTCCGTCTCTTCCATCCTTAAACGTTCGTATTTACTCATGAGCATACGAAACTTCGTTCGACGAACACTAGAGCTACCTTCACAATGGGTTTGCAAAGTATCCCAAGCATCCTTGCCTGTAGAGCAATTTTGTATGAGCTTGAACATGTAAATATCAACTCATGCAAAAATAGAATTTAAGGTTTTTTCATTGAAGCTTCGTTGGTTTCTTCCACACTTCATTCAGATTCAGGCTTAACAAGAATGTCGTCTTCCTCATCCGGTGGTAACGTTGGAACAATATATCCATTGGTAATAGATCTCCATGCTCTAATATCAATAGATTTGATATGAGAGCGTAGACGAATTTTCCAATAGGCATAGTTTGATCCATCTAAAATAAGAAGTCTACCAATTGTTGGATTAGCCGGAATAATATATATAACTGGACCAAACACTTATTATGTCAAGTGTAGCCTCTGATACCACTTGTTGGGTCCCGGGGGTTATACTATGGAATAATCAAAAGCAAACAGTAAGTAAAATTGCTTGTACGCTGAAACAGTTTGCAAATGTCGTTAACAATGTCGTCTAGCAGAACTTACGACACTTAGATAAAAACAGAAAAAACCTTTGAAGAGTTAAATTGCAGCGGAAATAATAAAGACACAAATATTTAATTTACATAGGTTATATATTAATATAACCTATGATGGTCAATGACCAAAAGTATTATATATATATATATATATATAATTGAATATATTCTTTTTCTTACAAGATTTACAAAATAATAAAAAGGAATAAAAATGTGAAGTCGCAGGTGACTTACATGCCTGAAAAATCTAACTAAGTAGATATAGACAACATCTCATTATAATTGCTTCAATAAAGAACTAATCTAGAATCTAGACAACAACTATAATGTTGGACAGAATGTCGTCAAAATGCTCAGGCAACACAGTGATCCAGTGTTAGATCGTGACCTTTTTGAGAGCTCTCTCTTGATTTTTTTCTCTTGTAATTTCTGGATATCGATTCCTTGATGTAGCCTCTCTATTTATAGTAGAGAGTATTCCTTGAAATGCTCAATGAATCGTTGTGGAAGTTGAGCAAAAGGTGTGCAGCTTGACCAGATTTGTTGAAGACGAAAGTGGAGCAAAATACTCCAACCTCTTGGACTTGTTCCCCAAGTTTAGCAACGCCTTTGGACTTGGTCTTCCCACGTGTATAATTAGCTCAACAAGTTCCTTGCCAGGTCACTTTACCATCGTGGTAAAAATCTCACGAGATAAGCTTCAGTCCGTGAAGTTATCAGAATGTTGGTCCGAATGTCAAAGACATTTGTTCAAACGTTTTGATTTTTAACTTAGTACTGAAAATGTCATAACATAAAATTCAACATTAACAGTCCCAATTTGGGGTAAAGCGTCTAGCAAAGGCAACCCCATTCCTAGCTAAAATTCGAGTCCGAGATGTCTAATTAAAAATGAAATTAAGAGAACTTAACCATTCTACCCCGCATCCTTTGGTACTATATCATTAATTTTTACTGCCTATATCTTTTGATTTGATATTTGTGGTTAGCTATTGTTATTCCTCTCTTACAACATTATGTTAGCGCATAGCGGAAATTTAATGCACCGGATTGTCTTTTTTTTTTACAACATTATGCTAGCAGAGCAACAAATAGTGAAGGGTAGTCCGTTGAACCCGCAATTCTATTGTTGTGATCGAGTGTATGCTGTATATATCCTTTCCAAAAGGCATCGTTGTTCTACCTCTTTAATAATTTTATCAATTAAGTATTTAGTTTAATCAAAGATAGTTATTTTTCCTGTTTCTTTAGGCAATAAGAATTTTTTGGCACAAAAATTTACTTGGGACACTTAATTGGTATAAATATATATATCTACTAGTCTTATGAGTTGAGATGGTGATTATACCAAAAACAATGTGGACCCGGCATGAAGCCAGAATCGCTAGTAATCATCGGTCAGTCAAATAGTGGTGAATTCGTTCCCGGGCTTTGTGAGGATGGGGTCCTTATATAATGAACATGTTATACAAAATAGCGTTCACGTAATAAGACAACTTGAAATGAAACAGTACATAAACAAAATAAAACGAGAAATTCTAATAGACAATTATATTCTTTAAGAAAATACAATTATAAAAATAGTTTATGACTTCATTCTAATTAAGTTGATTGATTGACCTATAACTCAATTTTTAAGCTAAACAACTATGTCGAGTACATCATAGTTATGATTTTGACAAGTCTAGATTTTTTTTAAAATACTACTGCTAAAGACAGGAGTAATGGATTACAATAAAAAGTTTCCAACAAGGAAGGAATTTAAACTGCATGAGGCAATAATTGGAAGAAATTATGTGGTCCAATATTATAATAATGTCCAAACAAAAAGATTATCTCTTGAGTCTTATCAATCTTTTATCCTTCTGGTCGGCAAATAGAGTTGCAAAGACATTGAGAAGTCTTGCCTAGAGGCTGTCGAAAACCAGACACCCATGTTTTTGCCGTCATCATTAACAATTCATGCCATATCCAAATTAAACCTTAACCTCACCGAATAACAAAATCTTGCCAATGCAAAAAGTCACCTTTTATTTCGGAGGGAAATTGATTTTTTTTTGTTAGTTTTCTATCTGGGTTCGGTATTTTGGTTGTGGCTCCGATTAATGTAAATTTGTGCTGCGTAAGGTCTATTAAAAAGAAAAACACTCTCTTAAAAAAATTATACTTTTCAAACTTGAAATCTCTAATTAAAGATGGATGAATTATTTCATTCCACCACAACCCTTATTGATGGCAAGTTGAATCATCAACTCATATCTCAGTGCAGCCAATTGTTGCACCCGCGAATATTTTGAGAAAAATTATATATATACCGATGGTGTAAATAATTTTTAAAATATTTCAACGTGTTAGTATGGGCAATTACTTAATTTTTTTTATTGTTATGGGCAATATTTATAGTTATTTCTTAGTAGTTTAAATTGTATATGTCAATGTATAGTTCTTTTCATGTATAATAAGTATATATCACAGTTGAGCTAAGTGTTAGGTAAAAAGTTAGTTATGTGATTAGTTGTTAAGCTAACTAGTGATTAAATTGACAGCTGTACATGAGTTGTAACTAATTCAATTAAAAAAATTGATCTTGTAAAGTGATCAATTGTAAGATGATCATGTAATTGAATTGAATCAAAAGATATTTTCATTTCTCTTCTACTCGACTGCTACTGCTTTCGATAACTGCCATGGATGAGCTACTAGCTACTGCTTCTAGTAACTGTCATGGATGAGCTTCAAGCTCAACACTTCACCTATACTCTCTAATTTCTTATGGTATCAGGGCGGAGATTCCTAGGTTGATATCTACAGTTACGATACTCCATTTGAGAAGAATAATTTAGCATCAAGAAGAATGTAATGGGCGAAGCAACAGAAACCATAATAATGGCAACAATGGCGGTGGATCATCATCATCATTGTATTTACAAGCATCGGATGTATCAGGTTTGGTGTTAATTCCAACTAAACTCACTGGACCTGCGAATTACACATTATGGAGTATATCGATGACATTAGCTCTAAAAGGAAAAGGCAAACTTGGTTTCATTAATGGAACTTGCGTACAAAGTAAGTATAAAAGAGAATTAGAATAATTGTGGGAAAAGTATGATGTGATCGTGTTATCGTGGATTGGTAGCGCTAGTTTTAGTGAATTAATACCTAGCATTGTGTATGCAACTAGTGCTAAACGAATGTGAGATGTGTTCAAAGAGAGATTTGACCAATCGAACCTCGCAAGGATTTATCACCTAAGTGCAGAAATTGTGACTATGAAACAAGAAAGTGACATAATTACATGTTACTATTCTAAAATGAAGGTATTGTGGGATGAACTAGATGTCATGGTTCCTCTTCTATATTGTTGTGATCAATCAAAGCAGTACACATATCACCTTAAGTCTCAGAGATTGATACAATTTCTCATGGGATTAAATGAAAGTTATAGTAGTATAAGGAGCAATTTGTTGGCAAAATGATCTAGTGTAACAATAAACGAAGCATATGTAGTAACCACACAAGAGGAAATCCAGAGATTTATAGGAGTAATTGATGCACAAAGAGAAGTATTGACTATGTATGCAGGGAAACCACAAGGATACAAGTTAAAAAATCCGGCAATGGGCGGACCAACTTATGAATAATGTGGTTACAGTAGGCATAAGACTGTGGAATGTTACGGGGTTGTTGTATATCCTCATGATTTCAAAAGCAAGAAGAAAAATGGACAAATTGCTACACAACCTAAACACTTTGCTAATTCTATCACTGCTGATGATACATGAGAAACTAGTGGATCAAATAACACATGCGGTGGACTGTTTACACCAAAGCAGTATCAAAAGGTAATAGGCAAGCTTAATGGGTCCATTTTTATAATATGTGTAGCTAAATATGACAGGTATGACCTCTCTATTGTCTACAACATGTGAGTGGTTAGTAGACTCATGTGAATCACACCATATCATACCTTGTAAGGAACTATTAATTGCTTTAAGAAGCTTAAATGATCAGCAAAGTAATGAAGTGCAAATTCCAAATGGTGAAAATCACATATAGCACATACCGGAGATGCCAGAGTATTAGAAGAGTACATAGTCAAAAATATGTTACATGTGCATGAATTCAAGTTCAACCTCTTGTCAGTCTCAAAACTCATCAAGAAAATGTATTGTGCAGTTTCTTTTTGCCCGATTTCTGTGTATTTCAAGTCCTATTGGCAGAAAAAGAAATGGACTGTACATATTGTAGTATTCTGGTCAAATGAAAGCACCCACTAGGCAATTATATGATCACACACAATAAATATATAAATCTTTGTCACAAGAGGATAGGTCATCGTTCTATAGCCGTTATGTATCATATTCCCTTATTAAGGCTCCAAGTGGATAATAATGTTCAACAATGTTGTGAAGTGTGTCCCCTAGCAAAAATCATAGGATGAAGTTTCCTATCAGAGAAAGTAAATAGATATTTGCTTCCAGCTTATACATCTAGACATGTGGGAACCTTACAAGAAGCATACTTATTATAAGAAGCAAGTTTTTGTTACTATAGTAGATGATTTTAGCAGATACACTTGAATTTACCTCATTCAGTTAAAATGTCAAAATTTTACTATATTACATGATTTTGTGCTTAATAAATAATTAATTTAGGTGCAATATCAAAGTGTTAAGGTCAGACAATAGTATAGAGTTTTTCAATTTCAAGTGTTGAATTACTTTCCTCTAATGACATTATACATCAATCTAGTTATCCCTATATTCCTTAACAAAGTGGGACAGTTGAGAGGATAAATATATCCTAGAGGTAGCTAGTGCATTTTGAGGTTCCAAAGTGACATTCCTATATGTTTTTTGGGAGATTGTATGAGAATAACTACTTATCTCATTAACAAGTGACCTTCTCAAATTCTGGCTGGTAAGAGTCCTTATGAATTTACTGTTTGGGAAACCACCAAGTCTGACTCATTTGAGAGTCTTTCGTTGTCTTTGTTATGCTAGCAAACTGCCTAGAGGTGACAAATTTGTAGAAATAGAAAGAAATAGTATATTGGTAGGCTACTCAGAGACACAAAAGTGATATATGTTGTATGACTTAGAGTCCAAAGTCATATTCATCGATAGATATGTGAACTTTAGGAAATCAATTTTTCCCTTCAAATTTGATGTTTCTGATTTACAAGATGAGGGCATGTTTCTTTCAACAAGTGTTTCCAACTTCAGTGCTTGAGGAATCAGGGAGGCATATGGTTTCTTCCTCAATCACTGATGCATTTCTTTGATGATGACGTAGTAACAACTTTTGAGGAAACTGAGCAAGTTGATGTTGCATATCATGAAGACAATATTATAGATGTCCAAAATGATGATATTGTTGAGGCTATAGTTGTTGATATTTACAATGATAAGGTAGACAATGGTGACAATGCTGATGTTAGTATGAATATTACAGTGGCACCTAATGATGTGCCAGCTGAACTTGAAGAACAACATTATGTACCTTTTCCCATACTACATGATCATGAAGGTGTGAATGAAGAGGTGCTAATAATACAAGAGGAGCAACAAGGTAGACCTAGCAGAATAATCAATCCACATGTTTGTCATGGTGACTATGTCATGTCACACAAGTCAGTCGGACAATGTTCATATCTCATGTCTAATAATATCTCCTATTCTCATTTGTCATCTTCATACCAGGCCTATTTAAAGTGTTTTTCAGCAGTAGTTGAGCCCAAGTAATTCAAATAAGCTTCTAAGGATGCACTGTGGATTGAAGCAATGCAGAAAACAATAGATGAATTGGAAGAGAACAATACATGGAAACTGATAAATTTGCCACCAGGAAAGCAGACTATTGAATCTAAGTGGGTATACAAAATAAAGTTGAAGGTCAATGGAGAAGTATACAAGTACAAGACAAGGCTAGTTGCAAAAGGGTACACACATAAAGAATGATTGTATTATCATAAGACTTTCTCACCAGTAGAAAAGATGGTGATTATCAGAACATTGATCAGTATTGCAACAACTTGTGATTGAGAACTATTTCAAATGGTTGTAAATAATATCTTTCTACAAGTAGATCTTAATGAAGAAGTGTACATGTCACTACCACAAGGATTTCATAGACAATGAAAGACTAGATTGTGCAAGTTAGTGAAGTCATTATATGATCTCAAACAAGCATCTAGGCAGTGAAACATCAAGTTGATCATTGTTTTGATAAAAGTAGGTTACATGCAGAGTGCTTATGATCATTTATTATTCACAAACAAAGAAAATGGGAAGATGGTAGTCATCTTGATCTATGTGGATAACCTTATCATAACATGTGATAATGCATATCTCATAGCTGAAGCAAATGAGTATTTCCTTAGTCAATTCAAGGTAAAAGACATGGGGATCTTGAAATAATTTTTGGGGATAGAAGTGATGAGATCAAAACATGGGATATTGTTGAATCAAAGGAAATACACACTTGAGCTGATAACTGAGTTGGGGCTCAGTGATTTCAAACCAGCTTTCACTCTGTTAGAAGCAAATGCCAAGTTGACAATTGTTGAATATTGTTACACCCCGTAGTTTCAGGGCATATAAGTGAGAACGTAAGTAAATAAATAATATTGGAAGGTTGGAAGGAAAATATAATTACATTTTCTTATGGAAAAATGTGAAGACGAAAATTATTAACTTGGAGTTTAATACTTCTAATTGAATTTTTGGGATTTGTATTGGATTATGAAGTATTAAAATTAATAATATGGGGCCCGTCGAAAATTTCACAAGTTTGTGGGGCCCTTTGATTTTAGGATATTTTGGACAAATATTTAGATATTTTGTTAAGAGGGGAAATGTGACCAATGGGAGGGTGACATGTGTCCCTCATCCACTTGTCTTGCAAGAAAAATATTCTATATAGAGGAGTAGAGAGCAAGACTTAGCATTTTCATTATATCATTTTCTTTAGCTTTCTCTCCTATCTTTCTTGCAAATCTCGAAAATTCCTAGGAAAATTCCAAGAGCAAGAGTTGATTATTATCCAAGATTAAGAACCATAATCAAGTCTTAAGCCAAGTTAACTCTCCAAGATCCTCCAAAATACTCCTGGGTCGAGAGTTGTGGGTTGAAACCCTAGGCTTGTTGATCAACTTTTTGGAAGAAAAACAAGAAGGGAAGTTGGTTATAAGCTTGTAGTGGATACGTGTGTGATTGGAGCTTGAAGAAGTGGAGCTAAAACAAAAATGTTGGCTAAAAATCGCGGGACTGTTTGGACGGTTTTGGGGTAAAATTTAATGTAAAATTCTTCTTCCTCTTGAATTAATTGGATATTACTTGTTGTTATAGTTATTAGATGAACTTGGGTTAAGAATAATGGAGAATAAAAGGTGTGTGGGCATTTTTGGCTAAGTTGGCTGAAACTAGGCAGTTTTCGGGACTTTGGATTTCGTTGGTTATTGTTGTTGTTATCTTCACTATTGCATGTTATAATGAAGGAATATTATTGTTATTAAGTTGTTATGACTTATATAAAAGTATTGAAACTTGAATTGGACTATAAATGATTATGGAAAGGGTAATAGTATTGGGGTAGTTTGGCCGAGACTTGTATAAAACTATTGGATATTGTTGTGCAGTTTTAGAGACTGTTTTGTGGCGTGTATATGCTGAAAATTCAGTTGTCAATATGCATGTTTAATGTGGTAAAAGCTAATGTAAATCTCAAAGGAATAAGGGTGTAGAAAGGTGTTGAAAGGCTTCACATTTTAACCTTGTTGTTGTGGAACACTGACTGTTTTTGTAGGCTGTTTTTCTATGGATTAAGGGGTTGAATTTTACACTTAAAGTAGGCATGTAATCCCCTTTGGTTGTTGTTTGGTTGTGCCCTTAATTGGTGTTTGGTTGTTGATGAAACTGGCCTTCTTGAAAGGTGGAAAAGTACGTATAAGTATGGGAAGTGTTGTCCAAATTTTTATAAGAAAAGAGAGTCATTACTTGGTATTGACCTACACTAGTAAGCATAGAGTTGATATACATGTTATTGTATTTATAGGTTGAAGTACTACTTGAGGCGGATTCTAGATTGTTGAGTTGGTTAGTTCGCCGATACGGTATGTGAACCTCTTCATTCTCTCTTTTAGCATGTTCTACGTGTGAACCATAATTGTGGTATTGTTTCAAAAGTTATTCTACTCTTAGAAATTAAGGAGTATTCATGTTGTTGATTCTATGCTAAAGGCATGTCTAAATTATTTCTAAGTCCTTACCAAGTTTATGGGAGATGTTGGTAAGAGTTTTTAGTAAGCATTGGAGTCGAGTTGATCTTGCTAAGTTACAGCACTAATAAGTATTAAGCGTTAAGATAGATTTTGGGTAAGCGTATTAAAATAAGTCATTGCAGCGTTAAATGAAATAGATATCGAACTAGCCATTGCAACGTTAAATGAAAAAGATATCGAGAATCAATTATATTGAAATGAGTAGAATTTCCATCTGCATAGAAGCTAAGATATAACCAGTTCGTTTTACATTTTCTAGGTTCACAGCTGATTAGATAAGATCATTATTAAATATAGGGAAAAGGAGCATATTTGCCCTCAAACTTAAGGAAAAGGGGCATATTTGCCCTCCGTCAAAGTTTGAGGACAAATATACCCTTTCCGTTATTAAACTTGTAGAATTTGCCCAAAATTAACAGAAATGCCACATGGCGTCCACGTGGACGCCACGTGGAAGCAGGTGGGACCCGCATCAACAGCTCCACTGAGAGCTTGAGCTACAGTGATCTTGCCGAAAAATGGCAAATTCCGGCCAAACCACCAACTCAACGGGGACAAGGCTTATACCATTAGCTTCATCTCGTCAATCCCGTCATTTCCATACCAACCACCACTGTCGATTATTCCTATATCGCCGGAAATTTCAGATCGAAATTTCAACGCCATCGTTTATCGGTTTTCGCACTTTCCGGTGAACTCGGGAACTTCACTGCATTTAAATTAGTACCAACAGTTCGCTTTAACAACACCGCTATTTCCATACCACTCTTACAATTCGATTCAACCTCTATAGCAACATCAACCAAATCGATTGCAATCGAAACCCTAGCCGCCACAAATGATTTCGCGATTCGAGCAATAACCGACGTAGAGCGGCGGTACCAGCAGATTCGTCGTCCTCTAGCCGACATTTTACAACCCTCCACCACCTTCGATTCATCCCCAATCTTCAGATCGTTGAAATCAAATTTCCGATCGGGTTTTGGTCTTTTCCGGCCAACTGTGGCATTGACGACGGTGGTGGGTGGAGCTGCTGATGCGGGTCCCACCTGCTTCCACGTGGCGTCCACGTGGACGCCATGTGGCATTTCTGTTAATTTTGGGCAAATTCTATAAGTTTAATAACGGAAAGGGTATATTTGTCCTCAAACTTTGACGGAGGGCAAATATGCCCCTTTTCCTTAAGTTTGAGGGTAAATATGCTCCTTTTCCCTTAAATATATAACCTACTAACGGCTCATAAAATGGATTAATTTGGCAATTCGGATATGTTATCACCATTCAAATGTTTTCATAATGTTAGCTAGAGGAGCGAGACGAATTTAGATTATCGAGTTGATACAGACGACAAGCGGTATGTGACTCTTCCTTTCTTCTTTGAGCATTAACTTTATAAAATGAGTGTACGGTGGACATACGTCTTTAAAATGAATCTAGATTTCATGTGGTACATGAGGTGATAGTAACTTGATTTTAAAAGTATACTTGACTTGATCTTAAAAGTATAAGTCACTTGGTTGTAAAAGTGTAAGTGTCTTGATTTTTCAAAAGAGGATTTAAAATGATACTTGATATGATAAGTGTCTTGATTTTCCAAATGAGGATTTAAAAATGAAAGGTATGAGAGTGCCTTGGTATTTCTAAAAAGGAAGGCATGGTATTGCCTTGGTTTTTCTAAAAAGGAAGGCGTGGTATTGCTTTGGTGTTTCTAAAAGGAAGGCATGGTATTTCTTTGGTGTTTCTAAAAGGAAAGGCATGATAGTGCCTTGGGTTTTCTAAAAGGAAGGTATGATAGTGCCTTGATTTTTCTAAAATGAAAGTTCATTTTAAGGATTTTATTGAGAGTCAAATGATGATTTAAATTGCACATGGTTGCTCATGATAGCTATTCGTGCAAGTGTTATATGGACACCGAATCCCACAAATGGGTCGGGTTATGTTATGTGTAAAAAGACACCGAGTCCCACAAATGGACCGAGTTATGTTATGTGTAAAAAGACACTGAGTCCCACAAATGGGTCGGTATATGTTATGTGTTAAATTTTCACCGAGTCTCTCACTAAAGGGCCGAAAATATTTATATAATTTCATCAAGTCTCTCACTAAAGGGCCGAGATACGTTATAGATACAGTCATGATGGTTACATGGATCGAGTCCCAGAATGGGCCAGGATACGTTATATGGACAGACATCTATGATTTTGAGGTGACTCTCTCACTTTTAAAAGGCACGGTTGACTCTTATTTTTATAAAGTACAGTGATACAGTGGTACATTGGTACAGTGGTACAATGGTAAAAGTTACAGTTGACTCTTATTTTATATGGCACGGTTAGATCTGATATGTTGATTTCCATACTTGTCCCATGTCATCTTTTGTACATCTATGATCTTATTTACTGTACTTCATGTTTACATACTTGGTACCTTATTGTACTAACCCCCTTCGGGGGGGCTGCGTTCATGCCCGCATGTATAGGTACTCAATTTGGTGATCCTCGAGCTTAAGATCTTTGCCCAGCCTTTGAGATATCTCTACTATTCCGGAGCTTGTCATTTTGGTACAGGTCTTCCATTATGACTTATGTATATTCAGGAGTACGGCGGGGCCCTGTCCCGTTATAGTTATTGTCCAAACTCTTAGAGGTATGTATTCATATGTGGGTTGGACTTGCGGGAGTTATAAATATTGTTGGTCAGTTGTACTACTGTATTGTCGGGATGTTCCTGTTTATATATAGTTGCAGCCTCGTCGGTTTGCCTTGTTGCTACATGTATTGTTTTCCATATTTTATCTGACCTATGTCTTCTATGAGATGTGTGGGTATAAGAGGGGGGTGCCCAGGTAGGGCACCAGTCGCGGGCCCGGGGTTCGAGGCGTGACAGAGTGGTATCAGAGCAGTTAGTCCTCGGAATGTCTACAGACCGTGTGCACTAGAGTCTTGGTTATCGATGTGTTGTGCACCACACCCATAAACAGGAGGCTATAGTACATTTATGATTAGTTTCTATTCTTCTTACTCTAAGATCGTGTGATAGATCTATGTTGTTAGGGTAGTCCCTCCCTAACGTATTATTGTAGTTGCAGCTATGAGAAAGTGACAGCGGCCCAGAAAGGGAATATATGGACTTGTATACATGTTGGTAAGATTGTTGTATATTAGTTGTGATGATTCCTTGGTTTGAGTATAAACCACTTGTAATTGTTGTTGATGTTGTTGAGCCGATTGGAAATGGTATTACCGATTTTAAGGGAACAACAATAGGACCTTATAAATGTGACTTTGATTACAAAGGAATTATAATGTGCTAAGTACTATCAGAGGTAGAATGAGACTATGTGTTATATTGTGGCCATGTGAGGCATTTTTGTGTTTACTGAGTATTGGTTGATAGGTATAGTTGAGGGAGACTATGCCGAAAATTTGTATAGTTGAGACCTATTATGAACATTAGAGGACGAATGTTTCTAAGGGGGAAAAAATGTTACACCCCGTAGTTTCATGGCATATAAGTGAGAACGTAAGTAAGGAAATAAGATTGGAAGGTTGGAAGAAAAGTATAATTACATTTTCTTATGAAAATTTTTTGGAAAAATGTGAAGACGAAAATTATTAACTTGGAGTTTAATACTTCTAATTGAATTTTTGGGATTTGTATTGGATTATGAAGTATTGGAATTAATAATATGGAGCCCGTCGAAAATTTCCCAAGTTTGTGGGGCCCTTCGATTTTAGGATATTTTGGACAAATATTTAGATATTTTGTTAAGAGGGAAAATGTGACCAATGGGAGGGTGACATGTGTCCCTCATCCACTTGTCTTGCAAAACAAATATTCTTTATAGAGGAGTAGAGAGCAAGACTTAGCATTTTCATTATATCATTTCCTTTAGCTTTCTCTCCTCTCTTTCTTGTAAATCTCGAAAATTCCTAGGAAAATTCCAAGAGCAAGAGTTGATTATTATCCAAGATTAAGAACCCTAATCAAGTCTTAAGCCAAGTTAACTCTCCAAGATCCTCCAAAATACTTCTTGGCCGAGAGTTATGGGTTGAAACCCTAGGCTTGTTGATTAACTTTTTGGAAGAAAAACAGGAAGGGAAGTTGGTTATAAGCTTGTAGTGGATACGTGTGTGATTGGATCTTGAAGAAGTGGAGCTAAGGCAAAACTGTGGGCCAAAAATCGCAGGATTGTTTGGACGGTTTTGGCTAAAATTTAAGGTAAAATTCTTCTTCCTCTTGAAGTAATTGGATATTACTTGTTGTTATAGTTATTAGATGAACTTGGGTTAAGAAGAATGGAGAATAAAAGGTGTGTGGACATTTTTGGCTAAGTTGGCCGAAACTAGGCAGTTTTCGGGACTTTGGATTTCGTTGGTTATTGTTGTTGTTATCTTCACCTATTGCATGTTATAATGAAGGAATATTATTGTTATAAGTTGTTATGACTTATATAAAAGTATTGGAACTTGAATTGGACTATAAAGGATTATGGAAAGGGTAATAGTATTGGGGTTGTTTGGCCGAGACTTGTATAAAACTGTTGGATATTGTTGTGCAGTTTTAGGAACTGTTTTGTGGCGTGTATATGCTGGAAATTCAGTTGTCAATATGCATGTTTAATATGGTAAAAGCTAATGTAAATCCCAAAGGAATAAGGGTGTAGAAAGGTGTTGAAAGACTTCACATTTTAACCTTGTTGTTGTGGAACACGGACTATTTTTGTGGGCTGTTTTTATATGGATTAAGGGGATGAATTTTACACGTAAAGTAGTCATGTAATCCCTTTTTGTTGTTGTTTGGTTGTGCCCTTAAATGGTGTTTGGTTGTTGATGAAACTGGCCTTCTTGAAAGGTGGAAAAGTACGTATAAGTAGGGGAAATGTTGTCCAAATTTTTATAAGAAAAGAGAGTCATTACTTGGTATTGGCCTACACTAGTAATCTTGGAGTTGATACACATGTTATTGTATTTATAGGTTGAAGTACTACTTGAGGTGAATTCTAGATTGTTGAGTTGGTTAGTTCGCCGATAAGGTATGTGAACCTCTTCATTCTCTCTTTTGGCATGTTCTACGTGTGAACCATAACTGTGGTATTGTTTCAAAAGTTATTCTACTCTTAGAAGTTAAGGAGTATTCATGTTGTTGATTATATGCTAAAGGCATATCTAAATTATTCCTAAGTCCTTACCAAGTCTTATGAGAGATGTTGGTAAGAGTTTTTAGTAAGCATTGGAATCGAGTTGATCTTGCTAAGTTACATCACTAATAAGTATTAAGCGTTGAGACTGATTTTGGGTAAGCGTATTAAAATATGTCATTGCAGCGTTAAATGAAAAAGGTATCGAACTAGCCATTGCAGCGTTAAATGAAAAATATATCGACAATCAATTATATTGAAATTAGTAGAATTTCCATCTGCATAGAAGCTAAGATATAACCAGTTCGTTTTACATTTTCTAGGTTCACATCTGATTAGATAAGATCATTATTAAATATATAACGTACTAACAACTCATAAAATGGATTAATTTGGCAATTCATATATGTTATCACCATTCAAATGTTTCCATAATGTTAGTCAGGGGAGCGAGACGAATTTAGATTATCGAGTTGATACAGACGACAAGCGGTATGTGACTCTTCCTTTCTTCTTTGAGCATGAACTTTATAAAATGAGTGTACGGTGGACGTACGTGTTTTAAATGAATCTAGATTTCATGTGGTACATAAGGTGATAGTAACTTGATTTTAAAAGTATACTTGACTTGATCTTAAAAGTATAAGTCACTTAGTTGTAAAAGTGTAAGTGTCTTAATTTTCCAAAAGAGGATTTAAAATGATACTTGATATGATAAGTGTCTTGATTTTCCAAACGAGGATTTAAAAATGAAAGGTATGAGAGTGCCTTGGTATTTCTAAAAAGGAAGGCATGGTATTGTCTTGGTGTTTCTAAAAGGAAGGCATGGTATTGCCTTGGTGTTTCTAAAAGGAAAGGCATGATAGTGCCTTGGGTTTTCTAAAAGGAATGTATGTTAGTGCCTTGGTTTTTCTAAAATGAAAGTTCATTTTAAGGATTTTATTGAGAGTCAAATGATGAATTAAATTGCACATAGTTGCTCATGATAGCTATTCGTGCAAGTTTTATATGAACATCGAGTCCCACAAATGGGTCGGGTTATGTTATGTGTAAAAAGACACCGAGTCCCACAAATGGACTGGGATATGTTATGTATTAAATGTTCACCGAGCCCCTC
Organism: Przewalskia tangutica; assembly: GCA_029844215.1. Taxonomy (NCBI): domain Eukaryota; kingdom Viridiplantae; phylum Streptophyta; class Magnoliopsida; order Solanales; family Solanaceae; genus Przewalskia; species Przewalskia tangutica. Next base: position 4,950,885 of record CM056719.1, read on the forward strand.
ACTAAAGGGCCGGAAATGTTTATATGATTTCATCAAGTCTCTCACTAAAGGGCCGAGATACATTATACATACAGTCATGATGGTTACATGGACCGAGTCCCAGAATGGGCCAGGATACGTTATATGGACAGACATTTATGATTTTGAGGTGACTCTCTCACTTTTAAAAGACACAGTTGACTCTCATTTTTATAAAGTACAGCGGTACAGTGGTACAGTGATACAGTGATATAGTGGTACATTGGTACAGTAATACAGTGGTACAGTGGTAAAAGGTACAGTTGACTCTTATTTTATATGGCACGGTTAGATCTGGTATGTTGATTTCCATACTTGTCCCCTGTCATCTTTTGTACAGCTATGATCTTATTTACTGTACTTCATGTTTACATACTCGGTATCTTATTGTATTGACCCTCTTCGGGGGGTTGCGTTCATGCCCGCAGGTATAGGTACTCAGTTTGGTGATCCTCGAGCTTAGGATCTTTGCCCAGCTTTTTGAGATAGCTCCACTATTTCAGAGCTTGTCATTTTAGTACAGGTCTTCCATTATGACTTATGTATATTCAAGGGTACGGCGGGGCCCTGTCCCGTCATAGTTATTGTCCAAACTATTAGAGGTATGTATTCATATGTGGGCTGGACTTGCGGGCGTTATAAATATTGTTGGTCAGTTGTACTACTGTATTGTCGGGATGTTCCCGTTTATATATAGCGGCAGCCTCATCGGCTTGCCTTGTTGCTACATGTACGGTTTTCCATATTTTATCTGACATATGTCCTCTATGAGATGTGAGGGTATAAGAGGGGGATGCCCAGGTAGGACACTAATCGCGCGCCCGGGGTTCGGGGCGTGACAAATATGATACAACAGTAGAAGAAACTAGTGATCCCATACTAGAGGATGTATGAAGTTATCAAATATTGGTTGGGAAGTGATCTACTTGACCATAACTAGGCATAATATATGTTTTGCAGTGCAATTGTTGATTAAGTTTATGCAACTTCCTAAGAAGTCACATTGGAATGCAACCATAAGAGTAGTGAGGTGTGTGAAGAAGTCACCAGGGCTAGGTGTGTTGCTAAGAATAAATACTATCAAAGAGATATTTGAGTTCTGTGACTAACATCTTGTCCCAATACAAGGAGGTCAGTGACATGATTTGTTACTCAACTAGGTGGTTCATTGATCTCATGAAAGTCAAAGAAGCACCATACAATTAGCAAAAGCTCAGCTGAAGTTGGGTACAGATCAATGGCAGCAGCAGTTTCAGAGGTTGTGTGGTTAACATGATTGCTTAAAGATTTATTGGTGGAGATTGCACTTCCCATTAAGGTGTATTGTGACAATAAAGCATTCGTCCAAATAGTTGTTAATTTCATATTTCATGAACGCACTAAACATATGGAGATTGACTGTCATTTCATCGGAGAAATATACAGTGATGGATTGATTCGGCCTACTTATATCAACACTAAACTTCAACTTGCAGACTTGCTTACAAAAGGTTTGAGAGTAGCACAACATCATTTTCTTTTATGCAAGCTGGTAGTTTTAGATGTATTTCACCCACCAGCTTGAAGGGTAGTGTTGAAATATGATGTATAAATAGATAGTATATCATAGTTGAGCTAAGTGAGTTAGTTAGAAAGTTAGTTATGTGATTAGTTGTTATGCTAACTAGTGATTAGTTGACAGTTGTACATGAGTTGTAACTAATTCAGTTACAAGCACTAAAGTGCTCCATCGTAAGATGATCATGCAATTGAATTGAATCAAAGATATTCTTTTCTCTTCTACTCGACTGCTATTGCTTCCAATAATTGCCATGGATGAGCTTTAAGCTCAACACTTCACCTATGCTCAGTAATTTCTTTAAAAAATTCTTGCATTGACGAGGTATATAATTTGAAGTCTTTCACTTATTATGGACTATCTTTCAAAGTTTATGATTATACATGTGTCGTTAGTATAAAGTATTTTACACAATTAGATCACTCAATTCAAACCCTCACCAACAAGGTGAAAGTTTAAGTAGTCAACCAATTAAGTTACTAGATCCCTACATCTTTAATCTTTTAACATTTGTGAAACAAGAAAAGTTTAGTCTAATTGCTAGAAAAGACACTATAATAAATTTAAAAATTCATAATCTTTTAGCATTATGATTTTGAATACGACCCTCCCTTTTTTCTTTACCTTAAACCTTTGCCAGCTATTTCTGGAACACCATAAGTAATTAACTACTGTGTAAGCAAAAGCCATTAAGGTTTCGAAATTTTTGTTACACTAATTGACACATTGAGTGAAAGACTAAACTCAGTGTCATCTAAAATGAGTATTACCTGGTGTTGATTATGACCATGGATATAAATTCCACGTAAAACCAAAATGTAGGGACTGAGGATTATTGATTAATTGGTGGGATAAGGATAATAACCCCTGAATAAAATGTAAGATTGTCTTCTTTTGTATTTGGTTATGGGGTCCTTATTTGTCCCATCCCACCAACCAAACACCCCTAAAAGCACAACATCATTTCTTAAATATGAAGTATTAAGTAGTTTAGGAAATGATAGAATATACTGTGTATATCCCTATGACATACACGGTTTCGGCAAGTCTTGTACAAAAAATAGAAATATTAAATTATGTTGTATAATTACCATAATGGTAGAATTCTTGTACAAGTTGAATTATTATATTCGAAGTTTAGTAGGAATGGAATTTTTCATATTTGGAGATTGTAACTTGTATATATACTTATTCATTCAATAAGAATAATCAAGATATTATTTCTTACATGGTATCAGAAGTTTAGGACTAAAATACTTTCGCTCCTCTCCCAAAATTGTTCTCGGATTCCCGTCTCCTTCCTCGGTTCCGAGCGTCTTTTTTCTTTCTTTTCCAAGTCAAACTAAGACATTTAAATTGAACATAAAAGAGTATTTTTTGAAGGGGCGTTCAAATGGCCAAGTGAACACTATTTTTTATTGGGAGGGAGTAATTTTGAATCACGTGTCGGTTGTCACCTACTTCACACAGCAAGTTACTATGTTACTTACAAAATGTTTTACCTCGTAAGATATGTTGCTGTCTTTTTTTTTTTTTTTTGATAATTTAGGTCTCGCGCGTACCTCATGCTCATATCGCTAAGACTGCACAAGCATCGGTACTAGGCTCGGAGGCGATGGAACCCGCCCTTAGCCGCCACAATGGTAAATCGCGGGATGTGCACCGCGTTCGATGTCCGATCGCTACCAACGGATCAACGCTCTGGTCGACCCTTAACATGACTTGTCTGGAGGGAATCAAACCCACACTGCAACATGCCCGCGCGGTTAAGCTACCAGGCTTTAATACAAGACATATGTTCTGGAGAACGTATCCGTCAAGAATCAAACTTGTGACCCTAAGGCCATAAATTTGACTAATGGCCACAGGGCCACTATCTGTTGCTGACTTTCTTATTAGACAATGTAGTTGCTAGTGGGAACCTGAGAATGGAGGGTTGTTGCTCCAAATCTTTGAATATCTTTCACTAAAATCTTTGTATTCCCCACAACGTGTGAAAGGTTTAAGTATATCGTACCATATAGTACTAAATATGCAGGCCATAGCCAACTATTCTTTACTATTTAATGGATTTTTGTTAGGTTACAAAAGGGTATAGTTAAGCTAGTTAGTGAGTTTCCAACTCAATGTAATGGTAAAAATGCCTCGAGTTTTCCAATTCCAATGTGGTCTATTGGTCTTTGTAGTTTTTGGGCTAAGTTATATATGTTAAAAGCAACGTAAAACTTTAGAAATAAAAAAGAACAATTTGATGCAAGAAGTATTCCGACTTTATGCAGAGTTTTGGGAAGGGCCACACCCCGGAATTGTAGTGTATGCACAAACTTTAATGTTGTTTCCAAAATTCTCCTTCTAAAACTTCAAAAACTAGAAGCATAAAAACACTAATTTCATTAACTTTTTTTATTGTAAATTTGTATGTATAACCAGGACCGTCTCAGATATTTTGGGGGCACGATTTTAATTTGTAAAATTGGACCCTTAATATAAGTAAATATATGATTTCAATAATCTGAATTTGGGCCTCCAGATGCGTGTCACTGGACTGAATCATTTTACTTTGATTGAGCTAAGACCTGCGAATTATGGGTCTTTATAGTAAATTCTGATACTACTTAATAAAAAATGAAAAATGAGCCCTTAAATTTTTTCATTTTTCGGGGGCTCTGTGCGATAGTACATCTCGCATGGACCCAAAGACGGCTCTGTGTATAACCAGATGAAACCATAATTTTTACTAAGAATGTCCAAAATTCGACATACATATATAATTAAAAAGTAATTTTTGACCTTTAAATTTATGCGGTATATATAATTTTGTTTCAACTGACCACATTTCCTTCTATATGGCTCCATCACACGAACCCTCTCCCCTTTCCCAAGCAAATTAAAGTGAAAAATAGAATTTCAAGCTTCAAAAAACTCATATTCATAATTGGACATAACAATTGGCTTTTTCAGGGTGAGTGGCCATGTATGTACACTGTACTCCTTAAAACTTGATCTTTTTCAGTGTACTTTTCAAAAACAAAAAAGTATTAGTTTTAAAATACCTCTGAACTTTCAATATTATTTATTCGTACCCTTAGTTATACTCTTTGTCCAATTATGCCTCTATCGTTATATTTTTTATCCAATTATGCCTCTAATTTAGACGGAGCGCCATGTGTCAGTCTCACAATAAAATAACTCATCCTACATTTTAATATTCAGTTCAAATAAAATCCACCCAAAATTTTAACCAGCTGCCCAACCCACACCAAAGCCTCCTTAGTCGAAAATGAGGTGGTCGGCGGCGGAGATGGAACAGGGTTTGGTATGGATTTGGATTTGAGGTTTGACGCTCAGGTTGTCGTTTTTAATTTCTCAGTCGAAGTTCCGACGAGCTATTGTGTATATGAGGATAGCCATTTATGAATCGAGTATTAAGGGTGGGCTAGGTTCTCTAGTTTAAAATTGGAGATGAGTTACTTTATTTCTGAACTGTCACGTGACGCTCTGTCCATATTAGGGTTATATAAGCATTAAAGTATAACAAGTAATAGTATAATTGGACGAAAAGTATAACAAAAGATAGAAATAAATAATATTTGAAAGTTTAGGGTATGTTTGGTCTTTTCCGTTTTAAAAAGGAAAGTGAAGAATTTAGTCTATATGAATATGGCCAAATAATTACATTAGTTCAAAGAGGATTTAGAATTTTTATTTTAGGAATCTGAATTGAAGGATAACAAGATAGTGATTGTGTTCGGAATAGATAAATAAATATTACTCCACATGTTTCAATTTATGTGATATACTTTTATTTTTAATTTATTTAAAAAATAATGATGCATTTCCTTATTTGACAGCAACTTAACTTTAAACTTTACATTTTACGCTTAACAAGATGATTTATAATCACACAAATATTTTTAATTTATTTTAGACCACAAGATTCAAAATTTTCCTTTATTTCTTAAATTTCGTGCCCAGACAACTGAATTTTTAATATAAATATAGATTGGATGAAAATTATTAATCCTACCAAATTAACTGGTAAAGTAGCTAGCATTTTGTCATAAATTTTGGATTCGATTTTGAAACTTTATCTTCAAACATATGTTTGGCCGTAAAATTTGATTAAATTTTAAAAATTTATCTTCAAATATTTCAAGTTTCAAAAACTGGATTACACCAGTTTTTTAGAGAAATTTCACTTCCACTCACAATTATTTTTAAAAAAATTCAAGTAAAATACATTTTCAAACACAACCTCAAATCTTAAAAATCACAACTTCAAAAACTCGAATTTTCAGGTTCAATCTTTAAAATATATAGCTAAACGGGAACGTATATTCACCCTTGCACTTTGATTACAATTTCATCCTACACCAAATCGAACAAAGTTCTAATGTCCTTATAGGTTTTTCCTCTTGCTTTTTTTTTTGGGTTAAATCTTCTTACTTTTCTTTCATCATGTTATATGTCGGCCATTTTCGATAAAAAATATTTGATGTGAACTCACATTTGACGATGTTTTTTTTTAATCTACGGAATTTGGTGTAATTTCTTGAATGTAATTTTAGCTATTTTTCTTCTTCTTTTATATCTGGCATTTTTATAGAAGACAAGTTTTATAGAGTGGTGGTTAGATCAAAATTTAAAGGCAAGTTTTATAGAGTGGTGATTAGACCAACTATGTTGTATAGAGCGGAGTTTTGACCGGTCAAGAACTCTCACATTCAGAAGATGAAAGTTATGGACATGATGAAGATGTGTTAGCTGCGAGGGTATACTAGTAGAGATAGAATTAGAAATGACGATATCTGGGATAAAGTGAAAGTGACCTCGGTGGAGCACAAGATGCGGGAAGCGAGATTGAGATGGTTCGGACATGTGAAGAGAAGATACATGGATGTCTCAGTGCAGATGTGTGAGAGGTTGGCTATGGATGATTTCATGACAGGTAGATGTAGGTTGAAAAAATACTGAGGCGAGGTGATTAGACAAGACATAGCACAGTTCCAGCTTACCGAAGGTATAACCTTAGATAAGAAGTTACGAAAGATGTGGATTAGGGAAGAAGGTTAGTAGGTAGTTGAGTGTTGTCTCACTTATCCTTTCATATTATTAGTCGTAGTATTACTTTTGCAATTTCTTTTCCTTCGATTACTGTTACTATTTGTTGTTTCTTGTACTTAGATTATGTATTAGTTTGTGGTCGCATTGTCACTATCTCTTTTTTGTCTTTATTAATGTTCTAACATGCTTTTTATAATATTTTGACATGACTTATTCGTTCTCGTTATTTTCTTTGGGTACTGCTTTGATTTGTTTGTTCTTATCTCGAGGGTCTACTAGAAACAACTTCTATACCTCCTAAGGTAGAAGTAAGGTCTGCGTACATTCTACCCTCTTCGGATCACATTTTGTAGAATTTCACTTGATATATTGTTGTAGTTATATCTGGCATTTGTTGATTTTTTGGTGTTGATATTTCTGAGATTTGCAGAGCTTTTTCGAGTTTCCATTAAATCATGTTCCTTAAATCTTACTGGAAGAGTTTGTTAAAAAATTAACAAATTAAAGGCAAAGAATGCTCACTTTAAGCAAATTTAGAGGATCAAAACTATTCAAGAGTATATTTAAAGGATCGTTCTGAACCTACTCAAAACATAAGGGACCATTTTTCTTATTTTCTCTAATGTTTGATACTATAAAATTTGAATTAAAATTACATACTTAAACAGTGTAATTAAAAAAAATCTACTATCATAACAAGTTGTTACTCTATATACATATATCACATTAAACTAGTCATAAATAGCTCAACCTAATCTAAAACTCATATAATATTTGTGTACAAAACTTAAAACTAATTAGAAATTTGATTTACCAAATTTACACACAAAGCTGAGCTACACTTACTCTAGCTATAAATTCTTGTCAAAATAGATTCCAACATTGGAATTGTTGACGTCCTCAAAGAACTATGACTGATCCTTTAATCTTTTTCCATACAGGAAAAGAGTATCTATATATCAATTTTTATAAAATCTATAGGTTTGACAGAAAAGAATTTGGTCCCTCCTAATCCTAGTCTCCTCCTAGGACTACATATGAGTAGTAAATTGATGACTTCATGACACTGCATATCACGCTGCCACCTAGCCGAAATGCTGAAATACCATGATTTATCTCCTACATTAATTTTGTCGGGCCGGAGGTGGAGGCCATGTGGGCGAGAGATTTCGACTTTTGACCGAACGAGTAGTAAATTAGCAAATTGTAGGCATGGACCATTGCATTTACCATGTCCCTAGCTTTTTTCCATTTTAGTATAACTTTTTAAAAACCATTTCAAGTCTTTTATGTGTATATGATTTATAGAGTTTAACTCCTTCACTGACATGTAAAAAAAATGGAATATCATCATTGCAATTTTAGTCAATATAAAAAAGAGTGAAATTGAAGAGTATTTAGACGGGAATTAATACCTAAATATAAACAATTAAAATATGGAGGCTCGTTATTTCATAAGATCAATAGAATGAGAGGAAGATGTTATCATAGAATTAAAATCGGACGATTGAAATGAAGAGGTATTTTTGGTGTCTTGTGATAGAACGATGTGTATCAAAGTGAAAGGTAGATTCTATAAAATTGTTATAAGATCAATAAATAATGTTATACGTGAGCGAGTTAGTGTTGGACGCTAAAGTTCAACGCATCCACAAAATGGCCTTAGAGAAGCGAATGCTAAGATAAATGTGTGATTATACGAGACTATAGATAAGATTAGAGATTACGACATTTACGAAAAGGTTCAAATAGTACACATCAAAAATAGAATGAGTAAAATATTGGTTGAGATGGTTTAGTCATGTAACACGTTGACGGAGATGCTCCCGCCCTTAGATGTGAAAAGGTGGTGAGATAAAGGTGTTAAAAGGGGATGATGTAGACTTAAAATCGCTTGAAACAAAGTTTTTTAGAGGACTTGCAATACCTTGAAATACATGCAAATTTAATAAGAGACATCACACAATAGAAGAAAAAGATCTATAGAGATTATACCTATTAGTTGAGAATATAATTTAATCATGCTAACACGTTTATTTTACATCCTATGATAGAGTAATGTGTATCAAAATGAAATGTAGATTCTATAGAACCGTTATAAGACCAATAATGTTATATGTGAGTGAGTGGGTGTTGGACACTAAAGTTCAATGCATCCATAAATTAATTGTCTTGGAAAAGCGGATGATAAGATAAATGTGTGGTTATACAAGACTAAATAAGATTAGTGATTACTACATTCACGAGAAGGTTCAAATAACACACGTCGAGGATAAAATGAGAAATTGTCGGTTGTCATGTTACACGACCTATCCTTATATGTGAAACAATGGTGAGTAGGAGATGTGATAGACCTATAACCACTTGGAAGAAAATTATCTCGAAAAACTTAATTACGATAACTTGAACTCTATGCATTTTTAATAAAAGATATGACACATTCAAAGGTCTATAGATAGGGGCGGAGTCATATACATGTTACGAGTTCAGCCGAACATAATAGCTTTGATTCAAACTTTGTATTTGTCTAAAGAAATTCATTGAATATGTACACATTCTTAATTTAAAACCAATAACTTAACAAAATTAGAATCTCAAACCCAATAACTTCAAATCCTGGCTCACCTCTATATATAGAGGTTATACATAATAGTTTAGAATATATTTTAGTCATGCTAACACTTTTAGTTTACATTATACGCTTTTCTAGAAATTGTTTCACCTTTCAGAGATTTATATAATTTTAGAAAATATAAAGAACTTCTAGTACTTTATAAGCATATAATTGTTTACAAAAATTGATATTAATATCCTGGACAATAAAGTGCAATTTTTGTTATAACATGTTAGCATCAGCGGCGGATCCAGACAATAAAATTTGATGGTGCAAACATACGAAGTAATATTTTGCGTAGCAAAAAAAAATTTGCGAATGATTTGAAAGAGAGAAATGTACCTGTTAAGAGAAAACCCTCGATTAAATGACAACGATTTGATTCAAAAAATGAGAACGATTTGCTTTAGAAATGAGAATGATTTGCTTAAGAAATGAGAATGATTTGTTGTTGCTGAAATGAGGACGATTTACTGCTGCTTTAATTTAGGTTTGTTGCTGCTGAATTTGTAGAAAACGACGCCGTTTTACAATCGACAAAACGACGTCGTTTTGTATAAACTCAAAACGCAGCTATTGGACAACAAAAAAACGTCGTTTTGTATATAAAAAAAATCTGGTGGTGCAACTGCACCACCATGCTTTTACTCAATCCGCCGCTGGTTAGCATTGATAGTCTGAAAAATTATTTGTATTATTAGAGTAACTGGAAAATAAAGTAAATTGCCCTATAACATACTCCCTCCGTTTCATATTAGTTGTCTACATTATTAAAAATAGTTGTCATAAAATACTTGTCAATTTACAAAATCAAGATAGCATTAAGTAAATTTTTTCTATTTTTTCCTTAACATTAATTATTTTTTAAAATAGTCAATTTTGATTAGAGTGTAATTTATTGAAAAGAGATAAAAATAATGTAGTAAAAATGAAGTTCTATTTATGATTTTTTAAAAGCCTTGTAAAACAAAATATGGATAAATAATATAAGACAGAAAAAATATTAAAATATATTAATAATATAATTTTTGTACCTGTAACAATTAAACTTAAACCTTAATAAAGCCTTCGGTCTTTACTATGTTTTTCAGGTTATCAAATCATATTTATTTGTTATAACAAGCTTGGATTACCTCTTATTACACGTAACGTAACACAGAAACATTAAACGACACAAATGTAAATCGAACTGTTATCACATAAACGTACAACCATTACTGCACAAAAGTACAAGTAACCTCAGCATGAGGTTGAAAAATATCTGTTTTCTTCACCATGTTTCTCTTTCTTGATCATGTGCAATATTATATTGGATGGTCTGTACTCTGACAATGACCACTGAAGAATGGTGGCACATGCTTCCCCTGTCAAATCAATTACCCACATTTTAACGGCTAAAATCTTCCATGTACGGTTTCATCAACGGCTGTTGATTGAATTCCCCCCCCCCCCCCCCAAACCTCTCTGTTTACATCTTGTTTGGATGGTTGTTACTCCGTCCGTCATAATTTAATGATCTAGTTTGATTGAACATGAAATTTAAAAAATAAAAAAATATTTTTACATCTTGTGGTCTAAAATAAATCAAAGATATTTGTGTGGTTATAGATTATCTTGTTAAGCGTAAAAGAAAAGTTTAAAGTTAAATTATTATTAAATAAAGAAATATATCATTCTTTTTTGAACTGACTAAAATTAAATGTGTGTCATATAAATTGGAATGGAGGAGTACATATTATATTGTATTGTATTATGTTGTTAGTTTAAATATAATATTTATTTTGATAATTTATGTATGAAACTCCTACACCTAATAATTCAGATAAGAAACTAAAAAAAAATGATATTCCTACTTGAATTGTGTTTTATTCCAGGATAATAGGCATTCACGCATTATCACCCTTGAACATGAATTTTCCCAAGTCATTATGGAGAATTTTCTGAACGTTTCATCCTATTGCAAACGACTCAATGAATTGACGGATCAACTTCGCAATGTGGGTGCTCCTGTTAGCAATAATCATCTCGTTCTACAGATGGTTGCAGACATGTCTGAGGCATATAACAGTGTTGCGTCGATCCTTCGTCAAAGTAACCCTCTACCACAATTTTATCAAGCTCATTCTATGCTTACACTGGAAGAGGCTGGATTGGCTAAAAAGACGGCTACTGGCGCTAACTTCGACTTTATAACCACGTTCAATAGTTCTCAAGCATATTATGACAATTCAGGCCAAAATCACAATAATGGTGGCGGCAAGAAAGGTCAGAATCGCAAGAATAAAAATAAAGGTCTTTGGGCGTGGACGCGGCGGCGACGCGACGACGGAGAGGCGGTGGTCCTAACCACCGGGTTACCAAAGAATCGCCATGGGCCAACGCCCGCCAACCAAACTTCCCAACAGGTGCGAATAGAACTGGCCGTTGCCCGCCAAGGCCCAACAACGATTCGCCGATTCTAGCAAAGATCGTGCACACGGTCTAGTGATGGGCCAACATCGACGCCATTGGTCATCGCCACCTGCCTGTGGTCGGTGGTCCACTTCAAGGCCCCTTCTCCAACAAATATTGAGGCCACAATGCACACGCTAGGATTAACTCCTCCGGACCCGAATTGGTACATGGACACAGGCGCCACGACCCACACGACATCCGATTCAGGTACTCTCTCATCTTATTCAAATTTGAGCAACGCTCGTGGCATAATCGTTGGTAATGGTTTTACTATTCTGATTCGTGGTTATGGTCATAAAACGTTGTCTCCCCTTCATCCACCACTTGTCTTGAAAAATACCATTCATGCCCCTCAATTGATTAAAAATTTAGTGTATGTCCGTAAATTCACCACTGGTAATTCTGTTGCAATTGAGTTTGATCCGTTTGGTTTTTCTATGAAGGATTTCAAGACAGGGAGTCCTCTCATGAGGTTTGATATAAGGGAGATCTTTATCATATCACGCCAAGTTTCAGTTTCTCAAGTCAAGCCTTGCCATCAACATTTGCAGCGTTTTCTCCTTCCGTGTGGCATACTCGTCTAGGTCATCCGGGGTCTTCTATTTTTTCTTCTTTATATAAAAATAAATTTATTTCATGTAAGGGTACGCGTAGTACTCCGAATTGTCAATCTTGCTCTCTAGAAAAAATGTTAATTTGTTATTTGTAGACTCTAATTCTAATATTTCAATGTCATTTGATATTATTCATATCGATTTATGGACGTATCTTGTTCTTAGTTCTTTGGGTCATCAGTATTATGTTATATTTTTGGATGATTATTCTAAGTTTTTATGGACTTTGATAGCGAAATAATCTCAAGTTTTTTCCATCTTCCTAAAATTTAGAGCTTTCATTAGAACTCTATTCGAACGGAAAATAAAAAAAATCAATGTGATAATGGAAAATAATATGACAACGGGGTGTTTCAGACATTTTGTGCTAATAATGAGATCAATTTTCATTTTTGTTGCCTCATACGTCTTCACAAAATGAGAAAGCCGAACGCAAAATTCGTACCATTAATAACATTGTCCGAACTTTATTAATTCATGCTTTCATACCCCAGTTTGTTTGGCATCATGCTCTACAAATGACTACATATATTCTTAACGTTCTTCATTCCAAATGTTTGACATATTCGTCCCCTCTTCAAATTTTATATAATAAGACTCATTCGTATTCCCATCTTAGAGTCTTTGAGTGCTTATGTTATCCGTTATTTCCGTCTACCACAATTAACAAACTTCAGGCCTGTTCTACCCCTTGTGTGTTTTTGAGATATCCATCTAATCATCGTGGTTACAAATGTTTTGATTTATCATTCTATAAAATCATCATTAGTTGCCATGTAATTTTTTATGAATCCCAATTTCCATTTGCTAAGATTAGTAAACATGTGCCTAGTTCGTATAATTTTTTGGATGATGGTATATCCCCGTATATTATTCACCATTTATCGAACCTATCCCGTACCCAAAATCCGCCAGCGGACCCACTGCCCGCTGGCCCTTCAGTGGCATCACCGTCGTTGATTTTGGGTCCAGCGACTAGGCCACCAATCCAGCCTATTCTCGCCCGCCATCGCCTAGCCAACACATAGTCTCGGTATAGTTTCATGTTGGGCGAAGGGACTACCACTACCGTCACAAGATATTCTGGGTCCCGATATTTCCTAAAATCAGTCCAATTCTCCATCGAGTCAAAGACCAATCACTCGTAGTCAATGAGACATTTTTAAACAAAGAGACATTTAATTTGAATTCTAGTGTTCTTAAATCCCCTCTGCCCCGTAACCCTGTGTCAGAATTAAATGACCCGAACTGAAAAATTGTTATGCCCAACGAATATAATGCTCTTATTGATAATAAGACGTAGGAGTTGGTGTCATGTTCATCTGGTGTTAATATTATTCGGTTAATGTGGATTTTTGCTCACAAGGACAATTCTGACGGTTCTTTTGCGAGACATAAGGTTCGTCTTATAGGTGATGGTAAGACTCAGCAGGTAGGTGTGGATTGTGGTGAGACGTTTAGTCCGGTGGTCAAGCTGGCTACCATTCGCACTGTGCTCAGCTTGACTCTTTCGAAAGCATGACTCATTCATCAGTTAGATGTGAAGAATGCTTTCTTACATGAAGATCTCAATGAGACAGTCTATATGCATCAGTCCTTAGGGTTTAGGGATCCCAAATATCCTCATCATGTCTGTTTGTTGAAGAAGTCCTTGTATGAACTTAAACAGTCTCCGCGGACGTGGTATAAGAGATTTACAGACTATGTTTCGACTATTGGGTTCTCTCATAGCAGGTTTGATAATTCATTGTTCATATATCGTCGTGGTTCTTCATTGGCTTATATACTCTTATATGTGGACGATATTATCTTGATTGTCTCTTCTGATGCATTACGCCAATCTATCATAACAATGCTCAGTTCTGAGTTTGCTATGAAAGACTTGGGGCCCTTGAGTTACTTTTTGGGAATTGTTGTCACTCGTCATGCAGGTGGGTTATTCTTATCACCGATGAAGTATGCAGCTGAGATCATTGAGAGGGCTGAGATGTCATCATGTAAATCCACTTCCACTCCAGTTGATACTAAACCCAAGTTGGATACTACGACTGGCTCCCCATACGAGGATCTGACCCGCTATCGTAGTCTAGCAAGTGCCCTTTAGTATCTGACTTTCACGAGACCAGATATCACGTATGCCATACAACATATGTGTTTGTATGCATGATCTTAGGGTAGAGCACATGAATGCACTCAAACTCATTATTAGGTACATCCAGGGGACACTTGACAATGACTTACATTTATATCATTATCAACATCTACACTTGTATCGTATACATATGCTGATTGGGGAGGATGTCCAGACACCAGATGGTCTACGTCTGGCTATTGTATGTTTCTTGGCAATAACTTAGTCTGCAAAACGTCAGTCGACTTTATCACGTTTCAGTGCAGAGGCCGAGTATCGAGGGGTAGCCAATGTGGTATCTGAATCATATTGGTTACGAAATCTTCTGTTAGAGTTTCATTGTCCTATTGAGAAAGCTACATTGGTTTATTGTAATAATGTTAGTATCATATACCTTTCTAGTAATCTGGTTCAGCACCAGCGCACTAAACATATCGAGATGGACTTTCACTTGGTTCGAGAAAAGGTAGCTCGTGGACAAATACGGGTCTGTCATGTCCCTTGCAGATATCAAATTGCAGACATCTTTACAAAAGGTCTTCCTTCGGTCCTCTTTGAAGATTTTAGCGACAGTCTCAGCGTTTGAAGACCGCCCGCTATGACTGTGGGTGTGTGTTAAATATACATATAATATACACGATATACATGTATATTGTATGTATATTGAAGGTCTCGAATGAAGCCCAATGCCTCTCGGATGTTTGGGCCACCCGTGACTGCCCGTGAATGCCCAAACCAGGATGTATATGAAATGTATATTGTAGTATGATTAGTATTGTACTCTTACCATAATTGTATAGTTAGTCTCCAAATAGAATAAGGTTTTAGGAGCAGAATAGGAAAAGAATTTTCCTATTATGGAAATATGTAAAGTGTATATATACCCATTTCATTAATGGGAATAATCAAGAGATTATTTCTTTCAGCTACGTTATTGTTCATTTTTAGAATGATTTCTATTATTTTTTTATCTATGTTATTTTTTTCCGGACTGCTTTGATTTGTTTTTCTTTGAGCTGAGGGTATATAAGAAGCATCCTCTCTATCTCCCAACTCCCAAGACCACAAAATGAGATTACACTGAGTATGAAGTTGTTCTGTTATTTTGATTGTAACTTAAATTTTATTGAATTATATCGTTAAATCCATTTTTATGTAACAATCACAAGTCTCATTTGGTGCAACGACCGATTTGGTATGATTGTGTCGTTACCTTATTTTCTCTTGTTTTTTATCTAATGTTATATTTTATCCTACCTTTTTATAATAGTTCTACGTCGTACCTTAATTTTTTTGTGGGTTTATCTTTTTAAATTGTTGGTATCTGACAACATATAATAACGAAAAACAATACAATCTATTCAAATAATATATTCATAAAAAATACAGTATACAAATACAACAATAACAATAACAACAACACATTCGGTGTTATCCCACAAATGAGGTATGTGGAGGGTAAAATGTACGTAACCCTTACTCCTACCTCATAGAGATATATGTTGCTTTCGATAGAACCTCAACTCAAGTAAAACATTTCACAACAGATTGAAAAAGAAAATACTGAATTAAGGAAAGTCATTAAAGTAGTACAACATACTGAACTAATGATGATATCCGGGACAAAGTGAGAGTGACCTCGGTGGAGGATAAGATGCGGAAAGCGAGGTTGAGATGGTTCGCACGCAAAGCGAGAGACATAAACGCCCAACATGGAGGTGAGAGGTTGATTATGGACGAGTTCAGTAGGGGTAGAGGTAGGCCGAAGAAGTATTGGAGAGAGATGATTAGACGGGATATGACACATGCACGACTTACTGAGGACATGACCTTAGATAGGGGTTTGTGGAGGACACAGATTAGGGTTGAAATGTAGTAGATAGTCGAGCGTAGTCCTACGCACGCCCACAAAAAGATAGTTGTAGTGTGAGCAATGTAAGCCCGATTAGCTCATCACACTTATAGAAGCAGTATTGCTTTTATATTCCATGTAGTTGATTTCTGCGGTTATGTGTTCTCTATTGTACTTTGTTTATATTATTATTTTGCGTTAGCTACTGCTTTATTTTGGCAGAATGCACTACCATGATGTATTCAATTTTTGTTACCAGCATATTCATATAACTTTAATTTTTTGTCTTTGACCGTTTATCTTGCTATGCACCGTTTGCTTTGATTGTGATTACGCTATGGCTTGAGCCGATGGTCTCCCGGGAATAGTCGCTCTACCTATCAAGGTAGAGTACACTCTATCTTCTCCAGACCTCACGTGATGAAATTTTACTAGATATATTGTTGTTGTTATAGTATTAAAGTAGTACAACAATCAACCGATAGGAAAAGTAGAACACAACATTTGTGAATATAGTATAATACAATATAGTATAACACGATAACAACCATCCAAACAAGGTGTTACGAGTATATCACCATCCAAATAAGGGAATACCGAAATAATGAAAGTAATAACCATCAACGGAATAATGCGATAGGAATAGCAGAACATACCTAATGAATACAATATACGATCCAAACAAGGTGTTATCACCATACTCCAAGCAAGGTGTTAACTCTCATCTCTCTCTCTCTCTCTCTCTCTCACACACACACACACACACACACTTTCTCTCTCCTTTTCTTGATTTTGTTTCTCTTTCTACTGTTATCAGGTCTAGCTTGGTCGGGTGTGCTATAAAAACACTTTTCTCTCTCTCTTTCAAAAGCCACTTCACAGACAGTGATTGTTGTTTTCTTCAACTCAACTTAGTTAAGCTTAGTTTAGCTGCAATCTTGATTATTCAACTAAAACAAATAAAGGCTAGTGTTCAGAATTGCTAAATACCCTTCAAAATTTGATCTTTTTAATTTTTTTATTGTTTTGGTGGGTTGCTGTTAATGGAGGTATTGGAGAAAGATAAGTGTTGTGAACTTGGTTGATTTTTTTTTTGATGACGTGGAGCTTAAATTAAGAGTTTTTTTTTTGGTTAGTGCATGTGGGAAAGTGTGAGTTTATTTTTTTGGAGAAATGGGGGTGAAGTGGGGTATGTTGTTAAGGATAAGAGTGATGAATGGGTGTAATAATATTTTAGGGTTTGAAAAATTGGGGTTTGAGGGTTTTATATAATTGTTGGAAAAATTCATATTTTGAGGGTGTTTTTAGATATATTATAGATATATATATATATATATTATATATATATATTATTACAAATATGAAGCTTTCAACATCAAGAATTGGTCAGCAAGCTCATGAAGGTACTGTCTTTATCTGTATATTTGTAAGTAATATTTATTTTTAAATGCTTTGTCTTTAGCAAATACTAATGGAAAAAAGAGATTATGATGAGTATTTAAGTTATGTATTCATTTAAAGTGGGTCAACTTTATTAACGTTGATGCAATTCGACTCATTTCATGTTTAACTAGTTAGAATTACATATTTAAAAAGTATGTGTTCACTTAAATGGAATTAAATTATTGCTGATGGATTCTTTATTTGGTTGTTGTGGCTTTTGCAAGGAGAGAAGAAGTGTTTGAATTCAGAACTATGGCATGCCTGTGCTGGTCCCCTTGTATGCTTACCAACGGTAGGGAGTCGCATCGTTTACTTTCCTCAGGGTCACAGTGAACAGGTCTTTCTTTCTCCATTAGCCACATTTCACTCTTCGTCATTAATTATGAACTAAGGGGTCGTTTGGTTGTTGGTTAGAGTTATGCACGGTTTGATTTCCTCACAACTTATACATGTATTAGTAATGGGGATTGTAAACTGATAACCGAATACTGTACTTTGTGTGGAATTTTATACATAGCAACTAAAATGCTACATGGTACTAGTTATGCCGATTTTAATAAATGTATAATCTACTAACTAACTAGCAACCATCCTTAATTGTTGCAGCCATGAATTATTCATTAATTAGTCAATTGCTGATGTCTCCTATTGAAAATTGAGTGCCAGGTTGCGGCAACAACGAATAAAGAAGTTGATGCTCACATACCCAATTACCCGAATTTACCACCCCAGTTGATCTGTCAACTCCACAATGTCACAATGCATGTGGGTTCTTTGTTTATGTTTCTTATGAATTATTGCTGTGTAAGTTGTATTAGGTTTATGAGGAAAATGACAATTTAATGGGATTTCAGGCAGATGTTGAAACAGACGTAGTATATGCCCAAATGACATTGCAGCCCTTGACACCGGTATTTCATTAATCATGCAATAAAAGTTGTCTTATAGCCGGTTTGGCCTTTCTTCCGAGAAGCTAAAAGTGTTTATTTTAGAAAATTGATGTGATTAGCCAAGCTTTTGAGAAAAAAATAAGTGCTTTTGAGTAATAACAAAAGCTAAAAAAGTTGCTTTTCCCCACAAGTACTTTTGGAACATTGGTCAAGCACAAAGTATTGCTCTAATATTGGCAAAAGTGCTTTTCAAATTAATTAGTCAAACACAAACTATTACTATCCAAAAGTACTTTTTACTTCTGGCAAAAAACACTTTTCAAAAGAAGCAGATTTTGGAAGCTTGACCAAACAGGCTATTAAGCTAACATGAATTTCTCATTTACTTGTGTTTTACTGGTTTCCCGGTACTTTGTGTGAATTGGGCGACAAAATGTTATGTTGCATTTTCAGCAAGAACAAAAGGATACATATCTTCCTGTTGAGCTGGGTGTCCATAGCAGGCAGCCAACTAATTATTTTTGCAAGACACTCACTGCAAGTGATACCAGTACGCACGGCGGCTTTTCTGTTCCTCGTCGTGCTGCAGAGAAAGTTTTCCCTCCTTTGGTGATAACTTGTCCAATGTCTCGTATTTCTTACCACACTCTGGTTCTGAGCCTGATGTTATTCTTATTTTCTTCTGGTCCTCAGGATTTCTCACAGACACCACCTTGTCAAGAATTAATTGCGAGGGATCTGCATGACATTGAATGGAAATTCAGGCATATTTTCCGAGGCAAGCTCTAGAGTCTCCTTTCTTTGCTAATATGTGTAGCTTCACACTGTGTTAAGTGTCTTTGGCTTTAATCACTTCATAAAAAAAGTGTCTTTGACTTTAATCTCCTTAAAATGTGCTATCATTTAGCAATATTTTAGTTTAATCCTCTCGAGTACTTGCTTGTTAAGGGTCCGGTCCTTCTTAAGATTTAGGTACTTCATTCACTTGTATGTACTGTAACAACACGATTGATGGGGAAAGGATAGACTAATGAGTCTAGAGAGAATCTTTAAAGTGTTTTTTCTTCTCTCTTTTGAATCAACTGGACAGGAAGTTAAGAGAAAAAGAAGCAGGATAGTGGATCGTATGTTGACTGGTGTTTGTCTTCTATACTCCCCTGCACTGTTATATCCTAGTTGAACTTAATAAAAATCAAACATAAATAAAGAATCCAAAAAATACTCTATTTCGATGTATCATGAAAATTTTCGTGTCAATGCCATATGTTGTTTATGTCTGCAACTCCATTATAAAAAAAAAGGTTTGTCTGCAACTAAGTTTCGGTGAGATTTAATGGTAGAAGCTGAATAATTCTATACATGAATAGTTAAGGAATTTATGTAGTTTCAAGAATTCTATCTAAGGAAAGAAATCAAACCAATAAAGGAAACTATTACAAGATCTTCTAAATATGTCTTGAATATAGAAAACCAGAAAAACATCCTATCTGCTTAAGCCTTTTCGCAACTGAATATATAGAGCTGTGCTTCAATGTAATGGGATTACATTTTTCCAAATAATTATCATGTTCCTTATCAAAAAGATAATAATTTATAACTCATATTCCATAACAGTTCACTGCATGTATGTAGTGATAATAAATGAAGAAAACATAGTAGTCTATTTCATTCTTTCCTTGTAATATTCAAATAAAGTGTATGTAAAATGCCATTCTCAACTTTGCTGCAGACAAAAAGCCTAGTATTTAAAATTTACCAGTTAAGAAAAAAGCCTAGTATTTAAGTAAAGAAGGGTAAACGGGGGGGGGGGGGGGGGGGTGGGTATCCCCCCGAGTTTCTAACCGTGTGCCACTTGGCCTTGGAGATTTCTCGGTTATAAAAAAGAGCCGATGTCTTTGTATGAGGTGAGAAAAACAAAACTTTTGAAGGACAGATCAATTTTATAGTTTGTAAAGAGGAGAATCCGTAAAATGGGGTACTGAGATTTTTATGATCTTTGAGTTGCAGGTGGGATTAGGCATAATTATATCTTTGTAGGATTAGGTTGTGATTAGAATTATGGAGGATTAGCAATCTGTTGTGTAGTAATAGATTTTTTATTCAGAAGGTCGTGGGCAGGATGGTATAGAAGTTATCGAATTTTTTCTGTTAATGTGAAATTCAAGTTGCAATTAAGGTTCCGATACGAGTTTCACATAGGTAACCTGAGCAAGATAAACAATTATAATTGCACTTAAGAAGATAAATAAAAAACAAGATAACTGGCTGATTCAAATAGATGAGTGGATGGCCTAGAACGGGGTAGTAGTTATAGAATGAGGAAGCAGGTCAATTATTTCTGTTAGTCCATCTATCTGTTGCGAAATTTCTAAATGCTACGCAAGTGTATGTATCACAACTTGTAATAATCTCGGTAAGACCGAATATCGTCGAGATTGCATTATCAATTAACTAACCTTTTGTTTCTATTTGGCAAACATATATAAGTTTTGATTTCTAAACTAAGAATTAACATCTAAAGTAATGTGCATGAATAAACTAAGAATGAAAATACTCGGAGTTTAACTCAGTAATGAAGGTAATTAGGATTTTCAATCTCATAAACTATCCCCTCTATCATTCGTTAATGCAAGACTAGCAATTCTTCTTCTTATCGAGATAGCAGGTTAACTGATGTGTTCTATATTCCGGTTAGGATATATAAATACTCAACCTAAGTGAGAATTTTCTATATTTCTATGATAAATTCAACCACATGGGAGGATTAAGATCAATAACCTAAAACGCTACAAGGCAATCGTGATACTCTCGTTTAAGATTAAACCTATATCTAATCAACTATAGCATATTCAAATCTCTCTTTTCGGATCTTGATTTGAAATCATATAAGTAATGAAAACTAATGGCCAATTAATTCTCATTCAATAAACGCAAGTTGAATAGATATTGATAGATGAAGACGAAATACTAACAATGCATTAATTCATAAAAGAGGTTCAAGCGAATCGACGAAAAATCCTAATAAAGAAATTAGTTCATAGACATGCTAATAAAACTAATTGTCTTAACAACCAACATGAACTGAAGTAAAGAAAAGAAAAGAAAAGGAAAAGAACTTGAACAAAAGTGGTCTCCAATTGCTTCTTGCTCCCTAGTTTCTTGCTCCAAAGATGAGATCTAATAAAATCTGCCTCCCCCAGCTTTATATCACGAAAATTCCCCAAATAGACCGTTTTACCCTCGTAGAACTTTAGGTTTTTCTCGCTCACTGACGCCGTCAGCGCCGCGACGCAGCTTCCGGGTGCCGCGACTCTAATTCACTCAGAAGTTACTGCCAGTCAGGCGCCGCGACTCTTCCTCATTTTCCGACCGGATTTCGTTGAGCCTGCTTTCTGAGCTTCCCGGGACTTCTTTGACTGAGTGCTTGTGAACCGATATGCATATTTGTCCTCCGTAACCGCCTATTTCCTTTGAATTCACCCCATTCATTTCTGAATCACTTAGGACCTGAAAACACAAAACAACACGCATAATACTGTACAAAACAATTAAAAGACAACAAAAGACTCCCTAAACATACTCTAAAACAGTACTAAAAATAGACTCAACACTATATCCCAATCGTCCGCACAGTTTTAGTGTGCAAGAATATTAAAGAGTTCAACTTCAAGATTATATTGGTGGAAAAAGAACATTATTCTTGTGTTTACAAGACTTGTACCACCACCAACAACAACTATGACTCGGTCCTAACAAGTTGGAGCTTCATCAGGCTGGCTGCGAGCCTATCACAACTCTACTCCTTTATCCGGGTTTGGGACTGGCGACGTGAGTGAATTCACACAGGTGGAGTGAGATTTGCACACACGGCTTCAAAACTAATTGCTTAGTTCATCTAAATTTTCGGTACATATAATTTTTCTGTTTTTGATAACCGTGGTGTCCGGGCCAGTTTGTGTGCGCCTTGACTAATTACACGGATATTGCCACCTCCCACCAGCAAAAAGTACTAAGTAACTCTGTCCACCAAGGCTAGGACAAATGAGAAGAAATGTGTTTTTTTCTTGTTGGGATTTGAACCGGAGAACTCATGGTTCTCAACCCACTTCATTGACCACTAGGCCACATCCTTGGTGCTTCTCGGTACATGTAAATGGTGCATGGATTATTATAGTGTTTAGACTTGTGCTATAGTTGTTGGACATCCAAATGAAAAAGGGTTCCCAAAGATGGTTCAGAATTCTTGGCTATTTCCTTATATATATAAAAAAGAATTCTTGGCTATTTGCTCTTAACATCTCATTCCTTTTACCTTATTATGGGGCTGTTTCTCTTGTCATTCTGATCCTGTTACCTTGATGTGACGCTGTTGTTCTTACCATAGCTTGTTTATTGACTCATTTGCTGGATATACTATTGATTCCTGATTGCTCTTGGAAGCATGAACATAATGCAGTGTAAAACTAACTAATGCTGAAACACATTTATATTTTTCTCTCTATGCATGCAGGACAGCCTAAGCGGCATCTTCTAACGACTGGCTGGAGTGTGTTCGTTAGTGCAAAAGGACTTGTCGCTGGAGATTCAGTTCTTTTTATTTGGTAATATTAGCCTTTTTTGTCACATATCTTAGCATTTTACACGAGTTTTTAGCCAAAATTGTCCCATATCTATTGGAGTAAGTCTAGTTTGGCCCTCTAAATATAATCCTGAGCATCTTTAGTCCATTAAATTTGCTTAAGTGAAAAACAGAATGGACTTAAAAACTAATAGTGACTACCAAAAAACACTACTCAAAACATGACAAGAAAGATAATATCGAAATACTAGGGATTTTTAAAAAAATGCTCCCAGGTACACAGAAAATGAGGTAAGCCCTATAATACCCTTCTCCCGACATTCTCTCTCCTCTAATCTTCTCGTCGGACATCGCAACTGCTTCTCCGACATGACACAGCCTTTCTTTCTGTTTTTTCTCTCTCTAAACTCCTTCCGATCACGGTTTTCCACAAAAAACCACACGATCCCTTTTTCTAAGACCAAAGTTCCAGATTGTCATCAGAACCGTAGTTTCACATCCTTTTCTCTTCAAATCTTCGTCGGAGCAGTTTTTCCCCTCACCTTGGGAACCAGACCGAAAAATAACTCCCTTTCTTTCTTCGTCTAGTAACTCAGACCACAAAATGGAGAACATCATTTTTGCTATTGGGTTCAAGTCCTATGATATTGCTAAGTCTTCTAACACTGTTGACTCATGGTTCAATTGGACTGAGAGAAGCAAGAACTTGATCAGGAGAGTCTCATTCAACAGGAACACCATGGAATGGATTGTCTAGACATTTCACGAAGCATCTAAGGTCTGAGGAAACTTTGTGAGAAGATGGAAGAAGAAAGACAATTTTTCCTGGACCTTTTACTCTAGAAATTATAACAGCTTTGGCCGATATATCAGTATTATAAGCATCCGAGGAAAGAGAAGAGGAGTGTTTATTATACCAGAAGTGGCTTTCAATGCAGGTTGGGCTTTTTAGCTGACAAGGTTGGTAGATTTTTAAGCAGTCAGGGACGCCCAATCACTGCTGTAGAACCAAGACTGACATCAAAGGATCTTCCATATATAGATGCTCTCAGAAACACTAAATGGTCTAAACAAGAAGTTATGGATGGCATTAATGAAGGGAGAACCCATCCATATTAAAGAGGCCCCAGAATGAAGTTCTCAATAAATGTCTAGTTGGTAGTTTCCCTGTGAACACATCGGATATCCCCACACTTTTAGCAGGCAGGCGTTGGACTAGCTCTCTGTGGAAGCAAGCCCGCCCATGGATTGAACATATACGAGATGGTGGATGGAAAATTTCTCTTTGAATTTGCTTTTAGAATTATCACAATGTATCATGGAGGAATGTGCCGAAGAATTTACCAGTCAACTTCCAGTGGTTGGACACATTGTCAAGAGATATTGACCACAATGAATTACCCAACTTAGTTTGGGCCAGACTAGTCGGTTTACCATTTCAATTTTGGTCTCAAAATGTCTTCAAGGCCATTGGAGACTACTGTAGGGGTTGGATTGAGACTGAAGAAGAGACACAACTCCATAACCATTTGAAATGGGCTAGAATCAAAATTAGAGGAAAGGGGAAAGAGATTCCCAGAGAAGTGCTAGAAAGTTACCTCACCATCTCATCCCTCTTTCTTCTTTTCTGAATCACCAGGAAGAATACAAGGAACCCCAAGAAACTAAAAAAGCAAAGGATATTGATGCGATGACAAATATAGAGGATGAGCTGGACCAAGTAACTTTAGCAGAACAAGATGGCACAGATTTGCAAATTATGCAAATTCACGAAGCTGAGCTAGTGGACATGCAACCTCAGGAACATGCTGAAGCTAGGGCCTCCAATTGGGAGGAAAGAGGAGCAATGTTTATTATACCAGAAGTGGCTTTCAATACAGGTTGGGCTTTTTTAGCTGGCAAGGTTGGTAGATTTTTAAGCAGTCAGGGACGCCCATTCACTGCCGTAGAACCAAGACCGGCATCAAAGGATCTTCCATATATAGATGCTCTCAGAAACACTAAATGGTCTAAACAAGCAGTTATGGATGACATTAATGAAGGAGAACCCATACATATTAAAGAGGCCCCAGAATGAAGTTCTCAATAAATGTGTAGTTGGTAGTTTACCTGTGAACACATCGGATATCCCCACACTTTCAGCAGCCAGGCGTTGGACCAACTCTATGTGGAAGCAAGCCCGCCCATGGATTGAACATATATTCGATGGGAGATGGAAAATTTCTCTTTGAATTTGCTTTTAGAATTACTGCTGAACAGATCATGGAGGAGGGAATGGTGCTGGAAAAAATTTACCAATCAACTTCTAGTGGTGGACACCATTGTCAAGAGCTATTGACCACAATCCACCACTTGTCAAGAGCTATTGACCCCAATGAATTACCCAACTCAGTTTGGGCCAGACTAGTCGGTTTACCATTTCAATTTTGGTCTCAAAATGTCTTCAAGGCCATTGGAGACTACTGTGGGGGTTGGATTGAGACAGAAGAAGAGACATAACTCCCTAACCATTTGAAATGGGCTAGAATCAAAATTAGAGGAAAGGGGAAAGAGATTCTCAGAGAAGTGCAAGAAAGTTACCTCACCATCTCATCATTCTTTCTTCTTTTCTGAATCACCAGGAAGAATACAAGGAACCTAAGAAACTAAAAAAGCAAAGGATATTGATGCGATGACAATTATAGAGGATGAGCCGGACCAAGTAACTTCAGCAGAACAAGATGGCACAAATTTGCAAATTATGCAAATTCACAAAGCTGAGCCAGTGGACGTGCAACCTCAGGAACATGCTGAAGCTAGGGCCTCCAATTGGGAGGAAAGAGAATAGCTGTGTTTATTATACCAGAAGTGGCTTTCCATGCAAGTTGAGCTTTTTTAGCTGACAAGGTTGGTAGATTTTTAAGCAGTCAGGGACACCCTACTGCTGTAGAACCAAGACTGGCATCAAATGATCTTCCATATATAGATGCTCTCAGAAACACTAAATGGTCTAAACAAGCAGTTATGGATGATATTAATGAAGGAGAACCCATACATATTAAAGAGGCCCCAGAATGAAGTTCTCAATAAATGTCTAGTTGGTAGTTTCCCTATGAACACATCGGATATCCCCACACTTTCAGCAGCCAGGCGTTGGCCAAGCTCTCTGTGGAAGCAAGCCCACCCATGGATTGAACATATACGAGATGGTGGATGGAAAATTTCTCTTTGAATTTGCTTTTAGAATTACTGCTGAACAGTTTATGGAGGGGGGAATGGTGCTGGAAGAATTTACCAGTCAACTTCCAGTGGTGGACACCATTGTCAAGAGCTATTGACCACAATGAATTATCCAACTCAATTTGGGCCAGACTAGTCGGTTTACCATTTCAATTTTGGTTTCAAAATGTCTTCAAGGCCATTGGAGACTACTGTGGGGCTTGGATTGAGACAGAAGAAGAGAGACAACTCCCTAACCATTTGAAATGGGCTAAAATCAAAATTAGAGGAAAGGGGAAAGAGATTCCTAGAGAAGTGCAAGAAAGTTACCTCACCATCTCATCCCTCTTTCTTCTTTTCTGAATCACCAGGAAGAGTACAAGGAACCCCAAGAAACTAAAAAAGCAAAGGATATTGATGCAATGACAATTATAGAGGATGAGCCGCACCAAGTAACTTCAGCAGAACAAGATGGCACAAATTTGCAAATTATGCAAATTCACGAAGCTGAGCCGGTGGACGTGCAACCTCAGGAACATGCTGAAGCTAGGGCCTCCAATTGGGAGGAAAGAGAAGAGCAGTGTTTATTATACCAGAAGTGGCTTTTAATGCAAGTTGAAACTTTTAGTCGCCAAGGTTGGTAGATTTTAAGCGATCGTGACGCCAATCCCCAATCACTGCTGTAGAACCAAGACTGGCATCAAAGGATCTTCCGAAACACTAAATGGTCTAAACAAGCAGTTATGGATGGCATTAATGAAGGGAGAACCCATCCATATTAAAGCGGCCCCAGAATCCCAGAATGAAGTTCTCAATAAATGTCTAGTTGGTGGTTTCCCAATGAACACATCGGATATCCCCACACTTTCAGCAGCCAGGCGTTGGACCAGCTCTCTGTGGAAGCAAGCCCGCCCATGGATTGAACATATACGAGATGGGAGATGAAAACTTTCTCTTTGAATTTGCTTTTAGAATTACTGCTGAACAGATCATGGAGGGGGGAATGGTGCTGGAAGAATTTACCAGTCAACTTCCAGTGGTGGACACCATTGTCAAGAGCTATTGACCACAATGAATTATCCAACTCAGTTTGGACCAAACTAGTCGGTTTACCATTTCAATTTTGGTCTCAAATGTCTTCAAGGCCATTGGAGACTACTGTAGGGGTTGGATTGAGACGGAAGAAGATACACAACTCCCTAACCATTTGAAATTGGCTAGAATCAAAATTAGAGGAAAGGGGAAAGAGATTCCCAGAGAAGTGCAAGAAAGTTACCTCACCATCTCATCCCTCTTACCTCTTTCTTCTTTTCTGAATCACCAGGAAGAATACAAGGAACCCCAAGAAACTAAAAAAGCAAAGGATATGATGCGATGACAATTATAGAGGATGAGCCGGACCAAGTAACTTCAGCAGAACAAGATAGCACAAATTTGCAAATTATGCAAATTCACGAAGCTGAGCCAGCGGACGTGCAACCTCAGGAACATGCTGAAGCTAGGGCCTCCAATTGGGTGAACTCCAATAATTTGGAGTTAAGCAAACATATATGGGGCTGCTTTTGAAGGGTGCCAAAAAGAGGCACTTGCCCTGCTCACAGAACTTGACAAAAGGAAACAGATCATGGCAGAAAGAGACTACTTTTTGGGTATACCACTGGATTGGCCATAACAAACCTTTAATCTACTTTCGCTGACTTATACTCTATAAGCCTCTAAGCTCAAGCGCAAATCAGTCAAGTTTGCCCTCAAGGTTGGGATTTTATATTTAGAAGAGCTCTCAGCGATTAGGAAATTGAAAGTCTAACCAATATGCTCTAACTCTTAGTGTCCTTGGGAGGAACTTCAGTGACAGACTAAAATGGAGATTAAACAACAAGGAATTTTCTTTGTTAAGTCTGTTTACTGGAACCTCAACCATGGAACACCCTTGATTGAGATTTGGCCCTGGAAGCTAATTTGGAAAGTAGAAATCCCTTTCAAGGTCTCTTGTTTTGTTTGGTTGGTTGCAAGGATGGCATGCCTGACCCATGAGAAATTACAAAGAAGAGGTTTTCAGATTTGTTCAATAAGCATCTTTTCTTACACTGCAAGACAACTACAAATCTGTGGAACATGTTCTTTTGTATCCTTGGTATTAATTGGACTATGCCTAATACTACTGTGGAGCTTCTCAGATGTTGGAAGAGTGTAGGGAAGAGGGGTGGAGAAGAAGACTGGTGGCAGATCATCCCAGCTTGCGCTTGGTGGACAATATGGAAGGAAAGGAACTCTAGAATTTTTGAGGATACTAACAGCTCTATTCAGAAAATTAGGACGAATTGTCTAAGTCTCTTCTATTTTTTGTTTAAACAAAATTTGTGGGGTAGATAGGAGACCTGGTAGATTTAATAGGAAAAGTGTAAGTGTAAGTTTTTGTTGGGTGCTCCTAATACTTTTTGCTGTAAAGATCTCAATTCAGCTTCAATTGTAGCTGAATTTTACTGTGAATACAACTCGTTACCAATTTCAAAAACAAAAACATGACAAAAATCGACCGTCGGTTAGATCCCAATTTTTTTAATAAAACCGACTGAGCTAGGTCGATTTTTTTACGCCAAAAACCCGTCGTTTAAATTTCCACGAAAATATTTTCAGTATAACCGGTCAGAATTGATTGTGTCCGTGTCAGGAATGAGAAAAATCAGCTCTTTTTGGGAATTCGTCGGGCAACTCGACCTCAAACTGTGATGCCATCATCTGTTCTGTCTAGCGACAGCATGCACATTGGATTACTTGCTGCTGCTGCTCATGCTGCCGCTACCAATAGCTGTTTCACTGTTTTCTTCAACCCAAGGTGTGGTGCTGAACAATTGTCTGGTTCTTATATCTTTGCTTAGTCTGTATATCCTTTCTGCTCTTTCAACTAATGCTTATCCGCATCAGGGCTAGCCCATGTGAGTTTGTTATACCTCTTTCAAAATACATCAAAGCTGTATATCACACTCGTGTTTCTGTTGGAATGCGTTTCCGGATGCTATTCGAGACTGAAGAATCAAGTGTTCGAAGGTATGGAAGTATTTGATCTTAAATCTCTTCCTTGCTTTCCTTGTGGTTAGATGTTCTTCAACCTCTTCTGTTTAGACGAGTGCATATAGCTACTTAAGTATCATCTTAGTTTCTTGTTGATGGATCTTAGGCACTTTCTGATACTTAAGGACAGATGAGTGGCTCTTGGATCTGGCTCCTAAACACAGATGAGTGATCATTGGATGCGGCTCCTTTGTTTTTGGTGATAATTTCTAATGATGTAGGAAAAAGTGAATTCAGATGAAGGTGCAAGTTTATGGCCTCTGTTGGAGAAAATGATAAAAATGGTCCCCCTTATGTTTAGGATTAGGTTCAAAATAGTCCCTAAAGTATGCTCTGAACAGTTTTGGTCCTTTAAGTTTGTCAAAAGTTAACACTCTGCATCAAATATTTAACGAACTCAATCTGTTAGATTTGGCAGGAACTTAGTAAAAGGATTTAGCGGGGAACTCACATTTCGAGGTGCAGTTTTTGTTATTTTTGGTCTTTTTCTAGAGTCTGGTGCAGTTTTAGGTGCAATTTCTGCTATTTTGGTCTATCTTTTGGTGTCTACTACAATTATTTTGTGTTGCAGTTTTTAGGATTTGATGGGATTTTCCTAGTATTATTAAATCTTTTTTTCCGTAGTTCTCGTCAAATCTAAGTTCGTTATATATTTGAGACAGACCAAAAGTGTCTTAAAGTATCAAAATTGTTCAGAGCATACTTTAAGGACTATTTTGAACCTACTCCAAACACGAGGGACCATTTTGTTATTTGCTCGCCTCTGTTGCATTACTTTTTACTCATAATTTGCATATCTTGTTTAGTCTAGTTCTTGTTACAAGTGACATTAGAGTATTAACTTGGGAAAGTCAGTGGTCAGTACATGAAATAAAAACAATTAAATAGGAACTCTTTGAAATGGTGTGCCAACAGAGGTCTAGATACGGCCATAGGGGAATCTGATTCACTCCTATTAGTCAAAGTGTGTCAAAAGAGATTGGAAACCTCCATGGAAGATCAGCAATCAGATCAAAGAGATACAGAAAATGATTGAAGATCACAGCTTCAGAGAAGCAACTAGACCAGCTGACAGTCTTGCAACTCTAAGCCACAGAATTGAAGGAATCAAGATCTTCAACCTTTTCTCTAATCTTCCTAGCCACATAAGGAGCCTAGTAAATATGGGAAAATGGAACTTACCTACTTTTAGAATAAAACCGGCAAAGCGTTCTAACATCATCTATGATCCTCCTTGAGCTAACTTATGTTTTTGCAATCCTTTAGGTAGGATATAGAGTAGAAGTCTCACCTCAATGATAATGTACGAAGTTTGGGATGCCAAACTCAAATTGTAACTTTTTGCACATCAATGATCAATGGACTGTTTAAATAAAAATAAAAAATAAAAAAAGACATATTTGACCACTAATTTAATTGGATTTTTTTTGAAATCCGAGCTGGCAAATTATGTGTTAGGTTTCTCTTCTTATATATGGGACCTGATACTTTACAGATACATGGGCACAATTACTGGCATTGGCGACTTAGATCCGGCTCGCTGGCCCAACTCTCACTGGCGGTCTGTCAAGGTAAATGTGTATTAGCTCTTCTATATAAGCTATTGTCATTCTCTTATAGTTATAGAATTAAAAATGCCTTTTATACACATTGTATACAACTAAATTGACTCAGAACTCATGTAGCAAATGCAGAAATTAGACTATCTTGCTTTTCTTTTACCACTATTTGCAGGGAAATTACAAATTTACGAATGTACAATTGTTATATGTTACAACAACAACAACATACCCAGTGAAATCCCACAACGTGGGGTCTGGGGAGGGTAGAGTGTACACAGACCTTACCTTTGGTAGGTAGAGCGGCTGAATTGTTATATGTTAATAAACAGTTATTCTATGTTCACAGATATCTATTTACAAAAAGAAATTTCACGAAATTGTAGGTTGGTTGGGATGAGTCAACAGCAGGCGAGAGGCAACCTAAGGTTTCACTATGGGAGATAGAGCCTCTGACTACTTTTCCAATGTATCCGTCTTTGTTCCCTCTTAGGCTAAAACGGCCTTGGTACCCAGGAACTTCATCTTTTCAAGGTATTCTGCACTGAATGTTATGCTGTTAGGAAAGTGAAACTGTGAAATCCTGAGGTTTCCTTGTACTATTTTTGAAAAAAGGGATAATAGCATTTTGGTCCCTAAACTATAGGTATATTCTGATTTGGTCCTTATGATATCGGACGTAGCACACTTAAATTTCAATTAATCGAAACATGTGTTTGTAGTCCTTTTATGTAAGAATTATGTTATATTTGAACTAATTTTAGAACTATATTGCCGTTAAATATGGAGTAACACTAACAGTACAAGCTTAACATAACACATGAGTAATTAAGTGGTGGAACGACTAATGATTATGGTAAATTTGTGAATATTCACAAGCAAAGGGAGCAAAAGTGCACATTTCTATTAATTGAAGGTTAAATGTGCTTAGTCTGATATTACAAGGATCAAAGATCAAAGTTAGAATTTATCAATAATTGAAGGACCAAAAGTGCTATTAACCCTTGAAATTTTTTGTAAATTTTGTTTTCCTTCAGACGGCCCTTCTAAGAGGGAAAATACTTCTCTTTAGCATATCATTTATTCATTATTTGGACTTTTCAGCTTATTTTTGTTTCCGAGGTCTATTGTGATTCTTTTTCCTTTGATTTTTGCAGATAATGCCAGTGAAACGATTAATGGAATGGCATGGTTGAGAGGGGAAAGTGGTGAGCAAGGAGCACATTTGATGAATCTTCAATCTTTTGGTGGTGGCATGCTCCCCTGGATGCAACAAAGAGTTGATCCAACAATTCCCCCAAACGACCTTAACCAGCAGTATCAAGCTATGCTGGCTAGTGGTTTGCAAAATTTCGGGAGTAGCGATCTGCTGAAACAGCAATTGATGCAGCAGTTTCAGCAGCCTGTCCAATATAATCCTCTCCTCCACCAGCAGCAGCAACAGCAACAACAAGCAATGCAGCAAGCGATTCATCAGCATATGCTACCTACACAAACCCAACTAGATA
This sequence comes from Przewalskia tangutica, assembly GCA_029844215.1. Classification (NCBI taxonomy): domain Eukaryota; kingdom Viridiplantae; phylum Streptophyta; class Magnoliopsida; order Solanales; family Solanaceae; genus Przewalskia; species Przewalskia tangutica. Next base: position 4,983,439 of record CM056719.1, read on the forward strand.
ACCTTCAAAGGTAGGAGTTGAAAACGGGCAGGTCGGATCGGATATGGGCCGGTCGAGAACCGGTTAAAGTGATACGGACTAATTATCTACCCGTCCATATTTAATACGGATAAAAAATGGGTCAACCGAATAATATGGATATCCAGATTATTCATGGTTTCAGGAATAGTCTCACAAGCTAAAACCCAAAATAAGCTTAGACTCCCAGAAAACAAGAACTCATGAAAAATAACAAGTATTAATAATATGGATGCCAATAGTTGATAAATGGTCAGTTATCCAACCTATATGTAATGGGTCGAATTGGATGGTAACTTAATTTTTTAAACCATTTTGCCAGCCCTATTCAAAGGCAACCACAGCAACAAGTCAACAATCAGACAGAGGAACAGGCTCATCAACATTCTTATCAGGAAGCATACCAAGTATCAAATAGTAGCCAGCTCCAGCAGAAGCAACCGTCGAACATTCCTTCTACATCATTTTCAAAGCCAGATATAGCAGATCCGAACTCCAAGTTCTCAGGATCCGTTGCTCCTCCATCTGGCATGCCGACGGCGCTAGATTCTTTATGTTCGGAAGGAACTAGTAACTTTCTGAATTTTAATAGAATTGGTCAGCAATCTGTGATGATGGAGCGGCAGCCACAGCAGAAATCTTGGATGCCAAACTTTTCTCATTCACAGGAAACATGCAGTCTAGATGCCCAGAATCAAACTCTTTTTGGTGCTAACGTTGATTGTTCGGGGCTTCTCCTTCCAACCACTGTGTCTAACGTTGCTACTACTAGATCAATTGATGCTGATAATATGTCCGCTATGCCACTAGGGACTTCTGGATTTCAGAATTCGATGTATGGTTATGTGCAAGATTCTCCTGACTTGTTGCATAGTTTAGGGCAAGTTGATGCACAAAATGCGACCCGTACATTTGTCAAGGTGCTAGTTCTGTTGTGTAGGTTATGTATTTTATTGTTATTTTCTTGCATATTACTTTTTGTTTTGGATAGCCGTGGGTACCTGCTACCTCCCACCAGCAACAGGTACCAAGTTACTTTGTCCAAGGCTTAGACAAATGAGAAGAAATAACCTAGTGTTTTTGTCCATGTTGGGATTTAAACCTGAGACTTCATGGTTCTCCTCCCACTTCATTGAATACTACGCCACACCCTTGGTTGTTTTTCTTGCATATTATTATGATATGGATAAAGCTGTTTTTTCTTGTTTTGTTTTTTGTGCAGGTTTACAAATCAGGGTCCGTTGGGAGGTCATTGGACATCACCCGGTTCAATAGCTATCATGAGCTACGGCAAGAACTGGGTCAGATGTTCGGGATCGAAGGGTTTCTTGAAGACCCTCAAAGATCAGGCTGGCAGCTTGTATTTGTTGACAGGGAGAATGACGTCCTTCTCCTTGGAGACGACCCATGGGAGTAAGTACCTAATTTACTTTAAGGCTTTACATTTTGCCTCTGCTCACAATTTGCCAATATGATGGAATGAACAACTTATGCTTGAAGTCCTTGTACTATTCACATGTCATCTTTTGTTTTCTTATTTACTAACTCACAGGGTCTTCGGATGTTTGGTAGTGATAGCTGATTATAAAGTCATACCTCTCTATAACAACATCTTTATATAACAACACTTCACTCTAAAGTCAATTTTTTTTGGAATCGATTTTTGATGTTATAATTTATCTTTATAACAACTTTTTACCTATAAAGGCAACAACCATCTTTATAACATGATATTGATTTTTCCCGTTCCGGCATGGTCCTTTCAGGGCATTTGTGAATAATGTCTGGTACATCAAAATTCTTTCACCCGAGGATGTGCAGAAACTAGGGAAGGAGGAGGTTGAATCCCTAAATCGTGGTGCACTTGAAAGGATGAGCAGTAATAATAGTGCTGATGGTCGATGTTTCATATCCGGACTGCCATCTATAGGATCACTCGAGTAACGACTCTTGTCATCCTTCGATAAAGATGTGGTTCCAATTCTCGGATGTCTCAAATTTCTCCTTGTTTCCTGGTTTCTTTAGCTTTGGCCTAATTAATCCAGTCTCATTTGTATGACATAGTTCTTTATGTAGTAGATATTTAATCCATCTCTCATTTGTATTACAAAATGCTGTTGTATTAGTTAATCTTAATCACTGTACTCACGCTCAGGACAAATGTGATGTAGACTAAGAATCTCGAGATGTAAACTTTTGTGAGTGTATGCATTAAATACAATGTACTTACAAAGCATTCTAGGATTGTATAGAACCACGTCTACAAAATGCTAGTACCATGCAGTTGCTTCAAAGCCAACGTGGTCAGATGACCGAGATATTGGTGAATATCACATATGATTGAGAAATATGTACTTGTAATCACATGAAAACCATGAGAGCTAGTTGCTAAGAAAGAAAGTAGAGAACTTAAATACTAACCAATTGATACAAGTAGAAGGCTAAAGAGTTGATGTGGAGTTAGTTAGTTGTTACAGGTTAGTTCAGGAAAACAGTTCTAACTGTTAGAGTGAAATTGTATTGTGCAGTGATTGTGTAGATTAGTTACTATGTTGTGAGCTTACTCAGTGTATAAATACATTGTATCCTTGTAATTAGATTTATTCATGAAATAAGATCAATCTATCTATTTGCTCCTATATTCTTTCTAGCTAATATTCTCGGATTAAGCCCTGAATTAACATTCATCTTCTTTGAGTTCTATCTCCTAGATTAACTAATTCCATCTCAAACCCAAACACTTGCATCAATTGGTATCAGAGCCCTTAGATCTTTGGCACTGATGACTTTAACTCGCAGCAAAATCAAGAAAGATCTGAAGAAGACAAATGTTAGTAATTCAAGAACAGTTACATAAACTAATGGAAGGAATGACAAATATGAATGAAAGGAATTCTAAGGCGGATAAAGAATTGTTGGGACTCAAGGAGGCCATTAGAGTCATAGCTCAAAAGGGAAAGGAGCATATTGGAGCTGAATTTTCAACTAATAGGGAAGATCAAGTTGAAGGAAGGAACAAGGAATCACATACTGGATGTGGTCATCACGGGAATTGTAATTTCTTCACTAAATTTTCGAAATTAGATTTCCCTCGATTTTCTGGACAAGATTTGCGTACATGGTTATACAAGGTCGACCAATTTTCTCTATGGATGAGGTCCCTTTTGAACAAAGAGTAAGAGTGGCATCAATCCATATGGATGGTGAAGCCATTGCTTGGCATAGATTTTATTTGAAATCTAGAACTTCTACAATGGATTTATCCTGGACTGAGTATGTGTTGGCCTTGAATGAAAGGTTTGGGGACAGTTTGAGGATCCTATGGAGGCATTGAAAAATTTAGCCTAAAGTACTAGTGTTAGGGAGTATCAATCTGAGTTTGATAGGTTATTAACTGGAGTTCATTTGTCAAATGAGAATGCCATTAGTTGTTTCTTGGGTGGGGGGGGGGGGGGGGGGCTTAAACCTGAGTTGAATAAAGCTGTGAGAATCCAAGCACCTAGGACTTTAATGCAAGCTTGTAAGATTGCTAAGCTATAAGAAGAAGTCTTTGAAGCACAAGCCCAAACATGGGGTTTGAAATCAGTTTCCAGATCCTATAACTCCTATTATTCTAAACATATTTTACCTACTTCAACTTCTTTCAGACCTCAGAATTCTCAAAAACCTTTTGTACCCAATTCTCATTATCAGACAACAACTGAAACTCACCCAAACAAACCTACTAGATTGGGAAAAAGACTTACTACTGCAGAGATGAATGAAAAAAGGGCTGAGGGGTTATGTTTCTTTTGTGATGAAAAATATGTGATGGGCCATCAATGTAAGTTTAGGAAGCAGTTGTTTATGGTGGAAGTAATAGATGAAGAACTAGCTACAATTGTTGACTTGGAGGAGGATGTGATGATATAAGAAGCTGTAGAAGGAGGAACAGAGTTTATGAATATCTCTACCGCTTCACTAGTGTTTCTGGTTATCAAAGAATCAGGGTAACTGAATATCATGAGAAGAGGCCATTACAAGTCTTGATTGATATTGGGAGCACACACAACTTCATAGACCAAGAAGTTGCTAAGAAATTGGGATGCAAGTTCATTTCTATAATGGAACAGTCTATTAGTGTAGGATGGTAGAAGGGTGCAGACAGCCGCAGTATGTAGAAATTTACAATGGTTGTTGCAAGGAACCACCTTTTCTTCAGATTTCCTATTGTTACCTTTAGGGAATGTGGATATAGTACTAGGGGTGCAATGACTTAGCACTCTAGGAAGAATTCTGTTTGATTTCAAGAACAGAACCATAGAGTTTGTGCACCAAGGCAAGAAGCATGTGTTGAGAGGTGCTAACAATCAAGTGAAAACAGCTAAAGCCAGTTCACTGACCAAGATAGATGGATTAGAATCTCAGTTCTTCATGATGACCTTGGTAGATAGAGAAACAGATGGGATACAGTGTCATAACATACAAGCTACTCAGGATGGGGAATTGCAACCAACTTTATCTGCTCTTATTCAGTAGTATGCAGGTATATTTGAAGTACCTACTACTCTACCTCCTCATAGAGGGTCTTTTGATCATAGAATCCCTTTGATAGAATCTGCAAACCCTGTAAATAAGAGGCCTTACAAATATCCTGGTGTTAAGAAAGATATTATAGAAAAGTTGGTGCAAGAAATGATGGATCAAGGGGTGATCCAACATAGCACCAGTCCCTATGCCTCACCTGTAGTGCTGGTGGGAAAGAAGGATAGGAGTTGGAGGCTGTATATTGATTATAGGGAATTGAATCAGATTAAGGATAAATTTTCTATACCTATCATTGAAGACTTGTTGGATGAGTTGGGGGGTGCAATGGTGTTTTCTAAGATAGACCTCAAGGTTGGTTATCACCAGTTGAGATAGGATACTCACAAAACAACTTTCAAGACTCATGAAGGTCATTATGAGTTCCTAGTTATGCCTTTTGGCTTAACTAATGCACCTTCTTCATTTCAAAGCCTTATGAATTCTGTTTTTAAGCCCTTGTTGAGGAAATCAGTGTTGGTCTTCTTTGATGATATTTTGATCTGCAGAAAAAAAATGACTGCTCATATTGATCATGTTAAGGCTGTTGTTGCATTAATGCAACAGTACCAGCTTTATGCTAAGATGGCTAAGTGTGCATTTGGTGTACCTAAAGTAGAGTATTTAGGTCATTTTATCAGTGTTGATGGTGTCTCAACTGATCCTAAAAAGATAGTAGCTGTGCAAAGTTGGCCTATTCTTAGCAATATCAAACAGTTGAGAGGTTTTATTGGTCTTGCTGGTTATCATAGGATATTTATCCAGGGCTTTGGTGCTATATGCAGACCACTACATGATCAACGTAAGAAGGAGGGATTTCAATGGACTGATGATTGTACTATAGCCTTTACCAAGTTGAAACGAGCACTAGTTTCTGCACCAGTGCTAGTAGCTATGCCTGATTACTCTAAACCATTTGTTGTGGAGACTGATGCTAGTGGCAAAGGAATTGGAGCTGTTCTGATGCAGCAGAGGCATCTAATAGCTTATATTAAGTCCTTAGCACCTAGACATCAAGCTATGTCAGTGTATGACAGGCAACTCTTAGCACTCATTTTTGCAGTCACAAAGTGGTCTCATTACTTGTTGGGCAGATCATTTATTGTGAAAACTGACCAAAAAACTTTAAAATACTTATTGGATCAAAATATTCACACTGATTTCCAAGTTGCTGGTATATCTAAACTCATGGCTTTTGACTTCTCTATTGAATACAAGAAGGGTGTGGAGAACAAAGCTGCTGATGCTTTATCAAGAAAACCTGATGCCTGAATTATTAGCATCTCTTTATTGACTCCAAATGACTACTCTAATCTCAGATTAAGAACACATGGATTACAGATCCTACCTTGCAGGAGGTGATTGCTAAATTGCAAGGACAACCTTTTAAGTCATATACTTGGAGTAACAACCAATTAAAGTGGAAGGGTAGACTGGTGGTGGGTGGTGATGCTCACTTGAGAAATACTATCATTGAGTTGTGGCATGCCACTACTCAAGGAGGGCATTCTGGTATGGATGTCACTATTAAGAGAATTCAGTCTTTATTTTTTTGAAAAACACTTAGCTAGGGTACCAGAAATTTCATCAACAGGTGTGATTTGTGTCAGAGACATAATTATGATGATGCTGCCTCTCCTGGTCTGTTACAACCCATATCTGTTCCTGCTGGGGTATGGACTAATATATGTCTTGATTTTATTGAGGGTTTGCCTAAATTCAATGGTAAGGAGGTGATTTTGGCTGTGGTTGACTGATTGAGCAGGTATACAGCTCAATCAGTAGCTCAATGCTTCTTGGATAACATTTTTAAGCTGCATGGAATGCCTGTTACCTTAACAAGTGACAGAGATCCTGTGTTCCTTAGTAAGTTTTGGCAGGAACTTTTCACTTTACAAGGTGTTCAGCTTCAAAGATCTACTGCTTGTCATTCTCAAACTGATGGTCAAACAGAGGTCTTAAACAAGACTCTTGAGACTTAAGGTGTTTTTGCTCAGACAAACCTAAGGAATGGTCTTCTTATTTGGCCTTGCCAGATTGGTGGTATAATACCTCTTATCACACCACTATTAGGTGCACTCCCTATGAGGTTCTTTATGGCCAAAAGCCTTCCATCTTCCCTATTCATACGGTGAAGCTACTTCTAAGATGGTGGACAAATCCTTGGAAGCTAGAGAAGATGTGATTCAGTTGCTGAAGTTTCATATTGCAAGAGCTCAGCAAAGAATGAGAGATATTGCAAAGAAACACAGATAAGACAGGTGTTTTGAAGTAGGTGATTGGGTTTACTTGAAACTTCAACCTTACAGGCAAGTTTCTGTGGCCATTAGACCATTCAACAAGTTGGCAGTAAAGTATTATGGACCTTACCTTATTGATGCTAAGATTGGAGTTGTTGCTTATAGGTTGTTGCTGCCTGCTGATGCCCTCATTCATTCAACCTTCCATGTGTGTCAACTTAAAAGGTGTATTGAGGTTCCTAAGGTCCTTAATCACCCATATGTTTTCCAATTATCTAGTCTTTATTGTCTCCTCCCTGAAGCTATTTTGGAAAGAAAAATGGTCAAGAAATCGACAGGCATTGATGTTTCACAGGCAACTTGGGAGTATTGGTCTGAATTGCAGCACATGTTTCCTATATTTAATCCTTGAGGACAAGGATCATCTTTAAGCAGGGGGTATTGACACAAGTAGAAGGCTAAAGAGCTGATGTGGAGTTGGTTAGTTACAAAGTTAGTTCAGGAAAATAGTTGGTTAGAACTGTTAGAGTGAAATTGTACTGTGCAATGTGTGTGTAGATTAGTTACTATTGTTCTGAGCTTACTCGGTGTATAAATACATTGTATCCTTGTAATTAGATTCATTCATGAAATAAGATCAATCTATCTCTTTGCTCCTATATTCTTTCTAAGCTAATATTCTCGGATTAAGCCCTGAATTAGCATTCATCTTCTTCGAGTTCTATCTCCTAGATTAACTAATAGCATCTCAAACCCAAACACTTGCATCACCAAAATAGTGAAGGGTGTTTGATGACATCCCGTTTCTAGAAAGTCTGTTTTCAGAAGTACGATCCTCAATATGCCCTTTGCCTAGCTAACTCATACCAATATGTTCGATCAATCTCAAGATTGACACAATGGAATTGGTCGACGAAAAGGAAATCGCAGCTAACGAAACAAAAGCGGAGACTGAAGAATTGCTAAGTTGTCAAGGACACGTCTAAGAGGTGGGCGTCCTTTAAGTTGATGACCCTACGCTCTAATGGATCTTTGCTTTACCTCAATTTGCATGTGAGGAATCTAACGAGGTATCAGACATGTATATGGTCCAATCTCTCCTGACACAAACATACTCCACTCCAAACATATGTGTGTACTAACATACACAGTCCTCTAGTTGCGTTAGTTGTAACATGAGACAAGTTTAACTACAAACGTTTCTAGTTGTGTTAGTTGTAAATTGTAATATGATCCAGTAACATCTTTTGGAGCAAAAAAAGTTATTAGATAAAGCTTATTTACATGTATGCTAAATGATCAAAGGTGCTTCATCTAGCTATTAGGTGATTCGCATAAGTATAATATGTCATTGTGAGAACAATTTTATCAGATACATATATCAATAGGTAGAGGTAGCGTGAAAGAATCTGTAAAATTTCTACAAATTATATTAAACTTTGAACAAATAATTTCTCTGTGTAATGAATCAGCGATAAGAACTTAAATGTTGAACACATCAACTTTAGATTATGTATCCGTCGCTAACATATATAGTCAAACCTCTCTATAACTGTGTCATTTGTTCCAATATTTTTTTGGTGCTATAGAAAATATTGTTATAGAGAGCATACAATATAATAATAACATGAGAGATCGGTTCCCCTTATAACATGACTTATCGTGAAATGTTGTTATACATGATTGTTATAGAAAAATCTTGACGGTATTAGATATAATGGATAATCAAAATATACACAAATTGACTCGGATACCATAAATGAAGAATGTCAATGCCATCCATCTAAACCCGACGTTGGATACGGAGGGTCACATGTAAATCCTATACTCAAGACTCATGTGTGACTTGTAATTCTTATTCTTATCCACTCAGTATTCTTTACAAATTCGAACATATATAAGGTTGTAATTTTTTTTTGGAAAACACAAACAAAGAAGAAGTAGAATTGAAATGTACGATTTGCTTTGACTATAGAGATCTGAGTTTCTTGCAAAACTTTGATGTTTAAGAGTTTTTTCACTTTATCTCAAAACTCAATATTTTACCATTTCTTCGGACTCTTTTTTAAATTTGATAAATATTGGTTGATTCTCTTATGAAATTTGTCGTTGAAAGCCCCAAAGCCTAATAGAATGTTATCCTTTCACTTAGAAGAATTTTTTATAGGTAACTTATCGGGGAAGGGGCTTAGAACCAGCTCTAGCAAGAGAGCGGGGAGGGCATCAAGGAATGCCTTCTAGTTGGTAGTTGGCGGCCGCCTAGAATCTCTTGAAGATATCTATGAATCGTATTCCATAGCTGTCATGAATGTAGCAGATCCTTAATGTCACAAAAATGAGTGGGGCTCACGAGTGCAATTAAATGCTTATAGGATTTTACTACTTTAATTGGACGATTTAATTATAAAAACAAAGATTTCTAATTTAGGCTATTGCATTGGGAAAATATGGAGAAGGATGATGGAGAAAATCCCACCGGCTCTGATTGTTTTCTCTTGTTTTTACTTATGCATATGCTTGTCTTGAGCCGAGGGTCTCTCGGAAACAACTGCTCTACCTACCAAGGTAGTGGTAAGGTCTGCGTACACTCTACCCTCCCCAGACCCCACGATGTGGGATTTTACTGGGCATGTTTAGGGATGTCAGTGGGGCGGGTAAATACGGGTACCGCCCCGCATCTGCTCCAGTTGGGACGGGTATGGGGGATGGTTTGGTGGGTGGTGGGGCGGGTATGGATATCAAAAGTGCTACCCGCCATGGGTAGTGGGGCGGGGGTGGATTTCATATAAGACCCGCCCGCACCCGCCCCGCCCCGCTACCCGCACTGTACCCACACCGACCGTACCCGCACCGTCCATATCCGTATCGTCTATTAGTTTAATTAGGATATTTATGAATTTATTTGGCCCTTTGATTTAAAATATGACTTGAGCCAACCCGCACCGTGTCCTGAAAATCATGAAAGTACCTCTTTTCATTTTTTTTTACATAAACAGTAGTGTACTGATCCTGAATGTACCTCGTCCCTTTGTTTATAAAATGGCTTTGTACTAATCATGAAAGTACCTCTTCCATTTACTTGCTGTTTAGTTTCCCCTTTGTCCACAACTGAGTTTCATGCTCCTAATTATGGAAATCCTGAAAATAATATTAGTAGGCTAATCTACTTTTATTGTCCATTTGCATCTCTGGTATATGAAAATAGTAAGTTTAATAAGATGTATGCTTAGGTTAGGCTTGCATGTGTGGATGAAACAACTCTAATCTTGGAATGTCCATCATTTGTGTTTTAATGTTTGCCAATTTTTCAGCGAGCATTTATGCTAAGTTAAAACCTTGATCTTGCAGTGGAAATATGATTAACTGAGAGATTCAAAAGTCAATCTGGAGAGCTCTGTGTATAGTTGGGTTCGTCTTTTTGACAAGGCAAATCCTGGAAACTAGTTAATCATTTTTTCGGGACCGTCAGAAAAAGAAAATGAGATTAATGGGTACCCGCCGGGTAAGTGGGTACCCGCGCGGAGTAAGTGGGGCGGGGACGGGTGGAGGAATTACTACCCGTGATGGGTGGTGGGGCGGGGTGGGGGTGTGTTTTAGGTGATGGGTGCAGTGCACGGTACCCTTCCCGCCCGCCCCCGCCCCGCCCCATTGACATCCCTAGGCATGTTGTTGTTGTTGTATTGTATACATACATGTGCATATAATATACATAATCCATGTACATAATCAAGGTATATGTTTTATATATTTTGACTAGCGGCCGTAATTATTTTTGGCCGACCGCACAAAAAATGAAAAAATTCCTTATATTTTTGTATAGCTAAGACTCAAACTCCATATATGTGCAAAGTATAGCCAGGATAAAAGGGAAGTGTTCCATTAGGTTGATGAACAGTGTAAAAATATTTACGTTTTTCAAAATATTTTTGTATAGCTAACACTCAAATTGCTCGCGCGCACGCATATATATATATATATATATATATATATATATATTTGCCTTTCTTTTTTAGGTTGTTTCAAAAATGACATCTCTTTCCTTTTTTGATAACTTTTTAATTCCAACTTTTCACATGTCATGTTTAAGACCACAAGATTAAATGTCATTCTTGTACATTTAACTGTTAGGTGTATTTTATATACACTTTTTGAGTCATTTTTAGTTAGTATTTTATTCATTTCGTTTATGTTTAGTATAGTATTAGGTGTGTTTTTCTTTCTTTTGTGTCACAGCGGTCAAAAATGGAGAAATGGCGACAAGGAGAGGAAATGAGCATAATTGAGATGGAATTGCACACTAAAAGGGCCAATAAATAAAGTCTAAGAAGTCTCGGGAAGTATAGAAGAGATCAGACGAAGTCCGGACGAAAAAAGGACGAAGAATCAGAAAATTGTCCAATTAACGCCTCCGGCGCCGTGGCGCCTGCCAGCAGCGCCGCGACGCCCAATGTTCTGCGAAGTCTGATTTTCTCTGATTTTTCAGCGCCGTGGCGCCAGTCTGCAGGGCCACGGCGCCGACGCGGGATTTTTGAGTTCTGGGCCGAATTTGACACGTTTTCAGAGTCCAAAAGGGATAACTTTTCCTACCTACAAAACCTATAAAATCCCTAAAACTCTGCTCATTATAAATATACCTCCTTAGACCTTATTGTACAATCCATCATTCCACCATCTTGTAAATATTCCATAACATCATTCAAGGAGACAACAATTTTGGAGGCTTTTCAGTATTATTTTCTTTTCTTCTTTCCTTTGTTTTAATTCAGTTTATGTTGGTTTGTATTAGTTCTTAAGCATGTCTATGGCTAGGAGCTAAACTTTAATTAAGGCTTTCCATTCGAATCACTTGAACCTCGTTTTTATGATTTAATGCATGGTTTTGGTTTCTTCTTTATATAGTTGAGATTTATTCAATAATTGCTTTGATTGCTTGGTAATTAATTGATCACTAATTATCATCACATATATGATTTCTAATCGAGATCCGAAAGGGGAGATTGTGAATATGTTATAGTTGAATAAACATAGGTTAAAATCGTGGACGAAAGTACCCCGATACTTGTGTAGTTTAATAGGTTATTGTTCTTAATCCTCCTTTGTGGTGAATCCTATCACCGAAAGATAGAAGGGTTCTGCATCGGGGTTGAGTGTTTATATATCCTAACCGGAATATAAAACGACTTAGTTAACCTGCTATCTCAATATAGAAGAAAAACCTTTATTATTGCATTAAAGATTAAAGCGAGCGGATAGTTGAGGAGATTGGAAGCCCTATTTCCATCATAACTGATTTATATCAAAGTATTTTCATAATTAGTTTATTTCCTGCATTAGTTTTGATTAATAGTCTAAAAACCCAACCCAATTTACGTTGACCAAATAGACATCATAGAATTGATAATCGGTACTTGAAATCAGTCTCTGAGGACGATATTCGGTCTTACCCAGACTATATTACTTGTCACGATACGTGCACTTGCGTTAAGCGTGTGGATAAATCGCTAACAAGTTTTTGGTGCCGTTGCCGGGGACTGGCGTACTTTCAATATCGATTTATCTATTCTTATTTCTAATTTGGTTGCTCCAAGAACAAGTTTCCAACTTGTTCTGCGAGCATCTTTTTATCAGTTTTTTTTTTCTTCTTATTTTGCAGGTAAAGTTCGTGTGTTCAAAAAAAAAAAATCAGGACACATGGACTACTATTACTGCCAGGGGCAGTGGAGTCATCAACAACTGCTTAACCCACAAGTTCTAGAGGAAGATCTAGATGAGTCGCAGACAGGCATACTCAGGCTCACCAAGTGTCAGGCTCAATTTATGGCTGAGACAAGGGTGTCCCTCAACATTTTGAAGAATTTGGGGAGATAGTTGGTGTAGAGAAAGATGAGGTTTTCGAGATCCAATTTTTCGCTTTTTTGGATTCCTTGGAATTCTTTTTTCCTGTACCCATGGCTGAAGAAATACCATCAACTATCATTACTGAGCCCCAACCAGAGAGTCCATACCCTCAAGGGCATCCCCAAAAGCTGAGAGATGTAGGGAGTTTCACTAATCCCTACCTTATAGAGAGCCTAGAAGACAAGTTTGTCTTGTGTACTTGGGGGACAATCTTAGATTTGAGGCCCTTGTTTGACAAAGGTGTTGTAGGAAAAGTGAGACCTGCAACAATAACTGTGCGGATTGCAAGCTCAGAAGGAGTCGTTTGACACTAGTAAAGGTTAACTGCGTCCGGCTAAAAGACGTTAAAGACAACGCTAGACAACCCAATATTTATTAATTAAGTTATTTCAATTTCTGTTTTTATTTAATTTTATTTTATCTTGAACAGTCTCACGGTCTTGGGTTCTTGTCTTGTGTTGTTGGATGACAGGTGGACTAGGAGCAGACCCCGAACAGAAAAAGGAGCAAAAACGCTGAAAACAGGGAAAAGTCGTCATCAGCGCCGTGGCGCCCACATGCAGGGCCACGGCGCCAGAAGTTCAGAGAGCAATTCCCGTTGACAGCGCCGTGGCGCCAAAATGCAGGGCCACGAAAGTTCGTGAGGCCCGCACAGTGCAAATTCCAGAATCTTTCCTCTCATACCTCCGTTATGACCGCTGTGTTTTGTCACTAAGTTGTCCCTATTTTTTAGTCTTCACACATTGGGGACAATGTGTCGATTAAGTTTGGGAGGATGTCTTATTTTGTTATGGTCTTGTTTTTGAATCTTTTTATTTTTATTTTTTGTCTCTGTGTTGTTTTTTTGTGTTTTTGAGTCATAATTTTTTTTATGAATCATGCATGTTGTAGTTGCTAAAGATATTGAGTGGATAAAGTGGGATAATGTAATGGAATTAAAAGCGACAATCTGTGTTCTTAAGTTAGATATGCCAAAAATTCATGACATCTAATTCTTTGGAATATTTGTGCTTAGTTTATGTGTGTCAGTTATGAAAAGAAAAGTGGGAAAATGTCTAGAAAATTTGTTTGCTTGTTATTTGAGGCGAAATAGTTAAGATGTACATGTTTAGGGAGATGATTCTGACATTTCTTTGATAGCCCTTCTGACCATTCATTACCTACCCTGACATAAATTGTATCACTAGTCAGCCCCTTTGAGCCTAAAATAAGATCTTTCTTTGACACCCTATGATTCCATGTTTGTGCCATAAGTGATAATTGAAAGTTAGTGGGATGAAAAGTGTTGAAAAAGAAACAAAAAGAGAATTGAAAATTTTGATGCACCCCAATGAAAAATATGCAAAAGTCTAAGTTTGGGGGTGCCTGTTATTTATAATACATATCATTCTCTCAAAAGAAAAGAGGGGAGAAAGTGGGTACGGAACTAAAAAGGAAATCAAAAAGAAGGAAAAGGAGTTGAATGAAAAGTGCTTATGGTACGTAATTGAGCCTAAATACCTATTTTTACATACACATGCCTAAGCCTACATTACAACCCTTGAAAGTCCTGATGATCTTTAATGTGTATGTCTATGATTAGTAGAGAATAGCAACTAAACAGGTCTATAACATTTAGGAAAGATGAAATGAAATTGACATGCATAAGTTAGGTGTTTGTATTTTCATTGAACATGATCTAAGTGAATTTGCGAAATATCTAACTTGAAATTCTAGATTGCTGATTATTCATGCTATATATGTTCTAACATATTATCTCATCTTTCATCCATGATTTTGAAGAAGCATCGCTATAACTATTTGATCCATTTCATAGAGTCTTTGTTCGTTTTGTTTGTCTTTGTTTAGTGCTTTACTCGAGGACGAGCAAAGTTTAAGTTTGGGGGTATTTGTTAGGTTATTTTATATACACTTTTTGAGTCATTTTTAGTTAGTATTTTATTCATTTCGTTTATGTTTAGTATATTAATAGGTGTGTTTTTCTTTCTTTTGTGTCACATCGGTCAAAAATGGAGAAATGACGAAAAGGAGAGGAAATGAGCATAATTGAGATGAAATTGCACACTAAAAGGGCCAATAAATAAAGTCTAAGAAATCTCGGGAAGTATAGAAGAGATCAGACGAAGTCCGGACGAAAAAAGGACGAAGAATCAGAAAATTGTCCAATTAACGACTCCGTCGCCGTGGCGCCTGCCAGCAGCGCCGCGACGCCCAATGTTCTGTGAAGTCTGATTTTCTCTGATTTTTCAGCGCCGTGGCGCCAGTCTGCAGGGCCACGGCCACGACGCGGGATTTTTGAGTTCTGGGCCGAATTTGACACGTTTTCAGAATCCAAAAGGGATAACTTTTCCTACCTACAAAACCTATAAAATCCCTAAAACCCTGCTTATTATAAATATACCTCCTTAGACCTTATTGTACAATCCATCATTCCACCATCTTGTAAATATTCCATAACACCATTCAAGGAGACAAAACAATTTTGGAGGCTTTTCAGTATTATTTTCTTTTCTTCTTTCCTTTGTTTTAATTCAGTTTATGTTGGTTTGTATTAGTTCTTAAGCATGTCTATGGCTAGGAGCTAAACTTTAATTAGGGCTTTCCATTCGAATCACTTGAACCTCGTTTTTATGATTTAATGCATGGTTTTGGTTTCTTCTTTATATAGTTGAGATTTATTCAATAATTGCTTTGATTGCTTGGTAATTAATTGATCACTAATTATCATCACATATATGATTTCTAATCGAGATCCGAAAGGGGAGATTGTGAATATGCTATAGTTGAATAAACATAGGTTAAAATCGCGACGAGCATTCTCGATACTTGTGTAGTTTAATAGGTTATTGTTCTTAATCCTCCTTTGTGGTGAATCCTATCACCGAAAGATAGAAGGGTTCTGCATCGGGGTTGAATGTTTATATATCCTAACTAGGGATGTCAGTGGGGCGGGTAAATACGGGTACCGCCCCGCATCCGCTCCAGTTGAGGCGGGTATGAGGGATGGTTTGGTAGGTGGTGGGGCGGGTATGGGTATCAAAAGTGCTACCCGCCATGGGTAGTGGGGCGGGGGTGGATTTCATATAAGACCCGCCCCGCACCCGCCCCCGCTACCCGCATCGTACTCCACACCGACCGCATTCGCACTGGCCCATATCCGTATCGCCTATTAGTTTAATTAGGATATTTATGAATTTATTTGGCCCTTTGATTTAAAAATATGACTTGAGCCAACCCGCACTGCGGTCCTCAAAATCATGAAAGTACCTCTTTTCATTTTTTTTACATAAACAATGGTAGCATCGATCCTGAATGCATTCTCGTCCCCTTTGTTTATAAAATGGCTTACTAATCATGAAAGTACCTCTTCCATTTACTTGTCGCTTAGTTTCCCTTTGTCCACAATCGAAGTTTCATGCTCCTAATTATGGAAATCCTGAAAATAATATTAGTAGGCTAATCTACTTTTATTGTCCATTTGCATCTCTGGTATATGAAAATAGTAAGTTTAATAAGATGTATGCTTAGGTTAGGCTTGCATGTGTGGATGAAACAACTCTAACCTTGGAATGTCCATCATTTGTGTTTTAATGTTTGCCAATTTTTCAGCGAGCATTTATGCTAAGTTAAAACCTTGATCTTGCAGTGGAAAGATGATTAACTGAGAGATTCAAAAGTCAATCCGAGAGCTCGTATAGTGAGTTCGCTTTTTTGACAAGGCAAACTCGAAACTAGTTAATCATTTTTCGACCGCCGTAAAAGAAAATGAGATTAATGGTACCCGCCGTAAGTGGGTACCGTATGAGTAAGTGGGCGGGGGCGGAGGAATTACTACCCGTGGTGGGGCGCGGGTGTGTTTTAGGTGATGGGTACGGGTACGGGGTACCCTTCCCCCGCCCCCGCCCCGCCCGATTGACATCCCTAATCCTAACCGGAATATAAAACGGCTTAGTTAACCTGCTATCTCAATATAGAAGAAGAACCTTTATTATTGCATTAAAGATTAAAGCGAACGGATAGTTGAGGAGATTGGAAGCCCTATTTCCATCATAACTGATTTAAATCAAAATATTTTCATAATTAGTTTATTTCCTGCATTAGTTTTGATTATTAGTCTAAAAACCCAACCCAATTTACGTTGACTAAATAGACACCATAGAATAGATAACCGGTACTTGTAAACCAGTCTCTGAGGACGATATTCGGTCTTACCCAGACTATATTACTTGTCACGATACGTGCACTTGCGTTAAGCGTGTGGATAAATCGCTAACATTAACACATCTTTAATTTAAGATCATGAGATTAAAAAAAAATCTACTTTCTTAAACTTTATGCCAAGTCAAAATCAAACAAACATTTTGAAACGAATAGAATATGTCCAACTATTGGAAATAAACTTCACTTCACTATTAATGTAGTTGGATTCTAAGACTTTGTTCTCACCTAGTCACCTAGATGCTTCCAAGACTTACTTCAATTATAAGGGGTTGTTTGGTTCGAAGACATGGATAAGTAGTGCAGAGATTAGCGATAATATACATGGTAGCTTCTGTTCTTGTTATCACATAATAACAAATTTGAAGCAAAAATTATCAAACCAATATTTTTGACAGCCTCACCAGAAAACATACTTACAGGGAAGAAAACATTAAAAAGGAAAGCAAAATCAAGTTTTTTTTCTGTTGGTAATAGTTGTTTTATAAAAGTAAACTAACTACACCATAAAAGTGGCCTAATATGTATGCTGCTATTGCTAACTCTACTTGCTTTGATACTCAACACTGTTGTTCCCTGAACTGAACTGAGGAGTTGTGATGGAAATCGTATCGACAATACTCGAGTTGTCTATGTCAATTGGCACCATAGAAGGCCATACGAATGCTGGCTTGAACGGTGGAACGTCTGGTGCTGGCACTGACCCTGATACGATTTGAACTATAGTTTGTGTTTTAGGCCGTTCACTGGCAGTTGGATGGCAGCAAGCTAAAGCCAATAGCAACAATCTCTTTGCTTCTTCGACCTCATAATCATCCCCGAGTCTAGTATCAACAGCTTCGAGGATTCTCCCATCGCGATGCAAGAACCAAACCCAATCAACAAAGAGTTGAAAGCCGTTAATTTTCGTTCCAGGCCTCTGGCCACATACTAATTCAAGCAACACTGCCCCGAACGCGTAGACATCAGAATCTTGAGTGGCTTTTCCAGTGTGGAAGCACTCTGGTGCAATGTACCTATTGAAAATTGCTTCAGTTATTGCTGATTTACTAGAATAATAAGTCATTTAGTCGTGAGATATTTTAGGTTTTAAAAATTATTCTGCAGATTTTCTATTTTTAAGTTTGCTATTTAAAGCGTAGTATGTTTAGTAAAATTTTAGAGACAATTTCAATCATTTTAATCTTTTGTTTACCCCATCGTGCCAAGCACGCCCTCGGCCTCATCAGCGTACGAGGTCTTCTCGTTGTCAATTGCTCGTGCCAGACCAAAATCCCCGAGACGTGCATTGAAGTTTGAATCGAGCATGATGTTGTTCGCCTTGAGATCGCGATGGATCACCTTCTGCTCATACTCGTTGTGAAGATAGTGCAAGGCTGAGGCGACGCCCGATACAATATTGTACCGGACTTTCCAACCGAGTGGCTCTTTTTCTGGCCCTGAAAATAAATGCTTATCCAGGCTACCATTTGGCATGTACTCATATACAAGAAGTAGCTTTCCATGCTTATGGCTCCATCCTGTCACAATAACATGTTCTCATCAGCTTGAAGTTAATTAAACAACAATTTGCTAGAAAATAAATAAAAGTTTGATTAAAAGGCAGATAGTATAAATGTTTCTGATGCCATTCTAATAGTAGCAATAATGTCATATATGATGTGATTAGCCTCAAACTGATACAACAGTTTAACTTCTGTACACATTGTAAAAAGAACTTTTACATTATTAGGTCACCTAAATAATAACTATAAGTTATCGTTCATAATATGTGAAATTAGTAACTTGAAAAATAAGGCAAGTAATTAGAGCCGGATCTAACATTTAAAGTTCATGAGCTTTTACAAAGATCTCAGTTACTATACATTAATAATTGAGTTAACAGTCAAATAATTATCAATATTAAGTGAATTTATTAAAATATATACAGGGTCTGAACAAAAATTATTGGGTTTTCCCCCAACCATATGCTTTACTCTAGATCCACCCAAGTTACTGTGAGTGGTAATGTATAGAACGGGAAAATAACAACAACAACTATTTGTTAGAAATTTGGAAATGATCAAATATGAGGGCTTGCTGAGTCGATCAAATTCTTGATCTATCCTTAAGATAATATTGCCCCGTATATCCTTTCAACGGTTGTAATGACAACTTATCTCCCAAGATAAAACAACAATCAAACAAATGAGCAAAGAGAACTCAAGTGTTTGCTTTGGAAAAAAGATCTTTGAGTGTTTGTGATTGCAAGAGAGGAAGACAATTTCAGAGAATAGTTTAGTGAATGTCAAGTGTGTTTTGCAACTGAGCCAAAAGCCTCATTAGAAGAAGACCCTCTAACTAGCCAATTTATGGCTTTGAATGACCAAGTAATGACCATTAGTATGGAGTTACAATTCAGCCAAGTAATGACTGAATTCAAGAGCAGAATAATGAAGAGTTAATCCTCCAAAGTCAGCTCAAACGTCAGTTTTTATTCTTCTCCAACGGACTGAAAACGGTCACAGCGCCGCGGCCAGAGGGAGGCGCGCGCTGAACTTCAGGCGCAGCCGCCGTTAGCCTATGATCGCGCGCGTGGCGCCGAACCAGGACTTAGCGCGCCGCTGCCAGATGTAAGCGCCAGGCGCCCAAAGACTACGGCCTCGCGCCATGGCCTTATCGGGCCGCGGCGATTCATGACTCGTTTCATCTTTTAACACATTGCACATGTCTTCCCTTTGTTTACCAATGTGAAACCATTGTTATTTAGCCAATAACCGTCCATTCTCTTATGTTTCAAACAATTCGTATACGTACCAATATCTCTTCCATTTAAGGAAATTACGATCCTTGACACTTTATGTGCACGTGTGTGGAAACCATGTTTCCGACGTGCGGAACCCTAATTGTTCGAGTCATAATTAATAGAATTAATTTATTTCACATTTAATAAATTTCCAACAGTTACATATACAACCAGGACGAACTACCTATTGAGAAAGGGGTCAATTGAATCTCCTTTGTTGAAAAATTAGATAGTATTGAATAGGATAAAATAATAATTTTTGTGTATATAGCAAACCCCTAAAAATAAGAGAAGATTTTAGTATAGCGATAAAGAAGGTTAAAAAATTACCTTATTACCACTTTATATCATTGTGCGCATAAAAGGTAAATTATGAATACAATTAATGATTATAAATTTATCCAATCAATACTATTGACGATATCAATCTTTTATATGCAAAAAAAAGTTGGGCAGTAGTGTTCCAATCAACGTTCTTGTAGGACCTACTTTTGGAATGTTTGGCCATGTCTCAATTATGATGACCTGTTGTAGGGTCACATTTTAAGCATTAATTGGAGTTTATTGCATTTGGAAGCAATTGTCCAATCTATTATTTTATTTTTTACTTTTTTTATATTCAGATTCTCTACTTACCTTGTACTAAATTCAGTAGAAGATTAGTCCTCAACACTACTTACGATTAGTCGTTATCGGTCCGACCGGTCCGTATCTTACCGAATCGGTCCGATAAGCTTACCGGTCCGGACCGGTCCCGGAGCGATAAGGTTTCGGTCCTGGAACGAGATCCGGTCCCGGACCGAAACCTTATCGGT
Source organism: Przewalskia tangutica (assembly GCA_029844215.1). Taxonomy (NCBI): domain Eukaryota; kingdom Viridiplantae; phylum Streptophyta; class Magnoliopsida; order Solanales; family Solanaceae; genus Przewalskia; species Przewalskia tangutica. The sequence goes on from CM056719.1 coordinate 5,003,976, forward strand.
CCGGTTCTCGGTCCGGACCGGTAAGAATTTTCCGGGTCGGGCCTTTTTTTTTTTTTAAAAAAGAAAATTGAATTTCCAATACTGAAATTGACATTCTCGGACGCGGTGCCACGCAATTTTTACGTTGAAATCAATTGTACATCGCGAGATATTTAGATTTGAAAAGGGGAAAAACGTAACGATTTGGGGGAAAAGTGAAATTGAGGGGCAAGATGGACGTTTTGGAGAAATCGGCGGAATCAAACTGCTTTAGCAGTTTGGCCACCCCCGTATCGAAAAAATACGCGAAATCAATTTTTTTTTTGGGTAAAACGGACGTCCGAGCGCAAAGTTATGACCATATAAAGTTTGATCAATTTACAACTAATTAGAGCCGCGGGAGGGACCGGCCGGGTGGAGGGGACTGGGGTGGGGGTGGTGTTACCGGGTATTTTACCGGGTTACCGGTCCGGCTCCTTATCGGTCCGGATATTTTTTTGGTACTCGTATCCGGATCGTTAAGGTTTCGGTCCGGTTCTCGAGTATATCCGAACCACTAACAGCCCTACTTACAGTAAATCGGAATGTGCTCTAATAACCAGATTTGTCATAACTTTAAAATATAAAAATTTAAATGCTCATAATTTTAAAGTCAAAACCATAAAATTAAAATTCCAGATTTGTCTATGCATATGAACGCATAACAGAAAAAAAATGGTTGAAGATGGCTTCTTATAATCATACTCATGGTTGAACAAAAGGGTAAATCTCATTTCTTATATGTACATGATTGAATGTCCATATAAAGTATAAACACAGGATTTTGCAAGAAAGTAAAAATGACAGGTCGGTGCATTAAGTTTCCACTATGCGCGGTAATCAAAGAAAGGCCGGACCACAAAGATTTTCCAAGAAAGTGTTACAGAAAAATCAGATAAACTAAAAAAAAAACAAAGGGAGCAGCTCCACTCCAATGACTGTTTCTCCAGTAGTTGTAAATACTAATATAGACTCATGTTAACAATCTAAACTAGTATTGATAATTACTGGAGTAAATTCATTGGAGTGGAGCCGCTTCCATGAATGATAACTCATCATATTAATTCAAAATAGAAGAAAATATCACTATTTATAAAATAATTGAGACAAATAAAATAAGGAAATTCTGTTGTTTTTCCTAATAGATCCTAATTAAAAGGGAAATAATATTCTATAATTGTTATACAATATTTATAAATGAAAATAAAAATAAATATTTTACGATTAATATAGAACCTAAAACAGAAGAAACATAATTATTATAAAATATTTCTAAATGAAAAGAAAATAAATATTTTACGATTAATATCGATCCTAAAATTGAAAAAAAATTATTAGTATAAAATATTTCCAAACGAAAAGAAAAATAAATATCTTATGATTAACATAGAACCTAAATAGAAGAAACATAATAAAAGTCATGTTAAAAAACCATGATTAAAGACACCAACAATGCTCTACTGACGCGTGGCGCTATCATACACCGATTTATCCTCATGCGACTCGAAAGAGCAAGCACCATGGTTTTTTCAAAAAAAAACAATGCTCTTATTGCTGATTTTCAGACTTTAATAAAGACTAATCCTGCACAATTTTTTTAAGCTAAGTTGCATTTGAATAATAAGAGTATGGGGCCTATGTTTGAAATTGCTGGTAAAAGAAAAGAAAAAAGGGAATGATACAGTGTACTTCTGTCTTCCAGCCAAGAATTTAAAACATTTATTAAATTTTGGATTTTTCACCAAGAGGGCATTAATCATTAGTTAGGCTCTCAAAACTCAAAAGTAGCATTTGCATTTGAGTGATGATAACTGTGGGAAATATGTGTAGAGACAAAAAAAAATGAAAATGCAACAACAATAATAAGTGAGTAAGAAATCTAGAAATGATTAAATATGAGAACTTGCTGAGTCGATCAAATTCTTGATCTATCCTTAAGATAATATTACCCCGTATATCCTTTCAACGGTTGTAATGACAACTTATCTCTCAAAATAAAACAGCAATCAAACAAATGAGCAAAGAGAACTCAAGTGTTTGCTTTGGAAGAAAGATCTTTGAGTGTTTGTGATTGCAAGAGAGGAAGACAATTTCAGAATTGTTTAGTGAATGTCAAGTGTGTTTCCAAATGAGCTTTGTGTCTCATTTTATAGTGTGTAGATGATGACCTTCCAAATGACTAAGTAATGACCATGAATGTCATGTTAATGCCTTGAATTTGGAGTTACAATTCAGTCAAGCAATGACTGAATTCATGAGCAAAATAATGGAGAGTAAATACTCCAAAGTCAGCCCAAAAATCAGTTTTTAATTCACATCAAAAGGATTGAAACAATCGAGGAGCCGCGGCCCTTCGGGGAGGCGCCGCGGCCCTTCAATTCCAGTGACTCACTGGAATTGAAACATCAATTAGTCGCGGCCTCAGCGCGCACTCACTGGAGTGAGTCGCGCCCTTCCGGTTTCGTGGTGATTTCTGATTCATTTCATCTTTACACATTATACACTTCTTCCTTCATTTACCAACGTGAAATCATTCGTCATTTGGCCAATAACCGTCTATTACCTTACGTCTCAAACAATTCGTATACGTACCAATATCTCTTCCATTAAGGAAATTTTGATCCTTGACACTACGTGTGCACGTGTGCGGAAACAAGGTTTTCTACGTGCGGGACCCCAATTATTCGATTCATAATTAATAGGATTTACTTTATTTCACGTTTAATAAATATTTTCAACAATAACTACAACTACCACTCTAGTGTAATTTCATAAGTGAAACTGGTGAATTTTTGAGTTAATAAATAAAATAAACTAGAATTTCAAATTCTAAATGCATCATTAGACTTTAGATATATTTCATTCTAAAGTTTTGGATCATTTTCTCCTATTGCATCAATGACGTTTTTTATTATTAGTAGATGATTTTTCATTTAAGGGTTCTGAATAGATTGTTTGCACATATTAAATAATTTTTTTTTTAACATAAATATAAAATTTGAGCGAAAGATACTATTAGGGCTGTTATCGGTGCGGATACATCCGAGAACCGGATCGAAATATCCGGACCGATACTTGGACCGAAAAGTTAACGGTCCGGATACGAGTACCAGACATACGGATCCGATCTGACAACCCGGTCTAATTACCCGATAACTTATATGTTATCAGTCCCGGTTCGATACCCGGTAACTATTTTGGAATATTGCTATTATATATTGTTTTAAGTTTGTTAATATGTATTATGTAAAGCAGAGATTTTTATAAAAAAAATTATAAGTAAAGCAGAGATTTTTATAAAAAAATTATAAGTAAAACAGAGATTTTTAAGTAAAGTAGAGATTTTAATATTTCGGACCGAAAACAGTATCCAAAACCGGACCGGTAACCTTATCGGACCGGACCGGGTACCCGCCCAATAAGGTATCGGTCCGGTCCCGGATCTCTTTTCAGGATCGAATTTTTATCGGTTCGATCTCGATCCGGACCGGTAACCTTAACGGTCCGATTTCGATATGTCGATACCCGGACCGAACCGATAACAACCCTAGATACTATGTTCTGTGGAACTCGTAGCTAGCACTATTTATTGGATTCCTTATTTCATCTCCAACAAAAAAGTATCCAATTTCTTTTTTGCTTCTATAATCGATGTTTCCTTTACTCCCAAGTCCTATCCACTTATTGGCTTATTTTACAACCGAAAAGAATCAAATCCTCAGGAAAAATATTAGAGACATAACTTAGTTCGAAAATATTACTCCATCACTGTCATACTATTGCAAAAGGTGTATGAGCACAGAGCACACCATTTTTGGATCACTATTGGGACCATTCAAGTTGCACTTGGCCCTAATTTGAGTCAAAATAGAACTCCTTAGAACAGATGAAAAATATTCTTGGTACTATAGTAACAAAATTTAACTCAAGCTTTTATTTGAAACGAAGATGGATGAACTTGAGTCTGAAAATCGAACGAAGATGAATGAGCAGACACTTGAGTCTGGAATTAACGAAATAGGGCGAAAAAGATGAAAATAATAAACTAGATTGGAGAAGGAAAAGAACGACATAATAAAAAAGCGATCTTGAAGGAACGGGAAAATGACTAATGTGTAATAAAACACAAGCAAGTACGAGCCTATTATATTACAGGATTTTTTTCCTACGAGAGTTAATGAGAAGAATTCTAGAGTAGATTTTGTTATCTATGCACAAATTATGGATAAAACTCTTGAGGACAACTTGGACGAATATATCAATCAACTACGCTTCAATCCAATTTTCCGTCAACTTAAATTTAAAATTCTCCCTTTATCCGGGCTTGGGCGAAACTATACTCAAAATAAAAGCAGAGTGAAAAATACTTACCAAGTAATTTGACAAGATGTTTATGCCTTAGACGGTTGATAATTGTGAGCTCAGCCAAGAAATCATCCTGTCCCTTGATACTCTCCCTTGAAAACCACTTGACTGCAATTTCCAAATTTTCACCAACTAAATACCCTTTGTAAACAACTCCAAATCCCCCTTCACCAAGCTTAAATTTCTCATCAAAATTATTAGTAGCTTTCTTCAATTCCTTAAACTCAAAATCCCTAGGCATTCCAGGTAAACTCTTTAATGCCCCTAAAATATTAGAATGTGACCTAACATCCCTTTTTTTGTAGTAACAATACCCAAAATAACCTCCCAAAATTAATAACACAACCACTATTGACACCCCAACAGATACACCAATTATCAACCCTTGATTCTTTTCTTGAAAATACTCAACTGTTAAGTTCCATCTTAACACACAATTTAATTGATTAAAATGACCTGTTGAAGCAGAGAATCCAAAGTATGATTCTTGATTAACAACTTTCTTTAAATCAATATTGTGTGTTAGTATTGGATCTCTTGGCATACGTGGAGTCGACCCATTTTTCTCTTTTTGTTCAGCAATGTACACATTAAGAATTTTTTTGAAACCATCATATTGTATCCAAATGTTGTAAAATCTTGCACCCTTTGGAGCTAGTTCAATGCCATGTGGGGTTAAAGATTCAGATTTTACTGATCTAACACTGTTGATATCGATGCCAATATGATTGGCATCGATATCAAAATCTTGCTTGAAAGTATCTAGCTCGACCGCGATAATTTGGTTGTTTTTATTTCCATTTGTAGTAGCATTTGTTAAGCCCAAATACTGGCCGTGGCTGTTTTGCGGCAGCTCAAAATCTGGGCAAATCAAGAAAGCTAACCCTTCAGCTGCAGTATCATTTTTTGGCCTGTAAATAAGGGCGATAAAATTAGCTATGAAAGTATGACTCGACTCGCATATTTATTAGTTCAACTCATTTTAGCCTAATCATTTTAGCTTATCGAAAAGATTGTGTTGATATATAACCCAAATTAACCTATAAAACTCAAAATCTCAATGGAATTAGTGGCCTAAAGCCAACTCTCACAAAGAGGTCTCAAATATATTCAGTAAAACTAGCTTCTGCATGTGACACGAGTGCATCCGGTGCGCGCACGTGCATCCCGTACGCCGCATGTGTTTCCTATGTCGATTAGTAAAAATATTTTGAAATCAACCTATTACCTTTTTTGATTCAATTTATGTAATGTATTTTTCTTTTTAGTCAGTCTAAAAACGATGATCTATAATTGCACAAAATTTATGACTTATTTTAGATCACAAATTTTAAGTCTTTATTACTCTCATAAATTTCGTATCAAGTTAAACTACATCACATAAAATAAAATAGAGAAAATATTAATAAAAAAAAGGGGGCTAAAGTCATTGCTTCATTGGCTTGACCCTTAGCCGGCAATGTGTTATATATAATCATAATAAACAAAAAAAAAAAAGACAGTATTATTAAGTACTTCAATTATACAAACAAAGAAAATAAGCAGAGATTTAGTTGAAAGTTTTAAAAATGATTTTTAGAGGTTAAAATTGTGTTAAACGGTGCATTTAAAGTCTTGTGAATACTATAAAACTTTAAAAACTAGTCACTTTACAGGAAATTCATTTTTTCAGAAACTGGCCAAAACCTTGTCATTTATAACCAAACAATATTTTTGAACTTTTATTGAAAACAAAAGTAAAAAAGAATTATGGCCAAACTGGAGCTTAGTAAAAATTAGGAAGGTTGAGTTATGATATGCTTTTGAAGTTTTATTTTAATACAATTAATTTATAATTAAACTCAATTTAACCTATCCAAATCTAGCCTAACCCTCCATTTGACACCCCTACCTACCTGTAAATGTTCACGAGAAACGAAGTGTTGAAAGACGCCACCTTTATGTCATCATCAGGGTCCCACACCTTGAAGGGCTGTTTCAAGAGGATTCTACCTGAGTTGTTGAACATTTGGTAATCAGATGAAGCTGTGTCTGGGGTAACTTGAAGAGCTTGGTTACTGATTTGTGCAGGGTGTTTGATTTCAAAGATGGTATTATACGTATGGTCAAAAGGGTCACCATATTGTTTGTCAAATTTCTTTATCTTGGCTTGAGTTATGGATTGAAGACAACATAAAAATATGAAGATGGTGATGATTTTTGCTGTCAAAAATCCCATTTTTTCATGAAGAGAAGTGTGAGGATTTTAGAGGATAGAAGAAGCTTTTTAAAGCACGTTGGGATTGTGTAAAATGATGATAATATATGGTAGTGGGGTTGAAGTTGGAACTTTGAACTTTGAACAATCTTTGGTTTTTGGTCCAGAAGTCATCATTTGTGGGATGATTTGTGGGCACCGGACATTGTATCTTCCACCTAATGAGCTGCTGAGTCATCATAATTTATCTTCTTCATCAATCTTTGTTTGGTCGGGGGTGAAAACTATGTGGACAAAAAAAATCGCCTTTTTTGCCCCCAAGGAATTTGCTCCCCCACCCCACCCCACCCCCACCCACTCCCCCTAAATATTTCTTCAATTTGATTGCTTGGTTCAATCAATTTTATACGAAGGTCTTTGACTTAAAATAAAATTTAAAAAATAAATAAAGATTTTTGAAATTTATAATCTAAAATAATTTATAAAAAATTATGTGGCTATAAATAATTTCATTTAGGGTATAAAGGTAAACTTAACGTTAAATTATTACTAAATATAAAAAAATATTATTATTTTTAACTGACTAAAAAAGAAAAAATATCATGTAAATTGAGACGGAATGAATTGTATTTTAGTGGGGGAATTGAGTTGGCTTAAAAAACAACATTTATTTAGGAGAAAATGGTAAAACGTACTCCCCACATTTTTTTTTGTATTTGTCATTGATTCTAGAGCACCAACCCAACCTGAATGATAAGATTGGGGGTAATTATAAATCATAATCATAAGTAAATGGTTAAATTTGAACGTTTTTCTAGAAGTATTTTCACATGTAAAATTTACCTTGTCCAAATTTTGCCACATCAAATTTATCATATATATTTATTTCATAAAATTTTAATACATATACAGAGTTTCAGTTAAGGTTATAATATATGGATCATGAGCATGTAACTTGTATACTACTTTTGCCCTAGACACTTCTAAGGACAAATATGATACTTTATCCGTCCATTTTTACTTGTTATATTTTAACTTGACACATCTGTTAAGAAGCCAAAAATAAAATGATAATTTTGTTATATCACTCATAATTATTGCTAAGTAACTTAATAATTGAAATAAATAAAATATACTTTAAAATTGTGCAACTACTAAAATTTCCTTGAACTTGACAACCCAAATTAAAAGGGTAAAATAGGTATAAAGTGGTAAATTATTTCTTGATTTTCTAAAGTGGACAAGTAAAATTGGTCAATTATTTTTAATATAATGAACAAGTAAAACCTGGACGGAAGGAGTATGATTTAGTAATTATAAATTAAAAGGTTTTAAATTTGAGGTATAACATAAGATAAAATTAAAATATTTGATATAGTAAAGTAATAAATTTTAGCCTATTGTCTAATTTTAGTACATTACATGCCAACCCAAATTCAACCACTCAACCTTATAGAAAGAAGTGATGCACAGGGTAGCCAAGTTGGTGGAGTAGAAGAGTGCGGAATCGAAAGGTCACGAGTTCGATTCTCCCTGCCAACACCTTCTTGGTTGAGCCTGTCACACATGGTTTGCCAAGTGTGATTTACCTGACTGACGTGGTTTACAGACTATCGCGTCAGTCCGAGGGTTTACCCAGTGCGCACTTATAAAAAAGTAGCGGATTGGATAATAATGGTTGGTATTGCTAGCTAATAGCCATATCCAAATTTGGATATTTTTCGTTTTCCCCATTATCTCATTCCAGATGGAATTATTTATTAGAATGTGTACAAATATTATTTAGTCATATTTAGTCTTATGTAATTATAATAAATATAGGATCTCTATTGTATAAGGATTCCACATTGTATATCATATATATATATATATATATATATATATATATATATATATATATATATATATATATATATATATTGTAGGATGTATTAATCTTTCGTGGTCATGGAATTTTTATTTCAAATTTTGTGCGGATAACGACATGATCTTTCATTTCTTGTGCCCTCATACCTCTCCTCAAAATGAAAAAGCCGAAAGAATTCTCCGAACCATTAATAATATGATTCGTACCCTTCTTTTTCATGCGTCCCCCCCCCCCCCCCCCCAATTTTTGGGTATATGCATTAAAAACGACAGAAAACATTCTCAATATTTTACCTACCCGTGCGATTCAAAATAGGACACCCACCAAAATTCTATATCGTCGGATCTCCACCTATGACCATCTTAGAATTTTTGGTTGTCTGTGTTACCCAAATCTGAAATCCATATCACTTTATAAATTAGCACCCCGATCTACTCCGTGCGCTTTCCTAGGTTTTCCGTCAAACCATAGAGGTACTTGTGCTATGAACTCTCTACCGACAAAATTATAATTTCTCGCCACGTCACCTTTGTCGAATATGTCTTCCCGTTTGACAACATTAAAAAATTATGAGTCACTGATTACCAATTCCTCGAAGATTCGGACCCATCACCGCTTGTCCATCAAGCATTCCGCCAGGCTGCCATTGTTCTGGCGGCGACAGACACACAAACTGCCGCCACCCCAGTTCCACCACCGCCATCCCTGCCACCCGTCACTACCACATCCGGTAGTGACTCTGACCAACTTCCGACTATGTCAGTTCCCACCGTTGGCAGTAACTCCACGTCTCTACCACCATACAGTGCTCCGTCACCACCAACGCCGATCGCTACAACCATCGAAAATTGGTCAAACATCACAGTACCACCATCGGTCAGTATCCCACCCACTGTGTCGCCGCCACCACCCTCACACAACCTCGCAATCACACCAACCGCTGGATAACCACACCGTACCACCACACTCACAACACCAAATCACCCAACCAGTCCCAACCCACCACCGACACTCTACCCCATATCGTCGACCTCACACAGAAATCCACATCTCACCCGCGACCTACCCAGATCGGCCACACCACCCAGGTCATCGTTAAACCTAGAAAACATTTATCCCACCACAATACCCAATCCACAGTCTGCTACACCTAACCGCCACCGGATTTTGACACCCAACCAGATCCCGGAAACAACCCCCGACTGTGACCCCAACCCAACACCCATCGAACATACCAGGCCTATCCAACACACTGGATGGAAATCCGTGCCCAACACAGGATTTTCAAACCCAAAGTTCAGTTCAACTTGTCCACCCAAATCATCTCCCCAATTCTCAAAAACCCAAAATTAGTCAAACTAGACCTCAATTGGAATGCGACTATGTGTGAGAAATTTAATGCTTTAACAGAACAATACACTTGGGATTTGATTCCTCGACCGGATGGGGTGAATGTGATCCGATGTATGCGGTTATTTCGTCACAAATACAGAGACAATGGTGATCTAGAGAGATATAAGATGAGCCTTGTGGTAAATAGTACTAATCAGCAGAAGGGTGTTGATTGTGGTGAGACATTCAGTCTGGTTGTTAAACCGACTATCATCCGCACAGTTCTGAGTATTTCTATGGGTAAGCATTGGTCGATACATCAGCTAGATGTGAAAAATGTGTTACTTCATGGGGATATGAAGAAAACTATTTACATGCACCAGCCTCCTGGTTTTGTCCATCCAGAAGCCCCTCAGTATGTATGTCATCTTCGTAAGTCACTTTATGGTTTGAAACAGGCCCCTAGAGTGTGGTATGATCGCTTTGCACAATACATTATGCATATTGGGTTTGTATGCAACAAGTATGATAGTTCTCTATTTATTTTGCATAGAGGTAATAGCATTTCATATTTATTATTGTATATTGTGCTTACTGCCTCATATGAGTTGTTGAAAAATGAGATCATTGCATTGCTCAAAACAGAATTTTCTGATTGACTTAGGGAAGTTGAGCTATTTTTTGGGGATTTCAGTGACTAGATCTGTAGATACTATGTTTCTTTGTCAGTGTAAGTATGCCAAAGAGATTGTGTACAGGGCTAAAATGATAAATTACAAAATTATGTCTACTCCAGTTGACTCTAAATCGAAGCTTAATGCTTTGGATGGTGATCCAGTATCATATCTCACTCTCTACCGGAGTCTTGCAGGTGCACTACAGTACCTTACTTTCACCAGTCTTAATATTGCTTATGTTGTTCAACAAGTATGTTTATTCATGCATGCCCCCGTGGAGCCTCATTTTATTGCCCTTAAACGTATAATTAGATACGTTAAGGGCACACTTGATTATGGACTGCATCTATACCCCTTAGCACTGACCAAGTTGTTGTCATATACGGATGTTGATTGGGCAGGCTGTCCGGACACGCGACGATCCACCTCAGGCTATTGTGTATTCTTGGGGGATAATCTTATTTCTTGGTCTGCCAAGAGACAGACCACATTATCCCATTCGAGTGCAGAAGTAGAGTGTAAATGTGTTGCTGAGATCTGTTGGCTTCGAAGCCTTCTTTTGGAGATTCAGTGTCCGTCGTAAGGCATCTTTGGTTTATTGTGATAACATATCCGTCATCTATCTATCTCATAATTCGATTCACCATCAGCGCACTAAGCATATTGAGATGGACATTCACTTTGTTCGTGAGAAGATTATACTCGGTCATGTCAAGGTATTGCATGTACCCTCTTCTTATCAGTATGCGAATATATTCACAAAAGACATTCCTAGACAACTATTCTTTGACTTCAGATTCAGTCTTAGCGACCGACCTCCTCCCGCTCAGACTGAGGAGGTGTATTATAATGTGTACAAATATTATTTAGCCATATTTAGTCTTATGTAATTATGGTAAATATAAAATCCCTATTGTATAAGGTTTCCACATTGTATGCCCTATATATATTGTATTAATGAGAAAGACCCCTCAAGGGAGATTAATACATTCCTACATTATTAATTACTCCTTTTGTCTCAAATTATTTATCATTTTAGAAGTTTAAGACATAGTTAATGATTTTTTCTTAATTTTACCCTTCGTAGAATTTTGTCTTCAATGAAAATGACACATAAAATAAACTAAACATTTAATGGAGAGAGATTAGTACTTAAATATAAATAAGGATAAAGTAGTTCAAATATCTCTCTTAATTAATATTTTTTAAGGGGTGTGTACAATAAAAAACGATAAATAATTTAAGACGGATGAAGTATTATCATAGTCAAACTCTTTCCTTATGATTTTTGTTATATTTCTAAACACAAAAAGGTAAACTATCAGGAAGTTAAGAATTTGATGTTTGAATTCATCGTAAAGCTAAATGCTTTGACCTTAGTACTATAAGATCAGCCGTTCATTCTAGGGAAAGGTATATGGATCAATGAAATTTGTAATATAAAGACAAATCTTAATAAGACGTTTCAAGTATATTTAATAAAATTAGTTTTTGTGTGCGTCTCGTGTGCATCCGTGCACCGCACAGGCATCATGTGTATCACTCGTGCATCATGTGCAGCGCACGTGCATTCCCGCTCACGTATGGACATCTACTAACTCAACACCTTAATTAAGACTAAAAATTACTTAGTTGAAATTATAATGTATCTTCTTAAATCACATGAAATAAACTTTTGCAACATAGTGTCCAGATAAATGTAGGGCTGTCCAACGGGGCGACCTCACCCTGACCCTGACTCCCGACCCGATCCTGCTCGACCAGACGGAATCGAATACCGATTCGGATCGGTTCGGTATGAGATCGGGAATTTTCTCCGACCCCGACCCAACCCTACCCCGACCCAACCCCACCCCGATCCCAACCCCGCCCCTTGCCCGTTGCACAACGGCTATTTCACAATTTGGCCGTTGTGCAATGGCAAAATTTCACCCCTACCCCCTTAATATTTATTTTAACTCCTAAGTTATTATATTTACACTTTAACCCACTTTTTTCAACTATAAATACCTCATTTTCTCTTCATCTTTCTCACAAATCTTCCTACAATCTCTCTAATAATCTCTCAATTTATCTCTCATTCTCTCTACATTGTCTACTAAATATTCAATTTTATTTATTCATTTGGGAGTGAAGTTGACAACTAGCTTGAGGATCATCCATCGAGCAAAGTTTTAATTTTTAACCTCTCGATTGCACGTCGACGTTACGTCGGCGTTACGTCGGCGTTTGGTACATTCGTTCCTTCATTAAATTATTGTTGTTTCTTTACTTTAATTAGCGCACTTAATTTCATTATCTTTTATTATTTATTTGCATAATTATAATAGAAGGATTGAAATGTATGATTACGGGTAAGGGTATTGCTTCTTCTAGTAGGGGTAACAAGGGCAGAAATACTTCTTCTAGTCATCCTATTCCTCTCAGACAGGACGATTTTGTTGATACTGAATTATTTCCTGAAGTACCATTAGATTTAGACGAGGAGCTATTTTCTGAAACTCAACAAGATTTTAATTTAGAAGATAATCTAGATGACACATCACTAATCTAGATGACACGCCCAGTAGTGCACCTCAAAATGAACCGCCTCGTATTTCCCCTAGTTTGAGACGAGGCCCACCACAACAAAAATTATCATCAAATGTATGGACTTTTTATTTATAGGGACGCATAAAATTAAGTAGCTAGATGCCAAATTTGTAAAAATATTTATAAATTTAAAGTAGGAAAAGGTCAGAGCGGGACGGGAGGTTTAACTACGCATTTGAATAGATTTCACAAAGCTAGGTGAGAGAAATACATGACTAGAAAGGCGGGTGCGCCAATGCCCTCTCAGTCGGAACAAGGTTCATATACTGTCCCGGACCAGGTACTGGGTCAAATTGACCTTATGACGGGGGCAATTGTAGGCCCTAAATACGATAAAAATAAAGATAGGGAAGCATTATCAAAATTAGTTGCAGTGGAGGGTTTGTCTTTTTCATTTCCTGAATCTCCTGGTTTTATTCATTATATAAAAGAAATGTACAATCCTGTTTAGAACGGTTTTTCTAGATCAACTGTTAGGAGAGATATTTTTAAATTTGCACACGAATATCAATAATATTTAAGTTATTTATTATATCATTTTACTGGAAAAATATCTATCACATCATATATAGGCCGTAGTACTAACGATCATGATTATTTAACAGTAACATGTCAATGGTAGATTATAAATGATGTATGTAAAAACGTATTTTAGCGTATAGATATATAGATAGTAGACACACTGATATTTTTATTTCAGAAAATATTTGTTTAGTTTGCGATTATTATGACATAACTAATAAAATCATGACTATTACATTAGATAACGCTTCTTCTAATATTTATGTTGTTTGATTATTAAAAAATGTTTTAACTCCATCTTTTTCAGATCATTTTCATATAAAATGTGCATGCCATATTTATAACTTAGTTGTAAAGGATGGTCTATCATTTTTTAAAGACATTCTTATATAAATACAATTTGCTATAAACTATATTTTAAAAGTAATAGAATACAACGAATAAAAGAATATAAAAAATTTTGTCACGATTGTCAACTACCTTACAGAAAATTTCCGAAGAAGTATGCACTAGATGTAATTCTTTATACAACCAACTACGTGTTGCTTATGAGTATATAAGACCTATAACTCAATTTCTTAATGCCCGTAATCGAAATCCTGCTGATATGATTATAGATTCCGATTGGGATACAATTTTAGAACTTATTACATTTTAGATAGATTTTATCTAGCTACTAAAGAATTTTTCGGTATTTATTATCCTACTATTCATCAATGTTATTTTATATAACTTTAATATTTATATTACTTAGTGAATATATGTAAAAACCAGCTTATAAGGCACCTATTAAAAAAATATTTCTAAAAATGAAAAAATATTTTATTCCTATTCTCCCAATTTATATTATTAGTGTTGTATTAAATCCGTCTATTAAAATACACGGTTGTAAAACACTTATTGAAACTATTTATGATTGCATAGATAAACTTTCACCTCCATCTCCTAAAAATTCAAATGACCCACCACCTATTGAAAAAAACTAGAGAAGAAGTGTTGTTTAGCATACGAGATGAATGTAAAAAAGTATATACGCATTACCAACAAGAAAGTGCTAGCAACCAACTGACTTTCATGCAATCTTCTTCTTCAACACAACCTAAAAATGACATGTTGTTTCTGCGGCTAGTATTGAAAGTCTCAGACATAGAATGTTTAGTGGTAACATTTCTAATCAAGTTAGCGAGTTTGGTGTTTTTTTTACAGGGTGTTGTACCGTACAAAGCAATTGAAAATGAAGAGGGACGTGAAAACTTGCTAAAATACTGGAGGGAGAATGAGAAGACATTTTCAACACTATCTAAGATGGCCCGAGATGTGTTGAATTTTCAAGCGTCATCAACAGCGTCTGAAAGCGCTTTTTCGGCCGTCAGATATCAAATAGGAGAGCACATACATTCATTGGCGGGAGACTCATTGGAGATTGAAGTTCTATTCAGAGACTGGATTCGTGCGGAGTGTAGGAGGTGCGGCCAACCGGAGATCAATGAAGAAGAAGACTACAACTACAACGAAATCTTATCCGATGGAGGTGGAAGTGACGTCGATCAATTTGACCAACAAATACAAATTCCAACTGAAGTACCACAGGAAGTTATAAAGAAACCAGAAAACGTGTTTCTTAAAATGTAATTCTTTTAATTGTAATTTTACTATGTTATTTATTTGCAACTTTCAATATCACGAAGTTGCAATTTTAAAATTGTATTACAAAAAAAATCATACTTCTATTAAATAATATAAGAGACACAAAAACAGTCTTGGGGTATTTTTATTATACTATATTGTTGTGTGTGTGTTATTTATTTAATTTAAGGGCAAATAAAAAAAATGACCCCGACCCCGACCCCAACCCCGACACCTCGGGATCGGGACGTGACGACGACAGACCCCGTCGGCCCCGACCCCGCCCTACCCTAGTCCGCCAGACCCCGACCCCGCCCCGTTGGCCAGCCTTAGATAAATGTATATCTCTTTCAGAAGAATATGGTCTCTATTCACATCACCTAGTGACTGCAATATCTCTAAATAAAAAAATATAAAATATTTTTCATATGCTTCAATTTGTTCAAATCTATTTTAAAGTTTTTTTTTTAAAATTTAAAAATTATACTTTTTACTTTAAAATAGTATATTTTTTTAAAAATAATTTATAAAAATATAATAATAAAAAATGGGCCTAAGACCTTTGCTTTATCAGCTTCACCCTAAAGTCAGCACCGGGTATATTTTGCTTATAAAGAAAGTCGGTGTACATTTTCTTCTTAATTTCAATTCACTTGATTTCACAAAATTCTTTAAAAAAAAAAACAAACTAAAGTCCGATTGTGCTATATAAAGGAAATATAGAGTTGGAACTATTTAATTCTTCATAAACATAAAAAAGGCCTTTGTTGCTTTAAAATCTCCAGGGACGGGGGGAGAGAAGAACCTATGATTAGCTTTTCGGGAAATTTTCAAACGAACAATTTCAAGTCGAGTTGCTTAAAGCCCCTTAGCGGGAAAATTTTATAACCCGGGCATCAATAAAGGGGGAATTAAAAAATCTAACAACGAAATTTTTGGTCCTTTTTGCAGCTATAGCTAGAAAAATGGCTTATCAATTTATTGTATTCAATCATTCACTAAATTAGAATGCCATTCAACATTACAATTTATATATTGTAGGCTATTTTTGCAGATTGATAAAATATTTATATGCACTCCATATTTACATTAAATTATATAGACTTTCAGAGTTATGTGATTTAATGAAGTGAGAATATATGTTAATAAATTACGGTTAAGTGTTTCAACTAAGTTTTGAACACACAGACTCTCGTACTCAACGCTATGCAAGCCCTCATCCAACTCATCATCATCATACCCAGTGAAATTCCACACTGTGGGGTCTGAGGAGGATATAATGTACACATATCTTACCTCCCTTGCTTTACTCTTACTTTGTTTTGATTGTCTTGCTTGGAATTATGTTTTGTCTTGAGCCGAAGGTCTTCCGGAAACAATCTCTCTACCTACCAAGAGTAAAGAGTAAAGCAAGAGAAACAGTCAGAATCAGATAATGAATTAAAGTAATATAAAGTGCATTCGAACAAAAGGAATCAGTAGCTAACACAACTAAATAAGCTAAACAAAATACACTAAAGAACACATAGCAGCAGAAATCAAACTACAATGGATTATAAATCAATAATGTGCCTATAAATGTGATAGGCTAATCGGGGCTACAGTAAGTTGCACTACTCTTCTACCCTAATCCATGTCCTCCACAACCCTCTATCTAATGTCATATCCTCAGTAAGTTGCACCTGCGCCATATCCCATCTAATTACCTCTGCCCAATTCTTCTGTCTACCTCTACCCCTCCTGAACCCGTCCATAGTCAACCTCTCACACCTCCACACTGGAGCATCTGTGTCTCTCATATGCACATTCCCGAACCATCTCAACCTCACTTCCCTCATCTTATCATCCACCGAGGCCACTCCCACTTTCTCCCGGATATCATCATTTCTAATCATATCTCCTTGTATGTCCACACATCCATCTCAGCATCCTTATCTCCGCAACTTTTATCTTTTGTACGTGCGAAGTCTTGACTGGCCAACACTCCGCCCCATACAACATAGTCGGTCTAACCACCATCTTATAGAACTTGCCTTTAAATTTTGGTGGCACATTTTTGTCGCACAAGACTCCAGATGTGAGTCTCAATTTCATCCACCCTGCCCTAATACGATGTGTGACATCGTCATCAATCTCTTAATTTCCTTGGATAATAGACCCGAGGTACTTGAAGTTTCCGTTATTTATAATGGCATGAGTACCAAGCCTACCTCCAAACATGTCTCAGGGTCACTCCCGTTGCTGAACTTGCACTCCAAATATTTTGTCTTGGTCCTACTCAACCTGAACCATTTAGACTCCAGAGTTTGTCTCCAAACCTCCAGTTTGGCGTTCCCTCCGTTGTAAGTCTTATCAATCAAGACTAGGTCATCTGCGAATAACATACACCATGGCAGTTCCCCTTAGATTTGTCGTCATTCCGTTCATTAACAAGACAAATAGGAATGTGCTAAGAGCTGATTCCTGGTGCAGCCCCATCATCACTGGAAAGTGCTATGAGTCTCCTCCTACTGTCCATACTCTAGTCTTGGCTCCATCATACATATCCTTGATCGCCCTAGTGTACGCCACATGTACACCTCTAACCTCCAAACATCTCCATAGAACCTCCCTAGGGACTTTGTCGTATGCCTTCTCGAGGTCGACAAAAACCATATGTAAGTCTTTCTTCCTCTCTCTATACTTCTCCACCAACCTCCTAATAAGATGAATGAATTCGGTAGTCGAACACCCCGACATAAATTCAAATTGGTTCTCAGAAATAGACATGTCTCTCCCCACCCTCGTCTCCACGACTCTTTCCCAAACTATCAAAAATTGGCTCAACATCTTGATACCCCTATAGTTGTTGTACTCCACCTCCATTCTTCGGGAATTCTTGACGTCTTAAAAATGGCGTTAAACAACTCAGTTAGTGTTAGGCGTATTTTGTATACGCCTTTTGAGTAATTTTTAGTTAGTATTTTACTCGTTTTTGTTGTGTTTAGTATAGTGTTAGGTTTGTTTTTCTTTCTTTTGAGTCACAACGGTTCCAAAAGGCAACATGACGAAGAGGAGCGAGAATTGAGCAGAAAAGGTGCTCATGAGACAAAAAAGACGAAAGTTGGCAAATCAGGACGGAGGATTTTCAGCACCGCGGTGCCAATATGCAGAACCGCGGTGCCATATTTACTGAGAAGCCACAGGACTTTCAGCACCGCAGTGCCACTATGCAGAACCGCAGTGCCATATTTGCTGAGAAGGTACAGGAGTTTCAGCACCGCGGTGCCGATATGCAGAACCGCGGTGCCGGTGTGGAAAATCCAGTTCCGAAGTTAAATTGGCTAAGGGCAGATTGGTCCATAGGGCACGAAATTTGGAACATATTTAAGTCCTAGGGATTAATGCTATGTAAAGTTGGTCATTCTACAACATAACACATCACAAGGCACGGATTGAAGGCTACAATTAGAGACTTAGTTCGCAATAATTTCTTTTCTTTCGTTTTTAATTCAGTTTATGTATGGATTTTGTGTTAGTTCTTAGCGTGACTATGACTAGGAGCTAAACACTTTATTAGGGCTTTCCTTATAAATCGCTTGAAACTTCTATTCATGAATTAATGCAGTAGTTTGATTTCTTCTTCACTTGATTAAGATTTAGTCAATAATTGGTATGATGTTTGATAATTAATTGATCACTAATTATCATAATATATATGATTTCGAATCAAGAACCGAGAGGAGAGATTTTGATATGCTGTAATTGACTAGATATAGGTTAAAATCGCGGACGACAGTACCCCGATACTTGTGTAGCATTATAAGTTACTGTTCTTAATCCTCCTATGTGGTAAATCCTATCATAGAAATATATAAGAGTTCTGCACTGAGGTTGAGTGATTATATGTCCTAACCGGAATATAAGATAGTTTAGTTAACCGCTATCTTAACGTAGAAGAAGAAGTCATTCTAGATGCATTAATGATTGATTAGAGTGGATAGTCGAGGATTTTGGAAGCCCTAATTTATTCATAACTGATTACAACTTAAATAGTTCAGTAATTCTTGCAATTATTCTAGTAGTTAAACAATAATCCAACTCAAATAACGATTGCCAAATAGATAACATAGAATAGATGAACGGTAATTAGAAACCAGTCTTTGAGGACGATAACAAAAGTAGATGACAAGAAAGCTGATAAACAGGAAAATCCTACTGAACCTACTTCTGTGAAGAAGAAAAATAGAGTGAAGAAGAGGAGAATGTTTTTTAAGTGGATAGGTTGTGGGGTTAATTTACCCCAATGATTTGATAAAAAACCTGCGTCCGGCTACAAGACGTTAAAGCCAGCGCTACTTGGGAGGCAACCCAATGGTTAAATTATGTAATTTAGTTTAAATAGAACAGTCTCACTTTTGGTATGTTTGTTGTGTTGTGATGCCAGATGAAGGAATCATAGAATGAGCATGAAGAAAAGGGTGGAAAAAACGGAGTCGAGTCAGCACCGCAGTGCCAATCTGCAGGATCGAGTTGCCGAATGTTCAGAGAGGCCCCAGTACTTTAGGCACCGCAGTTCCACTATGCAGAACCGCGGTGTCGATTAGCGATTTCTGAATAATAAAAAGGCCCTGAATCGCCAAATTTCCTCCCACAGATACCGTCTCAGTGCAATATTTGCTGCCATCACCACCAATTTGAGCCGCTGTATGTCTGTAAGTCGTCCCTTTTTAATTTTTGAGTCTTTTACACCTTTGGGACAATGTGTAGTTTAAGTTTGAAGGAGTTTTTATTTATGAGTCTTTTGTTTGTATTTGTGTTTTATGTGAGTTATTTTTTTTATGATCATGCATGCTGTGCTTATTTGGAACGCCTGGTGAACTAAGTGGGATAATGTAATAGAATGAGAAGCTAAAATTTGTGTGCTTAAGTTAAATATGCCAAAAATTCATGAAAATTTAATTATTTGAAATATTTGGTGCTTAGCCTATGTGCTGTCAATTGAAAAATGTCTGTGAAGTCTACTTGCTTGTTATTGGAGGCGAAATAGTTAAAATATACATGTTAGGGAGATGATTCAGGCATTTCTTTTTTAGCTCTTCTTACCATTCATTACCTACCTTGCAATAAATTATATCCCTAGTCAGCCCCGTTGAGCCTAAAATTAGTTGTTTTCTTTGATACCCCATGATTCCCTCGTGTGCCATAAGCGGTAATTGAAAAATTGGGACAAAAAGAGAGTGAAAAAATGATGCACTCCAATGAAAAAAATGTAAAAGCTTAAGTTTGGGGGTGCCTATGTGAATTTTTCATGCTCTCAAAAAGAGAAAGGGGGTTATATGTATGAGTTGAAAAGAATACCAAAAAAGAAGGACAAAATGGTTGACTAAGAAAAATGCTTATGATACGTAAATTGAGTCTGAACGCCTAATCTTACCTACCTCTGCCTAAGCCTACAATACAATCCTGAAAAGTCCCGATGATCTCTAGAATGTATGTCTATGATTAGTGGAGAATAACAAGTAAACATACCCATATAACTAAATGAAATTGATATGCATAAGTTAGATATTCATGCTTCTATTACTTATGATTGAAATGAATTTGCGAAATATCTTACTTGAAATTCTAGATTGCTAAATTCATGCTATATTTGTTCCTACATATTATCCTAACTGACGTTCATGTGTTTCTAAGTACTTGTGCAGCTGCTTGATTTGAGTCTTTGTTAGCGATTTTGCTTATGCTTTACACAAGTGTACGTATCGCTCAAGTAATATAGTCTTGGTAAGACCGAATATCATCCTCAGAGAATGATTTTCAATTACCAAACATCTATCCTAAGTATTTATTTGACTATCGATATTTTGTTTTGGTTTTATCTATAAAATACAGAAGTAATTGCAGAAATTAACTAAAATACTTTATTTGAATCAGTTATGGTGGAAATAGGGCTTCCAATCTCCTCGACTATCCACTCGCTTTAATCCTTAATGCAGTAATAAAAGTTCTTCTTCTATTTTAAGATAGCAGGTTAGATAGACTGTTTTATATTCCGGTTAGGTTATATAAACACTCAACCCCAGTGCAAAAATCGTTTATATTTCTATGATAGATTTTACCACATAGGAGGATTAAGAACAATAACCTATGAAACTACACAAGTATCGGGGTACTTTCATCCACGATTTTTAACCTATGTCTATTCAACTACAACATATCCAAATCTCCCCTCTCGGATCTCGATTCGAAATCATATACGTGATGATAACTAGTGATCAATTAATTATCAAACAATCAAATCAAATATTAAATAAATCTTAACTAGATGAAGAAGAAACCAAATACTGCATTAATTCATAAAGACGAGTTTCAAGCGATTCGAAAGGAGAACCCTAATTAAAAGTTTAGCTCCTAGCCATAGACATGCTAAGAACCAAAATAATATCCAACATTAACTAAATTGAAATAAAGCAAAGAAAAAAAATACTTTGAAACAAGTCTCCAATCTTGTAGCCTCCAAGAAAACTATGTTGTGTTGTGAAGAAAGGTTGAGTCACCCTTAAAAAATCTGCCCAAAGGGCTTTTTATATGCTTAAAAACGTGTACCCTGGACCTCCTTGCCCTTGGCCAATTCCCATTCGGACCGGGCGCTTTTCCGCCTCGCTGATCGGCGGCGCGCGCTTTAACTCTGTAGCCTCTCGGATCTTTGGGCGCCACGGCCCCGCTTCTTCATGCGCTGCTCGCTTCGCTTTGTCCGGATTGTCAACTTTCGTCAATTTTAGCCCGGGAACCTCCTTTTCTGCCCATTTATTGTTCTTTTTCGCCACTTTACCTTTTTAGACCACTGTGACTCGAAAGAAAAATACCTTAACGCGACACATATTTGAACAAACATGGGCAAAATACTAACTAAAAATGACTCTAAAAGTGCATATAAAATATGGCTAACAGTCTTTGAGTCTTTGTTTTGTTTTGATCTTTGCTCGAGGACAAGCAAATGTTAAGTTTGGGGGTATTTGTTAGGCGTATTTTGTATACGCCTTTTGAGTCATTTTAGTTAGTATTTTACTCGTTTTTGTTGTGTTTAGTATAGTGTTAGGTTTGTTTTTCTTTCTTTTGAGTCACAGCGGTTCCAAAAGGCAAAATGGCGAAGAGAACCGAGAATTGGGCAGAAAAGGTGGTCCCGAGACAAAAAGGACGAAAGTTGACAAATCAGGACGGAGAATTTTCAGCACCGCGGTGACACTATGCAGAACCGCGATGCCATCTTTGCTGAGATGGTGCAGGAAATAAAAATACCCTAACACGACACATATTTGAACAAAAATGGGCAAAATACTAACTAAAAATGACTCTAAAAGTGCATATAAAATATGCCTAACAAACACCCCCAAACTTAACATTTGCTCGCCCTCGAGTAAATATCAAAACAGAATCAAAGATACAAAAAAAATAAGACTCTGATCAACATGCTGCACAAATGTCACTAGAAAAACATGAATGTCAGTTGGGATAATATGCAGGAACATATATAACATGAATTCAGCAATCTAAAATTTCAAGTCAGATATTTCGCAAATTCGTTTTAATCATGCTCAATGGAAGTATGAATACCTAACTTATGCATGTCAATTTCAAAATTCTATGGTCTGTTTACTTGTTATTCTCCACTAATCATAGACATACGTACTAGAGATCTTCAGTACTTTTTACGGTTGTATTGTAGGCTTAGGCATGGGTAGGTAAATATAGACATTTAGGCTCAATTACGTACCATAAGCATTTTCATTCAACTCATTCTTGACTTTATTTTTAATCTCATACCTATTTTCCCCCTCTTTTGTTTTGAGAGAATGAGATACATTATAAATAACAGACACCCCCAAACTTAGGCTTTTGCATATTCTTCATTGGGGTGCATCAAATTTTTTAATTCTCTTTTCGTTTCTTTTTCAACACTTTTCATCCCAAGAGTTTTCAATTATCACTTATGGCACAAACATGTAATCATAGGGTGTCAAAGAAAGATCTTATTTAGGCTCAAATGGGCTGACTGGGGATACATTTTAGTGCAGGGTAGGTAATGAATGGTAAGAAGGGCTAACAATGAAATGTCTGAATCATCTCCCTAACATATACATCCTAACTATTTTGCCTCAAATAACAAGCAAGCAGACTCATAGACGTTTTTTTTCTTTTTTTTTCCACAATTGACAACACGTAGGCTAAACACAAAATATTCCAAATAATTAGACTTACATGAATCTTTGACATATCTAACTTAAGCACACATATTTTAGGTTCTCATTCCATTACATTATCCCACTTAATTCACTAGGCGGTTCAAGTAAACACAACATGCATGATCATAAAAAAAATCTGACTCATATAAAACATAAAAAGACTCAAAAATAGACACACACAAATAAAATAAGAAACTTCCCCCTAACTTAAACTACACATTGTCCCAAATGTGTAAGACTCAAAAATAAAAGGGACGACGTCTGCATAACAATGCTCAAAATGGTGGTGGTGGCAGAATCGCATTAACGGTTAATTTTTCCATTGGCGCCGCCACAGATTATGGCACCGCTACAGACCGATTTTTTTTCCAGCGTTTTTCCGTGCTTCATGTCCACTTTCCTCACCTATCATCACAACACAAACAAAAATAACAAAAGTGAGTCTGTTCAATTTAAAATAAAACAAACTAAAATGAAAAATTTAAATAACATAATTAAAACCTTGGGTTGCCTCCCAAGTACCGTTGTCTTTAACGTCTTTTAGACGGACGTAATTAATCCTTACTAGTGCCTGGTGGATCCTTCTGCGGACGGCTTGCAATCCGAATAGTTATTTTTGTCGGCCTCACTTCACCTACATCATTTCTATAGAACACAGAAAAGGGTAGTACTTTTATGCTTGCCCCCAAATTGCCAATACTTGCTTGCATTCAAAATTCTATATAGTGCAAAGAATAATGAAGCTCCATGGATTTCTAGACTTCTGGGGGTTCTCTTGAGGGTATGGACTTTCTGTTTCGGGGTCAGCAAAGACATCTGGTGGTGTTTCTTCTGTAATGGGTACAACAAAAAAGAACTCCAAGGAATCCAAAAAGGTGAAAAATTGGATTGCAGTAACCCATTCTTTCTCTACTCCAACTACATTTCTCAACTTCTCAATAGTTTGGTGTGGTTCAAGCTTCTCACTTTGATTACCACTTCCCACAATGGTGTTGCTAGGCAAATTTTCTTGAGGTGTATTGATCACCATATCCATCAGTTGCCCTATTTGTGTCTCCAAATTTCTGAGTGACACGCTGGTCTCAGTCATAAACTGAGTCTGACACTTGGTGAGCTTGAGTATGACTTCCTGCAGCTCATTTCGATCTTCCTGTGGAACCTGTGGGTTAAGCTGTTGTTGATGATTCCACTGCCCCTGATAGTAGTAGTAGTCCATGTGTCCTTTTTTTTTTTTTACTAACTTTACCTACAAAATAAGAAAAACAACAAAAAGTGATAAAAAGATGCTCGCAGAACAAGTTAGAAACTTGTTCTTGGAGCAACCAAATTAGAAATAAAATAACATGTCCAAATATATACAAACCAAATTAGACATAAGAATAGATAGTTCGATATTAAAAGTACGTCAGTCCCCGACAACGGCGCCAAAAACTTGTTAGCGATTTTGTTTATGCTTTACGCAAGTGTACGTATCGCTCAAGTAATATAGTCTTGGTAAGACCGAATATCATCCTCAGAGACTGGTTTTCAATTACCAAACATCTATCCTAAGTATCTATTTGACTATCGATATTTTGTTTTGGTTTTATCTATAAAATACAGAAGTAATTGCAGAAATTAACTAAAATACTTTATTTGAATCAGTTATGGTGGAAATAGGGCTTCCAATCTACTCGACTATCCACTCGCTTTAATCCTTAATGCAGTAATAAAAGTCCTTCTTCTATTTTAAGATAGCAGGTTAAATAGACTGTTTTATATTCCGGTTAGGATATATAAACACTCAACCCCAGTGCAGAAATCTTTTATATTTCTATGATAGATTTTACTACATAGGAGGATTAAGAACAATAACCTATGAAGCTACACAAGTATCGGAGTACTTTCGTCCACGATTTTTAACCTATGTCTATTCAACTACAACATATCCAAATCTCCCCTCTCGGATCTCGATTCGAAATCATATACGTGATGATAACTAGTGATCAATTAATTATCAAACAATCAAATCAAATATTAAATAAATATTAACTAGATGAAGAAGAAACCAAATACTGCATTAATTCATAAAGACGAGTTTCAAGCGATTCGAAAGGAGAACCTTAATTAAAAGTTTAGCTCCTAGCCATAGACATGCTAAGAACCAAAGTAATATCCAACATGAACTAAATTGAAATAAAGCAAAGAAAAAAAATACTTTGAAACAAGTCTCCTGTCACGACCCGACCCCGGGCCGCGACTGGTGCCCTACCTGGGCACCCTGTTCAGGTATACATCAGAGAATAGCAGCGGAACATACACAACATAAACACATGTGTAAAATAATAAACAACACAGGCTAGCCGGCAAGGCCGCCTTCCATAATATAAACAAGGACAAAAGTACAACTTTACAACTCAGTTCTTATAGCCCAACCACATATGTGAATACGCACTCAGGAATAACAAGCGTGGCGACGGGGCCCCGCCATACCACGAATGTACATAATCTACAACATCGTGACAAGATCGTACTAAAGAAAGACAAGCCTCCGGAGAATGGAGCTTCCGACGTCTGATAAGTGATCCTAAGAATGTGGATCTGCCACCTGCTTACCCTTTCCTGCGGCATGAACGCAGCCCCCGAGGAAGGGGGTCAGTACACAATATGTACTAAGTATGTAAAACTGGAAGGTACTGTAATTACAATGTAAGTTTAAAATAAAGCTGGAGACATGTATGATAACAAAATTACAGTACACAGTGCCTTACTAACAATGAGAGGAAATCGAGAATACGTCTGACATCATAATAGCGATCGCAATCAAATCATGGGTGGTGAACCCCTCAAACCAGGTGGTATAACGTCTTGGGGTTCTTACCCCTCATTTACACTCTTACCCTGAAGCAGGTGGTATAATGTCTTGGGGGTTTGCCCCTCATTTATACTCTTACCCTGAAGAAGATAGTAACGCAGGTGGTATAACGTCTTGGGGGCTTACCCCTCATTTATACTCTTATCCTGGAGAAGGTGGTATAGCGTCTTGGGGATTTGCCCCTCACTGATACTCTTACCCTATCTCACAACCGGCCATCATACAATAATTAAGCAAGTTAGCAATTCCCTAACTTCTTATTAGTCTTATTCTTCTACACTCTCATTTTAGTTTACTTAAGGCACTATCATGTCTTTTATAAGAATCCGGGAATTTAACCCAAAGTACCACGTACTCTATTCTTTAAAAACAAATGACTCTTTTAGTAGAAAGCTTCCAAGACACTAGTAACCATAGTATCCAGTCCAAATTACATTTCAAGACAAGTCACAATACCTTTAGAATTTAAAGTAGGTTTCTAAATCAAGTGACTCCTTTTCTTATCAAAAACCTTAGGCAATTGATACCTTAAAATCAATTTGCCTTTCATTAACACAAGTCATTTACCTTTTTCATAAAGTGAATATAACCAACTTCCCATAAAGTCGTTATATTCACTTTATACCTTAGTCAAGCACATTTTCCTATTCAAGGGACTTATACGATTAAAACGACAAAAGTATCACATACTTTAAATTCCTTCAAGCCCCTTAACTTTACTAAGACTTAAGACATTCTTAATATTTTCAAAGAAGTGAGTTAACTTCCTAACTCACCCGACTTGGCATTTTATAAGGCTAGTAAGGAATGTCAAAGTCTTGTACGTCTACCGTACTATATACGCGAAACTAGTCATGCTCAAAGATAGGAAAAAGTTCTACATACCTCGTCGGGTCCAACCACTTGACAAGTACAAAGTCCCGCCCGTAGTATGTCAACCTATAATGTTCACAATACGTCTATTAAGGCCTCACTACAATCGTAGAATATCATAAGTGTTAAGTCCCTATATTCTACGGAAAATCGGACAGCACCTCCTTTGTTTTTACTTACTTTGCCACCTTTTTCAAGGCCGAAATACAATAACCAAACAACCCCAATTGGCTCACAATTATATAGCAAGTAGTCCAATTCAAATGAATAACTACACAGCCCCAATTGGCTCACAATTATATAGAAAGTAGCCCAATTCAAATGAATAACTACACAGCCCCAATTGGCTCACAATGATATAGAAAGTAGCCCAATTCAAATGAATAACTACACAGCCCCAATTGGCTCACAATGATTCAACAAATCCAATTCTTATCCAATTTCCGTTTCAATCCAATTTAGTAGCATAACATGATATCAAGTCGCATTTGATTATAATAACCATAATCCTTAAGTTAGTGACATGCGACGGTTCTAACAACGGTTAAATTGTAATTCACTTAGTCATGGCTTACGTTACATTTCGGATTTCCAAGGCTATAATCAATCCATAATCCTTATAACCTCAAGATAACAACTTCATGCTCGCAACATACAAAGCTATCAATAACAATATAAAAATGCAATCTTGTAACACCTTTAAAAGAACAAGATTATACCTCAATGATACTTAATCCAACTCCAATCCGAAATCGCTCCTTAGTAGTCTAGAACCTCTCCAAGCCACTTCAATCCGCTTGTTGAGACCCTTAGAACAACACCAACAATTAACCTCCAAATTTCCAAACAAAACCTAGAAAGACCCTTTAGGTTTTCGTTATGACTAACCCGAAAACAATCTTTTTCCAAGATTTTTCTATTGAGATGTGTTTACAATACACCTAAGACCCTTGGTTTAAAGTGTGGAATCAAATGGACAAGAAACGAAATTTTTCTCCCTTTCCTTTTAGTGAACCCGAGACCCCCTAGTGTGTTCTTCAAAAATTGGGTAAAATTTTCTAAGTGTTTAAGCCCTCTCTCTACTAGTAGTAATATAAAG
The DNA here is from genome assembly GCA_029844215.1 of Przewalskia tangutica. Taxonomy (NCBI): domain Eukaryota; kingdom Viridiplantae; phylum Streptophyta; class Magnoliopsida; order Solanales; family Solanaceae; genus Przewalskia; species Przewalskia tangutica. The sequence goes on from CM056719.1 coordinate 5,032,223, forward strand.
TACCTTGGATGGTCAAGATAAAAACACATGGGTGGTTTAGATGAAGTCTTCAAAAAAATATCAAGACCAAAAGTGAGCCCTTTGACTTTGGTCAATGTTCTCATGCTACAAGTAGCAAAACTTAGCCTTTAGAAGACTTATGGTAAATGACCATATTGGTCATGCCATTTTCGTCCAAGGCACTCTAAGGGGGGGGTGACACATGTCGCCCTCCCATTCGTCACAATAATACGTTTTCCGACAATATCAAAATTCCGACAAATTCCAAGTCTCTAATCTTAACACTTGTGAGTTCTTACTTATATTCTTAAAACATGTCCTGTAATTACGGGGTGTAACATTCTTCCCCCCTTAGAAACATTCGTCCCGAATGTTCCTTCGGAGTCACACTTACAATTAGCGACATAGTTTTCTTTTCACAACCCCGACATACCAATAATGCCAATCATGGCCACATAATGTCATTTAGGCAAAAGAGATACTTCAATTTAAAACTTGACAAGTAAAGGAAGATGAATTACCTGAAGGTATAGGAAATAAGTGAGGATACTTCCTCAACATATCCTCCTCCGCCTCCCAAGTCATCTCCTCTCGGTTATCATTCCTCCACAGGACTTTGACGGAAGCTACATCCTTGGTCCGCATCCGACTGGCGATCGAGTATCGCTATGGGACTCTCTCATACGATAACCCTCTCACCTGGACCTCACTAGTAGGAAAAACTCTCGCTGGATCACCGATACACTTCCGCAACATAGAAACATGGAAGACCGGATGCACCGCCTCCAACTCTGATGGCAGATCCAACTCGTAGGCAACCTTGCCCACCCGACGAATGATCTGGTAGGGCCCAATGTACCTTGGGCTGAGTTTCCCCTTCTTACCGAATCTCATCACACCCTTCATGGGTGACACCTTCAAGAAGACCCAATCGTCTACATGAAACTCCAAATGCCGACGCCGATTATCTGCATATGACTTCTGCCGATTCCGAAGCCGCTATCAGCTCCTGGATAAGCTTCACCTTATCCACAGCCTGCTGTACCAAGTCTGGGCCAACTAACTGTACCTCGCCCACGTCGAACCAACCGATCGGCGACCTGCATTTCCGCCCATATAAAGCCTCGTATGGCGCCATCTGTAAACTGGAATGGTAGCTGTTATTATAAGCGAACTCCACGAGAGGCAAATGATCCTCCCAGCTACCACTGAAATCGATCACGCAGGCTCGCAGCATATCCTCGTTGTTCGATAGTACGCTCGCCGCCGTCGATCCGAGGATGAAATGTTGTGCTGAGACTCACCTGTGTCCCCAAACCCTTCTGGAAAGACCTCCAGAAGTTAGCCGAACCGGCTCCCTATCGAAATAATCGACACTGACACCGCGGCCTCACAATCTCCCCGATGTACAATCCGCATAGTCCTCACCAAAACGCTGCCCTAATCGAAGGAAATGGGCTGATTTCGTCACACCACAACAATAACCCAAATGGAGTCGTATTTCCTCTGAGTGCGAGGTAACCGTAACAAAGTCCATGTTGATCATCTCCACTTCCAAGTCGGAATCTCAATAGATCGCAATAAACCACTGGCCTCGTGCTCGACTTGACTGGCCGGGCAATTAGGACATCGCAACAAAACTCGCCACGCCCCTCTTCGTGCCATCCCACCAATACAAACATTCGAGGTCATGGTACATCTTGGTCGACCGGATGAATAGAATAACGAGCACCGCGTGCCTCTGAATCGCTGCCGAGTCTCGCCACATCGGGAACACACAACCGCCCTCAAATCTCAAGACTTATCAGCGCCACTCGAATAGACTCTTCTCCCCGAAGAGCTGCGTCACGCATCGCACCAACATCGGGTCCTCAAATCGCCGCTCTTTAGCTCATCAACGATGGAAGACTCGGCAACCTCACGAACCCGCATCTACTATCGTCGGTATCGATCAATCGAACCCCAAGGCTCGCTAATCGGTGGATCGACGGACCATGTCCTGCCTCTCTGCCGCACTCCGATAGGCTCCCATCGATCTACGACTCAAGGCATCAAGAACTACGTTGGCCTTCCCGGATGGTATAGAATATCAACATCATAATCTTTCAGAACTCTAACCACCGCCTCGCCTCAAGTTCGCCTCCTCTGCTGAAGATATACCTGAGGCTCTTGTGGTCTGTATAAATATCCACATGAACCCCGCATAAATAGTGTCTCCAAATCTTCAAGGCATGTATAATCGCGCCAACTCTAAGTCATGGGTAGGGTAATTCCTCTCATGCTTAGAATCGCCGAAGCATAGGCTATAACCTTGCCGTCTGCATCAAAACACACCCTAGCCCGATACCAGAGGCATCACAATAGATCACGCATCCATCTAACCCTCCTAAGAGTAAGAATCGAGCCGTAGTCAACCTTTCCTTCAACAACCGGAAACCCTTCTCGCAAGCCTCGCCCATCGGAACTTGGCCGCTTTCCGAGTCACCTAGTCAACGGTGCTGAAATCAAGCAACCGCTTCCACAAACTGCGATAATAACTCGCCACCCTAAGAAATCGCGCACTCGGCCGGAGTAGAGGTCTCGCCAAGACTTATCGCCTCAATCTTTGCCGATCTACCCGAACACCATCGCCCCGATAATATGCCCGGGAATGCCATCGAGGCCAACCAAAACTCACACTGGAGAACTTGGCGAATAATCGCCGGCCCGAGAATCCCAATCACCGCCTCAAGTGATTCGCATGCTCTCGCTTCGTCGTGAATAAACCAGATGTCATCAATGAATACAATCACAAATGTATCCAAAACGGCTTGAACACCCGTTCATCAAATCCATAAATACCTGAGCGATGGTCAAACCGAAAGACATAACCACTAAACTCATAGTGCCCATACCGGTCTGAATGCGCTTTGGGATATCTCGCCTCGAACTCGAACTCGATGATAACCGGACCGCAGTCTATCTTTGAGAAACACTCGCACTCGCAATCCGGTCAAATAAATCATCGATCCCGGGAGAGGGTACCTATTCTTAATGGTTACCTTATTCACCGCTCAGAGTCAACACACATACGCAGATGTCCCATCCTTCTTCTTTACAAACAATACCGGCTTCCCGAGGAGATACACTAGGCCTAATAAAGCCTTTTCCAAAGAAATCTTTCACCGGTCCTTCACTCCTCAACTCGGCAGTGCCGTCAGTATGGCGGAATGGAAATAGGTCGAGTGTCCGCAACGTGTCAATACAAAACTCAATCTCCTCTCGGGAGGATACCCTAAGATCATCCGGGAACACATCCGCAAACTCCCTAACCATCGCATCGATCAAGAATCGCACTCGGCCTGCGTATCAAATACCCGCACCGGATGATAGATGTACTTTCTCGCACCATCTTCCTAGCCTTGAGGTAAGAAATAAACCTACCGGCGACGCCGTGTTGCCTCTCCACTCGATAATCGCTCGCCAGAAATCGAACCAACCAACTGTCCTACATCAACGTTGGCATAACAAGAAGCCAACCATCCATACCCATAATGACATCAAAATCACATCTCCACTCTATCAAGTCTGCAAGTGGTCCGACGATCAGAATATAAACCGACAACCTCAGACACCCGCCTAACACCGAATCTCCCATGGCGTAGCTACCTCGAAAGGCTCTATCGACACGGCTCTATCCCGATTCTACCCGCACAAGAGGGGACACATAGGACAAGGTAGAACTGGATCTATCAATGCATAAACATCACACCAAATCGGTAATGTACCGCGATTTACATCGTGGAAGCCTCACGATCTGGCGGCCGGCTAGAGAGTATATGCGGTTACGAGGACCGCTAGAACTAGAACCACCACTCGACTCTACCGCGCCTGTCTCGTCGGAGAACCACGCCTCCGGGCGCATAACCACGTAAGGAGAAGAAGACCCGATGGCGATCCCGTCGTGTCTTTGTACCACCCATACCGCTTCTAGACGGACAATCTCTCTTCAAATGGCCCAGCTGGCCACAAGAGTAACAAGCTCCCGAAGCTCTGCGACACTCGCCCTGGTGGAACCTACCGCATCGAACACACTGAGGTGTGGGTGGTCCCGACGTGACGGTTCTCGCCTCCGAAATCTCAGAGTCCCGAGCACGACCGCTCACGATCGACTGGCTGGTCGGACCTCTTGCCGAAATCGTGACGGAGCACTCTGTCTTTGGCCGAACGTGGACTCATTTCTGCCGAGGCCGTCCCGCTCGAAATCGCCCTGAGACCCCGATGTCCTGGCCCTCTTGGGCTGGCCTACGTCAATCTGGTCCTCCATCTCTCTATCCTCTATCCCCTGTGCATAGGCCTGCATCCGGGCGATGTCCATGCCGGGCTGAAGAGCCACCCCAAGCATGCTGTAATCATATGACGGTCTAGCCCCATCACATAACGATGAACTCTATCCGCCATGCTAGCTACAATAGTGTGAGCATGCCTGGCCAAGGAGTCAAACTCCAGGCTGTACTCCCTAACGGTCCTCCCGTTCTGCCGCAAGGTCAAAAATCTGTCTACCCGGGCTCTCCTCATCTCGGGAGGTAAAAAGTGATCCATAAAGGCCTCTCAGAACTCCTCCCAAACACCGGAAGAGCATCATCACCTCTCGAAAGCAACCACGACTCAAACCAGGTTCAACGCAATATCGCGCAGTGAAGAGGCTAGTGTAATGACTCATCTCAAGCCCTAAGAACTGCATGGTCCGTCAGACTGCCGAACGAACTCCTGCGGATCCTCATCGACCTTGAACCATAAAACTCGGTGGATGACATCCCGTAAAATCCCTAATCCGCAATGGCTCTCGGCCGCTTGCTGCTCGCCCGCTGCCGGCTACTATATCGGTCAATAATCGAATCATTCCCGAGTCTCTATACTCGGCCGTGGTGGAATGGAGGCTCGTATCTAACCTCTGGAGCTACCGCCGCTCTGCCTCTAATACCGTCGGCGTGGTGAACTCAACGACCCGCCTCTACCTCGTGCATAGTCCGTGCTCGAGCCCGTGACCCTCGAGTACCGCTAGCGCCTCCGCTGCCGCCTTGCCCTTCCGGCTCGTAGCTTCCGTGGAGGCATAGCTGTTTCATAAGAAGAGGTCGAGAGGATTCAACCTAATAAGACACTCTAATGCACGATCTCGAGAGAGAAGAATGGAACCGATCCTAAATGTCCTGTAGCCTCACGATTATAGATGTGGTGCACAACACACCGATAATCAAGACTCTACTAGACACTGGCCTGTAGACACTTTCCGAGGACTAATCGCTTCGATACCACTTTTGTCACGACCCGACCGGCCGCGATCGTGCCCTACACAGGCACCCTGCTGATATACATCGGAGAATAGCAATGAACATACACAACATAAACACATGTAAAATAATAAACAACACAGCTAGCGGCAAGGCCGCTTCCATAATATAAACAAGGACAAAAGTACAACTTACAACTCTTCTTATAGCCCAACCACATATGTGAATACTGCACTTAGGAATAACAACGTGGCGGGACGGGGCCCGCCATACCCCGAATGTACATAATCTACAACATCGGGGACAAGATCGTACTAAAAGAAAGACAAGCCTCCGAGAATGGAGCTTAGGCGCCCGATAAGTGATCCTAAGAATGTGGATCTGCCACTGCTACCCTTCTTTCATGCAGATAACGCAGCCCGAGGAAGGGGTCGATCACAATATGTACTAAGTATGTAAAGCGGAAGGCATCAGTAATTACAATGTAAGTTTAAAATAAAGCTGGAGACATGTATGATAACAAAATTACAGTACACAGTGCCTTACTAACAATGAGAGGAAATCAAGAGAATACGTACAACATCATAATAGCAGTCTCGCAATCAAATCATGGGTGGTGAACCCCTCAAACCAGGTGGTATAACGTCTTGGGGTTCTTACCCCTCATGTACACTCTTACCCTGAAGCAGGTGGTATAATGTCTTGGGGGTTTGCCCCTCATTTATACTCTTACCCTGAAGAAGATAGTAACGCAGGTGGTATAACGTCTTGGGGGCTTACCCCTCATTTATACTCTTATCCTGGAGAAGGTGGTATATCGTCTTGGTGGTTTGCCCCTCACTGATTCTCTTACCCTATCTCACAACCGTCATACAATAATTAAGCAAGTTAGCAATTCCTAACTTCTTATTAGTCTTATTCTTCTACACTCTCATTTTAGTTTACTTAAGGCACTATCATGTCTTTTATAAGAATCAGAATTTAACCCAAAGTACCACGTACTCTATTCTTTAAAAACAAATGACTCTTTTTAGTAGAAAGCTTCCAAGACACTAGTAACCATAGTATCCATCAAATTACATTTCAAGACAAGTCACAATACCTTTAGAATTTAAAGTAGGTTTCTAAATCAAGTGACTTTTTCTTATCAAAACCTTAGGCAATTGATACCTTAAAATCAATTTGCCTTTCATTAACACAAGTCATTTACCTTTTCATAAAGTCAATATAACCAACTTCCCATAAAGTCGTTATATTCACTTTATACCTTAGTCAACACATTTTCCTATTCAAGGACTTATACGATTAAAACGACAAAGTATCACATACTTTAAATTCCTTCAAGCCCCTTAACTTTACTAAGACTTAAGACATTCTTAATATTTTCAAAAGTGAGTTAACTTCCTAACTCACCCGACTTGGCATTTTATAAGGCTAGTAAGGAATGTCAAAGTCTTGTCGTCTACCGTACTATATACGCTAAACTAGTCATGCTCGAAGATAGGAAAAGTTCTACATACCTCGTCTGTCCAACCACTTGACAAGTACAAAGTCCCGCCCGTAGTATGTCAACCTATAATGTTCACAATACGCCTATTAAGGCCTCACTACAATCGTAGAATATCATAAGTGTTAAGTCCCTATATTCTACGGAAAATCTGACAAAGACCTCCTTTGTTTTTACTTACTTTGCCACCTTTTTTAAGGCCGAAATACAATAACCAAACAACCCCAATTGGCTCACAATTATATAGCAAGTAGTCCAATTCAAATGAATAACTACACAGCCCCAATTGGCTCACAATTATATAGAAAGTAGCCCAATTCAAATGAATAACTACACCCCCAATGGCTCACAATGATATAGAAAGTAGCCCAATTCAAATGAATAACTACACAGCCCCAATTGGCTCACAATGATTCAACAAATCCAATTCTTATCCAATTTCCGTTTCAATCCAATTTAGTAGCATAACATGATATCAAGTCGCATTTGATTATAATAACCATAATCCTTAAGTTAGTGACATGCGACGGTTCTAACAACGGTTAAATTGTAATTCACTTAGTCATGGCTTACGTTACATTTCGGATTTCCAAGGCTATAATCAATCCATAATCCTTATAACCTCAAGATAACAACTTCATGCTCGCAACATACAAAGCTATCAATAACAATATAAAAATGCAATCTTGTAACACCTTTAAAAGAACAAGATTATACCTCAATGATACTTAATCCAACTCCAATCCGAAATCGCTCCTTAGTAGTCTAGAACCTCTCCAAGCCACTTCAATCCGCTTGTTGAGACCCTTAGAACAACACCAACAATTAACCTCCAAATTTCCAAACAAAACCTAGAAAGACTTTAGGTTTTCGTTTGCGACTAACCCGAAAACAATCATTTTCCAAGATTTTTCTATTGAGATGTGTTTACAATACACCTAAGACCCTTGGTTTAAAGTGTGGAATCAAATGGACAAGAAACGAAATTTTTCTCCCTTTCCTTTTAGTGAACCCGAGACCCCCTAGTGTGTTCTTCAAAAATTGGGTAAAATTTTCTAAGTGTTTAAGCCCTCTCTCTACTAGTAGTAATATAAAGTACCTTGGATGGTCAAGATAAAAACACATGGGTGGTTTAGATGAAGTCTTCAAAAAAATATCAAGACCAAAAGTGAGCCCTTTGACTTTGGTCAATGTTCTCATGCTACAAGTAGCAAAACTTAGCCTTTAGAAGACTTATGGTAAATGACCATATTGGTCATGCCATTTTCGTCCAAGGCACTCTAAGGGGGGGGTGACACATGTCGCCCTCCCATTCGTCACAATAATACGTTTTCCGACAATATCAAAATTCCGACAAATTCCAAGTCTCTAATCTTAACACTTGTGAGTTCTTACTTATATTCTTAAAACATGTCCTGTAATTACGGGGTGTAACATCTCCAATCTTGTAGCCTCCACGAAAACTATGTTGTGTTGTGAAGAAAGGTTGAGTCACCCTTAAAAAATCTGCCCAAAAGGCTTTTTATATGCTCCAAAAATGTGTACCCTGGACCTCCTTGCCCTTGGCCAATTCCCATTCGGATGCCGGCGGTTTTCCGCCTGATCGGCGTTGCGCGCTTAACTCTTGTAGCCTCGGATCTTTGGGCGCCACGCCCGCGTCGCGGATGCTTCGCTTTGTCCGGATTGCCAACTTTCGTCAATTTTGGCTCGGGAACCTCCTTTTCTGCCCACTTATTGCTCTTTTTCGTCACTTTACCTTTTTAGACCACTGTGACTCAAAAGAAAGAAAAATACCCTAACACGACACATATTTGAACAAAAATGGGCAAAATACTAACTAAAAATGACTCTAAAAGTGCATATAAAATATGCCTAACAGTCTTTGAGTCTTTGTTTTGTTTTGATCTTTGCTCGAGGGCGAGCAAAGGTTAAGTTTGGGGGTGTTTGTTAGGCGTATTTTGTATACGCCTTTTGAGTCATTTTTAGTTAGTATTTTACTCGTTTTTGTTGTATTTAGTATAGTGTTAGGTTTGTTTTTCTTTCTTTTGCATCACAGCGGTTCCAAAAGGTAAAATGGCGAAAAGGAGCGAGAATTGGGCAGAAAAGGTGCTCCCGAGACAAAAAGAACGAAAGTTGGCAAATCAGGACGGAGGATTTTCAGCACCGTGGTGCCACTATGTAGAACCGCGATGCCGGTGCGAAAAATCCAGTTCCGAAGTTAAATTGGCTAAGGGAAGATTGGTCCATAGAGCACGAAATTTGGAACATATTTAAGCCCTAAGGAATAATGCTATGGAAAGTTGGTCATTCTACAACATAACACATCACAAGGCACGGATTGAAGCTACAATTGGAGACTTAATTCGCATTAATTTGTTTTCTTTCGTTTTTAATTCAGTTTATGTATGGATTTTGTGTTAGTTCTTAGCGTGACTATGACTAGGAGCTAAACACTTTATTAGAGTTTTCCTTATGAATCGCTAGAAACTTCTATTCATGAATTAATGCAGTAGTTTGATTTCTTCTTCACTTGATTAAGATTTAGTCAATAATTGGTATGAATGTTTGATAATTAATTGATCACTAATTATCATAATATATATGATTTCGAATCAAGAACCGAGAGGAAAGATTTGGATATGCTGTAATTGACTAGACATAGGTTAAAATCGCGGACGACAGTACCCCGATACTTGTGTAGCATTATAGGTTACTGTTCTTAATCCTCCTATGTGTTAAATCCTATCATAGAAATATAGAAGGGTTCTGCACTGGGGTTGAGTGATTATATGTCCTAACCGGAATGTAAGACAGTTTAGGTAACCGCTATCTTAACGTAGAAGAAGAAGTCATTCTAGTTGCATTAAGGATTGATTAGAGTGGATAGTCGAAGATTTTGGAAGCCCTAATTCATTCATAACTGATTACAACCTAAATAGTTCAGTAATTCTTGCAATTATTCTAGTAGTTAAACAAAACCCAACTCAAATATCGATTCCCAAATAGATAACATAGAATAGATGAACGGTAATTAGAAACCAGTCTCTGAGGACGATATTCGGTCTTATCAGATTATATTACTTGTCAACGATGTGTACGCTTGCGTGAGCATTCGAAATATCGCTAACAGTCAGCCACTCCAAACCAGCCCTGCCTGTGGTCGTCCAAAATTCAACTAGGATCTCATCAGGCCCGGTCGCTCGTCCCTTGCGCATCCTGCGAATAACACCCGTAACCTCCTCAACCTTAATGCTTCTACAATATCCAAAATCTCCGTGCCTACCAGAATGCTCCAGATCTCCCAACACAATGTCTCAATCTCCTTTTTCGTTCAAGAGTTTGTGGAAGTAAGACTGCCACCTCCGCCTAATATGCGCCTCCTCCACCAGTACTTTGTCGTTCTCGTCCTTGATGCACCTCACTTGATCCAAGTCACGGGCCCTCCTCTCCCTTGTCTTGGCTAGTATGTACAACTTCTTATCCCCGCCTTTCTCCTCTAGTTCCACATACTGGCGTTTGAAAGCCGTCGTTTTCGCCGCCGTAACCGCTAAAGCCCTCTCCAACTATTGAAAAAAAAACATAGAAAAAAACATTACACTAATATAAAAGAATGAGCTGTATTATATGAAATTTTAAGTAAGTTATTATTATTATATAGTAGTAATTAAATATTGAGAGTATTGTCACTCACTAAATTCAAATTTGTCACATGAATTAGTATCTCAAAAAACAGTTGCAACAGACTAAAAACTAGACTTGTCCAAAGCTCGAGTCGGGCCGGGTCAAGGTCGTGTCAAGCCGGGTCAAGGTCGTGTCAGGTGGCTTTTGTTTTCCTACTTGCCCGACCCTGACCCTATTTTATTTAAATTTCCCGAATCTGGCCCTGACTCTTGAGTGCACGTCACTGCCTACCGACTATTTCTACAAAACAAAAATCAGAATTTGGTGGTCGCGGACCGACTATTTTTGTTATTTCTAAAATTGAATTTCCAAAACTGAAATTGACATTCACACCTACATTACCATGAAATTCGTACATTAAAATCTATTGTATATCGCGAGATCTGTAGTGAAGAAAAGGTAAAATTTGAAATCGATTTGGGGAAAACGTCAAATCGATTGGGAAGACAAAACGTTTTTCCACAAATTGACATTGCATTGGGACGACTCCTTCTCGAAAATTATGCGAAATAAAAAAAGAAAAGAAATTGGGTGAAGCGAAAGTCCGAGCGCAGAGTTATGACCATTTCAAGTTGCATCAATTTACAACACATATATTTTATATCAATGCTTCACATTAAAACATAAAGCCTACATCACATATATTCTTAAAACATGTAAATATTAATAAAGAAAATATAATATAAATTATATTAAAAAGATTTAGTGGCGGGTCGAGGTCGGGCCGGGTCGATCGGGTCTAGTGGGTAAATAAATCTGACCCTAACCCGACCCTACGTATGCTCGGGTCTCCGCTTTTTCGGATAAGGTGGCTCACGGGTCAACGGGTCAGCAATATGCTGATCCTGACCTTAATTTTTTCGGGTCGGGCCGGGCGGTTCCCCGACCCTATGGACAGGTGTACTAAAAACTAAAAAGAATTCAAATTCGGCACATGCTGCTGCAGTGCTGCTTATTTTATTAAAGTATCACACAAATTTGAAATTCCTATATATAAGAATATAATATATAGTTTTATATTTTCTGAACAATGAGAATTAAATCCCCACGCGGTTGACTCTCTACTAACTCCAATGTCCATGATGCCAAATCGCGCCATAAATTATCTAATGTTTTCTTTTTATGGCCCAATACAAATCCTATAAAAATAATAACGCTTTAAGATCAAAAAATTATGTGGTCTATATATGAATTCTTATTACTTACTATATTTTTCCAAAAAAAAAAAAGGTGGATCTCCCACCCCAGGAGCTACACCCTGGTCATAGTAATTCAACTGTTTTCAAAGGTTAGACCACTACCACGCTGCGCACAAGGGACCCTCCTTTATTTCAAGAAGTAACCCCCACTCTGCCGCTGACGAGATTCAATCTTGACCATTTTTCCAATTATCTCCTTTGAGAACCAGTTGAGCTGCCCATGCGAACTTATTACTTACTATATGGATTTATTTAAGTCTGTCAACTTATTATGGCTCACTATAAATATTTAGAGATACTTTCACATATGATTATTAAACTAAAAGTTTATTGCACCAAAATTCTAAAACTAAAATTTTATAATAAAAAAGGTACACTAGTTATCCTCATATTATGGTACCTCGATGGTGGCCCTTTGCCACTTGAAATTTAGTATGTTTCGAGGAATGAGTTGTTCGCCAACTATTTTGATAGCTTACCAGATTACTTGCCTTTTTTGTTATATAAAATACATATAATTTTGCTTGCTAGTTGGACCACTTTGTTAATATGGCTCTTTATCGATCAGCAATTTTTATCCTTCTAATCTTGTTATTGATACTATGTACATCAAATAAAATTGCCAAATAAGCACCACTATATATAAGCTTCTTTCAGGCTCCATATCAAAGAACATGGAGATCAAAAAGTTTTGACTTACCGCCACACATTGCTTTTCTTTTATTATTATTACGTTCTGCTGACTTTCATTAAGATTGGCTTGGTGTTCAGTGACTGGCCTTTCTCTTGTTGTTTCTATAAACATAAAGGAAATGTTGTCTTAAGATTCAGATAAGAAAAGAGTTCTAAATCCTTATACTCCGTAAAAGTGCTGCATACAAAAAGTTTGAGAAAGGGGCACCCCTACTATACCCCTATTCCTGATATCATAAACCACTATGTGAGGCAAAAATGCTTCGATATCATTGAAAAAGCAGTTTTCATGTGCGTCAAGCATATATATGATTTTGTCGTGAAAGAAGTACAATGGACGGACGTGCTTCGACTGTATCTCCGGGGCACAATTGAATGTAGATATCATGTCTGTGTTGTCAAGGATCTACACACGCATAATGTTATAGCTATAGGGTGCCATCCGTAGCCAACCCGCTTGAGTTTCTCACTGTGGACCAATTTCTATCGCTTAACTAGGAACTTCCTTATTCCTTCTTTTCATCGAAAACCTATTACTGCTTTACTTTCTTTATTAGTAGGCTAATAGGGAGGTCTATGAAATGTATACCAAAAGGATTAATACACATTTAAGTTCTATAAATTACGATAAACAAACCCTTTTTATTTTCATATGATTGGATAGCATGAAGCATTCATTTTATTGCTTCTTTTTTATTTTCTTAGCTATTTATTTTCCTTTTATACATCATTTTAAGTTCTGGTATTGCCTGGCATATTCTACGAATATGCAATTAGAGATATTTGTGTCTACGCAATAATTAAAAAAAGACCAGAGGTATTACAAAATTATTTTGTTGAAGCAAAAGACAAAATGGATTATTTCATTACATAAAGTTAATATATAAATTAATAAAAGTAGCTTTCAATTGTACAAAAGCTATGTGTTTGGGACTGTTTTTTAGTAGGGTTAGGTTCTTTAATTAGTGGGAACATTGGCCACGAATGACCCTACCAAGCTAATTATTTACTTAATTAATTTATGTATAAAATCCACATGGACAACAAGGATGTTGATTAATTTGGAGGAACATGAATTAAAGAATTTAAAGGAGAAAATAAGGCATAAAATGGCCATAATATATAAAAGAAATAATAACACTTTTAGTCCCTCACTTATTAAAAAATGATTTTAATCCTTGTGACATATGCCTAATTAAGCATGAGATATTTAACATTTAATTAATTAAAATTTATATTTTTTGTCCATTTATAGAAAAATATGTTATATTTGATCTATTTAGAACTAAATTACTATAAAATGTGGAGTAAAATAAAATCTTAACATAATATACATGGTAATAAGGTGTAGAACAATTGATAATCATGATAAATTTGTGAATATTCATAAGCAAAGAGATCAAAACTGCACATTTCAATTAATTGAATGTCAAATATGCTTGGTAAGATATCACAATAACTAAAATAAAATTTTATCAATAATTGAAGCACCAAAAGTGATATTATCTATATATAAAACCCTTCTTTAAACTACTTTTCTTATCCTTATTCTTACTTTTTGGCTGTCTTTTTATTTTTATTTTTATATTTGATATTCAGGTTCTTCGCTTGCGCCAGACTAGTCATGCAGGTAGTAGTACCGGTACATCAACACTACTATCAGTAAATCGCGGGATATGCTCCAATAACCAGGGTTTGAGAACGGACAACCGATAAGACTCTACGAGATCAACCCCAGAGAAAGCGAGAATGCTTCCCAAAAAATCGATCACATACTGCAAGTGTCCAAAGCGTCTTAAGTCCTCCTCCTTTGCCATTGGACTGTACCCGGGGGACTTTGACTGTCTTTTCTTAATTTATGTTATTCTGATTAAAGTTATTTTCTTTGTTTAGTTAATTTGAGTTGAAAAATAGGTAGATTTTAGGGGAAAGTGCATTATTTTCTCTTTTCTACACTGCCAATGTTTCTTTTGTACATACAGCTTTAACATATTCTGGCCTTTTTTATACACTTAAATTTGATCAACTGGCAAAGTCGCAAAAGTGTCTTTATAAAGTGAGATAATAGTATCAAAACCCTGACCAGGTTAGTGCTTGAAGCGAGAAGGAGTATCACGTTGGGTGGTGTGGGAGAGTTTGGTGAAGTTGAAATCTCGCAGAACGCTGACCGCTTAGCCTCTTGGGGGAGCCTGTCACACCTGGATTGCCAAGTGTGGTTTAAGCGATGGCGTGGTTTGCGGTATTGCGTCGATCAGGATTTACTCTTGGCGTTCGAAAGAAGCGTTTGCGAGTTCGCCGTCAACAAAAAAAGTGAGATAATAGTTAGTTATTCTTATCTTGGTCCTACAAATTTCTTAATTTTTCCTAATTAAATGAACCTAAACATTTCCTGGCGTCATGTAACATAATCATTACAATTCAAACATATTAATTGTTAAAAGGGGAAAAAAAATTCAAATATGCTCCTAAACTTTGTGAAATAGTTTAAAATTGTCCTCTATTAATAATTGGTGCCAAATGTATCCTCGACTTTACCAGATTGGTCCGAATGTGTCTTCATTCACTAACGACGAAAACCTTTCAACACATGAGCCTTTTTTTACGAGGAAAAAAAGTCAAATTTGTCCGTAAACTATGTGATATGGTCCATGTGTTGGAAAACGTTTGTAATTACTGATGATTATCTGTATAATTAAAGAAGGTGACATATTTAAGCGGTTAATATGTACGTAATGTAAACTTGAGAACACGTGCATAAGCTTTTCTAAAAAATTGAATCAGAAATATCTACTATGACTACTTTACCATGTGTTCATATGCTCAATCAGAACAAGTAAAAGTTCGATTATTTAAATAAAATTTAGTGACAAATTTTAAAAGTTATTGATGTATTGTACATTTATTTATTTATTCTAGGTCATTAGTAACTTACCTTGTTTGAAAATGGCGTGATTTTTGTTTGCTCTTTCCGTGTGTCTCGTCCGATGGTCTTCAAGTGGTGTTTCTTAATAGTGGAGAGAATCAATCGTTAAGATAGTGATTGACGTAGAGAGTTGTTATCTACTGAATGTAATGAAACAAAAATCAAGTTGATGGCACCTAGATATTACCTATTGCCATTTGTCTTGTCTAGTTTTATTCTCTATCTTAGTCTCTCGTTTTCTTTTCCTTTTCTCTTTTGGGCCAAGTTTTGCTTAATTAACAGTTGACACTTATATATAGGACATAATTAATGTTGATCATACATAAATTCAAACATTATATATATTTATCCCCGATTATGATTAACTCATAACTTCTTCCTTTACGCCTCACAAGAATGTTATAATTGTGAGTTACACGATGAATGTACGGAAATAGTATACAACTATCACTAGTGATTAGAAATGATAAACAAAATGAATTACAATACAATAGGCTTGAAGCCTAACAAGAGTTGTGACAACCACAACAAATTGGTTCTTGATCCGTCTTGAATCTGCGTTCTTGAGTGTTTGTTCCAATTTCTACAAGTTTCTTGACCTTGATAGCAACAACAAGGTGTTTAGAAATCTGGAAATAGAACAAGGAAAATGACTTGCTGAGTCGATTGATATTCAATCTTTTCTTAAGATAATATTGCCCCGTATAATCCTTTAACGGTGTGTTGACAACTTATCTCTCAAGATAAAACAACAATCAAACAAGTGAGCAAAGGAGACTCAAGTGTTCGCTTAGGAAAGAAGGATTTTTGAGTGTGTGAAGATTGCAAGAGAGGAAGATATTTCAGAAAATCTGAAATCATACAAGTGTTTTTGCAAATGAACCCATGACTTCATTTTATAGTGTGGAAAAGATGACCTTCCACCTAGCCAAGTAAAGGCCTTGAATGACCATGTAATGACCTTGAGTGTGGAGTTATAATTCATCCAAATAATGGATGAATTCATGTGGAAAGTAATGGAGGTTTAATGCCTCAAAACCTGCCCAAGAGTCATGTCTTTTCGTCTCCCGTTCGTGACTTCTGGAAGCCAAGCGTCGCGGCCCTCACTGGGGTGCCACAACGCTTCACGTACAGTAAACCACTGGAACACAAAACACCATTTAGCGTTGCGGATCAAGGGAGGAGGCTCTGCGGCCCTGACGACGTTGCACCGCGACCCTTCTTGGCTCTGCGGCGATTCATGACTCGTTTCATCTTTTAACACATTGTACACTTCTTTCTTCATTTACCAACGTGGAACACGTGTCATTCGGCCGATAACCATCCATCTGTCTCAAACGTTTCACTTACTTATCAATATCTATTTCACTAATGAAATTTATGATACTTGGCACTACGTGTACATGTGTGTGGAAAAGACGTTTCCCGTTTCCGACGTGCGAGGTCTCAATTGTTCGAGTCATAAATAATGGGTTAAACTTATTTCCACATTAGTAAATTTTCAATAATAATCAATTTAAATAACAACATATATAGTCCATGACTGATTTATCAAAATTTTAAAACGATAGAACTCTAACATTGCCACATATTTGAAAGTATATATGTCGTAGAGACAATCATTTTAGGGACAAATGTACTTGAACACATTCGTATTATTAATGAGATTAATATATTTATGGCTTTTGAAATTACTGAATTATTATTTGATTGTTTGTATTATTCATTAATGTGCATCCCTTGAGCTTACGTTATCATTGATAAGGTGAGATATTAATGATAGAGAATAGTTCTTAAAGTAGCCTCGACAGATGATCATTGAGAATGAGATATCAATGATATATAATAATTCAATATGTGATCTGCATCACATTCTTAGAGAATGTAGTATGTCTCACTTACTACTAGTAATGATTGCTAGTGATGGACACATGGATACTCTTAGAGGGTATTGACATACCCTGCTGATAAACTATTTGTTATACATGTCTAGAGTATTATCAGCATGTGGGAGATAAATGTTCTTTGACTTGAGGTCAATACGCACATGGTTTGTAGAGTAATGTACTTTGATCCTATCCTAAGCTTAAATTCCTTATAGGATAAGACAGTTTGAATTGGGTACATTGCGATACAGACTAAAGTGGTAGTTGAGCCAAGAATAGGATTCCTTCATCTATTAGATATTCGAGAGAACACTCATCTTCTCAGTGATATTAGGTCGACCAAGTCATTGGCCAATGCAAGAGACATATTTGAGATATGATCTCGTTGTCGACTAATATAGATGAGATAAAGTGATCAAGCGATTTGGATAAACACTTGACAAATCCTAAGCTTGGTTGAGTGTGTTGCGAATGAAAGAAATTTATCATCCCACATAGAGGTTGTGTTTACTAGAGTCATGTAAACGTTCTTCACATATTGAGTTCATCATGTGGCGCAGTCTAGGAGTTCCGTGTGAACCTTAATTTGATTAAGTGTCGATGTATGAAGGTCTAAAGGGTCACACTAAATCGATTGTCTTTTCGGTCTAAGGGTATATTGAGAGAGTATAAAATATTCGATTTAGAATCGAAATATTTTAATCAATAATAAATTATGGGATAATTTCTATTTGATGAAAATTATTTAATTAAGTCAAAATTAGATTTTGGATTTAATCAAAATTAAAACGTGCAGAAATATTAGAAAAATTGAGAGGCCATACGCTTGTGAGGTCGAGCATGGCTGGTACTGCGATGGGCCCACCGACCGCCCATTGCAACTCAGATTTGGGTCAGATTTTTAAGCCTAATTCCAGTCTAATTTACATGATAATCTCCCCTATATATTTGACACTTAACCCATAATTTTAGGTTGGTTGAATTCTTACTAGAATCATAAACTAAATTCTTACTTTCTGAACTCAGAGTTCAGGGATTAAAATACTCTCAAACCTCTGCCAAGATTTTCTGGCTTTCCTGACAGAGGGATATACCGTAGCGAAGGCTTGCACCCGAGCAGACAATCGCGTGCGCACCTTTTAGTAAAGATTCTAAAGTTCATAAACTGTAAGTGTTCTTTGTATCTTGCAAATTTCAATTGTAACATAATCATACCAGACGACTTTGTTGGGGCAAGTAAGTTAATAAAATTTTAAACTTTCGCTGTGCCTTACTTGTATGTTTTAGACCCAACAAAACCCTACAGTATTAAACTCCAGAAACATTTTTACAATAATGAGCAACTCTCTTTAGTTATGTTAAAAACAGAAAAGGGAATAGGTAAAATACTACATACCTTTCCTTACTCATGGACTCAATTATATATAGACTATTTTAAGATATCGATCAGATCACTTTCGAGTGAGGATGGGGCTGCACCAGGGATCGACTCTTCTCCCATTCCTATTTGCCTTGGTGATGGATGTACAGACACGACAAATCAAAGGGGAGGTATCATGGTGTATGTTATTCGCAGACGACATAGTCCTGATTGATGAGACCCGCAGTGGAGTGAACGCTAAACTAGAGGTTTGTAGACAAACTCTAAAGTCTAAAGGGTTCAGGCTGAGTAGGACCAAGACAGAATACTTAGAGTGCAAGTTTAGTAACAGGAGCGACCTTGAGATAAGCGTGGATGTGAGTCTTGGTACTCAGGTCATTCTAAAGAAAGGAAGCTTCAAGTACCTCGGGTCTATTATCCAAGGGAATAGAGAGATTGATGATGATGTCAAACATCGTATTGAGGCAGGATGGATGAAATAGAGGCTCGCATCTGGAGTCCAGTGCGATAAAAAGGTGCCACCAAAACTTAAAGGTAAGTTCTATAGGGTGGTGGTTAGATCGACTATGTTGTATGGGGGCAGAGTGTTGGCCGATCAAGACTTCGCACACCCAAAAGATGAAAGTTGCGGAGATGAGGATGCTAAGATGGATGCGTGGGCATATAAGGAGGGATAAAATTAGAAATAATGATATCCGGGACAGAGTGGAGTGGTCTCGGTCGAGGATAAGATGCGGAAAGTGAGGTTGAGATGGTTCGGGCACGTGCAGAGGAGAGACACAAATTTCCCAGTGCAGAGGTGTGAGAGGTTGGCTATGGACGGGTACAAGAGGGGTAAAGGTAGGCCGAAGAAGTATTGGGGAGAGGTGATTAGTCGGGATATGACGCATGTGCAACTCACTGAGGACATGACCTTAGACAGTGGGTTATGGAGGACAAGGATTAAGGTAAAAGGGTAGTAGGTAGTCCAGTATAGTCCTACCTACGCTTACAAACTGGTAGTTGTAGTGTTATTATTGTAGGCTCACTTAGCCTATCATATTAGTAGGCACAATATGCTTTATAATTCCCTGTCGTTTGATTTATGCTGCTATGTGTATTTTGTTTATATTACTTACATGCTTTAGTTATTGTTTTTTTTTTCCAGAATTCGCTATCATGGCTTAGTCGCTTTGTTTGTCTTACATTGCTTGTGCTTGTGTTTTGTCTTGAGCCGAGGGTCTCTCGGAAACAACCGCCCTATCTTTCAAGGTAGATGTAAGGTCTGCGTATACTCTACCCTCCCAGACCCACGATATGAGATTTCACTGGATATGTAATTATTGTTGTTGTTGATCTTACAAATCATTAACTAAAAGAAATAAAGAAAGGCAGAAAGAAAGATTGATCGACGCAAGAAAAAGACAAACTAAGAAGTACAGAAAAGTACTGTTAAATAATAGATTGTTTATTTACCACATAGTTTAAATAGAAAAGGAATTCTAAATTTTACTTAAATAGAATTGTAGTTTAATTAAGGGACGTAGTAAAAAAGAACTCTAAAAATAAGTGTGACTTTTTCTTTTACTTTTCCAAAAAATATACTAAAAATAAGAGTGAGTTTTTTTACTTTTCCAAATATATTTCTTAGGCATAATAAGTGATAATGTATATAAAACTAGTTGAACGTAGAGTAAAAAATAGGAGGAGATTGGTTCTCTGTCTTAATCAAATTTATACAATTGATCGAGGGAAACTTTGTTAGAAAGCTGGTAAATTTTACTACTTTTATATAAAAATTACCATAAAAGAATGGTTCGATCGAAGAAAGCTTCTTTTGTTTAATCTAAGATGGACCACATGGAGAAATTATAAATATAACGTTGCTAAAATCTTTATTTTATTGATATAATTAAGTAATGAGGTTAATAATTGCATACTACAAGAGAATCGAGAAGAAGTGTTTGTGAGAATGAGAGGAAGAGCAGTTATTTGGGAGCAAAGTTGCTCTTCTCTGATATTTTCAATATAATATTTTGCTCTACTGAATATTACAACTTCCTCACTATTTATAATAATAACTTTACAAAAAATAATCATTGAAGAAATAACCACTAACTAACACTAACATTGTATGTGTATACTACTAAGTATACTAGTGAATATTACTAAGTATACTAGTGAATATCTCAACATCCCCCCTCAAGCTGCAAAGCGAAACGGTTTCATCCTAGCTTAAGATGAAACAATAGCAAAACTAACATCAGATCTTCATTTGCCAACTTCATATCAATCGCACCAGAAATAACATAACTTGTAGTAGTTTGCAGCGGGTAAGTTGGTTGCCAATGACCTCTCCCCATCCAACACACAAACATAAGAGAGATGTCTGGCTGAGGAAGCTCTTATTTTCTCTATAGTCTTGACGCTAAATACCATCGCTTACATTATCACCGCAGAACCACAACATGCTCATCGTAGAAGGAAATACCACAACACACTTCTAAAACACAAAGATACTCGTGCTTTGTCTCTTCTGTGACCCTTATATTTCTTCCTCCAGGTTTAAGCTCATAATCAGTAACCTCTGTTTTCTCATAAAGAATGAGTTTTTCCTCATCTGCGTCCATGCTAAAAAGTCAAATTTGGTATATCATTCGCATCATTCTCTAGCATCCACTTCAAGTTCTTATAGTAATCAGGATCGACTACTCGATATCGTCTTGCCTTACTTATTTGATCTTTCAATTTACGTAGTATCACAATTCATTTCGCAGTTGCCAAAACCACATCAAGAAGTTTAGCAAGAATACAAAGAAATGAGCAACAACACATTTCGCTTTTCTTTCATTTCGAATCCATCAATGGCAAGCAGCCTACACAATCGATAAACGATCAAAGCAACATCTTCGTAAAACCAATATCAATACGTAATCAATCCTCATAAGAATCCATCCAATCGCAACAATAATACTTTCCAAGAGTCGCAAGTGTTCCCGCACTTGACAACAATCAAATAGCAAGCACCGCATCAATATGACAAACATTCCCGCACTGTAATCGCCATAAAATCAATCATCAATCTCTCGCCATCGCCCTTAATTCGGCTGAATAACCACCGAGTCATCTTGACGAGAACTCCTCGCTCTCAAGTCTCACTTGGACTAGAGAATCCTTCGATTCTCCTTATGCATTTGTTCAACCAAAGACCACCGATTAAAACTTTGATCATGTTAGATTTTGTAGGAGGATGAAGATCGAGCAGGAAGAAATCTGAAGAGCAGAAGAGTTGGGAGCAAACCGCTCTTCTATGATGTTTTCTATTTATTTGCTCAAAATGAAATATTACAACTATTACACTATTTATAATAATAATTTTGCAGAAAATAACCTTTGCAGAAAATAACCACTAATTAATACTAACAACATTGTATGTGTATACTACTAAGTATACCAGTGAATATCTCAATACTACTAAGTATAATAGTGATATCTCAACATACCCCTCAAGCTAGGCACTGAAAACATCGGTTTTACCATAGCTTGAGACAATGCCAAAGCACTTCCACCAATCCCTCATAACTCGCAGCTTTCCAACAAGCTTCAGATATCGATTTTTCCTTTTTTTTCCTTTCATTTGCAGGAGAAACAACCTGCAGTAGTCCATCCAAGAATCCAATCAATTTCATATTCCAGCAAGATGTATTCTTGCTCAAGACCATACTGTGTCACGCCCCGACTTTTCATAAGTCTTTACTTAGGGCGTGATGGCACCTGGACAATTATTTTCCACCAGGAGCACCATTTAATTCTCTTTATTTAGAAATTTAAACTTATACTCAAATACGGAGCTATTAATAAAAATAACAATAAAAAAATTTGTTTATGACTTTATTGAAAATATAACGCGAGCCCATGCTCGTGCAAATATTGTTTCTACATAGACATACTGACAAATATTATTCTAAGTTGGAAGGGAGACCATTCCACACGGGCATTTCCCGAGACATTGGAACTGATATTTTGAACCTGCCGAGTACCAAGCCCGAAACAATGGACTTGGTATGACAAGAGGTCATGGACGATCGCTAGCCTTGGCGTGAGACTTTCCTCTATCACGCTTTCAAACATGTTAAATAAAGAGTCACTCTACCATCCAATGAGTGAGAACCTTACCCTGCGATTCAAAGTAACACCACAATATTCCAAGCGCAATCACATTATAACGTAATAAGCATATTGCAAAAACATATCAGGTTACAACATTTTTAAATATGCAACAACTCCTCATGGGAAATTCTCGGTTTAACTAACACTTCATTTTATCTCGTATTATACGTTAAGACATTCCCCTGCATTTCCACATGTTTATTACATTCATATATTTGTGAACGCGTATTCACTTTTCATATTTATATATAGGTGAACATGATTTCATCTTTCATATTTGTTGCGGCGTGCAACCCGATCCATTATATTTACGTATTTGTGAACACGTATTCACTTTACGCTTTGTTGCGGCGCGCAACTCGATCCATTATGTTTACGTATTTGTGAACGCCGTATTCACTTTACGCTTTGTTGCGCGCGCAACCCGATCCATTATGTTTACGTATTTGTGAACGCGTATTCACTTTACGTTTTGTTGCGCGCAACCCGATCCATTATATTTACGTATTTGTGAACGCGTATTCACTTTACGTTTTGTTGCGCGCAACCCGATCCATTATATTTACGTATTTGTGAACGCGTATTCACTTTACGTTTTGTTGCGGCGCAACCCGATCCATTATATTTACGTATTTGTGAACGCGTATTCACTTTACGTTTTGTTGCGGCGTGCAACCCGATCCATTATATATTTATATATTTATGTGAACACGTATTCACTTTTTCATATTTTTCATAAGATCGAATAAATAATATTATCTTTCCCAACATTCTGTCATTCATACTTGTAACGCTATAACTTTTTAACCATAACTCCAACTAAGGTGTTTCTCAAGCGGAAACTAAGGTAAGACGGAGATCTTTCACTGTACCAAATTTCATTTAAAACTACCTTGGGTAACTAACACAAATTTATCCTCAAAACAGCCCCATAAAATTTGTTTCGGCAGAATTTTTATTAAACAACACTCAATCTTAGAATAGTCATAACTCCTAATCTGTAAACCCGTTCAAGCCCCATAAAATCTCAAAACGACGAGAACAGAGAGCTACACGTCTCCATATGAACCGTCCTTTCATATTCTGTACCATTTGGTACAGTTTTACACTTTTATTCGTTGCCCTTCCTGAATCTCGATAGATCCGAGGCAGAAACTTTAAACAACGATAAATCTCAATCCGTAAGTCAGATAGACCCCCTTAAGGTCTCAAAATGTCCACAACAAATAGATCTAGAACTTTCATTTAGCAACAATTTTCATATTCCCCACATATTAGTACAGTTTTACGTTTCAACGTCCTGCCCTTCTGGATTCCGATGAATCCAAGGCAGCAACTTCAAACTACAATAACTCTCAACTCGTAAGTCCGTTTTAATAAATATTTATATATATCTGTCCGTAACAGAGAGATTTGCAACCATGTAAATTTTCATATAATTCTAATAAGTAAAACTCAATAAAAACAGTCCGTAATTATGCCTTTCCGAATTTCGACCAAATCTAAGGCAGAAATTTTGAACTATGATAACTTTCAAACCGTACGTCCATTTTACCTCATTTTTGGTTCTATATGATCATATTAGAGAGGTGTACAATTATTCCGAATTTCATCAAATTCTAACAATTATAACTAAGTGAGAACAGTTCGTAAAGTTCATGACGCAACTAGTTGTCTAAACAATCAAAAGTTCAATATTTCTTTTCAACACTCAATTCTTATTCCAACATGTATTGAACTAAAAATAAAGGATGTTACCAAGAATTTCTGAGTGAGAAAACTCACCTTGTAAGTGTGAAGATTATTGTTGTGTGGTTGCTAAAATTATCCTTACTCTCTAGTATTTTGATTCTTGTTCTTCTTGCCCTCTTGGTATTTTTTCCTCTTCTTTTCACTTGTTTTTTTCTGATTTTCTAACCTTTATGTTATGTACTTTATTTGTGTGTAAATACAATGTATAAGTGGATGGTTTTCTATAACCTATGGGAGATGGAATGACAAGAGTTGGAGGGGAAATGAAAAGGGGGGGAGGGGGGTAAAGGGAAAGGGACTTACGTGAATCTGCATGTTTTTTTTTTGTTTTTTTTTTGTTTTCTTATTTCCATTTCATCTATCTATTTATCCAACTTTAACACTAACTCTATCCCATGCAATTTATTCTTTGTTTTCTTATATATATATATATATTTTTATTAACTCAACCACAACTATATATTTTTTTTTTCCGGATTTTACATTCTCTCCTCCTTAAGCAACATTCGTCCTCGAATGTGAATAAGGTCGTAACATAATCACATAGACACAAAAATGTTTATTGTTATTGTAACAAATTTGGGGCTTCACATTCTCCCTTCCTTAAGAAGCATTCGTCCTCGAATGAGAATAAAGTTGTAACACATGCATATAGACACGCAAATGACACACATATGAAGTACTACACTACATTTTTTATTACCTTAGTCAAACAGGAACGGATATTTGACTTTCATCGCCTCCTCCGCTTCCCAGGTGGCTTCCTCGGTGGAGTGGTTCCTCCATAGGACCTTCACGGAAGCAATATCTTTATTCCTAAGGCTCTTAACCTTCCTAACAAGTATTTCCACCGGGACTTCTTCATATTGAAGCTCCTCATTAAGAATTATCTCCTGGGGAAGGATGACGTGACTTGGATCGTGCAAGTATTTTCGTAACATTGACACATGAAATACCGGATGCATCGCTTCACTCTTGTGGAAGTGCTAATTCGTAAGCCACATTCCCCACTCTTCGCAAGATCTCATATGGCCCAATAAACCTTGAGCTCAATTTTCCTTTCTTACCAAAACGCATCACTCCCTTCATTGGGGACACTTTTAAAAATACTTTCTCCCCCTCTTGGAATTCAAGATCTCTTTTCCGATGATCCGCATAAGACTTATGACGGCTATGAGTCGCTTTGATCCGCTCCCGAATCATCTGTACCTTTCATTTGTTTCTTGAATGACTTCAGTCCGAACAAGATTCGTCACCCACCTCGAACCATCCAAGTGGAGACCTACATTTTCGTCCATATAATGCTTCAAACGGGGCCATTGGTATGCTAGAGTGAAAACTATTGTTGTAGGCGAACTCAATTAGACAAAGATGGTCCAACCAGCTTCCCTGAAAATCTAACACACAAGATCGCAACATGTCCTCAAGTGTTTGAATTGTTCGCTCAGCTTGCCATCTGTTTGCGGGTGGAAAGCCGTGCTTAACTTAACTTTTGTCCCGAGACCCTGCTGGAAACTTTGCCAAAAGTGTGAGGTGAACTGGGAACCCCTATCTGAAATAATTTGTAAAGGAATCCCGTGTAATCGCACAATCTCCTTCAAATAAATTTGTGCATACTGTGGTGCGCGATACGTAGTCCTGACCGGTAAGAAATGGGATGACTTTGTAAGCCGATCAACAATCACCCAAATAGAATCATACCCTTCTCGAGTTTTCGGTAGACCAGTTACAAAATCCATATGAATCGCCTCCCATTTCCACATGGGGACTCCAATGTCCTGAAGTAATCCGCCAGGTTTTTGATGTTCAGCTTTCACCACGACATATAAGACACCTCCCGACAAACTCCGCAACGCCTTTCTTCATCCCGTCCCACCGCAATTTGCCTTGAGGTCCCGATACATTTTTGTTGACCACTGGATGAATGGAATATCTTGTGTTGTGACCTCATCTAAGATCTTCCTCCTTAGATCCTTTACCTTAGGAACACATAACCTACCCTTATACCGGGCGGTTCCGCCATTATCTCCCAATGTAAATCGTGAAGGTCTTCCTGTTGGATCTTCTCCGAAATCCAACAAACTCGTATCCTCAAACCGACTTTCTTTTATTTCTGAAGCTAAGGCAGACTGCGAGGTATCATGTACCACCACCATACCTTCACCGATCTCAGTTAAGCTAACCCCGAGGTTTCCCAATCTTTGTACCTCACGAACAATACCCTTATTTTGTATTGCCAAATGGGCCAAGCTGCCCATTGATCTCCTATCGAGTGCATCACCACCACGTTGGCTTTCCTGCGATGGTAAAGAATACTAAGGTCATAATCCTAAGCAACTCTAACCATCTTCTTTGCCGGAGATTCGGATCCTTACGTGTGGTTATGTATCGCAAACTCTTATGATCTGTAAATATGTCCACATGCACACCATACAAATAATGTCTCCATATTCGTAAGGCAAACACCACCGCAAATAATTCCAAGTCATGAGTTGGGTAATTCTTCTCATGTATCTTCAATCGCCTAGATCATACGCAATAACCTTTCCAAATCGCATCAAGACACATCCTAACCCAACTCGAGGCATCGCAATAGATCGTGAACCCTTCTTGTCCCGATGGTAAGGTTAGATCAGCGAGAGTCAACAATTCCTTCAGCCAAAACTTGTTTCACATGCTTCGACCATCGGTACTTAACCGCTTTTTGAGTCAATCGGGTCAAAGGAGCGAAGACTAGAAAACCTTTTACGAATCTTCTATAATACCCACCAAACCAGAAACTTCTAACCTCTGCCGGAGTGGTCGGTTTGGCCGCTTTATCGCTTCTATCTTCCTGGGTCTACCATAATTTCATCCTCGACACAACATGGCCCAAAAAGGCTACCTTTTCCAACCAAAATTCACACTTTTGAAAATTTAGCATATAGTTTCTCATGTTTCAAGACTTGAAGCACTACCTCGATGCTCTTCATGTTCTTCAACACTCTATCAGAGATTAGGATATCATCTATGAACACAATCACGAACAAATCTAGGAATGGTTTGAAGATTCTGCTCATTAAATCCATAAAAGTATTGGGCATCGTTAACCCAAAAGACGACCAAGAACTCATAATGGCCGTGACGGGTTCTAAAGGTTGTTTTGGATATATCATCCGGATTTATTTTCACCGATGATATCCCGAACGAGATCAATCTTGGAAAAATAGCTAGCTCCTCGAAGTTGGTCAAAAGATCATCGATTCTTGGTAATGGGTATCGGTTCTTGATCGTGACCTTATTGAGTGCCGATAATCAATGCACATTCGAGCGATCCGTCTTTCTTTTCACAAACAGATCGTGCACCCTGAGAAACATTAGGCCTTATAAAGCCTTTATCCAGAAGATCCTTCAATTGTTCTTTTAACTTCCTCAATTCAGTTGGGGCCATTCGATATGGAGGAATAGAAATGGGTCTTGTACCCGGAATTAACTCTATAGCAAACTCCACTTCTCTATCCTAGGAAGGCCCGAAGATCTTCAGAAAAAACCTCCTAAAATTTCAACAATAGAACATCATTCAACTGGGATTCCTTTGGGTATCCACTTTATTAGCCATCTATCATACTCCACTGCGGACTTCTCAATAACTTTTGAGCCCCAAGGTAGGAAATAAAATGACCTAAAGATATTTCAATCCTACCCCTTATAACAACTTTTGGTTCTCCGGAAAAAGTTAATCTCACTATCTTTCGCCGACAATCTAACATGACATAACATGCCGACAACCAATCCATACCCAAAATGACGTCGAAGTCTATCATATCAAGTAGTACTAGGTTCACCATTGTTCCCCTGCCATTCACTTCTAATGGGAAATTATTTACCACCCGAGAGGCCCAAATTGAGGCCCCATCGTGTCATAACCTCAAAAGGTTCACATAAATAAGAAGGTTCTACGGTAAATTCTAGCAAAGCCCATTGACACATATGAAAATGTAGAGCCGGGTCGATAATACAAATGCAGGAATACTCGAGACTAGCAAAAACCCGTGACCACCGCGCATTAGATGCTTCGCCTCATTCATCCAGGCAAGCGTAGAGCCGATTAAATTGTTGGTTTGTTGACCTCTCGACTCGCGGGTGGTTTCCGATTTCCGTAGCGATTGTGGTTGCTTCGACCTCCCCGAATAGATTGAGTTTGGGTCCTCTTCGCAATCCTCGCATAGTGGCCCGACCTCCACGCTTATAACATGTCTTCGTTAAGAGCCGATATTCTCCATTGTGTTTCCTTTGACAAATCTTACAAATCGGTTTGTCACCTCCTGTGTTAGGGTTGGTGGCCTTGTCCTTGCTACCTTGGTAATTAGACCAACTGTGCCCCTTAGGCTTGAAATAAGACTGGCCCACAGATTGGTTCGGTCCTGAAGATCCCTTACTAAACTCCTGCTTCTGATTTTGACTCTGGTTAAATGATCCTGACGTCCGAAATCTCTTCTGCGAATATTCTTTTTTTCTTTAGCGAAACCTTCTACCCTCATTGTCATTCCGACGATCTGAAGGTATGCCCGATAATGGGATAATGCCACTACCTTCTCTTCCAAGTTTGGGTTTAAACCCTTAACAACTCTTTTGACCTTCTCCCTTTCTGTAGGAATAATATGTGCGTTGTATGCTGACAATCGGATGAATTAGGTATTGTATTCTATCACATTGCGGTCTCCTTGTTTCAACAGTTCAAACTCACGTCTGAGCGCATCTTTTCGGGAGTTAGGCATGTACTTTTCACTGAATGCGGCTCTGAACTCCCCCCACGTCATCGGTGGTGACATCGGAAAAAGATTTCTTCTAAAATTTCTCCACCACACCCGTGTGTCGTCCACTAACCGTGCGATTACCAAATTGACGTCATGCGTCTCCACATCCTCGTGTAAGCGATGAGTTTTCTACCTCATCGAAATACTATAGTCTTGACACTAAATACCATCGGTTTACATTATCACGGTGCAGCGTCACAACATGCTCATCGAGAAGGAAAGCGACAACACGAATCTAAAACACAGCATACTCGTGCTTTGTCTCTTCTGTGACCCTTATATTTCTTCCTCCAGGTTTAAGCTCATAATCAGTAACCTCTGTTTTCTCATAAAGAATGAGTTTTTCCTCATCTGCGTCCATGCTAAAAAGTCAAATTTGGTATATCATTCGCATCATTCTCTAGCATCCACTTCAAGTTCTTATAGTAATCAGGATCGACGGCCTCGATATCAGGCTTGCCCTTACTTATTTGATCTTTCAATTTCTGTAGTATCACAATTCATTTCTGCAAAGTTGCCAAAACCACATCAGCAAGTTTAGCAGCAACACAGCAGTGAGCAACAACACATTTCAGTTTTCTTTCATTTCAGAATCCATCAATGGCAGCAACCACACAATCGATAAACGATCAAAGCAACATCTTCAGAAAACCAATATCAATACAGAATCAATCCTCATAAGAATCCATCCAACTGCAACAATAATACTTTCCGGAAATGCAGTGTTCCCTGCGGCTTGGACAACAATCAAATAGCAAGCACTGCGTCAATATGACAAACATTCCTGCGCAATGCATGAAATCGATCGTTGAATCTACCGATTCTTGTCGCCAATTCGGCGTAATAACCACTGGAGTCATCTTGACGGAGAACTCCTCGTTCTCAAGTCTCACTTGGACTAGAGAATCCTTCGATTCTCCTTATGCATTTGTTCTGAACCAGCACCAGCTGATTAAAACTTTGATCATGTTAGATTTTGTAGGAGGATGAAGATCGAGCAGGAAGAAATCTGAAGAGCAGAAGAGTTGGGAGCAAACCGCTCTTCTATGATGTTTTCTATTTATTTGCTCAAAATGAAATATTACAACTATTACACTATTTATAATAATAATTTTGCAGAAAATAACCTTTGCAGAAAATAACCACTAATTAATACTAACAACATTGTATGTGTATACTACTAAGTATACCAGTGAATATCTCAATACTACTAAGTATAATAGTGATATCTCAACATACCCCTCAAGCTAGGCACTGAAAACATCGGTTTCAGTCATAGCTTGGAGACAATGCCAAAGCACTTCCACCAATCCCTCATAACTCGCAGCTTTCCAACAAGCTTCAGATATCGATTTTTCCTTTTTTTTCCTTTCATTTGCAGGAGAAACAACCTGCAGTAGTCCATCCAAGAATCCAATCAATTTCATATTCCAGCAAGATGTATTCTTGCTCAAGACCATACCAGGTGTCACGCCCCGACTTTTCATAAGTCTTTACTTAGGGCGTGATGGCACCTGGACAATTATTTTCCACCAGGAGCACCATTTAATTCTCTTTATTTAGAAATTTAAACTTATACTCAAATACGGAGCTATTAATAAAAATAACAATAAAAAAATTTGTTTATGACTTTATTGAAAATATAACGCGAGCCCATGCTCGTGCAAATATTGTTTCTACATAGACATACTGACAAATATTATTCTAAGTTGGAAGGGAGACCATTCCACACGGGCATTTCCCGAGACATTGGAACTGATATTTTGAACCTGCCGAGTACCAAGCCCGAAACAATGGACTTGGTATGACAAGAGGCTGCGGGACGATCGCTAGCCTTGGCGTGGAGACTTTCCTCTATCACGCTTTCCTGAAACATGTTAAATAAAGAGTCAGCCCTACCATCTGGGGCTGAGTGAGAACCTTACCCTGCGATTCAAAGTAACACCACAATATTCCAAGCGCAATCACATTATAACGTAATAAGCATATTGCAAAAACATATCAGGTTACAACATTTTTAAATATGCAACAACTCCTCATGGGAAATTCTCGGTTTAACTAACACTTCATTTTATCTCGTATTATACGTTAAGACATTCCCCTGAATTTCCACATGTTTATTACATTCATATATTTGTGAACGTGTATTCACTTTTCATATTTATATATAGGTGAACATGATTTCATCTTTCATATTTGTTGCGGCGTGCAACCCGATCCATTATATTTACGTATTTGTGAACACGTATTCACTTTACGTTTTGTTGCGGCGTGCAACCCGATCCATTATGTTTACGTATTTGTGAACGCGTATTCACTTTACGTTTTGTTGCGGCGTGCAACCCGATCCATTATGTTTACGTATTTGTGAACGCGTATTCACTTTACGTTTTGTTGCGGCGTGCAGCCCGATCCATTATATTTACGTATTTGTGAACGCGTATTCACTTTACGTTTTGTTGCGGCGTGCAACCCGATCCATTATATTTACGTATTTGTGAACGCGTATTCACTTTACGTTTTGTTGCGGCGTGCAACCCGATCCATTATATTTACGTAGTTGTGAACGCATATTCACTTTACGTTTTGTTGCGGCGTGCAACCCGATCCATTATATATTTATATATTTATGTGAACACGTATTCACTTTTTCATATTTTTCATAAGATCGAATAAATAATATTATCTTTCCCAACATTCTGTCATTCATACTTGTAACGCTATAACTTTTTAACCATAACTCCAACTAAGGTGTTTCTCAAGCGGAAACTAAGGTAAGACGGGGATCTTTCACTGTACCAAATTTCATTTAAAACTACCTTGGGTAACTAACACAAATTTATCCTCAAAACAGCCCCATAAAATTTGTTTCGGCAGAATTTTTATTAAACAACACTCAATCTTAGAATAGTCATAACTCCTAATCTGTAAACCCGTTCAAGCCCCATAAAATCTCAAAACGACGAGAACAGAGAGCTACACGTCTCCATATGAACCGTCCTTTCATATTCTGTACCATTTGATACAGTTTTACACTTTTATTCGTTGCCCTTCCTGGATCTCGATAGATCCGAGGCAGAAACTTTAAACAGCGATAACTCTCAATCCGTAAGTCAGATAGACCCCCGTAAGGTCTCAAAATATCCACAACAAATAGATATAGAACTTTCATTTAGCAACAATTTTCATATTCCCCACATATTAGTACAGTTTTACGTTTCAACGTCCTGCCCTTCTGGATTTCGATGAATCCAAGGCAGCAACTTCAAACTACAATAACTCTCAACTCGTAAGTCCGTTTTAATAAATATTTATATATATCTGTCCGTAACAGAGAGATTTACAACCATGTAAATTTTCATATAATTCTAATAAGTAAAACTCAATAAAAATAGTCCGTAATTATGCCTTTCCGAATTTCGACCAAATCTAAGGCAGAAATTTTGAACTATGATAACTTTCAAACCGTACGTCCATTTTACCTCATTTTTGGTTCTATATGATCATATTAGAGAGGTGTACAATTATTCTGAATTTCATCAAATTCTAACAATTATAACTAAGTGAGAACAGTTCGTAAAGTTCATGACGCAACTAGTTGTCTAAACAATCAAAAGTTCAATATTTCTTTTCAACACTCAATTCTTATTCCAACATGTATTGAACTAAAAATAAAGGATGTTACCAAGAATTTCTGAGTGAGAAAACTCACCTTGTAAGTGTGAAGATTATTGTTGTGTGGTTGCTAAAATTATCCTTACTCTCTAGTATTTTGATTCTTGTTCTTGCCCTCTTGGTATTTTTCCTCTTCTTTTCACTTGTATTTTTCTGATTTTCTCACCTTTATGTTATGTACTTTGTTTGTGTGTAAATACAATGTATAAGTGGATGGTTTTCTATAACCTATGGGAGATGGAATGACAAGAGTTGGAGGGGAAATGAAAAGGGGGGGAGGGGGGTAAAGGGAAAGGGACTTACGTGAATCTGCATGTTTTTTTTTTTGTTTTTTTTTTGTTTTCTTATTTCCATTTCATTTATCTATTTATCCAACTTTAACACTAACTCTATCCCATGCAATTTATTCTTTGTTTTCTTATATATATATATATATTTTTTTTTATTAACTCAACCACAACTATATATTTTTTTTTTCCGGATTTTACATTCTCTCCTCCTTAAGCAACATTCGTCCTCGAATGTGAATAAGGTCGTAACATAATCACATAGACACAATAATGTTTATTGTTATTGTAACAAATTTGGGGCTTCACATTCTCCCTTCCTTAAGAAGCATTCGTCCTCGAATGAGAATAAGGTTGTAACACATGCATATAGACACGCAAATGACACACATATGAAGTACTATGTACCACATTTTTTTATTACCTTAGTCAAACAGGAACGGATATTTGACTTTCATCGCCTCCTCCGCTTCCCAGGTGGCTTCCTCGGTGGAGTGGTTCCTCCATAGGACCTTCACGGAAGCAATATCTTTATTCCTAAGGCGCTTAACCTTCCTATCAAGTATTTCCACCGGGACTTCTTCATATTGAAGCTCCTCATTAAGAATTATCTCCGGGGGAAGGATGACGTGACTTGGATCGTGCAAGTATTTTCGTAACATTGACACATGAAATACGGATGCCGCTTCCGTCTTGTGGAAGTGCTAATTCGTAAGCCACATTCCCCACTCTTCGCAAGATCTCATATGGCCCAATAAACCTTGGGCTCAATTTTCCTTTCTTACCAAAACGCATCACTCCCTTCATTGGGGACACTTTTAAAAATACTTTCTCCCCCTCTTGGAATTCAAGATCTCTTTTCCGATGATCCGCATAAGACTTATGACGGCTATGAGCTGTTTTGATCCGCTCCCGAATCATCTGTACCTTTTCATTTGTTTCTTGAATGACTTCAGGTCCGAAACGATTCGTCTCACCTCGAACCATCCAAGTGGAGACCTACATTTTCGTCCATATAATGCTTCAAACGGCCATTTGTATGCTAGAGTGAAAACTATTGTTGTGGCGAACTCAATTAGACAAAGATGGTCCAACCAACTTCCTGAAAATCTAACACAAGATCGCAACATGTCCTCGTGTTTGAATTGTTCGCTCGACTTGCCCATCTGTTTGCGGGTGGAAAGCGGGCTTAACTTAACTTTTGTCCGAGACCTGCTGAAACTTTGCCAAAAGTGTGAGGTGAATGGGAACCCTATCTCAAATAATTTGTAAAGGAATCCTGTAATCGCACAATCTCCTTCAAATAAATTTGTGCGTCTTGTGGTGCGCGATCGTAGTCTTGGCCAGGTAAGAAATGGGATGACTTTGTAAGTCGATCAACAATCACCCAAATAGAATCATACCCTTCTCGAGTTTTTGGTGGACCATTACAAAATCCATATGAATCGCCTCCCATTTCCACATGGGGACTCGATGTCTGAAGTAATCCGCGAGTTTTGATGTTCACTTTCACTGGCGACATATAAGACACCTCGACAAACTCCAACGTCTTTCTTCATCCCGTCCCACCAGTAATTTGCCTTGAGGTCCTGATACATTTTTGTTGACCCTGGATGAATGGAATATCTTGTGTTGTGACCCTCATCTAAGATCTTCCTCCTTAGATCCTTTACCTTAGGAACACATAACCTACCCTTATACCGAAGGGTTCCGTCATTATCTCCCAATGTAAACTGTGAAGGTCTTCCCTGTTGGATCTTCTCCCGAAATCCAACAAACTCCGTATCCTCAAACTGACTTTCTTTTATTTCTGAAGCTAAGGCAGACTGCGAGGTATCATGTACCACCACCATACCTTCACCGATCTCAGTTAAGCTAACCCCGATGTTTCTCAATCTTTGTACCTCACGAACAATACCCTTCTTTTGTATTGCCAAATGGGCCAAGCTGCCCATTGATCTCCTACTGAGTGCGTCAGCCACCACGTTGGCTTTCCCAGGATGGTAAAGAATACTAAGGTCATAATCCTTAAGCAACTCTAACCATCTTCTTTGTCGGAGATTCAGATCCTTCTGTGTGGTTATGTACTGCAAACTCTTATGATCTGTAAATATGTCCACATGCACACCATACAAATAATGTCTCCATATTCGTAAGGCAAACACCACCGCAGCTAATTCCAAGTCATGAGTTGGGTAATTCTTCTCATGTATCTTCAACTGTCTAGATGCATACACAATAACCTTTCCAAACTGCATCAAGACACATCCTAACCAACTCTGGAGGCATCGCAATGATCGTGAACCCTTCTTGTCCCGATGGTAAGGTTAGGGATGCGATGAGTCAACAATTCCTTGATTTCAAAACTTGCTTCACATGCTTACCACCGGTACTTAACCGCTTTTTAGTCAATCGGGTCAAAGGAGCAGAAGACTAGAAAAACCTTTACGAATCTTCTATAATACCCACCAAACCAAGAAACTTCTAACCTCAGCCGAGTGGTCGGTTTGGCGGTTCTTTCTTCTTCTATCTTACGGGTCTACCATAATTCCATCCTTGACACAACATGGCCCAAAAAGGCTACCTTTTCCAACCAAAATTCACACTTTGAAAATTTAGCATATAGTTTCTCATGTTTCAAGACTTCAAGCACTACCCTCGGATGCTCTTCATGTTCTTGACACTCTTCATCAGATTAGGATATCATCTATGAACACAATCACGAACAAATCTAGGAATGGTTTGAAGATTCTGTTCATTAAATCCATAAAAGCTGCTGGGGCATTGGTTAACCCAAAAGACATGACCAAGAACTCATAATGGCCGTATCGGGTTCTAAAGGTTGTTTTGGATATATCATCCGGATTTATTTTCACCGATGATATCGACGGAGATCAATCTTGGAAAAATAGCTAGCTCCCTGAAGTTGGTCAAAAAGATCATCGATTCTTGGTAATGGGTATCGGTTCTTGATCGTGACCTTATTGAGCTGCCGATAATCAATGCACATTCGGAGCGATCCGTCTTTCTTTTTCACAAACAGGACTGGTGCACCCCAAGGGGAAACATTAGGCCTTATAAAGCATTTATCCAGAAGATCCTTCAATTGTTCTTTTAACTTCCTCAATTCAGTTGGGGCCATTCGATATGGAGGAATAGAAATGGGTCTTGTACCCGGAATTAACTCTATAGCAAACTCCACTTCTCTATCCGGAGGAAGGCCTGGAAGATCTTCAGGAAAAAAACCTCCGAAAAATTTCGAACAATAGGAACATCATTCACTGCTGGGGATTCCTTTTGGGTATCCACTTTATTAGCCATCTATGCATACTCCACTCTGTGACTTCTCAAAAACTTTTGAGCCCCAAGGTAGGAAATAAAATGACCTGAAGATATTTCAATCCTACCCCTTATAACAACTTTTGGTTCTCCGGGAAAAGTTAATCTCACTATCTTTCGCCGACAATCTAACATGGCATAACATGCCGACAACCAATCCATACCCAAAATGACGTCGAAGTCTATCATATCAAGTAGTACTAGGTTCACCATTGTTCCCCTGCCATTCACTTCTAATGGGAAATTATTTACCACCCGAGAGGCCCAATTGAGGCCCTGCGGTGTCATAACCTCAAAAGGTTCACATAAATAAGAAGGTTCTACGTGTAAATTCTTAGCAAAGCCCATTGACACATATGAAAATGTAGAGCCGGGGTCGTATAATACAAATGCAGGAATACTCGAGACTAGCAAAACACGCGACCACCGCATTAGATCTTCGCCTCATTAAATCCAGGCAAGCGTAGCCGATTAAATTGTTGGTTTGTTGACCTCCTCGACTCGCGGGGTTGGTTTCCACGATTTCCACATGGCAGTTGTGGTTGCTTCTGACCTCCCCTGAATAGATTGAGTTTGGGTCCTCTTCTTGCAATCCCTGGCATAGTGGCCTGACCCTCCACAGTTATAACATGTCTTCGTTAAGAGCCGATATTCTCCATTGTGTTTCCTTTGACAAATCTTACAAATCGGTTTGTCACCTCCTGTGTTAGGGTTGGTGGTCTTGTCCTTGCTACCTTGGTAATTAGACCAACTTTGCCCCTTAGGCTTGAAATAAGACTGGCCCACAGATTGGTTCGGTCCTGAAGATCCCTTACTAAACTCCTGCTTCTGATTTTGACTCTGGTTAAATGATCCAGACTTCCGAAATCTCTTCTGCGAATATTCTCTTTTTCTTTAGCGAAACCTTCTACCCTCATTGTCATTCCGACGATCTGAAGGTATGCCCGATAATGGGATAATGACACTACCTTCTCTTCCAAGTTTGGGTTTAAACCCTTAACAACTCTTTTGACCTTCTCCCTTTCTGTAGGAATATAATGTGCGTTGTATGCTGACAATCGGATGAATTAGGTATTATATTCTATCACATTGCGGTCTCCTTGTTTCAACAGTTCAAACTCACGTCTGAGCGCATCTTTTCGGGAGTTAGGCATGTACTTTTCACTGAATGCGGTTCTGAACTCCCCCCACGTCATCGGTGGTGACATCGGAAAAAGATTTCTTCTAAAATTTCTCCACCACACCCGTGTGTCGTCCACTAACCGTGCGATTACCAAATTGACGTCATGCGTCTCCACACATCCTCGTGTAAACAGTAGGTTTTCTACCTCATCGAGAAATACTATAGTCTTGACACTAAATACCATCAGTTTCTACATTATCAGCTGCAGCAGCCACAACATGCTCATCAGAGAAGAAAGCGACCAACACGGCTAAAACACAAAGTACTCGTGCTTTGTCTCTTACGTGACCACTTATATTTCTTCCTCCGTGTTTAAGCTCATAATCGGTAACCTCTGAATTATCATAAAGAATGAGTTTTTCCTCATCTGCGTCCATGCTAAAAAGTCAAATTTGGTATATCATTCGCATCATTCTCTAGCATCCACTTCAAGTTCTTATAGTAATCAGGATCGACGGCCTCGATATCAGGCTTGCCCTTACTTATTTGATCTTTCAATTTCTGTAGTATCACAATTCATTTCTGCAAAGTTGCCAAAACCACATCGAAGTTTAGCAAAGAACACAAAGATGAGCAACAACACATTTCGCTTTTCTTTCATTTGAGAATCCATCAATGGCGGCAAGAACTACACAATCGATAAACGATCAAAGCAACATCTTCGAAAACCAATATCAATACGTAATCAATCCTCATAAGAATCCATCCAATCGCAATAATAATACTTTCCAAGAATGCAAGTGTTCCCTGCGGCTTGGACAACAATCAAATAGCAAGCACCGCGTCAATATGACAAACATTCCGCACTGAATGCATCATGAAATCGGTCGTTGAATCTTCCGATTCATCGCCCAATTCGGCGTAATAACCACGAGTCATCTTGACGAGAACTCCTCGTTCTCAAGTCTCACTGACTAGAGAATCCTTGATTCTCCTTATGCATTTGTTACGAACGGCCGGTGATTAAAACTTTGATCATGTTAGATTTTGTAGGAGGATGAAGATCGAGCGGGAAGAAATCGAAGAAGCGTAAGAGTTGGGAGCAAACCGCTCTTCTATGATGTTTTCTATTTATTTGCTCAAAATGAAATATTACAACTATTACACTATTTATAATAATAATTTTGCAGAAAATAACCTTTGCAGAAAATAACCACTAATTAATACTAACATTGTATGTGTATACTACTAAGTATACGATGAATATCTCAATACTACTAAGTATAATAGTGATATCTCAACATACCCCTCAAGCTGAATCAAAACATCGGTTTAGTCATAGCTGAGACAATGCCAAAGCACTTCCACCAATCCTCATAACTCGCAGCTTTCCAACAAGCTTCAGATATCGATTTTTCCTTTTTTTTCCTTTCATTTGCAGGAGAAACAACCTGCAGTAGTCCATCCAAGAATCCAATCAATTTCATATTCCAGCAAGATGTATTCTTGCTCAAGACCATACCAGGTGTCACGCCCCGACTTTTCATAAGTCTTTACTTAGGGCGTGATGGCACTGACAATTATTTTCCACCGGGAGCACCATTTAATTCTCTTTATTTAGAAATTTAAACTTATACTCAAATACGGGCTATTAATAAAAATAACAATAAAAATTTGTTTATGACTTTATTGAAAATATAACGCGAGCCCATGCTCGTGCAAATATTGTTTCTACATAGACATCTTGACAAATATTATTCTAAGTTGGAAGAGAGACCATTCCACGGGCATTTCGAGACATTGGGCGATATTTTGAACTGCCGAGTACCAAGCCCGAAACAATGGACTTGGTATGACAAGAGGCTGCGGGACGATCGCTAGCCTTGGCGTGGAGACTTTCCTCTATCACGCTTTCCTGAAACATGTTAAATAAAGAGTCAGCCCTACCATCTGGGGCTGAGTGAGAACCTTACCCTGCGATTCAAAGTAACACCACAATATTCCAAGCGCAATCACATTATAACGTAATAAGCATATTGCAAAAACATATCAGGTTACAACATTTTTAAATATGCAACAACTCCTCATGGGAAATTCTCGGTTTAACTAACACTTCATTTTATCTCGTATTATACGTTAAGACATTCTCCTGCATTTCCACATGTTTATTACATTCATATATTTGTGAACGTGTATTCACTTTTCATATTTATATATAGGTGAACATGATTTCATCTTTCATATTTGTTGCGGCGTGCAACCCGATCCATTATATTTACGTATTTGTGAACACGTATTCACTTTACGTTTTGTTGCGGCGTGCAACTCGATCCATTATGTTTACGTATTTGTGAACGCGTATTCACTTTACATTTTGTTGCGGCGTGCAACCCGATCCATTATGTTTACGTATTTGTGAACGCGTATTCACTTTACGTTTTGTTGCGGCGTGCAACTCGATCCATTATATTTACGTATTTGTGAACGCGTATTCACTTTACGTTTTGTTGCGGCGTGCAACCCGATCCATTATATTTACGTATTTGTGAACGCGTATTCACTTTACGTTTTGTTGCGGCGTGCAACCCGATCCATTATATTTACGTAGTTGTGAACGCGTATTCACTTTACGTTTTGTTGCGGCGTGCAACCCGATCCATTATATATTTATATATTTATGTGAACACGTATTCACTTTTTCATATTTTTCATAAGATCGAATAAATAATATTATCTTTCCCAACATTCTGTCATTCATACTTGTAACGCTATAACTTTTTAACCATAACTCCAACTAAGGTGTTTCTCAAGCGGAAACTAAGGTAA
Organism: Przewalskia tangutica; assembly: GCA_029844215.1. NCBI lineage: Eukaryota > Viridiplantae > Streptophyta > Magnoliopsida > Solanales > Solanaceae > Przewalskia > Przewalskia tangutica. Next base: position 5,072,710 of record CM056719.1, read on the forward strand.
GACGGAGATCTTTCACTGTATCAAATTTCATTTAAAACTACCTTGGGTAACTAACACAAATTTATCCTCAAAACAGCCCCATAAAATTTGTTTCGGCAGAATTTTTATTAAACAACACTCAATCTTAGAATAGTCATAACTCCTAATCTGTAAACCCGTTCAAGCCCCATAAAATCTCAAAACGACGAGAACAGAGAGCTACACGTCTCCATATGAACCGTCCTTTCATATTCTGTACCATTTGGTACAGTTTTACACTTTTATTCGCTGCCCTTCCTGGATCTCGATAGATCCGAGGCAGAAACTTTAAACAGCGATAACTCTCAATCCGTAAGTCAGATAGACCCCCGTAAGGTCTCAAAATGTCCACAACAAATAGATCTAGAACTTTTATTTAGCAACAATTTTCATATTCCCCACATATTAGTACAGTTTTACGTTTCAACGTCCTGCCCTTCTGGATTCCGATGAATCCAAGGCAGCAACTTCAAACTACAATAACTCTCAACTCGTAAGTCCGTTTTAATAAATATTTATATATATCTGTCCGTAACAGAGAGATTTGCAACCATGTAAATTTTCATATAATTCTAATAAGTAAAACTCAATAAAAACAGTCCGTAATTATGCCTTTCCGAATTTCGACCAAATCTAAGGCAGAAATTTTGAACTATGATAACTTTCAAACCGTACGTCCATTTTACTTCATTTTTGGTTCTATATGATCATATTAGAGAGGTGTACAATTATTCCGAATTTCATCAAATTCTAACAATTATAACTAAGTGAGAACAGTTCGTAAAGTTCATGACACAACTAGTTGTCTAAACAATCAAAAGTTCAATATTTCTTTTCAACACTCAATTCTTATTCCAACATGTATTGAACTAAAAATAAAGGATGTTACCAAGAATTTCTGAGTGAGAAAACTCACCTTGTAAGTGTGAAGATTATTGTTGTGTGGTTGCTAAAATTATCCTTACTCTCTAGTATTTTGATTCTTGTTCTTCTTGCCCTCTTGGTATTTTTTCCTCTTCTTTTCACTTGTTTTTTTCTGATTTTCTAACCTTTATGTTATGTACTTTGTTTGTGTGTAAATACAATGTATAAGTGGATGGTTTTCTATAACCTATGGGAGATGGAATGACAAGAGTTGGAGGGGAAATGAAAAGGGGGGGAGGGGGGTAAAGGGAAAGGGACTTACGTGAATCTGCAGGTTTTTTTGTTTTTTTTTTTTTGTTTTCTTATTTCCATTTCATCTATCTATTTATCCAACTTTAACACTAACTCTATCCCATGCAATTTAATCTTTGTTTTCTTATATATATATATATATTTTTATTAACTCAACCACAACTATATATTATTATTTTTTTTTCCGGATTTTACACCAGGACTCCTCAATAACAACATCAGTGTGTGTTGCTGAAGATCTTAGCAGCATTATGCCTCTTGTTTGTTGGAATAGGTTCACCAGCGGGTGTGTAACAATCACAGATGACCAAGATATTGTTGCCTCTCCTGAATGGATCCTTCTTCTAACAGGGTCGATAAGACTCTCATATGCTTCCTGAATAGCTATGAAGTGGTCTTCTATTACCTCTTTCTTACCAGTAACACAACCAATAAACCGCCAGTTGCAGCAGCCATAACATCCTCATCCTCACCTGAGAAGGAAATACCAGCAGCCACAACAAACATCAATAATATCAGCAGCAGTAACACCTGCTGCACACAGAAAACAGTCCCGCAACTGCAGAAAATATAAGCAGCAACACAGCTTGCAGAACAAGTAGCAAAACAACACTACATCAGCAGTTTCTACAATTCATCCGTAGCAATTTCTGCATTTTCATAAAAAGCGATGCAAAAATCATCTGCAAAAATATGTCTGAAATCGATCCCGCAGCAGCAGAACATCGGTATTGAATCTCTCGATTCGTCCTTAATTCGGCGTAATAACCATGGATTCATCTTTACGGAGAACCCCTCGTTCTCTAGTCTCACTCGGACTAGAGAATCCCTCGATTCTCTCTATGGATTTGTTACGAACGGCGCAGACTGACTTTGAATCGAACCAAGACCAAAGATAATTTGATAAGCGGCAAGAACCTCTTCGTTCTCTAGTCTCTCTTGGACTAGAGAATCTCCCGATTCTCATCACACAAGCAATTTCAATAAGCGGCAAAAACCTCTTCATTCTCTAGTCATTCGGACTAGAGAATCTCTTGATTCTCATCGCGCAAACTATTCTATCCATATCTAGTCTCCGACGAAGTATCCCTCGGTTCTCAGTCTGTTTGTCACTAAGAACTCTTCGATCCTTCTATCGATAGACATTTCCTACTCTTATGATCAATATAACTAGCAGCCTCAGAAATCCAGTAGCTGACCAGTTCACTGATCTTAAACAGTGCAGCAACATCAATGCAGTGCAGCAATATCTGATGTACTCACACCAGCAATACCAACACACCAACATGTCGCACTAGCTTGTAAATCTTTAACATAGTAATAACAAGTCAAAGTTCAGCAGCAACAAGCCAACACAACAGTTGCTGGTTTATGAGCAATATTAATAATCACAGTGAAACAACAGCAGCAATCCAACATTTAACCAACACAACAACGACGAACTCGATAATTTTCCTCCAATTTGTCGAGTCACCAACACACATACAATTCTAATAACATAGAACCAGTACTGACCAGAAAACAACATCAACAATAACACAATAGGCTGCTTCATTCACAAACACAAATCAATACGAAAATGAGAAAATGAGAAAATGAGAAAATGAAACTGGATCTCCATCAATTCGACTAATATACCTCAGAAGCACATACATCCTCAGCGATTTTCGACGTCGCAACGATAGCCAAAGGCGGAGTGTATCCGCAGAAAATAGAAGCATCTCCATCGCGAATCGATCTTCGATTTCAATTCCACGATTCCTTTCGCAACTAGTTTTCCAGAAGTCGCGATTTCTGATTTTCAAAATTCTGATGCGATTCTGATTTTCACGATTATGATTTTTCTCATGTGAGATCGACTCCTTTGGATCCTTCGATCTCGGTTGCGTCGCGATTATGATTTCTTTCGGTAAATCGCGATTCTGATTTTGATTTGATTTTTTTTGATTTTCTCTCCTCGCGATTTCGGCGATTCTGATTTTATCCTCTCGATCGATTCTGATTTTATCCTCTCGATCGATTCTGATTTTCTCCTTTTCAGTTTCTTCAATTCCTCCCCTCTCGATCGATTCTGATTTTCTCCTTTTTCAGTTTCTTCAATTCCTCCTCTCGGATCTATTCGGTTTCTTCAATTCCTCTTCTCGGATCTATCCGACTTTGATACCATGTTAATAATTGCATACTACAAGGGAATCGAGAAGAAGAAGTGTTTGTGAGAATGAGCAGTTATTTGGGAGCAAAGTTGCTCTTCTCTGATATTTTCAATATAATATTTTGCTCTACTGAATATTACAACTTCCTCACTATTTATAATAATAACTTTGCAGAAAATAACCATTGAAGAAATAACCACTAACTAACACTAACATTGTCTGTGTATACTGCTAAGTATACTAGTGAATATTACTAAGTATACTAGTGAATATCTCAACAAATGAAATGTATTTCTTCCAACGATTTGAACTTTTAGATAAGTAATCACACACTTTAATATGATATCAAAACATGCAGAGCCGCAAAGGTCCTAAGCTTGAGTCTCACTGCTATATATTCTTTCTTAAAAAATAATTCTTTTCACATATTTGGTCCATGAAATAGAATTAGACATTTAGACTCACGCATGAGAAGGGCGTGTCGAAGACATAATTAATTCAATAAAAATATACTCTATCTAACAATACTTAAACCCTTAAACCCTTTCTAATTACCTAGTTTTCATCCCATTGAATAATCTTTAACCTGGCAGAGATCTCCTTAAAAAATATATACATCTTGGTTGTTGACATTATAGAGCATACAGTCAAAATTTTAAGATAGTTTTGGTAGTGTCAAATAAGTGGGTTGAACTGAATTTAAACGAGTCAAAATAAATTATGTTAATAAATGAATGGATCAGTATCCATCCGATATGTTACTTGAGTCGAGATGGACTGAATCAAGATTTGCTAAATAATGCATCAAAACCAATATGCTCAACTCTTACCTATATTTGATTTCTTTGTTTATTTTTATAATTTATTTAATTATTAAAAAAATTAATAAAACTTCTTCAAGTTGGAGAAATTCCGGCCTATATTTCCATCAATGGGATCATTCTTACAAACGGACATAGATGTTTGGAAATAGAGGTATTCTGATTTTTATTCCAGACATAATATTGATTCAATATGATACGTAAATCTTCTCGTGTTCTGTCATAAGAACTAGTTCGAAACATGGTGAAAATAAAGTAAAGTTATAATCTATTCTGTCACAAGTATTTTGGAGTTTGTTGAAAGTATATATGAGCTAGAAACAATCATTTTAGGAGCAGATGTACTTGAACACATTCATATTATTAATAAGATTAATATATACTTGACATTTGCAATTATTGAATTATTATTTGATTGTTTATATTATTCATTAATGTGCATCCCTTGAACTTACATTGTCATTAATAGTGTGAGATATTAATGATAGAGTGTAGTTCTTAAAATAGCCTAGACTAATGATCATTGAGAATGAGATATCAATGATATGTTATAAGTCGACATGTGGTCTGCATCATATTCTTAGAGAATGTAGTATATCTCACTTACTGCTAGCAATAGTTGCTAGTGATGGACACATGGATACTCTTAGAGGAGTATTGGCATACCCTGCTGATAAACTATTTGTTATACATGTCTAGAGTATTATCAGCATGTGGGAGATAGATGTCCTTAGACTTGAGGTCAATATCACCTAGTTTACGGAGCAATGCACTTTGATCCTGTCGTAAGCTCAAATGCCTTATAGGTTGAGACGCGACTTGTATTGGGTACATTACGAAGTAGATTGAATGTGGTAGTTGAGCCAAGAATAGGATTCATTTCTCGATTGGAATTTCGAGAGAACACTCAGCTTCTCAGAGATGTTAGGTCGACCAAGTCATTGGCGATCTGAGACATATCTAGGATATGGTCTAGTTGTCGACTAATATAGATGAGATAAAGTGATCAAGTCATTTGGATAGACACTTGGCAAATCTTAAGCTTGATCAAGTGTATCGCGAATGAAAGGAATTTATCATCTCACATGAGGTGCTTTACTTGAGTCTTGTAAGCGTCTTCACATATTGGGGTCACCGTGCCGTCTAGGAGTTCCGTGTGAACCTTGATTTGATCAAGTGCCGATGTGTGAAGGCCTAAAGGGTCACACTAAGTCGATTGTCTTTTTCGCTCTAAGGGTATATTGAGAGATGTAAAATATCGGATTTAGAATCAAGATATTTTATTTAATAATAAATTATGGGATAATTTTCATTTGATGAAAATTATATAATTAAGTCAAAATTAAATCTTGGATTTAATTAGAATCAAACTGCGTAAAATAAATAGAGTCGCACGTGATGAGCCCATTCGACCATCAGCAATTTGGATTTGGGTCAGGTCTTGAAGCCTGATCCAAATCTGATTTGGTTTAGGGTTTCCTCCACTATATATTTGGCACTTAACCCATAATTTCAGGATGCTCTCACTTTTCACTTTCTGAACTCAGAGTTCAGGAAATAAAATTCTCTGAAACCTCTGCCAAAATTTCCTAGCTTTCTTGGGAAAAGGAATATACCGAAGCAAGGCTTGCACCCGGATTGATAATCGCGTGCGCTCCCTTTAGTAAAGACTAACAAAGCTTAAATTGTAAGTTTTCTTCCTGTCTTTGCAGATTTGAATTATCGTATAATCATATCAGAAACGTTTGTTGGGACAAGTAAGTTTACTCAAAATTTTAAACTTCCGATGTGCCTTACTTGTGTGTTTTACACCCAACAAATCCCTACATCTGTAACATAGTGAAAATAAAGTAAAGTTGTGATTCTTGCTCGAAAAACAGACCGGCGCCTTCGAGTTAATCGTCTAACCCTATACATAATATTACACGAAAAAGTTAAAAATAGTTTGACAAGATTTTTCATGATCAATCTGGACTATATATTTAATCCACATCAACATTTAACTGATTGGACGAGTCAAAATGAATAGAATACATAAATGAACAAGTTATAATTCGCGCAAAATTTAAACGAGTCATTTTATGAGCTAATTTTATCACTCCTAATCTGTTATTATCTAACTGATAGAGGAAAACTTTGTTAGAAAGTCGGTCAATTTTGGTACTAAGGTACCATAAAAAAAATACGTTTTTGCAAGGTGGGCCAAAGACATTTTTTCTGTTCGTATAATTGGATGGACCACATGGGCGGCAAACATATATTGTAAATTAGCTACTAACATTTCCACTTTCTTCTAATTTAGGGAGTATTGATTTCTTAATCTTTACCTAAAGGTGGCTTAGGAACTTTGGTATGATAAAGTATACTTAACAGACTTTTTAAAAAGTAGTTGCAACTTGCAAGAATTGTCAATTTCAGAAGTGGATTAATGATTTGAGTCAGTGAGGCAGATATACTACATAGTATATATTTTTTGGGTACGTGACAGATATTTTATGTACTAGTACATAATATCTTCTCTTTATAATATGTTTTATATATTTATGGAGTAGGGGTGGCCAGCGGGGCGGACTAGGACGGGTTCCGGCGGGACGGGGGAGGGGGGTCGGGACCTGGATCCGGCGGGCCGGGATAGGCGGGACGGAAAGAGGTCCCGTCCCGTTCCACATCCCGCCGGAAGAGGGGCCGGGCTTTGGGGGGCCGGGATGGGTCGGGTTGCGGTATTTGGGGTTTTTATTTAGACAATTTAAAAAAATATATATTTAAACACTTAAATAATGAACAAGATAGTGTAATAAAAATATCTCAAGACTGTTTTTGTGTCTCTTATATTATTTAATAGAATTTTTTTTTTGTAATGCAATTTTAAAATTGCAACTTTGTTTCGTTGTTCAAAAGTTGCAAATCACATAGTAAAATTGACATTAAAAAAAAATACACAGTTAACCATACTTTTTCTAATTTTCTCACAACGTCTTGAGGATCTTCAGTTGGAATTGGAAGTTGTTGGTCAAATTATTCGACGTCGCTTCCTGCTATCTCGGACAAGATTTCGTTGAAGTTGTAGTCGTCTTCTTCGTTGATTTATGGTTGACCGCACCTTCTACGCTCTGCTCTAATCAAATCTCTGAATAAAACTTCAATCTCCAAGAAGTCTCCCGCCAATGAGTGTATGTGTTCTCCTATTTGAAATTTTCCAGCAGAAAAAGCGCATTCATACGCTGTTGATGACGCTTGAATGTTCAACACATCTCGGTCCATCTTTGATAGTGTCGGAAATGTCTTCACATTCTGCCTCCCGTATCTCAGCAAGTTTTCACGTCCATCTTTATTGACAATTAATTCGTACGGTACAACACCCTGTAAAACATAAACATCAAATTCGCTAACTTGTGAAGAAGTTGAACCATTAAACATTCTATTTCTAAGGCCTTGAACACTAGCAGCAGAAATCACATGTCTTTTATTAGTTTGCAGTGAAGTAGAAGAAGATAGTACCGAAGCCGATTGATAATTTCACTTTCTCGTTGGTAATACATTTTTTTTTTGCATTCATTGTGTATGCTAGACATAACTTCTTCTTTAGTTAGTTCGTTAGTTGGTTATTCAGTTGGGTCTGTTGGAAGTATTTCTAATATTTCATAACTCGTTTCAACAAGTGCTTTACAACCGTGTACTTTAATAGTCTGATTAAATACATCACCAATAAAATATATAGTGGGAATAGAAAAAAATATTTTTAAAATTTTATAATTTTTTTTTTAATAGCTGGCTTGTATGTTGGTTTTTGCATATATTCATTGAGTAACAAAAATATTAGAGCTATATAAAATAACATAGTTGAAATAGTAGGATAATAAATTCCAGAAAATTCTTTAGTGACTAGAAAAATTTCTCTAAAAATGCAATAAGTTCCGAATTTTTTCCAATCATCATCTACCATCATATCTGTTGGACTTTGATTATGGACTTTAAATAATAAAGTTATCGGTCTTTTATACTCGAGAGCAACAAGTAGTTGTTCATATAAAGAATTCCACTTAGTCGAAACTTCTCTGGAATTTTTCTATAAGGTAGTCCACAATCATGACAATTCTTTTATACTTTTGTATTTTAGGACCTATAATTCCCCCTGTCACCGAGTTAATTCGACCCTGTACTTGGTCGGGGACACTATGTGAACCTTGTCCCGACTCAGATGGCATTGACACACCCGATTTTCAGCCAGATATTTGTTATACCTAGCCTTTGTGCATGCTTTGTACATGTCTCAATAAACCTCCCGTCCCACCATGATTTTTTTCGCTTTTAAATTTATAAACTTCTTAACAAATTTTACATCTAGCTAGTTGATTCTCACTGTCCCTATCAAAAAAATCCCATGCACGAGATTTTAATTTTTTTTGTTTAGGGCCTCGACTCATACTAGGGGATAGGGGGAATATGAGACATTCCAGTTTCAGTTTCAGGCTGAGACTCAGTCTGAGCCTGAGGTGGAGGTGCACTAGTGGATGTGTTATCTACATTATCGTCTAATTCATTTTCAAAATTAAAGTCTGGTTCAGATGTATAATATACCTCATGGTATATTAATATCATTAAGAAAATCAGTTTCATCTATATGAGTGAAATCATCGGGACTAGAAATATGATTACTAGAAGATGCACCATTACCATATTACCCATAGTACCTCTACTAGAAATCAAACGTCCATGTTGTTTCATTATAATTATGCAAATAAATAATTAAAGTAAATAAAATTAAGTACGATAATTAAACTTAAGTAACAATAATAATTTAAAGAAGAAACGAAGGTACCAAACGCCGACGTGTAATCGAGGTTGAAAATTGAAACTTTGCTCGATGGATGATCCTCAAGCTAGTTGTCAACTTCACTCCCAATTTTTTAATTTTGATACAAATAAGTAAATAAAATATAATATTTAGTAGGCAATGAAGACTTGTAGAGAGATAGATTGAGAGATGGTATGAAGATTTGTGAAAAAAATGAAGAGGAAAATGAGGTATTTATAGTTAAGAAATAGGGTTAAAGTGTAAATATACTAACTTAGGCGTAAAAATAAATATTAAGGGGATGAGAGCCAAAATGACCGTTATAGCCATTACACAATGGCCAAAATCGAAATTTGATCGTTGTTGCAACGACTATTTTTACAAACGGAGGAGGGGGACCGGGTCGGGACAGGGCGGGATCGGGATGGGCGGGACGAGCCCTAGTCCCTTCCCGAGATTAAACTCCGCTACCTATAATTTCGTTTCATTTTTTTGGGGGCCGGGTCGTGATCGGGCCGACCCAGCCCGACAGCCATAATATGGTGTAATTTTTTAAAACATTTCATATAATATACATATGATTCGTCTGAAAGACTATAGATCTGATTGCATTTTACTGTTGAAACATTGGATCCACCCCATCAATTTTATATATCTTCGGTGTATTTTGCCACCACTATAATTAAGAGTTCACTATAACAAGTCTTGTTTTCTGTGGAAACTATTATATTATATTATCTCAGTAACAATATTTGACTATAACAGTTAAAAAAATATGAGATTTGACGATATTAATAAGTTTCTAAAATCTGTGGCTTTTTCTCTTAGCTTTTCGATTCTTTACTTTACAAATTCATTTTGTGAGATATAAAAGCTAAATCTTCTCTTGTTTTTTATTTTACTTTTGATCATACATTATTAGGGAAATTAACGAGTACTTAAATCACGGAGAAGCGCTATCATAACATGATAACATCATAAGTTGGTGAATGCCATTGCCATCCAACAAATATTATCAACTAGTACTCCCCCGTTTATAATTTACACGATAAAAAAAACATAATTTACACGATAAATATCCGCGGAAAATGTGAAAAGTAGACAAATAGAACGTATGGTACAAGGTGGAGTTGCAACTGCAGTCATTGGTACAACCACAATTTTTTTTGTCGTGATTAAGTCGTTCGACAAAATATTTTGCTCGTGAATTCATATTTTATACAAATTAACCAATAAAATGACAGTCGAGTGCACTAAGCTCCCGTTATACGAGACTCAAAGGAAGAATCGAACCACACTAAATTCATTGTATGCAACCATACCTTGCACTTCTTTAAGAGGTCAATTTTCCCGGCTTGAATCTGCGACCTCCCAGTAACATGACAACAACTCTTAATATTGCGCCAAGACTCCCCTCAAATAATACAACAAGCAGCTACTAAAAAGTATTTAGGACAGGATATACATAAAGTATGTACACCAAAGCGTCAGAGCAACTGATGCCACGGCGTAATTCCAGAACATGATAACAGAACATTCAGTCTCACCAATTTCGAACAATTGTGTTATAGTACCTGCAAAGATTTTATCCATTTGTAAGTTACTGTTCGTATAATAATCTGTATATGGACAAAATAATGTTTCAACACAATCTGTTTAAACACTTAGTAAAAAGCAGATTACACAGTATATAAATTACTTAACAGTAAATCAATCAAGAAAAACAGTAGACGAAACATAATCTGTTTTGGAAAATAATTTCAGAATATAATCGAGCCCACTTAGTTCAAAGTGTGTCCTTAAGGAAATTATTCCCCTCACAGTACTCGAGGTTAATGGAATATCGCCTCCCAAGATAGAACGATTATCTTACCAGAATAGTAGTACTCCAAATTCCGGTAGCAGCGAACCACTCAACGGAAGTATATCACACAGAATGAGAATTTTCGAATTGTAGAGAAATTCGTATTAGAATGAATGAATAAATTCTTGGAACAAATCAAGAATTTATAGGTTTTGGAGGTACCATTTCTGAATGTTTACAACCATTCAGAATAATCACCAAATTTTTTGGTGGGAGACTTAAACCGGACGGGTCGGTCGCGGGTCTTGGGTCGATCTGTTTGGATTTATTTTAATTAAATAATTAATTAATTAAAGAAACGTTTGTCCAAAAAAATTATCAATCAATCTTTTGACAAATCCGAAGCCGAGCGAGCGACGACAACGGGGCGAGGGGTCCTTGCCTTCTCAACCATTTTAGCAACTAGAGAAGGTGTAATGTAATATATACACATCTCTTTCCTTCTCTTTTTTCGATGTGGGACAAAAGAGCCTTTGACTCCCTTTAATTTTCATCCCATCATTTTCCATTCACCAATATCAAAACCCAACAGTTACTTCACTCATTGATGTCAAGTTTTTTGAGGATCCGACACACACCACACAGGTATATTTGACGAGTCTAAGCAAGACAATTATCAAAACTTGAGATCAACGAGGGATCATCACAAGTTAATACTTTACCTATCGCCATTGCAGGCGGAACTGCATATTGCAAGAGAATAACAAAGTGATACAAAGGATCTGATCCCACCATGCCTAGATTTTTGGCGACGGTAATAACACCAACACCAACAATAGGCAAGATAATGAATCGCACTACAATGATCCCAAAAAGAAGTGAAATACCCACTCCTGATCGCTTGAAACCTGAATGAGTATGTAAAGTAGTTGAAATGATATTACAGAAAATGCTGAATCGATCAATGTTAGCGTAAAGGATATAAATCCAGATATACAACTTACCTCTTAGAAGATTTGCACCCATTATAATGGTCATGGATGGAATTGCTGCCTCCCTGCAGTAGATAAAATCACGTAACAAAATGACCGTTTTGAGAAAACATGCTAGGCGTATTTTCTTTCTTCCTTTTCCTTTTTTGTTAGGCCATGGTTGAGTTTAGATCCAGAGGTGAAGCTACAGTTCTGCTCATAGGTTCGGCAGAACCCAATAGCTTTGGCCCAATTCTGTATTTGTGTTTAAAAATCCACTTAATGTATACAAATAATTTATTCAGAACCCAGTAAGCCATATTTTCTAAAATCAAGAACCCATAAACTCAAAATCCTAGCTCCATTAGATCCCAATTACATTAAGACTTCTTTATTCTTACTATAAATTTGTTGAACTATGCTCCACCTGATTTAAGAATCTTTTCCTCTTATGCATTGGAAGCTACAAAAAAAGAAAGAAAACTGGTATACTGTATACTAGACGCAATAAACTCGCATGAGGAATCATACCCTAGCAAAGCAACGGAACTCTCGATGAAACGAAGTGGAGCACCAGAGCCAACCAAGATATCTTGGATTGGAGAGACTGAAGCAATGATAATGCCAACAATCTACAAGAAATGATAAGCCACATAAAAAGAAAGAATTGACCAAGTATGCAGCGAAGAAACTTATTAGAGTGACATTATGTTGTAAAAAGCACCGTTTCCATACCGTTGCAATTGTAGGGGGTCTGAAAACCACACTCAAGTCGATATATTCCACCAGCGATTTCACCTTCTCAATGACAGTAGGTATCGAAACCTATTATTTCGAGTTGTGAAGTGTTTTTATTTGATCTTTTTTGAAACATTAAACAACTTTAAAAACAATAAATGAGAATAATACTAAGTTATACGTTGAAGGAGCTGTGGTATTCCTTTCAGTGAATTGTTATTTCCAAAGTACATTGACAAAGTAGATGGGAATTAGTGGAAGAAACTACAATTGTTACAAGACTTGCTTGATTATTGCATCAAGTTGGTGAAGATATTTTCTCTTGATTAGGAAGACGATTGCATGGAACACCATATTAGGATTTTCATAGATGTAAACCAGACTAAAGAAAAAGAAGAATTAAGACATTTAATGATCTTACTGATACTTTTCTTAGAAGAAACAATTTCTTTTGTTATACCTTGTTATTAAACCATGTTACTCAAGCAAACGTTCGCCATTAAATCTATAAGCACCAATAACTTATAATTGCAAAATATTACTGAAAGTCAATGTGATGGTACATATTTATGATAGAAATAAGTTTGAGATCACTGATTAATCTTTCGCAAGCAACTTTTTAGCTGCGGGTTCATCTGAACAAGTATTTTCGACGCGAAAAATAAATTTATGGGTAAATAACCACTAAAATTGCAATAAATAGCAGGTTTGTACCCACAAATTGAACAATACCATGAGTTCAATGCTAAGAATCTTAAAGGTTGAACCAATAGAGCTAAAGTTCTGGATCCGGCTTTATCAGAAATGTCTACATGATGATGAAGTGCATGAAAAACACTAGTTCCTATTGTCCCAAGAGAATTTCTCATTACCAATTTTGTTTTAAATGGTGCATTTTTTTTTCTATACAATATTCATATCATAGTACATGAGAAAGTACTTCTTGAGTAACAATGATTGCTACTGATGTCTGCTCTGGATTTAAAAGTGAAAAAGAGAAAGTACCTGAGCTGAACTTTCATCGTCCTTCGAGTTACTACTTGGTAGTAGTGCTCTTTCAGTATCCAAGGAGTGTTTTGACGTTTCACCATGCTTATTTTCTCTTAATCTGGAGTAGGTCGAGACATCCCCCTCCTCCTTTCCATATGCCCGTATGATATTATATACATACGACCAGACGCCAATAGCTCCTATCTGGAAACAGGACAATAAAACCAAGCTTAAGGTCATCACATCCAAGACAGAAATTGCTTATGTTTAGCACGTACAGAGTGAAGTCAAATACATTACCCCCATAGAGAGGGATACATAACCCATTCCGTTTATAGAGCACGTAGATGAATCTCCAAATGGATTGTTTTTCTCGGCACAGATGGCTGGGATTATTATGACAGGCAAGTTCCCCATATTTCCTGTCATGATCATTTTTTCAGAAAACAGTGAGTTTGAATATGGACTTCATGACTTCAGAAGAAAAACTTGAAAATTTTAAGAAAGCCACTAAAGAATGTACATAGACATATTTACGCAGCAGATTTGTAGGAATCCTTCTTTGTATCTTTCCTTAATTTAGCACCTAATGTACTATATTTATTCATTGCTTACCAATTGGAATAAATCAAGTTCTTCCATTCGATTACATAGTATCAGAGCTAGGTCTGTCCTTGTTTGAGCCCCATGTTATATTGTGCAACTGCAGTTGACAGATTGGACATGCGGGGGGAGAAGGGTTGTTAGAGTGGATTAGAGTCTCACATTGGTTGGGGAATGGACTGGTGGTCTCTCCTTATATGGACTTGGCAATCTCCTCACTGAGTTAGCTTTTGGGGTTGAGCCCAAGAGCCATATCTCACAAAGAACATGATAGAAAATGCAGAAGTACTTGATATCATTATCATTATCAACAGTTCTAGATTCCCTCTGTCCTTTTTCCAGGGACCACAATCCGCGCTGATTCTCTTTGCGTAGAATTAAAGGATATACACAAAAGCATTACAAGTGACTAGATTTTCGAGATAGCACATTTCTCTTATTCAGTATATTTCATTTAGAGCAGCAAGAAGACTGGTCTGTAGTACTATTATTATGTAGGTTCAATTTGTTGGCCCGAAAAGCTGAAAAGGTTTCCTCTTAGTTAACCCAAAATCTTAAGCTGATATTGTTGAGCGGTGAAGAAACCATGTATAAACAGTTCATGTTTAGAGCACATAGCTAAATACTTCTGAAAATCAAAAAGTTATAGCATACTAAAGGAAAAGGACAAAATGCTGTTTATGTACCTCCCGCACAACAACCGATAACAAGGCCATGTAAATGCTGAGGTGTCCTAGTGATTTTGACTAGTATCCACCCGAGAGCTGATCCAACAAGAAACGTAATAAGAATACTCACTGGGATGAACCACCTGTACTTGAAAAACATATGTACCAGAAACACAAGAAATGTTGAAAACTAAGGAAACACAAGAAATGTCGAAAACTAAAGGAAAATGTAAAATGCATTTGATGGAATGGGTAGAGACAAGAATGCACCTACAAAGAAAATATGCCGGTCGCTGTACTTGAACTAATGAGACCACTAGCACAGAGTGCTGGAAAGAAGACGTAGAACACAAGCTGCCCAAATCATAAACATAAGATCCTCTTTAGTCCATGCAAGGTCAGTTGGATGACAAGACTACTTCTTTTCCCCTTTTTTGTTTTCAATTTTTCATTTTCTTTGAGGCAGTTAAAATTTGTTTGTAACGGAAGATAAGAGACTTGAAGATAAGAAGAAGATTTAAATGGGTAAAAGGCTACATATAACCACCCCTTTCAATTTTGTAGCTAAACAACGAAATCCATCCAGAAACCAATTTAGGGACAGAGATTATCAAAATATTATGTTAGTTACTTGCTATTTAACGACAGATTAAGGACGAACTTCGTAGCTAATTCCATTTTTTGTAGTGATTTTCTTATATAGCTATGCGCAAAGAGGATGAGCAGTCTGGAGTCCAAGAACAACAGTATATAAAGAAATGCTTCACTCAAATATTTCTGATAAACAGTCTCATGTCAACTTACATTGTTCAGATGGTGCCGTCCTTCTGCTGTCAAAATACTCACACGATCTAAGGCAAGAAATAAACCAACAACCGCAATCAACAGTGTTTTCAGAACAGGCATTAATGCCAGCATAAACAATTCCTCAATGCTCATAGTAAATACTCTTCCACAACCTTAAATATGTCCTCCTGAAAGCCTATATGCATCGAAAGATTAGCCAATAAAGTAGTTTAGGCTTGTATAGCATGTATGCCAAATAAGTTGAACTATGATAATCCTAAATTTTGAAGACTGATTTTACACAATGGGTTTTAGATTTTATGCGCTGATTTTACACTATAAGGATATGTAAAAGCAAATTAGTAAACTTGAGTTGGTAACTTAAATAAAGATGGTAAGTAATAACCTACAACTGGCTAAACTACAAGTAGTAGTGTAATGTTCTTCACATTGTCAGTGTATATAACTTGAATCCTTAAACACTAACAAAGACCAATCAGTTTAACATATTATCCAAGAGTTTCCCCAAGAGACCTCATTCGAGGTGCATAAAACCATAAACGACATGTAAGTGTCAGTCAAACTTTTTCCCTTTTTTTACTAAGAGAAAAACATGTTCATATGCTCAAGCTCGGATATGTTGAAGACTAGAATAAATATATTTATTGTAATTATTTAGTAATAATTGTAATTGATATTAGAATCATGTGTATATGGTAGGTAGATTAGATAGTCAACTAATAGCATAATCTTAGCCTAATCATATCATAATCTTAGCCTAATCCTAGCCTAAGATGATGTTGTATCGTGGTATAATTACCACCAAAAGATGACAATTGAGGAAAATATTCTTACATGGTATCAAGAGTTTAGGGAAAAGATCCTAGCCTAAAATTATACTCTCCACTGTTAGCCCCCTCTCCTCCAACCAACCGGCCGACCACCCAAATTATTTTTTTCATTCTTCTTTTCCTTTTCTGGTCAATAATGTCCGACTCTAAATTCACATTTCATCACGCCTTTACCGTTTTCAACATCAAAACTCATATTCCATCACTCTTGAGATGAAAAATATTCATTACGCAACTTGAGCAGAGCTTTTTAAAATTTGTTGCCGCTCCCACCGGGTTATTCATCACATAATCCCACCGGAAAACGACAAGGAAAAGGTGTTGAAAAGCGATGATGAAAAAAAACTATGGCTCACACTTATGCGACAGTTCTTTTGTGGATTTATGCAATCGTTTCTAGCAATTTGTTGCATACTATCATGGAACCTGATTCAATGGAGGTTTGAAATCGCTTACAAGATATCTTCCAAGATAACAAGAATTCCAGAGCCGTCACTCTGGAGCAAGAATTCTCCTGGAGGACTTTCCTAATGCATCCTCTTATTGTTAATGCCTCAAAGTTTTATCAGATCAACTCAAGAACGTTGGTTCGCCGGTTACAAATAATCGGTTGGTTTTACAATTGGTTGTCGGCCTTACCGACGCTTATAGTGGTGTGGGTACGCTCATCCGACAAAGTAATCCTCTACCACCTTTTTACCAAGCCCGCTCTATGCTTATTCTTGAAGAGGCGGGTTTCGCCAAAAAGGCCGCAACCATCTGGAATTCCGCCATAGTTGCCTCCTCGTCCAATGAAACTACTACATATTTTGAAACTATGCCACAAAACTGGGGGCAAAAAGCACGAAATAGTGGTAAAAATCGGGGTGGTAGTCGTGGTGGTGGAAAAGGTGGAGGCCACCAGAATTCTGGCGACGGCGAAAATGGCAGCCAACAGACAAATTCCGGCCAGCAGTGGCAGCCCCGAGCCTAGTGGGGCGGCGGACCACCACAGTGGGCATGGCAGTGGCCTTGGGCTGTGCCACCCTACCTATTTCCTTCGGAAAATTGGCCGGGCCTAATCCAAGGCAAACTGGCCAGCCCACTGCCAGCCAGCAGCCCACTTTTGGGCCAGAAACAGTGGCGGTCCAGAAGCATGTGGGCCACTGCCGAACCTGTGGCAGGAGGCCCATTCGGCAGTGGCTAGCCTAAGTGATATTGAGTCCGCCATGAATACCCTTGGACTTAATCCGCCCGACGCAAATTGGTACATGGACACCGGCGCGACGTCTAATATGACGTCCTCCTAAGGTAATCTCTCGTTCTATTTTAAGAGCAAAAATAATGGTATAATTATCGAAAATAGTCATTCTATTTCAATTTGTGGTTATGGTTCTACCAAATTGTCTCCACCAAAACCCACCATTAACTTTAAAAAATATCCTTCATGCTCCACAATTAATTAAAAATTTGGTTTCGATTAGAAAGTTTAATACTGATAATTGGGTGTTTGATGATTTTGACCCTTTTGGATTTTCCGTGAAGGATTTTCAGACGGGGATGCTTCTAATGAGATGTGATAGTCAAGGGGAGCTCTATCCATTAACCACACCTAATCATCGAGCCAAGTTACCATCCACTTTTGCAGCTTTCGTACCTTCATTGTGGCATGCACGTTTGGGTCATCCGGGTCACCCGTTTTAGCATCCTTCAAATAAAATAATTTTTTTTATGTACTCAAACACGTAATTCCAATATGTGTCGTTTATGTCCACTTGGAAAACATGTTCAATTGCCATTTGTTTCGTCTAATTCATGCACACTTATGCCTTTTGATATTATTCATTGTGATATTTGAACATCACCTGTTTTGAGCTCTTCGGGCCATAGATATTATTTGCTCTTGCTAGATGATTACTCTAATTTTTTGTGGATGTTTCCCTTGTCTAAAAAATCACAAGTTTTCTCCACATTTCTCACTTTTAGAGCATTCATCCCAAATTAATTTTAACGGGATATTAAAAATATTCAATGGTATGGAGTTTCATAATGGGTCTTTTTGGGATTTTTGCAATGCTAATGGTTTAACATTTCACCTTTTATGTCCTCATACCTCCTCTAAAATTGGGAAGGCGGAAAGAAAAATCTGAACCATCAATAACATTATTCGAACATCTCTTGCCCATGCCGCACTACCACCATCTTTCTGACATCATGCACTACAAATGACAACATATATACTGAACATACTTCCCCACAAACACTTGTCCTATCAAGCTCCTCTAAAAATCTTATACCTAAGGACCCATCTTATTCTCATTTACGGGTATTCGGGTGCTTATGCTATCCTCTTTTTCCATCCACCACATTCAACAAATTTCAACCCCGGTCTACTCCTTGTATTTTTTGAGATATCCTTCTAACCATCGACATTAAAAATGTTACGATCTATCCTCCAATAAAATCATTGTGAGTCGTCATGTAATCTTTGATTAAACAAATTTCCCATTTATTAGAAGGCATGGGTCCGAACCTCCTACCTATGATTTTCTAGATGATGGGATACCACAATATTTGGCTCAGCATTTTTTTCGTCCCAAATCCACTGTTTCGACCAGTCCAAATTTTTTGGATGAATTGGGCCCAAAAACAGTGGCCCAGCCGCAACACACCACTGCCCAGCGGTCTGGGCCATCTTTCCTGAGCCTAATTTATGCCGAAAGTAATGGACCAATGTCGCAAAGCCCATTGCATGGCAGTGGCTTGGGTCACGGTCCAACACCTGGCAGTTTGGGTCACGGTCCAGCACCTGGCAGTTTGGGTCACGGCCCAATTCACTACCCACTGCCAGGCAGTTCCATTCCTTCCGTTGGCCTAACTCCAATTCCGGCCCAACGGCCAGTCACCCGTAGTCAACACGACATTGTCAAACCCAACATCAAATATAGCCTCCACACCCGGGTTTCAAAATCATCATTGCCTCGTAATCCTTTGTCTGCTCTTAATGACCCGAATTGGAAAATAGTTATGGATGATGAATTTAATACTCTTATTAAAAATAGAACGTGAGAGTTGGTCCCCCGTCTCCCTAATGTCAATGTAATTCGGTCTATGTGGATTTTCAATAAAAAAAAACCTGATGGTACTTTTGAGCGGCATAAAGCCCGTCTTGTAGGTGATGGGAAGACACAACACGTTGGTGTGGTTTACGGTGAGACGTTCAGTCCGGTGGTTAAACCGACAATTATAATAACAGTTCTTAGTTTTGCTCTTTCGAAGACATGGTCGCTTCATCAGCTAGATGTCAAAAATGACTTCCTCCATTACATGTACCAACCTTTGGGAAACACGAACTCCACTTATCCAAATCATGTGTGCCTGCTAAAGAAATCATTATATGAGCGGAAATAGGCCCCAGGCCTGGTACAAGAGGTTTGCGGATTTTGTTTGGCATATAAGGTTTTCTAACTGTCGTTCTGATAATTCTTTGTTCAGGGTAATAATCTTGCTTACCTTCCTTTATATGTGGATGATATTATATTGACTGCCTCACTCGATGCTCTTCGCAAGTCCATCATGTCATTGCTTGGCTCTGAATTTGGTATGAAAGATCTGGGGATACTAAACTAATTTCTAGTGATAGTTGTGACACGTCATGCAAGTAGTTTATTTTGATCCCAAAAGAAGTACGTAGCAGAGATTGTTGAACGTGCTTACATGTCATCCTGTAAGCCGTCAACAACTCCGGTTGATACTAAACCCAAGATAAGCGCCTCCTCCGTCAAGCCATTTGTCGACCCTACACTTTACCGCAACCTGGAAGGGGCCCTGCAATAACTTACATTCACAAGGTCAGACATTTCTTAAGTGGTGCAACATGTGTGCCTATTCATGCATAATCCAATGGAGGATCACATACATGCTCTCAAACGCATTGTGCGTTATATTCAGGGTACTCTAGAGTATGACTTGCATTTATATCCATCGTCGACATTCACCCTTGTATCCTACACAGATGCCGATCGGGGAGGATGTCCGGACACCAGGCGCTCCACGTGTGGTTATGGTATATTCCTTGATAACTTGGTATCTTGGTCCTCCAAACGGCAACCAACGTTGACCAGATCCAGTGCCGAAGCAGAATACCGAGGTGTTGCCAATGTAGTGTCTGAATCTTGTTGGCTTCGGAACCTTCTTCTAGAGCTCCACTGTCCGGTTCCGAAGGCAATATTGGTGTACTGTGATAATATTAGTGCTATTTATCTCTCTGAGAATCCGGTCAATCATCAACGCACTAAACATATTGAGCTGAATATTCACTTTTTTAGTGAAAAAGTCACTCGCGAACAAGTGTGTGTCTTACATGTTCCGTCACGCTATCAGATTGCAGATATTTTTACTAAAGGTCTTCCGCTGGTATTATTTGAAGATTTTCGGGACAGTCTCAGCATATGCCTACCTCCCGCTTCGACTGAAGAGGTGTGATAGAAATTATATTTCTTGTAATTATTTAGTAATAATTGTAATTGATATTAGAATCATGTGTATATGGTAGTTAGATTAGATAGTCAACTAATAGCATAATCTTAGCCTAATCATATCATAATCTTAGCCTAATCCTAGCCTAAGATGATGTTGTATTTGTGGTATAATTACCACACTTTTGGAAGATGACAATTGAGGAAAATATTCTTACAGATACAATTAAGTAAATAAAAGTGTGATCTCTCTAACAGCTTAAGCTTTTATATGAGATGATCACACAATTTAACGAGATTCCACCCGCAAAACCAAAGATCATACAACTTTTTTTCAAGCTAACAGTTAGAAAACACTAAGAGCTTTTGAGGGGTTAATTATACTGATGAGTCACTAAACTTACTCTTTGTAACACTAAAGTCATTAAACTAACTATTCGTAACACCAAAGTCACAAAACTAATTTTTATAACAGTAAAGTCACTAAACTATATGTCACTTGCCCAGAAAATACAAATCAACGAAAGTCAAATTTCCAGCATCGCAAAAAGGCATGTTCTAATAAAGAGTAAATCTAGTTGCACAACTTATTCATTCATTCCTCTCCTGCATCCCCCTTAAAACTAAATGTGTAATTCTCCTTACATTCACTTCATATAAATTCAGAGGCGGAGCTAGTGTATAATATATGTGTTCACCGGAACCTAATAGCTTTTGTTTACATCCTGTATATATATTAGGAAATTCACTAAAAATCTATAAATATTTAACTGTGAACCCAATTATTATTGTATATTAGTTTGAGATCATCGTAGGAACCCATAAATTACAAATCCTATCAACCTCTGTATAAACTTCCTGTTATATGAACAATGTCAAGAAAGAACAAGAGCTCTCATTGACATAGATCGTCGTGCAAGTTAGCTGCAACTACAACTAATAGCTTAAATTTGCTTCATTATGCCATTCAAGTATATAAGCAAGGAACTAAACAAAAATAACATTTCCCCACTTCGATCAATCAACTACGCCTCAATCACGAACTAAAAGGGTCAGTTATATGTATTTCCTCTA
This sequence comes from Przewalskia tangutica, assembly GCA_029844215.1. Lineage (NCBI taxonomy): Eukaryota > Viridiplantae > Streptophyta > Magnoliopsida > Solanales > Solanaceae > Przewalskia > Przewalskia tangutica. The sequence continues at coordinate 5,094,615 of CM056719.1, forward strand.
TATATATTCATTCCATTATATTCCTTTCTTGAACAACAACAACAACAACACCATACCCATCCCACAAAGTGGGTCCGGAAGGTAGGATGTACGCAGACCTTAAATCTACTTTTGTGGGGGACAGAGGTTGTTTCCGATAAACCCTCGGCTCAAGAATTTATATTTCTTTCTCGAAGATCCAAATAAATTGAAATCTAAGAATTTAGACTTCTTGTAAACTGGATTATAAAAGCAAATGGAAAACAAACAAACAAAAAACACATTTTAGGCATTTGGGGTTTAAGATAAAGTGAACTTACAAGTTAAAATCTGCTTCCCGCGCAAATATTTTAACTTTCCAAATTGGTTTTATGGAAGTTAGAACAGGAATTCAAGAACCAGTACTTTAACGAACTCTGTTTCAGATATAGGACTTTTGGACAGTTTCAGTTAATTTCACATTTGACCCCTCAGTTTCTCAATTTCTAACATACTTGCCCCTACTTTTTCTTTTTAAAATATAGTATTAAGGACTGTGGAGGTTTACAATATACACTGCTAGAAAAATTTACACCGTAGCTTCTATCATTCGATTTCTGTATTATTTATTGTCTATGGTTCTTGCTTAGCATATTGTTTCGGTTTCGGTGTAGTTATTGTTCATTTTTTTCTTATTTAACTTACTTTGTTATTGCTTTATTCTTAATCGTACACTCTACCCTCCTCAGATCCACTTGTGAAATTACATTGGACATGTTGTTGTTACTGCTAATATATATATTAATACGTGGCGCGAATCCGAATTAGTCGAGATCCTAACATGAATACCGGATCGAATAAAAATATAAAAAAGTAAATACATAAATAAGTATTATATTGAACTGAAACTAGCTTAAATGGAAGAATGTGTATAGTGAAAATGTGAATGTTACATATAGCTTTTGCTGGTTTAGCCAAACTTAGTTTTTTTTACATGGGACATACATCTATTTGTGAAATTACCAAAATTTTAGTAAATATTAACTTATGAACCCGTAGTTTTTATTTTGCGACGAGTTTAGTGCTAACTAAAGATCCTTAGATATTAAGTTCATTAAGTTTAAATTTTGGATTCGCCTTATTTATGATATTGATTCATATAGACGATTCTAACGTGTTTAGAAGTAATATGTAATTGTAGTCATATTGTAATAACTGGTAAAAATCTATCCGCACCGGGTGTTTGTGTCAAATCAATGAATTCTTGATATTTATTAGAATATATACAACTATCATTTAATCCCGGTTAATGAGCGTATGTTTTTACTTTATTAAATCACTTAACTATGAAAATAAGCTATAATTAAAGTCCTTTTCACATCAATTTCTTAGTATAATAAAGAAAATGAAACCGACTAGCAGAGTATAAACTATGTAATGATTGCGACTATGATCTGTAGACTGCAGAAGTTATTTAAAATACTTTATCATCTGTGGTCGTGAATTGCACAAACTCTTTAAAATAAAAATAAAAAGGCATATTGTTTGAAGGAATATTCGAGCATTGCCCTTTCATTTAGTGGGGGGTCACTCTAAGACTCATAATTAGATTAGTGATTTGAATTTTATGAGTTTTGAGTTAGAATTTTTATTATACTTATTTGATTATGTGTATAAATTTTATTATTTATATACCTATAATATATATACAAGATATGAACTAAATTTATTGAGTTTGGTTGAATTTGTAACTTCTATACTATATTTGCGCCCAAGTGTACGTGATCGTATAAGTAGTATAGTGATTTTAGAAATCGGATGTCGAATCCACATGGACTTGTGATTAACCGTCAACTAAATTAAATGATCCTAACTATCTATACAAGCGATGAAATCTGAAGGTTATAATTATAAACTATCTAAAAATAAAAGAAAACAAGTAATGAACTTCACCCAAGAAAGAACGAATTTTTATGTTATCAATGAAATGAATGTTCCAGGGCTGCGGTTGGTTCACCAACTTTATTGAGCTATTAAATTATTTCTCCTTAATCCAAATTATCGATGATTGATAATTAACCGGATTATTCATCTCATAGTATTCTCCCGAATCACTACTCGTCGATTTAAAACAGTTCGCCGCATATATATTCATATGAAATTGATATGTTAAGAACGCAATTCGTCCACGATATTTAATTGAATGTGGTGTTTAGGTATATTCTTATCCTAGTCACAAATCCTAGCCCAACTGTAGGATAATCAGTTCACGCCCCATTTAACCATTTTCTAATCTAACATCTTTCCCAAGTATGTATATTAGATAGTCTATAGAATTTAAATGTTGGCCAAACAATCAAGAAATTATGCATAGAATTAAAGAAACAATCAAAATCAACGACTCGAATTAAGATAAGAAATAATCATAAAAAATAATATTAATGGTTTACCACAATCGTAGAATGAGAAGTTTAGCTCCACATAGACATGGAGGAAAAACAGTAAATCATCCAAAGAAAATACAAAAACTAGTAGTAAGGAGAAGAAAAGGTAGAACCCAATAATATCTGGCCTCCACAGCGGCTCCTAGCTCTTCATATATAAAAATCGTGTAAAGGGTCTTTTATAGTGTTGGGAAATAACCCTTCAAGACCCATCAAAACATGTCCAAAATTTGACAACGTACACGTTTGGTCACCCTATCTCGCTGAGTGAGGTCCAAAGCACAACTGCACCTCGCTTTGTCTTGTGCTTAGCAAGGCAGGTTGTCCCTTTTGTACTTAGCCAGATTTCTTCAATTCACTTTTGGCCCTCCTACCTTGCTGAGCGAGGGTCATAAGATGACCGCGTCTTATTTTGGACTGAGCTCAGCATAGTCTATGGTCCATTTTGCAGTTAGTTGATTTTCTGAAAGTTTTCCACATTTGTTCCTCTTCACAGCTAACACATGTTATGTCCAAGTCCATTTTCGTCCGAACATTTTTCTCGTGAAGTATTTAATTGCCACAAATACATGTGTATTAGTTCGTAATGTAAAATTAATAATTATTTTAGATGTATTTAGCTTAATTCATCCTTTAAACAAGGTAAAATATAGGCAAAATACGACGGTTAAGCATATAAATACGCCTAACATCACCACCCCACACTTAAATATTTGTTCATCCTCAAACAACACTAAACACACCCAACTTCACTTACGATTCCTGACGTTAGAACAAATCTGCATCATAATAAGGTCACTGCGACAGTTTAAACATTTGCAAGCAAAGATCTCAAGCACAACATAATTTGTATACATGCCAACAACTTCATCAAATCGTCTTAATCTCTAAAACTGACTCGCTCATATGAATATAGGAAAAAGTGATCCTGCGGCCTAGCAAAGGAATCAAACATGTCACCAAACTCTTACCAATCATGTGTCCTCTTTTCAAAGAGAGTTTCCTAAAATGTTTTTCACTCACACTATACGGGTAATAAATCGAAAGAATTCCACTCTCTCACAAGAAAAGATTCACACGTGCATACGACGTACCATAAGATTGCCCTTAATGTCATACTTTATTAACAAAATCATATTAAGCACATGATCAAATATGACTTTTAATGGTTGTAATGTCGGCTAAGGGACGGGTAGGAATTATTTAGATAAATAGTGACTAACCTCCTTCAGCACTTTAAGACATATATTTTATCATCCTTGTGCGCTTTCTATTGTTTCGTCAAATTTTCAACCATTCTTTTTAAATTTCCCCTTTGCACCATTCTACATTTAAGCACTCTCTTTATTTCCTGCGTAAGTCACTAGCAAGGAGCAATTTTTCTATTTTTCATCTTTTCTTTTCTTTATCTGATCCCTACTATTAGCATACACTAATAAATTCAACAAGTGAACCCTCAATATCATTTTTCTCAAGTTCCCACCTTAACTTCCCTTTATATCTACTTCCCATTTACTTTCAAGCGCTAAATTTCTAAAGTGCTTTATGAGTTCGAGATGAAATATTACAGGCTAAATCAATAAAGGGAATGGCTAAAAATGCGGCTCAAACAATATAGGCTAAAGGCTAAAAAGGGTTAACCAAGGATATCACATATGGATAGGCAAATAAATGGTCAAAAATCACGGCTAACAAAGAAATGTATATATCATCACCTAACTTAACACGTCTAATTTTACATCGTAGACATAGGGCAAGTTCTAGACATCAATATGAGACATGGAATATATACACAAACACTCACCACACATGGCACACTCATGGTTCAAGATGGATCCACATTGACCATCTACTTAGCAAACAATGACACAAATTGAATGCAAAGATTTTTAAGCCAACAATTTTCATCCAAGAGTCAAGTAGTAGAGCTTCGACGTTTTGACACAAGTTATTATTTTAAGCACCATTTACTTTTAAAAAATTGAGATCTACTCATGGTGTCAATGGTGTACCTAATCCTGAGCACCTAACATTCAATTGATTTTAAGGGTTCTCATCTCCTACCTTCTTCCTCTTTTACTACTCCTAAAAAAACTAATCCTAAAAATAAAAAAAAAGTAAAAAAACAATTACCCGTTCAAAAACCCCCATTTGGAAAAGAACCGAGGCTATAAGAAAAACCAAGGGGTGGATGATTTATGCCACTAATGAGGAAAAAAACAAACGACTAAACTAAAAATAAAAGAAAGACCAAAATAAAATCTTTTTGTTTTTTTCTTGAATTTATTATTTTTATTTTATATTTTATAAATAGCTAATGAACTAAAAAATCCTATGGTATATCATCCTCGGCCTCAAAGTATCGGAAGTACCCCACCCCACACTTAAAAATATGTGTTGTCCCCCATGAATGTATAACAAAGAAAAATTAAAACAAGGGTGAGAAATACTCCCTGAGACCCTCTAGGGCCTACCTAGCAGCATAATCCTCTACATCAAGGGTCAGCACGACCCCACACTTAATTTCAAACATGCTCCTCAACTTTCAACATTGTGTACTCAGACTTTCCCGAATCTGCAAAACAAAAACAAAACGTAACACTATAAAAATAAAATAAAATTAAAATACAAGCTGAGTTGCCTCCCAACAAACACCTGATTTAATGTCACGGCACGACACCATCACTTTCACCACTTCTCCTTCCACTTTTAGCATATGAATTGCGCCCCCAATTTATATCAATTTTTTTGTCATGTTTCTGGGGTGGTAGTGTGAAAATAAAGGAGCCACGCAGCAGGTATCACATTTTGCGCTTCTTGCCCTTAAGCGATGAATGTCGTTTTGTCTTTTCGGTATGGAAAAATTTAGGATGTAAGAGCCTTGTTACTCATCTGTACACTTCTCCATAGGCTTAGAAGGCTCGATTTTCATGTCACCAGCCAAACACAATATCGAAAAATGTTTCGAATGAGGTCTAATACGTCCCAACTCCAAAACTGCATTATTTTTTACACCTTCACTTTTGTACACATCCTCAACATCAACATCATCAATTAATTCCTAGTCGAGTGGTTGGTACTCCTCTTTCTGCTCCATAAATTTATCAGTATCCACAACAATTGATGGTTGTACATCAGACACCTCAACCTTTTTATATAATTGAGCCTATAGGCCATGAATATCTGAGCCAAACTGGTGTATCTCTTGTCTTAGCTTAGTTCTTCCTTCTACCAATTATATCGCCATGTTCGTAAGATCATCACAAAGAAACCCATGAAATTTTATTTGTTTAGCTTTTTCCTCGAGCCAAGATTGGTTCACTATCTCTGTTTCCCCAAAGTTATCTCCTTGTAGGAACTCACTATCTTCTTCTATTTGAGGTTCATCTTGAGTATTGTCTAAGCTTGTAACTTGGAGATCATTACAAATTTCAGTCCCAGCTTGTATCTATGCGAGTTTGGCACTAATCCTCTATGGCTTTATCTTATTTCGCACCCTGCTTTAACATTTTTGCATTTCACTCGCTTATAGCAAATATTTTGCAAGATCACTGACTTGAGCAAGAAGTTTTGCATCCTCTACTTCTGTATTTCTATCAACATTAGGACAACCATTTCAATGTCCATCTTGGCCACCACATACACTACAAACATTCCATGCAAATGATTGAGAAGTTCACACAATCCATTCCCAAAAATATTATCACAATGTGGTCACAAGTGGGGTCCTCAACAGATCAGACAAGGGTCACCAAAATAAGAACAACCAACATTCAACCAATTTTTGTTTCAAGATGTCATGTCAAGAAGAATACTCAAAATATTAAATTAAATAAAATAAGATAAAAACGCGAATAGACAAAAAAAGTCTAATCTAAATAAATAGTTAATTTTTAAGTCCCCGACAACAGTGTTGTTGCGATATTTCTGTGCGCTAACGCAAGTGTACGTATCGCTAAAGTAATAAAGTCTGTAAGACCGAATTATCGTCCACAGAGACTGGTTTATCAAGTACCGACTAGCTAATCTTTGGTTTCTATTTGGTAACCGTAATTTTGTTTGGATTTTTAACTAAGAACTACAATTAAAGTAAAGTGCAAAAAATAAATTAATGATGATAATACTTCGGGTTTAAGACAATTATGAAGGAAATTAGGGCTTCCAATCTCCTCAACTATCTACTCTTTCATTTGTTAATGCAATACTAATGATTCTTCTTTTTATTAAGATATCAGGTTAACGAACATGTTCTATATTCCGGTTAGGACATATAAAAACTCAACCTTATGCAGAAACTTTCTATATTTCTATGATAGATTTTACCACACAGGAGAATTAAGAGCAATAACCTTAAACACTACACAAGTATCGGGGTACTTTCGTCCACAATTTTAATCTATGTCTAGACAACTATAGCATATTCAAATCTTCCTTTCAGATCTCGATTCGAAATCATATAAGTTATGACAATTAATGGCCAGTTAATTATCAAGCAATCAATACAAATTGAATAGATCTTAATATAGCTGAAGAAGAAATCAATAACTATACATTAACTTATGAAAGAGTTTCAAGCGATTCAATGGAAAACCCTAATAAAGAAATTAGCTCCTAGACATTATCATGCTAAGAACTAATTTACAAATATCCAACATAAACTGCAATAAAATAAAGGAAAGAAAAAGAACTTGAACAAAAGTCTCCAATTGTGTAGCTTTTGCCTCCTTTCTAGCCTCCAAAAGTATGATATGAGATATGAGAGGGTTTTAGGGTTTTATATCTGAGAAAAACCTCATTTCGGACCACTTTGCCCTCATGAAATTTCGACCTTTTTTCTGAAAATTGCGCGACGCGACCCTAAATCAGCCGAGATCAATTGCCAATCACTGGAATTTTTGCGCTGCGGCGCTCACGACGGTAATTTTCTGATTTGTTCTCTGGAAATTTCACTCCTCGGCCCTAATTTCTTCAGTCGCGGCTCAACAAGCGCCGCGGCCCTTGACACTGTTTCGTCCATATTTCGCCAGATTTCTTCCATTCTTCCCGGGACTCCATTGGTTTGATTGTTTGGGCTTTGCTTGTGCAATTTCGTCCTCAATTCAGGTCATTTCATCCTCAATTCGGTATTTTCTCCTTTAGGACCACTGTGACTCAAAAGAAAGAAAAACAACCCTAACACTATACTAAACGCAAAAGAAAGAGTAAAATACTAATTAAAAATGACTCAAAAGTGTATTGATGACGATTTATCCACACTCTTAACGCAAGTGCACGTATCGTTACAAGTAATATAGTCTAGGTAAGACCGAATATCGTCCTCATGGATTAGTGTTCAATTACAAAACATCTATCTATGGTATCTATTTGGTTGTCGGTATTTTGTTGTGGTTTTTATCTATGAACTACTGGACAATTGTAAAAGGTTAACTAAATTACTTTACTTAAATCAGATATGGTGAAAATAGGGCTTCCAATCTCCTCAACTATCCATTCGCTTTAATCTTTAATGCAATAATAAAGGTTCTTCTTCTATGTTGAGATAGCAGGTTAACTAAGCCGTTTTATATTCTGGTTAGGATATATAAACACTCAACCCCGATGCAGAACCCTTCTATCTTTCGATGATAGGATTTACCACAAAGGAGGATTAAGAACAATAACATATTAAACTACACAAGTATCGGGGTACTTTCGTCCACGATTTTAACCTATGTTTATTCAACTATAGCATATTCAGAATCTTCCCTTTCGGATTTCGATTCGAAATCATATATGTGATGATAACTAGTGATCAATTAATTATCAAGCAATCAAAACAATTATTGAATAAATCTCAACTATATAAAGAAGAAACCAAAACCATGCATTAATTCATAAGACGAGGTTCAAGAGATTCGAATGAAAAGCCCTAATTAAAGTTTAGCTCCTAGCCATAGACATGCCAAGAACTAAAATCTTATCCAACATAAACTGAAAATAAATAAAGTAAAGAAAAGGAATTACTCAAGAACAAGCCTCTAATCTTGAAATCTCCAAGAACTATGTATTGTGATGAGTTAGGAATTGTGGAACCCTTCAAAAATTTGCCCTAAGGGCCTTTTATAGCCTCCAAAAACGTTTCCAACTTTTCCCTCTTGGCCCATTCCTTCTCGGATCTGGCTTTATTTTCGCGTCGGCGCCACGGCCCTGCAGTCCGGCGCCGTGGCGCAGAAACTCCTGCAACTCGTCAGTTCTTTGAGCGCCGTGGCGCTGATTTCGCTGATAGAGTGGCGCCACAGCGCCTCCCTGTCCTTCGTCCGGGGTGCCAACTTTTCGTCTCTTTTGGCTCTGAAACCTCTGTTTCTGCCCTCTTTTGGCTTCTTTTTGCCAATGTGTCATTTTAAACCACTGTGACTCAAAAGAAAGAAAAACTATCCTAACACGACACATATTTGTACAAAAATGGGTAAAAGACTTACTAAAAATGACTCAAAATGTGTATATAAAACACACCGATCATGTATATAAAATAGACTCAACAAACACCCCTAAACTTAAACTTTACTCGCCCTCGAGTAAAGCACTAAACCAAAAACAAAAACAAAACCAAAGAAAAAACTCTATGAAATGGATCAAGTAGCTAAGTCAATGTTGCCTCAAAATCATGGATGAAAACAAAGATAACATTTTAGAACACAACATAAATTTTTAGCAATCTACAACTTTAAGTTAAATATTTCGCAAATTCAATGATGAGCATGAGTAAAACATGTAGATCATAATCACTGGAAATACAAACACCTAACATATGCATGTCCATTTCATTCCATCTTTCCCAAAATTCTATAGACCTGTCTACTTGCTATTCTCCACTAATCATAGACATACACATTAGGGATCTTCAGGACTTTCAAAGGTTGCAATGTAGGCTTAGGCAGGGGTAGATAAAATTTGGCATTTAGGCTCAATCTCGTACCATAAGCATTTTTCATTTAATTCATTTTTCCATCTTTTGACTTTCTTTTTAGTCTCATACCTATTTTCTCCCCTCTTTTCTTTTGAGAGAATGAGATACATTATCAATAACAAGCACCCCCAAACTTAGGCTTTTGCATATTTTTCGTTGGGGTGCATCAAATTTTCACTATTTTATTATTGTTTTTCAACACTTTTCATCTCAATCATTTTCAATTATCACTTATTGCACAACCAGAGAATTATAGAGTGTCAAACAAAGATATCATTTAGGCTCAAAGGGGCTGACTAATGATACAATTTTATGTTAGGGTAGGTAATGAACGGTCAGAAGAGCTATCAAAGAATGTCTGAATCCTTTCCCTAAACATTTATATCTTAACTATTTCGCATCAAATAACAAGCAAACAGGTTTTCTAGACATTTTCAACATTTCTTTCCATAATTGACAACACATAGACTAAGCACAAATATCCAAATAATTAGATGTCATGAATTTTTGGCATATCCAACTTAAGCACACAAATTTTTACTTTTAATTCCATTACATTATCCCACTTAATTCACTCAATATATTTAGCAACTACTGTTACACCTCGTGATTAAGGATATTAATTGAGAACATAATTAAGGAAATTAATGTACTTAAGGATGTGATTTCGGAAAGATTTGGGTTACAACGAGTGTGACAATGGAAATTTAAAATGCTAGTTGTATATTCCCGTTATGAATTAGTAACGGATTATATAAGTTACGACAACGAGGATACGAAGTCATATGGGAATTTTCAAGATTTAAAAGAAGCGGGATATAAGAGTAGTTAATTATGGGAATTTGCACTAAATTGTAAAACAATTTTCAGCTTACCTAGTTAACCTTAAGACTTTACAACTTCTCATTTTCATTTCAAAAATAGAGAACAAACACTCCCCTCTCCTCTTTCCCCCAGCCGAATTCACCCTCCCCCTCCATAAGAAAAATTCAAGCTCATTATCCCCTTCTTCCAACTGAATTCTTCCATTAAATTTCCAAGCAAAAGGGTAACGCCAAAAACAGTGATTGCCGAATTTTAGCCAAGAAATTCCAGAATTTTGGAAGAGAAATTTGAAAGACAAACATGCAAGGAATATGGATTAAAATTGTAGATTGCATGCGTGTTATTTTAAGTGAAGAAATGGTAGAATAGTGAAGAATTTGGGCAGTGGATACCGTGCATTGTAAGGGACTGTTTTGGCTTCATTTTAAGGTATAAAAATTCTTCTTTCTATGATATATTTGGAGTGCATGTTGTTATAATTAAGGAGATGAATTTGTGTTAAGGGAAAATTGGAATTAAGACATTGCATGTGAATATTTTGAATGTTGTAGCCGATTTTGGGACTAATTTTACTAATCTTGGAGTTGTCGTATTCGATTATTGTGTTGTTAAGTTCGTCGCTGCCTTGCATGTTGAAATTGGAATTAATCTTGATGTTTATAGTTATAATTGTTTATATGGAAGTATTGAAATATGAATTGGATTTTAAGACTTCAATTGGATTCTAAGGAATTAAGAAAATAATTGGTTTTGTGGATATTGTCACGTCGAGTTAGGGGTTGATTTTGTGGAATTAAAATGTTGGAAATTTGATTGTAAACATGTATATATATTATGGTAATTACTAATACATTTCTTAAGGAAAGAAAGTGTATAAAGGGTGTTATGTTGCAAATTATAGGACTCGAACTCTTGTTGTGTCGCTAGAGTTGATGAATTGTTTTAAGGTTGTTTTAATATGGATTAACATGAGAAATAGGTGTAGTAATCACCTTGGTTGTTGAAGTTGTTGGATTGCATAAATATAAAAGAGAATGAATGTGTATTAATGGCGTAAATGAAGTATTTGAGATTGATAAGATTATATCTTTAAGTTGCATATTGTTAATTGGTATTGCTGGCTTGATTTGAAAGTATGGATATGCACATAAATAGGGGAAGTGCTGCCCCAGTTTCTATAGAAAAGAGAGTCGTCTTTCGATATAACTTACGCTAGAAATCATAGAATTAACGGGCGTATTACCCTTTATTATAGGTTGAAGTATTAGTTGAGACTGTCACGACCGACTCGGGGCGACTAGTACCTCAGGGGTACCATCGTATATGTCAGAGAATAGCAGCGGAACATACATAACACATTACTTAGAAAAAAAGGTAATCATTACTGGCCAGCCGATAAGGCTGCCTTCTATAAAACATACTTAAACAAAAGTATAGTAATACAACTGGTTCTTATAGCCCAAGACACCAACGTGACTACGCACTTCAGGAATAACAATCGTGGCGGGACAGGCCCCGCCATACCCCGATCGTACAAAGTCTATAACCTCGAGAATCATACCAAAAGACAAGCCTCGGATAGATGGAGCTTCCCAAGAAATGAGCAGTGATCCTAAGAGTGCGGACCGGCCAGCTACGATCTCGACTGCGACATGAACGCAGAAGGAGGTCGATCTGGCAGTACCAAGTATGTGGCCCGAAAATCAGTAATGAATTCATAATAGCATATATATAAAGCAGGAGACATGTATGATAGCCAAACTACAGTACACAACATATACGCAGCCATGTCAAGTCAGGGACTCACGCCCTCTAAGTCATCACTCAAACATAACCATAGGTCTCATGCCCATAATATCAATCGTGCGTGGAATTCCTTCCACCGGCGATGCATGATATAACAACACTAAGGAGTACATATGAATACTAGATCCCACCTTGCATCATAAGAACCGTACGAGGCAAGTACGAAGGCATAGCTACCAGATCCACCCTGCATCCTCAATGGCGGGGCAATCGAAAGCCGGCTACGAGATCCACCCGTACACAATACTAATACGAATCACGGCCACCGGCAAGTGCGATAGCCTCTACGAGATCCACCTGCGTCGCACATCGACCGGGCAAATCGTAGGCTAACCACCAGATCCACCCAGCATCACACCACTTCGCCCTAACCCTGACCGGGGCAAGTACGAAAGCCAACTACGGATCCACTGCGCATCACGCGTCTCGGCCGGGGCAATGCGAGGGCTAACTACTAGATCCACCTGCGTGATGGAGACCTCATGGAGAGCTAATCCATGGAACAAAATATCGCCAAGCGAAAGCGAACCCTCATCACGGCGCATACCCGTGGAATCCTCCATCACTGACGGTACGCCCAAATAGACTCATAACTGAACAATGGAAGCATACCCGTGGAATCCTTCATCACTGGTGGTACGTCCAAGTAACTCATAACTGAACAATGGAAGCATACCCGTGGAATCCTTCATCACTGGCGGTACGTCCAAGTAACTCATAACTGAACAATGGAAGCATACCCGTGGAATCCTTCATCATCGATGCGTCCAAGTAACTCATAACTACATGCTTTTAATTCGAATTTCAATATCATGCCTTTACATAAACCAAGACAATTACCATGCCTTCTTTTCACATAAACCAAGAGAATTCTTATTTAAGCAAGCCAAAGTACTTATCAAGGCACACATAGAATAATTCTCAATTGAACAAGCCCAAAGTACTACGTACGTACATCCTTTCCAAGAGATTCCTTTTTATGCAAAATCCAAGATACTAACACCCGTAGTATCAAGGAGCGTCTATTTTTTTCAACGTAAGTTACTACACCTTTAGAAAACTCATTTCAAAGCTTGAAACCAAGTAACTTCAATTTTTCACAATCTAGACAACTTATGCTCATTAATCAAAATAGACTACTTTCATAACCTTCCATAAAGTTATTATAACCAACTTCCCATAAAGCCGTTATACTAACTTTATGCTTTAGAAATTTACGACATCCTTATCCATTCATAAGGCCGTTATAACTAACTTCCCATAAAGCCGTTATAACTCCTTATGAACCATTTCGTTCTTTTACTATCCAAGAGGCTTATACTTCAAACAAATTCATACAATTTTCAAAAATACTTCAAGCCTCTTATCTTTAGAATAATTCAACACTCAATACTTTCACACCAAGTACTCTATACTTTTGTAAAATCATACTTTTCCCTTAACCAAGGGACTTATACTTCTTAAAACAAACAAGTCTTTGTTTATACTTAAACAAGTAAAAATACTAAATCTTGTACGTCTACCGTACTACATAGATACAAATACTCATGCTCAAAGATAGGAAAGCTTCACATACCTCTTCGGTCAATCCACTTGCTAGGCTCAACTACCGCAAGTAATATGTCAACCTAAAATAACCATGATACGTTTATTAACCTCTAATTCCAATGTAGAACAATCTAAACTCAAAGCCACTAAATTCTATGGAAAATTGGGCAGCATTTCCTTTGTTTCTACTCACTTTGCCACATTTCTCAAGGTCGAATTTATCATCCAAACACCACATTTCTAGCATGCAATGATTCTAAGAGCATTATTCACTACCACAAGTTCTTTCTTCTTAACATGCAACACTATAAACTAAATCTAAAGGAAGAATCATTAAATTAAAGTTTTAGCCAAGCTTATTCCAACACCTTGCTAGCCTTTCCTCCAAGAATACCACCACAATAACACTTTTAAGTTAGCCACCAACTTCCTTCTTGCCCTTAATTTCAGATTTTCCTTAGGCTAAGAATTTCTCTTGGGGTTCTAGAGAGAAATTTGGAAGTTTAGGGAGAAGGGAGCAATTTGAGAGAGAGAGAAGATGAAAGATAGAAAATGACCAAGTCTTGGTCAATATATGGCATGCAACAGAAAATCAGATGGGGGGGAACACTTGTCACCCTCCCATGGTCTCTTTTAAAACAAAAAATCAGACTTTCTAAGTTTTTCCGCCCAAAATTCCCGCCTCGGCGCGCTCCTTCCGGCGCGCCGCAACTCCTGCGGACCCTCAGATCTTCCGGCGCCGCGGCCCTGCTTCCCGGCGCCGCGGGGCTGAAACTTCAGCGACCCCTCGATACTTTGGCGCGCGCATCCGTGCCGCGGCACGCCGCTTTGTCGAAAACATTTACGTCCGATTGCGACCGAACTTGTAATTCTCATAACTTCCTACTCTGATGTCCTATCGACGAACGGTTGGTTGCGTTGGAATCTAGACTCAACGAACTACGCCCTAGGCCTTTGAAACACTTAGGAACTCTCAATGTACCGGGTCATAACCCGCCTCAAAGTTGACTAAAACCCGTCCGGAACAATCCGTCAACCTATCTTCTGAAAATTTTAAGTCTTACTCCCTTTCGTACGCCCTCATGCGCATGACCTGAACTACGGGGTGTAACAGAGACGAGCCCTATTTATCGAGTTGTCTTAGACGATAAGGTATGTGAACTATTCCTTCTTTCTTTTGGCATGATTTTTATTAAGTAAACGTACATGGTTTCTATACAGTATAATTCCTAGTAATATGAGTTATGAGAAGTGCCTTAGATTTTCAATAAAGAGTTCGATTTAATGACTTTATTAAGAGTCGAATGATGAGTTCACACCGAGTCCCATAATGGGTTGGGTACGGTATGTATATGCTTTCACACCGAGTCCCATAATGGGTCGGGTACGGTATGTATATGATTTGCTCCCGAGTGAGAACGATAAATAGGCGATGCGGCACCGAGTCCCATAATGGGCCGGGTACGGTATATATGTATATATGGGTTCATTCACACCGAGACCCTCACTGAGGGCCGAGTACGGTATGTATATGATTACACACCGAGTCCCATAATGGGCCGGGTACGATATATATGTGTATATTGGTTCATTCACATCGAGACCCTCACTGGGGGGCCGGGTACGGTATATATATATGTACATGACTCTCATTTTTATAAGGCACAGTTGACTCTCATTTGTATATGACACAGTTGGATTTGGAATCTGATTATTATACCTGTCCCCTGTTATCTATTGGCCACTTATGATCTTCCTTACATTATTACATGTTTTAGATACTCAGTACATTATTTCCTACTGACCCCCTTTCCTCGGGGGTTGCGTTCATGCCCGCAGGTACAGGTGCTCAGTTTGGTGATCTTCCGATCTAGGTTCCTGCTCAGCTGATTGGAAAGCTCATTTGATTCGGAGCTTTGTCATTTTGGTACAGAACCCTATTATTTTGACTTCTGTATATTTAGGGGCACGATGGGGCCCTGTCCTGTCACATGTCGTTATCCTTCTTATAGAGGTCTGTAGACAGTTGTGGGTTATTTGTGAATATGTTGTATTATGTTTGGTCAGTTGTATCGCTATACTTCCTTTTATTTTGTGGGGACACTTCTGTATATAGTGGCAGCCTTGTCGTCTCGCCTATTTGATATATTGACTGGTTGTGACTCCTTTGGGAGACAGGTTCATCCGCGTGTAAAAGCAGCCTTGTCGGCTTGCCTACGTGGACAGGGGTTGTCATTGCAGCGTTATGCTGCCGAATTTTATATTATTTTGGTATAGGTTGGATTACGTGGCAACTTAGTATAATGGAGTCATTAGGGCATTTAGTCGCGGCCCGTCGGGTAGTGACAAAAGTGGTATCAGAGCAGTTAGTCCTCGGAATGTCTACAGACGGTGTCTAGTAGAGTCTTGTGTATGGGTATGTTGTGCACCATACTTATACGCAGGAGGCTGCCGGGCATTTAGGATTGGTTTCTATTCTTTCATCTCTTAGATCGTGCAATAGAGTTGTGTTATTAGGATGATCTCTTTTTGACGACTTACTATGTTTACAGTTATGCCTCCGAGGAAGGCGACAGCGGCCCATAAAGGCAAATCAGTAGCGGGGGATACTACGGGTCCAGAGAGTTACCAGGTCCCGTACTCAGTCTATGCTAGAGATTGTACCCCAGTCGATGAGCTGTGCTTCATCTCCACCTCCAGAGGCTCCAGTTCAGGGGGAAACATCACCAGTTTCTGAGACCCCAGCACCTGAGCCTCCAGCTCATCAGCCAGGGGCAGAGGACAGAGCCATGAGAGATGCGGTTCAGATGCTGACTAGATTAGTGGCATGACAGACTTATAGACAGGGACAAGGAGTTAACCCCAGATCTGATAGTTTGAGGGTTCGTGATTTCTTGAGCTGTAGCCCTCCAGAGTTTTTCGGGTCAAGGCCCGAAGATGATCCACAGGAGTTCATCCGATAGATACAGCGTACATTGAAGGTGATAAAGGCTTCAGAGACTGAGTCTGTCGTGTTGGCTTCATACCGGTTGCGTGACGTCGCTATCAACTGGTATGAGTTGTGGGAGCTATCTAGGGGCGATAGTGCTCCTCCAGCCGTGTGGGACGAGTTCGCAGAGGCTTTCCTTGACCACTTTCTACCTCCAGAGATGATGAGAGCCAGAGTTGATAGGTTCCTAAACTTGAGGCAGGGCGGTAGGAGCATTAGAGAGTACAACCTTGAGTTTGACTCATTGGCCAGATATGCACCCACTATTGTAGCGGATATGGCAGACAGGGTGCATCGCTATGTGACGGGGTTGGACCACTACTTGATCGATGGTTGTATGGTAGTGGCTCTTCAGCCGGGTATGGATATTGCTCGGATCCAGGCGTATGCACAGGGAGTTGAGGACCGACATAGAGGGCGGTAGCCAAACAGAGGTCATAACAGGGACCAGCATAAGAGGGCTAGGTCGGCATGTTATTCGGGTGAGTCTCGAGGCAGGCAACCTCAGCAGCAAAAGGTTAGATACTCATCCCAGCCAGCACATAGTGCTCCCCTACGGTCCACAGGCAGGAGATTCGACCGTCCAGGGTATTCATGAGCCGGTCAGAGCTCGTGGCTTGTGTTCTCGTGAAAGCAGGGCTCTACTCAGTCGGGGCCACTTTTGCCTCAGTGTTCTCGGTGCGGTAGGTCCCATTTTGGGGAATACCGTTTTGCTACAGGTGCGTGTTATTTTTGCGGCCGTCAAGGCCATGTGATGAGGGAATGTCCGTCCAGAGGTGGTTCAGGTGGTATGGCTCAGCCTACGGGGTCGGTTGCTGGTTCGTCATCATCTATAGCCATGCGCCCCACAGGGCGGAGTATTCAGATGCCAGCAGGCCGTGGTAGAGGCCATGTCGAAGCTCCAAGTTCTAGCGGTATTTCGAACCGCATATATGCTTTGGCTAGAAGGCATGATCAGGAGGTGTCACCAGATGTGGTCACATGTATATTTTTTATCTTTTCGAGACGTATATGCATTGATAGATTCAGATTCCACCTTATCGTATATATATATTTTCTCTTGTTGCTAGTAGAATAGGGGTAGAATCTGAGTTGATAGAACCATTTGAAGTAGGAAACTGTAAAAGAATATTGTTCCCATGTAAGAATAAGAAGGGACTATTACTTTTTGAATAATAAGATTGATATAAATGAAAGGAAGTGCCTTTTTATTTTTGGACCGAGTTCTGGGAAGTATTGGACATAGAGATTATTTGAGTTCTTTCACAAATGATTTAGAACTTGGGAATGATGAGCACCCTGTTAGTATATAGTTGTGTC
Organism: Przewalskia tangutica; assembly: GCA_029844215.1. Taxonomy (NCBI): domain Eukaryota; kingdom Viridiplantae; phylum Streptophyta; class Magnoliopsida; order Solanales; family Solanaceae; genus Przewalskia; species Przewalskia tangutica. The sequence goes on from CM056719.1 coordinate 5,112,451, forward strand.
AAGCATTTAAAATATCGTAAAAAGTAGTGTTTGCAGCGAACCTCTGGAGTTCATATCTTCAGTTAAGAGGTTATTAGAAGGATTGGTAACCAAGGTATGCATTCGTGCACAGTTTCAATGCATTGGTTCACGCAGAATGCTAAGATGGAGTTATTTGGTCTCTTGGAACCAAAGGTTAAAAGGGAAGAAGCTCATAGTGCCTCTCTTAACTTGTGTAGTGGGTGATCTTTTAGTACTAATCTTACTGAGCATTCAAATGGAGGAATAAGGTTATTGTGGAGGCATCATCCCTATGGGGTGAATATAAAAAAAAATTGTACTGCGTAATTGATACACTGTGGGGGTGACACATAGGGGTATAATGAAAAGTCCCCATATAACCGTGGTATGTGCATTCAATGATGTGGCTCTTAAAAGGGAACTGTGGATAGATATTGGAAGGTTACATGGCCAGAGGCAAAGTTCATAGGCAATAATGAGTGATTTCGACTGGGATTAGGAATTTTAAACAATATATAGTAGAATTTGATTTGATAGAACTAAGATTATCAGGGGCATACTATACATGGTAGTGTGTTAAAAGGGTTTATAGTAGTACTTACTACTCAGAAATGGGTTGAAGATATACATGTTTCTAAAGTGCTTTTCATGAAACCAGGCCTATATGAACATTCTCTTGGATTAATTAGGTGGAAAGTAGGCATAAAGACTCAGTACAAGTTCAGATACTTTAATATGTGAAGGTTGGATCCTAAATTTCTTCAGACAATAATAGAAGGGTGGAAAACAGATAAGAGAGGTACAAAAATATAGATGAATTCAACAAAGTGATAATAGATATTCAGTGTGATGTAGCTAAAGTGACAAATGTTGATGCAGCCAAAGATACAACTGAGTTAGTAAGTCCAACAAGAGGATACAACAAATGCCACTTGAGGAGACAAATGGTAATAATGAGATTAAGGAGGAACAAAAAGATACTGGGAAAGAATATGGTAATAAATAGAATAAGTAAGACAACAATGGTAAGGTGGTAGAAGTAAAACAACTCATCGAGGACCCACAATTGATAGAAGAATCAAAAGCAACTCTTACTACTAAAGAATAGGTTGAAGGAGCTTTTGTATCAGCAAAAGTTAATGGGGAGCGAAATGTTGACAAGAGTCAGGAGATGTGTACCAAAGGTAACAACTCTAATAATAGTAACGCTGTAATATTAAAGGAAGATGGGATAATGATGTCCAATGTGGAGCAGAATATTGCAGTGGAAACGGATATGTCTATCCTTGTCACGCCCTTTTTCAACCACGACATTTCTAAAACTCCTGCTTAGAAATGTTAGAAAATAAAATAAAATTCTAAAATGCTAAAGGGTGCTAAAAGGCTAAAGGGTTCGCGGAGTCGCCATCTAATTAGTTTGGGTGAATTAGGACACTTAAATGTTAACTAGTTTAAAGTCAACATTAACTCCATTTTAATGGTCTGCAAATCTAGTGCGAGATTCTGGGTAAGGGTTCTTTATTAATCTAGAGGGGAGGGATTAGGCACCCTCTAAGATCCGCTAACTTGCGGTTGTTCTGCCAAACCTAGGGTAATTATTATGCTAAAAAATGCATGTTGAAAAGCATTAAAAAGTATTTGTAAGAAAAATTGTAAGATTTTTTTATAAAAGATAAAGTTAGGTTTAGATGAAAAAAAATGCATCCTTATGGAATTATTCTTTTATATAAAGTATACATGTTATGTAGTAGGATACTCCCGAAGTCAGTTGTGATGAAGATGTGCATTTATAAAATAGGACTAGTATGAAAGTATGATTTTAAAATGATGAATGCAAATAGTAGATTTTATAAGAAAATGAATTCCTCGTGTTAAATAACAAATAATATTTTAGCTACATGAATTGTTATGCAAATGAAGATTATTAAATATAGCTAAGTATGGCAAACCTAAAATAATTAACTTAAAGGGAGTAGATTTCTAATGTCAAAGCTACCTCTTAATGACGACTCAAAGTTAAATGCGCTAAGTATCCTACTAATGTGATGTTGGATAAATAAATTACAACAAATAAATGGGGGGAAGGGAGATCAATATAGATGGCTCGAAGGAATGGAGATGTCATTCCGCCTGTGGCTTTGGAATCGCGGATGCGGAGTGCACATAGATGCTGGTTTTCATTTGAAGTAACTCATGATGAGTCTCGCCATGAGAATCTTTATTTTGCTCCGATGCGTACCTTCTTCGGGCAGCGAACCGAGGCAGCGTATCAAGTCGTCGATCCACTCAGGGTTTGGTTGCTATGCGATTAAGGCTCGACGGGTCATGACTATGAAAAGAGTGTTCCTTTCCGATGCCGAAGGATTGCTATTGGGTTTCTACTGGTTCTCGACCTGTTTATTGCTGATTTTCGATGGATTCCTCACTGTTTGGCGTGATGTGGGTGTCTGCTGTTCTCTACTGCCTTTTCATGTTCTCATTTGTAGAAATCGATGTCTGTCTGTTCTAAGGGGTTTTATCCTATCCTCTCCTCGATTCTTGCTAATTTACTGTATCAGTTTTCCCACTGATTTTTCGATGGTCAAAGGCTTGTTTTTCCTTCTGTCGAACCCATGTTTTTTTTGCTAATTTTCTAGATATCGAAGGCTGCTAAAATTTTCCGTTTTGCTTCCCCTTGTTGTTAATTTTTCTTGATTTTGAGGGGGTTCCTATGTGTAAAACTCCTGACTCTGCATGTGTATATTGATTGATTTATATAGTCTCAACTCTGGGTTCTAAAATTGGTAGGCTTTGATGATGATTTTGGGCTGATTTGAAGGAGATTTGTCATTGTTTTGAGATTGATTTCGTACAATTTTTGGACTGTTTTTGTATTATTGATTAAGGTATGAGATTTGGGTTGTAAATGGTAAGTTTCGATTTGGTAATATTGGGGCTGATTTGTTAGCTGTATTTGCACGTTTTCCCCCTTCTTTTGGAGTATGAATATTAGGGAAGATTTTTTACTGATTTGGTGCGAATTCGATATTGTTTTCGGTACTGTTCTTATTATGATATGATTTGGTATTGTTTAAGGATGATTTTGGGTATGGTAATTTTGATTTATGGTGTAAGATTACGGATGGGTATGTGTGTGTCGGCTGTTGCATTTAGATTTAGGTTTAGAGTTTTTTTTTAGGTTAAGGGTGTGGGGAAGCTGAAGATAAAGCCTGTAGGGGTATTTGGGTCAGCGGGTTTGGGCTTCAGGTGTGGGCTGATGTATATTGAGCTGCAGCTTTGAGGGATTTTATTTGGGTATAGTTTTAGGTGTTAGTTTTAATTTAGTGGGAATTAATGGGGTTTAAGTTATTTATAAAATTTCTTTAAATATTATTAAAAAGACAAATGCGGATATGGTATTTAAGGATTGCCTAATGCTTTTATAAATGCGACGCTATTATTTAAAATCTTATTTATTGTGCATACTTTATCATTATTTAATTTTTTTTGCGGTGTTTAGTTTAATTTGTTGATTATTAATGGGGGTTTAAATTATTACGATAACAAATGCGGGCGTGCTATTTAATTAGTGCTTGATATTTTATAATGCGAGATCGTTATTAAAATCTTATTTATTATGCATGCTTTGCGATGTTAAAATAATACTGGTTTAATGGGGGTTTCAATTGCTTATGATAATTATGAAATTGCCTTGGGGTATTAATAAATGTGGATGTAATTTGAGGAGTGTTTGATGCAACACCATTATTAAATTCTTTATTTATTGTTATTTAAATTATTAGGGCTTAAACTATGAATAATATTTATGCGAATGCGGACGTGATACTAAAAAAAATACTTAATACTCTACGTAAAATGCGGTGCCATTATTAAATCACTTATTTATGCATGTATTAATGTTTTTTTTATTGTTGCATTTTATTGTTATAAAATTGTTAAACTTATTTTTAAAAAATTAGTGCACTTTTATAGTTAATGATCGGACGTGAGGGTCAAAATTGGGTGTCAACAATCCTAAATATTGAACAACAGAGAAAATTAATCAGAGATAATATAAGGGGTGATCAACATGACAAACTTAAGGACTCAAGGGTGAAAGAGTTACATGATTTAGGTAGATATATTATGGTATATGCAAAGAGTGATGCATTGGAAAGGTTGTTCTCTGGGATGGTTTATATTGTATTGTTGATGATATGAGAGATCCTTGGCTAGTTGGTGGGGATTTCAATGTTATTATAAATGAAAATGAGACAATAGGAGATCTTCCTATATATCCTGCAGAGTATGAGGATTTTTTCATTTTGTACTAACTTATGAGAATTGTTTGAAATTGGATTTAAAGGGAGTCCTTTTAAATAGTGGAATGAAAGAGTTGATAATGACTGCATTTTTTTAGAGGAGCGATAGAATGTTGGCAAACATTTATTTTAGATTGGTTTGGACAAATGGAGGTGGAACATGTAATAAGAACAAGTTTAGACCATGCCCCTTAGTTGTTAACTTATGGTGATCCTTCCAGAGTCTTCCCAGTAGATGATGTCCAGGTGACAGAAGAGTTGTCGTATGAGGAGAGCCCCATAGCCATACTTGATCGCCAGGTCAGGAGATTACGGACAAAGGATGTGGCTTCCGTCAAGGTATTGTGGCGAAACAACAATAGGGAGGAAATGACTTGGGAGGCGGAAGATGAAATGAAGAAGAAGTATCCTCACCTGTTCCCTGTGCCTCCAGGTAAATTCAATTCGACTCCCTTACTTGATATTAGTAATTGGTGAATTGTATGTGTGTTGTATTGTGGCCTTGTGTGACATCTGTTGGTTTGCTGAATATAGGTGGGTAGGTATAGTTGTAAAGGAAACTCTGCCAAAATTTTTATGGCAGGAGACCTATTATGAACATTCGAGGACGAATGTTTCTAAAGAGGGAATGATGTTACACCTCGTGATTAAGGATATTAATTGAGAACACAATTAAGGAAATTAATATACTTAAGGATGTGATTTCGGAAAGATTTTGGTTACAACGAGTGTGACAATGGAAATTTAAAATGCTAGTTGTATATTCCCATTATGGATTAGTAACGGATTATATAAGTTACGACAACGAGGATACGAAGTCATATGAGAATTTTCAAGATTTAAAAGAAGTGGGATATAAGAGTAGTTAATTATGGGAATTTGGACTAAATTGTAAAACAATTTTCATCTTACCTAGTTAATCTTAAGACTTTACAACTTCTCATTTTCATTTCAAAAATAGAGAACAAACACTCCCCTCTCCTCTCCCCACAGCCGAATTCACTCTGCCCCTCCATAAGAAAAATTCAAGCTCATTATCCCCTTATTCCAACTGAATTCTTCCATTAAATTTCCAAGCAAAAGGGTAACGCCAAAAACAATGAACTCTCGGCAGTGATTGCCGAATATTAGCCAAGAAATTCTAGAATTTTGGAAGAGAATTTTGAAAGACAAACATGCAAGGAAGATGGATTAAAATTGTAGATTGCATGCGTGTTATTTTAAGTGAAGAAATGGTAGAATAGTGAAGAATTTGGGCAGTGGATACCGTGCATTGTAAGGGACTGTTTTGGCTTCATTTTAAGGTATAAAATTCTTCTTTCTATGATATAATTGGAGTGCATGTTGTTATAATTAAGGAGATGAATTTGTATTAAGGAAAAATTGGAATTAAGACATTGCATGTGAACATTTTGGATGTTGTAGCCGATTTTGGGACTAATTTTACTAATCTTGGAGTTGTCGTATTCAATTATTTTGTTGTTAAGTTCGTCGTTGCCTTACATTTTGAAAATATAATTAATCTTGATGTTTAGAGTTATAATTGTTTATATGAAAGTATTGAAATATGAATTGGATTTAAGACTTTAATTGGGTTCTAAGGAATTAAGAAAAGAATTGGTTTTGTGGATATTGTCGCATTGAGTTAGGGACTTATTTTGTGTAATTAAAATGTTGGAAATTTGATTGTAAACATGTATATATATTATGGTAATTACTAATACATGTCTTAAGGAAAGAAAGTGTAAAAAGGGTGTTATGTTGCAAATTATAGGACTCGAACTCTTGTTGTGTCGCTAGAGTTGATGAACTGTTTTAAGGTTGTTTTAATATGGATTAACATGAGAAATAGTTGTAGTAATCACCTTGGTTGTTGAAGTTGTTGGATTGCATAAATATAAAAGAGAAGGAATGTGTATTAATGGCGTAAATGGAGTATTTGAGATTGATAAGATTATATCTTTAAGTTGCATATTGTTAATTGGTATTGCTGGCATGAGTTGAAAGTATGGATATGCACATAAATAAGGGAAGTGTTGCCCCAATTTCTATAGAAAAGAGAGTCGTCTTCGATATAACTTACGCTAGAAATCATATAATTAACTGACGTATTACCCTTTATTATAGGTTGAAGTATAGTTGAGATGAGCCCTACTTATCGAGTTGGCTTAGACGATAAGGTATGTGAACTATTCCTTCTTTCTTTTGGCATGATTTTTATTAAGTAAACGTACATGATTTGTATACAGTCTAATTCCTAGTAATATGAGTTATGAGAAGTGCCTTAGATTTTCAGTAAAGAGTCAAATGATGAGTTCACACCGAGTCCCATAATGGGCCGGGTACGGTATTTATGTGTATATGGGTTCATTCACACCGAGACCCTCACTGGGGGTCCGGGTACGGTATGTATATGATTTCACACCGAGTCCCATAATGGGTCGGGTACGGTATATATGTGTATATGGGTTCATTCACACCGAGACCCTCACTGGGGGCCCGGATACGGTATATATATATATATATATATGTACATGACTCTCATTTTTATAAGACACAATTGACTCTCATTTGTATATGGCACAGTTGGATTTGGAATCTGATTATTATACCTGTGATCTTCCTTACAATATTACATGTTTTACATACTCAATACATTATTTAAATCGACCCTTTCCTCGAAATTTGCGTTCATGCCGCAGTCTGAAGTGCTCAGTTTGGTGATCATCCGGTCTAGGTTCCTGCTCTGCTGATTGGAAAGCTCCTTTGATTCAGAGCTTTGTCATTTTGGTACAGAACCCTATTATTTTGACTTTTGTATATTTAGGGGCACGACGGGGCCCTGTCCCGTCACATGTCGTTATCCTTCTTATAGAGGTCTGTAGACAGCTGTGGGTTGTTTGTGAATATGTTGTATTATGTTTGGTCAGTTGTATCGTTATACTTCCTTTTATTTTGTGGGGATGCTTCTGTATATAGTGGCAGCTTTGTCGGCTCACCTATTTGATATATTGACTGGTTGTGACTCCCTTGGGAGACAGGTTCATCCGTGTGTAAAAGCAGCCTTGTCGACGTGCCTACGTGGACATGGGTTGTCATTGCAGCGTTATGCTACCGGATTTGATATTATTTTGGTATAGGTTGGATTACGTGGCAGGTTAGTATAATGGCGTCATTAGGGCGTTTAGTCGCGGCCCGTCAGGTCGGGTCGTGACAACTACACATACATGATCCATAAAAAAAATTGACTAACAAAACACATAATACAAACAAAAAGACAACAACAAAAAACTCAAAGCAAACAAAACACAAAGTAAGATCCCCCCCAAACTTAATCGACACATTGTCCCCAATGTGTAAAGACTAAAAATAAAGGGACAACTTACAGACACAAAACAACGATCACAACGGAGGTCTGGGAGGAGGTTCTTGAAATTGCATAGGCATCGGGACTCTCTGAACTTTTGGCGTTGCGGCCCTGCAGGTTGGCGTCGTGGCTCTGATCACTGAAATAATCTCTGTAGCCGCTACCTCTGAGTACGTCGCGGCCCTTGATCCAGGAGCTGCGACGCTAATTCACTGAAATATTCGATTTCTCCCAGTTTTCAGCATTTTCACCATTTTCTCCTCGGATTTAGTCCCCGCTTCACCTGTCATAAAAAACACACTAATGGAAAGACCGTGAGACAATTCAAGATAAAATAAAATAACTAAAACCGAAATTGAAATAATATAATTAAAAATATTGGGTTACCTCCCAATTAGTGACGTCTTTAATGTCTTTTAGCCGGACGCAGTTCTCTTATTCAATCAAGGGGGTAGATCACCCCCACATCAAATCCACTTCAGGATTGTCCTCTTTCTATTTCTCTTTTTCTTCTTCTTCACAGGGCTATGTTCAGAGGGGTCCACTCTCTTTTCATCATCCTCTGGTTCAATATCATTACCATCCTGTTCTGCACACTGCTTTAATATTACCCCAAGGGCATCAGTACCCTTGGAGCTTTTATGAGGAGCAGCTTTATCAATTATACCAACAACAAATCATTTTTCACTTGCTTGTGACTCGGTTGGTGGCCTGAAAATAGTGAAGATCATTCTCGTCCTGGACTCGGAGCTTTAACTCTCATCTTTCAACATCAATGAGGGCTCTCCCTGTGGATAGGAATGGTCTCCCAAGGATAATGGGCATATTCTCATCTTCCTCCGTATCAAGAATGAGGAAGTCGGCAGGAAGGATGAATTTACCCACTTTCACTAATACATCTTCAATTATGCCTCGAGGATGCACGATTGAGTGATCTGCTAGCTGCAAGTTGACTGTTGTCGGCTATGCTTCCCCCAACCAAAGTCTTTGAAACACAGAAAGGGACATCAGGTTGGTAATTGACCCCAAATCACACAATGCTCGGTTGCACTTAACATTCCCTATATTGCAGAGTATAGTGAAGCTGCCTGGATCTCCTAGCTTCTGGGGCAACTTCTTTTGTAAAATTGCACTGCACTCCTCTGTCAGCGCCACTATCTCATATTCTTCCAGTTTCCTCTTTTTAAAGAGTATATCTTTCTTGAATTTGACATACGCTGACATTTGCTCCAAAGCTTCAATGAAATGGAGGTTGATGTGCAGCTTTTTGAATACCTCTAAGAATTTAGAAAGCTGCTTATCCAGGGACATCTTCTGAAGTCTTTGAGGGTAGGGAAATTATGTCTGTATATTCCCTCATGAGTGCTGGTGGAGCCTTCTCTAAAATAGGGCGGTCATCAGTAACCCTCTCTTTCTCTGCATCAACTGTCTTCTCCAACTCATTCTCCTTTTCAACCAGTGGTTGGGGTGCAACCTGCTCTAACTGTTTACCATTCCTCAAGCTGATTGCCTGACACTGCTCCCTTGGGTTCATCGCTGTGTTTCTAGGGAGATTCCCTTGCGGTCTGTCATTCAATTTCTCTGCTAACTGCCCTATTTGAGTCTCCAAGTTCCTTATAGAGGATCTTGTTTCCGCCATAAATTGAGTTTGGGAATTTGTGAGTGTTAACAGTGCTGCTCTCAATTCATCAAGCTTCTCTTGTGGGATTTGTGGCCTGGACTGATGTTGTTGGATCTGTCCCTGAGGAGGTGGATTGGCTTGTTGATATTGCTCCTGAAACTGAAGTTTCTTTCCTTGGTCATTCTTCCATGAAAAGTTGGGGTAATTTCTCCACCCCTGATTATAGGTGTTGGAGTAAGGATTGTTGTGGGGCCTCTGAAAGTTTCCAACTGCCTGAACCTGCTCCATAGGTATATTGTTTGGATCCACTGTTGTGCACCTATCAAAAGTATGGGGACCCCCATAAATCTCACAACCCACTGGTGTCTGAACAATATTCACGGACATAGTACTCTGATGCAACTGCTTTGTCAAAGTGGCAACCTAAGCAGTCAACGTAGTGGTAGCATCCAACTCATGAACCCCAACCACTTTCCTGCTATTTATTGCTCTCTCACCTGACCACTGATGGTTGTTGGTGGACATGTCTTCTAATAAATCATGTGCCTCATTGACACTTTTTCTCATGAAAGTTCCTCCTGCAACATCATCAATAATGGTACGAGTAGTACCACACAACCCATTGTAGAAGATGTGGACCAACATCCACTTTTCAATCCCATGATGCGGGCACTTCCTCTCCAAGTCTTTGAACCGCTCCCATGCATCATACAATGATTCCCCCTCCAGCTGATAAAAATTATTAAGTTCTCCTCTAAGCTTTGCTGCCTTCGATGGAGGGAAGAATTTGGCAAGAAACTTCTGGGCCAAATCTTTCCATGTAGTAATGGAGTTCTCCTGCAATGAGTTCAACCAACTCTTGGCTCGATCCCTGAGTGAGAAGGGAAAAAACCTCAATCGAATGACATCATCAGTATTTTAAATGTTGCACACAGTTCTAGGAAATTTGCCAAATGCATATGGGGATCTTCAGACGGTAACTCCCCAAACTGAACTGAACCTTGAACCATGTGCAAGATCGCTGGTTTGATTTCAAAATTATTGGCCTCCACAACGGATAGCCTGATGCAAGTCTGTACCCCTGTAATTGTCGGCAATACATAGTCTCTTAAGCTCATCTCTGTAGGATGCGAGACTTGTCCCATGACAGCCGGTAACTCATCATTCACCTCATTGTTGTTTTGTTGATTTTCCATTGTTAAAGAATCAGCAATTGTTTTATCTTTCCTGTTCTGTTTGCACAACTTTTCAATTTCAGGATTCAGAGGGACAAGTGTGTCTGCTTCTCTTTTGTTTCGCATGAAATGACGCTCCCCTGAAGTTGATCAAAAACAAAAAACAGATCAAGGCAATATATATATATATTTTAAAATAAAAATAAAAATAAAAACCAAATTATAAATAAGACTAGATAATTCGATATTGATAGTACGTCAGTCCCCGACAACGGTGCCAAAAACTTGTTGAGATATTTCTGTGTGCTAAAGTAATAAAGTTTGTAAGATCGAGTTATCGTCCACAGAGACTGGTTTATCAAGTACCGACTAGCTAATCTTTGGTTTCTATTTGGTACCCGTAGTTTTGTTTGGAGTTTTAAATAAGAACTACAATTAAAGTTAAGTGCAGAAAATAAACTAATGATGATAATACTTTGGGTTTAAGACAATTATGAAGGGAATTAGGGTTTCCAATCTCCTCAACTATCCATTATTTCACTTGTTAATGTGATACTAAGATTCTTCTTCTTATTAAGATAGCAGGTTAACGAACATGTTCTATATTCCGGTTAAGACATATAAAAACTCAACCTTATGCAGAAACCTTTTATATTTCTATGATAGATTTTACCACACAGGAGGATTAGGAACAATAACCTTAAACACTACACAAGTATCGAGGTACTTTCGTCCGCGATTTTAACCTATGTCTAGACAACTATAGCATATTCAAATCTCCCTTTTCAGATCTCGATTCGAAATCATATAAGTTATGACAATTAATGGTCAGTTAATTATCAAGCAATCAATATAAATTGAATAGATCTTAATATAGCTGAAGAAGAAATCAATAACTATGCATTAACTTATGAAAGAGTTTCAAGCGATTCAATGGAAAACCCTGATAAAGAAATTAGCTCCTAGACATTGTCTAGCTAAGAACTAATTTACAAATATCCAACATAAACTGTAATAAAATAAAGGGAAGAAAAAGAACTTGAACAAAAATCTTCAATTGTGTAGCTTTTGCCTCCTTTCTAGCCTCCAAAAGTATGATATGAGATATGAGATGGTTTCAGGGTTTTATATCTGAGAAAAACCTCGTTTCGGACCACTTTGCCCTCATGAAATTTCGACCTTTTTTCTAAAAATTGCGCACCGGCGCCGCGGCGCTGCTGCCAAGCGCCGCAGCCCTAAATCAGCCGAGATCAACTGCCAGTCACTGGAATTTTTGCGCCGCGGCGCTCACGACGGTAATTTTCTGATTTGTTCTCTGGAAATTTCGCGCCTCTGCCCTAATTCCTTCAGCCGCGGCTCAACAAGCGTCGCGGCTCTTCTTGCCTTACGCCGCGGCCCTTGACACTGTTTCGTCCAGATTTCGCCAGATTTCTTCCATTCTTCTCGGGACTCTCTTGGTTTGATTGATTGGGCTTTGCTTGTGCAATTTCGTCCTCAATTCAACTCATTTTATCCTCAATTCGGTATTTTCTCCTTTAGGACCGATGTGACTCAAAAGAAAGAAAAACAACCCTAACACTATACTAAAAGCAAAAGAAAAGAATAAAACACTAATTAAAAAGGACTCAAAGTGTATATAAAATAGACTCAACAGGTGTCAAAAACTTGTTGTGTCCAAACGCATACGCAAGCGTACATGGCCGTACAAGTAATTTAGTGATTTTACAAATCGAATGTCGAACATCAACTAAATTAAACGATCTTAATTATCTATACAAGCAATGAAATTTGAATTTTAAGAAATTGGGAGTGAAAAAACTAAGGTTTCTAACCTCCCAACTTCTCCTTTTTCATGTGATCAAAGAATGAGTATGTATAACGAACATTATACATATTTAATTAGTTTGTGCAAACACTAATTATTTCTTAAATTAATTAGTGAAAACACAAAATGATTTTAAGCACTTTTACAGTAAGTTGATTTTAAAGACTTGATCAAACAGACTATTAGGCTTCTACCAGTCTTTAATTATGAGTTTTATGATTAAGATAACTAATTCCGCATAAGTACAAATAATTAATTTGTATCTTTTAACAAAGAGAAGTAATTAATCTTCTATTAAAGGCTAAAATACATGTTATTTACTAAATTCTCTTAATTTGGCGGGAGACTTCAAAAGATGTCATCCATTCATTTTGCCCTTCCAATCTTCATCTCATTGAACCGATGGCAACTTTTCGGCTTCCCTTGATTAACGGAAGATTTCAAAGTTATGATGAGTCTTGTCGCTTCATCACACATGTTCTGACACACACGTGCAACTGTTGATTGTCATTTGTCACGTCACTTCCTTACTACAATGATGACTTCATAGCTCTTATAAATACCACATATTTTGGTGAGTTTTCCACCTGATATCCTTTTGTGCAAAAACTCCCTTAAATCTCCTATTTGTAATTTTTCTCCTTCTTTATTGCAAATATGTCAAACTTTTCCGCTAGTGGCATTACTCCTTCAAACATCAGGGGGAACCCTAACCCCTAAGATGAAGCACCACCTAGACAGAATCCTCTGATTTCCTTTATTCTACCAAAGACATGGCAATTTGACCATGATTTTTGAGAAAAAATAGTTTCAGGGTTTTGCCTGGCGGTCGAGATTCTCCTGCTGGTGACTACAAAACTCAAATTACCAATGATATCCTACTAATGGTAAAAATCGATTGCCGTTGGAGATCAATTGAGGTTTTGATCCCTAATGATAACGAAAGGATAACCTCCTACAAGCAAGAGTATTATTTTGTCTAAACTTACCCCTTCTCGATGAAAATTGGAGAAGCCATTGACGATGTCATTTTGGAATTTTGTTGCCGCTACAAAGTTTTTATAGCTCAAGTAGTCCCTCAAGTTTGGATGGCAATTGCATGCCTCCGAAATTTTGCTCGAGAGGCCAATGATCACTTTTCCTTGGATCATCTCATGTGCCCCTATTCTCCATGCATCTTCCATTACTGAGTCATTAACCTGCACCGAAGGGACACTAAAACCATTCTTCCCTGCCTCTATGATGACGTGACCGGGGATAGATGGAGAGGTATGTTATTGTTTCCACCGCTGAGCTTCTTACTCTGGGTAGTCACACCATCCCAGGACGATGGAATTTCCACAATAAGTCTCTTTACACTCTATTCAACTTAGTACCTTTTAGAGAATGCATCATGACATACCTTAATTGAATCATTTCCTTCCTTTCAGCTACCCATTGAGAACCTAAAGAAATGCCCAATCCGGGAGATTGGGTTTAAGCAATCCTTGATGTGTCTACTCTAGAACCCTGGAAGTGGAAAAACCTTACCGAGGAACAAAACTAGGTCCCTCGTAACCATGTTATGCATATTTTCCTTCTATTCTTCTTTTTACCTTTCGTTTTTCAAGAAAATCATCTTCATCTATTCCTTCCATGTCTTTCTAAACCCACTTCTACCACTCCTACCATGGAGGAAATAGAACATTATGATGTAGCCACCCACATCGTTCAACAACCCATGTGCAGAAAAGGCTCCATAATAAAGCATCTGCTAGTCTTTGATCGGGCCTTAAGCATTTAAAGAAAATAGTCCCAGACCGAAGCGACTATACTTACCCTCCTAGTGTCCTTGGTACGACCAATTTTGTGGTTGGTTCAGTCCCCATGGTTGACCTAGGTGATGAAGGTACCGAGGAGGAACAATTATTGGAGAGGAGAAGAGCTGAAGTCCCTCAACATTTTGTAGAAATGGAACTTTATAGTCATGGATCTGGTCATACCAATGCTTCTTTTACCCCGGTTGGAACAAGTACTGCATTTGCCAGCCCTCTTATATGCCAACTACTAACGTTCCCCCTCCGACTTCTGAAGACCCCGAGTCTCCGATTTTGCCAACTATTGCCTAAGTGGATTATCAAAACATTTGTCTTCACCAGACCGGGCTTCTTCTCCATGTATGGAGAAACTTGTAAATGAATATCCAGCCCCGGTGGCTCAACCTACAGAATTCTGAACCATAACTTTCCAGCTACGTTTCGACTGTCATCTATAGTTCAAGCCCGCTGGGGTGGCCAATTACATGAAGCATGTGGATTCAGACAAAGACCGTAGAAAAGTCCATAGGGTATCCGCATAATGTGCCATTAGCGAGGGCATGCATGTTGTAACTAAAGTATAACTTTTTTTCAAATTGTCTGCTCTTTTAAACTTTCGAATATCCATTCCTGACCATAATATCATCATTTTGGCTAACTTTGTGTGCAATGAAGGGTTTCAATGATTGATTGAGGAAAAAACTGCTTTGGTGACTGAGAGGGATAATGCCGCTCACAGTTTGTCAGTGGTAGAGGTAAAACTTTCCAATGTTGAAGAACTGCGAGGCAAACTAAAACACCTAGAGGAGAATAAAGAGGCCTATAGACAACATGTTACGCCGAATAAAGACCGTGCTAGAGACTGGCAAAATAAATGGAACGAGGCATCAAATATTATGTCCTATCTGACTATGTGTCTATCCAGGCTTAAGACCGATGTGATAACATTTGCTGAGCATCTCCAAATCAAAGAAGCAGATATAGAAGCCTTCAAGAAGGAAAATAAATCCTTGAGGTCTCGTCTATCCGTTGTGACATTTCAGAATGATCAGCAATGAGAGACCATTGTAGAGCTAACTCAAGCCAATGAACTCCTTCATTCAACTAATATTGAGCTCACCTAGGCCGTTCAATCTATAGAGTAAGAAATCCAGGCTACTATTGATAGGTATACTCTGTTCATGGTTATAACCACTATATAATACGTTGAAAAGTGTTGGAAGCTGTGAAGGTCAGGCTTATCAATATTGATGAGGAGATTACCAAAGTCAGGCAGTTGGAGTTGGCCTCTGCAGATAGTCCTGATGTTCCCCTCCCCGTGGAAGAATATAATGCTTCATCCAGAGAGGGAGGAGATGATGAAGTCATCCCGGGAGGACATGTCATCTGCCTCAAGCAATGCCCCCGGAGCGTCGATATCAGAACTGCCTTCTTCAGTCCCAACTTTTTATTTCTTATTATTGTTGTTTACTTGGATTTTTTAAAACACCCCCGATTGACCATGGAGCGAGCGTATCGTAACCTTTCGCGTGAGTTTTATTATTGCTTTGTTTTTTAAATATCACCGGGTCACTTTTGGGCCCAGTAAACCTTTTGTAACCGGGTTGGTTCCAGCCCATTAAAGATATGAATGAATGAATTTCCCTTTTTTCTAGAGGTTTTCATTTTATACTTTTATTTTACGGAAGCAAATTTCCATTTCTTCCAAAAATTTGATGATCATGACTTCATCATAAATTAACTAAAAACTTAAAGATCACTTTATACTTAATAAATTCTACGCCTTGAAAGTTTTTTAACAATTTTTCATAAAACTTGAATTTATTCCGAAAGATGTATTTTCCATCTTTTATCAGAGCTTCTCATGGCCTTTGTAGTTGGTTCCAGACTTGTCTTGATTCCGGTTAACTTAGAACTCTGGTGCTTTAAGTAATCGGAGACTTAACTTTTTATCTTCTGTTAAGGTTTTTAATAAGAGAATGCCCTTATTTTTAATGGTCATGTAGAAGACGACGTCTTCTCATCAAGGATTCTGCTCCCGAATAGTTTCCGCATATGCCTTCATGTACCATTGATAAAGCTTTCCATTGTTATACCCCGTAGTTCTGACCCTATGTATGAGAGCGTACGAAAGCATGTAAGACTTAAAGTTTTCAAAGGATAGGTTGACGGATTGTTCAGGACGGGTTTTAGTCAACTTTGAGGCGGGTTATGACCCGGTACATTGAGAGTTCCTAAGTGTTTCAAAGGCCTAGGGCGTAGTTCGTTGAGTCTAGTTTCCAACGCAACCAACCGTTCGTCGATAGGACGTCGGAGTAGAAAGTTATGGGAGTTACAAGTTCAGTGCGCAGACGGACAGAAATGCGTTTCGGGCAAAGCGGCGAGCGCGGCGCCGGATGCGAGGCAGCGCGGAAATCGAGGGTCGCTGAAGTTGCAGCGCCCGCGCCAGACAGCGAGGCCGCGGCGCGGAAGTTCCGAAGTCCGCAGAGGTTTAGCGCCGCGCGCTGGCCGTCGCGCCAGCGGGATTCTCGCGGAAAAACTTAGGAAAAATCAGATTTTTCTTTTAAAAGACCTTGGGAGGGTGACAAGTGTCCCCCCCCCCCCATCTGATTTTGCATGCATTATATTGACCAAGTCTTTTGGTCATATTTCATCTCTCTCTTAGACAAAAGCTCCTCCTTCTCTCTTAAAAGTTCAAGCTCCTCCTTCTCTCTAAAATCCCAAGAGATATTCTAGCCTTAGGAAAAATCTGAAAAAAAGTAAAGGCAAGAAGGAAGCTTGTGGCTAGCTTGTGGAGGTTGTTGTGGTGGTGTTTTTGAAAAGGAAGCTAGCAAGTTGTTAGAAAAGTTTGGCTAAGGCTTTAAGGTAACATTTCTTCCCTTGTGGTTTAGTTATTAATGTTGCATGTGAAGAAGAAGGGATGTGTAGTAGTAAATAATGCACTTAGAATCCTTGCATGTAAGAAATGTTGTTTGGATATGAAAGAATTGGCTAAAAAGATATTATGAGCATGTTGTAGCCTAAAAACTACTTTAGAATTGTTAAGTGAATTGTTGTACCTTATGGGGCAGAATTTTGCACACCCAAGTTTAGGTGTGTAATCCCCTTTGTGTTGGTTTGGATGTTGGGCCTTAAATGTGGCGTTTGAGTGTTAAAAATCGGCCTTTGAAAAGGTGGCAAAGTGAGTAGAAACAAAGGAAATGCTGCCCAATTTTCCATAGGAATTAGTAACCTTGAACTTGGAAATATTCTACTTTGAAACTAGAAGTTAATAAACGTATTATGGTCATTATAGGTTGACGTATTACGTGCGATAGTTGGAATTAACAAGTGGATTGACCGAAGAGGTATGTGGAACTTTCCTATCTCTTGAGCATGAGTAGTTGTACCTATGTAGTACGGTGAGCGTCAAGATTTGATATCTTTCACTTGTTTTAAAGTATATGATACTTGTTTCATTTCAAAAGTATAAGTCCTTGGATTTAGGAAAATGTATTTGACAAAGGGATAACGCTAATATAATGACTTTATGGGAAGTTGGTTATATTAGTTTTCTTGAAAGTTTCACAAAGAAAGGTTTACTCTAATTAAAACAAGTACGGGTAAAGGATTTGAAACTAAGAAAGGTGAATTGATTTTTAGGCATTGGTTGCCTAAGGTTTTAAAGGAAATGAAGTCATTTGATTTAGAAGCCTATTATATTTCTAAAAGGAAATGTGACTTGTCTTGAAAAGAAATCGTAACTTGATACTATGGTGATTAGTATCTTGGAATTTTTGTATAAAAAGAGTTATTTCTTAAAAAGTTAGAAGTACATGGTACTTGGGTTGAATTCCCGGATTTTCTATTAAAAGACATGGTAGTGCCTTAGGATACTAAAATGAGAGGATATATTAATAATGTTAATAAGAAGTTAGGAGATTTCTTAACTTGCTTATGTTATGATAAGCCGGTAGTGCTTATGTATGATATGATAGGCCGGTAGTGCTTATGTTGTGATATGATAGGCCGGTAGTGCTTATGTATGATATGATAGGCCGGTAGTGCTTATGTTATGTATGATAACCGGATGAGCTATGTTATATATTTATATTATTACGGGGTAAACCCCGGGTTATTATCTATGCCATGGATTTGTTACCCATGATGCGAGTGCGGCGCTTGCACTCATGCGGATCCGGACCACAGGATTCATGCAGGTGAAATAGTCCCATGCGAGTACGGCGATGGTACTCATGCGGGTCCACAGGATCCATGCGGGTGAAATAGTCCCATGCGGGTGAAATAGTCCCATGACGAGACGGATGACCTCATACGGGTCCACATGACCCATGCGGGTGAAATAGTCCCAGGAGTAGGATTGCTTAATGATACTACGGGCGAGGTACCCTGTTTTGATCGTGAGCCTCCTATTTTTATGCTATAAGATTTATACTTGTTACTCTCATTGTTAGTAAGGCACAGTGCAAGGAAATTGATTTTTATCTATGACTCCCGCTTATTTTTGACTCATGATATTACTACAGTATTTTCCAGTTTTACATACTTGGTACGTTGTGTACTGACCCCCTTCCTCGGGGGCTGCGTTCATGCCGCAGGTAAGGGAAAGCAGGTGGTATATCCTCATTCCTAGGATCTTTTACTCAGGTGTCAGGAGCTCTATTTCTTCGGAGGCTCGACTTTTGGTATGGTTCTCCCTGGTGTGGTTGATATTTTGTACATTCAGGGGCATGACGGGGCCTTGTCCCGTCATAGTGTTACTCATTCTTAGAGGCCTGTAGTCTTGTCATAACTTGGTTTGTTTAAGGATGTAACTGTTCGGTTTTATGTACTTTTGGGGTAGCCATTTTGGGCTAGACTATTTTATATCATTATAGTTGTTTATTGTGAGTTTATATTCCGCTGGTTTTCTCTGATGTTGTGTCACAAGGGTGCCCGGGTCAAGGCATCGGTCACGGATCCGGGGTCGGGTCGTGACAAAAGTGGTATTAGAGCAGTTAATCCTTGGAAAGGGTCTACAGGCCGTATCTAGTAGAGTCTTGATTATCGGTGTGTTGTGCACCACATCTATAATCAGGAGGCTGCAGGATATTTAGGATTGGTTTCCATTCTTTCACTCTAAGATCGTGCAATAGAGCTGTGTTATAGGTTGAATTTCCTCTGACGTATTTTTCCTGTATCAGTTATGCCTCCACGCAAGGCAACCGCGGCCCGAAGGCAAGCGATGGGAACTACTAGTAGAGGCACCGAGGTTACCAGCACGTGCCCGATCCCCACGGATGAGGTGTTTGACGGCGAGTTCTACAACGCCGCCAACCCCAAAGAGTCCGAGCGGCGGCAGCGCCATCGAGACCGCGGTACACGAGCCTCCATCCAGCGAGGCGCAGGATATGGGCTACAAGGAGATGGCGATCGCCGTGATCGTGGCGAACGGAGATAAGTGGAGATAGCGATTCATGTACCGTAGTTCAAAGACTGTCGCTAGCGAGGCGAGGACTTTTGAGTCGCGGCCACCAGAGTTTTATGGGTCGAGGCCCGAGGATGATCCTCGGAGTTTATCCGAAGCGATTCTGGATCGTAGGGTGATCGGGGCTTGGAGACCGAGTCGGTGGTACTAGGTTCACATCGTCGCGGGACACCGCGATTGGTCGTATGATTCATGGAAGCGTCGGGAGCATGCGCTTCAGCTGTTTGGGACGAAGTTCTCGAGGCGCATTTGGCCATTTCTTGCCTCCGCAGATGAGGAGAGCTCGGGCCGATAGATTTTTGACACTGAGACAGAGTGGACGGACGGTCCGGGAATACAACGTGAAGTTTGACTCATTGGCTCGGTATGTGCCCATTTTGGTAGCAGACATGGAGGACAGGGTGCACCGCTATGTCACAGGACTCTATGATCACTTGGCCGAGAGTTGCACGGGAGTGACTCTTCAGCCGGGCATGGACATTGCCCGCATGCAGGCATATGCGCAGGTGTGAACGCGGCCGACGGATCGGCAGTATCGCCAGAAGAGGGCGTGACAGCGAGGTCCTCTGGTAGTTTTAGGGTAGACAACCCCAGCGAACCAGATTTGCACCACACTGCGGTCGAGCGCTCCTCCACCATCTTCGGACGTCTGAGTATTCGAAGCGGGACGGGGTTCGAGCTTGGGTTTCGGAGGACGAGTTCGGTCGAGATGAGACCACCTATGCCTCGGTGTGGTCGATGTGGTGATTGTCATTATAGAAGTGTCGTGTTCCTCCGAGAGCTTGTTACTCTTGTGGCGCAGGCCATTTGAAGAGAGATTGTCCGACCAGAGGCGACGGAAATGCTATGGCTCGGCCAGATTCGATTCTTTGGGTCTTCATCTTCGATAGTTGTGCGCGCGAGGCGGGGTGTTCACGCGGGCAGCCGCGGGGTCGTGGCAGGGGTTCCAGTTCCTGCGGTCCTCAGAACCGCATTTATGTTATGTCCAACCGCCAGGATCAGGAGGCGTCACCTGATGTCGTCACAGGTACATTGTTGGTTGCTTGCTGTGATGTTTATGCTTTGATAGACCCAGGTTCTACCTTGTCCTATATATATCCTCATATTGCTGGTAGAATAGGGATAGAACCCGAGTCCATAAAACCTTTTGAGGTAGCTACCCCGGTAGGTGATTCGGTGGTGGCCGAGCGAGTGTATAAGGCTTTCCTAGTGACTATATACAACCGTCAGACTCTAGCCGACTTGATAGAGTTGGATATGACGGACTTTGATGTGATTATGGGTATGGATTGGCTAGCGTCTTGCTATGCCAATGTGGACTGTAGAGAGAGGTTAGTTCGGTTCCGGTTTCCTGGTGAGCCGGTTATCGAATGGAAGGGGAATACTGCATCGCCGAGGGGTAGGTTTATTTCTTACCTCAAGGCTAGGAAGATGGTACGGAAGGGTATATTTACCATTTGGTTCGGTATTCGACATCGAGGTGAGATACCGACCTTGATCGGTCCGGTTGTTAGAGAGTTTCGACGTATTCCCACGAAGCTTGGGTATCCTCCCGAGAGGAGATTGAGTTTTGCATCGATTTGGCGCGGACACTCGGCCGATATCTATTCCGCCATACGAGGATGGCACTGCCGAGTTGAAGGAATTGAAGGACCAGTGAAAGATTTCTTTGGAGAAAGGCTTTATCGAGCCAAGTGTTTCTCTCCACGGGAGCGCGATGTTATTTGTAAAGAAGAAGGATGGGACACTGCGTATGTGTATTGATTCTGTGCGGTGAACAAGGTAACTATCAAGCAGATATCCCCTCCCGATGATTGATGATTTGTTTGACCAGTTGCAGTGTGCGAGATGTTTTTCCAAGATAGACCTGAGGTCTAGTTACCATCAGGTACGAGTTAGAGAGGCGGATATCCCAAAGACTGCATTCAGGACCCGGTATGGGCACTATGAGTTGAGGTGATGTCTTTCGGATTGACAACGCTCAGCGGATTCATGGATTTGATGAATAGGGTGTTCGTGCCATTCTTGGATATGTTCGTTATAGTGTTCATTGATGATATCTTGGTGTATTCGCGCACAGAGCGAGCATACTGGTCATTTGAGGCGGTATTGAGTCCTCGGGGCCGGCAATTGTATGCCAAGTTCTCGAAATCTGAGTTTTGGTAGCTTGATGGCTTTCTTAGGGCATGTTATTGGGGCCGATGGTATTCGGGTTGTCTGACTAAGATTGAGGCAATCAAGACTTGGCCCGCACCACTACACCGGAGTGCGCTTTTGGGCCTTGCAGGTTATTATCGGAGGTTTGTGGAAAAGTTTGCCTCCATGTCAGCGCCTTTGACTAGGCTGACTCAAAAGGCAGCTACATTTCAGTGGACGAATACTTGTGAGGAGAGTTTCCAGTTACTAAAGGAGAAATTGGCACCGCTTGATCCTTTACTCTTCTAGAGGGCTTAGATGGATATGTGGTTTATTGCGATGCGTCAGGTGTCGGGCTTGGGTGCGTGCTGATGCAGCACGGCAGAGTTATAGCTTATGCGTCTCGACAGCTTAGGAAGCATGAGAAGAACTATCCCACACATGATTTGGAGTTGGCAGCAGTGATTCATGCCTTAAAGATCTGGAGACATTATTTGTATGGGGTTCATGTGGATATTTACACGCACCACAAGAGCCTCCAAATATATCTTCACCGGAGGAGCCGAACTTGCGGCGAGGCGGTGGTTGGAGCCGCTAAGGATTATGATGTTGATATTCTATAGCACCCGGGGAAGGCCAATGTAGTTGCGGATGCCCAGTCGTAGATCGATGGGTAGTCTATCCGGAAATGCTGTAGGGAAAAAGGATATGGTCCGAGAGATTCGCCATTAGCAAGCCTTGGGGTTCGCTTGTTTGATTACGATAGTGATGGAGTTCGGTTCGAGAGGTTGCGAGTCTTCCATCGTCGAGGAGGTGAAGAGGCGGCGATGAGGATCCGATTATGGTGTGGTATCGAGATGCCGCTCTTCCGAGAAGAAGAGTCTATTTGAGTAGCGCTGATGGGGTGCTAAGATTTGAGGCCGATTGTGTGTTCCGATGTAGCGAGACTTCGTCGTGATTTTGGGGAGGCACACGGTGCTCGTTATTCTATTCACGGTCGACTAAGATGTACCATGACCTCGGTGTGTGTATTGGTGGGATGGCACGAAGAGGGGCGTGGCGGGTTTTGTTGCCTGATGTCTAATTGTCAGCAGGTCAAGGTTGAGAACCAAAAGCCCGGTGGGCTATTGCAGGCTATTGATATTCCGACTTGGAAGTGGGAGGTGATAAACATGGATTTTATTACAGGGCTACCTACCACTCAGAGAAAGCATGATTCCATTTGGGTGATTGTCGACAGGCTGACGAAATCAACCCATTTTCTTCCGGTCAGAACGACGTTCTCAGCTGAGGACTATGCCAGATTATATATTAGAGAGATTGTAAGACTGCACGGAGTCCCGGTGTCGATTATATCAGATAGAGGAGCCCAGTTCTCGGCTAACTCTAACTTCTGGAGGTCTTTTCAGAAGGGATTAGGGACACAGGTGAGTCTCGATCGCATTTCACCCTCGGGTGACGGACGGGCGAGCGCACTATCCGCAACTCGAGGATATCTTTGCGGGCTTGTGTTATTGATTTCAGGGGTAGCTGGGAGGATCATTTACCTCTTGTGGAGTTTGCTTATAACAACAGCTACCATTCTAGTATTCAGATGACGCCTTATACGGGAGGAAGTGCAGGTCACCGATAGGCTGGTTCGAGGTAGGAGAAGTTCAGTTAGTCGGGCCAGACTTGGTTCAGCAGGCAGTGGATAAGGTGAAGCTTATCCACGAGCGGTTATCGACCAGTCGGCAAGTCGTATGCGGTCGGACGTCGGCACTTGGAGTTTGAGGTACATGATTGGGTTTTCCTGAAGGTGTCACCCATGAAGGGCGTGATGAGATTTGGGAAGAAGGGAAAACTTAGCCCAAGGTACATTGGGCCTTACCAGATTGTCCGGAGGGTAGGCAAGGTTGCCTATGAGTTGGATCTGCCATCCGATCTAGAGGCAGTAGATCCAGTTTTCCATGTGTCAATATTGCGGAAATGTATTGGAGACCCATCTAGAGTACATCCGATTCATGAGGTTCAGGTAACTGAGGAGTTATCGTATGAGGAGAGTCCCATAGCGATACTCGATCGTCAGGTTAGACGACTTCGGACAAAGGATGTGGCTTCCGTCAAGGTCTTATGGCGGAATGAGAACAGGGAAGAGATGACGTGGGAAACGGAGGAGGACATGATGAAGAAATATCCTCACTTATTCCCTACACCTCCAGGTAACCCACTTTCCTGCTTGTTAGTTTTGATTTAGCAATTGTGCTTAAGTATTGTTGTGGTCGTGGGGAGCATCTTTATTTGCAAAAGAGTAGTTAAGAGCGTCTACGTCGATTTGTGATTTGAGTAAGCCTAAAAGGAACATTCGGGATGAATGTTTCTAAGGGGGGGATAATGTTATACCCCGTAGTTCTGACCCTACGTATGAGAGCGTACGAAAGCATGTAAGACTTAAAATTTTCAAAGGATAGGTTGACGGATTGTTCCAGACGGGTTTTAGTCAAATTTGAGGCGGGTTATGACCCGGTACATTGAGAGTTCCTAAGTGTTTCAAAGGCCTAGGGCGTAGTTCGTTGAGTCTAGTTTCCAACGCAACCAACCGCTAAATCGATAGGGCGTCGGAGTAGAAAGTTATGGGAGTTACAAGTTCGGTCTGTGACGAGCAATGCGTTTGAGCAAAGCGCGAGGCCGCGGCGCCGGATCACGCATGGCGCGGAAATGCGAGTCGCTGAAGTTGCAGCGCCGCGGCGCCAGAAAGCAGGGCGCGCGGAAGTTCCGAAAGTCGCAGAGGTTTCAATCATGGCGCGTCAGGGCCGCGGCGCCAAGGCGGGATTCCTGGCGGAAAAACTTAGGAAAAATCAGATTTTTCTTTTAAAAGACCTTGGGAGGGTGACAAGTGTCCCCCCATCTGATTTTGCATGCATTATATTGACCAAGTCTTTTGGTCATATTTCATCTCTCTCTTAGACAAAAGCTCATCCTTCTCTCTTAAAAGTTCAAGCTCCTCCTTCTCTCTAAAATCCCAAGAGATATTCTAGCCTTAGGAAAAATCTGAAAAAAAGTAAAGGCAAGAAGGAAGCTTGTGGCTAGCTTGTGGAGGTTGTTGTGGTGGTGTTCTTGAAAAGGAAGCTAGCAAGTTGTTAGAAAAGTTTGGCTAAGGCTTTAAGGTAACATTTCTTCCCTTGTGGTTTAGTTATTAATGTTGCATGTGAAGAAGAAGGGATGTGTAGTAGTAAATAATGCACTTAGAATCCTTGCATGTAAGAAATGCTGTTTGGATATGAAAGAATTGGCTAAAAAGATATTATGAGCATGTTGTAGCCTAAAAACTACTTTAGAATTGTTAAGTGAATTGTTGTACCTTATGGGGCAGAATTTTGCACACCCAAGTTTAGGTGTGTAATCCCCTTTGTGTTGGTTTGGATGTTGGGCCTTAAATGTGGCGTTTGAGTGTTAAAAATCGGCCTTTGAAAAGGTGGCAAAGTGAGTAGAAACAAAGGAAATGCTGCCCAATTTTCCATAGGAATTAGTAACCTTGAACTTGGAAATATTCTACTTTGAAACTAGAAGTTAATAAACGTATTATGGTCATTATAGGTTGACGTATTACGTGCGATAGTTGGAATTAACAAGTGGATTGACCGAAGAGGTATGTGGAACTTTCCTATCTCTTGAGCATGAGTAGTTGTACCTATGTAGTACGGTGAGCGTCAAGATTTGATATCTTTCACTTGTTTTAAAGTATATGATACTTGTTTCATTTCAAAAGTATAAGTGCCTTGGATTTAGGGAAAATGTATTTGACAAAGGGATAACGCTAATATAATGACTTTATGGGAAGTTGGTTATATTAGTTTTCTTGAAAGTTTCACAAAGAAAGGTTTACTCTAATTAAAACAATGCGGGTAAAGGATTTGAAACTAAGAAAGGTGAATTGATTTTTAGGCATTGGTTGCCTAAGGTTTTAAAGGAAATGAAGTCACTTGATTTAGAAGCCTATTATATTTCTAAAAGGAAATGTGACTTGTCTTGAAAAGAAATCGTAACTTGATACTATGGTGATTAGTATCTTGGAATTTTTGTATAAAAAGAGTTATTTCTTAAAAAGTTAGAAGTACATGGTACTTGGGTTGAATTCCCGGATTTTCTATTAAAAGACATGTTAGTGCCTTAGGATACTAAAATGAGAGGATATATTAATAATGTTAATAAGAAGTTAGGGGATTTCTTAACTTGCTTATGTTATGATAAGCCGGTAGTGCTTATGTATGATATGATAGGCCGGTAGTGCTTATGTTGTGATATGATAAGCCGGTAGTGCTTATGTATGATATGATAGGCCGGTAGTGCTTATGTTATGTATGATAGCCGGATGAGCTATGTTATATATTTGTATTATTACGGGGTAAACCTCGGGTTATTATCTATGTCGTGGATTTGCTACCCATGATGCGAGTGCGGCGCTTGCACTCATGCGGATCCGGACCACAAGATCCATGCGGGTGAAATAGTCTCATGCGAGTACGGCGATGGTACTCATGCGGGTCCACATGATCCATGCGGGTGAAATAGTATCATGCGGGTGAAATAGTCCCATGATGAGGCGGATGACCTCATGCGGGTCCACAGGACTCATGCGGGTGAAATAGTCCCAGGAGTAGGATTGCTTAATGATACTACGGGCGAGGTACCCTGTTTTGATCGTGAGCCTCCTATTTTTATGCTATAAGATTTATACTTGTTACTCTCATTGTTAGTAAGGCACAGTGCAAGGAAATTGATTTTTATCTATGACTCCCGCTTATTTTTGACTCATGATATTACTACAGTATTTTCCAGTTTTACATACTTGGTACGTTGTGTCTCGACCCCTTCCTCGGGCTGCGTTCATCTGCGCAGTAAGAAAGCAGGTGGTAGATCCTCACTCCTAGGATCTTTTACTCAGGTGTCAGGAGCTCCATTTCTTCGGAGGCTCGACTTTTGGTATGGTTCTCCCTGGTGTGGTTGATATTTTGTACATTCAGGGGCATGACGGGGCCCTGTCCCGTCATAGTGTTACTCATTCTTAGAGGCCTGTAGTCTTGTCATAACTTGGTTTGTTTAAGGATGTAACTGTTCGGTTTTATGTACTTTTGGGGTAGCCATTTTAGGCTAGACTATTTTATATCATTATAGTTGTTTATTGTGAGTTTATATTCCGCTGGTTTTCTCTGATGTTGTGTCACAAGGGTGCCCGGGTCAAGGCACCGGTCACGGATCCGGGGTCGGATCGTGACATCCATAAACAACACAATACTAGGCGGTTTTTATCCTCAATGGTCTGCATGCTATTGGGTCCTCCGGGAGCTTTCCATTCACGAGATAGTCCAAGAATTTATTTCTCCAGTACCAAGTTAGGCCGGTCGTGTTCACCTCCGCGTACCCTTCTGAATCCAATACTGAATGTAGCAGTTGAATAATTGAATCAGCTTTAATGCATTCTGCTTCTATGCTGGAGCCCAAGTTTGCGAGTGCATCAGCCTCTATATTTTCTTTCCGGGGTATATGCACCAACGTCCATTCTTGGAACCCGG
The DNA here is from genome assembly GCA_029844215.1 of Przewalskia tangutica. Taxonomy (NCBI): domain Eukaryota; kingdom Viridiplantae; phylum Streptophyta; class Magnoliopsida; order Solanales; family Solanaceae; genus Przewalskia; species Przewalskia tangutica. The sequence continues at coordinate 5,139,691 of CM056719.1, forward strand.
AAAGCAACTTCAAAGCCTTCTCAAGGTATCTTGACATATACTCTTCTTTGGCCTCGAACTATCCATAAATTTGGTTCACCGCCAGCAGCAAGTCACATTTTACTTTAATTATTTGAGACCCTAAGCCTCGGGCTAATTCCAGACCTGCAATTAAAGCCTCAAACTCAAATTTATTGTTAGTCAAAGGAGAACTATGAATTTCTTGTCTAAAATTCACTTAGCTCCACCACCCATTTAGCCAAACTTCCTGAAAGTTTGGGCTTATATAACACATTTTTAGTGAAAAAGTAGTTACTACAACAACAGGGTGGCACTAAAAATATGGTCGAAGCTTTCGCGATGACATAACTAAAGAAAAAGCCAATATTTCGAGTAACGCGTATTGGGTTTTGGACCATGACATTACTCTACTTACATAGTATACAGGAAATTGCATACCTTTCTCTTCCTGTACCAGTACTGCACTTACCGCTACCTCTTAGACAATGAGATATATATGGAGTGGTTCTCCGTCCTTTGGATTTGACATGAGCGGAGGACTGGATAAGTAAACTTTCAAGTCCCGTATGGCCTACTATCATTCAGGTGTCCATACAAAGTTGTTCTTCTTTTTCAGAAACAAGAAGAACCTATGGCATTTTTCTAACATTCGGGAGATAAACCTACTTAGAGCTGCCACTCACCCGGTTAACCGATATATCGCTTTTACATCTTCAAGCGCGTCTGGTATGTCTTCGATGGCTTTTATTTTGTCGGAGTTTATTTTAATTCCTCTTTGAGAAACCAAGAAACCTAAGAATTTCCTGGAACCTACCCCGAAAGCACATTTCTCAGGGTTGAGTTTCATATTAAATTTTCTCAACACCTTAAAAGTTTCCTACAAATGACTTAAATGGTCATCTGCACGAAGACTCTTAACAAGTATATCCTCTATATACACTTCCATAGTGTTTCCTATTTATTTTCAAACATTTTATTTACTAACCTCTGATAAGTAGCTCCAGCATTTTTTAATCCGAAATATGCATAACATTATAACAATAAGTGTTGAAAGTAGTTAGAAAAGATGTTTTCTCTTGGTCTTCCGAATGCATCCTTATTTGGTTATACTCAAGATACGCATCGAGGAAACTCATTATCTCTTATCCAGCTGTAACATCGATCATTTGATCTATGTTCAGCAACGAAAATGAGTCTTTTGGACATGCCTTATTTACATCCTTATAACCAATGCACATCCTAAATTTGCTCCCCTTTTTAGGTACTATGACTATGTTTGCTAACCAATCTGAATACTTTACCTACCGAAATGATCTTATATTAATTGATCTAGCTACCTCTTCTTCACAGACCTATTGCAAAGTTTGGCGATGAGCCTCTTCTTCTGCCACACGGGAGGGAAATTGGGATTCATGCCCAACGTATGAGTTGCTACTTCTGGAGGGATATTTTCCATATCCTTATGTGACATTCAAAGCAATCACTATTAGCTGTAAGATAATTAAAAATTAAATCTCTGAGCTTCGGGGTTAATCCTGTGCCTAGGTATACCTTCTTTTGGGAGTTTTCTCGTGGAGAGATATCTATTCAAGCTCTTATATAGTGGACTTGGTGGCATCTGACTGATCTGGTACCTGAAAATATGTAGACACCTGGTACCGGTCTGAAAACTCCTCTTCTGAATAAGTTGATTATGTTTCTGCCGGCGGAACCTGATGTACATCTTCTTATGCCGTCTCCATTTTATTTTATTTCTATTTGGTGTCCTCTGCTGCTCATGGTTTCTCTATGGCGTACATTTATCTGGAAGCGGGTTGTTCACCCTTAATCTGTTGGATTCCCTCTGATGTCGGGAACTCCACCAGTATATGTAATATAGATGGGGTCGCCTTCATATCGTGAATCTATGGCCTTCCGAATATAGCATTATATCTCATGTCACTGTCGATGATGTATAACTTAGTCATCTTTATGACTCCCACAACATCCACCAGTAGGTGTTCTCCCTTCATGATTTCGCGAGACATGTTAAAACTTGTGAGGGTTCTGGTAGTTGGAATAGTTTTGTCGATCAAAACTATCTTCACTTGGAAGTAATCAATAGGTACCGTAATAACCAATACGTCATTATGGGGGAATATTACACCGCCAACGTCCTCCTTCGTAAAAGTGATAGTATGCTCATTTGGTATTTCCCGAAACCTCTTTTCCCATGTTACTAATTTTTTTGTTTTATTAGCCACAGTAAATGATGTAGCGGCAATCATTGACTCACCAAAGATCATGTTTATAACATGAGGTGGTGCGGTCGAACCATATTTATCTTTCATGGGTGGTCCCCGTTTGTAGTTATTATGAGCTTTTTCACTCAAATATTCTCGAAGGTGGCCCCTGCTCGGCATTCCTTACACCCTTTCTTGTAAATGTCTTATACTCATGCGTGCCATGAAAATCGTACCAAATGGATTGATCTATTTTATTCGGATTGTAATGTAGTGATTTTGGAGGTTAGAACGCTGGATGAGTTCTCAGTACCGCCACCATTTGGTTTTCATTGATGTTAAAGTTGTACTCGAATAATTTCGAGTATCCAGAACCCTTTATATGGGAGTTAGATGGATTTCCTTTGTCGAAATTCACCAATTCCTGATTGTTTCTTCCAGAGCCTTCCTGCACAATGCGAAAGATATCCGTCTTTCGTGTCTTCACCTTTCGTGCCCCAGCATGAGCTTTTATGAACATGTCGGAAAGCTAAGCGAATGACCCAATATAGTTCTTAGGAAGGAGTGAATACCATGTCAAGACTCTCTTATCAGGTGTCTCAACAAACTTCTTGATCAGATCAATTTTATTTCATGTTCTCTTAGATCATTTCCTTTGATGGTCGTAGTATAAGTCGTTATGTGATCCTATAGATCAGTAGTCCCATCATACTTGGGTATAAATGGCATTTTGAACCTTTTGGGGATCAATTCAGGCGCAACTTCTGGCTTGTACACCAAACTGAATGTATCTTCTCGCATCTGGTCCTTCAACCACAAGAGGGGCTCCCGGTATTTGATTTAACCGGTGCCAGAACTCCTTGGCATTTTTCTATGCCTTCTCTGCGTTGGTATTCCCTTTGCCCGTCATGTCTTTCATAAATTTTAAAACCTGCTCCTAGAATGGATTTTCATGAATAATTTCACTTTCTAAAGCACCATCATTTCTCAATATATTCTAACCATTCCTTGTATTTTCAATGGTGTTTTATGGAGGTACCACTGAGGCTTTTGGGGTACTGCCAGTATATTTGGACATGAAATCAGAGAAAAACATCATCAGGTGGTCCAACTATCCGCTCATAGTGGCATTCTGACCCTTCAGGTTTTGTATGGCTTCCTCAGGCGTCTCATCATTGGAAACATCCTCCTGCTGAGTCTTTCCACCTACAGAAGTGGCTCCGTCTGCAATCATCTGATTTTCTGGTGCTGAAATTTTTACTGGTAAGCCATCTGGTCTGATTGGAGCGTTGTTGGTATTGTCCCCGGTGTTGCGAGTGCCTCCGTTTTCTTCTACTCATGTCATCTGTTTGTTCTAAATAAAAAACAAGATGTGAAGAAAATATTAGATTAGTAAAAGGGGTCATTTATGACACCACAATTGTCCAAGACCCACATTGTGCGTCAAAATGTTTACCCATAAAACGGTACAATTGAATTTGTATACGTGGTCAAGGACATGTGAATCTCAAGTGATTGATTTGGTAAAAATATTAGATAAAATACAATGCGAGTAAACAATATTAAGATAATGCAAAGAGATAACTAGCGTGCGCCTTGTGTTAGCTTCTCGCAAGCCTCCAAGATTAGTATGGAAGCATAGTAATCAAGAATAATATTAAAAAGTATATTGTAATAACTTGAATATGATGATTTACAATGGAACAATGTGTCCTAGTTATAAATTAGCTCACGGGTACACTCCCCACGATATATGCTCTTATTAATACAAGAGAATGAATGTTGTAATAATTGGATAATTAGCGTCTCCATAAATGTCATTAATGCTCTGTTGGAAGATGTGAGGTCGGGCTGGTAACGACCGCCTGTTGGGATTCAAATGTTTCACCTGATCTTCTGAATTACCGGTACCATATGTACGCATAACATCTCCGATCCTGCTTAAGTTTTATCGGGAGCGCCACAAGCTGATATAAACCTGACTCGACATCATCTGCCACGTGTCACAACATAATTCAACCATTATATTATACTAATTTTGCCCATACAATGTCTAAGAAAATAACTTCAATACACTAATAATATATAAAAAAATTACAATATAAAATTATAAAAAATGTAACTATAAATAGTCGTTCATAATAAATTAATAAGTATGATTACAAAAAGTTATCCACGACTGAAGAGCAACAGGATGAACAAATTGATGATAGATAGATAAAGTTTAGTGATTTTTATGTTATAAAATAATAATTTTATAACCTTAATGAAATAAAATAAAAATTAAATAATCATTTACTTACAAGGGGCAATAGTACTACTTCGGGGAGGAAAATGATTTGCTACGTTATACTCGTTTCCCAATAATTTATTTGACTTGTAACATATATATATATATATATATATATATATATATATATATATATATATATATATATAGGATAAGATTGAACTATTCTTTCGACATATATTTCCTTTTGATTGAGTTGTAAGATACTATGACAGTCCAATTTCTGTCTTTACAGATAAATATATGTATATGAGTGTTCTATACACTAATACAATCTGTACAGTGTTTGTATACATTTTAATTAGATGCATAATTTACTAACTAACAGCTTATTTTTTTATGGAAAAAAAAAAAGTAGGCCACTAAATTAAAGGTAGGCAATTAATTAAGACAAAATTGTGAGACTTTAGGCTTAAGAATTAATCAAATCTTATATGTTAATTATGTAGGAAAATAATTCCTTGATTAATTTCATTTCAAGAGTACAATATATATACAATCATAATGTGCTTGAATTATGAAAGACTAATCTATCTTACCTAAATTACAATATGCTAATTGTAATCATTCTAATTACAATATATTACAAAATATTAATTGAATATTTGATTGGAGGTAATTATGGGATTAACCCATAATTACTTTAACAGTCCCCCGCAGTCTTAGCGGAAGGTTCCCGTATGCTGAGACTGTCCCTGAAATCATCAAAAAGTACGTGTGAAAGTCCATTGGTGAAGATATCAGCAATCTGATAACGGGACGATACATGGATAATTCGGACTTGTCCACGGGCAACTTTTTCGCGGACAAATAAGATATCTATTTCAATGTGTTTTGTGCGTTGATGCTGAACAGGATTGCTGGATAAGCATATAGCACTCACAATGTCACAATAGACCATCGTTGCCTTTTCAATCGGATAATGTAGCTACAATAGTAGACTACAGAGCCAATATGATTCAACAACCACATTGACTACGCCTCGGTATTCTGCCTCAGCACTAGACCGAGACATTGTGGATTGTCATTTGGACGATCAGGAAACAAGACTATCTCCCAAGAACACACAATAACCGGAAGTGGAACGACGTGTGTCCGGGAAGCCACCCCAATATGCATCTGTGTAGGCTGAAAGATGCTTGATTATACAGATGGGGGCTGAAATGGAGAGTACCCTTCACATACCGCCGACTCTTTTTTATAGCCCCCATATGTTCATCCTTCGGATCATGCATGTAAAAATAAACTTGCTGAACCACATAGGAAATATCGGGTCTCATAAAATTCAGTTACTGCAAGGCTTCAGTAAAGTGTAGGATCACTATATAGAGTACCAGTTGTGTTACTCAATTTCTTCTTTGTGTCAACTGGAGTATGTGATGGTTTGCAGGAAGACATTCCTGCTTTTTCAATTATTTCTTCGGCATATTTCTTTTGACTCAGAAATAGACCACCTGCATATTTGGTGACTGCAATGACAAGAAAATAATTCAACTGACCCAAGTCCTTCATTGCAAATTATGCTACAAGAAGAGACATGATAGACTGGCGAAGCGAAGTAGATGATGCTGTGAGAATAATATAAACAACATATAGAATTATATAGGTCATGTCAGTGCCCTTCCGATTAATGAACAACGACTGATCAAACTTGTTGTGAGAGAACCCCAACTTGGAAACAAATCCTGCAAAATGGTTATACCATGCCCTAGGAGCTTGTTTCAAACCATATATGGATTTATTCAACAGGAAAACATGATCTGGACGTGAATAATCTCGGAAAGACAATGGTTGATGCATGTACACTATTTCCTGTAAGTGGTCATGTAAGAATACATTTTTAACATCCACCTAATGAATGGATCAAGATTTGAAAAGATTCAGGATGAGAACTGTCTTGATAGTTGTTAGCTTAATTACCGGACTGAATGTTTCACCACAATCGATCCTAACCTGCTGAGATCTGCCATCACCAATAAGACGAGTTTTATATCTCGCAAAAGAACCGTCATAATTCTTCTTTTGACAAAAAAAATCACATAGACTGAATGACATTCACATTAGACGGATGTGATACTAATTCCAACGTCTTATTATTAATAAAAGCATTAAATTCGTTTAACATGACAACTTTTCAATTAGGATCGGACAAGGAAACTTTGGGATTTTTTTGTATAGGTGATGGTTGTTCTGTGGATAGTAGGTTAAACTGACGTTTGGGCCTAAAAATCCCGTGCATGGCACAAGTTTCAACAGTCCATGATTGTTCGGGAATGGTAATGGGCCGAGGAGGAGTATGGTGGCCGGTGTTGGGTTGGGATTCGGTATTAGGCTGGTTTACAATTGTAGGTAAGGGAGTAGTGGACTCCCCCACTTGGGTCTACCAGCCACGAGAACATGACTGGGCCGAGACCCTCGTTAACAAGGTTGTGGTCTCCGATCTAGTCCCATTTTGTGGATGGGCCAAAACATGTTGGTTATTTCGGTGAGGTGGTTTCACTTGTGTTTGGTTATTGAAATGGTGGTATTAAATGGGATGTATTCTGTTATTTAAAAAATCATATGAAGGTGAGGATGTCATATGAGACTTAGCAAACGGGAATGTAGACTCATCAAAAATCACATGACGAGAGATAATTATTTTCTCATTCATCCAATCATAATATTTATAGCCCCTATGATTTTGTGGGTATTCCAAAAACACACAAGAAGTTGAACGAGCTGCAACTTGTTAATTGTAGTTGATGGAAACAAATGATAACACAAACATCCAAACACCCTCAAATATTGAAAAAACGGGAGACAAAGATACAACATTTGTGTGGGAAACACATTAGATAGCAATTTACTAGGAAACATATTTAAAAGATATGTGGTCATTTGAAGTGCATGGTGTCAAAGCTTTAGTGGTATGGAAGTGCACAAGAATAGAGCGAATCAATTGTTAATCATTTGAAGTTTTCTTTCGGCTTCCCATTTTGTGGTGATGTATGTGGACATGACAGACGCAATGACATCCCATTTTGGTGACAAAAATCATTAAATTGGGCATTGATGAATTCCCCCAGTTTTCACATTGAAAAAACTTAATGCTTTTGCTAAATTGAGTTTTGATAAAAAATACTAAATTGTTTAAAAATGTTGTAGGTTTGTGATTTATGTCCTAAGGGAAAAGTCCACAAAAAATTCGAATAATCATCTAGAATAAACATATAATATTTATGACCTGCAGAACTCAAAACTGGTGATGCCCACAAATCACAATGCACAAGATCAAATGGCATATAAGTATAAGAAGTAGATGATGCAAAAGGAAGCTTAATATGTTTACCAAGCACACAAGTATGACAAACAGAAGAGTCTGAAAGTTTGGTACAACCAAATAAATTATTCTTCCTAAGATTATTAAAAACATGTGCTCATGTGTGTCCCAACCGAATGTGCCATAGAGTATGAGAAATGGCAGCAAATGTTGATGGTTTGGTTTTGCTATTTTTGGAAACATAGGTGACGGGATACAAGTCCCCGTGCTATTGCATTTCATAAGTGGCATATCCGTCTGAAAATCCTTCACAGAAAAACCAAATGGATCAAAATTCTCAAAAACATTATTGTCAATGGTAAAACGTCTAACAGAGATCAAGTTTTTAATTAGTTTTGGTGCATGTAAGACGTTTTTTAAGTATAACGGTGGGTGTGGAGAGGGTAGTTGTAAATGACCAATACCACGAATTGAAATTTATTGCCCACTACCGACAATAATATTTTTATTATTGCTCATATTAACATAAGCCGAGAGATTACCTTGAGATGCCGTCACGTGTGACGTAGCCTTTGTGTTCATGTACCAAGACTCATCCGGAACACTTATATTCATGTTGTTCATGGCTTGTTCAATGTCCGTGGGTGCATATCCAACCGAGGACGGTGCTTGAACCACAAACGCATGTTGTGGACGAGACCCTAGAATACTAGGTTGGCGATTTGAAGAAGGAGGAGGCCTGGCCCACGTTGACGTCGGATATGGGCATGGCGGGGCAGCCCACTGTAGGGATCAGGCCTACGGTGGGTACTGCCCCCACTGGTTACCGCCACTGCTAGTGTTATTACCTCAACTGTCGCCGGCGGGTTGGCCCCCACCCCGTCCATGTCCCTTTCCACCATTATTTTTTCCTTTATTATTTTGGTTTGAACCCCATTTTTTGCCATTATTATTGCCCCCTCCCCCCCAAACCAGAATTTTGGGACTCCAAATCCGTGGAAAATGAGTTGATTGAGACGAGAGCAGTTTCTGCGGTGGCTGCTCCAGAAGATGCTTGTTTTGAGTTCCGTGTCTCATCGAGAATCAACTTTGAATGGACATCATAGAAAGGAGGCAAGAGATTACTTTGTTGAATGAACATAGCCACTCCATCATATTGTTCATTCAACCCCACAATAAACTGAAGGACCAACATTTGATTTGTTACGGGCGAACCAACAATGGATATTTGGTCTGTCAGCATCTTTAATTCCTGACAATAAGCGGAGATGTTGGAAAAGTCGTCAGATTTAACATTAGTAAATTGATGTTCAAGATAAACTGCTCGAGAAAGTTTGTTATCTTGAAATATATTTTGTAGACGTTCTCATGTCTGTTGAGCCGTAAAATTTGGCTCCAATATGGTGTGTAAAAGATCATTGGATATGGTGTCATAAATCCATTGAAGAACAATGACATCCAAACGAGACCATAATTTTTTATTCGTCACACTGGCGTCAGATGGCGATTCGGAAGGAATAATATGGTCAATCACCTCATAAGCGCGACAATGAATTTTGAACAGTTCCGCCCAAGAGTTATATTGCCCTTTCTCTATTTCAAGAGTTATTGAGATAAAGTTCTTGACGTTATTAACAGCAAAAGCATGATGAAAAGTTTATTTTTCGGCCATAGGTACCACAAGAAAACAAAACAAGAGAAGGGAAGAAGTTTTGTTTGATGTTTGGAATGGGTGATATAAAACCCTTAGGGTTTCGAAGGGGGGAGTAAGATGAGGGGGGTTGGCGGCTAGGGTTTTGTGTGATTTAGGGAGTGGTTTTAGGGTTTGGAGTGGTGACCGAAAAAGTGAGGAGAAAGAGGAGAAAAATCGTGTTGATGGAGAGAGAATTAGAGCCAAGAATCTTTGACTTTTGATACAATGTAGGAAGATAATTCCTTGATTAATTTCATTCCAAGAGTACAATAAATATACAATCATAATGTGATTGAATTATGGAAGACTAATTTATCTTACCTAAATTACAAGAATAATCTATCTTACCTAAATTACAAGATGATAATTGTAATCATCCTAATTACAATATATTACAAAATATTAATGGAATACTTGATTGGAGTTACCCCATAATTACTCTAACAAATTAATTGACCTTGTGTATTGCATGACAGAAGTGTAGTTATCTATTTGTTAATCATCCAATTTATTGCATGAAATAAGTGTAGTTATCCAATTGTTAATCCAATTTAATGCATGACTGAAGCATGATTATCATCTTGTTAATCTAATAAATATGTCATGCTTATCTACTAGTCTCACAACCACTCCAGTCACTTGGTTTGTGAAATATACAGACACTTCTCCCTATTTTTCTATTATTTGTCTCCCATGGTCTGCCTTGATTATTCTCTAACTTATATATAAATTATAATTTTAATCCTTATAAGAATTTAATAGTTAAAACGTATGACTTTTGTTCCTTTACCTTAAAAGTTATCTGCTACATGCGGAATATTTATAAAGCTATACTACGATCAAATTGTGGATTAACAATACAAAGGATTAATAATAGCATTTTTAGTCCATCATTTATTCCTTGTCATATCTGACTAAACACATTTAACCTTCAATTACTTGAAACGTGAACTTTTGATCCCTAATGAATATTCATAATTTTTCAGAACTATTAACTGCTTCTCTATATTTCAGGATAATATAATTTTAAACAAAGTTCAAATATAACATATTTCCTACATATAAGGGACAAAAAACACACATTGATTGAACATTAGGGAGGTAGCTACAAGCATAAACTGGTTTAATAAATTACGTTGAGTGATCGCAGAAACTATTCGGAACCTTGCGCACATGTGAAAAAGTTGAAGCTTTCTGGAAATGGAGAACCTCGGATGGCCATGGAGGCCTAAAAACTCCTTAACCTCATTATAAAGCAAAGTGGGCTAGCTGCCGGCATATCTTTTACGTCACCGGCAACATAATCTGTAGCGTGGGGTCGCTGAAGATGACCCCTCGCCTTGTTCTCCAAATAATTTTTTATAATAGTAAAGACCACTTTAAAATCATGAATAAGTTGAAGATGAGAGTGATGAGTTGTGATCCTTTAAAGCGGGGTGCACGAGGTTAGGGTCGATTGGAGGAGATCTTACCTCGTAGTGATGACCCAAGCAAGTCATTAAGCTATTGGATGGATCCTCATAACTGTAGTTACTTAAGGTCGAGTGATAGATGGGTGAGGCCTACCATTCTAAAATGTAGTCATATTCATAAGGATCAAAATTAAAATGTACAAATAACTGAAGGACCAAAGTGTTATTCTCCCAAGTACAAACTTAATATAACATATAAGTAACTTAATGATCTAACAGTTAATAATGCGTTAAATCTACAAAGATTTCACAAGCAGAGAACTATCAACACAACAGTGACACTTCAATAGGTTATCCATGCTTAATCAGATACCACAAGGATAAAAATTATAATCCGTCGATATATCAAGGATTAAAAGTGCAAATTTCTTTTTCTTAATCAATCCCATTAAATTAATCCTCAAATAGTATACTTGAATACATAATTAACAAAGTTGTCTTTTTCTATATTATAATCTCATTTACCTTACCTCATCTTATTATTATTTGTTCATGTTAACTTTGCTCAATTCACACTAATTGAGCCAGTGTATATGAATGAAGAACGGAGAAAGTACAGAGGAAGAAAAAGACGTGTGATCGAGAAGAGACTGGAGAGGAGAGGAGAGAAGAGATATTTTGGGAGCAAAACAGAATGTTCTTCTGTGTATTTCTATTATGTATGCTCAAGATCAATATTATAACTATTGCTAACTATTTATAATAACTAATCTTGTAAATATGACCATTGCAGAAATAACCACTAACTAACCACATATAACCACTAACTAACCACATATATATACAATATATATATATATATGTGATATATCTCAACATCCTCCCCCCCCCCCCCCCCAAGCTAAGCACTGAAAACATAGGTTTCAGTCCTAGCTTGGGAATGCATCATTAACGGCAAAACCAACAGCAATAAAGAACTGCTGGTAATACAAAGCAAATAGAAACTCTCATTGATGTCCAGCTTCAGCTCTTCTGCCAGAGCCTATCAAGAGCACTATCGGCGTCTTTCTGGGCACGAATAAATCCACATAGAGTATAAGTGGTGAACTGGCCAGTGTATCGGCCAAACTCATCCAAATGCCCAACATTTAGCTGCACAGATGCATGATCCTGGAAAGTAATCAGCCTGTTATGTGACATTGTTTTCTTCAATCTGCTGGAACCACTTAATGCAAAGCTTAAGTCTTCTTATATATTCTGACATGAGATCACACCTTTCCTTAGTGTTGAACTTATTCTTAGTTTTCAATTTCTCTGCGAGTAAAGCTTCAACTTCCTCTTTAGTAAACTCGAAACCAGAGGTATCGCATAGAAATCTACTGGTTTAGCAACCTCAGCAGTCACAGCAATAGCTGCAACATCACCATCAGCAACATCAAACATAGCAGCAACACTACTGCTCCTGCATTTTTAGACTTGTTTGGTGCATTTCTCAAAAGAATGTGTTCGTACAACAGGAGCAATATTTGATTACTTCTCCTTAACTAAACAACAGACATTTAATGTAGCTTGCCGCAGACACCAAAGCGACTTGTTGCTTCATTATCGATTCAGAAATGACAACATGCTCATCTGAGCAAGAAATACCAGCAACCACAACAAATGCTTGAATCAATCCTCATAAGAACCCACTGATCTTAAACAGCAATATCTGCTGCATCTCAGGATGCAACAACAGCTACACTAATATCATCAACAATATCAGTAGCAGTAACACCTGCTGCACAGTCCCAACAATCCCTTCCAACTGCAACATTAATATTTTCCAGCAACTGCAACCTTAATCACTTTCCAGCAGGAGCTTCTACTCCCACAACAACAACTTCTGAACCAAAGACTAAGACCAATGTAACTAGCAACTTCAACCAAAGACGCACAGAACTAGCAATTTCGAACCAGACCATCGCAACAATGACAACATCAAAGCGCTTTTACAAGTCAATCTCTCGCCACTTAATTCGGCGTAATAACCACTGGATTCATCTTGCCAATAGTAATAATGAAGAACCTCTCGTTCTCTAGTCTCACACGGACTAGAGAATCTTTCGATTCTCCTAACGCATTCAATTTTGATAAGCGGCAAGAACCCCTCGTTCTCTAGTCTCGCTTGGACTAGAGAATCTCTCGATTCTCATCACGCAAGCTATTTTAATAAGCTCGGATATGAAGTGGAGTCTCTCTCGTTTTCTAGTCCAAATCCGACTAGAAATTCCTCGATTCTCCTATTCTGAACTACACATATAAAAAAATAGGAAATCTAACACTTGATCGACCTGTGAATAACTCTTTGAATATTTGAATTGAGCTTCAACTCAATCCATATTGTCTCCGACGAAATATCCCTCAGTTCTCAGTCTATTTGTCGCTAAAAACTCTTCGATCCTTCAATCTATCCGAGACATCCTCAGAACCAGCAGATTCACACAAAATCAGCCCTACATCAGCAGCACTTTTACCAACAACAGCTGCAAACACTACAGTAGCACCAATATGTATTTTCCCTGATCCCATAAACAACATCAACCTGTTTTTGATTAACCAAGGCCTGCATTTCTAACTTTTCAACAACTTATTCATTCAACTAATGAAAAACATCCCGAGAATGCAAGCATATCAGTAGAATGGTAGTACAAAACCTTCTCCAGTAACAAAACATTAGTTTTAATAACAACAATTTCTATTTTTGTGTTTTCAGTAGCAACACTACAACCACTACACTAGTAACTGCACCAGCAGTGTCTCATTGATCTTAAGCAGCAACATCTGATGTAGTAACACCAGCAATACCAACACACCAACATAACAACAACAAACAACACTTTTCTTCAATTCACCAATTTACCAACACGAATTCAATTTTAACAATACTAAACGATTCACCAACACAGGAATCAGTACAAAAATGAAATTGAAGTTTTAGAAATATTTTAGGCGATCTTCGACGTCGCAATGATAGCCAAAGACTGAATGTATCCGCAGAAAATGATAACATCTCCATAGCAGAATAAATAAGATGAATCAATCTTCGATTCTCTGGTTTTCAGAAGGAAATCGCGATTTTGATTTTCAGTTCTTCGATTCTCCATTTTTTATTTTTCAGAGGAAAAGTATATTCTACAGAGATTACCTCAATCTTATAGTTCCTTGATTTCATTCGGATTTTTTCAGAAGAAAATTCTCGATTTTCCTTCGCAATTTCGATTTTCAGAAGGAAATCCTTCGATTTCTCGATCTCTCCCTTCGATTTGAATCAATCACTTAATCTCAATCGATTCACAACAGTTGCAGTTTCTTCGATTTTGATTTTCTGATTTTCAAACGAAAATCGCGATTATGATATTCTCCTCTGCTTTTGATTTTTTTTCACCCCTCGATCGTGATATGAAGGTCCTACGAATCAGTAGGCTCTGATACCATGTTAACTTTGCTCAATTCACACTAATTGAGCAGTGTATACGGATGAAGAACAGAGAAAGTGCAGAGGAAGAAGAATACGTGTGATCGAGAAGAGACTGGAGAGGAGAGAAGAGATATTTTGGGAGCAAAACAGAATGCTCTTCTGTGTATTTCTATTATGTATGCTCAAGATCATTATTACAACTATTGCTAATTATTTATAATAACTAATCTTGCAAATATGATCATTGCAGAAATAACCACTAACTAACCACATATAATCACTAACTAACCACACATATATATATACAATGTGTGGTATATCTCAACAGTTCACGACATATTATATACTCCTCTTAAAAGTCTTACCTCCGCATTTAGACCATCACAAAAAGTCTCCTCCAAAGAAAATAATCAATCAAGTTCTTTCCTTTCACTTTAACACACACCAACTTGTAATCATTTCTTGATTCCTTTTCCCCACTTATATATAATCCTCCCAATATATTTTCACCAAAATACTAATTCATCACTTTCAAAAAATAATCATGGGTCATATGGGTGGTTACAACAGAATAATTGGAAGAAGGTGCTATGGAATCAGAGGAATTAAGTTAAATTCAAGAAAATTTTCAGTTCAAAAACTACGTGTTAAGTTCTTTTATTTTTTCAAGATTTTGAGAAAATCATTGAAATTCTCATGTGGGAGTTTGTTAAGTTTGTTGAATAAGAATGTTAGTGCAAGAAAACATAAAGATGAGAATTTTGTGAAGAAAAAAGTTGATTATGGTATGTATGGGAATAGTAGAAGTGATTATAAGTTGAAGTCTTATACACGTTCGAATTCATTTTATGCTGAAGCTATTGCTGATTGTTTGGATTTTATCAAGAGAAATTCTCTTTCAATTGAGGAAAAACCAGTCCTTTGCCATGAAACTTGAATCTTGAAAAGACTGCAATGCTGATCAGATGTCTTGGGTTTGAATCCTGAAAATAGAGAAATTTCCAAAAGGTTGAAGGTTGAAAAAATTAAGTTTGAGTCCTGAAAATAGAGAATTTTCCAGAAAGTTGAAGGTTAAAAAGATCAGAAGTCCAACAAGAAATCATGGGTTCCTTCGTCAAAACAAGAAATCTCGAATTCGAATTTTGAAAATAAAGATTGTCAGATATCTCGGATTTGAATCCTGAAAATAGAAAACTTCCTGCAAGTAAATACTTTTTCCTTTAATGAAGAGCTTCTACCCAAGGGAGAATTCGAATTAATCAAATTAGTGGATTTTCATCCTAATAAAAAGAAACTCCAAATCCTTGTAAATATTAAGATTATATTCACCTTCTTTCCTTATTTGCTTGCTTTCTTTTTTTTCTCTTTAATGTTTCATTTTTGGGTTTCTTTGGTCATACCTTAGATTTAATTCAGGTGACATTAAAATTGCCTGCTTTGATATTTGAGGTAGAACAATTTTGTGTGTTTTGTTTGTCTTTTTCTTTTGTTGTTTTTTTTTGTTTGCACATTGGATACAGTTCTGTCTGTCCTTGTGTTTCCTCCTCTTGGATGATTGGAGATATGGTGGACCTTTCAAGGAAAGAAAGGAACAAATATTACAATTTACAATGAAAATCACATGATCTTAATCTTGTTCTTGTTTTGGCATTAATATTGTGTTTTAGATATTTGATTTGGCAATTTAAGCTTTATATAAATAAATTACTTATGAGGTAACTATAAGTAAATTTTTTATGATAAGCATTGATAGGTAATCTGCTAAAAACGATACTAATAACTAACATGTTATTGTCATGACAAGTTAAACTAAAATATACTATCATGATAGTATCTAAAAATTACATTGTCAGTGTAAACGTGTAGGTGTATAAATTAATATTTCATCCATAATTAGAATATTTGTGTAAATATAATATGGGACTAAGATTCCTATTGTAATTGAGATAAATATTGTACACCTATATATATATATTTGATATTAATGAAAAGACTCCCCAAGAAAGATTAATATCATCTTTGTATCAAGAGCCAACACCCAAAACCCTGATTCTTCTTAATTTTTCTGCCTCCTTCCTTACTGTTTCGGTAGCAAATTGACCAAGAAACAAACATTGTTTCTTCCTTACTGTTTCGGCAGTACAGTGACCAAGAAACAATATTGTCTCGTTACTTTTTGATTTGCTGTTTCAGCAGTACCTTGGCCGCAAAACAACAATTGTTTCACTACCATAAGTTCTCCTCTTCTAAATTGTACTCCAATATGGTGACTCCTCCTACATCTCCTACTGCCTCATCCTCCATCGTTATCACTCTCGAAACATCGTCATCCTCTTTTCATCCCGCCATAACTGTTACCAACATCAAGAACTATATTCCAATTCTTCTTGATCAAGAAAACAGTCAGTATTCTCCTTGGGTTGAATTGTTTCGTAATCATGCATGTCTCTACAACGTGCTTGATCATATCGATGACACTATTTCGCGCCCTCCGGAGGTTGATGATTCTACCTGACGTCGTCTAGACACCGGCGTCAAACAGTGAATTTATGGTAGTATTTTTCAGGATCTTCTTCTTACTATCATGAAATCTGGCGCCACAACCCTTGATTTATGGAATCGTTTGGAGTAAATTTTTCAAGATAACAAGCACACTCGTGCGGTGTATTTAGAGGAACAATTTAACAATACACGTCTTGAAAAAATTTCTAACATGACTGAATACTGCAGACAATTGAAACTACTGGCGGATCAACTCTCCAACATCGACACGCCTGTCTCGGACACTAAAATGGTGTTGCAATTGATTGCAGGCCTTCCTAAAGACGATTATGATACGTTAGCCACCATGATTCAACAGGCAAGTCTGTTACCCAATTTCAACAAAGCTCGCTCGCAGTTGTTGCTTGAAGAGACCCGTCGTGCTAAGCAAGATAAGCACAGTCAGCAGGTTTTAGCCGTCAGCACGCAACCCCAGGACCAGACACCACCAGACAACTCTCAACCACGGCAGGGCCGCGGTGGCAAGGGTGACAAGGGCCGCGACGGCAGAGGAGACCGTGGTCGTGGAAAGGGTCGCGGTCAGCAGAACCAACAGCAGCAGCAGCAACAGCAGGGTCTGCAGAATAATTGGGCCACAACGCCTCCGCAGTATCAGTATAGCAGCGCGACGCCTCAGTACAGAGCCGCGGCGCCGACCCCTTTCCAGTACCAGCAGCCCTTCAACCCTTATTCTCAACACGGGTTGTTAGGCCCAACTCCAGCCACTCGGCCAGTCCAGTACCCGCCACAAGCCCACTTCATGCAAGGACAGTTCCAGCAACCCACTTCCGGCATGACACCCTCTGAGTTGGGTCAGGATTTCAGCAGCCTCAATCTTCAACAGCCTGACAACAATTGGTACATGTACTCCGGCGTCACATCTCACCTCACTCCGTCTGCAGATAATATTCCCAAACTGTTCAGTTTAAATCATCCTCAATTTGTTACAGTTGGTAGTGGTCACCGCATTCCAGTAAAGGGCTATGGTACATCCTATACACCACCTCTTCATCCATTCCCCCTTAAGAATACCCTATATGCCCCACATATAGTTAAGAACATAATCTCTATCTGCAAATTTACTCGTAATAATTATGTCTCTGTTTATTTTGACCCTTTTGGTTTCACTGTGAAAGATCTCCATACGGGGACACCTCTTACGAGATGCAATAGCACGGGGGATCTCTATCCATTCTCTCCCACCTCCGCTGCCAGATCTTGCTCTCCCGTCTCTCTAGCGGTTATTTCTTCTTCCACGTGGCATAATAGACTTGGTCATCCAGGAGCCCTAGTTTTTAATTTTCTTAGAGACAATAATTTTATTACTTGTAATGGGAAGCTTGCCCAAAACTGTGTTTCTTATTCTTTAGGCAAACATACTCGTCTTCCATTTCAATCATCTACTAGTGTTATCTTTGCACCATTTGATATTATACAAATCGATTTATGGACATCACCTGTTGCTAGTTCTCTCGATCACAGATACTATCTTATCTTACTAGATGATTTTTCTAACTTTGTTTGGTTGTATCCTCTCAAATTTAAATTGAAAGTGTTTGCCAAATTTATTGAGTTTCAACATTCATTCAAACACGGTTTGAAAAATGTATAAAATCTTTTCAGTGCGATAATGGTCGTGAATTCAATAACTCTATATTTCACCATTTTTCTACTAATGATGGCATGGTCTTTCGCTTCTACTGCCCCCACGCCTCCTCTCAAAACGGTAAAGCTGAAAGAATCATCCGCACCATTAATAATATGATTCACATTCTATTAATTCATATCTCCCTACCTCCGTCCTTCTGGGTCTATGCTGCTAAAATGTCAGAATAAATTTTCAATATTCTCCCTACTAGAACTCTTCACAATATGACCTATACAGAAATCCTATATCATAGAGTCCCATCTTATGACCATATACGGATATTCGGCTATCTCTGCTATCTTAACCTTGCCTCTACTGTCTCTCACAAACTAGCTCCCCGATCCACTCCTTGTGTCTACCTTGGCTCCCGCCAAATCATAGGGGTTATCTATGCTACGACTTGTCAACTCGTCAAATCCACATCTCTCGTCACGTCACATTCGACGAGACTACATTCCCGTTTTCTAATCTTTAGAAATTCCAAAAACCGGACTACTTCTTTCTTGACGAGACTTCCATCTCTCCCATCATCATTAATCAACTCACTAATTCATCCTAGACGTCAGCGTCACGGCTCATCGAGCAAGCGCCGCGGCGCCTCTCTTCCAGTGAGAGCCCAGTTCTCGAAACGCATTTAGAGCCGCGACCCCTCGATAGTGGCGCCGCGACGCCTTCGACGGAATGTCCGCCTCCATCCCCTTACCCGACATTGTCTTCTGCTCCCGCCACTCATACTCCATAGCCACTAAATGTCCCCACTCATCAAATGGAAACTGGTACCAAACATAGGATCTTTAAACCCAAAGTTCAATTTAACATGTCTGTCCAAACCATTTCTCCACTTCCCAAAAACCCCAAATTGGCCAAACAAGACCCTAATTGGAATGCGACTATGTATGAGGAATTCAATGCTTTAACTAAACAACACACTTGGGATCTAGTACCTAGACATGAGGGGGTGAATGTGATCCAGTGTGTGGCTTTTTCGTCACAAATTCTGAGACAGTGGAGATCTTGAGAGGTATAAGGCAGGACTTGTGGCTAATAGTACAAATCAGCAGGAGGGCATTGATTGTTGTGAGACTTTCAGTCCGATTGTCAAACCAACTACTATTCGCATAGTTTTGAGCATTGCCATGGGAAAACACTGGTCGATCCATCAGCTTGATGTGAAGAATGCATTTTTACATGGGGATCTGAGAGAAGCGATCTACGTCGTCACCGCCAGAGTTCACCCATCCAGCAGTTCCTCACTATGTGTGTCGTCTCCGTAAGTCACTATATGGCCTGAAACAGGCCCCCCGTGCGTGGTATGATCGCTTTGCCAGGTATATCTTGCAGATTGGGTTTGTATGCAGCAAGAGTGATACATCACTCTTCATTTTTCATCGAGGTAGTAGCACTGCTTACTTATTACTTTACGTGGATGATATTGTTCTTACTGCCTCCTCCGATGGATTGAAAAATGAGATTATTGTCTTGCTTAAGTCTGAATTTGCAATGACTGATTTGGGAAAGCTGATTTATTTTTTGGGAATATCAGTGACCAGGTCTTCCAACCTCTTGTGTCAGCGTAAGTATGCAGAAGAGATCGTGTACAGGGCTAAGATGGCGAATTGCAAAGTTTCACCTACTCCAGTTTATTCAAAATCTAAGCTCAGTGCTATGGATGGTGCTCCAATATCCGATCCTACTCTGTATAGGAGTTTTGCAGGTGCACTTCAGTATCTCACATTTACAAGGCCAGACATTGCTTATGTTGTTCAACAGGTATGCCTATTCACGACGTGCCGAGAGTCTCATTTCATCGCTTCTTGGCGTATCATCTGATACATTAAGGTCACTCTTGATTATGGTTTGCACCTATACCCCTTACACCAAATAGGTTGCTCTCTTATACGGATGCAGATTGGGCAGGGTGTCCGGACACGCGACGCTCCACCTCCGGTTTTTGTGTATTTTTAGGGAATAATCTGATTTCTTGGTCTGCCAAGCGACAGGCTACCCTATCTCGTTCTAGTGCCTAGGCTGAGTATAGAGGCGTTGCAAATGTGGTAGCTAAGATTTGTTGGCTTAGAAATTTACTGTTAGAACTTCAGTGTCCTTTGCGCCAGGCATCTATTGTGTACTGTGATAACATCTCTTCCATCTATCTTTCTCATAATCCGGTTCAACATCAGCGAAGATTTGTTGGCTAAGATTGTGTATTGTAGCTAAGATTTGTTGGCTCAGAAATTTACTGTTAGAACTTCAGTGTCCTTTGCGTCAGGCATCTATTGTGTACTGTGATAACATCTCTGTCATCTATCTTTCTCATAATTCGGTTCAACATCAGCGAACCAAACACATTGAGATAGACCTACACTTCGTTCGTAAGAAAGTTGCGCTAGACCATGTCAGAGTGTTACATGTTTCATCATCCTATCAGTATGCATATATATTTACCAAAGGACTTCCCAGACAGTTATTGCTTGACTTCAAATCCAGTCTCAGCGTCCGACCTCCTCCCGCTCCGACCGAAGGGGTGTGTAAACGTGTAGGTGTATAAATTAATATCCCCACCCATAATTAGAATATTTGTGTAAATATAATTATGGTAAGACTAGGATTCCTCTTGTATATGAGACTATGATTCATATTGTAATTGAGATGAACATAGATATATTTAATATTAATGAGAAAACTCTCCAAGGGAGATTAATATCGTCTTTGACTCAGTATATATTCTTTTTATGTAGTAGTTGTAACAAATTGTTTGTAGCGGTTGGAATCAAGAATTTTACCAAAAGTATTCAAAAAAAGTCCCAATATATATAAGTGTCACGTTACTTTCACCAAATGGAATTCAACATATAGCTCTGTTTTAATTTATTTATCTTACTTTTAAGATAATTAGTTTCACTATTATAGATAACTATATGTTGTTGTCTTTTTTTTATTTAATTTTCATTCGGTGTTCGGTATTTATATTATATCTCCTACTAATTCGAATTCGTCGTATCCATTAAGAGGAAACACTATTTAACATGATTTTTTATACTCAAAACTCGAATTCAAAATTTATGATTAAGAGTGTGTATCATATTCATTCCACCGCAACAAGCTCAATCTTGTTGATACGTTGTTAATGTTATATTGTTGGGAGAAGGTTCTTAGTAGGTATAGGTGAAGATTCATAAAAAAATGCTGACCACCTAACTAGAGGCCATTACTTTGACCATAACTAAAATAAAGAAAAGTTGATGTTAAAAGTGGTGCTGTTGAGAGCTTTTTTGGGGTTGAAAAATTGATATATGAGTTCCTATGTATTTTTCAAACTTTGGGAAAGTTCACTGGTTATGTCTCCATGATGATAATCACTTTTGCTTTAATTATCTAATTGACGAGATTAACGTCTATTTCTCTCTAATCATTTTATAGATATTTACTTAATACATTAACCATAATAATGTTTCAATCCCAAACAAGTTAAAACTAACTTAACGAATCTTCACTTCTCCATTTCAGTTCATTATCATGCTAAAAGTTCTTTAACAAGTCTAAAATTTATTCTCAACTAGTGTAGATATCATATCACCCATATGGATGGTTTTTCTTCCACCATGTCCTATCTTTAGCTAAGTCTACACTTATATCAAGAATTTGTGGTATTTCGAGATAACTTCCTTAATTTTATGTGATTTAAGTCAATCTCGTCCCCTTTTGACACATTCACTTATTTATAATTTCACATCGGGTCATTTATAGGTCGATGCAGGACATATTCAAATCATTTCAAGCGATCTTCTCGCATTTTATCCTCATGTGCTTGCACCTTCTGACAAATATAATATTTTTAATTTTATCTAATGATGTATGATTGCACATCGAGTATCTCTGCAACACTCATATGCTTTAATTTTCTTTTTTAGTCAATTGATTAGGTTCATCTTTGAAATTATAAAATAGAAAAGCGGAGATTAGGCAAAGGGCAAAGGGCTATTTCTCAGCCAACAACTAAAGCTGTCGTACATAGACTGTTTGATCCTAAAGTGTCCCTACTAATTAACATTGGGATTTGATCTCTAAGCCCTTTAACTAAAACGTAATTGACTTAGCAAAATAACATTTAGAAAACTTAAGGCCGCAATCAAAGCTTGATTTTTATTATAAGATGGAATATGACATTTACCAATTAAAATATTCATATTACTTGGATGAGACAAAATTGTAGAAGGAATTATGAATGTACTCCCTCCGTTCACTTTTATTTATCTACTTTGATTTTACACGTCATTTAAGAATTACTATAAATAAAGTATATATTTTATCATAATACTTATATTAATCGATGTATAGTTTCAATAGACTTAGAAAATAATTTGAAAATGTGTAACTAATATTAAGGGGAAAATAAAAATAAAAATTCTCTTGATATGCTAAAGTGGACAAGTAAAAATAAAAATTTATTTTAATATAGTGGACAAGCAAAAGTGAACGGAGGGTAATTATCAATGACGACACACCATAGTCCATAGCTATTTATGAATGGCGAAATTTTATAATAACTATAAATAAATTACCAAAATACTTAATTAACTACAATGTGATAGAATTGGTTATTCGTGTAATATGTTATTTAATTATTTTTCTTGTATGATATCAAAATTATTAAAGAGTTCATTACAAGTTACATGTGGTTGTAGAACACTCTAACTTGATGGTCTATCATAGTTAAATTTTATCCAAATAAAATGATAAAAATGCTTGATTAAAATTTCTGATTAATAGACATTGTCAATATAAATATACTATTGGGATGCTTGCATCATCAAGTGCTACTTGTATTACTCCATATTTTTCTTTGGAGAACAAAGTAGATGAAGTGTTGACAGATCGATGCTACTATCTCCAGGAATAGTCTGACGTAATAATCTGAATATAAAAAAAACAAAGTATATGAGGGTCAGTCACTTTAATCAACCAATTTCATTTGATATTATTTCTTGACATTTCCAGTTGAGGGGTTTCTCGAGATAAGCACTTTACATCAATACGCAGATAAATCAATATCGTGTTAGTTAGAGAAATTAATTTAGCTAATATTATTGAATTCATAATCATAACGTTGGTTCCACCCCAATCATTAATGATCAAATTCTGCATAAAGTATGCAAATGTATCACAGCTTTTTCAAATGTGGACTGATCATGACAAAGTAACAAGAAAATTTAAATCATCAACGTTGGAAAAAATGAAGGGTAGTCATTTCAACCTCCTTAACAATTATAATTTGATTTAATTTTTACGATCATGTACTACTCCATAATAGAATACCGTTTGTTCCTTAGTGATACATACCAAAGTGCGGAAACGAAATCAAAAAACAAGAAGTTAAAAGATAATGAGGTAGACACAAGAAAAAGAATCAAAAGCAATCAACAATTATATTAAAGTTTGCGACCTCAATTGAATATCTTAGATTAAGCACCTAAACCTATTAGGAGGACCTCAAGTTAATTGAACTTTCAAGCAGCCCACATTTACAATCAAGGGTTCAATTACAAGCTCTCAAACACTCAAGTTCTCAATGAGAAGCATAAACAATAATATTCAAGATAATCTAAGGAATGATATGACCTAAGTTTTCTATTTATAGTCTACGACTAAATTATTATACAAGAGGTCCAAAAGTGACACCCTTGGATTGCAAAAATAACCAAAATGCCAGCCTGTCGCAATCTGCTACTCAACCTACAAATCGCAGACGCTGTCTGTGGCATGATCTGCGTCTTCAGTGATGATCTGCGATTTATGGGCCCAACCTGTGGTTCGCAGGGTCCATTTGTAGCACCGTCTGCGATTCGCAGATGGTGGTTTCTTCACTATTCTTCTCCTTGTCGCCTTCCCATGCAATCTTTCGCACTTGAGATTCTCGGATTGGCGCTAATGAATGCTCACTAGCGTCTATATTCATGTGAAACTCACGTGGTGTTTGGAGTTCATGGCCTTGACTCCACATAGATGATCTCGAGGCAACTAGGGTTGCATCAATCTCCCCTTCTTGAAAGAAATTTGTCCTCAAATTTAAGGGATTACCTACACACATCCAACGAGAAGACAAAATATCATAACTATAAGATTCATTAGTACTAGAGAGATCTGCAAAGATCATCTCACAATGACAATCATCATAAACAAGTAGTAGAGGAAAGTGTCTCTTAGTTCAAATTCAAGTATAAAATCCCCATTGGACACCAAAGTCTCATCACATGGACAAGGGACCTCACAAGAAAACATCGTGGAATGGAAAGCATCTAACAATGTTGTACCATCAATGTAGTCATCAACAAAGTCACTCACAACGTCAAAGCCTTGTTTCTTTGCCGAAGTATGGCTACTCAAATATGGCAATACACTCTTATCACCACCAAAGATCCCCTCACTAGTATTTTCACTAAGAAATGGATCATAATCAGAGGAATCACTTGAATGAAGCCATGCATGAATATCATTATCATATATAGGTATGGCGTCATACAAGGACTCATAACCATGAACATTAGAGGTAAAAGATCACTATTAGGATTTCACAAATAGTTAAGTAAGTCAATTCCACATCAACTAGCGGTGCATCCTTCCTTGGCATACCCATATCACTATTAATACCATCTACTCTAACAAGTGAAAAGCTATCCCTCAACAAGAAATCTCCGTCAAGGGTAGGTGGATCAATATTCTAAAGTGGGTTGTCATAGATTTTGTAGCTACTAAATAAAGCTACATCATTATTATCACATACCAAACTACTAGACAAATTATTAGAAAAGATCTCATCATCATCATTAAAGAAGGCATTATCACTAGAGAGAGAATAATTACTAGACATGGAATCATCAAAGCATGGTATATCACTCTCAAAGAAATAAGGATCATTTTTCAAGTCACTTCTTCCTATAGTAGGAAGTACATCAAGCTCAATGCAAGTAAGCCAATCACTCACACTCAAATTGTCATCCAAATCACTCAAATAAGTGGGAGTATCATGAGAAAATGGATTACTTAGACCTTCATTAAAATTCCATCGGAAATTGATCGGTTTGTTGGGCATCTCTTCATCATCATAACCTTGTGAAAAGGAAGAAATAGAACTAGACAAAGAAGAGGTTAGTTCGTTAGATGGTAAAGAGTAGTCCCGATGCATGGTAGGGACCACCACAATTTTCTCCTCCACCTCCTCCCTAATCTCCCTCAAACTCACCATAAAAGTCACTTTAGCCCTTCTATTGGACTCCTTCTCTTTCTCACTACCCATAATGGCACCCTTTTGGTCACTCTCCTTCCTCTTACCCTTACCTTTCTCCTTCAATTCTCTCATTATTTCATAAATTTCATTAACTTACAAAGGTGACAAAGGGTGTAGAACGTGTTTGTGCCTTTCATGCACAAATGAGTACTGATTAGTTCTCCCTTCATGATTTGTAAATCTATCATATTGTCAAGGCCTTCCAAGTAGCATAAGGCAAGTTTGCATTGGTACCACATCACATAATATCTCATCTTGATATTTTCCAATATTAAACTTGATCAAGACTTACTTGTGTACCCTCAACTCCCCATATTCATTCAACTATTGGAGCTTATATGGAGTTGGGTGTTTGGTGGTTAGAATTTTCAAGAATTCTACTAATGTGGCATTTGTTATATTAGCACAATCCCGCTATCAATGATCAAAGAACATACATTTCCTTTGATGAGGCATTTGAAATGGAAGATGTTTTTCTTTTAGCTTGGATCAACCATAGTCTTACTTATTATTACCCTCCTCACTACATAGTTTGGCACGGTGAGCTCCGTTTCTTGAGGCATATTCTTGATTAACAAGGCTCTTCTTGCTAACCCACATGGAATGCTAACTTCCTCATCTTTCTCACTTCCCTCACCATCTACACAATCATCATCTTCTTGAGTACCCCCTTCATCAACCTCCTTATACTCTCTCTCATCCTCATCACTACAAGGATCTTCAACCCTTACAACGAATGTCATCTGGTTGGAACACTTACTCTTTCTATGACCATATCCTTGACATTTATAACATTGGATGGATTTAGCATTAGTACCTCCTTCTTTTGGTGCAAACTTTGGAGGTTGTTTCTCAATTTGGTTGTTCTTGACAAAGGGCTTCTTGGAATATTGAATGTTGCCCTTGTTCCTTTGCCAATCGGAGGAAGAAGTTCCCCCTTCTTTGTTCTTACTCTATGAAGATGAATACCCATTGGATTTAACTTCTTTATCCTTCTTGAGACCCTTCTCAAATCCAATTGCCTCTTCAAGAGTTTCGTCAAGGTCAATATAACTATGAAACCTCATTTGGGATGTGATCTCTCTATTCAACCCGAATCGAAACCGAGTTATGGCATTCAATGATTCTTATTCTAAGTCAATCCTTATTTTTACAAGTTGGAATTGATCATAATACTCATCTACACTCTTGAGATTGTGTTTCAAGATGTAGACCTTCTTTAGTTGTTCTTGCTTGTACCGATCAGACACATACTTGTTTGCCATGATCTTTTTCAATTCTTCCTAAGTAGGAGTTGGACCAAGTATATGTGGTCTCCTATACTTTACTTGCGTTTCCCACCATGTCAAGGCGAATTCTTCAAATTTTGCAATAGTGTAGGATGTCTTCTTTACTTCGGACATTCTATTAGTGAGGAAGATGTAATCACATTGTGTAATCTAATTGAGGAACATATCCGGGTCACTACTTCCTTTGAAGGTTGGAAGGGTAACTTTGATGGAGTTAAACTCATGTCTCGTCCACCAATGTTTCCTTGGTTACCATGGTCTCCATAGAGTTCTTCACCATAATTGTTCCCTTAGTAGTCACGTCCTTGATAACCATCATGGTCTCGGTAACCTTCTTGCCTACCCACATAAGGGATAAGACCATTTCTTCCATCTCTACCCCAATTAGGACCTTGATAAGGCATTTTTTGTCCCCTCATTTGATCGGCAAATCAATCACCCCAACCTCTTAACTCCTCTTGAAAATCAACTCCAAGTGGTTGTACATTTTGAATCGGTTGACGGATATTTGGTGGTGGTTGGTGTGGAAGGTTCATTTGGTAGTGACGGGTAAGGCTCATTTGGTGGTGGTTCAATTAGGTTCTCATTCCGAGGTGGTGGTGGTGTGTTGTTTGGGGGAGTGGGGTGGAATATATGGCAAAAGGTCTTAAGTGATATGGTAAGAGAGGTGTCACCTCGCACTCCATTAGTGGAACCTTGAAGATATTGACCTTTGGGTAGCAATGACGCTTCCTTACTTCACCCTTCAACAACTCCCACCCGAGCATCCAAACTATTTATTTGACGGTTAATGTCCACCAAAGCAATCATCACATCAACAAGAATAGGTTCCCCAGTGGGAGCTTGGGTTTCATCCCCCAAATTTGTCATGGTAATTGTTTTAGAACAATAAAAAACAAACAAACACATTAGGTTAGTAAAAATAACCTCACAAGTCACTCAAGTATGTGCATATTTGATTGTTTCACAAATTACCTCGGCTAATAATTGTACCTTGTTTAGTTCGATGAGTCACAAGGGATCAATTTCTACTTGAGATCAAGATTGGATCCTTGTCGACTCGATGAAATAATGATTCAAATCAAACTATCGGACTTGATTAAAAAAATGATCGACGAAGTTAAAATGAGAAAAGAATGAAACAAGTAGCATGAAAGAGGATTAACGTTCAAAAACTCACTAATCATGTTGTAAGATCAATTACAAGTGTTAACTAGTTGAGATGATCAAATAAATGGAAAATAAATCGAAATGAAATGAATTTTGAGTCAAAATGTAAAAATTGTGATCTACTATTTACTGTGCAGGGTCTGTGGTACGCAGACAGTGTTTATGGCACAATCTGCGGTTCGCAGATGGTTCTGTTGATTTTAGAAATCACTACAGCAGTTTACGTTTCTTCTACGACTCGCATGTGTCACCTACGACACAACTTGTGATTCGCAGGTTGTGCTTTCATTGCATAACTTTTAAGACGTCAAGTCTTTTTAGGAATCCATGCTCTGGGTCTTTTATGATTTTTATGACGACTTGAGCTCACTTTTTCTGATACTTTACCTCTTTTGGCCCAAAACAACTTTTCAAGTTGAATTTAGATTTTGGAAGATCAAATGACACATTTTTGCTTCTTCTTCCTCAAGAAACCTTTGAAGGTCTTCAAGAACACTTGAAGATTCAAAATATTTCATATTCAAACCTTCTCCAAAGGACCCAAAATTTTAGATGTGACTTCCTCTCAAGATAGAGAACAAACCTCAATACTTTTTAAACTCAAACAACCACAAAATATTCAAGACCCATTTGTTTTTTCTTCAAACTCAACAATGGTGAAATTTTAAATAAACTCCAAATGCCTTGAAACATCGGATCTAGACCAAACAAACATTAGAGAATACAAATCTAGTGTCCAAATCAACAAACAAACAAGGATTGAAATTATTTTTGGGATTTTCGAAATTTTGGATAGATTTTTTTTGTAGTAACAAAACTCAAGACAATCTTATGGTAAAGAGGAACTTAGTCTCGTAGAAGCCCACATCTATTGAGACTAAATATTCATCGTTCTCTAAGTCATACAATCTCTAATCTTTCTGTCCGTATGGATTCCTAAAAAGACACACCTACGACTTCGACTCTCAAACTTGTCCCTCGTTCTGCCCTTTGTCTATGCATAGCATAGTGACCCTATCACCCTTAAATGATTATACCGAGGTGTTTCCCTGTATAAAATTTCATAGGGGGTTTTCTCATTCAACTTCGAATATGGCATTCTATTGATCAATGATGTTTTCTTTCGACTATTTCATTCTGTTGTGGTGTCCCAGTGCAAGATATTTAGAAAAGAATTTCATGTTCGAAGAAGTAAGTCTTCATACATGTGAAATCTATTCCGTTATCACTTCTAACAATACTCACTTTCTTATCAAATTGTCTATCCACTAAGGCGAAGAAATTCTTCAAGGTTTGGGATATTTCTTTCTTATCAACTAAGAGAAAGATCCACACAGCTCGTGAACGATCATCCACAATAGTCAAAACATAGAAAGCATCACAAGATGAAGGAGTTCTATATGATCCCCATAAATCGCAATGAATTATCTCAAACTTATCCAAAGTAATATTATCACTTAAAATAAAAACACCTCTCATTTGCTTTCCTGTTGGCATACATCATATTCTCTATATAATCTATCACAACTCCCATTTAAGCTTAATGATGTAATAGACTTCGTAACTTGTGATGAAGTATGATCCAAGCATTTGTGTCAACGATCAAACTAACCAAATGCCTCTGCCTTCATAGCCCGTATCAATAACACATTTAAAAAATAGTAAAGTTCACCTCGACGCTCACTCTTTCCAATCAGCTTCCTCATGGTGGAGTCCAGTATAGCACACATAATTCTATTAAATGTCACATTACAAAAATAATTAACTAGTTGTGATACAAAAATCATATTGCATGTCAAATTTGAAATATAAAGGACATTTTTCAACCATATCCTGACATTCAGCCTGGTTGTTCCTTTTTTGTAGCCATCGAGCTACTTTCGTCCGGTAGACCAACGGACACTTAGGAATGTCCCACGTATTATTTAATTCTTCCAGATTATCTGTCACATGATTGGTAGTTCCAGAGTCTATGATCCAGGATAAGTTTTTGGTCTTACTATCCATCTTTCCATTCAGGTTTATTCTCTAGGAATTCAACATGTGAATCATAGTCTTCCGGATTTCATCTCTTAAATTGTGAAGTCATGTGTCGCATGTATTCACCGTTCCTTTCTCTGTTTGAGTTCCTTCTTTGGCAACTACGATGTTAGCCCGGTAGTTGCTTCTAACATGATCGGATCATGGTACACTTCTCTACTGTTGTTGATGTCCTTGCCCTCTTTCTTTGGTTTTTTTCATCTTTTTTTTTATTTCTCGATCACCAATTCAGATAACCAATGAATCAACAACATTCATCCACAATGTGTTTAGATCTCTTGCAATGTGTGCATAATGCACCATTGTTTTTCCCTTCACCTCAGTCACAATAAGAATTTCTCTCTTGTACGACAAAATCCATGGCTTCATTTCGGTCCTATGTTTTTCATATGATTCTTCTCACATGCTCTTTTTGCACCAACTTCGAGTAGACCTTGTTCAATGATGGCAACGGTTCGTAGTCAGTATGTTCGATCTCACTATTTCATATGTTCCCTCATCCAATCTCATGAGGAAAAATGCATTTTTTCTTCTTCTCCTTTGGCTTCTAGGATCGTTCCTAGATTGCACGTGCACTTTCTGCATGTAAAAGTTGGGATTTGTTCGTAATTTTCCATTTCTTCCCATAACTTAGTGAGTTTACCATAGTAATTCATTATGTTCCTTCCCTATTGCTTGCATTCCGCTAGTTCCGCCTTTAATTTTTTCATCTGAGGGTCGTCAATAATGATGAACCACTCTCAGATACTCGTCCATAATTCTTTCACTTCCTCTTTATGTGTAATCGTTGAGCGAAGCGTCGGTTCTATGGTGTTGTGAATCCACAACACCAACAGTGAGTTTATAGTCCACCAATCTTCCAAGGCTGACGACTCTTCGTTTGATTTTTTTATTGTACCGTCAACGAAACCGAACTTCTTTCTTGCTCTTAGGGTCGTCCTCATGGGTCTATCACATTCTTCATAATTTTCGTCCTTAAATTGGACTTATATCACCAAAATTCCATGGTTATCATTCGATGTAATGCCGTAGGGAGAGATTGTTTTTCTTTGGATTTTATTTTCTTCACCGGTGATTCTTTTGCCGTTATATCCGATTTATTTACTGACATTATTATAGGGTTTTGATGTTCTTTCTAACGTGACTCTGATATCATGTTAAAATAGAGATAGAGACGAGAATTTATAGAGACAAGAATAATGAGAGAATTCCTTTTATTTCTCATTCATCATAATGATTTCTTTATATAGAGGTAAGATCTTTATTTTCCTAGTCTAATAGGGTAAAGGTTAACCCTATTTTAATAAGACTACAAATCATATATTACCCTAATTACCAAATCCTATATTACCATTTACCATAAATAGACCTAACTTATTCTAATATATTAGTTTTCCATCTTGGGGTTATTTATTTATTCTTGGTCATAATTATTTGATTATTTGACGAAATAGTTAAGCACTATATGTGGCGTGTGAATTGAACTAGGGATAGGGAATTTGCATGCGTAATAAGAATATATAGAGCTTGTTCATATTAATACGTTTCGCTAATGAGGATAGAAATATACCCTTTAGCCTTTCTTAGTTGGATATGGAGATTTAAATGTGTTCTTGTTATTTTATGACTACTATAGTGATATAGGCGTTAGAGTAGCATCTACAGGCTTGTGAGCAACTCGAAAGATACTCATAAAGTTAACATCAACCCGTCAACTAGTAACCCATGAAATAAAATAGGTGTAACGATTGGAAGACTCAACTCGATTATTAGTGGTCATAACCCTAGATCTATCTTTTCTCCGATAAAAATCAATTTTTTCTTGGTTGAAGTTCATTATTTATTTTCTTTTATTTTTAGTTAATTTACAAATATAACTTCGGGTTGTATTTTTGCATACATAATTAGCATTAGTTTAATTTGGTAAATAATTAATCACAAGTACCAGTGGATACAATATCTAGACTTAAAATCTTATATTACTTGTACGATCGCGTATATTTGCGTATGCATTTGGGAGTAACAAGTTTTTACGCTTGTCGCTTTTTATGCATATACAAGCCCTATGGACCTTGTCACTTTTACGCTTCTCTTTCAAAAACAGTGATCCTACTTATGAGAGGATATGAAGGTCGCATATTAGGGGAGAAGGTTGGACGGTAGTTGACTGTTGTCTCGTCCTCCTGCGGGTTAGGCTTGGTGAGTAGATAATATTACAGTATTTTTGTAGTTTCTTGTCCTTTGGTTATCGATGTTGCTTGGAGTGCTATATTATGCTTTCTCTATTATTTGTTATGCCTTTTTACTTTTATATTGTCTTTTCCATACTGCTTTGGTATGTGTTACTCGAGCCAAGAGGTTTGCGTAACTCTATCCTCCCCGGACCCCGCTTATGGAAATACACGAGGTATGTTGATGTTGTTGATCCTACTTATGGGAGATTTCTATGCCAACTCAACAAATGTCAAGGGATGCGTTGATTATGTGGGCACCTTTCAGTGTGAACCCTTGACTGCCTGTTAAATATACATATAATATTACCAAATTCAAGAATATGTACAATTATGTATTATAGTAGAATTAGTCTTGTAGTCTTTCCATAATTGTATAATTAGTATCCAAATAGAATATGGATTTAGATGTATAGTAGGAAAAGGATTTTCCTATATGTAACTTGTATATATACTTCATTCATTAATAAGAATAATCAAGGGATACTACTAGCTATACATCTTTTCCCTATGAAATAAATAATACCTTGATTATTTTTATTAATGAATGAGGTATATATACAAGTTACATATAGGAAAATCTTTTTCCTACTAAACATCTAAATCTCTATTTTATATGGATACTAACTATACAATTATGGAAAGACTACAAGACTAATTCTACTATAATACATAATTTTACATATTCTTGGATTTGACAATATTGTATGTATATTTAACACACACCCGCAGTCATAGCGGACGGTATTCGTACGCTGAGACTGTATTTGAAATCTTCAAAAAATACCGAGGGAAGATCATTTGTAAAGATGTCTGCAATTTGATATCTGGAGAGGACATGACAGTCGCGTACTTGTCCACGAGCTACCTTCTCTCGAACAAAATGAATGTCCATCTCAATATGTTTAGTGCGCTGGTGCTGAATTGTATTCCCAGAAAGGTAGATGACACTAATATTATCACAATAAACCAATGTAGCTTTCTCAATAGGACAATGAAGTTCTAATAGAAGATTATGTAATCAACATGACTCGGAAACCACATTGGATACCCCTCGATACTCGACCTCTGCACTAGAATGGGATAACGTTGACTAACGTTTTACAGACCATGAGACCAAGTTATTCCCAAGAAACATACAATAGCCAGACGTATACCGTCTGGTGTCAGGACAACCATCCCAATCAGCATATGTATATGAGACAAATGTAGACATCGACGAAGGATATAAATGCAGGCCATAATCAAGCGTCTCCTGGATGTACCTAATAATGCATTTGAGCGCATTCATGCGCTCAATACTGGGATCATGCATAGACAAACACACCTGTTGTACGACATATATAATATCCGGCTGCGTGAATGTAAGACACTGAAGGGCCATGCAAGACTGCGATAACGGGTTGGATCCTCATATGAGGAGCCAGCTGCAGCACCCAACTTGGGTTTAGTATCAACTAGAGTGGAAGTGGACTTACAAGATGACATCTTGATCGGTGTATTTTATATACACCTTTTGAGTCATTTGTAGTTAGTATTTTACTCATTTCATTTATATTTAGTATAGTATTAGGGTCGTTTTCCTTTCTTTTGTGTCACGGCGGTCAGAAATGGAGAAATGGTGAAAAGGAGATGAAATGAGCATAAATGAGATGGAATTACACACAAAAGGGCCAAGAAATGAAGTCTAAGAAGTTTCGAGAATTATAAAGGAGATCAGACGAAGACCGGACGAACAAAGGACGAAGAAACGAAAAATCCAGAAGAATGCCGTCACCGCGCTGGCGCGGCCATGGCTGACCATCAAGTAAATGCGAAGCTCTCGATTTTGGCGCGCTGATCTGCAGGGCTGCGGTGTCGACGCGGGATTTATGAGTTTTTGGGCCGAATTTGACACATTTTCAGAGTCCAAAAGGGATAACTTTTCCTACTTACATATTCCTTAACCCTTTTCCATAACTTTTCCTAAAACCTTTACCTAAAAGGATTCCATAACCTTTCCTACCTACATAATCCCTAACCATTTACCTAAAAGATTCTTGGTCTATAAATAGTCTCTACATCATTAGAAGAATTCATTCTACATCCTACATCCCATTCTCCATCCATCACCCATCCCATTCCACCATCCACCATTCCATTTCATTCCATCTTGTAAATATTCCACAACACAATCCTTGGATGCTAGAAGGCTTGGAGACTCGTTATTGAGTATTTTCTTTTCTTTCTTTTTGCTTTAATTATTTCAGTTCATGTATGGAGATTGTATTAGTTCTTAGCGTGACTATGACTAGGAGCTAATTACTTTGTTAGGGATTTCCTTGTGATTCTCTTGAAACTCTATTCATGAATTAATATATTCGTTTGGTTTCTTCTTCACTTATTTAAGATTTATTCAATAGTTGTTTTGATTGCTTGGTAATTAATTGATCACTAATTATCATAACTTATATGATTTCTAATCGAAAGCCGAAAGGGGAGATTGTGAATATGCTATAGTTGAATAAACATAGGTTAAATCGTGGACGAAAGTACCCCGATACTTGTGTAGCTTAATAGGTTATTGCTCTTAATCCTCCTTTGTAGTCAATCTTGTCACCGAAAGGTAGAAAGGTTCTCCATTGGGGTTGAGTGTTTATATTACCTTAACAGGAGTATAAAACGGTCTAGTTAACCTGCTATCTTAACGTAGAAGAAGAAGTTAGTCTAATTGTATTAAGGATTGAATAGAGTGGATAGTTGATGATCTTGGAAGCCCTAATTCTCCATCATAACTGATTTAAATCAAAGTATTTTCATAATTAGTTTATTTCCTGCATTATTAGTTTAGAATTCCAACTCAATTAACGTTAACCAAATAGAAACTAAAACATAGATAATCGGTACTTGAAAACCAGTCCCTGAGGACGATATTTGGTCTTACCTAGACTATATTACTTGTCACGATACGTGCACTTGCGTTAGTGTGTGCATAAATCGCGCATCAAGTTTTTGGCGCCGTTGCCGGGGATTGACGTACTTTCAATATCGATTTATCTATTCTTATTTCTAATTTGGTTGCTCCAAGAACAAGTTTCTAACTTGTTCTGCGAGCATCTTTTTATCATCTTTTGTTATTTTCTTATTTTGCAGGTTAAATTCGGAAAAAAAAATCGAAAAAAAAGAAAGAAATTCAGGACACATGGACTACTACTATCAGAGACAGTGGAGTCATCAACAACAGCTTAACCCACAGGTTCTAGAGGAAGATCTAGATGAGTTGCAGGCAGGCATACTCAGGCTCACCAAGTGCCAAACTCAGTTTATGGCTGAGACAAGAGTGTCCCTCAGAAATTTGGAGACACAAATAGGGCAACTAATGGATATGATGAGCAATACACTTCAAGAAAATCTGCCTAGCGACATCATTATGGGAGGTGGTAAGCAAATTGAGGAACTTGAACCACACCCAGTTGTTGAGGAATCTGGCGAGATAGTTGGTGTAGAGAAGGAAAAGATTACTGATATCCAATTATTCACCTTTTTGGATTCTTTGGAAATTCTTTTACATGTACCCATTGCAAAAGAAATACCACCAGCGGTCACTATTGATCCCCAAATAGGAAGTCCATATCATCAAGGGCACCCCCTAGAGTTGAGAGATGTTGGGAATCTCACTGATCCCTACATTATAGAGAGTTTAGAAGACAAGCATGTCTTGTTTACTTGAGGGATAATCGTATATCTGAGGCCCGTGTTTGAATCAATTGTTGTAGTTGAAGTGAGACCTGCAACAATAACTATGCGGATTGCAAGCAGTTCGCAGAAGGATCCAATGGGCACTCGTAAAGGTTAATTGCGTCCGGCTAAAAGACGTTAAAGACAACGCTTGTTGGAGGCAACCCAATATTTTTAATTATGTTATTTTAATTTTTGTTTTAGTTGTTTTATTTTTTCTTGAACAGTCTCACGGTCTTGGGTTCTTGTTTTGTGTTGTTGGATGACAGGTGGACTGAAAGCCAAATCTGAGGGGAAAGGAGCAAAAACGCTGAAAAAAAAGGAAAAGTTGTCGTAGCACCACAGCGCCGAATCTCAGGGCCGTGGCGTCGGAACTTCAGAGAGCCATATTCCGTGTAAATTCCAGAATGTTTCCTCCCAGACCTCTGTTATGACCGCTGTGTTGTGTCAGTAAGTTGTCCCTATTTTTTTTTTAGTCTTGCACACATTGGGGACAATGTGTGATTTAAGTTTGGGGGGATGTTTTATTGTTTTTGAGTCTTTTTAATTTGTTTTGATATTTTTGAGTATTTTTTTTGAGTCATAATTTTTTTTAGATCATGCATGTTGTAGTTACTTGAAACGCCTAGTGAAGTAAAGTAAAATAATCTAATGGAATTAGAAGCAACCATCTGAACACTTAGGATAGATATGCCAAAAATTCATGAAATCGAACTATTTGGGGTATCTTGCTTGATTTATGCATTGTTAGTGATTAAACCTATGTGTCTGCTTGCTTGCTATTTGAGGCGAAATAGTTATGATATGAATGTTAGGGAGATGATTCAGGCATTTCTTTGTTAGCCATTTCTTACCATTCTTTGCCTATCCCTGACATTATAATTGAATCCCTAGTCAGCCCCTTTGAGCCAAAAATAAGATCTTTTCTTTGACACCCTAAAATTCCATATTTGTGCCATAAGTGGAAAAATTGAGTTGTTTGGAATATAAAGTGTTGAAAAAGAGACAAAAGAGAGTGAACAATTTTGATGCACCCCAATGAAAAAGTAATAATAAATAGGCAAAGCCTAAGTTTTGGGGTGCTTACTATTCATCAGACACCTCATTCTCTCAAAACAAAAGAGGGAAAAGATAGGTACGAGGTTAAAAAGAGAATCAAAAGAAAAGGGAAGAATTTAAAGCAAAAGAGCTTATGGTACGTAAATTGAGCCTAAATGCCTATTTTTACCTACCCCTGCCTAAGCCTACATTACAACCCTGAAAAGCCCTGAAGATATCTAATGTGTGTATCCATGATTAGTGGAGAATAACAAGTGAACATGCCATAGGATTTTGAAATTGACAGGCATAGTTAGGTATTTTTACATCCATTGAGCATGATTAAATTGAATTTGCGAAATATCTGACTTGAGTGTTTAGAATGCTAAAAATCCATGCTATATGTTCCTGCATATTATCCTACTAACCTTCATGTTTTTCTAAGTGACAATTGTGCAGCAAAATGATCAGTGTCTTTGAGTCATTTTATTTTCCTTTCTTTCGTGTCTTTGTTTATATATTTTTTTTTATCTTTGCTCGAGGGCGAACAAAGGTTAAGTATGAGGAGCCAGCTGCAGCACCCAACTTGGGTTTAGTATCAACTAGAGTGGAAGTGGACTTACAGAATGACATCTCAGCCCTCTCAATGATCTCAGCAGCATACTTCCTATGTGATAAGAACAATCCACCTGCATGACAAGTGACAATAATCTCCATAAAATAACTCAAGGGTCCCAAGTCCTTCATAGCAAACTCAGAACTGAGCATAGTCATGATAGACTGGCGTAATGCATCAGATGAAGCAGTCAAGATAATATCATCCACATATAAGAGTATATAAGCTAATGACGAACCACAATGATATATGAATAACGAATTATCAGACCTGCTGTGAGAGAAACCAATAGTCAACATAAAATATGCAAACCTTTTATACCAAGCCCTCGGGGACTGCTTAAGTCCATATAAAGACTTCTTCAATAAACAGACATGATGAGGATATTTGGGATCCCTAAACCCCAATGGCTGATGATATAGACTGTCTCCTTGAGATCACCATGTAAGAAAACATTCTTCACATCTAGCTGATGAATGGGTCATGCTTTCGAAAGAGCCAAGCTGAGCACAGTGCGAATGGTATTCGATTTGACCACCGGGCTAAATGTCTCACCACAATCTACACCAACCTGCCGAGTCTTACCATCACCTACAAAATGTGTCTTATACCTCACAAAAGAACCGTCAGAATTATCTTTGTGAGCAAAAATTCACATAGACCGAATAATATTAACATCAGATGGACGGGGCACCGACTCTCACGTATTATTATCAATGAGAGTATTATATTCATCGGTCATAACAATTTTCCTAATTCGGGTCATTCAAAGCAGACACAGGATTACGGGGTAGTGGCGATTTAAGAACATTAGAATTTAAATTAAACTATCTTTTTAGTTTAAAAATACCCCGTTGACTTCGGGTGACTAGACCATGGCTCGGGAAGAATTAGGTTAATTTGGGAATTTCCGGGATACGGGACGTCTTTGGCCAGTGAGTGGGCTCTTGGCCCGAGCTGAACCGCAGTACTGCTGTAGTTGGGCCAGAAAGGCTATTGGAAACCGAGGAATTAACTGGGCCAGAACTGGGCTGGAAAGATGGCCCAGTGACAATGGTAAGGTAGGACCAGCGGGCCGTGGGCCCTCTGGAAGATTCGGGGTGCGGGAAATATCCAATAAATGGTAAATAATATACGGGGACATACATCATCCAAAAAATTATACGAACTAGGCACGAGACTATTGACCTTAGCAAACAAAAATTGGGATTCATCAAAAATAACATGGCGATTAATGATGATTTTATTAGATGATAAATCAAAATAATTGTAACCACGATAATTCGACGGATAACCCAAAAACACACAAGGGGTAGAACGGACCTGAAATTTGTTAATTAGTGGACGGGAAAAGTGGATAACACAATCACCCAAAGACCCTAAAATGTGAATACGAAAGAGTCTTATTATATAAAATTTGAAGAGAGGATGAATATGTTAGACCTTTGGAAGGAAGAATGTTAAGAATATTTGTAGTCATTTGTAGAGCATGATGTCAAAAAAATGGGGGTACGGAAGCATGGATCAATAAAGTGCGGATAATGTTATTAATGGTACGGTTTTACCATTTTGTGAAGACGTATGAGGACGAGAAAAATGAAAATTGATTCCATTTTTAGCACAAAATTCCCGAAACTCTCTATTGTCATAATCTTTGTCATTATCACATTGAATATTTTTTATTTTCCATTCGAATTGAGTTCTAATGAATGCTCTAAATTTTAAGAAGATGAAAATTTCTTCATCATTGGAAAAGTCCATAAAAATTTAGAATTATCATCCAAATAGAACATAATACCGATGACCCATAGAACTAAGAACAAGAGACGTCCATAAATCACTATGAATAATATCAAATGGCATTAAAGTATGAGAAGTAGAGTCTACAAAGGGTAACTTAACAATTTTTCCTAAGGAACGATATTGACAATTTGGAGTACTATGCGTACCCTTACAAGATATAAGTTTATTTTTATCTAAGACAGACAAAATAGATGACCCCGAATGACCTAGACGAGCATGCCACAAGGAAGGAGCAAGGGCTGCAAAAGTTGAAGTCATGGCTTGATACGAGAAACAGAGACTTGATGTGATTGGATAAAAAGATCCCCAACTATCACACCTCATGTGAATTTAAAGCCTATGGAGGTATTTTATAGATGATGACAAAAGGATTTTCATATACGTGTCAAATGGAAAAAATATGAATAAACTCCCCGTTTGGAAATTCTTTACAGAAAACCCAAAAGGATCAACATTAAAAGAAACTCAATTATCAGTTGTGAATTTACGGACATACACCAAATTTTTAATTAATTTTGAGGTCTGAAGGGTATTTTTCAAGACAAGTGGTGGATGGGGAGGGGGGGGGGGTTTAACCCTGAATTGGAA
The DNA here is from genome assembly GCA_029844215.1 of Przewalskia tangutica. Taxonomy (NCBI): domain Eukaryota; kingdom Viridiplantae; phylum Streptophyta; class Magnoliopsida; order Solanales; family Solanaceae; genus Przewalskia; species Przewalskia tangutica. Next base: position 5,179,996 of record CM056719.1, read on the forward strand.
CTAAATTACCATTACCAATAATTATACCATGATTACTGCTCAAATTGGAATAAGACGAGAGAGTACCTTGATCGGAAGTCATGTGTGTAGTGGCGCATGTGTCCATGTACCAATTCGGGTCGGGTTGAGTCAATTCAAGTGTGTATATCGCGACTTTAATGCCGGTTTGTGTGGGTCCTACTGCGGAGAATGCTTGTGTGGGCCGGGGCCCAAGAATTCCACCCTGCTACCCCGACCCAGTGTTGTACCAAAACTGTTGCGCTGACTGCTGGTCTTAGAAGCTGTTGGGATGACTGCTGGGTATGGAAGGAGACGGTCCAACCCACTGGGTGCTGGCCGTTGGGCTTGGAAAATAGGGGGTTTTGGGCCACGGCCCACTACCATGGGGCCCACTGCTGTTGGGGCCAGTGGGTCGGGGCCCACTGTTTTGGCTACCATTCTCGTTGCCGCCGCGTTTGGCCCCGCGATTTTTCCCGTTGTTTTTATCAGTATTTTTGCCGCCACCGTGGGTTCGATTTTGTCCTGAATGATCATCGAAACTTGGAGAATTTTTGGAGGAAGTCATCACGACAACAGGGCTAGTATCCGTAGCCGTCTTCTTAGCCAAACCGACTTCTTCCGACGTAAGCATGGAGCAGGCTTGATAGAATTCCGGAAGAGGGTTACTTTGACGAAAGATCGAAGCAACACTGTTATAGGCCTCGAACAGGCCTGCAACCATATGTATAACGAGACGTGCTAACTGGAGCACCCACATTGCGAAGTTGATCCGCCAAATCCTTGAGTCGTTTGCAATAAGAGAAAACGTTCGGAAAATTCATGTTCAAGGGTGACAATGCGGGAATGACTGTTATCCTAGATAGCGGAGGAGTTAGGTTCCATAATCATTTGTAAGAGGTCCAGGGAGATAGCTGCATAAATCCACTGGAGAACTTTTGCGTCAAGAGTGACTGATGGGATAGCATGAAAGAACAAGGAGAAGAACCTAGAGGGGATAGGGATTTGCATGAAAATCAAGAAGAAGAGAAATTTTTTTGCGGAAGCAAGGAGAAGAACCTAGACTTTTGATACCATGTGGTATATATACAAGTTACATATAGGAAAATCTTTTTCCTACTATACATTTAAATCTCTATTCTATTTGGATACTAATTATACAATTATGAAAATACTACAAGACTAATTTTACTATAATACATAATTGTACATATTCTTGGATTTGACAATATTGTATTAAAACTATTAAAGCATCCATGATTTTGTAAAGAGTACTATCATTAACCAAATCTAGAACTGTTAATAGTATCATTTATATGCTATGGGCTTTGTAGGTAGCCTTTGTTCTTTGTGACACAATGAGCCGCTTTGATATTTTGATTTAGTGGGGAATACAAATATTTTCCACTCAAATCTAGCAGGATTTAGTTCTCAAAGATTTGTCTAAACAAACATTCGGTAATGCATGTTTCTCAACTCTCCTTGTATTAACCATGGTGACTTTGACACATGCTCTATCCCTTAAAAGATAGGAATAAAATTCGCGTACATCTTACTTTCTCTAGATCCCACTTCTAGGATTACACTGAGTATATTGTTGTTGTTGACTTTGACACATGCTTTGAATAGAGTAGTTTTCGAGGGGGTAATCATGCTTTGAAGAAAGTAGATCTCAGGGGGTAGTCTTTACTTCACCTACCCCTTTTTTTCCTACTTGTCCGTTGCCATTGATTAGATTGTCATCCCAGCTTCATCATGCTCAATTTTTTACATAGTGCGCATGAGATATGTTGTCAATCTTGATATCTAAAGTTTTTCAAGTTTTTGCAAAATTCAGGTTAGTTGTCACTGTCAGTGCTGGTGAGATCACATATGATCTATTGATAGTCATTTGCAACAACAACATCATACCCAATATAGTCTCATAAGTGGGGTCTGAGAGGGTAGAATGTATGCAAACCTTACTCCTACCTTTGATAGTCATTTGCAATTCTAATGAAATTACTGTGCGCGCGCGTTCATTCTGTTAAAGTCCTTTCTTGAATTGTCTTAAGATTGTGTTGAACGGTTTCGGGATGTAAATGTTTTTCTGGGTGATTGTTTTGGTGCATTTAAAAAGTTAGAAAATTCTTTGAAAATTATTGTTTTGTAGGATGCATGGCAGCCTTGGATGCAGAGCATTACTTTCAAGAAATTGGTGCCCAACAAGGAAAGAGTGACTGATGGCATAGCATGAAAGAACAAGGATTTGCTTAAATTCACTATCTATTCAAATAATATATCGCCATCATGAATTTTATGGTGAGAAGAAATTATTTATATACCTGAAGGGTGGATGAATTTGATAGATGCAATGGCTAGCATCAGCATTATTGCAATTCTCTATTATGTCCATAGTATTCAAGCTTTAATGGTGCTTAGGCTTGATGAAACAGGAGTAGCTTGTTCGCATCTTTGGTTTTACTTTTTATTTCAATTTTACAACAAACAAACTAATGATTTCTCTTGTAAAATGCCTCGTCACAAATAGCTTATGAATTCTCGAACATCGTTGAACACTCTTAGCGAAATTTCTAATTAGCTTCACCACTAAGTTCGGAGGGAGTACTAACCCCTATATATTATTACATACATCTTCTGATCTTATTATTCTTTTATGATATTATTAGTTTCGTATATACATCAGGTTTGGATTTTTTTTACCAAGTACTAAAACAGTGCATTTCTTAATGCCAGATAACTAGTAAGTAGTATCTTAGTATAAATTAGGCTGTTAAGTCATCATTCTACCTACCTTTCATGCATATTGTAGTTACAAATGGAGCAAAAAAAATATAGGTAACTTAGTAACATTAGTCGAACAGTATGAATTGCACTTACTAAGAAACAAACCATAAGGGTGGCGCTAGCTACTTTTCTTCTAAATTGCTGTCCAAATTTTACTATTCATATTCTGCAGTTGTAGACATCATTAATATCAAATCTTAGATGATTTAGTCAACTCGTGCATAGGAGCACGAAAAGGTAATCATATGGAATTATTTTGTTGTCTTGGTTTACTGTTACTCTGAATAACAAGTAGTTGATCGCGCCCCAAATATAGTCGAACTCCAATGCGATATACTTCCAGTGGAAACAAAAAAGAAAAGATCACTGTTCAAAGGTGCTCATTGGATAACATACAATATGAGATGGGGCAAATGAATTTTCTTCTCACTTAGTTGGTGAATCTTCTGCTTAATTGGACCTATAAGCTTAACTGAAGGCATTTAGGCACATATATTCATCATACATGTTACCACATCAAAAAAAATTACACTATCAGCTCACCCAAATGATATGTACAAGTAAACTTTCTCAAAATGTAGGATTTTGTAATCTTGAAAATAAAATATGTTATCTTTCTACGATAAATAAAAATAAGCCGATAATTATAAAATTTTCTTTACACGTAGATTCAATACATGGGAACACAAACATGTCAGTGGATACAATAATCAATTCGAATAAATAATTGTTTTATAATATAATATCCAAAAAGGAAAAAATAAGAACACTTTGTGCAGATCAAAACAATACCAGACTTGAGATGCCATCATGGCCCTAAATTACAAACTGACAAATAAACAAAAGAAATTGTAAGGTCTCCACTGAATGATACCAACTACCTTCTCTCCACATATCTTCAAAATCATATTTGCAGAAATACTTTCCTCAGCTCATAAAAGAATACCTTACCTACCACTTTCACATGGATACAACACAGCATACAGATCACCTTGTCTGGATTTTTTTTTTCCAACCCTCTAATATGAAAATATTATTCCTACTTTTGGTCATTATCGTACTACTTAATTTCAAAGATAATGATGATACTTCAGGAAAGTTGCTTGCTGGGAATAAAATCTGTACAATTTCAAACACAAGTGGGAGAATTAGTTGTATTTAGCTCATTAGGAGTGTTAATGTTAGGTTTTGTGTCATGACATTTTTTCTAACATATTATTTTCAGTACTAAGTTAAAATCAGAAAATGTTGGACCAAATGTCTTGACATTCGGACCAATTAACTATTTTGCCTATCTTCACGGACAGATTTCAGGAAAGTGTGACCTTTTTATCACATGTCAATTGACTTGGCAATGAGTCTTTGAAGCAGATTGAAAACGAGGAAGACCAAGTCCAAGAGGTAGTTTAACTTAAGGAGCAAGACGTGTGAAGAAAAAGTCGAAGCAGTTGAGATTTTCGTGCCTCAAGCTACTGCCTCACGTGTCCTTTTTTAGCTCAACTTCCATGACTTGTTAAAGAGTCTTTCAAGGGAACTCTCTACTATAAATAGAGAGGTCACTTCAGGGATTCAATGTCCATAATTTCAGAGTGAAAACGATATAGAGAGATCTCCACAAATATCGATCAAGTAGACTGGATCGTTGTGTTGCCTGTATTTGTGACGACATTTGTCCAACATTATAATTATTACTTAGATTCTAGATTTGTTCTTCATTGAAGCAATTGTAATGAGATGTTGATCACTTCTATTTAGATAGATTTTCAGACATAAGTCATCTGTGACTTAACCTTTTTTATTCCTTTTTGTATCATCTTGTAATCTTATAAGAGAAGAAATATAATCAATTATATATATATATATATATATATATATATATATATATATATATATATATATATATATATACACACACAATATCTTTGGTCATTGACCATCATGGGTTATATTAATATATAACCTATGAAAATTAAACTTTTGTGTTTTTTATCTATTTCCGCTGCACTTTAAACTCTTTCAAAGGTTTTCTGTTTTTATCCAAATGTCATTACTTATGTCAGATAACATTTTAGCTGACATTTGACACTGTTTCTGCATACGTTTCAATTTTACTTTGCTATTTGATTTTATTTAATCCATAGTATAACTCCCGGGACCCAACAAGTGGTATCAGAGCCGACACTTAACATAATAAGTGTTAAGGTCCTTTTACTTTAACTATGGATCCGGCTAATCTAAATATTGGTAGACTTCCTATATTAGATGGTTCAAATTATCCTTATTGGAAAATTCGTCTACATTCTCATATCAAATCCATTGATGTGAGAGTATGGAGATCTATTACAAATGGATATATTGTTCCTATGCTTCCACCGGACGAGGAAGACGACATATTACCTAAGCCTGAAGCCGAATGGAGTGTGGAAGAAATCAATAGTGCAGGCTTCAATGAAAAGGCTCTAAATGCTATTTTTGGATGGGTAGATCTTTATATGTTCAAACTTATCCAAAATTGCTCCACAACCAAGGAAGTTTGGGTTACCCTACAAACTCATTGTGAAGGTAGCTCAAGTGTTCAACGAACGAAGCTTCGCATGCTCATGAGTAAATATGAACGATTAAGGATGGAAGAGACGGAGGATATTAAAACCTACTTTGAAAAGTTGATCGACATTTCCAACGAATGTCAAGTACTTGGGTCTCCACTGACCAACAATCAACTTGTGGAAAAGGCACTCCATTCTCTTCCTGAAAAGTTCAATATTAAGATATGTGCGATTGAAGAAACCCACAACCTTGCTAAAATGGACCTCCATACGTTAATGAGCATTCTCACAACATATGACATGAATATGGAAAATCAAAGGACATTGTATAAAAGCAAAAATGTTGTTCTTCAAACAAAATCCTTAGAGATGCAAGTCAATGAAGAGGATGAATGTCTTCAAGAAATCGGTGATGGTGCTAATGTTGCCCTTCTCACTCGAAAATTCAATACGATGTTAAGGAGGTTCAACGAGGATAAAAATAAACCTAAATCCAAAAAGCACCAAAGCCAAGGCTTCAATCCAAGATTCACTAAAACCCTCCCTACAGCACAAAAAGGAAATCAACTTAGGAGGACCACCTCAGACCGTACCAAGTTTGATCCCAAGCAGCTTGAAAGTATACAATGCCATGCTGCTCGGGATGGGGCCATTATGCTAATGAGTGTGCAAACACCTTAAGAAAATTTGGGAAGAGTCTATGAGTTTCTCTAAGTGATGATGAAGGCGAAGAGGGAGAGGATCCAGAAATGGAGTCACAAGCTATGTTGGCCACTATTTTCGAACAGTCACTGTAAGATGATGAATATGTCGCTGACTGTGTTGTCTCAAATGTCACAACATTTTCGGCAACATCAGCGATGACATCTGCTGGTCCAGTAACATCCGACATGTATGGATTTTTTACCTATCCAGATGTGAACTGCTTTAGTGGTTTAATTTCTAGTTGTGAATCTAACCTTGAGACTCAAGTTGACTCAAAGCACGACATGATTAAAGAATTGCAAAATTTTTGCAAGGACTTAATTATTGAATCCAAGCAACTTGACTCAAAGGTAAAATCTTTAACTCTTGAGAATGCAGGTTTGAAAGACACAATAACCCGACTAGAGGTTACCCTTACCAAAAAGGATCTTGAATTTGGTAAGATCAGTGCGAAATTGGACCTAGCCGAAGCAACCTTCCAAAAGCTCAAAACTGGTACTTCCAAACTGGATGAAATTCTAAGTGTTAGTCAACCACAACATATAGATTTGGGTTACAAGAACTCCTTTAATGTTGTATGCTCCAACTTGTTTGACAAAAATGAGACAATGGGCTTTGTAAAGAAAGGGAATTTTGTGTGCCATCACTGTAACAAGACTGACCACTTAAAACCTTACTGCTTTAAATTACAAAAGTCCAGGAGCAGAATGTCGTCGAAAATGTTGTCCAACATTCCAGACAGCACTCGAGGTAGCCTTCCAGAATCCAGAAAAAGGTAAAGAAAGTTTGGATTCCCAGTATGAATGGGAGATGTAATATAGCTATTACTGCGTTGAGGACTAATATTTCAGGATCGTGGTACTTCGACAGTGGATGTTCTCGACACATGACGGGACAAAAGATTGTCTAAAGAATTACGAGGCTCTAAGTGGAGGTAATGTCACATACGAGGTGGAGGAAAAAGTAAAATCATAGGAAGAGGAACATTAAGTGTTCCTGGAGTTCCAGCACTTAAAAATGTCTTGCACGTTGACAGTTTGATGGCTAATCTATTCAGTATAAGTCAATTGTGTGATGACGATCTAGAGGTAATGTTTAACAAGTATGGTTGTACGCTCGTTCTTGTACCTATCATTACACATTGGTTAGCTTCATTAGTAGTTGCAATAGTGTTAGGACCGATGACACGACCTTGTGGCATCAAAAATTAGGGCACATCAATTACCACAACCTTAAAAGATTAATTTCTTATGAGGCAGTAAGAGGCATCCCTAAACTAAGTGCTAAGCATAAAATAGTGGTTTGTGAAGATTGTCTCAAAGGTAAGCAAATCCGTGTCTCCCACAATGTTGTCCAAAATGACAGACAACATTCAGGTACGTCTCATTGTTTTCAGCTTTTTCACATGGATCTTATGGGTCTAATTGAGGTAGACAGCCTAGGAGGCATGAGGTACTCATATGTGATTGTGGATGACTTTTCCAGGTATTCTTGGATATTCTTTTTAAAGGAAAAGTCTCAAGTGTTTGGCATATTCAAGGTACTACACTCTAGAGTAAGAAATCTATATTATTCCTTTATTTTTCGGATTAGGTCCGACCATGGAAAAGAGTTTGAGAATAGTCAGTTCTCTACATTTTGTGAGAAAAAAAGTATTTTTCTTGAGTTTTCTGCTCCCAAAACCCCACAGCAAAATGGTGTAGCAGAGAGAAAGAATAGGACTTTACAAGAGATGGCAAGAGCCATGCTGAGTTCTAAGAAGTTGTCAAAACGTTTTTGGGTAAAAGCTCTAAATACTGCAAGTCACCTCACGAATAGAGTCTATCTTAGGCCTGGAACTAAAATGACACCCTATGAGCTTTGAATGGAAAGAAACCTAATTTGCGTTACTTTCATGTGTTTGGGTGTGTGTGTTATGTTCTTAATGATAAAGATCACCTAGCTAAATTTGACTCTAAAAGTGATAAGGAAATTTTTATAGGCTATTCTCAAAATAGTCATGCTTACCGAGTGTATAATCTTAGAACCAAAATCGTACAAGAATCTGTTAATATTGTCTTTGATGATTTTGCTGACCTTTTAGGAAATAAGCCAGTAGATGATGTTATAATAACTATGGAAGATGTACAGAAAGCAGAAAATCCAGATGTTGCTCCAAATGTCACGACATCTGCAGCAACACCTGAAGCAGAAACCGAGAACACTGCAGGTTTAGATGAGGAATCAGAAGCTGAACTTCATGACCCAGTACGTAAGGATCCCTCATCCAGGATTAGGAGAAATCATCCTACAGAACAAGTGATAGGATAGGTGTTCGAATGTGTTAGAACAAGAAGGAAGGAACCACAAAATTATCGAGATATAGTGAAATATGCGTGCATGTCCACCGTATATCATAAGGTAAGTCATTCTTGTTATGTATCTACATTGGAACCAAAGAATATCAATGAAGCACTCAAGGATATTTGGTGGATACAAGCTATGGAAGAAGAATTAGAACAGATCACCAGAAATGAAGTCTGAGATTTAGTTTCTCGCCCCAATGATACTAATGTTATTGAAACTAAATGGATCTTTAAAAATAAATCAGATGAATCTGGAACTGTAGTGAGAAATAAGGCTAGACTAGTTGCTCAAGGATACTCTCAAGTTGAAGGGATTGACTATGATGAAACTTTCGCTCTAGTTGCTAGAATTGAGTCAATTAGATTGATGTTTGCCATAGCATGTTGTTTGAAGATCACTCTCCATCAAATGGATGTAAAAGATGCTTTCTTGAATGGATTTATTGATAAGTAAGTGTATGTTGAACAACCTAAAGGATTCGAAGATCCCCACCATCCACAATTTGTATACAAGCTGAAAAAGGTCTTGTATGGATTAAAACAAGCTCCACGTGCATGGTATGGTCGTTTAACTCAATTTTTTCTTGAATTTGATTTCGAACGTGGTGTAGCTGATTGTACTTTATTTATAAAACATCATGGAGTAGATATGGTCATTGCTCAAATCTATGTAGATGACATAGTTTTTTGTTCGACTTCACAGTCCCATCTTAAGACATTTGTCGAAACTATGTCCTCAACATTTGAGATGAGCATGATAGGGGAATTAACATTTTTCTTAGGTTTGCAGATAAAGCAAAATGAGGAGGGAATCTTCATCTCCTAGAGTAAGTATGTCAATAATTTGGTCAAGAAGTTTGAATTAGAGAATGCTAAACATATGAGGACTCCAATGGGATCAACACAGACTATATGCAAATATGATGTTGGGGAAAATGTCGACCCAACATTGTATCGTTCTATGATAGGTAGTCTCTTGTATCTCACTGCTAGTCGTCCTGATCTAATGTATAGTGTATGTGTGTGTGCTCGATTCCAAGCCTGTCCCAAAATCTCTCGCTTAAATGCCATAAAATGTGTCATCAGATATGTTGCCGACACATGTGAGTTGGGAATTTGGTATTCCAAAGACACTAATCCTAATTTAATATGATATAGTGACTCGGACTGGGCTGGTGATGTGGAGGACATAAAGAGTACAAGTGGAGGATGTTTTTACCTTGACAATAATTTAGTTTCTTGGTATAGTCGCAAACAAAATTGTGTCTCACACTCAATTGCTGAATCTGAATATGTAGCAGCTGGGAGTTGTTGTTCTCAATTAATATGGTTAAGACACATGTTAGATGACTATGATTTTTCAAAAATAATATCTTAGTTTTGTATTGTGATAATATGAGTTCCATTAACATTTCAAAAAATCCAGTTCAGCACTCTCGTACAAAACATATAGATAGTAGACATAATTTTTTGAGAGATTTGGTTGAAAAACAGCTAGTACAAATTGATTATGTTGACACACTCCATCAACTAGCTGATCTATTTACAAAATCTTTAGATCATGAGAGATTTTTCAGCTTGAAAAGCTCTCTTGGTCTCTGTACTTTCTGAATTCGGCACTGTTGGGCGAATGTTGTCTAAAATGTCTCTAACATTTCGGGTGACATTTACCCTTGTAATATCAGAATCTGATTTTCAGTATATTGTTATGTCTGATATTTGTTCATACATGTGTGGTTTTTCAAATAAGAACATGATTTTAATGTGATACCGTTCTCTGCGATGATATTAGATATCATAAAAAAAAAGTATCAAAATAAGGCAAAGCCTTTGTAATTCTCGACAATTGTGAAAATTTGGCAAAACCCTTGGAAATTAATACCGTTCCTATACTATAGGAGTATCAAAGTGCTTAATAAAAAGAAATTATGAGGATGCTACATAAGTATTCTTGTTTTTTGACACGAAAAATAAGTTTCGTATGAGTTTTATGATTAGATCTAGGACTCAATGGAAAAATGTTACATTGGTCTGGAGATTGAACTCATAAAATCATATATGAAACGTGTCTTGATTTATTGCCGAAATGTTAATGTTCTTTAGAGATTATGATACCTGTGTTGTTCAAAATCTTGCTAACATTACTGTTGGCATTCTCAGATACTGATATTTGTTAGGATGCAGTGTGTAACTGATTTATGTTTTTGTTGATAATAATCTAATCTTGATGTCTATCTTTTAAAACTCTAAATTTTAGGACAAGTATTGAAATACAATACAAACTCTTAAAATCTGGAAACAAAAAAAATTTGCCAAATGTATAAATTCATCTTCAATTGGTATTCATTCTTGTCTAGTTTTTTCCGGAAAAAAAAGGAGAAAAGGCACTCATCATCTCGGTTTAAACACCAAAACCGATGGATCCATTATCAAACACTCCATCTTCCAAAACCCTCAAAAACCCTAAAAACCCTTCATCTTCTTCACCATTTTCGCCCATGGATATTTCCCCAATGTCAAAGAAAATGTCTCCTAACATTTCTGAAAGCACCCCAATGAGCACAAGTCCTCCTCAGTGCACTAACATTGTACTAAATGTTCATCAAGAACCTCTTGGAATCAGTTACCCTGGAAATAACGATAACCCAATCGACCTGGACGCAACTCCAGATATGTCGTGGTTAGGCAAGCGTGAATGAACCTCCAAGTTTCCAACAAGGAGGTCAACAAGAATCTATGAAAAGGATATTGAAGCACAACCAGCGACAAAGAAATCGAAGATTGAGGAGGAGGTTACGGCTCCTCCATGCCCTAGTTATGACTGGGATGATTCGGATTTTGATTGGTCTTTTGGAAGTAATGCCGAGAAGACGTCTTCAGCTGAACAACAAACTGAAACCCTAGTATCACCATCTCATTCTGATCCCCTTGTTCCTGATGTGGTGACATCATCTGAAGATAATGAGATTCCGGACGAAACACCATTAAAGAAATTTTGTCCGAAAAGAGTTCAACAATCTCCCAAGTCAAGTGATGAACCAGATGTTGCCCAAAATATCACGACATCACAAGCAACATTTCAGTCAACTCCTGAACAAACTCACTCACCAGTCTCCTCTAGTAGAACAAAATCAAATTCGAAATCTGATAAAGAGATAATCTTTTTCTCTGAGAAATTCCATTCAAGAGTTTCTTCCAAAAATTGGGCTTGGTATAAAAATAGAGTTGTAAAGTCTGAAAAAGCATTAGACATTACTTCATGTTCAGAATATGGCCTTGTAGAGTTCCTCAATCACAGACATCTCCTTGGATCAGTCACAAACAAAGGGTCTTACATTGATGAAATAATCAGGTTATTCTATGCCAACTTAGAATCTGTTATTGGAAATACCAACTCAAAACATTTTGGGAAAGTATACTTCTATAATAGGATGTATCAATTCACACCTGATGTAATCAACCAATGTTTGGATCTACATGTCATAGAGAATGATAAGAAGTCTGACCCTGTAATGAACAATAAAGATAAAGTTATTAGTATCTCACTGGAGATATAATGACGAAATGGACCTCTCGGTGCCCTGCCTCAAAATTGACTGCCTTATTTTCTACCCTACATAAGCTTGTTATTCATAATTGGCTTCCTTTGATGAACGAGTCTATTGTTACTTAAGAATAAGCCTTCCTATTGTATAAAATTGGAAAAGGTTTAAAAGTTGACTTGGGCAAAACGATCTTCAATCAAATAGTCAACTTAGCTAAAAAAGAATCCAATTTAATCCTACCCTTTCCCTATTTAATCTTCAAAGTCCTTACCAAATAAGGCTTTAAACCAAAGAACAAGGACAAATTTGGGAAAGAACCAGAGATATACACTGTGAATAGGACAATTCTGAAAAGCAAAGACAGAATCATAGACTTACCCTGGAAGCTGGAAGACAAAAAGATGAATGTTGATAAAAATGTCTCTAACATTTTTTACAACACTAAATCAGTCCACTCTCCTATGTCTGTTGATTGGATTGTGCGACAGTGTAACGACCCGTTTGGTCGTTTAGCACTTTAAGACTACGAAAAGGGTATGGAACTATGTGGTAATTATTTATATGATTTTTAATATATGAAATTGTGCATGAAATTAATTAAGTGAGTTGGTGGGCCAAGCCCACTACCCCTTGTGTAGGGCACGTTTTGTTTACAAAAGAATAGGGGGAGGGGGAAAGGAGTAAAACGGCAGCAGCATATATTGGAAAACAAAGAGAGGAGAAAGAAAAAAAACGAGCACATCATAGATGGAAAAAACAGTGAAAGAAGAAAGAGTAGGGTTTTAGACAAGTCCCCAACAAAACCATTTTACTATCCCAAACTTGTAAGTTGCTATGTTGATGGAGGAATCAAACAGCACGTATATGGAAGTTGAAGGTGAAAACTCAGACGATGATAAGGACCAGAACTGGGCCAAATTTCAGTGCGTATATATTAAAGAGAAGGAAAATGCAGCAGCGGGTAAGTTGAGGAAGAGAAAAGAAAACTCTAGCAATCAGGTTCAGGTTAGATTCTACATTACATGGTTGAGTTAATCTATTCATGATCCATATAATAACGTGTTATGGAATGAAATCAGATTTTTTAAAGGAGTCATTACACGAAAATTCCACAATCCACTTGAACAAGAGAAACTTGAGGGATTATCATGGCATAATGATTACACAACATATAAAACGTGACAACTGTATAAATTCGTAAGGAATATGAAAATATGTACTGAAAAAAGTTGTAGATAACTCTGTTCTCGTCAATTTGATATCTTACGGAGATAAATCCGACTTATGGGTTGAAAGTTATGACTGTTTAAAGTTTCTACCTCGTTTTACCGAAACTCAGGCGACACAGCATATAAAACGTGAAAAATGTACAAATCCGTAAGGAATATGAAAATATGGGCTGAATGAAAGTTGTAGATTACTTTGTTCCCGTCAATTTGATATCCTACAAAGATATATCCGACTTATGGTTTGAAAGATATGATTGTTCAAAGTTCCGCCTTGTTTTACAAAAAAATCTGAAAAGTTGAAAAAAAAAGAATGTTATTTGAAATTCCTGAAGTTATGCTAATATTTTTATATGTGTAGGGTTTTAGTCATACAATTGAAATGATAAAAATATTGTTAATATAAATATAGCAAGGTGGGTGTCCTTAGATTCGTATTATAACGTAGTTCGCATATTTTCTAGATTTTAAGCGTTCAGAGGCTCTACGCAAGGGGAAGGGCATGAAGTGGAGATAAATTACAATTACGTTGGTTTCGTCAGCTGTTATGTGGGCTTGTCTCCATATGTGTTATTTTCTGTGATTATCACTTGATATGACTTGTACTTGTCGATTATCGATTTGTGATATGTGTTGAGAATGATAGCATGCATGTCGTACTTTTTCTATATTACTATTGTGATGATATTGATAAATTCTGAAGTTTCTGCCGGAGGTTGAGAGTGATTGATAAACTCCGAGGTTTATGCCGGAGATTGAAAGTGATTGATAACTCCGAGATCTTTGCCGGAGATTGAGAGTGATTGAGCAACTCCGAGGTCTTTGCCGGAGATTGCGAGTGATTGATAGCCTCCGAGGTTCTATCCGGAGAGCACGAGTGGTACATGAACTTCGCGGGTCCCCCATGGGCCATGACTTGAAGGCACTGCCTTAGTATGTGTGTACGAGAGTGGAGTGAAGGAGAGGTGACTATGGTATTGCATTGCTTCCATCTATTCTTAATTTTAACTGCTAATTTGGTGAAACTATATCTGTCTTGGTTAATTTCATAATTTCTTATATTTTAACTTGTATAGGATACGTAACCATACCTGTTTGTTCTATGTGCTACTTGTTAGTTTTCACTCTCCATGCGTTATCTAATCATTGTCGGCTTATGATGCTTACCGGTACTAGTGTTGTACTGATACTACTCTTGCTGCACTTTTATTGAGTGCAGAGTACGATCCATGTTCCAGTTCTACGTCCCGTGGCTGATTCGCGAGGTGGACATCTTCTAGTCATTCAGGGTGAGCTACTTGATCGTCCGTGGCCCCTGAAGGGCTTCTTAGTTATTTCAATTTTTTATTGGTTATTGGCAGACATTATGTAGCCTTTGGGCATTCTTTCAGACTTTTTTTTTCCATACTTGTTAGTGCTCTTGTACCATTTTGACCAGATTTTGGGAAATTAAGTGTTTAAGACTTATAATTTATTTTTATTTATTTATTTTCCGCTGATTTAACTTGTTAATGAGAATGTGGTTCGCCTACTCGGGGGAATAGGGTAGGTGCCATCACGACTTGTGATTTGGGTCGTGACAGACAGATTGCCAAAATCAATTAACAACTATTTGAAGTTGATAGTATGAAACAAGCTCTGGTTCAACCTAGAGATCATCTTTTCTCATTGCTTTCTTCCCAAAAAGGGGGAGAAGAGGAAAAAGAGGAAGCTGAGACTAGCAATGTTGCAGTTGCTCGTGGCCCTGGTACTGGTGCAGAAGGAGCTAGGTAGTAAGGTGTCGACTGAAGTTGAGGCTGGAATCTACTAAGACTGCTGATGTTGTTGATGTGTTGCTGCCGAGTCACTGCTGGCTGAATTTTTGTTGTTGACCATGGTGTTGAATGATGGCTAAGGCCGAATGTTTTATTCAGCTGTGTTTTAACATTGGGATGTTTTTAAGAAAATCTTTGATAGAAGCCGCACAGCGGTCAAACCGACCGACCGAGGACCGAGAATTGATTCTCGGACCAAGATCGGACCAATTTCGGTCGGTCCGGTCCGAGTCATGTTCGGTCCGATCCGGTCTACTGGACCGAATGGACCGATCCTCCACAGTGCAGCCCCCCAACGGCCCACCACGGCTCCCACCCCACTTCTCCTCCCACCCTCACCTCTCACCAGCTCCACCCCTCACCCACCCCCGCCAACCAGCCACCAGCCCAGACGTATTCACATATCAAATATAAGTCGTAAATTAGTGAAACTTTAAATGGTCATAACTTTGCGCTCGGACGTCCGTTTGATCTAATTTTTTTTTGATTTCGCGTATTTGTTCGAGACGAATAATCCCATCCGTTTGCTTCACCAGATTTCTCCAAAAACGTCCATCTTGCCCCTCAATTTCTCTTTTCCCCAAATCACATGCGTTTTCCCATTTTCAAATCTAAATATCTCGCGATGTACAATAGATTTCAACGTAAAAATTTTGTGGCACCGCGTCCGAGAATGTCAATTTCAGTATTTGTAATTCAATTTTAAAAAACTGCCCTAACCCACTTAATTATATATATATTATATATTAGGAATTTAGAAAATTAGGAATTATATATATTATATATATTAGAAATTATATATATTATATATATTATATATATTATATATATTATAAAAAATAAAAATAAAAATAAAAAAATAAAAAAATTCGGTCCGGACCGGATCGGAAACCGATTTATGAAAATACAGGGACCGAAGATCGGACCGAATTTCTCGGTCCGGTTCGGTCCGGACCGAATTTTGTGCAGCCCTAATCTTTGATACTATTTATTTTTTGGTTGTAAAGTTCTATGGATGATGATTATGTGAATAATGCCATGAATGTTTATTTTTCACTAAAAGTTCTCTAATCCTATATATATATGTGGTATATATATATGTATATTGTATATGCTTTGTTTTTATATACCATCACAGGTTGAGGGGGAGCATGTATGTGGACTTGTCGTCGCTATAGGTCACTTGCACTTATTCGGTTACGTTTTGTGAAGAAAGGAAAAAAGGGGGAGAATGTTAATGTTAGGTTTTGTGTCATGACATTTTTTCTAACATATCATTTTCAGTACTAAGTTAAAATCAGAAAATGTTGGACCAAATGTCTTGACATTCAGACCAACATTCTGTTAACTATTTTGCCTATCTTCACGGACAGATTTCAGAAAAGTGTGACCTTTTTATCACATGGAAATTGATTTGGAAAGGAGTCTTTGAAGAATATTGCAAACGAGGAAGACCAAGTCCAAGAGGTAGCTTAACTTAAGGAGCAAGACGTGTGAAGAAAAAGTCCAAGCAGTTGAGATTTTCGTGCCTCAAGCTACTGTCTCGCGTGTCCTTTTTTAGCTCAACTTCCCGACCTGTTGAAGAGTCTTTCAAGGGAACTCTCTACTATAAATAGAGAGGTCACTTCAGGGATTCAATGTCCAGAATTTCAGAGTGAAAACGATATAGAGAGATCTCCACAAATATCGATCAAGTAGACTGGATCGCTGTGTTGCCTGTATTTGTGACGACATTCTGTCCGACATTATAATTGCTATTTAGATTCTAGATTTGTTCTTTCATTGAAGCAATTGTAATGAGGTGTTGATCACTTCTATTTAGATAGATTTTTCAGGCATAAGTCATCCGCTACACTTTAAACTCTTTCAAAGGTTTTCTGTTTTTATCCAAATGTCATTACTTATGTCAGGTAACATTTTAGCTAATATTTGACACTGTTTCTACATACGTTTCAGTTTTACTTTGCTATTTGATTTTATTTAATCAATAGTATAACTCACGGGACCCAACAAGGAGGATTCCTTTGTGACATCTTTGCATGATCTATTGTATTTCATGTGGCTCTTAACCAGTTGTCCAACTGAGATAGCTGACATGAGGGATAGCTCACCGGCGAGAACTGAACCAACAACTATTGTGGCTAAGAGCCTTGCATTTGACCCTGGAGCCTCTCTGTTGGCACCTTTTACTCCTAATAAGTTCAAGCAAGCTGATTGAGATGCAAGTTGAGTTCCTCCTCCTACTGTTCCCACCTGAATCACAATAATATGCATAATAAGTACCACAAGAAACTCAGGCTTCCACAAACACTTTCTAGTATTTTACCAAGTGTGAAAGTCATTAAATGACTTGGAGCAGCATAGCCAGCGAAGACTCATATAACCGGCAATAGGGCTACTTATCAGTTTGGTTCAGTTCGGTTTATCGGTTATCACTTTGTAAAAATGCTAAATCGATAACTGAACCAATAAGGAATCGGTTTTGGTTAATCGGCTAGCCGTCGTTAACTGTTCGGTTACCGGTTAACCAATAAGCTTATTTCGAAGTGAGGTAGTCCTCAGTCATAGTGATTTCTTACGACATCTTTTCTTGGGAATGTTTACTAACCCCCACTCCTTCTGTCTATCACCATTCTCTCTCCCCCAACGGTAAGATCACCAACCCCCACCCCATCCACCCCCGTTCCCGATGGTAAGACCCCAACAGTGCCGCTTCGACCACTCATCGGCGGCGACGGTAAGACCCCAACAGTGTCGCTCCGACCACCCACCAGTGGCGACGACCCAACAAATTAAACTTCCACCACAACCTCTATTTTTTCAGGTTGAGAAGCTCACCGTCCGTGAAGGTGATCTTTCATTTTTTCGGGAGAACTACGACTCAATCAGAAAACTCTTAAAACCGACGAGACACCCACACCCCAAGTTCCAGTTTTGGTTTGATTCGTTTGGTGTCTTATTTATTTTCGAAACCTTGTTTCTCGGTCTCTACTGCTCCGGATATAAGTGGCGAGTGACAAAAGGGAAAGATTTTTTTCTGCTCTCGAGTTCGTCGATTCTGTTCAAGCGGTGAAAGTTTGGAGTATTCTTGACTCTCGACGCCTCAGTTCGATATCCCAAAACAGTTTTACAGATCTGGAGAGAAGAACTGTCGGAGGAGTTTCAGATCCGACTGTCGTTGGTTTCTCTCTTCTCCTTTCTTCTTTTTGTTCTTTTTTCTCCTCGATCTACACAGGTACTCGACTTTTTGGTGAAAACTCAAGTGAACAGTACTTCCTATGCCGGTGAATAATGATTTTCTTCGGCAAACAGGTTCGATTCGAGTTGGTACCTCTGGTTGCCCGTATCCATTCTTTGTCCTTATCTTTATTGTTAAATTTTGCCGCTTCGTTGCATTGATTCATGACTTTACGTTCTTGCATTTATCCTTCTTGTCTTTAGTTATAGCATTCTTGGCGTAGTGGTTTTACTTGCCTCTAGATTCTTGTTATTTTATATTTTCCTATTTTAGGGTAAACGTTTGAGTAGTCTATTATTTTATATTTGCTTTAGTGATTTTGGTAACAGATGGTAGACTAGGATCATGTTCTCGGTCGGGGATGGGGGCGAGGGTCAGGGGTAAGTGGGGTAAGGGAGATGCTAGGCTGAGAATAGGGTCTTGGAACATTGGAACTTTAACGGGGAAGTTCATAGAGCTAGTTAAGATTCTTAAGAAGATGAGGATTAGTGTCCAGGAGACCAAATGGGTAGGACCTAAGGCTAAAGATGTGGACGTGTATAAGTTATGGTTCTCGGGTAGGTCGAGGTATAGGAATGTGGTAAGCATTTTAGTAGACAGTGAGCTAAGGGATCTAGTAGAGGTTAGGAGGGTCAATGACAGGATGATGACGATTAAGCGGGTAGTTGGAGAGTTCACTATGAACATTCTTAGTTCTTACGACCACATGCGGGCTTGGACGAGGAGAAGAGGTGTTTTTTAGAGGATTTGGACGAGGTGGGGGGTGGTAATGAGAAGCTATTTATATGAGGGAATTTCAATGGACATGTCGGGTCACACTTTTGGGGGGGGGGGGGGTTATGATGACGTGCATGGAGGCTTTGGCCTCAGGGACAGGAATGAGGGAGGCGTCTCACTTTTGGAGTTCGCTAGAACTTCTGGGATGGTGATAGCCAATACGAGGTTCCTGAAGAAGGAGGAGCACTTGGTGACTTTCCGTAGTTCAGTGGCTAAGACTTAGATAGACTTTTTGCTCCATAGAAAGGTTGACAACAGTCTTTATAAAAATTGCAAGATTATTCTGAGGGAGTATCTTACAACCCGACATAAGCTTTTGGTGATGGATTTAGAGATCAAGATATAGAAGAAGAGGGTTGTGGATGACAGGTTAAGAATCAAATGGGGGAGTTTGACCATGTCTAGTGCAAAGGAGATGGGGGGAGGTTGATGGCCAAGGGTGCTTGGAGGAGTAGTGGGGAAGCGAACGATATGTGGGACAAAACGGTCAGTTGCATTCGAGAGGTAGCTAGAGAAGTGTTTGGGGTCTCGAGGGGTAGTTATGGTGGACATCGAACGGACTGGTGGTGAAATCGTAATGTTCAAGAGAGGGTGGAAGTGAAGAAAGCGGCGTATGCAAAATTGGTAGAAAGTAACGATGAGGTAGAGAAGTGGACGAATAGGGAACTGTATAAGATGACGAGGAAGGAGACAAAGCTTGCAGTTACGGCGGTGAAAACGGCAGCCTTTGAACGCCTGTATGTGAAATTAGAGGAGAAATGCGGGGATAGAAAGTTGTACAGACTAGCCAAGGCAAGAGAGAGGAGGGCCCGTGACCTGGATCCTGTGAGGTGCATTAAAGACGAGGACGACAAAGTATTGGTGAAGGACGCGCATATTAGACGGATGTGGCAGTCTTACTTCCACAAAATCACGAATGAAAAAGGAGATAGAGACATCGTGTTTGGGAGATCTGGAGCAATCTAGTAGGTATCGGAATTTTGGATATTGTAAAAGCATTAAGGTTGAGAAGGTTAAAGGTGTTGTTCGCAGGATGTGCAGGGGACGAGCGACTGGGCCTGATGAGATCTCAGTTAAATTTTGGAAGAGTGCAGGCAGGGCAGGTTTGGAGTGGTTGACTGAGTTGTTTAACGTCATTTTTAAGACGGAGAGAATGCTTGAAGAGTGGAGGTGGAGTACAATTATTCCGCTGTACAAGAACAAAGGTGATATTCAGATTTGCAACAACTATAGGGGTATCAAGAAGCTAAGTCACACTATAAAAATTTGGAAAAGAGTCGTGGAGATGAGGGTAAGAAGAGACGTGTCAATTTCTGAGAACTAGTTTGGATTCATGCAGGGGAATTTGACAACAGAAGTCATTCATCTTATTAGGAGGTTGATGGATCAGTATAGGGAGAGAAAAAAAGACTTACATATGATTTTCATCGACCTCGAGAAGGCATACGACAAAATTCCTAAGGAGGTCCTATGGAGATGTTTGGAGATTAGAGGTGTACCTGAGGCGTACACTAGGGCAATCAAGGATATGCATGATGGAGCCAAGACCGGAGTACAGAAAGTAGGAGGAGATTCAGAGCGTGGGGCTGCACCAGGGATCAACTCTTAGCCCATTCTTATTTGCCTTGGTGATGGATGGACTGACGCGAAAAATTCAAGGGGAGGTGTCATGGTGTATGTTATTTGCAGATGACATAGTCCTAATTGATGATACTCACAGTGGAGTGAACGTTAAGCTGGAGGTTTGGAGACAAATTCTAGAATCTAAAGAGTTCAGGCTGAGTTGGACCAAGACAGAATATTTGGAGTGCAAGTTCAGTAACGGGAGCGACCTTGAGTCAGTCGTGGAGGTGAGGCTTGGTACTTAGGTCAATCCAAAGAAATGAAGCTTCAAGTACCTCGGCTTTATTATCCAAAGAGATGGAGAAATTGATGACGATGTCACACATCATATTAAGGCAGGGTGGATGAAATGGAGGCTCGCATCTAGAGTCTTATGCGACAAAAATGTTCCACCAAAACTTAAAGGCAAGTTCTATAGGGTGATGGTTAGACCGACTATGTTGAATGGGGTGGAGTGTTGGTCAGTCAAGACTTCGCACATCCAAAAGATGAAAGTTGCGGAGATGAGGATGCTGAGATGGATGTGTGGGCATACAAGGAGGGATGTGATTAGAAATGATGATATCCAGAACAGAGTGAGAGTGGCCTCGGTGGAGGATAAGATATGAGAAGCGATATTGAGATGGTTTGGGCATGTGCAGAGGAGAGACACAAATGCCCCAGTGCGGAGGTGTGAAAGGTTGGCTATGGACGGGTTCAAGAGGAGTAGATGTAGGGCGAAAAAGTATTAGGGAGAAGTGATTAGACGGGATAAGGCGCAGGTGCAACTTACTGAGGATATGACCTTAAGATAGGGGGTTGTGGAGGACACGAATTAGGGTAGAAGAGTAGTAGGTAGTCGAGCGTTGTCACGACCCGACCTCGGACCCGTGACTGGTGCCTTAACCCGGGCACCCTGGTGATACAACATCAGAGAAAACCAGCGGAAGTAAACTCATAACAAGAAACCATATACAATATGAAACAAGCTAACCCAAAATGGCTACCGTCCCGTAAACACAAATATAACAAAACTGAACAGTTACATCCTTAACAACCCAATTTATAACAGGACTACAGGCCCCTAAGAGTGTGTAACCACTATGACGGGACAGGGCCCCGTCATACCCCTGAATGTACATAATATCTACAACATCATGGAGAACCGTACCAAAAGTCAAGCCTCCGGAGAAGTGGAGCTTCTGACACCTGAGCGAAGATCCTAAGAATGAGGATCCACCACCTGCTTACCCCTACCTACGGCATGAACGCAGCCCCCGAGGAAGGGGTTCAGTACACAATATGTACCAAGTATGTAAAACTGGAAAATACTGTAATAATATCATAAGTCTAAATAAAGCTGGAGTCATGGATGATAATCAAATTACAGCGCACTGTGCCTTACTAACAATGAGAGTAACAAATATAAACTTTACAACATAAAAATAGGAGGCTCATGATCAAAACAGGGTCGCCCGCCCGTAGTATCAATAAGCAATCCTACTCCTGGGACTATTTCACCCGCATAGGTCCTGTGGACCCGCATGAGGTCATCCGCCTCGCATGGGACTATTTCACCCGCATGAGGTCATCCGCCTCGCATGGGACTATTTCACCCGCATGGGACTATTTCACCCGCATGGACCCGGTGGGCCCGCATGAGTACAAGCGCCGCACTCGCATCATGGGTAGCAAATCCATGGAATACGTAGTAATCATCCTAATTGACGCATACCCGTGGACCATCCATTGTGTCAGTATGTCCAAAGGAAATAACAAGAATAACCCGGGGTCTACCCCGTAAGAATACATAAACTAGCATAACCGGCTATCATACATAACATAAGCGCTACCGGCTTATCATAACATAAGCAAGTTAAGAAATCCCCTAACTTCTTATTAACATTATTAATCTATCCTCTCATTTTAGTTTACTGAAGGCACTAACATGTCATTTAAGAGAAAATCCGGGAATTCAACCCAAGTACCACGTACCTCTAACCTTTTAAGAAATGATCCATTTTTATGTAAAACTTCCAAGATACTAATAACCGTAGTATCAAGTCACGACTACTTTTCAATACAAGTCACATTTTCTTTTAGAAATATCATAGGCTTCTAAATCAAGTGACTTCATTTCCTTTAAAACCTTAGGCAATTAATGTCTTAAAATCAATTTGCCTTTCACAAATCCAAATCATTTATCCGTACTTATTTTACTTAGAGTAAATCTTTCTTCTGTTAACCTTCCTTAAAGCTAATATAACCAACTTCCCATAAAGTCGTTATATTAACTTTATACATTAGTCAAATACATTTCCCTAAATCCAAGGGACTTATACTTTTAAAACGAAACAAGTATCGTATACTTAAAACACTTCAAGTCCCTTAACTTTGAAAACTTAGGACATCCTTAATACTTTTTAAAGAAGTGAGTTAATCCCCTTACTCCCCCAACTTGGCAATTCTTAAAACAAGTAAGGGATATCAAAGTCTTGTACGTCTACCGTACTATATAAGTGCAATTATTCATGCTCAAGAGATAGGAAAGTTCCACATACCTCTTCGGGTCAATCCACCTTGCAAGTCCAATATGTCGCACGTAGTATGTTTAACCTATAATGACCATCATACGTCCATTAGCCTCTATCTTCAACGTAGAACATTCTAATTGAAAAGTCCCTTATTCCTACGGAAAATTGGACAGCACTTCCTTTGTTTCTACATACTTTGCCACCTTTTCAGAATTTCTCTAGGCTTAGGTTTCTTCTTGAATTTCTAGAGAGAAGAGAGAGGGATTTTAGAGAGAAGGAAGAACCTTTTTAGAGAGAAGATGGAGCTTTGAAGAATGACCAAGTCTTCAAGACTTGGTCAGTAAATAGGACATGCAAAAATCAGATGGGGGAGGGAGGGGGGGGGGGGGGGACACTTGTCACCCACCCATGGCCTCTTTTAAAACAAAACAGTTCTGATTTTTCCCCCCAGCTTCGCAGAACCCGCCTCGGCGCCGCGGCCCCGCAGCCGGCGCCGCGGCGCTGAAACATCCGAGACTCCTCAGTACTTCCGGCGCCGCGGCCCTGCATTCCGGCGCTGTGGCTCCTGAGAGAAAATGCTTTTCCGCGCGACTGCGCCCTGAACTTGTAACTCCCATAACTTTCTACTCCGATGTCCTATCGACGAACGGTTGGTTGCGTTGGAAACTAAACTCAACGAACTATGTACTAGGCATTTGAAACACCTAGGAACTCTTAATGCAACTGGACACAAACCGCCTCAAAGTTGACTAAAAACCCGTCCGAAACATTCTGACAACCTATCTTTCAAAAAAAATTAAAACTTAACTCCTTTTGTACGTCCCCCTAAGCATGACCCGAACTACGGGGTGTAACATTCTCCCCCCCTTAGAAACATTCGTCCTGAATGTTCCTTCTAAGTCTCCAAAACGCATGCGCCGGTGTAGTCTTCACTACTACACCTATAAAACCAATTATGCCACATATGGCCATAATATACTAACCACGCAAAAGCTTACATCCCAGCCAACGAGGAATTACTTCTAAAGCGTATAACAACTTATTAGTTCTCATCCATGGTCTAAGGGTATTCTCCTCACAAAATGATCACTTCCATCCTCTTAACACATGTTCGCTTCTTCTTCCACTTGTCGTATCCTTCTTGCACACTCGAACTCTTTCTAGTATACGTACCACACTCTTGTTCCCGATCCGAGACAATCTCACTATTCAAGTTACGAAAACCTAGTGGTTTTCTTAGCTTAGCTACCCACTATCATTTCACACCACTAATGGAATTATTACCCACGTATACCCCACGTATACTATGTTCCTCGACAAAGATCACCCGTAGAATTTTTCACTCAAAATGGCCCTGTATCTAAGGTTCCCACGATTATCAGAATTATAAGGCTCACAACTTCCATGTCCCCAACCTTACCCCTTCTACAAACCAGGCTTTATAAAATCACAATTTACATAAAATTACCCGCACATAACACTTAACATGTAATCATCTTATCACACCCACTAATCTTTAGAGGGTTAAGGATATACCTGTAACTATTGCTTCACTTCCCTTTGTCGTTCTAATCATGATCCTGCCCTGCACGGCGCATAGCAAAAGAAGGCGATGAACCAGCCACTGATCCCGAAGGCTGGGTTTCTACATCCGCGCTACCTCTGGTCGGACAATTTCTCGCAAAATGGCCCTACTGGCCGCATGTAAAACAAACTCCCCTACTAGCACGACACTCCCCATAATAGAGCCTACCACAACGGCCACAACGAGGTAGGGGTGTCCCCATCTAACTAACATCCATGTTCCCCCGAAAACACAAACTCGAGCCCCGACTGCCTCCCGATCTCCCGAACGCCCCAAGATCGCGTGGAGTACTTACGTCTTGCCGAGGCGCATAACTAGCTCACGAGGCGGTCCGCCTCGAAAGTTACCAAAGGACCTTGTCTTGGCCTCTTCTCGCTGATCTTGGTTATTCCGCCGACTCACGCCTCACACCCAAGTGCATAAGCTCGCATACGGCAATGTCCATGCTACCAAGAGCTACCCCCGTGCAACTCTCTACTATGTAATCATCGAGCCCTGTGACATAGCGGTGCACTCTGTCCTCCATGTCTGCTACTAGAGCGGGTACATACCGAGCCAATGAGTCAAACTCTATGTTGTACTCCCGGACCGTCCGCCCACTCCGTCTCAACGTCAAAAATCTATCCGCCCGCGCTCTCCTCATCTGCGAAGGCAAGAAGTGTGCAAGAAATACCGCTGAGAACTCGTCCCAACCAGCTGGAAGTGCATGCTCCCCCCGGTACAGTTCCCATGAATCAAACCAGTCAACTGCAGTATCACGCAGCCGATGTGCACCAAATACCACCGACTCTGCCTCCGAGGCCTTGATCACCCTCATGATCCGTTGTAACTGTCGGATAAACTCCTGAGGATCATCCTCAGTCCTCGACCCATAGAACTCTGGTGGGCTGCAACTCAAAAAGTCCCTAAGTCTCACGCTATCTGATCTAGGGTGAACTACGGGTATAACCGGAACCGCTGCCTCTCGTCTGTCCTCATTTCTCGCCACGATCCTGGCTAATAACTGGGTCATCTACTTGTAACCCATATCATCCGCTCCAGGCTGTGTAACTGGAGGCTCAGGTACCGCGGTCTCCGTAGCCGTTGTTGCTGCCCCGAACTCAGCTGGGGCTGGCGACGTCGTGGAACTCGCCGTCCGAAACATCACCTCAGGTAAAGATTGGGCCTGTGCCCTCGTAACTCTCTGCGTCCCACTAGCAGCTCCCTCAGCTGTCTTGCCCTTCTGGGACGCGGTTGTCTTGCGTTGAGGCATAACTAATACATAGAAATATGTCAGAGGGAGTTCAACCTATAACACAACTTTATTGCACGATCTTAGAGTGAAAGAATGGAAACCAATCCTAAATATCCTGTAGCCTCCTGATTATAGATGTGGTGCACAACACACCGATAATCAAGACTCTACTAGATATGGCCTGTAGACCCTTTTCCGAGGATTAACTGCTCTGATACCACTTTTGTTACGACCCGACTTCGGACCTGTGACTGGTGCCTTAACCCGGGCACCCTGGTGATACAACATCAGAGAAAACCAGCGGAAGTAAACTCATAACAAGAAACCATATACAATATGAAACAAGCTAACCCAAAATGGCTACCTTCCCGTAAACACAAATATAACAAAACTGAACAATTACATCCTTAACAACCCAATTTATAACAGGACTACAGGCCCCTAAGAGTGTGTAACCACTATGACGGGACAGGGCCCCGTCATACCCCTGAATGTACATAATATCTACAACATCAGGGAGAACCGTACCAAAAATCAAGCCTCCGGAGAAGTGGAGCTTCTGACACCTGCGCGAAGATATGCTCAAGGCTACCACAGTGGTACCTAGTCAATCAGTGTATGCCTCACCTGCACTCTTGGTTAAAAAGAAGGACTCTACATAGAGATTATATGTAGATTACATGAGATTAAACTGCCTAACCATTAAGAATAAATATTCCATATTTATGATAGATGACCTGTTGGATGAACTGTTTGGAGCCAAAGTATTTTCTAAGGTGGACTTGAGGGTTGGATACCACCAACTAAGAATGAAGGAGGGTGATGAGCATAAGACTGCATTCAGGACATACCATGGGTTGTGGGAGTTCAGAGTAATGCCCTTTGGTTTAACCAATGCTCCTGCAACATTTCAATCTCTAATGAACTGTGTCTTCAGGGAACAATTAAGAAAATTCATCTTAGTGTTCTTTGATGACATACTGATTTACAGTAGAACTATGGAGGATCATATTGTACACCTGGAAGTGGTCTTGAAGATACTGAAGGAGAACCAGTTATTTGCAAAGCTAAGTAAATGTGCATTTGGAAAAGCTTAAGTAGAATACTTGGGACACATTATAGATAATACAGGGGTAAGCACTGATCCCAGCAAGGTGGCTACTATGGTAGAGTGGCAGTACCCTAAGACTCTAAAAGAATTGAGAGGATTCTTAGGATTGACAGTGTATTATAGGAAGTTTGTTAAAAATTATGCACACCTGAGCAAACCCCTGACCAATCTGCTGAAGAAAGGAGGATTTGTGTAGAGACAGGAAGCTGAAGTGGCATTCAATAATGGTATAGGTGTAGGTGTTGATGCAAGTAAAGAGGTATAGGTGTTGTGCTGATGCAAGTAAAGAGGCCTTTGGCTTACATGAGTCAGATCTTGAGTACAAAACATCAAGGGTTATCCACTTATGAAAAGGAGTTGATAGCAGTGCTGCAAGATGTAGATAAGTGGAGACATTATTTGCATCCTAAACATTTTATAATCAAAACTGACCATTTCAGCCTGAAGTTTTTACAGGATCAGAAAATTACTACCTCATTACAGCATAAAGGACTTACTAAATTGATGGGATTGAGCTTTGAAATACACTATAGAAAAGAAGTGGAAAATATAGTTGCTGATGCCCTCTCTAGGAAGTATGAGTCAGCAAGGAGTGTCAACAAAGGAACTGAGAACACACAATGTGCAGTAATCACACAGATACAACCTAAATGGATTGAAGACATTCTGGACAGCTATACAGGAGATACTGAAGTGATGCACGCAATTACCACACTCAGTACTAATTCTGGTACTGAGATGAATATCTCATTGCAACAGGGATTGTTGAGGTACAAGGGAAAGGCTTGGGTGGGACACAATGGAAATCTCAGACAAAAACTGGTTGAAAACATACATAAATCTGGATTGGGAGGACACTCAAGGGTTTGGGCTACTTACCAGAGATTGAAGGCTATATTCTATTGGTCTGCCATGATTGAACAAGTTAAGGCCACAGTGCAGTCTTGTGAAGTGTGTCAAACATGTAAGAATAAGCAAGTAGCATATCCTGGTCTGCTACAACCCCTCCTTATTCCAGAAAGAGCTTGGGAGCATATATCAATGAATTTCATTGAAGGATTGCCTAGATCGAAAGGAAAGGACACTATACTAGTAATAGACAAGTATAGTAAGTATAGACATTTTGTAGCTATTGCACATTCTTTCACTGCCTTGCAAATAGCTAGAATCTTCCTAGATAATATCTACAAACTACATGGGCTGCCCAAGAGTATAGTATCAGATAGCAACAAAATATTCATCAGTGGTTTCTGGAAAGAGTTGTTCAAACATTTGCAGGTTCAACTATGTTACAGTTCAGCCTACCATCCTCAAACAGATGATCAAACTGAGAGGCTAAATAGATGCTTGGAGAATTACCTAAGATGCATGACTAGTCATAAACCCAAGGAATGGCATAAATGGTTATCACATGCAGAATTATGGTACAACAGCAATTATCATACTTCTCTAAAAATGACCCCATTTAAGGTGTTGTATGGGTATGACCCTCCCCAGTTGACATTCGAGCTCATTTCTCAAACCAAGATAGCCTCTGTGGATCAGATGCTTAGAGCGAAACAGTTAATGACTAAGGTTCTAAAAGAAAATTTGGCCAAGGCACAGAATAGAATGAAGGTCAATGCTGACAAAAGGAGAACTGAGAGAGAATTTAATGTAGGAGATTGGGTCTTCCTGAAATTACAACCTTATAGGCAAACATCTATAGTCATAAGGAGGAGTCTCAAGTTAGCATCAAAGTAATATGGTCCTTGTCAGATTCTTCAAAAAATTGGGCATGTAGCTTACAAGTTAGCACTACCAGTCACTGCCAGGATTCATCCAGTCTTTCACATCTCTCAACTCAAGAAAAGAGTAGGAGATCAAATTATACCTTCGGTGGATCCACCATTTTGCTCTGCAGAAGGACAATTATTAATGAAACCAGTGGCAATACTGGACAGAAGACTGATTAGAAGGGGAAGTAAGGCAACTACTCAAATTCTGGTTCAATGTGCAAATTTGTTACCAGAAGAGGCAACTTGGGAAGATTACCAATTCGTGAAGTCGCAATTTCTGGAGATAGCAGAATTCTGAAGAGGAGCTGATTCTCAAGGAGGATGGAATGTCACAATATAGTATTGTGACTTATTTTTATTAAGTTTGTAGTAGTATAAGTTAGTCCCTTCAGTTATGTTATTTGCATTTACATTGTAGTCCTCTAAGTTTAGTTGGGCATTGTTTAGTAATTACAATTTCAGTCCTCGGTTATAAACAGGACTTGTACTGGTCATTATCGATATTCAAAAATATATCAAACTTTTCTTATCTCTCTCTCTTTCCTCTCCCCTTTTCCTACGAATCCAAGTAACAGACATCGGATCTGTTACATACTACTTACTAGCATAAAATATACGAGTAATTTAAGGGATTACTAGTTTTAACTACATAATGGAAGTGAAAGATAAGTGCAGGAAACGGAGCATAGGCAGATTAAAGAACAAAACTTTTAGACTACAGCCAAAAAGAAGCAAGATACTCTATCCATTTTAATTCATATCGTTTTCAAGAACTCGCATTTATAAAAGCTATTCAAATTTTAGAATTTAATGTGATAAATTTTCTATCAAAGTTACTTCTTAACTATAACTTTAATGCCTTCTCGTTATTACTAGCACAATATATAAATCAAATTTAAGGGATTACTAGGGATGTTTGGTAAGAAGGAAATGTTTCTTAGAAAATAGAAAATATTTTCTTGGAAAACAAGTGGTTTCTTACTTATTTTATAGTGTTTGGTATGTAAGCAAAAAAATATTATCCTAATATGTAATCTACCAAAATATTATGGGGATGGGATAGGTGGGGGAGTGGGTGTTCGGGGGTGGTGGGGGTGAGATGGTGAAAGGGGTGGGAGTTGGGGGCTTTGGGTGGGTGGAAGGAGACAATAAACTTGGAATGTCGCTTATGGACTTGTTTTTTTAAGGAAAATGTTTTCCAAGACATTTTGAACAATCAAACATGGAAAAATTGGAAAACATTTTCCTTCGTACCAAACACACTCTAGTTGTAACTGCATAGTAAAAATGAAAGATGAGTGCAGGAAACAGAACTTGAAGAAGAACAAAGAACATTCACTGATTGAAAACAACAGAGAGTCTCAAAATTCATCGGATCCTCAACGAAGAACTTCAACTCAGCAGCTCTTTTAGCACTACCGAACCTTACGACAGGAGCTCTAGTCATTCTATCTCTGAACAAAACACTTGTTGCCCCACCGGAAGCATAAATGGCTTTGCAACCCCTGTTAGTACTAGCCACTAAACATCCTTCTGTAGTTGACATTGGCACAGAATACTCTCTCCCATCAAGCAACAATGGTCCTGCTATTCCCACTGGTATTTGAATATACCCAAATGGCATCTCACAACACTGTCCGAGAATTTATTCATAATCAAATCCCTCCAATGGTAGCCCTTCTAGTGACTTCCCTGTGATAAGGATTGACCGAGTAAAGGTCAAGTCTTCTGTTGTTATCTTGTAAATATTCTAGGAGTTAGTTTCCTATAATTTAGCTATAGTTATCTTATTGTTGTAACAGCTTTGTGCAAAACCTAGAGGCGTAACCTAGCTTGTAATTAGTTATATATACTTGCTGAATCAATGAGAACCATCATCTCTTCTCTATCTATTCCTTTACATGGTATCAGATTCTTGATCCATTAATCAACCTCCCTCCTTTAAACAATGTCTACCAACGATACCCCCTCTTATCAAATTCCAAATAGTGCTGACCCAACCAAACCTTTTACCTTTCTCAATATCCATAACACAATCAAACTCACTCCCACAAATTATCAATCCTGGAAGATGCAAGTCGAGGCGATACTCATTGGTCATGACCTATTCAAGTATGTCGATGGTACTCTTGCTTGCCCTTCTGCTGTTCTGATCACCGATGGTGTAGAAGATCCAAACCCCGACTTCTCTTTCTGGACCAGACAAAACAAGCTTCTGTTTGGTGCACTAGTCGGCACCCTCTCTCAAACTCTCATATTGTTTGTTTCTCAGGCCAAAACATCTAAGGATATGTGGGATATCCTCGCAAAAACGTATGCCTTGCCGAGCCGTGGTCACATTAAGCAGTTGAAGGACCAACTTTATCGCACCACAAAAGGTAATCGCTCTATCACTATGTTTATGCAAGCAATCAAAGCTTGTGTGGATCAATTGGCTGCTCTAGGTAAGAAAGTTGAACACGAGGATCTTATTGATCGTGTTCTTCTTGGTCTTGATGAGTCCTACAATTCTGTCATTGAGTCTGTAAATGCCAGGGACACACCCATCTCTTTTGAGGAACTTCATGAAAAAACTATCAACAAGGAATTAAGCCTTCAACAACACCGAACTGAACCAAACATGCCGTCATCCGTGTTTGCTTCCACCACTCGGAATCAAGGTCATAGTAATTATGGTTGTTCCAATGGCTTAGGTATTCTTCCAAACCCCAATTATAGTACTCCCTCGAAGCACCAACCTCGTCCTTATCTGGGTAAGTTTCAATGGTGTTGTGAATAAGGGCATGTTTTTAATGCCCGGTATTTACTCAAAGGTTTCCTAATGTCACTCCACCTCCCTTTAATACCTACCGTACCTCCTACAACAATCAGAAACCGCACCAACCTCAGGCACATATGGCTAATGTTGTTGCCTCCTCCTCCTCTTCCTGGCTGTTGGACAGTGGTGCCTCGCATCACGTCACAAATGATCTCAACAACCTTTCATTGCATACTCCTTATAATGGCACTGAAGAGTTAATTATTGGTGATGGTACGGGCCTTAAAATCTCTCATATTGGTTCTCTTTTCATCTCTCACTTATCTTCCACTATAAAACTCAGTAATATTCTTTATGTTCCATCTATGTCTCGTAATGTCATCTCTATTTCCCAATTATGCAATGACAATAATGCCTCCATTAAATTCTTACCATCTTATTTTGTTGTGAAGGATCTCAAAACGAGGTATCTCTCTTCCAGGGTCCGGTTAAGTCAGGAGTATATGAGTTACAATCCATCCTTCCACAAGTCTTCGCAAGCACAAAAATAGAGTCACTTAATTGGCATCACCATTTAGGCCATTCATCTCAAAAAGCGTTTAGGCATCTTATTTCCAGAAATTACATTAATGTTTCTAGTATTTCTACTTTAGATTGTAATGCTTGTGCTTGCAATAAAAGTCATCAACTTCCATTTTACATCTCTTCAATCTCCTCTTCTGCTCCTCTACAATATGTTTACACTGACTTGTGGACAGCCCCCCTTTATTCCCATGATGGATACAAGTACTATGTAATTTTTGTGGATCACTTTACTAAATATATTTGGCTATATCCTCTAAAACTAAAATCGGATACTAAAAAAGTTTTTATTTGATTTAAGGCTTTAGTCGAAAAATATTTTCAACTACCTCTAATCACCCTTTACTCAGACAATGGTGGTGAATATGATGCCTTAAAAGACTATCTCTCCATTGATGGCATTTCTCGTCTTACAACCCCTCCTCATACTCCTCAACACAATGGGTTCACTGAGAGACGTAATAGGCATATTGTAGAAACTTTTCTATCTCTTCTTACTCATGCTAAAATGCCTCTTGAGTATCGGGCAAATGTATGTGCTACGGTTGTTTATTTGATTAATCGTCTTCCGACTCCAACTCTAAAGAATGTTTCTCCTTATTCCAAACTTTTTGGAGTTGAACCTAACTATACCAAACTAAGAAGTTTTGGTTGTCTATGCTACCCTTGGTTAAAACCCTACACCAAACACAAATTAGGCCCAAAATCCACTCCTTGTGTGTTTGTTGGCTACTCTTCAACTCAAAGTGCTTACTATTGTCTAGACCCTAAAACGTATAAAATATATACTTCTAAGCATGTGCATTTTGTTGAGAACAAATTTCCGTTCTCTGAAATTACAAAGCAAACTCAATCTCTTCCAGACCTACTGGATGAATGGTGTCCACTCTCATTATCTATTCTAACGCCAACTCCTCAACCTAATACACCTACTGCCTCAATCTCCCAAATCCCTCCACACTCCCCTCTCACTCCTCCCTTGGACATGCTAAGTCCAACTAAAACACCACATTCCGCTGCCCACTCCTCCTCAACACCACAATCTGCCTCTCAAATCAATGCTTCATCCTCACCATCTATTTCTCCATCTAGCTCACAAAATGCCTACATACAACCTCCTCCACAACAGCATCATATTACCGGGCTCGTGAATGGTATTAGGAAACCTATTGACAAACTTAATCTTAGTGCTACAGTTGCGACAAAGGACACAACAAAGGAAACAGTACCTAAGACTGTAGCACAAGCTCTTAAAAGCCCGGTTTGGCGGAAAGCTATGGATGAATAAATGTCATCAATTGTTCGTAATAAGACTTGGGATCTTGTTCCACCTTCAACCTCGCAAAATGTTGTTGGTTGTAAGTGGATTTTCAGAATTAAAAAAGACAAAGATGGGAATATTACTCAATATAAAGCTCGATATGTTGCAAGGGGGTTTAATCAAGACCAGATATTGACTACAGTGAGACGTTCAGTCCAGTCGTTAAACCAGCCACGGTCCGTTTAGTACTCTCTCTTGCGGTTTCCCAAGGTTGGCCGCTCCGCCAACTGGATATTAATAATGCATGTTTGCAGGGAACACTCACTGAGGAAGTTTATACCATTCAACCTCCTGGTTATGGTGATCCGAAATTTCCAGATTACGTATGCAAATTGAACAAGACACTATATGGCTTAAAACAAGCCCCAAGGGCCTGGTACAAGGAATTGCAACAACATTTGATCAATCTGGGATTTAAAAACACTGTTTCAGATACTTCTTTGTTCACCTTACATACTAATAATGCAACTATTTATCTATTGGTTTATGTAGATGACATAATTGTAACCAACAATACTCCTGCAGTTCTTGAAGATTTTGTTACATAACTCTTTTCACGCTTCTCTCTCAAAGACTTAGGTGTCTTATCATACTTCTTGGGCGTAGAGGTCATGCAACATCCTAAAGGATTATTCTTGAGTCAAAAGAGTACATTGAGAACATCTTGTGCAAGGCAAATATGGAAGAGGCTAAGCCCGTTGCAACTCCTCTCGCAACTCATCCTCCATTGACAATTCATGGTACATTACTCTCCGATCCCACAGAGTATCGGACCATCATTGGAAGTCTACAATAATTGAGCTTAACAAGGCCTGACGTTGCGTTTACGGTGAATAAGCTAGCACAATATATGCAACGTCCAACCGAGGACCACATGCAAGCTTTACGTCGACTACTTCGTTATCTACATGGCACCACATATATGGGATTAGCCATCCATAAAGACTCTCCTCTCACTATACATACTTACTCTGATTCAGACTGGGCTCGTGACAAAGACGACTTTATTTCCACAACTGCATACATTGTTTATTTGGGCAAGAATCCCATCTCTTGGACATCAAAGTGCAACGTACTCGCGCACGGTCTTCTACTGAGGCTGAGTATAGAGTCGTAGCAAATGCAGCAGCAGAACTATTATGGGTACGCAATTTATTTACATAATTATTTTGCAAGGTTACTCAAGCTCCTGTGATTTATTGCGATAATGCCGGAGCAACCTACTTTAGTGCCAATCCCGTTTTTCACTCGAAAATGAAGCACTTAGGCTTGGATTATCACATTGTGAGGGAAAATGTTCAATCCGGACCGCTCCGAGTGGCTTACATTTCTACCAACGATCAACTCGCTGATGCATTAACCAAGCCACTACCCAGGACCACGTTTACCTCCTTGGTTCGCAAAATTGGTCTCTCTTGTTGGCCGACCATTTTGAGAGGGCGTGATAAGGATTGACCGAGTAAAGGTCAAACCTTCTGTTGTTATCTTATAAATATTCTAGGAGTTAGTTTCCTATAATTTAGCTATAGTTATCTTATTGTTGTAACAACTTTGTGCAAAACCTAGAAGCGTAACCTAGCTTGTAATTAGTTATATATACTTGCTGAATCAATGAGAACCATCATCCCTTCTCTATCTATTCCTTTACACCCTGTAGTTAGAGATAGTAGTAGTTAGAGATAGTAAATTAGCCCAGGAAAACATAATCCCGATCCATTCAAGTTTGGGCTAGTTAATTACCCGCCCATTTATTAGCTTAGCCCATTTCAGTCCTAACCCATTTCAGAAAAGGAAAAATTACTCGATGTGGTAAATATTTAGATTGTATTTACGAAACGTAGTTATAGTTTCGAAAATTATGAAACATAGCTATTGTATTTACAAATCATAGCTATCATCGGTGATACAGCTTTTTCGCGCAATTTCAGCTCATATAGTAAGCTCTCATACAACTGATACACGCCTCATACAACTGATACACGCCCGATACAATAGCTACATTTCGTAATTACACTATAAACTATAACTATTTATGAAATTTTGTCTTCAATGTCTAAAGTTTCATTTTATCAAGCCTAACTTTAGACACTTATATCTGATTTGAGTATATGTGAGAAAGACTTTAAAAGGCGGAAATAGGCTACTCCGTAAAAAAATTACACTACGAAGTGAGCTAAGGGATACTAGACAATTCGTCCCAAAGTACTTGTTACGTTTTACTTTTCGAGAGTTAATTTGATTAATCTTCGAATAATAGTATCAATTCAGGGATCCCGATAATTATGCCTTCTTTAATTGATGAATTTATTATCAACTCTTGTAGTTCTGTCAATTAATTTTTGAGCTTCGAGCTTACATCGATCATTAGATGGTACGCTTTTTATTTTGATTAGGAGACCAGTTATCGAATAAACTAATAACATAGAAGAAAAAAATAACAATGACAATATAAAGTAACACAAATTTTAATTAATGTTAAAACAGACAAAAAAGAAAAAGCAAAGAATAAAAAATACACGCCTAAGACTCAACTAGAAACTGGAAAGAGACCTACTAGTTTTTTGTAGCTCTTTGTAAAATAAGTTAATAATTACTTGTGTGGCCTTTCTAAAATATAGCACGGTACACAAAATATCCTGTGTTTTCGCCTTTCTAATATAGTTATTCTGACTCAAGCAACAATGGCTAATTCCATGACTCGAAAATCTAACATTTGGTCTCAAACAACTATTTTCCTGAGTTTCCTAGGTTTGTCTTGTGTCTCCGAAACAAACGGTCCATTTATTGATGGGCGAACGACGGGATTGATACCCACCGCCCATTGTTTTCTTTCATAGCTGGAGCAAATGGAAGGAAGCGTCGTGCAAGCGAAGTCAAAAGCAATGGATGTTGTAAATGCACAAGTGAAAGACGAATGACTTCGAGGTTGGTTGAAAATGATGTTTCCGTGAGATCCCACGAAGAAAACTTGTATTGCCTCCCTAAAAAAAACTTGTCTGCAATCAATTGTCACTTACTTTTCTTGCCAAAGTGGGACAAAAATGCTTCCACTTTCCATTGGATTTTCAATTTCAACCTATATCTACATTCATTCATATCACCTACGATCAATGTTGCTAGAACTCTTAAAAAATATTGCAAGTCTGTGTAGAATCCTCCAAAACACATGCATTTTTTGAGGATTTGAACTCGAGTGCGGCAAATTTTAGAGGGTCCGAGCAACCTAGCCTACAAAAATTTAAAGGCATGAATAAAAACCGTTGCTTGTAAACTAAGAACAAAAGACTATAACATCTTCACCAAGCTTAGAAACACTTCTTATGGACAACTGAGGGATCATATTCATCATACTCCCCCTTTGTTACACACATCTGCAGTGGGACATATATTAGAACCAATGTGTTTGAAATAAAGACATAATAGTTTGATTTATTGATCAATTAAAATAGAAAGTGAAGAGAAACTAACTCGTTTGAAAGTACTGAGGGAAGCTAGAATTGATCCTCCTAGCCAGGCACTGTTCTTCCTCTCGGGTGGTGCAATCACATTGATCTTCGTGTTGCTCGGAGCAAGAGCCTTTATTTCTTTGCTCGTACTTTCTTCCATGCCAGCAAACATTGTAGAGCCACCACTGAGCACGAGGTTTGCAAATAAATCTTTCCTAATATCAACGCCGCATCTCATGATTGAGTTGTAGGTTTTTACATGAATCCTCATCGTTTCCTTTCCAATCAATGATGGCCGAAAGAGGGCTTCAGGGCAACGGAATCTCTCGGAAGCATACATCGGGGCAACGGGACCTCTCTGAACCAAGGTCGAAGAATTGTTCATCAGGAAGCACATAGCGTTTGGCAACTGATGAGCTATATCCTTTTGCTTTCTCAATCTCCTGTTCGAAATCCAGTGCAACATAACTGACCGTCTCCTTCAAAAGACGAACGTATTCCAACTCAGCGCCACAGTGAAATTCATAACCACTCTCCAAGAGAATCTTAAGAAGATTTCTGTAAGATTAAGACCAGCAAGACCTAACTGCGAGATAGCATTGCGAAGTGGATAGGGACAATATGGCTCACACTAGAACCAGAATGAAGCGCAATACCTTGTCGGAGAACAACAAATGAAGTAACCGATTAAAACAGTACAAAAACCAATATACTATGTATTATGATGTTATGAAGAAAGATGGAAGCACCAAGGTTGAAACTATGAACGAAAATATGTCTCATGAATTTCGTTAACCATATTAGACTCTTATTACAACTAAGAAAACTGGATATCCTAGCAAATCAAATATTAGACTACTCCTACAACTAAACAACTAATTATTCCAAAAATATTGAGCAGTAAGCCAGTAGTAACATATGCAACATCCAACACATATGCTGGTAATCCTATCAGCTGCTTACCAGTTGTACGACCGCTAGCAAACAGAGGAAGAACGGCCTGGTTTGCAATATACATGCCTGGCACATCGAATCTCTCAATCATGATTTGAGTCATTTTCTCTCGGTTTGCCTTGGGGTTAAGTGGTGCCTCAGTCAGGAGAACGGGATGCTCCTTGGGAACAACACCGAGCTCATCGTGAAATGTATGGCTCCAGATTATCTCCATTTCATCCCAGTTTCTTATGATACCATGCTCAATTGGATGTTTCAGATTCAACAGGCCACTTCTAGACTGAGCTCATAACCAACATATACATGTTTATATCCCATTCCAACCATGACTGATGCTCCTTGGGAACAACACCGAGCTCATCGTGAAATGTATGGCTCCAGATTATCTCCATTTCATCCCAGTTTCTTATGATGCCATGCTCAATTGGATGTTTCAGATTCAACAGGCCACTTCTAGACTGAGCTTCATAACCAACATATACATGTTTATGTCCCATTCCAACCATGACTCCTGTGTGAATAGTACGACCAACTATACTTGGAAAATCAGTCCTTGGAGAATCTTCGCCAGAAAAGCCAACCTAAAGACACAAAAGACGCAGTTATTATTCATACGCAGGTCATGACATTCCGAGCAAAAATGCAAGCAGTTTATTTCTAACTAACCTTGCACATTTCAGTTCCGTTGTCAAGAACAAGTGGTCGGATATCCTTCCCATTCACCATCTTGTAGGGGCTTCAAATATTTGTTTTGCAAGTATACATTAGGTAAAGAAATCACTGTTACAAATACATAGTCAAAGTGAAAATTGTCCACAGAATCAGCTCAGTCGGTGACAAATTGATCAAGTTGAAATCACCAGCTATTCACACGAGCCTCCCCTTTGTCGATTAAAAGCAGAGGAAACATGCAGGGGATTCATGCAAAAGGAAGAAATAACAAAGGTCAGTTGGTGCAGTTTGAGTTACGTTCATTCAAGCGATTTGAAGACATCTCAGTCATGTTAAAATACCAACACATATTTTCCGAAATCCTAATTCTCCTCCCTGCTGATAAAAAGAAAGAGTAAAATGCTGACAATTAGCTACTACTAGTATTTCAACTTCATATGAATGGTTGTTTAAGAATCACTAAACTTGAGAAAACATGAAGAGCAAGGAGCAACATTTATGTAAATGGCTCTGTATGGTAACACTACAAAATAAATTGCAA
This sequence comes from Przewalskia tangutica, assembly GCA_029844215.1. Classification (NCBI taxonomy): domain Eukaryota; kingdom Viridiplantae; phylum Streptophyta; class Magnoliopsida; order Solanales; family Solanaceae; genus Przewalskia; species Przewalskia tangutica. The sequence goes on from CM056719.1 coordinate 5,219,094, forward strand.
TCTTTGAGATAGCATTCGAGAAATGAGTTCAAAAAAAATAGTTAGAGACGAACGCACTTTTACATTCTGTATAGACCTAAACGTCACACACCAAACAGATAAAATAACTAATTCAAGAAAAGCCAAATGAACATGGTGATTGACCTAAGACACAGAATGATAATCACAATTGTAAAACAATAGTAACATTAAAGAATAAGAAAACTCTACTGATGCCTTTTGATATTGTTTCAATTTTAATTGGAATCTCTTATTTTATAATGAAGTTCTTATTTTTTAAACACAAATTACCTCTGTTGCTCCACCTTTCCAAAACCATCATCGTATGTGTATCGGATCCTTCAAAAGCTATGTATTTTTGTAAGATAAGACGGAGGATCCAAGCAACATAAGCACAAAACTTTAAGTAGACGTAATCACTTGGTGGACAGCAATCATGCTGCCACCATACTGAATCAAGAACTCAGCCAAGTAACACAGAAAAAGTTAGTTTGTGCAAATATATTACATATATGTAAATCTTGACTACCTAATTTGCATGAGCCAAAAAGAAAATTATGTATCCTTATTTAATTCGCATTGTGGAATAGACCACGGGACCTTGCATAGGGTATGTAGGTTGTCTACATCACACACTCAACTGAATACAAGTGAAACTGCCGAGGCCCGAGGGGTATGGTAGGATGGATGTGATCCTAGCATTGTTAACTAGAGGTGTCGGATTTAAGCCCAAAAATGAAGGAAGCCTAACATGTTCCGCACCAATCTAGATTTAGAGGCAAAATCAAGATTGGGTTATGGATTTAAAGTTTATAAGTTCTAAAGTTTATTAGATGTGCATATTCATACATGAGTTGAAATCAAAATTACTGAATTCTATTGAATCCGTACGTACTTTCCATGCTAGTCAGTCCCAATGTAGATTAGGTTATGAAAAATAGATAAACCAAATTCCAGACCGAGTTAAACACGGAATTCGATCGAACAGCAAACAGAATTGAAGCTTATGTTGATGAAATCGAATACATTTATTGCTAGTTCAGTCAACTTACACCAAACCAATGGATAAAGGACTTATGTTATGTGTTCTCCATATAGATAAATATTCATATATAACTTTTTGAGCTGAATGGAGGCGTGTAGATGCACATAAATCATGAAACAGATGTTTTGAATCAAATCACTACCCCTCACATTCAAAATAAGCGTTGATTTAGCCTTTAGCACACGCTTAAGAAAATTTTAACTCCTAAACAAACAAAATAAACTAACTATCCTTAATTAAAGTTTACATATTACTATTAACTTGACACATTAGGATCTGGTCACTAAACTACTTAATAAGAACAAATCTGGAAAAAAATTAATTTCTTCTTAATTATGTAAGTGAACACTTATTTTGAACCAAAATAAAAAAGCTAATTAACCACTTATTATGAACCTATTAAAATAGATTAGGTCTTTATGATAATATATTATTTGGTAATATAGGATCTGTAATCCTATTAGAATAAGATTACTCTTAACCCTATTAGACTAGGAAAATGAGGATCTTACCTCTATATAAGAAGATTATTATAGAGAGTGTCGATGGGCGGGGGTGGGCGGAGTCGTCGGTGGACGGGGTCGGGGTTTGGCGGGGGTAGGTCGAGTCCGGAGGGGTTAGCGGGTGGCGGGTGTGTCGCCCGTCCGATTCAAAGTCGGGGTTGGTCAGGGGGGTGGGTCGTTTTTATTTGCCTTTAAATAAATAAATAAATAAATAACACACATACACAACAAGATAGTTTAATAAAAACATCTCAAGACTGTTTTTGTGTCTCTTATATTATTCGACTAGAAGTATGATTTTTTTTTTGTAATACAATTTCAAAATTGCAACTTCGTGATAATGAAAGTTGCAAATAAATAACATAGTAAAATTACAATTAAAAGAATTACATTTTAAGAAACACATTTTCTAGTTTCTTTATAATGTCTTGTGGTTCTTCGGTTGGAATTGGTATATCTTGGTCAAATTGTACGACATCGCTTGCACATCCGTCGGATAAGATTTCGTTGTAGTTGTAGTCTTCTTCTTCGTCGATCTCCGGTTGGTCGCACCTCCTACGCTCCGCACGAATCCAGTCTATGAATAGAACTGCAATCTCTAATGAGTCTCCTGCCAATGAATGTCTGTGCTCCACTATTTGAAATCTTCCCGCATAAAATGTGTTTTCGGACGCTGTTGGTGACGCTTGAATGTTCAACACATCTCGGGCCATCTTTGCTAGTATTGGAAAATTCTCCTCATTCTCCCTCCAGTATTTTAGCAAGTCTTCATGTCCCTCTTCATTTTCAATTGCTTCGCACGGTACACCACCCTGCAAAATAAAAATATCAAACTCGCTAATTTGGTTAGAAACGGTACCACTAAACATTCTCTGTCTGAGGCTTTGAATACTAGCCGCAGAAACAGCATGTCGTTTTTGAGGTTGTGTTGAAGAAGAAGAAGATGACATGAAAGTCGGTTGGTTGCTAGCACTTTCTTGTTAGTAATGCGTATATACTTTTTTACATTCATCTTGAATGCTAGACAACACTTCTTCTCCACTTATTTCAACCGGTGGTGGGTCATTTAGATTTTTAGGAGTTGGAGGTGGAAGTGTATCTATGCAATCGTAAATAGTTTCAACAAGTTTTTTACAACCGTCTATTTTAATAGACGGATTTAATACAGCACTAATCAAAAATATTGGGGGAATAAGAATAAAATATTTTTTCATTTTTTAAAACATTTTTTAAAACATTTTTTAATAGGTTCCTTATAAGCTGGTTTTGTCATATATTCATTAAGTAATATAAATATTAGAGCTATATAAAATAACATTGATGAAATAGTATGATAATAAATCCCGATTTTTTTTTTAGTAGCTAGATAAAATTTCTCTAAAAATATATTAAGTTCTAAAATTGTATCTCAATCGAAATCTATAAGCATATCAGTAGGATTTCGATTACGGGCGTTAAAAAATTGGGTTATAGGTTGTATATACTCATAAGCAACACGTAGTTGGTTGTATAAAGAATTTCATCTAGTGCATACTTCTTCGGGAACTTTTCTGTAAGCTAGACCACAATCGTGACAAGTTTTTTATATTCTTTTAGTCGTTGTATTTCTATTATTTTTTAAAATATAGTTTATAACAAATTGAATTTTTGCAAGAATGTCTTCAAAAAGTTTTATATCATCCTTTACAACTAAGTTATAAATATGACATGCACATTTTATATGAAAATGATCTAGAAAATATGAAGTTAAGACAGTTTTTAATAATCTAACAGCAGAAATATTAGAAGAAGCGTTATCTAATGCAATAGTCATGACTTTATCAGATATGCCATAATAATCGCAAACAGAAGAAATATTTTCTTGAATAAAAATATCAGTGTGCCTACTATCTATATATCTATATGCTAAAATACGTTTTTGCATAGACCATTTATAATCTATCCAATGACATGTTACAGTTAAATAATCATGACTGTTAGTACTACGGCCTATATCAGATGTGATAGATACTTTTCCAGGGTAATGATATAAATAATAACATAAATATTGTTGATATTCGTGTGCAAATTTAAAAACATCTCTTCTAACAGTTGATTTAGGAAAACCGTTATAAGCAGGATTGTACATTGATCTTATATAAAAAATAAAACCAGGAGAATCATAAAATGAAAAAGGCAAACCCTCCACTACAACTAATTTTGATAATTCTTCCTTATCTTTCATTTTATCGTATTTATGGCCTATAACTGCCCCCGTCATAAGGTCAATTTAACCATGTACCTGGTGCGGAACAGTATGTGAAGCTTGTCCCGACTGAGAGTCCATGTTGACTCACCCTTCACTTGAGCCTTCTATTCATCCCACCTAACTTTGTGTTTGTTATTCAAATGCGTAGTTAAACCTCTCGTCCCGCTCTGACCTTTTCCCATTTTAAATTTATAAACATTTTTACAAATTTTGCATGTAGCAACTTGATTTTGTACGTCTCTATCAAAAAGAGTCCATACATGTGATGTTAATTTTCGTTCTGGTGGGTCTCGTCTCATACTAGGGGGAATAGGAGGCGTTTCAGTTTGAGGTGCATTAGTTGGCGTGTCATCTAGATTAGTTGGTGTGTCATCTAGATGTTCTTCTAAATTAAACTCTTGTTTATTTTCAGAAAATAGCTCATCGTCTAAATCTAATGGTACTTCAGGAAAATTTTCAGTATCAATAAAATCATCCAGTCTAGGAGGAATAGGATTACTATAAGAACGATCAGTGCCCTTGTCACCCCTACTAGAACCAGACATACCCAATATACCTCTTAATCCTTTCATTTTAATTTATACTAATAAATACTTAAATAGTTAAAGATAATGAAATTAAGTGTGCTACTTAAAATAAAGAAACAATAATAATTTAATAAAGGAACGAATGAACCAAACGCCGACGTAACGTCGACGTGTAATCGAGGGATATTGAAAATTGAAATTTTGCTCAACGGATGATCCTCAAGCTAGTTGTCAATTCCCAAATGAATAAATTAAATTGAACATTTAGAATACAATGTAAAGAGAATGAGAGATAGATTGAGAGATTGTAATTGTAAGAAGATTTGTGAAAAAGAATGAAGAAAAATGAAGTATTTATAGTTGAAAAAATTGGGTTAAAGTGTAAATATAATAACTTAAGAGTTAAAAATAAATATTATGGGGTAGGGGGTTGGGGGAGGGGGAGGGGTATTTGGCCGTTGCACAATGGCCAAATTGGACAAAGCTGTTGTGCAACGGCTAGTAGGGGTCGGATGGGGTGGGGAAGGGTCGGGTCGGGGTCGGGGTCGGGGTTGGGTCGGGGCTGGGGCGGGGTCGGGGTCGATTTTTTTTCTCGGCTCTGTATCGGTACCGATATACCGATACCGGAGGGGTCGGGGTGAGGTCGGGGTCGGTATACCCCGCCCCGTTGGACAGCCCTAGGTTATTATGATGAATGAAAAGTAGAAAAAATTCTCCCATTATTCTTATCTTTCTAAATTCTCGTCCCTGTTTCGATTTAACATGGTATCAGAGCCAAGTTAAAAATAACACAAAAAACCTAAAATAATGACATGTGACGGTAAAGTAACCGGCGATACCAGTAAAGGAATTGCCGGTGAAGAAAACAAAACCCAAAGAAAAACAATCTCTCCCTACGACATTACGTCGAATGATAACCCTGAAATTATAGTGACACAAGTCTAATTGAAGGGAGAAATTATGAAGAATGAGCTAGATCCATAAGGACAACCCTAAGAACAAGAAAGAAGATTGGTTTCGTCGATGGTACAATCAAGAAACCAGACGAAGAGTAGTCGTACTTGAAAGATTGGTGGACTATAAACTCACTGTTGGTGTCGTGGATTCGCAATACCATAGAACTGATGATTCACTCAACAATTACACATAAAGAGGAAGCAGAAGAATTATGGACGAGAATCCGAGAGCGGTTCACCATTATTGACAGCCAACAGATATAACAACTAAAGGTGGAACTAGCAGAGTGCAAGCAAATGGGAAGGATCATAGTGGACTATTATGAAAAACTCACTAAGTTGTGCAAGGAATTGGCGAAATATGAACAAATCCCAACTTGTATGTGCGTAAAGTGCACGTGCAATCTAGAACGGTCCTAGAAGCCAAAAGACAAGAATAAAAAGTGTATCTTTTCCTCATGAGATTGGATAAGGTATGGAATGATAGAGGTCGAACATATTGGCCCAGAAATCGTTGTCATTATTAAACAAGGTCTATTCGAAGTGGTGCAAGAAGAGCGTATGAGAGGAGTCACACGGAAAACAGAGGATCAGAGTTAAACCATCGCTTTTGCCATAAAGGAAAAAAATCCTTACCGTGACCAAGGTAAAATATGATGGCGCATTCTACATACATTACAAGAGATCCGGACATGTTATAGACAGGTATTTTCGACTCATTGGTTATCCGGATTGGTGGCCAGAAAATAAAAAATGAGATGAGAAAATCGGAGGAAGAAGACGAGGACAACAATAACAACAGAGAGGTGGACCGAAATCCGATTGTGGAAAAGGTAACTATCAGGCTAACACCATGATTGTAAAAGAAGGAACTCAGGTGGAGACAAGATTGGTGAACACAGGTGGCAGAGGACTTCACGATTTGAGAGATGAGATTCGGAAGAATGTGATTCATATGTTGAATTCTCAGAGAATAAACCTGAATGCGAAGATGTATAGTAAAATCGAAAACCCATATCGAAATCCGATTGTGGAAGAGGCAACTTTCGGACTAACACCGTGGTTATCAAAGAAGGAACTCAGGCGGAGACAGGATCGGTGAACACAGGGGTAAGAGGACTTCACAATTTGAGCGATGAGATTCGGAAGACTATGATTCACATATTGAATTCTCAGAGAATAAATCTGAATGCGATGATGGATAGTAAAATTGAAAACCCATCCTGGATCATAGACTCTGGAGCTACCAACCATGTAGTAGGTAATGCAGAGGAACTGAGCAATAAGTGATATATTCCTAAGGGTTCGGTTGGTCTTCCAGACGAAAGTAGCTCGGTGGCTACAAAAGAAGGAACAATCAGGATGAATGACAGGATATGGTTGAAGAATGTTCTTTATGTTTCAAATTGACATGCAATTTAATTTATGTATCACAACTAGTTGATTATTTAGATTGTGATGTGACATTTAATATAATTATGTGTGCTATACTAGACTCCACAACGAGAAAGCTAATTAGAAAGGGTGAGCATCGAGGTGTACTTTACTATTTAATAATGTGTCGTTGATACAGGCTATGAAGGCAGAGCCAGTTGATTGGTTCGATCTTTGGCGCAAACGTTGGGTCATCATTCAACATAAGTAACGAAGTCTATTACGATATTAGACTTAAAGAAGAGTGGTGAAAGATTGGATAGATAGCGTGTTGTATGCCAATGAGCAAAGCAAATGAGAAGTATTTTCCTTTAAGTGATAATATTTCTTCAGATACTTTTGAGATGATCCATTGCGATTTACGGGGACCATATAGAACCCCCCCCCCCCCCCTTCATTTTGTGGTGCTTCATATTTTTTTACTATGGATGATCGTTCACGAGCCGTGTGGATATTTCTCTTAGTTGATAAGAAAGAAGTATGTCAAACCTTGAAGAATTTCTTTGCTCTTGTGGAGATGCAGTTCAGAAAAAGGGTGAAGATAGTTAGAAGTGCCAACGGGACTGAGTTCACGTGTATGAAGACTTACTTCATCGAACATGAAATTTTGTTTCAAACATCTTGCACAGGGACACCTCAGCAGAATGGAAGATTCGAAAGAAAATATCATCAGATTCTTAATATAGCACAAGCATTGAGATTTTAGGGGGCCGTCTTCCGATTAAATTCTGGAGAGAATATTTGATCAATAGAACGTCATCTTCAATTTTGAATGGAAAAATCCCCTATGAAATTTTGTATAATAATGCGCCTCGGTATGATCACTTAAGGGTGATAGGGTCACTATGCTATGCACACACAAAGGGAAGAACAAGGGATATGTTTGAGAGTCGGAGTTGTAGGTGTTTCTTCTTAGGATACCCTACAGAAAGAATGGTTGAAGATTGTATGACTTAGAGAATGATGAATATTTAATCTCAAAAAATGTTGATTTCTACGAGACTAAGTTTCCCTCCGCTGTAAGACCGGACAAGTAACAAACATCATAGAAGCAATACCTTAATGGAGAAGAATCTCTGGAATAAAGTTGTGTTAAAGTGGACGAAACGGAGGGAGGAATAAACCAACACAACTTCAAAGAAGACATTACTGATAATATAGGTACGAGCGAAACTCATATGGACGGAGTACAGATACCGAATGCCGAACCTAGGGATCAGCAGGATTTAGACCAGACATAGGCTGGTCTGGATAGAGATAACATGGAGGAAGTACATCCGCAAGGTATCCGTACCAATAAAATGCACCCAGATGAATAACTGGGTTGAGGTATACATCAAAAGCATGAATCAATCCGGCTATGCGACTACGTCACTGAACCTTTCCGAAAACAAAGTCCATCAACTTATCAGCCCGATCCTCAGAATTCTCCAGTACACCTTATTCTTTAGCTAAATATATATCATGTGATAAATTTTTCCTGCAACACCAAAGGTTCCTTGCATCAATTACCAAAGGAATTAAATCAAAGACCTTTTTTGAAGGCAATGAAAAAAGAACATTGGAAAGTATACATGCGTCAAGAGATCCAAGCGTTGGAGGATAATGGAACATGGACACTAGAAACTTTTTCACCAGATAAGAAAACACTCAGATGTAGCTATTGTACAAAATCAAGTACAACTCTGACAGCACAACCGAACGATATAAAGCTCGTTTGGTCATCTTCAGAAATAAACATAAGGAAGAAATTGATTTCAACTAAACTTTTGCTCTAGTTGTTAAGGTAGTAATTGTTCGGACCTTTTTTATTGTTGCGGCTGCGTGAAATTGGGAGTTAAATCAGATGGGTGTGTATAATGCTTTCTTACACAACGAGCTTACAGAGAAAGTTTATATAAAATTGCCATATGAATTTTGTATTCCTAATCCGGGGCAAGTATGTCGACTCTGAAAATCTTTGTATGATTTGAAGCAAGCTCCAAGGTGTTTATTTGTGAATTGTCAAGTGCTTCGATAAAATATGGTTTCAAACAGTCTCACCTTGATTATTCTCTATTCACTATGCACCAGTGAGGTATGCAACTTAACGTCTTAGTCTTTGTGGATGACTTGATTTTCTCCGAAAACGACTATAGTGTTATTGAATGATTCAAAGACTGTCTCCGCACCTATTTTCACATGAAGGATTTGGGCCCTCTGAAGTACTTTCTGGGAGTTGAAGTTATACGTAGACCAACTGAGTTGTTTCTCTGTCAACAAAAATATATCTTGGATATAATCTCTGGGTTTGGTTTACTTGGAGCTAAATAAATCAATACTCTTATGGAACATAATCACGATTTAGCATTGGTCAAATGAGCTACTTTAGGAGATACGAAATCATACTGGTGTCTGGTCGGTAGACTAACAGTTTCACAAGACCTGAGTTGTCGTATTGTGTGCATGTTCTGTCCCAATTCATGCAGCAACTAAAAGAAACACACTAGAACACGTCTGTGTGGTGCGGTACTTGAAGAAAAACCCAGGATAAGACATTGTGATGAGAAAAAATTATGATCTCCAATTTTACGGATAGTGTGATTTAGACTGGGTCGGATGTCCGTTGACTCAAAAATCACTTACCGGTTGGTTTATATCCCTCGGGAATTCACCTATCATGAAAAACTAAGAAGCAACACATTGTTTCTCGCTCGTCAGTAGAAGCAGAATATTGGTCAATGACTATGCCAGCCTGTAACTTGAAATGGTTAAAGGGAATTTTACATATATATTTTGGGTGTTGAACATAAATCTCCGATAAAAATGCATTGTGATAGTCAAGCAGCATTGTATATTGCGCGAAATCTGGTGTTTCATAAACAGACTAAACACGTTGAAGTCGACTGTCACTATGTCCGGAACGCGCTCCAACCCAGAATAATACTTCCCAGTCATGTGTCAACTAGTGAGGGAGGTATTAGAATATTTACTTGGAAATTTGGGCATTCGAGACCCTCATGCTCCAAATTGAGGGAGGTATTAGAATATATTAGGTATATTTTAGGATTTATAATCCTATTAGAATAGGGTTACCCTTAACTTTATTAGACTAGGAAAAAGAGGATCTTACCTCTATATAAAGAGGTCATTATGATGAATGAAAAGTAGAGAGAATTCTCTCATTATTCTTATCTCTCTAAATTCTCGTCTCTATCTCAATTTTAACATAACAAAGAGGGAATATTGTTCCTGGAGAAGTTCTTTGTTTCCTTTTTGGCCCTCTTTTCCCTTTTGAATGTCATACCCAAATTGTAAAGGGTCAAGATTACCCTTAGAACGTTATTTAATATGTTTGTTTCGCTTATCGATTTATATTGATTTGGTGTCGCAATGGAGGCCTTATTGTTTATATATACTGTTAATGTTAGGATTGGTATCATGACATTTTTCCTAACATATCGTTTTCCAGAAAATGTCGGAACAAATGTCTTGACATTTGGGCTGACATTCTGGTAACAGTTTTGTCTATCTTCATGGACTGTTTTTTAGGAAACTGTGACCTTATTTAACACATGACAAATTGACTTGGCAAAGAGTATTTAAAGTAGATTATGATCGATGAAGACCAAGTTCAAGTGGAGCATAACTTGAGGAGCAAGACGTGGAATAAAAAGTCCAAGCTGTTGAGAAATTCTCTCCTCAAGTTTCTGCCACACGTGATCACTTTTAGCTCAACCTGTACAACCAATTGATGAGCTTTTCAAGGAGGACTCTCTACTATAAATAGAGAGGGCGGATCAGTGAATCAATATCCAGAATCAAAATGTAAAAATACCAAGAGAGCTCTCGGGATTTCTTCTCAGAAATCTGGATCACAAAATGTTGCTTGAGTTTGTGACGACATTCTGCATGACATTTCAGTCGCTGTTTCAGATTCTAGATTAGCTTTGTATGGAGCGATTGTAATGAGATGTTTGTCACTTCTATTTAGATAGATTTTTCAGGCATAAGTCATCTGCGACTTAACTTTTTTATTCCTTTTGTATCAACTTGTAAATCTTGTAAAGAAAGGAATATATCAATTGTATGTACATATATATACAATCCTTTGGTCATTGACCATCATGTGTTATATTAATATATAACCTATGAAAATTAAACTTTTGTGTCTTTATTATTTCCGCTACATTTTACTCTTCAAAGGTTTTATTCTATTTTTAACTGAACACTGTTTTTATCGAAATGTCGTCAGTTATGTCAGACGGCATTTTCGTCGACATTTGCTAATTGTTCCAGCATTCGAATAGACTTAATTTCCAGTTTATTTTTATTATTCCATAGCTGTACCCCTGGGACCCAACAAGTGGTATCAGATCCAACACTTGACATAATAAGTGATTGGTCCTATTATTTAAAGTTATGGATCCGACTAATCTAAATATTGGTAAACTTCGCATTTTAAATGGAACAAAATGTACATATTGAGGATTCGCATACGTTCTCACATCAAATCAATTGATGTTAGGGCATGGAGATCTATAACCAATGGGTATGTTGTTCAAATATTGCCGCCGGATAAGGAATGTGACATTCTTGTTAAACCTGAATCCAAATGGACGGCGGAAGGAACCAATAATACTAGCTTAACGAAAAGGCCTTAAATGCAATTTTTGGATGGGTTGATCTTTACATGTTCAAGCTCATGCAAAATTTCCCAACGGCTAAGAATGCATGAGATACTTTACAAATTCATTGTGAATGTAGATCAAGTGTTCATCGAACTAAGCTATGCATACTCATGAGAAAATATAAATTTTTAAGGATGGAAGAAGCGGATGATATTAAATCTTATCAATTTAAAGATTTGTGTCATTAAAGAAGGCCACAATCTTGCTACTATGGACCTCCACACCTTGATGAATATTCTCAAAACCTATGAGATGAACATTGAGAATCAAAGGAAACTATATAAGAGCAAGAATGTGGCACTTCATGTTCAATCCTCGAAGAATCAAATCAATGAAGATGATGTGAATCTTGAAGAACTTGGTAAAGGTGTTAATGTTGTCTTACTCACTCGAAAATACAATTTGAATGTGATAAAGTTCAACAATGAGAGAAATCAATCTAAATTTAAAAGGCACCAAAACCAAGGCTTCAATCAAAAGTCCACCAAGTTCCTTCCAAGTGCTAAAAAAGGATGTCCACTAAGAAGAGGAAGAAGATCAAGAAATCAAATCACAAGCACTGTTGGCCACTGTTTACGAACAGCCCCTGTCTGATAATGAAAATGTCGTCTGTAATGTTGCCTCAGATGTCACGACATTTCAGGCAACATCTGCAACGACATCTGCATTTCCAGCAACATCTGAAAGGTACATATTCTTTAACTATATTGATGTTAATTGCTTTACTGATTTTACTTCTAATGGTGAGACTGAGAGTATGGATCAAGTTTAATGTAAAGATGACATGATTAATGAATTATAAAATATTTGTAAAGCCTTAGAATCCAAGCAACTTGAGACAAAGGTAAAATCTTTAACTCGTGAGAATGTAGATCTAAAAGGCACAATAACCCCACTAGAGGTTGCACTTACCAAATAGGATACTGCATTCGGTAAGACTCGTGCAAAATTGGATTTAGCCAAAAGAAACCTTCTGTAAGCTCTACTCATGGAATTCTAAATTGAAAGAGATACTCAGCTTTAGGAAACCTCCACATGCAGGTATTGGGTATGAAAAACTCTCTTAAAACTTTCTACTCTAGTTTGTTTGACAAAAATGAGAAAATGTACTTTGTAAAAGAAAAGTGATTAAATAATAGGTTCTCATATATGTCAAAAGAATATGAAGTTTGTGTGCCGTCATTGTAACTCCCCTGATTTTTTTTAAACCGTACTGTTTTCAAACTTCAGAATTCTGTGAGCGAAATGTTGCCTAAAATGTTGTCCAACATTTCTGACAACATTCAAAGCAACATTTCTGAGCTGAAATGTAAAAAAAAAAAAAAATTAAAAGAGTTTGAGATCCCAAACCTGCTGAAACTTGTAATGTTGTGATAAATTTTTTAAGAACTAACATCACATGTTTTTGGTACTTTGATAGTGGATGTTCTCACCACATGACAGGTACAAAGGAGTTTCTAAAGAACTGTGAGTTATTCAATGGAGTTAACGTAACTTATAGAGGTGGGAATAAAAGAATTGGAAAAGAAATCTTAGATGTTCCTGGATGTCCAAACTTTAAGAAATGTCTTACAAGATTGAAGGTTTAATGGCTAAATTAATGAGTCAATTGTGTAATGACAATCTGGAGGTGAAATCTAATATGAATGCTTGTAAAGTTGCGAATAAAGTAAATGTGTGTGTCAGGTACTAGAACAGGTGATAATTGTTGCACTCTCGTTGCAAGACAATAAATATGCAATAATGTAAAGATGAACGACACAACACTATGGCATCAAAAGTTGGGGCATGTCAACTACCGCAATCTGGAAAAATTGGTCTCATATGGAGCGGTTAGAGACTTACCCAACTTCTGTCATAAAGGTAAAACAGTCTGTACATATTGTCTCCAAGGTAAGCAAACCCATGTTTCCCATAATGTTGTCCAGAATGACGACAACATTCAGGTATGTCTCACTATTTTTAGTTATTGCACATGGATCTTATGGGTCCAATTGATGTAGACAATTTAGGAGGCATGAGGCAGTCCTATGTGATTGTAGATGATTTTTCTAGGTACTTATGGATATATATATTTTTGAAAGAAAAATCTCAATTTGTTTGACATGTTTTAAAATTTTGCACTCTAGAATTAGGAACTTGTTCTATTCTCCTATTTTTTCGGATTAATTCTGACCATGAAAAAGAATTTGAAAACATCTCCTTCACAAAATTTTGTGAGAAAAGAAGAATTTTCCATGAGTTTTTTCTGCTCCCAAAAACTCATTAACATAATGGGTAGCACAAAGGAAGAATAGAACATGGCAAGGAATGACTAGAGTTATGCTTACTTCTAAAAAATTGTCAAAGTTTTGTTTTACTGTCTGTCACATCACTAATATAGTCTACTTAATCCTGTAACAAAAATGACATCCTATGGAATTTTGTTGACACCCAATTTTGACCCTCCCGTCCAGTCATTAACTATAAGATTAGATTAATTTTGTAAAATAATTTTTTATGATTTCTTATAATAAAATACAACGATAAAACATAAATACAGGCATAAATAAACATTTTAATAATGGCATCGTGTCTTACGTAGAGTTTTAAGCACTTAGAGTCTCGCGCCCGCATTAATTAATTTTAAGCCCTGTCATGATTCTTAATTAATAATAAATACATAAAATAAATAATTTAGCAACAACGTCGTGTCAAGTAGCATAGCCGCATTTATTAATACGCAAGAGAATTTCATAATCATTTGTAATTTAAAATCAATTTTAATCTAATACATGCATTTAATAGCGTCGCATTTATAAAAGCTTCAAACAATTCTTAAATATCATACTTGCATTTAGCATTTAAATAATTTTATCTAAACTCAATTCAATTTTAATTTAACTTCATAATAATGCACAATAATAAGATTTTAAATAATAGCGCCGCATTCTAAAATATCAAGCATTAATTAAGTAGCACGCCCATTTTATTCTTGTAATAAATTTTAATCTCAAACATAGATTAATAAAGCACCTAAATAATTTAGTCAATTAATTTATCACTAATTAACTAATTAAATAACTAGCCTAAAACTAATTGAGAGCCTAAAACTAATACTAACTACCCAGCCCAATCATCCGCGACCCGCAGCCCACACCCAACGCAGCCCGATCCCTTTTACCCATCGCCCTGGCCCAAACCCCTTATTTTCCCTTATCAGTCCAGCCCACGCCCAGTTCTTAACAGCTCTATCATCGTCCTCAACAAACGCCTGACCCTCTCAAAAACCAGCAACCCTAAAAGTTTCCATCGCCGCACCTTCCTCGCCGAGATTCTCGCCTGAGAATCCGGCGACCCTCTTCCTTACCCATGTATACACAGCCAGCACACCCCTTACCATCTCCAAGAACCGCGAATCTCCCAGATTCCCTCAAATCTCCCAAAATCGTTTTCAAACTTACCATAACAAGAACAGTACGAGAATCAACCCAAAAATAGCCCACAAATCCTTAACAAATCAGTACGAATCAGTCCAAAATCGTCATAAATACTTTCCCTAAATCAAAACCTAAATCAGGGCTATTATGGTAGGATATACCCAAAATCAGCCTTTAAGGTTTACCAATTTCAGAACACGATGGAGGGTCTATAAATACAGAAGCTTTCTTTACCATGCAGTAGTAGAGCTCAGTACGAGGATCGGGGGGGGAAAGCCAGCACCTTTTTGAATCCAGAAAATTCCACTCGAATGTCATAAAACGTAGAGGAGAATCTGTTAGCATCCTTTAGCGTCTGAAATCGGGGGTATCGACTAATCAATTGAACACTAGCAGTGAGGGTTCTTACCAGCAAAATCAGGGATCCAAAGCACAAATCCGATACTTTTCCATAGCCTAGAATCGACCACAATCGCATCGCTTTCAATCGCATAGCACAAAATCTCCGAGCGGATCGACGACTTGATACGCTGCCTCGGTTCGCTGCTCGGAGAAGGTAAATTTATCACCCTTTCCATCTTAGATTTCTCTTGATATTGATATATGCAATACGAGTCGTGTATGACTGTTTAAGTGCATGTCGAGTTGGTGTGAAGGATTGGTTATGCTGTTTTCGTGACTGTAATGGTCAATTGGTTTTACTAGCATTTGTCGTGTGGCTGAATGATGTAGCTGTTGCTTGAATCTATGGGACCAACTGAGTTATGTTGTTTATGTTCATTATAAGTATTACAACAATCGTTCGTATAAGTTAAATGCTCGTCATGTGAAACAGTCATATAAGAATGAGTATCTATGAGATATATGCTAAACTAGCATCCTGTCATGTGTCACTTCTGTGTTATCTGTCGTCCAGATTAGTCTGTATATTAGAAGCATGTGTTTATTACGCGCTTATAGTTTGGAACTGCCAAGGGTCCAGATTGCTTACGTTCGTTTGATCTATAAATCAGTCTAAAGGAACTTGTTTGGATAGTATCTGCTTAGGTAAATGTCAGATAATTAGTCCAGGCCTCGCTATACTGTCATCTCTATGTTTTCTTCGTAATGTCCTATTTTCTTTTTGTCAAAATTTTGCAACCATGTCCAAACCTGTTAAATGATTTTCTCTTGTTACTGAAAACTTGATGTTGGCATGTTATTCTTTGTTAGCTCTTTTGCTTGATCAGATACCCATATGTCTAAATGCTATCTCCTTGGGGCCATTTGCGTATCAGCTGGCCCTCTCAATTGTTAAAGTAATTACATATTTGTTTCGGTGTGATAAATGGAAAAACAGGTCCATGACAGTATATAGTGTCTTTTAAGTCATCTCTGTTTGGTCCCTCCTCTCTGTCGGATCAACTACATTAATTACTTAAATTATTGAGTTTCATCACATGGTATGGTCAAAATTTGCCTACTTAGCCTTATATGAATATTTATGCATCTTTCGAGTGTTGTTCGCATGAGGTCATTTATTCACATCCATGCTTTAAAGGTTACTCAAAGTGTTAATCTTCTTGTCTGCTCTGTATTCTTCCATGTAATAGGAAACCCAAATCTCTTTCTATTCATATTCATATTGTTGTGTATTTGATTTGAGAATTTAAGAGAG
Organism: Przewalskia tangutica; assembly: GCA_029844215.1. Classification (NCBI taxonomy): domain Eukaryota; kingdom Viridiplantae; phylum Streptophyta; class Magnoliopsida; order Solanales; family Solanaceae; genus Przewalskia; species Przewalskia tangutica. The sequence goes on from CM056719.1 coordinate 5,235,553, forward strand.
TACAGAGTGTTAAAGATATCATAATGAAATTAAAAGGGTAAATGGGTGTTTAGAGAGGTAATTGTATGCTACTGTGTAATGTCTAAGCAAATGAGGTGACATAATAGAAAATTTGTTGAAGAAGTTGAATACAAATACCTAATATATTAGTGAAAGTATCAAAGGTAACGATAATGACTTAGAATCTCACAACCCACTTTAGCTTCAATTATTTAAATTAGATTGTGACATTAAATAGAAATGCACTGCTCAATCCTAACATATAACTCAAACGTGTATTAAAACAGGCTTGTCATTTTTTGTTCGGATCACATTAACCAAATTCAGAATCAGGTCGCATACGTTTAAATTTATACGAGTACTCCGCCTACTGTATTGTTGATAAGTCTTGGAGTGTATTTGAGCCTATTTGTATCTGCTTTCTTTTCTGGGTTGGAAGCCCAATACATGCTCCGCTTTACTTTCGTTACTATGTCACGGCGGAATATCCTGTCTAGCATTCCTTTATCTTTTTTTTTTTGTTATGTATATATTTCAGGCTCCGTTGCTAATTCTTCTTATTTTTTTTATTTTTTTTTACATGAAATGCAATGCATCGGAGCAATAAAGAGTCTCACGGCGAGACTCACCTTGAGCTACTTCAAATGAGGGCTCACATTTATGTGCATCCATCTCGCATAGGAACTTCCAAAAACCGGGGTGAAATGACATCGCCACTCCTCGAGTCGTCTTTATCATTTTCCTATCTCACCCCATTCATTTGTTATAATTAACTATCTAACATTACATTAGTAGGATACTTAATCCCTTTAAGCTTTGACTCGCCCTTAAGAAGTATTCCCTTTAAGTTAATTATTTTAGGCTTGCCGTACTTAGTTATATTTAGTAATTTCATTTGCATAACAATTCATATAGCTAGAATATTATTTATTATTTAATACAAGGAATTCATTTCTCTTATAAAATCTACTACTTGCATTCATTATTTTAAGACCATACTTTTACGCTAGTCCTATTTTTAAATGCATCACAACTGACTTTGGGGAGAATCCTACTCAATAACGTGTATACTTTATTTAAAAAGAATAATTTCATAAGAATGTCTTTCTTTTAAACATGACTTTATCTTTATATATAAATTTTACAACTTTTTTTACAAAAACTTTTAATGCCTTTCAACATGCATTTCTTAGCCATACTAATTAACCCTAGGTTTGAACGGACAACCGCAAGTTAGCGGATCTTTTAGGGTGCCTAACCCCTTCCCTTTAGGATAATAAAGAACCCTTACCCAGAATCTCATTAAGTTTAGCAGACCATTAAAATGGAGTTAAATGTTTACTTTAAACTAGTTAACATTTAGGTGTCCTAATTCACCCAAATTAATTAGGTGGCGACTCCCTAGCAACCCTTTAGCACCTTTTTATATTTTTAACATCCCTTTTAAAATTTAGCATTTTATTTATTTTCTAACATCTTATTTAAGCAGGGTTCGCTTTTAGAAAGTCGCGGTCGAAATCGGGCGCGACAAATTTTAAATGAATAGAAACATAATTTGTGTTACTTTCATGTTTTTGGATGTATTTGTTACATTTAAATGATAGAGATTATCCTGTTAAGTTTGACTCTAAGAGTGAAAGGGGTTTTTTTTGTTGGTTATTCCCAAAATAGTCATGCTTACTGAGCGTACAATCTAAGGACAAAAACTGTACAGAAGAAGACTACTGAAGTCGATAATACAGGTGGAAATGTGCAGAATGCTGAAACTCCAAATGTTGCTCCAAATGTCACGACATCCGAAGCAACATCTGAAGTAGAATCAGAGACCACATAAGGTGTGAATGAGGAGTCAAATGCTGAATTGCTAGATCAAAAGGACCCCTCATCAAGGAGTAGGAAAAAAATATTCTGTTATAGAGATGATACATTCTCAAATTTCTATTGAATGGATTGTGATTCAAATTGCAAAGATCAACCAACAAATCTCTGAGGTTGACACTGTGAGGAATGCTCTAATTCAAGTCAGAGACCATTTTATGGTGCTTCTTTCTTCACAAAAAGGGGGAGAAAATGCTATTGATATGTTGTTATGCATATGCATATGCTATTGTACTGTCGAGAGAATGATAATTCTACTATCGAGGCTACTGTGGATAAAATGATGATGATGCTGCAGAGGAAGTGCTAATGCATGGGGAGCATAGTAAGAAGGCGAGATGATGTTGTTCTGTGCAAAGAAGGAATTATACAGGAGTAGAAAAATTACTGGAAGCTACTGCTGCAGTATGATGAGTGTCTGAAGCTATGTGCAGAGAAGGAGTTATGCAAGAATAGAGAGCTGTTGAAAGCTAGTGTTGTTGTGCTGGAAGCTACTGTTGTTTGTTGAAAAAGTTATTTTGTGAAGAAATGCAAAAAGGGGGAGAATGTTAAAATCAGAAGTTTTGCCATTCCTTCACGGACTGAAGCTAATGTTACTGGTCGATACGAAGCTGATGCTACTAGTTGGTGTTGAGAATATGGTCTGTGTATAAATCTGTATAAGTGGATGATATGTGTATATGTGTATATGTGCTAACATCTTTCTTCTTTTCTAATCCTATATAAATGGTATATATATGTGTATATTTTATATGCTTTGTTTTATATACTATCACAGGTTGAGGGGGAGCATTTGTGTGAATTTGTCATTATTATGTCACTTATGCTTAGTTGATTAAGTTTTGTGAAGAAAGACAAAAAAGGGAAGAATATTAATGTTAGGATTGGTATCATGACTTTTGTCCTAACATATCGTTTTCCATAAAATGTCGGAACAAATGTCTTGACATTTGGGCTGCCATTCTGGTAACAGTTTTGCTTATCTTCATGGACTATTTTTTAGGAAACTGTGACTTTATTTAACACATGGCAAATTGACTTGGCAAGAAGTATTTAAAGCAGATTATGATCGATGAAGACCAAGTCCAAGTGGAGCATAACTTGAGGAGCAAGACGTGGAAGAAAAAGTCCAAGTTGTTGAGAAATTCTCTCCTCAAGTTTCTGCCACACGTGATCACTTTTAGCTCAACCTCTACAACCAATTGATGAGCTTTTCAATGAGGACTCTCTACTATAAATAGAGAGGGCAGATCAGTGAATCAATAGCCAGAATCAAAATGTAAAAATGCCAAGAGAGCTCTCGGGATTTCTTCTCAGAAATCTGGATCACAAAATGTTGCCTGAGTTTGTGACGACATTTTGCATGACATTTCAGTCGCTGTTTCAGATTCTAGATTAGCTTTGTATGGAGCGATTGTAATGAGATGTTTGTCACTTCTATTTAGATAGATTTTTCAGGCATAAGTCATCTGCGACTTAACTTTTTTATTCCTTTTGTATCATCTTGTAAATCTTGTAAAGAAAGGAATATATCAATTGTGTGTGTATATATATATATATATATATATATACAATACTTTGGTCATTGACCATCATGTGTTATATTAATATATAACCTATAAAAATTAAACCTTTGTGTCTTTTATTATTTCCGCTGCATTTTGCTCTTCAAAAATTTTATTCTGTTTTTAACTGAACACTGTTTTTACCGAAATGTAAATCGATTATGTCGATTTACATTTTCACGACATTTGCAAATTGTTCCAGCATTCGAATTGACTTAATTTCCAGTTTGTTTTTATTATACCATAGCTGTACCCCGGGACCCAATATATACTTATCTATTATTTTGAAAATTTATATGATTCTCATTTTATTGTTTTTCCTCTTTTCCTCCAAAAACATGATGCCATAACGAGAAATAGAGATGAAGTAGTATCAAATTATAAATCGAAAATTCTTTGTCATATCAACGTAGATCCAATTCACTTGAAGTTGATTTAATATCGCTATAAGAAGAAGACAACAACTATAAATTATATAGTAATAGTACATTTTGTTGCATACTACAAGTATTCAAAAGAGAAAATTGAATTGGTCTGCCTCAGGAGCCCCAACATCTACATCTCGGTCAGAGGGTTTGTGAAGGGGGTTAATCATGGTAACTCAATTGATTTCAAAGGTTAAACCACTATCACGTTGTGCACAAGGGGCTCTCCTTTATTTCAAAAAATAACCCTCACATTATCGCTGACGGGAATATGTCCACGTCTTTATCAACAGCTTATATTGTTAGAATATTATTAATGAATAGTAATAATATTTTATTAATATAGTATCATACATATATATATGGGAGATAATAAAATAATAAAGTAAGGAATATTATAGAAAAAATAAATCTTGCTTAATATCCTCCTATTCTATCCTCTAATATCCTCATATTTTATCTCCTAGTATCCTCCTATAATATTCCTTACTTTATTATTTTACTATTGTATTACTATTCATTAATAATATTCTAACATATATACTTGTTTTAACAATTAAAGATTTCTACTAATCAAATTATTCAATCATGTTTACAAGTCAGAGACATAGTCAAGGATGTGGGTCAAGATCGATCAGCATCTGATTCCTTTAAATAATAATTATAAATAGTAATAAATAATAATAATAATAATAATAATAATCATCATCATCATAATAAAATAATAATAATAATAATAATAATAATGTAAAGTACATTCACACAGTATATAAAAACAGATCTTCTATCAACTGGGGAAGAGGAAAGACCTACATAATTTGTCGTGAGCTCACGTTATGAACATGTCATGCATGTGCAAATCCTACTAGGATTATTGTCGGCCAAGAGCATAGAAAAATTACAATTAGTTTCAGCATTTTGTAAATTATAAATATGATATTAACAATATCATAGACGAATTCACATCAATTTTAAGTTTATATATATATATATATATATGAGTATAATGTAAAAGCTATATTCGGTTCACGTGAACTCATAATCGGCCTTTAGAATCGTCCCTGAACAATATTATTCAATACTCAACAATTATATATGTTTCAATCGTAAACAAATTGGATCACTTATATGAATTCTCACTTAACTATTTTTATCCTTTTAAAGTTTAAACTGAACTCATGTCATCATCAAATCAAATAAACATAAATGTAGAAAATGATTTTTTATTTTTTTGCTGCGATAGAAAAGAAGTTATGGACTATACAAATAATTATTATTAATAATAATATATTACGATAATCATAAATTTTTATAAATAATATGATTTTAAGTTCAAGTTCTATGCATTATATTGACGATCACAGTATAAAATATATGTATTCAATTGAGTCATATAAACATAATTAGAGATATTTTTTTTATAATAGACATTGATTCATAACCTTATAAAAATGATAACTAGCTAGGCTATGTAAATATATATACAACTCAAATTCATATATACAATTATTATAGCAACAAACAGGGGGTCATTCGGTCAAATGCCCTTATTTTGGGATGGTCTTTAATTTTTGCCCCTTACATTGTTAATCTTTGATTTTTTACCTTCTAAATATATTTTGGTTCCGGATTTGAATTCCCGCTCAGTCAAAAATTTAAAAAAAATCACAAGAGTTCGGATTCGCAAGGTAGAGTTTTGTATCAAACTCTACCTGATTAGGTAGAGGTAGAGTTTTGCTACCTTCAAGCAGAGTTTCAAACTTTGTCTTAAGTTAGAGGTTGTCCTCTACCTGATCAGGCAGAGTTTGCATCAACATCTACCTGATCAATTAGAGTTTGACTGAAAACTGTACTTACGACAAAAAAAAAATACCCGATTGAAATCTTGCAAAACTCTGTCTTAAGGTTTAACTTTTGCCCGAATAGGCCTAATTTTGCTACGAAATTTTGTCTTGCAATTTATTTTTTTATTGAGCCAAAGTTCGAACCCTAAACGTCATGATATTAGGCGAAGAATAAAAATTAAAGATCACCAATAAGGGGCAAAAATTAAACACCAATGCTTTTGAAGGGAAATCGGCACAAAAAAAAAGACAAACAAGGCCCAAAAAACGTGATGAAAAATGGGGCCCAAAAATTGAGAGGCCCCAAAACTTCAATATAACTTAAATTGATGGAAAATGGGGCCTCAAAAATTGAGAGGCTTAAAACCTAGGGGTGAGCACGGGTACAGGTACCCAGATATCCGATCGGAATCGACACTAACGGGTAGGTTACAGATAGATATATTAGAATAACGGGTAGATTTCGGAAAATAAAATTAGGAACCGATCAATATCGGGTTCGGTTTCGAAAAATAGAGACCGGGTATCCGGAACCGATACCCGGACCCTATGAACCCACCCCCATTTAATTTATTTAATCATCCAGAAGCTTATTATTGAGGACAAAGAGTTGAGCCAATCAACAGAAGGAGCTCAGGGGACAACCTTTGAGGATGTTTACAAGGAGACAAGTTCAAGGAGCATCGGTGAAATATCTATTATTAAGGAGATAGAGTGTGGCACCGGGAGAAATGGATCAGACATCAACTGGAAAAAAATTCAGGAGCAGAAGAAACTTAGTGAATCTGTTGGGACAAGTGACAATTTTGCCAACAGTTTAGAGGATATTATGGAAAAACTGAATGTGTTTTCCATTACAGGGTACCCGAGAACCTACCCGGAACCGCAGGGTACCCGAGAATCTACCCGGAACCGTAGGGTCCGGGTAGGTTCCGAGTAATGATTGCTATAAGTAGGTTCCGGATAGTAAATTTAGAAATTGATCTTTTACATGGTAGGGTCCGAATAATTAAAAATGGTAGGGTACCCAGACCCACTCACCCCTGTTAAACCTATACTTTAGCGGCTTTATCAATTGAAGTTTGATTTTATGCCCCAACAGTATTAAGCCGTCCCTGTTAACAAAGCTGATGAATGTTGAACACAACCCTTTGTCTTTACCGATATTATTGGCACCAATATTTATTTAAAGGGTAAGTCATTTTGTGATATTTTCTTTGTCCTTATGTCTCTGGGCATTATATGTGCATAAAAATAAAAAATAAAAAACAAAAAGGCAGCTCGGTGCACTAAGCTATAGTTATGTGTGGGGTCTCGAAAAAACCGGACCACAAGAGTTTATTATACTCAGTCTTACCTTACATTTCTGCAAGAAATTGTTTTCACGGTTTGAACTCATGATCTCCTGATCACAAGTCATTAACTTTACCCGTTATTCCAAGGTTGCCCTTCAGGCCATTATATGTGCATCTTCTCTGAAAAAGAAAATGATGGATAGAGACCTTTGAATGTTCTTAAAGTATGGCTGTGCAATCTAAAGTCAAAACTCACTGAATTGGTTATAGTATGATAGAACAAATTAAAGTTAATTACTTCCTCCGTTTTAAAAAGGTTGACTTACTTTTCTTATTAATTTATCCCAAAAAGATTGGCTCCTTTATATATTTATAAACAATTTAACTTTGTGAATTCATTTATAACCACATAAATATTTAAGATTTATTTTAGATCACACATTTCAAAAGTCTTCCTTTATTTCTTAAATTTATCCCAAGTCAAACTAGGATAATCTTTTTGGGACGGAGGGAGTATATATTCTAAAAAAAATAGTTAATCACACTAAATAATAATTATGTAAGATAACTTAATTTAATTTTAGATATATGTTTTCACAACTTGAACTCGTGACCTATGCAGAGATAACTTTAACGTTGCTCAAGGCCCCCTTCTATATATTCTATATATTTTAAAATACAGAAGATATATCCAAATTGAGTCATATTATAAGGGTGTTTAGTATAATGAACCCTAAAAACCTTTGAAAATTACCTAAACAAGATATATGAGGCCAACCAAAGTCTTTGAACAAAGGCTTCTTCTTATTCAGCCACAAATTAATTTATAAACCTGTTCTTAGGCTTCGTCCTATTCAGCCACAAACTAATAGTCCTAATATTATTATGTCACTAATATGTAATTATTTGGTGCTAGCTTGATTGTGACATTGATGCTATCATTCCATGTATGCTTGACATAGGCATGACTCATGAGGAGGACAATAAGCTAGGTTGAATAAAAGTTTATTTCTATTTTAATTGGTAGCTTTTTCTAGTTATAAAATATAATACGGAGACCAAACAAAGGAAATAATATCATAAAAGATAATTACTACTATTGTGCACGATGGTATGAAATATGTGATACCTTATAAAAAGAGATGATCATTTAATTCCACACACTACTACAGAATTTGGCTTGGGTAACGCCACTTTAAAGCGCTATCTAATTGTGTGCTTGCATAGCGCTTTTCAAGTTTTTGAAATTAAAAAAATGAAAAATAAAACCAAAATTACTTGTATAGCGCTTTTCTAACTTTTTTTAGTGATGCGCTATGCAAGTGAGCCCTTGTATAGCGCTTATTGTAAGCGCTATTTCATTAAGCGTTACCTAAGTAATTTAAAATATATATATATATATATATATATATATATATATATATATATATATATATATATATATATTTGTACTAGATATATATATACTTGTACTAGATAGCGCTTTCAAAATTACACACTGGATAGCGCTTCCAACTAAACCTAAAAAGATCGAATCAATCCAAATAATCCCCCACTCTTTCATTTCGTTACCTCATCTTCCCAATCCCCTTCAATTCACTCCATTACTCCACCCCACCTCCGCCATAAACCATGACAAATCGCACCCGCAAGAACTAGGGTTCTCAAACAAGAAATCCAGCCAAACAGTAAGCGACTTGGTTTGTGAAATCGGCAAGGTCTTGGTCTCAAACCCTAATCGCAATGGCTAAAGGTCCTGGTCGCAACACCAAAATCGGCTAAACGTGGTCGAGGTTTGTGAAATCGAACTATCATTTGATTTTTTTTTTTATTATTTTGTGGATTCATTTTAATTTTTGTTGTTTTTGAAATAGATCTGGTGTACAAGGATTACCAGTTAATTAACTTTTTATAGTGTCAACTTATATTTATTTTCCTATTTTTTCAAATTTGATTTTGTTTATTTGAAGTGTATAATTATTAGGATAAATAATTGGATGTATGAAAATTTTGGAGGTCCTGGGAAATTGTTTTGGGTAGGATCTTGTAATTGATCTCTGTTTTGATGTAAAATCGGAATTTTGATATTTGTCGTATGACATAAGGAGTTTCTTCATCTTAAGTTCTGGTTGTTTATTTTCAATCAGCTCATACAAACTGTCCACAAGTTTAATTCGGCTTATTTTTTGTTGTTTTTGGAAAGTATTGTTGCTTCCCTAGAGGCTATGTATCCTTTTGTTTACTCCATTTTCGAGTTCAATACTAACTTGCCAGCCATATATTGCTTCACCAAATAGATGATGAACGATGTTTCATTATTTCAGGTAAATGCTCAGGTTACTAGAGCAATTTCGGGTAAATGCTCAATTCCAAATTATCTTGGAGACCTTTAAATTTGGAGCGCTTGTGAGTAGACTTAACCCTTCGATTTGTATTTCAAGTCTACTAGCTGAAGGATTTTCTTACCTTAAGATAAATTAAAAGGGTCTGTTGATCTTATATTATGAATCTTTAAGCATCTTAATTATGTGTCATTTTTCTTTAATTATTGCTGATAGAATATTTTCCTCAAAAGACTTCATTCCATTAGGTAAGAATATATACATCTTTACACTAACTAGGAAGAATATAGAATAATCCTAAAAATATTCCTATACATTAAACTACTTACCATATAAGATGGGATACTACATTAATACAAGATACTACATTAAACTTCTATAATTAATGGTATTACTTCTAGAATATTCTATTTCTAGAATATTCTAATACTCCCTCGATTGAAGTGGAGGGCGCGAATCTTTGAGGCGTCCAAATTCTTCAAATAAAATCAGCGGAAGCCCTTTCGTGAAGATATCGGCGATTTGATGACGCGTTGGGACATGAAGTACTCGCACCTGTCCGCGTGCCACTTTTTCACGGACAAAATGGATATCCAACTCTATATGTTTAGTGCGCTGATGATGTATTGGATTTCCAGAAAGATATATTGCACTAATGTTGTCACAGTAGACTATAGTAGCTTTCGGAATTTGGCAATGAAGCTCCAGTAAAAGATTCCGAATCCAGCATGAATCAGATACAACATTGGCAACGGCACGGTATTCAGCTTCAGCACTGGAGCGCGATACTGTGGGTTGCCGTTTGGAAGACCATGAAACTAAATTATCACCGAGGAATACACAATACCCAGATGTGGAGCGTCTGGTGTCCGGACAGCCTGCCCAGTCTGCATCTGTATAAGTGACAAGTTTGGAGATGCAAGATGGGTAAAGATGTAATCCATATTCCTGAGTGCCCTTAATGTAGCGTACAATCCGTTTGAGTGCCTGCATATGTTCTTCCATTGGATTATGCATGAATAGGCATACTTGTTGTACGGCATAGGTTATGTCTGGTCTGGTAAAGGTGAGATATTGCAACGCGCCTGCTAGACTGCGGTACAATGTTGGATCAGCAAAAGGTTTGCTAGAGATAGCACTTAATTTGGACTTTGTATCCACCGGTGTTGCTGAGGGTTTGCAAGAGGCCATTCCAGCCCGTTCCACGATCTCAGATGCATACTTCTTCTGAGAGAGAAAGAGCCCACCTGCATGTCTTGTCACAGCAATTCCTAGAAAGAAGTGCAATGGACCAAGATCCTTCATAGCAAATTCTGAACCAAGTCGAGACATGATATTCTTGCGAAGAGATTCTGAGGAAGCTGTCAGAATAATATCATCCACATACAATAGAAGATAAGCCGTATGATTACCCTGATGATAGATAAAAAGGGAATTATCGGACCGGCTGTGTGAAAACCCCATCTGTGATACAAAATCTGCAAACCGCTGATACCAGGCCCTGGGTGCTTGTTTGAGACCATACAAAGACTTGTTTAGCAGGCATACATGATTGGGATATTTTGGATCTGTACCCCAATGGTTGGTGCATGTAAAGCCTCATTTAGGTGACCATGGAGAAATGCATTTTTAACATCCAACTGGTGGAGTGACCATCCTCTGGAGAGAGACAAGCTGAGTACTGTTCTGATAGTAGCTGGTTTGACTACTGGACTGAATGTCTCTCCACAATCGATGCCAACCTGCTGCGTCTTCCCATCACCTACAAGACGGGCCTTATGCCGCTCAAAAGAACCATCAGATTTTTCTTTATGAGTAAAAATCCACATAGACCGAATGATGTTAGCATTAGATGGGCGGATTCGCACTAAATCCCATGTCCTATTTTTAATAAGAGCTTGATATTCATCATCCATGGCCATTTTCCAATTTGGGTCTTTCAGAGCAGACACAGGGTTACATGGTAATGGTGATTTGGAAATTTGGGTGTGAAGGCTGTATTTAGTGTTGGGCTTGACAATACCATGTTGACTACGGTGATCGGGCGTGTTGTCGCCGGTGGACCGACGCCATCGCCAAATGTGGTATTTGTAAAGCTGGGACTGGATCAGGGGCTTGGGTTGCATTAAGGGTAGGTGTCAAAGCACATGAGCCCGAATGTGTACCGATTCGGGGCATGGGTTGGGCACCATTTGGTAAGGACACGGGTAATGGATTAATAGAATTTTGTCCATTTGCAGTAGCAGTGACCGAACTATGAGACAATGGTTGGGTAAAAATTGGGTGTATTCCAGCATCCAAAAACTCATAAGTGGGAGATTGTGACTCATTGATTTTTCTAAATGGGAATTGAGTTTCATCAAATATAACATGACGACTAATAAAAATCCTATTGGAGGATAGGTCATAACATTTGTATCCCCGATGATGGGATGGGTATCCCAAAAAAATGCAAGGAGTAGATCTCGGTTGTAATTTATGGATGGTGGTGGATGGAAATAATGGAAAACACAAGCACCCAAAAACCCGGAGATGAGAGTATGTCGGTTTTCGAAGGTATAGTAATTGAAGGGGTGTTTGGTGTGATGTATGTTTGTTTGGTAGTATATTCAACAAATAAGTAGCCATCCGCCGCATGATGCCAAAAGTTAGGGGGAAGTGAGGCATGAGCAAGGGATGTCCTGACAATATTATTTATGGTTCGTATTTTGCGTTCCGCCTGTCCATTCTGAGAAGATGTGTGGGGGCATGAAAAACGAAAATTCAAACCATTTGTTTTGCAAAAATCCCAGAATTGTCTATTATCAAACTCCCGCCCGTTATCACATTGGATGTTTTTGATATCCCTTTCAAACTGTTTTTGGATGAAAGCTCTAAAACTAAGGAATGTAGAAAACACTTGTGATTTTTTTTGATATGGGAAATGTCCACAAGAATTTAGAGTAATCATCTAAAACAAGCAAATAATATCGATGCCCTGAAGAGCTCAAAACTGGGGATGTCCAAATATCACAATGTATAGTCTCAAATGGCAAAAAAGTGCAATTAGAAGAAGACTCAAAAGGTAGTTGAATATGCTTACCCAAAGGACACGACTGACACTTATTAAGAGTTCGTGTACATGAAATTGAATTATTGCGTTTGAGAGAGTTTAAAACAGACTCTCCCGGATGTCCCAAGCGTTCATGCCATAAATTGGAACTAAAAACAGCAAAATTAAAATGTTTCTTGTCCGGTTGTAGTAGTGAAGTAACTGGATAAAGTTCTCCCTGGCTATCACATCTCATTAGCCGTGCCCCTGTCTGAAAATCACACACAGTAAAACCAAAAGGATCAAAAGCTACGGTAACCCAGTTATCTGAAGTAAACTTTCGAACGGAGATTAGGTTTTTGATTAATTGTGGTGCATGAATAACATTTTTCAAGGCTAATGGTGGATTTGGTTTGGACAATTTAGTGGAACCATAACCTTCTATTGGAATGGAATGGCCATTTCCGACAGTTATACCATTTGATTTGCTCAAATTAAAATAGGACGTGAGATTACCTTGGGATGACGTCATATGTGACGTTGCACCTGAGTCCATATACCAATTCGTGTCTGGTGGATTCAACCCGAGCGTGTGCATGGCATGTTCAATTTCCGCCGACTGGCCCACTGTCGAGTGGGCCTCGCCCACGCCCGAGGCCCAAGTGCCGCCCATCGCTGCTGCTGCTCCCGCCACTACTGGCCGCCTCGCCGCCGCTTCCACCGCTGCCCATCTGGCTGGCCTCGCCGCCGCTTCCACCGCTGGCCCATCATTGGCCGCCTCGCTGCCATTCTTGCCCACCGCTGGCCGCCCAAAAATTGCCGCTTCCATCTGGCCGGCAAAAAGTCCGCGTGTGGATGATTCTTGGCTGTGGAAATTGGCCCGCCCGATTTGTGGTAGGTGGTAAGGACAAGGGTCCACCAAGTCCATTGTGGCGTGCCCATCGCTGCCGCCGCCACATCGCTACGCCGAGCTGCGCGCCGCCACCGCCAGAGCCGCCGCCAGAGCCGCCGCCGCCGGAGCCGCCGAAACCACCGTCGGAATTCCCACCGCCGCCGGAATTACGATGATTCCCGTTTCTGTTGCGGTTTCCACCTTTTTTATTTCCATGCCGTCCTTTTTGACCCCGGTTATTTCCATCATTAGTGACCATGTACGCCGATTCGGTTGTGTTAGCAACCTTTTTGGAAAGACCTTGTTCTTCTAGGATTAACATAGATCTTGCTTTGTAGAATAACGGAAGTGGGTTACTTTGACGGATAACGGTGGCAGCTCCGCTATATGCCTCTGTCAATCCGGCAACAAGTTGTAGAACCAAAGCGGTTGTCGGAGGCAGGGAACCAACATTTTTAATTGATCCGCCAACACTTTGAGGCGTTGACAATAAGCGACGTTAGGAAAATCCTCCATATCAACACTGGAGAATTCTTGCTCCAAAGCAACTGCACGGGAATTTTCATTATCATAAAAAATATCCCGTAATCGATTCCAAGCATCAATTGCCTTAGAATCTGTTTCCATGATCGTGTGCAACAAATCCGTGGATATTGTTGAATATATCCAACCAAGAACAGTGGCATCTAGGACATCCCACAATTCTTTGTCTTCATCCGTTGTCAAAACTTTTTCTTTGTCTTTTTCCGGGGAGATGATGTGGTGAAGAACCCGGTGAGAACGACAACATATTTTAAAAAGTTCCGCCCAGGCAGCATAATGCACATTCTCCATTTGTAAAGTTATGGGAACATGAGTTTTGATATTGGAAACTGTGAGGGCTGGGTGATAGAACGATTTGGATTCAGACATGTTGATAATAGTTGGATGAAAGAAAAACAAAACACGATGAACAGGAAAATCAAAAATTTCGATGTGGAGGAGAACGAAATTTCGAAAAAAGAGAAAACAAGAAAGAAAAAACAATTTCGGTGTTTAGGAAGATGAATCTTTTCCTAAGCTCTTGATACCATGATAGAATATTTTCCTCAAAAGACTTCATTCCATTAGGTAAGAATATATACATCTTTACACTAACTAGGAAGAATATAGAATAATCCTAAAAATATTCCTATACATTAAACTACTTACCATATAAGATGGGATACTACATTAATACAAGATACTACATTAAACTTCTATAATTAATGGTATTAGTTCTAGAATATTCTATTTCTAGAATATTCTAATAATTGCAACAGCACAGCCACATGTAAGGTAGCCAAGAAAGCTAGGGATCAACCCTCTTCTTCAACTCAGTCTACCTTCAAGGTATTAAAATTTAGCATGAATATTTTAAATATGATGGGACCTCTCTCTCTTTCTCTATGTTACTCTCTACACCTACTACCATCATCTTCTTCTATCATTTCTTACTTGTCTGTCTTGCAATTACTTTTATGGCTTCATTCATATTTGGAATATAACAAACAAGTATTGTCTTGTTTGATTGTTTCTTTTTCTAAACTGATTATTTTCCTGCCTCTTATTATATCCGCACATGGAGAAGAAAGAAGATTTTCAATGGGTAGTTTCAACCATTAAGAAGATAGTTCGTGATAGTGAACAACCTATCAAAGGGAGTTCTGCTCCAGCAATCTCAAAACAGGTGCATCAACGTGTGGGTTTGAAACCAAGTGGTGTAGATTGCTTGGATGGGGCTAAAGCTAATTTCCCATATATGAGATTGATAAACAACAGGTTGTTGGAAGGTCTAGATCTCCTGAGTCATTACAACAATTAGTTGAGATTGCTAAGAATTAGTTTCACAAGTCATGAACAAGCCTGAGGAACAAGCTAGTGGGCTGTTAAATGTGTACATATAATAAAAAAATTAAGTATTTTTTTTACTTAGATAGCGCTGTTTATGCGCTATCTAAGGTAATAATTTGTTTTTTTTTACTTGGATAGCGCTTTTTTATGCGATATCTAAGGTAATTAATTTATATATATATATATATAGCTTGGATAACGCTTTTAAAAGCACTATCTGAACTACCATAGCGGTAGCTTAGATAGCGCTTAAAAGCGCTATCTAAGCCAAAAAA
The DNA here is from genome assembly GCA_029844215.1 of Przewalskia tangutica. Lineage (NCBI taxonomy): Eukaryota > Viridiplantae > Streptophyta > Magnoliopsida > Solanales > Solanaceae > Przewalskia > Przewalskia tangutica. The sequence continues at coordinate 5,250,972 of CM056719.1, forward strand.
TAAATGTTATCTAAGAGCAAATCTGTAGTAGTGAGTACAGTTTTGATTCGCACGAGTGATGAGCAACTATATTATTAAGCTGAATTTGGCAAAGGACAAAATCTAAGGCATGCAGACCTATGATTAATTTAATATTATATTAATATAATATTATTTTAATAAATATAGTGTGGTTGGTAGTGGTGATCGCTAGCAATGGTGGTTGTGCGTAGTAGCTAGTGATGGTAATGGATGTCAGTAATGATTAATAGTGGTTGTTGATGAAAGTGATATCGAATGGCGGTGGTGAACTATGATCGTGATTGGCAATATACAATGATGGCTAATGGTCCTAGTTGTCGGTATTAATTAGTAGTTGTAATATAATAATTGTTGGTGATGATAATTGTAAATGGTGATTACTAATGGTGACGACTGATTGTGGTGATCGACAACGGTGTTGCTTGTAACTGAGGATTGTGGTTGAGTGGTGTATGATGGTACTAGTTGATAATGGTCAGTGGTTGTGAGAACGATTAGCAGTGAAAGTAGATGCTAAAAGTTGGTACTCGCTTCGTCCCAATTTATGTGACATTATTTGACTAGATACGAAATTTAACAAAGAAATAAAAACTTTTCAAATTTATGGTCCAAAATAGCCTTACAGATTTGTATGACTATAAATTATCTTATAAAGTTAAATTATTAATATAAAGATAATATCACGTAAATTAAGACACACAAAATAATATACCACAACAAATTTGGAATTAACATATGACTATTAGTGAAAGTAGATGAGTAGTGATACATTGTCATCCTTATAAAATCATTTAATAATCATTTTAATGATATTAAAATTTTGTTATATATCTTAATCTTTAAGATACATTGAGTGATTGTAAAAAAATACTTAATGATTAAAATCTAAATAATTAAGACTAATACATCAACTAAGATTTAAGAGTAAATAATTAAGTCAACAGTAGGGGCCAATTCGAAGTACACTTTACATAAATTATCATTTTTCTAATTGCTTCTAGTAATTTTCAATTGGAAATATACCTCCTAAAAAGTTTTGGTTTAGCTATGCAGACATAATCATGCTAGCTTAATTACCAATTTTAGTAGCAAAGATCGAAAATTCAAACAGTAACTGATGCATTGACATAACTGAAAGAGAATAATCTCTTCATTATTTTCATTAATAAGGAGGTCTATTTATACAAATATACAATTTCTAAATATGAAAAATAACTCTACATTTTCCTATTATAATTCTAATAGATTTTCCTAATACAAGATTAATACTATAATTACACTTGTACAAGAATTTTACAACTATGGTAATGATATAGATAAAATTCGGCCCAATGATATACACAGTTTTGACCGTGTATATCACCATCTTTCACACCCCCTTAGTCATAGCAGGCGGTCGTCGTACGCTGAGACTATCCCTAAAATATTCAAACAAAACTAAGGGAAGACCCTTAGAAAAGATCTCAGCAATTTGGTATCGCGAATGGACATGCAAGACACGTACTTGTCCATGAGCTACCTTCTTTAAGGAAGAGATCGACGATCCCAAGTTGTTTTACCCCATTCAGAAAGTCTTTTCCGCCGGACGACTCGTAGATTTTCTCGAACAAAGTGAATATTCATCTCGATATGTTTAGTGCGCTGATGTTGGATCAGATTTCCAAAGAGATAGACCGCACTAACATTATCACAGTAGGCCAATGCAGCTTTCTGAATAGGAAAGTGAAACTCTAATAAAAGATTTCGCAGTCAACATGACTCAGACACCACATTGGCTACTCCTCGATACTCGACCTCCGCACTGGATCACGATAAAGTAGCATGGCGTTTTGCCGACCAAGTGACCAAGTTATCACCAAGAAACATACAATAACAAGATGTTGAACGTTTGGTATTTGGACATCCACCTCAATCAACATATGTATACGACACGAGAGTAGAGACGCAATATGAATATAAATGCAATTCATAGTCAAGTGTGCCCTGTATGTATTGTATAATGTGTTTGAGCATGCATGTGCTCAATCTGCAGATCATTCATAAACAAACACACCTGTTGTACTACAAAGAGCACTTGCAAGACTACGATAATGGGTGAGATCCTCAAATGGTGTGCTAGAAGTAGCACTCAGCTTCGGTTTGATATCAACAGGAGTAGAAGAGAACTTGCAAGATGACATGTCAACTCTCTCAATTATCTTAGTTGTATAATTCTTCTGTGATAAAAATGACCACATGCATGACGAGTTACAATTATACCCAAAAAATAACTCAAGGCCCCCAAGTCTTTCATAGCAAATTCTGAATTGAGAATGGATATGATAGACTTGCGCAAGTTATCAGAGGAGGCAATCAAAATTATATCATCCATATATAATAAATTTTATGCTAGAGAAGTACCACGATGATAGATGAACAACGAATGATCAGACCTGCTGTGAGAAAACACAATAATAGGCACATAGTAGGCAAACCTCTTATACCAAGAACGCGGGGCTTGCTTAAGCTCATACAAGGACTTCTTCAGCAAACATACATGGTGAGGATAATTGTGGTCCTTAAAACTAAAGGGTTGATGCATGTACACTGTCTCCTTAAGATTACTGTGTAAGAAAGCATTTTTCACATCCAGTTGATGAATGAGTCATGCTTTCGAGAGAGCCAGACTAAGCACAGTGTGAATGATTGTCGGTTTGACCACCAGACTAAATGTCTCTCCATAATCCACGTCAACATGTTGAGTTTTACCATCACCTACAAGACGAGCCTTATGTCTCTCAAAAGAACCGCAAATTTTCTTTATGAGTAAAAATCCACATAGAACGAATAATATTGACACCAAGCGGACGGGCACCAACTCTCATGTCTTATTTTTAATAAAAGCATTATATTCATCGTCTATGGCCATTTTTCAATTCGGATTATGTAAGGCATACACTAGGTTACATGGTAGGGGTTATTTTGTGACATTAGAATTTAGATTAAAATGACGTTTCGATTTAAAAATACCGCATTGTCTACGAGTAACAGACCTTTGACTCGAAATAGACGTGGATATGTTTTGGGTAGGTGACGGATTGGCTGAATCTGAACCAACAGTGATTGGGCATCTTGTGATGGCATGAATCTGTGGACTAGGAAGGACAATAATTGGTGGGTGCCGAGAGGCGGGCTAGTATGCGAGAATTGGGCCACGTCGATGGGCTGGCGATCGATATTAAGGAGCTGGATCCGGGAGTTGTGGGTCAGCAGGAAGTGGGCCTGCTGGCAGATTTGGGTCACGGGACAATTCAGATAAATGGTGGATAATATACGGTGAGAGCCCATCATCCAAAAAATTATACGAACTAGATACGGAACTATATAATTTAGCAAACGGAAATTGAGTTTCATCATAAATAGCATGACGACTAATTATGATTTTGTTAGAGGATAAATCAAAATATTTGTAACCACATGATTAAACAGATAACTCAAAAACACACAAGCGGTAGAACAAACAGTTTGTTAATTGTAGTAGACGGGAAAATCAGATAGCATAAACACCCAAACACACTAAGATGAGAATACGAGAGATCTTTATTGTAAAGGATTTAAGTGGGGATTGATATGCTAAGCCTTTGTTAATGAGTATGTTAACGAGGTAGGTAGTCATTTGTAATGCATGATGCCAAAAAGATGAAGGTAAAGAAGCATGGGCTTGTAATGTACAAACAATATTATTAATGAAATGAAATTTTTGTTTCGGCCTTCCCATTTTGTGAGGACGTATGAGGACATGAAAATCGAAAAGATATGTCATGAGTGTAACAAAATTCTCAAAATGACCCATTATCATATTCCCTACCAATATCACATTGAATGTTTTTAATTTTTCGTTCAAATTTGGTACGGATGAAAGCTCTAAATTTTAAGAATGTGAAAAACTTGAGATTTTTTAGCCAAAGAAAAAGTTCACAAAAAATTAGAATAATCATCCAATAATAAAACATAATAACGATGGTCCAACGAACTTAAAACGGGAGATGTCCATAAATCACTATGAATAATGTCAAAATGCATCGACGTACTAGAAATAGAAGCTACAAAATGTAATCTAACATGTTTCCCTAATGTACAAGAAGGACATATTGGAGTACTACGTGTACCATTACAATCAATAAAATTATTATTTTGCAGAGAAGAAATAATAGACGACCCGGATGACCCAAACGTGTATGTCACAAAGAAGGAGCAAGAGTGGCAAACATTGAAGGTGTGACTTGACTCGTGGAAATGGTGATGGTGATGATTGGATAAAGCTCTCCCCTACTATTACATTTCATTAGAGGTATTCTCGTCTTGAAATCCTTCACAAAAAATAAAAAAAAGGTCAAAATTAATAGAAACTGAATTATTACTTGTGCATTTTCGGACATACACTAGATTTTTAGTTAAGTGAGGGGCGTGCAGAAATTTTTTAAAGACTAGAGGTGGATGCGTGAGAGACAAATTTGTGTGACCATAACCACGAATTAGAATTGAATGACCATTACCAACAGTTATACCACAATTGTTGCTAAAATTGAAATAAGACAAGAGATTACCTGGTGGGGATGTCATGTGAGACGTGGCACCGGTGTCAATATACAATTTGCGTCTGGAGAATTTAATCTAAGTGTATGCATCGTGGCCTCAATATCCGTAGGTGTCAGACCATAAATTGGGCCCGTAGTAGTGAAGGCATGCTGAGGCCGAGGCCCAAGCAGGCCAGCGTGCTGCCTGGGCTGAGATAGGTAGAATTACATAACTGCCCTTGTGGTTGTTCTATTATTCTACACAGTGTAATCTCACAAGTGAGTTTGAAAAAAAATAGTATATACGCATACCTTACTTCTAACTTTGTAGAATACTTTTTTTCTCTAAGAAATTGAACATATTGAATCCACCCATTTGAGGCTGGAACATAAGAACAAACACTAGAAATATGCTAAAAAGGTAGTATTCTTTGTCTCAATTTATGTGTCATTATTTGACTAGGCACGAAATTTAAGAAAGATTTTTGAAAAAAAAAATTGTAGTCCAACATAAGCCTTAGGAATTTGTGTCGCTATAAATCATCTTATACAGTTAAATTATTTATAGATATAGAAAGATCTTTTTAGTACAGATTAAAAAGAAAATGGTGCAATATAAAGGGGGGGGGGGGGGAGTAATATACAAGAGCAACATTGGAATTAACGTATGACTATTAGGGCTCGTTTGGTATAACATATAAGAGATATTTAATTTCGGAATTAAATTTGAGATTATTTTATCTTCCGTCTGATTGAGATAAAATCGCGCTATAATTAATTATGTGATTAGTTATCCTAGGATTGTAGTGTTTTCTTATCCCTGTGGGAGAGTAGAATAACTAATTCTGAGATAACTAATTTCGAAATAACTTGTTCCCAACCAAACGATCCCTTGGTAAAAAGTTTCTGAAATAGTCCAAACGGCTCCAATTGCAGATTTGAAGTACTCTCTCTGTCCCATAATAAGTGTCAACTTAGCAAAAATATTTTGTCCCAAAATAAGTGTCATCTTAAAAATTAAAGACATAAATTGTTGCTTTTTCCTACTATATATTTAGATAAAAATTGACAAGTTCTTTATTCAAGAAATATTTATCGGTAAATTTTCTATTCAAGACATAAATGATTACTAGTCATGCATTCTTTAATAAACAAGAAAAGTAATCTATTTTTATTAAATAGGAATAGTTTGATAAACTTAATATTTCATTATTAATTTTTTAATATGTGTATTTTTTTATTAAGGTGTTAGCAGGGAGGAGTAGAATGCAAGGTAAATATGGGAAGTGAATATATCCAGAAATAGAAATAAAAAGTTACAGATCCGCACTATCAATCATGTCAATAAGTGACAGACCAAACTCAGAAAATTCTGCATCTTTCCAAAAGATTGTACATAAAATAATGAGGGGACCAAGTGGAGTGTATATATAATTATATATATAATTTTTTGTTATGGAAACAGATCAGCTAAGCACGTTCCTCGGTCACATCACATCTTACACATCATCACCTTTAAACTGGTTTTTAAGATCCCATCTCTTATTCATTTTATGTAATATTACTCACTTTTAAGTTTTAACTAACCCCATTTGGTTCTTGGCCTTTGAAAAGAGCTTTAGGCAATTGGGGTTGTCTTAAAAGTTTCTTTCTTTGAATGTTTCCAAACCAATTGTCTCTATATAACGTTACAATCTTTCTTGAATTTAGCAACATTTTCCAGTACTGGTAGCCTTTTAACTGATTCTTTATCTGTTTCTACCAGGTATCTTGATTCTGCTTTTGCCATTTTTTTTACTGTTTCATCATTTGTTGGATTAGTTGTCTTTGTTAGTTTAAAAGAATCATACTTTGAAACGAGATAGTGACATTTCCTTCATTCTATATGCAGTTAGAGTAATGTAGTTAGATCTGTTAAGTTACTTTTAAGGGTCTGTTTGTGTCTTTGAACTTGCTATTCTGTTGTCATTGATACCATGAATTTTATCATGCTAGTTGCCTTTCTTTCGAGCCGAGGGTGTACTGCAAACCTAGAGTTAAGGTTTGCGTACATACCTTCCCACACCCCACTTGTGGACAGTGGGTATGTTGTTGTTGTTTGTGTCTTTGAAAAGAGCAAATAGCTTTGTGTTTTCTTTTAGGCAATTGGGGGTTTTCTTAAAAGTTTCTTTCTTTGAATGTTTCCAGACCAATTGTTTCTATATAAAGTTTTTGTCTTTAATCACATTTTAAGCTTTACATGTGGAATTTAACAAGATTTTTCAGTTCTGGTAGCCTTTAAACTGATTCTTCCTCCGTGTCTCTAAAGTCTCAGTTATCTTGAATTCTGCTTTTGCCATTCTTTTCTGTTTCGTAAATTTCTTAAATGTAATCTTGGATTAGTTGTCTTTGTTAGTTTACAAGAATCATAATTTGGAATGAGGCTGTGACATTTTCTTGATTCCGTGTGCAGTTAGGGTAATGTAGTTAGATCTGTTAATCTTACTCTCAAGGGTCTATTGTTTTTTTTTTTTGCACATTCATGACTATGCACTCTATGTATGTTTATAGGCTCTTTCTTGATTGAATATCATTTTTTTATATCTTTATGGAAGTGGGGTTTGCAAAAGAATCAGTTTTTTGTGGTTGCAAATGTGGCACAGGAAATTAACTGAAGTCTAAAGTTAGGATCTTTCTGTTTGTTCTTGTTCTGAATCGAGGAAACGACCCTATGTTTTGCATTGACTGGTTATATTAATCATGTTGATATTTTGGCAATTGTGCATATTCTATACATAGAGGTGTTTTTCAAGATTCAATGTCTAATCTCATGTTCTGATTTTGCAGGTGTTTCTGCAATTAGGAGAAGTTGGAAATTCTTTTTTTTTTCTATATAAAATCAAGAATCTGATTTATTAAGTATGAGTGGAGCTGTACTAATTGCACTTGCTGCTGCCATTGGCAACTTGTTGCAAGGATGGGACAATGCGACAATAGCAGGTTTTACCTCATTACACTCTTTGTTCTTTAATTTGCTTTTTTTTTTGGAGATAAGTTATATTTTTGGACCGCTAAAAAAAAAAAATAGTCAGTAAATGTATAGGTTTTGTACATTAAGTATAAATATACATATTATATATATATAATAAACGTAAATATACATATGACATACATAAAGGGTAGCCCGGTGCATTAATCCGCTATGCGCGGGGTCCGGTGAAGGGCCGGACTACAAGGGTCTATTGTACGCAACAACCCGTGACCTCCTAGTCACATGACAACAACTTTACCGGTTACTCCAAACCTTCTCTTCACATATGACATACATATGTATATATAAATATACATAATCACTGGATATGCATTGTATAGTTTGGCTAGCACCTGTAATTAATTTGGGCTGATGGGTTAGAAATGGAAAAAGCCCTTTTTACCCTCTTGGAAAAACATGTCTTGCACTGTTCTTGGGAGTTCATGGTGATCCCTAACATGACCATCATTTTCATATACTGTGAACATGGTATTTCTTAAAAATACTTACTGGTTCATCTTGACCATCAGTATTTGCAAATACAGAACTTCAGCATGTTGGAAATGCTTGAAATATTTAAAAACTTGTTTGAGGAGTATTTCAAATGAACTTACAGTTTTTACTCAGAATCTTCAACTTTTTCTTTTTCCAAATGAAATTCATGTCGAAGCACAACTTGAGAGTCCATAAGCATTTTTCCCCCATATATTGAAAGAAATGTATCTAATATGTTTCAGGATCTGTTCTTTACATCAAGAAGGAATTTAATTTGCAAACACAGCCAACCATAGAAGGACTAATCATCGCGATGTCTCTAATCGGAGCGACGGTAATCACAACATTCTCGGGACCCGTATCGGACATGCTCGGGAGGCGTCCGATGCTTATAATTTCATCAGTACTTTATTTCCTCAGTGGATTAGTGATGTTATGGTCACCAAATGTTTACGTGTTGCTTTTAGCAAGGCTCTTAGATGGATTCGGAATTGGTCTCGCGGTTACACTTGTTCCCGTCTATATATCCGAGACAGCCCCACCGGAAATAAGAGGGCGCTTGAATACCTTTCCACAGTTCACAGGGTCGGTTGGAATGTTTTTGTCGTACTGCATGGTTTTCGGAATGTCATTGACATATGCACCAAGTTGGAGACTAATGCTTGGGGTTCTCTCGATTCCTTCTCTTGCTTATTTCTTTCTTACATTGTTTTACTTGCCTGAGTCTCCAAGGTGGCTGGTCAGTAAAGGTCGAATGAAGGAGGCTAAACAAGTTTTACAGAGACTACGTGGCAGGGAAGATGTCTCAGGTTTTGTCTCATGGTTCCTTTCCTTGTTCACAATTAATTTAGTTCTTTGTTGTGCGAGAGAATATATTTGCATCGAGTAGAGGGGCCGGTCCATTATTCATCGAATTTCAAACCATGCGCCAATAGCCTTGGGGGATTTCTTGGTTATCAAAAAAAGTGAACATTAATTCCATTGAATTATTACTCCATATGTCCCAATTTATGTGACATTCTTTCCAATTTAGTCCGTCCCAAAGAGAATGACATCTTCTATATTTTGTAATAATTTGACTTGAACTTCTCATTTTACCCTTAATTAGATGATTTATAGCCACATAAATATCTATGACTTATTTTAGACCACAAGTTTCAAAAATCTTCTTTTCATCCTTAAACTCCGTGCCGAGTCAAACACATCACATAAAGTGGGACATAGGGAGTAAAATATTTTTCTTTAAGGTCTTTGTTATTAATGTCAGGTTACACTTGTTCATACTTGAAGTTAATGATCTGTCCTCTGGTTTTAACACTAGACCAGGATTCTGATGTCCAAAATTTTCTCAATCTACAGGTGAAATGGCATTGCTGATGGAGGGTTTAGGTGTTGGAGGTGAAGTATCTATAGAAGAGTATATAATTGGTCCGGACCATGAACTTGCTGACAACCACGATGAGAACGATCAGATTAAATTATATGGAGCCGAAGAGGGTCTTTCATGGATAGCCAAACCCGTCACAGGACAAAGTACTATAGGTTTAGCCTCCCGTCACGGGAGTATGGCAAACCAAAGCATGCCTCTTATGGATCCGATGGTCACTCTATTTGGCAGCGTTCATGAGAAGCTTCCGGAAATGGGAAGCATGCTCTTTTCAAATGTTGGCAGCATGTTCAATATAGCGGAGAATCAAGGAAAAACTGATCACTGGGATGAAGAAAGCCAAAAAGACGAGGAAAACCATATGTCTGATGGTAATTCCGGGGCAGAATCGGATGACAATTTGAGAAGCCCGTTGCTCTCACGTCAAGGTACTGTTGGTAAAATTTTCTTTTTCAAAAAAATATTTGGACAAATTCTATTGGCTACACGGAAGGTGACACTTGGCAACCATGCTAAGTGACATGTGTCACATCCCCTTGACTTGCAGCGTGACACGTGCCACGCCCAAATTCATCCACCTTTTTCTTATGCCTATAAATACCTCATTATGACTTCATTTCAAGAACGTTAGAAGAGTTAGCCTAACCGTCAGTCCATCATACCTACGTTCTTTCCGACTCTGCTGGTTTTGTTATTGAAATTTTGTTGTTCCTGCATCCTCTTTCGTGGAGGTAGGCTTGTTTAATCCTGGGAAACATTTCACATTGCTGAAATAGTTTCTTAGGACAGTGTCTAGCACGACTCAAGCCATTTTGTGTATCTGTTCATAAATAACATTTATTGTTGTATTTTTACCCTTGTTTCCCAACAGGTACAAATACAGAAACAAACATGGGGCCTCCAACCTCATTAAGCATGAGGCAAGGCAGCAATTTTGCGAATGGCGGCGAGCAAGCCAGCATGGGAATTGGTGGTGGTTGGCAGTTAGCATACAGAAAAGACGAGAAAAAGGAAGGAGCACTCAAAAGGATTTATTTACATGAAGAAGGAGGAGGCACTGGATCACGACGAGGGTCTATTATTTCCCTTCATGGAGATGCTCATGGAGAAGGTGAATTCATCCATGCTACTGCTTTGGTTAGTCAATCTGTTCTTCGTGCTGAGAGCCTTTTGGGCGGTCAACAGTCTATAGAAGAAGCAGTTGAGACACAATCTGAAATTGCTACGAAAAAGTCAGGCTGGAAAGCACTTTTCGAGCCGGGTGTTAAGCATGCACTGATTGTTGGAGTTGGAATTCAAATACTTCAGCAGGTAAAAAATGTTCTACGAACTTTCCAGATGACCTTAATAGTTAAATGAGGTGCTGGTTTAGTGACATCTAAATTGTCTTTCTTTTGAACTGATGTTAAAATTGAGATGCGTCTTGTTCAACTGAGCCGTTAATTTTAGTTCCTTACAGATCAAGTCTTAAGGCAAATGGGAATTCGAGTGTCTACTAATATAATTACTTCATAGGGTTAGATGAAATATATGATACTCGGATCTTGCAGTTACTATATGTTTTAGCAGAATAACTCACTAAAGTAAATCTTTTTCTTTCATAATTTCTTATCTTATGAACTACCTTTGGTTACATTCATATGTTGCGCTTAAATATTAATTCCCTTTTGTCACATTATTTTGCATATGAACCAAACCGTCTTACTTTTAATCCAGCTACTGATTTGCATTTGTCGTTGTACAGTTTTCTGGAATCAATGGGGTTCTTTATTACACTCCTCAAATTCTTGAACAAGCAGGGGTAGGCGTTCTGTTATCGAATATGGGCATTGGTTCTGACTCTGCGTCTTTCCTCATAAGTGCTGTCACAACTTTGCTAATGCTTCCCAGCATTGGTGTTGCAATGAGACTAATGGACCTTTCCGGCAGAAGGTATCCGTCATTCTTATTTTATAATTCATGAAATTCTGAAAATGATAATGTATCAACCCTTGCTGAATCCATGAATCGTTTACTCGTCATACACCATTTCTACCTTCTGAGCAGACCACTTTTTGTTACTAAACATCAATCTGGAGTAGGGTAATTGAAACCTGGGTAGCTTGGACTCTTCAAAAATGTTGCCCCACCCGTGTCGGATCCTCCAAAAAGTGCACTACTTTTGGAGGATCTGACACGCGTACCAATCAACAATTTTGAAGAGTTCGAGCAACATAGATTAAAATCTATCTAGTCATGAGGTAGGATTGTTCAAAGATCATAGGAGTATAATGATCAATGGCCCATCCTCTCAACCAATATCAGACACTTAACAATAAACTTATTTATCACAAATTACTTTGGACTTTGACCATGTTGAAGTTGAGTGAACTTCATATATGACAGTATCCAAATCTTTTTAGAAGCATGCATTTTTATCTCTTATAAACTATCCGTCTAAGAGAAGTTTATCTGGTTCTTCTCCAGGTGGCTTTTGCTGACTACTTTGCCCGTCTTGTTAGCGTCACTTATTGTACTAGTCCTTGGAAATGTTATTAACATGGGTGAGGTCATGCACGCTGTGATCTCCACCGTTAGTGTTGTGGTCTACTTCTGCACGTTCGTCATGGGGTTCGGTCCGATCCCAAATATCCTCTGCTCTGAGATATTCCCCACCAGCGTTCGTGGAATCTGCATTGCTATATGCGCTCTTACTTTTTGGATTGGTGATATCATTGTCACCTACTCGCTCCCCGTTATGCTTACCTCCATCGGACTCGGAGGTGTCTTTGGCATCTATGCCGTTGTGTGTGCCTTGGCTTGGGTATTCGTTTTCTTAAAGGTTCCGGAAACAAAGGGGATGCCCCTTGAAGTCATTACGGAATTCTTTGCCGTTGGGGCTAAGAAAGTTGCCACAGAATAACTACACTAGAGATTTGAAACTTTACTGTTTTTGCGTGACTCGAGGTGTTCAGGCTAGACCTACAGAAATGGTTGGTGATTTCGCGGAAGGAAAGTGAATCAGTCAACAAGATTGTGGTAGAAGATAACCCAACTGTAATCAATTCTTCTCTTTTCTTTTTTCTGTTTGTACCTAGTATTTCTGCTTGGTTCAAACATGGATTCAGCTCCTTCAGAGTTTCAAGATTTGGATATCAGTTTGTCATCAGCACCATATAATGTTAATTTTTGAAACATTTTATTGATACACTTGATTATATTCTCCTTTCTTCCTAATTTAAGTCGGTTTTTGGGGCAATGTTTTGTTGAAGTTGAAAAGAAAGAGTATTTTAAGTTGAAGTTGAGAAAGAGTATTTGGGAGTTGGTTGTATTTGGACATGAAGTTCACTTAGAATACTTCAAACAAGGTTTTCAATATTTCACCAGTACTTCAAATACTGAAGTTCAGTACTTATGAGTTATGACCAAACCAGTATTTGCATTACTGAATTATTGTATTGCAAATTTTATTGAAGTACTTTTTATGGCCAAACAGAAAAAATGTCCTCAAGTAAAACACAGAGATCAGAGAAGCTAGTGACTGAACTAGCACTATGTCCACATGATGTAGTAACCTGAATAACAGTTTATCTTTTACACATGACAATATAAAAATGCTATTACTGTCAGATTACATAAAAGAATTAAGAGTAAAGGGGTGAAAACACAGCTGAAGTATTACCTTTTTTGAGTTCTATCTAAAACTATCACGAACTAGTTAGCAAAACACACCTAAACTATCGTTCATTTTCTGGCCTCAACTATCAGGTAGAGAAAGTGAACAAATGATAGTTTAGGGTGTTTTGCTAACTAGTTCGTGATAGTTTAGATAGGAAACTAAAAAAGGTGATATTTCAGGTATGTTTTTTACCCTTATCTCAACAATTAATAGTCTTAAAGTATGGCGATACAACAACAACAACAACATACCCAGTAAAATCCCAAAACGTGAGGTCTGAGGAGGGTAGAGCGTACACAGACCTTACATCTAACTTGGTAGGTAGAACAACTGTTTTCGAGAGACACTCCGCTCAAGAAGTTAAAAGTATGGTGAAAAACCCTTAAACTTGCTAATATATTCACTCGATATGTTGTTGTTGTACTAGAACTATGACATGTTTCAATTGTATACCTGGACACATATGATAACTTGTTCCTATTAGATAATTCCGGCTCAAATTTCGAAAGATCTTTTGCGCGTATTTTCAAACATCCATTATATAGACAAATTATCATTTAAAATATGTCACTTCCTTTAGTTATACACATTGATCTCACTAAAATCTATGTCATGTTCCAATTGAGGTTGGTTTAGAACGAACCAACCTACTCATGTACATAATAGATGTTACAATCTATTTCTCTAAAATTTGAGATCTATAGTGTTTCACACTTTTCCTCATTTTTTTCATTCCAATTTATATAATTAAGTTTTAATGTTTGATGTAAATAGCCGATGAGTTAGGTAAGTTTTATCATCGAATATTTACATTAAATCATATTAACTTATGATAATTAAATGATTTACTGAAGTAGTCATAATTTATATTAATTAATTGATTACTATTATTAAGTGATAGAAGTATATACAGAGTGATTTGATGTAAAACTTTGATAGTAATTTTTAAGTCACCCAAATATTTATAATTTATTTTAAACTATAAAATTTAACTTTTTTATTCATTCAATTTTCTGTTTACTTTGTTTAACGTGAAACACATGGCACCACAGAAGGTGCGCCTTTAAACCACAGGTAGCGTAGTAGCGCAAACAGTCGTGATTAAGCCACTTGACAAGCCAATGAGTGTGTTTCACGAGGCGTAGCGAATCAGTGTTACCACAGTGCAGGCTTGTGTGACCATACTCATCTGCGTGAGGATATCCATCGAGGATTTGAACTGCGACTCTAAGTCGGCGAAGCTTTTCACCAAGCCAGTGAAGCTCTTTAGATCAATTTTTTTTTGTCAGGCAATTTTCTGTTTACTCTTTCATATAAATCGGGATAGAAGAAGTAATATTTTTAAAAAAAATTCAATGACCCTTTTACGAGAGACGTGTAAAAATACATTTAAATTTTTTATTTTTTTCTATTCAAATTGTAAACTCGTAATATTTTAGAGTCAAACAATATTATGTATGTAAAGGGATCTGGTGTCACTGCCGGACAAGATTAAAAAGGGCAACAAAGTCACAGTGGAGGAAGCAAATGGAGGATACCAGTAAATCAGGTGTTGAAAAGAAGCCAGGAGTTCTCATTATTGGATCTCCCAATGTTGGCAAACGTACCCTTCTCTCCCGTAAGTACCAACCCCGTGTTTCTTTTGCTATTTATTACATAGGGGTATGGGAAAGAGAAATGGACAACGTGGGAATCGAACCCTCACTAACAAGGTGATTGAGCTACTAAGATTCACCCTATTAGTTGTATTGTTATGAAATGTGTGAAAATAAGTGGAATGGATAATGAGTGATTCATATGGATGACCCAACTAATTTTGACATTGAGACGTCGATTGATACATAAATTTGTAATCTTTTATATGCATCCTGTTGTATTTGTGTTTTATTTGGGGTAAATCCAATTTGGGTCGAGTTCAACTTTGTTTAGCAGTCTAAGGAAATGGTGAAATTAGGACAATTTTCTGGGTTTTGCCATTACTTTATCAAACCGACCCGCATATTCTTTTTGCTATTTCATGAAGTTGTTTTAGTATAATGAAATGGGCCGAGTAGAGCAGATTAGATACATATTGATTCATAAAGTTGTAATCTTTAGTCTTTTATATGGATTCAGTTGAATTTGTGTTTAATTGGGGGTAATTCCGACTTGGATCGAGTTCATCTTTCTTGTTGCATTTATTTTTGCTATTTTTTGGTTTTCTTTTGATGTATCTTAGGATTTTTAGTTGCCTTACTGTGAACATTAGTTGAATTGTAATTAATTTGACCGAATTGAGCGATGATTCATATAGTAGACCCAACTAATTTGGCATTGAGATGTCGGTTGATACATAAAGTTGTAGTTAATCTTTTATATGAATCCTGTTGTATTTCTGGTTAATTCCAATCCGGGTCGAGTCCATATTTCTTGTAACAGTCTAAGGAAATGGAAATTGGGAGAATTTTTCTGGGTTTTATATTTCTTTATCAAATCGAAATTAAAATTGGAAGGAGAAAATAACAACCCAGTGTTTCCTAATTTGCTATTAGTTGTATGGTAATGAAAGGCGATCAGAATAAGTGGAATGGATACTAATGATTCATATCGATGATCCAATAATTTGGCATTGCGACATTGATTGATCCATAAATTTGTAATCTCTAATCTTTTTATATGAATCCTGTTGTATTTGTGTTTAATTGGAGTAATTCCAATTTGACTTGAGATCAACTTTCTTGTGTAATGATATGCTCAAATTACACCTTTAAATAAGGTATAAAGCGGTCGTTGTCAAATATAGAACCCGGGGTCGAATCCCACAGAAAATACAAGTAATATACGTGATAAGTGTAAAGCCCAACTAATAATCTAAATTTTTAGGGAAAGGGGAAATAATTTGTTGAATAATTGTTTGTAACCGCGAGTTAATGATCCAATACTTATTTTAATCAATATGTAAAAGGACTAGGGTTGTGGTCCCAAATGGAAGGTAATGCAATTGGTTCTATGTTTTAGTTTACTTATATGCCGGAATGATTCAGACAAAGGTTTTTTTTACTATTACAGCTCGTACAACCTTGAGGAATCGAGACTAGTCTAATAAGTTACTAGCCTAGTCTAATAAGTTACTAGCCTAGTGCCACTCCTCCACAGAAGACTTGCTAGAATAGCTACCACTCTTTTCTCTTGACTTTCCTTTGCCAAATAAATCCCACGTATGAAGCTCTCGGATTACGTACAAATCAATTAAACAAGCCAAACCAAGGCCTTCTTTCTAGAGAGAGCAATTGTCCTGCTATACACACAATCCAGCAACTGAATGAACTCTCTCGGAGAAGGCCACCAGCACCCGGCTAAACCGAATCAAGTGACCTATAAAAAGTTTGGAAGAGAACCGTATCGAGCAACCCATGTTTTGGACAATTCTTGATTTTCCTCTTTAATCTAATACAAGCTTCGTGGAGAGCCTCATTGGGAAGTTGACGAAAGTTGTTTTCGTCACGGAGTTGTAACCTCTGGGATAGAGGAAAGAAATTTTTGAGGAATGCCTTGGTCAATTCCACCCATGTGGTGCTGGACCCAGACGGAAGATCATCCAACCATGCGGTAGCTTCCCTCGTGAGAGAAAACGGGAAAAGCCTCAACTTTACGGCCTCACTTGAGAGATTCGGTTGAACAGAAGTTCTTGAGGTGCCTATTCAGGTCATCAGTGGGTAGACCTCCGAATAGCCCTTTTGTACTAAGTAAGTACAACATGGTGGTGTTGAGGTGAAAGCTCGCATTTACTCTAAGAGGAGGCGGTTGGATGGCATTAGCATACCCAGTTGCCCCAACAGTTCCATCATCAGAGTTCATCATATCACCTAACACAACAAAAACAACAACAAAGTGATATGAGAAATAAAGACTAAGAGTAGAGAGTTACACTAATATGTAAATTTTAATTTCTTAACCGTATTCTCCGGTAACGGCGCCAAAATTTGATACGCCCAAATTACACCTTTGAATAATGTATAAAGCAGTCGTTGTCAAATATAGAACCCAACAAGGTTGGGGTCGAATCCCACAGAGAATACAAGGAAGAAATATACGTGATAAGTGTAAAGCCCGACTAATAATCTAAATTTCTAGGGAAAAGGGAAATAATTTGTTGAATAATTGTTTATAACTGCGAGTTAATGATTCAATACTTGTTTTTAATCAATATGTAAAAGGACTAGGGTTGTGGATGGAAGGTAATGCAATTGGTTCTATGTTTTAGTTTACTTATATGCCGGAATGATCTAGACAAAGGTTTCTTTTAAGTTCGCCGAAAGTTTTTCAACCAAATTGGCGAATTTCATTACTAAGCTTTTCCAAGCCTTGGAATGTGATAATCATTTCAGCCATTTTAATCTCAAGTTGACTCATTTATTCCTAGCTCGAGTCATTAGATAAGGTTTAAAGCCTCAAATTCTTGCTAACTATCCTTTTCCTAATTCTCATTTTCTTTTCCAAGCAAAATGGAAATACTTGGGCACAATTAAAGTTGGTCACCATTAAAAGACGTTAAAAATGAAGGATAGTTAGAGAACATTCATGACATACAAATAAAACTAAAAACACAAAACCCAATCACATAACCCACACATTTTTGGTTCCACAACCCTAGCTAAGATGCTTAGCTACTCATAATAATAAATGCAAACACTTTGAATATAATAAATACCATTGAAACTTACAATATTGTTGATGAAAAAGCCAAAAGATGGAATATTCTTGTATTAAAAGCTTCAACAACCCAAAATGTATTCTCTTCAATGTCAGGAACAAAAACTGAATGAAAGTGTGGCTTTACAAAATCCCAGGAGAGTATTTATAACATTCCAAAAACGTGCACACAGTTTGGACAAAAATATCCCCGCGTCACAGGTTGCGAACCGCAGACTATGTCGCAGACACAACATGCGATTTGCATACTTTGCAGATGAACCACATGTTGTGCTTCTTCAGATCTTTAGTGATACGGTCTGCGGCACAGTCTGCGGTTCGTAGACATAACCTGCGGTTCGCAGGTCATGTTCGCAGACCGTGCTCTTTAATGTTGCTCAACTTCAAATTCACTGCTTCAAGTTGCTATTCTCCTGCGATTCACAGGCATGATCTGCGGTTCGCAGGTCATGTTTTCAGGTATCCTTAGATCGTTTTTGCTCGTGTATCGTCTCCGCACTTCTTGTTCTACAAAATAACACAAATACATAAGAAACGATATAAAATGCACTATAAGAGCTACAAAAGCCTAAGTAATTGGTATCAAATGCACCATAATTTCACGGTACATCATGTAACAGTCTAAGGAAATCGAATTTGGGACAATTTTGTGGGGTTTCTATAATTATTGGCTTCTTGAAACAAGTGGGGATTGTTGGAATAAGTGTTTTAAGAAATTTGAAACAATGTCTTTGATAAAAGTCTCTTTGTTTTCCAAGGTGAATGAATTTGAAAAAATTCATAAGTTTCATTTTAAGAAAAGGTGAAAACACTGATTCAAATATAGAAGAACAACACTCTTGAATGCTACTTGTTGTGTGGAATTGCTAAGAAATATTTGGAGCCTGTTTGGGTTAGCTAATGAGCATCAAGTGCGGAAAAATATTTTCCGTTGCTGAAACTAATTTTATAAATAATCAGTAATGTGTTTGGGTAGAGGTGTTGAAGCTGATGATAAGCAGTTAGTGTATTTAGTAAGGTGTTGATAAGCATTTTCTGTTAAGAAATATCCTTAAAGCTATTTTAAAAATACAATCTAAAAGTATATTTACATAAAATGGACGACTGATAGAAACAAATAGAGAGATAGTTAAAAGTTATGTTTTAAAGAGAGTATTTCAGTGATTACAAAAGATATTAGGGATAAAATCATAAAAGGTTTGGTCAAATCAAAAGTGCTTATAAGCTGGAAAACCATAGGTTAGGGTGTGAGTCATACCGTGTGACCAACTTATGGCTTTTGGCTTATAAGCACTTTTGATGTTTGTCAAACATGTAGATAAGGTAAAAAAGTGCTTATAAGCTAGTTTGACCAACTTACAAGCTTAGCCAAACAATCTTGGTATGAATCCTTAAAAAATACAAAGTTCTGCCAATAATTGAAATACTAGTGTCAGATGTGTACTATATACAAAACGCACACTGGTGTCCGTGCAATATATGCATGTGAATTAGGAGTGTGAAATAAAACATTTTAAAGTTCGCAGCTGCAGCAGAACAGATCCTGTTTTACAACAATTTTTGTAGATATCCAGATAGTAATCAGTTGTACTCCTGACATCTAATGAAAAATTATCACAATCAATTGCAAGTCTCCAACCACTCTGTGGCCTGGGTTCGTAGAAAGGATAAACAGAAATGAAACATTTCTGATTTTTTATGCCTTTATCATACACAAGACATGTTGGAAGTGTGTCTAAAATTATCATCTAGTTCGTATCAACCTTGCTGTTATTTGGCTTGAGTACATTGACTATAAGTCTGCTATATCTGCGTCATATTTCAAATAAAATATAATGGGTTAATGGCCTAATTCTGTGGAGACGAGTCTACTTTATTTTACATACCCAGATAATCTTCAACTTTTTGGTATGCAGGACTACTTTCAGTAGATTCTGAAGATGCCTTCGATTCATCTTCTAACATCCTATCCTATCCGTAAGTTGACAGTATATCCCCTCCCCTTTCATTAGCTATATTGTTGCAAAAGATGCTCTAGTATCTAGAACTTCCTTTTTATGTAATCATTCATGAGTTGTTGACCAGGTGGACAATCAACACCAAGTATTATAATGCTGATGTTTCTGTTTGGATGGCCCATCTTCATGAGGACTTCTCCGTTGGAGCTTTGCCAGCATACGACCAGCTTGTTGCATTGGTGATGGTCTTCGACGTTAATGATGTAAGCCTGATCTTTTTTCCCTATTCGTTTCATTTCCTACTTTACAAAGCTTTTGTGATCCACGAGATTATAGACTCCTAAGTCTGACCTTTTTTCCCCTATTTCTTTCATTTCCTACTTTACTCCAGAAATCTGATGACTTCTCTTCTGCCACCATCTGCAGGTCTCATCTTTTGTTGCGCTGAAAGATTTAGTCTCCCGCACCGACATCCTTAAGTTTGAGATTTTGTTATGCATTGGCAACAAAGTGGACCTTCTTCCTGGTCATTCAGCTCATGTGGAATACAGACGGCGCCTGTTGAAAAGTGCAGACTCCTCTGGTATCCCTTGTACAGAATTGGATTCTGGAATTTCTGAAACAGAAGGAAGCAGCTTATTAGGAGATGAGGATTCATCATTGGATATTAAGAGATCCTACTTGGATTGGTGCCTCGAGCACAGCATAGAATATGTTGAAGCCTGTGCATCAAATGCTGATTTTGACAAATGTACGTTTTTGACTTTTTGTCATTACGTTTCTATCCTTCTTTGTCACAACTTTCCCGAATCCCCTGTTTTTCGATATTCTCTTTTGTTAATTAGACGAGAAAATTCTTTGCTGCATCACTTACATACGGGAGAAAAAGAGTGAAAGGAAGAGAATTGAGGTGGTTAAGGTCATCTATTCCGCTTTTGGTCATATAATTGCTGAGGGGAGTTTCTGAAGGTTCCCATTATAGAATTTTATTAATGGGAAAAGAGTCAAATTTGCCCAAAAAGGATCAATTTTACCCTCCGTTATACTATCGGTGCAAAAATACCCCCGGTGTTACCTATATGGTTCAAATATACCCCTCCTCCGCTAGGGCTGTCCAAGGTGGACAGCCAATCCCACGTGGCACTGACATTTTGATGAGGTGGACGCCACATGACATGCCACCTCAGCGCCCCAACCCATTTTACACCTCCCCTCCACTTAT
This sequence comes from Przewalskia tangutica, assembly GCA_029844215.1. NCBI lineage: Eukaryota > Viridiplantae > Streptophyta > Magnoliopsida > Solanales > Solanaceae > Przewalskia > Przewalskia tangutica. Next base: position 5,271,971 of record CM056719.1, read on the forward strand.
TCTTTTCATGTTTAAAAACAACAATTCAAGCAAATTAATGTTAAATCTGTATGTAGAAAGATACTTACTGGAATGTGTCCCTTGGTATGCTTTTGTATTAATGTGCATATTGGCAATCTACGGTATAGGCAAATGGGAATAAATCTGAAATGTAATTGAATTATGCCTCAATAGTTCACTCATTTCCCTAAATGGCGACATTATCACAAATGACAAATCCGTGATACAACACATTTTGTTATATTAGTTCCTGCAAAATTTTGGGACATTATGCCACGATTAATTATAGTTCATAGCTTTGACTACGCTTTTATTGTATTCATGAGCTGGTTCTAGTTTGTCTTTTTAATGATGCCTAGCCGAAACAGGCGTGTTCTTCCCACCTTTTTTAACTTTTATTTTTTTGGAATTCAGTAATAAGTATGTTTTTATGACAGGTCTATCTGTGGATGGTGATTCTCAGGGCGTTGAACGGCTCTTTGGGGCACTTTCAGCTTATATGTGGCCTGGAATGATCTTGAAGTCTGGCGATAAGATTACTGAACCTTCTTTACCTGACCAACAAGGTTTTACAATTTCTTGTCAATGATGCAATATTTCCTTTGTTCTTTTTGAGGGTCTATTCAAATGACATAACGTTTTTATGCATACCTTTCAGAGTTGTCAGATGAAGACGAATCAGATTATGAACTTGAATATGAAATCTTATCTGCTGGCTCGGCTGATCCCTGGGATGACACTGATATAGGATGGGTATCTGCAGATGCTCCCAAGGGATCAGTTCCCAATGGAAAGATGGAAATTGGGTTAATTAGAGATGAAATGCAACCCTCATCATCTACGTCTCAATTGGAAGGACAAAGTGACAGAAAAGAAATCCCTAGAGTAGATGCAGCTGATGGTGATTCTGAGGATGATAAAGGAATAACATATAGTTTTGAGAATTTGGAACAGTTAATGTCTGAGATTGGGAATGTCCGAGACAACTTAAGGTTAATGCCAGATTTCCGGAGGAGGGAAATGGCTGCAAATTTGGCAATGAAAATGGCTGCCATGTTTGGTGATAGCAGTGGAGATGAAGGAGGATTTGAATGATAAGAGAAGCCCTATAAAGTTCACCGATCACGAATACCCCTCTCAGTTTTCACTTCTTGCGGATCTGTTCATAAACTAAAGGTATCTGATAAGCGTGTTGTGCATTCATGTCAAGTGAGGTCGACGAGTTGTTATTAAAGATATCTGCTATATAATTCACGGCTTTCATGTTCAGGCTTACAGTAGTTTTCTAGATCTCCCAGAAGCGATTTGTGTATTATTAGCAAGAGTAATATATAATGTTATGAGATCAGCTGTGGCTATATTTATTGAACTTCTGGTTATGTTATGAAAATCAGCTGGCTTCTCTTGTTGATACACACCCAGCCCAAGAGGAAATGGAGTGGTTTAGTGTTAATGAGAAGCTGTTTCCATTTGCCTTAAATCCTGCTGGTACATTTATGTCCAGTATATTTTTGACCTCATGTAGATGGCACATTTGAAGAATGATCCTTGCAGAAAGGTTTGGCCTTGAGGGACATGATATCCTGAGGCGCAAATCGATAGTAAGAACCAGGTACCTCGCCTTCTTTTCTCGATTCTGAAAGAAAAAGCTTAAGACTCCCCCGTGTTTATACCAACTCACTAAGTACACGACGTGTTTTTACATGCATTGTTGTCAGTTGTAGTTAGTTAACACAGATTCTTCCCTCAATTGTATCGTCTAGTCAGGCAAACAAGTGTAGTTTGTGTAAAAACCGAGTGTAGGTAAGTTTTTTCCATGGTTTCTGGTGTAGTCTAGAGGCAAAACAAAAACCACGGTTATAAATGGGGTATGTGTCACTCATTTCTATCTTGTACGTAGCGATAGATACGTATTTTCCACAGCAGTTTTCTGGTTTGGAAGCTGTCAAACTGCCACTAGTGGAAGTTAATAGTATGGAGCAAACAGTGTGATAAAGGTTTAAAAGTAATGAGAAAGCCATGAAAAGAAGCTTAGTGCAGGTCTTATTCACCCAGATATAGGTGGTCCTAAGGTGGAACTGATATATATCTTCTGCACTTTTTCTTTCTTATCTCCTAACACACGGAATGTCTTCTTCTTGTTCTAGTGGTTACTTTGCATTAGGGGTGTCAAATGAGCGGGTAATACTGAATTTGCGCATGTCAAAATGACTGAGTTAATAAATGAGTGAGTCATATTTGGGCTGAAATGGGCAATGATAGGTCTATGTTGGCCCAAATTGACTCATGAAAAATCTTATCAAAAGAAATTTAAAAAAAAAATGTTTTGTTTGCTATGTTATTTATGGTCATAATAAAGACGAGATAATATTATTAGGTATTTAAACTAATTAGAAGAAAACCAATAAAAAACTAAAATTTAATAAGAATTGGGCGAATTGGACTATGACCCAATATTCAACCCAAATATGACCCGCTTATTATAAACTCTATTATCATTTTGAGCGGGTCAATGACCTGCCGAAACTTGAGGGTTGAGCCGATTATGTTTTATAGGCTAATTTTGTCATTCCTACTTTGCCTGAAATAATTGGCCTTCCAGTCTGAAGTTATTGGGAACTTGGCTTGATTTCTTACCACTCACCTAAGCAAGTTGATGAAATTGACAAACTGATATCAATAGATCGCGTTTATAGTTGCCTTTTAAGCCAATTAGTGCGTTATATAACACATGATAATCGATAAGGTGGTATTTGTGATAAGTGGGGGTTTTTTCGCTATCTATATATATCCTTTTGGTTCATTGCTTTTTAGGAGAAGTGGGATCGGACTCCTGTAGTTCCCTGTGTGAAAGCAGGGGCGGAGCTAGTGTGTAGAGCTAATATATTTGGCCGAATCTAGTAATTTTTGTCTAAATTTTATATTTGTTTTAAAATTTTTATTGAATATGTACATATTACTAATTTAAAACCCAGTATCCATAAACTTTAAATTCCGCCTTTGCGTATGTGTAGAAGCATCTTAAGCTTTGGGTGATCAATAACTCTCTCAATTAGCCCCGACTTTGATTAAGTGATAACAACGCAATGCGTAATATCTTCCGCTATTTCTTTTCTCGACCTGTTTTGCGTTGTGTTGTTTTTCTTTGAGTCGAGGGTCTATCAAAAACAATATCTCTATCTCCCAAAGTAGGCGTAAGGTCTGCGTACACCCTATCTTCTTCAGAAATCCACTTGTAAGATTATATTAGGTATGTTATTGTTACAAAGCAATGTATAATATTTGAGTTACACACGCATTATAGATTCAAATCCAATCACAAAAAATCATGGTATTTAAATGAAGAAGGTAAAAGAACGAACTCATTATCCACCGAATTTTATACCGCGCACCACAAGTCTTTGAGAAAAGACTAGCTCTCAATTTACTTGAGTTACGTACTTGTTAGATCGATTAGTCATTCAACCACAAACTTGCAAAGATTTATGGAAGTTCATAGCACTACTTCCTAGTTCCTAGCTTCAACAATCTTCTAATAGCTTCAATAGTTTGCATCTCAAGTTTGACACAAACTATCAAAAGCATTCATAGTTTTCCATTTTCTTATTAATACAATTAAACGGAGTGTAAGAAAAACCTGTGAATTTAGTAGTATTCAAATCATAGAGGCTTCCCAATTAAAATCCTCCATGCTTCTACTTTTATCAAAAATTCAATAACATATCAAAGTAGCATGATGTCAAAAATATATACATACAAAATTTAGTGTTGACGAAAACCACATATTCAATCAAATGCGCAATATTTTTTGTAGCATGATGTTAAAAAATATATACATAAAATATTTAGTGTTGACAAAAACCACATATTCAATCAAATGCGCAATGTTTTTTGTAGCATGATGTTAAAAAATATATACATAAAATATTTAGTGTTGACGAAAACCACATATTCAACCAAATGCGCAATGTTTTTTGTAGCATGATGTTAAAAAATATATACATAAAATATTTAGTGTCGACGAAAACCACATATTCAACCAAATGCGCAATATTTTTTGTAGCATGATGTTAAAAAATATATACATAAAATATTTAGTGTCGACGAAAACCACATATTCTAACCAAATGCACAAAGATTTTTGTAGCATGTTGTTAGAAATATATACATAAAATATTTAGTGTTGCGATTAACGTGTCTCACAAAAAAACATGATAAATGTGCCCGCCCTTGCCTAGACTAAATAGTTAGTTGTACTAGCACAAGAGTGAGATTCCCACCTGCGTTAGAATCGAACCACCACCGCCGGCGGATTCACTGGAAATTTCAGGAACCTTGCCGCACTTCAGGCACCGAGCACGAGCAACGACGAGAATCTGACGGCAGGAAGGACACGACGAGTTCGAAACAAGCCACGTGTCAACACATTGTAAGTGGAACATGTGACCGCAATTCGGTAAAATTCGGATTTCATCTCCCTCTACGTACTCCACCAAACAAATCGCACACTCCACCGTGCACGGCGGCGCACCGGTCACAGTCGATGGATCATACTTGAATTTCGGCAACGACTTTAAAAACTTCTTCTTCAATCCTCTATTCCTCACCGGCGGCGGATCTCCCGGCGTATATCGCCGGAGCCAAGTGCACCGAGCTACTGCAATAAGACCGGAGACACAAATTACTGCACATAGCAGCGCGGCAAGTATCACGACGAAGTCAGATTCTGCTACCGCGGATGACGGTGGCGGAGGTAACTCCGCCGCACCGGCTTTTATCTCCGGCGGTGAAGTGGAGGAAGTGTTGGTGGTTAATAGAAATCTATAGGGACGAGTCATATTTTAATGACAGATGTTAATAATTGAGGAGTTAAGGTTGAAATGTCGTTATAGACAATATAGCTAAGATATATATATATATATAAAAATATAAGGTATACGTACGGCTGATCGAAAAGCGAAGATAGGCGCATAGTTCAGTGATCTATCCACAAAAAAAAGCTCTGGTATGAGTACCATTTTCTCTTCACTTAACCCATCAACATCATTGGGTAAGGTTCATTTTTCTGAACTTCAGATGAGTTAGGTTCTTTACGCAAAGCATAACAGACTTTTTGGACTATATTAGTATAAAGCGGCATTATCCCTTTACGTCATCCTCCCTCGCTGGTCACTGGTGATGATGTTGATGAGATTGCAAGATTGAAGGCTTACCTGAGCCGCACCTTCGACATAAACTTGGCATCGTACACTCTATCCTCCTCATATTTCATATTGTTAAATTTCACATGTTGTTGTATATGTAAATGTAAGTGGAACAAGCTATATATATGGATATAGTGTGAAGATAGAGTTGTTGGACTGTTAAGGATAGATGCTTTAAGGGGGAAATAATTAAAAGTTGGTTAATGCGTTATGTTAAGGTTGAAATCTTAAATGCTGTTTACTTGTTACAATATAATTGGAGTCGGAAGAGTCAAATATTTTGAAGATGAAAAAGATGTCATGTCAAATGATTTTCTTTTTCGTGTTAATTGATTTGATTCTGGTTTGTTCTTTTGGAGTAGGGAGGGGTAAGAGGTCAATTTCATCATCACATAACAAAGTGAATTTCGCCCCAGAACCCTCCGCAGCCCGGGCCCTCCTAAGACCAAGAGCAAGGAACCCCCCCAATTAGTACAATCAGGTCAATAAAGAGGTCCATTTTTCCTAAGTTTGCCAGCAAGAAAACGGATGAAAGATGTACTCGTTGGTCGACATATATTGTGACCTCTCGGAAAAATCGATGACTGCATATCACATCTCATTAGAAAGGCATGTCTTTTCTTCTTCTTTTTTATCGCCTTATTTCATTCACACATTTATGTAATTCATTTCCCACTCATCATATGTATTGTCAAACATGGAGGCAGGTGTTGTCACCAACAAAACCAAACTAAAATAAGAGGTTTAGGAATAGGCATATATACAAGATTGGCTCCGTCCTCTTATATATAAAAGATTTATGGAATAGGCATATATAAAATAAGAGGTTTAGGACAAAATTTGGTCCGGACCGATCCTGTTCAAATCGGACCGGATCGATAAATTCGATCCGATCTTCGATCTTAATTTTCTGAATATTCGGTACTCAGTCCGATCTGGTCCGGTTTTACCCTGTTGTGCAGCCCTAGTCCATATAACCGGACCGGACCGATAAATTTGATCCGGTCTTCGGTCCTAACTTTCTGAATATTCGGTCCTCGATCCGGTCGGGGTCGGTCCGGTTTTACCCTGTTGTGCAGCCCTATCCTGGGGCACAGTTCAATGGCAAAGGAAGGGGGCTTAAGGCGCTCTGGACACTTGTAGTGCGGGATCGATTTCCAGTGGGAGCATTCTGCTCTCTTCTGGGGTTGATCCTTGTAGGTGCTATCAGTTGTCCGTTCTCAAACACTAGTTATTGGAGCACATCCCGCGATTTACTAATAGTAATGTTGAGGGACCGGTACTACTATCTCCAGGACTAGTCTGGGTTGGATATAAAAAAAAAGATTGCCTCTCTCTGTAGTGTGAAAAGTTAAGTCATTAAAAAGTAGCTCTTGAGATAAGAGAAAGGAGCAACATTATCCAATTAGGAGACAATATTTTTGTTCTTGTGTCAATTCAATTGTATGTTCCAACTCGAATGTAATAAAAAAATATTGAACTTATCGGAAATAGTTTAAATTTTGTCCTCATTTCACATTACTAGATCTTCATTGGTCTTATCCTTAATTTTCAGGTTAAGGATACCATTCTTCCACTTATTCTACCATAATTGCTCTTCACGATTAAAGATGCCCCTCCTTTTAATGAAATTTTGAGATAATATATATGAAGCTTTAATTAAACATAATTGGAAAAATCATTTTAGTTTATCTTTTTCTTAATTAAGATAATTACAAAAATAATATCATATTTAATGTAATTTTATAGGTGGAGTCTAGGGAGAGTATGACACATTCTTATTCCTACTTCGTAAAGATAGAAATGTTATTTCCAATAGACTCTCAACTAAAGTAAATCATTTCAAAGCAGTATGAAAAAATGAATACAACAATAAAAACAATAACAACAAAATAATGCGATATTACATAGTATTCAGAAAAATGAATAGTAACATCAATTATTAATGCTTCTTAATTAAGATAATTAAAGAACAAAACAAAAAAACAGAGTGAAACTTCTGCCAAGAGAGGAATCGGGAAAAGTTGAGAGAAATAAGAACTTGCTGATATATTCTTGAGATCTTAGCCGCCTGTTAGTTGTCATTTCTAATCGTTATTGGTGTATATTCAGTATATAACAAGTACATCATAAATATATAACTTGCATAAAAAATATATACATGTTGAATTAACATTAATTATATAATAATTATATTGACTGAAATTTATAAAATATAAAGATTACGATATTTTTTGTTGTCAAGCACTCTCAATAAGCGAGCTCAGGTCTAATCAATAGGAATTGAAATAGTTTCGGCAACAGATAGTGAAATTTTAGTGATCTTCTTTATCTAATGAATGTGGAGTCCGCTTTAAAATTGGTCTCCCTGCACTCAACTCCTGAGTATATGTGTTGACATTAGCAAGAATGACAAATGTAGGTTTTGATAGTTGACAAAGTAAATGAACAAGGCGAATGAACCAAGTATGTGGATTTGATCCATCCAACGGACAAATGCAGTATAAAATTGAATGAGTTAGACATAAAGCAGAGAATGAACTAGGTCTACAAAATGTGTTCCACGTCATACACAGATGCGAGATAGAGTTGAATGTAACAGATGCTTGAACCAGGTCTAATAACATGTTCCTGCTCATAGCCCTACCACGAGTAGAATTTGTGTTTTATGATAAGAACTTGACGTATAAGGCTACATAATTTCTTGCCATACTTATCAAGATACTTTAGACTCATACAAGAAAATTGAAGTCGCGTTGAAGAGCAAGAATTTTCAAGTCAACTCAAACCTTAACTCTCATATTATGCCTTATCACGTTGGGATTGAGTTCAGCTGACTTGGTGCAACCTAAAGCTATAAATATTCAAGTCCAGTCATCAAGAAGTTTGTGCACTCACAAAGAGATAAAATGAGAATATTGAGCAAATGTCAAGCATATTTGAGAGAGTTTTGATTTCAGAAGTGAGACCTATTACAATGAGAGAGTTTTGATTTCAGAAGTGAGACCTATTACAATGAGAGAGATTGAAGAATTTATTTCACAGTTTATGTTTTACAGTTCTTGAATCTAGATTCGTGTATTAGAATTGTTATCGAGTTGTACCTTATCAACTTTTATAGAAGTATTATTCTTAGGTATAAACGTTAGTCAAATTCAACTTCAAATTGGGATAGTTTGGAGTGATCTCAATAGTGTAGGGAGATTGTTGAGATATGAATTAAAGTTTAGTTCATATGTTACAGAGTTTGTAACTTGAATTTGTAAAGGCTCACGTTGTAGTGGAGTTTGGGATAAATCCTACACATGTGTAGGTCATGGTTTTTTCTTCCCTTTGTGAGTCGGATGATTTTCACGTAAATATATTGTGTTGCTGATTCTCTATTTTTTATTATTCTGCAAACGCGAGTATAGAACATGTAGAGTAACCCGGTCTATCTTAATTGAGCTTGTTTTCACTCTATTATTTTATTTTTGTTTTACTCAACTGTAGTGCACATTTTTTAAATTAGTGGACCCCTTCTACTGTACTTTATGTGAATTTATTTAATTAGTATGAAATTAAGGAATTTTTGTATCTAAGTCAAATATATGCAAAGTATCAGTCTTCAATACATAATATGATATATATATATATGTGAAAATCACTAAAATGTTAATAAATATTAAATTCTAGACACATAATTTCAAAAGAAAATGGTTCAATACTGTGTGTGTTTGGTTCTGCGGTGGACATAATTGATTTTGACAGAATTGAGTTTGACAATAATTGATTTATGTTTGGATGCAACAATGTAAAAGTGATTGTTATCAATTCATGATGTTTGGATAGTTTTGATCAAAATTGATTTTGAATGTAGAATTACCAAAGTGGACATTTAGTCAAATACATATAAATAAAAATTACTAAAATAATAGTGAAATATGAAGTATGTAAATAAAAATTACAAATAGATAATAGAATTTAAAGTGCAATATAATACTTAAATATTAGTAGAATATTATTACAATACTAATTTAAAGTGCAATATAGTACTTAGATATTATTACAATACTAATTTAAAGTGCAGTATAGTACTTAAATATTATTACAATACTAACTTTGCATGTACTCGATTTTTATTAAATATAGTACTTTATTTACAATATCATTAAATATTATCACAATACTAAATTAAAGAGGGTAATGAAGGAAAAGGTAAAAACTCAAATTGAAATAAATGTAGAATTGATTCTACTCACCTTAGAAGCTAGAAATTGTAACTTCTTCCGGAATCAATTTTGAAGAGGAGAGGAAATCCAAACACTCCAATTTTGCTCATTTTCACGAAAGTAGCAACCCAGAAGTAATTCTGGGTTGCCATAATTGAAACCAAACATGCACTAAACATTCTTTAAAATTTAGTATTTTTGAGGCATTGAGGCATTGTATATATTATATGTGATAATCGACAGAAATTTCTAACACATATTAGTCCGAATTTATAATTTCAAAAATACAATAAGACATTCAGGGTTAAAAATCTCAAAAGGTTGAATCCTTCGATTACTATGATTTTGGATCCCCCTTTCATACTAAAATCTTAAAAATTAAATTCACAAGTTTAAATTTGAATTCACCTCTATACACCATCGTCAACATAATGTGTTTGTCCTAGTACAATAGAACAGCTCGATTAGGGTTGTTATCGAGCCGAACTCTACCGAATAATATAGATATTCGTTCGGCTCGAAAAATATTCGAACCTTAGGTTCTATTCGGCTCGAACTCGTCGAATCTTAAAAATTAAGGCTCGATTCGGGTTCGACGTTATTTTGGAGCAGTTAAGGTTCGTTCCGATTCGGCAAATCGGATCGAATATTCAAAAATATTTGAGAATATTCGACAAATCGGATCGGACCGAATATTCGGCTCGATTTGGGCCGAATTAAAATCTAAGGTTCGGCCTATATTTGATGCAACGAATCGAACTTAAATCGAGCTTTTTCGAGCCGAATTTTGAAAATCGAATCGAATAGTTTAGCTCACTCACAACCATCGATTACTAGGTTGCATGTAGAATTTCTACCTTCATTCACGGATTGTTGTATCAACAATTATGGAGATTGAAGCTTATACACTATAAATATGTTTTAAATAAATTTGATCGTATAAAAACAATTATACTGACAATATATAACTTAAATTATTAGTTTTCTGCTTCTTCCTCTACCTCACGAAAGGGAGAAAGAAAGATAACAAGGTATACATACAACCTCAGTTTACTTTCACAATCAAAGAGTCATACATACAAAGAAAAAGTCATATAAAAAAGAAAAGGTATACATCATATAAAAAAGAATGCTCCTACATATTTTGTAGATCATAATTTTTCAATGGACAATCAAATGGCCATAAAGTATTATTTCGGTGGAAAAGGAAAAATATTTCTTGACATATATGGTAAACATGTATATTATAGAAACAATTGTATCCCTACACACCATCTCTTAATACATTTCCTCTTCAAAATACCCTATATGCCCCACATATGATTAAGAATCTAATCTCTATCCGCAAATTTACTCGTAATAATTATCTCTCTGTTTATTTTGACCCTTATGGTTTTACTGTGAAGGATCTTCATACGGGGAAACCTCTTACGAGATGCAATAGCACGGGGATCTCTATCCATTCACTCCCACCCTCGCTGCCAGATCTAGCTCTCCCGTCTCTCTAACGACCATTTCTTCTTCAACATGGCATAATAGGCTTGGTCATCCGGGAGCTCCAGTTTTTAGTTTTCTTAGGGCAATAATTTCATTACTTGTAATGGAAAGCTTGCCCAAAACAGCGTTTCTTGTTCTTTAGGCAAACATACTCGTCTTCCATTTAAATAATCTACTAGTGTTACTTTTGCACCTTTTGATATTATACATGCCGATTTATGGACATCACATGTTGCTAGTTCTCTCGGTCATAAATAATATCTTCTTACTAGATGATTTTTCTCACTTTGTTTGGTTGTATCCTCTCAAATTTAAATCGGAAGTGTTTGCCAAATTTCTTGAATTTCGTAAATTCATTCAAACACAGTTTGAAAAAGGCATAAAATCTTTTCAGTGCGATAATGGTCGTGAATTCAATAACTCTATGTTTCACTGGTTTTGTACCAATAATGGCATTGTCTTTCGCTTCTCCTGCCCCCACACCTCCTCACAAAACGGTAAAGCTGAAAGAATCATCCTCACCATTAACAATATGATTCGCACTCTTTTGATTCATGTCTCCCTACCTCCATCTTTCTGGGTCTATGCTGCTAAAATGTCAGAATACGTTCTAAATATTCTTCCAACTAGCACCCTTCACAATATGACCCCTATCGAAATTCTCTATGATAGAGTCCCCTCTTATGATCATCTCCGAATATTCGGTTGTATATGCTATCCTAACCTTGCCTCTACCACCCCTCACAAACTAGCCCCCCGGTCTACTCATTATGTCTACCTAGGCTTCCCGCCGAACCATAGGGGCTATTTATGTTATGATTTTTCCACTCGTCAAATCCACATTTCTCGTCACGTAACATTCGACGAGACCACATTCCCATTTTCGAATCTTAAAAAGTTCAAAAAACCGAATGACTCTTTTCTTGACGCTCTCCCATCATCCTAATTCAATTAGAGCATAGCAGTTCTTCTTCAGCGTCAGCGCCGCGACGCCAAAACTCCTGCAAACAGGTCCCAGATTCACCATCGACAGCGCCGCGGCTTAGTGCTGAGGCACCACGGCGTCAAAACATCAGAGAGGTCTGTCAGTCCTCCAGCGCCGCGACACTTGATCACGGCGCCACGGCGCCGCCGACGGTTCCCTCCAGCACCGCGTTGTCTACTCCGGCGTCTGTCCCTCTGATGCGCAATTTATACACACGCTAAACGCAAGTGCACGTATCGTGACAAGTAATATAGTCTAGGTAAGACCGAATATCGTCCTCATGAATTGGTTTTCAAGTACCGATTATCTATGCTTTAGTTTCTATTTGGTTAACGTTAATTGAGTTGGAATTCTAAACTAATAATGCAGGAAATAAACTAGTTATGAAAATACTTTGATTTAAATCAGTTATGTTGGAGAATTAGGGCTTCCAAGATCATCAACTATCCACTCTATTCAATTCTTAATACAATTAGACTAACTTCTTCTTCTACGTTAAGATAGCAGGTTAACTAGACCGTTTATACTCCTGTTAAGGTAATATAAACACTCAACCCCAATGGAGAACCCTTCTATCTTTCGATGACAATATTGACTATAAAGGAGGATTAAGAGCAATAACCTATTAAGCTACACAAGTATCGGGGTACTTTCGTCCACGATTTAAACCTATGTTTATTCAACTATAGCATATTCACAATCTCCCCTTTCGGATTTCGATTAGAAAGTGATGATAACTAGTGATCAATTAATTATCAAGCAATCAAAGCAACTATTGAATAAATCTTAAACAAATGAAGAAGAAATCAACTAATGTATTACTTCATGAATAAGAGTTTCAAGAGAATCACAAGGAAATCCCTAACAAAGTAATTAACTCCTAGCCATAGTCACACTAAAAACTAATACAATCTCCATACATGAACTGAAATAAACAAAGCAAAAGAAAGAAAAGAAAAGAAAAATACTCAAGAACAAGTCTCCAAGCCTTCTAGTATCCAAGTATTGTGTTGTGGAATATTTACAAGATGTAATTCTCAAGTGTGGGATGGAATTTGGTAGAATGATGGATGGAGAATGGAATGAATTCTTCTAACGATGTAGAGACTATTTATAGCCCAAGAATCCTTTAGGTAAAGGGTTAGGGATTATGTAGGTAGGAAAAGTTATGAAATCTTTTAGGTAAAGGGTTAAGGAAAAGTTATGGAATCCTTTAGGTAAAGGGTTAAGGAAAAGTTATGGACTCCTTTAGGTAAAGGGTTAAGGAAAAGTTATGGACTCCTTTAGATAAAGGGTTAAGGAATATGTAGGTAGGAAAAGTTATTCTTTTTGCACCCTGAAAACGTGACAAATTCGGCCCAAAACTCAGAAATCCCGCGTCGTGTCGTAGCCTATGGCTAGCGCCACGGCGCGAAACCTGCAGCGAAATCAACTTTCGGAACATTGTAGTACGGCCTGGTGGCGTTTTTAGGCGGTTCTTAACCGTCGTCGATTTTCATCAGGGCCGTGCGATCTTGTCTATACTTCCCGGGACTTCTTAGACTTCATTTATTGACCCCTTTTAGTGTGCATTTTCATCTCAATTAAGCTCATTTCCTCTTATTTTCGCCATTTCTCCATTTCTGACCGCTGTGACACAAAAGGAAGAAAAACGACCCTAATACTATACTAAACATCAACAAAATGAGTAAAATACTAACTAAAAATGACTCAAAAGGTGTATATAAAATACACCGATCACCCTCATTCTCCGTATCCAACAAATACCTCCGCCTTGGAACCTCTCACTATCCCCACTCACCAAATGAAAACTCGTGCAAAACATGAAATCTTCAAACCCAAAGTCCAATTTAACTTGTCTGCCCAAACCATTTCACCAATTTCCAAGAACCCTATATTGTCCAAACAAGACCCAAATTGGAATGCGGCTATGAATGAGAAATTCAATGATTTAACTAAACAACACACATGGAATCTAGTACGTAGACCTGAGGGGGTGAATATAATTCGTTGTCTGTGTCTATTTCGTCACAAATTCAGAGACAGTGGAGATCTTGAGAGGTATAAGGCAAGACTTGTGGCTAATGGCACAAATCAGCAGGAGGGCATTGATTGTCGTGAGACCTTCAGCCCGGTTGTCAAACCGGCTACTGATCGGTGTATTTTATACACACCTTTTGAGTCATTTTTAGTTAGTCTTTTGCCCATTTTTGTACAAATATGTGTCGTGTTAGGATATATTTTCTTTCTTTTGAGTCATAATGGTTTAAAGTGGCACATTGGCGAGAATAAGCGAAAAGAGGGCAGAAACAGAGGTTCCAGAGCTCAAAAAGCTGAAAGTTGGCAACCGGAGAAAGCGGCGGCGCGCGCTACCAACCAGCGGCAGAGCGCCACGACGCCTTAAGAGAAGAGAGCGCGAAGTTTTTGTAGCGGAAATCAGCCAAATCCGAATAGGAATGAGCCAATGCCAAGAAGGAAAAGTTGTTGGACGTTTTTGAAGTTATAAAATGACCTTTTAGGTTAGATTTTGAAGGGTTCCACACTTGACAATTCATCACAACTTGGAGATCAAGATTGGAGACTTACTTTTGTGTAATTTCTTGTTCTTTATTTTATTTCCTTTTAATTTATGTTGGATATTAGTTTAGTTCTTGGCATGTCTATGGCTAGGAACTAACTTAATTTAGGGTTTTCCATGTCGAATCGCTTGAACCTCGTTCTTATGAATTAATGCATGTTTTGGTTTCTTCTTATTATTGTTGAGATTTATTCAATATTTGTTTTAATTGTTTGGTAATTAATTGATCACTAATTATCATAACTTATATGATTTCTAATCGAAATCCGAAAGGGGAGATTGTGAATATGCTATAGTTGAATAAACATAGGTTTAAATCGTGGACGAAAGTACCCCGATACTTGTGTAGTTTGATAGGTTATTGCTCTTAATCCTCCTTTGTAGTCAATCTTGTCATCGAAAGATAGAAGGGTTCTACATTGGGGTTGAGTGTTTATATTACCTTAACAGGAGTATAAAACGGCTTAGTTAACTTGCTATCTCAAAATAGAAGAAGAACCATAATTATTTGCATTAACAAGTAAAGCGAGCGGATAGTTGAGGAGATTTGGAAGCCCCATTTCCACCATATCTGAAGTAAAGTAAAGTAATTTAGTTAGCATCTATAATCATAGCTATAAACAATTCATCAATCGGTTACCAAATAGATACTACAGAATAGAGGTTGATAATTGAACACTAATTCCTGAGGACGATAACTCGGTCTTCTAGACTATATTACTTGTCACGACACGTGCATTTGCGTTTAGTGTGTGCATAAATCGCGCATCAAGTTTTTGGCGCCGTTTCCAGGGATTGGCGTAGTTCAATATCATTCTTTCTATTCTTAATTTTTTTTTTTTTTGTGAAACCGTGCGCCGTGATCCGTTTGTTGATTTTGATCTTTTGCAGGCATCTAGTTTATGCGAAGGAGAAGAGGAGCAGACACACTTGTTACCTTCAACCCGGAGATTGAAAAGACTTTCAAGCAGAACCGGAGAAACAAACGAATCTTGGCCTTAATAGCAATGAGAGGCCTACAGAATAACAATGAGATGAACGAAGGGTTAGGTGATCACCAACCTAACCAGAGGATGCCCCGGAGATTACCAATGGATGTGAAAGAAAGGGTCCAGGTCGAAGCTGAGAGAAGCTTGGGAGATTATGTGCTGCCAAGGGTGAATGTAGCACAGACTTGCATCAGGCTCCCAGCAATAGGAGCAAATAATTTCGAAATCAAGCCTGCGATCCTGATATGGTGCAGAATACAGTTCAATTCGGAGGGTTGCCATCTGAAGATCCTCATATGCACATAGCAAATTTCTTGGAGCTGTGTGCAACTTTCAAGTATAATGGTGTTACTGACGACGTCATCCGATTGAGGCTCTTTCCCTTCTCACTCAGGGATAGAGCAAAAGTTTGGTTGAATTCCCTGCCTACAGATTCTATATTCACATGGCAGTAGTTGGCACAGAAGTTCTTGGCAAAGTTCTTTCCACCGTCCAAAGCCGCTAAACTGAGAGAAGAGCTGAACAATTTTTACCAGGCTGATGGAGAGTCACTCTATGAGGCTTGGGAGAGATTTAAAGATCTACAAAGAAAGTGTCCACATCATAGCGTTGAGCTATGGAATTTGGTCCATATTTTCTACAATGGGCTAAGCGGGACCACAAGAACCACCATTGATGCAGCTGCAGGTGGAACCTTCATGAAGAAGACAGCACATGAGGCCCATGACTTGCTAGAAGACATGGCCACCAATAACCATGTGACAGATGATAGAAGGGTAAGTGAAAGGAGAGCGATAGGAGTCCATGAGATTGATGTCATCACAGCGTTAAATGCACAGGTTGCTCTCTTGACCAATCAACTGCAACAGAACACAGTGTCAGTGAATGCAGTTCAGATGCCATTGAGTTGTGAGATGTGTGGGGGTACTCATACCTTTGATAGGTGCCCATCAGCAGACCCCAACAACATCCCTATTGAGCAAGCAGAATGTCAGACAGTAGGGAATTACCAAAGGCCCCAGAACAATCCCTATTCAAATACCTACAATCCAGGGTAGAGGAATCACCCTAACTTTTCATGGAGGGGGTGATCAAGAACGCAGAACGATTCGAGGCCAATACCAAAATCGCAACCATTTAACCGGGCCTCACCTTCCAGCGATTCAAGACACACGCTCGCAAGAAAAGTCGGGCAATTACGGCGGCTTTGTTGACACTCACGAATTCACAAACCCAGTTCATAGCATAAACAAGATCCTCTATCAGGAATTTGGAGACGCAGGTGGGACAGTTAGCAAAGATGGCAAATAACAGGCCACATGGCACTCTTCCTAATGTCTGAGAGATGAATTCAGAGCGATGTCGGGCGGTACAAGCGAGAAGTGGGAAGTCGCTAGAACCTACACCCCGGCCGTGGTAGAAGCAGTAGAGCAGTAGAGAGCGAGAGAAGGAGGGGGTTACTGAGGGCCGCCCTATTTTAGAGAAAGCTCCAACAGTTCCAGTGAGGGAATACACAGAGAAGATTCCTTACCCTCAGAGGTTGTAAAGGAAAGCAGTTGATAAGCAATTCTCCAAGTTCTTGGAGGTATTTAGAAAGCTGCACATCAACATCCCTTTCATTGAGGCATTGGAGCAAATACCTACTTATTTCAAATTTATGAAGGAAATTCTTGGGAAGAAGAAGTAGCTAGCTGAGTATGAGACAGTGGCATTGACAGAGGAATGCAGTGCCATCTTGCAGAAGAAATTGCCTCCCAAACTCAAGGATCCAGGGAGCTTCACATTGTCTTGCACAATTGGTAGGGTGACACGTAACAGGGCCCTGTGTGATTTGGGGGCTAGCATAAATCTCATGCCCTTGTCTGTTTTCAATAGGTTGGGTTTGGGTGAAGCCAAACCAACCACTGTGAGCTTGCAGTTGGCGGATAGGACAGTGGTGCATCCCGGGGAATAATTGAAGATGTATTGGTTGAGGTGGGAAAATTCTTCTTTCCTGCAGACTTCCTCATCCTTGATATGAAGGAAGATGATGAAATCCCTATCATCTTGGGAAGACTATTCTTGGCAACTGGGAGAGCCCTGATTGATGTGGAAAAGGACGAGCTGACACTCAGAGTTGAGAATGAAGAGATGGTGTTCAATGTGTTTAAACACACCGTTGAACCCCCAGTCATAAGCAGATGTTTTTGCAGTCAGCACCGTTAACACTTCAGTTGAGTCAGCACATGCCAAAGCAAAGGAAATCAGTCCGCCAGTACAGGGGAGCAACGTTAAACCTTCTCTTGAGAAAAAAGGAAAAAAGAAAAACAGAAGGCGGAAGAGAAAAATGATTATGAAATGGATAGGTTGTGGGGTTAATTTAACCCATGCCTCTTGATAAGGAACCTGCGTCCGGCTAAAAGACGTTAAAGACAACACTACTTAGGAGGCAACCCAAGGTTATTTTATTTTATTTTATGCAATTTAGTTTTAGTTAGAACAGTCTCACGGGAGGTATTGTTTGCATGTTGTGATGACAGGTACAGGTCCAAAAAGTGGAGACGAAAAGTGAGAGAGAAGGAGAAAATCGGCTCGGCGCCACGGCGCCAGTGAACCATGGCGCGAGAATGCGAGCGAAGAAGTTGGCGCCACGACGCCGATTGCGAGGGCATGGCGCGAAAGTCCATAAGCTCACGAAGTTTGGCGCCGCGCCAAATCGAGCGTCACGCGCGGAAGTTGAAGGCGCAGATGTTTGGGCGCCGCGGCGCCGATCGCAGGGCCGTGGCGCCGCGACGGAAAAACTGAAATTTAAAGGAGCCCTAATCCGATTTCCTATTCCAAATCAAAAACCCAAATCCTTTCTCTCTCCAAAACCCACAAAATCAGCCCCCATTACTCAAAATCTTCCACAAACTAAACTCAATCACAACCAAAGTACTTCAATCCCTTGCACCCTTAACCTTTTCAAACAACAAACCTCATTTCATTGCCTCAATCCATCACTAGGAACAAGAAAAGTTTGAAAAACACCGTCCAAGGTAACTTTCATCACTTTTATTGAAATTTTTAGAGCAATTAGGAGAGGTAATTCATAAATTTGGGAATGTGCTTTATTGGTGGATAGTGTGGGGTGTGTTGAAGTTTGGTGTGAAAATTTCGCGGTAAGATTATACGTAGTGATTGTGGGGTGTTGTACCGGTGTTTTGAGTGAAGTTTGGGGGTAGAATGGTGTTGCAGTTTGTTGATTACGCTGTGTGTTGATTGATTTGATTGATAGTTGCTGGGTAATATCACTGAAACAGAGGAAAAGCTGCTAAAAATTTCCAAAATGTCTGCCAGAAAAAAAGAGCTTCCACATCCGCCTCTGTTCCACAATATGACGCTACTAGGTTTGTCAGTAAAAAAGCTGAAGACAGATATTACAAACTTAGTGCTAGACCCTTGATCCCTGAGCGAGGAATGGAGTACCAAAGAGAGTCATTTGAGGACGGCGATGTCTATGAGCCTATTCGGGCAATGATAGAGACCATTGGGTGGAAGAGATTTGTTACTCCGGAAAGAATAGTACCACAGAACACCGTAATGGTGAAAAAATTTTACGCTAACTTTCCAGAGAGGGTAAATGGTAGATGCTTTGTGAGAGGACAGTATGTGTCTGTGACGGTCGAAGTGTTGAATGTGCTATTAAGAACAGTCGATGTTGAAGAAAGAGGCGATGATCGAAGCTATTTCATAACATGGTCCAGAGATGCCAACAACATCGATTGGGATATCGTCGCAAGCAAATTATGCTACCCTGGGGCTGAGTATGATATTGCACGAAATGGATCAAGAGGGTGGCGGATGTCGGTTCAATAAAAGCGACGAGGTTGGTTATATTTCGTCGATGTCACTTTGATTCCATCGACGCACTTCACCAGAGTGCCAACGGATAGAATAAAAATGATATATTGAATTATGGAAGGGAAGACGATTGATGTTGGGAAGGGATATTGCTGAACATTGGAGAAACCAGTAGGTTGGTCACTACATGTGGGTTGGGACATGGATCACTTATTTGCAGTTTATGTTCTAGACATGGAGTCCCAACCCTAGCTACTGATACATATGAGAAGGGCCAACCTCCTGTGTCATATGGGATAGTGCATGCCTTCCCAGAACCAGTCCCTCCAGCAGCAGCAAGAAGGAGACCAGCACCAGCACCAGCACCAGCAGCAGAGGCTGTCATGGATGAAGATGAGCCTGAGACAGAGGCTCAGCATGAAGCAGGTAGCAGCCGCCATTTGATGAGATGGGTTCCTTGTTCAACCAGTGGTCCATGCATTATCCGCCGTCACCGCCACCATTTTAAACCAAGTTTGTAAGTTGTTCCGTTTTTCTTTTATTTTTGAGTCTTGCACACATTAGAGACAATGTGTGATTTAAGTTTGGGGGGTGTTTTATTATTTTTTAGTCTTTGTGATTCATTTTGTGTGTTTTTGAGTATTTTTAAATCATAATTTTTTTTAAGATCATGCATGCTGTAGTTACTTGAAACGCCTAGTGAAGTAAAAGTTGAATAATGTAATGGAATTAGAAGCAATCATCTGAACACTTAGGTTAGATATGTCAAAAATTCATGAAATTGAACTATTTGGGGTATCCTGCTTGATTTATGCATTGTTAAGTGATTAAACCTATGTGTCTGCTTGCTTGCTATTTGAGGCGAAATAGTTAGGATATGCATGTTAAGGAGATGATTCAGGCATTTCTTTGTTAGACCTTTCTTACCATTCTTTGCCTATGTTATACCCCGTAGTTCTGACCCTACGTATGAGAGCGTACGAAAGCTTGTAAGACTTAAAATTTTCGAAAGATAAGTTGACGGATTGTTTCGGACGGGTTTTAGTCAACTTTGAGGCGGGTTATGACCCGGTACATTGAGAGTTCCTAAGTGTTTCAAAGGCCTAGGGCGTAGTTCGTTGAGTCTAGATTCCAACGCAACCAACCGTTCGTCGATAGGACTGTAACACCCCATTTTAACCGGAGTCGAAACGGGAGTACTACGTATGGTTGATTCCTAGATGTATTTAAGGAGTCGCCACCTAATTATTATAGTGAATTAGGACACTTATTAAATAGCATAAAAATGCTATAAATGATCTCCATTTAAAGGTCTGCGAAAGTGATCGGTGTATTTTATATACACCTTTTGAGTCTGTTTTAGTTAGTCTTTTGTCCCATTTTGCACATATAAGTGTCGTATTAGGATAGTTTTTCTTTCTATTGAGTCAAAGTGGTTGAAATGGCCAAATGGCGGAAAAGGAGCAAAAAGAGGGCAAAAGAGGAGATGCGGTGAAAGCAGAGAAAGTGGCGACGGCGAAATCGGACTGCGCGCGGCCTCCTGCGATCGAAGCGGGGCGCGGCGCTATTATTGAAGAAGCTGCGAAGATTCAGCGCGCGGCCTCTGAGACGAAAGCGAGCGCGGCGCCTAAACATCCAGAAGCCACGGGAGTTGCGGCCGCGGCTCGAACAGAATCGGGGCCGCGGCGCCAAACACCAGTATTGCAGAACTTAGGCGCGGCGCTATCTGCGAGGCATGGCGACGCGGAAAAATTAGGTCTTTTTGGATTTTTGGGCGAGCACGGAAGGAAAAGAAGGGAGACGTTTTAAACTATAAAAGGAGAACCTGGCGGTTTCAAGGGTTCCCTTTCTTGCCAAACACAAGGTTTTCTTGCTAGGAGATTGGAGACCCAAACATTAGTAATTTCTTTTCTTTTTCTTTTCTTTAATTCGGTTTTGCATGATGAACTTTGAATTAGTTCTTGTCATATTCATGGCTAGGAACTAATTCTCTTATAAGGCTTTCTATGTTGAATTCTTGAACCTTATGTTATAAAGTAATGCATGCTTATGGTTATTATTCTTATTGAGAGATCTATCCAATAATTGAGTTGAATTCTTGGTAGCTAATTGACAACTAGTTATCACTATATGATTTCTAATCAGTTACGAAAGGAGGATTGTGAATATCTTTGTAAATTGGGTAGACGGTCTTGAATTGGGGATGAAAATACCTCAATTAGATTTGTAGCGTTGATGAGAGGCTTAACAACCCTAATTTTGCGCATTGTGCGTGACGGTCAACTAGTTTTTTGTGCTTAATCCTCCTATGAGTTACCCTTATCGTGAAAGTTAGGTAAGGAACAATACTGGGGTTGAGTGTTTATATAACCCTAACGGGAGTATAAAACGATTTCGTAAACCTGCTTTCTCCAAAAGAAGAACACCATAAGTAATGCATTAGTAAGTAACATAAGCGGATAGTAAGGATACATAGAAGCCCTATTCTCATCACATCCGAATTAAATCTTTATAATTAATTAGCTTTTATAATTCTTAGTCATAAACAACCAATCACTCATTAATTCACCAAATAGATACTAGAAAATAGACAATTGGTACTTGAACCCTAATCCCGGAAGGGCGATATTCGGTCTTATCTAAGACTATACTACTTGATACGATAACGTGCACTTGCGTTTAAAAGTGTGTGCATCTAATCGTGCATCAAGTTTTGGCGCCGTTAGGGATTAGGCAATAGTTCAATATCAAATTTATCTATTTTTAATTTCTAATTTGGTTTTATGTATAGTTTTTTTAATTTTGTTTATTTTATGTATTTATTGTGTGAAAACAAAGTGCCGTGATTCTTTGTTGGTTTTGATGCATCTCGGGATCACGAAGATATGGATTTCTCTGTCAATATGATCGAGCTACAAGCATAGAGGACGTGAGGGAGGAATTACGAGAAACTCTACTCAGTCTCTTGAGGTCCCAAACTCGGTTCATGGACTAAATGATTTTGGGTATAAAGAGGTTGGAAACGCAAATAGCGAACTCGCGATCATATTCAAGCGAACAGCAAGTTGAGGAGCACGAATCACACCCAACTATTGAGGAATTTGGTGAGACAATTTGGTGTAGAGAAGGAAAAGATTGCGAAATCCAATTATTCACCTTCTTGGATTACGTGGAAATTCTTTTCATGCACCTATCACGTAAGAAACACCACTAGCTATCACGAATGACTCCCAATTAGGAATTGCATACCATCAAGGCAACCCCAGTCAAGAGATGTAGAGAATTTCACGGTTTCCTACGAAATAAGAAGCCTAAAAGACAAACTCATCTTGTGTGCTTGGGGATACTTGTATGTTTAAGGCCCTGTTTGAACAAATAGTTATAGGAAATTGAGACCTATAGCAATAAATCATGGATTAGCGGTTCGCGAAGTATCAATGGGCACTCGAAAGGTTAATTGCGTCCGGCTAAAAAGGCGTAAAAAGCGGCGCTTGTTGGGAGGCAACAACGTTTTCAATTATGTTATTTTAATTTGATCTTTAGTTTATTTTATTTTGTCTAGAACAATCTCACGGTCAGGGTCTTGTGTTTGGCTGTGATTGATAAATGCGAGAATGGCGAAGGCGAAAAATCGAAGAAAGTCGATTTCGAAAAGCGGGTAGCGCGCGGCGCTGAAGCAGTGCGGCGCGAAAAGCTAACAGCGAGAATTTTAGCGCGCGCCTGGCTGAAGCGAGGCGCGGCTCGAAAGTCCCGGAAGCGCGAATGTTTGGCGCGCGGCGCCTAGCGAACGCGCTGGCCGGCGAATCGAAATTTAAAACGCCAGCAGACCCCACCAGCGGCGGACGGAGAGCACCACGGCAGAGGCGCCATGGATGAAGATGAGCACGAAATAGGGCTCACATGAGGCGAGACCCGACCGCCAACCACAAAGCGAACCTTCAGAGCCACAATGGGGCAATTGTACCAACACCGAAGGAGATGATGCAGACGCTTGCAAGCGATAATACAGGACAGCAAGAAACAAGGCAACAAATCGGCGAGTGAGCCTTGTTCAACCAATGGTCGATGCATGATCCACCGCCACCACCACCCGTTTAACCCAAGTTTGTCAGTGTATTATTTTCTTTAGTGTCTTTGTGTCTACACACATTGGGGACAATGTGTGATTTAAGATTGGGGGTGTGTTTTTATGTTTTGTGTTTTAGTTTTTATTTGTGTGTCATGTTATGTTTTATTTAATTTTTTTATTTGTTTTATGTTTATTTTGAGTCACCAAAATTTTTCTTTCTTGAGTCATAATTGCTGTCAAAGATCATGTATCTTTGTAGTTGCTAGAAACACCTAGTAAAGTAATGTGGAATAATGTAAAGGAATTGCAACTAATCTAAACACTTAGGTTAGATATGCCAAAAGCTCAAAAAATCATCTATTTGGAGTTTCTTGCTTGAGTTATGCATGCTAAATGATAAATGCTTATGTGTTATGAGTGCTTGCTATTTGGCGAAATAGTTAGGATATGCATGTTAGGGAGATGACTCGGGCATTTCTTTGATAGCAATTCTTACCATTCTTTTCTATCCGTACTTTAAAAATATCCTAGTCACCCCATTGAGCCTAAATTTGAAACTTCTTCTTTGACACCCCATATTCCCACAAAATTGTGCCATAAGTGAAAATATGAAATAGTGGAGTACATTGTGTTAAAAGAAGAAACAAAAAGAGTGAACAAGTTTGATGCACCCTAATGGAAAAGTAATAAGAAAGAGGCAAAAGCCTAAGTTTGGGGTGCCTATTTGTATAATACACTTCACTCTCCCAAAACAAAAGAGGGAAGGATAGAATTGAAGTGAAGGTAAGAATCAAAAGAAAATGGGAAAAATTGAAAAGCCAAAGAGCTTATGGTACAGAACAATGAGCCTAAATGTCTATCTTTACCAACCCCTACCTAAGCCAACATTACAACCCTCAAAGTCCTGAAGATCTCTTTTATGCATATCCAGAATTAGTGGAGAATAGCAAGTAAGCATGCCATAGGAATTCTTGAATTTATATGCATGATTTAGTATATGAACTTCCATTTAAGCATGATAAGTATGAGTTTGCGAAATATCTAGCTCAAAGTGTTGAAATTTCATGCTATATGTTTCTGCATATTATTCTGCTAACCTTCATGTTTTTCTAGTTAACATCTATGCAGCAAAAGTGATTAATGATAGAGAGTCCTTTATTTTTCATTCTTTTGAGTCTTTTATTGTATTTCTTTCTATCTTTGCTCGAGGGCGAGCAAAGGTTAAGTTTGGGGGTATTTGATCGGTGTATTTTATATACACCTTTTGAGTCTGTTTAGTTAGTCTTTTGTCCCATTTTGCACATATAAGTGTCGTATTAGGATAGTTTTTCTTTCTATTGAGTCAAAGTGGTTGAAATGGCCAAATGGCGGAAAAGGAGCAAAGAGGGCAAAGAGGAGATGCGGTAGCAGAGAAAGTGGCGAACGGCCGAAATCGGACTGCGCGCGGCCTCCTGCAATCGAAGCGAGCGCGGCGCTATTATTCGAAGGCTGCGAAGATTCAGCGCGCGGCCTCGAAGACGAAAGCAGGCGCGGCGCCTAAACATCCGAAAGCCACGGGAGTTGCAGTGCCGCGCTCTCGAACAGCCAGAATCGGGGCGGCGCAAAACACCGTATTGCAGAACTTAGGCCATGCGCGCTATCTGCGGGCAGCGCCGACGGAAAAAATTAGGTCTTTTGACGGATTTTTGGGCGAACTGGAAGGAAAAGAAGGAGACGTTTTAAACCTATAAAAGGAGAACCTGGCGGTTTCAAGGGTTCCCTTTCTTGCCAAACACAAGGTTTTCTTGCCTAGGAGATTGGAGACCCAAACATTAGTAATTTCTTTTCTTTTCTTTTCTTTAATTCAGTTTTGCATGATGAACTTTGAATTAGTTCTTGTCATATTCATGGCTAGGAACTAATTCTCTTATAGGCTTTCTATGTTGAATTCTTGAACCTTATGTTATAAAGTAATGCATGCTTATGGTTATTATTCTTATTGAGAGATCTATCAATAATTGAGTTGAATTCTTGGTAGCTAATTGACAACTAGTTATCACTATATGATTTCTAATCAGTTACGAAAGGAGGATTGTGAATATCTTTGTAAGTTGGGTAGACGGTCTTGAATTGGGGATGAAAATACCTCAATTAGATTTGTAAGCGTTGATGAGAGGCTTAACAACCCTAATTTTGCGCATTGTGCGTGACGGTCAACTAGGTTTTGTGCTTAATCCTCCTATAGAGTTACCCTTATCAAAGTTAGGTAAGGAACAATCTGGGTTGAGTGTTTATATAACCCTAACGGGAGTATAAAACGATTTCGTAAACCTGCTTTCTCCAAAAGAAGAACACCATAAGTAATGCATTAGTAAGTAACATAAGCGGATAGTAAGGATACATAGAAGCCCTATTCTCATCACATCTGAATTAAATCTTTATAATTAATTAGCTTTTATAATTCTTAGTCATAAACAACCAATCACTCATTAATTCACCAAATAGATACTAGAAAATAGACAATTGGTACTTGAACCCTAATCCCAGAGGACGATATTCGGTCTTATCTAAGACTATACTACTTGATACGATAACGTGCACTTGCGTTTAAAAGTGTGTGCATCTAATCGCGCATCAGAAAGCTATGTGAGATTCTGGATCAGGGTTCTTTATTATCCTAAAGGGAAGGGGTTAGACATCCTTTAAGATCCGCTAACTTGCGGTTATCCGTTCAAACCTAGGTTAATTATGTATTGGCTTTTATTCTACCTATTCTAAGCATTTTTACATAATTTACAATTAAAATAAAATGCAATGCAAAATAATAAAAATGAAATTAAATACGACATAGAATAAACTCCGGGACATTCTTTTTGAAATGCATCTCCGGATACCTGCATAAACACTTAGTAAGAGTATTAGTAATAGAATAAATAATTTTAAAGTAATAGCAGGAATTAATAAATAAAGCAAAAAAAATAAATCCGTCTTTTGTACAGGGAAGACCTTGAAAATCAGACGGAGATTCCTTCATCGGGCCAGTGTAGTATCATGTTAAAAAAAATCAGTAAAATACCCAGTGTAGGATCTGGTTCTTAAAAGAGGTTTTCAGTGATACTTTTTTTTTTGGTTCGGTTAATGTGACAGAGCACTTTACATTCTAATACATTATCGAAAATCACTTGTAGCTCATTTATAAATGACTTTTGCCTTTAGCCAAACTCTTCACCTTGAGAAGAAAAACATTTGTATTAGTTAATAAATGAATCAAGTAATTAACAAACACAACTTCATTAATAAATTATATACGTAATTCAATCAACATGATCGAACAACTAGATTAGTCAAACAAAGAACCTGTTTATTAGACTACCCTTAAACCTTATAGAATCATAAGCAAATGTACTTAGCAAATTAGAAATTCCTTTGATACAACACTTATCACATTAAGCCTCACGAAATCAAATAAATAAATAAAAAAACATTTACAGTTTTTGAGTTGTCAGAACATAATACACACATTTTACTTATGTATCAAGAGGAGGATAATAAGTTAATAAGTTAAACAACTTACAACAGTCACATTTCTTGCAACAAACACATTATAAATTAAAGGAGAAACAGCCAAAATATATATATCAACATAAGACAAATTGAATAGGCAGCACAACAATAGAGGCAGTACAACTAGTAGGACACATCCAAATAGATGAAGCAAAATAATGTAATGATATGAACAGAGCAGCGGTATATTCAAGCAATGGAACTAAAAAAAAAAAAAACTTAACGCAGCAATACAAGACAATTAAATGCTAGGAAAAGATGGGTAAAGGAGTAGAGATCACCGGGTATTGGCCGATTCAGTGGATTCTGGTGAAAATCCAGCGGTGAATGATTTGGGGAAAGGGGTGCTCCTATGGTTAGCTCCGGAGGAAGGGTGTTCGACGGGAGCAGGGTGACGGGCAGTGGGTTCGCCGGAGCTTGGAGCTCCGGCATTGGCAGCGGCGGCACGAGACAGAGGGGAAGGGTGAGGTTTGTGGGCGGCTGGAGGTGTTGCAGGGAGAGATGGTCGGCTAGGGTAGAAAATAGGGTAGGTTAAAGGGAAAGTGACGGTTGGGGGGTAGAAGTAGGGTTCTGTGGGCTTTTAAGAGGGAGGGGTGGACGGCTGAGTAATGAAGTAGTAGGGTTAAGGAGAGAGGGCATAGGGGAGTTGAAGAGTTAAGGGCGTGAGGGAGGCGGCTGAAGGGTAAAAGTGGGGTAATGTAGGGTAGCAATAGGGTCCCTCTTTAAAATGGGGGGTAAGGTTTTATTTATAGGGGGTATTTAGGTTTAGGGTTTTGGGTTTTGGGTATTGGGTTTGGGTATTGGAGGGAAGAGATGAAAGGTGTATTGGGCCTCAGTTTGGGCTTCGGTTTTTGGAGGATTGGGTGATTCAGTTGTGCCTTAATTTGGGTAGTTTGGCAAAAATGCAAAATGGGTTAATTATTTAACAGAAAAAATTATTTTAAAAAGATGCAAAATTATTAAAATGCAAATGTCGATGTAATAGTAATAAAAATACAATATTTGAAAAAATGTTTAATACCTAATTAAAAGTAAAAAACATGATGCAAATTTACAAAAAATAAAATAACATAGAATGTTAGGTAAAAAATATACAAAAATGTCAAAAATTGTGATAAAATGCGGTGTCCTAAAATGCTTAGAATTGCAAGAAATGCCTAAAAGATGGGTCAAAATTGGGTGTCAACAAGGACGTCGGAGTAGAAAGTTATGGGAGTTACAAGTTCGGTCTTGTGACGAGCAATGTGTTTGAGCAAAGCGCAGTGGCGCGGATGCTGAGGCATGGCGCGAAATGCGGTCGCTGAAGTTGCAGCCATGGCCTGGAACAATAAAGTGGCCGGAAATCTGAAGTCATGAAGGTTTCGCCATGGCCGCGTCGAAGCATGGCGCCATGCGGATTCTGGCGGAAAAACTTAGAAAAATCAGATTTTTCTTTTAAAAGACCTTGGGAGGGTGACAAGTGTCCCACGTCTGATTTTGCATGCATTATATGGACCAAGTCATATTTCATCTCTCTCTTAGACAAAAGCTCCTCCTTCTCTCTTAAAAGTTCAAGCTCCTCCTTCTCTCTAAAATCCCAAGAGATATTCTAGCCTTAGGAAAAATCAGAAAAGAGTAAAGGCAAGGAGGAAGCTTGTGGCTAGCTTGTGAAGGTTGTTGTGGTGGTGTTCTTGAAAAGGAAGCTAGCAAGTTGTTGGAAATTTTTTAGCTAAAGCTCTAAGGTAATGATTCTTCCTTTAGAATTAGTTTTTAGTGTTGCATGTTAAGAAGAAAGAACTTGTGGTAGTAAATAATGCTCTTAGAGTCATTGCATGCAAGAAATGTGGTTTGGATATGAAAGAATTGGTTAAGAAGATATTATGAGCATGTTGTAGCCTAAAAACTACCTTAGAATTGTTAAGTGAATTGTTGTACCTTATGGGGCAGAATTTTACACACCCAAGTTTAGGTGTGTAGTCCCCTTTGAAATGTTGGATTGTTGAGCCTTAAATGTGGCGTTTGGATGATAAATTCGGCCTTGAGAAAGGTGGCAAGTATGTAGAAACAAAGGAAATGCTGCCCAATTTTTCATAGAATTTAGTGACTTTGAACTTGGATTATTCTACATTGAAATTAGAGGTTAATAAACATATTATGATTATTATAGGTTGAAATATTACTTGCGGTAGTTGAGCTTAGCAAGTGGATTGACCAAAGAGGTATGTGGAGTTTTCCTATCTCTTGAGCATGAATAGATGAAACTATGTAGTACGGTAGACGTACAAGATTTGGTATTCTTACTTGTTTTAAGTATATAATGATTTGTTTCGTTTTAAGAATGTATAAGTCCCTTGGTTAGGGAAAAGTATGATTTTACTAAAGTGTAGGGTTAATATAACAACTTTATGGGAAGTTGGTTTATTAGCTTTATAAAAGATTAATGAGAAGAAGTTTACTCTAAGTAAGACAAGTAAGGACAAATGATTTGATTTATGAAAGGCAAATTGATTTTAAGGCATCAATTGCCCAAAGATTTTATGTATGAAAAAGAGTCACTTTTAAAAGAGTTGAAGTATGTAGTACTTGGGTTAAATTCCCGGTTTTCTTTTATTAAAGATATGATTAAGTGTCTTAAGTAAACTAAAATGAGAGGGTATATGAACAAGACTAATAAGAAGTTATAAGTTTTCTTAACTTATTTATGATTATGATATGATGACAGTTTGAGCTAGGGTAAGAGTATATCTGAGGGGCAAGCCCCAAGATCGTTATACCACCTACTCCAGGGTAAGAGTATGTCTGAGGGGCAAGCCCCAAGATCGTCATACCACCTTGTTTAGTGTAAGAGTATATCTGAGGGGCAAGCCCCAAGATCGTTATACCATCTGCTTCAGTGTAAGAGTATATCTGAGGGGTAAGCCCCAAGATCGTTATATCATCTGCTTCAGGGTAAGAGTATATCTGAGGGGTAAGTCCCCAAGATCGTTATACCACATTAGTGGATTTGCTACCCACGATCACGAGAATACCTCATGCGAGTCCTTATGGGCTTATGCGGGTGAAATAGTCCCGTGCGGTAGTCTGACTATCACGAGAATACCTCATGCGGGTCCACGGGACTATGCGGGTGAAATAGTCCGAGTAGGGTGCTTATTGATACTACAGGCGAGTACCATTTTTGATCATGAGGCCCTATTTTATGCGATATTATATACACTTGTCACTCTCATTGTTAGTAAGGCACTGATAAAAGGTATTTTGTTTGTCTTCCATGACTCAGGTTACTTTTAGACTTATGATATCATTATTACGAGATTTTCCACTTTACATACTTGGTACATATTGTGCGACCCCCTTCTCGAAGTGCGTTCAATCTGCGCGTAAGTAAGCGGTGTGGATCCTCGTTCTTAGGATCACTATTCCGGTGTCAGAAGCTCCATTCCTCCGGAAGCTTGTTTATTGGTACGAATATTCCCTGATGCTATAGGTATTTTGTACATTCAGGGGTATGGCGGGGCCCTGTCCCGCCACAGTGGTTATCTTTAGAGGTTTGTGGTCATATATGTGTTTTGGGCTATAAGAACAAGTTGTACTTCTATACTTTTGGTTAAGTATGTTTTTGGAAGGCAGCCTTATCGGCTGGCCAGTGATGTTTACCTTTTTATAAGTTATGTGTTATGTATGTTCATTGCTATTCTCGATGTATACCGACAGATACCGGTAGGGTACTAGTCGCGGCCCCGGGGTCGGGTCGTGACAAAAGTGGTATCAGAGCAGTTAGTCCTCGGAAAGTGTCCACAGGCCGTGTTTAGTAGAGTCTTGATTATCGGTGTGTCGTGCACCACATCTATAATCAGGAGGCTGCAGGACATTTAGGATCGGTTTCCATTCTTTCACTCTAAGATCGTGCAATAGAGCTGAGTTATAGGTTGAACATCCTCTGATGTTTTCCTTTATGTATCAGTTATGCCTCCACGCAAGGCAACCGCGGCCCAGAAGGGCAAAGCGGTGAGGTTCTTGCTAGTGGGATGCGGAGAGTCACGAGGCAGGTGATCCTTACGAAGATGATGTTTAGAGCGGCGAGTTCCACGTCGTCGCCCGGCCTCAGCAATTCCGGCGTGAGCGGCTCACGAGACGCGATGCAGGAGCCTCGATCCACGATCGATGTCACGAGTATAGAATTACGAGAACAGTTCGATTCTTGGCCAAAGCATAGTGGCGGCGTGCAAGCGGGAAGCGACGGCGGCCAAGCGGCGATTTCTGGATTCGGGATTTCTGAGTTGTCACCCACCGAGTTCTATGGTTCGAGATTTGAGAGGATCGCGAGGAGTTTGTCCGGCGATTCTACGGACCATGCAGTGCTTAGGGCATCGGAGTGAGTCTGTTATACTAGCTTCTTCTGGTTCTGCGATATTGCGTTGAACTGTTTGAGTCATGGGTGTTGTCAAGAGGTGAGGATGCTCTTCCGGCTGGTTGGGAGGAGTTCACGAGGCGTTCTAGACCACTTCTTGCCTCACGAGATGAGAGAGCCGGGTAGATAGATTCTTGACCTTGAGGCAAGGCGGAGGACTATCGGGTACTGACTGAGTTTGACTCCTTGGCGGATATCGCACACCATTGTAGGCGACATGGCGAGCGGGGTTCATCGATATGTGATGGGGTTAGGCCGTCATATGATTCTGCATGCTTGAGGTGGCTCTTCACGAGATGGATATTGCGAGATCTGGCGTCTGCGAGGATTGAGCGAAGAGGCGGATCGATTAGATTTGGGCCAGCCAAGAGGCCGTGAGCACAGGTCTCGAGGCGATTTGAGGCGGCGGCCTCGCAGCGATCTAGGTCCACATTCCGGCCAGACAGAGTGCTCCTTCTCGATTTCCGGCGGGAGGTCCGTCACCGGGTTATTCGGGAAGCGGTCGAGCTCCAAGATTTCGAGGTTTCGGGAGGCGGCCGTCACCAATCGAGACCACCTACCTCTCGGTGAATTCGATGCGGTAGGTCTCACCCGGGCGAGTGTCGTATGGTTTCGGGAGCGTGTTACTCTTGTGGCGGGGGCCATCCAAGAAGGATTGTCCGCCCCAGGCGGCGAGCGTTACTGCTCACCGACGGGGTGCATTCTTCGGATCTTCATCTTCGATGGTTAGACGCCCGAGGCGTGGTACTTACGGGCAGCGAGCCGCGCGGCAGGTCGTGGTAGGGTTCCGATTCTAGCGGTCCTCGAACCGCATATATGCTATGTCCACCGTCAGACAATGGCGTCACGGATGTCGCCACGGTACATTGTTGGTTTCTTCTTTGTGATGTATATGCTTTGATAGATCCAGGTTTTACCTTGTCCTATATATCTCCTCATATTGCCAGTAGAGTAGGGATAGAGCCCGAGTCCATAAGACCTTTTGAGGTGGCTACGCCAGTAGGTGATTCAGTGATAGCTGAGCGGGTATATAAGGCTTGCCCAGTGACTATAGACAGTCGTCAGACTCTAGCCGACTTGATAGAGTTGGATATGACAGATTTTGATGTGATTATGAGTATGGATTGGCTGGCGTCTTGCTATGCCAATGTGGACTGTAGAGAGAGATTAGTTCGGTTCCTGGCCAGTGAGCTTATCGAGTGGAAGGAATCGCATCGCCGAGGGGTAAGTTTATTTCTTACCTCAAGGCTAGGAAGATGGTGCGGAAAGGGTATATCTACCATGTGGTTCGGGTATTTGACACTGAGGCTGAAATACCGGACCTTCAGTCAGTTCCGATCGTTAGAGAGTTTCGGATGTATTCCCGACGAAGCTTAGGGTATCCTCCCGAGAGGAGATTGAGTTTGCATTGATTTGGCGCGGACACTCGACCGATATCTATTCCGCCATACGTAATGGCACTGCCGAGTTGAAGGAATTGAAGGACCACCGAAAGATTTTGGAGAAAGGCTTTATCAGCCAAGTGTTTCTCCACAGGAGCGCCGATGTTATTTGTAAACAAAGGAGGATGGGGCCATGCGTATGTGTATTGATTACGGCGGTGAACAAGGTAACTATCAAAACAGATATCCCCTCCCGAGATTGATGATTTGTTTGACCATTGCGAGGAGCAAGGTGTTTTTTCCAAGATAGACTGCGTGCGGTTACCATCAAGTACGAGTTAGAAGCGGATATCCCAAGATCGCATTCGGGACCGTATGGGCACTATGAGTTCGGTGATGTCTTTCGGTTTGACCAACGCCCAAAGATTCATGGATTTGATGAATAGGGTGTTCGAGCCATTCTTGGATATGTTCGTTATAGTGTTTATTGATGATATCTTGGTGTATTCGCGCACGCAGCGAGCATACATATCATTTGAGGGCGGTATTAGAGTCCTCCGAGGCCGGCAATTGTATGCCAAGTTCTCAAAGTGCGAGTTAGTTAGCTTGGTGGCTTTCTTAGGGCATGTTATCGGGCCGATGGTATTCGGTTGATACAACGAAGATTGAGCGTCAAGACTGGCCTGCACTCCACTACACCGACGGAAGTGCGCAGCTTTTTGGGCCTTGCAAGTTATTATCGGAGGTTTGTGGAGAAGTTTGCTTCTATTTCAGCACCCTTGACTAAGCTGACTAAGAAGACAGCTATGTTCCGGTGGACGGATACTTGTGAGGAAAGTTTCCAGTTGCTAAAGGAGAAGTTGACGACCGCGATTCTTACTCTTCCGGAGGTTTAGATGGATATGTGGTTTATTGTGGCGCCAGTGTCGGGCTTGGAGTGCGTCGTCTTGATGCGACGGTAGAGTTATAGCTTATGCATCTCGATAGCTTAGGAAGCATGAGAAGAACTATCCCACACATGACTTGGAGTTGGCAGCAGTGATTCATGCCTTGAAGATCTGAAGACATTATTTATATGGAGTTCATGTGGACATTTACACAGACCACAAGAGTCTCCAGTATATCTTCAGCCAGAGGGAGCTGAACTTGCGACAGAGACGGTGGTTGGAGCTACTTAAGGATTACGATGTTGATATTCTATACCACCCAAGGAAGGCCAATGTAGTTGCAGATGCCCTTAGTCGCAGATCGATGGGTAGCCTGTCTGATGTACAGCCAAAGAAAAGAGATATGGTCCGAGAGTTACATCAGCTAGCGAGCCTTGGGGTTCGTTTGGTTGATTCTGATAGTGACGAAATTCGGGTTCGAGAGGTTGCCGAGTCTTCCATCGTCGAGGAGGTGAAGAGGCGACAGTATGAGGATCCGATTATGGTCCGGTATCGTGATGCCGATGTTCAGAAAGAGAGGAGTCTGTTTGAGGTAGCACCTGATGGGGTGCTAAGATTGAGGGCCGGTTGTGTGTTCCCGATGTGACAGGACTTCGTCAGCAGATTCTGGGAGAGGCACACAGTGCTCGTTATTCTATTCATCCGGGAATGACTAAGATGTATCATGACCTCAGATGCGTGTATTGGTGGGATGGCCTTAAGCGGGACGTTGCGGAGTTCGTAGCACAGTGCCCGAATTATCAGCAGGTGAAGGTTGAGCACCAGAAGCCCGGTGGGATGTTGCAGGCTATTGATATTCCGACTTGGAAATGGGATGTGGTAAATATGGATTTTATTACAGGGTTACCTTCCACTCAGAGGAAGCATGATTCCATTTGGGTTATCGTCGATGGTCGAAAATCAGCCCATTTTCTTCCATGGCGACTTTTTTCAATGAGGATTACGCGAGGCGTATATCGAGAGATTGTGAGATCGCACGAGTGCTCAGACGATTATTTCGCAGATGAGCCCAGTTTACGGCTAACTTCTGGAGGTCTTTTCAGAAGGGATTAGGGACACAGGTGAGTCTCAGTACGGCGTTCCACCCTCAGACCGACGGACAGCCGAGCGCACTATACAGACACTTGAGGATATGCTGTGGGCTTGTGTTATTGATTTCAGGGGTAGCTGGGAGGATCATTTACCTCTCGTGGAGTTTGCTTATAACAACAGCTACCACTCTAGTATTCAGATGACGCCTTATGAGGCCTTATATGAGAGGAAGTGCAGGTCACCGATAGGCTGGTTCGAGGTAGGGGAAGTACAGTTAGTCGGGCCAGACTTGGTTCAGCAGGCAGTGGATAAGGTGAAGCTTATCCAGGAGCGGTTGTTGGCAGCTCAGAGTCGACAGAAGTCGTATGCAGATCATCGGCGTCGACACTTGGAATTTGAGATAGATGATTGGGTTTTCCTAAAGGTATCGCCCATGAAGGGCATGATGAGGTTTGGGAAGAAAGGGAAACTTAGCCCAAGGTACATTGGGCCGTATCAGATTGTCCGTAGGGTAGGCAGGGTTGCCTATGAGTTAGATCTGCCGTCCAATCTGGAGGCGGTACATCCAGTTTTCCATGTGTCCATGTTGCGGAAATGTATTGGAGACCCATCTAGAGTGCACCCGGTTCATGATGTCCAAGTGACAGAGGAGTTATCGTATGAGGAGAGTCCCATAGCGATACTCGATCGTCAGGTTAGGCGACTTCGGACGAAGGATGTGGCTTCTGTCAAAGTCTTGTGGCGGAACGAGAATAGGGAAGAGATGACGTGGGAAGCAGAGGATGACATGATGAAGAAGTATCCTCACTTATTTCCTATACCTCCAGGTAACCTACTTTCTTGCTTGATAGTTTTAATTGGAAATTTTGCTTGAGTATTGTTGTGGCTCGTGGAGCATCTTTTATTGCCAAAAAAGAATAGCTAAGAAGGTCTATGTCGATAGTGTGATTTGAGTAAGCCTAGAAGGAACATTCGGGACGAATATTTCTAAGGAGGGGAGAATGTTATACCCCGTAGTTCTGACCCTACGTATGAGAGCGTACGAAAGCATGTAAGACTTAAAATTTTCGAAAGATAAGTTGACGGATTGTTTCGGACGGGTTTTAGTCAACTTTGAGGCGGGTTATGACCCGGTACATTGAGAGTCCTAAGTTTTTCAAAGGCCTAAGGTGTAGTTCGTTGAGTCTAGATTCCAACGCAACCAACCGTTCGTCGATAGAACGCCGGAGTAGAAAGTTATGGGAGTTACAAGTTCGGTCTTGTGACGAAGCAATGCGTTTTGAGCAAAACGAGGCGCGGCGCGGATGCGAGCGCGGCGCGGAAATCGAGGGTCGCTGAGATTGCAGCGTCGCGGCGCCAGACAATAAGCGCGGCCGGAAATCTGAAGTCCAGAGGTTTCAGCCATGGCCGTCGAGGCAGCGCGCAAGCGGGATTCTGGCGGAAAAACTTAGGAAAATCAGATTTTTCTTTTAAAAGGCCTTGGGAGGGTGATAAGTGTCCCCGTCTGATTTTGCATGCATTATATTGACCAAGTCATATTTCATCTCTCTCTTAGACAAAAGCTCCTCTTTCTCTCTTAAAAGTTCAAGCTCCTCCTTCTCTCTAAAATCCCAAGAGATATTCTAGCCTTAGGAAAAATCAGAAAAGAGTAAAGGCAAGGAGGAAGCTTGTGGCTAGCTTGTGAAGGTTGTTGTGGTGGTGTTCTTGAAAAGGAAGCTAGCAAGTTGTTGGAAAATTTTTAGCTAAAGCTCTAAGGTAATGATTCTTCCTTTAGAATTAGTTTTTAGTGTTGCATGTTAAGAAGAAAGAACTTGTGGTAGTAAATAATGCTCTTAGAGTCATTGCATGCAAGAAATGTGGTTTGGATATGAAAGAATTGGTTAAGAAGATATTATGAGCATGTTGTAGCCTAAAAACTACCTTAGAATTGTTAAGTGAATTGTTGTACCTTATGGGGCGAATTTTACACCCAAGTTTAGGTGTGTAATCCCCTTTGAAATGTTGGATTGTTGAGCCTTAAATGTGGCGTTTGGATGATAAATTCGGCCTTGAGAAAGGTGGCAAGTATGTAGAAACAAAGGAAATGCTGCCCAATTTTCCATAGAATTTAGTGACTTTGAACTTGGATTATTCTACATTGAAATTAGAGGTTAATAAACATATTATGATTATTATAGGTTGAAATATTACTTGCGGTAGTTGAGCTTAGCAAGTGGATTGACCAAAGAGG
Organism: Przewalskia tangutica; assembly: GCA_029844215.1. Taxonomy (NCBI): domain Eukaryota; kingdom Viridiplantae; phylum Streptophyta; class Magnoliopsida; order Solanales; family Solanaceae; genus Przewalskia; species Przewalskia tangutica. Next base: position 5,308,850 of record CM056719.1, read on the forward strand.
TATGTGGAGTTTTCCTATCTCTTGAGCATGAATAGATGAAACTATGTAGTACGGTAGACGTCCAATATTTGGTATTCTTACTTGTTTTAAGTATATAATGATTTGTTTCGTTTTAAGAATGTATAAGTCCATTGGTTAGGGAAAAGTATGATTTTACTAAAGTGTAGGGTTAATATAACAACTTTATGGGAAGTTGGTTTATTAGCTTTATAAAAGATTAATGAGAAGAAGTTTACTCTAAGTAAGACAAGTAAGGACAAATGATTTGATTTATGAAAGGCAAATTGATTTTAAGGCATCAATTGCCCAAAGATTTTATGTATGAAAAAGAGTCACTTTTAAAAGAGTTGAAGTATGTAGTACTTGGGTTAAATTCCCGGTTTTCTTTTATTAAAGATATGATTAAGTGTCTTAAGTAAACTAAAATGAGAGGGTATATGAACAAGACTAATAAGAAGTTATAAGTTTTATTAACTTATTTATGATTATGATATGATGATTTGAGCTAGGGTAGAGTATATCGAGGCAAGCCCCAGATCGTTATACCACCTACTCGGGGTAAGAGTATGCGAGGCAAGCCCAGATCGTCATACCACCTTGTTCGGTGTAGAGTATATCGAGGGGAGCCCCAAGATCGTTATACCATCTGCCGGTGTAAGAGTATATCCGAGGTAAGCCCAAGATCGTTATATCATCCGCCGGGGTAGAGTATATCGAGGTAAGTCCCAGATCGTTATACCACATTCAGTGGATTTGCTACCCACGATGCGAGGAATACCTCATGCGAGTCCTTATGGGCTTATGCGGGTGAAATAGTCCCGTGCGGTAGTCTGACTATCACGAGGAATACCTCATGCGGGTCCACGGGACTATCGCGGGTGAAATAGTCCCGCGAGTAGGGTGCTTATTGATACTACAGGCGAGTACCATTTTTTGATCATGAGGCCCTATTTTATGCGATTATTATATACTTGTCACTCTATTGTTAGTAAGGCCTGAAAAGGTATTTTGTTTGTCTTCCATGACTCCAGTTTACTTTTAGACTTATGATATCATTATTACAGTATTTTCCAGCTTTACATACTTGGTACATATTGTGTACTGACCCCCTTCCTCGAAGTGCGTTAAATGCGCGTAAGTAAGCGGTGTGGATCCTCGTTCTTAGGATCACTATTCCGGTGTCAGAAGCTCCATTCCTCCGGAAGCTTGTTTATTGGTACGAATATTCCCTGATGCTATAGGTATTTTGTACATTCAGGGGTATGGCGGGGCCCTGTCCCGCCACAGTGGTTATCTTTAGAGGTTTGTGGTCATATATGTGTTTTGGGCTATAAGAACAAGTTGTACTTCTATACTTTTGGTTAAGTATGTTTTTGGAAGGCAGCCTTATCGGCTGGCCAGTGATGTTTACCTTTTTATAAGTTATGTGTTATGTATGTTCCGCTGCTATTCTCTGATGTATACCTGACAGGATACCCCGGTAGGGTACTAGTCGCGGCCCCGGGGTCGGGTCGTGACAAAAGTGGTATCAGAGAAGTTAGTCCTCGGAAAGTGTCCACAGACCGTGTTTAGTAGAGTCTTGATTATCGGTGTGTCGTGCACCACATCTATAATCAGGAGGCTGCAGGACATTTAGGATCGGTTTCCATTCTTTCACTCTAAGATCGTGCAATAGAGCTGAGTTATAGGTTGAACATCATCTGATGTTTTCCTTTATGTATCAGTTATGCCTCGCGCAAAACAGCGCGCCCAGGAAAAGCGGTGAGGTTCTTTGCTAGTGGGATGCGGAGAGTCACGAGGCACGAGCCCGATCCTTACGAAGATGATGTTTAGGCGGCGAGTTCCGTCGTCGCCGACCTCAGCAATTTCCGGCGTGAGCGGCTCACGAGACCATGATGCGAGCCTCCATCCACGATCGATGTCGAGTATAGAATTACGAAACGGTTGATTCTTGACCGGCATAGTGGCGGCGTGCGCCGGCAGGAAGCGGCGGCAACCCAAGCCAAGCGATTCTGGATTCGGGATTTCTGGTTGTCACCCACGAGTTCTATGGTTCGAGATTTGAGAGGATCCGCGGGAGTTTGTCCGCGATTCTGACGGACCATGCAGTGCTTAGGGCATCGGAGACCGAGTGCATTATACTAAACTTCTTACGGTTCTGCGATATTGCGTTGAACTGGTTTGAGTCATGGGTGTTGTCGAGAGGTGAGGATGCTCTTCCGGTGGTTGGGAGGAGTTCACGGAGCGTTCTAGACCACTTCTTGCCTCACGAGATGAGAGAGCCGGGTAGATATATTCTTGACCTTGAGGCAAGGCGGGAGGACTATCGGTGTACACTGAGTTTGACTCCTTGGCGAATATCGCACACCATTGTAGTTGACATGGCGAGCGGGGTTCATCGATATGTGATGAGGTTAGGCCGTCATGATTCTTGCATGCTTGGGGTGGCTCTTGGCCGAGATGGATATTGCCGGAGATGCAGCGTGCGCGAGATTGAGGCGAGAGCGGGATCGATTAGATTTGGGCGGCCAGAGGCGAGCAGCGAGTCTCGGGCGGTTTTGGCGGGCGGCCTCGGCGATCTAGGTCACATTCCGGCCGGCAGAGTGCTCCTTCTCGATTTCCGGCGGGAGTACGTCGGCCGGGTTATTCGAGGCGGTCGGGCTCGGTGCCGAGGTTTCGAGAGGCGGCCGTCACTGTCGAGACCACCTACTCGGTGCATTCGATACGGTAGGTCTCACGGCGAGTGTCGTATGGTTTGAGGCGTGTTACTCTTGTGGCGGCGGGGCCATCGAAGAAGATTGTCGTCCTTAGGCGGCGGGGCGTTGCAGTTCAGCCGGCGAGTGCATTCTTTGGATCTTCATCTTGATGGTTAGACGCCGGAGCGAGTACTACGGGCGGCGAGCGCGAGGTCGTGGTAGGGGTTCGATTCTAGCGGTCCTCGAGCGCATATATGCTATGTCGGCCGTCGGGACAATGAGGCGTCACGGATGTAAATCACGCAGTACATTGTTGGTTTCTTCTTTGTGATGTATATGCTTTGATAGATCGAGTTTTACCTTGTCCTATATATCTCCTCATATTGCGATGAGTAGGGATAGAGCCGAGTCCATAAGACCTTTTGAGGTGGCTACGCGATGGTGATTCGATGATAGTGGCGGGTATATAAGGCTTGCCCGATGACTATAAACGATCGTCGGACTCTGGCGAATTGATAGAGTTGGATATGACGAACTTTGATGTGATTATGAGTATGGATTGGTGGCGTCTTGCTATGCCAATGTGGTATGAGAGAGATTAGTTCGGTTCGGTTCCTCAGTGGCCGGTTATCGAGTGGAAGAGAATCTTTGCATCGTAGGGTAAGTTTATTTCTTACCTCAAGGCTAGGAAGATGGTGCGGAAAGGGTATATCTACCATGTGGTTGGGTATTTGACACGAGGTGAAATCTGGACCTTGATCGATTCCGTCGTTAGAGAGTTTCGGATGTATTCCCGGCGAGCTTAGGGTATCCTCACGAGAGGAGATTGAGTTTGCATTGATTTGGCGCGGACACTCGGCCGATATCTATTAGCCATACGAATGGCACTGCCGAGTTGAAGGAATTGAAGGACGGTGAAAGATTTCTTTGGAGAAAGGCTTTATCGGGCCAAGTGTTTCTCCCAGGGAGCGCCGGTGTTATTTGTAAACAAGGAGGATGGGGCCAGCTGCGTATGTGTATTGATTCTGACGGTGAACAAGGTAACTATCAAAAGCAGATATCCCTCCCGAGATTGATGATTTGTTTGACCGATTGCGAGGAGCAAGGTGTTTTCAAGATAGACTGCGGATGCAGTTACCATCAATCTGAGTTAGAGAAGCGGATATCCGAAGAATGCATCGGGACCGGTATGGGCACTATGAGTTCGGGTGATGCCTTCCGGTTTGACAACGCCCAAAGGTATTCATGGATTTGATGAATAGGGTGTTCGAGCCATTCTTGGATATGTTCGTTATAGTGTTTATTGATGATATCTTGGTGTATTCGCGCCTGAGCGGAGCATCTGATCATTTGAGGGCGGTATTAGGAGTCCTCCGAGGCCGCGATTGTATGCCAAGTTCTCAAAGTCACGAGTTAGTTAGCCGGTGGCTTTCTTAGGGCATGTTATCGGGGCGATGGTATTCGGGTTGATCTGGCGAAGATTGAGGCGATCAAGACTTGGCGCACCAGCTACAAGCGGAGTCTGCGGCTTTGGGCCTTGCGAGTTATTATCGGAGGTTTGTGGAAGTTTGCTTCTATTTGACACCTTTGACTAAGTGACTCGAAGCGGCTATGTTAGGTGGGCGGATACTTGTGAGAAAGTTTCCGGTTGTTAAAGGAGAAATTGGCGGCCCATTCTTACTCTTCCAGAGAGTTTAGATGGATATGTGGTTTATTGTGACGCGTCAGGTGTCGGGCTTGGGTGCGTGCTGATGCAGCACGGTAGAGTTATAGCTTATGCATCTCGATAGCTTAGGAAGCATGAGAAGAACTATCCCACACATGACTTGGAGTTGGCAGCAGTGATTCATGCCTTGAAGATCTGAAGACATTATTTATATGGAGTTCATGTGGACATTTACGAACCACAAGAGTCTCGATATATCTTGAGAGGAGGTGAACTTGCGGCGAGGCGGTGGTTGGAGCTACTTAAGGATTACGATGTTGATATTCTATACCACCCGAGGAAGGCGATGTAGTTGCGGATGCCGCCAGTCGCGGTCGATGGGTAGCACATGCGATGTCTGACGAAGAAAAGAGATATGGTCCGAGAGTTACATCAGCTAGCGAGCATTGGGGTTCGTTTGGTTGATTCTGATAGTGACGAAATTCGGGTTCGAGAGGTTGCCGAGTCTTCCATCGTCGAGGAGGTGAAGAAGCGGCGATATGAGGATCGATTATGGTCGGTATCGTGATGCGATGTTGAAAGAGAAGTCATTTGAGGTAGCACGATGGGGTGCTAAGATTGGCGGTTGTGTGTTCCGATAGCGAGGACTTCGTCGGTGCAGGAGAGCGCGCGGTGCTCGTTATTCTATTCATCGGGAATGACTAAGATGTATCATGACCTCGAATCGTGTATTGGTGGGATGGCCTTAGCGGGGCGTTGCGGAGTTCGTAACGCGATGCGGTGCTCGGCGAGTGAAGGTTGAGCACCAGAAGCCCGGTGGGCTGTTGCAGGCTATTGATATTCCGACTTGGAAATGGGATGTGGTAAATATGGATTTTATTACAGGGTTACCTTCCACTCAGAGGAAGCATGATTCCATTTGGGTTATCGTCGGCGGTGGCGAAATCAGCCCATTTTCTTCCAGTCATGACGACTTTTTCAGCCGAGGATTACGCGAGGCGTATATCGAGAGATTGTGAGATCGCACGAGTGCCAGACGATTATTTGAGCAGAGGAGCCCGGTTCTGGCTAACTTCAGAGGTCTTTTCGAAGGATTAGGGACACAGGTGAGTCTCATTACGGCGTTCCACCCTCAGACCGACGGACAGGTAGCGCCTATCTGACACTCGAGGATATCTTTGTGGGCTTGTGTTATTGATTTCGAGGGTAGTGGGAGGATCATTTACCTCTCGTGGAGTTTGCTTATAACAACGGCTACCACTCTAGTATTCGGAATGGCGCCTTATGAGGCCTTATATGGGAGGAAGTGCAGTCACCGATAAATTTGGTTCGAGGTAGAAATCTGATTAGTCGGGCGGACTTGGTTCGTGACGATGGATAAGGTGAAGCTTATCCAGAGGCGGTTGTTGGCGGCTCGAGTCGACAAAAGTCGTATCACAGATCATCGGCGTCGACAACTGAATTTGAGATAGATGATTGGGTTTTCCTAAAGGTATCGCCCATGAAGGGCATGATGAGGTTTGGGAAGAAAGGGAAACTTATCCCAAGGTACATTGGGCCGTATCAGATTGTCCGTAGGGTAGGCAGGGTTGCCTATGAGTTAGATCTGCCGTCCAATCTGGAGGCGGTACATCGATTTTCCATGTGTCCATGTTGCGGAAATGTATTGGAGACCCATCTAGAGTGCACGGTTCATGATGTCCAAGTGTGAGGAGTTATCGTATGAGGAGAGTCCCATAGCGATACTCGATCGTCGAGTTAAGCGACCGGACGAAGGATGTGGCTTCACAAAGTCTTGTGGCGGAGCGAGAATAGGGAAGAGATGATGTGGGAAGCAGAGGATGACATGATGAAGAAGTATCCTCACTTATTTCCTATACCTCCAGGTAACCTACTTTCTTGCTTGATAGTTTTAATTGGAAATTTTGCTTGAGTATTGTTGTGGCTCGTGGAGCATCTTTTATTGCCAAAAAAGAATAGCTAAGAAGGTCTATGTCGATAGTGTGATTTGAGTAAGCCTAGAAGGAACATTCGGGACGAATATTTCTAAGGAGGGGAGAATGTTATACCCCGTAGTTCGACCTACGTATGAGAGCGTCTGGCAGCATGTAAGACTTAAAATTTTCGAAAGATAAGTTGACGGATTGTTTCGGACGGGTTTTAGTCAACTTTGAGGCGGGTTATGACCCGGTACATTGAGAGTCCTAAGTGTTTCAAAGGCCTAGGGTGTAGTTCGTTGAGTCTAGATTCCAACGCAACCAACCGTTCGTCGATAGAACGTCGGAGTAGAAAGTTATAGAATTCTGAGTTCGGTCTTGTGACGAACAATGTGTTTGAGCAAAACGAGGCATGGCGCGGATGCGAGGGCGCGGCGGAAATGCGAGGGTCGCTGAGTTGCAGCCGTGGCCAGAGACAATAGGCGCGCGGAAATCTGAAAGTCATGAGGTTTCAGCCTTGCCAGCGCTGGCGCCAGGATTCTGGCGGAAAAACTTAGAAAAATCAGATTTTCTTTTAAAAGACCTTGGGAGGGTGACAAGTGTCCCCACGTCTGATTTTGCATGCATTATATTGACCAAGTCATATTTCATCTCTCTCTTAGACAAAAGCTCCTCCTTCTCTCTTAAAAGTTCAAGCTCCTCCTTCTCTCTAAAATCCCAAGAGATATTCTAGCCTTAGGAAAAATCAGAAAAGAGTAAAGGCAAGGAGGAAGCTTGTGGCTAGCTTGTGAAGGTTGTTGTGGTGGTGTTCTTGAAAAGGAAGCTAGCAAGTTGTTGGAAAAAATTTAGCTAAAGCTCTAAGGTAATGATTCTTCCTTTAGAATTAGTTTTTAGTGTTGCATGTTAAGAAGAAAGAACTTGTGGTAGTAAATAATGCTCTTAGAGTCATTGCATGCAAGAAATGTGGTTTGGATATGAAAGAATTGGTTAAGAAGATATTATGAGCATGTTGTAGCCTAAAAACTACCTTAGAATTGTTAAGTGAATTGTTGTACCTTATGGGGCAGAATTTTACACACCCAAGTTTAGGTGTGTAATCCCCTTTGAAATGTTGGATTGTTGAGCCTTAAATGTGGCGTTTGGATGATAAATTCGGCCTTGAGAAAGGTGGCAAGTATGTAGAAACAAAGGAAATGCTTGATTTTCCATAGAATTTAGTGACTTTGAACTTGGATTATTCTACATTGAAATTAGAGGTTAATAAACATATTATGATTATTATAGGTTGAAATATTACTTGCGGTAGTTGAGCTTAGCAAGTGGATTGACCAAAGAGGTATGTGGAGTTTTCCTATCTCTTGAGCATGAATAGATGAAACTATGTAGTACGGTGAGCGTCTGAGATTTGGTATTCTTACTTGTTTTAAGTATATAATGATTTGTTTCGTTTTAAGAATGTATAAGTCCCTTGGTTAGGGAAAAGTATGATTTTACTAAAGTGTAGGGTTAATATAACAACTTTATGGGAAGTTGGTTTATTAGCTTTATAAAAGATTAATGAGAAGAAGTTTACTCTAAGTAAGACAAGTAAGGACAAATGATTTGATTTATGAAAGGCAAATTGATTTTAAGGCATCAATTGCCCAAAGATTTTATGTATGAAAAAGAGTCACTTTTAAAAGAGTTGAAGTATGTAGTACTTGGGTTAAATTCCCGGTTTTCTTTTATTAAAGATATGATTAAGTGTCTTAAGTAAACTAAAATGAGAGGGTATATGAACAAGACTAATAAGAAGTTATAAGTTTTCTTAACTTATTTATGATTATGATATGATGACAGTTTGAGCTAGGGTAAGAGTATATCGAGGGCAAGCCCAAGATCGTTATACCACTACTCGGGGTAAGAGTATGTCGAGGCAAGCCCCAGATCGTCATACCACTTGTTCGGTGTAGAGTATATCGAGGGCAAGCCCCAAGATCGTTATACCATCGCCCGGTGTAGAGTATATCGAGGGTAAGCCCCAAGATCGTTATACCATCGCGGGGTAAGAGTATATCGAGGTAAGTCCCAGATCGTTATACCACTGTTAGTGGATTTGCTACCCACGATGCGAGGAATACCTCATGCGAGTCCTTATGGGCTTATGCGGGTGAAATAGTCCCGTGCGGTAGTCTGACTATCACGAGAATACCTCATGCGGGTCCACAGGACCTATGCGGGTGAAATAGTCCCAGGAGTAGGGGTGCTTATTGATACTACGGGCGAGGTACCATTTTTTGATCATGAGGCCCCTATTTTATGCAGTATTATATACACTTGTCACTCTCATTATTAGTAAGGCACAGTAAAAGGTATTTTGTTTGTCTTCCATGACTCCAGTTTACTTTTAGACTTATGATATCATTATTACGATATTTTCCGACTTTACATACTTGGTACATATTGTGTCTTGACCCGCTTCGCCGCTGCGTTAAATCTGCGCATGTAAGTAGCGTGTGGATCCTCGTTCTTAGGATCACTATTCCGGTGTCAGAAGCTCCATTCCTCCGGAAGCTTGTTTATTGGTACGAATATTCCCTGATGCTATAGGTATTTTGTACATTCAGGGGTATGGCGGGGCCCTGTCCCGCCACAGTGGTTATCTTTAGAGGTTTGTGGTCATATATGTGTTTTGGGCTATAAGAACAAGTTGTACTTCTATACTTTTGGTTAAGTATGTTTTGGAAAGCGACACTTATCGGTGGCGATGATGTTTACCTTTTATAAGTTATGTGTTATGTATGTTCCATTGCTATTCTCGATGTATACGAGGATACCGGTGAGAACTAGTCGCGGACCGAATTCGGGTCGTGACAAAAGTGGTATCGAGAAGTTAGTCCTCGGAAAGTGTCCATGAGCCGTGTTTAGTAGAGTCTTGATTATCGGTGTGTCGTGCACCATCTATAATCGGGAGGCTGAGACATTTAGGATCGGTTTCCATTCTTTCACTCTAAGATCGTGCAATAGAGTGAGTTATAGGTTGAACATCCTCGATGTTTTCCTTTATGTATCGATTATGCCTCACGCAAAACCGCGGCCCGGAAGGGCAAAGCGGTGAGGTTCTTGCTAGTGGGATGCGGAGAAATCACGAGCCACAGCCGATCCTTACGAGAGATGATGTTTAGGCGGCGAGTTCCACGTCGTCGCCCGGCCTCAGCAATTTCGGCGTGAGCGGCTCACGAGACCGCGATGCCGGAGCCTCGATCCCGCGATCGAAGTGCAGTATAGAGATTACGAGAGCAGTCGATTCTTGACGGCATAGTGGCGAGCGGCGCGAGGAAGCGGCGGCAACCTGGCCGACGATTTACGGTTCGGGATTTCTGAGTTGTCACCACCCGAAGTTCTATGGTTCGAGATTTGAGAGGATCGCGAGAGTTTGTCGGCGATTCTGGACCATGCAGTGCTTAGGGCATCGGAGGCGAGTGCATTATACTAAGCTTACAGGTTACGATATTGCGTTGGCTGGTTTGAGTCATGGGTGTTGTCGAGAGGTGAGGATGCTCTTCCGGTGGTTGGGAGAGTTCGAGGCGTTCTAGACCACTTCTTGCCTCACGAGATGAGAGAGCCGGGTAGATAGATTCTTGACCTTGAGGCAAGGCGGAGGACTATCGAGTAGTCTGACACAGGTTTGACTCCTTGGCGAATATCGCACACCATTGTAGACATGGCGAGCGGGTTCATCGATATGTGATGGGGTTAGACCGTCATATGATTCTGCGTGCTTGGGGTGGCTCTTGCCGAGGATGGATATTGTCGGGATGCGTCTGCGCGAGATTGAGGCGAGAGAGGCGGGATCGATTAGATTTGGGCGGCCCGAGGCGGGGCAATGAGGTCTCGGGCGGTTTTTAGCGGCGGCCTCGGCGATCTAGGTCACATTCGCCCGGCCAGAGTGCTCCTTCGATTTCCGGCGGGAGTACGATCGGCCGGGTTATTGAGGCGGTCGAGCTCCGTGCCGAGGTTTCAGGAGGCGAGACGCCGCTGTCGAGACCGCTACCTCCGGTGAATTCGATGCGGTAGGTCTCACGGCGAGTGTCGTATGGTTTCGGGGCGTGTTACTCTTGTGGCGGCGGGGCCATCGAAGAAGATTGTCGTCCTTAGGCGGCGGGGCGATGCAGTTCAGCGGCGAAGTGCATTCTTTGGATCTTCATCTTGATGGTTAGGCGCCGGAGGCGAGGTACTACGGGCGGAGTCGCGGCGAGGTCGTGGTAGGGGTTCGATTCTAGCGGTCCTCGAGCGCATATATGCTATGTCGGCCGTCGGAGACAATGAGGCGTCACGGATGTATCCGCAGTACATTGTTGGTTTCTTCTTGTGATGTATATGCTTTGATAGATCCGGGTTTTACCTTGTCCTATATATCTCCTCATATTGCGATAGAGTAGGGATAGAGCAGGAGTCCATAAGACCTTTTGAGGTGGCTACGCGATGGTGTGTTAGACCAGTAGTTCGACCTACGTATGAGGCGTCTGCAGCATGTAGGACTTAAATTTTCAAAGGATAGGTTGTGGATTATTAGGCGGGTTGTAGTCAACTTTGAGGCGGGTTATGACCCGATTCGTTGAAGTTCCTAAGCATTTTAAAGGCCTAGGGCGTAGTTCGTTGAGTCTTGATTCCAACGCAACCAACCGTTAAATCGATAGGGCGTCGGAGTAGAAAGTTATGAGAGTTACAAGTTCAGCGATCGGGCGAAATGCGTTCGAGCAAAGCGGCAGCGCGGCGCCGCGTATGCGAGGCGCGGCGCCTAAATCTTGAGAGTCGCGAAGTTGCAGCGCAGCTGGCTGGAACAGCGCGGCGCGAAAGTTGAAACTGCGGAGGTTTTTGGTATGGCCACTGTGGCGGCGCAGCGCGGCGAAAATTGGGCGGAAAAACTTAGAAAATCTGATTTTTGTTTTAAAAGAGACCATGGGAGGGTGACAAGTGTCCCACGTCTGATTTTACATTGCATGCAATATATTGACAAGACTTGGTCATTGTCTATCTTTCATCTTCTCTCTCTCTCTCAAATTGCTCCCCTGCAAAAAACCCGAAAAATCGAAAGTGAAGAACAAGAAAAGGAAGCTTGTAGCTAGCTTGTTGGCATTGTTGTGGTAGTGTTCTTGGCAAGGAAGCTAGCAATATTTGGAATAAGTTTTGGCTAAAACTTTAAGGTAACATTCTTCCTTTAAACTTAGTTCTAGTGTTGCATGCTTAGAAGCAAGATCTTGTGGTAGTAAAATAATGCACTTAGAGTCTTTGCATGCAAGTAAATGTGGTTTGGATATGAAGAATGGGTTAAGAAGAACAAATGAGCTTGTTGTAGCCTAAAAACTACCTTAGAATTGTTAAGTGATTTGTTGTAAACTTATGAGGCAGAATTTTGGGTGTGAAATCCCCTTTGAATTGTTGGATTGATTGAGCCTAAAATGTGGTGTTTTGATGATAATTTCGGCCTTGAGAAAGGTGGCAAAGTAAGTAGAAACAAAGAAATCTTTGCCCGATTTTTCTTAGAATTTAGTAACTTTGAACTTGGATTGTTCTACATTAAGATTAGAGGTTAATAAACTTATCATGACTATTATAGGTTGAAATATTACTTGCGGTAGTTTGGACTTGGCAAGTGGATTGACCAAAGAGGTATGTGAAGCTTTCCTATCTCTTGAGCATGAATAGATGAAACTATGTAGTACGGTGAGCGTCTGAGATTTGGTGTTCTTACTTGTTTTGAGTATAAAATGACTTTTCGTTTTAGAGCGTATAAGTCCCTTGGTTAAGGAAAAGTATGATTTTTACTAAAGTATAGAGTTAATATAACAACTTTATGGGAAGTTGGTTTATTAGCTTCATAAAAGGTTAATGAGAAGGGATTTACTCTAAGTAAGATAATTATATGAAGAGGCAAATTGATTTAAAGGCATCAATTGCCCAAAGGCTTTTATGTATAAAGAAGAGTCACTTTTGAAAGAGTTGAAGTATGTAGTACTTGGGTTAAATTCGGTGTTCTTTTATTAAAGATATGGTTAAGTGCCTTAAGTAAACTAAAATGAGAGAGTATGTGAACAAGACTAAAAAAGAGGTTATAAGTTTTCTTAACTTATTATTATTATGATATGATGTGATTTGAGATAGGGTAAGAGTATATGCGAGAAGCCCCAAGATCGTCATACCACCTCCTTGATGTAAGAGTATATGCGAGGCGGCCCAAGATCGTCATACCATCCGCTTGATGTAAGAGTATATCGAGGCGGATCGAGATCGTTATACCATCTGCACGATATAAGAGTATATCGAGGCAAACCCAGATCGTTATACCATCTGCTCGGTGTAAGAGTATATCGAGTCTGACCCAGATCGTTATACCATCCGGGGTAAGAGTATATCGAGGAAAGTCCCAGATCGTTATACCACATTAGTGGATTTGCTACCCGTGATGCGAGGAATACCTCATGCGAGTCCTTATGGGCTTATGCGGGTGAAATAGTCCCGTGCCGTGCAGTACGATCACGAGGAGTACCTCATGCGGGTCCACAGGACTATCACGGGTGAAATAGTCCCGAGTAGGGGTGCTTATTGATACTACGGGCGAGGTACCTGTTTTGATCCTAAGTCCCTATTTTATGCGATTATTATATATATATATATACTTGTCACTCTCATTGTTAGTAAGGCCTGATAAAAGGTATTTTATTGTCTTTCATGACTCGGCTTGCTTTTAGACTTATGATATCATATTACGATATTTTCCCGACTTTACATACTTGGTACATGTATGTCTGACCCGCTTCCAGAATTTGCGTTAAATCTGCGCGGTAAGGGTAGCGATTGAGGATCCTCGTTCTGAGATCACTATCCGGTGTCGAAGCTCCATTCCTCGGAAGCTTATTTATTGATACGGATATTCCACGATCTTATAGGTATTTTGTACATCGAGGTATGGCGGGGCCACTGTCATACGGTTATTATCTTTAAGTGCAGGCCACATATATTTTGGGCTATAAGAACCGGTTGTATTATAAATACTTTGTTTAAGTATGTTTATGGAAAGCGACCTTATCGGTGGCGATTATATTTTACCCTTTTATGAAGTTATGTGTTGTGTTATGTTCATTGCTATTCTCGACATATACGGCGGGGTACCCAGATGAGTACTAGTCGCGGCCGAAGTCGTGACAAAAGTGGTATCGAGCGATTAGTCCTCGAAAAGTGTCCTGAGCCAGTGTCTAGTAAGTCTTGATTATCGGTGTGTCGTGCACCATCTATAATCGGGAGGCTGCGAGATATTTAGGATTGGTTTCCATTCTTCCACTCTAAGATCGTGCAATAGAAGTGAGTTATAGGTTGAATCTCCACGATGTTTTCCCTTATGTATCGAATATGCCTCGCGCAACAGCGCGGCCCGAAGAGCAAGCGGTGAGAGTCTTTGCTAGTGGGGCGCGGAGAAGTCACGAGGCTGAGCCCGATCCTTACGAGAGATGATGTTCGGCGGCAAGTTCCACGTCGTCGCCCGGCCTCAGCGAGTTCGAGCGTGACGCGGCTCGAGCCGCGTACGAGCCTCGATCCGAGCGAGTGCAATGCGAGGATTACGAGAACAGTTGATTCTTGGCCAGCATAGTGGCGAGCGGCCGAGGAAGCGGCGGCGACCAACCTGAAGCGATTTCTGGATTCGGGATTTCTTGGGTTGTCACCCACGAGTTCTATGGTTCGAGATTCGATGAGATCGCGAGGAGTTTGTCAAGCGATTCTGACGGACCATGCGAGTTCTTAGGGCATCGGTGAGTCTGTTATACTAACTTCTACAGGTTCTGCGACATTGCGTTGAACGGTTTGAGTCATGGGTATTGTCGAGGTGAGGATGCTCTTCCGGTGATTGGGAGGAGTTCACGAGGCGTTCTAGACCACTTCTTGCCTCACGAGGTGAGAGAGCCGCGTGAATAGGTTCTTGACCTTGAGGCGGGGCGGGAGGACTATCGAAGTCTGACTGGAGTTTGACTCCTTGGCGGATATGCACACACCATTGTAGGCGATATGGCGAGCGGGGTTCATAGATGCGTGATGGGGCTGGCGTCGCGCATGATTCGCTTGCTTAGGAGTGGCACTTGGCCCGAGATGGATATTGCCGGAGATGCGAGCATACGCGAGGATCGAGGCGAGAGCGGGATCGGCTAGATTTGGGCGGCCAGAGGCGAGACATCGGGTTCTCGAAGCGATTTTAGGCGGCCTCGGCGGCGAACTAGGTCCACCTTCCGGCCCGGCTGAGTGCTCCTTCACGATTTTACGGCGGGAGGTCGTCGCGAGGTTATTCGAGGCGGTCGGGCTCGGGCGTCGAGTTTCGAGGCGAGACCGGCGCGTCGAGACCACCTACCTCGGTGCGTTCGATGCGGTAGGTCTCATCCGGCGAAGTCTGCGTATGGGTTCGAATCATGTTACTCTTGTGGCGGCGGGGCCATCCCGAAGATTGTCGTCGCTTGGCGGCGGGAGCGTGCAGTTCAGCCGGCGAAGTGCATTCTTTGGATCTTCATCTTGATGGTTAGACGCCCGGGCGAGGTACTTATGGGCGGCGGCGCGCGAGGTCGTGGTAGGGGTTCGATTCTAGCGGTCCTCGAGCGCATATATGCTATGTCGGTCAGCGGGACCGGAGGCGTCGCGGATGTCGTCCGAGTACATTATTGGTTTCTTCTTTGTGATGTTTATGCTTTGATAGATCCGAGTTCTACCTTGTCCTACATATCTCCTCATATTGCGGTGGAATAGGGATAGAGCGAGTCCATAAGACCTTTTGAGGTGGCTACGCGATGAGTGATTCGATGGTAGTGGCGAGTGTATAAGGCTTGTCTGTGACTATAGATAGCCGTCGGACTCTGGCGGACTTGATAGAGTTGGATATGGCGGACTTTGATGTGATTATGGGTATGGATTGGCTAGCGTCTTGCTATGCCAACGTGGACTGTAGGAGAGATTAGTTCGGTTCGGTTTCGTGGCCGTTATCAGTGGAAGGGAATACTGCATCGCCGAGAGGTAAGTTTATTTCTTACCTCAAGGCTAGGAAGATGTGCGGAAAGGGTACATCTATCATATGGTTCGGGTATTCGACACCGGTAAGTACCGGACCTTGATCGATTCGTCGTTAGAGAGTTTCGGGCGTATTCCCGGATGAGCTTAGGGTATCCTCCGAGAGGAGATCGAGTTTTGCATTGACTTGGCACGGATACTCGGCGATATCTATTCCGCCATACTGGATGGCACCGTAGCTGAAGGAGTTGAAGGACCGTTGAAAGATTT
The DNA here is from genome assembly GCA_029844215.1 of Przewalskia tangutica. Lineage (NCBI taxonomy): Eukaryota > Viridiplantae > Streptophyta > Magnoliopsida > Solanales > Solanaceae > Przewalskia > Przewalskia tangutica. Next base: position 5,324,443 of record CM056719.1, read on the forward strand.
CTTTGGAGAAAGGCTTTATTAGGCAGTGTTTCTCCTTGGGAGCACCGATGTTGTTTGTAAAGAAGAAGGATGGGGCCAGCTGCGTATGTGTATTGATTCTGACGGTGAACAAGGTAACTATCAAGAACAGATATCCCTCCCGGGATTGACGATTTGTTTGACCGATTGCGAGGTGCAAAGTGTTTTCCAAGATAGACTCTGATGCAGTTATCATCAGTGCGAGTTAGAGAGATGGATATCCCAAAGCGCATTCGGACCGGTATGGGCACTATGAGTTCGGTGATGTCTTTTGGGTTGACAGCGCCCCAGATATTCATGGATTTGATGAATAGGGTGTTCGAGCCATTCTTGGATATGTTCGTTATAGTGTTTATTGATGATATCTTGGTGTATTCGCGCAGGCGGGAGCATCTGGTCATTTGAGGCGGTATTGGGAGTCCTCGAGGCCGCGATTGTATGCCAAGTTCTCGAAGTCACGAGTTAGTGGCGTCGGTGGCTTTCTTAGGGCATGTTATCGGGCCGATGGTATTCGGGTTGTCTGGCGAAGATTGAGCGATCAGACTTGGCTAGACCAGCTGCACCGGCAGTGCGCGGCTTTGGGCCTTGCGAGTTATTATCGGAGGTTTGTGGAGAAGTTTGCTTCTATTTGACACCTTTGACTAAGTGACTCGGAAAGCGGCTATGTTCGGTGGGCGGATACTTGTGAGAAAGTTTTGATTGCTAAAGGAGAAGTTGGCGGCCGCGATTCTTACTCTTCGGAGGGCTTAGATGGATATGTGGTTTATTGTGGCCGCGTCGGTGTCGGGCTTGGAGTGCGTCTTGATGCGCCGCGGCAAGGTTATAACATGCATCCCGGCTTAGGAAACATGAGAAGAACTATCCAGCGCATGACTTGGAGTGGCGTGATGATTCATGCCTTAAAGATCGGAGACATTATTTATATGGAGTTCGTGTGGACATTTACGGACCACAGAGTCTCGGTATATCTTGACGAGAGGAGGTGAACTTGCGGCGAAGGCGGTGGTTGGAGCTACTTAAGGATTACGATGTTGATATTCTATACCACCGGGAAGGCGATGTGGTGGCGGATGCCCAGTCGCGGTCGATGGGTAGTGCATGCGATGTTCACCGAGAAGAGGATATGGTCAGAGTTACATCATTAGCGAGCCTTGGGGTTCGTTTGGTTGATTACGATAGTGAGGAATTCGGGTTCGAGAGGTTGCGAGTCTTCTATCGTCGAGGAGGTAAGGAGCGATATGAGGATCCGATTTTGATGCGATGCAGATGCGGCTCTCCGAAGGAGAAGAGTCTATTTGAGTAGCGCTGATGGGGTGCTAAGATTCGAGGCGGTTGTGTGTTCCGATGTGACAGACTTCGTCGGCGGTGCAGGGAGGCCTGGTGCTCGTTATTCTATTCATCGGTCGACTAAGATGTACCATGACCTCGAATCGTGTATTGGTGGGATGGCCTAAAGAGGGGCGTTGCGGAGTTCGTAGCGATGCGGAATTGTCGTGAGTTAAGATTGAGCACGAAGCGGAGGCTGTTGCGAGCCATTGATATTCGACTTGGAAGTGGGAGGTGATAAATATGGATTTTATTACGGGCTACCTACCACTCGGAGAAGCATGATTCCATTTGGCGATTGTCGGCGGTGTGAAATCGGCCCATTTTCTTCCGATCGAGCAGCGTTTTGGTGAGACTATGCGATTATATATTAGAGATTGTGAGGCGCGAGTCGGTGTCGATTATATCGAATAGAGCCCGATTCTCGGCTAATTTACGGAGGTCTTTTCGAAGGATTAGGGACACGGTGAGTCTCGATGCGGCGTTTCATCCTCGGTGCCAGACGGGCGGGCGGCGTATCAGCATAACGAGGATATGTTGCGGGCTTGTGTTATTGATTTCGAGGGTAGTGGGAGGATCATTTACCTCTCTCGTGGAGTTTGCTTATAACAATAGCTACCATTCCGGTATTCGGATGGCGCGCTTATGAGGCCTTATACGGGAGAAGTGCAGTCACCGATAAATTTGGTTCGAGTGGGAGAAGTTCGATTAGTCGGGCGGACTTAGTCCAGCGACGATGGATAAGGTGAAGCTTATCCAGGAGCGGTTGTTGGCAGCTCAGAGTCGGCAAAAGTCGTATGCAGATCATCGGCGTCGACACTTGGAATTTGAGATAGATGATTGGGTTTTCCTAAAGGTATCGCCCATTAAAGGCGTGATGAGATTTGGAAAGAAAGGGAAGCTTAGCCCAGTACATTGGGCGTATCGGATTGTCGTAGGGTAGGCGAGGTTGCTATGAGTTAGATCTTCCATCCGATTTGGGCGGTGCATCGATTTTCATGTGTCCATGTTGCGGAAATGTATTGGAGATCCATCTAGAGTGCACCCGGTTCAGGATGTCCAAGTGACAGAGGAGTTATCATATGAGGAGAGTCCCATAGCGATACTCGATCGTCAGGTTAGACGACTTGGACGAAGCGTGGCTTAGTCAAGGTCGCTGGCGGAGCGAGAATAGGGAGGAAATGGCGTGGGAAGCGAGAGGGTGACATGATGAAGAAGTACCTCACCTATTTCCTATACCTCGGGTAACCCACTTTCTGCTTGTTAGCTTTGATTTAGCATTTACGCTTGATATGTTGTGGCTCATGGAGCTTCTTTATTTGCAAAAGAATGGTTAAGAGGTCTATGTTGATGTTGTGATTTGAGTCGCCTAGAAGGAACATTGGGACGAATGTTTCTAAGAGAGAATGTTAGACCCGTAGTTCGACCTACGTATGAGGCGTCTGAAAGCATGTAGGACTTAAATTTTCAAAGGATAGGTTGTGGATTATTAAGGCGGGTTGTAGTCAACTTTGAGGCGGGTTATGACCCGATTCGTTGAGAGTTCCTAAGTATTTTAAAGGCCTAGGACGTAGTTCGTTGAGTCTTGATTCAACGCAACCAACCGTTAAATCGATAGGCGTCGGAGTAGAAAGTTATAGAGTTACAAGTTCAGCGCGATCGGTAAATGCGTTCGAGCAAAGCGCGAGCGCGGCGCGTATGCGAGGGCGGCGCCTAAAATGCGAGGTCGCAGAAGTTGCAGCGCCAGTAGCTGAGCCAGCGCGCGCGAAAGTTGAAGAACTGCGGAGGTTTATGGCCATGGCGTGGCAGCGCGGCGGAAATTGGGCGTAAAAACTTAGAAAATCTGATTTTTGTTTTAAAAGAGACCATGGGAGGGTGACAAGTGTCCCCCCCCCCCCATCTGATTTTTCTGTTGCATGCAATATATTGACCAAGACTTGGTCATTGTCTATCTTTCATCTTCTCTCTCTTTCTCTCAAATTGCTCCCCCTTCTCTCTAAAAAAACCCAAGAAAAATCTGAAAGTGAAGAACAAGAAAAGGAAGCTTGTAGCTAGCTTGTTGGCATTGTTGTGGTAGTGTTCTTGGCAAGGAAGCTAGCAATATTTGGAATAAGTTTTGGCTAAAACTTTAAGGTAACATTTCTTCCTTTAAACTTAGTTCTAGTGTTGCATGCTTAGAAGCAAGATCTTGTGGTAGTAAAATAATGCACTTAGAGTCTTTGCATGCAAGTAAATGTGGTTTGGATATGAAGAATGGGTTAAGAAGAACAAATGAGCTTGTTGTAGCCTAAAAACTACCTTAGAATTGTTAAGTGATTTGTTGTAAACTTATGAGGCGAATTTTGCGTGTGAAATCCCCTTTGAATTGTTGGATTGATTGAGCCTAAAATGTGGTGTTTTGATGATAATTTCGGCCTTGAGAAAGGTGGCAAAGTGAGTAGAAACAAAGGAAATCTTTGCGATTTTCTTAGAATTTAGTAACTTTGAACTTGGATTGTTCTACATTAAGATTAGAGGTTAATAAACGTATCATGACTATTATAGGTTGAAATATTACTTGCGGTAGTTTGGACTTGGCAAGTGGATTGACCAAAGAGGTATGTGAAGCTTTCCTATCTCTTGAGCATGAATAGATGAAACTATGTAGTACGGTGAGCGTCTGAGATTTGGTGTTCTTACTTGTTTTGAGTATAAAATGACTTTCGTTTTAGAGCGTATAAGTCCCTTGGTTAAGGAAAAGTATGATTTTTACTAAAGTATAGAGTTAATATAACAACTTTATGGGAAGTTGGTTTATTAGCTTCATAAAAGGTTAATGAGAAGGATTTACTCTAAGTAAGATAATTATATGAAGAGGCAAATTGATTTAAAGGCATCAATTGCCCAAAGGCTTTTATGTATAAAGAAGAGTCACTTTTGAAAGAGTTGAAGTATGTAGTACTTGGGTTAAATTCCCGGTGTTCTTTTATTAAAGATATGGTTAAGTGCCTTAAGTAAACTAAAATGAGAGAGTATGTGAACAAGACTAAAAAGAGGTTATAAGTTTTCTTAACTTATTATTATTATGATATGATGTGATTTGAGATAGGGTAGAGTATATGCAGAGGCAAGCCCCAGATCGTCATACCACCTCCTTGATGTAAGAGTATGCGAGGCCAGCCCAGATCGTCATACCATCCGCCGATGTAAGAGTATATCGAGGCGAGATCGAGATCGTTATACCATCTGCACCGATATAAGAGTATATCGAGGCAAACCCCAAGATCGTTATACCATCTGCTCCGGTGTAAGAGTATATCGAGTCTGACCCCAAGATCGTTATACCATCCGCTTGGGGTAAGAGTATATCGAGGAAAGTCCCCAGATCGTTATACCACTGTTAGTGGATTTGCTACCCGTGATCGAGGAATACCTCATGCGAGTCCTTATGGGCTTATGCGGGTGAAATAGTCCCGTGCCGTGAGTGCGGTAGATCACGAGGAGTACCTCGTGCGGGTCCACGGGACTGTCGGGTGAAATAGTCCCGGAGTAGGGTGCTTATTGATACTACAGGCGAGTACCTGTTTTGATCCTAAGTCCCTATTTTATGCGATTATTATATATATATATATATTGTCACTCTCATTGTTAGTAAGGCACGATAAAAGGTATTTTATTGTCTTTCATGACTCGGCTTGCTTTTAGACTTATGATATCATATTACAGATTTTCCCGGCTTTACATACTTGGTACGTATGTATCGACCCCTTCCGAAGTGCGTTAAATCTGCGGTAAGGGTAGCGATTGAGGATCCTCGTTCCTAGGATCACTATCCGGTGTCGAAGCTCCATTCCTCGGAAGCTTATTTATTGATGCGGATATTCCACGATCTTATAGGTATTTTGTACATCCGTGGTATGGCGGGGCCTGTCCATACGCGATTGTTATCTTTAAGTGCAGCCACCTATATATTTTGGGCTATAAGAACCGGTTGTATTATAAATACTTTGTTTAAGTATGTTTATGGAAAGCGGCACTTATCGGTGGCGATTATATTTACCCACTTTTTATGAAGTTATGTGTTGTGTTATGTTCATTGCTATTCTATGACATATACGGCGGTACCCGATGAGGTACTAGTCGCGGCCCCGGGGTCGGGTCGTGACAAGGTGATTCAGTGATAGCTGAGCGGGTATATAAGGCTTGCCCAGTGACTATAGACAGTCGTCAGACTCTAGCCGACTTGATAGAGTTGGATATGACAGACTTTGATGTGATTATGAGTATGGATTGGCTGGCGTCTTGCTATGCCAATGTGGACTGTAGAGAGAGATTAGTTCGGTTCGGTTCCTGGTGGCGGTTATCGAGTGGAAGAGAATCTTTGCGTCGCAGGGTAAGTTTATTTCTTACCTCGAAGGCTAGGAAGATGGTGCGGAAAGGGTATATCTACCGTGTGGTTCGGTATTTGACATCGAGGCTGAAATCTGGACCTTGATCGATTCCGTCGTTAGAGAGTTTCGGATGTATTCCCAGGCGAGCTTAGGGTATCCTCCCGAGGAGATTGAGTTTGCATTGATTTGGCGCGGACACTCGACCGATATCTATTAGCCATACGAATGGCACTGCCGAGTTGAAGGAATTGAAGGACCCGGTGAAAGATTTCTTTGGAGAAAGGCTTTATCGGGCAAGTGTTTCTCCGCAGGGAGCGCCGGTGTTATTTGTAAACAAGGAGGATGGGGCCAGCTGCGTATGTGTATTGATTACACGGTGAACAAGGTAACTATCAAAAGCAGATATCCCTCCCGAGATTGATGATTTGTTTGACGATTGCGAGGAGCAAGGTGTTTTCAAGATAGACTGCGATGCAGTTACCATCAATCACGATTTAGAAAGCGGATATCCGAAGATCGCATTCGGGACCGGTATGGGCACTATGAGTTGAGGTGATGTCTTTCGATTTGACAGCGCCAAAGAAGTATTCATGGATTTGATGAATAGGGTGTTGAGCCATTCTTGGATATGTTCGTTATAGTGTTTATTGATGATATCTTGGTGTATTCGCGCACGCAGCGGGAAGCATCTGAATCATTTGAGGCGGTATTAGAGTCCTCGAGGCCGCGATTGTATGCCAAGTTCTCGAAGTCACGAGTTAGTTAACCGGTGGCTTTCTTAGGGCATGTTATGGGGCGATGGTATTCGGGTTGTCTGGCGAAGATTGAAGCGATCGAGACTTGGCGGACCAGCTACAAGCGGAGTGCGCGGCTTTGGGCCTTGCGAGTTATTATCGGAGGTTTGTGGAGAAGTTTGCTTCTATTTCACCTTTGACTAAGTGACTCGAGCGGCTATGTTCGGTGGACGGATACTTGTGAGAAAGTTTCCGATTGTTAAAGGAGAAATTGGCGACCTCGATTCTTACTCTTCGGAGGTTTAGATGGATATGTGGTTTATTGTGACGCGTCAGGTGTCGGGCTTGGGTGCGTGCTGATGCAGCACGGTAGAGTTATAACTTATGCATCTCGATAGCTTAGGAAGCATGAGAAGAACTATCCCACATGACTTGGAGTTAGCGTGATGATTCGTGCCTTGAAGATGCGAAGACATTATTTATATGGAGTTCATGTGGACATTTACACAGAACACAGAGTCTCGGTATATCTTGACGGAGGAGGTGAACTTGCGGCGAGGCGGTGGTTGGAGCTACTTGGGATTACGATGTTGATATTCTATACCACCCGAGGAAGGCGATGTAGTTGCGGATGCCGCCAGTCGCAGATCGATGGTAGCACATGCGATGTCTGACGAAGAAAGAGATATGGTCCGAGAGTTACATCAGCTAGCGAGCATTGGGGTTCGTTTGGTTGATTCTGATAGTGACGAAATTCGGGTTCGAGAGGTTGCCGAGTCTTCCATCGTCGAGGAGGTGAAGAGGCGACAGTATGAGGATCCGATTATGGTCCGGTATCGTGATGCCGATGTTCAGAAAGAGAGGAGTCTGTTTGAGGTAGCACCTGATGGGGTGCTAAGATTGGCGGTTGTGTGTTCCGATGTAGCGGGACTTCGTCAGTGATTACGGGAGAAGCGCGCGGTGCTCGTTATTCTATTCATCCGGGAATGACTAAGATGTATCATGACCTCAGATGCGTGTATTGGTGGGATGGCCTTAAGCGGGACGTTGCGGAGTTCGTAGCACAGTGCCCGAATTATCAGCAGGTGAAGGTTGAGCACCAGAAGCCCGGTGGGATGTTGCAGGCTATTGATATTCCGACTTGGAAATGGGATGTGGTAAATATGGATTTTATTACAGGGTTACCTTCCACTCAGAGGAAGCATGATTCCATTTGGGTTATCGTCGACAGGCTGACGAAATCAGCCCATTTTCTTCCAGTCATGACGACTTTTTCAGCCGAGGATTACGAGGCGTATATCGAGAGATTGTGAGGCGCGGAGTGCTGACGATTATTTGATGAGGAGCCGGTTTACGGCTAACCACGGAGGTCTTTTGAAGGATTAGGGACACGGTGAGTCTCGATGCAGTTCCACCTCGGGCCAAGCGGACGGTAGCGCCTTATCTATCTGACAACGAGGATATCTTTGTGGGCTTGTGTTATTGATTTCAGGGGTAGCTGGGAGGATCATTTACCTCTCGTGGAGTTTGCTTATAACAACAGCTACCACTCTAGTATTCAGATGACGCCTTATGAGGCCTTATATGGGAGGAAGTGCAGGTCACCGATAGGCTGGTTCGAGGTAGAAATCTGATTAGTCGGGCGGACTTGGTTCAGTGACGATGGATAAGGTGAAGCTATCCAGGAGCGGTTGTTGGCAGCTCAGAGTCGACAAAAGTCGTATGCAGATCATCGGCGTCGACACTTGGAATTTGAGATAGATGATTGGGTTTTCCTAAAGGTATCGCCCATGAAGGGCATGATGAGGTTTGGGAAGAAAGGGAAACTTAGCCCAAGGTACATTGGGCGTGTCAGTTGTCGTAGGGTGGCGGGGTTGCTATGAGTTAGATCTGCCGTCAATCGGAGGCGGTACATCGATTTTCCATGTGTCCATGTTACGGAAATGTATTGGAGACCCATCTAGAGTGCACCGGTTCATGATGTCAGTGCGGAGGAGTTATCGTATGAGGAGAGTCCCATGGCGATACTCGATCGTCGGAGTTAGGCGACTTGGACGAAGGATGTGGCTTCACAAAGTCTTGTGGCGGAGCGAGAATAGGAAGAGATGGCGTGGGAGCAGAGGATGACATGATGAAGAAGTATCCTCACTTATTTCCTATACCTCCAGGTAACCTACTTTCTTGCTTGATAGTTTTAATTGGAAATTTTGCTTGAGTATTGTTGTGGCTCGTGGAGCATCTTTTATTGCCAAAAAAGAATAGCTAAGAAGGTCTATGTCAATAGTGTGATTTGAGTAAGCCTAGAAGGAACATTCGGGACGAATATTTCTAAGGAGGGGAGAATGTTATACCCCGTAGTTCTGACCCTACGTATGAGAGCGTACGAAAGCATGTAAGACTTAAAATTTTCAAAGATAAGTTGTGGATTGTTTGGACGGGTTTTAGTCAACTTTGAGGCGGGTTATGACCGGTACATTGAGAGTTCTAAGTGTTTCAAAGGCCTAGGGTGTAGTTCGTTGAGTCTAGATTCCAAGCGCAACCAACCGTTAAATCGATAAACGTCGGAGTAGAAAGTTATGGGAGTTACAAGTTCGGTCGTGACGAGCAATGCGTTTGAGCAAAACAGCGAGGCGCGCGGCGCGGATGCGAGGGCGGCGCGGATCGAGGCAGCGGCACCGAAATGCGAGTCGCTGAAGTTGCAGCGCCCATGGCTGAGACAATAGGGCGCGCGGAAATCCGAGAGTCCAGAGGTTTGTGCCATGGCCGTCGAAGCGCAGCGCCAGCGGGATTCTGGCGGAAAAACTTAGAAAAATCAGATTTTTCTTTTAAAAGACCTTGGGAGGGTGACAAGTGTCCCCACACTGATTTTGCATGCATTATATTGACCAAGTCATATTTCATCTCTCTCTTAGACAAAAGCTCCTCCTTCTCTCTTAAAGTTCAAGCTCCTCCTTCTCTCTAAAATCCCAAGAGATATTCTAGCCTTAGGAAAAATCAGAAAAGAGTAAAGGCAAGGAGGAAGCTTGTGGCTAGCTTGTGAAGGTTGTTGTGGTGGTGTTCTTGAAAAGGAAGCTAGCAAGTTGTTGGAAAAATTTAGCTAAAGCTCTAAGGTAATGATTCTTCCTTTAGAATTAGTTTTTAGTGTTGCATGTTAAGAAGAAAGAACTTGTGGTAGTAAATAATGCTCTTAGAGTCATTGCATGCAAGAAATGTGGTTTGGATATGAAAGAATTGGTTAAGAAGATATTATGAGCATGTTGTAGCCTAAAAACTACCTTAGAATTGTTAAGTGAATTGTTGTACCTTATGGGGCAGAATTTTACACACCCAAGTTTAGGTGTGTAATCCCCTTTGAAATGTTGGATTGTTGAGCCTTAAATGTGGCGTTTAGATGATAAATTCGGCCTTGAGAAAGGTGGCAAGTATGTAGAAACAAAGGAAATGCTTGATTTTCCATAGAATTTAGTGACTTTGAACTTGGATTATTCTACATTGAAATTAGAGGTTAATAAACATATTATGATTATTATAGGTTGAAATATTACTTGCGGTAGTTGAGCTTAGCAAGTGGATTGATCAAAGAGGTATGTGGAGTTTTCCTATCTCTTGAGCATGAATAGATGAAACTATGTAGTACGGTAGACGTACAAGATTTGGTATTCTTACTTGTTTTAAGTATATAATGATTTGTTTCGTTTTAAGAATGTATAAGTCCATTGGTTAGGGAAAAGTATGATTTTACTAAAGTGTAGGGTTAATATAACAACTTTATGGGAAGTTGGTTTATTAGCTTTATAAAAGATTAATGAGAAGAAGTTTACTCTAAGTAAGACAAGTAAGGACAAATGATTTGATTTATGAAAGGCAAATTGATTTTAAGGCATCAATTGCCCAATGATTTTATGTATGAAAAAGAGTCACTTTTAAAAGAGTTGAAGTATGTAGTACTTGGGTTAAATTCCCGGTTTTCTTTTATTAAAGATATGATTAAGTGTCTTAAGTAAACTAAAATGAGAGGTATATGAACAAGACTAATAAGAAGTTATAAGTTTTCTTAACTTATTTATGATTATGATATGATGTGATTTGAGCTAGGGTAAGAGTATATCCGGAGGCAAGCCCCAGATCGTTATACCACTCTTGGGGTAAGAGTATGTATGAGGGCAAGCCCCAGATCGTCATACCACCTTCTTCGTAAGAGTATATCGGCGGCAAGCCCCAAGATCGTTATACCATCCGCGGTGTAAGAGTATATCGAGGGTAAGCCCCAAAATCGTTATACCATCCGCCGGGGTAGAGTATATCGAGGGTAAGTCCCCAGATCGTTATACCACTGTTAGTGGATTTGCTACCCACGATCGAGGAATACCTCATGCGAGTCCTTATGGGCTTATGCGGGTGAAATAGTCTCGTGCGGTAGTCTGACTATGCGAGAATACCTCGTGCGGGTCCAGGACCTATGCGGGTGAAATAGTCTCGAGGAGTAGGGTGCTTATTGATACTACAGGCGAGTACCTGTTTTGATCATGAGGCCCCTATTTTATGCAGTATTATATACACTTGTCACTCTCATTGTTAGTAAGGCGCAGTAAAAGGTATTTTGTTTGTCTTCCATGACTCCAGTTTACTTTTAGACTTATGATATCATTATTACAGTATTTTCCAGCTTTACATACTTGGTACATATTGTGTACTGACCCCCTTCCTCGGGGGCTGCGTTAAATGCGCGTGTAAAGGGTAAGCGATTGTGGATCCTCGTTCTTAGGATCACTATTCCGGTGTCGAAGCTCCATTCCTCGGAAGCTTGTTTATTAGTACGGATATTCCACGATCTTATAGGTATTTTGTACATTCGTGGTATGGCGGGGCCTGTCCATACGATGGTTATCTTTAGAGGCCTGTGGTCATATATGTGTTTTGGGCTATAAGAACAAGTTGTACTTCTATACTTTTGGTTAAGTATGTTTTATGGAAGGCAGCCTTATCGGCTGGCCAGTGATGTTTACCTTTTTATAAGTTATGTGTTATGTATGTTCCGCTGTTATTCTCTGATGTATACCTGACAGGGTACCCCGGTAGGGTACTAGTCGCGGCCCCGGGGTCGGCTCGTGACAGCCTATCCCTGACATTACAATTGTATCACTAGTCAGCCCCATTGAGCCAAAAATATGACCTTTCTTTGACACCCTATAATTCCATATTTGTGTCATAAGTGAAAAATTGAGATGATTGGAATATATAGTGTTGAAAAAGAGACAAAAGAGAGTGAACAATTTTGATGCACCCCAATGAAAAATAATAATAAATATGCAAAAGCCTAAGTTTGGGGGTGCCTTCCATTCATAATACACCTCATTCTCTCAAAACAAAAGAGGGGAAAGATAGGTATGAGGTTAAAAAGAAAATCAAAAGAAAAGGGAAGAATCGAAAGTAAAAGAGCTTATGGTACGTAAATTGAGCCTAAATGCCTATTTTTACCTACCCCTGCCTAAGCCTACATTACAACCCTGAAAAGCCCTGATGATCTCTAATGTGTGTATCCATGATTAGTGGAGAATAGCAAGTAAACATGCCACAGGATTCTGAAATTAACATGCATAGTTAGGTATTCTTACTTCCATTGAGCATGATTAAATTGAATTTGCGAAATATCTGACCTGATGTATTTAGAATGCCAAAAATCCACGTTATGTGTTCCTGCATATTATTCTACTAACCTTCATGCTTTTCTAAGTAACAATGATGCAACAACTTGATCAATGTCTTTGAGTCATTTTATTATTCTTTTCTTTCGTGTCTTTATTTTCTATTTTTGATCTTTACTCGAGGGCGAGTAAAGGTTAAGTTTGGGGGTGTTTGAACGGTGTATTTTATATACACCTTTTGAGTCATTTTTAGTTAGTCTTTTGCCCATTTTTGTACAAATATGTGTCGTATTAGGATAGATTTTCTTTCTTTTGAGTCATAATGGTTTAAAGTGGCACATTGGCGAGAATGAGCGAAAAGAGGGCAGAAACAGAGGTTCCAGAGCTCAAAAAGCTGAAGAGTTGGCAATCCGGGCGAAAGCAGTAGCGCCGTACTGCAACCAGCGGCAATGAGCGCCACGGCGCCCAAAGAGCAAAGAGCCGCATTATTTTCGGCGTCGCGGCGCCGAGGCGGGAAATCAGCCAAATCCGAATAGGAATGGGCCAAGGCCAAGAAGGAAAAGTTGTTGGACGCTTTTGAAGTTATAAAAGGACCTTTTAGGTTAGATTTTGAAGGGTTCCACACTTGAAAATTCATCACAACTTGGAGATCAAGATTGGAGACTTACTTTTGTGTAATTTCTTGTTCTTTATTTTATTTCTTTTTAGTTTATGTTGGATATTAGTTTAGTTCTTGACATGTCTATGGCTAGGAACTAACTTAATTTAGGGTTTTCCATGTCTAATCACTTGAACCTCGTTCTTATGAATTAATGCATGTTTTGGTTTCTTCTTATTATTGTTGAGATTTATTCAATATTTGTTTTGATTGCTTGGTAATTAATTGATCACTAATTATCATAACTTATATGATTTCTAATCGAAATCTGAAAGGGGAGATTGTGAATATGCTATAGTTGAATAAACATAGGTTTAAATCGTGGACGAAAGTACCCCGATACTTGTGTAGTTTGATAGGTTATTGCTCTTAATCCTCCTTTGTAGTCAATCTTGTCATCGAAAGATAAAAGGGTTCTACATTGGGGTTGAGTGTTTATATTACCTTAACAGGAGTATAAAACAGCTTAGTTAACCTGCTATCTCAAAATAGAAGAAGAACCATAATTATTTGCATTAACAGGTAAAGCGAGCGGATAGTTGAGGAGAATTGGAAGTCTTATTTCCACCATATCTGGATTAAAGTAAAGTAATTTAGTTAGCAGCTATAATCAGAGCTATAAACAATTCATCAAATTATCGGTTACCAAATAGATACTACAGAATAGAGGTTGATAATTGAACATTAATCCCTGAGGACGATAACTCGGTCTTCTAGACTATATTACTTGTCACGACACGTGCACTTGCATTTAGTGTGTGCATAAATCGCGCATCAGCTACCATCCGCACAGTTTTGAGCATTGCCATGGGCAAACACTGGCCGATCCATCAGCTTGATGTGAAGAATGGATTCTTACATGGGGATCTGAGAGGCGATCTACATCGTCGCCGAGATTCACCCGTCGAAGTTCCTCACTATGTGTGTCGTCTCCGTAAGTCACTATATGGCCTGAAACAGGCCCCCCGTGCGTGGTATGATCGTTTTGTCAGGTATATCTTGCAGATTGGGTTTGTATGCAGCAAGAGTGATACATCACTATTTATTTTTCATCGAGGTTGTAGCACTGCTTACTTATTACTTTACGTGGATGATATTGTTCTTACTGCCTCCTCCGACGGATTGAAAAATGAGATTATTGTCTTGCTTAAGTCCGAATTTGCAATGACTAATTTGGGGAAGCTGAGTTACTTTTTGGGGATATCAGTGACCAGGTCTGCCAATCATATGTTCTTATGTCAGCGTAAGTATGCAGAGGAGATTGTGTACAGGGCTAAGATGGCGAACTACAAAGAGGTGCCTACTCCAGTTGATTCTAAATCTAAGCTCAGTGTCATGGATGGAGCTCCAGTATCTGATCCTACTCTGTATAGAAACCTTGCAGGTGAACTTGATATCTACGCGCCGCGGGCGGACATAGCTTATGTTGTTCAGCAGGTGTGCTTATTCATGCATGCCCCCATGGAGTCTCATTTCACTGCTCTTAAGCGTATCATTTGATACATTAAGGGCACTCTTGATTATTGTTTGCACATATACCCCTCTACACCAAACAAGTTGCTTTCATATATGGATGCAGATTGGGTAGGGTGTCCGGACACGCGACGTTCCACCTCCGGCTTTTGTGTTTTTTTAGGGATAATTTGATTTCTTGGTACGCGGCGGCGAGCTACCTATCCGATCGATTGTCGAGAAATGATCTGAGCGTTGCAAATGTGGTAGCTAAGATTTGTTGGCTCAGAAATTTACTGTTAGAACTTGAGTGTCCTTTGCGTCAAACATCTATTGTGTATTGTGATAACATCTCTGCCATCTATCTTTCTCACAATCCGGTTCAACATCAGTGAAACAAGCATATTGAGATAGACCTACACTTCGTTCGTGAGAAAGTTGCGTTAGGCCATGTCATAGTGTTACATGTTTCATCATCCTATCAGTATGCAGACATATTTACCAAAGGACTTCCCATACAGTTATTTCTTGACTTCAGATCCAGTCTCAGCGTCCGCCTCCTCCCGCTCCGACTGAGGGGGTCTGTAAACATGTATATTAAAAAAATAATTATATCCCTACTCATAATTAGAATATTTTCATATATTGTGTAAATATAATTATGGTAAGACTAGGATTTCTCTTTTGTATAGGCTTAGGATTCCTATTGTATAAGGGATGAATATTGTACTCTATATATACTTTGATATTAATGAGAAGACTCTCTAAGGGAGATTAATACCATTTTAGTGTCCGAGACAGGCGTATCAACGTTGGAGAGTTGATCCGCCAGGAGTTTCAACTGTCTGCAGTACTCAGTCATGTTGGTGAAATTTTCAAGGCGTGTATTGTTAAACTGTTCCTCCAAATACGCTGCATGAGTGTGCTTGTTATCTTGAAAGATCTCCTCCAAGCGGTTCCATAACTCAAGGGTTGTGGCGTCATATTTCATGATAGTAAGAAGAAGATCCTGAGAAATACTACCATAAATCCACTGTTTGATGTCGGCGTCTAGACGACGCCAAGTAGACTCATCAACCTCCGGAGGGCGCGGAATAGTGTCATCGATATGATCAAGCACGTTGTAGAGACATGCATGATTACGAAACAGTTCAACCCAAGAAGAATACTGACTGTTTTCTTGATCAAGAAGAATGAGAATAGAGTTCTTGATATTGGTAACAGTTAGAGCGGGATGAAAAGGGGATGATGACGTGGTGGTGGAATTGGTGGAGGTTGAAGCATCAGAAGTATTGAAAGAATCCTCAGTAGACATTTAGATAAGAGAAGAAAGAAGAGAAAAACCAAGAATTTTAGGGAGGAGAGAGGAGGAGTGCCGCGGTGAGAAGCCCGAGGGGGGGGGGGGGATTCGGCGGCAGCTCTTAGAAAAAAATTCTAGGGTTTTTGTGTGATGCTCCGATACCATGTAAGATGATATTAATCTCCCTTAGGGAGTCTTCTCATTAATATCAAAGTATATATAGAGTACAATATTTATCCCTTATACAATATGAATCCTAAGCCTATACAAAAGAGGAATCCTAGTCTTATCATAATTATATTTACACAATATATAAAAATATTCTAATTATGGGTAGGGATACAATTGTTTCTATAATATACATGTTTACATATATAAACGGTAATTCTAATTCAATTCTAAAAAATGGTTGAAATGTCGACATGCATTTATTATATCAAATTTATCTAATAATTTCCATTTTGGAGGCATAGACCCTTCTTCTTTATTGCGATACAAAGGCAATGATAGAAAGGGCGAGAGAAGGAGAGCACATATAAGTGATACAAAAGTCATAAGAAGAGGCACTAGTCTTCTTCACGAAGATGCGGAGCTAAAGATAAGTCTATTCCAAATTGACTAAAAAAATTGGAGTAGGAAGCTTGATGATAGGTAATAAAGTGATGAAAAATGAAGTCATGCTCAACCTAAGAAAGACTGATTCTCAAACATAGCAGAATAAGTTTTCTCCTATATCAATATATATCTTTGTGTCTTTTTTCCGAAAACTCACAAGATTATATTTTTCAGGGAATCCGAGTCCTCAACCGAAAAAAGACGATCGTATGCTGTTGAGATATACCACATATATACATTGTATATATATGTGGTTAGTTAGTTGAATGTTAGTTTATTATGAGTTCATTAGATATTTTTTATTAGAGAGATATTTTGATTTTGTCATTAGGGATTAGTTGTCACTTATAAATAGGGACTATTTTATAATATTTTAGTTTGAGAGGAACAAATTTAAAAATCCCACAGAAGCTCTTTTCACGTGCCCAAAATATTTCTCTCCTTCTTCCACGATTTTCTTTGCTTCTCCATCGTTTTTCCTTCTCTATCTTGTCTTCTCTTCTTTGATTTCACCTCCAGTTCAGAATTTCCAGGAAAATACAAGCTTAACACGTCCCTTTTTAAAAAAAAAACTTTTTGATACAACGTCAGAGTTATTAATTATAAATAGCTTGAATTATATATGTCAAAACCACCAAACTATTGAAGAAAGGAATTAAAAGAAGGAATTATTGAAATGCTTAGCTTTTCTCCACGCATGCATGCTTGAATAGCACACGCAACGATTGTTTGTGTTTGAAATGGATATATGAATAAGAATTTGTAATTAAATATGCTAATCATTGAGGAAGAATCTTAAAATAAGGCAAGCAATAAAAATAGAGAGTGGTTGGAGAATATGACTATGCAATTATTACTAGTATTAAATATACAAGAAATTCACCTTTTTGAGTGCTAAGGATGCCAACTATTCTATCAATACACGTATATGAATGTTCTTAAGTTTAATATAGTAAGGGATCATTTGGTTCATATAATATTATACATAATTTATAAAGTGGTAACTGCTATATGGAAGTTAATAATACACTGCATAGCTAATCGGTGCGAATTTGTGAACCTAATTACATATTATCGTATATTAACTCGACTCGAAATCGTTGTAAGAATTAATAAACTTCAATTCATAAATTTGCCCACGGTTACTATTTCCATTGGCTACCCCACAATGTATCAGGTATAAATTAACAAAACTATAAATATGAAATGTAGGTTATATTATACCGATATTAGTTATGTTGAATAGCAAAAACATATTTTTAATAAGCTATCACACGACATAGTTTTGGTGACACATTTTTGTCGCACAAGACTCCAGAGCCTCTATTTCATCCACCATTTTCCAATACGATGTGTGACATCGTCATCAATCTCTCCATTCCCTTGGATAATAGACCCTAGGTACTTGAAGCTTCCTTTCTTTAGAATGACCTGCCTACCAAGCCTTACCTCCACGCTTGTCTCAGGGTCGCTCCCGTTGCTAAAGTTGCACTCCAAATATTATGTCTTGGTCCTACTCAACCTGAACCTTTTAGACTCCAGAGTTTATCTTCAGACCTCCAGTTTGGCGTTCACTTCGCTGCGAGTCTCATCAATCAAGACTATGTCATTTGCGAATAACATACACCATGGTACCTCCTTTTAGATTTGTCGCGTCATCCCGTCCATCACCAAAGTAAATAGGAATGAGCTAAGAACTGATTCCTGATGCAGCCCCATCATCACTGGAAAGTGCTCCGAGTCTCCTCCTACTGTCTGTACTCTTGTCTTGGCTCCATCATACATATTCTTGAACGCCCTAATGTACGCCACATGTACCCCTCTAACCTCCAATCATCTCCATGAAATCTCCCTAGAGACTTTGTCGTATGCCTTCTCGAGGTCGATAAAAATCATATGTAAGTCTTTCTTCCTCTCTCTATACTGCTCCATCAACCTCCTAATAAGATAGATGGCTTATGTGGTCGAACGCCCCGGTATGAAACCAAACCGGTACTCGGAAATAGACGTGCCTCTTCTTACCCTCATCTCCACAATCATTTTCCACACTTTCATTGTGTGACTTAACAACTTGATACTCATATAGTTGTTGCAAGTCTAGATATCACCTTTATTCTTATACAAAGGGATTATTGTACTCCATCTCCATGATTTTTAATTAATTGAGGAGCATGAATGATATTTTTCAAGGCTAAAGGTGGGTTCGGAGGTGAGACAAATTTGTGTGACCATAACCCCGAATTGGAATTGAACTACCATTACCAATAATTATGCCATGATTTTTGCTCAAATTGAAATAAGATGAGATATTACCTTATGCGGATGTCATATGAGAAGTAGCACTGGTGTCCATGTACCAATTTGTATCCGGAGGATTTATGCCAAGTGTATGCATTGCAACCTCGATATCTGTGTGGATCGGAGAGACTGATGGGCCCGCAGCAGCGAATGTCTGTTGTGGTCGAGACCTAAGCAGGCCACGCTGTTACGAGGCCTGGTTCTGTCGATCCTGCTGCTGCTATTTACCATTAGGCATGTCCCAATATTGAGTGGGAAATGGGCAAGGTGAAATGGGCATCGCCAGCTGGCTGACCAGCGGCGGCCAAGCTGACCAGCGGCGGCCATCGCCAGCGAGTTGTTATGCGTGTTGTTGGCCTAGACCCCTGCTGGCCATTACTGCGTCCGCCACCACAAGTACCACCACTACGGCCGCCATCGCGGTTTTGGCTATAATTTTTAGGGAATGATTGAGAGTCATCAGTGCCGCGTGACGTGGCCATCATCATAACTGAATTATGTTCCGGTTGCGGTTTTTTTAGCCAACCCTGCTTCTTCTAGGGTGAGTATAGAACGTGCTTGATAGAACGATGAGAGAAGATTGCTTTTGTGAAGGAGAGTGTCAACCCCATTATACGCCTCGAAGAGCCCCACAACCATCTGATGAATGAGAAGATCATTTATGACCGGCACGCCAACGTTATTGAGTTGATCCGACAACTCGTTGAGCTTTTGACAATAGGCAGATGCATTCGAAAAATCCTCCATAGTTGTGTGAGTGGATTCTTGCTCAAGGGTTACGACACATGAGTTTTTGTTATCTTGAAATATATCACACAACCTATTCCAAGCTTCCATTGTCGTGGTGTTGGGTTCGATAATTGTCTGTAAGAGGTCTGTAAATATGGTGGAATAAATCCGTTGGAGGACCGTAGCATCAAGAGTTGCTCACAACTCTATTTCATCATCCGTGGAAGGAACTTTCTCCCTGTCTTTTTTCGGTTTGACGATATGATGAAGGACTCTATGAGACCTTGCGTAAATTTTAAAAAAATTCACCCACATCGCATATTGGACGTTCTCCATTTCAAGGACTATAGGGATGTTGTTCTTGATGTTGGATACTGTAAGGGCATAATGAAATGTATTCTTTGTGTTAGACATGATTGAGGAACAAGAAGAGAATTAGGGTTTTGGAAAGAAAAGTGAAGGGACAGCCGAGACCAAGAGGACGGCGGAAGTTTGTGGAGAAGGAAAAAATTTCCCTAGACTGTTGATACCATGAAAGAAAATAACCCCTTATTGATTTCATTAATGTAAATGGTTTATATACATGATATACAATAGTCGTCCTAGGCTATAATTACGGAAATCAAATATACACTTACCTAATACAAAATATTACTGTCATCATTACAAATGTACAAGATCACTAATGATATCACAAGAATATACAATGTATATTCTATCAATTATTGTTTTTACACGATTAGTGTGTAGAGGTTAAACTCTTTGGGATTTAACTTGTATCGATAATGAAAGAATCTCTAGATTTTGATGTATAATATGTTGTCGTAGATAACCTGCCTTATCAGATCACTAATCTACCTTCTTGCGGACGGTTAAACGTAGTTACCCTCTTTTAAGCTAATTGTCAGTGTGTTAATTTACATACATTGACAGTGTCAAAATAGTTTATACTATTACTATATTTTTACTTGTTATAATAGGTTAACCTTTCTTAGTTGTCAAGTTAGTGGTCCAACTTTTTATAGAACAACTGTATGCAATTATACTTTTTCGATAATATGTGTTAGAAAAATGGGGTTTAGAAGCATGAAATTAAATGATCTAACTTTGATAGAGTAATCTCTGTTCTTAAGAAATTTTGGCTTTCCAATCAATTATTGCAGAGATGGTGTCAGATTTCCTCTAGGATTTACACATCTTATGAAATTTAAGTTCCTGCAATTAACTTAAATTTTTCATAAGAACAGAATTGTGTTTTGTATTGAGAACGAAGATGAGAATAATACTGCTATTAAAACGTTTTGAAGGAGAGATGATACTTGTAATACATTTAAAAATCTGTTGCAGGCAGACCAACCATTCCCAACAGGTACCTTTTCAAATACCAACATGTTAAGAAGTTAAAATAATTAAAACCAGTTAGAGAAAGTAACCATAAAGTTTGCCAGATTATGTGTATAAAATGTGGCGTGATTGATACAAATTATTTGTAGGATGTTAATATAAAATTTACAAGGAAATGAGAAAGCAATAACAACAACAAGTAAATAATAAATCTGAAAATTAAACAAGGAAATGGTCTTGCTGAGTAGATTGAAGTTTCAATCTTTTTTTAAGATAATATTGTCTCGTATATTTCTTTAACAATGGTATGACAACTTATCTTCCAAGATAAAACAACAATCAAACTAATGAGTAAAGAAAAAACTCAAGAGTTCGCTTATGGAGAAAGATCTTAGAGTGTTTAATTGCAAGAGAGGAAGCAAGTATAGAATGTCAAGTGTAGAATGTACTTTTTGTGTGTTTTCCAAATGAGCCCAAGACATCATTTTATAGTGTTGGAAAGATGACCTTCCATTAGCCTAATAATGGCCATGAATTAGACTTGATTATGGAGTTACAATTCAGCCAAATAATGACTGAATTCATGAGCAAATTAATGGAGTTTTAATACTCCAAAGTCAGCCCAAAAATCACCATTAATTCTCTTCCAACATTAATTCTCTTCCAACGCGTTGAAGCGCCGCGACCGTGGCCTGCAGTTGGCGTCGCGACGCGAACTTGAGAGTTCGGCGTCGCGACGCGTGGCCTGCGATTAGCGCCACGTGGCTCTGTGATGGTAGCGCCGCGGCACCGAGATGGTTTTCCGGCGACGCGGTCCTTTTTCCGACTAGTTTCGACATTCACACTTTATACACTTCTTTCTTCATTTACCAACGTGAAACCAACGTCATTTGATCAATAACCATCTATTACCTTACGTCTCAAACAATTCGTAAACGTACCAATATCTCTTTTATTTAAGGAAATTATGATCTTTGGCACTATATGTACACGTGTGTGGAAACAACATTTCCTACGTGCGGGGTTTCAATTATTCGATTCGTAATTAAATATGATTAACTTTTTTACGTTTAATAAATATTTGTAACATTATTCATAAAGTTTGCCAGATTATGAGAAGCTTTTAATACACGGGCTTCCCACAAGTCCTAACGAATCACCCCAATATTGGATATTGTTCATAGAGTTTGACAGGGCACTAGAGGTTCTTGAGAAATTTAATCATACTTTTTTGCTCTGAAATTGATACAAATTGGTCAAATCAACTCTAAATAACTTTAAATTTGATATCCAACATTCTAATGCCAATCTCAACAATTCTCAATGGTTAGGTACAATTCGAACCTATAAAAATCAATAGCTCAACAAAAATCAGAAATGTTTTTTCAAGTTTCTTCAATCAAATAAATCAAAACTAACCACAAATAAGCAATGAATCTTCAACTTTCTATAAAACATAATATTTTAATTAATAGCCGAGACAGATATTAAATACCGGTCCTTGATTAAACTTTCGGCTCAAACACCCTCTAAGACTCTCTTTTCGTAAGTATCATTAGTGAAAGAACCCACCGAATGAACAAAACGGGCCTATGCTTAAACAACACAACAGAAATCCTAACCCACACCTACATTACTCCCACTTTTTGTGAGCCCAATTACATAATCCAGTCATCAACTCACACTCCGGCAAACGATAAATGGCAACGATAAAGAAGAAATGCATGAAGAAGATAAAAATTAGTGGGTTTTCATTTGATCATAATTCATAGGTTTGTATGGTTTGAAGGCCCAACTATCTATCTATCTATCTGATTTGCTCTGTCTGTCTTCAAGTTTAGGTTTTGCAGCACAATTATTTATTACTATCTAACATAGTATTCCTATTCAACTTCAATTTTAGGATTGAAAACAAAGAATGTTGTATGGGGTAAAATTTGTATCGTACATATGTTTAAGGATTTGTTGGGTGTAAAACACACAAGTAAGACATAACGAAAGTTTAAAATTTTGTTTACTTACTTGCCCCCAACAAACGTGTCTGGTATGATTATGCGATAATTGTAATTTGCAGAGACATAAGAAAATTTACAGTTTAAGATTAGCGTAGTCTCTACTAAAAGGTGTGCACGCGATTGTCAATCCGCATGCAAGCCTTGCTACGGTATATTCCTCCTTCAAGAAAGCTAGGAAATCTTGGTAGAGATTTAAGAGAGTTTTTGTCTCTGAACTCTTAAGTTCAGAAAACAGTAATGTCTAGAGTTATAAAAATTGTCAACTTAAATTATGAGGTCAAGTGCTGAATATATAGGGAGTAAAACCTAAACCAAATCAAACTTGGATCGGACTTTAAGACCTGACCCAAATTCGAATTGCAGTGGGACAGTCGAACTGGACCCACTACTGCACGGCTCCTCCTTTTATTTTCTGCACGTTTTAGTTCTAATTAAATTTAACATTTAATTCTGACTTAATTATATAATTTCCATCAAATGAAAATTATCCCATAATTTATTATTGAATAAAATATCTTGATTCTAAATCCGATATTTTACATTCTCTCAATATACCCTTAGACCGAAAAGACAATCGACTTAGTGTGACTCTTTAGGCCTTCACACATCGGCACTTGATCAAATCAATGTTCACACGGAACTCCTAGACTGCGCCGGTGACGGACTCAATGTGTGAAGTACGTTTACAAGACTTAAGTAAACACACCTCTATGTGGGATGATAAATTCATTTCATTCTCAACATACTCAATCAAGATTAGGATTTGCCAAGTGTCTATCCAAATGGCTTGATCACTTTACCTCACTTATATTAGTCGACAACTAGATCATATCTTAAATATGTCTCTTGCATTGGCCAATGACTTGGTCGACCTAATATCACTGAGAAGCTGAGTGTTATCTTGAATATCTAATCGAGGAATAAATCATTTTCTTGGCTTAACTACCACCTTCAATCTACTTCGCAATGTACCCAAAACAAGTCGTGTCTCAACCTATAAGGCGTTTTAGCTTAGGACATGATCAAAGTACATTACTCCGTAAACAATGTGATATTGACCTCAAGTCTAAAGACATTTATTTCCCACATGCTGATAATACTCTAGACATATATAACAAATAGTTTATCAGCAGGGTATGTCAATACTCCTCAAAGAGTATCCATGTGTCCATCACTAGCAACTATTGCTAGTAGTAAGTGAGACATACTACACTCTCTGATGCAGACCATATGTCGACTTTATAATATATCATTGATATCCATTCTCAATGATCATCAGTCTAGGCTATTTTAAGAACTACACTTTATCATTAATATCTCACACTATTAATGACAATGTAAGCTCAAGGGATGCACATTAATGAATAATATAAACAATCAAATAATAATTCAGTAATTGCAAAATGCCAAAGTATATTAATATCATTAATAATATGAATGTGTTTAAATATATTTGCTCCTAAAATGATTGTTTCTATGACATATATATTTTCAATCTTTCACTTGGCCTAGAGTCAATCACCAATGTATCTAATGCACATGTTTTCGAAATGACCATTATGCTTGACTAGGCTTAATGGTTTAGTCAATGGGTCTGCTAGATTTTTATCTGTAGGAATATAGTCTAATCTTATTTCTTTAGTTTCCACCATCTCTCTGAGTATGTGGTATTACCTTGGTACATGCTTGTTTCTGTTTGTTGATCTTGGTTCCTTAGCTTGCGCAATTGCACCAGTGTTGTCACAATAAATCGTTATTGGACAAATGGCACTTGGAACAAACCTTAGTTCTTTTAGGAACTTGGATATCGCGACATCTTCTAAGCTTCCGATCAAGCAATGTATTTAGTTTCAGTTGTCGAATTACCAGTGTTTGTCATATTAAGTGCATAGGCCACATCTGGCCTTGTACAGGTCATTGCATACATGATTGATCCTATAGCCGAAGCATAAAGGATCCTCTTTATGCGTTCAAGTTATGCAATAGTAGAAGGACTATCCTTCTTTGATAACTTGATGTCTTGACCTATAGGTAGACTTCCTTTCTTGGAATCTTTCATAGAGAAACGTTTTAGCACTTTGTCTATGTATATGGATTGTGATAGCCCCAACAATTAATTAGGTCTATCTCTGTAGATCCTAATCCCAAGAATGTAGCAGGCTTCACCCAAGTCCTTCATCATGAAGGTGCTGGATAACCATTCCTTGACTGATTGCATGAGAGTCTTATTATCTCTCATTATCAATATGTCATCTACATATATGACAACGAAGACAATACTTTCATCTGTGCGTTTACTATAAACGCATGGATCTTCCTTGCTTCTAACAAAGTCAAACGATTTGACTGCTTTGTCAAAACAAATATTACAACTCCTTGAGGCTTGCCTAAGTCCATAAATGGATTTCTGTAGTTTGCATACTGCTTTGGGTTGAGTATTGGATGTAAAACCATCTATCTATATCATATACACCTCCTCAATTATGTTACCATTGAGGAAGACAATTTTAACATTCATCTGTCAAATATTATAATCATAGTATGCAGCTATTGCAAGCAAAATCTGAATGGACTTAATCTTTGCAACAGGTGAAAGGTTTTATCATAATCGACCACAGGCCGTTAATTATAACATTTAGCCACTAATCTTGCTTTATAAGTCGGTACTTTGCCATATGCATCAATCTTCTTCTTGAAGACTCATTTGCATTTTATGGGTCTAACCCCAGTTGGCAAGTCAACCAAGTTCCATACTTGATTTATGTACATGGATTTCATTTCGGATTCCATGTCTTCTAGCGTGAATCAATGTCTAACATTGCTTCGCTATAGGTTGTAGGCTCATCATCATCATGAATATTTATCTCATTGTGTGTTTCAACAAAGAGATTGAGTCTTTCAGGTGCACGATGAGTCCTAGTGGTCCTACGGAATTAAATATTATGTGTTTCAGTGTTTGTTATACTTTGATTTTGAGAAAGTGTTTGTGTGTTGGACAATCCATCACCTTGAGAACTTTCAGGAATATCATTTTAAATAGGATGATGTACAACTATTGTGTCATCTTCCATATGAGAGTTGTATTTCTGTACTATCCCTCACAACACTCCCACTGGCTGAAGTGTGTACTCTAAGAATGGAAGTACATAATACTTTGAGTTAAATTTCCGAAATTGTTATGTGATATGAGAGTGCCTTGTGGTTATAAAGTGAGATCCATTTTGTATGTTAATGAAAGTCTAAAGATTTTATGAACTTGCCTATACTCGCTTGTGATAGCCTTGGAGTGCAAGTATTATGTTGTTACGCTGCCGTGACTCTCAGTTGGAGGGTCGGCTGTCTTGTTGTGAATTTATTTGGACGTACCGACAGTGATGGAGGATTCCACGGGTATGCTTCCATTGTGATTGATCCATGGACATGCTTGCGATGGAGGATTCTGGGGCATGCTACCATGATGCGGGTTAAATTCCCGAATACTATTATTACTCCATGGATTAGCTCTCCATGAAGACATGTACCCGAGATGAGGGATTCCACGGGCATGTTATATACGATTATTACTACATGGGTTAGCTCTCCATGAAGACATGTACCTGAGATGAGGGATTCCACGTGCATGTTATATACGATTATTACTCCACGGATTAGCTCTCCATGAAGACATGTACCCGAGATGAGGGATTCCACGGGAATGTTATATACAATTATTACTCCATGGATTAGCTCTCCATGAAGACATGTACCCGAGATGAGGGATTCCACGGGCATGTGATATACGATTATTACTCCATGGATTAGCTCTCCATGAAGTCATGTACCCGAGATGAGGGATTCCACGGGCATGAAATATATATATATATATATATATATATATATATATATATATATATATATATATATAATTGCATATGTATACGTGACGGTGAGGTAGGATACCACCGCGTCACGGTTATATTTTACACTTACGGTGTCAGAATCGGGATTCCACGGGCATGCTTTGATATATGTGGGCTTGAGACCCTTGCTGGATTGTGTGATGATGTTGATGGCTTGTGTCCCTAGCTATGGTGTGACTATTGTTCATGTGTTGAAATAGTCTTTAAAAGGTAAAACTGATTTTCATTACTTTTATTTCTAAGGCGGTGATGCTGTTAATTTGGTTATCATACATGTCTTCAGCTTTATTTTAGACGATTATGATTTAAATTACAGTACTTTCAGTTTTACATACTTGGTACATATTTTGTACTGACCTCCTTCGGGGGGCTGCGTTTCATACCGCAGGTTGAGGTACATAGCTTGCTGATCCACACTCTTAGGATCACTGTTCAGTTCTTGGAAAGCTCCATTTCTCCGGAGGCTTTGTCTTTTGATACGGTTCCCTGAGGTTGTAGATTTATGTACATTCAGGGGTATGGCGGGGCCCTGTCCCGTCACAGTTGTTATGTCAAAACTCTTAGAGGTCTGTAGTCATATCATGTGGGTCGTTTGTAAAAAAAAGGGTAACTGCTTTTGGATTTATATATATATATCCAGGGAGGTAGCCCTATCGGCTAACTTGTTATTTATTTCCTATTAAGTTCATGTATGTTTCACTGTTTTCTCTGATGTATACCTGTAAGGGTGCCCAGGTAGGGCACCAGTCGCGGGCCCGGGGTTGGGTCGTGACAATTATCCCATCTTCTTTTAATATCACTGTGTTACTATTATTAGAGTTGTTACCATTGGTGCACACCTCCTGACTCTTGTCAACATTCCGCTCCTCATTAACTTTTGCTGCTACAAAAGCTCCTTCAACCTGTTCTTTAGTAGTAAGAGTTGCTTTTGATTCTTCTATCAATTGTGGGTCTTTAATGAGTTGTTTTACTTCTACCACCTTACCATCGTCGTCTTCCTTATTCTATTTATTTTCATATTCTTCCCCAGTATCTCTTTGTTCCTCCTTATTTGCATTATTACCGTTTGTCTCCTCAAGTGGCATTTGTTTTACCCTCTCGTTGGACTTGCTAACTCAGTTGTGTCTTTGGCTGCGTCGACATTTGTCACTTGACTACATCACACTGAATATTTATTATCACTTCGTTGAATTCATCTATATTTTGTACCTCTCTTATCTGTTTTTCATCCTTCTATTATGGTCTGTAGAAATTCAGGATTCAACCTCCACCTATTAAAATATCTGAACTTATACTGAGCCTTTATGCCTACTTCCCACCTAATTAACTCAAGAGAATGTTCATATAGGTCTGGTTCCATAAAAGGCACCTTAGAAGCATGTAGGTTATCATCTCATTCTTAATTAGTAAGTGCTGCTATACATCCTGCTTGCCACTCATTTCACCATAACCCGCTACCTACTGCTTAAAACCCCTTATCTCAGTCTTAGCGACCTGACACTTCACTCTTCTATTTCATTTTAATGCCCAGTTGAAATCACTCATTATTGCTTATGGTCCTTGTATCTGGCCATGTAACCTTCCAATATCTATCCACATTTCCTTTTTAGGAGTCACATCATTAAACACATTCACCAAGGTTATATGAAAACTTTTATTTATACCCCCATGTGTCACCCCGCAGTGTTCCAACTATTCTGTACAACTTTTAATATCTA
The DNA here is from genome assembly GCA_029844215.1 of Przewalskia tangutica. Lineage (NCBI taxonomy): Eukaryota > Viridiplantae > Streptophyta > Magnoliopsida > Solanales > Solanaceae > Przewalskia > Przewalskia tangutica. The sequence goes on from CM056719.1 coordinate 5,352,564, forward strand.
CCTCATCGAGATGAGGCCAAGAGACCAAATAACACCATCTTAACATTCTGCGTGAACCAGTGCATTGAAACTGTGCATGAATGCATACCTTGGTTACCAATCCTTCAAATAACTTTTTAACTGAAAATATGAACTCCAGAGGTTACGATATTTAAAATGCTTGACACAACTACACACTAATGGGATGTTTATCATTCCCAAGTTCTAATTTATTTGTGAAACAAACTCAAATAATCCATATGTCCAATACTTTTCAGAACTCGGTCCAACATAACAAAGCACTTTCATTCATTTATATCAATCTTATTATTCAAGAAGTAATAGCCCCTTCTTATCCTTACATGGGAACAATATTCTTTTGCAGTTTTCTACCTTCACATAGTCCAGCAACATGGTATACCATAAAATCGTCGCAGATTCTAACAATTAGAGCTCAACATTAAATTATAGGTATGAAGGAGAAAAGAGTAGGTAAGCTTCATTTTCTTTCTTTGGAAGAAAAAGTTCTATCTCTGTAACTATAGAGGATAACGTAGCATAACGGAGTACTAATTCGTAAGATAGAGACTACTGCAATTTACTTCACAAGTCAACACCTCATTCATGGTCTGAAGGGGATCTCTTCACTATTCGTAATTATAAATAACTTTATTTCTTACTTGTCGTACTCTTCATAATTCCAACATATTCTAATATACATACGTAACCTCTCTCCTGGTTTCAATCCCTGATGATACCATCCCTTAAGTGATGAATTGTTAACTTATTCTCTTATTTGATACGTAAAAGATTCTGAAGAGTTGTCTTACCTGACGTTGACCTAGCATCTCCAAACCTGGTCATCATACTTCTATTCAAACTCTTTCACTTCCCTTATGGCTTGAAGCACCAAGTCAAGTCCGAGTAACTCTAATTTTCCCTTCCGAGCCATTGTCGCTGTCTTTCGAGACATTGCAACCACAATAATTATTAGGAAGAGGGGGATTATCCTACTGACATAGCTCTGTTGCACGATCTATGAGATGAAAGAGTAGAAACTAATCATAAATGTCCGGCAGCCTCCTGTGTATAAGTATGGTGCACAACATATCCATACACAAGACTGTACTAGACACGGTCTGTAGACATTCCGAGGACTAACTGCTCTGATACCACTTTTATCACGATCCGATCCGACGGGTCGCGACCCGACGCCCTAATTGGACGCCATTACACTAACATGTCACGTAATCAACTTACCCTTAAGGGTAATAGAAAATTTTGGCAGCACAACACTGCATCTATAACATATACCCAAAATAGGTGAGCCGACAAGGCTGCCTTACACAACTATCCAACTATCACAACAGGCTAGCCGACTAGGCTGCCACCAAATAGCATCACATAAGCAAATGAGTAATCACAATAGGCAAGCCGGCAAGGCTGCCACTATATACGGAAACATCCCAAAACAAGTGCAACAATACAGCTAGCTCAACCGCATAAACGTTCTACACAAGTCCAAAACACATCTATCACCCACAACTATCTACAGACCTCTAAGAGTACAATACTGGCATATGACGGGACAGGACCCCGTCGTGCCCAAAATATACATAAGTATGGAATGTAAAGATCTGTACCAAAATAACTGGCTCCAGAACAAGGGAGCTCTTTAACAGCGGTAGATGTCCTAAACTGGAGGGTCACCTAACCGATCACATATACCTGCGGGCATGACGCGGCCCAGGAAAAAGGGGGTCGATCGATAGATGTACCAAGTATGTGGCGAAAACTAAATCAGAATTGAGATCATAACAGTTCAACGTATAACATGAGGCAAGTATGAAATCAACTTAACAGTATAACTGTGTCTTACCAAATGAGAGTAATGAAAATCAATTCTTACCTTTTTCAAAATATGCAAATCATGCCAAAGTCATGAACTCCCATCCTCAGGATATAATGGCACAGTACTAGAACCCGTCTAGGTACATATATATCATGGTACTCGAACCCAAGTAAGTATGTATATATCATGAGACTCGAACCCAAGTAAGTATATATATCGTGGGACTTGAACCCACGTAAGTATATGGAATAATATAATGTCATGGACTCGAACCCGCATCATGGAGAGCTAATCTATGGAATAATAGTAATCCGGGAGTTTAACCCGCTTGGGACTCGAACCCAATTAATATAATAATAATAGCCGGGACTCGAACCCGGAACATACAATATAGTGTCGGCCCTCTATATGAGATACTCGGTGAATGTGTAATAAGACATGACACGAGTAGATATCATGAGCAACTATATGCAAATAAAAATCATCTTTGACTTTCGATAATATCATCATAATAAGCTCTTTACTGAAATTCATAGGCACTTGTCATAACAATTTTCTTTTAAAACTAATTTTGTAGAAAATCATGTACGTCCGCCGTACTTTTATTAAAATCATGTCAAATAAAGTTCTTTCACAAAGTCATGCCAAAATAAAGAAGGATAGTCTCACATACCTTATAGTCGAGCTAACCAACTCACTACTAGAATATGTCTCGTCTAATACTTCAACCTATAATAATAACATTAGGCCTGTCAACTTTATGATTCCTAACATAAGTTAAATTGAATGAAGACTTCCTATTCTACAGAAATTTGGGCAGCATTTCCCCTGTTTATATGTACATCCACAAATTTCAAACCAAGCCAGCAATACCAACAATAAGTCATAACTCAAATATATAACCACAATAATCTCAGATATTTCATTTATGTCATCATAATGTATTCCTTCTCTTTTATTTTTAAGCGATATCACAACTACAACAAACCATGTGATTATTACACCTATTTCTCATGTTAATTCAGTCCTTAGTCCATATTAGAACAATCTTAAAATAATTCATCAACTCTAATGACAACAACAATAACCAAGTTCTATAATTTGTAACATAACACTCTTTTTACACTTTACTTTCTTTAAGACATGTATTAGTAATTACCATAACTTATATACATGTTCATAGTCAAATTCCCAACATTTAAACTTCACAAAATCAGCCCCTAATCTTGACGCGATAATATCCAAAAATTTTAAGCAAGTCTTTGGCCAATATTTACAAAACCAATCATTTTCTTAATTCCTTAGAGTCCAATCTTGTTCCAATAATTCTTTATGAACAATTATAACTTATATGTCAAGATTCTCTTCCAATATCAACATGCCAAGTAGCGACGAATTTCATAACACAATAATCGAATACGACAATTTCAAGATTAGTAACATTAGTCCTAATATCGGCTACAATATTCAAATTATTCACATGCAATGTCTAAATTCAAGATTTCTTCCTAACACAAGTCCATTACTTCAACTACAATAATATGCAACTTCAATTATAGCATAGAAAGAAGAATTTTCATACCTTAATTTAATCCCCAAAACAGTCCCAATTTTTAACCACTGCTTCGTCAGCTGAACTTGTGACGTCCATAACTATCTACTCCGGTGTCCTATCGACGAGTGGTTTATTGCTATGGAAACTACACTCGACGAACGTCATTTTAGGCTTTTGAAACATCCAAAAACTCATAATATACTAGGAGATATGCCCTCCCAAAGTTGACTAACAATCTGCCCAGCAGTCCCAATTTTGCCACTGTTTTCGCTCCAATTTTTGCTTCAATTTCACACTTCTTCAACCCCAATTCAACATGCAACATCTCTACTATGATAACTCATCATTTATACATGCTTCACATCCAACAATTTCACCAAAAACTTAAAGAAAACACCCCTACAATTCTCGGCCAGAGAAGCCGAGAATGCCCACTGTTTTGGGTGATTTAAATGTTCTAATTTCTTGGCTTAATTATGTAGGATAACTAGCCTAATAAGATGGAGTAAAAACTTAATTTTCTTGCTAGGTAAAGGGGGGAATTTTAGACCAAGAGAAATGAAGAAGGATGAGAGAATTTTGACTTGTGTTTTAGTTGAAGAATGAAAGGTATTAGGATATAAATTAAATATTTTCAGATTTTAAGTAAATACACTTTGATCCCCCTTACAATTACACTTTGCCCCTTTAAGTGTCTTCTTAACTAATTTAATTCCCCAAGTAATAAATCTTAAACCCACTTCTTTAAATCTTGATTCCCGTTTTCTTTAATTCTCGGGAATTCCATAAGGTTTCGTATTCTTAACGAGAATATATATACGACTATCCTTTTCCATTTCCACTGACACCCTTGTTGTAACCAAAATTATTACATATTAACATGTAAGAATATACTTAATTTTCCAATTTCGGATCTTTATTCCTAATGAGGTTCTTAATTATTATCTTAACTTATGAGGTGTAACAACTAACAAGGACCGCGGTGCTGAAACTTTAGAGAGCCGCAGTACTCGCGGAACTGCGGTGCCATTATGCAGGAACGCGGTGCCGATGCGGGAATTTCCAATCCGAAATAGAATTGACAAGTGGACAAGTGGGTCTACATGGGTCCCCCTCCACTTGTGCTACAACCACCATTTAGATACAAGTCTTGCAAGACTTTAGCTAACAAATATCTCCTCCCTCACAAATATCTTCAAACTTTTTTCTCTCTACCTTCTCCTACAAGGTTTTCGAAACCCTTAGCAAGTGAAGAACAAGTTAACTTATTATTCAATATCAAGCCCCTTAATTAAGTTCTAAGCAAAGTTGTTACTCCAAAACAGTGGGTCACGGTTTGGCTTAAAAACTATCTTGAAACCCGAAGCTTGGAGATGAACTTTTTGGAAGATAAACAAAAAAGCAAGATGGTTGCAAGCTTGTAGAGGATATGTGTGTGTTATTGTAACGTGAAGGATTGGTTCAAAAACAGTGTAGTGGCCGAGAACTTAGAGACTGTTTTGGCTAAGCAAGGTAAGAGTTCTTCTTCTTATAAAGTTATTGGAAGTTTAATAATGTTATAGTTAAGGGATGAACATGTTTTAAGAACGATTGGAAGTAAGAAAATACTTGTGGTTGTGGTTAGTGTGTTGGCCGATTGTGGACTGTTTTTCTTTACTTTGGATTCGATGGTTATTGTTGTTGTTATCATCACCTATTACATGTTATTAAATGAAGAAAATCTTGTTATTAAAAGTTGATATGGTTTATATGAAGTGTTGGAATATGAATTGGATTATAAGGAATTATAAAAAGGGTTTTGGTATTGTGGTTGTCGGCCGAGACTATCATGAAACTGTTGGATATTGTTGTGCAGTTTTAGGGACTGTTTTGTGGTGTTATAATGCTGAAAATTCAGTTATCACTATGCATGTTTAAATGTGGTAATTGCTAATGTAAGTCCTAAAGGACTAAGGGTGTAGAAAGGTATAGAAAGGCTTCACATTGTACCCTCGTTGTTATTGGAATATGGATTGTTTTAATATAGATTAAGAGGCTGAATTTACATGAGGAGTGGGTATGTAAATCCCCTTTGTTGTTGTTTTGGTTGTGTCCTTAATTGGTGCTTGATTATTGATGTTATTAGTCTCGTTTGGAAGTTGTGTAAATAGGGAAAGTGCTGCCCAAATTTTTTATATGAAAAGAGAACCATTACGTGGTATATGACCTACACTAGTAAGCATGGAGTTAATATACGTATTATTATTATTATTATATGTTGAAGTACTTATTGAGGCGTATTCTACTTGTCGTGATTGGTATAGCCGATAAGGTATGTGAAACTATCCTTTTTTCTTTTGGCATGATTTATATAAAGTGAGTGTACGGCGGACGTACATAGTTTTATTGGATCTTAATCCTTATTGATACATGATATGAGAGTGTCTTGATTTTTCTAAAAAGAAAGATATTATAGTGTCTTGGTTTTCTAAAATGAAATATATGAGAGTGCCTTGGTTTTCTAAAATGAAAGTTCATTTTAAAGATTTTATTGAGAGTCAAATGATGATTTGAATTGCATATGGTTGCTCATGATAGTTATTCGTGCAAGTGTTATTACTCCAATCCACCGAGTCCCGGAATGTGCCGGCAATGTGGCGCACAATCCCTTATATGATTTCACCGAGTCCCGTAATGGGCCGGCAATGTTCGTGCGCAAATTCTTGCAGTTGTTCATCGAGTCCCAGAATGGGCCGACAATGTTCACCGAGTCCCTCACTAAAGGGCCGGCAATGTTTATACAGTATATGATTATATGGACGGGCATTCATGATTTTGATATGACTTTCAGTTTTAAAAAGGTACAGTTGACTCTCATTTTTAAAAGGCACAGTTGACTCTCTATTTCTACAAGGTACAGTTGGCTCTTATTTTATATGGCATGGTTGGATCTGGTATTTGATTTTCATACTTGTCTCTGTCATCTTTTGGCCATTTATGATCTTATTTACTGTACTTTATGTTTACATACTTAGTACATTATTGTATCGACCCCTTCTCAGATTTGCGTTAAATGCCGCAGTGTAGGTACTCAGTTTGGTGATCCGCGAACTTAGGATCTTTGCTCAGCTTTTGGGATAGCTCCATTGTTTCGGGGCTTATCATTTTGGTACAATTTTGTTGTTACATGTATATTCAGGGGTACGGCGGGGCCTTGTCCCGTCATAGTTACTGGTATACTCTTAGAGGTCTGTAGTCATGTGTGGGTTAGACATGTACAGTTGTAGTTCATTTCGGATTTGTGTATATAATATGACGCATCGGCTTGCTGTTTTATTATATGTGATTACGGGGACAGGATCCCTTCGTTATGAGGTTATGAGTTGTTCTTAAGCTTCCACTGGTTATATGTGATGTTTGGGTAGAAGGGTACCCATGTAAGGCACCAGTCGCGGCCCGTCGGTTCGGGTCGTGACAGTAAGCTCAAGGGATGCACATTAATGAATAATATAAACAATCAAATAATAATTCAGTAATTGTAAAATGTCAAAGTATATTAATCTCATTAATAATATGAATGTGTTCAAGTATATTTGCTCCTAAAATGATTGTTTCTAGGACATATATACTTTCAATATGGCCGAATTATATTACGATATATGACAAAGAAGATGAGTCAGCTCCAGGTCAACCTTCAGTTCCCCCGGAGATGTTGGCGTTGTACCGAATGCACCGTAAAGAAGAATGTTAAGAGTTTAATTCGAATCTCAACGAGCGGACGTTACTAGTCCATCTTTACAACTTACAAGAGAGAATTAAAGTCATTTAAGAGCATCCTTATTGTCCGATTATTGCAGAAATTAATGTAATAATAATAGTGGGGCACTATTCATGGAACGTGTATCCATGAGTCCAAATATAAATAGGGTCAAATGTTACATTGGAATCAATTTAGCATTTCGGCGCTATTATCAATAGCTTTCCCGGAGATTATGATTTCAGATTTCTTCAATGCTCAGACTATCTTAACCTTAATCTTTCTATTAAATTCAATTCATATTAGTTTAATTGCTAATTATTCTTGTTATTTTAGTCACTTGAGAACTACGTGTCCTTGACCGAGTGTACAAATTCAACTGTAACAGTTTATGGGTGAACAAATGTTTTAAGGACCAGTTGCATAAATTTCCATAGTGCTTTTGCGTGAGAAAAATCGGTTTTATGGCTCTTTACAAATGTTATCTTAATTATGGGGTCCTTTACATATATAGAATCTGTATTATGTAATAAAAAATCTGTAGTCTAAAACATTAAATATTTGTAGGGTCGTAATAAAAAATTATAACTGATTATAGAAGATCATCCCATAGCTTTATAGTCATAGGTTACTTGTTTTGATTTGTCCATGTGTTGATGCATTATGTAATGAAGGGGACGTTCACAAATTATAGATCTTTTTTCACATGTTAGAAAAAAGTCATTATTACTCAATCCTCATAAGTATTCATTAATCCATCGGTTCTCTATGCATTTTATTTCACTCTGGAGATATGATATGATAATGGTTATTTTTAAACTTAGGTATTATTTAAGATAGGTAATACGTACTGAGGATAAACACGAGAAGGTTACTTTAAATGATTTGGTTCTGAGGATAAATACGAGAAGGTTAAATGATTTGGTTATGTTCTGCATCAAATCATAGATACTAATAGAATATTATTTTCACTTTTGCAGTTTTAGCTCCTTTCTTATGGCATGAATATTTAGGTCATCCGGGAGCACCTGTTTTTACTTTATAAATTTACTGAGTGTACTAGACCATGTAGTTCTCATGTGTTGTCACTCTTGTTCTCTTGAAAAACATGTTAAGTTGCCTTTTGTTGCTTCTAATTCTCGTATTGTTATGTCTTTTGATATTATTCATAGTGATATTTGAACATCTTCCGTTTTGAGATCTTCAGGCCATCGATATTTGGCCTGGGATTTCATGGAATTCACACCAAAGCTCTATGTTCGCGCCCTACTTGTTTGGGTTGGATCGAACTACCAGAAATCGAGCCTCTTTCATATTTTTCATGGCCATGACTAGGTCCATAGCCTCCATGTTAAAGTTGTAGGAGGCCACACTCGGCAGCTCTAAGTCATTTACGGACTTCCTTTGCGGTGCTCCCCTTTCTCTTCTGGGCTGACCTTGATTATACCTTGGTTTATTCGACCGACCTTCATGACTAGGTGAAGATCGAGTTGAATAAGGCTCGAACCATTATCTAGGGTCAATTTGACTGTATGACGGCATTGCGAGATTTACCCTGTTGTCTTCGGCTCTGATCCCATGATCCGTTTTTATTCTCATTTTGGCGGTATATCTGTTATTCACTTTATTTCAGGAATTAACCGGGAATTCCTTCAGGCTTTCTTTAATTTTCTTGATGTATCCGAATTGTCAATGTTTTGGCCGTTAATGAATGATGCGGCAGCCCAATCTTCGGAGATCGTAGGTAGATGTATCTTTTCCCGCTGGAATTGCTCTACGAAGTTGCAGAGTAATCCATCCTTCATTTGCTTACTGGTGAAAACATATGTCTTGTGGGTTTTGACCCCCCGGGCTCCAGCATGGGCTTTGACAAATATATCTACAAGAGCAACAAAAGAATAAAATAGAGTTTTCAGATAAGAGAGTATACCAAGAGAGTTCTCCCTTTATAAGCGTCTAGCTGAATTTTTCCAGCATAATATATTTGATTTGATGTTGTTGCGGATTGTGCCCAGTAATTGCAGCCTCAAAAGTCACGATGTGTTCGTTCGGGTCTGTCGTGCCGTCGTACTTAGGTAAGTCAGACATTCTGAACTTTTTTGGGATGGGCTTTGGAGCCGCATTTTCTTTGTAGGGTATATTTTCGTACTTCCTCCCTCCGACTCCTTCTAGCACATCATCACAGGTTCTGTTCTCCCCACATTCACTGCAGACACGTCAAGAGCTCCTGCAGTTTTTTCATCCTGTCGGGTGGTAATCTGGTGTTGTTTCCGATAAAGATCTTAGAAACTTCTCCAGCGCAGCTTCCGAGTGGGTACCTTCTTCTTTGAACATCCCTTCTACTTTGGAGGGCGGTTCTCTTTTCCTCTTCTTGGGGTATCGTTCCTTGAGTTGCACCTCACGACTCTCTACTGGATGACTTTAAGCATTTTTTTCGTCTACATACTTTCTTGCTTTCGGGGCTATTGTTCCCTATGATTTTGTCTGTGATGTCTCAGACTGTTCTTCCAGGTCCTGATGCTCACTAAGCACATGCTCCTTTCCAATCTCCCACGGGTCGCAAATAATGTTAGTTCTGGCCTGACATGCTTCTCTTCCGTGATGTGTTTGCCTCAGGGTTTTCAAGAAAATCAACTACGGATCCAGACAACTCCACAACTATCTATCCCCACAGATGGCGCCAAACTATTTTCTGGTAAAAACGATATCTACCAAAAATAGTTAGAGATTTGTATTTCAAGGGTTTAAAGACAAGTAGGTCGCATCCGATCTGGAGATCCTCTTGATTGAGTCTGGGATTGAGATTTAGGTTACTGATATATGATGTTTGAAGATAATAATATGAATAAGCAAATAACTAGAAAGTAATTAATAATATTTGAAAATAATATATGGATCGAATATGAACCAAAGTGAGAATCGTGTATTAGCTTGAGAGAGATTTGAGTTGCAAAAATGTGTGTTTAGAGAGAATATAATGTGTCATTTCCTTCTCTTCTAAGTCTTGCCTATATAAGACAAAACTAGGCTATTATGCCCTCTAAAGTTATGACGACGTGAGTGTACTGACGTCATAGTACCCACGCGCGTCGCAACGCTCTGATCTAGGATGACTAATGTGAGTTGTTGGGAGTGGAAGACAGTTATGCTAAGACTCCGAGACCATCAAACTTCTCGAATACACTAATGCTACCGAAAGCGCTTCCACTAAATACGAATGGGGAGTGGGAGACAACTGTGTGAAAGCTCCGGAACCACTAGGCTTTTCAAATATGCTAACTCTCCTAGAGACATTTCTACCCAATACACTTCTTTTGATTTTATCTTATACAAATACGAGTTAATTTCTAGACGATCACTCAATTAATGGAGTAAGTTTTATCTTAAAAATTCATTCAATTTTGGTATGTGACATAAAAGTTACGTAATTAATACAACAATTATATAAAAAAGTCACTCAACTTTATTTTAACAAAAAAGTCACTCAACTTTATTTTAACAAAAAAGTCACTCAACTGTTATCATTTCACCTCGAAAATCACTCAACCAACTCTGGCGATATTTTCGGTAGATACTGGTGATGTAGAAAAAAATTTAAGCCAATTTTAAAAATATTATAAAGCGATTTGTTCTGGTAAAGTGTAAAGCATGTCAATTTAATGGTTAAATAAAATAATAGCTTTTATTTTTAAAAAAATTTGTGTTACATTTTTTTACGTCAGCAATATCTACCCGAGATATCGCTTGAATTAGTTGAGTGATTTTGTAGGTGAAATAGCAATATTAGTGATTTTATAAGTGAAATAACAATAGTTGAGTGAATCAACTGTTACAAAATAAAATTGCATGATTTTCTAAGATAATTATCATAAGTGGAGTGATTTTCTGAAATAAAAATTGTTAATTGAATGAACGGTAATTTAACCCTGCAAATACTAGAATAGACAAACTTACTGAACATAATAAAGACAAAAAGAAAAACATGGGTGAATTAGGAATCATCAATAACCTTACCAACCAAACGAAAAACAAAAAACATGACATCTTTATGCTTATGGCTATTCTTCACGTTGCTAATAGGTTAACTCACCTCAAGAAACTATTCATACGCTGTTGAATTAGGAGTAAGCGTCGACGAAGAGATAGCAAGATTTTGGTGGAATTTGTCTTTGGTGGAGGTTGAGTCCGCCCATCTTTAATGACTTAAAAATCATGGTTCAACATATTGGAGAACCTGGTTCTTCACACGTGCTTAATCTACTAAGTGAGTAGATGACCGTAGGGCCAAGAATCGTCAAACTCCATTGAGAAATGGAATGCTCTAGCCGAACCTAGAGCTGGATTGAATTTTAACGATCGAAGAACCCTGCCGCTTGGGTTGAGTGCGCTCATCCGCTGCTTGTTGCGCAACGAGAGATATTGGTCCGCGAAGTAAGGTGTTTGAGACATGAAAGAGTGGTGTGAGACAAATCTACCACATCGGTAGAAAAGGGAAGAATTGTTCAGGTTATAAGTCTCTAAACTGAAAAAGAGATTGGGACCCCAAGGGGTAACCTATGTGTTCGAAGGAGGGAGGGCCTAGGTATGCTTGGGTTCGAGACTAGGCTCATGCGCGCCACCACCATTCTCCCGGTCCGGGTCGGGCTGATATTATCTTTTGAACCCCAAACTTTAATTATTTATTGGCACTTATGCCACAACGTTTATGGCCTTTATGGTGGCCATTTACAGTCCTCTTAACACCCATTTACACCTCTCCTCATCCTTAAACACTATATAATCATTCCTTATTTCAGATTTGAGAAGACACAATATACACTACACAACATGAGAATACAAAACACAAAAATAGAGGAAGAACACACATAGGATACATATTTCTATAAGTTCTTCCTAGTTTAAGAACAAGTTCTTCTTTTTCCATTCTTTAGCAATCGTTTCGTATTTGTTTTCTTTGCCCCTGATCACTTCTGTTTGCTTTGCATAAGTGATATGACTCCGCTGTTTTACCTTGGGAGACAACTTGCAATTCATCCGTACAAAGCATGTATACAGACAATATTATCTTAAGGGAAGGTTGATAAATCAATCGACTCAACAACCTAGATTTAGTGTTTATTGGTTGCAGGCTAACAAGATTCAAGGAGCTTACTGAAACTGGAACGAAGAGACAGGCGGAAGATTCAAGACGAATTCAATTATAAAGATCAAGACCACAAAATATAATCGTTGTCATAATTCTTGTTGGCATCAAGTTTATTGTAACACATAATTGATTATCTTTTCCTAACATTTGTAATAGTAGTTTACTATTTTTTGTACATCAAAAGGATATTAGTACTCACAGATTTTTTCAAAAAAAATTATCACTAATCAGTCGATATAATATTCAACTTATATGTATATACGTCCAACCAATATATTTGCTCACAAATCAATCTCATCTTGTCTAATATTAAACTAAGGTGAAAAATTACAGTTTGTAACTCCTAGGGGAAGATTTTAAAGAATTTTAGACTTGCAAAGTGTATTTTTCACCCTTAATTAATAGACAAGATAAGATTGATTTATAAGCAAATGATATGGATAGGTACTATTAGGTAGAACACCTGCCGCATATTGTAATTTCACTAATTAATTTTGTACTTGTTTTATAGTACTTATAATCTAATGTCCAACATTCGCTTTGAGGTCAGATTCATTCGGATTTACGACAAGTAAATCCATTAAAAGATGAAGTGCTTCTCAGAAACAGAATTGAATCTCAAATTTATGATTGATAATAATAAAAATAAAAAAGTATTCGTCTCACCACAATCATCGATGTTACTTTTAACATGTACTAAGGGTCTGTTTGGACAAGTTTCTGGAAAAGTGTTTCTGTTTCTCAAAAGTAGTTCTGCAGAAACTATTTTTGGAGAATCAGTTAGGGTGTTTGGCCTATAATTATAAAAGTGCTTCTGAGAAACAAAACAGTTTCCTGTTTGGCCAACATTTATGTAAATTTACTAGAATATTCTTTTTAATAGATTTAAAACTATTTAAAATATTATTTTCTATCATATGTTTCTAAAAATTAGTATATCTTTACAATTTAATAATTTAAAAAAAATTATTTAATTACAAAATTTAATCAAAAAATAATATTATATTGTACATAAGAAATATAACGAGAATATGATAGTCAATGACTCAAATATGTCCAAACCTATCCCCCGCCCTACCCACACCTACTTCCACTCCATCCTCAAATTTCTATGTCATTTTTTTTTACTTTTATAAAAAAATATGAATTTTTTTCTTCCTCCTTACCGCCCTACCCCCAACTCCACCCATCCTCAAATTTCTATTTCATATTTTTTGTTACTTTTATAAAAAATGATTGAAAATATGAATTTTTTTCTTACCTCCCCGCCCTATCACTACCCCCACCCTATTGCTCTACTCCATCCTCAAATTTCTATTTCATATTTTTTGTTACTTTTATAAAAAAAAAAAAAAATATATATATGAATTTTGTTCTTACCCGCCCTACCCCCACCCCCACCACATTGCCCTACACACCCTTAAATTTTTATTTCATATTTTTTGTTACTTTTATAAAAAAAAATGAATTTTTTTCTTACCACTCTACCTTACCCTACCCCACCCCACCCACCCCATTGCCCCTACCCATCCTTAAATTTCTATTTCATATTTTTTGTTATTTTTATAAAAAAAAATGAATTTTTTTCTTACCCCCTGATGCGCGAAAAGATGCACACACTTAAACGCAAGTGCACGTTATCGTGACAAGTAATATAGTCTTAGCAAGACCGAATATCGTCCACAAGGATTAGGGTTCAAGTACCAACTATCTATCTTTTGGTATCTATTTGGTCAATTGATATTTGATTTTGTGGTTTATAACTACGAATTATAAAGGCTAATTTAACTAATGAGTTTACTTCAGTTGTGATGAGAATAGGGCTTCCACGTTTCCTCACTATCCGCTTATGTTACTTATTAATGCAATAACTTATGGTCTTCTTCTTTTGGAGAAAGCAGGTTCACTAAATCGTTTTATACTCCCGTTAGGGTTATATAAACACTCAACCCCAGTATTGCACCTTACCTACCTTTCGGTGATAAGGATAACTCTATAGGAGGATTAAGACTAAGAACCTAGTTAACCGTCACGCACAATGCGTAAAATTAGGGTTGTTAAGCCTCTCGTTAACGCTACATAAATAATTGAGGTATTTTCATCCCCAATCCAAGAATGTCTACCCAACTTACAGCATATTCACAATCCCCTCCTTTCGGAGTCTGATTAGAAATCATATAGTGATAATTAGTTGTCAATTAACTACCAAGCATTCAATTTAATTATTGGATAGATCTCAACAAGAAGAATAACCATAAGCATGCATTAAATCATAACATAAGTTTCTAGAGATTCAACATGGAAAGCCATAGAGGAATTAGTTCTAGCCATTGACATGACAAGAACTAATTCCATTCTTCATAAAACTCAAATAAAAACAAGAAAAGGAAAGAAAATTTACTAAACTATGATCTCAATCTCAGCAAGAAAGTCTTGTTTTGTGCAAGAAGAACCTTAAAAGCGCCTAGGGTTCTCCTTTTATAGCCGAAACCGCATTCTCTTTTCCTTGTGCTGGCCTGCATTTCGCCCAAAACTCGATTTTTCAGCGCCGCGCCACGCTTTTAGCGCGCGGCCGGAACTCAGTGGTCCTTCGGGTGATTTGGCGCGCGCCAGTTCTCGATGTTTGTGGCGCGCGGCCTACTTCTCAGCCTTCCGGATGTTTAGGCGCGCGACCACTGCTTCGTTGGCATGCGCGCGCTGGGTCTTCTGCAGCCTCTCTGGATGTTGGCGCCGCGCTCGCTTCGCAGTGAGGCGTCGCGCGCTGACCTCGTTCGCCACTTTCTCTGTTTTTAGCTCTGGATCCTCTTCTTTTGCCCTCTTTTAGCTCATTTTCCGCCATTTGGCCATTTTAACCACTTTGACTCAAAAGAAAGGAAAAATATCCTAATACGACACTTATTTGTACAAAAAGGGACAAAAGACTAACTAAAACTGACTCAAAAGGTGTATATAAAATACACCGATCAAATACCCCCAAACTTAACATTTGCTCGCCCTCGAGCAAAGATAGAAAGAAAGAAATAAAAGACTCAAAGAAACGAAAAAAATAGAAGACTCACTGACATTGATCACTTTTGCTGCATTAGTGTTAACTAGAAAAACATGAAGGTTAGCAGAATAATATGCAGGAACATATAGCATGAAATTTTAGCATCCTAAACACTTTAAGCTAGATATTTCGCAAACTCATATTTATCATGCTTAATGGAAGTCAATATACTAAATCATGCATATAAATTCAAAAATCCTATGGCATGCTTACTTGCTATTCTCCACTAATTCTGGATATGCATAAAAGAGATCTTCAGGACTTTAAGGGTTGTAATGTAGGCTTAGGTATAGGTAGGTAAAAATAGGCATTTAGGCTCATTCTGTGTACCATAAGCTCTTTAGCTTTTCAGTATTTTCCTTTTCTTTTTGTTCTTTCCTTCACTTTGATTCTATCTTTTCCCTCTTTTGTTTTGGGAGAGTGAAGTATATAATAATGACAAGCACCCCCAAACTTAGGCTTTTGCCTATTTCTTATTACTTTTTAATTGGGGTGCAACAAGCTCATTCACTCTTTTTGTCTCTTTTTTTTTAACACAATTTATTCCACTATTTCATATTTTTGCTTATGACACAATTTGTGGGAATATAGGGTGTCAAAGAAGAAGTTTCAACGTTTAGGCTCAATGGGGCTGACTAGGGATATTTTTAAAGTCCGGGATAGAAAAAGAATTGTAAGAATTGGCTATCAAAGAAATGTCTGAGTCATCTCCCTAACATGCACATCCTAACTATTTCGCCTCAAATAGCAAGCAATCATAACACATAAGTATTTATTATTTAGCATGCATAATTTAAGCAAGAAACTCCAAATAGACAGATTTTGTGAGTTTTTGGCATATCTAACCTAAGTGTTTAGAGAGTTGCTTCAATTCCGTTACATTATTCCACCTTACTTCACTAGGTATTTCTAGCAACTACAGCATACATGATCTTTTGACAGACAATTATGACTCAAAAAGAAAAAAAATTGTGACTCAAAAATACATAAAAACAATAAAAAGACTTAAATAAAACATAACAAGACACAAATAAAACAAGACACAAATAAAACACCCCCAAACTTAAATCACACATTGTCCCCAATGTGCGTAGACTCAAAGACAGTAAAAGAAATAAGACACTTACAAACTTCGGCTAAAATGGTGGTGGTGGCGGTGGATAATGCATCGACCATTGGTTGAGCAGGAACTATCGTCGTCATCTTCTTTGGTGCAGTTGTTGTTGCTCTCGCCTCAATTCTTGTTGCCGCATCGCCTCATGTTGTCCCTGTCTCAACTCATTTTGTCCTTGTATCATTGTGTCGAAATGTTGCATCATCATTCTCTGGTTCTGGAGCACTTGCTCCATCATAGGCACTGGAGGTTCTGCTTCTGTGGTTGGCTGGTGGCTAGGTCCTGCCTCATATTGAGCCCCTATTTCAGGCTCATCTTCGTTCGTTGCGGCCTCTGCTGCTGCTGCTGCTGCTGGTGGTGGTTGTGCTCTTCTTCTGGCTGCTGGGGGGCTTGGGTCTGGGAAAGAGTGCACTATCCCATAGGACACAGGCAGTTGGTTTCTTTCATTAGTATCAGTGGGTAGGATTGGGACCGCATTCATGTGACATAGCTTGGTGATAACTGAGCCATGTCCCAATCCACCTGTTGTTACCAACCTGCTGATTTCCTCAATGCTCTGCACTATTTCTTTCCCCACATCAATTGTTTTCCCCGTCATGATCCCATATATCAATTTGATCCTATCTTCTGGCACTCTGGTGAAGTGCGTTGATGGGATCAGACGGGCACTGATGAAATATAGCCAACCCTTGGCTGCTTTGTTGAACTGGCACCTGCTCAGTCCTCTTGACCCATTTCTTGCAAGATCAAATGCAGCCCCAGGGTAGCTCACTGTGTCTGCAATGTTATTCCAGTCGATGTTGGAGGTGCTTCTAGACCATGTTCTAAAGAGGTTCCAATCATCACTTTCTTCAACATCAACCGTCTTCAATTGTATATTTATATCTTCTGCTGTTACAGGCACATAATTTCCCCTTACAAAGCATCCCCTTTCCACCTTCTCCGAAAAGTTGGCATAGAATTCACGCACCATTGTTGTGTTCATTGGTGCTATTTTCTCCGGATTTACAAACCTCCTCCACCCCCTCAACTCAATCATTGCCCGAATGGGCTCATAAACATCCTCTTCCCCAAACGACTCCCTCTGATAGTCCATTCCCCTTTCAGGGATTAAGGGCCTAGTACTAAGCTTTTTGTATCTTTGGAAGGCTTCGTAGCTCACAAATCTAGTATCATCGTAATGTGGGGCTGAGGTGGACGTGGAGGCTCTTCTTTTTCTGGCGGACATGGTTAAAAATACTTTCTGCAGCTTATAACTTATTAGCACAAGTGTTCCCCAACACAATCAACAACTAGCAGTTAACACAACACCCCCAAACTTCAACTCTTCTACCCAATACCCAACCTCCTTTTCTACTCTTTCTCCAAACTTCACAATCAACTTTTTAGCACCCAAACTACTTCACAACTACAATACTCCTTCAAACTACTACCTCTTGTGACTTCAGTAAAGATCTCAAGAACAGAAAAAGATTACCTTTTTATGAGAAGATTCAAGCTGTTCTTGTTTCTAATGGTGGTTTGAGGCTATGGAATGGAGCTTTGTTGTTTGAGATAGCTAAGGATTTTTAGGAATTTAAGAGTTTTGGTTGTGGTTGGGTTGGATTTGTGGAGGAATTGTGGGTAGATTTTTGGATTTTTCGTGTGTTTTTGGAAAAGAAGGGTTAGGTTTTTGAAATTGGAATTGGGGGAAAATCTGGTTTCTGGGCGTTTTAAGTTTCTGGATTTCCGCTTGTGTGGCTGATCTCTGACTCGCCGGGACTTTCTGCGACGCGCCTATTCTGGCGCGCGGCTAAATTTGGAAAATTTTACGAATTACGCGCCGCTGCTCTGGCGCGCAAGACTTAACCTTCAGCACCTCTACAGTTCTTTTGGCGCCGCGGCCCTGCGCCTGGGCGCCACTCCTGGCGCGCGACGCTAACGTTTTTTCGAAAATCACGGCTTTTCTTGATTTTCGTCCTTGATTTATTGCTTTGGCAATCACAACACAAACGCTACAACCCAAGACCGTGAGACTGTTCTAGATAAAATAAAATAAACTAAAGACAGGAATTAAAATCACATAATTGAAAACGTTGGGTTGTCTCCCACTTAGCGCTGTCTTTAATGTCTTTTAGTCGGACGCAAGTTCCTTAGTTTAATAAATGTGAGGTGTATTAACCCCACAACAAATCCATTTTTTCCACATTGTTCGTTTTATTTTTCTTCTTCTTCTTCTCTTCTTAGCATTATCATCAAGCGACCAGGAACACATACCTCCTTTAGTGGAATTTCGGCAAACCATGCCTGCTTTCTTGGGCTCATCTCCCTTTGGTTGACTTGTATTGGCTCGCAGGGGGGTTTGATGGTGCTGATTGCAAAGCACCCACTCATGGTTGGTGGCTCAATGACGTGTTTAAAAACTTTAAATACCATTTCTTCATTCTCCACCCTTAATGTTAACTCTCCTCTTTCAACATCAATCAAAGCTCTTCCCGTTGCTAGGAATGGTCTCCCCAATATGATAGGGATTTCCGCATCTTCTTCCATATCAAGAATGAGGAAGTCTGCAGGAAAGAAGAATTTTCTTACTTTCACGATCACGTCCTCAATTTTCCTTCTTGGATGAACCACTGTCCTGTCGGCCAGTTGCAGGCTTACTGTGGTTGGTTTGGCCTCACCCAACTCCAATATTTTAAATACTGATAAGGGCATCAGATTTATACTTGCCCCTAAATCACACAGGCTCATTGCGTATGTCACCCTGCCCACTATGCAGGGTAGTGTAAAGCTCCCTGGATCTTTTAGCTTTGGTGGCAACTTTTTCTGCAAGATAGCACTACACTCTTCTGTCAGTGCTACTATTTCGTATTCTGCCAGCTTCTTCTTCCCCAAGATTTCCTTCATGAACTTGAAATAGGAAGGCATCTGCTCCAAAGCCTCTATAAAAGGTATGTTGATATGCAGCTTTCTGAATGTCTCCAAAAATTTGGAGAATTGTTTATCAACCGCCTTCCGATGTAATCTCTGGGGAAAAGGGATCTTCTCTGTATACTCCTTCTCTGGAGTTTTCTCTACTACTGGGCTAGGCTCAATCACCTTCTCTTTTTCTATCTCTGCCTTCTTCTCACTTATCGGTGAGGTGGCTCCGCTCAACTGTCTTCCACTTCTCAATCGCATCGCTCGACATCGCTCCCTGATTTACCTCTGTATTGCTTGCAATGTACCTTGCGCTCTTTGTTTGCTTTGCTAGCCGACCCACTTGTGTTTCAAGTTCTGAACGAGGATCTAGCTTCGTCATGAATCGCTGCGTCGGGCGTTGGCAAGTGATGCTACTTTGCCACTCGTCGGCTTTCTTGATGAGCAGGTGCATTGAATCGCTGAGCCGGGCTTGAATGAAGGCGGCGATTCGTTCTGCTGGTTCTGCATCGCCTTGTATTGATTATGCCGCCTCGTATTGATTCACCGCCTCGGTCTCCTCTCCATGAGAAATTTGGGTGATTCCTCCACCGGATTATAAGTGTTGGAGTAGGGGTTGTTCTGCCTCGATAATTACCTCTTCGCTCGACACTCGCTGCTTCCATTGGTATATTGTTGGGATCGGTGAAGGACACCTATCGAATGTATGTGGGCCACCACATATCTCACGCTTTCTAGGCATCTGCACCGCATTCATCGACATCGTATGTTCTTGCAATCGTTTTGCCAAAAGGGCCACTTGGGCATTCAAGGCGAGAATAGCATCTATTTCGTGGACTCACCGTTTCTCCTCCCACTTGTCGACCTCTCTTACATTACATGGTTGTTAGTGGCCATATCTTCTAATAACTCACGAGCGTCGTGGGCTGTTTTCCTCATGAATGCTCCACCTCTTGCATCTATAATGGTTACGGTTGTCTTTGCTCGGCCGTTTGTAGAAGATGTGGACCAAGTTCCACAACTCAACGATGGTGTGGGCACTTTCTCTGTAGGTCTTTGAACCTTTCCCAAGCTTCATATAAGGACTCTCCATCCGCTGATAGAAGTTGTTCAACTCCTCTCGGTTCTTTGCTTTACGGGAAAGAACTTGGCTAGGAATTTCTGTGCACTTCTTGCCATGTAAAAATCGAATCGGCCGTGAGAGAATTCAACCATACTTTTGCTCTATCCTCGAGTGAGAAGGAAAGAGCCTCAACTGACGGCATCATCGATGAACGCCGTTATATCTGAAAGTTGCACATAGCTCCAAGAAATTAGCTATGTGCATACGTGATCCTCCGATGGCGATCCTCGAATTGCACCGTGTCATGCCGTACTTCGTAATCGCCGCTTTATCTCGAAGTTGTTGGCTCTGTGCGGGAGCCTAATGCGTGTCGTGCTCCATTCACTCTTGGCAGCACATAGTCTCCCAAACTTCTTTCTGGCTGGATTTGGACTCTCTCCTCCACGTCTATTGGCACTTGCCGAGGCATTCCTGGGTTAGGTTGATTTTCACCTAACCCTTCTCTCATCATGTTATTGTTTTGAGCACCGTCCATCTCTATCAAAGTTGCAATCCGTTGATTCTTTCGCTCGCTTTACGTGTTTTCTCAATTTCTGGATTGAAGGGAACAAGAGTGTCTGCTCCTCTTCTCCTTCGCATAAACTGATTTCCTGAAATAGATCAAAAACAAACAACCAATCACGGTACCTCGATTTTTTTTTTTTTTTTGAAAATAAAAAAAAAACGTAAAAATTTAAAATTAAAAATAAAAATTAAAAATTAAAAACCAAATTAGAAATTAGAAATAGACAAATTTGATATTGAACTATGCCTAATCCCCGGCAACGGCGTCAAAAACTTGATGCGCGAAAAGATGCACACACTTAAACGCAAGTGCATGTTATCGTGACAAGTAATATAGTCTTAGCAAGACCGAATATCGTCCACAAGGATTAGGGTTCAAGTACCAACTATCTATCTTTTGGTATCTATTTGGTCAATTGATATTTGATTTTGTGGTTTATAACTACGAATTATAAAGGCTAATTTAACTAATGAGTTTACTTCAGTTGTGATGAGAATAGGGCTTCCACGTTTCCTCACTATCCGCTTATGTTACTTATTAATGCAATAACTTATGGTCTTCTTTTCGAGAAAGCATGTTCACTAAATCGCTTTATACTCCGTTAAGTTATATAAACACTCAACCCAAAGATTGCACCTTACCTACCTTTCTGATAAGGATAACTCTATGGGAGGATTAAGACTAAGAACCTAGTTAACCGTCACGCATGATCGTAAAATTAGGGTTGTTAAGCCTCTTGTTAACGCTTACATAAATAATTGAGGTATTTTCATCCCCAATCCAAGAATGTCTACCCAACTTACAAAGATATTCACAATCCCTCCTTTCGGTCCGATTAGAAATCATATAGTGATAATTAGTTGTCAATTAACTACCAAGCATTCAATTTAATTATTGGATAGATCTCAAATGAAGAAGAATAACCATAAGCGTGCATTAAATCATAACATAAGTTTCTAGAGATTCAACATGGAAAGCCTATAGGAATTAGTTCCTAGCCATTGACAAGAACTAATTCCATGTTCTTCATAAAACCAAATAAAAACAAGAAAAGGAAAGAAAATTTACTAAACTATGGTCTCCAATCTCCAAGCAAGAAAGTCTTGTGTTGTGCGAAGGAACCCTTAAAAACCGCTGGGTTCTCCTTTTATAGTGAAACCGCTCTCTCTTTTCCTTCAGCCCGACCAATTTCGTCAAAACGATTTTTCGCGTCGGCTTGCCGCCGCTTTTAGCCGCGCCGGAACTCGTGGTCCCGGGTGATTTGCCGCGCCCGATTCTCTGCATGCTGGCGCGGCCTCATTCTTCTCAGAGCCTTCGGATGTTTAGCGCGCTACTCATCGTTGGCATGGCCGCGTACTGGTCTTCGCAGCCTCTCGATGTTGGCGCCACTACCGCTTCGATCGAGGAGCCGCGGCCATGTGCAGGTTTCAGCCTTGTTCGCCACTTTCTCTTTTTTTAGCTCTGGAACCTCCTCTTTTGCCCTCTTTTAGCTCCTTTTCCGCCATTTGGCCATTTTAACCACTTTGACTCAAAAGAAAGGAAAAATATCCTAATACGACACTTATTTGTACAAAAAGGGACAAAAGACTAACTAAAACTGACTCAAAAGGTGTATATAAAATACACCGATCACCCCCTACCCCATCCTACCCCTATTTCCAAATTTCTATTTTATATGAGATTAAAATGAATTTTGTGAAAAGAAAATGACAAATGGGTCCAAAAAAAATTCAATGAATGAGCAAAAAGCACTTCTCCAGAAGCACCAAATTGATGTTTATGCTTCTCTTTTCATCTAGAAACACTTTTTAACTTCTGAAAAAAGTGTTTCTACTTCTGAAAAGAGGGTGTTTGGCCAAAGAAGTGTTTTCGAAAAACAAAAACACTCCATAAGCTTGACCAAACACCACCTAAATCGTAAATTGATTAGATGAATCATCTTTCTCTTTTCCCAATACAAAGACAAAAAGTTCAATGTATGTTGGCAGCCGATTATTTGCAAAGCGCTATTAATAGATATATCGATAACTTATAGATAACTTATACATATATTATTTTCAAAAGCATTTATCAACCTATCTTTTATTTTATAATAATAGTATAACCTATTGTCCCTTTCATGTTTTGGTCCTCTTTGAAACTATCCTTCACTTTTACTCCTATTGATAAGATAGCCTACAGCTCATCATCCACCCAAAAGCCGTTTTTAAAATCTTCATATATCTCTTTCTAATTCTCCTAAATTTAGCACATCCCAAAAAAACCATAATCAAAGTTCAAAACTTTATATATCTTAATCTCTCCCAAGAAAAATCACTATTTCCATTTAAAAATTCAATCTCTGTCTTATTTTTCCACTTGAAATTGAGATTCTTGATATGGGGTTTGACAAAGTTTCAATCTTGAATTAAATTTCACTATTTTCACCCAAAATTGAGGTAATCTTAAAATTAAAAATTCAATCTTTCTCTCATTTTTGCACATGAATTTGAGATTCTTGATATGTGGTTTGAAAAAATTTCAATCTTGAATTAAAAATTCACTATTTCCACCCAAAATTAAGCTAATCTTGAAATAAAGTTTCAATCTTTATCTGATTTTTGCACTTTAATTTCGTATTCTTGATATGGGGTTTGAAAAAAATAACAAAGCAAGTTCATCCTCTCAAGTGTTACAAATCCCAAGAGAAGATACACCACTTTTATCCAAAAATCAACACCTTTCATCACCTTCAAAGACTTTTGCTAATGTTTTTATAGCTATAGTTGGAGCTGGTGTTCTTGGTCTTCCATATACTTTTAAAAGAACAGGATGGTTAATGGGTGCTTTAATGTTATTTTCAGTTGCATTTCTTACTTATCATTGTATGATGCTTCTAGTACTTTCTAGAAGAAAAATTGAGTCACATTTCAAGAATTCCCAAATTACATCTTTTGGTGATTTGGGGTTTGCTGTTTGTGGTAATGTTGGAAGGTTTGCTGTTGATGCTATGATTGTGTTATCCCAAGCTGGTTTTTGTATTAGTTACATGATTTTCATAGCCAACACTTTAGCATATTGTTTTAAAATCTCTAAAATATTGGTGATTTGGAGCTGTTTTCCATTTCAATTGGGGTTGAATTCAATTGCAACACTTACACATTTAGCCCCTTTGAGTATTTTTGCTGATGTTGTTGAATTAGGTGCTATGGGGGTTGTTATGGTTGAAGATGTAATGATTTATGTAAAAACTAGCCATGTTCTTGAAGCTTTTGGTGGTTTTAGTGTGTTTTTCTATGGTCTTGGTGTAGCTGTTTATGCATTTGAAGGTATTGGAATGGTATTGCCTTTGGAAGCTGAGACAAAAGATAAAGACAAATTTGGGAAAGTTTTAGGTTTGTCAATGGGGTTGATATCTTTAATGTATGGTGCTTTTGGTGTGTTGGGATATTTTGCTTTTGGTGAAGAGACAAAGGATATAATTACCACTAATCTTGGACAAGGGTGGCTTAGTAGTTTAGTGCAAATTGGTCTTTGTATTAATTTGTTCTTTACTTTTCCATTGATGATGAATCCAGTATATGAAGTAGTGGAAAGGAGATTTTGTGAAGGTAGGTATTGTGTTTGGCTAAGATGGATTGTGGTTTTGGCAGTGACATTTGTGGCATTGTTAGTGCCAAATTTTGCTGATTTCTTGTCATTGGTTGGGAGCAGTGTGTGCATAATTCTTGGCTTTGTGTTACCTGCTTTGTTTCATCTTATTGTGTTTAAAGATGAGCTAAAATGGTATGGTTTGGCTTGTGATGGTGCAATTATTCTAATGGCTGCGGTTTTATCATTCTATGGAACTTACTCTTCCATGTTGGAGATATTTGGAGAGAAGGCTTAAATTGTTTGTTTTCCTTTTTATGTACAATCTCAATAGATGTTTATCATCGTTGTTGCTCGGACTCTTCAAAAGTAGTGTATTTTTGGAGGAACCGGCATGGGTGCATCAGCATTTTTGGACAGTTTGAACAACATAGTTTGTAATGCATTATGGTGTATAATCCCTATCATAAGTGTAAGTTGTTCTACTTGTGCTTACAAACTGGTAGTGTAGTGCTATTATTGAAGGCCTGCTTAGCCTATCACACATTCACACTAGTAGACGCAGTATTGCTTTATATTATCGTTTGATTTCTGTTGCAATGTGTTCTTTAGTGTACTTTGTTTATCCTATTTACCAGCGTTAGTTACTGTTTCTTTTCTCAGAATGCATTAGCATTGCTTATTCGCTTTTGATACCAGCATTTTCATACTGCTTTAAATTTCTTGTTCGGGTCTGACTGTTTCTCTTGTTTTGTCTGTGCTTATGCTTTGTCTTGAGCTGAGGGTTTCTCGGAAACAGTCGCTCTACTTACCAAGGTAGAGGTAAGGTTTGCGTACACTCTACCCTCCTCAGACCCTACGTTGTGGATTTCACTGGGTATGTTGTTGTTCTTGTTGTAAGAGTAAGTTGTCCATTTTTTTTTTCTTCCCAACCATTTGTAAATTTGCTTCCATCTAAGGCTATTGATAATAGGCTTTGTACAATTATAGAGGTTGAGTGAGGGACATGATCATGTCCATTTTAAAATTCATTGCAAATGGTCATTTGGTTCTCTTCTTAGTACTATTTAAAACAGTTCTAATATATTATGATCCGAGAGTTACCCTAAATGTGTTTGTTCACAAGTTATTCGTTTTATATGTTCATACCAAAAGCTTCCATAGATGTTAGGTAAATTTCTTTTCTTATTTCCATAATGGAGTTGAATGAAACCAAAATGTCATGTTTGATTTTTTTAATTAGAGACGTTAGAAGTAATGAATGGACGTCGACTATAACCCCTAGCCAAGCATGCATGTGGTTTGATTTCGCTGTACCCACTAATATTTAATTAAGTTGTGACTCTTGGAGCTTGTGGATAGCGGATACAACTTGCTGAACGTGTTTGTTGCTGGCCTTGCTGCTACCACGTAAAGAAAATAGATTTAGGTTTGACTTAAACTCTGAAAGTCAGTTCATGAGTTGAAAGCTTAACATCTTGTTTGTTTTTTCACCCTAAAAAGAGGCATTGATCATTCACAACATATACTTACCAGAATTGTAACATTGATGGATTTGGCTAAAGTAGCAGGCCATGATTTACAGTAGAAATGATATTAGGTAACCACTTTTAATGGTGCTATTTAAAATACAACATATTCAGTATAATCCTACAAGCGGGGTCTCTTCCAGAGTAGAGTGTACACAAATTTTACCCCTTACTTTGGGAGATAGAGAAGTTATTTCCGAAATGGTGCTACTTGAAATATAAGCCACCATTTAAGACGCAAAATTTTGTAACTTTGTTGTGGCATCTTCTGTTGAGCTTCTTCATTTTTCGCTATAGCAAGACCTGGTTCTCTGAAGCACAATCATCCTGCCAGCCCTGTAATTCATCAATGACTTTGAAACAAAATTAGCCTGAGAATTAAGAAGGGGATTTACTAGTTCACTTGGTTTTGTTGAGTGGGAACTGATTCATGTCACAACTATCTCGTCCTGGTAGGCATTGATATAATGACTCTCAATTACACGTGTTTTAGGAATTAAGTTGAATGTCCTATTCTTATTAGTAGCCTATGTGAATATAAGCTTGGACAAGAATTCAGGAAAGTCAAATTCGATATTGCAAAATGTAACTCGACAAGTGAAAGTGGAGTGAAAGCCGGCTCTAAGCAGAATCTAACATGGTGCAAACTTCAGGGCTCAGGCAACTATTCGCCTGTTAGTTTGAACCGTGACAATTCAAACTTCAAGCCAATGGCCTGAAGCTCATCCTATCAAAATCATTGTGTCTTCTTGTATTTTTACCAATGTTTTTACTGCAATATCAAGCTTTTCTTCAGCCTCCATCTCCAAGGAAACTTGAAGTTCATCTTTTTTTTTGGTGAGAATTTTAGTAGTAGTTTCTTTGTTCGATTGAAAAAGTTTTGATGTTCAGAAGAAGAAGAAGATCTATACATTAATGATATACTTTATTTTTAGTCTTAATATTCTAGAATATTTAGTTTCCTTCTAAATTTAGCATTTACATAAATTAAAAAATATTTAGTTTCCTTTTAGTTTAGTATCTATAAGGAAAATAACATATTTGCTTTTATTTTATTGCCTTTAGTTTTCTATAAATAGTGACAAGGAACAATGTAATGAATTAATGCAATGAGTTTTTATTCATCCTCTCTTCAATTTTCTCTTCTAGTTCCTTCGATTTCATAACAGTGGTATCAGCGTCGGGTTCATCGATCTCAATGGATCTGTGATTTCATTGAAGAAGAATAACTACTTTCAACTAAGGTTGTCCAGTGGGTCGGGGCGGGGCGGTCCCCCCTCCCCCTTTGCAAAACTAGTTGTTGCAACAACGGCCAAATTTAGATTTTGGCCGTTGTGCAATGGTTCCAACGACCATTTTTGGCCCCCCTATCCCCTTAATATTTATTTTTAACTCCTAAATTAGTATATTTATACTTTAACCCAATTTTTAACTACAAATACCTCATTTTCTCTTTATTTTTCTCACAAATCTTCCTACAATCTCTATAATCTTTTAATCTATCTCTCTACAAGTTTACATTGCCTACTAAATATTTTATTTTATTCGCTCATTTGTATAATTGTATCAAAGTTCAAAAATTGGAACTGAAGTTGACAACTAGCTTGATGATCATCCATCGAGCAAAGTTTTTCAATTTGTAAAACTGTTTATCAAATTAAAATAGAAAAGGGTCAGGGTGTGAGACGGGAGATTTATTAAGACATGTACAAGGCTTTCACAAAGCTAAGTGGGATGAATATGAGGCTACAAAGTCAGGTGCGTCAATGCGCTCTGAGTCGGGACAGGTTCACATAGTGTTCCGGATCAAGTACATGGTCAAATTAACCTGACGACGGGGGAATTGTAGGTCCTAAATACTGATAAACATAGAGATAGAGAATCAATAGAAAAATTAGTTACTGTGGAGGGTTTTTCCTTTGCATTTCCTTCCTCTCATGGTTTTATTCATTACGTAAGAGATATGTATAATCTTGTTTTTAACGATTTTTCTAGATCAACTGTTAGACGTTTTTAAATTTGCACATGAATATCAACGATATTTACGTTATGCATTATATATCATTTTTCTGGCAAAGTATCTATCACTTTTGATATAGATCGTAGTACTAACGGCAATGATTATTTAACTGTAACATGTTCACTGGAACTTTTATTGCACAAATTATTCATGAAATTTGTGATTATTATGGTATAACTGACAAAATTATGATTGTTACGTTAGATAATGTTTCTTCTAATAATTATGTTGTGGTACTTTTAAAAGATCTATTAACTCCATCTTTTTCTAATCATTTTCATATAAAATGTGTGTGTCATATTTATAACTTAATCGTAAAGGATGGTCTATCACTTTTTGAAGACTTCTTAATAAAGTACAATTTTGCTATGAATTTTATTTTTAGAAGTAATAAAATACAAAGAAAAAAAAATATAAAAAACTTGTAACGATTGTGGATTACCTTTTAGAAAAATTTCTGAAGAAGTAGTGATTAGGTGAAATTCTCTATATGAACAACTACTTGTTTCTTACGATTATAGAAGACCTACAACTTTATTTTTTAATGCCCACAATCGAAATTCAACCGATATGCTTGTAAATAATGATTGGAAAAAATTCAGAACTTATTGAATTTTTAGAGAAAAAAATTCAAGCAACAAAAGAATTTTCTGATATATATACTAACAAGAAAGTGCTAGCAACCAACCATCTTCTATACCATATTCTTCTTCAATACTACCTTATAAAAGACATGATCTTTTTGCGGCTAGTATTGAAAGCCTTAGAAATAGAATGTTTAGTGGTTCCACTGCTAATCAACTTAGTGAGTTTGATGTTTTTGTTTTGCAGGGTGTTATACCGTACCAAGCAGTTCTCAGTGAAGAAGGACGTGAAGACTTGCTTAAATACTGGAGGGAAAATGAGAAGACATTTCTGATACTAGCAAAGATGGCCCAAGATATGTTGAACATTCAAGCTCCATCAACGTCGTTTGAAAGCGTTTTTTCTATCGAAAGCTTTCAAATAGGATAGCACATACACTCATTAGAGGGAGACATATTGGATATTACAGTTCTATTCATAGATTGAATACGAGCGGAGCGTAGACGGTGTGGTCAATCAAAGATCAACGAAGAAGACGATGAAAACAACAACGAAAACTTGTCCGAGGACGTCGACCAATTTGACCAACAACTTTCAATTTCAACTGAAGAACCACAAGACATTGTGAAAAATTAAAAAATGTATTTTTAACTATGTAATTTTTTAATTGCAATTTTACTATGTGATTTGCAACTTTTGAACAACACCACAAAGTTGCAATTTTGAATTGCATTACAAAAAAAAATCTAATAAATAATATAAGAGGCACAAAAAGAGTCTTGGAATATTTTTATTACACTACCTTATTCAATTATTTAAGTGTTCATATTCACAACTTTTTTGAAATTAAGTGTCTAAAAAAACCTGGAATTCCGGACCCGGCCCCGCCCCGCCCCGACAACACCGGTCACCTTTTCCGGCGGGATGTGGGACGGGACATCGGCTTGTCCTGCCAGTCCCGCCGGAGGATCGGTCCCGACCCTAACCCAGCTTCGCCGAGTCCCGTCCCACCACGACCTGTCCCGAACCTGGCCGCTTGGACAACCCTACTTTCAACCACTTTTAACATATATCTATTTAAACCCAATTTTAATCCTTTTTTTATTTTCAATGAATGGGCTCCAATATCAATTTTAACCCTTACTTTTATTTTCAACGCAAGAGCTCCAATATTAATTTTAACTCATGTTTATTTTCAACGAATGAACCTTTTCAACCAATATCAATTTTTAGCCATTACATATTTTAACGCATATCTATTTTAAATCATGACAAACAACAATATTCTTTTTGAAAGTCACACAAATCGTCATTAATGACAAACTATCAGATTTGGTCCATGAAGATGAAGTTAGAGAATATTTTACAAGGTGTTCAAGAAGAACAAGAAAAAAAAGAAGAATAAGTGTTCAAACTCAAATTGAATACACCAACTTGAGTTTGAGGGGGAATGTTAAAATTTATTTTTATTTTATTTTATGATATGCATTAATGGTAGAATATTTATTTTATTTTAGTCTAGTAGTATTCTAGAATATTTAATTTCCTTCTAAATCTAGTATCTACATTAATTAAAGAATATTTAGCTTCTTTTTAGTTTAATATCTATAAGGAAAATAACATATTTGCTTTTATTTTATTCCCTTTAGTTTTCTATAAGTAGTGATGTAGTCCTTTATTTTCAATGCAAGAAATGAAGAAACAATGTAATGCATTAATGCAATAAATTTTTGTTCATTCTGTTTTCGATTTTCTCTTTTAGTTCTTTCAGTTCCATAACAAGAACCTTAATCTTAATAAAATTAAAACGTAAAAAGGAGACTAGCTGAGAATTTATATATATATATATATATATATAAAGCTAGGCAATATATGTTGTCGTGCATTACACCGTTGAAAGAATATACAGGGCAATATTATCTTAAGGATAGATCGAGAATTCGGTCGACTCAGCAAGCCAATTATCTTGTCATATTTCCATATTACTAAACATATTGTTGTTGTTGTTCTCGAGGGGCTTGCTGCAGTTTCTACAAGGATCACAAGATTGGAAGGAAGATCAAAGACCGAAGATCAAGATCATCAACACATGTTAATGTTGTCACAACTGAAGTTAGGCTTCAAGCCTATTATATTGAAATTGTAATTGTTTATCCTTTCTAAGCACTAGTGATAGTTGTATACTATTCTCATACATCCACTATAATATCCAACGGTTCTGAAACGCCCTTGGCCCCGCGGCCCTGCAGGCTGGCGCCACGGCGCCAAAACTCCTGAGAGTTAGCGTCGTGGCCCTGCAGCCTGGTGCCGCGGCGCCGAGGGCGTTTCAGAACTGTTGGATATTACAGTGGATGCATGGGAATAGTATACAACTATCACTAGTGCTTAGAAAGGATAAGCAATTACAATTCCAATATAATAGGCTTGAAGCCTAACTTCAGTTGTGACAACATCAACAGGTGTTGATGATCTTCGGTCTTTGATCTTCCTTCCAATCTTGTGATCCTTGTAAAAACTGCAGCAAGCTCCTTGAGAACAACAACAACAATATATTTAGTAATCTGGAAATATGACAAGATAATTGGCTTGCTGAGTCGACCGAATTCTCGATCTATCCTTAAGATAATATTACTCAGTATATCCTTTGAACGGTGTAATGGCAACTTATCTCCCAAGATAAAACAGCAATCAAACAAATGAGCAAAGGGAACTTAAGTGTTCGCTATATAGAAGGATCTTTGAGTGTGTAAGATTGCAAGAAAGGAAGAGATTTCATGAACTAGGAAGAACTTATAGAATATGTATTCTATGTGTGTTCTTCCTCTATTTTATGTTCTGTATATATTCTCATATATTGTGTGTTCAATGTATTATATTGTATGTCTCTCCTCAAATCTGGAATAAGGCTTGATTATATAGTGTTTATGGATGGAGGAGGTGTTAATGGGGTTAATGACTATTAAGAGCGTTGTTAAGAGGCTCAATGAAGAGCCAAAACCTTAAGGAGTAATAGCCTAACGTTCCACCACTTAATGTGACATTAAACCTCTGAAACGCCCTTGGCGCCGCGGCGTCGGCGCTTTCCAGAAACTTCAGGGACCAAACTGTAATTACAATAAAGTCTGGGGTCCAAAAAAATAATGTCAGAAGCCCACATCCCACGACCCGACCCGGACTGGGCGGGTGGTGGCGGCGCGCGTGTGGGCCTAGTCTTGAACCCAAGCACACCTAGGTCATCCCTCCTTCAAACACATGGGTTACCCCATGGGGTCTCAATTCCTTATTCAGTTTAGAGACTTATAACATGAACAATTCTTCCCTTTCCTACTGATGTGGTAGATTTGTCACACACCACTCTTCCATGTCTCAAACATCTTACTTCGTGGACCAATATCTCTTCCATTTCTCAACGAAATTTGATAATTCTTGGCCCTACGGTCATCTACTCACTTAGTAGATTAAGTACGTGTAAAGAATCAGGTTCTCCAACATGTGGAACCATGATGTTTAAGTCATTGAAGATGGACGGATCCAACCTCCACCAAAGGCAAATTTCCAACAATATAAGTGATGTGACACCTCTCTTTGCCAAGGATTCTATTTATCTTTTTTCTTTTCTTTTCTTTTCTTTTTTTCCTTTTCTTCATTTTCTTAATTATTTTATTAAAAAAATATATCCATAACTCACATCTCTTCACCCTCACATCTTTTCTCTTAATTAATTAATTAATAATATTCATAACTCACACTAAGTTACATTAACTATAAAAAAGGTTACTTTCTTTCCTCATCTTTTAGTCTATTTAATTTGAGCATTAGAAAGAAACAAATAAAATAAGGCTATAGCAGCAACAGGGAATAGAGGGAGTGTGGTTTAGAAGAATTGGGACGTTTTGGAAAAGAAGGGTAAGGTATGGAGGTTAGAAGACCATTTATCTCCCCCTATTTACTACTGCTATCTTTACATTGCATATAGAAACAACAAAATTTTACTAAGGACCTTCACCTTTTGAAATCTTCTCAAACATATTTCTTCTGCTATTTTTCTTTCTTTTAGAGGGATTGCTTTGAATTTTACCATAATTATATTTTACTTCAAAAAATAAAATTTGGCGGAAAAGAATTCTACTATATCTATCCTTTTCTTGGAGAAGATATTTTCTTCTCATGCACAACACAATAACATTCACCATGTAGTCCTTTTATATTAATTTTTCATATGTATATCAATTGATCAAAACATATTACATTTGTTATGCATATTTTAGTATATTTTTCTTTGTTTCTGATTTACCGTCGTTAAAGATTTGCAGATGTTAGCTTCTGCATAACCTGATTATTTTGATCCCAACAAGTGGTATCAAAGTCAATGATTCAACGGGTTGCATCCAATTTCACGATAATAAAGATTTTGTCCAGAGTACTACATGTAGAGATGGATTTTCAACATTCCCATTGCCTTGCAGGCCAAGGGAAAATTTGTTAGGATTTGCCTTGAATTTTCTACCTTATTGCTATTACAATTTACATAGTGATTTTATTTCATCCATTCTTTTGATTTGCCATGTTCTTAGAGTAATGGTGTTAAATCCCAATCTTGGGGTGTGGCCGCGTACCACCTCTGAAACATAACCTGGACATGCAAGTATCTAGGTCGATAAGGCCTTGAAAAGATAGTCATATGACAACCTAAACATGATTATTTGTAAAAAGGAGACAACCCAATCATATATGCATATACAAGGCTGACAATGTCATAATAATTATAAACAGACCGTCAGGAAGGCCAGGAAAATCGGGAATGCCATACAAAATAATTGTACATAAGAACCAAATCTACAAGCCTCTGGGAGTGACATAACTAATATAAGGTTGGGACAGGGTCCCAACATACTCAAAATGTATACATATATAAGTTTCATAGCCTACCAACTCTCTATAACACCAACAACCTATTGAGGAGGTGCGTCATCTTGCTTACCTGAACCTGCAGGCATGAAACGCAATGCCTCTGACAAAGGAACGTCAGTACGAAAGAATATGCAGGTATGTAAGGCAGATAAGAAAGTAAATAAGAACATCAATTCATAAAAGAGACTAAGAGAATCAACATGTGTCTCGGGGATTCCACTGTGGACCATGATATGCATAAATAATATAATCACGTATATAACGTCATAGGCCTTTGTAGGCAATATCATAATCACATAAATAACAATGTAGGCCTCTATGGGCAATGATATCATTACCATATCCAATTAGTGGTGTTGTTACATATATATCACGTATATAACGCCGCAGTCTCTATGGAAAATAGAGATATATCATACTTATGTATATACATGCAAGAGGACCATAAAAAACATTATGAGTCAGTCGGAGTGACGTGAGGTTATTTGACCTCCTATTATCGTTATGTGGCTAACATACTATCAGTTGTCGTGAAACTAATAAAAACATATAATACATATAGTGAGAATGAATCTAAGATATGTAAAGTACTCCCGACAAGGGACAAACAAGATTCAATTAACATTTCCAACAACCATAAATGGAATCATTTTTTGACGAACGTTTGTCTACGTTTTGTTTACATGCGGGTCATGCCAAAAGAAAGAAGGAATAACCTTAACATACATTATATTGAACCATGACGTATCAATTCAGAATATCCTCCTTCATGCCTAAGTCTATAACCAACAATAAGGATACTAACATTAATTATGAGTAGTTCAACAATCCCCCGTCGAGTGGCAAGCTCATTTTATATAAAATCAGACAATGTATCCTCCGTTTTCCTTACTTTCCTAAGTCCATAAAACCAACAAGAATACATACAGCCTTAAACTATATACTTAAAGTACCACAACGCACCCAACATCCTAACAACACAAATCAATCTACACAACAACAAGTGCACAAACGACACAACGAAACTACTATTTATCACGTCGAGTGGCAAGCTCGGATTGGAACCAAAACCCAATTCTTTTTCCCATCTCCCCCATA
Organism: Przewalskia tangutica; assembly: GCA_029844215.1. NCBI lineage: Eukaryota > Viridiplantae > Streptophyta > Magnoliopsida > Solanales > Solanaceae > Przewalskia > Przewalskia tangutica. Next base: position 5,387,234 of record CM056719.1, read on the forward strand.
ATTACAACACCATAACCATGTCCAGCATATAAACATCATGACATTCTAGCCTTATATCCATCTTAAAAGTAACATCAAATAGACCAACCAGAGTTAACAACAACATAAACAACTTCTAGGTGTTATATGTCCACTTCTCCTTCTAGCTTATAACATTATCTTCATTAGCAACGAAAAGACATGCATAACAACAATACCTACACCAAGCTATTTTCCATAATTTTCGGCCACAAGAGGTCATATATATCACCCTAAAATAGTCAAACAAAAGACAATAACATCTTATGTTATTTCAAGTGCTATCTTCTAGATTCTTCACCCAAACAAATTAACCAACACTTAAATAAGCTTAAGCACAAGCTGAAAGTACATGTATGTCCCAGAGACAATCTGTATTAGGACACAATGTACTTTATACACACTCGTATTTATATTAATGATGATTAATATTATGGCAATTTGCATTTGTTGAATTATTAATTGATTATTTATAATATTCTATAAATGCATCCCTAGAGGTTACATGTTTATTAATGATGTGAGAATTAATATTATAACGTAACTCTTAAATTACCTCGACTAAAGATCATCGAAATTGGGATATCGATGATATGCGATACGTCGACATGTGGTATGCATCATATCCTTAGGGGATGTAGTATGTTTCACTTGCTACGAGTTATGGCAACTCGTGATGGACACATGGATACTTGTTGAAGTATTAGTATGCCCTGTTGATGTACTGTTTTGTTATATATCTATAATGTCATCGGCGTGTGGGAGATAAAAGTCCTTAGACTTGAGGTCAATATCACCTTGTTTACGAAGTAATGTACTTTGATCCTGTCTTAAGCTCAAATGTCTTATAGGTTGAGACGCGACTTGTTTTGGGTGCATTACGAAGTAGATTAAAGGTGGTATGTGAGCCAAGATTAGGATTCATTCCTTGAATACATATTCGAGTGAACACTCAGATACTCATATGGTATTAGGTTGACTAAGTCATTGGTCAATGCAATGGACATGTCTGTGACATGGTCCTGTTGTCAACTAATATAGATGAGTTATAATAATCAAGTCATTTGGATAGACACTTGACAGATCCTAAGCTTGATTGAGTGTGTCATGAATGAAGGGATTTTATCTTCTCATATATAGGTTCAGTTCACATATTTTGTGTAGCTAAACTTTACATATTGAGTTCATCTTCCGGCGCAGTCTAGGAGTTTCGTGAAGACCCTAGTGTAATTAGTGACGATATGTAAAGGCCTGAAGGGTAACACTGAGTCAAAGGTTATGTCGATTGAAGGATGTAATTAGAATGAGATACATATGTTCGGTTGATGACCGGAACATTAAAAATGGGAAAATGGGCAGAAAATAGGATGGGACCGCGGTGCCTTTATTCAGGACCGCGGTGCCAGGAACACGTGCTAGCACCGCCAGGACGTGGTCTGGCAGTCCAAATTCTGCCCAGTTTGTTCTTGTTGGGTCTGGCCCTACTGAAACCCTTGAGCTCTTATCCTATAAATAGGAAGCTCATCTTCTCATTTCTATATACTGAAAACCTAAGAGAGGTAAATCTCTTCTAAAGCTCTGTCAGAATCCCTAGCATTCCTGACTTAACAAATTACATCACAGTTTTAGAACTTACAAATCGAGGGACTTTTGCGTTTGCACCCTCGGGCTACACAAAGCATCGAGAATCAACTGCTTGGTTGATTTCTATAATAATGTAAGTATTCTGTCGAGGTATTACATTATACTATGTTCTTTGTATTTTTCATTACATATCATACTGATGTTCGACCGTCGTCGGGTTTGAACACAGGGCCCCCACCCCACGGCCTGACAGAGAATGGTGGAGGAGGTAAATCATGGTGACTCAGCGGTCCACTAGGTGGGCGGCAATGCCCACAAGAAGTCATCCCCCACAAAGGAAGAATGAAACTCTCACACTGCGGTTGTCAGGGCTCGAACCTGCCTACTTGGGGGTAATCTACCACTCTGGAACCAACTGAGCTACGCTCATGCGGCCTTATAACGTGTATCCTTGTACTGCATGTACTTCAAATAAACTGTCAATAATGTACTAAGCCTTCATGTTGGTAGTGGTATGCATTAATCAATCAGAAACCAAAACAAATTAAGCTCACAATTTTTTTATTTGTGATCTTCTATGTAAAATCTTCTATATAAAAACAGTAAATAGTTTGTACAAGGAGTTGCAGAGCCAAAAAGTTTGTGTTTACACAAAGGATTCACAAAAAAATAGTTAATTACTCCCTCCGTCCCAAAATATTTGTCATTTTTTTCTTTTTAAAATTCAATTTTGTCACGACCCAAATCGGAGGGCCGTGACGGGGACCCATTTCCACCCGCCGGATACCGCTAATCACGCAATCAAAACATAACCACAGATAGCTCAGATTAAGCTGAAAACGATTATGAAAGCTCTTGATCAGAAAACTGACTTATACATATACATATACATACACATATCAAGACCGACACGGCCATACAAAACCACTATCCACAGGACACATGTCTACAAGCCTCTAAACAGTACACGACATCAGAATATCATACCAAGATTAGACTGCAATTCTGGAACAAATAAAGTGCTCCAACATCAGCTGAACCAGCAACCTATCAGCGTGAGCCATCACTATCTTTACTGAACCTGCGGGCATGAAACGCAGCGTCCCCCAGCAAAAGGAACGTCAGTACGACTGATGTACTGAGTATGTCAAGCATAAGAAATAACATAGTCAAGATATATCATAATCTGAAACAGAAACACTGACCAACATTACATACATCTGAGGTCCTAATACATGTGTCTAAATGTTATGCAATACCAATGCAGTATACCGATGGCCACACATGCATCTTTCTTTTCATAACAGTCTCTGTGGGCATAATATACATATGTCATGCATGATGCAAATGTGGTATACTATCTATTTCCCATAACCGCCACACAGGCTTTCGGTTATATTGGAATCCTACTTTTCGATAACCGCCACACAGGCTTTCGGTAGTATCGGAATCCTACTTCCCATGAGCGCCACACAGGCTTTCGATTATATCGAAATTCTACTTCCCATGACCGCCACACAGGCTTTCGGTTATATCATATAAGTCATGGGCTAGCCCTGTTGGCTTCAATATGAATGTTGGCCTCTTAGGGCTCTTTTGTGCTAATCTGTACCAGTTGCAGGTGGTGTGCGTATATAACGTCTTTTCCTTTTCCCATATCTCCTACATATATATACAATATTTATCATATAGTAATGTGCATAGCACAAGTGGTCCAGGATAATATGCAAATGAAATGCATGAATGACAACACCATATTCCAATTTCAACAGGTGACATATTACCTTGACGACACTGTGAATCTCATTATCATCTTTTTTATATGCCTCTTTAAGGACTTAGAAATAATTTAGACATGTTTTCAGCATAGGAATCAATAACATGATTATTCTTAACTTCTAGGAGTAGAATAAATTATGGACAATACCACAGTTATATTTTAACATGCCAAAAAAAAAGAATTAATTTATCTTCACATACCTTCGTTTCGCTAAACTTGCTTGACAAGAAATACCAAATTGTTGCTGGCCGAAGCACCTTATTTCTATCACTGCTTCGTACTCTCTCTTCCTTTTTTTCCAACTCAAAGCAAACTGAAAAGTACTGTCCTAACTCTTAATATAAAACTTCCCCACCAAGCAGTTCTATCTTTCTAATTAATTTGCACCTTACACGTCCCAATCTCCTTTAAACTGGTCCCTTTATTTAATAACAAGTGATCTGATTCCGTATAATTTATCAATCACACACATAATTAATCAATTATATATACAATTAATAAATCACGTGATTCCAATTCACTTAAATCTTGGTGACATAAATTCTCATATACTCAATGTCATAATTCTTGTAATATGACACTAGTCCGTAACCTCCCTATACGCATGCCAAATTTATTCTCGATCCCCATCATCACAGTTGTTGTGTCTAAAATTACTTCGAGGTCACATCATTTTGTAAACTAATTTCCTTATTAGCATACGATAAATATAACACACTTCCCGGGGTCCGGATCTATTTGTCTACGTTAAAGTGTTCAAATTATTATCCAAAATTACGAGGCGCTACAAATTTGACTAAATTTCAAAGCTAAATTAGATTAGCTTAGATTAGATTAATTCAATATTTTAAAATTAAAATTTAAATATTTAAAAATTATACGAAAAGTGTTATAAATTGTAATTTTTCTCATATTAATATGATAATGACCCAAAATAATGTTTTCAATCTCCGTTAGTATTACACTAAAATCTTTTCTTTGTATTAAGAGAATTCAATTGTTTATATATAATAAAATAAATATTTATCAATGAAGGGATTGAATTAAACCCCTTATCTATAATTTCCTGCAACATGTAATTGCATGTCTCCGGCGATAGATGATTACCAAATATTAAGCTGTCAGATTCTAATCCAATTACGATACATGACATCCCTAATACACATTGGCTTTTCCATGATTTTTCTTTTCTTTGCCTGCGGGAAAAGAAATGGCCAAATGATTCATTTAAATATGGAAGAAAAGCTCAAATGTGTCATCGAACTATAAAATCTGACCTCGTTTAGATTCGCGCTCATCATTAGATAGTGAACTTTTGACCTCGTTTAGATTCGCGCTCATCATTAGATAGTGAACTTTTGACCTCGTTTAGATTCGCGCTCATCAGTGAAATCCTGACGAATCTCTACATACAGTTAACCATCAAGATTTTTTACCAGAACATGCAAAGGGCTAACAGACACATCTTAAGCACTTACATTGTAATTTTCTCAGTGACATGCTGAAGAGATTGAATTATTGATTCAAGAAAAACATCATGTTTACAATGGGATTGATGGTGTATTGGTTTATAATCCTCTTAGACACACAAAGAAAGAACAGTACAGCTGCTTCACATATCTACATCAGAAATAATGTTACAGTGAGATTAATGAAAGGAAGAGACTCTCCTTTGACAACAAATGTTACACTTCTAATATTACGGATCCAATGACTCCACCACCAAAGGATGTGGTGCAGTGGATGAGATACTCCCTTAACCAGAGGCCTTGGCTTCGAGCCCCGAGTATGGAAAAATCCTTGGTAGAGAGCACTTTCCCAGAAATGAGTTCTACCCGGCTCGAATCCGGACATAGTCGGACTCCAATGTGGGTACTGAATATCGGGTGGGAAACAAAAAAAAAAGATCCGATGACTCCAGATATTGCCGCTAAGACAAAGTACCTGCAATGGGATTCCACAAGCTAACAAAATCCTGTCAAACACAATGGAAACCAAAATCTGAGTCTCATCTGATTTGTAAACCGAAAGCTCATTAGTAAAGGAGAAGACAAATCTTAAAACCTAGAACACGAAATAAGAACTACTTAATCGGGAGGGTGGATGAACCATTTTTAATGCAATAATCCTCAAATAACTTAAATAGAGCATTAAAAATCCGAAGAGGCATAAAGTTGATCCACAAAGTTTTTTAAATCTGCGGTAAAATATTGGACATATGTAATTGAAGCATTCAAGAGAAATCTCCGCAAAATATAGTCAGACCAATCTATAAGAACCACCCTCTATAACAATATTTCACTATAACAGTAAAGTTTCTTTCTAACCTATTTTTCACATTATATTGTATTCTATATTCTCTATAACAAACATTTCGTTATAGCAATCAAAAAATATCCAGAAAGAAGTTTAACTGTACAAATCTCTCACTATCTCATTCTGGCATTGCTTCCACTTGCTTAAGCAAATATAGGCAACATATCTATGTGCAAAACATATATGCAAGCAGTTAAATGTCAAGATATACACGTTAGTTCAGACTAAGGGATGGAAAATGTCATATTTATGAAAGAAGGCAACAGGAAAAACATGAAAAAGACTACCTCAGACTAAAAGTCTCATCACGGTAGGCCACTCCTCTTGAAACTAAAAATGTGAAGACTGTGATTGCATTAACTTACTGTTTAACGCAAGTGGATGCCTTAAAAGCTTGTCACTTCCATGTAGATGACCTCTCATCAGGTAACCAAGAATTTTTGGAATTCATGTCCTTTTTGGGGTTCACTTTATCCCTGAAACTGCAAATGCTGGGGGTAACTTTCTCTGTTTCATCTTCCCTTCTTTTTGCCAACATTACATGTATCATCTGGAAATTCCCCAAATTTCTCGTTTGACTCCCATCGGTTCTCCTTTGCCATTTTCTATATTTAAACAATCAGCTTTACTAGATCGAGATGATTCCCCATTCTCCATCTTTCTCTGGTCAGCCTTATTGAATTTTGCGATGCTTAAGTCTACTCTAATTAGGTCTTCCTCCTGGCTAGGACCATTTGAGTCCTTAATTCCAGCAATACCAATGCCATTGCTCGTGGAAGGTCGGTTTCCTTCCCACGACCACTGCTGAAAAACAGGAATTAGCGCCGGAAAATTTCCGTAGCTAAACAACAAAATATGTCGCTAATCCTAATTAGCGACGGCAAAAATTCATGTTAGCTAATTTACTGATGGACTAGCGATGAAGTCCGTAGCTAATTCTGGTTCTTTGTAGTTGATGTACTTCCATGCTGAAACTTAGCATTTTCGAAAGGAGAAGCGTTTTTAAGCCTGTTATGTTTGTGATTTCTACCGTCAGAAGTTGAGTTCTTTGAAATTCTTGGAGAGCTGCTTATTGACCTACGTAATATCGGGGCTAAATCTTCATCCGTTGTGCAATCCTTGGTTCCTTTATACTTTTTACACATCTGAACAGGAACATGCTTCTTCATCTTATTCTTCTTCGAGTATTTGTCTCTACCAGTTACCTCATCGGAAACAGTAGCTACTAACTCCATAGCGCTCTTAGCAGCAGCCACAGCTTCTGCTGCTTTCGCAGCTTTCTCTTCAGCAATAGCTCTTGCACCTTTCGCAAGCTTAACTGCTTCTAGAGCTGCTACTCTCGAGGCCTCAACAATATCCTCAATGGAACGATTACAATCATCCGAGTGAAACTTCAACAGGTTATTAAGACGGACATAGAACTCAATAGGTGGGGCTGGAGTACATGGATTAGCATCAAAATTCTGTTTTTTGGATCCTTCCAGAAGCCGTTTTCGAGGAGGCAAAAGCGCATCTGAATCCAAGTGATTGATGTCACATGCATTCCCTTCCATCTTTTACACATAAGCTGATTGCGCCAACAATCCTTAAACTACAAAGAACAGTAAAGATCACACCTTTAGCATGAAAAGCATATATGATTAATAGTATGTTTGGTCCAAACTTCCAAAATCTGTTTCTCAGGGGTGCTTTTCGAAAAGGGAAATTGACATAAATAGCTACCCATCAGAAAGTGTATATTTTCTGTATATTTATGTATGATAATACATAAAATATACATTTTTGATACAAAATTGTGTATAAATTTTTTGTATATTTGGCTAGCAAATGTAATTATATTTGGCCGACCGGCCAAATTTGTAATTTGTCCTTTGGAAATAGTATTTTTGGAGAATAACAATTCGTGTTTGGTTGATCAATTTGAAAAACACTTTTGTCAATATTAGAGCAGTAATTAGTGTTTGACCAAGGTTCCAAAAGTGCTTCCGGAGAAAAGCTACTATTTTTAGCTTATGCTACTAATCAAAAGCACTAATTTTCTCCCCAAAATCTTGGCCAAACACCCCAATTTCATAAAATAAGCACTTCTGGTTTTCCGGAAGCTTGGCCAAACAGGCTATAAAACAGCTCAATTTTACATTTCTAGCTGTTATTTCAAAAACCCACATCAAATTTTACAGAACCTTGCACTAGGACCACCTTAAACACAATCACTTAACAAATTGAATCAAAATCAAACAGCACAAGTACAAATTCTATGCAAACCCATAAAAATGAAGAAGAATAAAACCAAACAGAACAGAAAAAGAACAAGAACCATTCAAACTCAGGTCAGTGCGTCGACTTTCAACATTCCAAGATTAATAAAAATATAATCTTTTACCAAGAACAACAACAACATACCCATTATAATCCCATCAGGTGGGTGTCTGGTGACGGTAAAGTATACACAGACCTTACTCCTACTTCAGAGAATTTAACGTCTTGATTTAAAGGGATTATGCAAATCTAAATTATGCTTAGCTTCTTAAATCTGTCTTTGCATAGTATTGGATATATAAAATGAATCCATAAATTGAATGCAATGAGAATCACACAAGGAGAAAAATACCTGATCTTGAAATTAGGGTTTGAGGAGAGGTACATATGAGGAAGAAAATAGTGAGAGAGACATATTTGGAGATCATAATACACATGTTGAGAAAAGTTCAAATTTACCCTTTCATATTAATTTTACTTCCCTTGTACTTTGAAATCTGAGAACTCAAATCTCCGCTTCGTGAAATTTCACTGATATGTTGTTATACTTTGAAATCATTTGTATCTTTATTATCAGTATTATATTATTCTTAGTGATCTTAGAAACCAATCGCGTTCCGGAAAAAAATAGAACGGGAACCTCGTAGCAATAAGCGGCGGATGAGCGCACTAGCGCGAAAGCCGTTGCGCAACGAGCAACGACTTTCGTGCATTTGATTTTAACAAAATTTTAGCATGGATTGACTTAGCGTCAAAATTTATTATTTTTCTCTTAACTAGTTAAAAGTTCTTTCGTTATACTTTTTTAAGTTAAAATTTTGTTAGAATCAACGGCAAATAGGCTATTTGCTAAGGATAACGATATTAATGGTTGAAAGTATTAGAGAAAATAATGTTGAGATATTTCATCTAGTAGAGGGATACTTTTAGGGGTAGTTTAATTTTGAATAAGGTTACGTTACTCTGTAATTATAGAATTTATACTTATATTAGGTAATATCAATAACCAAACAATGGATAAACGTAATTCCAAACTTTATACCGAATTAACAAAATCACTCTCATTTGTATAAGTCATAAAACCCGCAAGGGTAGCCAAGTTGGTATAGCAGTAGAGCGCGGGATCGCAAGGTCACGAGTTCGATCTCCTGCATAAACCTTCTTGGTTGAACATGTCACACATGGTTTGCCAAGTGTGGTTAATCGGTTGACGTGCTTTGCAGGCTATTGCGTCAGCCCGGGATTTACCCTGTGCGCACTCGAAAGAGTAGCGGCTGCGAGTTCCTCCGTCAACAAAAAAAAAAAAATTGTATAAGTCATATTGCAAAAAATATATACTAAACTATTACTTTGCTTGTTAACACCTCTTTCAACTAATCCACATAATGTTCCTAACTAGGAAATTCATTTGTCACAATTTGAACCACATGATCACAAATTTTATTACTATTTTTTTTCTCTTACTTACCCCCTCTTGACTTTATTTATACTATACAAGTATTTTCGTTGTCGCGCCCGTTTTTAACCTCGGGGTCTGAACGGTATCTGCAACGTTGCTCTTTGGCGCGGTTCCCTGGATGGAGCAATAATGATGTTTTTAAGGAGTCGCCACCTAATTAGTTAAGTGAATTAGGACACTTAATTTATTGCAATAAAATACTGCAATTAATCTCCATTAATGGTCTGCGAAATTAGTGAGATTCTGGATCAGGGTTCTTTATTATCCTAAAGGGAAGGAATTAGGCATCCTTTAAGATCCGCTAACTTGCGGTTATTCGTTCAAGCTCAGGTTAATTATTTATTGCCCTTTTTATTCTACATATTCTAAGCATTTTCATAACTTATAATTAAAATAAAGTGCAATACAGAATAATAAAACTAAAATTAAATGCGACATAAAAATAAAAACTTCGGGACATCTTTTAGTCCTTTTTAGGTCTTCTGCACAAGATGATCTTCGGGTACCTGCATAAACACTTAGTAAAAGTGTTAGTAATAGAATAAATAATTTTAAAGCAATGACAGGAATTAATAAGTAAAGCCAAAATAAATAAATTCGTCCTTTGCACAGAGGATGTCTTGGAAATCAGACGGAGATTCCTTCATCGGCCAATATTGTTAAAAGCAATAAAATAAATAAAACATTCAGATCCGCGCCAAAACAGTAATAGTTTTAAACACGAAGGGCTCAGATATATATAAAAATAAAGTGGGACATCCTAAACAAGTGCGGTAGCACCGCCGCCAATGCACGTTGGTTATCCTGTGTAAGTAGAAGAAATCATCAACGCCGTAAAGCTTCATTTATTTTATTTTCCGCTTTGCAATCAAGGAGGCCTCAAAAATCGACGGATAACTTTTTCATTGGCCAATCAAAGTGTAGTATCGTGTTCAAAATCAGTGAGGCTTTCACCAAGTGTAACAAATTGTTCAAATCAGTTTAGTAAAATGAACAACAAAAGAGCGAATCGTCAAAATCAGTCCAATAATCCAACGACAGAATAAAGAACAACAAAAGCGTGAATCATCCGACAAAACCATGAGACAACGGGCAACATCACCCAACAAATGGCCCAAAGAATCAGTCTAACAAACGGTAAAAAACAGTGGAGTAGCCAACAAAACTTGCCGGAAAATTCAAGATAGTACAAAGCCAGTTAAAGGGCAAAAATGTCAAACAGCCTCAAAGCGGAATACATCACGGCTCACCTAAGCGATAAAATGCACGGAAACAGTAGAGCTCGCCGGAGTTCTAAAACTCCGGCGAATCACCAAAACAGAAATCAAATCAGTTTCCAACCAAATATACCAACAACAGATATCCAAGAACAAAAACAGAGTTTGCTAGAATTTCCAAGAACTCTGTTAAGACATAAACAATCAGAAAATAACGTTAAATCAGTCCAACATAGCCAACAAAAGAGATACAAACAGTGTTATCGCCGGAGTTAACAACACGAAAAGGCAGCGGGAAGGGGGTTGCGTGTCGACGCTGAAACAGTGGTTCAAGGTCGACGGTTCAGTGGGGTAGAGCTCCGACGATAGCCAGCAGCGACGTCGACGGGCAGAGGTGGTCTGGGAGTTCGACGGGAGTGACGACGATGAGTGGGGGTTCGGGGGTTGTTGGTGTGTTGTGGAGATGTGGCTGGTGGATATTGGTTGGGTACGCCGGAGCTTGAAGCTCCAGCGAAGGGCGGCGGCGGGAAGGCAGGGAGTGAGCGACGGGAATAGGGTGAGAGAGGAAGAGGAGAGTGAGAGAGAGTGGGATGGGCTGAGGGGTTTGTGCGGCTGAAGGGGTGATGAAGTAGGGTAGATGTAGGCTAAGGGTAGAGAGAGGGGAGAGACGGCTGCGATGGGCAGTGGGTAAAGTGAGGGTAGGCGGCGGCTATGGCATGTTGGGTGCAGCAAAATGAAGAGGGGAAGGGTTTTTAATAGAGATGGTAGACGGCTGAGGGGTATTGGGAATGAGGGGTAAGGTTTTATTTATAGTGTGGGTTTTTAGGGTTTGGGTTTGATTTGGGGGGAAAAATAAAAAGTGGTATTTGATTTTAGGGGGATAATAAAATAGAGTGTTTGGATGAAATTAAAAAAATAGTGTTGGATTGGACTGATTCAAATTATGTCTTGGATTGGACTGGTTTGACAAAATGCAAGGCGGGTTAATTATTTAAAAAAGATGCAAAATTATTAAAATGCAAATACCGACGCAATAATAATAAAATACAATATTTTAGCAAATGTTTAATGCCTAATTAAAAGTAAAAATGTGGTGCCAATTAATTATTTAAAGAGATGAAATTATTATTATAATAGAAACATAATATTAACAAAGACATAATGCTTACTTATTACAAATTTATGTGCCATCAATGGGGTCCCAACCCTACCCACTGATACTTATGAGAAAAGTGCACTCCTTCCGGCATCCAATCCTCCAAAGAAGAATAAGAAGACCACCAAAGACCGCGGCAAAGAGTGTGAGGTCGCCATGGATGAAGATGAGCCTGAAACAGAGGCTCACTATGAGGCAGAAAGCAGCCATCAGCCACCCACAGAATCTGAACCTCCAGTGCCTATAATGGAGCAGTTGCTCCAGAACCAAAGAAGGATGATGCAGAATTTTGACACGGTGATACAAGGACAACAAGAAATGAGGCAGAGAATTGACGAGATGAGTGTCTTGTTCAACCAGTGGTCAATGCACTATCCACCGCCACCGCCACCATTTTAAACCAAGTCTGTAAGTGTCCTGTTTCTTTTAATGTCTTTGAGTCTTGCACACATTGGGGACAATGTGTGATTTAAGTTTGGGCGGGTGTCTTATTTGTGTCTTATTGTTGTAGTATGTTTGAGTCTTTTGAATTGTTTTGTGTATTTTTTAGTATAATTTTTTTTTCTTTTTGAGTCATAATTGTCTATCAAAGATCATGCATGCTGTAGTTACTAGAAACACCTAGTGAAGTAAGGTGGAATAATGTAATGGAATTAGAAGCAACTATCTAAACACTTAGGTTAGATAGGTCAAAAACTCATGAAATCTGTCTATTTGGGGTTTCTTGCTTGAATTGTGCATGTTAAATGATTAAAACCTATGTGTATGATTGTTTGCTATTTGAGGCGAAATAGTTAGGATATGCATGTTAGGGAGATGACTCAGGCGTTTCTTTGTCAGCCAATTCTTACCACTATTTTCTATCTCTGACATTAAAAATATCCCTAGTCAGCCCCGTTGAGCTTAAACATGAAACTTTTTCTTTGACACCCTATATTCTCACACTTGTGCCATAAGTAAAAATGTGAAATGGTTGGAATAGAATGTGTTAAAAAAGAGACAAAAAGAGTGAACAAGTTTGATGCACCCCAGTAAAAAAGTAATAAGAAAGAGGCAAAAGCCTAAATTTGGGGGTGTTTGTTATTATAATACACTTCACTCTCTCAAAACAAAAGAGGGGAAAGATAGATATGAAGTGAAGGAAAGAAATCAAAAGAAAAGGGAAAAATTGAAAAGCTAAAGAGCTTATGGTACACAAAATGAGCCTAAATGCCTATTTTTACCTACCCATGCCTAAGCCTACATTACAACCCTGAAAAGTCCTGAAGATCTCTTATATGCATATCCATGATTAGTGGAGAATAGCAAGTACAAATGTCATAGGATTTTTGAAATTGACATGCATAATTCAGTATTCTTACTTCCATTAAGTATGATTAAAATGAGTTTGCGAAATATCTACCTTAATGTGTTTAGAATGCTAAAATTTCATGCTATATGTTCCTGCATATTATTCTGTTAATCTTCATGTTTTTCTAAATAACACCAATGCAGCAAAGTGATCAATGTCATTGAGTCTTTCTATTTCCTTGTTCTTTGAGTCTTTATTTCTTTCTTTTGATCTTTGCTCGAGGGCGAGCAAGGGTTAAGTTTGGGGGTATTTGATCGGTATATTTTATATACACTTTTTGAGTCGTTTTTAGTGAGTCTTTTGTCCCTTTTTGTACAAATACGTGTCATCTTATGATAGATTTTCTTTCTTTTGAGTCAAATTGGTTAAAGTGGCTCTTTGGCGGAAAAGGAGCGAAAAGAGGGCAAAAACGGAGGTTTCAGAGCTCGAAATGCGAGAAAGTGGAGAACCAGGCACGGACACAGGTCAGCGCCGCGGTGCCTCTAGACAGCAAAGTGCAGCGCCGCGGCGCCTAATCTTCAGAACAATGCAGAACTTCCGACGACGCGGCGCCAGTAGCAGGGCCGCGGCGCCGACGCGGGAAAAATCAGGGTTTTGAACGAATTATGGGTCGGGCCTGAAGGAAAACCTTAATGTCGGTTTGGAGGCTATAAAAAGAGAACCCTAGGTCAGAATTAAGGGTTCCCTTCTTGCCAATTCGCAACACATCTTGGAGTTCAAGATTGGAGACCATTCTTTAGTAATTTCTTTTCTTTCTTTTACTTTATTTTCAGTTTTATGTTGGATATTGAATTAGTTTTTGTCATGTCTATGGCTAGGAACTAATTCTAATATAGGGCTTTCCATGTCAATTCGCTTGAACTTTATTTTATGAATTAATGCATGTTTATGGTTGTTCTTCTTATTGTTGAGATTTATCCAATAGATGATTTGATTGCTTGGTAATTACTTGATCATTAATTATCATTACTTATATGATTTCTAACCGAAATCCGAAAGGGGAGGTTGTGACTATGCTGTAGTTGGGTAGACATAGGTCGAATTGGGGATGAAAATACCTCAATTACTTGTGTAGCATTAATAGGGTTTTTGTTCTTAATCCTCCTCTAGAGTCAACCTTATCACCGAAAGGTAGAAAGGTGTTGTACTGGGGTTGAGTGTTTATATAGCCTTAACGGGAGTATAAAACGGATTAGTAAACCTGCTATCTTCAATAGAAGAAGAACCATAATTAATTGTGTTAATAAGTAATATAAGCGGATAGTTGAGGAGATTTGGAAGCCCTATTTCCATCATTACTGAAGTAAACAACATAGTTAATTAGTTTTATAATTATTAGTCATAATCAACAAATCAATATCCGGTCACCAAATAGATAACAAAGAGTAGAAATTGGTAATTGAGCACTAATCCCTGTGGACGATAACTCGGTCTTCAAAGACTATATTACTTGACTCGACAACGTGCACTTGCGTTAAAGTGTGTGCATTAAATCCCGCATCAAGTTTTTGGCGCCGTTGATGGGGATTGGCGTAGTTCAATATCAATTTTATCTATTCTTAATTTCTAATTTGGTTTTATTTTTGTTTTTAGTTATTACTTTTTATTTTTATTTTGTCAAAACCAGTGTGCCGTGATCTGTTTGTTTGTTTTGATCTGTTTCAGGCTCTTTGTTTATGCGAAGGAGAAGAGGAGCAGACACTGTTGTTCCCTTCAACCCAGAAATCGAGAAAACTTGTAAACAAAACAGATGGAACCAACGGATTTCAGCCTTAATTGAGATGGAAGGCGCACAAAACAATAACGAGATGAATGAGGGGTTAGGTGATCATCAGCCTAATCAAAGAATGCCTCGGAGAGTGCCAATGGATGTAGAGGAGTGAGTTCAGGTCCAAGCAGAGATAAGCTTGGGAGATTACGTGTTGCCGAGGGTGAACGGAGCACAAACATGTATTAGGCTCCCAGCAATAGGAGCAAATAATTTTGAGATCAAACCTGCAATTCTAAGTATGGTGTAGTTTGGAGGATTGCCGTCGGAGGATCCTCACATGCATATAGCTAATTTCTTGGAGTTGTGTGCAACATTCAGATATAACGGCATTACTGATGACGCAGTCAGATTGAGGCTCTTTCCCTTCTCACTCAGGGATAGAGCGAAGGTGTGGTTGAATTCTTTGCCAGCGGATTCGATATTTACATGGCAAGAGCTGGCACAGAAATTTTTGGCAAAATTTTTCCCACCATGTAAAGCAGCAAAGTTGAGAGGGGAGTTGAATAATTTCTATCAAGCCGATGGAGAATCATTATATGAAGCTTGGGAGAGGTTCAAGGACTTGCAGAGGAAGTGTCCACACCACAGTATTGAGTTGTGGAATTTGGTCCACATCTTCTATAATGGGCTGAGCGGAACGACCAGAACAATTATTGATGCAGCAGCAGGTGGAACCTTTATGAGGAAAACAACTCATGAAGCTCACGACTTATTGGAGGACATGGCCACCAATAACCATGTCACAGAGGATAGACAAGTGAGTGGTAGAAGAACAGTGGGAGTTCGTGAGATTGACGCCATCACTGCACTGAATGCCCAAGTTGCCCTTTTGACCAAGCAGCTGCAACAACATACAGTATCTGTAAATGCAGTGCAAATGCCAATGAACTGTGAAATGTGTGGTGGTCCACATTCCTTCGATAGATGCCCATCAGCTGATCCTAACAACATGCCTATCGATCAAGCATAGTGTCAAGCTGTAGGGAACTATCAGAGGCCCCAGAACAACCCATACTCAAACACCTACAATCCAGGGTGGAGGAATCACCCAAATTTCTCATGGAGAGGTGAGCAGGGGCAGCAGAATCAGTTTAGAGGCCAGTACCAACATCAGCAGCCATTCAATCAGGCCTCATCGTCTCAACAATTCAGTGGCCCTGCCCAACCAGAAAATCCAGACGAGCTGAGAGCAGCTTTGTTAACACTCACCAATCTGCATACGCTCATGGGCAGACTAGATCCTCGCTCAGGAACTTGGAAACACAGGTGGGGCAACTAGCAAAGCTATCGAACAACAGGTCACAGGGTACACTGCCAAGCAACACAGAGATAAACCCTAGAGAACAATGCCAGGCAGTGCAGATAAGGAGTGGCAAACAGTTGGAGCAGCGTGCACCTCAGCCGGTAGTTGAACAGAGGGTAGAAATAGAGAGAGGGAAGGTGATTGAAGCTCGCCCAGTATTAGAGAAAGCTCCAGAGAAGGAGTATACGGAGAAGATTCCGTTTCCACAAAGATTGCAGAGGAAGGTAGTTGACAAACAATTCTCCAAGTTTTTGGAGACATTCAGAAAGTTACATATCAACATACCCTTCATCGAGGCGTTGGATCAAATGCCTTCTTACTTTAAATTTATGAAGGCGATTTTGGGAAAGAAGAAAAAACTAGCAGAATATGAGATGGTGGCGCTGACTAAGGAGTGCAGTGCCATCCTGCAGAAGAAATTGCCCCCTAAACTCAAGGACCCAGGGAGCTTTACATTGTCTTGCACAGTTGGCAGGGTAACATGCAACAGGGCCCTTTGTGATTTGGGGGCGAGTATAAATTTGATGCCTTTGTCGGTGTTTAAGAGGTTAGAATTAGGTGAAGCCAAACCAACCACGGTGAGCTTGCAACTAGCTGATAGAACGGTGGTGCGCCAAAGGGGGGAGATTGAGGATGTGCTTGTTAAAGTAGGGAGAAAAAAAAATTCCTGCGGATTTCCTCATTCTTGACATGGAAGAGGATGCAGAGATTTCCATCATATTGGGGAGATCGTTCTTGGCAATAGGGAGAGCCCTGATTGATGTAGAGAAATGAGAGATGACACTGAGGGTAGAGAGCGAAGAAATGGTGTTTAAAGTGTTTAAACACGTTATTGAGCCACCGGTCATGAGCAGGTGCTTTGCAATCAGCACCATCAGAACCTCATGTGAGCCAGTGCAAGCCAAAACAAGGGAGATAGGCCCACCAAAGCAAGTACGTGATGCTGAACCTCCGCCAAAACAGGTATGTACCACTGAACCTTCGCTTGAAAATAACTATAAGAAGAAAAACAGAAGAAGAAAAATGAGGATGTTGAAAAAATGGATTGGTTGTGGGGTTAATCTACCCCACACCTCTTGATCTAACGAATTTGCGTCCGGCTAAAAGACGTTAAAGACAGCGCTACTTGGGAGGCAACCAAAGTATTTTAAATTGTTTATTTTAATGTAGTTAGTTTTTACTAAGAACAGTCTCACGGAGGTAGTGTGTGTGTTGTGTTGACAGGTGCAGGGCCAACAAATTTGGAGGGCGAAAAAAATTGAAGATAAGCAAAGGGATTTCCAGAAAAACGGGTGAGCGCCGCGGCGCCCAGTAGCAGGGCCGCGGCGCCAAAAGAGCAGAAAGGCGCAGGAAATTAAGCGCCGCGGCGCCAAAAATCCAGAAAAATTGTAAAGTCTAGGCGCCGCGGCGCCCATTTGCAGGGTCGCGGCGTAGGAAGTTCAGAATGAGCGCAGTAAATTGGGCGTCGAGGCGGAAACCCAGAATTTAAAGACGCCCCAAATCAGATTTTTCCCCAATTCCAAATAAAAACCTAAACCTTCCTCTCCACAAAACCCACGAAAATCCACACTTTACCTAAAAATCTTCCATAAACCAAACACAAACACAACCAAAGCTCTTAAATTCCCTAAACCCTTAACCATCTTAACCAACAAACCTCATCCCATTGCCTCAAATCACCATTAGAAGCAAAAAAACCTTGAAGAACACCGTCAAAAGGTAATCTTTATCTTTTCTTGAAAGCTTTACTGTAGTCAGAGGTAGTAGATCGAGGAGTGTCAGATCCGAGAAGTTGTTGGGGTGTTGAAATTGGTTGTGAAATTTCGGCGAGAGTATACGAGGTGAGTGTGGGTGTTGTGTAGAAGCTTCTAAGTGAAGTTTGGGGTGATAGGTGTCAGAAATTGTTGATCGTGAGTGATAGTGTTGGTTAACGTTTTTGGTACAAAGGAAACGCTGCAAAAAGTTATCTAAAAATGTCTGCCATAAAGAAAAGAGCCTCCACATCCACATCAGCCCCTCAATATGATGATACTAGATTTGTCAGCCGAAGAGCTCATGATAGATACCAAAAACTTAGTATTAGGCTCTTAATCCCTGAAAGAGGAATGGATTATCAAAGGGATTCGCTTGGGGGGGAGGATGTCTATGAGCCCATTCGGGCGATGATTGAGATGATGGGGTGGAAAAGATTTGAGAACCCAGGAAAGATAGCACCAATGAACACAGTGATGGTGCGTGAATTTTATGCTAACTTTCCGGAGAAGGTGGACAATGAATGCTTTGTGAGGGGGAGATATGTGCCTGTGACGGCAGAAGTGGTAAATGTGTTATTGAAAACAGCAGATGTTGAAGAAAGAGGTGATGACCGAAGCTACTTCAGAACATGGCCTAGAAGCACCAACAACATCGACTGGAATATCGCCGCATACGCAGCTACCCCGGGTGCATATGAATTTGCCGAATGGGCAAGAGGATCGGCAGTGTCGGTTCAACAAAGCGAAGGGTTGGTTGTATTTCGCCGCGTCGATTCCATCAACGCACTTTTACCAGAGTGCCGTAAGACAGATCAAATTGATATATGGAATTATGTCTGGAAAACGATTGATATTGGAAAGGAGATAGTGCAAAGTATCAAGAGACCGCGGGTCAGAATAACAGCGGTTGGGACATGGCTCACTTATTACAAATGTATGCGCCATCAATGGGGTCCCAACCCTACCCACTGATACTTATGAGAAAAACCAACTTCCTATGTCATATGGGATAGTGCACTCCTTCTCAGACTCAATCCCTCTAGCAGCAGCAAGAAGAAGACCACCAAAGATTACAGAAGAAGAGCAGAGGCTGCAATGGATGAAGATGAGCCTGAAACAGAGGCTCACTATGAGGCAGGAAGCAGTCATCAGCCACCCACAGAATCAGAACCTCCAGTGCCTATGATGGAGCAATTGCTCCAGAACCAGAGAAGGATGTTGCAGAATTTTGACACGGTGATACAAGGACAACAAGAAATGAGGCAGAGAATTGACGAGATGAGTGCCTTGTTCAACCAGTGGTCAATGCACTATCCACCGCCACCGCCACCGCCACCATTTTAAACCAAGTCTGTAAGTGTCCTGTTTCTTTTAATGTCTTTGAGTCTTGCACACATTGGGGACAATGTGTGATTTAAGTTTGGGGGGTGTCTTATTTGTGTCTTATTGTTGTAGTATGTTTGAGTCTTTTGAATTGTTTTGTGTATTTTTTAGTATAAATTTTTTTTCTTTTTGAGTCATAATTGTCTGTCAAAGATCATGCATGTTGTAGTTACTAGAAACACCTAGTGAAGTAAGGTGGAATAATGTAATGGAATTAGAAGCAACAATCTAAACACTTAGGTTAGATAGGCCAAAAACTCATGAAATCTGTCTATTTGGGGTTTCTTGCTTGAATTGTGCATGTTAAATGATTAAAACCTATGTGTATGATTGTTTGCTATTTGAGGCGAAATAGTTAGGATATGCATGTTAGGGAGATGACTCAGGCGTTTCTTTGTCAGCCAATTCTTACCACTATTTTCTATCCCTGACATTAAAAATATCCCTAGTCAGCCCCGTTGAGCTTAAACATGAAACTTTTTCTTTGACACCCTATATTCCCACACTTGTGCCATAAGTAAAAATGTGAAATGGTTGGAATAGAATGTGTTAAAAAGGAGACAAAAAGAGTGAACAAGTTTGATGCACCCCAGTAAAAAAGTAATAAGAAAGAGGCAAAAGCCTAAGTTTGGGGGTGCTTGTTATTATAATACACTTCACTCTCTCAAAACAAAAGAGGGGAAAGATAGATATGAAGTGAAGGAAAGAAATCAAAAGAAAAGGGAAAAATTGAAAAGCTAAAGAGCTTATGGTACACAAAATGAGCCTAAATGCCTATTTTTACCTACCAATGCCTAAGCCTACATTACAACCCTGAAAAGTCCTGAAGATCTCTTATATGCATATCCATGATTAGTGGAGAATAGCAAGTAAAAATGTCATAGGATCTTTGAAATTGACATGCATAATTCAGTATTCTTACTTCCATTAAGTATGATTAAAATGAGTTTGCGAAATATCTACCTTAATGTGTTTAGAATGCTAAAATTTCATGCTATATGTTCCTGCATATTATTCTGCTAACCTTCATGTTTTTCTAAATAACACCAATGCAGCAAAGTGATCAATGTCATTGAGTCTTTCTATTTCCTTGTTCTTTGAGTCTTTATTTCTTTCTTTTGATCTTTGCTCGAGGGCGAGCAAAGGTTAAGTTTGGGGGTATTTGATCGGTATATTTTATATACACTTTTTGAGTCATTTTTAGTGAGTCTTTTGTCACTTTTTGTACAAATACGTGTCATCTTAGGATAGATTTTCTTTCTTTTGAGTCAAATTGGTTAAAGTGGCTCTTCGCGGAGCGAAAGAGGGCAAAAACGGAGGTTCCAGAGCTCGAAATGCGAGAAAGTGGCGAATCAGGCACGGACACAGGTCAGCGCCGCGGCGCCTCTAGACAGCAGAGTGCAGCGCCGCGGCGCCTAATCTTCAGAACAGTGCAGAACTTCCGGCGTCGCGGCGCCAGTAGCAGGGCCGCGGCGCCGACGCGGGAAAAATCAGGGTTTTGAACGAATTATGGGTCGGGCCTGAATGAAAACCTTAATGTCGGTTTGGAGGCTATAAAAAGAGAACCCTAGGTCAGAATTAAGGGTTCCCTTCTTGCCAATTCACAACACATCTTGGAGTTCAAGATTGGAGACCATTCTTTAGTAATTTTTTTTCTTTCTTTTACTTTATTTTCAGTTTTATGTTGGATATTGAATTAGTTTTTGTCATGTCTATGGCTAGGACCTAATTCTAATATAGGGCTTTCCATGTCAATTCACTTGAACCTTATTTTATGAATTAATGCATGTTTATGGTTGTTCTTCTTATTGTTGAGATTTATCCAATAGATGATTTGATTGCTTGGTAATTATTTGATCATTAATTATCATTACTTATATGATTTCTAACCGAAATCCGAAAGGGGAGGTTGTGACTATGCTGTAGTTGGGTAGACATAGGTCGAATTGGGGATGAAAATACTTCAATTACTTATGTAGCATTAATAGGGTTTTTGTTCTTAATCCTCCTCTAGAGTCAATTTTATCATCGAAAGGTAGAAAGGTGTTGTACTGGGGTTGAGTGTTTATATAGCCTTAACGGGAGTATAAAACGGATTAGTAGACCTGCTATCTCCAATAGAAGAAGAACCATAATTAATTGTGTTAATAAGTAATATAAGCGGATAGTTGAGGAGATTTGGAAGCCATATTTCCATCATTACTGAAGTAAACAACATAGTTAATTAGTTTTATAATTATTAGTCATAATCAACAAATCAATATCCGGTCACCAAATAGATAACAAAGAGTAGAAATTGGTAATTGAGCACTAATTCCTGAGGACGATAACTCGGTCTTCAAAGACTATATTACTTGACTCGACAACGTGCACTTGCGTTAAAGTGTGTGCATTAAATCGTGCATCAATAGGCTTAGATGAAATGACGTCGTTGCATAGACGTGATACAGATGTTCGTCGTTGCATAGACGAAACATAGATGAAGTCGTTGCATAGGCTTAATGAAATGACGTCATTGCATAGACGTGATACAGCTGTTCGTCGTTGCAGACGAAACATAGATGAAGTCGTTGCATAGGCTTAAATGAGATGGCGTCATTGCATAGACACGATGCAGATGTTCGTCGTTGCATAGACGAAACATAGATGAAGCCGTTGCATAGACTTTTAATGAAATGACGTCGTTGCATAGACGTGATGCAGATGTTCGTCGTTGCATAGACGAAACATAGATGAAGCCGTTGCATAGGCTTTGAAATGGCGTCGTTGCATAGACGCGATGCAGATGCTCGTCGTTGCATAGACGAAACATGGATGAAGCCGTTGCATAGGCTTAGATGAAATGGCGTCGTTGCATAGACGCGATGCAGATGTTCATCGTTGCATAGACGAAACATGGATGAAGCCGTTGCATAGGTTTTTATGAAATGTGTTGGTTTATGAGAGTACCTGCTTTGTGACTCGCCTGGGTTGAGATAACGTCATTGCATAGACGTTGTGCGTTTGTAACCCGCATGGGCTTATTGTTGTGCTCCTGCCTTTGCTGATATGAAGATCCTGCACTCAAATAAAACTTGTGAGTTTTAGGAAATGAGTGGTTGATTCGCGTCGACTTTGTAGCTTTGGCTCTTGACGCTTGCATGCTCAGACTGGTTTAAACTGAAGACCTATTTGGCCTGCTTTTTCCTTGTCTATTGCCATTTTTTGCAGTGAATCCTTAAAATGTCCCAGTTTCTGATAAATGAAGATGTTGAACTGGGTAAGGTTGACTCTTGACGTTATCAAGGCGATCAGGTAAGCAATTATTTTTTTTATCATGAATGAAAAGCTAATGCGAGAATATGGACAATGTATAATTGAGTAGATGAGAATGTAACCCTCAAAATATGCTCAGTCATGTGTAGGTAGTTATGGATGCAAACTAAATGAGTATGCTAAATTATCCCATGGACAAAATCGAGTCCTGTGCAAAACAAGGAAGAAATATTTCTAACGGTGTGACCGAAGTCGATGTGACTGTCTACGTATCCCGCCGAGGGAATCAGGTCAAGACGTAGTTCATGCTGCAAAATAAGAATTTTTTATGATTTTAAAATTATGCGGGATCGAAGCCGATGTGGCCGCCTACGGATCCCGCTGAGGAATCAGGTCAAGACGTAGTTCGTGATGCAAAATAATGATTTTTATCATTTTAAAATGATGTGGGACCGAAGTCGATGTGGCCGTCTACGTATCCCGCTGAGGGAATCAGGTCAAGACGTAGTTCGCGATGCAAAGTAAGAATTTTTATGTAATATGCATTTTGTTGTTTTTTCTGAAAAAAATGGAAGACGAAATTACGTTCTGACTCCAGTTGATACCAACAATTAGTATTGTGCATAAGGATATTCTTTTATTGCTTTCAGTCTAACCGAGATTGACTCTGGTGTAATTCACACATCTTCAGATAGTACATCAGACATACCTGAGTGTCGACACACTTGCTTGCATCTAAGGTTTCGAACTACACGTAATCTCACGTTTTAAATGCCCTCACTGAAGAAAGTCTCATTTCTCACATATACTTAGTATTTGAATTTTGGGATATTTAGAGAAAAGACACTCACACTCAGAAAGATGTTTAATGCATGCAATTGTGATACCATAGGTTTGGCCGTCATGTAAGTATCCACTAATGTGAGAACCTCAGTATAAGATCATGTAGGGCTTGTCACGGGCTTGTAATATAGGTTTCAGGAAGGGATGGATATCATTTGGATAAAAAGTGACTAATCCTTCCTCGAGAGTTGGACTACGTTCGTGCTTGATATTTGTGCGCTTTAATGCTAACTTGCTTTCTTTTTGTCTCAGTTTTTCTGTACTGACTTCTTTTGAATCTTTCATTTGGAGCCCCTTTTTTTCGGGGTTATATATTTCCTTTTTTTTATTATCGAGGCTTGATTTCCTCTTTGTGTGAAGTCGTCATTTGTTTTTTTTTTTCTTTTTTTTTTTGAGACTTTGACAATTTTTGTCTTTGCAAACTTCAACGCAGGATTTTGTCAGTCACTTGCATATTTCTAAAGCGCTCGAGGAGGTCGGGCCAAGAGAGGGATAGTGCGTACGCACTCAGAAAGGGTATAGGTGTAATATGCGGTTGTCAAAAAAAAATAGGTTTTAGGCTCAAAGGAGTGTACTAGGAATAATGTTATTTGGTAGGCTGAAAAGGCTCAAACGGGTCAAAGAAAGCCTACGATCATTTCCTACACCGAGTGTTACTCAGGATTTCGCCTCAACAAACATTCAGGCCAAGTTCTAGATCACAATGCAACGCAATTGAACTTATTCAAACATTCACCACACAATGCATATGAAACGATGAGGTCGGTTTCATTCTTATCTTGGAAACACGCAAGACAATGTCATTTACGGATGTGAATAAGAGGTACCAAAAGAATTTATGGTTTACCACAAAGTCAACCCATACTGTTTTTTTTATGCACACTTGTAACTGTATTGGTATCAACAAAGTCAAAAAAAAAAATTGTATTTTTGAATAACATTTTTTTTGTATTTATGAACAAAATATATTATTTTATTTTATTTTAATAAAGGGTACCGAACCCGAATAGGGCTGCCTACGTATCCCGCCGAGGGAATCAGGTGCGCGTAGTTCATTCAAATATGTTATAAAATGTATGCTTGAAATGAATTTATCAATGAAAGGATGGCAGTGTAAAGTTATGCAAAAGAAAATGATTGTCCACTGTGGACGAATGCAAAGTAAAAATGAATGTAACGAAAAAATGAATGTCCGAAAACATGATGAATGGGATGCATGAGTGAGAAATGCGCTCTTTATTATTTTTTCCTTTTTTATTGTTTTTTATTTTTGTGGTGTCGAACCCAAAATGAGTTGCCTACGTATCACACCGTGTGGTGAGAATCAGACACGCGTAGTTCTGAATAATTATGTTGTAAAATGCATGATAAATAATTATGTAATCAACACTAGACATGTCAATTGAATTTGCAAATAAAGATACAAAATATAGAAGAACTGAAAGCGATGTCTCGTTGAATCTGGTATAAACTAACTTCTATTAGTCAACATAACTCCCGCTCATTTTTGTGATAATTTTTTTTTCCTTTTCTTCCGGCCGCCCTTGACTATCTGCGAAGACGGTCTTCCTGCAAAAATATGACAAATGGGTGAGAAGGAAAATGACAAAATAATAAAAATGCAAAGGTGTGACAATATAGTCAAAGACTCCCCTGATTGGTTCGACCGGACTGGTGGTTGATGCTTCACAAAGTTCAAGTCGCGCTATTCAAGAGTGATTTACGAAGTAAAAGTCCTGATTGCAATGTGACAGCAAAAAGTGCAAAAATGCAAATGCTCGAACCCGGAATCACAAAAGGGTAATTATTGCATTAAATAATATGTACAGAGTTGCTAGCGACAAGCAATAGTAAACAAAAAAAGCATGCAAATCAAGCACGCGCCCTAATATGTATGTAACCTCTCTTATGTCAGAGGTGAGCCTAAACGCCAAATATGCGAGATTATGATAAATAAGTCCAAGCCGTTAAACTGCAATGTTTTGTTGGAAATGGCGACCAAATGACGGTGCACTGTTTCCAATTTCGGTGTGTCATGACCAGGCTTGGATCCGTCTATCATTATCACGCTACACATATATGCTTATTGGTCGTTGGGTTGTGAAACCCGTCGATAATTTGGTGGATTTCCTAATTGTGGAGACGATACCAATGTCCGATCCACCTAAGATGTATGCATGCATGACTTAAAAAAATGTGGTATAGCTCTATCTTAATTTTGCTAAGATTTGGTTGACTAGACGCAAGGTTCCCGAGCGGACTACTCGAGTGAGAAGGCTACGCGGCCACCGGTTGGACCGGATTCTCCGCGCCTTTGCCAACTCTCCTAAAATTGGGTAATTGAAAGAAATTTGCGGGTGCTCAAAGCACGCCTCGCGTGTAGTGTGTGTCAATTTTCCAGAATTGAGAAAATATGAGCGTAATGACAATTTAAGGTAAGCAGTAAAAGAATGTAGCAATTAAAGTAGTTAATTACAAAATAACAGCAAACAATATAAAACATTTACAACAAATATAAAAGCAAAATAAGGCGCAATATTTAATTAACCTGAGTTTGCTATGATCAAAAACCTGATATCCCCATCGGAGTCGCCATGCTGTCGCGCCCGTTTTTGACCTCGGGGTCTGAACGGTATCCGCAACGTTGCTCTTTGGCGCGGTTTCCTGGATGGAGCAATAATGCTATTTTTAAGGAGTCGTCACCTAATTAGTTAAGTGAATTAGGACACTTGATTTATTGCAATAAAATAGTGCAATTAATCTCCATTTAATGGTCTCGAAATTAGTGAGATTCTGGATCAGGGTTCTTTATTATCCTAAAGGGAATGGATTAGGCATCCTTTAAGATCCGCTAACTTGCGGTTATTCGTTCAAGCCCAGGTTAATTATTTATTGCCCTTTTTATTCTACTTATTCTAAGCATTTTCATAATTTATAATTAAAATAAAGTGCAATACAGAATAATAAAACTAAAATTAAATGCGACATAAAAATAAAAACTTCGGGACATCTTTTAGTCCTTTTTAGGCCTTCTGCACAAGATGATCTCCGGATACATGCATAAACACTTATTAAATTGTTAGTAATAGAATAAATAATTTTAAAGCAATGACAGGAATTAATAAGTAAAGCCAAAATAAATAAATCCGTCTTTTGCACAGAGGAGGCCTTGGAAATCAGACGGAGATTCCTTCATCGGCCAATATTGTTTAAAGCAATAAAATAAATCAAACCTTCAGATCCGCGCCAAAACAGTAATAGTTTTAAACACGGAGGGCTCAGATATATATAAAAATAAAGTGGGACATCCTAAACAAGTGCGAATTACCGCCAACGCCCACATGGTTATCCTGTGTAAGTAGAAGAAATCATCAACGCCCAGAAAGCTTCATTTATTTTATTTTCCGTCTTTGCAACTGTGGAGGCCTCAAAAATCGACGGATAACTTTTTCATTGGTCAATCAAAGTATAGTATCGTGTTCAA
This sequence comes from Przewalskia tangutica, assembly GCA_029844215.1. Classification (NCBI taxonomy): domain Eukaryota; kingdom Viridiplantae; phylum Streptophyta; class Magnoliopsida; order Solanales; family Solanaceae; genus Przewalskia; species Przewalskia tangutica. The sequence goes on from CM056719.1 coordinate 5,414,167, forward strand.
AATCAGTGAGGCTTTCACCAAGTGTAACAAATTGTTCAAATCAGTTTAGTAAAATGAACAACAAAAGAGGGAATCGTCAAAATCAGTCCAATAATCCAACGACGGTAAACAGCAATAACAAAACTGTGAATTAGTCTGACAAAACCAGTAGACAATGGCAACATCAGTCCAACAAAATGGCCCAAAGAATCAGTCTAACAAACGGTAAAAAAACAGTGGAGTAGCCAACAAAACTCGCCGGAAAATTCAAGATAGTACAAAGCCAGTTAAAGGGCAAAAATGTCAAAACAGTTCCTGAAACGGTAACACATCAGCGGTTCGCCGGAAGCAGTAAAATGCACGAAAACAGTAGAGTTCGTCGGAGTTTTAGAACTCAGGTGAATCACCAAAACAGAAATCAAATCAGTTTCCAACCAAATATACCAACAACAGATATCCAAGAACAAAAACAGGGTTTGCTAGAATTTCCAAGAACTCTGTTAAGACATAAACAATCAGAAAATAACGTTAAATCAGTCCAACATAGCCAACAAAAGAGATACAAACAGTGTTATCGCCGGAGTTAACAACACGAAAAGGCAGCGGGAAGGGGGTTGCGTGTCGACGCTGGAACAGTGGTTCAAGGTCGACGGTTCAGTGGGGTGGAGCTCCGACGATAGGCAGCAGCGACGTCGACGGGCAGAGGTGGTCTGGGAGTTCGACGGGAGTGACGACGATGAGTGGGGGTTCGGGGGTTGTTGGTGTGTTGTGGAGATGTGGCTGGTGGATATTGGTTGGGTTCGCCGAAGCTTGGAGCTCCGACGAAGGGCGGCGGCGGGAAGGCAGGGTGTGAACGACGGGAATAGGGTGAGAGGGGAAGAGGAGAGTGAGAGAGAGTGGGGTGGGCTGAGGGGTTTGTGCGGTTGAAGGGGTTTGTGCGGCTGAAGGGGTGATGAAGTAGGGTAGATGTAGGCTGAGGGTAGAGAGAGGGGAGAGACGGTTGCGATGGGCAGTGGGTAAAGTGAGGGTAGGCGGCGGCTAGGGCATGTTGGGTGCAGCAAAATGAAGAGGGGAAGGGTTTTTAAGAAAGAGGGTAGACGGCTGAGGGGTATTGGGAATGAGGGGTAAGGTTTTATTTATAGTGTGGGTTTTTAGGGTTTGGGTTTGATTTGGGGGGGGGGGGGGGGAATAAAAATTGTTATTTGATTTTAGGGGGGAAAATAAAAGAGGGTGTTTGGATGAAATTAAAAAATAGTGTTGGATTGGACTGATTCAAATTATGTCTTGGACTGGACTGGTTTGACAAAATGCAAGACGGGTTAATTATTTAAAAAGATGCAAAATTATTAAAATGCAAATGCCGACGCAATAATAATAAAATACAATATTTTAGCAAATGTTTAATGCCTAATTAAAAGTAAAAATGCGGTGCCAATTAATTATTTAAAGAGATGCAAATATTATTATAATAGAAACATAATATTAACAAAGACATAATGCTTAATTTAAAATAAAAAAGATGCAATGCCATTTTGCGAATAAATAAACATAGAATATTATGTAAACAAATATGCAAAATAACGATTAAATGCGATGTGCTAAAATACTTAAAATTGCAACAAATATACGAAAAATGGGTCAAAATTGACTGTCAACATTCGTATCAACAATATGATCTGTGAGTAAAATTTTGAATTATAAGGAAATCGGGAAATAACAACAACAATAAATTACAATCTGAAAATGGAGAATAACGAAAGGTTGGCTGAGTCGATTGATATTCAATCTGTTCTTAAGACAATATTGTCGCGTATTAATCCCTTAACGGCTATTGGCAATTCGTCTACCAAGATAAAACAACCACAAACGATTAAGCAAAGGATAACTCAATAGTTTACTATAAAAGAAGAATCTTTGAGTGTATGAAGGATTACAAGAGATGGAAGAATACTTTCAGAAATGTTTTGTGTCAAATGTGTTTTGCAAATGAGCCAAAGGCCTCATTTTATAGTGTTGGAAGATGACCTTCCACATACCAAGTAATGGCCTTGAATTGCCATGAATTTAGACTTGATTGTGGAGTTATAATTCAGCCAAATAATGGCTGAATTCATGAGCAACATAATGGAGAGTTAATACCCCAAAGTCAGCCCAAAAATCTCCTTAAATTCGCCTCCAACGTTCTGAAACTGTCGCAGCGCCGTGGCCCTGCAGGTTGGCACCGCGGCGCCGAAACTTCAGAGAGTTCCGGGCGCCGTCGGCGGCGTGGCCCTGCAATTTGGCGTCGTGGCGCCGAGGCATTTCCTATGGCGTCGCGGCCCGTTTCCAACTAGTTTCGACATTCACACTTTGTGCAATTCTTCCTTCATTTACCAACGTGAATCCAACGTCATTTGGCCAATAACGTCTATCTTTTCATGTCCCGAACATATCGTATATGTACCAATATCTCTTTCACTAAGAAAATTTGTGATCATTGGCACAACGTGTGCACGTGTGTGGAAACAAGGTTTCCGACGTGCGGGGCCCCACATGTTCGAGTCATAAATAATATGATTAACTATATTCACGTTTAATAAATTAATTTCCAACAATCCCCTCTTGAAAGAGATTTTGGCGTACACCCATGGTGTCTTTCTAGCAATCCTTCGGCGGATCAATGTTGCATCTGGATAGGTAGCCGTGGCTTTGAATCTTCCATAGTAGAATACCATCATACTTATTTACTGCACGGTAAACGTGATGTCTTGAACCGTCAGTGTTTAGTATAAGCCAAGACAATGGTACCAACACAACATCTTTCCTTACTCTATTCTTCTTTAAGGTTTTGTATGTTGTGGCCATGGACACGTCTTGGATTCTTAAGTGCTTCATTTGAGGTCGGCCAGTCCTCGCACTTAAATAGGTGGTCTCGTACAAGGTATTCTGCTATACTCAACTTTTACAAGTATTATGAACCATTAAAAGTTTCCCCAAATCTAACCTCAACGACTGAGGATTCATCAAAGATTTTGAAAACTTAACCTCTTACCCCTTTGCAGGTAGCACTTAATGTCTATCACGAGAACGGCCTTGGATTCATGTTTCTAAGTCAAAACATTATCGGAAGTGCTCTTGCTTCCATCGAAGCGCTCCACCGAACTTTTACGGCTTGGTTTTCCCATTGAACCTAATTTCTGGGATCTACAATCTGTTAGGTTGGGTATCCGCGATATCAGTTCTTAGTGATTGGGTTTTAAGCCTATTTTCCTAGACAGGAAGGACATCTGATCTCTGGGTATTCCCTTCGTCAAGGGATCTGTTATGTTTTCCTTTGATTTTATGTAATCAATAGAAATAATACCCATGGTGACCAGCTGTTGAACGGTCTTATGTCTTCGTCTGATATGACGAGATTTACCGTTGTACATAGAACTCCGTGCCCTTCCTAGAGCCGACTGACTGTCGCAGTGAATCATTACAGAATGTACGGGTTTATCCCAACATGGGATGTCCTCTAAAAAGTCATGAAGCCACTCAGCTTTTTCTCCTGCTTTGTCTAAAGAGATAAACTCTGACTCCATCGTGGATCGGGCAATGCAAGTTTGCTTAGAGGATTTCCATGACACAGCCCCACCACCAATTGTAAATATATACCCACTGGTGGACTTAGTGTTCTCGATATCAGATATCCAGTTTGCATCACGGTACCCCTCTAGTACAGCTGGATATCTCGAATAATGTAACCCGTAAGTTTGTGTGTGTTTCAGGTATCTTAGTACCCGAGTTAACGCATCCTCACTCGGATTGCGGGCGAACCTAGCCAACTTGTTGACTACATAAGCGATATCAGGTCGAGTGCAGTTTGTAATGTACATTAGACTGCCAGTCACCTTCGCATATCGCTCCTGACATATGGGTGCACCAAGATGTTTTTCAATCTTTTGATTTACATCCAGTGGTGTCGATATTGGTGAACTGTCTAAAACCTCAAATTTCTTCAGCACACCCTCGATGTAATGAGATTGAGATAAGACCAGTCCGTCAGATGTCTTAGAGATCTTGATCCCTAAGATGACATCTGCGATACCCATATCTTTCATGTCAAAACATTGTTTCAACATGTTCTTAGTCTCTAGAATTACCCTAGGACTGCTTCATGTGATCAACATGTCGTCTACGTAAAGGCAGATTATTACAAATGAGTTGGCATCTCCTTTTGTGTAGACACATTTGTCACACTCATTAATGGTGAATCCCTCTGATAACAGAGTATTATCAAATTTTTCGTGTCATTGTTTTGGGGCTTGTTTCAGTCCGTATAGCGATTTGACAAGTCGACTAACTTCCGTCTCTTGTCCAGGAACCACATACCTCTCTGGTTGATTCATATAAATTTCTTCTTTCAAATCACCATTTAGGAAGGCTGTCTTGACATCCATTTGGTGTATTTCTAGATCCCTCAAGGCGGCGATAGCTAAGAACATACGTATGGATGTCATCCTAGACACCGGAGAGTAGGTGTCAAAATAGTCAAGACCCTCCTTTTGTGTATATTCCTTGACTACTAACCTGGCCTTGTATTTGTCTATAGATCCGTCGGCTTTTAATATCCGTTTGAGTATCCATTTACATCCCAACGACTTGTTTCCCGGAGAAAGATCAACCAACTCCCAAGTATGGTTGTGCAAGATGGATTATATCTCACTTTCAATAGCTTCTTTCCAGAGCGGCGCTTCTGAAGTTGACAACGCTTCAGCGAGTTTCTGTGGTTCGTCATGAACCATGTAAGCTACAAATTCTGGACCGTAGGACTTATCTTACCTGGCCCGTTTTGTCACGACCCGACCCCGGGCCCGCGACTGGTGCCCTACCTGGGCACCCTTACAGGTAATCATCAGAGAAGATCAGCTGTACATACATAAAACACATAACGTACATCAATATGAAGTAAACAACAGGCTAGCCGATAAGGCTGCCTTTCTGGATATATGTATAGATAGCCAAAAGCAGTTACATCCTTTTTCTTTTACAAGATGACGCACAAGATATAACTACAGACCTCTAAGAGTATTGACATAACAACTGTGACGGTACAGGGCCCCGTCATACCCCTGAATGTACAATAACTGGCAATACCAGGGATCTGAACCAAAGATAAGCCTCCGGAGTAATGGAGCTTCTCAACAGCTGAACAGTGATCCTAAGAGTGAGGATCAGCAACCTGTTTAACTCTACCTGCGGTATGAACGCAACCCTCCGAGGAAAGGGGGGTCAGTACAAAATATGTACCAAGTATGTGAAACTGAAAGTACTGAAATGAAATCATATAGTCTAAAATAAAGCTGGAGACATGTATGATAACCAAAATAACAGTACATTGTGTCTTACTAAAAATGAGAGTAAACAAGAGTATACTTTACTGCTTAAAAATAGGAAGCTCATGATCAAATTAGGGTCACCAGGCCATAGTATCATTAAGAAATCCTACTCCTAGGACTATTTCACCCGCATAGGTCATGTGGACCCGCAATGGAGCAATTTGCTCCGCATGGGACTATTTCATCCGCATGGGCCTGGTGGACCCGTAATGAGTACAAACGCCGCACTCACATCGTGGGGAGCAAATCCACAGAATATGTAGTAACCCGGGGTTTACCCCGCAAGAATAACATAATACTAGCACAACCGGCTATCATACATAACATAAGCAAATTAAGAAATCCCTTAACTTCTTATTAGACTTAATTAGCATGCACTCTCATTTTATTTAACTTAAGGCACTAACATGTCATGAAAAATCCGGGAATTTAACCCAAAGTACTACGTACTTCTATTCTTTTCAAAAGACTCCTTTTTAAATAAAATCCCAAGATACTAACGCCCTTAGTATCAAGGCATGCTTGCTTTTTCAAAACAAGTCACTACATCTTTAGAAATTCAAATCAAAGCTTTTCAAAAGAAATCAAGCATTTCGACTTTCACAACCTAGGCAACTCATGCCTATAAATCAAGTAGACCACTCTCTTAACCTTCCATAAAGCCTTTATAACTAACTTCTCATAAAGCCGTTATAACTCTTTATGTTTTAGATAAACCAAGGCAATTACGTTTCTCTTTGAAACCAAAAGACTTATACTTTTGAAAACCAAGTATCATATACTTTCAAATCAAGTTTCATAACTTCCAGAATACTTCAAGTTCCTTGACTTTAGAAATCAAGTCTCTTAACTTTAAAATAGTTCAAGTAACCCATACTTTTCCCAATC